>JARHVA010001885.1:0-2970000 GCA_037957365.1 Torreya grandis
TCTCTAATTATGTTCTTTCTTCACTAGGAAAAGCGTAAAATGAGCAATCCAAACGCTGAAATTAGATATGAAAACTAAAAATTTGGGGTGATGCACAAATATAAAGGTAAATTATGATTATATTTGACACACTTTATAATATAAATATCTTACACACATTCACTTAATCTTCATACAATGGATTTTACATCAATATGTCATACATAGGTCTTGACAAACACTCACAGTAGCACGGAAAGAATGAACATTAGTTGAATTCACTTCCAAATTAGTTATGAATTGGAATTATAAAATTTATTTTATACATAAATTGAAATTTTAAGACATAAACATAGGAAAAACAATCATTCACTAAGTTACATCAATGAACATGGAACATACACTTCATGAACAACTTGAAAATGGAGGAAAAAATCAACTTCTTATTGCTTCAAAAGTGATGTAGTATAAATTTTGATAGATTTTATGTATAAAAAAAAATCATAATTTTATCATCTTATCTTAAAAATGAAAAATACATATAGTAAAGGAATCAAGGAGAGAGGATACAAGAAACTCCAAACTAGAGATGAGTCATCATGCTAACTCAACTTCACTCCTACTTCAACTCAATTACCAAAATTGAAAATGTAAAATATAACATATTGATTTTAAACTTTATTTTATTGGATTATGGTTGTATTAGAGATGGATAATATTGTTTTAATGTTTTGAAAAGTCAAATTTTCTCATTCATGCATTGATGGTCTTCAATCTTGAAGAGATCTTGATCATCTTCAGTTAACTCTTGAATAACTTGTTTAATCTCCTTGAGACTTTCCATATATATAGTTAGTGAATTCAGTTACATTAATTTAATCTTGGATTTTGACCTTATATATCTTAATTTCATCTTGGATTTTGACTTGAGCTACCTTCCTTACATCTTGGAGTTTAACTTCAGCTATCTTACTTGCATCTTGCATACACGTTTCTTTCTCTTAACTTTATAAAATTACCTCCAAGGGGGAATATTAGGAGATATATTTCATGTTTTTTGTTTAAAGAGTATCCTCCATGAAAATAGGTATTAATGACTTGATCAAGTCCTTAACTGAACTCTTCCACTCTTGCATGTTTGAATCTACACCTTTCTAGGGATGATTGAAGGCTTCTTGAATCATCTTGAATTTTGAATTGACCTTTTTATAATATTATATCCAATGGGGAATATTAGGAGAGAGATATTTTATTATTATTTTATTTAACTCTTCTTATAATCTTGATTCCATTTTTGAAAACAAACACTTAAACTCTTCTTGACCTTCACTTAGCAAAGAGAACATGTGTTTGACTACGTAAGGTTATGGAGAGTTTTAATGCATTGATTTTGATTTTGATTGTATTATTAATCTAAGGTGGAATATAAGGAGATAATTTATATATATATATATATATATATATATTTTAAATTCATGAAATATCCTTGCTAAGAGTGCATTTAATTATGACAATAACAAGCTCTCTATATTAGTTCTTCTTCGATATATCTATCTTCTGTGGTTTTGAAAATCTTCTTGAATACACCATGAGAACATGAAAATTGATGAATTTACATTATTTAAATATATAATTAGTGTAAATATTATTATAAAATAATTACCATGGTTTCATAGACCTTCAAAAAAAAATTTAGTTCTAAATTCCACTTATAATTTTCCAAAATGCCATTTTGTGCCTTTTAGGCCTTAATAAACCCTAATTTGGAATTCAGGGTATAAATTGAATTATAGAAATAAAAAAAACTATTAATATTATAATATAATATTTATAAATTTTAAATACCTAATTTTTTTTTAAATATTGACAACTCTTCACTAGACTCTAAACAATTCATAAAAAAGTGCCTGTTTGCTGCCTGCAAGATGACTTAGAGATATTTTTATTTGATCTAAGCCTATTTTGAATTTATTTTAATTTAATTAATAATTTATTAAGACCTATAAATTAATTATACATACTCTAAAATATTTTTTCCCTTAAATATATGAAACACTCAATTCTAACTCCATTTATGAGAAAAATAGTGAAAACTCTGATTTTCTTCATGAATAGACCTATGTTTTGACATTTTATCTCTCCTTAGGTATATTAAATACATTAAAATAATTTTAAACATTAAATTACATAAAAAAATACCTCTATGTAAAATTTAAATAGATTTAATTTAGTAAAACTCAAAATATGCACTTTTTAGTGCTTTTTGGCTTGCATAATCTCATTTCTGAATGCCTGTAGGTTTGAGTTTTGCCATTTATTGAGTTTTAAGAGGAATAAATACTTAATTATTTTTTAATTATGACATGATATATACCATATAATCATTACAAACATTGGATATTGCTCAAACAATCTCTTAAACCTCACAAAAATGCCTTTTCTGACTGTCTCTCTTACTTACTTGAAACCTTGCAACTTGTACCTTAAAATTTATCCCTTATTTGCTTTAAAATTTTGATTTAATAAGGTTTAATAAATTTATTTATTCCTCATAATATCTCACAAAAAATTTCTTTTTCAATAAAGAACTAAAAAAGACAAACATACTACCTAAAACTGAGCCATAGGGGTTTTAGAGAACCTTTCCTTATTAACGATTTTTCATAAATATAAGCCCATATAAAATGAAATAAATTCATGTAATATTAATTTAATATGGTCACAAATATTCCAATAATAAAATTCTAACCAAATTTTATTCTCCTTCATGAAATTAACATTTAAAAATTGCCTTTACTAGCTTGCACCAAACTAGTGAGAGGAATAAAATAAACTTTTTCCAAAATTCAAACCTATGAGATATTAATGATAATGGTTTTGGATTGATGATGTTTGTATGTTTTTTTTTAGACATTTATAGGTCTTTAATCTATAAATGGATTCTTATTGAAAACTCCCATATAAGCAACCTTGACCAATGGTGATAAAATTTGTCAACATTAGTATTAAGGATGGGACATATGATAGGTACAAATATATTTAAATCCATACTTTTAATTAGTTTATTTGATGAAAAATCAAATATTTTAGATTAAAAAATTTTACATTAATTATATGGGAGAGTTGAGTACGGGTTTTTAATGACCATGCATGGAACAAGTTCATCAGATCTAAAATATCTAATGAACTTGCTCCATGCATGGTCATTAAAAAACCCATACTCAACTCTCCCATATAATTAATGTAAACCTATTTAATATAAAATATATATAATATTTACATGCTTGATTTCATAGTGTTGACATACTCCTACCCTGAGGAAGTAGAATAACAATTTTTATGTGAGCCTAAAGACACATTTGTGAAAGAGTTTAGTGTCAATATTAAGAAACTGATGGTGTATTATGTATTTTAAACCATTAAAAAGGAAGTCTAAAGTAATTTTGCATATGTTTAGTTAAATGGGGAAGAAGGGTATGTGTAGGTAAAGCATAATGGAAGGGGATGAGTAGATTGATACCTGAGAACTTAGGAAACAGGCTTACAATAAAATAAAGGATAGGCTGATAGAAGATCTAGAACTTAGATTTGTTGAGAGAACTAAAAGTGAGTGGGAAGGGCATGGGGAAGGATATTTTGAATTTTAACAACATGAGGATAGGAACGATGAATCCATATATTGATCTTAACTATTAATGGGTGAATATTGTGCTAGGTCCCTACAAAATTTAACCATTGAAGATGCACTAGAAGTGCCTACCCCCTTTGAACCTATAATGTTAGCTCATGCACTAGATCTCGCACTTGAATAAATAATGATAACCGAACCTATTATCCAAATCAACTTTGATCATTTTGTAGACTTGGACTATAATTTTATAAATGAATAAGTTGTTCCTTATGAAGAGTTAAGTAAAGATACCTCTAGACATTTAGGTGCTAGCTCGACAAGATATACATGAGTGTAAAAATTATAATTTAGATAATGTTAGCTACATATATTTGGTAACAACCCATAGGAAGTGGCCTAACACCACAAGTTAGTAATATAGTTCCTTCATCATCTTCAACACTGATAATAACAATAGGACCAATGCCTAACCTAGTGGTTAGAGGCATTGGAGGACCACTACCAAGATAAGTACTAGGGGGCAAGTGCCTTAGATACCACCACCCCCCACAATAAATTTACTATGATATGGCCATAAACTTGATAGAGTATCATGGTGTAGATAATTACGTAGAGCATACAATAAAATATGAACTACAATGGTGCACTTGGGGTATAACTCAATTTGAGCATAAGTAAACCTAGTTCATGACAATTATACTTAATTGCGCCCATAATTGGTATAGGAAATTTGATCCTAAATAGGCTATGGTTGATCATGACACTTTGAAGGAAGCATTCTTGAAATAATTTGATATACCTAAGTTTTAAAAATAGAGTTGATCAATAAAATTAACCAAAGACTATCTAAGAGTGTGCACCTGTATGATGCTATATTTAAAACTCTTATTTCCAAGATTCTTTATGATATTCACCCCTTCTATCATGTGCAATGGTTAATTATAGGACTGCTAGTATAATTCAAAAAAGTACTTTCCATGAATATAATCATAGACCCTCATGAAGTGCTTGAAGCTATGCTCAGAGCCAAGGAAGTCAAAAGCATTGACACTAGAATCAACCCATTCATGAAGGTGAATATTTCATCCATGGCCAACCAACTCCAAAAACTTATCACTATTTCATTATAAGATGCTCAAATTAGGTTATGGTGTATTGATTATGAAATAGAAGGCCATAATAGGAATAATTTCACTCAAAGGAATATGTGCACATTACTCAAATCTATGAGGTTTGTCATGAGGCACATGATGTTCATAATTTCCCTTTATTGTAATGTGTTAGTCAAGTTAACATAACCACCTATTATCAGTTGTGTGATGCTTACATTCATACCACATCTAACTATTGAGTGATTGATGAGATGCATAAGAACATGGAAAGAGGTGCATGGTAGGCCACTGTAACAATTAGGGGGAAAGCTAATCAAGGTAATGAAGGCTATGGTCAATATAATGTAGGCTATGGAACATAAAGAGGTACCAAAGGATGAGGTAGAGGATGTGGTGGAGGAATATTCCCACCATTATCATGTTATAAATATAGTTTTATCGAGCACTATCAACATGACTACCCTACAAATCCAACATGTGGGTATTATTGAGGAACACATAAGGTTGAGGAATGCCATAAATTGTATAAAAAAACTAACCCAATGTAGGCTTAGTGTAGATAAGGGCACAAGAATGATTAGGTGTGAGATTAAAGTGGATAAATAGACTATGAAGGCATAATTGACCCAAATGAAGCCAATCAAAGTACATGTAATGACTCATAGTGGATTCACCACTCAATTGATAATTGTGCCAATACTAGAGTTGCACCTATAATATGGGGAACCAAGCTGCATTAAGCACATATCATGGACTGAACCTAAAGATATGCCTTACCTAGACCCTATACACTAGAAATATATATTTTTGTAGGCTGAGTGTGATTTAAAACCTACATGGAGAGATCCAACTAGCATGAGACCTAGAGGCACAAACTTATACCTCTCATAAGAAGTAATATGGTCAAGAGGTTGAGGTACAAGGGCTAATGGAGATCTTGTGCCTCTTACAAATAGAAGGGATGTTGTCCCTATTAAATAACTTGCTTATAGAGCATACAAGGTATAATCTAGTTGAAATTGTTATGCCATTCATGGAAAGGGTATGAGAAGTCAAACATACCAAGAATATAGAGTATGATCAAGAACTCTTGGTGAATTCCACCATTAGTGGATGGTCTATATGCAAGGTCCTTGTTGGCACAGGCACTGAGGTTAATATATTGACAAAGAATGCATGGGATAAATTGGGTCAGCCAACCTTGAGGCCTTCCCCTCACATAATTTTCATGGCCAACAAATATAGGATGTAACTAATCAAGATTATAAAAAGCACTATTGTATATATCATAGACAATGAATTCCATTCTAACTTTGAGGTAATTAAATTGGATGAAAAAGATAATTATATAGAACTCTTGGGAAGGGAATGGTGCTATGTGAATAATGTCAATATATGCTTCAAGAAGTGTTATATGATCTTTTAAAATGGCAAGGAGAGGGTAGTGATCCTCACTAGACCCCATTATGTAGAAAGTGTTGATTTAGCAGAGGAGATTAACCATATCTATAACATCATGGCGTAAGGTGATGAGAATCTAAACCCTAATAACCAAGGAGTGATTTCTTGAAAATATGGATAGTCAACCTCAAAAACCATTGATGTTACTTGCAATTGATTGGTCAAAGAAGTTTATGAGATAATTGGTTAGAGGTACCACTTAGTGAGTGTGAAGGCACCAAAACCTATGAGGACTGGATGGGTCTAGATTGATCTTACTTAAAAGATATGGGTCTCTTATAATATAAATAAGGGGAAAAGATAATTTCTCTTGAGCAAAGGAAACATTTTTTTTGCTCCCAAGATATGAGGGGAGCAATCCTATATAATAATACATCTATAACCTCAAGTCATGCATCCGAAAAGAGGTAAATAGGATGGGTGCATTGGTGTATAATTTGAGAATCATTGCCACTCATTAGTGGGTATCATAGATGCCCATATTGACAACTTGGTAAGATATAAAAGCATCCATCTACACCAAATTTATAAAAAGCAATGAGGACCTAGATATTTCTCCATACTCTGGTGATTTAGATCCACTAACACATAAATTCTTATGTGAAGAAACATGGATTGACTATAGCATAAAACCCCAATGAATTTATGGGTGCACACCTTCTATAGAACTTTGAAGATGTGAGAATGATCTTGGTATATTGTCAGTGAAATGTGCCCTAAGACAACTAGTTGGGATGCCCTAAAGGAGAAGTGTGTACATACCTTTTCCTTTTCCTCACATAACTTAGAATTGATTAAACCATTATAATTAATTCAAAGGGTAGTGTTTGAGGACACTAAAATCTTAAAGGATCACCTAAAATATATGTTTATAAAGAAAGGACTAGTGTTCCCAACTTTATTTGAGGAACAGACACTCAAAAGTGACTTGAGTGATGAAGATACAGATATCTATAAATCATGTAATTGGACATCCTTGATAGGAAAGAGGAATCTCATGCACCAAGTGGATGATAGTTCCCATAACAAGGAAGACCCTACTCATCTCCACATCAAAATAACTAAGGGGAGTAGGCAAGTTGAGGACACACATCAGGAGAGATATTAACCCTACCACACACCATTCAAAACCACCCAAGTAGACATCAACTCAAAGGGAGAACCAAAGGTGGAAACTCTGGGTGCATATTGGTCTAATATAGAGTTGGTAAAAATTATGGATATGTTGAAGGAGTTTCAATATTTGTTGATGTGAAATTATCAAGACATGAAGGGTACCCACCCATCCCTTGGAAAATTAAGCATAAAGCTAGTGGACAGTGCATGATCTATCAAGATGTGCCCCTATAGAATGAACCCCAATTTCCATTCCAAGGTAAAAATAGATATTGATGGTATGCTAGCCATATGAGTGATCTAACTAGTGTAAGAGTTAGAGTGGGTGAGCCCTATGGTTATTGGAATTAAGAAGGATAGGTGAATTTTTATTTTCATGGATTACTAATTGTTAAATGCTACCTATGTCACTAACCCCTTCCCAACTCCATTACATGATGAAGTCTTGGATGGAGTCGCAGGTTATGAAATCTATAATTTTACTAATGGTTTTTATGGATACCATATAGTTTAAATTGAAGAGGAGGATAGACCTAAGACAAATTTTGTGATAGAATGGGGTTTTTTCACCTATAACGTGATGCTTATTGGGCTCAAGAATGCACCAACCATATTCTCTAGAGTGGTCGTCACTGTATTTAAGGATTTCATTCACAATTTATTATAGGTGTACCTTGATGATTAGACTATGTATGGGCTCATGAGAGATCATTATGACAACTTGTGCCTCATGTTTGAGAGGTGTTGATAGCTATATATATCCTTAAAATTTAATAAGTACATGTTTGTGAGAGCTTTTAGTACCTTTCTTGGGCACATCATCTACAAATATGGTATGCTTATCCATCCCATGAAGATTGCCATTATTCTATAGCTCCAGACCCCTTCCACGTAGAAAGATGTTTACACCTTTCTTGGCCATTATGAATATTATATAATTTTTATAAGGAGCTATGCAAGGATTTACATGTTGTTAGAGGATATTTTGCATAAGGATGGCTCATTTTATTTGGGTGTAATGTAAGAGGATGCCTTTGAAACTTTGAAGCTCAAGTTGGCTAGCATGCCTATTTTACAATTTCCTAACTAGATTATTCTATTCCAAGTCCATGTCGATGCATCTAACTCTAAAATTGGCACCATTATGGTGCAACCCAATGAAGGTAATATACATCATCCTATCTCCTTCATAATTTGAAAATTGACCTAAGTAGAGAAAAACTACACAACCACCAAGCATGAGGCACTGACTATGGTCTACACCTTCCAAAAATTTAGGCAATAATTTTTGGTAACCCCATTCATCTTTTTCACTAATCATGAGGTACTTAAGTACCTTATGAATAAGCCCATTCTCCATGGGTGCATTTTTAGATGGATAGTTCAATTTCAGGAAATCTAGTTCTTAGTTATGGTGAAGCTTAGAATCAAGCTCAAACCATTTGTCTCACATCAACTTTGGTGATGCAATAGTACCCATTTAAAATGACATTCTAGACATGCAACTCTATAAGATCTAGTGCATCTCCAAAGACTTGGTAGAGATATCCACTTTTCTAATGTCTAGGTTTGCACCCCAGACCATGACAACTAAAGAAAATAAGTATCTTGCCATTCATGCCACCCCCTTTCAAATCATTAGTGGGGATCTATAAAATTTAATCCATGATAAAGTCTTATGCCAATGTGTTTTGGAACATGAAAAGGACTCTATCTTATAAGAGGTACATGAAGGGATCATAAGAGGCCATTGCACTAGAGATATAACTATGCACAAAGTGATACACTCAGGCTTGTGGTGGCTAAGTCTATTTTAAGATACAAAATATTTCAATAAGGCATGTGACATCTACCACTACATAGGGAAGTAAAATCAATAGGATGAGATGCCTCTCATCCCCATTCTTGCCCAGGCACCATTTGAAAAATGGGATATTGATTTATTGATCCAATCACTCTTGTAGCAACATGCACAGGTGCAAGATATATTTTGGTAGCCACTAATTATTTCATAAAGTGGGTCAAGGTAGTTCCCACTAAATATTTTAATACTACCACTACCACAAGTTTCATATGGGAAAACATCATAATTCACTATGGTTGCCCACTTAGTTTAATTAGCAATAAAGGCATACACTTCCTTAATGAAACTATGAAAATCCTGCTAGGCAAGTACATGATGGTGCACCACAAGACCACCCTCTATCATCCCCAAGAAAATGGAACAACTAAGGAATTTAATAAAATATTGGTAAGGTACCTCACAAAAATATGTGACATTGGTAATAAATATTGGGATGATCAAGTATCGGTAGTACTATGGGCATACCACACAACTCATAATAACCTAAACAAGGCTACACCATTTCAACTGATGTTTAGCACTGAGGTAGTTATAATAATGGAATTCATGGTTCCATCATTATGTATCACACATATTGGTCATTTATATGATGAAGAATCATTGAGTAAATGGTTGGAAGACTTATAACACCTAGATGAGGTGCATGCCCAAGTAAAGTGGAGCCAATAGATAGAGAAGGCACACCATACATTATGGCATGACAATCATATTAAGTGCATGGTACTAACTAAAGGAACATTGGTCCTTATCTATGAATCCAAGTACCTAAAGCACCTAAGAAAGCTATAAATTAGGTGGATGGGCCCATATGTCATCCAAAATATATTGGAAACTGACACATGCAAGTTGCACACATTGTCAGGTGAAATACTCCATGGGAATTTCAATAGTAACCAATTGAAGCTTTATAGACAATAAGATGACACTTATTCCATTAAACACTGACTTCTTGATCACAAGTTGGTTGTTTTATGCTGACTCAAATGATGTTTGGTGTGAGCCAAGAATTTCCTTATATTTTGTGATTTTTGTTCTTGTATAGTGAATAAGTAGTGCTTTCAGGCCAACAAGAGAACTATTCTATCACTTCCACACATAACTCCAGTCAGGTGAGCTAAGCATAGATGATTTATAAGTGCCTAAGGCTAGGCACCTAAGTTTTTGGGTATATGGAACTTGCTAGACTTTGGAAATATGAGTACCAAGTGATGAAGAAAGGTACACAGGATGTTAGTGCACATAAGATATAAGAGAGGTGCACAACATTCTAAGTGTGCAAGATACCTAAAGCATAAAGTGATAGAAGACCAGTGCAATGGATTTGTATGGGGTAAGATAGGCTAAGGCAAGAGACAAAATCAAATAAAAACCAACCAAGATAGGAAAGCATGGTTGAAATTAAATCACCATAGGAAGAGATGATGGAACCATGAAGGCTGAATCATGTGTATATGAGGTGTTGTACCTAGGTTACCATAAGGAAGGTGAAGGTCATGATAAGTGAACAAAGTGTAGGATAAGATCATCAAGACAAGTTGGCATCCACCCAAAGTGAGGTGGGAAGTGATCGTTTGAACTACATATCACTTCACCAAAAATACCATTAGGAGAATTTATTGAGGTAATAGTAGAGGCACAAAGATCCACATTGAATACATAAGTGTTAGTGGATTTTCATGGATTTCATGCATTTTTGTGAATTCTAAGAAATTTAGGTATTGCCATACTATTAATAACCTATAATTAAGAAGGTATATGAATTAAGGGTATACAATAGTGAAAGGCTGACTAGTTTAGGGTACAAATCTCAAGTTAATTTGAACCTAAAACATAGAGCATAAAACTAGAGCCGAATTAGATCCAAAGCAAACAAATTCTACCAAAGTGAAACCTTGGGCACCCATAGACATAAAAGAGAATGATTTAATAGAGAAAGGAATTATGTTCCCTTTGAGATTAGCATAGAGAAGTGTGGGGAATGAATTATATTGAAATTAGATAGCAAAAAATTGGGTTGATACCAAGGCCACCATTAATGGCAAGCAAAGCTCAAGAGCCAAAGTCATAGTCACATATTTCATGACTATGAGGAACACCAATAAACATTACAAGATTTGACAAGTTAAATATATCATGCTTCAACACTAGTTGGTTGAGTATGGGGAATAAATGCATGAGTTCTTATCCACCACAGGAATAAAATGAAGTCAAATAGGTGTAGACAATGGAAGAGAAAACCACTAAAAATAAGAAATCATAGCTAATGGAAGGAGTTAGCATCACTGAGGTTGATCTAAAGGTGATTTTAAAGATGTCATACTGGGAAATTTAGTTTTTCATGGAGGTCTTGGTAGGAGAGAACTTGATGTCTTTCATGCATACCTATAGACTTAAATAATACAACCACTACACCTCAATCAATATGTAAGATATAACACAAGAATGGGTGGTTGATATGGGGGCCAAGATAGAAGCAAGCATGATATTTTTTGATGTCTCCATTTGAGATAGACTAATGACCACTAACACAACTCAGCTCTATGAGTTACCATGTTTTGGGAAGCTAGAAGAACTCATGTAGTTCTTCCTCTCATACATCTACAAAGACTATTTATACTTTGTATGGAGGTGCATACAATTATCAGCAAGCTTTATTGGCATAATCATTGGGCTCCTAAACTCTGGTGCATATATCCATTGAATGATGGTGGATGATGCTAAAGTTGAAAGGGTCATGAAACTCCTTGGTTACTATAAGGGAGGATTCAGTTTCCCTATAAAAGATATCAAGGACCCTAGCATAAGGGTGGTGGCATGACTTGTAAGTTCAAAAATTTGTCTTGATGGTGATTGATGGACATCACTAAGGCCTACCTGTGCATAACCCATCACATGGTGTAGGGGGTCAAGTTTAATTTATCAAAGTTCATTATAGAAAAAATTATAAAGAATGTGCTTGAGTGTCATACAGTAGGAGAAACCTTCCAGTGGGGGTTAATGTTTATCTTAATTATTATGGAGGAGATTGTCATGCTTGATGGTGATGAAGACAACCTTTAGGTCTTCTTGACACATAATGACTCCTTGGCATAAAAGTACCAAAACTTCCCCTACCTCCCCATATTCTCCTATAAGTACATAGAGGTGTTCAAGATGGAATGGTGCATCCCCAAGGAAATCCCTCAGAACATGTTTGGAATGATAACCTTTGTTTTTATGAAAAAATTATGTGTAGTGTGCTTGGTTCTTAGAGATGGTAAAAAATCAAGTTGGCTGAAGCTCCCTTACACATTTTCTACCAATTACTTTAGGGATACACTAAGGAGAATTCCTAACATGCAGTAGCTAGACATCCCAGTGAAAGATGTGGATTTATAAAGAAGCAAGTTGTGGTGCCAATACACACATTGAGGAGGGAAAGATACCAAAGATGAAGAGTATGAATCATATTACGTTTTCATCCATCCCTTCTAAAAATAATTGATTCTCAGGCACACCCACATGCTATATTATTGGATGAAGTTGAGAAATAAGGGCATGCACCCCAAGAAAGATGATGACCTTCCCCTCTAGATCGATGAAAAAATAAAACTATCACTAGTAGAGTAGAGAAAATCTCCATGGAAAAAGTGAGGAAAAACACTGGAGGAGATTCAATAGCACCTTAGGTTGAATATTACCTCTAAAGATGAATCAACTCCCTCTACACCAAAGAATAAGTGCATGACCTTCACACCAAGGATTGTTTCACCCAGTAAAAGGGAAAAGAAAAAGAAGTCTAAGGGGCCTATTGCAATGGCCAAAATAAACTTGGAAAAGATGGAGTTGTAAGAGGCATGTGAGGAAATGGAAGTTCAAGAGGCACACAAAGAGATGGAGGAGGAAGAAGTAGGGATGAAAACTTACATCATCTAAGAAGAAGCAGTAGAATAAGAGCTCAGCACCAAAGAAGTTTAGGAAGCCCTCTAAGGTGGAATATCACCATTCTTAAAGAATTAGAATATATAACAAGTTATTCCACCAAAGAACCTACCACACATCCTCCATAAATTGAGGAAGAAAAGAGAGAAGCATGGAAGAAACTAGGGATGAGCTAGGTAGAAATCTTGAAGGCACTGACACTAGAGGAGAAAAGGGATGCCATGAGGAAGAAAGGCATGACCTAGGAGGAGATTAAGAAGATTGAGGCTAAGTAAATAAAGGCAAAATAAGAAAAGGCCTTAGCACTAGCAAAGAAGAGGAAGGCCAAGAGAAAGAAGAAGGCCCAAGAAGAAAAATCCAAGAAAGAGAAGGAAAATAAAGAGGTTGATGCAAACATGGAACCAATAAAGGAAGTAATAGAAAAAGGTACCTAGTACCCCCACCAACATGGTAGAAGAAGCTGTACCACAAACACACCTGAGTAGTGAAGGGGAACTTAGAGAAAAGGAAGGCAATGCTAGAACCTTGAAATAACAAATAAAGAGAATCAAAGAAACCCAATAGAAATAGGAGTGTGAATTTGGAATTGAGGAATAAGAAGCAGATAAAGATGATAAGTCTGAGGAAGAACCACTACTAGAGCAAGATGAGGGAACCTTAGAGGAAAGTGCCAAAGAGAGTGATAATGTTGATGGAGAGGGAGAAAAGTAGATGGAGCTGGCCATCACTGAGGAATAAGGTGCTAATCCAAGCCTAAGATAAAAGGCATAAAAGGGGTAGATCGATGAATATTACTACATGTTTGAGTACATGCCCCCCAAACTGCCACAACTAGGATGTGCCAATAGTTTTCATTTGATTTTGAAAATTATATGGATGAACCTTATTTAAAGTACCATAGAAGACCATACTAGGTGCAAAGAAATTGGAAGAAGGGCTTGATTCCCTTCTCATAAACCCTCATGCAATGAACCCAGTTAGGTTGACAAATGCGCTCATCCAGATGGCATCATAAGTAGTGTGGAAGAACATCATTAATGATGTTAGGGCTTCTAAATTGAATAAGATCATGATAGATGCAAAAGAGAAAATAAAGGCCATGAATTTTAAATTGTAGAAACTATCTAAGTGTGTAGAGGTAGCTGAGCCATCCCTCTTAGATGGTATTGACACTTCAAATATTTTAGAGGCTGATAAGGTATGCATGCTAGTGGAGCAGATGTTCCCAAGGTTGAAGGTAGAGTTGGTACCAAAATAAGAGGAGGACCCATGCATCATAATAAAATAGGAGATATCTATAAATATCAAATAGGTAGAAGACCTCTTTGTCCAACTTCAAGAGGGCACAGATGTAGTTGATGCCATCTTTTACAACTTTTCCAACTAAGCGTCAGTCATAGACACATGTGTCAAAAAGGTAAAGGGGAAGAAGGAGGAGTTAATGGTTTAGGTATACACTATGATTAGATTAGAGTTCACCCAAATAATGGGGAAGATCAATGCCTTGAGCATGCACATCAAATACTAAAAATAAATCCTAGAAGTACTCTTCCATGCTAACAAACCAAGGTTTGTGAATATAGAAAAATATTCGATGGAGGAGTAAAAAGAGATAAGGCAAACCTTAAGGCCTTTGAAAGGATTTAGAGAAGATGTATGTGCTCACACTTAGTGCCACCTCCATGGAGATAGATAGTGCCATTGAGGAACTCATTCTTGCTATCAAAGGATTTAAGGACTTCAACATCAAAGTAAAGGAGAGCATGCTCTAGTTCTACATGCTAAGAGCTTTGAAAGACTAGTCTAAGGGAAGACTAAAAATTTTGTATGGGGTAATTTTGGGCCCCTAATTTAGATAATTATGGATCCACACCAACTCAATAGATATTTTAGTGTAAGGTAATCATTTAGTATGATTGTTATTTTATCACCTTTTTCACTAGTTGGAGGAATCATCACAAACATAGCACTAGCTTGTAGGTGTTTACTTGGCACCCAAAGGCATATTCTTGAGTGAATGCATATGGTGACCATAATGCAAAGGGTACAAGGTCATGGAGATAGAAGGATTATCAAACAAGGTTCCAACTCAACAACCAACATGTACCCTCCATCCTAACATGAAGATGCTCTTATTTTCTATAAAGTCAAACTCAATCTAGTAAGTAAAGGAATATGAATTGAGGTAGCAAAGCTATACAAAATTAAATATGGATATCTAGTTATGGATTTCATTCATATAATTTATAGCATGAATACATTTGAGGATCCATATTTTAGTGCCCAAGCTTGCTTGTGAGCCTCTGGGTCATTAGTAGTTTTAGATGAGAATGGGTTATGTGCCATTGATATGTACTTTATTTCTTTGAATCTTGTTTAATGAATAATGACATTACAATGAAATGTGTATTGATATGAATTTTTTATTTATAGTTATGTTCTTTGATTAAAAATTGATTGTACAAGGTTTACAATAGTTATAATGGTTAGTTTTAATATATGAACACTAAGTTCCAACCAGCTTTTAGTTCAACCCATTAATGGAATCCTTGTATAAATGATGACATCCATAGAAAATTTGAATTAGCCTTATTATAGGAGAAGTCATGTACCCAAGCTTTGATACTCTTATCAAGAGTGCTAGCCTAAGCATGAAACCTTGTTATAAATCAATCCCCTTGGCCCATCAAATCACCTGAATGATGCTTAGCTTAGTAACACAAAGGCCTATGCCCTTGAGATCTTAGAACCAACCCAATTTAGGATTTCACCCCTATGACTAGAATGAGTTCCCAAAATAGGCTTTGTGTCTATATATATTCAGACTCCACCTAGAATAGCTTACACTAATGAACTTACCAATGATTTTATTGTAATGACCAAGTCATATGAGTAATGATTTGCATCATGACACAACACGGGCCCATTTCTTTCTCTACTGCACTTCAGGTGAGCACACAAGGTTAGCACCTTATGTCGATTGATGTTGGCATAGTTTAGTGATAAATGTTGAGTGTATGAGATTATTTTATGTTTACGCCTAGATGTAATAAGTTGAGAACTAACTTGGAATAATTAGATAAGTACAGATAAAGTAAATGAATTGAAACCCTAACTTAACTACAACACAAGCTTTGAAACATAGACTATAAATAAATGTAATATAATGTGAAAAAATTGATTCAGTTCTAAAGTACATGGGATATGATTTCAAACATGCTAACCACCATGTGAAACATGGTTCATGTTCCATACTCTTCCTTTTAAATGTGACATGGTAATAAATTGATATTATCATAATCACTAAGAGGTCAAACATATGGATACATGATACATATGTTGATTTTAGATTAGGAATCTAGTCAAAGGATATGTACATTCAATGTATAAGTAGATTATTCCATTAGATCAAAGTTCAAGTAAATATATCAAAACTAATATACATATGGAATCCTAAGAAAATAGGATAGAGTATACCACATAAGTAATTGATCAAGTAATGAAAATAATGACATGTTATAAATCTAGGAATAATTAAAAAGTAATACTATAGTCCTTATGGGTAGCTAAAGATAGTGGGCAGTACTCAGTCTCCTTTGGACACACTCTTGACCTGAAATTGGATAATGAATGGAACTATTGGAAAAACTTATGGATTAAACACCTAACTCCTAAGTTAAATTTCTTATTTTGTTTGGATCATTAATAAAATATTCTAATAGTGGATAACTTGGAAAAATGAGGACTCATTATACCTAGATGATGCCCACTATGTAGGGAAGTAGAAGACTCGACCACCATTTGTTCTTATCCTGCTTGTTTAATTCATGCATAATTGACTAGATTTAAAAAAAAATCAATCTTTTATGGGTTAAATCAAATAAAATTATTGATATTATTAGGAAATATAAACCCCATTGGATACTCTTATCCCATTCCTTCCTATGGCATTTTTCCCTATCGTACTGGTTTTGGTGTGCTTGGAAAGCCTACAATGACAATTTATTCTCAAACAAAAGACATCAGCCAAAATTGATCTTTCTATGTCTTTGTCAAGACATAAATGAGAATTGGAGGGCCTTCCCCCCACAAACAAAAATATGGGATCTACTTTTAAATAGTTAAATTTTAGAGAATAGGAGGTAGTACAAAAAATTAGGTATCCTTCCAAAGACTTGGTGCATAAACATGTTAGGTGGAATACTCCACCTAAGGGTTAGGTTAAGATAAACTTTGATGGGGATTCAAAAATAAATCTAGGGCCTATAAGAAGGGGAGGATTCATAAGGAATTTGGAGGGAATGGTGATTTTTACATACACATTCCATTAGGGAATTTAGACCAGCCATGTGGCCGAAGCTAAGGTAACACTCTAGGGCATTCATCTTTCTTCCAGTCTCAATATGGATATAATAACCAGTGAAAGTAACTCACTAAATATACTTAATGATTTATATGGCAAAACCACCCCTTCCTAGATAATAAAATACCTCATACATGATGCCAAGTAGTGTTAGATGGAGATGACACATGCATCCATTGTTCATACATACCATGAGGGGAACATGTTGGCATACTTACTCGCTATTATTAGAGTTAGTCTCCCTCTTTTATATACCTAAAATGTTGGATTCCATGTCCCTAAAAATACAATGTCAGCAATTCAAAATGAAATCACTTCTAAATAAGATGATGATGTAGCTATCACAAGTGCATATTTTACAAGTTAAGTGAGGTCATTAAAAAATCATACACTACCATCATTACACTATATGGAGAGTTAATAAATAATGGTGGGAAAAACCTTAAACTTCAAGTTTATTTCAATTTTTTGGTTCTAATTATTATCAGGGCTCAATGAATTCTATTTTTGACTCAATATTTTAAGTTACTATCAATATGAGAGGTGATAGGTATGAACTAAAACCAAGATCATGTTCAGAGGTTTGAAGCATGAAAAAGGTTTGGAGGAATTTACACAGAGGGGGTCTCATTGAATTCATGTAGAGGGTCATAGGTCATGATGCTGACATATCAAAGGAATTTGTTATGATGTTGAACAAGAGGGTTTTGGAAATAAGAGGCATAAGAATACCTATAACTGAGGAGCTGATAGGTGAATTTATAGGAATGTCATGTGAAGGGAATAAAGCCTTCAAAGATTAATAAAAAAAATAGAAAATTTTATAGAGGTTTTTAAAAACCAATGAGATTATTAAAATGGATAAAAAGGGGTTCTCCCACTCAGATCTTTTGCAACACTGGCCTGAAGTCTATTTATAGATAATGAAGTATATCACCTTTAAAGGTAAGTATAATCTCATTTTATCTCATCATTTCCTCTTGTTGAACCATTTTCAAGGATTCAAAATTAGCATACCATACTTCTAAAATCCTTGGACTGTACTACAATAGAAAACTAGATCAATGAAGTCAATCCTATCATCTAATAGGGACATATTCTCCTACTAATAAAACATGGTGAGACTCTTTGAGGTAAAGAGGTCCCACTAGAGGGATCCTACATAGAGGAATCTCCGAAGGAAGATCCTATCTCAGGATTTTATCACTCAATGGCCCAATTTTCCCCTATTATCCCCAATTCTAAGATCTCTACTAGGGATCCTCCCTTGAAACTCACTATCATCAAGCCTAAACCCCTTATGCTAGAGGAGGAAAACTTGGTGGAGGCCATGAGAAAAGTAAAGAACCCCCTAGCAGAGGATATTAAAACAAACAAGGATCAATTGGAAGGGTTTAATAACAAATTACATGAGGTAGGGATGTGTTTGGTAGGTTTAATCTAGGATTGGAATTCTATGATAAGGAGGTCTCCAAAACAATTCAATCTTTCTCTTAATTGGCAAATGCTGAAGGTACCCCATAAAAGTAACTTATTAAGGAGGAAATAATTCTTCCCCAAATTTCCCCCTAAAATCCCCTTTAAATAAGACCCTTGTGAAGGAACAACCATGAAAGAGACCCATAAAGATCCTACCTAAGGAGGATGTGGAAGGCCTAGGCAATAAAACCAAGGCCAAAATCACCAAAAATAGATAGATTGAGTAGGAGAAGGAGACATAGGTTGCTAAGGTAATTATAGAGTGATCCCCAATTTTTGAGTAGCTTTTCTTTTTAATTTCCTTTTTTTTTGTCCTCTACATCAATAGTTATCTTCTAGTCTTGTTATTTTGGTTTTTGGCTCTCAACCCATGGGACTTGTTTCAAATTATTGCACTTTGTTTATACTTTGGTTCCTGATCCTTGTAAAACCAAAAATTTTACCTAATCAAATAAAAAATACTATATTCCTTATGAGAAGTTTATCAAAATTTAGGTCAACAATATAATCAAATTATCTAAGGGTATATATCTATGTACTTAGTTTAAAACATGGATCGAATGACAAATAAATTTCAAATTTTGAACAAATAATACATATTTATTACAGAAGTACTAAAGTATAATTGAATGAGAACTATTATTATTTCATAAATAATCATACATTTATTCAAAATAAATATTTAAACCTTTAATAAAAATATTGTAACCTAAAAATGTTAAAGATTCATACCAATGAAACTCAAAAAGTACAGTAAGCATAATAAACCAAACATGTAAATTAATTTCCACATAGAGTTTTATGCTATTATTTATACTGGTGCAAACTATATTATACTTTATATATAAAAATATCATACCAATATAAGTAATCAATGAGAAGTTCATTTATTTCAAACCAAAAAATCCCATTTCATATTTTGAGTGTATGGGGTATTAACAAAGGTAAATTTCCAATCAATATTTTCAACATTGAATAATGACACAAATATTAAAGATATAAAATAATAAAAAATCATGCATTCACCATATTCCAACATAGTTATTAAACTATATTAATCTCTTATAAGTAGTAGACCAAACAAATTAATAATGCATAACACCTCAATCTTAAATAACTCACTAGGTCACCAACATTTAAGAGAAAAAAACTTAGATTTTTACAATAATGGATATCATAATTTATTCAAAATCAAAATCAATAAATAGTTCATCATACTATATGTAATAATACATTTCTTATGAACACAATACTTCTATACCAAGGTTCTATTTCCATTAAGTATGTTATAACCTTATTTACTTCCTCCACTTGTTATCACTTATACAAGTCATGTTAGAGCAATAATCTTTGTAAGCCTAAACATGGTTGTCTTGAATTTGTAAAGTTTAACTTGAGCCATTACCATATTTCCTCATGTAGTTACCACAATTTGAGAAAGGTTTAAGATGTTATCCACATGGTAGATCATATAATACCTGGTAGTAAAACTGATAAAAGATAATATAGTATATTAAATATGAGAGTCCAAAATAAAGCATCAAGTAAATATTTATAAGTAACTTTTCCCATCAATGTGAAATGAGCTCAGATTAAAATAACATATCAAACCTAATATAATAATTTTCTCAACAATATTTTAAGTGTTTATGATGGTAAAAGAAGAAAAAGACTCAGCATAGATAAAATAAATTTATACATAGAAAAATAATCTAGGTATAACAATAAATATGATATCAATAGATCACATTAAATTCAATACTAAAGTTTAAGCATGAATTCAAGAATAAGTAGTTATAGTTAGCAAAGATAACACTTATCTCACACACTTATTTTCCATATTACAACTTAGTGTTGGTTTCAACTAAGAATCATATGGCCAAAATTGGTGAAAGTTACATGTCTTTACTTTAAATATTGGAAAAATGCATCCAAGTTGAAAATAACATCACATGTAAGATAAGGGCTTATATATAAGAAAAATCAATGCCATTGTGTCTATTTTACCCTAGTATGGATTAATTATGAGAGTAAATAAGACAAAAAATTATAAAAATTTAGATTATAATGTATAACAATTAAGTATAAAACTGAATGTAAAAGATTAAATTTGAATTTACACTCTAGCTTACTAAATATGATAAGTAAAATAAAAAGATAAGATGCTTAGTGGTTAACTACTCTATGGAGGATTGATACTATAGGAATTAAACAAGGATGGAAAACTAGACTATAGGCTATTTAAATTAATATTTGAACCTACGTGTTCACTAAGATGGTATCATTATCCTTAGGTTAGAACCATCAGGTGGGTTTTGAGTCTAATAATTTTATCTTTCCATATTTTTATTCTCTATTTTGATACATGAAGGTGTGCCTACTTATCTTTTGGATTTGTGTGTGATCATAAGGTCTGATTATGTGTATGACTTATAGAAATCAATCTCATTCACTTAAAATACTTGGTGCACTTAAAATGATAGAATTAGGATTGTAAAAGGGGAAGACATGTGGGTTAATATGAACCTGACTAGTATATGTTGAAAGGTTGAGTACTACTTACATATCCTATATTTTGAAGAGGGAAGTAAAACCATATGTAGTTTTCCCCATTAGATGTATGCATGAAATTAGTTCTCCTTTATTGTATGAAACCTATAATATAACTTTCAACACTTGAAAAATAACAACTTTGTCTAGGATTTTAGGTGATTTAGACTTGGATAAGACTATCTATTTGTGACTAATTGGTAAATTAGGAAGAATAAGGCAACCCATTTGAATGTACACTAGTGTATATATGTGCACTAGGTGATCAATAAGATTAGACTTATTTTGTATTTATATGAGACTTTTTAGATAATTTATCAAACCAAAAAAGTCATATATGGATGGGTTAACCCATAATAATCATTTCATTTTGAAATATTATAATTTCTAGGTGAAAGACAAAACCACAAGGTTTCGATGGTACCATTTGAGTATTACATTTCTATGTAGGAGATAAGAATATTAATCTAATGATCTAATGATGTATGAGTATAATAGTTTAATAGATTTTCATATATTTGGGGAATTAATTTAGATAACTCATAACAAATTAGAAGGATTAGACCTATAGATAACATGTGGATGTGAGAGAATGATGAATTATAGTCACATATGTATGCACAAGTCATGTAGGGTGAAGGTAGGTGAAAATTGAAATTACCAAGTGTCTAATACCATATTTTAGTATCTAAAAATTACCTAATTTTATTATAGTATTTAATTGTAATAAAAATACTAGATCAAAAGGATAAAGATATACTTGAGTTTGTATGACACACTTTATCTTTGGGAGATACTTTGTGTTATGCCTTTAGCCTAACATGTATTGGTATATGTGTAGCCAAATTGTGTCTAGAATAACCTTTAATTAAGTCATATGATCATCTATTTATCTTAATATTGCTTTTATGGTTAGAGTAAGATATTTACATAGCATAATTAGGGTATATATAGGAGGTAGGGGTTAGTATTTGATTATCATATTACAAATTATGTTTTTATTATAAGGTTGTGGAGGTTTACCCATAAAATTGTCTTGTCATTTACTTATATATTTTGATCTATTTGAGTCAGATTGTGATCTATTTTTGTAATTCTAATTTGAATTAATTTTAATACAAGTGATATTAGAGCTTGTATTTAGGTAAAATTATGGGCGAAACCTTAATTTTGGAGATTCACTTATATCTTTCATTCTATTTGATATTTATCCATTATTTGTTCTAACAGAGTTGGAAAATCACTGAAGGACATCACAATGAAAAATATAATATTTAAAAATCATTTTTGGGTAGGTTATCATTTTAATTATTTCCATACATTTTCTTTATACATTGAATTTTAAGGATTTTTTTTACATTTTTTGAAATCTTAAAAAAAAATAAAAGGGGGTTGTTATTGGTGCTTTATGATTTGAGACCAAATTCATTGAAACATTATTGGTCAAATTTGGGCCAAATATGGAAATCAGGATCAATATTATCAAGTCTTGTTATGGTAGAACCACAAACTAGGGGTCAATGCAAGTATTCTAAAAAACTAGGTAAAATTACTTACAAAGAGGAGATGGAGTAAAAAATGGAAATTTATGGATATTATGCTCCAAGGTTTTATTTTATGGATCACAAGTTGAGACAAACTAAGTATGATATGTGTGACCTACATTATGAGATGAAAAGTAAAGTGGAAAAGATAAATCAATGATTAAATTTCTAGTGCAACAACTTAGTACAAATTTTAATACTCATCAACATACACCAAATTAGATGAAAATCACTTATATGCTCACTAAATAAGGTGGATATTTGGGTTAAAATAATATATAACGCAACTAGGGTGGATCTTCTAGATATTGAAATCCTAATCTAAAATATTCATTATTGTGAAACCTGATGCCAAAAGTGGAAATGTCTAAGTTCGATGGGAAGGATAAAATCACTTGGATCAAACAAATAAATACATTTTTTGATGTACATTAGATCTCATATAGATATAAGGTGGTAATGGAATTTTTATATATGAAACCTAAATAATTTAGTTGGTATCATTGATTGTGTGCTCAAAATTAGGAGAAGGTTCTCATGTCACATGTTCTATTTTAAAGAGGAGATATAAAAAAACTATAATAGTAGTGTGGGTGAAAATTACTTCAACCAATTGGAAAAAATCTATGGAAAACATGATTTTTAAAGGATGATATTCATTATTTCTAGTACCTATCTTTCCATATGTATAATATTATTGATGAGAATATGAACAACCTATTTATTGGTGGTCTCATGAACCACATTAAACATGAGATACACATGTTTAATCCACTTTTTTTTTGAGTCTATTGTTATGGCATGCAAGGTAGAGGAAAATTTCTTAGCTATGAGGAGACATACACTCACTATAATTAGAGATAGAATCACCCTTGCACCATCTTCTCTGTAGCCTACCAAGCTAACTCATTAATTAATTAAATAAAAGAGGTAAAAATGGTTATCTTTCAACCTATTAAAAAATATAGTCGAGCACATATATGTGATAAAAATATGTTTTTCTATATTAAGGGTATCATTGAATAAAATGAGGATGAAGAAAAAGTGTAAGAGGTTATGGATGAGCTAGCGTTTAGAGATTTCAAGCCAACTATATCTTTCCATGTAATGTTAGGTGTTATTTATCAAGGTAATGGGTCTCTTAAATGAACATAAGGTGAAAATATTTATTGACTCAAGGAGTAATCATAACTTCATAAACCATGAATTAGCTATATGAATGAATTGTTTTATTTACCCAGCTCTAAAATTTCAAGTCATGGTTACGAATGGGACTATAGTTAATTTTAAAAAAATGTCATAATTTTAAAATAACCATGGGATATTACCTATTAGATGGCCTTATATTTTCCATCCCATGGGTGGAACTGATATTGCATTGGGAGTCTAATGGCTCAAGATCTTGGGCATGATTGAGATGAAATTCTAGGATTTTTCATGTGTTTTCATTTAGAAGCCAAGATGTTTGAGTTGAAAGGTTGTACATAAATTCAAATTAGATGGAAAGCTATCATCGAATTAAAAAAATAATTAAAAATGATCCAATTTTTTTTCAACATAATTATTTTTAGTGGAATAAATATAGTCACTTTCATACATAACACTATATTTTGAGGAAAGGGTTGAAAAAAATTTAGTTATAAAGATATGCCCATAACAAAGCCACAAAAGAGAGATACTTCTTCCAAAATATATCAAAAATTAATAAATACCATCTAATAGCTATTACTTGATGATCAATCCAAAGGATACAATAGTTGAAGAACATAGTCAACACCGACATGAAGTACCCTCTACTTTCAAAGAGAATTTTCTAATATCATTGAACAATCACATTTATAGCTTGAAGTAGGACATTGGACAATTTTTTACCACCTAGATAGAGTTCTTTGAGGTTGATGAAGAAGGTTGATTCATTTTTGAACCTGAGGCAATGTTTTAGACACACACTAAGAGAGTGAGGAAGAGGGTAATTAACAAGTATCTAGTCAAATGGAGGAATCTCAATGATGAATATGAAACATGGGAGGAGGAATAGTTCCTATAATAACATCCAAAAATCATCAAAATTAAGGGAAATTCTTGTTTTAAGGGAGGGGGTGTGCTATGACCTTAGTTTATAACATGTATCAGGATGTGTGTAACTAGCTTTTAGTTAGCATAACCTTTAATTAAGTCATATGATCATATATTTAGCTTAATATTGGTGGTAGATTTAGCCTAAGTTGTTTACATATAATAGTTAGGGTGTATATATGAGGTAGGGGTTAATATTTGATCATCATATTACTAATTCCATTATTATTATAAGTTTATGGAGGTTTTCTCCTTGAATTATCTTATCAATTATTCATATATTCTACTATATTTTAGTCATATTATTATCTATTTTTTATATTATACTTTATTTTTTAAGTAATTTCATTACACTTCAAATGTACAACAAGCTTCAAGCATACAGGAAATAAACATGTAGCTAATTTACCTAAAATGAAATATGAAAAATTGAATCATAATTTAAATTTGAAATTTTAAGAGCAATGAAGGAGTACACCTATATGTGGGTGAAAATATGTTTCCTTCTAACTTGTTAGATCTGATACTTCCTTATTTAAGTATTGGAGAGTGGTTCTTCTTGCTGAATCATTTGCAAAATAAGGGTTGATAAAGTCTTAATTTTGTGTAACTAATGCAATCCCATGGGTTGGAAAGAAAAAATACTCAACCCTCATAAATAGGAAGTAGTGCCAAGGCCATTGAGCATCACTGAGCCTTAACTGCACTAATTTATTTAACCAATATTGTACTAATCTTGAACTTTAATATGAAAGGTGGTAGCCACATATTGGGATCATAGATTAATTCCTAGGAAATTGAGGGTATTTAATAGCAATCATATTACTCATTTAAACATGAATCAACCACTAAAAATTTACTTATATATTAAAGGGTGCTCACTTCTAGGTACCATCTATATTGTTTACAAAATATAAAAAAAATTGCATTTAAATGAACCCACTTCATGCCTCATGAATTGGTTCCAATTGATGGTTATAATAGTATATGAAAAATGTTCATTCCCCTATAATCAATGCTAATTGATATAGAATGTTATACATCTATAAGTTAAATTTAATAACCCATATCTCAAATGTATCTAAATGTGAAAACCTATAACTATTGTTCCTATAAAATTGTGTACATATGAATTACATATGCATACAAGTGTATCTAAATATGTACTCTACAACTCATGTTTCTATAAAGCGAGTTCACACACATGAAATATGATCCCATGATATATATTAATGTGCAAATATATATCTCATATGTAAATCAAACTAATATCTAAACCACTCTAAAATATAAAAAATCTTGTATTCTATCCCAAAATATGAATATTATACTCATGAAGGTTGTATCTATGATGAGCCCACTAATATGCCACCATTTTTAGGTGATGGATGTAACATGAAAGTCACTCATCTCAAAATAAAAATTTAATTGTATCATTTATGTATAAAGATGTAATCATGTCAACAATTGGAAAATAGGTCATTATAATAGTGTATATGTAGTCAGAGCATGTATGATACATATGAAGTGCAAGACATATAAGTGTCATATTAGGGTATATGTAGTAATTTGGAATGCAATAGTATCCATAAATAATAAATAAACTAAATAATAATATTCAGTAAGAGAGACCTGCATGATGTGAATCATGGTACCACACACAAAGGGGAGGTACATGATTTGGATCATAACACCCAAAAACTAAACAAACTCCACAATATTAACAAGCTCAACACACAATTTTTAACTATAAAACAAATAATGAAAATGATACAAATAACATTTAATGTCAAATATAAGGCCAAGGACCACATACAAGGGACACAAAAATGTCAAAATAAATAAATCCAAGGGTCAAAAATAAGGGACACAAATATGTTACAACAAAAAAGGCCAAGGGCTGCAAATAAGGGACATGAATATGTTCCAAAAAAGAGACAAATAAATGTCATGTAGAAGGACAAGGGTTACACATAATATAAAAGTAATGAATAGACTATCATGGGATAGAAACAAAATCAACAAAGTGAATGACTGATAACTAGTTTATACTATCCATGTATGTAAATATCATAGCGTTGTAAAATAACATATCCATATATCACTGAGTAAGATATGAGTAATTAACAAGACATGTGTAAGTAATATATGTATCTCAACTGGTAAAATGTCATAAAAAGATATAAACTATGTGATCTAGGAGGATTTGGGTAACTAATTCATATCACATATTACACATCTAGCCTTGTTCTTATGTCAATAGCTGTGTCATGGGTTCTTTGCCTACACGTTAAAAGATTCCTTAAAAATATATTTATACTATACTACACAACCCCTATAGTTTTAGTACTATAGTTAGTGACCTATCAGTAATTATGGTAAATGACATCACCACACTTGATGGTTATAAAGAAGTCATTACCAATTATTGTGATGGTTTATATAATGCTTTTGTTTAACCCTAAACTGAGATGTTTCAATAGAGTATAGGGTTAAGAATATATAAATGAATAAGCATAAGGGTGATATATATATATATATATATATATATATATATATTAGGCTAATTAATTACAAACTCATATAAATTATATTTTGAATTTAAATGCTAAGATATGTTGAATATATAAAGTACAATTATTGATTGATATTTTAATAAATTATAAATAAGATTAATTAGTTGGTTTACTTTGTGCATGTAGATCTATTTTGAAATATGCTGAAATAGATCGGATCAAGATCCTGAAACAATCATCATATTTTGGAAATTTGCACTTTATGGTCTCAAACACTTGCATCAAATTTGGATGGTTGCATCAATGTTACTATCTAACTTGAGTATAGGTTTCCAATGTAAAATGTCAAATGTATCTAGGTGAAACCACCTAAAAACTTATGGGTTTTCCATTACCTTTACCTTGGTGTATTCAAATATCATGTACAGGATATCACTCTTTGTGAAAATATCAAGCCCTATATTTATCACCCTTGGAGTAACTATGGGAAAAATAGATTAGTGGGCACATAGTGTCAAGCTAACCCAAGGACCCCTCTATAAATGATAACTACCTACATATCCAATACTTTGAAGAGGGAATTAGACTTATGTAGTTCTCCTTTACATGTTGGATTGTGTGTGTATCAAGATGCAATGTGTGATAGGCAAGTACATAGAGTGATATAGCTTGTAACTTGGAAAATATGGATCATTTAATTCTCTTTCAATATCATTGAAATATTATATTATATGTGTTTAGTAATTTTTTTTTTAGTATGAATCCATATAAATTTGGGTAAAAAAATAATTAGATGTAATGAAAATTTGATGCAATAGTCAGAAATGAATTTCCATATCATGGAATCTAGATTTAAAATATGTTGTAGTTTGAAGAAGGGTAATGTTACATTAGTAATCTCAAAGTTTCACGTAATGAGTTTTAACTAAGAAATAAATTTGGTTTATATATATATATATATATATATATATATATATATATATATATATATATATATATATATATATATATATATATATATATATATATATATATATATATATATATATATATTGGATTGTGTGTGTATCAAGATGCAATGTGTGATAGGCAAGTACATAGAGTGATATAGCTTGTAACTTGGAAAATATGGATCATGTAATTCTCTTTCAATATCATTGACATATTATATTATATGTGTTTAGTAATTTTTTTTTATAGTAGGAATGCATATAAATTTGGGTAAAAAAATAATTAGATGTAATGAAAATTTGATGCAATAGTCAAAAATGAATTTCCATATCATGGAATCTAGATTTAAAATATGTTGTAGTTTGAAGAAGGGTAATGTTACATTAGTAATCTCAAAGTTTCATGTAATGAGTTTTAACTAAGAAATAAATTTGGTTTATATATATATATATATATATATATATATATATATATATATTCCTTGTGAATTATATTGTGATGCCTTTATTTAAATAAGTAATATTAATTGGTTATAAGAGTAAGGTTTTATTATACAACCTTGATCATAATGATTTTAAGATTATCAACTGCTAATCAACAATCTAGTAGTCAAGCATTTTTACTTCCTTTAAACATGGGCAAGAGATGATATCAACTGTTGGAATTGAGAAATGACTTGTAATAATAGATTATATTTATCCCTATTTATATATTTTATTGAATCTTTACCAGATTAAAAACTTAAATCTATAATATTTTTTCCCTATTTGTGTAAACTTTTGATTTGTATCAAGATACTAAATTCCTTTCAGAATATGATTTAAACAAATAGCTAAAGTGATGTAAAACTAAAATTAAGACTCATTATCAATTATCTTAGACTAAGAGAACTGGTATTTGACACTATAGGAATATTTATCCCTTCCTAAGATGAAATAGTTACCCTATTACAAATGGAATTTGCAACATAAATCCCTTTGTATTGTTGTTTTCCCTACAAAGATGTTCTGGAATCATTATCTTAAAATATGACAGAAGTTAGTTTCTTTGGAAACAAAAGTTGTTTCATAATCCTCATAGATTCATTCCATCATGATAATCTTAAATTTAACTTACCTTAAGGTTTAATTTTTTTGGGATTCAATTCTAAATCTAGTTCATTCAATAAATTACTAAGCAGAATAATTTTCTGCATTAAAATTTGTTTAGAAGCTAAGTTATTTTAATGTTTAATCTTTTGGTGATCTTTTTTTACATTTCTAGTGGTATGTTTTAGCTAATATAATTTAGAATAAATTTTATAAATACTTGTTTCCTTGTGGGAGTATTTTACCTATCACCATTTGATAGATGATCTAGTGAAATTATGACTTGGTTATGAGGTGAGTTAGTCAAGTCTGGTTGCATTGTGTATGAGTAATTCCACCTTAAAATGAATGGTTTTCATTAGATAGTTTACTCATGGGTATTACAGTGACTAGTTTTGAGGTTGGATGAATTAGAATCTTGGTTGCTTATGTATCCTTATCTCACTTGAAGTCATAATTTATAGAAACATTGTGTCAATAAAATATTGATGGATCACGTTTCATACCTTTAGGGATGACCTTTTATGTTGGTTTCATTATTCTAAGATATGATTGGTATCCCTTGAGTATCAAAGTTGAGTGTAATCTTGCACATCATTTTTTTCATAGTCAACACAACTTAGTTGCATCTATCTTGTCATAATCCTTTATGTATCTCTTATTCTGAAATATAAGGTGAGCATCTATGTTGTATATAACATACATTGGGTATGATTGTGTAAATAATTAGAGTATTTAATTGTGTAGAGTTTATATATCACAACAAAAAATAATAGTAGTGTTTTTATTATTTATTTAATGTAGATTTTTTGGGTGTTACATTTATGGTGCAAAAATACTAGGTCTCATCTTAAGGGTCTCCTATTTTTCAAAAAGAATTTTCTAGATCAAGACCAACCCAATAGTTTTGAGTATTCCTTGTTATATAATGATGAATTTCTTTCTTATTATCAAAGTTTTAAGTATATCATTCCTAACATAATCCTAAAACATCAAGATTATAAATGGAGAGGATTGGGGTCAATTGGTAATGTATTATTGAGCTAGTTTATACTACTAAGCATAAAGGTAATCAAGGTACTAGATACAAACTACATGGGGATAACTCCTTAAATCTCGAGAGTGATATGAATCTAGCATATAATGAATAAAATCCTAATAATGATATAGAGTCCCATAATAGTATTTACATTAGCTTGTTGATAAAAACCTATTTAACACCAATGTCATTCTCACTATCACTTCTTCCCCTAAATTACCTTTTTCCCTTCACTACCCTAAAATAATTAATTGGGATCAACAATATCACATTATATCATTATATGAATTCCAAAATGAAGAAATATTATCAAAATTATTGGTTTTCAAAGTTGGTATGCCCATTGGAGATCATGTTTAAGGCTTCGAGATAAATTTAGACCTTGACACCTAATTTAGAGAGCAGGTGAACTTCATTGGTCAAAATATAAAATAAAATCAAACATTGAGGTTCTCTAGTGAAAACCTATATGAGACACTTTTAGACTAGGGAAAAATTAAAGAAAAGATAATTCCCTTGGTGAAAACCTATTTTAGGTGCTAATGCATAAGGAATCTTATCTTTCTTATAAAAAATATTAGAGTTATATGAATTCACATCTTAACTTTGGACCAAATATATGTGCATAATAACAATGGGGATTTACTCAGTTAGTTTAATATTTCTTAGAAACATTCATTGAATGGACATCACCTAAAATGAGTGATTTATATTACTCTTACAAGGGTGGAACTAATGACATGCAATCAAATGAAGAAGATCAAATTCCATTTGTACCTACCTTCTTAGAAGATGGCTCTACACTACTAGTGGAAGATGCCTTTGAGACTAATATTACTATAGTAGATGATACCAAAATGGTTAAGCTTGGTGTGTCCTTCACCACAAAGGAACACAAATTCATCCTTGCTAATCTTCATGAGTTCATTGATGTATTTGCATGGTCTTACATAAATATACTTGGGCTTGATCTATATTTGGTCATATACCATCTTGTTATACCTCAGCTACCAAACCCATTACAAAAAAATTATGGAAAACACATATATGGATTGTTATACTAGTTAAGAAAGAACTGGAGAAATTATTGGGGGCTAGATTTATTCAACCAATTGATTACTCTAAATGGATATCTAATATTGTTCTAGTTAGTAAGAATCTAGAACATATTTGCATTTACACCAAATTTAGGGACATTAATAAAGCATGTCCAAAATACAAATATCCATTTCCCAACATCGACATGATTATGGATTCAACAAAATGTTATGAAATTATCTCTCTCTCATGGATGATTTTTTAGGATAAAAATAGATAAAGATTGCACCAAAAGAAATATTAGCTAAAAAAGTGTATGATACTTCAATTTACATACCAAAGTTAATAATGTAATGGGATAGAGTCCCTCTTCTATCCATAGGTAAAGCTAACTTTATTTAAAATAACATAAAACACTAACCTCACATATTCACAAATATACATACTAAATATTTTTTACAGTTTTCATATATGTGAGAAAGGAAGTATGAGAAGAAGGATGAAGTCAATATTATAAAGGATTAGCTATGAAAAGAGGGAAGAAATAATGTAAATAAGTGAGAAAATGCAAATTTCACTTATGTATTACATTCATTAGTTCAAAATAAAGTTACTATAAAATGATAATTTTATTAAGAAAGAGGAAAGAAAATATTACTATAAATAAATGAATATAATAAAATTCAATCACAACTAAGGACAATCTCAAAGTCCTATAATAACTTAGTTTTATTGATTTCTTAGGAAAAAACATAGTCCTTTTCTTATTCTTCTTTAAAATTCTCCTTTTATTAAAATTAAAAATAGTGGCTGCCTCTTGGAGGCATGCAAGCCTCCTATTCATAGGAAATTCCATCCCTAAAATATAGGAAACTAATTCTAAAAATATAATGTGGTTGCACATTATAAGGTGCATGTTGACTCAATCATATTACATACAAATTTGTAAAAACTCCTAAACTAAAATACAAATCCCAACCAATGAAGAAGGTCATGATAAAAAACCCTTTTAAGTTGCAATGTTAGGGTGTTTTTATTAGGTGACTAATATTCTTCTCCTCCCTCATCATCCACTATGAGGACTTCCAATTTCATAACATGTTGTCATTTCTCCTCATATTCCTCATATTTATGCAATATATTTTCCAACTTGTCATGGTCTAGACCTTCATAATGCTCATAATGAATCCTGACCCCCACTTACTAATTTATCATTTATTGAGGAATTATTTTTAAATTATTCAAAACATGATCTAACCTATCAAATGAGCTCTAATAGTGCACAAATATTTAGATTGATTTGTAACTAAAGGATGAAGTAAGGTTGGTTTCTTGATTAAGAAATTGTTTGAATGCTCCTTATATATCTTCCACAAGAATTAACTTCCCTTAATTTTATAAGAATGAACATGGGAGTTTTTAAATTACTTCAAAAATACCACAAGTAGGTTTATATTCTAAGATTATTGATTATTTAATCTTACGCAATGACTCTTCTATAGTTTTGATTTGATATCTTGTTAGCTCCATAAATTTAACCTGATCTCCTAAGTCTTCTTCAATCAAGACTCCTTCATCAACCAAAATATCCTCTTCTACTCTTGAAAAGGTTTGTAGATGTGGTTACAAAATTTTCAACTTACCCAAACTCTTCTCAGTATTCAAACTCTTTATTATAGGTGCATTGCTTTTGCTCTTCCATTATAGAGTAGATTTAGACAACTAAGGATATCATTTTATTTCCTTGTTCTATAATTTTTTTAGACCATTATTTAGTAGCTCTCCCCATATTTCCTATTCTCTTAGCTACTTAAGTATGATTGGTATTTAGAGTATAATCTTGAAGTCATGGTTGGGTTGGGTTGACTAGTTTTTGTATTATTAATGTACGTTGGTCAACTTTTTCCTTAAATTATTATTTTATTTATTTATAATGATAAAATATATCGATCAAAGAAAAAAAATTATTTACACATCCTCCTTCAAACACTCGTGAGTAGCCTTACCTAGGTGGAAACATGAAACTTGGTAATTTATAGATGTGATTTCATCTTCTAACTTTTCTGGAGGAAGAATATTGAATTCAACATACCTCTCACCCTGATTATCCATATCAATATGAGAAACATTATTGGGTTTATTTGTAGCTAGAGGATGTGGGGGAATGAGAGCACTAAAGTATATTTCCAATGGTAGTACCATCTTCTTTCTCTTTTTAACCATTTTGATTAGCTATTGGGGTGCTTTGGTATCAATTTCCTCATGTAATGATGATGATCCTACCTAGGCCTATTCTTGGACAACAAGAGCTCTATCTATCATTTAATCCATTTTTATTTTATATGTGAAGGAAGTATGATCTCTTACTCTAAATCTTTTTGAGTGTTTAACCCTTCTTCTTGAATAATAAGTAATTGTTTCACCACTTTAAAAGAAGTTTTTGCTATTTATGGAAGAGATTTTCCTTTTTCAAAAATAGACTCAATAGTACTTTTGGATATGACTTGAGAAGTAACCTATAGTGTTTTAATATAAGGAAGATAAGGTTCTACAACTAAGAAATATCCTTTCAAATATAAGAATGGAAGATATGCGATCATGCACTACAATGTGGTGTTTTTGATTAACCCTTGAGAATGAACCACCTTTTTAGTTGTCTTAGTCAACATAATTGATATAATATGAATACCTTTACCACAAGTTGAAATTTTGAGTTTGAATTTAAAAGCCTCCTTTCAAGTTGAGGTGAAGGCTCCTTAGTTTCAAATATTATAACACCATTTATTATAGTGTTAGAAGGTGTCACTTTATCTTATGTCTTTTTTGTTTTACTAGCTTGGGAGGAGGTATATCTACAAATTTTAATGTATGAGGAAGTATGGCATCTTGCACAAACACTCCTTTGTTAGCAATCCATACCAAAGCTCTCCTAAAGACTTCTTGAGTTTGAGTCTCTAATGTTGTCACCTCTACCTAACTCCAGTCAACCCTAGGGAGAGGTGTAACCTTGACACCTTATGATAAATAATTTACATCCACTACCTCTCCATCATATTTGATATCCTAATCATTATGTATATCCATAATATTATACTTGATTACCTGATCTAGCAGGAAAAAGGCATAATCAAGGAGTTTGACCTCCATCTCATCATCACAATCCATATATAAATCTTTTTAATAAGAAATGTGTTTGAATGAAGCATTAAAATAAATTTATGTCACTCCTTTTGTATAAAATGTAAGATGACTATGAAATGATCAAAGTGTGACATGTGTCATGTCTAATTTTATAGACTTAGCCTTATGCAACGTGGAATAGGTGTACCTACCGATAGACATAGGAAAGTGAATTCCAAAAAAATTATGATAAGAAACCAAAATATTATGTCTCCATTAGTTATTGCACTAGTTCCATGAGTGGCCATTTATCATCCACAAACTTTAGAAGTGTATAGGGGGTGAAATCATAGCCACATATCTTGTTGTAGGAGAAGGTAAGAAACTATATAAAATAGCCACCCCACCTTGAAATCTCTATAGTAGTAATAATTATGAAATGTTGATAATAAGGTTTTTATTTGAACATATAAATGATAAAATGAATAAAAGCATCGTTGATGTGATGAGAATTTTTAATGCTCTCTTTCATTATTAATTGAGGATAATATTCATATATGTGAGATGTAGACATCAACCTTGTTTTGGTCAAACTGTTATAGAATGTTCCTCTATGTAATTTCATAAATAAGGTATGACATCATATAGAACTTATGGGTATTGATTAACTCACACAGTTGTTTATGAATTGAGTCACTAATCAGTTTAACCCAATTAATGTATTACTTGTTAGTGTGGATAATCTAGATATATTGGAACATCTATTCATTATAATCCCTCACCATGGGATTACCTACCACCCTATTTATAAGAGTAAAAATGTCATTAAATTTATGCTTAAGATACTATTTAAAATTCACCTTAGTAACCCTAGACATAGAGGGTTTAGGTTTATCTAACCAATATTTATATAAATATCTAAGATAACCATCCTTATTTTCATCATGAAATTATTGGGTTACTTTTAGGGTGATTTTCACAAAAAATTCATGCTCAAGAATATTCAACATATCTTTGATGTTTTTGGGTCCAAGTTTCAAGATAACCCCTTCCCGAGATTACAAACATCCCTCCTATTTCTATCATAATGACTTTCCATAGACATGACAAGTTCTGAGCATTACATAGAGAATGGAAATGTAGTAGCTTAAGGAAGGGCATTGTCATAAATAATTTGGATCCAATCATTATTGAAATAAGAGTTTATTCTCATTTAAAAGTCTTCCATGTCAATGTGACCCAAGTCTTTATCAGTGACTTGGTCAATGTTAGATCAATTTTAGAAGGGGAGTAACCCTTTGAAACTAGTAATTCATTTTTATAGCTTTCTCCTTTTCTTTATTCTAAGGATTTTTGGACATTTGATAGATGATAAAGGTATAGGAGAGTGAGGTGAAAGGAGACTAGGGTATGAATGGGAATGATAAAATGGCAAAAGAGAGGTAGAGAGAGGGAAGGTGAAATTAAGAGGCTATAGTGCATGCATGAATTTTTTATGCAAAGAGAGTGGGAAAATTTAATATTGAGGTTTTAGGAGTGTACCATAGTATAGAAATTTTGATGCAAGGAGAGTGGGAAACTCTGATGTTGGGGTTTTAGGGGTGCACCATAGTCAAAAAAATTTGATGTACAGAGAGATATAAAATATGACATTAGGGTTTTAGGGGTGTACCACAGTCTAAAAACTATGATGTAGGGAGAGCCTAAAATTCCATCAATGAAAAATTTAAGATATAAAATATCCCAAGTATTAATAAAAAATATAGCAAGGCAAAAAACACCAATAGCCACAACAAGTGATTATAAAGAAACCAAAGGAAAATATGCCACCTACAATGAAAACCTTAAAATAAATAAATTGAAAAACCTAGAGATTTTATCTTAGATAAAATCAAATAAATCCTAATACAAATAACCTCCAGTTGCCAATGAATGATGGAAAACACTCAAGAGTGTAAAAAACCAAAATGTATAGCTCAAAATTATTATCTGAGTATTTCAAAATGATAGGAAAAGACTTAATTAAATAGTGATGGGGAAATTATTACCAAGTGATGGGTGTGTTTTTGGCCAACACATACCATTTTTCATAGAAATGGGGGACCCCTCCTAAAAAATATCAAAATCAAAGCTCTCGGATCCATTATTTCATTTTAACTAGCTTTATTTGAATTAGGTCCTTGAAATATTATGTCGCTCTGATTTCTCCAAACAATGGCAAACCTTGTTTATTTTATGCCTAAGGTAGGTTTATTTTTTTAAGGATTTAGAGTGCTCACCTTCTATGATATCTTTCAAAATAATTTTTCAAAGTCTCGGTCCTTTCCTAGAGCGATAGGGCTAACATCCTATATAGTAAACCAAAGACATAATGGCAGTTAGGTAAGTTATTAATTGGTTACATGTCTTTTCATTTTTACTTAGTATTTTTATGGGTTTTATAGGAAAAAATAGACCACTAGAGAAGAGACATGTGATGTTTATCATAAGTGTCAAAGAAACCAATCTCCTAGTCTTATCATAGATGTTAAAGCTTAGGCATGCCTAACCAAATCAAAGGATGCCACATTGCCTAATGTTAGATCAGACATACTCTCAAACATATTAGAGATGTTAGAGCCTATGGAAGCTTGGCCTAATTATAGGATTACACATATCTTGATGTCAGATTAAATAATCTCCTAATCTTTTCAGAGATGTTAGAGCTCAAGAGAGATAGGCCCATTCAGAGGATGTCACATAGCCTGATGTTAGATCAACCAATCTCTTAGTCCTATCATAGATGTCAGAGCTTAAGGGAGCTTAACATAGTTATAGGATGATATTTAACTTAATTTTATAGTATCTATTCTCCAAGTCCTATCAGAGATGTCAGAACCTAGGGGATCCTGGCCCACACAGAATGTGCTATATAGCACAACTAGGTGTATGAGTAGGTGTCCACCAAAGGCCCTGTGAGGGTCATAATGAAGTATGTATGGAACCTAAAAACTAATAATATGATGCCACATGTCCTTAAATGACACTTACATCCTCCTAAGAATATGAAATTAAGTACAAAATTATGCTTAAGTGTTGACCATTGATAGGAGAACTAATAAGTGGATGCATATAACATAAGGTAAGAGTTATTTGGGAGGAATTGAGGATATGTGATTATGTGCCTACCATGAAACTCTTGCCTTATGTTATATCCTAAGTATGGCTCATTATTAGTTATCACTATGTACCCTCAATAGAAAATCAAATCTTTGCTTCCCAATCCCCATCACATACTCCTATATTTTTCCCTACACTCAATACTTTTCTATTGGCCTCCACCTTGTTACAATGACTATATCCTCCTAAAACACCAAGGTAAAAACTAAATATAGGGATAAACTATTTATATAAGGCTTGAATCAATTCAAAAATTATAATAACCTATTCAAATATATCAAATAGGTACCCAAGGACTTGAGCTCTGATAATGACAAGCAAGTTGAGTTTGAAGATTCCCTTTAGGATTTTAAGAACTATGGTATTCATAGGGTTGTAACCTAACCTAATATGTTCCCATGTACCAACTTGTTCAAAAACCTACTTCTCACTATCACGTGATTGTGAGATGGAGTTCACGATTAGGTCTACTTGGCCAATTCTTAGTACTAGATTACAAAAATCTCTGAGACTCCCTATAAAGCATATTACTCCCTCCTAGATTTCACCTTTTTCATATGATGTGGCACTACAAAATTAGATTGTCACCTTAAAAATTTATGAGGTCCTACAATATTGGTTTGAGAACCTAGATACTAAGTGGGTGAGTAAGAAGGACATCAACACATACATAATCTACACCTTTTAAGAAGAAGTTTGGGTGGGTATGATTCTATTGAACTGATTATTCAAGGCCACAGACTATCTACATGTTAATTAATTATGGGTGGACAAGATCCACATGATCCTCACTATATCCAAAGTTCTAGACATGAGAGGGTTGATCAACTTCAAGATGGTCAATGCCATAATAGATGCTTGAATAGGGGAATTTATATATGATATGTTATCTCATAGATTTAGTCTATAGGATTCTCATCTTTTATCCATATACTTTTCTAACATATATTTTAGGGGGCTTAGAATTTAATGTAGTCTTTTATAAGCTATATGGCCACCAATACCATAACCATATTTGGGATATCTGTGAGCACTTCTACTTGATGGTGTATAATATGATCAACGAGGCCCTAATGCCATGTTTATCATAGGAAATCAAAGATTCTATTTTAGCCATTAGTGATTATTGGTACTGATAGGAGGATACCATGATTTAAGTCATAGGAATTATCAAGCAACCCTTATACCTATCATAATTTGTCTTGGATTACCTAGTAGAGTTAGATATTGTGTACTAGCTAGTATAAGGTGTTTTCATCTTTTGCATAGGTTGTTAATAGAAGTCATGACCATTACTTCCAATCTCCATTTGGTACCATGTTTATAAGGCCTTCCCTCCTCTTGAAAAAATGGTGATTGGGTAGGATTCCTTCTCCCTAGGGAGAGATAAAATCTGACATTGGGACCCTAAAGGCATGATCAAGGCTCATCTAGCAAGGTACTCAACTTGCCTTAATATCAATTATGACCGCTAGTATGATGATGATGATGAGATATAATTGAAATTTTTGAATGACCAAGAGGTGTTGGCCTAAATTTTAGATTATAATAAGGGGAAGAAGTCTAGTTGGGCTCATCTGCACCCCTTCCAACACTCACTTAATCTACAAAGGATGTCACCCTAACTCTTCCCATGATTTCATAGAGGATTTTATAGTTTATTATATTTCCTTCTCCTCCATGATCACTTAATCCTCATGCCATAACTCCATCTCCTCCTCCTCAAGTAGCACCCACTCCTCATGCCTTAGTTCCACCACTAATTCCTCAAATAACTCATGTAGTTTGGCCCCAACTGAACTAGACTTATGTGACTCAATGTCAAGTAGCCCAAATATAGGAAGTTTAACCATCAGTACCTCAAACCTTGGCTCTATCAACCTTGAGGTTTGATGTCAGTAGTAGCCTAGATGTAAGCCTTGAGTGAGGCTCCCAACAATCACTAGTAAAGGTTCCTCCCCTCACTCTCATCACTTTCCAAGTGTCTCCCCTCATTCCTACTAAATTATAAGCCCCTCTCATGACACCCATTAATTATACCCCCTTTTATAAGTCAATTAAGTGGTGCCTCCTCTTTTCCCTATTACACCCCTCCACTATTCACCTAGATACCCTTGGATTCAGTCTTCCCAAGTATCGCTACTTCTTCATTTCCCTCTGCCATATCCACTACACAACCTATAACCTCCATGGTACCTACATTGGGTATGCATCAAATCTAAATACCTACATGAAAACATCTAGTGTCAAGCATGGCTACAATATTTAGGAGTGCATCTCAAATGGATGTACCCATCTTGTTGCACCCTTTAATCATCTTGGTGCCTTCATCAATAGTCCAAAAACCTCTATAGTTGGCTCTTATAACTCCTAATATTTTTGATATACTTATACCACAACACCTATGGATGACTTGATTAAGAGACCCAAGAAGAAGTAGAAGGTAACTCACCCTCAAGGTTCAATCTAGATACCTTATGATACAACCCATCCTCCTCCACCTACCTCTATAGTTCCTATAACACCAACCATGATAAATCTATGCATTACTCCTTGGCCCCCTCTTTCCATCAACAAAAATACTTAGGGATTTGGTTTCAACCAATAAATCTCTTACCTTCTAATGAACACCCCTTTCCTAAGCATCATTAACCCCCAAGTGGGCATGACCCAAGATTAATGACGGGCATAGATGTTCCTATAGGTGTCTCCATTTGTCCTTCCTCACTTTGATCCCATGCCCCCTCCTCCTCCATTACATTCCTCATTCACACCTTAAACTTCCTCCATCTCCCCTCCACCTCATCCTCCACCCTTTATCACCATCTTTACCACTCTAACACCTCCCAAAACCTAGGGAATAGTCCTAAAGTCATAAGTGTTGGAGATGATGATCTAGGGTGACCTAGACATGCAATGGTGTTTCGATTGAGCCATGGGAAACATGAAGAGGATTCCCATGTAAGTATTAATCTAGGGGGAACTTGATGGTCTAGTAAAACCATAAGGATTTATAATCCCTAACCAAGGTGAGGACCTCTACCAGGGAGGAAAAGGGAACTGAGGACTCACTCTCCATTATATAAGCAAATCACAACATGTCAGAGAAGATCCTCAAGGATATAAAAAGTTAGGTTTATACCCTATAATCCTAGGTGAATATTTCCTTCCCCACCAGGCTAATTGGGAAGGTTAAAGATGCCCTCTTACTACTCTTCTTAGTTTTGGGGAAGGTGGTGGAGACTATGGTGGAGACCAATGTACTCATCTAATAAACTTAAGATTACATGGAGAGGATCATATATATTGATGGGAAATATACAAAGCTATTGGTGATAATAAACAAAGGTATGTTCCCAAAATTTAAATTAATTCCCAACTTAGACTTTAGGTTATATCAAATGTACATCGAGGACATGAAAATAACTATGGAAGACTAGTTGGTTTTGGCTCAAACCATAAGAGAACCCTTATAAGAGTAAAAGAAAAATATATTGGCATACTTTAAGGAATTCAATATCTTTGTGTTATTCCACCTAGATGGCACCTTATTGGACAAGGGAGAATTTAGAGTCCACCTAGGTCACTTTGACTAGGTCATTAAGAAGAAGGTCACCAAGGCAAATAGGGAAGGGGCCTAGGCAATTCTTGAGATATCAATGTAATCCATGGAAAACATTAACCAAGTGTATATGGAATATCCCTTATAGGTATACTAAATATTGGTGACTTAGATTGAGACAATATTTAGATAACCCCTATGAAACTTGCTAAGCTAGACTAATAGTTTAACCTCATGGTAACTATGATGGAAGCCAGGGATACAAAGTCAAAGTAATTAGGAGCTAGATCTCTATAGCTACCACTATGTATCAATTGAGTTGTCCCCTATAGATATTTTTTATGGATTGGGGCGGGATTTTATTTTGAATTTATTATTATAGTTTTAACTACCATGAGTGACTATCATGGCCTAGGATGGGAATCTCATGCTATTTTGAGGTGAATCCCATCCTTATCTATAAAAGGCATAGCCATATTGTAATTAAAGGGTAGATGAATTTTTTCTCAAAAGTGCTATCAGATTTAAGTTAGGATTTCACCTACTTTCTCCTTCATCCCTTCATAATTTAAAAGTCAGCCATGGTCAATATTGTTATAACAACACTTGTTTTTTTAATGAATGCAATTTCAATTTTATATAAAATTCTTATTTTGTGTTTCAATTTATCTTTCATCTCCATTTTTAATGGTTATTAATTTTAGATTAATTAAACTAATACATTTTCATTAATTTTATGCTATGGTTATAATGTGCTTGTTTATTATAATCCCTTTTTGAACCCTTTTTTTCTTTTCATAGTACTATTAATTTGTGTGCTAGTTTAAAAATTACCATTGGATGTTTATGTGTGATCTACTATAAAATTATACTATTTATATTTAGTGAGAGTTCATATTTGAGTCATGCTCACTTATTTCCTCAAACTTTTCCCATTATGTGTTCCTGGAGGTATAAATTTTGGTGAAACTCAATCCATAGTGGTATAACTATGGTAAGGGAACTTAGTGTGATGGATGAGACATTGATCTCATTATAAATCTAGAGGAACTCTTTCTTTCCTTATTCTCCCCTATCTTTTGTGTTTATTTTTAAGGTTGAATTACCCTTTCCCCTTATGTTTATAAATAAAAGGAACACAATACATGAGATTAAATAACAACTCTAGATAATTAGATCTATATCCAAAAATATTGTATTGAGCTTTTAGTGGTGGTACCATATCATTTGGAGACTATTTCATGCATAGTCCATAGTGAATTCAAATACCCACATTTGTGCCCTAGGATAATCCCAAATAATTCTTAAAATAGAAGACAAAATTCCATCATTGTTTATATCATCCTTTTTGGGAATACCCAGTCTCATGTGTATTTCATGAGCTATATTTTGGACTAAACAATAGATTGTGCTATAAGGAGGGATGACATGGTGTATTTTAGATTTGTCATTATTTTATTAATTGTATAAATTACAAAAAAAATTATTTATTTAACGTTGGCTTATTTAAAATTATAATTGTTGATAATAACATAATTAACTACTATTTAATTGTGAAGCATCCTGAAGACTACTTTGCCCATCACCAGGGCTAGGTCCCATCATGACTGATTGGTGGTTTCCCCTTACTTTTACATATAAAACCTTGGATCAAAAAACCTAGACCTACCATGATTCCAATTAGCTTATCTCCATAACCTCTTCTAAGTTTATAGCCTAAGATGGACCGGTTGGTTGGCTGTACCATTAACATCTTGGGAATTGTACATGATTTACTTAGAAACCCTGAGAGATATCTTCCCCATTTTAGTCTTGATGTGGGATAGACTGCTAAAGATAACATAAATTCCTATAAAACTACCCTAAGGATCTTAAATTTATAACATGAGGATGTGGCGTGTAGCCTTTTCCCCTTCACATTGATCGAACCATCATGTGATTGCTTCTTTAACCTCCCTAGAGACTCTATCCCTAATTGGGACCATTTTAATACTACCTTCCTCACCCAATTTGGGTAAGTGATAGACCCCAATTTACTAAACTAGTAATTTTCTTGTATTAAATGGGATCCCAATGAGCCTATTAAGAACTTCAATGCTAGGTTTTAAAAAATGTACAATTGGGTTACCATGATTTATCAACCTAACCCCCAATAACACTCAAAATGTATAAGAATGTGTTGGAACCTTAGATGGCCATGTTTATGAGGAGATACCCAATAATAATGGGAATATCCTTGGATTATGTAGGATCCATCAATGTAGATAGGAAACTGAACCCCCAAGGCTATATGATGGCCTTAACTCTTAATGTGCTACCATAGATGCCCACATTGAGCTTTTTGCTCAATGTTAATCATAATGCTCCAATGCTCTATCCACTCCCTATAATGCATCAAATACTATTGGGCCATCCTAATTTGAGCCAACACTTAGGTTTTATTAATCCAAGGAACCATGAATAGACTCTTTAGGTACCACACTAGGTAAGTTAGTAGTAGCTAATAATACCCAAACTATACCCCAGGAGTCCACAAAGAATGAGTAAGATGCCATTCAATAAATGGTACAAAAACTCAACAATGATTTTCTTAGGATACAAAGGCAGGTGATTAACTCTAATGCAAATATTTATATAGAAAACTTCACATATCAAAGACTAAATATGAACTACAACCATCCTCATAATCCCTAGGAATCTTTACCTAATAGGTTTCCCAAAATTAATATCTTAAAGATAGCCTTACCTAACTACTATCGAGTACATAGCATGATATCCCATGGATAACCTTAATAACCTAAGACTCCCATAGAGACATACTAGTCCAAATTAAAGGGGGTTATAACATAGTAGAAGACAAGAAAAATATCAAATCCAACATCACATTTCATGAGCTTACTCAAATCACTGAGCAAATGTGATCTCCTACTAAAATCCTTGATTCAGAAGATAACCCCACCAACCCAACCAAAATTAAGAGTATCCCACACCAATGTTCTCATTCACAAAAATAATATGGAGGTGCCCCATTTCTTCTTAACCATTCAGATGTTTGGAAATAATCTACATAACTACCTAGTAGATTCAAGAGCCTCAACCAATGTAATATCAATAGGCATATGTGAGAAGCTTAGGTTGGTCCCTATAAACTCAAACAAGGTAGTGGTCTATATTGACAAGATTTAAGTGAAAGTGATAGGGGAAATTCTCAATTTACACATATAGTTAAAATCCAATCCTAGGATTCAACACTTCATTGACATCTAAGTGGTGGAGATTCTCGAAGCCTATGACATGTTACTTGGTAGAGATTGGTCCAAAGCTCTAAATGGGTATATGGACACAAATTATCCTATATGTGGTTACCATAGAGGGGAGTGGCCAATTAAATTTAGGTAGATAGATAAACTTTCATGAAATACATGATAATTGAGTATAATATCATTAATGAGAAAGTAAACCTAGTACCCTTATATTTAAGAATCTGCACTGGGCAAAGAGTCTCCCAAAAATTAAGATAGTCATTTCCCAAACATGCCTAGCCTATGGTCTCTCTCTATATATGGATCTCATTCCAAATAAAGTAGTGGGGTTGGTGTTCTACTTACATACCCCTTAGGTTGGAAACATTTAACATCGTATAGGTTGTAGTTTCCTTATATAAATAATCTAGTAGAGAATGAAGAGTCAATCTTAGGACTATAATTTGTATTGAAATACAAGACAAATAAACTGAGATTATTTAGTGACTCTGAGATGGTAGTCAACTTAATCAAGACTAAATTTTAATGTAATATATTATACCTTAGGAGGTGTAAGGATAGGGCTTGTGACCTAATCAAAATGTCTAGCATATTTAATATCACCCCTATCCCTTAGGAAAAAACCAAGTAGCCAAATTATTAACATCTATGGCAGCCAACTTAACTCCCTTAGATGACACTAAGTTTTAAGAGTTTTCTAGGGAAATCATCCTGTGTCCCTCTATCCTTGACAATATGATGAACTTTGAGGTCTTTTAAGATGACTAGAAGATCATCTAATTTCTTAGTAATGAGGGAATATTTAAAACCCAAGTTATAGATGAGAAAGATAGAGACAACTTGGGGAATGAGATGGATAATGATGGGATCCTTAATATTCATGGGAATCAAATACCAAAAGGGATGATCTTATTGTAAAGAGCATTCAATACTTTAGACCTCACCTTCCAAGTGAAAAACCCCAAATTTGAGGATAAAAAGTAATGACTCATCAACCTTAGCTTTGTATAAAAACCTTATGCAGTTAATATAGGTCCTAACAACTTAGAGCAGTTGTAAAGATTAATACCAAGATATAAGGATGTAATTGCCTAGGCCTATGGAGACCTTAAGGTCTTCAACCTAAGAGTGATCAGTCACACCCCTTAAACTTAATCAAAAAATAATTAGGAAAAGATAGAGGTTGGTAAACCTAATCATGGAGCCCTTAATACATAAATAAGTCCATAAGTTACTTTCTATGGGGATAATTTTCCTAGTTCACCACTCCACCTAGGTGGCCAATTTGGTACCTATGTGAAAAAAATGGAGAAATCTGCCTATGTGTAGACTTCCAAAACTTATATCAAACCTTAGATAAATATAATTACCCATTTCTTTCCCTTGATGAAGTAATCTAAATGATGAGAGGATCTCAAATGATGTCATTTTTGGATAGCTTTTCAGGATACAATCATGTCTTGGTTAATTTCTAAGATAGGGCAAAGACCACCTTCACCATAAAATGGGACAAATTTATTTATAAATGAATGCCCTTTGGGTTGATCAATGTGGGCACAAATTTAAAAAGGGAGATGGAATTTAATTTTGAAGGACTGATTGGTAAATGCATAATAATCTATATGGATGACTTGTGTTTTCAAAATACAAGTCTAATCACAAATGCCATTTAGAGAAAGTATTCAAAAGATGCATAATTTATGGCATTTCCCTAAACCCAAAGAATTATATTTTTGGTGTCACCAAAGGTAAGCTTCCCTATTACATTGTCACAAAATAAGGTATTATTATTGATCCTAAAAGAGTGGATGTAATTTTTAAACTGCCTTTACTTAATAGTAAGAAAGAACTAAAATCTTTCTTTGGAAAAATTAACTTTGTGCATAAGTTTATTTTTAGATTTGTTGAAATTGTAAAACCTTTGAATTATATGTTGAAACAAGATGCAAAAGTATAATGGAATTTTGAATCAAATAAATATTTAAAGGATATTAAATATTCCATTATGCAAGGCCCAGTTCTCATTATCCCAAACTATACACAGATGTCTATATCTACCCCTTTGCTTTTGAACACACCATTATTACTTACCTCACCCAGATATTAGAGGGAGAAGAGCACCCCATTAATTTTATGAGAACCAATCTTATGGATGTTGAACTAATATATGATACCCTAGATAAGCATGTATACACCTTAGTCAAGGTGGTGAATAAATTCAGACACTACAACCTCCGGAATAAAGTGCACACAATTATCCCAGACCTAACAATAAATCAGATGTTGGGGCATAATTAGTTGGGTGAATATATAGGTTGATGAATGACAAAATTACAAGAGTACAACCTAGAAATCAAACTGGCCAAACTAGTTAGAGTATAGGGCCTCACCCAACTAGTAACTGAGATAGATTTGAGAATAACTATGAATCAAGTAGACCAATGTAGAGTGTTACAACCAAAATGGTATGTCTTAGTCATATGCCTCCTACTCTATGGAAACACACCTCTGAGTCTCAACCATATATAGAAGAGGGCCCTTTTGTTAAAGGTTACTTAGTAAATGCTAACAAAGTGAGTTATCTTTAGAAAGAACCATGAAGGAATATACCTTTGTTGTGTGTCACAAGAGGAAGCCAAAGAAATAATGGCAAGTTTTCATGAAAAAATTGGAGCTGGTAATCCTAGAATAAAAATCCATGGCACACAAAGTTTTATAAGTAGGCTGATACTAACCTTCACTATTCAAATATATCCATGTCCATGTTCAGTTCTACCATCAATGCTAGACCTTTTCTAAAATAGAAACCCATATGGCAATGCCATTGCAGCCCTTTGTGGAAACACCATTTGTCTATGGAGATTGGATTTGTCAGATTCATCAACTCTAATTCAACATTTGACTATAAATTTGTCATCAAGGGCATGGACTAGTACATGAGGTGGTTTGAGGTAGTTGCAACTAAAATAAGCACTACTATTGAAGTCATAAAGTTCCTAGAAAATACCATAACCATTTGTATTGGGGTCCCCATCTCTTTGGTGTGTGATAATGGTCTTGTATTCTAATTCAAAAAATTCACATAGTGGGCCTATGATAATGGAATAACATTAAAGTTCTCATCTAATCATTACCCCTAAAGAAATAGAATGGCAGAGTCTATCAATAAAAAATTAATAAGCATCATCAAGAAGTTAGTTAGAAAGAAGCCCTGAGAATGGAACTCATTACTAAAGTTTACTCTATGGGTTAATTTCACCAAGTATAAACAAGCCCTCAAAATCTCTCCTTTCCTTTTAGTTTATGGAATAGAGCCAATCATGTCATTTACGCTCAAGCTGCCAACTTATAAAATCATGTAAAAATTCATGGAACTAGATGATAAGTGACTTTTATAATCCTAGACATAATTTAGTTAGAGGAAGCATAGGGTGAATCTCTATCAAGCTTCAAAAAATATCAATATATAGTGAAAATATGGTTTGATAAAAGAGTTAAAATCAAGACCTTCAAAATCTTACCTAGTCTTGATGTGGGACAAGGCTCATGAGAAGAAGGACCAATATTCAAAATTTAATCCCCTCTATATTGGCCCATACCAAATCACCAAAATCCTAGTTCAGAATTCCTTTTGCCTCAAATATATAAGGGTAATGTCCTACCACTACCAATACCTTGATAGTTCCTGAAACACTATTTCTTAACTATCCCATCTAACATAATTTCTAAATAATCTGAGCAAGGGTGGGTAATGTATATATTAGATAGGTTTGATTTTTTTGTGTGTCTAATTTTATGTTGTGTTTAATTTTCTTTTGTGTTTTTTTCCTTCAATTTGTGCCTAATTTTTATGGTGTTCCTCTGATGCATGTCCTTACTATTAGTCACTCTAGGTGATGGATGAAGCACATGAAGAATTATTGAGAGGCAGGAAGATCTAGGTTGAATCTTCGATCCACATAAGTTAAGGATGATAGTTGTACATTTTTAACATTTAAAATATGGGGGGCTAATGATTTTAAGATAATTAAGTGTATTTTATAATATTCCACATCCTAATAGATCCACTAAACTACAATTAATGTAACATCTTAGGAAAAGACAAGACTATTCAAGCTAATCAAAGACTAACTGGGTATTCATATCTTCCTCATCACCCTTTCACCCTTGGCTTGGTCTCGAACCCTCAATGGAAAAGACTATAAAAAAATTTCTAACAAATAATCTTAGAAAAAGATAGGAAAAAATTGTAGAATCTAAATTATGAGTCAACTTCAAAAGGGCCATTTAGGCAACCTCCATCATAGGCTTTCTAGCTTAGGTGATAGTGGAACAAGGCCTTGAATGGTACTAGAGGTATCTTTGTTAGGGATATAGATGCTTGTCTAGTAGCAGAGTAATTCCCATGCCATCTCCCTCTAATACATCAAGCCATTAACACCCTTGAAAGATCCTGATACCTGTTCCAACCTTTGTTGCTCAAGTAGAGTATGAAATTAAATGGAAAATTGAGAATCACTTTCTACATATGCTAGTGGTCACCTATAATATGAAATATCAATATGTCACTTGATATTACATGAATTTAATGCCTCATTTTTCTACTATGTAAAAATATCTCTCTTATGTTATGTGTTTTGTGCAGAGGTATAAAATTAACTGGTTGGGTTTTATTTACTTATCATCATTTTCTTTATGGAAGTCACCATTTATTGTGACTAACACCCCTTTTTGTAAAAATGGGGGCCCTTCCTTAAAATATCAAAACCAAAGCTCCTAAATCTATTATTTCATTATAACTTGCTTCATTTGAACCAAGTCCTTAAAATCTTGTGTTGCCCTGATTATTAGAAATAATGGAAAACCATGTTTATTTTATACCTAAGGTAGGATTCTTGTTTTAAGGATTTAGAGTGATAACCTTGAGGTTAGCTTTCAAAAGAAGTTCCCAAAGTCTTGGTCCTTTATTGGAGTGATAGACCCAACACATTATACAATAAATTAAAGACTTAATGATGGTCAGGTAAGTTATTAATTAGTTACATGTCATTTTACTTTTACTTAGTCTTTTTATGAGTTTTATAGGAAAAAATGGACCATGGAGAAGATTTGCATGCAATTGTCAAAGATGTCAAAGAAACTAGTATCTTAGTCCTATCAAAAATGTCAAATCCTAAGGGAGTCTAGCCTATTAGAAGATACCACATCTCTTGATTTTAGATCGACCAATATCCAAATCTTATCAAAGATGTCAGAGCTTGGGGGAGCTTGGCCCAGTTAGAAGATACCATGTCACCTGATGTTAGATTAGCTAGTCTCTTGATCATGTTAGAGATGTTACATCTAAGGGTATTCAAGTCCATAAGAGGATGACAGATATCCTGATGTCATATTGTCTAGCCTCTCAGTCTTATTAGAGATGTAAGATCTTGGGGGATCTTGGCCCACTCAAAGGATGCCATGTAACCTGATATACAATCATCTAGTCTCCCAATCCTATCAAATATGTTAGATCTTGGGGGAGCCCAACCCAGTTAGAGGATTTAACACCACCAAATATTAGATAAAATAGTCTCCTAATCCTATTAGATATGTTAGAGCTTAGGGGAGCCTATCCCACTCATAATGATCTATGAAGCATAACTAGGGGTATGAGAAAGTGGCTACCTAAGGCCCCATGAGGGTCAAAATGAAGTAAAAATGGAGCCTAGAAACTAATAAGAGGATGAACCATGTCCCTGAATGACACCTCACCCATCCTAAGTATATGTCATGAAGTCAAAGTTTATGCTTAGGTGTTGATAATTGATAGGAGAACTAATATACAGATGACATGTGGCATAAGACAAGAGTTTATTGGGAGGCCTTTGAAATATGTGACCATGTGCCTACCACATGTTTGGTATTAATAAAATATAAAATTGGGCCTTATTTCATATTTTTAAAATATCACATCACCATTTCTAAATTTGGTTAGCAACATAGGATCATGAGCTCCAAATTTAACTCTAGATTGGGAAATAATGAGAGGAGATCAAGCCACCAACCCAAATTTAAATAAACAAAAAGTGAGCCACTAAACACCATTAATATAGGGGGGTGAATGTGTGATTTTATAAATATCCTAAAGAAGGATCAATAATGTTTATCATTGTGTACCCTCAAGAGAAAATCTATTCCTTACTTCTCGATCCTCATTGCATAACCCTATGTTTTTCCCCTGTAGTCAATACTTTTTTTATTGGCCTCCACATTAATATATTTTTTACATCCTCCTCAAATCCCAAGGCTAAACATGATTATAGAGATACCCTTTTACTATAAGGCTTGAATCAATTCAATAATTATAATGACCTATTTAAAGCTCTTAAAAAGGCACCCAAGGACTCAAGCTCTAATAATGATGAAAAATCCAAGTTTGAAGATGCCCTTTAGGCTTATAAGAAGTATATTACTCATATGGTTTTGACCAAACCTATTATTTTCCCCTATACTAAATTATTTTTCAACCTACTTCTCACCACCAAGGGAGTGTAGGATGGAGTCAATGACTAGGTCTATTCAGCCAATTCCTATTAATAGATTGATGATATCTCTAGGATTGCTCACAAAGCATATTACTCGCTCTCAAATTTTGCCTTTTCATATTATGTTACAGTAGTGAAAAATTGGATTGGTACCTTAAAAATTCATGAGGACTTGTAAGAATAAGCTAAGAACCCAGATTCCAAGTGGGTGAGCAAAGACGACATCAATACATACACAGTCCACACCTTATAAGAGGAGGTCTAGGTGGGTATGATTCTATTGAAAAAAATAATCAAGGACCCAAAATTACTACGTGTTAATGAAATATGGGTTCCATTTACCCACATGATCCTCATTGGATCCAAAGTTCTAGACATGAGAGGGTTGATCAACTTCAAGTTGGTCAATTCCATAATAGATGCCTAACTAGGGGGAATTTATATATGATGATCTATGTCATATATGCAGTCTATAAGATGCTCAATTTTAAATCATATACTTTTCCTACATGTATTTTGGAGGGATTGGTGTTCCATGTAGTATTTCATAATATATATTTCCACTTATACCAAAACCATATTTAGGATATCTACAATCACTTCTACTCGATGATGTATAATATGATCAATGAGGCCCTAATGCCACATTTATCAAAGTAAATTAGAGACTCTATGGTATCCATCAATGAATATTGGTAAAACCAAGAGGACACCATGATTCAGGTCATGGATATTCTCAAATATCCCCTCCACCTACCATACTTCATCCTAGATCACCTAGTAGAGATGGAAATCATGTACTAGCTAGTGGAAGGTGTTTTTAGCTTTTACATAGGATACCATTAGAAGGCATACCCACTTATCCCAATATCCATTAGACACCATATTTATAAGGCCTTCCATCCTTTCTAAAACTTGTGATCAAGAAGGATTACTTTTCCCTAGGGAGAGCCAAACTCTAACATTGGGACCCTAAGGGCATGATCAGGGCTCATCTTATGAGGTAATTGACTTGCCTTAATATCAAATATGGCCACCAATCAAAGTATGATGATGAGTTGTAATTGAATTTTGTGAATGACTAGGATGTGTTGGCTTAAATAATGGATCAAATGAATAATAAGGGGGAAAAGGTCTAGTAGGGCCCATCTACACCCCTTCTAGTACTCATTCATTCTATGGAGGATGTCACCTTGACTCCTCCCATGATTTCCTAGAGGATTGTCAAGGTATTATACCAAATTATACTTCAAAATAACCTACTCTTCATGCCTAGTCTCCACCTCATCCTCCTCAAACAATGCCTAATCCTCACGCCTTGGCTCCACCGCTACCTCCTCGAGTAACTCTAGAAGTCTAGCCCCAACCAAGCTAGACCTGCATGACTCGATACCAAGTGGTATAAGCATAGGAATCTCAACCATTGGTACATCAACCTTATTTTTCACTGACCTTGAGGTTTGATTTTAGCATCAACCCAAAGTCAAGCCCATAGTGAGGCTCCTAGAAATCACTGGTGCAAGTTCCTCCCCTCATTCCAACTATTTTTTAGGTTCCTCCCCTCACTCCCACTACCTTCCATCTCCCTCTCATGGAATCCCTCATTTTCACCCCCTTCCATAAGTTACTCAAGTGGTGCCTCCTATTTTACCTATTTTACCCCCTCCATTGTTCACCTCGGTACCCTTGGATTTGGTCCTCTCAAGCATACTCATTTATTCATTTCCCTCTACCCCATCCATTCTATAACCTAAAACATCTCTATTACCTCCATTAGGTATGCCTTAAATATAGGTACCTAAAGGTTTATCTCCATCAATGATCATGGATACAGCCTTTAAGAGTGCATCTCAAGTGTCCAAATCCATCCAAATACCCCCTTTGGTCATCTTGATGCCTATGTTGGTAGTCCAACAACATCCATAATTGGCCCCTATAGCTCATGATATCCATGCTAGTCATTCTACCATAATACCATGATATCCATGCTAGTCATTCTACCATAATACCCATGCCTAAAGTGTGTAAGAGACCCAATAAGAATCAAAACATCACTCACACTCAAGATCTAGTCTAGATACCTTTTGATCTAGCCTAGCCTTTTCCACCAATCTTTATATTTCATCTAACACCAACCATGATAGCTACACACATTGATCTATATCCCACTCTTTCTAACACTTTAAGCACCCATGGATTTTGTTTCAACCAACTAATCTCTTCCCTTTTGATAAACACCCTTCTCCTAAGAGTCATTTCCCCTAGATGGGTATGACTCAAGATTAGTGGTAGGCACAAATGATCCCATGGGCCTCCCCATTTATCCTTACTCAATTTAATCCCATGCCCCCCTTCATTTCTTTCCTCACTCACACCTTATATTTCCTTTATCTCCTATCCACCTCATCCTTCGCCCTTCACCACCATCTCTACCACTCTTCCAATACCTCACAGAACCCAAGTAATGTTCTTAAAGTCACAAGAACTGGAGATGATAATCTAGGGTGACCCATATTTGAGTGGAGTTTTGATTGATCTACAAGAAGCATGAAGAGGACATTTACACTAAAATTCATCTAGGAGGGGAAACTAGTGGTCTAAGAAACCCAATAATTTTTTTTCTCCCTAACCATGGTGATGACCTTAATTAGGGAGGAAATAGTAGCTGATGAACCACTCCTCATTATTTGTACAACTCATGAAATGTTAGAAAATATATACAAAGTTAGGTTTAGACCCTATCCACTGGGTTAATTAGGTAGGTAAAGGATACCCTCTTATTACTCTTCTCAGTTTTGGGGAAGGTGGTGGAGACTATGGTAGAGATCAATATACTCATCAAATAAACTCAAGCTTACATGGAGAGGATCATGGAGATAAATGGTAAATATAGGAATCCATTGGTGTTAATCAATAAAGGTATGTTCCCATAATTAAAATTAATGCCCACCTCAAACTTGGGGTTGTACCAAATGTATGATAGGAGCATGAAAATGGATATGTAATATTAATTGGCTATGGCTTAAACAATAATATAACCCTTGGAAGAGGGTAGGAAAAATATATTGGTACAATTCAAGGAAGTCAATATCTCTATATTTTTCCACTCAGATGGCACACTACTAGACAAAGGAGAATTTGGAGTCCACCTAAGTCACTTTGATTATGTCATGAGGAAGGTCACCAAGGAAAATAGGAAAGGGGCCTAGGTAGTTTTTGATATTTTAAAATAGTCCAAGACAAGCATCATCCAAGTGTCTATGGAAGTTCCCTTCCAAGTGTACTAAAGACTAGTGACTCAAGCCTAGGTAGTATTTAGAGAACCCTCAATGAACCTTGTTAAGTTGAACTAAGAGTTTGAACTCATGATAGCCACACTAGAAGCTAGGGATATAAGATCAAATCAATTAAGAGCTAGATCTTCATAATAACCATCACATATCAATTGAGTGGTCCCCCATAGATATTTTTGATGTCTTATGGGGGGATTTTGTTTTTAATTTTGAATTATGATTGTAACAACCATGAGTGGCCATCATGGCCCAGGATGGGAAATCTCATGCTATTTTTAAGTTAATCCCATCCTTATATATAAAAGTCATAGACATAGTGTAATTAAAGGGTCAACCAAATTTTGCTCAAAGGTGTTGTTATATTTAAGCCAAGATTTCACCTCCTTTCTCCTTCATCCCTTTATACTGTAAAAGTTAGCCATGATTGATATTATTGTAATAATACTAGTTTTTTTAATGAATGTAATTTCAATTTTTAATAAAATGTTTGTTATGTGTTTCAAATTATCTTTCATCTCCATTTTGAATGATTATTAATGCTAGATTAATCAAACTAATACCTTACCATTAAATGTATGTTATGGATATAATGTGCTTGTCTATTAAGATACCTTTGTAAACTCTTTCATTTCTCTTTTCATAGTACTATTAATTTGTGTGCTAGTCTACAAGTTACCATTGGAGTTTTATGTGTGATCTACTATAAACTTCTAGTACTTATATTTAGTGAGGGTTCACAGTTTAGGCATGTTCCTCTATTTACTCAAAATATTCCCATTATGTGTTCTTGGATGTATAACTTATGATGAAACTTAGTTCATAATGGTATAACTATGGTAAGGGCACTTAGTTAGATGGTCAAGACATTTATCTCATTCTGAATCTGGAGGCACTCTTTCTTGCCTTACTCTCCCCTCTCTTATATGTTTATTTTTAAGGTTTAACTACCCTTTACCCTTGTGTTCATAAAGTAGAAGAGAATAATACATGAGTTTTAATAACAAATATATACAATTAGACCTATATCTAAGAATCTTGTATTGAGATTCTAGTGATAACACCACATATCTTAGAGATTATTTCACACAAACTCCATAGTGAGTTCAAATACACATAACCATACCCTAGGATAATCCTAAATCAATCCTAAAGTGGAGGAAGAAATTTCATCATTGTTCCCACATTCCTCTTTGGGAATACCTAGTCTCATGGGTATTTCATGAGCTGGATCTTGAACTAAACAATATGTTTGAGCCATAACAAAATGAGGATTTATCACACCTATAAAATCAAGGCCCCATTATTAAAATTTTTTGTAATTAATTTACTTATATATTCACACATAATTATTTTATATTGCATAGAATAAGCAAGTATGAGAGATCACATAATGATAATTGATAGCAGAATAGAATACTAGATAATATAGCAAAGCCACTTTGAGGGGGAAACCTACACATCAATGCACTAATATAAGAATACTTAATATAATGAATAAAGACTAACCACTACCTCCTATATATAGTCTACCTAGCCAAGGTTATTCGATAGGCTGATCTATCTAAGAACATATAAAATTGTAACAAGTAAATAAAATAGGTATGCAAGACACAAGTCAGCCACACATATCCCTATACACACTAATGATTAAGGGTGTAACAATCCCATCCCCTTAAAAAAAACATTATCCTCAATGTTGTGGAAACTCTGGATACTATTGTAAATGCTTCATCCTTCCAAGTGGTATCTTCACATGGAAAATTCTTCCATTTGATCAGGAACTATATAATTGCTCTAGAATGCAGCTATTTGGTACACCTTTGAAGGATCACCTCCGGATCAAGAACAACTCTACCTTCCTCATCCAATTATGGTAATTATGTTTGAATGGAAAACCTATTTCTAATGACTTTGATACATGAGATATTGGATGTATGCGAGTGGATGAAGGAAACTCTAACTTGTAGGCCACACTATCAATTTTTTGCAAGATATGATAAGGCCCATAATACTTAGGGGATAAATTTTTATCCTTTTTTATTGCTTCAATGACATCTATTTATATGGATAAAAGCAAACAAAGACCCAATCACCATGTTAAAATGACTCTCACTTCTATGCTGACCTACCTATTGCTTCATGTGATTCTGGGACATAGCTAAATTTTCATGCAAACTTACAAGGACCTCCTATTGATGGTGAATATGTTATTCAACTTCATAAACTTTAGGATGGACCTTCAAGGTTGAAGTGATGGATGGAGGGTGGTATCCATATAGTGCCACAAAAGGATACATTTTGGAAGAACTATGAATAGAAGTATTATACCACCATTCAACAAGTGGAAACCAATGAACCCATTTATCTTGTTTATAAAAAACAAAACAATGGAGATATCCTTCCAAACATTTGTTGAATACCTCAATTTATATATCAGATTGAGGATGATAGGATAAACTATGAACCAATTGGGTGCCCAAACATGTAAATAACTTAGTCCAAAAATTACTAATAAAAATGGGATCTCTATCACAAACAATGATCTTAGGGGTCCCATGCAATTTTTAAATTGTATTGAGAAAAGTAACATCTATTGTACTAGCAATAAATTGCTGGGATAATGAGCAAAAATGAACATACTTACTGAGATGATCTATAACAACCATGATAACATTTTGACCATCAAATCTTCGTAACCTTGTAATGAAATCCATAGATACCTCTTCCCAATGTTGGCTAGGGATGGATAAAGGTTGTAAAAGACCTGGGGTTTTGATGGTTTTGCCTTTTTTTATTGACAGATCATACATTCAACCACATATTTTTGGACATTGCCCTTGAGACCTTCCCAAAAAAATCTTGCTTGATTTTTTGATAGGTTTTCAAAAATCTTGATTGACCCCCAATTGGAGTTGCATGAAGTTCTTAAAGGATTTTTTTGCTTAAGAAGAGAATTATTACATAGGTATAATTTTTATTTATACCATAATGCATTACCTTTCCATGTGAATTGTTCAAGTCCACCTAAACCTTGATGAATATTTTGAATCAAATCATGGGAAGTAATATCATGTTCCCATTCTAATCATGCTTCCTCTAGCCAATCTACCTACAAAATGGTTATGGCACATAGCAATGTCTCAACTAATTCATCTTTTTTGGATAGTGCATATACCACCACATTGTCCTTGCCTTTTTTATAGACCATTTAAAAATCATAGCCTAACATCTTAGTTACCCATTTTTGTTATTCTTCAAATGAAAACCTTTGTTCTAAAAAATATTTGAGAGTATCATGATTAGTCTTTACCTGAAAGTGATGACCTGTCAAATAAGGTCTCCATTGTTTGAATACATGCAAAATGGCCATCATTTCCTTCTCATAGATAGGCTTGTGCTTATTTTTACCCTTTAGTTTATGACTTTTAAATGAAAATAGTCTACCTTATTGCATGAGTATATCACCCATACCATACCCAGATGCATCAAATTCAACCACAAAAGTCTTAGAAAAATTAGGTGGTCAATATTGGAGTAGTGCACATAGCCAATTTCAATTGTTCAAATGCCCAAGTAGCTACATCAGTCCACTAAAAAGAGTCTTTCTTTAACAAATAGGTGAGTGGGGTTATAATAATACCATAATTTTTAACAAACCTATGATAGTAACCAGTAAGCCCCAAAAATCCCTGGAGTTGCTTGAGTGTCTTAGGAATTGGCTAGTCCACCATTTCTTGGATTTTTTTAGGATCCACTTTCACTCCTTCATAAGACCCTAGAGACCCAAATATTCAACCTCACCAGCCCCAAAAGTACATTAGGAAGGTTTGGCATATAATTGATTTTACTCCAAAATGGAGAGTACCTATTTCACATGTTGCAAATGGTCTTCCCAATTTTTACTATAAATGAGGATATCATTAAAGAATACCAGAACAATTTTCCTCAAAAATGGCTTACAAATAGTATTCATCAAACTCTAAAAAGTAGATGGTGCATTTATTAGACCAAAAGGCATAACCAAAAATTCATAATGGCCCTCATGAATCTTAAAAGAAGTTTTGGGTATGTCTTAATCATGGATCCAGATTTGATGATACCTAGAATGTAGATCTAAATTGGTAAAATAAAGAGAACCATTCAATTCATCTAGAAAATCATCACTAGTAAGAATCAAAAACTTATCTTTGATAGTGTACTTGTTGAGTTCTTTGTAGTCAGGGCACATCCTCCATGTGTCATCTTTCTTTCTCACCATGACAATAGGTGAAGAGTATTTAATTTAGCTATGGTGAATGATTCCTACATCTAACATCTCTTGTACACTATTTTCAATTTCACTTTTTTGAGCATAGGGATACCTATATAGCCTGATGTTGGGTGGTGTACTGCCATGAATAAGTGTAATATCATGATCATGTGTGCATCTAGGTGGAAGTCCTTTTGGCATGTGTTCGAAAATAATAGAATGAGCATCAATTTTTTTTGTAGATTAAGAGGTGGAGATGGTTGAGTTGGCTATAATTCCATAGAAAATAAGTGAGATATAAATACTTCAGCACCCTTATGGAGAATCTTTGTCATTTGATGGGATCTAACAAGTTATGGAGATCTAGCCTTTAATCCCTGTAGCTCAACTTTCCTTTCTTCAAAATGAAAATGCATGAATAATTATTGAAAATTCATCTCAATAGTGCCCAAAGTGGTGAGCCACTAGACTCCCAGAATAATATCAGCTCCACCCATGGGAATAACAAACATAGGATAATCTAATAAGTAATCTCCCATGGCCAACTTAATACTATGACATTTTCCTAAATAGCTAACAGTACCACCATCTATAATCATAACTTAAAATATTGAAGCTGGATAAATGAAATAGTTCAAATGAGTAGCCAACTTATTGTGGATGAAGTTGTGTGTAATCCCAAAATCAATCAAGATAGTGACCTTCAATTTCTTAAGGAAACCCATCACCTTAAGAGTTTTGGGAGTTCTAATACCTAAAAGGGCATGATAAGAAATATTAGGTTGAGAGTCTTTAGATTCTTCCTCAGGAACTTCTATATCCTCATCATGTACTTCTACATAATCTTCATCATCATTAGCACCTTCAATGTAGAACAACTTATTTTCAACACAATGATGGTATTTTCTCCATTTTTTTTCAAAACTATAATACAAATCTTTATCTCACTTCTCAATTTTTCATTATGTTAATATAGTGGGCTATGGAAATGATGGTGCTAGAAAGTTGTGATCATGACTAGTAGTGAAAGTTTTCCTTTTGACCATCTTTTTTTTTTTATATCATGCATGCCTTAGGGATAGATTCTAATATAGATGTTGGGTTAAATAGTCAAACCTTGAATTGGATGTTATCTTTGAGGCCACCCAAAAATAGATCAGTCAAATTTTCCTCAGTGATATCTTCCACTCGTAAAGAGAGATTCTGAAACTGATGAATATAATCCTTCACAGTTCATGTTTGTCATAGCTTAGATAATTATCTAAAATATTTATCAGAGACATTATTTTCATAATGAGCTAATAAATCCTCAGTGAAAATATTTCATGTAATAGAAGCACCATTATTTTTATTTTAAGCACATAACCAGTGATACCAAATGAATTTATGAAGTTCTAGATACAGGGACGCCACTATCACCCTCTAAGAACTAGGGGTTTGATGTAGCTCAAATAAATTATCAATTTGGGTAATGCAAGTGAGAGGATCCTTACCATAAAAATTACATAGGTCCACTTTTGTCAACATCAGTTTCATACCAGCATGGGAGTTGTTGAGAGGAGGATTTGAATGCTGAAGTGGAGGGTTGTTGGGTTGAAACTAAGATGTACGGGCAACCAATTATGTAGTGATATGATGCAATTCATTATGAACCCCATTAATCTTTATGTGCATCCTTGAAACATCAACTTGGACTATAAAAAAGTCATCATACCTCACCAAGTTCTTTATATCCACTTAAAGTTGAGAAATCACTAGATCTGAAGTTCTAAATTCAATGTCATCGGCAGGAGTCTTAGGAGTTTCTTGCCCCTCTTTTCTTCCTCAAGTACTCAGACCTACCATATACAAACCCTAGGAGGGTTTTGATCCTAAAAAAAGTATAATAAGAAATGGTACCATTATGATCACCTTGTCAAGATGAATCTAATGATTGCCTTTGCACACTAGGGTAAAAATTTTGATACCAAAAAAGTGTACCAATAGAATATACCATTGTAGTCATCTCATTGAGATTAATCTAATGACTACAATTGTGTAAGGGGAAGTTTTTATTCCTAAACTTTTTTTTTAAATCTATTTTTTTTAAAATGTTTTGAGCAATACCATGTTGATGGAAAAAAATTAATTCTTATTAGATTGCAAGTTATTTTTTTTCTTTCACCACTCCCAAAAGCCATGCCTCGCTAGATCCAAAAAAAATGCCATAAGAAACTTGCCCAAATCAAAGCTATAATACCACTTGTAATGAAATTAATTATATATTCATATAGAATGATTTTATATTGCACAAAATAACTAAATATGAGATATCACATAGTGATAATTGATAACATAACAAAATACTAGATAATATAACAAAGCCACTTCAAGGGGAAAACCTCCAAATCAATACACTAATAATAGAATACTTAACATAATGAATAAAGACTAAACACTACCTCCTATATATAGTCTAACTTCTATATAGAAATGTAACAAGTAAATAAAAGTGGTATGTAAGCCACAAGTCGGCCACACATATCCCTAGACACATCAATGGTTAAGGGCATAACATTTTTCATATTTAAAATCCCATTCATGAAAATCCTTGAAGAGGGTGGGAAAATAGTAATTTTCCCTATGAATTTTATGATTTGTGACTAGAGATGATAAGTGACCACCACATTCCTTGCTATGAAATCTTCTAATAAGATCTTATGTTGTTCTTTATCAACACATCATAAGAGCATACCATCAATACATACTTTTAAAAGGGTATTATCCCATATGACATAATTTGTTGATCTAAGCTTTATTTTTCTTTTTTATCTAGAATTTATTCCTTCTATGTAATAAAATAATCTATATTTGAGTACCATTCATCTATAGTTCTAAAAAATATAACTATAGGTGTTTATTATGATAAATCATGCTCTTGAGTTTTTTTAATGGTATCATCTAGTTTATTCTCAATAATCGGATGACATAAACCATGACCTTAGACTAGCTTGGTAGGTATGATCTCTAAATCAAAATATTAGAATTTTTATATCCATCCTCCTCATTTTGAACCTAGATCTTATTATGTTAATATGGATCTAACTAATGGATCTGATACCATAACAATCATGTGAGAATTTAAAATGTAGTACCTAAATTACTTCATAACTTTTATAGTGGCATAATCATGATTCTCAATGGGAGAATATTTGAGCTCATGATTTTTCAATCCACATCTCATAAAATCAATGGATGATTTAATGTCTTTATTATTTTTCTATACTAAAATTATTGAAAAAGTATGCTCAAAAACATAACAGTAGATGATGAAATCCTTATTAAAATTAGGAGATACCAGAGTTAGAGCACTAAAAATAGAATTCATAATTTCATCAAAGGCTTCCTTCTCCTCCTTGATCCATTTAAAATTAACTTTTTCTCTCATCTTATTGACTATATGTTTAGTGAGATTAGTAAAATTAGGTACAAACCTTATCAATAAATTCATCTTACCAAAAAAGGACTAAAAGCCTTACTTGTAGGAAGGGATAAATTTTAAAGGGCTTGAATTCTCTCATTATCAATTTTAGTTCCTTATCTTGACACAATATGACCAAGAATTTTTCCCTTAGTTACTTCAAATACATATTTTTTAGGATTTAATGAAATACCATGGATCCAATATTTGTCAAAAAAATTCCCCAAATGATCATAATGATCTTTACACCTTTTATATAAAACCATAATTTCATCTAAGTAAAAAACTATGATATTATTAATAAGATCATGGAAATATAAATCCATTTCCCTCTAAAATTTGTCTTTGACATTGATAAGGCCAAAGGGCATTTCCCTGTAGGCAACAATTGCCCAAGCTATCGTAAAGGTTATCTTATACTAATATTTAACTAAAACCTCAACCTAACTATATCTTAAAAATACATCAAGCATAGAAATAATTTATAAACTTGTTATTTGATCCATAATAGGTAAGGGATAGTTATCCTTAAGATATGTTTGATTTAAGTTCCTAAAATTAATGTAGATGTGAATTTCACCATTATTTTTTCAAATTGGCACAATATTGGTGACCCATGGAGAGTGATGAATCAGATATATAATAAATGTGTTTCGCATATTTTATATATCATAATGAATGGTTGAAATTATATTTGGATTTTAGTTCCTTTATTTTTGATGATAAGGTGATGTATTAGGATTTAGGGGAATATTGTGTTTTATTTTTGTAGGTCTAAAAGGATTCAGATCATCATAAATATAAGTAAACACATCCTTATATATATTTAAAATATGAATGAATTTATCTCTTTCTTATTTTGAAAAATATTTCCCAATATTAACATACCTAGGCTCTTTAGAAGTACCAATGTTGAACTTCTCATACTCAAAAGAATCTAACATCTAAGGCTTTAATTTCCCTTTTATGTATCTATCATGTCTATTAAATATATCTTCAAGGGAAACCAATCCTTTTATAATTTTATTACTTTTAAGCTTAATTACCTCTTCATTTACACCAATATCTATATTTTTAGATCCTCTCATAAACCCAGTGGAAAAATCATCATGATCTCAACTCCCATCTTGTTGAGCATGTGATTCCCTATAAGTAGAGGTGTTTCCTTTAAAATACAAATTCCTAAAATTGTATGCATTTTATAAGAAAGAAATTATTTATTTATCACTATTGAAAAACTACCAATGATGAAAATTATCAAGTACATTTGGCCTAGACATGATTTCAATAGTGTATTTATCATGTTCAATTTTAGGTGGAGAAATCATAAGTGATAATGAAATAATAAATGTATTAGCATTGTAATTTTCTTCTTCTGGGACTAAAATAATCAAAAAATCATCAAAAACCTCAATATAATCCTAGAATCTATTCTTAGAATGACTCAAACAATCATTCTTCACTTGATATTGATTTCTAACTTGCCTTACGATGAGTTTAACATCTCCCCATGATTTTACATTCTATATTTCCATTTCTTCAACTATATGTAATCCATGAAGGTTTCATATTATGTAGTTATGTTAGTACATGCAAATCACAATTTAAAATAAAAAGGGAAAACTTCATTATTTGGTGAAAGAATAATAACACATACCCTAGAACCTACTAATGAGCAACTTCCATCAAATTCAAGAATCCAAACATTGTTAGTGTTAATTTTCACTAGTTTTATCATTTTTATCTATGTCTCAGACATCATCATATAATTGCCCAAACCTATATCTTCATAAATAATATCAGCCCTTGGGTCCTTAGACTTTCATATAATAATCTTAGCTTTTGAATTAGGTTCTAACTTATGCTTAGTGTTATTTACTAAAAACATGTCATGTGACAGATCCATTTGAATTTCTCCACCTAACTCTTTACAAAAACTTCTTCCTAACAACATGCCATATGTAGCTAGAATGTTTGCCATTAGAATTATCATTTTAATCCTTTTTAAGCGAAGGAAGCTAAATCCACTTATGTGTGTTTGATCTAGACAATTAATTTTTTTTATTTTGTGCTCATGTAGAAATACCAGCTAAAATTCTTCATGTAAGTGAGACCCAAAGCATGGAAAACTTTAGCAGGCATCACATTTTTAGAATTAATAATGTAATTACTCAACTTGAAACATTTTAAGAAGAGGGATATGTAGAAAAAATCTTGTTTACTATAAGGAGAAGTATATTTTACCATGGAATAGGTTGAAGGTTTAATATTTATATGTGTGGATAGGATCCCTTTGAAGTTAGATGTATTCATATTACTAATACCTCCTTTGATGAAATGGTACAAATGATTAAACTAATTTGGATTTCATCTCAAATATTATACTTGAGACATCTTAATATTGAAATTTTTGACATGATATAATATGTAAAATTTTCTAATGTGTAATGAAGGTGTGGCATTAGGCCCTTAGGCATTGAATCCACCTTGTTTTTTAAGTTTGCAATGGTCTTTTGACTTTTTAAATTTTGAGTGTGAGACGAAATGACTACCTGAGTTTTTAGCTATTTTAATTTTTATTGAAAAGATAGAGAAGAATATATAGGGAGTATTATAAGAGTATGTGACACTTTGGGAACATAATTACATACAACTTTCCCATTTTTTTACCTTATCATATTCTTGCTTCTTTTTGGCATTTTCATTCAAAGTGTGAGATCTTGTAAACACCGCATATGACTGACCATTTATATATTCAAATATATATTCATATTCATCTTATTCACACTCATATTCTAATAAATAATTACTAGATTCACCACCAATCTCATTGATTTCATATCCCTAAGGACCTAGATATTCTATTTTTAAGTTTATCTTTATTATAAACATAAATTTCATCTATCTCCAAAACTAGATTGACTAGGGGGCCTTAATGGCTATCCTTGGTTAAGAAGTTTGAAAACATTGGTTGATTATTATTTGGTATGTAACCTCTCCTAGGTATTTCCCATTGTGATTTTGTCAGTTGTCTCTAAGGTAACTCCTTTTTATAGTGATAATGGCATTTGCTAGTTTTGGAATCAACTATTCGATATACTCATGACTTAAAGTTTGTCTTCTTGATTTTGAAGAATCCATTAATAATTTTACATCCATTACCATATCATATTCAATTTTAGTATTAAATTTTTGTGTTTTATCTAATTTAGGTAGCATATTTAGTCTAAAGAGGAATCCAACTTCTAGGGACTAGGTGTTGATGAAGAAACACTTCTAATTTTTTGTTGTAGGTTTGGATGCTCATGGAAATTTGTTTAATAACCTATTGAACTTGGCCAAGAAGTCACACATAGGTTCATGATCCTCATTTTTAATTAATTCAACCGAGTAATTAAAGTATGTACATCTTCAATCAATTTGAAACAAACTTTAAATTTCAATTTCATAGTATTCTAATTGTTAATGGAATTTATGCTAGATGATAGAGCCAAGAAATAATTACATCTTTAACAGTTTCCATGAATAATATTACCATGAAATATTTATGTTCAACCCCCAAAATACCACATGTGGAAAATAATTTAATGATGTGTTCATCTGGATGTTTTCCCCATCACCAAAAAACTTAATGAAGTTCTTCCTTGATCTTCTTGATAGTTCATGTAACTACCCCAAAGCTAGTAGACCAATGGAATTTCTCCATAGAACAACCAACCTTTGAAAAAATTCTCTTTGAGGTATACAAATTATAAGAAGAAAAAGAGCCTAAGTTACTAAGGTACCTCCATGTTTTGTATTTGTGATTCTTGGACTCATAGTCAAAATTACAAGCTCTCTAACTCTTATTTTCTTTGCAAGATTCAACTAAAAATTGAGTCCCTATTATAACTCAAAGAAAGGGTGTGAGATCTCTTTAACTTTACTAACCCTAGTGAAACATATTTCTAATATAATGGTATAAAAAATTCACATATACATATTTATAGGTTACATGAGTTATCAAAAAATGTACCTCATGGTGGATGCCAAAAATTATTTTCTAAAAAAAATGTATGACACTTCAATGCATGCACCACAATCAACAGTGTAACGAAATAAAGTCCATATTATAGTCATAGGTGAATCTACCTTTATTGAAAAGAAAATAAAAAAATCAACCTAACATATTCATAAATATACATACTAAATCCTTTTAGGGGTTTTCATATATGTGATAAAGGTCATATGAGAAGGATGAATTAAATAAAGTGGAAAGAATTAATTATGAGAAGAGAGAAGAACCAATGTAAATATGTGAGGAAATGTAGATTTCACTTATGTATTAGATTCATTAGTTCAAAATAAATTTACTATCAAATGAAACTTTTATAAGGAAAGAGTAAAGAAATTAATACTATGAATAAATAAACATAAGAACATTCATTCACAACTAAAGACAAAATAAAAGTCTTGAAACAACTTAGACTTATCGATTTCTTAGGGAAAATCATAAATTTATTTTCTTCTTCTCCTTCAAATTTATATTCTTGAAAAAATTACAATGATTGACAACTTCTTGAGGGCATGAAATCCTCCTATTTATAGGAAATTTTATCCCTAAAATCTAGGAAACTAATTTTAAAAATAGAATTTGGTTGCACATTATAAGGTGCATGTTAACTCAGTCATATTTGATACAAAACTAAAAAAATCATGAACTAAAATGTAGCTCCTAACCTATGAAGAAGGTCATGACAAAAAACACTTCCAGGTTCCAATGTTAGGCTAGTTTCTCAGGAGACTACTCTTATTCTCTTCTCTCATCATCCACTATGAGTAATTTTGATTGCATAACACATTGTCATTTCTCCTCATATTCCTTAAATTTATGAAATATATTTTCCAATTTGTCATGGTTTAGACCTTTATAATTCTCATAAGGAATATTTTCCTCCATTTTCATAGTTAACATTTGTTGAAAAATTATTTTAAAATTATTCAAATCATTATCCAACCTATCAAATGAGTTTTTATAGTGCACACATCTATAAATTGATTTATAATTAAAGGATGAAGTAGGGATGGTTTCTTGATTAAGAAATTATTTGAATGCTTCTTGTATATCTTCCATGGGAATTGCATTACCTTCATTTCCAAAGAATGAACATGGGAGTTTTTCAATTAATTCACATATATCACAAGTAGGGTTAGTTGCCAAGATTTTGAATTCCTTAATCATACATAATAACTCTTCTCTAGTTTTGATCCGATATCTTGTGAGCCCTATAATTTCAACTTGTTCTCTTAAGTCTTCTTAAATTAAGACTCATCATCCAAAATATCCTCATCTACTCTTGATAAGTTTTGTAGACATGGTAACTAATTTTTCAATCTACCCAACTCTTCTTTGTATTCACCCTCTTTCTTATAGGCATATTACTTTTCCTCTTCCATTATAGATTATATTTTGACATACAAGGATATCATTTATTTCTTTCTTCTAGTAATTTTAAAAACCATTCTTCAGTATCTCTCCCCATATTTCCTATTCTCTCATTTACTTGAAGAGTCCTAGTATTTTTTGTATTGTAGTGGTTGGGTTAGATTGACCAGTATCTATGTTATTGATGTAAGATAGTCAAATTTGTCCATCAATTGGTATTTTATTACTTTATCATGATCTATTATGCCCTTAACCAATAGCATGTCTAGGGATATGTGTAGTTGACTTAGGGCTTGCATAACCCTTTTGTATATTATTTTACATTTATTTATGCATTCATATACTTATTAGGTCAGCCTATGGGTGGCACATGGCCTTGTTATACTATATATAAGAGGTAGGATCAGTTATTCATCATCATATTTGAGCATTCATTCTTATTGAAAACATTTGGGAGGTTACCCCCTCGAAGTGGCTTATCTATTATTCACATTTTCTATTATATTTATATATAATTATGATATAATTCCTTATATATGCTTATTTAGTGAATTAATATCATTCCAAGTGGTATCAAAGCATTAATTTGGGCCATAATTAGGTCAAAAACCCTAGATCTTGAAATTTGGATATATCTAGAAAATAGGCGTGAATTTATCTACAATTTTTTTACTGGAGTTGAAAAATCATTCAAGTAAGTTTCCATTAAAATTTTATCTCATTTGGATCTATTTTTCATAAGTTATCACCATTTTAGGTTTTTTCATAAATTTTCTTTATAATTCGTAATTTGTAGAATTTTTCAATTTTTTTTATATTTTTAAAAACCTTAGAAAAAATTAGTTTGGGTTTATTGTTTGATATTTTATATTTTAATCGAAAATAATTAAAAAAAATTAGTGGCCAAAGTTTGGTCAATGGGGCAAAATAAGGTTCACCATCAAGCCTTTGTATGGATGGTCCTAATACCCACTAAAGGGGGAAAAGGAAAGACACCCCTAAAACTCCTTTAGGGGATCACATGGATTTTGAATCATCTGATATGATTTCTCAAATCTAATCAAATATACATGTCCTAATGTAGAAGGATGTGCAAGTCTAAACTCAAATATCAACAATGCAAGGGGAGCTTAATGGAATGAACAATTAGTTGCATAAAATCACAACATAATTGGCTACTATTTCATCTCATTTACCACTCAAAAACCCTCCACTTTTTCCTTTTGGTCCTCCTCCTCTTAATACTAACATTGCTAATATGGAGGTAAAATTGTTATTACCAAAAGTAGACTTGCAAAAGTTTGATGGTAAGGATCCACTCACTTGGATTACTCAAATTGAAAATCTATTTGATTTACACCAAACTCATAGATCTCAAAAGGTGGTTTTTGCATCTCTATATCTATAACTTGAGCCATTCATTTGGTATCATTGGTTTTGTGCTCAAAAAAAGAAGACTAGTACTCCTCTTACATGGTCAGTATTCTCTAATGAACTGATGTCTCATTATCGAGATAATGTTTTTGAAAAATAATTTAATCAATCATCAAAACTATGATAAATAGGAATAGTGAAGGATTATATTCATCAATTTCAAAATATATCCTTACGTGTAGAGGATATCACTGAGGCAAATTTAATTGACCTTTTTCTAGGTATACTAAAAGATAGTATTCAATTGGAGGTTTGTATGTTTAACCCCACAACTATATCTAAAGATATACTAAGTGCACGCTTGACAGAAAAAAAGAGAGATGATCAAACATCATCCTTTCACTACTAGTTATAAATGTACCTTCTCAACTCCATCATGGCCTCAACCTATTAGATTGATAATGTAACAAATTGAGGAGAAGCGTGCCAAAGGGTTGTGTTATGGTTGTGACAAGAAATGGAGCAAAGGTCATCGATGTGGTAAAAAGAATTAATTTTACATTGAAGGGGTTGATGAGGATGAAGAAGATGAGGAGGAATCTATTGAATATTTTGAAGGACCTAAGGATAAAGTTGTATATTCTCAACCTAATATCTCCTGCCATGCTCTTGTAGGTATTTCTACTCCTCAGACTCTTAAGGTGGTGGATTTCACTAAGAAATAGAATGTCACAATGTTGATTAACTTAGGTAGTACACATAATTTCATCAATAGTAAGTTGGATGCTTGTTTAAATTGTTTCATCTACCCAACCCCATAATTTCAAGTCATGATTTTAGATGGGGGTATAGTTAATTGTTCTAAAAAATGCCAAGTATTAAATTAGTAATAGGGGACTATTTTGTAGATTCTCCTATGTTTTCTATTCCTATGGGTAGGACTAACATTATTTTGGGAGTACAATGGCTCAACACATTGGGTACTATTGAGATGAATTTCCATGAACTATTCATGCATTTTTATTTTAAAGGAAAGCTAGTGAAACTATAATGATTAAGATTTAAATCTCCATAAATGGTTAGTTCACATCAGATGACCAAGATGATGAAAAAAGGTGTCAAAGGATTTGTGGCACACATGTTTTCCTTTGATGTTAAAAAAATTAAGGAGTCTACCCATCCTAAGTTATAAAAAATATTAGATGAGCATTTAGTTGTTTTTAGACCCATGCCAAAAGGACTTCTTATTAGTCATACTCATGGTCATGCCATCATACTCATTCTTAGAAGTATGCCACCCAAAATTAGACCGTATATATATCCGTATGCCCATAAGACTTAAATTGAAAAAATGATACAAGAGTTGTTGGAGGTAGGTACTATTCACCATAGCCAAAGTGAATATTCTTATCCAATAGTCATGGTATGAAAGAAGGATGAAACTTGGAAGATGTGCCTAAATTATATATATATCAACAAGTTCACTATCAAAGATAAGTTTCCTATTATTTTAATTAATGAATTTTTAGATGAATTACATGGTGTTATTTATTTTACCAAATTAGATCTTCACTTTGGGTATCATCAATTTTGGATCTATGAGGAGGACATTCCTAAAATAGCCTTTCATACTCATGAAGGCCATTATGAATTTTTTGTCATGCCTTTTGGTCCCACCAATGTACCATTCACCTTCTATAGTTTGATGATTATGGTTTTTAGGCCATTTTTGAGAAAGTTTGTACTTGTGTTTTTTAATGACATCCTTATTTATAGAAAAATTTGGGAAGACCACTTGCATCATGTGAAATAGGTACTCTTTATTCTTAAAAATAATTAGTTGTATGATAAACCATCCAAATGTGATTTTAGAGTTTGGGAAGTGGAATATTTGGGTCATATTGTATCACATGAGGGATTAAAAGTTGATCCTAAAAAAATCCAAGCCATCATAGAGTGGCAGATTCCCAAGACACTTAAGAAACTAAGGGGATTTCTAGGGATAACTAGTTATTATCATAGGTTTATCAAACACTATGGTAGTATTTCAACACCACTCACTTCCTTGTTAAATAAAGACTCCTTCCAATGGACTGATATAGCTACCAAGACATTTGAACAACTGAAAATGGCTCTGTGTACCACCCTGGTATTGGCTAATCTAGATTTTTCTAAAACTTTTATGGTTGAATGTGATGCATCTGGATATGGTATGGGTGCAGTACTCATGAAAGACGATAGGCCCATTGCCTTTGAAAGTCATCAACTAAAGGGTAAAAATCTTCTCAAACCTATCTATGAGAAAGAGATGATGGTTATTTTACATGCATTTAAACAATGGAGACCTTATCTATTGGGTCACCAATTTTATGTAAAGACTGATCATAATAGCCTTAAATATTTTTTGGAACAATGGTTATCCTCTAAAGAACAAAAAAAATGGGTGACAAAAATGTTAGGTTTTGATTTTTAAATAGTCTATAAGAAAGGAAAATAAAATGTGGCGGTGGATGCACTATCTAGGTGAGATGAACCAATTGAGGCATTATTATGTGTCATGACCATCTAGTAGGCATATTGGATCAAAGAAGCAAGGACATAATGGGAGAATGAAAATATTACCCATGCATTTATTTAGAATATATATTAGGGTTATAATGGGATTGAAAAGTTTACATGGAAGGGGAATGAATTATGGTACAAAGATAGATTATATCAATGTTATAATTCTCTTTTAAAATAGAAAATCTTAAAAGAACTTCATGCATCTCCACTTGGTGGTCACTCAAGGTTTTTGAAAACCTATCATAGAGTCAAGAAGGATTTTTTTTGGAAAGGACTCAAGGGGGATATATATAAATATGTGGCTGAATGTATGGTCTATCAGTAAAATAAATGTGAAACCATTAAAACCCTAGGTATTTTACAACCCTTATCTATCCCTAGTCAATGATGAGAAGAGGTATCTATGGATTTCATTACTAGGTTACCATTATTTGAAGGTAGAAATGTTATCATGGTTGTTGTGGATAGACTCACAAAATATGCTCATTTTTTTTCTTTATCTCAACCATTGGTAGCTAGTATAGTAGTTTTTTCCTTCCTCAATATAGTTCATAAATTACATGGTACTCCCAAGATTATTGTTAGTGATCGAGATCCCATATTCACTAGTAATTTTTGGACAAAATTATTTGCATGTTTGGGAACCCAATTGGATCATAGCTCATCTTATCATCCTCAATCTCATGGATAAAATAAGGTAGTAAATAAGTGTTTGAAAGGGTACCTTTATTATTTTATGTTAGATAAACAAGATAAATGGGTTCAATGGCTATCCTTAGCTGAATGGTGGTATGATACTTCAGTGCATAGTTTATCCAAAATGTCTCCTTTTATGGCATTGCATGGATACCATCCTCCATCCCTCACTTTTCCCTTGAATACCCACCCAAAGGTATGTGCAGTGGAGGAACACCTTCAACATCAACAAGAAGTCCTTGCTAGTTTGCATGAAAATTTAACTTTAGCCTAGAATTGCATGAAGCAATAGGAAGATCAACACAGGAGTGAGAGGCATTTTGAAATTATTATTAGGTGTTTATTTTCTTAAATTAATATAAAAAGGATAATAATTTGTCTCCCAAGTATTATTTCCCTTATTAGATCTTGTAGAAAATTGGTAGTGTGGCCTACAAGCTAGAATTTCTTCCATCCACTCACATTCATCTAGTATTTCATGTATCTTGCCTTAAGAAGGTAATTAGATATGGAGTTTCCGCTCAAACCAAGTTACCAAAATTATATGATGAAGGGAAGGTTATTCTTGATCTTGAAGTGGTCCTTCAAACACATACTAAAAAACTAAAATTTAGACTGATTATTAAGAATATGATCAAGTGGAAGAATCTACCTTTCAAAGATGTTACTTGGGAGAATGAATCATTCATGCAACAACATCCAATATTGTTTCAATGATGAGGATAAAATTATTTTAAAGGGAGGGGAATGCTACTCCCTTAACCATTAGCATGCCTAGAGTTATGTGTAGTTGACTTGTGGCTGGCATAACCTTTTTGCATATTATTTCACATTTATTTATGCATTCATATACTTAGTAGGTCAGCCTATGGGTGGCACATGGCCTTGTTAGACTATATATAGGAGGTAAGGTTAGTTATTCATCATCATATTTGAGTATTCATTCTTATTGAAATAATTTGGGAGGTTTCCCATCGAAGTGTCTTATCTATTATTCATATCTTCTATAATATTTCCATATCATTGTGATATACTACTATATATATACTTATTTGGTGAATTAATATCATTTCATGATCAGATATCTCAATCAAAAAACCAATAGTCATCTTCACATCCTCCTTCAAACCCTCATGAGTATACTTAACTAAGTGGACATGTGAAACCTTTTAATCTACAATTATGATTTCATATTTTGAATTTTATAGAGGAAGAATAGTGAATTCAACATACCTCTCACCTTGATTGTTGATAAAAATATGAGAAACCTTTTTGGGTTTCTTTGTGTCTCAAGGATATGGGGGAATGAGAGAACTAAAGTATATTTCCAATGGTGGCATCATCTTATTTCTCTTTTTCAAAATTTTGCTTATCCATTATGGTGCTCCAATATTAGTTTCCCCCTACAATGATGGAAATCCTATCTAGGCCTATTCTTAAACAACAAGAGTCTGGTCTACCACCAAATCCATTTTTTCTTATGTATGCAAAGGAGGTATGATCTCTTCCTACAATTTTTTTTGAATTTTTAACTCTTATCATTGAATAATAGGTAATTGTTCCACCACTTTAAAATAAGTGTATGATATTTATAGAAAATATTTTCCTTCTTAAAAAATAGACTCAATAGTCCCTTTGGATATGAATTGAGAAGGAACCTCAAATAGTTTAGTTGAAACAAGATAAGGTGTTACCACTGAGGAAGATTCCTACATATCTATTAACACAAGATATATAGTAATGAACTCAAATATGGTGTTCTTGACTATCCTTTGAGAATGAACCACCTTTTAAAACTATCTTAGTTAACATAGTTGATATACAAGGAATACCTTTCCCACTAGTTGATGTTTTGAGTTTGAAATTTAAAGGCCTCTTTTCATGTTGAGGTGAAGTTTCCTTAGTTTCTTATATTATAAAAACATCTATTACAATTTTAGAAGGTGTCACTTTATCTTCTATCTCTTTTTATTTTACTAAATTGAGAGGAGATATATCTATATATTTTAATGGAGGAGGAAGCCTAACATCTTGCACATCCACTCATTTATTATAAATCCATACCAAATTTCTCCTAATGACTCCTTGAGTTTGAGTCTCTCATGATGTCACCTATACTTGAATCAATTCAACCCTAGGGAGAGGTGAAGTCTTGACACCCTATGATAATTATTTTGCATCAACTACCTTGCCATCATATTTGATATCCATATCATTAGGTATTTCTAAAATATTGCACTTGATTACTTAATCTAATGTGAAATGGGTATAATCAAGGAGTATAAATTCCATATCATTATCACAATCCATCTATAAATATTGATAATAAGGAATGTATTTGAGTGAATCATTTAAAGAACTTTATGTCACTTCTCTTATGTCAAATGCAATATGAATGTGAGGTGATCGGTGTGTAAGACATGCCATGTATGACTCTATAATCTTAGCCTTGTGTAATGTGGTACATGTGTACCTAGAAATAGTCATATGAAAATGATTTACAATATACTTATGATTTGAAATCAAAATCTTGTGTGTCTCCATTAGTTATCTCATCAATTCTATGAGTGCCCATTTATCAACCACAAACTTTAGAAACATAAAGGGGGTACAATCACAAACACATACATTGATGTAAGAGAAGGTAGAAAACTATATAAACTAGCCACCCCATCTTGTTATCTCTATAGTGGTAACAATTTATAAATGTTGATTATAAGGTTCTGCCTCAAACATATGAATGAAAAAATGAAGGAAAGTGTCATTGAAATGATATAAATGTTTAACACTCTCTTTCATCATCAATTGAGGATAATATTCAAGTATATGAGAGGTAGAAATCAACCCTACTATGGTCAAGACACTATATAATATCCTCCATGTGACCACATAAATAAGGTATGGCATCATATATAACTTATGGGTAGTGATCACCTCACACAATTGTTTATGAATTGAGTCATTGATCAATTCAACCCAATTGATGTATTATTTGTTGCATGTATAATCTATATTTGATAAAACATACATTCATTATAATCCCTCACCATGGGATTTCCTACCACTCTATTTATAAGAGTAACAATCTCATTAATTTTGGGCTTAATATCTTGTTTGGCAATCACCTTAGGAACCCTATACATTAAGGGTTTAAGTTTAGCTAGTTAGTGTTTTTATAAATATCTAAGACAATCATACTTATTTTTTTCATGAAATTATTGGGTTGATTATGAATTAATTTCCAAAAAAACCTCATGGTTAGGAATATTCAACCTCTCTTTTATGTATTTGGGTCCAAGTCTCAAGATAACCCCTTCCTTAGGAGTATGAACTTCCCTCATTTATTTATCATAATGACATTCCTTAGTCATGACAAGTTCTAGGCATTGAATAGAGATTATAAATATAGTAGATTTAGGAAGGAAACTATCATAAATAATTTAGATCCAATCATTCTTGAAAGAAGCATTTATTCTCATCTAGAAGTCTTCTATATCAATGTGAACCAGGCTATATCAATGACTTGGTCAATTTTAAAGTCAATGTTAGAGGGGGGAATAACCCCTTTAAATTGGTACTTCATTTTGATATCCTTCTCCTTTTATTTCTATTAATGAGTTTTAGACATTTAGTGATTGCTATAGGTACACAAGAGTGAGGTGCAAGGAAAGTAGAGTGTGAATGAGAACAAGAAAATTGTAAAAGAGAGGTAGAGGGAGGGGAGGTGGAATTAGGAGGCTAAAGTAAAGTTATGAATTTATAATGTAGGGAGATAAGGAAACTCTAACATAAAGGTTTTATGGGTGTATTATATTAAAAAAAAATTGATTTAAGGAGAGTATGAAACTCCCATGTTAGGGTTTTTGAGATGCACTACAATCAAAAAACTTTGATGCAAGGAGAGTTATAAAATCTAATGTTAGGGTTTTAGGGATGCACCATAGTAAAAAAAACTCCAATGCTAGGATAATTGAAAACTTTATTGATTAAAAATGAAGATGTAAAGGCTCCCAAGTATTAAGTGAAAATTTGCTGAGGTAGAAGTATCAACAGACATAGAAAGTGATTGTGAAGCTACCAAAGGAAAATGTACCACCTATAAGGAAAAACCTTTAAATAAAAAAAACTCAAAACCCTGGACATTTTTCCATGGATAAAGTCAAAAAAATCTTGACAAATAACCTCTAATCACCAAGGAATGATGGTAAACCCTCAAGAGTGGAAAAAAATAAAATGCAAAGCTCAAAACCATTATTTGAATATTTCAAAATGATAGGAAAAGACTTAGTTAAATAGTGAGGGGGAAATACCCCCACACACATAGGACTCATCCCTCATTAATAAGGGTCGATTTAGGGTCTGTCAACTATGTTGTAGCTATCAAGGACTAATAGTCACATTTCAGCCAATGGGGTTCAATGACTGCATTGTAATGTTGGAACCCTAACCGTAGAGAAACATAAAAAGAATAGATATTTTGTCAAAATACTCTACTTTACAATTTTAATGATTTTCAGTTGATTTTTAGAGATGTTCAAATAGGTTACCCCAAAATTTTCAAGATGGTGAAATTTAGGGGATAATAAGATCAACACAAAATAACATTCACCACTCTATAGGGAATATTTTTTATTCAAGTCATGTTGTTTGGATAAAAAATTATTGTTGCCACATACCAATGTGTCATGATTTTCATCTTTCATGTCATGATGCATGACATTATTGAAGACTATGTTCATGACATTATAAGAAAGTCAAGAACACTAACTGCACATCTAGATATTCTATAATGAATATTTGAGACTTAGTGAATATAAAGTGCATATAAATACAAATAAATGTGGATTCGTGTCAGTAATTCCTAGGATTCATTTTTTCCCACCATGGAATTGAATTCAATCTAGCTAAGGTATAAGCCATTGAAAAAATTACTCCCCCTTTAATTTAAAATAGCTTCACAATTTATAGGGAAAAATCTAATCTATTCCTTGATTCATTTTGTAGCTTACTAATTACTACCATCCTTTCACTCATTTCTTGAATAAGGGCACCACTTTTCAAGGAAATGTCAACTATCAAGAAGAATTTGAGAAATTAAAAATCTATTTGGAAAAATTACTAGTGTTTGTCCTACCAATGCCCAAAAAACCTCTATTGCTTTATATCTTAGTAATTAAACATGCTTTGGGGGCACTTTTGGCCCAACATGATGACTATGGAAAATAATTCATATTCTATTATCTGATAAGGACATTGGTTGCCTTTGAACACAATTATACACCTATTGAAAAAGCATACCTAGTGTTGGTATTTGCATCACAAATTTTACACCAATATATGTTGAACAGTAAGACCATTATCATTACAAAGGTTGATCACCATGAGTATTTCCTTTCTAAATCAATGTGGATAGGTCGTATGGATAAATAGATATGTTTCTCAGTGAGTTAGACATTAAATACACTAATCAAAAGGCCATTAAATGATAAGTACTTGCAGATCAACTTATTGAAACACCTTTGTCAAATGTGCATCCTTTAATCATGCATTTCCCTGATGAATCTATCTTCATTTATAAATAATAAAATCAATATAAGTTATACTTTGATAGTTACTTCACAATATGTGGTTTAAGAGGTGGTATTTCATTCATTACGCTAGAGGTAGATCTCATTCCCAATGCATTTCAAATTGCTTTTACATTCACCAATAATATTTTATAATATGAGGCACTTGTGGTTGAGCTTTACCTTACAGTATAATGAAACATTCAATAATTGGTTGTTTGTAGACATTCATATTTGATCATCAATTAGGTTATAGAATAGTACCAAATAAAATATGAGAAGCTTTTACCCTACAAAGGCATGGTTGATAATCTCAAATAACACCTTGAATGTATTCAATTTGAAAAATACCAAGAGCTAACAGTATATTTGTTGATGTCATGGCTATCATTAGGTCATTAATAGAGATATCTTCTAATGTTCATAAGTATCAATTTCTTATTCAAAACCTTCTTATGTCAGCTTATAATCATCCCCACACTAAAATGGTATGTGATATTTTTGGTCTTGATTTCCCTTAGTACCAATATGTATATACCTACCTATATAACCACATTCTTCCCCCTAACTTATTACACAACCAACATAAATTATTTATTCACAAAGCATCATATTACACTTGACTTGGTGGTAAACTCTATTTTAGAGGTTATCATGGGGTATTTATTCGATGTTTAAACTTAGGTGAATCCTTAGGATAGAATACTATTAGCCTAAAATGAATGAAAAGGTGTGTGATCATGTCAAAAAATGATTCATTTTCCAAAATAATGGTGATTTAATTCACATTCCTTCATGATAATTTCAGTAAATTACTTCTCCTTGGTCATTTTATACATGGAGACTTGATATCATTAGTAAGATAAACCCACTTTATCATATGGCCATAAGCATATCATAACTTCCATCAAGTATTTTTGTAAATGGGTTGAGGAAATCCATCACATATGTGACTAGTAAATATATCTCCAAATTCATTTTAAATCACATCATATGTTGTTATGGCATTCCTTCTTTCATTATTTATGATAATGGTAAGTCATTCAAGAACAAGGACATGAAAAACCTCTATAGAAATTTCCATATCAAACATATATTGTCAAATCCATATTAGCCTCAAGATAATGGTTAAGATGAGGCATATAATAAGACCAATGTCAAAATTATTAATAAGATTATCAACAAAGTTAGTCATGATTGACACTTGTAATTATTTCATTCCTTATGGGCCTAGCATACAAATGTTTGTACACCTAAATGTGAGACACCCTAATCCTTAGTTTTTGGATTTGAATCCATTATGTCAATTGAGATCAAGTTTCCCTCTCTATGTATTTTATTATAGGGCATCATTGATGATGAAGACTATGGAGTAGTCAAGTTATAAGAGATGAAAATCTTGGATGAGAAATGAATAGTCACATTGAGTCATCTCAAATAATATTAGAGTCATCTATGTCATAGTTATAACAATTTCATCATCCTAAAATAATTTGAAGTGGGTGATCTTGTATTTAAAGGGAACAAGAAAAAAAATAACACATATTGAGAGAATAAAGGCAAATTTGAGCCAAATTAGTTGGGTCCTTTCATGGTATATCAAATTATGGTTTTGGGGCATATAGGTTGGCTACCTCCAAAGGGTATGAACTATATAAGCCTATGAACACTATGCATCTCAAAAAAACTTATGTTTGACTTTATTGAACATTATCTATGAGAGACCCTCCCTGGGGGGATATCCCTCATGTTCCCTACTCCTCTTCCTTTCATTTTCCATTCTAGAGTCCAACATTATATTTCTCTCATCCTATCTTAACTATTTTGATCTTGATTATGAACTACAAGTTCTAAATGTGACTTCAAATAATAGTCCAATAAACATTTTAGAATTATTCATCATTAGCACATCCTTGTAGACACAATTTCAATATCAGAATGCTTTTCCATGGTTTCCCTACTTGCTAATCTTTGAGATAACTTATTTTATTTCCTTGATAATCCTAAATCCCCATTTTCTATCACTTATTTTACATTATGATTTATTGTTAAAGGATAGTTATTTCAAACCTCAATTTATTGTGTAATAGTAGTCCTTTAATTTTCCTTATACACTACCATTACATTCAATTTAGTTGTTGTTTGATCCCCTACCCAAGTTTGTTTTTACTTTGATAGATGGTTCCTTGTATATTTGTTTATATTCCCATGTGCGTTCTCCTTGAAAAATAATATTATATGTATCTTATTCCAAACAAGCTAAAAACATTCAAAAATTACAACAATCTTTAAAAAGTTAAAAATATCAAATAATCCCAAAAATAGATCCAAAGCCACAAAAGCCTTTGCATAATCTGTCATCCTGGTGGATAGTGGCTTCCCTTATTAGTTATATTATGAGTCACCCTATTTGATTTTCATGTGGATAGGCCTTCCATTTATGTTGAAAATACTATTGGTATGTGAACTCTTATCGATATCATGACTTCTCTATTCCATTCAATAAAATCTAATTATTCAAGCAATCTATTGATTATCCCATTCCTATAGGTGTTTCCCTATGCCTTGGGTGGGTATCTTTCATTCCAAAATGATCATTTTGTATCATAATTATCATTCATTATTATCCTATTTATAGGATAACTAAATCAACCTGAGGTCCACATTGAATATGTAGGTAGTGTTTCCCTACATGGGGTAGCTCAGGTTAGCTAAGCTACTCTTATTCCCACTTTTATTTCCCCCTCATTATATTTTATGATTTCACCATTTTATGAGTTATTCTACTTAATGATGTTACCATTTTATGATATACTCTACTTTATTCTCTCACCATTTTACAAGCTAATAAATCTGATGCTCTCACCATTTTGTAATTCACCCATTTGTTTCCCTTTTTGACTAGTTTGTCACATTGTCTTGCCCAGTGTTCCCTAGACTTGAGTGCAAAAAATAAGAGTAACATCTTATTATCACATTCATAAAAAACTATTTATTTTTTTATTACTACTATTTTTTTAGTTGTGTTTATGTGATTTTATTGAATTTACTTGCATGTTTATTCATTTATTTTATTGCATTATTTATTTATTTTAAGTATATTATAGTTTACACTTTGGTCTTGATTTTTGATATCTTGATCTCAAGTTGTTAACATTTGTATCTAAACTAATTTTGGTTAATCTCTTATTTACTACATTATGTTTTAAACTTATGTCTAATTTTTTCATATCTTGATCTTGAGTTATTAGGTATTTGTATCTTAAGTAGTCCCTACACATGTGGAAAATAAAATTATCATGATTCATTTATAATTATGATGCATACTATCATATTCAAAATTAAAAAATAAAGTGCTTAAGAGACTCATCTATCAATATCATGTAAAGACAAATCATCCCTTTATGAGATTGTTTGCATGTGCCCATAACCAAAGCCCAATCATAACATCATTAGATTTATCATCATCAAAAACAAAATATTTGAACACTATGGCTACATATATTATAATCATTATACACATCTACCAATAAACATATACACAAAGTCATCAACATAATATTTCATGAATAAATGCTAAAACATCATTGGAATCAATCACATTTTATTTATATATCAAGTGCAACATCATTATGGAAATTAAAAACAATATAACCATGGAAAAAATATATAAATCCATATTGATATCAAAAATATAATCTACATCATGTGTCAATAGTAATGAATAAAAAATAACATCATATATATCAATAAAAATTAGATTCCACATATATCAAGTGATCAAAATTGAGCACATGCGTGCGTGCACATGTGCACGCACACACACATGCATGTACGCGCACGCACACACACACACACACACACACACACACACACACACACACACACACACACACACAAACATCAAAAATAATGTTTATACATAAAGATATACATATACATCATAAAAATATAAAAATGCAAAGATATAATCAAAAATAATCTTTGAATCTAATCATTTATGGGAGGAATCCTTGAAGGGATATCTTGCTGAAAACATTATCATGTCCCATATGGTGGTGGCTAATGGGAGACACATTACTCTCTATTATATAGAAGTTAGCATGATTGATCTCTCTCATGCTAAAGTCTAACATGACTTATAAGTATGACTAGACATCTAGCTCTATATATACTCCATAAATATCAGTGTTACAACCACTGATAATATAAAAACTCATACAAGCTTGGATAATAATTGGCTTTGTCCTTGGCCTGTATCAAATCATCCTTGACTTGAGCCATATTTTACAATGCCCTAGATAACCCCTACTCAAAAACTAGTTATATAGTTGTAACTCACTCCCTAAAAATCCTCTAAACATCTTCCTGATACCTATGTGCAGCCCCTAAGCCCTATCTCTCTCTATTGTCTCCAACTCATTATCCCTTAGAGTAAGTTATCCTTAGATAATGGTCATTTGGTCAACCTTCCCCCTCAATGTTTTAATACAAATGTATCTCTACTATAAGGCCTTGTAACTTGATAGTTTCACTATATCTTACCAACTACCTTCATATCCTAGACACTTCCTCCTTTAGCCTTGATATATTTTTGATCCTAAATGTTATCTCTCTTTAGCATATCTATGGTGACCTAGTTATCTTCTAATATCCATAGTTTTGATGGCCCTACCTAACTTGATGATTGTCCTCTATCATGTCTTGACCCTCCTAAGATAGAAATGGTCACTTTGGTACCCTACACATCAATCTAACCCTAATCTCCCTCTAGATTTGGGTCCTCTCCCATCTCCACACCCTACTCTAAGGATCCCTCACTATTGCTCCCATTATGATTTTTATTACTACTAGTGATCTTTGATCCAGAGTTTATTTTTATATTAAAAACCTATTATAATCATCCTTGTATATGTATGGTTTCCTAAAGTAGCCCCTACCCTTATATGTATCTAGGTGTTGGGCTAGCTTATCTATATCATCTCTATTAACATGGCCTTGGCTACTCAACCCATGGAGGCCTAGGTTTGGTAAGTCATATTGGTCTTAATTATGACCATCACATTGCATATGTGCATGTCATGATTATATCTATTATACCTCCCTGTATGCTAACACCATTGGTTATAATGTCAAGAGGTTACCAATTACTAATTCTCTAGGGATAGGGGGCCCCACTCACTAATATATTTAGTCACATGGGAAAAATAGTGAGTCCCCTCCATTATGCTACCTCCCAAATTAACTCTACATGTAGTATGGATGGTACCACTCCATTATGAAGTCATGGCATCTTATAATATAGCAAGGAGTGATCATGTATTGTGTCACATAGACATCCTCTAGCTAACTAAAATGAATTTGCATGTATGCTCACCAAATGAAATCTCCATTGACTATCTCATTGATCACTCATCTATAAAAGTATACATCTCCTAGGTGGCCTTATAGACCCTACCCTATCAAGTATCAATCATAAACTAGTGGATTCTCTAGATACCATTGCCATCTATCTCTCATTGGTCACTTTATATAAATATTCTCCTAGGCCCAAATCTAAATCAATGTGGACCTAAATCAAATAATCAAATGATCTTATCAATTAATAGTATGTTATTGATAAGAACCATTAAAATCACAACCTGCATATCAATTAAAGGTTGAGCTTCATCTGTAGGGAAATCCAAGTCCTACAAGACATCTATATCAATCACCCTATCATCAATCATGATGTCACTAAAAATAATTAGGTCATATATCACTACTAACAACCCCTAATGCATCTATAAAATCATGGATCTATAGATAAGAAGGTGGGGTATCTGCCACACATCCTCTAAGGTAACAGTCCCCTCTAAGTAAGCAAGTGGTATGTACTCATACCCAAATGCCACTACTCAAATAACATTGATAATAAGGCTTTATCCACCTAAATCATCAAAATCTATGTAATTTACCTCAATCTAATTATCTCAAATAACTCCAAAGTCTCTTTTGTTGATGGGCCTAGTCATGATAAGACATAGAAGCACCACTTGTGGGCAATCAATGTAGATATTCCTTCCTAACAATTACAAACATATCAACGCGCTAAGTTAAAAAGATCTCTCTAGATAATTTCCAATAATTAAAATCAAACATAATGCCTTAACATCAAAATACATTCATTATACTTAATCTAAAGCACACAATTCAACATTCATAGTTAGTCAAACACTTCTAATTTCATTCTAGTTTTCACTTTGGAATTTTCTACCATTTTGGTGATATCCTTATTAAACAAGGAATTATCATTATTTCCAAAAGTGATCCCATCATTTATTAGGGAATTATCATCATTTACAAGATCCTTATCTATTTTGACAATATAATTTAGTAGGGTGTTATCACTAATTACTAGGTTGATTGCATGCTTCATCATGGTGTTATCCCTATTTCTTGACTTTTTAATCATTTTCATGATCCTGTCATTGGTCAAGGTGATATTACCATTTAACATGGTGTGATCATTGTTTTCATCACATTCTCATCACTTTAACATTTCACACCTAATTAGGCATTTTTTCATTTTAGTGTTTTTATATATTTCAATGATGCCATCGATTTGATCATGATATCACCAATTTTATGGTGATACCACTATTTTATCTACATTATCATCATTTTCATGCATGATATCATCATTTCAAAAATGGTGATATCATTGAAATTCCTAATTATATCTAGAATTAAGTTTATTAAATGCTAAAATATTCAAAAATTGAAAGTACTTACCAAGGCCTTGCTCCCTATTATTCATTGGTACTCATAGACTTGCTCACCAAGGTATCTCTATCATGGGATGTACATAATTTTCTTGATTGGTCTTAGGTATAAATCTAGAGATCAAATTTCCAATAAGGGAGGGTGAAAATGAACCCTTTTCACCCCCTAGAGGTAATTTTATAGCTTTAAATTTAATTTTTATCCCCCCACCCTCCTATTACATTCTTCTTTTTCTTCAAAGGCTTGTAGGTGGATCTATGATTTGTTTTTACTCCCTTTTTCTACTAGTTTCTTTGTTTCTCAACCTATTATGCCTTATAATGTCCTATTTTACTCTTTGTGAGGACCCATCTATCAAAATTACTTTCTTGTCCAATCCCTTGAAGGGGCATCCTGAGTGTCCTAAATAAGGTTTGGGGCATCGATGTGAACTCTTTTATCATAAAATTGAAATAATTTTAATAAAACATGAACACATCATTCTTCAATCATTATCAAATTATTTTAATGATTGTTTTAATATTTAAAAAGTTGTTGCTTTGTCAGTGTTTAACAATGCCCTTTAAATAAGGTCAAAATTTAAGCACTCTAATTTCATAACTTTTGTATATAATTTACAATCAAAATCAATTTTTTCAACATCACATAAATCAAATTAAAAATCACTGAAACACCCAAATTTACCCGCACACTTAACATGCATATTTTGAAACATATTGGGGCATCCCTAGTTGGTAAAATGAATCGTAACCAACTATGATCTTCATCTAATTCACCCTAAGTTAAAATATCATTTTGTATGAGATGTTATAGGGTAATTAATTGGAATAGATATTCAATTTTTGATATTGCATAAATCACATGAAATCTAATATAAATTAATTAGCCTATTAAAATCAAATCAAATAGCTAAGTAGGAAATCCATAGAAATTGGCTAAATTTCTAATTATGAAATATTCAAATATCTAAATTATGACATCATCATGACATAACACATATATTTGTCAAAAATTAGTATAAATACAATAAAATATCAACATAAATGCAAAAATACAAGCCATGCCTAATAAATATAGACTCAAACCCAAAATATTAATGACATTTATTATCTAGATTAGGCTGAATTCCAACCCCTCATATTTATCTTGATCCAATTGTTGGAATCAATCTGACAAGTCTATAAATGTAAATCATATTTAACATTACAAAAAATATTTTTAGTGTAAATATACTATACAAAAATCAAGAAAAAAACTTCACCATTATTCACATTGATCAGACAAACCACTTATAAACAAGGGGGGACGTTGTTGAAATAAACAAGAAACATTTATAAAGACATCTAGATCTACAATCTGAACATAAACATGCTTACAATCCATCTTGGAGAATGAATTCATTAGAAATGTATAAGTTTTGGTTTATGCCTTTCTATTTGTTTGCATTCTCTTATACCTTGCTCAATCTAAGGGATCATGCTTGAGATGTAATGTTTGTTAATTTCTTATAGTTTTGAATCACTAACAATGTACTAACCTCTCTTGTACCCATGATATACACTTCCATCTCATAATTTGGTATCATTTTAAGTGACATGTATTAATTTGATGGTATGAGTTTAGGAACCCATTATGTGTCAAAATGTAACATTGGACAAAATTTGAAAGGTTCATCATCGATAGGCATTGTTAATAAGGTCACATCATGTATGGATTTAACACATAGATGAAATGTAAATGGGATGACCTCCATTGTGTGTATCCAAGGTCTACCCAAAATTAATTAATAATATAATTATTGAGACATTACTTGAAATGTAGTTGGAACCATTTTTGGTCTTAATGTCACATCTAATGTGATTTGGCCAATTAGAGGGCTACATGAATTATCAAATCCTTTGATATTCATGTGTTATTTTTGAATAATATTAGTGCTAATGCCCATGATGGTTAATAATCATATGTCATAAATATTAGACTAAATTCATTATCAAATAGTACCCTTTTGATTCCCTTGTTATGCATACTCACTTGAATAAAGATAAATCTTAGTTAATAATATATTTTTATGTCCAATATTTTAGATAAAATGTAATGATATTTTCATTATTTTTGATATATTACATAATATCTAAAAATTAGGTTGGTTCTATATCACTCAGTACACATGTTTCAAAAAATACTCCATATAAGATATATTGATAGATAATACATTGATTTAAAATCTCAATGATTGAAATCTTAAAATGTGTATTTCTTAGATGTCGAAAAGATCATATCATTTACTTTAAATCATTAGTTTAGGCTTGTGAGGAACCTGTTGTATATTAAAATATGGTGGGATAGGTTGGGCACTCTTACTTTTTCATGTAGTGACAATGTGGACCATAAAATCCAATATAAGTTGTGGGTGAGTAATGAGAGTGGGATAGTAGTTGTCTTTCAAATAAGATATAGGAGGAGCAAAGGTTTGGGAGCATGCACATTGGTGTCAGGAAATTAGATATATATTACAATAAAAAGAGTTTTAGAGAGAGATTAAAGTTTGATCTTGTTTTAAAATATTCTTTTTTGTGTTGATTGATTTTGTTATTGATTTTGATTATATCTTGGATTTATTTAATGTAACAAACAATGACTATCATTGTGTACTAGATAATGAAGTAACTAATGGATGTATCCATATGAAAACAATTGTAGGAAAAAAAATTCTAATTTTTAGGTTTTAGATATTTTTAAATATAAATTAGAAAAAATATTAAATCAAGAATACCCTAGGTCAAACTAGGGTTTTGAGACCCAAGGTCAGGTTCACCAAATGTTTAACCTAAATTTATATATGGGGGGTCTATGGTAAATAATATATAAGTAGTTCAAAAAAAGGGTGATAAACTAATATATAACATGCCGATTAATATAAAACTCATATAAATAGTATTTTAAATTTATATATTTGTTATTCTTAAAAAATAGTATAGTACAACTATTAAAAGATATTGTAATAAATAAGAAAAAATTATATTTAGTTGATTTATTATGTACATACATATATATATATATATATATATATATATATATATATATATATATATATATATATATATATATATATATATATATATATATATATATATATATATATAGACTAAAAATAGATGTGAATTATGTAGGATCAATACTATGGATGAGTCATCAGATTCTAAACATTATACTTTTATAGCCACAAATTATACCATTAGATCTGGACACTACCATCAATGCTAGTGTCTCACTATGACACAAGTGTCTAGTACAAAATAATGAATGGATCTAGATGCAACCAACTTTGATATTATGAGTTTTTTGTCATGTTTTTGTTTTGTATTCAAATCTAGTATATAAATTATCATTCTTCACTAATTGATCAAACCCTAACTCTTCACCCTTCTTCACCCTTAGAATTAATTTGCTAAAAAATAGATTAGTGGACTCATGATGTCGAGTTATTCCAAAGACCTATCTATCAATGGTTATTGCTTGCATATCAAATAATCTAAGGGGGCCTCAAAACTTATATATTTCTCCTATATGTGTGTTAAAGTGTGTGCACAAGGGTGAAATATACTACATTAAGATGCATTTAGTGATCTATCTTATAGTTTGACAAATATCATTCATGGGATACTCTTTGAATACTTTAGATCTATAATATGACTACTCATATGCTTGATATTAATATTGGGATGAATAGGGAAGAATAACTTGGTTTTTTAGTTGATTGATTTAGCTTTAGTAGGTGTTTACTTAATATTTACTATGTGAGGAATGAGAATGCTTAGACTTGTATTTATACCTCACCTTTAAAAAATATTTTGTTGGAACAATTAATGTTATGTGGATACCATTATTGGGATCTTAACACTTTATTTATTTATTTAGTTTGAAAAAGTATTTTAAAAATAATTTATTTATTAAATTTTTATTTTGCATAAGTGGCCCCTAAATTATTTTAACTTGTTTTTAACAAAAAGTTAAAAATCAAAGATTGGATTTACATGCATATATATATATATATATATATATATATATATATATATATATATATATATATATATATATATATATATATTATTTTTTTTGTTTTTAATAAAAATAAACTTATAAAGGTTCAATTATAATTATTTGCATGTAAATTCTTAAGCAATCTACTAAAAGAGTTGATTACATTCATTTTACTAAAAACTTGTAAGGAAGAGGTCTAGTGTTCAAAATGTACTAGCTCTTTCTTTCTTTGGTTGGGTAAATTTTTCTTATTCAAATTAATTAATTATAAAATATATTTTTTATTTATTTCTTAAGTAACTCACGTTTAAAACACTAAGACTTATCTCAACATTATTTCAACATTTAACCTAGTAAATATTTTTTCGAGCATGATCATGTGATCAGTTATTTTGTAAGTTTCAGTACATTCCAAATGCATTGGTATGGTATACTTTTTATTTTGAATATTCTTATTATAATTTTTAATTTTTTTTAAATAATAGTATTTAGATAGTTGTTCTATGTGCAACACTTGTGACACCTTATTTTATCACAATATTTCATAATTTCTTTACTTTGTTTAGCATTAATTTGAAAAATTATGGTTTATTTACACTATAAAATTATTTTATTATCAAATAAAGTATAAAATTACATTAAAAATATTTCTTTTTTAAAAGTTTTTTAGTGTCGTAGTGCCTAGTTTAAAGGGTAGTTATGGTTTCACCTAATTTTGTGCTTGATAAATCTCAAATCCTTAATAGGTCTAACTATAATATATGTAAAATACACATTAAAATGGAATTTATGACCTAAAAGTTATGGAACATAGTTTTTGGGACATAAAAAAGCCCATTAAGATGATATGTTACACCTAATTTTTTAAATACATTTCAACAAAAATCGTAAGAATCCATGTTGATTATCTTGTAGAGTGTTAAAGATGAATTCCTACTTTATATCAGTAATCATGAATCTCCCATTGATTCCTGATAACTCATTAAGTCTATGCATGAGGTCACTCATCTCTCTAATATTATTAATTTGATTCTTAAATTATTTACTATATCTATGAAAGGTGAAATTGTTTTTGTGAACTTTATTTCTAAAATTAAGAATATTAAATCTCAATTAGATGGATACAACTATAATATAATTCAAGTAAAATTATTATATTTTATTATTTAGTTAAATATTCATAAAAAATATAATTTTATTTTAATTTTGAATTCAAAATATCAAATAGAGTAAGATATCCCTGTCCTCACTACCATGTCAGTTCTTCTAATTCAAGAAGAGCAAGTGATGTTTGATTTTGGTTCTAAAGAAAATTCCACTCAGGGACTTCTTGCTCTCAATCATATTTTTGAGAATAATAGAAACTAAAAATATAACCCTAATTTTGTTAATGGTAAAAATGAGAATAAAAAATCTAGTGATAAGAATCATAAAGTTAAATTTAATAATATTTATAATCTGTGTGGTAAATTTGGCTATAAAAAATAAAATTGTTATAAAAACAAACATATATTTAATAATAAAACCTCTAAAAATAGCAAAATAAATAAATTTAATCACAACTATCAGAATAATCAAAACCAAAATCAAAATAACAATGGAGAAAATAATTCTAATGTTACTATTTTATATTTTGTCTTATTTACTTCTAATGGGAATGAATAGATTTTAGATAGTGGTGCATTACACCATATGAATTGATTATCTCATATTTTATCTTATATTAAATATATTTTTAAAAATATTTACTTAGGAGATAATTCATTTTTAGAAGAAACTAAGGAAAGACAAAATTTATAAATATTATTATTAAAAATATTTTCTATGTACCTAAAGTTAAGAAAAATTTGTTATCTTTTTCTTAACTTACAAATGATAATTTCATTTTAACTTTGATTAAAGATAAATGGTCTATTATAAATCAATTTGGTTATTTAATTGTTGAAGATGTTCAAAGGAATGGTTTATATTTTTTTCTATTTCTTCTACATGTTGTCTTTTATTTTATAGTATAATGAATCTCAATTATGGAATGAAATATAAGGACATGTTAATTTAATAATTTTACATGATATGTCTTCTCATAATATTGTTGTTGGTCTTCTTTCTATCTATCTCTTCTCATCATGAAACTTATGAAGTCTGCTTACGTATTAAACAACATAATAATCACTTTCACAAGAATCATGATGTGAATTTATTTATTTATTTTTTATTTACACTCTATTAACCTTATGAGGTATCCTATAACAATTCATGATCGACAAAAATTATTCACTCTAAATCATGAGTTTTAGGGTATTAGGTTTTGTTAACAACCTATTGGTGGAATAACAGTGAGCAAAGTAGATTGTTTGCCATAGTGAGTTGACTATCGATGAATCTAAATCTACTTAAGATGGGTGAAATAATGATGTTTCTAACCTAAGGTGGGTATAAATTCAAAATAAATTCAAAAATGAAGAAAAGGTAGGGTAGGAAAGGAGGCTTTTGGACCACACTAGAGGAAACCTTTCAAGCCCAGTACTTAAACTATAAATTAGAAAAAAAATTAGAGACCAGTGTTTGATGTAGTATATTTTAGCATAATAATAATAAAACATAGTTATAAATCAAAAGTAACTAAAATAAAACATACTTAAACATATGAAATCAAAAAAATTCATGTCTGTTAGACTATAATTACACATCTGCATGGGGGAATTATGATTTATATAAAAAGGTATTCAAATCAGCTATAGCTTAATATGAATGATTGTATATAAAAGAGATAAATCGTACATAAATAAAATACTAATAAACTAAAATGATATAACTTATTATACAATCCATAAGTTGGAGAAGAATTAATATTTACACATCAAGACTAAAATTATGGAACTTATTAGAATTTCTTATTAATTTTAATAGCCAAAATTTTCCTCTTTGGGATTACGAGGGTACAAGTATAAATATCTTAGGATGGGAAATAACTAATCTCTCAAGTGAAGTCAAAATAAATTTACAAAAATAGGACTTGCATCCAAATCTAATGTAAAGGATGAATATACAATAGTTAACCCAAAATAGAATTTCCTAGCTAAAAATACAATACACACATACACACATGAAATGTAAATTTGGAATCAAATTTCTAACTTAGAAAAAGCATAAAAGTACATATTATAGTTATATGGGTGTTGATGTGGCACCACTAGCCAAATAATATGATGGAGTAATAGTTAGAGGAATTGAAGTAACCACTATTGTTCCTTAGGAAATTAAAATGGGCCCACTTCGAGTTTTCATGACTGTAAATCTTGAAAACTAGGAACTCTAAGATGATGAGGCAACACTATCAGTTAGATATGTGCTTATCATTAACCTTGGATCTATTTTTTGCCCTAAGTTATTCAAATAATAAGTGTGATTCTTTGAACTCCTTATGAATGATGTCAAAATTAATCAAAGAAGTTTTGAAGATTTTGATGGCCTCAGTCATCAACCTTATATGTTCAACTTGTGATATTTTTAACTTTGCTCGTATAGCTTCAACTCTTATCACCCTATCCTCAGAAAAATTTACCAATTAAAAAAATTTATCACTGGTCTTATATGTTGTGATTTTAACTTCCTCATTTAATTTATTTGAAACTACTTAGATGAGGTTATCAAAATTTAATCTATTAACTGACTCACCTATAGGAGTAATCACATTAGTTACCCTCATGTCTTTCAAAATTTCCACGGCCTCGCTTTAATAATTTGTAAAATATCCCAATAAAATTTTCATTTATGTATGCCAATTGAGGGAAGCATCATTTTTTTGTAATTATATATTTAAGGCACCATGATGCATCCATGACAGACATTAAGTTTAATTGATTAAAGGCACTAGTTTTGGAGCACTGAACTAAGAAATTCAATATTTTCTCTAACTTTTTCATTTGGTGCCAAAGTTTAATTACTTGTGTTTTGTTTGATTAACTTCCTGCTCTGGCAACCCAAATATTATGTAAAATTTCAATAAAGATTAGTGGTTTTACTTTGCACATTATCAATTATCTCCTAAGAAGTATGTATAATTTTTATATGTTGTAGCCTTTGTTATTCTTCATCTTTATTTTTGTAAATTTATTTCAAAGCTTCACCAGTTGAGTCCAAAAAATCATATAAGTCTTCAATATATTCATTAGTATATTTTGGATTCTTTTCCAAGGGAAACAAAATTTATCTTTGTTTAAATTCCATTTCTTCCTTTGTATCCAAATTCAATGCCTTCCTCTTCTTCACCCTTTGTATAGTTCCACTATTTTTGTCAAATCAAGTAGAGACTATAAGTAACTATGTGACAACTAGGTTCTATCTCTCATACCTTGAATTCTACATCTCTTTTACCCATTAGAGATAAAACAAATTCCCCAGTTTCTTCATCTTTTGGATTTGGTATTCATATGTGGAAGGTGGAGGATTCATTAGAGGAGGTGTTATTGATGGTGGTGCCAATGATGCACGTATTTATATTAAGAACTAGAGAGGTGGATATAAAATTCTCTCCCATGGTGAAGGCTCTCTTAATGGGATGAGCTCAGTCACATACTTGGTCAAGCTTGGTGTTGTCTCAATAGTCATAGTGGTCGAATGTATGGATGAAGACTATGGCATATGCAAATCTAGTTGAGCTAAATGTTTCTTGAGGACTAGTGGTATTTTAGGGTTTTAAGTAGAAATTATAACCAAACTATGAAAAAAAACTCCTTTCTTTAGAGCCTTTCTCTATTTTGAAGTTAAAAGAATGGGAGAGTCAATATAACTAAATAAAATAATATTTGGAACAACTAGAGGCAAATATATAGCTAGAATATCTATAGTGGAAATAGATGAAACAAGAGAAGAGACTACTTCATTTATGTTTTATCTTTGAGTTTCTATGAGGATTTACATGTCCAAAGTGCCAGTTAGAGTTTATTATTATTGTATGCCTTCCAAGATCATATCTTTAACATTCTCTAACTCTATTTCCTCATGATTTGGGGTTACCTCTTCACTTATTATAATTCTTGATGCCTTCATTATTTATACATCTTCTTCACCTTAATCACTTGAATATTCAACTAAATATATTACTAGTGTAGGTTCCTCTTCTTATGATTCCTCCTCATCAAGAGATTCATCTATGGTGGGGAGAATAAAATGTGGCCTTTATAATATTTATTTACCCTTGGAGGAGGTGGAAGGACCCTCATATTTTATCTAGTAATTGATTGTAGGGGGAGTGAAAGGTAAGTGATATGGTGAAATGACCAAAGGAGATAAAATGGTAGAAATAATCACTATAGGTGGTGGTGAAGAAATGGTTGGAGGAAGATAATTGATGGAAGTAAGGGAAAATGGAGCAAGGGATGGCATGGTAAGGAGAGTGTGAGAAGATGCCTCCTCACTGTTGATAGTGGATGGAGGTGGACTTACCAAAGGTCCCTGAGGAGAACACAGAGCAACTAAAATAGACATGAAATGAGCCTATATAAACTTAGGGAGATTAACTTGGGTGATAGTTTTAAGTGGTGGTAGAGTTGTCATAGACAATGTGCTCTTCTACTAATCCTGAGGAGGTGTAGTTTTCTCCTTTGCATTAGTTGTTCCCAAAACCATAGTAGTAGTATCTAGAGATGAAGAGGGTAGATCAAGATGGAGGATGCCTCTTATAATTTATCTCCTTGTTTATGGATTATAATCCCTCTATCTAATATAATATCCCTATTATAAATTTATTTCTACTCTTTTAAGAGAGAAGGGTTAGTCTTTCCCTTATGAATCTTGTGGCTGAGTTGGAGACCACTGATGGTTCCATGTTATATATTCTTGTTATTCCATCTCCTTGGATTATTCTTCACTAATCTTAGGGTTGTACTAAAGAGCCAGAGCCAAAAATGATAGATATTTTTTTATCTTTCATCTTTTTCCACACCTCAGTGTCATCTGATACATTCATAAAAATAACATCATGATCATATTCCTAGTGACCATATGAAATGTTAAACATCTTCTTTTCCTTGAGCTGCTTAAGGTATGTCTTGATTTTTTCCTAGGTTCCCATTCCTTGAATTGGGCCACCTTTAGATTGTAATGGGATATAAATTTCCTAATCTTTTAGAAACATGGCCTAACCATAAATTGAATTTATCCAATACTTAGAGGAGTTTTATAATAATAGAACTAATGGTCGAGGCTAAGTCATTCATTAATGTTATTATAGAGTTAAAAATCCACCTCTTATTTTATAATTTTGTTTAGGACTTGGTGTGGTATAAATAAATGAGTTGTCCTTGTCCCTTTAATTATAATTACTATACATTCAGGTTAGTACAAATAATCCCTCATTTTACCAATGTTTCTTATTAGGTTTTTAGACAACCTAGGCATCTGGGTACCATGAATCGCCTGATATACCTAAAGATAGATTTTCTCACATATCCTTTGAATTTCATTCTTGAATCTATATATAAACATGAAAGAGTTATACTCATAGATTCTATTACCTAAATATTTTTTTGATGGTTTCCATAGCTCCCCATGTATCCTATGAATTGTGCCTAGGTCTACATCTAGTAGCTATGACATCATATACAAATTTCCATTATCTAGCCTTTGTTCAAGATAAAACATTTTTGTTTTCAATCTTACACTTATGACTTTTCATAGAGAAACTAACTTGTTTAAAGTTAAAATAATATACATCAAAGGGATCCATTTCACTTGCACATAAGTTATACTTTCAAAACCAAATAGTATGCTTAGGAGGGTCATAGTTATCCTAATTCTAGGTCTAAATTTGAAAATTCAATTAGAAGAAATGCTTCCCTTGGGATTCAGTCTCTGGACCTTAACTAGCCAATATTTTAGTTTTCCATCTACTATGTTATGCTTAAGCCAAACATTGATTGAGACTTGGTTATAAGTGGTATCAAGCCATATAAATTTGAGATACTTTTCAAAAACTCTCCCAAAAGTAACTGCAACTACATTTTTTTCTTTTTCTAATATGAAAACAATCCACAAAAAATGTTCCATTGAAAATAATTATTTAAATAGGTCTATACAAGGCATTACTTATAGTTTTTACACTACTAGATGGATTCATTATATTTTAATGGGAAATATGTCATTCATATATTTTTTATCATCTAAGGATAATCGATCTTGCATAGAGTAGGGTGCCATAAACTCTACAACATTTTAGAGCACTGAATAGTGGAGGAACTTGAATTCAAGGTCACTTTTATTAAACACTATGTCCATGTCTTATTTGATTCTAAAATAAGAGTATGTTGATGGGGATTTAACATGCACTTACTTTGAAGAGGAGGCCATTATATAAATATAAATTATGTAATTTTTTTTTCAAATCATTTAGTTTGTTCTTATAAGTTCACTGAAAAATTAGGGCTCTTTGGACACTCAAAGGCTCAAAATTATAAATCTTGATTAATATATTTATGGAAAAATGACAAACCTTCAACTATATTTCATATATATTACCTAAAATTATAAGTTTTTAATACATTCATGTGTCATCAATGCAAATAATAGACTTTTGGTTTTGTTCCCATTTCAATTTGAATGTGTCAATTAGCTTTGGTAGATTCACTTGTTTATCAAATGGAAACTATTAGTTAACTTTGTGTGTCTATTCATCATGTTCTAGATAGTTGTCAAATTCATGTTTACTCTCTTCTTTACCTTTTTGTCAAACTCATTTATCTATACTTGGAGTCTATGTCTTCCAAATTGTGACACTTATCCAATTATTGTTCACTCAGATCTTTAGATCTATATATATGATTTATATAATCTAGGGTTGTGAGTGAACGTAAATGTGTCATGTGGAGTAACTTCAGGCTTGTAGGGAATAAAATGCATGGGGACATAGGCACTTGAGCCTTTTAAACTATGCATATGTATGTAATTATTTTATGTGATGGACTGTCAACATGTGGCTCGATCTTAGGTCCTTGGAGGCATAGAGACTTAGAGCTATGGGACCATCAGTTCATTGACTGATTATATCTTCTTTGAAGGTTTGGGCTAATATAATTGTGCCACTTGTCATCTTATCATTGTTCTAAAGATCATAGGTATTAGACCATGGGGCTTGAGGACTATTAGACCTATGCAATATTTTTGAGGTTTTAGGTTAATGGAAATATAGCACCTGCCAAGTCCTTGAGACCACAAGATCTTATAACCATTAGACTAAATTAATCCTTCCTTATTCCTAGATAAACAAGAATATTCCAAGACTTAAATGTTTAAAACTCAAAATCTTTGGACTATTAGAATGTGGGAACTCAAAACCATTAAATGATTAAATTTCATTTTAATTCATTTGTAGTTCCAGATAAAAGAAAATATGTCATAAGGAGTAACCTTAGAGCTCAGAGGCTTTGAACACTTATATTTTTTTCATGAAAGCTAAAGGCTCCATGTAATGTAGGAATGTCACCTATCAAACTATTGGAGATCGGGGACTTAGAAGACTTAGAAACTTTTATAAAGGGCTATAGGTTTCAGATAATGTAGTGACACCCCCTATCTTGATCTAGTATAATAAGGTTAGGGCCTAATCATGAATGATTAACAAGCCTTTATCAATAGTCATGGGATCATTTGAAAGAAAACATAAGAATACAAGTACAAAAACATTAGTTCTATTAGTCCATAAATCAAATCATCAAAATTTTCAAAGGAAAATGTGAAATCCTAAGGTTAATAATAACATAAAATATATGTTTAAGCTTTAATTTTTATAATTTAAACTTTTATAACTTTAGACTTCTGAAGACAACATTAGACTTATACATGAATAAATTCATATCATATATTGTTAAGGTTTATACAACCCTTAAATAAATATTTTCAATAAAAATAGGTCCCCATTTGAGTTTTTTAAAATGGGGTGTGTGTGTTTGGGTACCACAAATAGTGACTCACAGGGTAAAATACTTGAGTATTTTGAGCACCCAAAATCTTAGAAATGTGGCATAACCAAAATTCAGCCGTACTAATAAATGAATAAACAAATCAGATGTTGAAATAAAATACTACTTCTTCATGCAACATACTAAAAAATTTCATTCCTTAGATTTGGATGTGTGATTTTATGGATTCAATTTTCCTTGTTATGAGATTTTGACAAAGTCATAGATAGACAACATATGTTTCATTTTGATCTTAGATTCTGTAATCAGATAATAAAGATAACCTAGATATTGCTCTACTACCATCCAAACATCCATAAGTCTAATAGAGATACCTCTAATTCCCCTCAAAGCCTTGTCAGCTAGGTGTCCATTACCCTAGTAGAGATTATTTGAATCACCCATCTTCTATCATTTTATATGATTGATTTTTTTTTGGAAACATAAATAGAATAAAGGTTGGAAGCCACTATTAGTTGGGTGTATGTATAAGACAAAATTTATTTTGATCAATATATCCCTATCATTGTATATCTACTTCTATGTTTATTATCAATCATCCAAGTTTTAACATGTTATAGTGTGGTTAATCTTTAGAAATGGAAAGTATTTTTGAAATTTACATGATTATATCAAATTAAATCCCAAAGGTATAATAAACTCATCCAATCAAAGTAGGACCTAATTCAATCATGGTACATACCTTGACTCCAAAAGATCTAGTACTATCAAAGTAAATCCTTATGAGTACTAATGGTGCATTCCTATGAATCATCCCACTATTTTTTGTAGTTATTTTGTAATATACATGTAGGAAATTAGTTGGTATGTTCTACAGTTTTATGAAACTAATCTAGAAAGCATAACTAATATATTTAAAGAAAAAATAGAAAATATGAAATATTAATCCTAAAAAGTATACAACCTATTCTACAAAGCAAAAAAATTAACCTAGAAAGTAAGAAATCTATTCTAATCCTACATATACAACCTTCATTTATAGTCATCCTAAGGCATCTCCAATTAGATTAACAATGAAATAGTGCTTCAAAAATTGTCTATTGAATGGAAAGGTGAAGTGATTACTTTGGAGGTCTTTCAATAGGAAAGTATTCTTACCTAGGATCCATGATATCTAATATGGTCCAATCCATAAAGAAGTGAACTTATCATGTTATCCATTATTCTCATGTGATTTATCCCATAGAAGCACTAAGTTTAAGATCTAGAAATATTTTATCTTGGATCTCTTGTCAAACCATATTTTGAGAATATCATGATGTTCATTGAAACTATGAAATGCTTTAGTTCTTGCATCTTCCATATGGACTATATCTAATAGTCTAGATTGTAATCTTTTATCTCCTCCCATATACTCTTGTATGAGTTTGTACATTGGTATATTAAGAATAATAGAGAAGTGTTAACATTCAAACCTTCACCCTAGGAGGAGGTTGTTTAGGCCTATCTCCAAGGTTGGGGTAACATGGGAATAGTCCAAGGCTATGGGTGACCTATGGCTGGGCTACACCTCTAGATTATGGGGCTAGATCCCTAGGTGCATCTATTTAAATCAAACCACTAAGACCTACTTATTTTTTATTTAAAATGGGATAGAGAATATACATAAAACAAAACCTAATCTAAGGATGGTGATGCACCAATATCATTATCCACTCCATTTGATCTCTAAAAGCACTAATGGACTAAACTTGAATTGATACACTCTTTCTCCAATGCTTCTATGTAATAGTGTTTTACATGAAGATCATGGTGGATGGTTATAAATTTAAGGTGATGGATGAGAGGCTTATTTTGAGACACTTCTAATTAGGTTACACTTCAAGTATAGTCACCAGCCTTTGACACATCATATGACCTGCACACAACAATCTAATAGCATCTAGGTGTGGAAAGGAGCTATAAATCAAGAAATTATACCACTTACACATATCAAAAAAATCATATACACACTAGATAATTATTGAATAAGATAAAATAGTTCATTAATCAGTCTAATAGGTCTATAAGAAACAAATCTAGGTAGAGTTTCCTCATACCCAGGTGACGGATGAAAATAAAGGACTTAAATCTTGAATATATAGGACCATGAGAAAGAAAGAGATGATAAATGGAATATAAGTGGCATGAATAGGTCATAATGGTCATAACCCACTCACACAATAGTTAAAATAGCTCTCATGACTCCCTTCATATGTTACTTCCATGGTTAGTGGTCTTCAATGAAGAGTGTGACATGGTGGATACTAGTTTCAACTTGGTTGACCTTTTCCAAAGCATGTACATGCCCATATATGATCAATTATTTATCCTTTGGTAGTTACAAGGTGTAAATGTGCTCCAAGTTGGCCTTCATGGGTCATTGAGTAGTCCACTTCCTTTTGTGCATGCACATATGACTTGTAAAACTGCCTTGTCTTCCATTATGGACATGAAGTCTATTTACTCACCCTTATGCATTATTTACATGATTTAATGACCCTACATTAACTCCTCTAATATCCCTCTACACCAATATGCAACTTCCTTTGTTGACCTAAGGGCCTAATTACTTGAATATCTATTGATGAATGCTTAGATACCTAAATATAAACCTTAGAGTAGGTGAATAATCCTATTTTAAGTTTTAATAATATGCTTATACTATGACCTATGCCTTTACAAGTAATTTACATCTATAACTTTACCAATCTAGGTGACTAAGTCACCTTCTACTAGTATGCCTGGATTAGATCTTTTGTATAGACTAGTAGGAATACTTTGAGGGAGATTTGTGAACATTTTGTGGATTGAGAAGCTAGAAGACATCTCACACTACCCCCTCCAATAGTCTATAACTCCTCAATAAGCTATTCACCCTATTTTCTACTCAAATCCTTAAAAAAGTATTATTTATGACAAGATCAGATAATAATCTATATAATCTAGTACCATGGATGAGATACCCTAAGTATACTATGTGATTTAATTATATCAAAGAATAATTTAGGCATTTGGATACACTTTCTTCTCTCTTCTCTCCATCAGGTCTATAAGACTGGTTTTGGCAGGTTTATACATGTCTAGCTTCTTAACAATTATTCATAGCCTTGAGGGCTTGAAATTAAAAAAAATGTACAAGAACATGGAATATATAACTCCACTCAACCTTCCCTATCTATTGAGCTCACCATGCATCTAATCTTTATAGATGTGACATAGAGAAAGTTACTTTCAGAGTGAAAATTTGTAATCTAAAGGGGTTGATGGAGAGAAAAAGGTTAGAAGAGGGTAAAACACTTTTGGTACTAACTTCTAATGACTCTTTGGGGCTTGTGACACCCTTAAAAACATGTTACCATTAATTTTTTTCCTTTCCCATTCCTCTAGGTGTCTACAAACCTCTTATTCCTAGATGCCTAGAGTTTGTGAGTCATTGTGCTAGTTTGACCCTAGGGGTCTATAAATCAAGTTTTCTCCCACTCTTCTAAACTAAAAATTATAGAATCATCTTAATACATTAATATATTAAACCCCTGATATTCATCAACCTCAAAAATTATTCAATCATGCAAATGTTCTCCATTTTTAGTCACAAACATGTGACTACCCATTTAGGCCTAATAGGCCTAATTAGACCATTAGGCCTTTGTTGACTCCAAAGACTAATCCATTTCAATATAAAACATTGATAAAATATATAAAATAAGTAAAATACCCTATTTACAATATCTTAATAGTCACCTTCATGCAAGGTTCAATACTCACTTTCCTTCTTAAAGGACCTGCCTTCTTGGAACTTGCTTGTTTAGCTTAACTAGGCCTAATTAGGACATAAAGTTCCTTCTTACCTATCCCAAGGAACCAGGGCACTAAATTTATGTTTTTTAATTTTATGAAACAGATAAATATAATTTTTTCACCTTCTAATTCACTTCTTTGTATGGTCTCTTAGACTTTTATCTTCTTACTAAAGTTTTATCTATAGGTTTAGGCCTAACAGTTCTAATGATCTAGTCAAGGTTATCTTTTACATTCAAGGTACCCAAAACATATAAATTGATATGATATAAATTTTAATACAAGAAAAAAATACTCTATTTCTCCTCTTTTATCAATATTTTTGTAGGATTTCACACATCTTCTTCACTCGGCCTATCTGCCTGCCTGTTTAGGCCTAGTAGGACTAATTAAGCCTTGTGTGTTATCCTCAATTCCAAATAGGTAAACCATTCACTATAGAATAATTATTTAATAAAAAATTAAAAATAACTTATATCCACATTTAAATTTCACTTCCATACACAGGAATCTTTATACCCTTACGTTCCATATGACCCTACTTATGTATGGTGACTAGGTCTACCTAAGCTATAGGTTCATACAACCCCCTTATTGGTACTTTGGATCACTAATTTGATTGAAAAATAATTAAATGTGGTTAATTTATTTTCATATACAATTTTAAACCTCTTATTAGACCACACTTCTCACTTAGTCACCTTGTTTTCTCATGATTGCATGTTTATGCCTATGTGTATGACTCTTCTTCATGTTAAAACCCTTTATAACCTAATAAGGATATTAAAGTTTATTCAATAATATGAGACCTTTAATAATTATCTCATTTATTATATATACTCTTCATGTTTTCCTCAATCCTTCATTTTTGTTAGACTCTGTAGGTCTAGGCCTGTGGGTGACTTGAATTTGCTCGACTGTAGGTAACTATAGTTCTTTTCTAGATGATTCTCTCTTCATTCAAATTTTGATGATTTAATATATATGAAACATGTGTATTCAATTCTTTAATCTATCCTCAACTTATTCATGTTACCTCCTAACCATCCCATCTCCACATTTACAAGAATCAGTATTACCTAAGAGGTAAACCTTAGGGATTCTCATTGAGTTAGTTCAAGATTATTTCATCTATCTCATTATGCCTCATTGACATTAGGATAAATATTTGATTTATTGGTTTTATCATGAAAAATATCTCAAAACACCTTGAGGTATTCCCAACCCTTAACTTTTCTTGCTATAATTCCTTACGCATTCAACTAGGTCTCTAAATGGCAATGAAGGCTTCTTGACTATCTTGTATAGAAATTGAGGCCTAGTCACCCATATATAATATTCATCATGACATTTTGTGGTTACTCAAGGTTAATTAGATGTTTTAAAACATATATTAGATCAGTTCTAACCTTTACACAATTTAAAATGGGTTTTTGGAGTCACTAATGTCCACCTACAGGTATGTAGACCTGTGGGTGGATAAAACAATCTTAAACCTATCCACTAGCATATTATGAGTCTTATTCCCTTCATAGATATCCTCAATACACTATAAAAATATATGAAATCTAGGTGAATAATTTCATCATCCTATCTAGATATGGAAATCTTCAAGATGACCACAGGGTTATTAAGAAAGACTCAGACCCTATATTATGCTTGTTTGGTTGTGTGCTTGATCAAGATTGTAGGTCAACATCATGATATGAATGTTTTTACTTCATTAAGGTATTGAGGAAACATTTTAATATCTCAAGAAGTTGTGGAAGAGTTATGGGAGCTATTAGTGTAGGTTTTTATTTTTTCCTATTTATTAATTAGGGAAATTGTATTTCTTGTGCATACATGGAGTTTTCCTACATTTATGGGATAGGCTAGCTTATGTGGAGGTGTGTGTCATAGATGTGTCATAGGTGTCATAAGAATGCCATAAGTAACTCCCTTGATGGGAGTTACTTCTCTATTCTTAGCACCTTATCACCACCTTTCATGGAGGAGTTACATTCTATTCTTGGGGTGCCTTGTCCACCTTTTGTGGAGGAATTACTTTCATACTCTCCTATTTGTAGTCCTCACTTTGGCCATTCCATGCTAATCAGATTTTGGTTTTCTCCATTTTGTCTTGTGCAATTCTCTTATTGTGTTATTTTCAAATTGCTTTGGCATCTATGTGGTGTGCACTTGTTCATCTTGTGCGATCACGTCTTCATTGCACTCGTGTTATCCAGATTCTGGCAACAACTCTGATATGGTATCAGAGTTTTCCCGATAATCTTGTGTGTGATTATGATTTTAGCTTATTTTGAAATCAAGAAGAGTGGAGTTTGTTTTTTTATTTTTATATTTGATCAAAAATTTAAAAAAAAAATCTGTCAATATCTGGTATCATTTTCTTGGAAATCCTTATCCTTTGGGTGTCTTTGTTGGTTCAGCAGTTAGCTTGAGCACCATTGTTGAGCACTCAGTGTAGAGGGAGGAGCAACACTCATCTGGTTCAGCCATACCTTCTGGTCAGCAGTCAACTTTGCACACCAAGCAGCAGCAAGGCACCTTCAGTAGGCCGTACGATGTCCTTTTTTGGATTGGTTTTCTGTCTGCAAGTTCACCAACTTCTGCAACACCTCCTTTAGGTGTCCACACCAACTTTCAGCCGCTGTGTCCTTCCAGCTAGGCGCCTTAGGCCGTACGGCAGGTCTGCTGTCTTTTTTTTGTTGTTTTTTGCAAAAAAAATCAGATTTGTGCCCTCCTTTTTGGGACGCCACTTCCTGTTGTGTCTGCGGTTATACTTCCAGCTTATGCATCTATTTTTTGAGCTTCAGTTCTGCCACACATCAGGCCGTATGGTTTCAACAGGTTGCATTTAATTTTTTTGTCTTTTCTAAGTTAAAATTCTGGACTGTGCATTTTTGGATGCCCCTTCCTACTTGACATCCTATTTGGCACCTCTTGAACACGTGGCATCTTTCAAAACTATCTTTGTTTCATTATTTTCAGTCAAAATTGATCTGTTAAAACAAAAATTAGTCAATTTGACTGAGTATTTAATTTTTTAGACAGTTTTGTATTTTGGAGATTGTCAATTAAAACTCGTATCTTCGATCTACGAAAATGAAGGGTGAGGCCCAGGTTGTTAGGAGGCCAATTCCCCCTCACACAAACCTCATTTGGATTCTTCATTCTGTGTCAAATCCAATGAGTGGTTGGAAGGCCACTTTCTCTCCCCATAACAGGCATTTTTTTAATGTTTTAGTGCTTTTTTTGCAAAAACACTAGTTTACGGGAAAATTGTAATTTTAAAATCTTGCAAACGGTAGCTCAATTTTGGGTGCCATTTTTTTCAAAAGTGCTTGTAATTCAATTCTCCACAGTGTAGACTTTTTATTTTTCAAAAATGCACTAGTTTATAAAGTGCCAAAAATTTGGGTCTCTCGAGACGCATTTTCGGCCGAGTCCGACATCATGTTTGCTTTAGTCTTGCACTGATTGCTCTAAGACACATTTTCAGCTGAGTCTGATGTCTTTTGAGCATGCAGTTGCATATTTTTTTTGGGGGGGGCTCAATATTTTGGGGGGGTGTGAATGTTTTTTACAACTTGCTTTCATTCTCCTTTCTGCATACTTTCACAATTTGCAATCAACACAACTTCACCTAAATTCAGCTAAAAATGGATTATTTTCAACTTAAACCCCTAACACCGTTCAACTATCATGAATGGAAAGTTAAAATGTTAATCATTCTTAGAAGCAAAGGGTTGTATAGGATCACCATGGGTATAGAAGTAGAACCCAACATAGATGCTGAAAAGGTCAAGTGGTACAATCGTAGTGATGAAGCCTTTGGATTACTGAGCTTGTCTGTGTCTCCAGAACTTCTCTTCCACCTAGAATCCTCACAAACTCCTAATGACATATGGGACACCTTAGAAAATTTGTGTGGGAAGCTTGATAAGATGAGAGGTCACGAGCTCAAAAACGAACTCATAAGTCTAAGTCCTAGCAAATTTGACACCCTACATGACTTCTTCACTAAGTTTAAGGCCCTTAGATTGCAATTGAAAGAATGCGGGATAGAGAATAAAGATGATCAACTCATACTTTCTAATATCACAAAGTTAGGTCTAAGCTATTCAGTCTTTGTCTCCACTTTCCATGCCACAAAAAGTGCCCTTGGCACTACATGGAAAATGCCTTCTTTGGATTCATTCATTGCCGACTTAACTAGAGAGCAAGATAAGCTAATTCCGATGGGCACAATGAAGTCTACTTAACCCCAAGCCTTGATAGCTGGAAATGGTAAGGATAAGACTTCAACAAAGGAGAAGAAAAAAAAGAACAAGGACCAGGAGAAAAAGAAAGAAAACACCAATCCTGCCAAAAACAACATTGAGACTTCATCTTCCAATGCTAAACCTAAGAAGGAGAAGGTTAAGTGTGCCTATTGTAAGAAGACAGGGCATGATGAACACAAATGCATGAAAAAACAAATAGATCACCTAACTCATCTTCTAGAGAAGAACAACATAGGTGTTCCATAGTCCATCAAGTAGAATTCATCTACCCAAGATTCTACTAAGGCAAAAGGCAAGGGTAAGGAGAAAGAAAAGGGCAAGGCCCTTGTAGCTACAACAGCTTCCACATCTTCATGGTTCATTGACTTAGGTACTTCTCATTATATGGGCTCTTCACTAGTTGAGTTTTCATCTTTAGAGCCTTGTAGCATGACTTCAATTAGTTTGGGTGATGACACATCAGTTTCCGTTGTAGGGAGAGGGTCAGTTGAAATGAAAGGAGGAATATTCAATAATGTTCTAAGTGTTCCTTCTCTTTCAACCAATCTCCTATCAGTGTACCAACTCACTCACATTGTTCAGGGTATGAGAGTTGAGTTTTGACCAGATTCAGTGGCTATCAGGGAGTTGCATAGTGATACTACAGTGGCAGTGGGTAGGGCAGATCACCAAGCCAGGTTATACACCTTCTCACATTTTGCATCAGATTCTTCTCCAATAGCATTACTGACTCATTCAAATGGAGTTAACAAATTATGGCATGAGCGGTTTGGCCACCTTAACTATCGCTATCTTGAGCAACTTTGTGAAAATGACATGGTCATTGGCTTGTCTCATGTCCAATTCTCAAAAGGACTTTGCGAGGGGTGCTCCTATGGGAAGCATCCCGAATTAAAATTTCATAAAGGCAAAGCTTGGAGGGCTTCACAACCTTTGGAGTTAGTCCACAGTGATGTATTGGGACCCTTTCCCAAACCATCTTTCAAAAGGGCCAAGTACATCCTCACTTTCATTGATGATTTCTCTAGGTACACTTGGATATATTTTCTCAAGCAAAAGTCTGAAGTGTTTGAAAAATTTCTAGACTTCAAGGCTCTTATTGAGAAATAGAGTGAGAAATCCATCTAGGTTCTTCAAACTTATAATGGATGGGAGTATGTCAGCATCAGGTTTGAGTAGTTTTGCACCACAGAGGGGATTGATTTGCAGTGCACAGTCACCTACAGTCCTTCACAGAATGGGGTTGCAGAACGCAAGAATAGGATCTTGAAAGAGATGGGTAGCTGTATGATTCATTCCAAATCCCTAGCACTGATGGGGAATCCAAGAACAAACACACCTATTCTGATCCCACTTGTTAGGATCTTGTTCCTCAGAAAGAGCACAATATGATTACCAAATACAAGTAATTAAACATGCGGAAATATCCAAAAGTACAAATAACTAGAATTCACAAATAGCACAGAATATGAGAGACAATACACTATCTTATATTAATACTCATACAAAAAAAATACAATAAAGAGACGTCACACTCTTCCACCTTACAGAGGCTTCCCACACCTCAAGTGTACAGTAATTCTTCTTCAAAAGTTTACTCTCCTACCAAAAACGGTCCCAACACACAACTCACACACAGAATTGGTGTTCACCTCTCCAACTAGTCAGTAATAACCCTGCCAGTACACCAAGCACTCTAAAGTACTTCAAGTAGATCTCCCATGAACCTGCACCTTGTAATTCAACAGACCATACTTACACATGTAGATCTCCTATGAGCTTGCAACAACCTGCAACTCAATGATCTTACAATGGAAGGATCTTCCTTGCCTTCCTATCTAGCTCATCATTACAATACATGCCAATGGGTCTATAAATAGATCCCAGACTTAAACAATAACTTAGACTCTTAGTTTACTAATAATAGACACGTAGCTCAAGAATTGAAATAGCCTTTAACATGTAAACAATCAGTTTAACTAACTAACTGTTCGTGCAACGAATAGTTCTAAAACACACAGGCGATTGATGTCGGTCCCTATCTGACTGGTTCTGACCGATGTTGATCGACTCCTTGCCGATGCCGGTTGCCTTATGCATACATCATGACCAACGTTAGTCATACTGCCGACACTGGTACTTCTAGAACTTCAGCATCCTCCTCCATGTCTGCATAGTTGAAGCTTTTAGCTCCACAACCTAACAATCTCCCACTTAGAGATAAACAGTTGCAACTGTACCTATACCTATACACTGTCTAGTTTGTTTCCTGACATTGTATCCCTCTTCAAGATCACCCTTGAAGACCAACCACCACAAAACCTGTGGTGCACCCCCTATCATCCAAATCACCTACCACATCTGCATTTACAAACCCATGTAGAAAAGAACTTGACCCTGTAAAGCATGTGCACCTACTGCTAGTCCCTCTCAAATACCTGAGACTCCACTGAACTGCCTTCCAGTGCTTCTTTCCTAGATTGGCTCCTAACTTTTTGACAACTCCCACTGCTTGGGAAAACTTAGGTTTAGTACACATGTACTCAACCTCATTATGTGAATCAAGACACTGTTCATAGAACTGTCCAACCATCGACGTGCTAACTGGTCTCACACAATCATCCTGAAACAAAGTCAACCTGTGACCTTCCATGTCCCTAGAACACACTCATGCCAAAGAATCTTGTTGCTCCCAGATTCCTCATGACAAACTTCTAAACTAGCTTTACCTTTAGTTCAGTAACTCCCTATATTTATAACCCTGCTACAAGCACAACATACAGTAATAGGATAATGTAGCTAATATTATCCAACCTGGTAAAGAGAAACACAATGATCAAACCTCCATTGTCCTACAGCTTATTCAAGACCATATACCCAGGCCTTCCGTCTCACGTGTCCATTCTCACTCTTCTTTATCCTGAACATCCATTCATCTCTTAGTGCTTTCTTCCAGCTGGCAACTCCACCAAAAACTCCCATTTGGTTCTCCTCCAAGGAATCACATCCTTATCCATGCCAAGCTCCCACTGTTTCTTGGATCTACCTGCTCTACTTCTTTAACAACTTCTTGGTTCTATACCATCAGTGAGTAACAAGTAGTGTAAAGAAGGGAAATGATGAATTTGAGGCTTACTTACCCTTTAAGTCCTCCATATGGGCACTTGAGACTCCTTGACAGCTTGCTGTCTACCCAAAATCTGTCTCAGTGACCGATGCCAGTCACATCTCAGTCTGCACCTGATCGACGTCAGTTCCATGTGACTGTCTCATTGCCGATGTCGGTTCTCCCCGACTGACACTGGTGTTTATCTACCTTGAGTCACCGACATCGGGTTGCACATAGCCGACATCGGTCCCTGTCTGGACGCTGATGTCAATTTTCTAACCAACGTCGGTCTCTATGTTTTTCTTGTGAGAATTGAATTTTTCTCGCGAGCTCCTTTTAGATCAAACCCTTGTCCAAATCACCCTTGCTCTGCTAAGAATTCTTCAGCCCCTTGAACTGAACTCTATTCGTCACCTTCTCCTTGAAAACCAAGGCTTTCCTGCTCTTGTCACTAACATCGAATTCCTCAAGAAATGTCACTTTCTTCTTCTGCATACAAAAATCTTGATTCATGCTTTTCAAATTCAAAAGCATACCCTTTGACTCAAGAACATGCATCTCCTTCTTATTCATGTGACCAAGCCTATTAAGCCACATCTTCGAATCTATAGCTAAATTAGATAACCTAGAAAGAGAATCAATAATACAAGTAGATAGATAAAGCGTACCTACTTTCTTACCTCTTGCTACAACAAGTGCACCCTTGGTAACCTTCCAAGAGTCCACTGTGAGAGTTACTATGCAACCCTCATCACCCAAACTTCTTATAGAAATCAAATTCTGCTCCAGAATTGGGACATGCATGACCTCCTTTAACACCCATGTGTTACCTGTCTGCAATTTCAGCTTCACTTTCCCTTTGCCAACCATCTGACAAGGCTTACCATCCCCTAAACAAATTTATCCAAAGTCTCCCTGGACATACTCATGAAAAAATTCCCTATTTGGGGATGCATGAAAAGAGGCACCAAAATCTAAAACCCAAGATTTTACTTTATCTAAGGAACATACCAGAGCATCCTGTGTAACATAATCTGCAATATTTGCTTCTTCTTCATGTCCTTCATGCAGATCTTCACCCGACCTGCAATTTCTCTTTAAGTGCCCTTGCTTTCCACATTTCCAATAGGTTATTCTACCATACTTGAACTTGGATCTCTTGCCTATCTTGGACCTTGATCTCCCATGCTCTATCTTCTCTCTTTGCCTTCCCTTGCTTTCCACACTCAAAGCATTTCCTGATGATTCACCTGTGCTTTTCCTGCGCATATCTTCATTCAAGATTACACTCATAACATCATCCACTTTTAAGATTTTTGAAGCAGATGCAGTATTACTAACTGCCATTACCAAATTCTCCCAACTTTCAGGTAATGAGCATAAGATTAAGAGAGCCTTAATTTCATCATAAAAAACAATATTGATTGAATTTAACTAGTTTACCAAACCATGGAAATCACTAAGATGACTATGAACAGATCCACCTTCCAACATTTGCAAATTAAATAATTACTTCATAAGAAATACCTTATTCGAAGCTGAGGGTTTTTCATATAAATTTGCCAAAGATTCCATCAACTCTACCGTTGTCTTAGCGTGTGATAAGTTGGAAATCACAGACGATGCAAGACTCAACCTTATAGATCTTAGAGCCTTTTGATCAAGAACCTCCCATTCTTCATCCTTCATATCCTGGGGCTTGCAATCAATCCCACCCAACGGTAAGTAAAAATCTTTTTGATATAGATAATCTTCAATCTGCATCCTCCATATTTGATAGTTCTTGCCATTAAACTTCTCCATTCTTAGCTTACTGTCTTCTGCCATTGCTCTACTCCCACTCAAATAGAAACCCCTGTGAGTAACCTATAATCAACACACACTAACCAAATCTAATACAACCTGTTAGTATCCCAACCAAAAGCTCTGATACCAATTGCTGGGGAATCTAAGAACAAACACACCTATTCTGATCCCACTTGTTAGGATCTTGCTCCTTAGAAAGAGCACAATATGATTACCAAATACATTCAATTAAACATGCAGAAATATCCAAAAGTATAAGTAACTAGAATTCATAAATAACATAGAATATGAGAGACAATACACTATCTTATATTAATACTCGTATAGAAAAGAATACAATAAAGAGACGCCATGCTCTTCCACCTTACAGAGGCTTCCCACACCTTAAAAGTACAGTAATTATTCTTCAAAAGTTCACTCTCCTACCAAAAACGGTCCCAACACACAACTCACACATAGAATTGGTGTTCACCTCTCCAACCAGTCAGTAATAACCCTGCCAGTACACCAAGCACTCTAAAGTACTTCAAGTAGATCTCCCATGAACCTGCACCCTACAATTCAACAGACCATACTTACACATGTAGATCTCCTATGAGCTTGCAACAACCTGCAACTCAATGATCTTACAATGGAAGGATCTTCCTTGCCTTCCTTTCTAGCTCATCATTACAATACATGCCAATGGGTCTATAAATAGATCCCAGACTTAAACAATAACTTAGACTCTTAGTTTACTAATAATAGACACACAGCTCAAGACTCGAAATAGCCTTTAACATGCAAACAATCAGTTCAACTAACTAACTATTCGTGTAACGAATAGTTTTAGAACACACAGGTGACCGACGTCAGTCCCTATCTAATTGGTTCTGACTGACATCAGCTGACTCCTTGCCAATGCTGATTGCCTTCTGCATACATCATGACCGACGTCGGTCATACTGCTGACACCGGTACTTCTGGAACGTCAGCATCCTCCTCCATGTCTGCATAGTTGAAGCTTTTAGCTCCACAACCTAACAAGCACCATAGTACTGGGCTGAAGCTATCAATTATGCTTGCTACATTCAGAACAGGGTTCCTCATAAAGCTTTGAAAGGGATAAGACCCTTTGAAGCTTGGCATAAAAGGAAACCTAATGTTGAGCACCTTAGAGTTTTTGGATCCCTAGCCATGGCTCGCATTCTAAAGAAGAAACACAAAGCTATGGAACGTCAGTCCAAGCCTTGCATCTTTGTAGGATATCCAGATGGTATTAAGGGATATCACCTTCTAGATCCAGTCACACATGAGTTGTTCATCAAGAGAAGTGTCCATTTTTAGGAGAGTCCTAGAGACTCAACACTTGACACTTCTTCTCCCTCATCAGATCTACTTCTGCATGATGATTCCTCATCAGATTCAGATCAGCCACAACAGGTTCTTGAGCCAGGGACATCTTCTTCTTCTTTGAGTTTAGACAATGAGGATAGTGATGCAGTGTCATCCACCTCTAGTCAGTCAAAGGATGCGGAGTTAACACATGACTCACCCACTTTTGGGCCACTTTGGGCTAGACAGACACTTGAGAGTGCTGGCACTTGGGTAGGAGATCCCACAGATGATAGACATACTAGGGGGATTTTTAGAGAGATCCACATGCCTTTTTTGCTTCAATTTTAGATCCACAAACTTTTTGAGAGGCATCGGGGGTACTTGAGTGGGATAGTGCTATGGAGGAAGAATATTCTTCCTTAATCAAAAATCACACTTGGGATTTGACTTCACTTCTTAAGAGAAGAAAGATGGTTCAATGTAGGTGGATATATTGGACCAAGTTTGCAGCAGATGGGTCAGTTGATAAGTACAAGGTGCAACTGGTCACCAAGGGTTTCTCACAAGTGGCAGGCATTGACTACTCAGAGACCTTTGCACCCGTTGCAAAGATGACTTCTATCTGACTCACCTTGGCTATTGCCGCAGCACATGGTTGGGATGTGCATCAGATGGATGTGAAGAGTGCCTTTCTTCATGGAGACCTTGAGGAGGAGATCTACATGGAAAAGCTACCAGGATTTGTTCAAGATTCTTACTTAGTATGCAGACTTGGGAAGTTTATCTATGGCCTCAAATAGGCCCCTCAGGCTTGGTATGCCAAGATGGATTCCTTCCTTCTCACAGTAGGTTTCACTAGGTGCCATTCTGATCCCAATGTCACTTCTTGCGGCAAGATGATTCACTCTTGATTTTGGTTCTATATGTTGATGACCTTTTGATTACCAGGAGTTCTTCATCAGCTATTATAGTGGTGAAGGCATCTCTTCAAGATAGATTTGACATGACAGACTTGGGTTTGTTGCATTACTTCCTTGGCATCGAGATCTCACAGTCAGATTCAAGGATTTCACTTGCACAGCCTAAGTATGATCTTGACTTATTGGCTCAGTTTTACATGGCTGATTGCAAGCCATCTCTGAATCCCTTTCTATCAGGAGTCAAGCTTGAGACTAATTGTTTTTCACCATTAGTTGATGCTACTTGGTATCGACAACTTGTTGGTAGTCTCATCTACTTGACTCACACCAGGCTCGACATTTCATATACAGTGGGACTTGTCTCCAGATTCATGCAAGAACCCCATGAGCTGCATTAGAAAGTAGCTAAGAGGATCTTGAATTACATATAGGGTTCACATAGATATGGGATTCATTATAGATTTGGCACAGAGGTTGACTTGGTTGGATATACAGATTCAGACTGGGCTGGCGATTCACAGACTTGCAAGTCCACTTTTGGTTATAGTTTCTCTCTAGGATCTGGTCTTATTAGTTAGTCTAGAAAAAAGTAGAATGCTATTGCTATATCATCCATAGAGGCAGAGTACAAGGGAGCTGTTAATGCAGCTACTGAGGCTATTTGGCTTCAGGGGATTCTTTTTGAGTTTGGCATTCTTATTAGGCAGCCCACCATCATCTATTATGACAACCAGAGTACCCTACAGATTTGCAAGAATCTGGTTTAGCACTTGTAAACCAAGCACATAGAAATTCACATGCATTTCATTCAATAGCTTATTCATAGTCAGGTCATTGACTTGATATTTTGCCAATCTTTAGAGCAGGTTGTAGACAACTTCACCAAACCTTTCACTGAGAGCAAGTTCATTTATCTACGACCTCTTCTTGGGGTGCGGTCTACATCTATAGCAGCATCATCTTTAGGGGGGGCTTCTAGCCTCTTCTTTTATTTTATGTCTCTCTTTGGGGGGGGGGGAGTTTTTTCCTACGGGTTTTCTCCTTTTCTCTATCTTATGGGAGATTGCATTTGTACATGGGTACCTCATCAGGCCTAGTTGTCGGGACCCATTTTATATTTCCACACTGCCCACCTAAGCTGCGCTTATGGGGGGGTATTAGTGTAGGTTTTTATTTTTCCCTATTTATTAATTAGGGAAATTGTATTTCTTGTGCATACATGGAGTTTTCCTACATTTGTGGGATAGGCTAGCTTATGTGGAGGTGTGTGTCATAGATGTGTCATAGGTGTCATAAGAATACCATAAGTAACTCCCTTGATGGGAGTTACTTCTCCATTCTTAGCACCTTGTCACCACCTTTCATGGAGGAGTTACATTCTATTCTTGGGGTGCCTTGTCCACCTTTTGTGGAGAAGTTACTTTCGTACTCTCCTATTTGTAGTCCTCACTTTGGCCATTCCATGCTAATCAGATTTTGGTTTTCTCCATTTTGACTTGTGCAATTCTCTTATTGTGATATTTTCAAATTGCTTTGGCATCTATGTGGTGTGCACTTGTTCATCTTGTGTGATCATGTCTTCATTGCACTCATGTTATCTAGATTCTAGAAATAACTTCGATAGGAGCTTCACTAACATATTTTCAACCATTGGGGGACCTCAAGACATCAAGAAACCATTGCTCTCATCCTATAAACTACTTTCAAGTGAGGATTTCTTATCCCCATGGGCTCACATATGTGAGATGAGGTTTGAGGATGGTGTAAGAAGGTGGTGTAAATTCTTTATAATATTTCTAACCTTCCATTTATCTATCATCGTGCTCAGGCAAGGAAAAAATGGAGTAGATTGGTACCCTATTTGGATGGGGACAACACAGTGAGTGCCTCACCTTATTAATATTTATTCATAAATGAGGGGAAGGAAATATGAGAAAAAATTACCAAAAATGGTAACCAGTTAGGGTACCCTCTTATTCCCAAAATTTCATACCCTCATCTTCTCTCTCCTATCCATACCATTCATAAACCTAAAGGGCTTTAAAAATCTACCAAAGAGCTCAATAAAGGAAGGAGGTCATTTTTTGACCTATTTTGAATGAAAACTCCCTCTAAAGCATGGATCTAGGTCTGAAAGAGATTTGGGAAGTCATACACATGCCTAAACAAGATCCTTATTTTGCATATCTATACAAACTAGCTAAAACCCTCTATTTTTTACCATGAAGATTGTTTGATCTACCAAAAAATTGATTGAGATAAAATGTAAAATGTTCCAAAAGTTTTTGAAATGTTTTTATAGACTTGTAGTGATTTTCCACTCCATTTCTCTAACATACACTTGTTCTTTTTTCATAAATCCTCCTTTGGACATTATAATATGGGTAATAAAGCACCTTAAGAGTGGGATGGAATGTTATAAGGATGATTTACCATCTTTCTAAGCATGGTATATAATAGAGGGGATTAATTTGACTTGACATCACTTGACATGTCCAATATGAACCCTTAGACTACTTAAACCCCTTTGACCAACTTGAATATGTTATAGAGTGATCACAAGGTGATAAAGTTGAGAATATCATTTACCTTAATATCATCAAAACAAACTTAATCAACGATAAAAGGGGCTTTAAAGGACCATTTTGGATATTTTAATAGGCATTTCATGACTGTACATAGTCTCAGAGGGCATGATAACTAAAGTTTTGAATATAGGGGGTTGACCATTTTGACATGAGGGTTAAAATTATTCAACATCATTGGTGACTCCTAGGGGTTGACCTATCTACTGGTCAAGAGAACCCATAACTTCTTACATAACATCCATGACTCAATTGAGATAACCACTACACAATACCCTTGAAAAATAAGAATAACTAATTGCCTCCAAACTAAAATAACCCACACAAAAAAAGACACACATGTGCTATAAAGTATTTATGGAACACCAACACACAACAATTAAGCAAGCACACACCTACTATATACAACTAAATTTTTAGGATTGATCTTCTTAGATCAAATGTAAATCTTCCCAAGTCATCTTCTAGTAGTGAACCAAGATGGTGTTTAGGTCATTGGTTAATATTTTCTCTTTCTTGATCAACTCCTTGTTTAAACATCCTTATCCTTGTTTTAGACTTAATTAGAGTAGTAGGAAAAACATGTATCTAATGTAGACATATTCATATTGATCTTTATCCCTTACCTCATTCTTATGTTCACCTATGGCAATGTGATGGGATATCAATATGATCACATCTTGACTGATAGGGGTAGTAACCACAACCTCTATTTTAATTAGATTTTCAAAATCAATATCTTGTTCATCCTAAAGAGTGTCATGTTCATCATAATTTTTTGGACCTTGAAATTTAACCTCTTTAAGATGATCCTTAATACATAGTGGCTCACTAGGAACCATGCATTCTTCATCAACTACTTACTCTTGTTCCTCTTTAGGCATTTGCATATCAAATTATTCAAACTTATTGAACATGTCCAAGTAGGACTTACACATGTCTTTAGGATCTCCTTAATTCTACTTATGATAATCAAAAGGATAACTTGTATATTGTTATATTTAAGAACCTTCTCAATCTCCTCATGGAGTAGAGGTAGATTATCTAAACTTGAATAAAATCTCCCAAGTCTTCCTAAAAGGCAATCTCTTCATGATCAATTAAAAAGACATGGAGTTCACTATCATTCTTGACTTTCACTTGTGAATAATTATGCTAATCAAGTATTTATAACTCTTCCACATAGTCATAACAAGGCTCATATTATACTACAACTTGGTTATCCTCATCTTCTATAGAGAATGGAATCTCATCAATCCATTCAAACTCTATCTCATATTTATTTTCTATTTATATACTTGAATTATCTTCTTCAAGTTCCAAACCATTAGTTCTACCTTCACTTGAGACCTCAACCTCCTATTATATTCCATCATTCCAAGTTCCATGATCAGTTCTTCAATCTCACCTAAGAATTCATGGTACAACTGCTACTAAGGATCATCTAAATCACTTCAAAAAAAAATTTCTTCAATAATGGGTTCATGTAGATTGTTTTCATGACTATATCCTAGAGGAGAAGTTACTTGTGCTTCATCTTCATCAATTTCAACTTCATACCATTATGACTTCTCTACATCATCAAGCTTCCCTTCAATCTCAAACTTTGATCTACTAGGATGAATAGGGGTACTGATAGTGATCTCCTCATCATAGATGTTGTAAGTATCCTTTTTAAAGTGTCTTTGAAACTCATTTGTATATACAACATGATCAATCTCTTGAAGGAATATGACCTCATTAATTAATATTGATAAATTATTCCCCACACATAGATGCTCAAATTTTGCCTTCAATACACTTAGTTCCTCTTCATAAAAGGAGAGAATGGAAGGGAAAGATACTTCATTAGCTTGTTTGATAGCTGCTAGAAAGCTCTTCCATCTTGGAGCCTTAAGAGTATTAGGCTAATCATGATCTTTTTGAAAATATAAATAAATAAAATTAGTTGAGTATCAATGTCATGCATCATGTCATGGAATATAACCATCATTTCCCTTTGATAAGAGAATCCTAAATTTTTTAGACTAAAGGGAATTACTTGATATCATAAATTTACTCATGGAGTGATTAATATATTTTTATTTTGAACCTCATATGTAATTTTAATTTGATTATATCCCAAAAAACTATCCATGAGGTATAGAGATTCATAACCAGCTATTAAATCCATAATCATATCAATATTAGGTAAATGAAAATCATATTTTGGACATTCTTATTCATCCATTCTTCAATTATTTTGTCAAAATTATATGTATCTTAATTCTCATTAATTACTATAGTATGAAGAACATATGAGGAACTTGGAAAACTTGAGACATCTCTTGAACTAGCCTCCATACATGTCTCATCTTCTTGATTCTAAATATGCATAGAAGAAATTTCTCTCTCAAGAATAGGTATGACATAATCTAGGGTTCTAGTCTATGAAGTCATCCAATTTAAAGTTATCATAGGCTCTTGAGAAGATATGGGTGGATCTTGAAGGGGATATAAAACACAAGGAGGCTGACTAAGGATATGAGGATGAAGATAATTTACAATTGAGATGTTTGGTGTATAAGGCTCAAGGTGAAACTTGGAGAGTGGTATATATCTAATTTTGACTCCTATTTAATACCTAATCTTGTAGACCATATAAGATAAATAAAAGGATGAGTACCCCCCAATCTTGGCCAAAAAGTCATTAGACAAACATAGAGCAAAATAAGGTGGTAAATCTGTAACAATAATGTCTTGTGCAATTGAGAGCTTGGGGTAAGCATGAAAGGTAAGTTGTAGGTATTTAATGAGTCCAAATGTCCTTTTAGATGATCCATTCCATTGCAATTCAAAGTTAGAATTAGGTTCATATATAAAATTCAAACTATCAGCTATTAGCTTAGGAATAAATGATCTACTTGCTCTATAATCAAACACATAATTATGGACCAAGGAGTCTCCAATAATCATAGAGGTAAGGAAAGGAGAAGGGTTGATTACCTTTTCTATATGCTCTTGGTTTTCAAATAAATTTTGATGATGGACAAATTCTTGATGTTCAAATTCTTTTTACTACCTAAGACTTTCTTTCAATCTATCCATTTCCTCCTTTAGATTCTCAATTTATAAGCTTAAATCATCATCACTTTGCTTAGGCTAACTATAAGGAATAGTAGGTTGATAAGGAGGCTGAGTTGAAATAGGAGAGAAGTATGAATGATACGTCTTAGTATAGTATGGGGTTGTTTGAGGTCTACCCATGGAGAAGTCATGAACAACACTATCTTGATAAGCTTGATATAAACTCACACAAGGTACTTTTTGATTATATGTATGATAATACATACCAATTTATAATTTTGAGGCACTTGGCCTACCTACACTAATTGAGATCACATGGAGTCACCATTAATTCTTACACTGATGCCTCCAAAGTATGATGTGTTGATGTGCAACATCAATAACTCTTTAATTTCCTAATAGTTTGGTCCCATTGGGCATGCTATAACTATTAACACTCTAATCTACACCCTAGGGGGAGGTTGTTCAGGCCTATCTCCAAGGTTGGGGTAACATGGGAATAGACCAAGGTTGTGGGTAACCTATGGCTAGGCTAGACTTATAGATTATGGGGCTATCTACCCTAGTGCATTGATTTAGCTAAAATCACTAAGACCCACTTATTTTTGAGGTGAAAAGGGATAGAGAATATGCATAAAATGAAACCTAATCTAAGGATGGTGATTCATTAATATCATTGTCCACTCCATTTGATCTCTAACAACACTAATGGACTAAACTTGAACTGAAACACACTCTCTCTAAGGATTCTATGAAATATTGATTCACATGAAGGTTATAGTTAATGGTTATAACTTGTAGGTGATGGATGAGAGGCCTATGTTGAGACACTTCCAACTAGGCTACACTTCAAGTATAGTCACCATCCTTTGACATATCATATGACCTAAAAAAATTAACCTAATAACATCTAAGTGTGGTAAGGAATTGAAAAAGGATACAATATACCTCTTATACATATCAAAATAATAATATACACATTAGATCAGTATTAAATAAAATACAATAGTTCATTAATCAATCCAATAGGTCTACAAGAAATAAATCTAGGCATATTTTCCTCATACCTAGGTAAAGGATGAAAAATAAGGCCTTAGATCCTAAATATATAATACCATGAGCAAGAGAGAGAATATAAAAATGGCATACAAGTGGCATGAATAGATCATAATGTTCATAACCCACTCACACAATAGTTACAATAGCTCTTATGATTCCCTTCAAATGTTGATTCTATAGTTAGTAGTCTTCAATGAAGAGTGTGGCATGGTGAAGGCTAGTTTCAACTTGGTTGAAATTTTATAAAGCATTTAAATACCCACATATGGTCAATGATTCCTCCTTTGGCAGTTAAAAGGTGTAAATGTGGTCCAAGTTTGCCTTTATAGGTCATTAAGCAATCCACTTCCTTTTGTGCATCCACATATGACCTGGAAAACTACCTTGTCTTTCATTATGGACATAAATTGTGTTTAATCACCCTTATGTATCAATTACATAATGTAAATACCTTGTACTTATTCCTTCATCAGCCCCTATACTAATATGAAACTTTCTTTATTGACCCAAATAGGCCTACTAGGCTAGGCCTACTGACTTGATTATCTATTAATGAATGATCAGAGAATTGAATAGAAACCTTAGAGTAGGTGATTGAGCCTATTTAAAGTCTGAATAATATGCTTATACCATGACCTATGCCTTTACGAGAAATATACATCTACAAATTTTATAATCTATGTGAATAGGTCACCTTCTACTAGCCTTCATACATTGGCTCTTTTGTATATACTAGTAGGAACACTTTCAGGAAGATTTGTGAATAGTTTGTGGATTGAGATGCTGAAAGACATCTCACACTACCCCCTCCGATAATCTGTAACAACTCAACAGGCTTTGTACCCTATTTTTTTTTCTCAAATCCTTGTAAAAGTACTATTTTTGAAAAGTATATACAATCTAGTACCATTGAGTAGATCCCCTATGAGTGTACTAGGTGATTTAATTATCTCCAAGATTAATTTAGGGTATTTGGATGCACTTTCTTATCTCTTTTCTCCATTGGGTCTATAAGACTAGTTTTGGTAGGTTTATACATGTCTAGCTTCTTAATGATTTTTCATATCCCTAAGGGCTTGAAATGCAAAATAATTTTTGATAAAATTAAGTATACAAACACCCTCAACCTTCCCTAACTATTGATATCACCATGCATCTACTCCATACAAATGTGATGTGGAGAAAGTTACTCTCAGAGTGAAAACTTGTAATCTCAGAAGGTTGATGGAGAGAAAGAGGTTAAAGGAGAGTAAAAAAATTTTGGTACTAAATTACAATGCCTTTTTTGGGCCTTTGAAACCCTTACAAACATGTTTCCATTCCTTTTTTCCTTTCCCATTCCTCTAGGTGTCTATAGACCTCTAATTCCTCTACCTAAGGTTTGTAAGTCATTGTTCTAGTCTGACCCTTGGGGTTTATAAATCAAGTTTTATCCCACTCTTATAAAATAAAACTTATATACTGACCATAATACAATAATACACTCACCCTTTGATGTTATTCAACCTCAAAACTTCTTCATTCATGCAAATATTCTCTATTTTTGAGTCACATACTTGTGACTATCGATTTAGGCCTAGTATGCCTAATTAGACCATTAAGAATTTGTTACCTCCAAATACTTATAAATTTCAATATAATAAACCCATTTTCCAATATCTCAATAGTCACCTTCATGAAAGGTTCAATACTCACTTTCCTTCCTAAAGGACTTGCCTACTTGGAACTTGCCTATTTAGCTTAACTAGGCCTAATTAGGCCATCAGGTTCCTTCTTGCCTATCTCAAGGAACTAGGGTACTCAATTTATGTTGAGTAATATTAGGAAACAAATAAATGTACTTATTTTTACCTTGTACTTCACTTATTTACATGGTCTTTCAGAATTTCATCTTCCTACTAAGGTTTTGTCTGTAGGTTTAGGCCTAATAGTTATAATGAGCCAGTCAAGGTTATCCTTTGCATTCAAGGAACCCAAAGAATACAAAGTGAGATAAGAGCACTTGGAATAAAATAAAAAATAATATATTTATCCTACTATATCAAATCTTTGTTTAGGATTTCACACATCTCCTTTACTCAACCTGTTTGCCTACCTGTTTAGGCCTAGTAGGCCTAATTAGGCCACATGTGTTCTAATTAATTCAAAATGGGTAAAAAATTCACTATGGACTAAGGATTTAATAAAAAATTTAAAATAATTTGTCTATACCTTTAAATTTCACTTCCCTACATAGGATTATTTATACCCTTGTTTTCTATATGACCATGCTTGTGTGTGGTGACTAGGTCTACCTGAGCTATAGGTGTAGAAAACCCCATTATTGCTACCTTGGATCATTAATTTGATGGAAAAATAAATAAATTGGGTTCCTTTATTGTCATATACACTTTTAAAACTCTTATTAAATCACACTTCTTACTCGATCACCTTGTTTTTTGATGACTGCCTATATAGGCCTATGTATATGACTCTTCTTCATGTTAAAACCCTTTATAACCTACTAAGGATATGAAAGTTTCTTCAGGTATATGATAATTTTCATCATTATCTCATTTATTATTTATAATCTTCATTTTATCCTCAATCCTTTATTTATGTTAGACTTTATAGGTCTAGGCCTGTGGGTGACTAAAAGTTTCTTAACTATAAGTGACTGGAGTTCCTTTCTAGATGATTCTCTCATCATTCCAATTTTGATGATTTTATATCTCTAAAACCTATGTATTCACTTATTCAATCTACCCTCAATGTATTCATGTTACCTCCTAACCATCCCATCTCCACCTTTATAAGTATCAAGATTACCTAGGAGGCAGACCTTAAGGCTTCTCATTGAGTTAGTCTAGGCTTCTCTCATCTATCTCATTATGCCTCATTACCTTTAGGTTGATTGTTTGATTTATTAATGTTATCATGAACAATATATCATAACACCTTGAGGTCTTCCCAAACCTAAACTCTACTTGATATAATTCCTTATGCATTCAACTATGCCTCTAAATGGTAATTAAGGCTTCTTGACTATCTTGTATGGAAATTGAGGCCTAGTTATCATCATGACATTGTATGGATACTAAGGGTTAAGTGGATGTTTTAAGACATAAATTATATCCTTTCAAACCTTTACACAATGTAAAATGGGTTTTTGGAGCCACTAATGTCCATTGCCATGTCTATGGACCTGTGAGTGGATAGAATAATCTTAAACCTATCCACTAGAATATTATAAGCCTTATTAACTTCATAGATATCCTAAGTGCACTATACAAATATATGAAATTTAGGTGAAGAATTACATCATCCTATCTAGATATGGAAACCTTCAAGATGACCACACAATTCTTAAGAAAGACTCAAACCATGTATTCTACCTATTCAGCTATGTGCTTGATCAAGATTATAGGTCAACATCATGATACGAATATATTTGTCTCATGAAGGTATTGAGGAAACATTATATAATCTCAAGAAGATATGGAGTTATGGTATATTCACCAGTATATTTTCAACCATTGGGGGCCCTCAAAACATCAAGAAACCATTTCTCTCATCCTTGAAATTACTTCCAAATGAGGATTTATTATCTTCATGGGCTCACACATGTGAGATGAGGTATTATAATGGTGTGAGAAGGTTGTGTAGATTCATGAAAAACTTTCTAACCTTCCATTTATCTATCATCATGCTTAGGAAAGGAGAAAATGGAGTAGATTGGTACCCTACTTAGATGGGGACAACATAGTGAGTACCTCACCTTGTTAATGATTGTTCATAAAGGAGGGGGAGGAAATATGAGAATAAATTCCCAAAAATGGAATCCGTATAGGATCCCATCATATACCCAAAATTTTAGACCTTCATCTTCTCTCTCCTATCTGTACTGTTCATAAACCTAAAGGGCTTTACAAAGCTATCAAAGAGCTTGATAAAGGAAGGAGGTCAGTTTTTGATTAGTTTTGAATGAAAACTCACTCTAAATCATGGATATATGCCTAGGAAACATTGGGGAAGTCATACACATGCCTAAACAAGATCCGTCTCTAGAATAAATATACAGACTAGATAAAAACCTTTATTTTATACCATAAAGATTGATTGATCTATCTAAAAATTGATTGAGACAAAATTTTAGATGTTATTGAAGATTTTTAAATGTTTTCACAGACTTTTATTGATTACCCATCTCCCTTTTACTATTGTACCCTTGTCATTTTATCATAAAGCCTCCTTTGGACATTATAACATGGGTAATAAATCACCTTGAGAGTGGAATATAATGTTATAAGGTTGATTCACCATATTTATAATCATGGTATGGACTAGAGGGGAGAAATTTTATCTTGACATCACTTGACATATCCAACATGACCCATTAGACTACTTAAACCCCTTTGACCAACTTGACTATGCTATAGAGTGATCACAAGGTGATAAAGTCAATAACAACATCTACCTTAATATCATAAAAATAATATTACTAAATGATAAAATGGGCTTGAAAGGACAATTTTAGGGATTTTGAAAGGCATTTTATGACCATACATAGGCTCATAGGGCTTGACAACTAAATTTTTGAATATAGCGATGTTGACAATTTTGACCTAGGGGTTAAAATTAGTCAATAAGAAGATGAGTTATTTTCCATACTCCAATAGAAAATATTAAGCTTTGATGGCTTGATTATTTATGGTTATATATACCCATATTACATATTTAAATAAGATATGACATTCTCTTGGTTTATCTTATGCTAAATTCTTAATGGCATCCACCAGATTCTTATTGGTAGACTCAGCTACTCCATTTCCTTGTGGATAGTAGTTAAAAGAACTTGATTGTGATTTGATTGCCATAGGTCCATTCTGTAAATTCAAAATATTGAAAATATGGACCATTGTCACAAAATAATTAAATATGAGTGCCAAACTTGGTCAATATATTTTCTTCCAAAAACTTGATGACATCAATTACTCTAGAATACTTTATTGTTATATCTTCTATCCACCTAGTGCAACAATCATTAACTATGAGGACAAACTTATGTCCTAATTAATAGTTTAAGTTTATAACCTTAATAAAATAAATACCCCATTAAGCAAAAGGACATCATTTAATGACTGTCTGTAAAGACATATTAGCATTTACTTCTCTTTTCTAAATACCTAGTAATCATGATAGTTTCTAACATGGTTATGAGTGTCCTTAAAGATTATAGGCTAGTAGTATCCCATCCTCAAAATCTTATGAGATGTTACATTATTATAGGGATGCCCATTACCTATTTTATAATGCACATTGTTTAAGATATCTAAAACTTATTCTTTTTAAATGCATCTCATGTAGATGCCCTCATAGTTATTGTAGTATAAGACTCATTTATTGATCTTGTAATGAGATACTTTAAACTTGAGGGCTCATATTTTCTCTATGTTTGGTTCAAGGGAGCATGCATATTTGAGTAATTAGTGGATGATTTTATTTTACCACTCACCATCATTTATCTTAGTCTTATTAATTTATTCAAAACTGATCTATAGATTAGTGTCAATCATCAACTAGATAATCCCCTAGACTCTCACCATATTTTTTGGTCTGATCTCAAAGTCAAATTATTTAATTTTGGATACACATTTGCATCATCTCTTACCCAACTAATAATTTACAAGAATTATATTAACAATATAATTCAAAATAATGACACATGTTTTTTTTCCATATAATATAGTGCCTAAATTTCTCATCGTTTTAATCAAGGTATAACTCTATTTATCTATCATAGAGTACTTCAACTCACAATCCTTCAAATTTGTGCTCATGAAGGAAATGGGATTTCCATTATCTTATAAATTTTGAGTAATAATATTAACTACAATATGCTTTGAATAAAATGAATAGAGATATAAATCCTTATTGAAATATGAACTAATTAAAACTGGGGCTTGGGAAATAACAGTCTTGATGTTGTGGAAAGCTCTCTGGGATTATGCCATCCATTTTATCTTAAAATATTTCTTCAACATATTTTTTAATGGTTTGATGATCTCTAAAAATCCATAAATGAATTTTCACATAAATTTTATCTTACCAAAGGACTTTAGTTCCTTCTTACTACTAGGAGGTATCAACTTAGAGATGGCCTGAACTCAATATGGATCAATAGAGATCCCATGTTTGGTGATGATATGGTCTAATAAATTCCATTTGATAACTCCAAATATGATTTTATTTGGATTAAGTGACACTCCATACCTTTTTTATCTGTCAAATACATATTAGATATGGTCCACATGATCAGTTCTATCTTTGGAGAACATAGTGAGGTCATCCATGAATATGATGATGCACTTACCAACCAGGCCTTGGAAAGTGAATTTCATAACTCTCTAAAAAATTTATTCTATATTAATTAGGTCAAAATACATCCTCTTATATGTAAAATTTCCCCACTTTATCATGAAGTCATTCTTCTGATCCTTTACCTCTACTAGTACCTAATTATAACTAGATAATCCATATAAGAAGGATATCATTTTTTATCTACTTACCATTTAAATTACCTCATATAGTGAAGGTAGGGGATAATTATCTTTATTTGATGCTTTTTTAAAGTTATTGAAATCAACATAAAGTTTGATTTATCTACTATTTTTCCTAATTGGTTTCAAATTGGCTACCCAAGTAGAGTGCCAAATTAGGAAGACAATTTTGGCCTCTAATAGTGTCTGTAATTCCATTTGAGTTAGAAGTTAAAGAATTAGATTAAATAGCCTCTATTTTTGCCTAAAATGATTATGATATATCTTTATTGGGATAGTGTGTGTAATGAATCTAGGATTGAACACTTTCAAGTCTTTTTATGTCTAGGCTATCACATCTTTGTATTCTACCAACAAGTATTTTAGCTTTTAGTTCTCAATTTGAGTGCAACTCAGGCCTACATTCACTTGTTGAGGGTGTTGATTAGTGACCAAATTTTCTTTGGTAAAATATTATTCAATTACTCTTGATGGCTTATATTTTTGAGTTTGAGTGTCTAGATCAAAAGTTTGTTCTAGGAAGGCCATGCCTAGATGGATGCAATTTTCTTTCAATACAAGATTCTATCATCTCCCAAGTCTCTACCATGCATAGGATTGATTTATTTCTCATCTTACAACTAAATACACACATTTGTTAATTATACTACACATGAGATCAAAGACTTGTCCAATTTTAGGACCAACCTCTTTGACTTATCTAGAGTCAAACCTAACTTCTTACAAACATATGTTAGCATCACATTGGTTGAGGTACCCAAGTAAACCAAGTAGTTGTGTATATTATTTATGAACATTTATATGGTTAGAAAAAATGGTGATACTTCAAGTTTATCTTCAAATACCATCACATTGGCATGTGTAGCTTTGGATTTGTCTAATGTAGAGGGTTTACCAGTTAGTGTTTTAAATAATAATTATCTTTGTTTAATGATTTGAGCTAGTTCATGAAAGGTGATATTAGTCTTTATCATTTTAATGTCCTCAAAAATGTTGTATCCAAACTTAATTTGTGGTTCTTTTCTTTGTGATTGCTCATCTCTCTTAGGGGATGTCGGATTTTTTTGGTCCAATAATTTGGAGGAGTAGTAACATTATTATTCAAAGGTTTTGAAGTATTAATTGATTGCTTACTCCTCAAATTTTAATTATTTATTTAGTAACACTAAAATGTGTAGATCTCATCTGTATTATCTTATGGTTCATTATCATCCTATTCTAGAAATGGGAGATCATAGGTCTCAAATACCATTACTGTGTTGAAGTGTCTAGGATCACTAGAGGAAGAAGATTATGTTTAATGTCCAGATCCTTATTTCCTATCTATATCCTTCTAAAATATCTTAAAGGTTGTGCAAAACTCAATGCAATTGATCTTAACATATTGTGTAGTGTTATGAACATGGAACCAATTAGGAAGGGTTAATTCAATAATATTGATCTATGGTATCCTATTGGATGGAAATTGTTATTCTTAATTATTTTTAGACCCGTTGAAAGGCTTGTTGTATCTTTGAAATATAAAGATCTAGTTGGTTTTATGTCCTTCAATGTTACCTATGTGTTTTTGTATGTTCATAAACTCATTTCTTAATTTTTGGACCATCCTCTAGATTGATTCCAATTATATTTTTATGTAATTAGAATTAGTACCCTATGCTATAGTAGTATTGACTGGTATCAATGATTGATTAAATTTTTATTGGTTAGGTGTAGAATTATTCAATAAATCAAGGTGTTTATTAGGTAAATCCTAGGTTAAAGGTAGTTAATTATACACCTATTTTTAGCTTGGGGTCATAGTATTATAGTTTTTATTTGGAATTGGAATGAAAGTTAGATAAACAAGGCTAAGACTAAGTGGGGCCAAATACTTGAAAGTGTTCGATCCTAGAGTTATTACAACACATTATCCCACTAAATCTATATCATAAGCCTTTTAGGAAAATAAAGAGGCTAGTTAATCTAATTCTATAACCTCTAATTCAAATGGAAGTACACCTTGGACATATAAATACTTGAAAGTGTTCAATCCTAGATTCATTACACACACTATTCTATTATCTAAGCTAGTTAATCTAATTCTAAGCTTAACTTTTGTATGATTGAGCCTGGGGTTATCTCCTAACTTATTTATCAAACTTAAATTTTTTTATATATTTTCAAAGGTGTAAATAGTAAGTTAATGTCTAAGGTTGACCTTTCTATTATTTTGGGTGATTCTAATGCAACTCAAGTGATTATTTTCAAATAAAATAGAGGTGGAGGTGCATGCCCTCTTCTAGATCAAAAAATAATTTACCTTATTGATGTGAGATTTATGCACACTCCAGTAACCTTATGAGGTAGGACATAAAATTTTAGGATCAATGAAAAGTATTCACTCTAAAGCACAAATTTTAAGGTATTAAGTTTTGTAAACAACCTATTGGTAGAATAATGATGCACAAGGTAGATTATTTACCATAAATGGGTCAACTATGAATGAATCTAAATCTATTTTATATGGGTGGACTAATGATAATTCTAATATAAGATGGGTATGGCTTCAAAATAAACTAAAAAATGAGGGAAATATAGGGATGAAAAGGAGGCTTGTTGACCACACTAGATCAAACCTTTCAAGACTAGTAATTGAACTATAAGTTGGATACAAAATTAGAGACCAATACTTGTTGTAGGATACTATAGCACACCAAAAATAAAATATATCTAGGATTCAAACTTAACTAAAATAAAATATACTTAAACACATAAAATCAAAGGTTGTGATACTTGTTAGATAGTAATATCACATCTATAAGGGGGGATTATGGATTATATACATAAATTATTCAAATTAGATATAGCTTAATATGAATGATTGTATATAAAAAATACAACTAATACACAACCAAATGACTAAAAAACAAAAATGATATAACTTCTTACACAATCCATAGGTTGGAGAAGAATCAAGATTTGGACATCAAGACTAAAATTATAGAACTCAAAAATTTTTATTAAATTTAATAAACAAAATTATCCTCACTTTGGGATTAGGAGGATACAAGTATAAATAATTTAAGATGGGGAAAGCCTCATTTCTAAAGTGAAGTCTAAAAATAAATTTTAAAAAATAGAACTTGTGTCCAAACCTCATGCAAAATATGCATGTACAATAATCAATCCAAAATATAATTCATAGTTAAAAATGCAATATATATATAACCAAAGTTTTGACATATGAAAAATATGCAAGTACATATTATATTTAGATGGGTACTAATATGGCACCACTAGTTGAATAAGAAGATGGAGTGACAGATGGAGGAATTGAAGTAACCACTGTTATTCCTTAGTGAATCAAAATGGGCCCACTTAGAATTTGCATGACAATAAACCTTGAGAATGGAGAACCTTGAGATGATAGGGAAAAATTAGTAGTTGGTTGTGTGATTTTTCATTGAACCTAAAGGTATTTATTTTTATTTGAGTTATTCAAATAATGTGTGTGCTAATTTAAAATCTTTACTAATGATGTCAAAATTAAGAAAGGTTTAAAGAGTTTGATGGCATCAACCATCAAACTTGTTTGTTTAACTTTCAAGATCTTGAACTTTCCTCGTAAAAATTTAGCTCTTGTCACCGTATCTTTAGAAAAAAATACTAATCAAAATTTTTTATCATTAGTCCTATATATTATGCCTTCAACTTCATCCTAGAAGTTGTTTGCAACTACTTGGAGAAAATTCTCAAAATTTGGCCTATTGACTAATTTACTTGTAGGAGTAATCACATTAGTGACCCTCATGCCTTTAAGAATATACAAGGACTCAATTTCATGATTTGTAAAAAGTCCCAATAAAGTATTCATCTATGCATGTCAATTGAGGGAAGCATACCTTTTTTTAATTACATAGCTGAAGCACCATGATGCATCCATGTTGGACATTAAGTTCAATTTATTTAAGGCACTAGTTATGGAGAAATGAACTAATAAATTAAATATGTTATCTAACTCTTTCATTTGGAACTAATTTTTAATCACCTACATCTTATCCGATTCATTTCCTACTATGAAAACCCATATATTATGTAAAATATTATACAACTTAGTGGTTGCACTCTGCACATCATCAATCATCTCCCAAGGAGCATGTATAGTTTGTCTTTATTGTATCTTTTATTTTTCTTCCTCTTTGATTTTTTCTATTTCTTTCATAACTTCACTAGTTGAGTCCACAAAAATATAGTCTTAAATATATTCATTAGGATATTTTGAATCCTTTATGGTTTTTTTCCAAGTGAAATATATTTTATCTTTATTTAAATTCATTTTCTTCCCTTATATCTAAATTTAATGCCATCATATTTCTCACCCTTTGTATGGTTCCACTCTTTTTATTGAATCAAATAGAGACTATATGTAAGTTTTTGACAACTAGGTTCTATCTCTCACCTCTTACATTATGCATCTCTTTTTCCTATTAAGGCATAACAAGTTCTCATGTTTATTCATCTCTAGGCTCGAGTATTCAGATGTGGAAGGTGGATTCATTAGAGGAGGTGTTATTGATAGTGGTGCCAATGATGTACTTATTTATATTGGGAACTAAAAAAGTGGATAGATAATTCTCTCACATGATGAAGGCTCTCTCAATGGGATGACTTCAGCCATATACTTGGTCAAGCCTAGGGTTATCTCAATAGTCATAGTGATTGACTATATAGGTGAAGACTATGGCATAGGTAGCTCTATTTGAACTAAATGTTTCTTTAGGACTAGTGGAATTTTAGGGTTGTAAGTATAAATTTTAACCCTACTCTTAAAATAGACTCATTTCTTTGGATCCTTTATTTGCTTTGAATTTGAAAAAATAGGAGAGTTAATAGAACTAGATAAAAGAATATTGGAACAATTAGAGGTAAATCTAAAACTGGAATATCTACGTTGAAAATAGATTGAATAGGAGAAGAAACTACCTCATTTATGTTTTGTGTTTGATCTTATATGAGGATTTGATTTTCTAAAGTGCCAATCAGAGTTTCTTCTTATCGTATACCTTCCAATCTCATAGTTTTACCCTTTTACAACTATGCTTCCTTGTCATCTAGGAATACCTCTTCACTTATTATATGTCCTAACCCCTTCATTGTTTATACATCTTATTCACCTTCATTAGTTAAATATATTACTATTTTAAGATCCTCTTCTTCTACTCCCTCATCATCAAGGGATTCATCTATGGTGGGGAGACTAAAAGATGGCCTTTCATATATTTGCTTACCCTTGGAGGAGGTAGAATGACCCTTAAATTTCCTTTGGTAAGTAACCATAGGGGGAGTAAAAGGTGAGATAGATGGTGAAATAACCAAAGGGGTTATAGTGATAGAATCTCTATAGGCATTGGTGAAGGAATGGTTAGAGGTATAATAATGGTGGAAGGAAGGAAGGGAAAATGGAGTAGGGGTTGGCATGGTAGGGAGTGCATGAGAAGATGCCTCCTCACTAATGGTAGTTGATGGAGGTGGACTTACTAGAGATGCCTGAGGATAAGGAGTAGTTGAAATAAACATGAAATAAGTTTGTAAAAATTTAGGGAGACTAATATGGGTGATAGTCATAAGTGGTTGTAGAGGTGTCATAGACAATGTACTCTTATACCAATCCTAAGGAGGTGTAATTTTATTCTTTATAGTAGTTGTTACAAAAATTATAGTAGTAGTATCTAGAGATGAAGAGGGTAGTTAAGGATGGGAGAGGCCTTTTATAATTTATCTCCTTATTTTGGGAATAGACACCCTCTAGTTGTTATAATCTCTTTCTTGTAAAATTATTTATTTTCCTATAGGAGAGTGAAGTTGGTCTTGCTCTTATAAATCTTGTATCTAAATTGGAGGCCATTGGTGGATCCATGCTCTTTATTCTTGTTCTTCCATCTACTTAGTTTTTTCTTTAGTAATTTTAGGGTTGTATTGAAGATCTTGAGTAAAAATTATAGATATTTATTTATCTTCTATCATTGTCCACATCTTAGTATTATTTGATGCATTAAAAAAAAAACATCATGATTATATTACTGATGACCATATGAAATTTTAACCTTTTTCTTTTCCTTGAGCTACCTAAGGTATGTCCTAATTTATTTCCTAGGGCCCCATTCTCTGAATTGGGTCACCTTTAGATTGTAGTAGGATCTAAATTTTCCAACTTGGTGTAAATGTGTCCTAAACATAGATTAAATATGTCCAATACTTAGAGGAGTTTTATAATAATAAGACTGATGCTTGAGGCAAATTTTTTTCAATGTTATTATAGAGTCGAAAAGCCACCTCTTATTCTATTATTTTTTTGGGACATGGTGTGGCAGAAAAAGAGGAGATGCCTTGTCCCTTCAATTTTAATGACTTTACAGTTAGGGTAGTACCAATAATCCCTCATTTTACCAATGATTCTTGTTAGGTTTTTAGACAACCTAAGTATATGTGTGCCATAAATCACCTAATATAAATGAGGATATATTTTGTCATATATACCTTGAATTTCATTCTTGAATTTTTATATAAAAATGAAAGAGTAATCTTTACAAATTCTATTACCCAAATATTTTGTTGAGGGTTACCATAACTACCTATATGTCTTGTGAACTATGTGTAAGATTGCATCTAGTAGATATAACATTATACAAAAATTGCCATCAATTGGTCTTTATTTAGGATAGAACATTTGTAATTTTAATTTTACACTTATGACTTCTTCTAGGGAAACTAACTTATTTGAAGTTAAAATAATGTTTATAAAAGGTCCCCATTCCGCTTTCACATAAGTTATACTTTCAAAACTAGGTAGTTTATTTAGGAGGGACATAGTTATCATAATTTTAGGTTTAAATTTAACAATACAATTAGAATAAATTCCTCCCTTATGATTCAATATTTGGCCCTTAACTAACCATTCTTTTAGGTTTCCATCTACTATGTTATGCTTGAGCCAAACATTGGTTGATACTTGGTTATAGATAGCTTTAGGCCATGAAATTTTGAGATATCTTTTGAAATACCTCCCAAAAATAGTCATAGTTATATTTTTTTATTTTCTTAATATGCAAGCAATCCATAGAAAATATAACATTAAAAAATAAATCTTTAAGTAGGTCTATGAAAGTCATTACCTCTAGTTTTACAATCGATAATGGAGACCTTGTGTTTCAATGGGTAGTTGGTTATCGATATATTATTCCTAGTTTAAAGATAATTGGTCTTACATAGAGTATGGTGATGTAGATTATACAACATTAAAAAGCATCAAATAGTAGAAGAAATTGAAATCAAGGGCACTTTTATCAATCATTCTATCCATCTATTCTTTGATTCTAGTACAAGAGTACACTAATCGGGATTGAACACATACTTGCTTAGAATAAGAGGCAATTATGACAATTTAAACTATGTAGTTTTTTTTGTAAATCATCTGGTTTATTCTTGAAATTTTATTAAAAAATATAGGGCTTTTTAGACACTTAAGAGATCAAAATTACAAAGTTTGATTTATATATTGATGGTGAAATGACAACCTTCAACTAGATTTCACATTTATTGCCCAAAATTATGAGTCTTAAATATATTTATGTGTCATCAATGTAAATAATAGCCTTTTAATTTTATTTCCATTTCAATTTGAATATGTCAGTCAGTTTTGGCAGGTTAACTTGTTTATCAGATGGAAATTATTCATTAACTTTGTGTGTCCAATCATTATGTTCTAGACAACTTTCAAATTCATTCTTACTCATTTATTTTCATTACTATCAAACTCATTTATGTATACTTTGAGCCTACGTCTCCTAGATTGTGACACTTTTCTGATTTTCATTCACTCAAGCCTTTAGATCTATATATATACTTCATATATCCTAAGGTTGCAAGTTAATGTGATTTTGACACATGGAGTAACCTTGGGCCTATAAGGACTCAGAGGTATAAATTCATGGGAATTTAAGCCTTTTTAACTATGTACATTTATGTAAATTTTCCATGTAACATAGTGTTTACAAGTGGTGTGATCTCAAGTCCCTAGAGATACATAGACTTGAAGCCATAAGACCATTAGTTCATTGAATGTGTGTATCTTCATTAAAGGTCTAAGCCAACATAATTGTGTCACTTGTCATCTTCTCAGTGTTCAAAAGTTTAGAGGTATTAGATTTTAAGGTCTTATGACCATTATACCTATGCAATATTTTTGAGGTTCTAGGTTAACATAATTATACCACCTATCAAGTATTTAGGACCATGAGAGCTCGAAACCATTAGAATGTGTTAATCCTTTTGTAGTCCTAGATAAACAATAATATGCCAAGTGTCAAATGTTTGGAACTTATAAGATTAGGACAATTAGAATGTAGGAACTTATAATCATTAAATGATTAACTTTCATTTTAAATTTTCCATGGTTCTGGGTAATGAAAATGTGTTGTGTATAGAAACCTCGGAGCTTGGAGACTTTGAACAGTTAGAAAATTTTCATGAAATTTTAAGGCTTCATGTAATGTATGAATGCCACCTATCGAACTATCATATCTTGAGAACCTTGAATACTTATAAATTTTTGTAAAGGGCTACAGCTTTTAGATAATGTGGTGATGTCACTTGTTCTGATTTTATACAATAAAGGTAGGATACGATCATGAATGATTGAATATTATTTGTATATAGTCATGTGGTCATTTGAAATAAAACATAAGAACATTAGGATGAAAACATTCATTTTGTTAGTCCATAAATCAAAGCATCAATTTTTCAAAAGTAAATATGAAATCCTAAGGTTAATAATAACTCAAAATATTTGTTCAAGATTTGATTTTTATAATTCAACATTTTGTAAATTTAGACTTATGAAGATAACCGTAGACTTTTGCATGAATAAATTCATATAATGGATTCCTAATATTTATAAGATTATCAAGTGATTTTATTTAATAAAAATGGGTTCTTGTTTAATGTTTTTAAAAAGAGGTGTGTGTTTAGGGGATAAAAAAATTATTTACATATTCTATAATTAATTTATAATAATGTTGTAGGAATTCTTGAAGTTGTATCTCTTAATGGTTCTTTATATTATGTTATTTTTATTGATGATCATACTAGAATGATTTTGATATATTTAATTAAAAATAAATATGAAGTGTTGTCTAAATTCAAAGAATTTAAAATTGTTGTTGAAATGTTTATAATATTTCTATTAATAGATTAAGATCTAATAATGGTGGTGAATATATTAGTAAAGAGTTTGATTATTTTTTATTAGTTGTGGTATTTAAGTGGAATTAAAAACTCCTTAGTCCCCATGGTAAAATGATATTGTTGAAATGAAAAAACCACACCATTATATAAATGATTTAAATAATATTATATTCTTAAAATATTCTTAAATTTTTATGGGCCGAAGACATGAATATTATTGTGCATATTCTGAATATAGTCCCTATTAAATATTTACATATTTTTACCCCTTTTAAAATATGGTTTAAAATGAAATCTAATGTGACTCATCTTAGGATATTTGGTAGTCTTGATTTCATATTTGTTCCTAAAGATAAAAGAAATGAACTTGATCCTACCTAGTTAGCTTGTATTTTTTTAGGTTATGGAGGTAAAACTAAAGGATTAAGAGTGTATGATCTGTCTAAAAGACAAATCATTGAGAAAAAGAATGTTCTTATTCTAAAAAAAAAGAGCCCTATATGGAAACTCCTTAATTTTTTTATTTTGATGAAATTGGCTCTCATGTTTTTATTTATGAATAAAAAAATTTCCTAGAGGAAGTTGATCCATCTTTGGATAACCTAGTTTCAAAGGAACCCCCTTAATTTTATGTTCAATTTAAAAGATCTAAATATATATAATCCTTAATCCAATCTTCTAGTATTGATAATATTAATAAATTAAATATAATTCAATATTCTTATCATAATTTAATGACTGTATATGAATGTGAACCTTAGTTTTTTTATTAAGCCATTCAAGATAATAAATGGAAAGTTTTCATGCAAGTTAAGTATAATGTCTTAATTAAAAATCAGACTTGGGACTTTGTCCCATCTCTGCTTAAGAGTCATATTGTTAGTTGTAGGTAGATTTATAAAATCCAATGTAATTTAATTGGTAAGATTGAAAATTTTAAAGTAAGATTAGTCATTCATGGTTTTACTAAAAAATTCAGAATTGACTATGTTTAAACCTTTGCTCCTATAATAAACATAAGTATTTTTAAATTACACATTGCTCTTGCAGATCAAAATGGTTAGATTATAGACTAAATAAATGTCAAAAATACATTTTTAAATGGTGATTTACAAGATAAAATATATATGACTTAGTTAAAAGCTTTCATTGACCCTAATGATAGAACTATGTTTGTAAGTTAAAAAAATCTCTATATGATTTAAAACAAGTTCCTTGAGCTTAGTATTATAAAATCAATAGTTATTTTAAATATTTTAAGTTTATCTAACTATTATTTTGATAATAATATCTTTGTATAATTTAAAAATTATTATATTATCTTAAATTTATTATATGTTGATGATCTTCTAATTAATAGTGATCTAATTAGTTTAATTTATAAATATAAAGATAAACTAAATCAAATATTTGAAATAACTGATTTAGGTATTAAGCGTTATTTTTTAACAATGAATATTTTAAGATAAAAATTCAATCATTGTATAACACTATAAATATGCACATAATCTTCTTATTAAATTTAATATATTTGATTCTAAGCCCACATTTACTGCTACTGAAGTTGGTGTTAAGTTTGATCTAAAACTTGCATGTAAAAAAGTTAATCGCATATTTTATAGACAACTTGGTAGTTTTATTTATCTAACCATTACTATAATAGATATTTTATTTTTTATAGGTATTACTTCTAGATTCTTATGGGATCCATATTTAGATCATTAGAAATTAGCAAAACATATACTTCGTTATATAAAAAGAACTGTAAATTTTGATTTATTTTATTTTTCATTGATATTACTAAATTATATGGTTATTATGATGTTGAACATACTAGTGATACTATAGTTCATAAATCCACTTCTAAATTTAGTGCAAGTGTTATCACTGGGAGTAACAGAATGCAACCTACTGTGTCTGTCTCTTATATAGGAACAAAGGATAGAAGTTTTATGGAAGTTACTAAAGAAGCCATGTGGTTATGGATTTTGTTAAGAAAAATTAATGTGGATGTTTTTCATAGTACCACCCTTCATTATGATAATGAAAGTTGTATAGCTCTGGTAAAAAAATTAATGTAACACTAATGAACTAAATATATTGAAGTTTGTGTATTTTATCTTAAAAAAATATCAATAGTGATATTGATCTATAGTTCTATCCTATGGATAAACAAGTGAAATATATCTACATAAAAACACTTGGTACTACCAAGTTTTTTTCATTTTCATACAATGTTGGGCTCTCTCAGAGTAGCCATTTAGGGGAAGTGTGCATGACAATGTTACTTCCTAATGGCCATTTATTTCTTCTTCTTTGTACTTATTTTCATTTTATAGTATTATAATAAGTCATTGTATTAATTTTTTCAACTTCATAAATTTTGAGTTTACATTCTACCCAATACATAAAATCATATGTTGTATTGGATGTCTTTATTTTATAAAAGTCTCAAATATGTTTAGTTGATTATTCATGAAAAATTGTGAGTTGTGGTATCATGATCATGTTAGCCTAAACTTACTTTAAATAGTTTATGGATTATAATTCATTTTATTTCAAAAGATGACATTGGCATGATGAAGGTTTTTAAATCCTTTAATTTTATACATAGTATAATTCTTTTATTAAAGTGACTATGACATTTATCCCCACTTAACATTAAGGGAGAGTGTTACAACATTTAATGTTATATGGGTATAATTATTGGGCCCTTAACACTTGGTAAAATAATAAATATTTTACTATTATATTAAACATGGATTAAAATCTCCTGTAAGTATAATAATAAAACAAATTATTAATTACTAACTTAGTTCCTTAGGAAAAATTTAGAACTATTGGTTACAACGGTCATCTCTCCTCATTCCTATTATATATAGGATTTTACCCCTATGGTAAAATATAATTTTGATGCACATATCAATTTATGACATAATATTTGTGTGTTGTAAATATTCCTATGAAGAGTTTTATAAATGATTATTGTGAATAAGTGAGAAGAATGAAAGATTTTATTAGGTAAAATTTTCTCATATATGAATATATAACTTTGTGGTTTTTTACCTCTTGAGAGGTTTATCCACATTAATCTTTGTGTCATTTGATAATTGATTCTATATCTAGATCTATCATGCATATATTGAATATATTATATAATCTTTTCATATCTCATGGTAGATTCAATAAGTCAAATAGGTCGACTCATAAGTTTTGAATTATTTACAATTGTAATGACCTTTAGTAATTGGATACTAGATAAGGATCTATACACTACTATCGGTAGTAGTGTCTCTTTGTGGTTGATAATGTCTAGAAGGTTAGAAAACATGTATGGATCTAAAACTAACAGTGAAATATGTTTATTAGGTTTTAAATTTTTTGTAAAGTACAAAAGACTTGGGTCATCAAAATGATATGGATTAGACTAAAATATAATCTTTTAACATAGTGAGATAACAAATGTGAGTCTTTTGAAAATAGAGAGGATTAGAACTGAAAGGTAGAGCCTGATTGATATTTATCAAATATACAAGACTGAGATGCTATAAATATTTAGTTTTAGTATCTACACCTAAAAAATAAAATTATGTTTGTAAGTTAAATAAATATTTTTATAGTTTGAAACAAGTTTCTTGAGTTTGGTATTCTAAAATCATTAGTTATTTTAAATAATTAGGTTTCTCTAATTGTTATTCTAATAATGATCTCTTTGTAAAAGTTTAAATTAGTCATTTTATCTTAGTTGTATTATATTTTGATGATATTCTTATTACTGGTGATCAAATTAGTTTAGATCTTAAATATAAATATAAAATAAATCAATCTTTTAAAATGATTGATCTAGACATTCTTCATCACTTTATAAGAATGGATGAATTTTAGGATAAGAATTTAACTATTGTGTCTTAATCTCAAAATGCATATAGCTTACTTGTTAAGTTTTAATATTTTTAAATATAAGACTAAATCTACTCCTATTAAATCTGGTGTAAATCTTGATCCAAACCTATTTGTGATAAAACTAATCCCACTCTTTACAAATAGTTAGTAATTTATTTATCTAACTATTATTAAGCCAGATATTTCATTTGATAGAAGTGTTGCTTCCAAATTCATGTAAGATCCATACATAGATAATTGGAAATTAGTAAAATAAATAATTCATTATATCAAAGAAACTATAAATTTTAGTTTATATTATTTTTCCATTGATAATACAAATTTATATGGATTTTTTGATGTTGAACATGTTGGTGATATTATAGATCAAAAATATACTTATAGATATGTGTTTAAGTTAGGTGTAGGTTCTATTACTTGGATCAACAAAATAAATATTATTTTTATTTCTTATATAGAAGTAGAGTATAGAAGTGTTATGGATTCTTCTAAAGAAGTCATGTGATTATGAATGTTGTTAAAATAATTTCATTTGGGTGTTTTTTATAGTACCATCCTTATCTGTGATAATCAAAGTTATATAGCTTTAAAAAAATTAAGTGTATCACCAAAGAATCAAACATATTGAATTTCATGTGCATTTTATCCAAGATAAAGTCTTTGATGGTGATATTGATCTCCAATTTTGTCCTACAGATCACAAGTGGTAGATATTTTCATAAAACCACTTGGTGCTACCAAATTCTTTAAGTATCATACAAGTTGAGCATCTTAAAGTTTACATTGAGGAGTGTACATGACAATGACTCTTAATAAAAACCATGTGTTTCTTTATTATTCTCTATACTTTTTAATTTATAAAAACATTATAATAAGTCATTTTATGTGATTTTATTAAATTTCACCATATGTAAGTTTATAGTGTACCCAATACTTAAAATTATATGTTTTAATGGAGGTCATTATATTATAAGAGGTTCCAAAATACTTGGTTTATTATTCATGATAAACTTTGAGATGAAGTCTCACAATTATGCTAGCCTAAAATTAATCTAAGTAGTTTATGAATTATAATTTCTTTTGTTTCAAAAAGTTTATATTGACATGATGAAGCTTCTTAAGTTTTTTAAATGTTATATGCACCTAACCTCATTGTATATGGTTTATGGATTATAATTATTTTTGTATAAATCTAGCTATGGCATGTATCACCACTTAACATTAAGTGGAATAACATTAAGAGGGAGTACTGAAACAATTTAATGTTATTGGTATATATTGTGTCATTAATACATTAAGTTAACACAACTTACATAGGTAAATTAGTAATAATATATTTGATTATTTAAATGCTATGTGAATTAATATTTGTTTAAATAGATAATAAAACATATAGTTATGAATTTTAGCATTGTAAATTATGTGTGAAGTTGAACCATTGATTACAATGGTTCGCTCCATTTAAATTTGATTATATGTGGTAAAATTATTGATCCTAATAAATTTTAAAATATTATAATACATTAAAATATTCAAATATTATTTAAGTTATGTGAAGAAGTGTTTCTAAGAAGTGGGAAGGAGAGATTTTGTATTGGGTTAAATTATTTCTTAATAAATGAATAATCTTTGTAGGTTTTTTACCTCCTTATGATATGTTTTTATGTACATCCAGTGTTGAGAATTTATGTCTTTGCTACTATATTTCACATTTAGATCTTGTAATTATTTATATTTATGTTTTGATACTCAATGTGTAATGTATAATTATAAATGAGACCTTGATTTCTTTATATATATATCTAATTGAATATTTTTGAATGCCATCAACATGAGACTAATAAGATGACCATAGGGATGGGTTTGATTTTATAAAATATTTATTTCTAGGAGTGGATAAATACCAAATAAATAAGGTTAGTATATATTGACAATACTAAATGAATCTAGTAGAATTAACATGTGTACATATAGATTGAACTAAGAGTATAGAGATGTATGTATAATATATTTAGCATATTTAAAGTAGGTAGTGAGGTTATTATAGGTTTATAACACTAGAAAATAAAATTTGAATCATAATATAACATGTAAGTGTGAGATAATGATATATTATGACATTGTTTGAGTACCCAAGTCATGCTCAGTAATTATGTGTCAAGCTTCTCATTATCAAGTACTGAGGACCATATTTTCATATCTATAAATTCCCCCATTTTATTATAATAATATAAATGTTAGAGTAAAATAATAAAATTTACTTGAGTGTGTACAATACACTTTGTCTTTCATATGAAACTCTAATTTTTGTAAGTCATTGACTAGCAAAACTTCCAATCATGTGTACTCAATATTCATAAATTGACTAGTTTAAGAGTTATTTTACACATGTATGTTAGTGAAAACCATGTCATATTTTTAATTTTTTTTATATTATTATTCCTTCAATAATTTGAGAGATTGCGCTTCATTATAAAATCAATTAGAGAGTTGGAGTGATCATGCCCCAAACTTTTGTAACTATGTAGGATCTTGGGTTGGAAAGGCAACATTCCCTAACACTAATGAATGCGAGGAAAATTATATAATGTACTAACCCAAATAACTATGTAGGTAAATTATAAAACCAATAGGGTAGGTTCCCTCAAATAAATAACTATGTTGGTAAATGAAAGACCCATTATGACAGATTCATTCAAAGAAAATGAATCAACCATTGTAGGTGACTTATATATGTAAACATATATTTTCTTATTTCCTTTATTGGCTGACCAAAGGAAATCTCTAATGATTCTATAAATTATATTAACATGGGATTCATTATATAACTGACAAGAAGCATAATATATACTATAAGAATCCAAGACTTTTTGACAGACCTAAATCCTACTAGGCAAAGAGAGTAGGTGGTATTGACATTTCTCAATCCTTTTATTGATGTTAACATAAACCCATTCCCACATAAGTTTTAAAGAGGGAATGAGATAAAAAGTAATGACAAGATATCTAACCAACTGATTAGGTCCTTTACACTCCCAACCAAAAGGATCAAGCCAAGAAAGAGGAGTGTCTTTCCAACCTAGCATAAATGACTTATACATAGCCACTCTAAGGACAAAAGTAGATCAATAAATATAAAGCCTTAAGGTAACCTTAACCAAATTATCTTCCTCAAGTTTGACAAAAAGTGTAGTATCATTGGAAAAAATAACTTCAATCAACTCAAACTCATTAGGCAAACAAATCCATTTATTTGGGGGACCCATCTCAACATTTCTTAACAAGTAGTGTAACACTTCTATCCTAATCACAAATAAATATGGGGCCAATGGGAAACCTTTTATAATGGATATTTGAAGAAAAAGAGATTTTTTAAGCTCACCATTAACTTCACAACCATAGAAGCATATTTAAAAAGAACACTAATCATTATATAAAATCTATCTTTAAACCCAAAAGCTCTCAACATTTTTTCAATGAAGGGCCTTTCAATTATATCATACAATGTCTCAAAGTCAAACAAAATCATACCCACATCTTGATTAGAATCTTGGGTCCAATACATCCCCTCCCATTTAGAAATAAGGTTATCAATAATACATCTACCTTCAATAAAACTAGTCTAAGTTTCAAAAACAATTGAAGGAAGAATGGAAGAAGATGATTGGCTAGGATTTTAGGCAAGATTTTATAAGAGACATTCAGAAGAGTGTTAAGTATCTAATTTTTTACTTAAGAGGGGTCACCATCATTATGGATGAGCTTAATAATACCCTTTTTTATGTTTTTTCCCAATGAACCAATATAAATAACTTCATTATAGACTTCAAGACATTCATTGGTAATCCAATCCTTATTAGCCTCATAAAATTTAGTAGGGAAGCCATTAATACCTAAATATTTATCATAACTCAAGGAATAAATAGTCTCTTTTAATTCATCTAGATAAATATCCTTATATAAATAGATTTCTTGATCATATGAAAGATTTTTTAGGATACATTTATAACAAAGATCCCATTCTATTCAATTTGAGAATTGGTACCATCTGTCAAGAAGAGACTGGAGTAAAAATCATAGAAGCCCTTTTTTATATCAATAAGATCATTAGAGAGATTAACATTTATGTTAAAACTATAAATATTTTTCTTATGGTTCTTCATTTTCAAAAAATGGAAGAAGAATTTGGAACCCTTGTCACCAAGTTTGAGCCAAGTCAAATGGGAGTGAATTTAAGCCCCTTTGGCAAGGTAGATTTGGGATTATCAAATAGGATGATTTAGGGAATTAATCTCATCCAAAATCATTCCATTATAGGGGTCACTTTGAAGGGCACTTTTAGATAAATTTAGCTTTTCTTGAGAGATGCTAACAAATTTATTTCACTATTTAGCCTTAATCTGATCATAGGTTCTTGTAATTTTTTTTGATAATTTCATACAAGAGTTCCATTTTATAATGTGAGATAAGTCTCAAGAGATATTTACAATAGTCCAAGAAGAGATGAGACCATCCATATATACTTGGTCATTAAGGTGAGAGACATTAATCTTATATATACCTTTCAAAGAAGTAGTATCTTTCCCATCATCATCATTTAGATAAACACCAGTGTGATCGAAAAGGAATGAACAATTCTCATTCACCCATTAAGAATGCAAGGATGATTGTGTAGTTTCAGTTAATTTAGAAAATAAAATCATGATTGAAAGATAATGTACAATGTTCATACCCCCATCATGATTATAGTGATGATAATTATGAATTTGAATGAAAACTATTTGCCATCAAATTATAAATTTTTATGCTGTGTGTGTGTATGTGTATGAATTAGTATCATGCCCCCTGAAGATGTACCGACTAATATAAAATGTTATAAACTTATATGTTAAATTTGAGAGCCTTTATCTAAAATGTATGTGTATATGTAGACTTGTAATTCATGTTTATGTAAATTGTGTCCATATTCACATGAATATGCACCTAATTGTGTATGTATATGTGCTTAAGTACCTATAAAATGAATGCATATGCATGACATATGACCTTATAATCTGTATCAATGTGTCAATATTTGTCATTTATTTCAACCATCTTATATCTAAACCATTCTCAATCTCTAAAATTCATACCCTGGTCTAATTTTTTTTCTCATGTAGGCTTATGTCTCTATGACAAGCCCATTGTAATTATGAACACATAAATATGGTCATAGGTATTTGAAATTGTTAATTCTTGACACATATTAAATCACATGACTTGTGCCCAAATACATGACTTTTATAAACCATTCCTCTAAGCCTTTTATCAACATATAGACTTAAACTTTATTTTTCAATATTATTATATAAATATTTTAATATCAAATGCTAAATCTACGTAAAATCACCTTTAGACCATATCTAGTTTAAGATAGGTATCTCACATTTTTGAACAATTCTACCCTAAGAAGAAATGAGCATGGATAATTAGGTCAGACACCTCTCATGCTAAACATTGGCTAGTTTCTAAAATTCAAAACATTCTTTTGGGTCTTCCCACACATTTCATAAGAACAACTAATAAAAATTACTATAATGTTTGCCTATAAATACACATCAAATCTCATTCATTATCCCCACTTGTAACTCACTTGGTTCAAGCTTACATACTATTTCACACTGAGAAAATATGTCTTATTATTTCCAAATTCAAGATCATTTATAAGGAGTATCCATAATACAAATCTAAATCATCTCAAAACAAGTTGATAACTATCATTGTCAAGTATTAAATTCATATTTATAGCTACATATACATATTCAAGTAGTAAAATTGCACAATCACTCTAGATCAAAGAATTACATGGGATTAATTTATCTTCTTAGAGCATTGGATATATAAATAGTAGACAATCATCAAATGGGTGATTGAAGTCAACTCAGCGCATTATCCCCCCCCCCACCCGCCTTTATTTTTTTGAGGTTTCTAACTTTAAAAATTCCTTTCAAATTTTAAATACAAAATAAGATAAATAATAAATTATGCAAGGCATAATTCAAATTGTGATATCTCAACTTGCTAAGAAGACACAATTGTATAAGGTGCAACTATTAGTTTTTCATCACATTCAATCAAGGCAAGTCTATAGTTAACAGACTTGAGCAACTTGTGATTCTATCCTCCTACAATGATCATGTCTATAGGTATTTTTTATTATGTTTTTGATATTTACTTATAATAAGTCTACTTATTTCAATATTCTCCTATCAATCATTTAACACCGTCAACTAAGACAAGTCTGAAGTTGATGAATGTGAATGATATATGGTATTGTCCACTTATAGTAGACCTATCCAAAAGTAGTTTTTATTAATATTATTGATCCTTAAAATTCACATACACCTCTCTTATTTATTTTCATTATCAAATATTTAGAACAATCAAATGAAATCCTATTTTGAGATAAGTTGATTCCTTCTCAGTGATTTTTAAAAATAGTAATTTTCTATATATTGTAAATATCAAAATCAAAATTATTAATTACTCCACATATTTAGCATTTTGATATAATATAATCTTACGCATATTATAACACATTAAAATTTTGTTATTTTTTAAAAAAATAGGGTAAAGCAGTAATGCCCCATTTTGAAATGAATTATGTATCATATAAGTCACTCATCTCAAAAAAAGAGTTAATTGTATCATGTCATGTATAAAGATAACATCATGTAATATCATTTAATCATATATATATATATATATATATATATATATATATATATATATATATATATATATATATATATATATCAAGGCATGTTTGTAAAATATGGAAATTAGGGAATGTAAATGTCATGTCTAGATAAATGTATTAATGAAGCACATTGTAGAAGTATAACTGATTAAGACTATGTAGTAATAGTATATGATATAGATCATGGAACCTCTCAATGTCATAAAACTTAACAAGCACAAGTTTTAATTATTAAGGTATGTTCCTATTAATGGTGTTGTGTCATAAATTTTGTCATTGATGTCAAGATAAAGATGGATGCCATTAATGTCAAAGTCAAAGTTGGTGTCATGCATGGTGAAGTGGTATGTGACAAGGAGTCTTATGACAAGAGATAATTTTAAGGCAACTTATATATTTTGAGAGAGAGTTTTAAGGAAACTTGGTAATTATTTTGAGGTTGATGACATGTCAAGGTCAATATCAAGATACAAGTTAAGCATTCTTTTGAGCACTAGTCGTAAGGAGCATTATCATATCATGAGGACATGTATGAAGATGGTGGTGTGGTAATATGGATACACACAAGTATGAGTGGATGTTGAAGTATGCCTAATAATGCATATGAATTGTGAGAACACTCAATAAATTTTTAAGGTAAACCTACATGGATAAGGTGTTAATCCTAAACATACAAACAGACTAGTCCTAGATCCTCCCTAACCTAATAATGTACTATAAAATGTTGTCAAGATTTATGAAGGATATAAATCAGTGGTAAATCATGTGAGAATATGTTTAACACTATGTAAATTTTTTTTTTAATGTATATAAGGCTTCAAATTTAATTTCAAGGCCATTTCATGGCTTATTCATTTGCATGAAGAGACCTGGTGAGAAGGCATATGCTTTGTAGCATGATGAGGTGAGTAGTCTGAGACTTGTGAAAAGAATATTGGTAGTCTGTGAGCATGGTATAAGTTTTTATGACATAAATATAAATTTTTGAAATCATTTTAAGTGGTTTCAAGGTAAGTTCAAGGTCTAAGTGTGACTGGTAGTTCAAGGCCTAATGTGCAAAGAGACCTAGTGTGGTCTAATGAGGGTTCAAGTTCAATTTAAAAGATGCTAGAGATAATGATATAACTTTAAGAGGTGTGAAAGGTTTTTCCAAGTATGTTGAATAAATATGAGGTCAAATTTTGATGGAAAAAACATGAAATATGGTTTTGAGGTTTTCTATTTGTAAAAAATGAGGTATTACAGACCCAAAAAGGATTTTATTATTCTTGTTGACAAGTGAAAACTTTGAATGAGATCCTAATAAGTTCATGTAAGTTGGGTAAGGATCTTAAATCAAGTTTACGTGTATTAGTTTCTAGATTAAGGTCCTAATCTTTATGAATGATTGTTAAGACTATAAGGTGGTCTTAACCTTCTCTAAAACCCTAACAATGACCCAATATGGAAGATATTGATATAAATGGATTAAAATTAATTGGATAACATAGTTTTATTATTTTTTCATGTATATTACTTTCCCAAGTACATATTTGTGGCATTGGTCTATCAGAAGAGTCAGTGGAAGCTACAATAAACCCCTTATTTCTTAGATTTTTTATGTAATAGTTAGGGTTGACCAGGTAAAAGCATGAAAATGATTAGAGGAGGATGTGTGATACTTGTATTATATGTGAATGTAGGTTTATAATAAAGTTATATATTTTAAAAATGTTTAAATAATCATGGAAGTTGGCCTATCACTAAAAAGGCCTAATGAGAAAAATAGTGAGAAAAATAGGCAAAAGTGGTTATGAGATTAGGGATGTGTTTCCATGGATTACAGATGGATATAATTACATAAGGTTATTTTTAAATACATGAAATAATTTTCATAATTGGATATAATTTTTGGATATGTGTGTGTATGGAAAAAAATTATTCTCAATCTGACTTGTCTAACATAATGAGGTCTATGTACAATGAAGTCATGAGATTGGTCTATAAGACCAATATTACTATTTTATCCTATAATATATTTATTTTAAGTTAATTTTAGTATGTTTTAGGATATTATAAAACTATTTAAAGTTCATTAAAGTGAATCTACATGTGTTATAAGTCATTATTTATATGATTGCATTTTGGAGCATTCAGGCAAATTTTTGTATCTTAGATTGATGTTCCTAAGGTGATTTGCCTATAGTTAAAGAATATAATTCACGTTATTTTTTTCCATAGGTATCATAGGTTCATTTTAATTTATTTTTTTCATTATAATTTCCTATGAAGGTGTGAAAATTCAAAGGTTCTTGATTGGGTTTTGAAACCTATTTACAATTTTGAGTGAGCATATGGAAGTGGTTAGTTTGAGGTCTTTTGTCCTGTATGGTGAAGTCTAATGGACATGGTGATGACCCTGAGGTCATGTAGGTTATATTAATGTGATTTTTTAATATATTTATGTTTAAAATTTGAGTGTATACTTCTAATATTCAAAGCAGACTCTATGGTAGTGAAAATGCCTAATTGTGAGTAGGCCTAATGGTGTGGTTCAAGGAGTGAATTGAAATAAATGGTGTAGGGGACCTAAGGTGATATTATAAAGGGTATAATTTAATTTTTTTTGAATTATTTCATCTATTTATGGAGTCTCAATATTTTCCAAGGTGGTCAAGGTAAAATATGTGCTTTGACAAGGCTTATTTGCATTAGGTCTCTATTAGGCCTAATGGTATTTTTAGTCCTTATGAGTGGTGAGTGACATATGTAATGATATTTTATCATATTAAATTTTTATTTTGATATATTAATAATTTTATTCAAGTATGGATAGGTTTGTGTCTGACCAAGGTTGGTGAAATCAAGAGTCAAGTATAAAAAGGTCTAATAGGTCTAATTTGACTAGTTAGAACATTGAGGTGGTGAAAAAATGAAATAAAAGTTTGGAAACTAGGTAAAGGTATTTAATTTAATCATATAGGTAGGTTTGATATGTTATTAATTAATAATAGTGATTATATAGATGTTTATCAAGGTCATATGACCTAAATCTATGAAGAAGAGGGTTAGATGAACGAAGAGGCCTAATATGCTATTTGAGAGAGAGAAGAGTGTGAAGAGAAAAATAAGGTGATAATAATTAGTTGAGTAAGAAAAAAGTGTCCAAATGTTATCATAGGTTCCATGTGGATGATATGGTTCTAATTTATCTAAGGGTTGGTGCCTCCTTACAAGTTGTTGCTTGTTAAAGGACTAGTTGAGTTGGTGCTTAACTACTGAGGGGTTAGTACTCCTTGTGGGGTTGGTGCCACACTAAATATTGATTAATTGATTATATTACGATATTAAAATATATGATTCATTGGGTTTTATCCTCCTTGATGTTTTCCAACATATCTCTTATTTTTATAGGTTATATGCTTATGTGGATGCTTGTTTAAGCATTAGTTGATGTATGAGTTTGAATGAATACTTCATGAATGATAAATGAAATTGAATTATTGTTTTAAGGGTGATAATTCATCCCCCCATCTCATTATATGTAATTCCAATAATTTTTATCATATCAGGTCCTTTAAATTAGGCCTAATAGCCTAAAAGAGATCCTAAACAAGTGAAGATGGCTAGTCAAGCACAAGGTAGTTTCTTTACAAGCAAGGCTTAATTATTTAATGGATATAATTATAATTTTTGAAGTGTCAGGATGAGAAGATATTTTATGTCTAAATTTCATGATGTTTGGTAATTATTTTTGGATGGACACACTACACCTTTTATTCCTCCTACAGATGTAACAGGTAAGAAGGCTAGTGACAACAATTTAAAAGCAATGAATGGTATTCCTTGTGTCCTATCAGAAGTAGAGATTATGAAGGTGATAAAATATATTTATGTAAAATATATGTGGGATAAGTTGAATACTATACATGAGGGATACTCCAAGGTCAATTTGGCTAAATTTCAAACTCATATAAGATATTCTGAAAGCCTATGGATGAATGAAGATGAGACCATTTTAGCCTACCTATTAAGGATTGATGAAGTGGTTAACATCATAAGATGCCTAGGTGAATAATTTGAAGAGTCTAATATTATTAAAAATGTATTGATATCTTTAACTCCTAATTTTGATTCTAAATTATTTTTTGTTGAAGAGATGCAAGATCTAGACAAGCTAGAGATGGATGGACTTCATGGCACCCTAATATCCTACGAGATGAGTACAAGTGAAGGAAGACATGAAAAGAAGGAAGATGCACTAAAGGTAGAAAATAATTTGAAGGAGAATAATACACAAGGTAATAAAGTCAAAAATAATGATGATTCTTATATTGATGATGATGAGTTGATAGTTATGTTGGTAATAAATTTGAAAACTAGTTTAGGTAAATAAAAGGGTAAGGTGCCATTCAAGTTTTTTAATTATGAATAAATTGGAAATGTTTATAATAAGTGCCCTCATAAGAATAATAAAAATCATGATTAATACCATGATAAAGGTCATTATGATGACATGAAGTCTTATAGGTCTGATAAGAGCAAGAAAAGTTTTAGAAAGTATGATGACAAGAAAAAATATTTCAAGAACAAAAGAAGTTTTTACACCAAGGGAGATTGTAACTCATTTGATGAGAGTGAAAAAATTGATTTTGAAAGTGACCATGAAGGTGATGGTCTTAATGTCAATGAATTTCTCTTCATGGTTGAGGAAGCAAGATATTCAAATCAAGAAGAGTCCATATGGTTTGGAGGTACTATTGGTGATTCAGATGAAGAAGAAGATGAGGTGGAATTTGAGGCTAAGTTTTTGAATGATCTAGAAGAAATGAATATGTTGGGGATCAACCAACACTAGATTACACTTGTGAAAGCAATAAACGCGGAAATAAATCAGATAGATAAGTAACTAGAATGATAAATAGCACAGAACAAGAGATACAAGAAACCACCCTAAAAACTTGTATTAAAACTCTTTACAAAAGGAATACAATTGAAGAAACTTCTTTCTTCCACACCTTTCTCAGATGCACAAGATCTCTCACTAGATCTCTATTCCTCAAGAGCTCTCTCTCTCAAGTACAATCAATTCCAACAACCTGGATTGATTCAACTCAGTACTGTCCTTCAAACATTCACAATGTTCTACTCATACTCACACAATAGCTAAGAAGATCTTTCCTACATATAGAATTAGGAAACTTGAGCATGCACTTACAACAAACAATTAAGCCTCTTGAACAAGGGCTCTAAAAATAATATTGCTAACAATAGAGACGCGAGCTTGAGACTACAACTCAAACTCATCATGCAAACACTCACTTTTGTCCTCGTAAATCACTTTCTGGACACACAGGTAACCGACGTCGGTTCCTGCCTATTCGCCTGTGACCGTCGCCGGCTGACCCACTGTCAATGTCGGCACCTCTGCAACTGTACCTGATCGACATCGGTCGCTCCTGACCGATGCTGGTGTTTGTGTAGACCCAAACCTATTAAAGTCTGCTCCTTGGTGAAGCTTTTAGCTCCACACCCTAACAATCTCCCACTTGGAGATAAACAGTTGCACCAGTACCTGTACAACAAAATCTTCTAGCTCCTCCATCTTCAACTCAATCATGAAGACCAACAGAAGTTGAATGAAGATTCAACTTCTCCTTTGTAACTGGATTTTTTAGCATATCAGCAGGATTCCTATCTGTATGGATCTTCTCCAGCTTCAACTCACCATCTTCCAATACCTGCAGTATGAAATGGTACCTTAGCTGTATGTGCTTGGTTCTTGAGTGAAAGGCTGAATTCTTAGCCAAATGGATTGCACTCTGACTGTCACTATACAATCTGCAACTCCCATGCTCCCTTCCAAGCTCTTCCATGGACCGTGTCATCCATATCATCTCCTTGCTAGCTTCTGTGGCTGCAATATACTCTACTTTTGTAGTTGACAAGGCAACAACCTTCTACAACTTAGATATCTAGCTAACCGTCATTCCACCTACAGTAAAAACATAAACTGTGGTGCTCCTCCTGCCATCCAAATCACCTACCATATCTGAATCTACATAACCATGTAGAGAAGTATCTGAACCTCCATAGCACAAGTGTCTATTGCTGGTTCCTCTCAGATATCTAAGGATCCACTGAACTGCTTTCCAATGTTCCTTTCCTAGATTGGCCATATACTTACTTACTACTCCCACTGCTTGGGCAATATCCAGTCTAGTACACACCATTGCATACATCAAACTCCCTACTGCGGAAGAATATGGAACCTTACTCATGTACTCTACCTCATCATGTGAATTAGGACATTATTCTTTACTCAACTTAAAATGTCCAGCCAAAGGTGTGCTTACCGGTTTAGCATCCTACATATTGAACCGTTTCAACACCTTGTCCACATAATCCTCTTGAGACAATATCAACCTGTGATTTTTCCTATCTCTCTTAATGCTCATGCCAAGGATTTTATTTGATGCTCCCAAATCCTTCATAGAAAACGTTTGAGCTAATTTCACTTTAAGCTCAGAGATATCCTACATGTGTGATCCTGCAACCAGCATATCATCCACATACAGCAATAGAATAATATATCTACCATTATCAAATCTCTTAAAATATACACAATGGTCAGATTGACATCTACTGTAGCCATGCTCAGTCATAAACATGTCAAATTTCAAATACCATTGCCTAGGAGCTTGCTTGAGGCCATACAAGCTTTTCTTCAATCTGCACACCAACTTCTCCTTACCCTTGACCTCAAATCCTTCAGGCTATTCCATGTATATTTCCTCATCCAAATATCCATGAAGAAACGTTGTCTTAACATCTAGCTGCTCAAGATGCAAATCCTCAAAAGTAACCAAAGATAATACAACTCGTATAGAAGTCATCTTAACAACAGGAGAAAAAATCTCACCAAAGTCAATACCTAGCTTTTGTGCAAATCCTTTCACTACCAATCTAGCCTTATATCTCATCTGTCCATCCTCACCTTCCTTCAACCTGTAGGTCCATCTGTTCTTCAATGTTCTCTTACCAGCTGGTAATTCAACCAAATCCCATGTTTGGTTCTCTCTTAAGGACTCCATCTCCTCAACCATGCCACGCTCCCACTGACTCTTGGAATCCACCTGTAATGCTTCTTCAAAACTCTCTGGTTCTCCACCATCAGTTAGCAATAAATAATATAAGGAAGGAGAATATCTAATTGGAGGCTTACTTACCCTTTCTGACCTCCTGATGGGTGTCTTAGACTCGCTCTCAACATGTTGTCCACCCAAATTTTTTGACAGTGACCGACCTCGGCCACTTGTAGACCTGTTACTGGCCGACACCGGTTCTTCCTGGATGACATCGGTGCCTGTTCTGCCGACGTCGGTCTCTGTATGACCGACATCATTTTCTGTACTGCCGACGTCGGTTCCTAACCTGCCGACGTCAGTCTCTGTGTTTTCCTATAAGTGATTATTTCTTTTTCCTGCGAGCTCATTTTGGACCATCACTTCGTCCAATTCCTCATTGCTCTGCCCAATTTGATTCAGATTCCTTATCTGATCACTATACATCACTCTTTTATTGAAAACAACATCACGACTCCTGATTACCTTGTTAGTTCCTAGATTCCAAAATCTAAAACCAAAGTCATCTGAGCCATAGCCAATAAACGTGCACCTCATAGACTTAGCATCAAGCTTCTTTCTATTTTCCTTATCTACGTGCACAAAGGCTTCACAACCAAAAACTTTGAGATATGAGAGATCAACTTTTTTACCTGTCCATGCCTCTTATGGAATTCCACCATCTAGAGCTGTAGAGGGTCCTCTGTTAATCAGGTACACTGCGGTGTCAACAGCTTCTGCCCAAAACTCTAAGGGCAACCCAGCATGTAATCTCATACATCTTACACGCTCCATGATTGTTCTGTTCATCCTTTTAGCAATTCCATTCTGCTGAGGTGTCCTTAGAACCATCCTTTGCCTATAGATTCCGTGTGTGTAACAGTACCAGTTAAACTTAAGACTGCAAAACTCACCGCCATTATCATATCTCAAGCACTTTAATCTTCTGCCTGTTTCATTCTCAACCATAGCTTTCCAAATCTTAAAAGTCTCAAAAACATCAAATTTCTTTTTAATACAGTAGATCCATACCTTTCTTGTAGCATCATCTATGAACGTAACATAGTATCGTGATCCTCCAATAGAGGCTACCTGAGCCGGTCCCCACATGTCTGTGTGAACAAGCTGCAACTTATGCCTTTTCTTAGTAGACCCAGTCTTGAGAAAACTAACCCTTTTCTATTTTCCAAATACACAATGCTCACAAAATTCTAGATCCATACTTTTCAAATCTAAAAGCATACCTTTAGACTTAAGAATTGACATCCCCTTCTCACTCATGTGGCCAAGCCTTGAGTGCCACAATTTAGCATCCACATCTGAAGTAGATAATACAGAAGGAGATTTGTTAGTAACACAATTACACAAATAGAGAGTACCTTCTCTCTTACCTCTGGCCATAACAAGTGCACCCTTGGTCACCTTCCAAGAATCTGCTGTGAGATTTACTGTACAAACCTCATCACCTAACTTTCCTATAGAAATCAAATTTCTCTTCAAGCTAGGAACATGCATCACATCTCTCAACACCCATGTGTTGCCATTCTGCATCTTCAGTTGCACTTTACCTTTGCCAGTAATCTTACAAGGCTCATCATCCCCTAAGTACACTATTCCAAAATCTCCATGGATATAGTCATTGAAATATTCTCTGTTAGGGGTAGCATGGAAAGATGCACCAGAATCTAATACCCAAGATTCTATATTATTATGCAAAGAGAAAATTAGAGCATCTTGTGCAATACCTGCAACCTTTGTCTCTTCCTTTCCTTCGTGCTGATTGTCCTCCTTAGGCTTTGACCAGCAATCTTTGCTTATGTGCCCCAACTTTCCACAGTTCCAGCATTGTGGCCTTCTGCCATTTCTGGATTTGGATCTACCTCTTCCCTTAGACTTAGATCTTGATCTCCTCTTGCTCCTTTATTTTTGCCTTCCTCTGCTCTCTAGATTTAAAGCATTCCCAGATGTCTCTTCTGTGCTTTTCTTGTGAATTTCCTCATTTAAGATAACACTAACAACATCCTCTACTTTCAAAATATTCGAAGCAGATGCAGTATTAGAAACTGCCATTACCAAGCCATGCCAGCTTTCAGGCAAAGAGCATAATATTAAAAGAGCTTTTATTTCATCTTCAAATACAATATTGACTGAACTTAACTGATTAACAATACCATGGAAATCATTCAGGTGATTAGATATAGATCCACCTTCTTGCATATGCAAATTAAATAACTGCTTCATAAGATATACCTTATTAGAAGCAGAGGGTTTTTCATACAAATTTGCTAACGTAGTCATTAACTCTATCATTTTTTTTGCCTGTGATAAATTGGATATCACAGTGGATACTAGACTCAGTCTTATAGACCCCAGAGCCTTTCTGTCAAGAACTTCCCATTCTTCATCCTCCATGTCCTTGGGCTTCTTTGCAATCCCACCTAACGGTAAGTAAAGATCTTTCTGATACAGATATTCCTCTATCTGCATTCTCCAATGTTGATAGTTCTTGCCATTAAAATTTTCCATTCTCAACTTACTTTCTTCTGCCATTGCTTCTCCCACTCAAACAGAAATCCCTGTAGAAACCCCTGTGAGCAACCTGTAATCCAAACACACTACACAGATCTGAACCACCTGTTAGTGAACCTGAGCTCTGATACCACTTGTTGGGGATCAACCAACACTAGATTACACTTGTGAAAGCAATAAACATGGAAATAAATCAGATAGATAAGTAACTAGAATGATAAATAGCACAGAACAAGAGATACAAGAAACCACCCTAAAAACTTGTATTAAAACTCTTTACAAAAGGAATACAATTGAATAAACTTCTTTCTTCCACACCTCTCTCAGATGCACAAGATCTCTCACTAGATCTCTATTCCTCAAGAGCTCTCTCTCTCAAGTACAATCAATTCTAACAACCTGGATTGATTCAACTCAGTACTGTCCTTCAAACATTCACAATGTTCTACTCATACTCGCACAATAGCTAAGAAGATCTTTCCTACATATAGAATTAGGAAACTTGAGCATGCACTTACAAAAAATAGTTAAGCCTCTTGAACAAGGGCTCTAAAAATAATATTGCTAACAATAGAGATGCGAGCTTGAGACTACAACTCAAACTCATCATGCGAACACTCGCTTCTGTCCTCAGAAATCGCTTTCTAGACACACAGGTAACCGACGTCAGTTCCTGCCTATTCACCTGTGACCATCGTCGGCCGACCCACTACCGACGTCGGTGCCTTTGCAACTGTACCTGACCAATGTCGGTCGCTCCTGACCGACGTCGGTGTCTGTGTAGACCCGAACCTGTTAAAGTCTGCTCCTTGGTGAAGCTTTTAGCTCCACACCCTAACAGAATATGGTTAAGAAAAATAATAAGGTGATGCGGTCTCTTGTCAAATATTATGAGGAAAAAATTATTTTATTTGAAGAGAGATTGAGATAACTCGAAGGAACAAGAAAAAATAGTCAAATAGGTGGATATTCAAATTGAGATTGTGACTACAAGACTAAAGGTTAAAAAATAAGAATGTGTCAAGTATGTAACTAAAGTGGATTCATTAAGCACTGAGTTGGATCAGGCATCAATTAAGGTAAAGTTATCTGTAAAGTTTGAAAAGAGTAACATGATCTAGACAACATCCTGAGTAGTCAAAATATTTATAATGACAAAATAGGTCTTAGTTTCAATGGAGACCAAGAGAAGAAAACTAATTTTATCAAGGAGAATTAGAACTTAAAGGTCAATGTTCAATCAAGGAATGATGGTGATGATAGAATGAATACTAATAATATCTTACAATCTAATACTATAAGGTATGTTAATCCTTTCAATGGTTATTATTATTCATGTAACCAATTTGGTCATAGAGCAAGGCATTGTAGAAGATCCTCCAAGAATGAATATGCATAGAACGATGAGGAGAATAATCAATCAAGAGGTAATGGTAATGGTGTGTTTTCATCAAGAGTAATAGTGTGTTTAAATTATCAAAAGGGTGTTCATATTGTAAAGTTTTGTAAGTATGTATTCTCAAGTCAAAACAAGAAGATTGAGGCCCCTAGAGTGAAATAAATAAGACAAGATAGTGAATGGAAACCGAAGGTAGCTAAGGTGAATGATGATCAATATGCAAGTACAAGTGGACTATTTGCCATGGTGGAACATATTTAAAATGTAAAGGAGTGCTAATACTTCTCCATATTAACTCAAGTTGTGGATTAAGGAGTCAAGACAAGTAGACCAAGTCAGAATGTTGTTCAAATGGAAATTAAAGAGGTCAAGCTAAAGAGGCTATTCAAACCTAAGAGGATCATGAAGAAAGTTTAGTCTAGTAAGGACATGGAGATTTGGGAATCTCTTTAGTTTATGTTGTTTTAGTACCCTAGAGAATAAGTGACTTCATTAAGCTTCATTGAGGCACTCATCTAGTAAGCAAAATCATGAAGGATGTTTGGTCTTAGGGGGAACTTTGTATTATTTTTTTCATATCCAAAGTTCAATCAATAGTCTATTGGAGGTGTGATTGTAAGAGATAGGTTACAAATAATTTATATGATGACTTGATCAAAATAAGTCACATTCATGATAGTGTTTTAATACCTCATATAAATAATGGGATCCAATCATGATCCAAGAGTAGGTGTGTGTGCCAATAAGATCTGTAGCAATCATGAATAAATTTGATTTATGGATTGGTTTGAAAGATCAATATGTGGCCTAATGAGGGGTAAAGTTTAGTTTATAATGTGTTATATCTCATTAAATAATTTTTAGAGGTGTGAAAGGTTGTGTCAAGTATGTTGACCAAATCTAAGGTCATAGTTTGAAGGAGAAAGCATGAAATATGGTTTTGAGGTTTCTTCTATGCACATAATGAGGCATTATAGACCTGAGAAGGATTTTATTATGCTTGTTGGAATGTGCATAATTTTCATGAGATCCTAATAATTTCATGAAATTTGGGGAAGAATCATAACTAAAGTTTCCAAGTATTAGTTTTTGTATTAAGTGTCCAAGCTTTATGAATGATTGTTAGTATTATAAGGTGGTCTTAACCCTCTCTAAGACCCTAAAAATGACTTGATATGGAATATCTTGATATAAATGGATAAAAATGAATTGTATGATCTATTTTTATGATTTTATCATGTAGAGGACTTTCTCAGGCACCTCCAAGTGGTATTAGTGTGTCATAAGAGTGAGTGGAAGCTATTGGAAACCCTTTGTTTCTCAATTTTTTGATGTAATAGTTAGGATTGACCAGGTCAAAACATGAAAATGATTATAATATGATGTTTGAGACTTGTATTTTGTGTCCATGTAAGTTTATAATTATGTTATAGACTTAAAATATGCTAAATTGATCATGTAAGTTGGCCTATTGCTAAAAAGTCCTAGTGACGAAGATAATGAGAAAAATAAGTAGAAGTGGTAATGAGATTAGGGATGTGTTGTCATGGATTAGGAATGGATCTAATTGAATAAGTTTATTATTTAAAAATTGAAAATATATCCCCATTGGATATATGTTTGGATATGTGTGTGTATGGCAGAAAGTTGTTCTCAATCTGACTTGTATAACACAGTGAGGTCTATGTATAATGAAACCATGAGATTGGTCTGTAAGACCAATATTATTATTTGATACTATAATATACTTGTTTTAAGTTAATATGAGGATGTTTTAGGATAATATAAACCCATTTTATTTCATGAAAGTGAATCTATAGGTGTAATAAGTCATTGTTTCTATGACTATGTTTTGAAGCATTCAGGCAATTTTTTATGTGTTAGTAAGATTGATGTTCCTGAGATGATTTTAATAAATTTAAAGAATATAATGCACATGAATTTTTTATATATGTCTCAAAGATTAATTTTAATATATTTTTATTCATTATAGTTTACTATGAATGTGTGAAAATTTAAAGGTTCTTGACTAGGTTTTGAAGCCTATTTGAAGTTCTAAGTGAGCATATGGAAGTGGCCAGTTTGGGATCTTTTATCCTGTATCAAGTATAATGGCATGGTGATGACCTTGAGTTCATGGAGGTTATATTAATTTTATTTTTTCATATAGTTATGTGTCAAATTTAACTGTATGCTTCTGATATTCAAAGTAGACTTTCTAGTAGTGAGAAGGCCTAATTGTGAGCAGGCCTAATGGTGTGGTTCAAGGAGTGAAATGAGCTAAATAGTGTAGGGGACATAAGGTGATATTATCATGGTTATAATTAAATTTTGTGTGAATTATTTCATCCATTTATGTATAATCAATATGTTTCAATGTGGTCAAGGTAAAACATGTGCTTTAAGAAGGCCTAATTGTATTAGGTCTTTATTAGGCCTAATGGTGTTTTTGGTCTTTATGAGCGATGACCAATATATCTAATGGTAATTTATCCTATTAAATGTGTTTTTTTATATATTAAAATGGTGATAAAAGTATGGATAGGTTTGTGGCTGACCAGGGTTGGTGAAATAAAGAGTTAAGTATAAAAAGGTCTAATAGACCTAATTTGACTAGTTAGAACATTGAGGTGGTGAATGAATGAAATAAAAGTTTGGAAATAAGGTAGATGGATTTAAGTCCATAACAGAGGTATGTTTAATATTTAATGAAGTTATGATAGTGATTATATATATTATGAGCAAGTTCATATGACCTAAATCTACTAAGAAGAGGGCTAGTTGAGCGAAGAGGCCTAATAGGCTATTTACGAGAGATAGAAGAGTGTGAAGAGAAAAATAAGATGATCATCACCAGTTGAGTGAGAAATAGGTGTACAAATATTATTATATGTTCTATGTGGATGATTTATTTCTAATTTACATAGAGCGTTGGTGCTACTTTCAAGTTGGTGCTTGCTAAAGGACTAGTTAAGTTGGTGTTTGACTAGTGAGGGGTTGGTGTTCCTTGTGGGACTAGTGCCTCACTAAATATTGATTCATTACTTATAGGACTGTATTATAAGATATGTTTCAAAAAAAATTATCTCCATTGAGGATTTTATACATATCTTTTGTGTTCATAGGTTATATGCTTATGTAGATGCTTGTTTATGCATTTGTTGATGTATAAGTTTGAATGAATGCTTCATGAATGATAAGTGAAACTGAATGATTATTGTAAGGTAAACAATTCAAACCTATCAATATATTTAATTCTAAAATTAATTCCACACATAAGACCAAGGACCACATAAAAATTTCATAAATGTTACAAAAAATAAGGCTAAGGGCCACATGCAAGGTGGCGTAAAAATGTCACAAAAAAGGGACATCAAGGATGTCACATAAAACTTGGCCAAGGGCCACACATAATAGTCATGTAAAAGATTAACATTATTAATGTAACTTATAACAAAAAACTAGTCTACACACACATATATGTCACATCATAGTATAATGACATATCTATGTATCATTGTGTAAGATACAAGTAATAATCAAGGCATGTGTAAGTAATATAAGTATCTCATCATGATACAAATGTCATAGAAATATATAATATGTAATAATAAAACATGTGGAATAAGATGCCCTCAATATCATCATGGCTAGTGAATAGATGGAAAACCAACATCTGATGTCCATGTTTAATATGTATGTCCTACATATCACTCAAATACTTTGAAATGGATGTATATTTAAATAATATTTCATCTACCAAACATTAGATTAAAAGACATATGCAAATATTGTAAACTAGCAATCATGTCATCTTAGGTTCTGATTTTTATTTATTTTTTAAATATTTGAATGTTTTCATCTTTTTTGATTTTTTTTTTTTGTATTTTAGAAATGTGGAATTTGTAAAGGCAAGCCAATGATCCTATTGATGTAAGTACCATGGGAAGTGTATGTATCAAATAATGTAAGGGTCCTTCTTCATGGGTGAGAGGGATCAAATATGGGTTGGCTAGAATCTAATAAAGATTCATGGGGAATACCACATCTGTCATGATCACTATCCATAGAACTCAGGCTATGATGAGTGAATTTATAAGACCGAGTGATCTATAATGTCCAATGTATAGTATAAGGGTGTCACTACTTCTATTGGTTTTGAAACACATTAAACTACCCACATTACTAAATAAATATGTATTATAGGAGATGGTGGCCTTTATGGTCTCTAAGTAACTCTCTGATGTGATCGATGTTGAATAGTTTTTTTTTTTTTTTTTTGTGTGTGTGTGTGTGTGTGTGTGTGTGTGTGTGTGTGTAACAATCGACAATGTATGTTGATCCTGAATAGGTGTGTCAACCATCTATAAATAATAATATTGAATATGTTTATCATCCATATCTAAATAATAATTTTTATTATGTATCATCCATCTTTAAATAAAGATTCTAAATATGTGTATAAACCAATCATATTTTTGGTGAGGGTGGAGGAGGATATATCACTAACTATAGAGGATACTCATACCATACACATATAATTATGAATACTCTATTATAGTATATGTACTTTAGGAATTAATACACTATAGAGGGAATTTCACAAAGTCTTTGCCTCTATGGATGTCCTAAAAACATATCAAAGATCCCATTATAAAATTAGGAATGTTGTGACTAATATTGTTGATTCCACCTAAAGAAGTAATATTATGTATCTAAAAAACCCCCAAAAAAAATTTGGAATTATATATCAGAGTACATTTTGGATGCATATTAGACCTAATTACCTCACTTGATACTAAAAGTGATAAATATTTAGTGCATTCATAAAGGCACAAGTAGAACTAAAGGAGGTTAACTAAGGTAATTAGCTAGAGGTAACTACAAATAAAAGGTGATATGGGCAACTATGTTACCTTATTATATGTCTTATGGGGTTTATGATGTATCAATATACGCATACATGGATAGTGTTGTTCCCAAAATCTGTCACTCATTTTTGGGACAACATATGAACTATTTTGGTCTTGCAAGCCAAAATTATCTCTTCCCTTCTCAAAAAATTGTTCTGAGCATTCAAATTCTTCATTATTCAAGATTTTTTAGTTAAGGGACTAGCAGGTTCAATAGGTTTAATGGCTTCAACGGGGGAATTCTCACAAAGGAACAAGTTCCCAACACTTAGGCAATTTCAAGATTGGTTCAATGCCTCGGTTCAACCAAAAGGTTCATCAGCAAGCTTCAAATAAAGGATTGAACCATTGAACCATTAAACCCCACTTCCAAAAGGTTCAAAGAAAGCTCCAAGAAAAGGAAGGAAGCGGAAGATTCCAAAGACCAGTTTAAAGAGATGGTTCAACCAAAGAGCAAGAAAGTGATGGAACCAAGCAACTGATAAAGACCACCTGAACCATTGAACTATTGAACCAATGAACTTTCAAAGGTTTAAAGGTTCATGGTTCAATATGGTTCAAACAACCAGCAACCATTGACATCCCCACAGATGTCAAATTTAAGGTAATGGAATATCTATTAATTTTCAAGTATAACGTGGAACTTGAAGGATGAACCAAGCGACCAGCTGAAGAAGATAGCTCGAGAGCTCCAATTGTAGCAAGAAAGAAGAGAAGGCTACAAAAGATATTGAAATATCTATGAGAGAGTTATTTTTAGTAGGTGAAACAGTCCACCAAGTAGTCATTTGAGAACACCAAATCAAGGATGCAACCTATTTTTCTTCCATGAAGTAAAGGTAAAGTGGAAAAATAGGCAAATAAGAAGGAAAGGACTAGACAACCTATACTTTGGAGGAGACATATGAGATGAATTGGCATGCCACAGTTAAGACTGATGCACTGTTCCAAGCATGGCCCCTTGACAAAATTGAAAATGTATTCAAGGCATTGAATGTAGTATGGGCTGTTCCATGGAAAAAAGTGCCAAGCCTTTCTTGGTTGCTACATATTGTAATCTCTTGTTTTATGTAATGGATATCTTTTCATTATAGAAGCAAAACTCTACCTAAATTGAAAAGTGATTACTGAGACTTTAAGCTCAAATTGTTGATCATATTTCTTTATCTAAATGAGAAAGCAAGTTACTTTTAGACTTTGTGCTATTATAGCTTATGTTATTTTATGGAATTGTTCTTATGTCCATTTCCTAAGAGCATTCTTGTTTATTTAATTTAACAAGCAAAACTAGTGGAAGTAATCAGGAAGGTGTCCTGAAGCCAATTATGAAAAGACTTTGTGCTGTCACAATTGTCTTCAGTGTGTTTTTAGTTTCTTTCTATGTAAAGGATTTTTGGGATGACTTTGTGCCCCCATTATCCTTTGTATTTCACTCTTTAGGCAGTTAAGGTGGAGACTTTGTGTTGCACCTCATTTTGCTGGTTATTGCACCCTTGTTACCTGTTGGTTACTCACCAAAAATAACTCTTGCGCTCTACTGCAAGACCACTTCTAAAAGAAGAGAAGTGCCTTCAATATTATCACTAAGATTTCTCCTTTCTTTGTGAACATCATCTTTGAAAAAATAGATATGGATGGTGTATTCCTACCCTTGAGTGTTATTTTTTGCTTATATATGTAGTATATAGCTCCTCATATTTATAGGGAACCTCCCCTTGATGAGAGGAGAGATTTGTCCACCTATGATGTGCTAAACTTGCACATTTGGCCAACCAATCTCCCTATGCTGTGGTTGAAGAGACATATTTTGCTCATCAGTTAGCTGGTGACAAAATATTCAACCAATAGTTTTTGGTGGCTCCGCTGGGGAAGAGCGTGTAGTTTGAAGCCTCAAGCTACAAGCTGAAGCAGGGCTAGTTATTTTCCATTTTAATTCTACAATCTAGCAACTCCATGCTATACTAGAAGCTAGAGAGCCCAAGGTGTTGTTGACCCTATTTTTGAGTTGGTGCAACATGGCAATTTTGATTTGTTCCCTCCCCAACATCAAGTTCAACAATCTAGGAGTGTTCCTCCTAACCATACTAGGTCACCAACATAAGGCAGAGCTTCTTTTTTTACTGTCAGTAGAGCTTTTCCTATACATACTCCACCTAGATTTGTTATCCCCCTTTTTCATAATCAAATCATGGCAATTCAAGGCCCCTAGGGTAACTCTTTCGGCCCACTCAATTTAACCCCACATTTACATGAGCTACCATGCAGTTCAAGGAAGAATTTTCCTAAATTATTTGGTGATGGGAGAGTTTATCCATGAACATATTGTAGCCTTCAGCATAGCCTGTGGTGTGATAGGCATGGAGTATGAGGACGTAGTAGTCAGGCTATTTATGGAAACATTGCAAGGTGCTGCTACAGACTAGTTCTACCATTTACAAGCTCAGACTGTGACCGATTGGAACACTCTTAAAGCTAAATTTGATGCCAAGTTCAAGCCTGTAAATGATGTGCATGCCTTGCTAGCCCAGCTCACATAGATGAAGAAGGAACCTCATGAACCTAAGGAAATAGATTCCTACAATTTCTCAGCCAACACCTGAGAACCTTAAATACTTCTTCATCAACTCACAACTACCTGAAGTGAGTTTTCTGCTGAGACGGGCTAGCCACATAGACCTTGTTGTTGCTCAAAATTTGGCTACTGAGGTAGAAAATGACCTTATCTTGGCAAGAAAGATAAGGAGAGATACTAACAGAGGGAAATCCTCTTCATCTTCTAAATACTCACCTATAGTCACCACTGATCCAATGGTGCAGAAGCTGGCAAATGAGTTGCTAGCTCTTAGAAAGCAAATGGCGCAAGGGATGTCATATGCTCCTTCATACATAGATATATCAAGGAGGACATTCCCTAATTAGTCATACCAAGGCCATGCTATCAAGAATCAAGGGCAGCCAAATCATCTTCCTCCCCCTCAAGAGAAATTGGCCATTGAAGCACCTACAACTAATTCAATGGTCAGATATCTTGAAGTAGAATTAGATTTCTCCTTTCAGCCTGAGTTGAACCCAAAAGATGACACTAATCTCTTCATAGAGGGAGAAGAATAATTAGCTAGTGAATCCAACATTAGTTTCCTAAATTACCAAGATGAATGAAAAAGTGAAGGTAAAATAATTGATGGAACATACACTGTATTCACTCGGTCCAGGAACCAGTTAGCCTAGCAAGCTGATAAAGAAAAAATAGAGGAGCGACCTCAACTAGCAATTTCAATTGCTAAGTGAGGAACCACTTTGCCTTTTTAGCTAAAGGACCTTATGATTTCAAGAGAGATAAGTAAATCAAACATCCCTATGCCTTCTACTTCAAATTCACAGACCAATCTTCCCCCTCCCAAAAACCAAAAGGATAAACTCCCATCCTTTGTTCCTAGTTCATTTCAGACATTTGACATAATTGACCATATAAAGAAAACCAAAATTCAAATGTCTAAATTTAAATTCCTATAATCTAACCCTGAGCAGTTAGATAAGTTGGTTTAATGTGTAAAGAACTAAGTTGTCCCTGTAGGACAAGCAATCCCAAAGGTAACTCATGATCCCCAAATAACACATCCACTATGAATAACCTTGTCATTACTTCTCCCACTGCTCCCAAGAGGACTGAACCATTTTATGTCTCCTTATTGATAAATGGACACCAACTGAATATTTGCATCATAGATTCTGGTGCATCTGATAATGTCATGCCTACCAAAGTGGTGAAATCCCTTGGTCTCATGCTGACCAAGACATTTTGGAGATGTTTCTCCATGGAGAACAAACAAGTGCCACTATTGGGACAAATCAAGGATGCCTAATTTGCATTTGTAGCATTCCCAGATAAGAGAATCAAGATAACTATCCTGGTGGCCGATGTCCCAACATCATACGATATCCTTCTTGGGAAAAATTTCTACAAAAATGTTGGTGGTGAATTAAGCATGGACCTATTTGAGGTGAGGATCCTAGTTAAAGGTGTTATGTAGAGATTGCTCCCTGAAAAGGAATCAAAATATGTGGTCACTCAAACATCAGCACCTGAAGCTCAAATTCTATTTGAGTCTTCAGGCATGGGTAATTAATTTTTATCTACGAAGGAAGTCCATGAGGTGTCTGATGAAATTCCTGAATATGTTAACCTAAAAATTAGTTCAAATGGAACAACAGAAGGATTGATGGAGCACAGTGCAAGTGTAGAAGAATCTCCCCCTCCAAATGAAGAAGAATCTAAGGAAAAATTAGTGTCTAATGAGGTATGGATTCTAGAATTCGATGGCAGCTACTCCTCTACCAGTTTAGGAGTTGGGATTGTGTTGATAGCTCCTCAAGGAGATATTTTTCCTTCTTCATACAAGTTGCAGTTCAGAAACACCAACAACACAGTTGAGTATGAATCTCTATTGCTTGGATTGAAGGCTACTCAAGACAAAGGCATCAAACTCCTTCATTCCAAAGGAGATGCTGAACTGGTGGTTTGTTAGGTAAGGAACCTATATCAAACCAAAAATGAGAGATTGTGCCACTACCGCAATCTAGTCTAAGACCAAATTGAAAGCTTTGATGCTTTTAGCATCTCTGCCATACCCAGGGAATTCAATGACTAAGTTGATGTACTGGCTATTTCAGTAACTCTCTTGGTTCCTCACCCTAATTTTAAGAGAGATAGGTACACTATTAAACTAGTCTTTTGACCAAGTGTGCCTGAAAATGCCAATCATTAGCAAGTGTTCAATGGTGACAACCAAATCATTGTTTTCTTGGAGCAAAAAGATAGCTTTGAACAACTTCATTTTGAAGGCAGTGAACCTTAGAAGCTTAAACTAGCCCCTGAATCAAGTGCAGATGTAGGTGAAGAATTCTTGCAACTTAAAGGAAATAAAATCCCAAAAGCCCTGGTTTCCCTTGAGAAGCTGTTTGACAAACATGACAAGTTCATCAAACAGTAGCAAATGGATTCAAGCTCCTCCCAAGAGTTTGATCAAATAAATCTAGGTACCAAAGAAAATCCCAAGATGGTGAACATTAGGAAGTGCTACACTCAAGAGGAGAAGTTTAAGTTCACTACTCTACTTCACCAGTACATAGATGTTTTGGCATACTTTTATGATGATCTGAAGTCACTCAGGCCTAAAAAAATTTGCCATGAGATTCATCTCAAGAGTGATTTGGTACCTCACAATCAAAAATATAGGTAGTACAATCTGAAAGTATTAGGTACTATTCTATCTAAAATATAGAAAATGTTGAATGTTAGGATAATTTTCCCAATCCATCAATCCACATGGATCGCCAACATAGTACCTGTGAGGAAGAAGAATGAAAAAATTCACCTCTGTATGGATTTCAAAAATTTAAATCAATCATCTTTAAAGGATAACTATCCTCTACCCATCATAGATCAATTCCTTCAAACAGTGTCTAATTCAAAAATATTATCAATGCTAGACAGCTTCTCAGGGCATAATCAAGTTGAAGTTGGTAAAGTAGACCAACATAAGACTGCCTTCACCACACCTTGGGGCACCTTTGCCTATCAAAGAATGCCATTTGGCCTAATAAATGTTGGCACCACTTTCCAAAGAGAAATGAACCTTGCTTTCAAAGATGAAATGGGTAAGTTCATTATGTTATACCTTGATGACTTGACCATTTTTTCCAAGCATCACCCTGATCATGTGCACCATTTACAATGAATGCTGGAATGATGCCGCCAGAATGACATTACTCTAAATCCCAAGAAGTCTATTTTTGGAGTAACAAAGGAGAAACTTCTTGGGCACATTGTATCCCAAGAAGGCATAAAGATTGACTCAAACAGAGTCAAGTCCATCCAGGAACTTACTCTACCCACAAGTAAAATTGTAGTTCACTCTTTCTTTGGAAAGGTGAATTTTTTACAAAGATTCATCCCTGAGTTCACTGAGAAGACTCGCCACATTGTGGACATGATGAAGGGCAAAGCCACTTTTTTATGGATTGCAAAAGGCAAATCAACATTTGAAGACATCAAAAAAGTGATTGCCCATGCACCAATTCTAGTTTGTCCAGATTATACCAAAGACTTCATAATATATAGCTATGCTTTTGAGCCTACACTTTTAGCAATTCTAGTTCAACAGAACCAAGAAGGTGTGGAATCTCTCATTTCTTTTATGAGCTATCCTCTCAAAGCTCATGAGATGAAGTACTCAAACATGGAGAAGCATGCTTATGCAGTGGTAAAGGTAGTGAAGTATTTCTACTTTTACATCCTAAATTCACACACTACTACCCTGGTTCCTAACACCACAGTCAAATCCATATTAACTCAACAAGAATTTGGAATGAAAAGAGGTAATTGGATTGCTAAAATCTAGGAGTTTGATATAGTCATCAAACCAATGAAGCTGGTGTGGGGAAGGGGCCTATGCAAATTGATTGCTGACAACAGACCAAAAGAAATAGAGCATGGAGAAGAAGAAATTAAAGATTCACCAACAGTCCTCTTTGTCTCCACCATGAATGAGTGGTATTCAAGTATTGCTCATTTCCTTACTTACGATGAGTGTCCTACTCACTTGTCTTGTAAAGAAAGGAGGACTATCAAGTTAAAATCTACCAATTTTATCCTGTGGGACAATGGCCTATATAAGAGGACCCTTGATGGAGTGTTCCTTCGTTGCGTGGATAAAGAGTAGCAGAACCAAATTTTGAAGTCTTTCCACAATTTGGCTTGTGGAGGACATTTTTTTGCACCAGTGACAGTGCATAAAATTCTACGAGCAAGGTATTATTGGCCTAATATATTTCAAGATGCATATAAATGGGTATGAAGATGTAAACTATGCCAATAGTTTATTGGAAGACCCAAATTAACTGCTCTACCTCTTAAGCTAGTGGTGATAAAAGAGCCATTTCAACAATAGGGAATTAATTTCATTGGTGATGTAAACCCATGTTTAAGTGTTGGGCATGATTATTTCCTCATAGCCATAGATTACTTCACCAAGTGGGTGGAAGCTATTCCAACCAAGCATGCTATTTTAGAAGTAGTGTGCATTTTTCTCAAGGAGAACATCGTTTACAGGTTTGGGGTCCCAACCAATATTGTCACAAATAACACAACTTTTTTCTCTTCCCAGGAGATTACTCAGTTCTATTTTTACTATGGGATTACCCTCTCCCACTCTTCTAATTATTTTCCACAACGAAATGGCCAAGCTAAATCAAGAAACAAGAACCTGGTGACTATCATCAAGAAGCTGGTAGATGACAACCAATGAACATGGAATAAAGCATTGGTTGATGCTTTATAAGCAGATAGAATTACACCCAAGAGGGCAATTGGTATGTCACCTTTCCAACTTCTTTATGGTCTCAATGCTGAGATACCAATCACCTTAGAATTTCCAGCATTGAAATTAGCTAAGGTAGTCAAAGATCAGACATATGAAAGCTCCATCGATGAGAGGATCATGTGCTTGACTGAGCTGGATGAGTAGTGAACTATGGTGGTGGACTGAATTGTTGCACATCAAAGTTTGGTGAAGAATCTCTTTAACTAGAAAGCAAAAAAATATTATTTCCAAATTGGAGATCAAGTCCTATTTTGGGACAAGAGAAGAGAACCAAAGGGAATGCATGGGAAATTTGATTCCTTTTAGAGAGGCCTGTTTACTATCCATCAGCTCAATGGTGAAAATAGTTTCTTGTTGAAGTATCAAGATGGCACACCCTTTTCTTTGCCTCACAATGAGCAGCATCTGAAGTACTTCAATTCTTGAAGTATCAGATAAGATCATCTATATATATGTATATTTGTATAGTCTTTAGTTCTATTTTGTGATTTTCATTTTCATTTTTGGTGCCTTTCTTTTTTGGATAGCATGACTCCATAGCCCAATGTCATACTTAAAGGTACTAGAGATTTTGGTTTCTACTCCCCTTAGCTATTCTAAGTTTTCAACTGAAGGAAGTTCCCCAACTGGAGCTAGCTATCGTTCCTAAAATCTGTCACTCATTTTTGGGACAACATATGAACTATTTTGGTCTTGTAGGCCAAAATTATCTCTTCCCTTCTCAAAAAATTGTTCTGAGCATTCAAATTCTTCATTATTTAAGATTTTTTAGTTAAGGGACTAGTAGGTTCAACAAGTTCAATGGCTTCAATGGGAAAATTCTCACAAAGAAACAAGTTTCCAACACTTAGGCAATTTTAAGATTGGTTCAATGCTTCGGTTCAACCAAAAGGTTCATCAGCAAGCTTCAAATAAAGGATTGAACCATTGAACCATTGAGCCCTGCTTCCAAAAGGTTCAAAGGTTCAAATAAATCTCCAAGCAAAGGAAGGAAGCAGAAGATTCCAGAGACTAGTTTATAGAGATGGTTCAACCAAAGAGCAAGAAAACAATGGAACCAAAGAACTAATAAAGACCACCTAAACCATTGAACTATTGAACCAATGAAATTTCAAAGGTTTATGGTTTAATATGGTTCAAACAACTAGCAATTATTGACGTCTCTATAGACATCAAATTTAAGGTAATGGAATATTCGTTAATTTTCAAATATAATGCAGAACTTGAAGGATGAACCAAGTGACCAGCTAAAGAAGATAGCCTGAGAGCTCCAATTGTAGTAGAAAAGAAGAGAAGGCTATAGAAGATATTGAAATATCTATGAGAGAGTTATCTTCAGTAGGTGAAATAGTCCACCAAGTAGTCATTTGAGAACACCAAATCAAGGATATGGCCTATTTTTCTTCCATGAAGTAAAGGTAAAGTGGACAGTTGAAAAAATAAGAAGGAAAGGACTAAGTGACCTATACTTTAGAGGAGACATATGAGATGAATTGGCACACCACAATTAAGATCGATGCATTTTTCCAAGCATGCCCCCTTGACAGAACTAAAAATGCATTCAAGGCATTGAATGCAGCATGGGTCGTTCTATGGAACAAAGTGCCAAGCCTTTCTTGGCTACTACATATTGTAATATCTTATTTTATGCAATGGAGATCTTTTCATTATAGAATAAAAAATCTACCCAAATTGAAAGGTGATTACTAAGACTTTGAGCTCAGATTGTTGATCATATTTCTTTATCTAAATGAGAAAGCAAGTTACTTTCAGACTTTATGCTATTATAGCTTGTGTTATTTTAGGGAATTGTTCTTATGTCTATTTCCTAAGAGAATTCTTGTTTATTATTTAACAAGCAGAACTAGTGGAAGTAATCAGGAAGGTGTCTTGAAGCCAATTGTTGAAAGACTTTGTGCTGTCACAATTGTCTTCAGTGTGTTTTTAGTTTCTTTCTGTGTAAAGGATTTTTGGGACAACTTTGTACCCCCATTATCCTTCATATTTCACTCTTTGGTAAATTGAGGTGGAGACTTTGTGTTGCACCTCATTCTGTTGGTTACTTTTCCCTTGTTACCTGTTGGTTACCCACCAGAAAGAACTCTTGCGCTCTGTTGCAAGACCACTTCTGAAAGAAGAGAAGTGCCGTCAGTATTATCACTAGGATTTCTCCTTTGTTTGTGAACATCATCTCTTAAAAAAGAGAGATGGATGGTGTAGTCCTACCCCTGAGTGTTATTTTATGCTTATATATGTAGTATATAGCTCCTCATATTTATAGGGAACCTCCCCTTGATGAGAGGAGATATTTTTCCACCTTTGATGTGGTAAACCTGCACATTTGGCTGACCAATCTCCCTATGCTGTGGTTGAAGAGACCTATTTTTATCATCAATTAGCTGGTGACAAAATATTCACCCAACATATATGACTTGAGCACTATATTTGTCACTCATACTTTTACATAGGACTATTTATATGTCTTTAACTTTAGTTAAATAGCTCACTCTCCTCAGTGGGTTTCAGTGTCGCTCGAGGATGGTTAAGGATTAATTTAACTAGGAAGGACTAACATCCTAAGTTATTATTATGGTTAACATAGGTTTATGTTAAAAATTTAAGTTACTAACTTCATATTAAACATAATTTAGACAAGTAATCAGAATTAGTAACCATAGATCAATTCATCACATGTAGGATTTATAATCAATCATGTAGCAAAAAATATTATTACATAAAGAGAAAACAAATTTAAAATTCATAGTTTCAGAATGCTATCAGCTGAGTTCACAAACACCTCATGACCTTTAAGGCCACCACACCATTTTTTAAATAAATAAAACATCACTCATTTACTAAACATGGGTGCCATTACTTAGAATAATGATTAATGATATAGTTATGATCAATATCATTAGTCTTCACATACCTTTAGATATTCTAGAAATGAATCTATATGATGAAATTATATTGGCATAGCCAATGTGACATTATAAAACAAGAGAGATCAATACATTATTTTTCCAAGGTATCTAATTAATTAGTCCTTAAATATATATTTATTTTAAGAGAAAGAATCTATGTATTAATAAAATAGCTAAATCATTTTTAGATAACTATATAAGAAATAAATCAATTATTTTCACATAATGTTCCATTATTATTTAATTAAATACATACATAATGAACCATCACATTCATATATAAATGAATTAAAAGAGAGTAGCAAGTGGTTCACATAAAACACAATCATGTGCAATAGAATCTAACTGACTTTCAAGTTGAGTGGATCCCAAATAAAATGTTTCACTTAAATAAATTTTATAATTTTTTATTGGAAAAGCCATGGGAAACAAGGAAATCATGTTCAACTATCGAAATAGAAATTGAAAGAAGATACAACCTAAGGAATAGAAATCAATAAGCACACATGTTTTAGTTATAAAATTATGCATCATCAAGTGACGTAGAAACACTATACAACTTGTTTTTTTCATTTAATTTATTCATAATGACAATATTAGATTTAAAAAATTCATTTAAGATATTTCAAATTCACTTTATTACATAAATATGCTATGTAAAAATATTATGCATGCTTACGAAACATCTCAATTAAGAAAAGGAGTTAGACTAACTTTTAATTCATTTAATATTAAATGCAAGAACAAAAGTATTAATTTTTAGATAAGTTATATGCAACATACATACCTTACATGCAACCAGATATGTCTGAAATGTGTGTTAGAAGGAAGGATTTTGATATAGTTTTTGTATGTGCCAACAACTAGTAATTTTGACTAGTTTATGCATAGCTGAAACAACTAAGTACTTGTAACCATAATAACAATGAGTGACTCGATTAGAAACATAGTTTCATCATATAAAGAACCCAACCTTGACATTTTTTTTTACATGAAAACATACACAAAATTCCAACAACCAATATTAATAAAAAACCCCAAGTCAAACTCATGCCATAGCCTATAATGAAAAACACAATCATTATGATGAATCCCAAAACTGACCACCAAAATATCTACATGTGGCTGAGAAGAATATCATGTTTAAATAAATCCAAAACCTTTAACAAGAATTTAATGTCTCTTAACATTGAATCTATTCAAATAAAAACATAATATCCTATATTCGTAGAAAAAAAGACATGAAACCTTCACTAATAGGTACAATACATAGTAAGCCATAAAAATACCAACTATCTATTTTAACACAAAATAAGCAACAAAAAAATGAAACCCACAAAGCCATTCCAAAAACACAGTCTAATGAATATACTCAAAAGCTAAAATTAAATGTATAAACATCCATTTTATAAGTTCATAAGCAAAATAATACTATGAATTCTTATCGAATCTTTACCAAAGTTTGCGTATACATCTAGAATTTTTAAGGCTTCTAGCTACATATGCAACCTTTTTATTTTTCCAAGTTTTATCAATAGAATCAAAATAACTATGAAAAATATGACTCACCTAAAAATGTAGAGAGAGAAATCTTAATAGCCAACAAGATAAAAACCAAAACCTGTAACTTTCCAAGCCATGTCCCAAAAATCTAGCATAGTCACCATAAAAACTAGTCAAACTCCCATTGTTTTCCTTATTTTCTTTCCATATTTCTAGCCCCATCTCCCATCCAACTCCTCATTCTATTCATCTAGTTTCCCCATGCCGATTTAATATCTAAATTGAATGTGAAGAGAGAGAAATCCTCCTACATTCCCCAAGGCAATCTCCTACCAAATTCATCATGAATGAAATGGTAATCAATTTATTTTGAAAGATCAATCCACCAACTCAAATATCAACTAATAAAAATATAGGTTAGTGTTTAAACCACACTATTATCATTAACAAGATGGATTAAAATCCTAACCCCTATGGGCTATGACACCATCCAAAATAAATGTTAATAAACCCATTAATGTAATAAGCCATCGACTCTATGTCAATTAAAACAAATGATTCAAACCAATTAAACCGTGTTTAAATATTAATATTAATGCCATCACAAATATAATCAAGTCATGAATAACCATGCCACCACCTTAAGATTTATAAGGTGTTTATATAGTTTAAGGGTTAGTCCAAAGGGTAATAAGGGTAGGTTTAAGTAGGTCTTAGATAATTCATCTAAATATAAAATTAGGATCCATGTAGGTGTGTAGGAGTGAATGAGAGTTTGCATAGAAGGAGTAGGCTAGAGTAAGTTATGGAGGCAGAATAAAAAGATGTGGATGATAAACCAAATAATTAAAAATAATGACTTATGATGATAAGATAAAATTAAAATAACATATAAAAAAATGAAACACGTACCAATGTTAGGACAATAACATACTCAATGACCAATCGAGATATCCAAAAGACATAGAACATAACTAGAAATAAGAATACCTATTGGACTTATCTGACTACTCAAAATTTATTTAGTATCAGGAGTACCACTGCCATTATTTACCTAGCTCATAGATATTACTTGTAACCACCAAAAGTACATTAATATTATCATATCAAAAATTGATAATAATTATAGAATTGTAATAATATCAACTGCATAAAATTATCAAGTGCAGAATTAAACATGCAATCCAAATACCACTACAATAAGTACAAACATATAATCCAATTAGATTAAACAATAAATAGTTAATTTTACAATAATAGTAATCATGTTTTAACATTAAATAGATCATAAAAATTTGTGGGTGTAACATCCTCCCCCCTTGAAAGGTAACATTCTTTGAGATTTAGTCAAAAAGTCATGCATAATGCTACCTAAATAGGTGTGCATCTTTCCAAGTGATAATTATTTTTCTTAGTGGGTCCCATTACAACAAAATATATTATATATCTCTATTTTATAGCTTAAAATTATGATGTTCTAGGATTCTCACTAGTTCCAACTGGATCTTTTCATTTTCTATGATCTATAAATGAATTCAATCTAAATATGAGATAGATCAGGTATATAATTTCTTAGAAAAGCAACATGAATTACATCATGAATCCTTGATAGAGAAGGAGGAAAATACAACCAGTAAGCAATAGGACTAATATTATCCTTAATTTTAAAAGTTCTAACAAATAATGGTGCTAAAGGTGATAAATATTTAGTGCACTCATGCATGCACAAATAAAACCAAAGGAGGTCAACTAAGGTAATTATCTAGAGGTAACTACATACAAAAGGTGTTATGGGGAAGCATGTTACCTTAATAGATGTATTATGGGGCTTGAGTTGTATCATTATATGTATACATGGATAAGACTTGAGCATCATATGTGACACTCATACTTACACATAGGACTATTTCTAGGTGCTTAACCTTAGGTAAATACTTCACTTTCCTCAATGGGTTTCAGTCCCACTCAAGGATGGTTAAGGATTAGTTTAACCAGGAAGGATAACTCTAATATCCTAATTTTTTATTAAGGTTAACATAGATTTATGTTAAAATTTCAAGTTATTAGCCTCATATTAAACATAATTCAGACAAGTAATCATAATTGACAACCAAAAATCAATTTATCACATGTAAGATTTATAATAAATCATATAACATAAAACATTATTACATAAAAAGAAAATAAATTTAAAATTCAAGGTTTCATAGTGTTACCGATCAAGGTCATAAACACCTCATGACTTTTAAGGTCACCACACCATTGTTTAAATAAATCATACATCATTTGTTTACTAAATGTGAGTGCCATTACTTAGAATAACGATTAATGATATAGTTATGATCAATATTATTATTCTCATATACTTTTAGACAGTCTAAAGATGAATCTATATGATGACATTATATTGGCATATCCAATGCGACATTATAAAATAAGAGAGATCAATACATTATTTTCTAAGGTATCTAATCAATTAATCATTAATTATCTATTTATTTCAAGAGAAGGAATCTATGTATTAATCTAATAACTAAATCATTTTTAGATAACTATATAAAAAATGAATCATTTCTCTTCACACAATGTTCGATTATTATCTACGTAAATGCATACATAATGAACCATCACATTTGTATTTAAATGAATTAAAAGAGAGCTTCAATTAGTTCACATGTAACAAAATACAACACAATCATATGCAATAAACTCTAACTAAATTTCAAGTTGAATGGATCCTAAATAAAATGTTTCACTTAAGAAAATTTTATAATTTTCTATTGGACAATCCATGGACAACAAGACAAGCATGTTCAACTATCAGAAGGGAAAGTGAAAGAAGATGTAGCTTCAATAATAGAAATCAACAAACATGCATATTTTAGTTATAAAATTATGCATCATCAAGTGAAGTAGAAACACTATACAACTTGTTTTTTCATCTAATTAATTCATAATGGTAATATTAGATTTAAAGATCTTTCAACTTCACTTTATTACATAACTATACTATGAAAAAATATTATGCATGCTTATGAAATATCTTGATTAAGCAAAGGAGTTAGATTAACTTTTAATTAATTTAATATTAAATGCAAGAACAAAAGTATTATTTTTTAAATCTGATATATACAACATACATACCTTACACATAACAAGATATGTCTGAACTGTGTGTTAGAAAGAAGGATTTTGATTTAGTTTCCATTGGTACCAACAACTAATAATTTTAAATAGTTTATGCATAGCTGAAATAACTAAGTAACATTTATACCATGCATCTTATGAAATTGAAACCATAACATACAATGTAATAAATCAAGGATATCTATTGGCTAGTTAACATGCATAATTTAAGACTATGTATCAAGGAAACATAATATGTATCTAATTGACTATATACTATAATCAAAAGATTATTCTTGCATTAGAATAAAAAGCTCAATATTCTAATCAATTATACACAATATGTGTTTAATAAATATTGTATCACTACCAATATCTGACTATAGTACTTATAACCACCAAAAGTACATTAGTAGTACCATATCAAAAATTGATAATAATTATATAAAGGTAATAATATCAACTACATAAAATTATTGACTGCATAATTAAACATGCAGTCTAAATACCACTACAATAAGTACAAACATATAATCCAACTGAAGTAAATAACTAATAGTTAATTTTACAATAATAATAACCATGTTTTAATAGTAAATAGATTATAAGGTGGGGTCATAACATCCTACCCTTTGAAAGGGAGCATTCCTAGTGATTTAGTTAAAAATCTATGTATAATGTACCCAAAAAGGTGTGCATTTTTCTAAGTAGTGATTATTTCATTTAGTGGGTCTCATTATATCAAAATATATTATATATCTCTATTTTGTAGCTTAATGCTATGATGGTCCAAGATTCTCACTGATTCTAACTGGATCTTTTCCTCTTTCATGACCTGTAAATGAGTCCAATCCAAAACATGAGATGGATCAGGTATATACTTTCTTAGAAAAGCAACATAAAATCCATCATGAATCATTTATATAGAAAGAGGAAGAGCCAACTAGTAAGAAACAAGACTAATCTTCTCTATAATGTTGAAAGGCCTAATAAATCATTGTGCTAACTTGGAAGCCTTGCTAAACTTTATAGAACTTTTTTGCGATCTAACGTGCAAAATTTTTTTATCACCCATGCTAAATTCACGTAGAGTTCTCTTTTGATCAACATAGTTGTATTGTTGATCTGAATCTATTTTTAAATTATGCCTTATTAATTACATCTACCTATCATGTTCTAGCAACAAATCAAGTCTAGTAATAGCTCTATTTTTCAAGTTATCCCAACCAAGAGGAGTTTTGTATTTATGCCCATATAGAACTTCAAATAAATCCATATTTATTATAGAATGGTATGAATTATTATATAAAAAATTAATTCAATTGAGATAATATTTCCATTTAGTTTGTTGATCCATGACATATATGTGTAGCATAGCTTTAACCACTTGGTTGACCCTTTTAGTTTGTCCATCCATTTTTGGATGATATGAAAAACTAAAATTCAGCCTTGTTCTAAAGGCTGCAACTAATAAATACCAAAACTTTTAAATAAATAAATTATCATGATCTAAATTAATCATTTTAGGTATATAATGAAATCTAACCACTTCTTTCACAAAATATTTTGTAAACATAGAAGCATCATCCGTTTAAATTTCTAATAATGAAGTGGCCAACTTTAATGGCCTTATCAATCACCACAAGGATAGTATCATAATTTTTGCATGATTTTGGTAGCCTTATAATAAAATAAAGTAAGACTACAACCCACTTATCTCTTGGGATATCATAAGGTTACAACCATCCTAGATGGCAATGCTTAGTTTTAACCCACTGGCATTCCAAACATTTCATTGCAAAATTAGTGACATCATACTTCATTACATACCAAATATAGAGCCTTATCAGCTCATGCATCATCTTTGTAACCCCTATATGAGCATAATAAGGTATTGGATGTACTTTTTTAATCACATAATTTATTAAGTCACCCAAATTGGGTACATAAATTCTATCTTTATGTCTTATAAGGTCATCTATTGTAACAAAAAAATCAACAAATATTTTTGTTATAGGCTCGTCAGCTAGACCTGATCTTACATCATGATATAATTCATCAGTAAATTATTATTTCAAAACAAAACTTCTAAAATTTTCTTGTAACACCAAAAATGTAGCAATCATATTTTGAGTGCATCAACCACATAATTTTACTTGCCTTTGACATATGATATGTCCATGTCAAAATTTCTCAAAAAAATCCAACCACTTACACTAACGTGTATTTAAATTATATTGAGAAAATAAATACTCAAAGTTGGGGCAATCAAACTTCACCTTGAAAGGATTTCCTAATAGAAAATGTTTCCATTATTTTAGTGCATGAATAATAGAAATAAGCTCCATGTCATGCGTAGGATAATTATTTTCATGATCCTTCAATTTTTGTGATTCATAAGCCACAAATTTTCCATCTTGTGTCAAGATGCCTTTATATCCTTATTTATAAGCATTAGCCCAAACTTCAAAGTTAAAATTTAAGTATGGACTGATAAGAATAGGTGTTTTTATAAGTAGCACCTTCAAATTTTTAAATGCCTCCTCACACTAAGGGGTCCACACAAATTTCTTACTTTTGTACTGCAAAGAGGTAATGGGATAGGTCACACTAGAAATGTTTTCAACAAATGTTGGTAATAACCAGTTGAACCCATGAAGCTACATATTTAATGCACATTTTTAAGAGTATGCCAATCTTGAATAACTTTAATTTTTGAGGGATTAACAACAATGCTAGTCTTAGAGTTAATATGTCTAAAATAATGAATTTCAGATTCATAAAATGCATATTTGTTGAACTTTCCATATAATTTATGATGTCTTAGTCTTTATAAGACTAATAATGATGTTGATCATGATCAGCTTCATTTTTATAATAAATGAGAATGTCATCAATAAAAACTATCACAAAATTATCCAAAAAGTCTCTAAATATGTTGTTTATAATATTCATGAAAGTTACAAGTGTATTAATTAAGTTAAAAGGCAGAACCATAAAATTGTAATATCTATATTGAGTTCTAAAAGTTGTTTTTATAAATTTTCTCTTCCTTGATTTTTATTTGATGATAGTTTTATCTCAAATCAATATTTGAAAATCTTACAACACTTTTCATTTGGTAAAACAAGTCATCAATCCTATGCAAAGGATAATAATTTTTGATAGTTACCTTGTTTAACAAGTGGTAATCAATGCAAAGCCTCAATGTACCATCTGTATTCTTCATAAATACCACCAAGGAACCCTAAAAAGATACACTTAGCTAGATGTTTATGCTATCTAAGAGTTCTTACAGTTGAAATTTTAGCTCTTACAAGTCAACCACATTCTTAAAGTAGGGGGTTTAAAAGCAAGGGCAGATTCAGGCATGCTATCAATAGAGAAATTAAATTCCTACTTAGATGGTAAACTAGGTAGTTTATCAATAAATACATCCATGAACTCCATTAAAATAAGAAAATATGCATGTACTAATTCTTTTTCCTTGGGTAATTCTTATAGTTGGATTGTGTAAAGAATTCAGCCTTTCCTAACAACCCTATTCAACTATAAAATTGAGAGTGTTTTACATCTTATAAACCCTTGTATGCCTTGAAATTCTATAATTTATCCAAGATTATTGATGCATTTTACCTTTTTATTCACATAATCAAGTGTGGTTTGATGTTCATGCAGCCAATCCATCTCAAGGATGAGATCATAAGACCCTAAAGGCATAATAAATAGATTCACTTTGGTCTTAAAAACACCAAGATTAATTTTTGTTTATTTTAAGTACTCAAGAATAGATACTTTCTTGTTGGTACCAAACTCAACTTCCCAACCTTCTCTTATCAAGATGGGTTTAATTTTATATTACATTGCAATAAAAAGAGAAATAAAGTAATCTGTTGCACCTAAATCAATCAAGATAGTAAAGGGAAAACCATTTATTGTACCTTTAATTTCAATTGAAATGGCCTAAAAATTAGCATTATGATTATCAATAGCAAAATATACCCTATGATTATTTGCTTGGCTTGATTTTAGTTTAGGATATTCCTTTTTATAGTGACTATCACCACTTTCCCAAAAAAAATAGGTCTAGAAGATGCAACAAGAATAGTATTAGCCCCTATGGTAGGTTCATGTTGGTTTTTTTGATGTTATTCCTTATATGAACTAGATTTAGAGGATCTGTGGGACTTGAAATTTATGTTTTGGTTAGAAAACTTACTAAAAACTTTATTGCCACTTAAAAATCTATGGTTCTAATTTGATTTATGAAATTTCTTATTCATGAGAGAAAGGCTTTTCACTTTAGACTAATATCTACTTGTCTTAAATTTTTATCTTGTCTTTTGGTAAGACTTTTATTTTTCCTTAGCCTTATAAGCTAATTCAATTACTATAGCCAAGGTCCTTTAGTTCATCATATTGGTGTCATGCATCAATATTTCCTTGAGCCTAAGTTTGAACTTAGTAATCTTGGTTTCTTCATCATGCATATATTTCACATGACATAGCAAATTTAGAAACTTATTTTCATACTCAACAACATACATGTTTTATTGCTTTAAAAACTAGAAATCAGTGATTTTTTGCTCTTTATAGTTTGAGTTTATATATTTTTTATAAAACCGATTCTCAAAAAAAGACCAAGACAAGTTCAAGGGATAATATCTTTCAATGTCACAAAGTTTATTCTACCATAAAGCTACAAGACCAACTAGATGATAGCTTACCACCTTCGTTTTCACATTTGATGGCATATTAAGCAAGTTAAAATATTTTTAAAAGTATACTAACTATGTATTAGATGTATCACCTAATTCTTCATCTAAAAAGGTAAGTGTCAGAAGCTTCTTCATCTCTTTGATGATTAGGTCAACAATGGTCAAAGGTAGTTCTTGAATCATAGGCCCTTCTACTTCCCTATTTCTAATATAGGTACTTCCTCTTGGAATATCTTTTTAAGATTATTCAATCTTTATTATTGGTAATCAATTTTTCCTTGTAAAGTGTTAAGGGTTGTCAAGATTCTACTAAAGATCTCCTCATTATTTTTAGTTGGATTCCCATCGATGGCATTACCATTAGATACCTCAATATTGCTATCAGTATTATTCATGAGAAACTCTTCTTGGTCACAAAGGGGGATGCAACCATGATGAACCCTTTCTCATCCTCTACATATGCCCCTAGATGGGTTGACATTAAAAGGGTTCCCACATATGTTGCCTTCACTTTATCATGTTCTAATCATCTTGATAATTATAAGTGATAACTTAATAGATTATAAAATTTTAAGAATAAAATTCATTCCCAAAGTTTCCTAGAGTATAAAATGGCTCTAATATCAAATAAAACACCCCCTCCAAAAAAATGGAATTATATATCACATTATATTTTGGATGCGTATTAGACTCAATTATCTCACTTATTGCTCCAAGTGATAAATGTTTAGTGTACTTATGAATTCAAAGCTTTAATTGAAGGAGGTGAAATGAGATAATTATCTAGAGGTAACTACATATAAAAGGTTCTATGGGGAAGTGTGATACCTAAGTATATGTCTTATGAGGTTTAGGGTGTATTAGTGTACGCATACATAGATATAAATTAATCGCCATATATAGTACTTAAATCTCCACATAAGACCATTTTTACATCCTTAACTTTAGGTAAATACCTCACTCTCCTTAGTGAGTTTTGGTCTCACTTGAGGATGTTTAAGTTTAAGGATTAGTTTGATCAGGAAGGATAACTCTAACATCCTAAGTTATCATCAGGTTAACATAGTTTTATGTTAAAAATTTAGGTTATTAACCTCATATTAAACATAATTTAGATAAATAGTCATAATCAATAACTAAAAATCAATTCATCACACAGAGATTTATAATCATTCATGTAGCAAAAAATATTATGACATAAAGATAAAATAGATTTAAAATTCAATATTTCATAGTGCTATCGACCAAGGTCATAAACACCTCATGTCCTTTAAGTTCATTGCACCATTGTTTAAATAATCATACATTATTAATTGACAAAACATAGGTGCCATTACTTATAATAATGGTTAATGATATAACTATGATTAATTTTGTGATTCTGCACATACCTTAAGGCAATCTAGAAATAAATCCATATGATGGAATTATATTAGCATAGCCAATTCAACATTATAAAACAAGAGAGACCATTACATTATTTGTTCAAGTTATCCAATCAATTAGTCCTTAATCATCGATTTATTTCAAGAGAAGGAATTTATGTATTAATCCAATAGCCAAATCATTTTTAGATAATTATATAAGAAAGGAATCAACTCTTTTTACACAATGTTCCATTATTATCTAAGTAAATGCATACATAATGAACCATTGCATTCATATTTAAATGAATTAGAAGAGAGCAATAAGTGGTCCACATACAATAGAATACAACACAATCATGTGCAATATAATCCAATTGAGTTTCAAGTTGAGTGGTACCCAAATAAAATGTTTTATTTAAAGAACTTTTACAGTTTTTTGTTAGGTAAGCCATGGACAATAAGACAAATATGTTTATCTATCAGAAGGGAAAATGAAGGCACATATAGTTCAAAGAATAAAAATTAGCAAGCATGCATGTTTTAGTTATAAAATTATACAACATCAAGTGAAGTAAAAACACTATACAACTTTCTTATTTCATATAACTGATTCATAATGGTGACATTAGATTTAAATAATTCATTTAAGATATTTCAACTTCACTTTATTAAATAAATATACTATGTATAAATATTATATGTGCTTACGAAACATCTTGATTAAGCAAAGGAGTTAAATTAACTTTTAATTCATTTAATATTAAATGTAAGAACAAAAATATTAATTTTATTTGATATGTGTAGTATACATACCTTACACACAACCAGATATGTTTAAAATATGCATTAGAAATAAGAATTCTAATTTGGTTTTTACATGTACTAGTATCTAGTAATTTTGAAAGTTTATGAATATTTAGAACAACTAAATAACATTTATACCATGCATCTTATGAAATTGAAACCATGACATATAATGTAATAAATTGAAAATAGCTATTAGCTAGTCAACATGAGTAATTTAAGACTATGTATCAAGGTAACATAGTGTGTATCTAATTGACTATATAGTCTAATCAAAACATTATTCTTGCTTTGGAATAGAAATCTCAATATTCTAATCAATTATATACAATGTGTTTAAACAATATCATATAATTATCTAAATAAATTCTTACTTAGGATAACTTCAATAGATCAAATTGAATATCCACATTGTCTAAATAAATAAAGGAATCGATATTACAATGATTATTTAGATTAACCATATACAAAAATCTATAATAATTCAACTTGATTATAATTATTAGAAGAGCAATTATACAATTGAAAGCATCAACATAATGCTTTCTTAATGTGAAGAGATAGTTAAATTAAATATCTAATATTTTAATATACTTAAAGTGTATTACCTTCAGAAACATATAACAATTTATCCATCTTACCTTTCAAGCAATATTCAGCTTTCATTTAAATTTTCCATCCTATTATCAATACAGGTTATCATTAACACAATTATCCCATAATAATCAAAATACATACCATCTAGCTCAAATATCAATACTGAAATAGACTAAGTAAATAAACATAATTAAATTATTACCAACTTACTTCACATGTACATAAAGTCATCGAAGCATGGAGTAGCAAGAGGATGAATTGGACAGGTCTTTCCAACTAACCATATGATCCCAACCATCAGTGGCCCTTACCACCCCAACCATCAACAAGATGGTGGTTGTCACAACCAAGGACATGAAAGTAATTTTGAGCAATCAAATTTTTCAATGAGAAGACATCTTAACAATAAAATGATACAAAAAATATAATGATTCCATTCTAAGGTGAGATGGGAATAATTAATCTATCTTTCATATAGATTGAAAGTAAGGATGAATAACATGGTTGTCAAATGATATAGATTGCATTAACCACCAATCTATTCTATAATCTTCAAGTTAACAACCTTGGATCCCCATCTAAGTTAGGATTAACCTTAATCATCTCAACTACTAATTTATACTAGGTATATAATATACCCATTTATTTTAATCATTCAATTCTAGTCTAAGAATGGTGACTAGACAACATACAACCAAATAAATGAACCACATAAGCATCAAAATAAGTCACTTAATTTATCCAAACAAGTAATTATAATTTAAACTAGAATATAACATTTTCAATGTTTCCAAGCTCAACATAACTTAGCTATTTCATAAAAGCAAATTAAAACTCCTTCAAACTTATTCAATGTCCTCTTAGACCCAATAAAATATAACTATACATATTCATGTCATCTTAATAGAAGTGGGTCGTTAAGTCTTGCATAGGAGCCAACATACATAACAACAACTTAATCATATTTTAACTAAATATTCAAATATAATCAAAATTTTAATCACCAAATCTCATTCAACTTATGTCTTTAATAAACATAGTCAACTTAAAGACATATCCAAAGCTAATCATAAAAGGCCAGTTAAAAATCACAATACAATTATCAAAAACATAGTTAGAAAAAACTCAATCAAACCTAAAAGCCATGGCATAAGCATACAAATGTAGTCAAGATATAACAAATTTTCTAGTCAACTTCATCTTCAAGGGTCACGACATGATTATATTCCATGTAGTCAAAGACTCAATAAGTAAACCTACATTACATCATGATAATGCGACACAATCAATTATATCAAGAATAACATCCATATTTAAAAACTTCATAATAAAAATATCACAAACCTTATAACAAATCATGCTTTTAACTTCACATTAACCTAGTATGCTTTCATAACAACCCAAAAAGAAGGAATGCATTCTAGAATGAATTCAACATAAACTTTTTTGTTTAAAACAAATCTCAGCTTTCATGAACACCATTATATCAAAATTAAATGCCATAAATCAAATAACAGTTGAAACATGCCAATGGTCGAGACCTGACTTAATACCTTGTTAGAACAACTTAAGTAAAATAAGAACAAACATATCCATATTAAGGTGAAGTGATATGAACCAAAAATGTAATCAAGATACAACTAATATGATACCCATCTTAATACTTTATAATAATAGTGAGTGACTCAATTTGAAACACAGTTGTATCATATAAAGAACCCTAACTTTCCATATTTTTATTACATGAAAACATACAAAAAATCTAACAACCAATATTAATAAAAACCCCAAGTCAAACTCGTGCCATAGCCTATAATAAAAAATAGAGTCATTATGATGAAACCCAAAACCAACCACCAAAATCTTTGCATGTAGTCAAGAAGAACATCACATTTAAATAAAACTAGAACCTACAATGAGAATTTAATTCCTCATAATGATGAATCTATACAAAGAAAAACATAGCATCCTATATTCACACAAAAGAAGCCTTGAAACTTTCATTGACAAGTACAATACATAACAATCCATAAAACCACTAACCATCCATTTTAACACAAAATAAGCAACAAAAGAATGAAACCCATGAAACCTTTCCAAACACATAGAAAAATATACTCAAAATCCAAGATTCAATGCATATATATCCATTTTATACATTTATATGAAAAATGCTACAATCAATTCTTGTCAAATCTTTATCGAGGTCTGTGTATGCATTCAAAAGTCCTAAGACTTTTAGCTATGTACATAGATTTTTTGTTTTTCCAAGTTTTATCAACATAATCAAAATAACTAGAAAAAATATGACTCGCCTAAAAATGTAGAGAGAGAAATCTCAAAAGCTAACAAGATAGAAATGAAAACCTATAACTTTCTAAGCCATGTCCCAAAAATCCAACATGGTCACCATAAAAACCAATATAACTCCCACTTTTTTCTTTGTTTTTTTTCATCTTCCTAACCCCATTAACTCTTCTCATCTGCCATCCAACTCCCCATTCTATCTATCCAATTTTTGTATGCCCATTTAATGTCTGCATTGAATGTGAGAATAGATAAATCATCTTACATTCCCCAAAGCAATCCCCCACCAAATTTTCCATGAATGCAATAGTCATTAATTGACCTATTTTAAAATGTCAATCCACCAACCTAAATGTTAGCCAATGAAAATGAATTTTAGTGTTTAAACCACACAATTATCATTAACAAGGTGGATTAACATCCTAACCCCCATAGACTATGCCACTAACTAAAAGAAATCTTAATAAAACTATTAGCATAATATGACATCGACTCTATGTCAATTAAAATAATGGTTCAAACCAATTAAACCATGTTTAAATGTTAATGTTAATGCCATCACAAATATAACTAATGCATGAATAACCATGACACCACCTTAAGATTTATAAGGTATTTACATAGTCTAAGGGTTAGTCTAAGGGGTGACAAGGGTAGGTCTAGGTAGATCTTAGGTGATTAATTTGACTATGTAAGTAGGATCCACACAAGTGTGGAGGAATGAATGGGAGTTTGCATGAAAGGAGTAGGCTAGAGTAAGTCATGGAGGTAGAATAAAAGGCTATGATCAAAAACTAAATAATGAAAAATAATGACTTGTGATGACAAGGTAAAAGTATAATAACATATAAAAAATACATGTACCAATGTCAGGATAGTGACATACTCAATAACCAACTGAGATGTCTAAAGGATTGAAAATATAACAAAAAACAAGTATATCTATCAAACTTGTCTGACTACTCAAAATTTATTCAATGCCAGGAATACTACTACCAATATCTGCTTAGCTCATAGATAGTACCTACAACCACCAAAAGTACAATAATAATACCATATCAAAAATTGATAATAATTATAGAATTGTAATAATATCAACTGCATAAAATTATCAAGTGTATAATTAAACATGCATTCTAAATACTACTGTAATAAGTACCAACATATAATCCAACTGAAATAAAAAACCAAGAGTTCGTTTTACAATAATAATAATCATGTTTTAATAGTAAACAGATCATAAGAAGGTGGAGTCATAACATCCTCCCCCTATTGAAATGGAATTATCCCAATGACTTAGTCAAAAATTCATGCATAATGTTGTTTGAAAAGATGTGCATCTTCTTAATTAGAATTTCATTTACTTATCCAGTCTCATTACACCAAAACCTATTGTATATCTCTATTTTATATCTTAACGTTGTAATGGCTCAGGATTCTTATTGGTTCCAAATGGATATTTTCCTCTTCTATGACCTGTAAATAAGTCTAATTCAAAATATGAGATGGATCAGGTATATACTTTCTTAGTAAATAAATATAAAGTACATCTTGAATCCTTGATAGAAAAATAGGAAGATCTAGCTGATAAGTAAAAATACTAATCTTCTCCACAATGTTGAAAGACCTAAAAAATCATGGTGCTAACTTGGAATCCTTGCCAAACTTTATATAACTTTTCTACGGTCTAAGACTCAAAAAAAAATTTAGCCCCCACATTGAATTCATGTAAAGTTCTCTTTTGATTAGCATAGTTCTTTTACTAATCTAAAGTTATTTTTAAATTATGCATTATTAATTCCATTTGCCTATCATATTTTAGTTGTAAATTAGGTCCAACAATAACTCTATTTTCCAAGCTATCTCAACCAAGAGGATTTTTGCACTTACACCCATATAAAGTTTCAAATAGAGCCATATTTATTACAGAATGGTATAAATTATTGTATGTAAATTTAGCTAAATGAAGATAATTTTCTCATTTAATTTATTGATCTATGAAGTATATGTGTAGCATATATTCAACCATTTAGTTGAGTCTTTCAGTTTGTCCATCTATTTCTGGGAGATATGAAAAACTAAAATTCAACCTTGTTCTAAAGGCTATAGTCAATGTACACCAAAACCTTGAAGTAATAACTTATCATGATCTAAAATAATCATCTTAGGTATACCATAAAGTCTAACCACTTTTTCAATCAAATGTTTCATAAACACAGAAGCATCATCCATTAAATTTCTAGCAATGAAGTGGCCAACTTTAGTGGTCTTATCAATCACCACAAAGATTGTATCATGCTTGATGCATGATTTTGGTGGCCCTAAAATAAAATCAAGTGAGACTACAACACACTTATTTCTTAGAATATCATGAGGGTAAAATATCCCTCCAAAATGACAATGTTTTTCTTTAACCTATTGGCATTTCAAGCATTTCACTACAAAATCAACAATATTATGCTTCATTTCAGGCCAAAAATAGAACTTTCTCAGCTCATGTATCATCTTTGTAACCCCTAAATGAGCATAATAAGGTGTTTTATGAACGTAAGTACATAATTCATTAAGTCACCCAAATCGAGTACGTAAATTATGTATTTATACCTTCTAAGGCTATTTGTTACAACAAAAAAATCAACAAATCTTTTTGTTATAGGTTTGTCAGCCAAACCTACTCCTACATCATGATAGAATTCATTAGTAAGTTGTTCTAAAACAACACTTAATAAAATTTATTTGTAATACCAACAAGGTATCAAGGTACATGCATTTATTGAGTGCATCATCCACATGATTTTCCTTGCCTTTGACATATGATATGTCCATGTCAAATTTTCTGAAAAAAATCTAGCCACCTGCACTAACGTGAATTTAAATCATCTTGAAAAAATAAATACTCAAGGATAAGATGATCATAATTCACCTTGAAAGGATTTTCCAATATAAAATATTTTCATTATTTGAGTACATGAATAATGGTAGCAAGATCCATGTCATGCATAGGATAATTTGTTTTATGTTCCTTCAATTTTTGTGACTCATAAGCCATAACCTTACCATCTTAGGTCAAGATGCATACATATCCTTCCTTAGAAGCATCAACCCAAACTTCAAATTTACCATTTGGGTCTATAATGATAAGAATATGTGATGCTATAAGCAACACCTTCAACTTGTTAAACTCCTCCTCACATTGAGGGGTCTACACAAATTTTCTTGCCTTTACACTGCAAAGAGGTAATGGGATAGGCCACACTAGAAAAAATTTCAACAAAACACCAATAATAACTAGATAAACCCATGAATATATGCACTTCATGCACATTAGTAGGAGTAGAAAAATCTTGAATAGATTTAATTTTTTCATGATCAATAGCAATGTCAGCCTTATAAATAATGTGTCACAAATAATGAATTTTAGATTCATAAAATACACATTTAGAGATATTTTTATATGGAATCAGAAATACATCATGTCTATAAATCAATCCTGATTTAGATAAGATAAATCATACCTACACTGTCGATTGGGGATACATTTATTAAGTGGGGGCATGACCAATATGAAGATCCACTAGACTTGATTAGGGGACCACTTGTCACAATACACCATGCTAATAAGGGTTCCAAAGCCTATAGTTTAACACAATCATGCAACAAACCTAAAAGATTCTTAGGTTTAATGTTCACTCTACTCTAATAAATAAGAAGTAAATCTAATCTAGTGCACACTAAAGCTTGTAGCAAAATAAAGGGGTTAGTAAAGCAATCAAAATATGTATAAGAGAATCTCAATTAATCTAGGTATGAGTAATACCTTAATATATGGAATATGAAGAGTAATATTATCAGAGCCAAAACTTATGTTATTTATATTTATTAAAAGAGAGGATAACAAAGTTAGAATATACTTACCTAAATGTAAACCTGTTGAGACTCAATCTCTCCCTTGGCCAAAGGGGATTCGTAAGAGGTTGTAGTTTGTAAGGATCATTAAGAAAAGCCAAATCATCCAAGAATTATCTATAAGACTATTCTCCAAGTAGAAACCCTAAGCTAAGACTCCTTAAGTAGAATGGTGGAAGAGCATATTATAAAGAAGCATGAGAAAATAATAAATCTTGATTGCATATTGAAATAATGATGAAATGAACTTGTATTTATAGGTAGATATCACCCTAAATATTTTCAAATATGTTAATTATATGAGGTTGACCCAATTGACCCTATATGTTTTTAGATAATAAATCACTAGGTCCCAAACTAAGTCAACTAAAGGGCTAATAAAACTCAAAGTGAAAAATACCTTAAATAGTATAGGGTTGACCCAGTTGACCTTGTATAATAATCAGAGGCTGAAAACTATACAAGGTCAACCCAGTCGACCTAGTACAATCAACTAGTGAAAGGGGATCAAGGTGAGGAAAAGAGGGATGAAAAGAGGAAAAGGAGTAGAGGATTAATATCTTAGGGAGTGGTTTTAAGAGCTAGATGGATTGGTAATAATATGGAAATAAGGGACAACAATCTTGTGAAGCACCAAAGGTCTACCCACCCCTTTCCTGGTACACCCCTTAAGGCATGCACTTAGAGAGATTGAATCTCAATGGGATCCTACAAGATATAAAGTGTCAGTATTTGATAAAATTTAAAAATATTATTTGTATACATATGCCCCACTCAAATCTCATCATGTGTCACTAAGGTACAACAAGGGATGGTGCTTTGAGAAAGAACATAGTAACACACAATGTTGATGCTAATTTTTTTTTATTGTTTTAAATTTAAAAAAACTAAAAATTAAATAACTAAAAGGTAAATGCAATGTGTGCCTTGACTTACCTTTATCACAGAATGGTTAGATATTGTGTTGTTAGTCTTGATTGTGTAGGGTGCAGAGATTGATTTTGACAAATCCAAGAATATAAAACTAAAGAGCAAAAAAAACAAATGCAAGAAAAACCAAGATAGTTGGTGCTATGAGGATAGTACATACTTGGGAAATTTGGTAAGTTGAAGTGACAAGTGTTATGTTAAACCAAATGACCAAGTAAAAAACAAGATTAAAATGGGTAACCAAAAATAAAAGGCTACTAAAGACCAAAAAACTCAAACAAGTTATCCTTGAGTAAGAAAGGCAAACTCACCAAGTCAAACCAAAGATACATGTCAAAAAAGATGGTAATAAAACAAACCAATGGTAAAAGAAGAAATATAATGGTAAAACAACATTGATGAGTGAGTAGTAACAATACTTATCTCACTCAATAATGGAAAAAGGTGCATAAAAAGAGAAAAAAACATTGATGAGTGATAAGTAACAAGCCAACCTCACTTAACAATAGAAAAAGGGTACAAACTTAGGTGTTCATAATATAAGAATAGTAAAACAATGACAAATGGTAAAAAGAAAGTAAAGTAAGTCTAGAAATGTAAATTTATGATGGAAAGAAAGAATAAATACATAGTTGGTCAAACATGTTGTTTCACTCTAAGGATAGATAAAACTGAAACAAAGTAGTGCTAGCATGTTTTTAAGAAGTGAAGAATAAGGAAGTAAAGAAGAAGAGAAAATATATTTGAAATTATAATAATGAAATGGGTGGAGAGGAGAATGAAATAAAAACCAAGTTAAAGGAACTCTTTATCAAAGTTAAGACACTCAACTTAGGTTTATCAAAATAAGAGGACTTTCAACCTTAAAGACTCTAAATAACTCTTAGCCACACAAGTCTTACATCAATAAATGAAGTATATAGATCATCCCATGAAGGCTATATGCATGAAAAGTAAAATTGACCTACCCTCCCACAATGTTTTCACCATTCCTTAGGACCCCTTACAGAGTCATCATTCTACTATGAAGATTAAGTACTTGCATGAAAAATTAGGTAGCACCATAGAGTTTGTTAAATTCACCTATTCTAATCTACTAGCCTACTGCACCTCAATAGACATTGGCTCTATGTGAGGCCAACTATGGAATTTGAGCTTTGATTAGAGATAAGAGATGTGTTTGTAATCATGTCTTTTGGTGTGATGTTGACTTTCGAGCTTTGTATGTTGATTTTTAAAATATAATTTCCTTTTTATTCAAATGATTTATATTTTAACTTTGTTGATGATTTTTTTTATTTCTCCTCCATACAGATTTGGAAAATCAAATATGCGAGCTAAAGATGAATTTCATTTGAATAGTTGGGATAAGGTTACTAAGAGAGATAACTTCAAATATCATAGGGTCTAAGAGTCTCATAAATCTAGGTGAAATAAAAGTGATATCTTGACTTCAACCTTATTTTATCTAATGTGGAGTGAAAGAAAGGGGAAATTAAGAGGAATGACACATGGAAATTTTTTACATTACTTCAAATCACAAAAAATGTGATAAAGGAAAAAAGGGATACAATAATAGTAAAGTGTGATTCCTTATCATAAGAATGAGGGAAATGAAGGAAAACATGCTAACATATATTGTTTGAAAAAAATCCATCTAACAAAAGAAGCAAAAGCTAAATTTTGAAAACAAGGATGTAAAAATGATGCAAAGATGGTGAGTTTATGAGAAGGGTCAGGTCCTATCCGCACTCTTACATTGCAACTTCATAAAAGATAAACCCAAGGAGTGTTAACAAGTAAGTAAAAAATAAAGTGAGATAATCAAAAAGATGGTAGTTTTGTGGGGACTGTCAGGTCCTATCCATGATCTTACAAAGCAACTCACAAAATAAACACTCAAGGGGTGTAAAAAAGAGAAAATACAAGAAGATAAAGTAGACTATGGTACATCAAGAAACCAAAAGATAAAAAAGGAGAACTAAAGGTTTGTGACAGGAAGGAACTTATTGTAGAGGGAGAGACATGTGTAAGTAACTTGCAAAAAGTGTTAGATAGATGTAGATAAAAAGCATGAAAATAAGGAAATGTTTATGAAAAGTACTTTTTGAGGAATTATACATTGATGAGATCGTTAAAAAGATGGCTCTCATTAGTTTAAAGGTGGTAGGTGCTTAGACCAAGAATGTCTTTGACTAAATGTGGGTCACACCATTTTTGGGTGTATTTACCTTGTTTTTCATGGGTGTAGTCTAATTTAAATATAACATCACCAACATTAAATGTGTGTACTTTAACATATTTTTTATGTTGTCTGGAAATGCAAGCCTTGTATTAGAGATTACATTGTAAGGCATAAAGACAAAGTTTATTAAGTAGATCAAGGGCATGAAGATGAGTTTCATGCAATTCTTCATCAGAAATAATACCATGAAGAGATATATGAAGAGAGGGAAGTTTAACTTCTAAAGGAATAACTGACTCAGAACCATAGACTAGAGAGAATGGAATTACCCCTGTGGTAGTACGTATGTTAGTTCAATAGGATCAAAGTGTAAGATAAATATGAAGATGCCAATCTATACAAGTTTCATAAATTGTTTTTTGGAGATTTTTTTTAGAACTTTATTAGTGGCTTCAACTTGACCAATGATAAGGCATGAAAAATTTGTGATTGATCTTGAATTTATTACAAAGTTGTTTAACATGTTTTTTTAAAAAAATTACCATTATTATCTAAAATGATGGTATGGGGAACACCAAAGTAGAAAATTATTTGAGTGAGAATAAATTTAAAAATGGTAGGACTGATGACATTAAAAAGAGGCAGAAACTCTACCCACTTGGTAAAATATTCAGTAGCAGTGATGATAAAGACATGAAAATAATCTTTGAGAGAAATAACTTGATGAAGACCTTCAATGTAAAGGATATTGTCATTTGGAAGACTATCTTGAAGAGAAGAAGTAGCTAGTATGGGAGCTTTGGCATGTTGGTTAGCTATGATTTTTCCTTTAATAGATTTTTGAGTGATGATTTAGAGATAAAATTCCATAAGGAGGACCATTTATTTACTAATTCTATCTCTACGAAGAAATGCTTTAGAGAATAAATGATGAAGGGGGTCAGAATGAACAATGAAATAAGTAGTCTGCTAAAGCATATAGTGGTGAAGCTTTTCAACTACAAAATAGATAGCGAGGTAATCATGCTCAATTTTGGTATAACATGTTTCATAATTGATGAGGCCTCAAATAATATAGTAGATAGCATACTATCTTCATGTATCATCTTATTGGGTAAGCATTGCCCCAACTAAAATAGGTGTGGAAGAAGTATATAGAATCAAAGGTTTATCATTGGAAGGAGGACGAAGTGTAGGTAGATGAAGAAATGAATCTTTCATATTATCAAAGGTTTTTTAACATGGATCCATCCATTCTAAAGTAGTACCTTTCTTTATAATGGAATTGATGGAGTGAATTTGATATTCCATTTTAGGGATTAATCATCTAATTTCCCTAAGTTTGCCTAAATAAGTATGAATGTTAGGAATAGAATGAGGAATAGTCATATTGATGATAACGCTAATTTTGGCAAGGTTAACATCGATGCCATGGAGAGAGACTAAGAATCTTTAAAAAATTCTAGATGTGACTCCAAAGACACATTTGTAAGTATTAAGCCTAACTTTATATTTAAGGAAACAATTAAAGATGATAGAGATATCAAAAAGATTATTCTTATGATGTTTGGATTTAGCAATGAGATCATCCGCATAGGTTTCAACAATTTTGTGGATGAGATCATGAAAGATATGAGTCATTGATCATTAGTAAGTGGCTCCAATATTTGTAAGGCCAAAAGATATTTTTACATAGCAATAGGTGCCCCATTCCATGGTGAAAGTAGTCTTATGTTGGTCCTCAGGAGTGATATGAATCTGATTGTATCTTGAAAAGAAATCCATAAGAGATAATATTTCGTAACTAGCCATAAAATCAATAATGGCATCTATTAAAGGTAAAGGGAAACTTCTATTGGGAAAAGAAAGATTAAGATTTTGGAAATCAATACAAATGAAAATGACCATAGTGACTTTCTTTTGAATGAAAATAATGTTGGAAACCCATTCAAAATAATCCACTGGTTCGATAAATTTAGCATCAAGTAATTTGATGATTTCCTTATGACATAAAGTGAAAACTTTAGGTGAAAATTTTCTTTATTTTGATGCATAGGTTTAGCATCAAGATAAGTAACGATGTTATGCACCATAATGCTACGATCAATTCCAGGCATGTCTTCGTAGGACCAAGTGAAAGCTTTATGATATTTGTCAAAAAATAAACTAAAATTATCGTGTTCAATAGGTGAAAGTTCTTAAGAAACTGTAATTAGTCAAGGACAAGATGGATTACCATATTTTATGCAAGTGGTTTCTTCAATAAGCATAGAATTACCATCTTTGAAAGTGGTATGGTACATTGAGTAAGGTAGAAATTGGATTTGTTTTAAGATCAATACTAGCAATGAAGTTGTTGAAGCAAGGAGTTTTAGTTTTAAAATTTTTCCAAGTCTATGATGCTACCAAGGAAGTTGAGGTTCTCAAGCATAAAGTAACTTAAGGATAACTTCATCATTAGGCAAGGTAGGAAGAGGACCATAATACTTGACATCTACTTCAAGATCTAGAATTTGATTGACATGCTGATCATACTCAGAATGTATTTGATGAACATCGGTTACCTTGGCATCTGGTGTGACTTCTAGAGTATAAGAAGTAGATGTATTAGAAGGGATTGGAATATTAATGGGTTCAATGATGGGAGAAGGATTAGGTGCAATGATTAGATCAATAGGTGATAAAGGAGATGTAGAGATTTTTAAAGGTTTGGAAGGTAAAATTTTCTCTATCACCCAAGGAGGATTGATAAGAGGAGGATTGATAGGAGGCACATGACCCTCAAGATTGAAGGTATGATCCACAAAAATTGTATAAACATCTTGATTAAAATAATGAATTTAGTCTTAATTTTTTTGATAATACTAGACATCCAAGTCTCTATCTCTAGATTGAGCTTGGGCCATTATATTGTTATCATCATATGTTGGAGAAATTACACATACTTGAGAATCAAGGGGAGTTTTAGAAGGTGAAATATTGATATTAATGAATGCAAGAGGAGAAATGATAAAAGGATCTTTAAATGATTTGTCCACTTCAAAATCATTGAAAGTGAAGGCATCCTCAGGTAAAGAAGGCTCTTAAGCATTACATGGAGGGGGAAAATTGGTAATCTCATCAATAAGAAGAATAATACAATTCCTAGGTAAGATATAAGGAGGAATCCATTGAAAAATGTAGGAAGGTAACTTGGTAGTATCACAAGTATATTGTAAATCATTGGGCTCATCATCATCAGAATCCGTAATAGTAACTTGTAAATCAAGATTCATGTTGATGAACTCTGGTAAAGGAGCACTATTGATCTTAGGAATGATAGGAATATGATATTATGATTTAGGATTGTGAAGTTGAATGCTCTATGGGTCAAGATCAGCTTCATGCTTATATCATTTTCTATTATGTTAGAATTTAATACATTGACTATCAAAATAAGCAATGGCCCTCATTCGATGAGTCCATGGATGACTAAGGAGTATGTTATAAGATAAAAGAAGATTAAGGATCATATGTTTAGTTTTAACAATCTTAGGTCTAATGGTTAATAGAATCCAAATACAACCAAGTGGTTTTTGAATAGTCTTACCAAAACCATGACAAGTAAAACGAGTTTTTTTGGGATGATCCTTGTTATAACTAAGTTGTTAGATGAGCCATAAAGATGTTAAATTAATACTAGAACCTTCATAAACTAATTTTTTTTGGATAAGAGTGGCATTAATGGATACTTTGATAAAAAATTGGTGGATCATCAATACAAAAGAGAATTTCATTATTGATCATGTCCTCTTCAAGGAATTCAATAGAGGGATTGGAAGGACACATAGTTTTAAAGGTATTTATGTTGGTAGGTTGAGATTCAATAGAAGGTGGTTATTCATCTATGAAAGATGGATCTTCAATTTATTAAAGTTGTTTCATAAATAATTTATGATGATAGGGTGAAGTGTGAACCAACTCCATAAGTGAAATTTTACAAGGCATAGAGTTGAGTTCCTTAATATATTTACAATGAGATTTAGAAGAACCAACATGATGTTTAGGAGGTAAATTATATTATTGAGGAATAAATATAGTTGAAGGATAAAAAGGAGGAGATGGTTCCTCTTGGGCTATTGAAGCAACATTAGTAGTGGTAGCATCTTTAAGAATTTGTTCCTCTAAAGATGGCTTCTTAGGCTTGGTAATGGGATCTTTACGAGCTGATTTACGATGATAATTGACCTTATCAGTATTGACATATTGAGATTTATTGAAATATTAGTCATAATCAACATTAATGGCATAAACATCCTTAGTATTTAATTGATTATTGAAATAATATTTTTGGTTACGTGAAATAGAAGCTTTAGAAGTTTGCCATTTTTGAAAATTAGTAGTGTATTATTGATGATGAAGATTGATCATAGTTTCACAATTGAATGAATCACCAAGCATATAAGAGATAGCAAATTTAGTGAGACCTCTATAATATTTATGAAAATGCCCAATGTCAGCATGGAACCAACAAAATATATTGGGGTCATACCACTTAGGACAAGCATTGAGGTATATGAAAGGTTTTGAGAGAGATAAAAATTGTTTCATTTGTTGAATGAAAAGAAGTATATGAGAAGGTGAAGGAACATCAATTTTGGAAACTCCTAGTTTAGTTTGCAAAGTATTACTAGTGATAACATTAGATGTTTGGAAAGATATTTTAAGAAGTTTAGGATTAGGTTTGAATTGCTTCATGAGAAATTCTTGACATTTATCTTGATCAAGATATTTATTAAGTGTTTGGGGAGTAGAGGTTCAAACCTTATATTGAAGAGTGGGAGTCAAAGTGGTGATAAAGAGTTTGAATAAGTTATCATCAACCATGTTATGGTTGGATTTATGGGCTAATGATTTCCATCTTTTGATAAAGTCATGAGATGATTAAATGTGAAATTACTTAGCATTGATGAAGTGGCTAAGACAATTTTTGGGAAGGTCATTAAGTTAAAACTCTTTAACCAAAGGATTAACCAAATCTTCAAGTTGTCAAATAGAATGTTGGGAAAGTTGATTATACCATTCTAATACATCATCAGTTAAATTTTTCAGTAAGAGTTTAGTTGTGGTGAAGGTATTAGTTTGGATCCAATTTTTGTAAAGGTTGTTAAAGGCTTTGAGAAATGAGGTAGGGTCTTTAGTCCCATCATATTTGATAGTTGAAGATATATTACCAATATCAATGGATATAATGAAGGGGGATAAATTATTATTTTGAATGGTTTGAAGCATCTTGTTATTCATTATGGGTTGAGGAATAACATTTTGAAGAGGTGGAGGAATGAAATTGGGATTAGCTTTAGGATGCATAGTTGGAGGTTGATTAGCCACATTAATTAAATTTTGTTGAAGATGCATCATTTGGTTTATATTAGAATTTTTCTTTATGTTCATTTGTTGGATAACTTGGGCTACAATTTGAGTTGTATCAGGAGATGAGTTGGTGTTGGTAAGAGAACTCCTTAAGTTGGTGTTAGGGGAAGGATTGATATAAGAAGGATACTAGTGGGATTGCTAAGTAAACTTGTATCAATTATTCCCACATTAGTTTGAATATTTTGAAGATAAAAATTTTCATGGTAGGTATAGACAAGATTAGATCCATCAACTTAATATTGAGGTGTTATTTGCACCATATTGTAAGTCATATATGAAGAAGGATAAGAGGTTCCCCAAGAGTGATGGTGCTCTTAGAAAGAAAAGAGAGGGATAAATGAACATCCCATATAGTATCTAAATAGAATCAAGCTATCCAAGAAGATTCTGATAGGATAATTTATTGAGACTGAAGAGAGATGAACAAAATGCAAAGAAGGAGAAATAGGGAACTAGATTGATAAATAGAGAAGGTAGAAAGCAGTACAAGGTTGACTAGATTGACCTAATATAAAAACAAGGTTTGAAAACTATACAGGATTGACTAGGTCAATCCAGTACAGTGAATAGGGGTTGAAAAAGATACAAGGTCGATTAGGTAGACCTAGTATAATAGATAGGGAAAGTTAAGAGGCTTATAACAAGTTGTGAATTGAAATAAGATATATTTTGTAAGTAATTTGAAAAAAAATAGCTGAAAGGAAACAAATAGTCAATTGAATTAGCATTGACCAATCCAATTGAAGCACATAGCACAAAACCTTGCACCAACACTAGATAATGCAAGTTTTTTTAATACAAAATATAATTAAGAAAAGAGAAAGCAATCAACTTGGAAAGTAAAGAGATAAATAATTAGTCAACCTGAATGTTTATTATATTATTAAGATATGATTTTAAATGTGATGGAAAGTTGGTTGTAAGGAATTAAAATGACATTCTAAGGATGGTTTAGGTAGTTTGGGCTGAAAGGAACTATAATGACAATGATACAAGCTTGGTATTATGGCCTACCCTCTCACTTCACATACCATAGTGATAAAGGTGTTGAGTGATTATCCAAAATATTCCATTAACCACACTTTATACATGACCAAAGTATCAAGTCAGCTTCCCCTTTGGTGTTGAAATCTAAGTAGGTTGGCTTTGGGTAGACAAATGTTAAAATATTTGTTTATGTTATGTGATTTGGTCATGTGTGCATAAAATAAAAAATAGTGAAACTAAGTAATTAACTTAAAACCACCTAATTAAACTATGTGATATATTCTAATCATGTAAGCAATAAGAAGAGAAAGTGTGAGCTAATTACTACTATATAAGATTAATTCTAACTTTAAAATAAGGTATAATGTTGATAAAGTCAACTATGTATGCATAAAATATAAAATAAGGTTGACAGGTTTGATCCTATATTGAAAAAACAAGGTCTAAAAATGAGAAGGGTTTGTAGAGTTAACCCAATTATCTTGATAACACATAGAACATAGAACTGGGTCGATAGTGTCAATCTAGTTGATTGTGCAAGGGTAGTTTTGAAGATTGAAAACTATAAAAGGAAAGACTGTAAAGAAAGAGATAGATATAGAAATGAATCTTGGTGGATTAGAGATGTAGAGAATGAAGATTATTATTCAAGAACCTTGATATATGCTTGTAAATTTTGTTAACTGGGTCGACTAGGTCGATCAAGCTTTATAAAAACTTGTTACTGAGTGCCAAAAATGTATAGAGTTGATGAGGTTGACCTAGTATGTTAAAATTGATGTCTTAAAAATTATAGGGTTGATTGGATCAACCTATTAATTTAGATTGGATGTCTGAAAATCTATAAAGTTGTACTAATTTGATAGGGTCGATCCAGTAGCCTGTACCTAGAAACCTATTCATAAAAGGTATATACTGGGTCGACAGAGTCGATCCAGTATGACAAATATATGATAAAAATAATGATGAAAGAATGAAATAAATAAAATAAGATGAAAAAATCCTACAAGGGTTAGTTCACATTAGTTTTACCAAAATGTATTATGAAGGTGAAACTAAAGTGAAGCTAATGCTTATAATAAAATAAACAAAAATGAAAACATGAAGATAATCCAATCAGTGGTGGGATATGATTCACATCAGGTTCACAAAAAGATATGAAATAAAAAATGCATCATGAATATAAATCAATCCTAGCTCAAAGAAGATAGACCATACCTACATTTTTGATTGGGGATACATTTGTTAAGTGAGGGCATGACCAATATGGGGATCCACTAGGCCCGATTAGGGGATCAATTGTCATAATACACCATGCTAAGAAGGGTTATAAATCCTACAGTCTAACATAATCATGCAATAACTCTAAAAGAGTCTTAGCTTTAATGTTCATTCTATTCTAATAAATAAGAAAGTAAATCTAATCTAGTGCACACCAAAGCAACAAAAATATGTATAAGAGAATATCAATTAGGCTAAGTATGAGTAAGACCCGAATACATAGAATATGAAGAGTACTATTATTCGAGCCAATATTTATGCTACTTCTATCTACTAAAAGAGAGGAAAACAAAGTTAGAATATACTTACTTGAATGTGAATCTGTCAAGACTCAATCTCTCCCTTGGCCAAAGGGGATTCACAAGAGGTTGTTTTGCTTTATAAGGATCACTAAGAAAAGCCAAAGCATCTAAGACTTATCCACAAAAATATATTTTCCAAGTAGAAACCCTAAGCTAAGACTCCTCAAGTAGAATGGTGGAAGACCAGATTATAAAGAAACACAAGCAAATAATAGCTCTTGATTGCATATTGAAATAATGATGAAATGACCTTGTATTTATAGGTAGATATCACCCTAAATCCTTCTAAATATGTATGTTTTTAGGAGATAAATCACTAGGTCTCAAGTTAGGTTGGCCGAAGGGCTGAAAAAACTCAAAGTGAAAAATAGTTTAAATAGTACAAGGTTGACCCTCTATAATAATTAGAGGCTAAAAACTATATAGGGTCGACCTAGTTGACCTAGTACAATCAATTAGTGAAAGGAGATCAAGGTAAGGAAAAGAGGGATGGAAAGAGGAAATATATTGGAGTAATAGCTTAGGGAATTATTTTAATAGCTGATTAGATTGGTAATAATGTGGCAATAAGGGACAAAAATTCTATGAAGCACCAACGGTCTACCCACCCCTTTCCCAGTAATCTCCTTAAGGCATGCACTCAAAGAGATTGAGTCTCGATGGGTTTTTTCAAGATGTAAAGTTTTAGTATTTGATAAAAATCAAAAATATTATGTGTAGACACTTTCCATATAACTTATGTTATCTTAGTCTTTGTAAGACTAAAATAAGGTACTGATCATGCTCAACTTCATTTTTAGAATAAATGAGAATGTCATCAATAAAAATTAATACAAAATTATCCAAAAAGTCTCTAAATACACTATTCATAATATTTATGAAAATTCTAGTTTCATTAGTTAAGCTAAAAGGAAAAATCATGAACTTGTAATATTCACATTGAGTTTTAAAAGATATTTTATGAATGTATTCTTCCTTGATTCTCAATTTATGATAGCATGATCTCAAATCAATATTTGAGAAGACTGAAACACCTTTCATTTGATAAAATAAGTCATCAATCCTAGGCAAAGGATAATGGTTTTTTATTGTTACCTTATTTAGTAAGTGGTAATTAATATAAAGCCTAAATGTACCATTCTTATTTATAAAAACCATTAGATCACCCCAAGGGGACACACTTGGTCAGATGTTTTTGTTATCTAAGAGTTCTCACAATTGAACTTTTAGCTCTTGCAAGTTAGCCACATTCATGTGATAGGGGCTTTAGAAGTAGGGGCAGATCCATGCATGATATCAATGGAGAAATAAAATTCCTACTTAGGTGGTAAACCAAGTAGTTTCTTAGGAAATACATCTATGAACTCCCTTAAAATATGAAAATATGCATGTACTAACTCCTTTTCCTTGGGTAATTCCTATAGTTAGACTTCATAAATCTTACAAGCCTTTCTAACATCCCTTTTCAACTGTAAGGTTGAGAGTGTTTTACATCTTGCAGACCCTTGTATGCCTTTCAATTATATAATTTGACCAAAGTCATTGATGTAATGAAATTTTTTGCCCACACAATCAAGTGTGATTTGATGTTTATGTAACTAATCTATCCCAAGGATGAGATCATAAGACCCTAAAGGTATAAGAAAAATATTTACCTTGATCTTAAAAACACTAAGATCAAGTTTTTTTTGTTCCAAGCACTCAAGAATAGACACTTTTTTGTTGGTATCAAACTCAACCTCCCAGCCTTCTCTTATCAAGATGAGTTCAATTTTACATTGAATTGTAGAAAAAGAAGAAATAAAGTAATCTATTTCACCTAAATCAATCAAAATATTAAAGGAAAAACTATTTATTGTACCTTTGGTTTTAATTAGAGTGGCCTAAAAATTAATATTATGATTATCAATAATAACATATAATATATGATTTGCTACTTGACCTTATTTTAGTTTAGGACAATCCTTTTTATAGTGGTTATCACCACATTCCCAACATATAATAGGTCTATAATATGCCACCAGAATAGTACTAGCACCTATGGAAAGTCCACATTTGTAAATTTGATGTTGTTCTTTCTTATATGAACCAAATTTAGAGGATCTGTGGGACTTGAAATTTCTATTATTTTTATAAAACTTACTAAAATTTTTTGTTGCCACCTAAAAATCTATTGTTTTGATATGATTTATGAACATTCTTGTTCATGGGAGAAAGGTTTTTCACTTTAGACTATTATCTACTTATCTTAAATTATTGTCTTGCCTTTTGACAAGACTTTTATTTTTTCTCAACCCTGTAGGATGACTCAATTATTGCATCCAAGGTTTTTGGGTTTATCATATTAAAATCATGCATTAGTATTTATTTGAGACCAAGTTTGAACTTAGTAATCTTGGTTTCTTTGTCATATATATAGTTCACATGATATAATAACTTTAGAAACTTATTTTCATACTTAGCAATAGACATATTTTCTTTCTTTAAAAGCTAAAAATTAGTGATTTTATGCTCTTTATAGTTTTTATTGAGATATTTTTTATAAAATTAAGTCTCAAATACAAACCAGGATAATTTCAAGGGTTGATATCCTTCAATGGCACAAAATTGATTCCACCATAAAGCTATAGGACCAATTAGCTGATAGGCTGTCACCCTAGCTTTCACATTTGGTGGCATGTTATGCAAGTTAAAATATTTATACAAGTGTATCATTTATCCAAAACTCAAAATATTTGGTTGAAATATAATTCAAGAAACAATAATAACGCAATTATAATAATTTTATCTCTGAGAAGAGATATTTTATTGATCAAATTTATAGATCCAAACATATGCCTATCTCTAAGAAGAGATGTATGATTTCCTTTTTAGGTTACATCTTAATTTATATATTTTTTGAAGGTAGGATGAGGATTTTTAAGGTCACCAATATCGATGGAGATTAAGTGATTTGACATCCACGATTCACAATAATACAAAATTCAAGAAATTACTATTTTTAGAAACTTACTATTTTTAGACTACACTACTAAAATTGAAAATTGGATCACTTCCATTTAGTTTTTAAGAGTAAAAACCCACCAAGAATAGATTATGACATCTCAAAATGTTCCCCTCATTCTTAGCTTTCCAATGGTTCAAACAGGTAGTCAAGCAGAGATATGGTGCAAAAGTTATGGCTCCTGAAAGTTCTACCACCAATTGGGGTAGAATCGTTGCCAAAATTGTCATTTGAAATGTTTCTTGGATCATTCCTCCCACCTTGAAAATAAATGGTCTCCATTACATCAATATTTTTCATCAAGTGTGGTATTTGTGTTTTTATTTGATTCTTGATGCATAATTGGAATGGACTGTGCTTTGTGGAGCTATGTTGGGCCTGATATTTCACTATTTCTATTTGACCATCAGTCTTTGGATGGAAGGATGTGAACTTCCTTAGCTTGGTATTTATTTGATTTTTTTGTTGTGTTGTTTATGTATTCAGGGCTACAACATCAATCATTTTAAAATTTTATGGCTTGACCACCATGAGAACAAATTTTTTGGCACTAATCAGGGAGACAAATATAGAAGGTGGAACCTATGGTACCCTATAGCACCATGTTCCAAGAGTGAGGGTGATCCTTCAAGTTCTTGATTCATAGATGCCATGTCGATCATATATGAATGGTTGATCAAGGAGTACATCACAAAAATATAAATTGACCACATCACATAAGACCTCATCTTGGAAAGGTTTTATTATATATGAGAGAAGGAATTGGTGGGTGACACAGAGGTTTCTCCTTGGACTCAAACATCCAATATTGTATGGATTTGGGTGAGGCTTTATGGATATATTTAGGCTTTTCATGACATTAATAGAGATTAAATTCTTTTGACTCCCACTATCAAGAATGAAATGTAGAGGCTTACCTTTCACCCATAACTTAGAGTGAATAACCTTTTCTTATCATCTGGCCTCTCCTCATGGGTCTGTGATGAAGCAATGATGGCATCGGGCTCAGCATATACAAATTCTTATTCATCCTCTTCAACTGTAGGGTGTGTATGAGGTAGAGTAGTAGATGTTGAGGATTGTGACTCAGAAATTAGGTACTTGATGGCTTGACATTATTATTTAGAATGAGTTTTAGATTTGTGGTAATCACACCATTTTCTAGTCTTTTCTTCCTTTTACTTCTAATTTTTCCCTTGTGTTTGACCTTCTCTGTCACTTTTTTATTTTGAATATTGAATCTTCATATTCATTCTTCCATGCTTCTGCTCAATATTCACCATGAACTTGTATGCCTCACCAAGGGTTTCTAAATTGAAGAGTTCCATATTCCCCCATATATACCATTATAGTCCACCATGATATTTGAGAACCTTATATTTCTCACTTTCTTAGATGCCCAATCTCGTAGATAGAGAATGAAAAATGTTAGTGTAATCTTGAACAGACTGTTTCTTACCTTGGTGAAGTTGTTTCCACTCTATATATAGATTATCATATGCTCCAATGTAGTAGTATTCTTTCTTTATATCTTATATGAAATCATCTTAGGTAGGTTCTACCTCAAGTCCAATATCATCTATACTAAATCTCTTCTTGTACACTTCTCATCAATTGTTGACAGGCAATGATACTTTCAAAAGAGAAAAAGCGATCTTCTCTTTATTAGTGAATTTATTTATAGAAAAATAAGTAGAAATTTGATATAAATAATGTTCTACTACATCAACATTGATTTTTCCTTCAAATTTAGGGATATCAAAATTCACCTAAACTTTGAAGGGTGTTGGGGCACTGAAAAGATGTGGAGTTATAGATGAGGAGCTAGAATTTCCCATCAGGATTTGTTGGAGAATTTGGTTGAATTATTTTAGTATCTATGTTTGTTGATATTTGAGGGCTTAATTCACCATTTATTTTAAAGGATTGGATGTCTCAGTGTTGTTCACCATTTGAGGTCATTTGGAGTGAATAGGGGGATAGTCAGCTAGTTCTATTTTCCACCTAAGTTCCTGTAATCTGACCTCATTCTCAAGATCATACACTATAAAGAAAAACCACTCTAATACCACTTATCCAAAACTTAGAAGCTTTAGTTTAAATATAATTCAAGAAATAAGAACACAATTATAATAATGCTATCTCTGAGAAGAGATGTTTTATTGATTAAATTTGTAGATCCAAACATATGCCTATCTCTAAGAAGAGATGTCTAATTTATTTTTTAGGTTAAATATTCATTTATACAAATTTTAAGGTAGGATGAACATGTGGTAGGTTACCAATATTGAGGGAGATTAAGTGGTTCAACTTCCATGATTCATAATAATATAGAATTCAAGAAATTACTATTTTTAGAAACTTACTATTTTTAGACTGCACTATTAAAATTAAAAATTAGGGCAATTTCATTTAGTTTTTATGGGTCAAAATCCACCAAAAACAGCTCATTCCATCTCATGGTTTTCCCCTCATTCTTATCTTTCCAACGGTTCAAATAGGGAGTCAAATAGAGCTGTGGTGCAGAATTTATGGCTCCTAAAATTTTTGTAACCAATTGGGGTAGGATCGTCACCCAAATTATCACCTAAAATGTTGCTCAGATCAACTATCCATGCATCAGATGCATCACCTAAAATTAGTATGTGGTGAAAGATTATTTATCTCTTTGATGTTTGTGTTAACAATGGTCAAAGGTAGTTATTGAATCAAAGACCCTTCTACTTATACCATTTCTAATCTAGGTACTTCCTCTTAGGATATCCCTTTAAACTTGTTCAATCTTTGTTATTGGTTATCAATATTTCCTTATAATGTGTTAAGGGATGCCAAGAATCCACTGAGGATCTCCTCATGTTTGTTGATTGGATTGCCACCAACTACATCAATATTAGGTACATTGGTATTACTATCAGCATTATTCACAGACAACTCTTCTTGGTTATGAATGGGGATGCAACCACGATGACCCCTTCCTCATCTTCTACCTTTACCCTTAAATGGGTTGAAATTAAAAGGGTTCTCATAGATTTCTCCTTCATTTGATCACATTCTAACCATCGTGATAATTACAACTGATAACTCAATAGATTACAAAATTTTAAGAAGAAAACTCATTCCCAAAGTTCTCTAGAGCAGAAAATAGCTCTGATACTAGATGAAACAAACCAAAAAAATAGAATTATATATCAAATTATATTTTATATGAATATTGGATCCAATTACCTCACTTTTTTTAGAAGTGATAAACATTTAGTGCACTCATGCATACACAACTGGAACCAAAGAAGGTAAATTGATGTAATTAGCTAGAGGTAACTACATATAAAAGTGTTATAGGGAAGTGTGTTACCTTAATATATGTCTTATGGGGTTTGATCTATATTTATGTATGCATACATGGATAGGACTTGAGTGCTATATGTAGAACTCATACTTCCACATAAGACCATTTCTAGGTCCTTAACCATTGGTAAATAACTCACTCTCTTCAGTGGGTTTCAATCCCACTCAAGGATAGTTAAGTTTAAGGATTATTTTAAGTGGGAAGGATAACTCTAACATCCTAAGTTATCATTTAGGTAAACATAGATTTATATTAAAATTTTAGGTTACTAACCTCATATTAAACATAATTCAGACAAGTATTCATAATTAACAACCAAAAATCAATTCATCACATGCAGATTTATAATCATTCATGCATTAGAAAATATTATTACATAAAGAGAAAATAAATTTAAAATTCAAAGTTTCATAGTGCTACTGGTCAAGGTCATAAACACTTCATGGCCTTTAAGGTCACTGCACCCTTGTTTAAATAAATCATACATCATTCATTTACTAAACATGGGTGCCATTACTTAGAATAAAGGTTAATGATATAGTTTTGATCAATATCATTATTCCTCACATACCTTTAGGTAGTCTAAAAATGAATCCATATGATGAAATTATATTGGCATATCCAATGTGACATTGTAAAATGAGAGAGATTGATGCATTATTTGTCCAAGCTATCTAAGCAATTAGTTATTAATTATTTTTTTTTCAAGAGAAGGAATATATGTATAATCTAATTGCTAAATTATTTTTAGATAAAAATATAAGAAAGTAATCAATTATTTTAACATAATGTTTCATTATTATCTAAGTAAATGTATACATAATGAATCATCGCATTTGTATTCAAATGAACTAAAAGAGAGCAATAAATGGTTCACATACAATAGAATACAACACAATCATATGCAGTATAATCTAGTTGAGTTTCAAGTTGAGTGGGACCCAAATAAAATGTTTCACTTAAGGAACTTTTACAAAAAAAATTGGGCAAATCATGGGCAGCAAGGCAAGCATGTTCAGCTATCAGAAGGGAAAGTGAAATCACATACAATCCAAGGAATAGAAATCAACAAGCATGCATGTTTTAGTTACAAAATTATGCAACATCAAGTGAATTAAAAACACTATATGAAATGTTTATTTAATATAACTGATTCAAAATGGTGATATTAGATTTAAATAATTTAATTAAGATCTTTCAACTTCACTTTATTACATAACTATACAATGCATGCTTACAAAATATTTTGATTAAGCAAAGGTGTTAGATTAACTTTTAATTCATTTAATATTGAATGCAAGAACAAAATTATTAAAATGTTAAATATAATATATGATGCATACATACCTTACACATAACCAAATATGTCTGAAATATGTGTTAGAAGGAAAAATTATAGTTTGGTTTCTGTATGTACTAACAACTAGTACTTTTGAATAGTTTATGCATAACTAGAACAACTAAGTAACATTTATACCACTCATCTTACGAAATTGAAACCATAACATATATTTTAATAAATCAAGGATAGCTATTGGCTAGTTAACATGCATAATTTAAGACTATGTATCAAGGCAACATAGTATGTATCTAATTGACTATATAATCTAACTAAAAGATTATTCTTGCATTGGAATAGAAAGCTCAATATTCTAATCAATTATACACAATATGTGACTAAGAAATATTGTATAATTATCTAATAAAATTCCCATTTAGGATAACTTTAATAGATCAAATTGAATATCCATATTATCTAAATAAATCAAGGAATTAAAATTATAATGATTATTTAGATTAACCATATACAAGAATCTATAACAATTCAACTTGATTATAATTATTAGAAGAGTAATTATAAAATTGAAAGAATTAATAGAATGCTTTTTCAATGTGAAAAGAGAGTTAAACTAAATATATAATAATTTAATATACCTGAAGTGTATTACCTTTATCAACATATATCAATTTAGTCATCTTACCTTTTAAGCAATATTCATCTTTCATTTAAATTTTGCATTCTATTGTTAACATAGATTATCATTAACACAATTAACCCATAATGATCAAAATACATGCCATTTAGCTCAAATATCAATACTAAAATAGACTAAGGAAATAAACATAATTAAATTATTACCAACTTAATTCACATGTACATGAAATCACTAAAACATGGAGAAATAAGAGGATTAATTGGATAGGCCCTCCTAACTAGCCCTATGATCCCAACCATTGGTGTCCCTTACCACCCCAACCATCAGTAAGATGATGGTTGTGGAAATCAGGGGCACGAAGGGAATTCTAAGCAATCAGATTTTCTAACTAGAGGACATCTCGACAACAAAATAATACAAGAAAATATAATGATTTCATTATGAGGTGAGATGAGAATAATTAAATCATATTCAATATATATCAGAAGTAGGGATAACTAACATGGTTACTAAATGATATAGAATAAATTAACCACTAGTCTATTCTATATTCTTCGAGTTAACCACCTTGGATCTCCATCCAATTTATGGTCAACCTTAACTAATTTGACTATCGATTTATACTAGGTATACAATATACCCATTTATTTTAATCATTCAGGTCTAGTCTAAGAATGGTGACCAAACAATATAAAACTAAATAAATGAACCATATAAACATCTAAATAAGTCAATTTATTCAAATAAGTAATAATAATTTAAACCAAAATATAACATTTCCAATGTTTCCATGCTTAACACAACTCAGATATTTCATAAAAATAAATGAAAACTCATTCAGACTTCTTCGATGCCCTCTCAAACCTAGAAAAAAATAACCATACATATTCATGCCATCTTAATAAAATTGAGTCATTAAGTCTTACATAGGAGCCAACACATAAAACAACTTAATCATATCATAACTAAATATTAACATGTAGTCAAGGTTTTAATCACCAAAACTTATTCAACTTATGTATTTTATAAATTTAGTCAACTTTAAGATGTAGCCAAAGGCAATCATAAAATCCCAATTGAAAATCACAACATAGTGATCAAAAATACAGTGAGTAAAAACTCAATCAAACTTAAAATCCATGACATAATCATATAAATGTAGTTGAGATATAAAAAAAAATCTAATTGACTTCATCTTCAAAGATCACAACATGATTATATTCCACACAGTCAAAGACTCAACAAGAAAACCAAACTACATCATGATAATACAACACAATCAATTATATCAAGAATAACACCCATATCCATAAACTTTATAATAAAAACAACATAAACTTGATAATGAATCATGATTTTGACTTCACAGTAACCTAATATGATTTCATAACAACCCAATAAGAAAGAATACATTACAAAATGAAGTCAACATAAATTTTTTTATTTAAAACAATCCTTAACTTTATATGAAAACCATTATATAAAAATGAAATGGCATAAATCAAATAGCAGTCAAAACATTCCAATGAATGAGACCTGACTTAATATCCTATTAAAATAAATCGAGTAAAATAAGAACAAACATAGCCATATTAATGTGAAGCGATATGAACCAAACATAGTTGCTTCATATAAGGAACCCAACCTTGCCATATTTTTATAACATGAAAACATACACAAAACTCCAACAACCAATATTAATAAAAACCCCAAGTCAAACTCGAGCCATAGCCTATAATGAAAAACATAGTCATTATGATGAAACCTAAAATTGACCACCAAAATCTCTGCATGCACCTGAGAAGAACATCATGTTTAAATAAAACTAGAACCTTCAACAATAATTTAATTACTCATAATGATAAATATATAAAAATAAAAACATAACATCTTATATTCTCACAAAAAAAGGAATGAAACCTTCACTGATAGGTATGATACACAACAATCCATAAAACCATCGACCATCCATTTTAACATAGAATAAGAAATAGAAAAATGAAACCCATAAAACCTTTCCAAACACACAGTCAACAGAATATACTTAAAAGTCAAGATTCAATGCATATATATCCATTTTTCAAGTTTATATACAAAATACTACTATCGATTCTCATCAAATCTTTACCAAGGTTTGCATATGCATCCACAAGTCTTAAGACTTATGATTGCATACATATCCTTTTTATTTTTCCAAGTTTTATCAATCGAATCAAAATAACCAAGAAAAATATGACTCACCTAAAAATTTAGAGAGACAAATCTCAAAATTTAATAAGATAGAAACCAAAACCTCTAACTTTCCAAGTCATGTCCCAAAAATCCATCATGGTCGCCATAAAACTAGTTGAACTCCCACTATTTTCTTTCCATATTCTTAACCCCATCAACTCTTCCCATCCACCATCCAACTCCCTATTCCATCCATCTAATTTTCTGATGCTCATTTAATGTCTGTATTGAATGTGAGGAGAGAGAAATCCTCCTACAGTCTCCAAGGTAATCTCTCATAAAATTTTCCATAAATACAATGGTCATTAATTGACCTATCTTCAAATATGGATCTACCAACCCAAACATCAGCCAATGAAAATGTAGGTTAGTGTTTAAACCACACCATTATCATTAACAAGATGGATTAACATCCTAACCCCCATGGCCTATGCCACCAACCAAAATAAATGTTAATAAATCCATTAACATAATATGCCATCAACTCTATATCGATTAAAATAAATGATTCAAACCAATTAAACCATGTTTAAATGTTAATGTTAATGCCATAAAAAATATAACCAAAATACAAAAAATAATGCCACCACCTTCAAATTTATAAGGTGTTTATATATTCTAAGGGTTAGTCTAAGGGGTGACAAGGGTAGACCTAGGTAGGTCTTAGGTAATTTATCTAACTAGGTGAGTAGGATTCATACAGGTGTGTATGAGTGAATGGGAGTTTGTAGGAAAGAGCATGATAGAGTAAGTCATGGAGGCAAAATAAAAGGCTATGACGTCAAACCAAATAATGACTTGTGATAATAAGATAAAAGTACAATAGCATACAATAAAATTCAAAAAGTGCCACTGTCAGGATAGTGAGATACTCAATGACTAACTGATATGTCTAAAGGATGGAAAACATAACCAAAAACAAGTATACCTATCAAACTTGTTTGATTGCTCAAAATTTCTTCAATACTAGGAGTACCAATTCCAACATTTACCTAGCTCATAGATAGTACCTACAACCACCAAAGTTACATTAATAGTACTATATCAAAAATTGATAATAATTATAAAATCATAATAATATCAAGCGCAAAATTAAATATGTAGTCCAAATACCACTACAAAAAGTACCAACACATAATCCAACTGAAGTAAACAACTAGTAATTAGTTTTATAATAATAATAATAACCATATTTTAATAGTAAATAGAGCATAATAAGGTGGGGTCGTAACAGTGTCCCAATGTACTTTTTTTCTATCCATAGAACCCTTTGACTTCTTTCAATTTATCTTCTAAATATTATTGTGTACCCAAGGGATTGGAGAAGTGCCATTATGCAAACTTTCTCAATTTAACCATTTCAAATCATAACATTGTGAATAAGTTATTCATCAATGTTAACTCATATTAACAATGAATTATAATTTTAATCTTTGTCAACTATCTCATTATTACCAAATGTGATCATGGGTTGTTGAGGTGGAATATCACTAAGTATACCAAAGATAGTATCTAGTGGATGATCATATGTTATAAGTGGAGGATGCATGTTGTATGCATAATGTACCTCTGAAGTGTTCTTAGTTTCCATTTTTTCATGTTTAGGAAAATTATCTCTAAATGTATTCAATTTTTTTTACATTGTGTTATGGTTGATATTATTTTATAAGAGTACACATATTGTTAATGTTTTCATCTATGAGATCTTGTATCATATGTCTTAGCTTGAAACCTTTTTTCATTGAATGCCCCAAAATATGATGATACTCACAATATGCATTGCCTTAATAGTTCCTTGGTTTTATGTCTACTTGAATTAAGCTCATGTGGAGGAAGGATTGTAATAAGGTTACGCTCAAGAAACTTATATAGTAACACATGATGAGGTGATGTGATGCAAGGGCATCAAGCACATTGTACAAAGTAATCATGTTTAGTTATTTTTAGTCTCTTAGTATGACTTATAATGTATTGGGATCATTAGGGTAATCCATTAGTGAGCCTTATAGCCCTTTTGGCTTTTCCTAACAAAAGAGGCATTTGAAAATTTGAATTTGAATTAGTATGTTAAGAGTCTTTTTGAGAAGTGTCTAGGAATGGGATGTTGTCAAATGTTCATCTAAGGTCTTAAAATGAGTCTAGGTGGGACAAAAAAAGTGCCATACATACAATGTCATAAGTAAAGTGATTAAGACTAAGACTATTATATGCAATGTCCATGTGGAGGTGGTTATCAAGAAAGGTAGTTTCTAAGAAGTTATTTTTTCATGTAAGTAATAATATTTTGGATTGATTTAGGTATTGGTTCATAGAAAGAAGGTAAGGTAGGAATTTATGTGTAAATTAGGGAGTGAAGAAGATGAAGAGAAGGATAGAATACAAATATAAAAAAGATGGATGAGCATTATAACTTATGTATTCTACCAACAGAATAGATCTCCCAATGTATATAAGATGAATCAAATAAAGTTGAAAATGAAATAGATGATGTTTTTTAAATCTTATGTTGACAATGTGTTATTAATTCAAGTAATATATTGAATGATTTAAGGTTTCATAAGGATCAATACCCTATTATATGAATTACTATGTAATGTAAGAATGTGATAGGTGTCATATGGAACTCAGTGAGAGAATGGATATTTATAATAGTCTAAATACAAAGGAGAGTGATCACAGGAAATAATGGTCAATATAACTTTATAAGTTGTTAATCATTCATGTATGATAGTTTTTATTAACAATAAGAACCAGATGTTGGTTATCAGGTTGTGCACGTGTCATGTTTTAAAAGTGCTTATGATAGGAGACTAGAATGAAGTTTGGAATAATGAAAATATAAAGAGATGTTGTGGTACGAATAAGAATTGTATATTTATCAAGAAAGGAAGGAATCCATGAAGGAGTCTTTAAAGATAACAAAAAGGTGTAGTCTAAATCAAACCCCTATTTTGAGTCACATAGGTAGTCTAAAAATTGGTTAAATAATTGAGTGGTGAAGTGATTATGGCTTAGTGATGATGAAAGATCTTGTACAAAAACAATGTGATAGAAAATAATGTTAAATAATATTTTCCAAGCTCTGTTGGTAAGATAAATGCATTTACCCTGTTTTATTTGTGTGTAGTCATACAAAGTTCATAATATACTTGTAATTTTTAGTTGGAATGATGTGAGAGATTAAACAGAGGACCTAAATCTTGGAAAAAGAGTGGAATGATAGTTTAGACCCTAATCCATCATTTTGGAAGGGTGAGACCTAGTATAGAATCAAACATCTCATATAGAACCATATCAGGTTAACAATAGGTAGTTTGTGTTTTAGAAACTTTGTAAACGTGTTGTTTGATGGGATTGAAAGGGAACCAAGGGAAGTTAAGACTTTAAGAAAGTGAAGTTAGGTCATATAGACCTTATATATCATTTTGGAGGATTGGTAATTGACTTAGATTCATTATAAACAATAAAGAACCCTCTCGGGTCTATATAGTTATAGGAAACCCTAGCTTAGGATTAAAGTAAGGGGAAAATAGAAAATTTCACATTTAGACCAGTGAAATTTCATGAAAATTGGTTGTTAGCTATGTTTTAGGTTTAGGAAAGATATTTTGAATCTTTTATGTTGATATGGTACATAACAGTATGGGAAAAGTTGATTGAGTTGCAAATAGGGACAGATTAGGCCTAAAAGGGCTAGTTGGTGAGGAGACAGAGTTATAAAATAGTGAAGATGAAAATATTAAGACTTTAAAGTTTGGGTAAATGTAAAAAAAGATAAATGATATCTGAATCCATTATTTTTTTTCCAATAAATGATTGTACACCTCCGTAAAAAATAGAAACCCATAAAAAAGGCTACTAGCCATAATGTGAGTTGTATGTCAAAAAGTCCAAAGCCTAGTAAAGGAAAATAAACAAGATTACAGTGTAAGGAGGGAGAAGGTGGAATGGATTATATGTTTGGATGGTCTAAGAATTTAAAGGAATCTAAAGCCATAAAATAAGGGAGTCAAGGTGGTTAATCCACTGACTAAGAAGAGAACAACATTGTACCTTGTGACTAGTTTTCAGGTAGGAGGAGATAATGCAGGTGTGAATGCAACAATTAGGATATAGGTATCAGAGAGTATAGTTATAGGTAGAGTATGGAATGATACTATGAATCATGATGTAATCATGAAAAGTGTCTCTTTGGTGTAGCTACCAATTGTAACTAATTTTTAGGTTATGACATTAAATTTACTATAATCTTCGTCTCATTTTTTTATCATTTGGTTTGACCTTATAATTTGATTTTCTTTGAAATAGTATTTTTTAATTAGTTGTAGGATTTGACGTATACTTAAGTTTCTTCAAATTAATTATTTCACTTCACTATCCCAAACTGTATGGCAAATCTCAACAAATGATTTGAATATCTGGAATATAATTGACTCATGAAGTGGTTCTTGAAAAAATTATTTGAATATATATTGTAATTCATTATCAACTGTAACATTGGTCATCTTGATCATCATGGCCTGTATCAAAACACATAGTCACTGATTGGTTCATTGGACTCTTGTTTTAGATTGAAATTTGTGCATATAATAATTTTCCATCGATTTTGATGGCAAAGTGTGAAAGGAATTGGTTGTCTATGGGGTTTAATTCTCTTAAAAATTGAAGAGGGAGATCATAGAACCATCTCAATACATAATACTTAAGACTTATTATAAATAACTTCGTCAATATTTTGTCATTATATACATAGTCCAAAAAAATTGAATGGAATGATCGAATATGTTCAAGAACAACTTTACCTTCATATAATTGGATCTTGGGAGATATGAATATTTTTAGTAAAGGGTATGATACTATCTTAGGGGTAAATTAGTTAGGTAATAAAGTGTGTGAATCTATGTAATGACTAGTTCTTGGTGTACCTTGCTCTAGTTTCAACACCTTGACATGTAGAGTTGTAATAATATGCTTAAGGGAATGTGAATTAGGTGATTTTGGAATTGAAACATGCATAAATATCATAGAATGGGTGTGTTGATATAGGTATTAAGCACCAACCAAAGTTTATAAGAGGTATCATTTAATATTTTAGGATCTTAATGGAGGTAAACTACACTCTAGGGCATGAGTTATAGGTATGGGTTAAACATCCTTATTGTGGAATAACAAGTAGAGCATGCAAGTTATTAAATAGGTTTAACTTGTAGTGAAATGAATCCTAGGAAAAAATATCAAACCTAAGTAAGTGGGATGGATAGAGTAGAAACTCAACAATTAGACATCCATCTCAATTTGGGCATGAACATGAATACTTTGTTGTTGTTTTTTTAGGTGTTCTATTATTGATCTAAGGCTCTCTGTGATGTTTCTAATCCTTCCCATATTTCTACTAGAGCATATTTATGTGTTTTAAAGTAGGATTTAAAATCCTATATATGTGGGGATTTTCCTAATTTTCTATCTCTCCTCTTGGATAGAGTGAACATTTTTTCTTTCCCTCCATAATGACTGCTCTATCAATGTCATCTTGTAGATTCCTTTCCCTAACCCTCTGTATATTCCCTATAAATTTTTTAGATATCATTATTCTAGTGTGAAATTTGGTAATCATTAGATTAGGCCTTTTGTAGGCCTCTAATTGCATGTATGTTTCCCACTATGGGAGGACTAGTTGGGTTGGGTCCATGGGTTAAGTGTCTAAATATGTAGTCTTACCTAATATATCAATTGATGTTTGATTTATAGTTTTCTTTAGGAGGGGATCAAGAAGTGAAGTCCATATTGTTAAGGTGTGGAGCCTAAAAGCTTCACCAAGGAGCGCATTACCAAAGTTGCAGGTTTACACAGTCACCGGCGTCGGTCAGGAGCGACCGACGTCGGTCAGGAGCAGTTGAAGAGATGCCGGTGTTGGCAGGGATAGGCTGACGTCGGTCAGGTGCAAGCAGGCAGGAACCAGTGTCGGTTACCTGTGTGTCCAGAAAGCAATTTTTGAGGATAGAACCGAGTGTTTGCATGATGAGATTAAGTTGTAGTCTTAAGTCCGTGTCTCTATTATTAGTAAGACTATTTTTAGAGCCCTTGTTCAAGAGGCTTAACTGTTGGTTGTAAGTGCATGCTCAAGTTTCCTAATTCTATATGTAGGAAATATTTTCTTAGCTTATTGTAGTAGAACATTGTGAATGTTGAAGAACAGTATAGAATTGTATAGGTGAATCAATCCAGGTTGTTGGAGTTGATTGTACTTGAGAGAGAGAGAGAGATCTTGAGAGAAAGAGATCTAGAGAGAGATCTTGTACATCTGAGAGAGGTGTGGAAGAAAGAAGTTTCTTCAATTGTATTCCTTCTGTAAAGAGTTTAATACAAGTTTCAGGGTGGTTTCTTGTATCTCTTGTTCTTTTCTATTTATCATTCTAGTTACTTATCTATCTGATTTAATTCCACGGTTTATTGCTTTCATAAGTGTAATCATATTATTGGTTGATCCCCAATAAGTGGTATTAGAGCTTGGTTGCAGGTTTAGAGCTTGATATCCACAAGTGGTATCAGAGCTTAGGTTCACTAACAGGAGGTTCAGATTTGTGTAGTGTGTATTGATTACAGGTTGCTCACAGGGGTTTTGCAGGGATTTCTGTTTGAGTGGGAGAAGCAATGGCAGAAGAAAGTAAACTGAGAATGGAGAAGTTCAATGGAAAAAATTATCAACATTGGAGAATGCAGATAGAGGACTATCTATATCAGAAAGATCTTTACTTACCATTAGGTGAGATTGCAAAGAAGCCCACAGATATGGATGATGAAGAATGGGAAGTTCTTGATAGAAAGGCTCTAGGGTCTATAAGACTGAGTCTAGCATCTACTGTGATATCTAATTTATCACAAGCAAAGTCTACGGTAGAGTTGATGACTACTTTAGCAAATTTGTATGAAAAACCCTCAGCTTCTAATAAGGTATATCTTATGAAGCATTTATTTAATTTGCGTATGCAGGAAGGTGGATCTGTATCTAATCACCTGAATGATTTCCATGGAATTATTAATCAATTAAGTTCAGTCAATATTGTGTTTGATGATGAAATTAAAGCTCTTTTAATATTATGTTCTTTGCCTGAAAGCTGGCATATCTTAGTAATGGCAGTTAGTAATACTGCATCTGCTTCAAATATTTTAAAAGTAGAGGATGTTGTTAGTGTTATCTTGAATGAGGAAATTCACAGGAAAAGCATAGAGGAAACATTAGGGAATGCTTTAAGTTTTGAGAGCAAGGGAAGGCAAAAAGAGAAGAGCAAGAGGAGATCAAGATCTAAGTCTAAGGTGAGAGGTAGATCCAAATCTAGAAATGGCAGGAGGCCACAATGCTGGAATTGTGGAAAGATGGGGCACATAAGCAAAGATTGCTGGTCAAAGCCTAAGGAGGACAATCAGCATGAAGGAAAGAAAGAAGCAAAGGTTGCAGGTATTGCACAACATGCTTTAATATTCTCTTTGCATAATAATATAGAATCTTGGGTTTTAGATTTTGGTGCATCTTTTCATGCTACCCCTAATAGAGAATATTGTAGTGACTATATCCATGGAGATTTTGGAATAGTGTACTTAGGGGATGATGAGCCTTGTAAAATTATTGGCAAAGGTAAAGTGCAGCTGAAAATGCAGAATGGCAACACATGGGTGTTGAGAGATGTTATGCATGTTCCTAGCTTGAAGAGGAATTTGATTTCTGTAGGAAAGTTAGGGGATGAGGGTTGTACAGTAACTCTCACAGCTAAATCTTGGAAGGTGACCAAGGGTGCACTTGTTATGGCCAGAGGTAAGACAGTAGGTACTCTCTATTTATGTAATTGTGTTACTAACAATTCTCCTTCTGTATTATCTACTTCAGATGTGGATGCTAAATTGTGGCACTCAAGGCTTGGCCACATGAGTGAGAAGGGGATGTCAATTCTTAAGTCTAAAGGTAAGCTTTTAGATTTGAAAAACATAGATCTAGAATTTTGTGAGCATTGTGTGTTTGGAAAATAGAAGAGAGTGAGTTTTCTTAAGTCTGGGTCAACAAAGAAGAGGCATAAGTTGCAGCTTGTTCACACAGACATGTGGGGACTGGCTCAGGTAGCTTCTATTGGAGGATCATAGTACTATGTTACGTTCATAGATGATGCTACAAGAAAGGTATGGATCTATTATATTAAGAAGAAATCTGATGTATTTGAGACTTTTAAGATTTGGAAAGCTATGGTTGAGAATGAAATAGGCAGAAGATTGAAGTGCCTAAGATCTGACAATGGTGGTGAGTTTTGCAGCTTTAAGTTCAATTGGTATTGTTATATGCATGGAATCCGCAGGCAAAGGATGGTTCCAAGGACACCTCAGCATAATGGTATTGCTGAAAGGATGAACAGAACAATCATGGAGCGTGCAAGATGTATGAGATTGCATGTTGGTTTGCCCTTAGAGTTTTGGGTAGAAGCGGTGGATACTGCAGTGTACCTGATTAATAAAGGACCCTCTACAGCTCTGGATGGTGGAATCTCAAAAGAGGCATGGATAGGTAAAAAGGTAGATCTCTCATATCTAAAAGTTTTTGGTTGTGAAGCCTTTGTGCACGTAGATAAGAAAAATAGAAAGAAGCTAGATGCTAAGTCTATGAGGTGCACGTTTATTGGCTATGGCTCAGATGATTTTGGTTTCAAATTTTGGAATCTAAGAACTAACAAGATAATTAGGAGCCATGATGTTGTTTTCAATGAAAAAGTGATGTATAGTGATCAGTTGAAGAAGCTGAATCAATCTGGGCAGAGCAATGGAGAATTGGATGAGGTGACGGTCCAAAATGAGCTCACGAGAAAAAGAAATAATCACTTGCAGGAAAACACAGAGACCGACGTCGGTAGGGTAGGAACCGACGTCAGCAGAACAAAAACCGATGTTGGCAATACAAGGACCGACGTTGATAGGATAGGCACTAACATCGGTCAGGAAGAACCGACATCAGCAAGGAACAGGTCTGGAGATGATCGAGGTCGATCACTGTCAGAGAATTTGGGCAGACAGCGTGTTGAGAATGAGTCTCAGACGCCCATCAAGAGGTCAGAAAGGGTAAGTAAGCTTCCAATTAGATATTCCCCTTCATTATTCTATTTATTGCTACCTGATGGTGGAGAACTAGAGAGTTTTGAAGAAGCATTATAGGTGGAGTCCAAGAGTCAGTGGGAGCATGGCATGGTTGAGGAAATGGAGTCCTTGAGAGAGAACCAAACATGGGATTTGGTTGAGTTGCCAGCTGGTAAGAGGACACTGAAGAATAGATGGACCTACAGGTTGAAGGAAGGTGAGAATGGACATATGAGATATAAGGCCAGGTTGGTAGTGAAAGGATTTGCACAAAAGCCAGGTATTGATTTTGGTGAGATTTTTTCTCCTGTTGTTAAAATGACTTCTATACGGGTTGTATTGTCTTTGGTTGCTATTGAGGATTTGCATCTTAAGTAGCTAGATGTTAAGACAGCATTTCTTCATGGAGATTTGGATGAGGAAATATACATGGAATAGCTGAAAGGATTTGAGGTCAAAGGTAAGGAGAAGTTAGTGTGCAGATTGAATAAAAGCTTGTATGGCCTCAAGCAAGCTCTTAGACAGTGGCATTTGAAATTTGACAGGTTTATGACTGAGCATGGCTATAGTAGGTGTCAATCTGACCATTGTGTGTATTTTAAGAGATTGGATAATGGTAGATATATTATTCTATTGTTGTATGTAGATGATATGCTGGTTGCAGGGTCACACATGCAGGATATCTCTGAGCTTAAGGTGAAATTAGCTCAAACATTTGCCATGAAGGATTTGGGAGTAGCAAAGAAAATCCTTGGCATGAGCATTAAGAGAGATAGGAAAAATCATAGGTTGATTTTGTCTCAAGAGGATTATGTGGACAAGGTGTTGAAATGGTTCAATATGTAGGATGCTAAACCGGTAAGCACACCTTTGGCTGGACATTTTAAGTTGAGTAAAGAACAATGTCCTAATTCACATGATGAGGTAGAGTACATGAGTAAGGTTCCATATTCTTCCGCAGTAGGGAGTTTAATGTATGCAATGGTGTGTACTAGATCGGATATTGCCCAAGCAGTGGGAGTTGTAAGTAAGTATATGGCCAATCCAGGAAAGGAGCACTGGAAAGCAGTTCAGTGGATCCTTAGATATCTGAGAGGAACCAGTAGTAGGCATTTGTGCTATGGAGGTTCAGATACTTCTCTACATGGTTATGTAGATTCAGATATGGTAGGTGATTTGGATGGCAGGAAGAGCACCACAGGATATGTTTTCACTATTGGTGGAACGGTGGTTAGCTAGATATCAAAGTTACAGAAGGTTGTTGCCTTGTCAACTACAGAAGCAGAGTATATTGCAGCCACAGAGGCTAGCAAAGAGATGATATGGATGACACGATTCATGGAAGAGCTTGGAAAGGAGCAAGAGAGTTACAGACTATAAAGTGATAGTCAGAGTGCCATTCATTTGGCTAAGAATTTGGCCTTTCATTCAAGAACTAAGCATATACAGCTTAGGTACCACTTCATAAGACAGGTATTGGAGGATGGTGAGTTGAAGCTAGAGAAAATCCATACAGATAGGAATCCTGCTGATATGTTAACCAAGCCGGTTACAAAGGAGAAGTTGAATCTTCATTCAACTTCTGTTGGTCTTCATGATTGAGTTGAAGATGGAAGAGCTAGAAGATGTTGATGTACAGGTACTGGTGTAGCTATTTATCTCCAAGTGGGAGATTGTTAAGGTGTGGAGCCTAAAAGCTTCACCAAGGAGAGCATTACCAAAGTTGCAGGTTTACACAGTCACTGGCATCAGTCAGGAGCAACCGACGTCGGTTAGGAGCAGTTGAAGAGATGCTGACGTCGGTAGGGATAGGCTGACGTCGGTCAGGTGCAAGCAGGCAAGAACCGGCGTCGGTTACCTGTGCATTCAGAAAGTGATTTTCAAGGACAGAACTGAGTGTTTGCATGATGAGATTAAGTTGTAGTCTTGAGTCCGCGTCTCTATTATTAGTAAGACTATTTTTAGAGCCCTTGTTTAAGAGGATTAACTATTGGTTGTAAGTGCATGCTCAAGTTTCCTAATTCTATATGTAGGAAAGATCTTAGCTTATTGTAGTGGAACATTGTGAATGTTGAAGAACAATACAGAATTGTATAGGTGAATCAATCCAGGTTGTTGGAGTTGATTGTACTTGAGAGAGAGAGCTATTGAGGGAAAGAGATCTAGAGAGAGATCTTGTACATCCGAGAGAGGTGTGGAAGAAAGAAGTTTCTTCAATTTTATTCCTTATGTAAAGAGTTTAATACAAGTTTTTAGGGTGGTTTCTTGTATCTCTTGTTCTTTGCTATTTATCATTCTAGTTACTTATCTATCTGATTTAATTCCGTGGTTTATTGCTTTCATAAGTGTAATGATATTGTTGGTTGATTCCCAACACATATGATTATGGACTAGTCCACTCCATTATATTGTGGTAGTGGATGGACTATGTATACTGGCATTTTCTTTTTCTCAACCTTCCTAGTCATTATCATAGTTGTCTCTTGAGATGGGATAAGAGGGGGAACTTGTAGACTTAATTATGTAGATGAAACATGTAATTTTTGGGTGGCTACTACTCCCCTTGCTTTATTCATGGCCTTCTTCTTAGTTTTTGTGAGGGGTGGAGCAATAGTGGAAGAGATGGACAAAGGGATAGCAGGAGTGGATATGGGGGAAATAATTGGAGAAATACCAATTGATGAAGTAGTAACTACAAGCATAGAGGAGGGATCCTCTACCTTTGGAAATAATAGAATTAGTTGAATAATAGGCTGAATAGGATAAACATCCACCTTGGGGATCGTGAGAGGAGGGATGCTAGGAGGGATAAATGAAATGGGGCCAAATGAACTAACTTCAAAAAGAAAAACATAGGAAATAGTAGGGGTAATGGAAATTGGAGGGAGTAGTAATCTATATATTTACCAACGTCATAGAAGTGCTTCTGATTGGTGTATCATAGCTCCCAATAATTAGGTGAGAGTTGTGAAGGTAGGATTTCTTCTTATTATGCATGTCCTTATCAATGCCCCACCATAATTAGTAGGTTATTTCCTACTCCACCAACTTGTTGAGGACATACTTGTGGAGGTTAAAATGTGTCACCTTATGGATAATAACCATGAAGACTATGTAGTCAAGGTATAGCCAGTAGTCTCCCCTTATTATTAGTTTGTTTGTAATGTTCTTTGATATTATAGGTGAGGGGAATCATGGATAGTCCTCCACACCTATGGGTAAATGTCCTTAGTGATGCACACAATGTTATGAGTGTACACATATATATGCATGAAGGAGTAATAATCGCATATCCTATACTTTATATAGTCTGAAGGGGAATCTATAGTGAGCCATTATGGATGTAGACTATACCCAAGATTGCATTGAGTAGGTAAGACATCATGTAGAAGTGACCTCCTAGAGGCCTCTTGTCTTTATGAAATATTTTCTCTCATAACCTTGATTCAATCACTTATCCTAGAGTTAAGGTTAATTTTGATTTCCTCATAAAATCAAGCAATAGAACCCACTCCATATGGAGGAATTAGATTCTTGGGAAGCCAAATAGCCTATTCAATAGGTCCATCCCAATTAAAATTCCCATTGTAAATTTTGTTATTGGTGTGGGATATTTGTATTTAAAATTAATTATTTCTTTTGGGAGCATTTAATTGCTGAGTGTCTTGTCAATATATTTCTCTTTCTTTCATGCCACTACTCTATGTAAATCATAATTAGTGTATGGAACATAAAGTGAGAGGTACCTTTGAAATGCATCACCAAATATGAATGCTACAACCATTTTATGCTCAAGATGATGTAGGTACGTTCCTCCAGATATCTTCCCTACAAATAACAAATCTTGTAGGAGGTTAATATAGGGCATGACTTTTGGCTTTGTAGCTATGAAGTGTAACCCTTATCACTTGAATGGGAAGATGTCTATGGCCAATTGTCACTAGGTTGGAGTTAAGTTATATTCATGCATGTATGTGTCAACCTAGTGAATGGCCTCCCATAACACTAATTAGTTGGTAAAGTCATTATTAAATATGGCTAGTTTAAAGAGTGTATACATGTATTTAGTGGAATATTTGATGGAGAACCTTGAAAGAGGGAGAGTTCCCCTGAATGACTTAGATGAGGATGCCATTATTCTTTAGTTAAATTGACACCAATCTAGTTTGAAAATTAGTCGCTCAACTCTCCTGAGTACACTATTAAATTGAAGACACTAGTGGCTAGGTATCTATTATAGGTTAGTAAGTGAGTTCACAATTTAGCTCGAGATCAAATGGGCACATCATTGTTTTAAATGATTTGATATAACTTTGGCATTGATTTCTAGCTCATGTGTTATTAATGTCCAATGTTTATAAATTTGATTTGTTTGTTAAATTTGAGCTTTGTCACTTCATTTACAAGGTATGTCATGTAGACACCATTGACTTTTAATAGGAGTTCCACATCATTTCCCTTTACCAAGTGTCATTTTGTCACTTCTTTAGCTTTAGTTTACCACGTAATGAATATTTTAGTAATTAAATGTCAACATTTGTGATATAATAATATTTACAAGGTGGGTGAGTATCTCGAGAAAATTTTTTGAACATTTTTGCCAAAGACATAAATGTGTCAAACCCTTTTTCTAAACAAAACTACCATAGAAAAAACATGTTAGAAGGATTTGTCGAGACAAAATTTCCAAATACTTTTATCAAAGAATGATGAAACTATCCTTAGACTGCTCTGTAACCATCACCTTGTGAGCTTACTTCTTCTAAAGGTGTTCCATACTTATACAAACCTATTTAGATCAATAATTCCTTTTAGCCTTGTTTTCTCTATTTATTGGCTATAACTCTTTGTAGGATAACTCAACCATGAATGTAAAAACATTTATAGATACCCATTAAGCCCTTTTATAACATATTGGAAAATCTCATGAGGGTACTTTGTACATAATTGTACTTTCTTCTTTAAGCCCTATTTTAATTAGCCCTTCTTGTGTGCAAAATGCCTTGTCCAGAGTAAAGTACGGACTTTACAATCAAACCAAGCATAATTTAAGATACACATTACCTTCTTATAGGAGAATCAAATGTTTTTTAGTGCACTTCTTTGGAGAAATCCACTTTTCCTGTATTGGCCTATTCTCTTCATCTCACATGCAACTAGAACTCACTTGGCAATTGACTTTTTCCATATTAATCCATACTGCAACACTTAGAAACCACTTCCAACAGTTTTCTAACATCTTCAAGGGTCAGATTACAAACTTCTAAGATTTTTCAAGAATTCAAACTCATTTTGAAGGATAGACCCTAATTTAGGGTTTTCTAATGACTTGTACAGGCCGAGAGCATAGTAATAGTGGCTGGGAGTGTTTTACCCTATTTCAAGGGTTCCAATCAATTGAATAGGGTCTGTTTTAATACCCTAAACCTTCTCCAATCATCATCCAGGTCGTATCAACCTCCTATGTGTTCCAAGTAAGACATCACAGTTGTCTTTGACTGTATATGACAGTCAACAGGGTTCATGATTTTCTTCTCTATTTCAATGATCAATAGACTTTCAAGATGATAAACAAACATGTCAATATCTTAAATGACTTCCCATTCATATGTTAATATCAAATATGCACTTATCAATCCATCTACTATGTAAAACATGCAACTTTCTTATCTTGCCTGTATACTGTCACCTACAAGCCGAGAGCCAACTGTTGGAGTTTTAAGACATCAAAAGGGGTTTTTAAAGCCTGTTTCTTCTTCTCCTAAGTTTATGCTTGCATTATAGACCTATATTCATACCATTATAAGCTTTATGCAAACATTTATATGTGGATTTTACCTTGGACAATGGGTTGTAGGTCTATATGCCTGAATACCCTGTTTAGGCCCTGTTTAGGATTTTTTATAGCATTCAAAGCTCTTTAAGACCTCTTGGTCACATAATACCAGTTTTAACTTATTATCAACATGAAAAATAACCAGTCTTTCTCAATATTCTATAAAGAACCATCATACACACACATACACAGGCCTGTCACCAGAATTCCATAAAGAAACCATATATGAAACAAAACATTCTTTCTTTCTTAGATCAAATAGAAGACTTAAAATTCAATAAAAGATCCAATTTCAATGTTCCATGGCTTTTCAAAGCCTTGTCTGCTCCTTCACACATTCTTGACTTTACATCAAATATGCTCCTTCTCTTTAACTTTAACATCTTTTGAATGAGGTCCTCCCTCACTATTTCTCCTCTCTTTTCTTCATTCTATTCTCTTTCCTTGTATGAGAGGACCTTTCCTCTCTGTCCTTTTTCTCCTCTACGTCCCTCTCATCCTCTCTCTTTACTGAATTCTCTCTTTTGCTCTTTTGAAGAGCCTCCCCTCTAACTTCTACGCCCAATTTGGGCTTAAGTCAAAACAAAATACTATTTTTAATCTTTAACAATATATTAAGGTTGAAAATATTTTCAACCATTTCTCCCTTATTTCCTCAACAACCCAACAATCACTTTTTACCTTTTCACTTTTCACTTTTGACAATTACATTTACTCTCAAGGTAAAATTTTGAAATCTAATATAATTTGGAGGGAAAACAAGAATTTGAAATTTCACACTAGAATATCATTTAAATTTACATGTTTGATGATCTCAACTAGTCCTCCATGAAGCTATTGTAGATGCTCCTGCATCATACTCTCCCTCTAGAAACAATTTGAACCTTAGTTCAAATGGGATAGCTCCTCAATGTTGTAGTCTTTACTATATGCCTGGATTCCAAGGTCTTGTTGCTAATACCAATGCTTGTCTTTGTTTGGAATAGTCTTTATCTTTCAGTTTGCTCTTCTTCCTTTTCTGGTATGTTATTCTTCTCAGCTGTCAGCTCCTGCTTCCATGCTTCTTCATCTTCATACATGTCTTCTTGATCTTCTTGTTCCATGAGCTTCTCAAATGACTCATGTATGTCATTCACTTTAGAAACCTTCATACCTGCATATAAAACATTCAAAGCCACCTTAGAATCAAAATCTTTAGGCCATGAAGCCTCTTGGCTGCCTTCACATTTTTGCTCCTTGATCAAAATTGTCCTTGCCTCTTTGCTTTGCTCTTGTCTTGTTTCACTCTTCCCAATGTTGTCTTCACCATGGTTTGTACTTGTATGTATCTCTCTTGAAGAAATAAAGAGCTCTTCCAACATTCTCAATTCCTCCTTCAGTGAGATCTCATCTATCTCCCCATTCACTTCATCAAACTTGGGCTTATCAACCTGAAGGATTGCTTGTTCCTTACTAGCCTTACTCTTCATCTCATCTTTTCTTAACTTGTCTTCACATAAACCAACTTCTTCATTAGTACACTTATCAAAAGCAATTGAAACACCATTACCTTGTGTCTCCTTACTCTCTTCAACCTCTGCTTGAAGCCATCTTATTTGTTTTGCTACATACTTTCTCCTTTCCTCATCATCCATCCGTTTGGGATTCTCTCCTTGCTGCATATTAGTCTACATAGCCACTTTCCATTCCTCATTTTCCATAACAATATCATTAAATGATTCAAACAAATCATTATCCCTTTCATTGCAAGCAATTGACTTACCTTTCATCCTTGTATCCTCATGCTCAACCTCATTATTCTTTAAGAAGTTTTCTTTCTTACCTTCATTCTCTTGGCTGCTGGAATCACCTTCAATCTTCTTCCATTGACTTCTTAGTGTTGTTGCTTCAACACTCACATCTTCTCTCTTTGCCTTCTTAGGCACCCATACTTGTTTCTCCTTCTTATCATTTCTCTTCTCAAGCCATGTAGGCATCCTGCATCCTTGCTCTTGTACCAACACCTCCTCTTGCTTGGGAATTTGCTTCTTCCACCATTTAGGCATCACATACCCATGCTTAAATTCTCTTTTTAAGGGCTCTATCATCTTACTTAAATCTTGCACCTATACATTAGCAGTTTCATGCTAATAATAACAATCAAAATCAGATCTTAACACTTCATTTACCTCTTTGATAGCTTGGTCTATGGAGAAATATTTCTCTTCCTTTATGCTTGGCTGTTCTCTTGCCTCTTATTGGCATTCAATGGCATCATGGAATTCAGCTTCATCTTCTACCTCTTCTCTTACTTGTATGGGTTCTTCAACACCTTCCTCATGCATTAACTAATGCATCTCTTCCTCTTCCTTATCAACAATAGCAAACTCTCTTCTCTCTCTTGCACATTCACTTGTGCACTTGCTATCTTCTCTTGCACCAATCTCTTCACTCTCCAAGGCCCTTCTCTTGACCTTCATAAGGCTGCTCATACCTGCAATTACCCATTCAAATACAAAATTAGATATAAAAACAAGAGACCACAAGGTCCCTATGAGTGTTCTCTTCATCAACACTCTCATCTTCTCAAGTGCTCTTCCTGGCACTTCATCTTTTATTTATTCTCTTCTCTTTTTCTCTACAATGAGAACCTTCTTCTCCACCTCTTCCTCTTGTTGCTCACTTGGCAACCTTCTTATCTTCTTGCCTCTATGGGCTTCTCTCTTCTTGGCAATCTCATTTTTCCTTAGGAAATCTATTGGCCACTTCAATATTTTCCTCATTGGCCATACCCATGCTTGCTTATCCATCTGCATCCAAGACTCATATCTATTTGTAAAATCAGCTAAATCTCTTTTCAAACTATCAATCTCTTTATCAATTGCAATACTGCCATACCTTTGATGCTTGCTTTCTTCTTAGTGCCCTCATGTACCTTACTACTTTGTAGTGCCTTCAACAATGCTTCCATTTCTGAGAACTTCACCCAAGTCTTTTCCACCTTGGTCTCTTGATCCCTTCAGGTCTACTTGTCTCACCCAAGCCTTTTCTCCTTGACTGGTCTTTTGACAATCTCCTTGATCTCACCTAAGACTTTTGCATCCTAGTCTTTTGATCCTCTTCTCAATCTTGCAGAAACTCTTTATACAACACTTCAACAAACACAAATCACAAATCCAAGCTTACCTTGCTTTGGATCTTCCTCTTGAGCATTCACTTATTCCCTTACTTTTGAGCTTCTCTTAGCTCTTCACTAAGCCTTCCTTGGCTTCTTCTCCTCTTAAGCCTCAATGGCTTGAATTCCTTCCTCTTCACCTATTTACTTCTCAAACACAATAAACTTAACTCAAATATCAAAGATTACTCATACCTTTTCTCCCCAGAGTCTTCTAGTGCTTTGTCCTACTGATCCTCTTGCCAAATCCTGTAACAACTCATTAGAAATCATAACCATCAAAAAATTACCAATTCAGAAGAGCTTCAAGCTCTGATACCAAATGATGAAACTATCCTTAGACTGCTCTATAACCATCACCTTGTGAGCTCACTTCTTCTAAAGGTGTTCCATACTTATACAAACCTATTTAGATTAATCATTCCTTTTAGCCCTATTTTATCTATTTATTGGCCATAACTCTTTGTAGGGTAACTCAAACATGAATTTAAAAATAATTCTAGATACCCATTAAGCCCTTTTATAACATACTAGAAAATCTCATGAGGGTACTTTGTACGGAATTGTACTTTCTTCTTTAACCCCTATTTTAATTAGCCCTTCTTATGTGTAAAACTCCTTGTCCAAAGTAAAGTATGGAATTTCTAATCAAACCAAGAATCATTTAAGATACCCATTACCTTCTTATAGTAGAATCAAATGTTTGTTAGTGTACTTCTTTGGAGAAATCCACTTTTCCTATATTGGCCTATTCTCTTCATCTCACATGCAACTAGAACTCACTTGGCAATTGAATTTTTCCGTATTAATCCATACTACAACACTTATAAACCACTTCCAATAGTTTTATAACATCTTAAAGGGTTAGATTAAAAACTTCCAAGATTTTTCAAGAATTCAAACTCATTTTGAAGGATAGACCCTAATTCAGGGTTTTCTAATGACTTGTACAGGTCGAGAGCATAGTAATAGTGGTTGGAAGTGTTTTACCCTATTTCAAGGGTTCCAATAAATTGAATATGGTCTGTTTAAATACCCTACACCTTCTCCAATCATCATCTAGGTCGTATCAACCTCCTATGTGTTCCAAGTAAGACATCACAGTTGTCTTTGACTGTATATGACAGTCAACAGGGTTCATGATTTTCTTCTCTATTTCAATGATCAATAGAATTTCAAGATGATAAACAAACATGTCAATATCTTAAATGAATTCCCATTCATATGTTCATATCAAAGATGCACTTATCAATCCATCTACTATGTAAAACATGCAACTTTCTTATCTTGCCTGTATACTGTCACCTACAGGCCGAGAGCCAACTGTTGGAGTTTTAAGACATCAAAAGGGGGTTTTAAATCCTGTTTCTTCTTCTCCTAAGTTTATTATTGCATTATATACCTATATTCATACCATTATAATCTTTATGCAAACATTTATACATGGATTTTACCTTGGACAGTGGGTTGTAGGTCTATATGCCTGAATACCCTGTTTAGGCACTGTTTAGGCTTTTTTATAGCATTCAAAGCTCTTTAAGACCTCTTGGTCACATAATACCAGTTTTAACTTATTATCAACATGAAAAATAACCATTATTTCTCAATATTATATAAATAACCATCATACACACACATACACAGGCCTGTCACCAGAATTCCATAAAGAAACCATATATGAAACAAAACATTCTTTCTTTCTTAGATCAAATAGAAGACTTACAATTCAATACAAGCTCCAGTTTCAATGTTCCATGGATTTTCAAAGCCTTGTCTACTCCTTCACATATTCTTGAATTTACATCAAATATGTTCCTTCTCTTTAACTTTAACATCTTTTGAATGAGGTCCTCCCTCACTATTTCTCCTCACTTTTTTTCATTCTATTCTCTTTCCTTGTATGAGAGGACCTTTCCTCTCTATCCTTTGTCTCCTCTACGTCCCTCTCATCCTCTCTCTTTATTTAATTCTCTCTTTTTCTCTTTTGAGGAGCCTCCCCTCTAACTTTTATGCCCAATTTGGGCTTAAGGCAAAACAAAATACTATTTTTAATCTTTAACAATATACTAAGGTTGAAAATATTTTCAACCATTTCTCCCTTATTTCCTCAACAACCCAACAATCACTTTTTACCTTTTCACTTTTCACTTTTGACAATTACATTTACTCTCAAGGTAAAATTTTGAAATCTAACACAATTTGGAGGGAAAACAAGAATTTGAAATTTCACACAGAATATCATTTGAATTTGCATGTTTGATGATCTCAACTAGTCCTCCATGAAGCTATTGTAGATGCTCCTGCATCAATGACCTAAATGTCCCAGGTAATTTCACCAAAGGATATTTACCAAAGAAAATCATTGAAGACTCAGATAAATTGGAACTTAAGATGTTAGAGACCTAGTTTCCAAAAAATAGTGGTCGAAGAGTAAATGAAAAAGTGTTCTATTGAGGTCAACATACCCCCATTCCTAAAAAATGGGGACCTTTGTGTTAAATTGTGAAAATTTTATATGTTAAAATTGAAAATTCACTTGATCAAAGTGTCACTATCATGTTTTCACAATGTCTTTATTTGAATATCATCCACACTTGGTTTGATTAGCACATTTGTACATGATTCTGGTTTGCCCTTGTCTAAATTTACTAAAATTAGATCTTTATGTTTTCTAGTTATAGGTCTAATGAGGTCCATTTGGAATGAAAAATGTATGGGTTTTATAATTTAATAATAATTTGATCTTTTATTATCCTTTGGTCTATCGAAAATTAATTTTAATTCATGTTTGATCAGTTTAAAACCTTAATTCTAATTACCCTAGATCATGCCCTTTGAATTGAAATATACATGGGAGTAATTTACACGGGAACACTTTAATTTTTCTCAAGACTTAATTTAATTTTTATACTAAGGTTTAGTTGTGTTTATTAACATGACCAAACCTTAGTCTAAACATCCATACATGGTTTGTTTTATATCCCGTGACCCTTGGTCCCTTTTATCTACTAGCTTGGTCTAAGTAATGCATGGCTCTTTTGTTTTAAACTTAGCTTAAAATCTTAATCCTAAAGTTTTATTTCATGTTTATTAATTATTGACCAAATTTGAATTTTAGTCAAATTTGGTCAACCCCTACATTTCCAAACTTTTAGAAGCTTCTACATGTCTTATGGGGTTTCATATTATTGTATACATCTTACTTATCCTTTCCTTAGTCCTTGCCTAATCTCATCTCCCTTGAAATTGCCTAGTCAACCAAGGTCAACCATGGTCAAACTTGGTCAAAGTTCCAAATTGTGTTGGATATGTACTAATTTGGTCTTTGATATGTTTCAATATGTTTTCTTATCATAAAATTATCATTTGCTATGTTTTATATACAAAAAGTGTCATTTGGCCACATTTTTAGCATAATAAATGACTTGTACAGACTTTCAAGGAGGAAAATTTATCACCAAGAGATATTTCAATGTGGAGGAGGTTAAGATATATCAGGAATAGTCATAGGTCAGTGTAAGAGGTAGTTATGTGCAGAAAGGGATAGTTTTTCCTTATTTTTAGACCCTTTTGGGAACTTGTACGGACTTCTTAAGTTCACCATCAGCTAAAAATGTGGGTAAGATGTCTTTTTAGCTTCCTAAACTCCTTACCATGTATGTTTTACAAGTAATATGTCAAAAAGTTCAATTCTTGCTTCTTTTCCTTCCTTTTTGCCTTTGTAAGCCAAGGAGGGTTAGTTTCAAACACTTGATGTGGGTTGTACAACTAGATTTGGGAAGAATGCCTTTGAAGGTGGATATTACACTAAGTTTACTTCAAATCCATAACAAGAAGTTTCATTTTGGTTCCTCCTCCTTGATGAATCATCAGTTAGACTCTAGGCAACTTTTATGCTTCTTCATCTAAGAGGGGTCCCTGTTTGAGTTAGTTTTTGAATAATTTGCTTTGTTTTGACAAGTTGGATTGTTTTCCATGATTCTCAGATCTCTCCATAGGTTCTCCATCACCATTATAGAATAAATATCATCAAATTTCAAAGAAGCCTCTTCTAGGCTTGGTTGGTTTGCAAACTGCCTGCTCTTTATGCATCTACAAGTGCTTTAAAGGTAATTTACACATTAAAGAAAGTATTTTGATGTTTTTTTAGAGATTTTATTGATGTATGTTATGAATTTAAGGATTGATAATTGTATTTTAGGTTCTTGGAAGGCCTTTCCTTGCATATTCTTGCTCTTTCATGTATTCCTCACATATCATAGTCAAAACCTTCATCTACAAACCTTGTTGACATCATAATGGTGTATGAAAGGATGCGTATACTTTTTAACCTCATGGTTTGGCTGAAAATACGTTAGTATACTAGATGGAAACACAAAAAAATCATGATTGAGAGGTCTCCATGATTAGTATACTTTAGCTCACTGTGATGCAAGGAGATAATCACCTACAAGTGGCCTAAATAGGGAATTATAGCACCCACAAAAATTTAAAGAATGATTTGAAACATTTTATTAGAACATGAAGTGTCAAGGGGATCTTGAAATATAGGTTTTGAAAACTAAATAATGCAAAAAAGGGCATAAACCATGCTAAAAGGGTCCTAAGACTAATACAGTGATTGAATCCCTTTTTTGAGGAGACAAAAGCCCAAGAGTTTTTTTTTTAAATGACACATAACTTGTTTGACAAGGTTTTGAAGTACAAAATTGGGTGGATTTTGTTATCTCTAGCATGGAACAGGGTTGTGAAAAGTGTGGACTCAAGGGAATGAGTGTAAGGCAGTTATTGAAAGACCTAAAGGTGCCTCTAGAGCCACTAAAATTAGACAGTGAATTCTATGTATTTGAGCCTCAATTGACCATTAGCCTTATGAATAAATCAATGCATGCTATCATGATTGGATGACCGCATGGTGAGTAGGAGACACTAGTAAGCATGAATGTCATCTAGTTTTAGGATCATACACAATGTTTTAGACCTTCTTTTACTTTCTTAGTCCATACATAAGGACACCTACAATAGGGTCAAAAAGGATTTATCTTAGTCAAATAGGTAGAGAGATTCTTGGTGAATTGGATAATGTTTTAAGGATTCTAAAAGGGAGACTAGTTAAAATACATAGTATGTGACCTTAAAGGGTGTCTCAAAAGGGTCAGTGAAGTCATAATCAAGCAAATAAGACCCTGTGATAACGTATAGGCAAAAGTAAAAGTGTCTCAATCATGGAAAAACATAGTTTGGTTTAAAATAAGGTACCTAGGTGTTTTCAAAAAGGATACACATATTTTTTAACCTCAGGGAGGTTTTAAAGAACTTTTTGACCTCACATGTAGGTGGATGAGGTAAACCAACACCTAAAGCTAACAAACAATGGACTGAGACAATAATGACCTAAATGATGGGCCTTGGTGGCATTTTAGCTCATTTAAGGTAATTATAAGGAGAAGGTAAGAAATAATTTATCATCCAACCTAGAGTGGAGTTTCTCATAATCATAACCATGACTTACATGGTCCAAACCAACACCTATAACAAGTGTGAAGGAGCAAGGTTGTCTCAGTCTAGATAACTTATAGACCTAGTCTTGGAATCTAAGAGCATAGATGTAAGGATACATGAAACACCGGAAGCATACAGTTGATTACCAAACCAAGCAACTTAATATGCAAAAATTAACCAGAATCACAAGTAACTCGAATTCAGAATAACACATGATATGAGAGACAATACACAACTTGTATTAATACTTATACAGAAAAGAATACAATAAAGAAGATGCCACTTCTTCTCCACCACCTCTTCAGAGGCTTGCCACACCTCAAGTGAACAGTAATTCTCTCCTCAAAGCTCTCTCTCTCAGGTCCCAACACATAACTCAAACACAGAGTTGGTGTTCACCTCCTGTGCTCCACGCACACCACAAGTGCTCCACGCACTCCACAAGTACTCAAAGTACTTCAAGTAGATCTCCCATGAACTTGTAATAACCTGCACCTCAATAGACCATACTTATGGAAGGAACTCCCTTGCCTTCCTCTTTACTCTATCTAAGTACACACCTATACTCCAAGTAGATCCTGCCTGATTCTGCTCCCTGTTGTGTTGCTATCCTATCTGATCTTGCACACCTACAAATCAACCTGGTTCTACACACTTGTGAACCTTGACCTTGCACACACATACACCTGCAAATCAATGATCTTACTTACCATGTAGATCTCCTATATAGGCCATGCACCTGTGACCAAGATCCTACACACCTGAAGAATCTTGCTGACTCTCCAAAACCAGCACCCACCCTGGTACTGTTGTGGAACTAGGAGGAACACCCTTGCTCACCTCACACACAGAAGGAGCTAACTTTGCTCAACTCAAACTAGAACACTTTTCCAATACAACCATGAGTTTATTATATAGATCTCATCCAAACAATAATTAGACATCTAATTACAATAATTAGATCCATAGCTCTCAGTCTAAAAATAGCTCTAATCATGCAAACACTTGGTTCGTTAGCTAACTACCCGTAATAAGCTCGCAGTCAAACCACACAGGCGACCGACGTCGGTCCCTGTCTGCCTGGAGGTGACCGACGCCGGCCGATCCCTGACCAACATCGGTTTCTTCTCTTCACTATCTTGCCGACGTCAGCTGATCAGACCGACGCCGGTTGCTCTGACGCACAACAACCTTCAACAACCCCTCCAATGACCTTCTCCATGTCTGCATCAGTGAAGCTTTTAGCTCCACAACCTAACAATAGAGGTCATTTAGGGGATCAAGGTGTTTAATGAGGAATAAATACACTATAACATGGATATAAACCTATCATAATGTATATTTAACATTAAAAAGTTTCTAACATTGATACATTTAACCCCTTTTGGAAAACCCTGCAGACAGTCTCCTAGACACGGTTTAATCTTATTTTTTGAGGGTTTAGAGGTCTAAATCTTGGAGTTAGAGGCTAAATTTTTTTAAAAATAACAATTATAAATTAAATAATATCATCTAATAGTCAATTTTATATGAAAAATAGGTCAATATGCCTCTATTTTATCTCATAGGTAGTGTGCTCTCTCAATGCTCAAGCCTGGCCAGTTTTGGAAGATGGGTTAAAAGGATAAACCAGAATGTATAAAGACACTTTAAGATGATAGAATAATTTTGGATACATCTATCCAAACTTGGTAAACCTTTATATAAGGTTGGAATCTAGACAGGGTGGTCTAGACAAGGAGGTCTATAGGTAGACGTAGTGAAACAACATGCAAACCTAGCCTCAAATGAGGGACCACTTCAGTTTTGGCCTTAGTGGAGAATTATAATTATTTTATTCATCTCAAAGGGAGTGTAATAGAGGTGATAGAGCATTCAAAATTTGGGGAAACTCATTATAAATCCATGTTGGGCCTAAGTTGCAGATAAGGCCTAATAGGCCTACTCTAAGCCTAGTACCTAGAGGTTGCAGATAGGTTGAAGAGGGCCTAAAACAACATGTATAATAGTTGGTAAATGTTATTAGGGGGTAATAATAAGTGTCTAAACCTATAATTTGTATAATATTATAGAAAAAAGCCATTTTGGGCTTAAGAACACATAAACCCTCATAGAATGCATGTAAGAGGAATGAGTGGCTATGTTTGAATGCTTGGATCTTTTCCAAAGATTTTGATGGGACCTCAAGGTGATTGGATAAGTTAGGTAGGGTCCATAAGTTTATTTTAGTGGCATTTGTTTTATATTTTAATGTCTTTTTTTTATGAACAAATGTTAAGACCAGAACTACCTCAAAACCCTTGTAAACCCTCCTCAAGGACATAATTGGGAAGATGAGGTAAATGAAGCATCCAAAGGGAGTGGAAATGACATGAAACTAATTTGATGATGTAGAGTATTATCCATAGGTCTGACACACATAATTTATTTGTATGAAACATGTACAGATGGTACAAAAAAGGGCTTCTTTTGACAAAATTATGTGTTTTTTAGGTTTGGAAGACTTTCAAAGGATAAAATCACTTTTGGGAGATATTTTAGGACTTTTTATAAGTCATAATGGATATTTTTTTAACTATATAATCTCCCAAGTCTATCTTCCATCTCTTTCATTTCAGTCAGTCCAGTGGGCAAATAGTGAACACTTAGGCAAAAGTGGTGAAACTCAATTTGGAAAGCCTTTAAATGATATTTTGATCAAAATAATGATATGGACACTCTAGACACTTTTAATCCCTCCTTATTAACATGTTAGATTGAAAAATTGGTAAGATTTTGGGTGCCAAGTGTGAGAATTGCATGGAAAGGAGTCATTTTGAGATTGTCACAGATGATTTTGCATGGCCAGGATGATAGGAATGATCAGAAGCTAATCTAATGCATGTGAGGGATTTTTGTTAACCCTTCCTACTCATATTAAGCATCATATCTGACCATATGTAGTGATAAGCTAGTTTTGGAAGGCAAATCATGAGGGGAAGTTTTTTGTGCAAGGAAAGGAGTTTTAAAGCCACTTTTCAAGGCTTGGATGATTGGAGATGAAACTTTTAGGTCCTGACATTACATGGATCACCCCATCTCTATCTAAAATGTATGATTAACTAATATTTTTAGTTGGAAAAGTGTCTAATGACTCTTGAGATTCCCTTTCTCTCTCTCTTCTCACATTTTCTATAATTTTTGGCCTTTTTGGCATTGTAGGGGATCTCTCCACCTTGGTATGGAAAATCCTTGCCAAATTTTTGCCTTGATATAATAAATGTAGTTTTTTTTACCTCATTCAAGATTCACTAAGTTTACACAATGGTTTTTGGTCTTGTGCAAGTGTATCTTTATTTACCTTCACATGTTACTCTTCCTAGTACCTTGTGTTTTATAGTCTCTCTTTTGTATGTCAACAAGAAGTGCCTAATGGGATTGTAGGTGTAGTGAGTATCCCATCCAATAGTTTGTCTTAGAATGCCTATTGTCTAAGTCCTCCTATTCTAAGCTTTCTCTAAGGCCCCATGTTGAAAAATTGATGTGAGAGAGAAGGTTGTCATTGTATGAAGTGTATGTGTATACTTCTTCTTGGTTCTAAGTGCATGTCAAAGGGTGTGAGTAGAGCATATGTTTGTTGTATCACCTCCCATATAGTAGATTTTATTTCATCTATTCTTATACCTTTTCATCCCCCCAAGTGTTAGTAGTATGGTTGAGCTATAGTGATGCATCAAGGGGAACTAGCCCATCATCTAGAGATCCACCTCAATTTAGGGATTCCCATAGCCCTAAGGTGGTTCCATTGTCTCACTTGAATGAGGAGTGACTTTTCATCTCCTCATTAGGTGAAAGTTCAAGTGAAAATAGTTTTTGACACACTTGGTGGGACTCTTGTTCCAAGAGATTGAGGAGTTTCAGTGTTTTCCTCAAGATACCAACCTTTAGAGGTAAATTCACTATGAACCAATGTGACTCCAAGCATAAATCTACTAGTTAAGTATCATAGGTATTCTTATTGAAGATGTTTTATTTTTCTACACACTTCCCATAGGTTTCATGGATTATTTTGAAATTGAGTTTTACCTAAAACAAGTTGAAGATATATGTCTTGCTTTACCTATTCCCCCTCAATATGAACAAGTACTTGTCCAAACTTGTCATGACCCCTATCAATCATATGTTTCATATGACCAGCCCTATCAAGCTTGTGCTTCACCTAGTCCACTTTTTTCCTCTCCAAGTCATTCCATTGAAATTTTAAAAAGGAATCTTATTGGCTACCAAGACTACATGTTAGACCTTGATTCTAGATATGGTTGTGGTCAAGTCATCCATAATGTTTATATCAAGAGTGTAAGGGATGCTTTAGAACAAGTCGAGAAAGAATAGATGCCTATAGAGAGAGATAATTGTAAATTTATTTATAATGAGATTATTAATGTTTTTGGCCTAATTTTCCACCTAGAAGAAAGGTTAAGATCTCATGAACCAACTCAGTCTTGGCAGCCCCGGTATATCCCACATTAACCTTCAAGTGTGTCAACTATACCTTTCCAAGATATTAATCCAAACGTGTTCCAAAATGCCCCAAGTCCTTCATGCATTCCAAAAAGTTTCCCTTCTTGGAAGTTCATCCAAGAGAGTAGCCAAAAGAAGGAGGACATCATTTTTAAGTAAGTTGATATGTTTGGAGATGATTGTGAAAAAATAAACCTATGTTTTGAATCTCAAATTGAAAAGGATATTGAATTGGCCAATCAGATTTTAAGGCAATCTATCATGATGGTAGAAAATGAACTCTCTAAGCCTACTCTTCCAATTTGTAATCAATATTCCAAGCCCAAGGAATCTTCAAGTTTCCTAAACATATAATTCACCCCTTCATTAGCATCTTAGCCCCATGAAAACATCTCTAATCCTACCTTCCCAAAATGGAAAAATGTGGTGGTAGATTGTGAAGAAAAGAACAAATCATGTTTAGGTGGAGAAGTTGGAAAGGGAGAGAAACTTGAAGCCCCTCAAATCCCTCCCACCCCTCCTCAAGAAGATATTGAACCCATTTTACACCTCCTCTAACTAATCAATGTTGCCCTTCTAATGTTGAGGATTGAATTACTACTTGGGAATCTTCTTTGGCTAAACTTCCTATTTTTGAGATGGCTAATATTGACATCACCAAGAGGGAGGAAGAGATAGAGATTTAAAATTGTCTTACTGATGAGAAGGAGTTGACTCCTTGTGAATATGATGTTCTTTATGTTGAATAAAATTCTTTGGAAGGAGTTCTTTTGGATTTCAAGAAAGAAAAGGAAGAGTTTTATCTTGTTGTTCCATCTCATGATGCTAATCAAGAGAAGGATGATGAATTGTGGCATAAATTTTAGGACATATACAATGAAGTTGAAGCCCTCAAGGAGCCTATAAGTCCTTTAGAGATGACTAAAATCCATGAAAAGCAAGAGGTTGTGTCTCAAAAGGAAGACATGTGGCAGACATACATGCAAATGTTTTAAGAGTATGAAGAATGTGATAAAACTAAAATCCTAATGACACAAGTCCAAGATTTTGGAGAGCAAGCATATATTGAATAGCATCATTATCAAGGTAGTCTAGCTCATAATGGAGCAATCTATGATGATCTTGAGCCTTTTGAGGATGATTCAAAAGTTGATCCTAGAGCCACCTATGGAGCTGATCCTATCAACATCAAGGAAAGGTGTGAGTAATAAACACTTACAAATTGTCATGATACAATGCTTCTTGAAGACTTTGAGGAGGTTGTAACAAGTGAGAAGAATGATGAGATCCTTCAAGAAGACATAGACTTTTAACAAGCTATCACATTCATAGATATGCAAATTTATCATGAGGAGATAAAAGGATAGCAGTATGAAGCATGTTGCCAAGTTCAAGAAGAATCCATCCACCTTGGAGACTTGTGGGAGATGATTCCATTAGATTAAATTCCAAATCAAGGAGCAAAAAGAAAACATGAGTCATATAGCACTACATCAAAAAGGAAACATGCTTGGCATCCTCATTAATCTAGTGAAGAAGGAGATTAAAGATACTTCCCTTTTGATCCAAGAAGGGAAGTATGATCAAGTTGAATGTACATAATTTTTTTGATTTCAGTTGTGTTTTGTGTTCCCTAAGTGCTTAGTAGCACAAGTGGTGTTTTGATTTGATTTTATTATGTGTTTTTCTTTCCTTTGTGAGTTTTGAGTTAAACCAACTATTTTTTAGAAAAGTAAAGGTTTGGTCTTACTATTTATAAGTGCATTTAACTCCCTTTTCCCAATGGATAGGATAAGGCTACTAATCCTTAACATAGGAAAGCATGTCAACACTAGGAATTGTCAAAAATTGTTGACAAAATTTAAATTTTAGTAAAATTAGGTCAACCCATAAATTTATAAATATTTATAAGTTTTTACATGTCTTATGGGGTCTCATATTTTTCTATACATCTTACTTATCCTTTCCCTAGTCCTTTCCTAAGCTCATCTCCCTTGAAATTACCTAGTCAACCAAGGTCAACCTTGGTCAAACATAGTCAAACTTGGTCAAAGTTAAAAATTGTGTTGGATATGTCCTAATTTGGTCTTTTATATGTTTCAAGGTGTCTTCAATTCATAAATTTATCATTTTCTATGTTTTATATGCAAAAAGTGTCATTTGGCCACATTTTTAGCATAATAAATGACTTGTACAGACTTTCAACGAGGTAAATTTGTCAACAAGATATATTTAAATGTGGAGGAGGTCAGGATATATTAGGAACAGTTAGAGGTTAGTCTAAGAGGTAGTTATTTGTAGAAAGGGGTAGTTTCTCCTTATTTTTAGGCCCTTTTGGGCACTTGGACAAACTTCTTGAGTTCACCATCAGCTAAAAACATGGGTAAGATGTATTTTAATATTATTAAACTCCTTACCATGCATTTTTTATAATTAATATTTCAAAAATTTGAATACTTTCTTCTTTTCCTTCCTTTTTGCCTTGACAAGCCAAGGAGGGTCAGTTTAAAACACTTGGTGTGGGCCGTACAACTGGAGTTGGGAAGAATGCATTCAGAGGTGGATATTAAAATAATTTTACTTAAAATCCATAGCAATAAGTTTCATTTTTGTTCCTCATCCTTTATGAACCATTAGTTAGACTCCAGGCAGCTTTTTATGCTTCTTCATCTAAGAGTGGTCCCTGTTTGAGTTAGTTTTTAAATAGTTTGATTTTTTTTTACAATTTGGATTATTTTACATGATTATTAGATCTCTCCATAGGTTATCCATCACCATTATATCATAAATATCATCAAATTCCAAAGAAGCCTCTTTTAGGTGTGGTTGGTTTACAAACTGCCTGTTCTTTATGCATCTATAGGTGCTTTGAAGGTGATTTACACATTGAAGAAAGTGTTTTGATGTTATTTTGGAGATGTTTCTGATGTATGTTATGCATTTAAGGATTGATATTTTTAGTTGAGGTTCTTAGAAGGCCTTGCCTTGCATATTATTTCTCTTTCATGTTTTCCTCGCATATCACAGTCAAAACCTTCATCTATAGACCTTAATGATGTCATAATGGTGTATGAAAGGATAAGTGTGATTTTAAGCCTCATGGTTTGGTTTAAAATAAATTAGGATACTAGATAGAAACAAAAAAAATTTATGATTGATAGGTCTCCATGATTAGTATACTTTAGCTCACTGTGATGCAAGGAGATAATTACCTATAAGTGGCCTAAACAGGGAATTAGAGCACCCACAAAAGTTTAAATCATGATTTGAAACCTTTTTTTATAACCTTAAGTGTCAAGGGGATCTTGAAATATAGGTTTGGAAAACTAAATCAAGCAAACAAGGTCATAAACCTGTTGACCCAATTTTGCCCCTCAGGCAAAATCTCGGTCACCTCCTACACCTGCTTCACAGGCCCAGTCATTTCAGGTTGCAAGGTCCACTTTCAGGTCTTGACAGCGCCGTTGCAGAGAATAGGCAGCAAAGGACAGAGTCTTCAGACGTCTGCAAGAGAAGAAGGGGAAAAAATGAAGTTTCGACACTTAGTCAAAAAAGAGGCAGAGAAAATGCAGAGGGCGGCGAATTCACCGCCCACAACACAAAGCAAATCAAAGACATCGGCCGACGTCGGCAATACTGCCGTCGTCGGCACCTTACAGAGACCGACGTCGGCAGAACCGCCGACGTCGGCAGCACAAGGGCAGGCACAAAAAAACTAGAAAAACCCGCCCATGGCGGTGAAATGAAAAAGCCCACCCATGGTGGTGAAACGAAAAAGCCCGCCCATGGCGGCAAAATGAAAACCCCCGCCCCATGGCGGTGAAATGGAAAACCCCGCCCCATGGCGGAGAAAGGGAAATTGCCGCGCAGAGTATAACTATACCGACGTCGGCAGCCTAATTTAACTGACGTCGGCAATATTGCCGCCGTCGGCAGCTTATCGGCCGACGTCGGCAGGTATTCCTACATGAAGTTCATGCAAAGGGCGGCAAAATCGCCGCCCACTATAAGGGCAGCAAAATTCCCCTGCAGTGCACAAGAAGAAACCCGCCCAGCTGCCAAAGGAGAAGACCAACACGTAAAACGAGGCAACCAGCATGGTCTTGGCAGACTTATGACGTCATCAATAGTGTTTTTCACACTTTTCAATGAGACTTCTCTTGGCTCTTCTGCTATAAATACAAGGACTTAGTCATTTTCTAAGGATCTTCCTGACTTTTGTAAAGAGCACTGCTCTGCAAATTTCCCACCTGAATCAATAAAAATACAGTTTTTACCTCCATCTTGGATTGATTTGCTGTGTATGCCCTGAGTATCATCTGTGTTTAGTCATTATCTTTCATGCTTTCACAGGTAATACCAACAGACCAGCTATCTGCAGGGACCGGTTCTACAGCTGAAAGGAGAAGAGCAATACTTGAGAAGGACAGAACAGAGTAAGTTGCTTGCAAGTGTGTATTCCACAGCACCTCGATAAACCTCTGTGACGTATTTTCCATTATAGCCTCCCCCTTTGTGTTAGCAGCCTGATCCCTCTACCAGATGTGTAGAGTATACTTGCATTTCCCCTGATTCTGAGAGTGGATCTGGAAGGTCACTCATGTTTTTGGTGTATCACCTCTTTTAGAGTAGGCTGTTTGTTTTCAAGCTTTTCTCTCTCTTTTCACCCCCCCCCCAAGTGTATACCTATATATCTATATTTTTGCATTACCTGAAACAAACAAGATACATCAGAGGGAACTAGCCCATATCTAGAGACTCTCCTCTCCTGCTTCGCCGTCCCATAGGCGAGAGAGGGGTTTCCATGTTGCGGGGAGAGGGCAGGAATCCATGTTCCTGCCGCTGGGTGCACTTTCCAGCGTCAACAAAACCATGCTAAAAGGGTCCTAAGACTAATACAGTGACTAAATCCCTTTTTTGAGGAGACAAAGGCCTAGGAGTGTTTTTCAAAATGATATATAAATTATTTGACAAGGTTTTGAAGCACATAATTGGGTGGATTTTATTTTCTCTAGCATGGATCAGGATTGTGAAAAGGGTGGACACAAGGGAATGAGTGTAAGGTAGTTATTTAAATACCTAAAGGTGCCTCTTGAGCCACTAAAATTAGACAATAAATTCTGTGTTTGAGCCTCTATTGACCATTAGCCTTATGAAGAAATCAATGCATGTTGTCATGATTGTATGACCACATGGTGAGTAGGATACACTAGTAAACATGAATGTAATTTAGTTTTAGGATCATATACAATGTTTTAGACCTTCTTTTACTTACCCAGTCCGTATACAGGGACACCTACAGTAGGGTCTAAAAGGATTTATCTTAGTCAAATAGCTAGAGAGATTTTTGGTGAATTGGGTAATGTTTTAACGATTACAAAATGGAGACTATTTAAAATACATAGTATGTGACCTTAAAGGGTGTCTTAAAAGGGTGAGTGAACTCATAATCAAGTAAATAAGACCCTGTGATAACCTATAGGCAGAAGTAAAAGTGTCTCAGTCATGAAAAAGCATAGTTTGGTTTCAAATAAGTAACATAGGTGTTTTCAAAGAGGATGTATGCATTTTTTAACCTTAGGGAGGTTTCAAAGAATTTTTTTACATCACATCTAGGTGGATGAGGTAAACCAATACCTATAGCTAACAAGGAATGGACTAAGACAATAATGACCTAAAGGATGGGTCTTGGTGGCATTTTAGCTCATTCAAGGTAGTTATAAGGAGAAGGTAAGAACTAATTTATCATCCAACCTAGATTGGAGTTTTTCAAAATCATGACCATGACTTACATGGTCCAAACCAACACCTACAACAAGTGTGAAAGAGCAAGGTTGTCTCAGTCTAGATAACTTGCAAACCTAGTCTTGGAATCCAAGAGCATAGAGGTGGTTTAAGGGATCGAGGTTTTTAATGAGTAATAGAAATAGTCTAAAATTGACATAAAATAATTTTAAAAACTATCATAGTGTATATTGAACATGAAAAATTTTCCAACATTGATACATTTAGCCCCTTTTGGAAAACCTTGTAGACAGTCTCCTAGATAGGGTTCAGTCTTATTTTTTGAGTGTTTAGAGGTCTAAAGATTGAAGTTAGAGGCTGAATTTTTGTAAAAAATACCCTTAGAAATCAAATAATATCCTCCAATATTTAATTTTCTATGACAAATAGAGAAATATTCCTCTATTTTGTCTTAGAGGTAGTGTGCTCTCTCCATGCTCAAACCCTACTAATTTTGGACGATGGGTTAAAAGGATGAACCAAAAGGTAAAAAGACACTTTAATATGATCAAATAAGCTAGGATACATATATGAAAACCTAGGAAACCTTGATATAAGGTTGGAAGATATATAGGGTGGTCTAGATAAGGAGGTTTGTAGGTAGACCTAGTGAGACAACATATAAACCTAGCCTCAAGTGAGGGACCACTTTTAGTCTTGGCCTTAGTAGAAAATCATAATTATTTGATTCATGTCAAAGGGAGTGTAACATAGGTGAGAGAACATTAAAAAGGTAGGGGAACTCATTATAAATCCATGTTGGGCCTAAGTTGTAGATAAGGCCTAATAGGCCTAGTCTAAGCCTAGTACCTAGAGGTTGCAGATAGGTTGAAGAGGGCCTAAAAAAACATGGAAACTAGTTGGGATATGTTATTAAGGAGGAATAATAAATTTATAAATCTCTACTTTATATAATATTATAACAAGAAGCCATTTTGGGCTTAAGAACACATAAACCCTCATAGAATGCATGTAAGAGGCACGAGTGGCTATGTTTGAATGCTTGGATCTTTTCCAAGGCTTTGTATGGGACCTTGAGGTGATTGGAGAAGTTGTGAGGGTACCTAAGTTTCCTTTAGTGGAATTGTTTTAGTATTTTAATGTCTATTTGTTACAAACAAACGTTAAGACCAGAACCACCTCAAAACCCTTACAAACCCTCCTCAAAGACCCAATTGGGAAGATGAGGTAAATGAAGCATCCAGATGGAGTGAAAAGGACATGAAACTAATTTTATGATGTAGAGGATTCTCCATAGGTTTGACACAAGTAATTTATCTATACATCTATATGAATGATACAAAAAGAGCTTATTTTGACAAAATTATGTGTTTTATAGGTTTGGAAGACTTTCAAAGAATACAATCAATTTTGGGAGATATTTTAGGAATTATTATAATTCATCATGTCCATTTTTAAAACTATATAAGCTCCAATGTCTATTTACCATCTCTTTCATTTCAGTCAGTCCAGTGGGTAGATAGTGAACACTTAGGCAAAAGTGGTGAAACTCAATTTGGAAAGCCTTTTAAGGATATTTTATTGAAATTGATGATATGGAAAATATATAAAAATTTCATCCCTCCTTTTTCATGGATTAGATTACAAAATTGGGAAGGTTTTGGGTGCCAAGTGTGAGGAGTACATGGAAAGGAGGGAATTTAAGACTGTCATGGATGATTGTGCATGGCTAGAATTATAGGAATGATTAGAGGATAATAAAATGAATGTGAGGTATTGTTTGTAACCAATCCTATAAATATTCATCATCATATCTAACCATATGTAGTGATAAGGTAGCTTTGGAAGTCAAATCATGAGGGATAGTTTTTTGTGCAAGGAAAGGAGTTTTTAAGCCACTTTGCAAGGCTTAGATGATTGGAGATGACACTTATAACTCCTAACATTTAATGTATCACCCCATATATCTCTCACATGAACAAGTAACTAATATTTTTAGTTGGACAAGTGTCTAATGACTCTTGACCCTTTCTCTCTTTCTTCTCACATTTTCTATAAATTTTGGCCTTTTTGGCATTGTAGGGGATCTCTCCACCTTGATATGGAAAAACACTTCCAAATTTTTACCTTGAGATAATAAATATAATTGTTTTTACCTCATTAAATATTTCACTTATAATAAATATAATTGTTTTTACCTCATTAAATATTTCACTAAGTGTACATAATGGTTTTTGGTCTTATGCAAGTCTAGTGTTATTTACCTTCACATGTTACTCTTCCTGGTACCTTATGTTTTATAATCTCTCTTTTGTAGGTCAGCAAGAAGTGCCTAATGGGATTACAGATGTAGTGAGTAGTCTACCAATAGTGTGTCTTATAATTCCTATTATCTAATTCCTCCTAGCCTAAGATATCTCCAAGGCCCCATGTTGAAAGATTGATGTGAGAGAGAAGGTTGTCATTGGATGAAGTGTATGTGCATACTTATTCTTGGTTCTAAGTGCATGTTAAAGGATGTGAGTAGAGAATATGTTTGGTGTATCACCTCCCATAGATTAGATTTTATTTCTGATATTTTTATCCCTTTTCACCCCCCCCAGTGTTAGTATTAGGGTTGAGTTATAGTGACGCATCAAGGGGAACTAGCCCCTCATCTAGAGATCCACCTCAATTTAGGGATACCCACAACCCTGAGGTGGTTCCATTATCTCACTTGAATGAGGAGTGACTTGTCATCTCCTCATTGGGTGAAAGTTCAAGTGAAAACATTAACATGAATAAAAAACTTAGTCTTAAGACTTTACCCTGCATTCCAAGTAATTCCTGAGATTGAATTAAAAATATTTTTTTTTCCAAGATCAATGACCCATGTTTATTTGAGTGAAGTTAATCTAATGGTGAAAGATGGGGTTAGAACCAATCTTTCTCAACCCCATGGATCATGATCTATGACACACATTTGATTGAATGGGGAAGATCTAATGACATGAGATCAATGTTGAAAAGTTAAGACACGGTCTATGATTAAAAACCAAAAAAGTGTCAGATGATCGATGGTATGTAGTGCAATGTACACATTCTGATCAATGGAACATATGGAGTCAAAACTTCAATGAATATTTAGGTCCCAATTTAAAGCTCAATCATCTTAATAAAATCAATAGAATGCATTCACCCAAGTGGAGATGATCTGATGGTGTGAGGTAAAGTTAGACTTTTCAACAAAGCTATGAGTAAATGTAAGACCGCCACATGATAAAAGCATGTTAACCCGATAGAACTAATATAGTATAGAGTGTAAAATGCCCATGGAATTACCAAGTGGCATGACCTCAGGGCTAAGTACATATAGCAACCAATGGTGTTCCACCCCTCTAATCATGATCCAATGGAGCACATTTGCTCGCCCAAACAAGATCTAATGGTGTGAGATCAAAGAAATTTTTTTCAATAGGCAAAAATTAATTTTTAAACATTAACAAGAAAAGTGCCATGAAAATGCCATAGGGATGCCATGAAGACACCACATAAGTAGAAAGAAATAAAATTGAAGATTTAATAGACCCACAAAAGGCAAAATGTATAAATGCATGTTGCAAATAAAACCTAAGGCATGAATCTTGTTGTTTGAACTAGATACCACAATTAAATAACTAATAAGACCTTCAAAAATTCCTAAGCACATATAGAAACCCTAATTTAGCCATGTATTCACCATAATCAAGCTAGAAAAGATGAATTATCATATGTGTAAGGGTAATTTGATCCAAAATTGAACTGTAGACCATTAATGAGCAATTTGAACAAATACATAGCCAATGGTAGAGATCAAGAGATAAAATAAAGGATTTGATCAATATATTGATTGAAGATCAAATCCCTAATTTCAAAATAATTAGCTTGGTTCATGTAAACACAAACATGGGATTTCTTATGGATAAGATCAAAGGTTTGAGCATCTGGTCTAAGCACTTAGAAAACCTCCTTAAGGATGAAAAATAGCTACAAGATAGGATGAATCACTTACTTGGAACCATAATCACTGATAAAATTTCACTTAATTCCCTATGCCTCATCCCTAATGAAGAGTAAAAGATAAGGAAAGACTAGGATAGACAATAGTAGGATCATGGACATGATCCTAACAACATAAGAAAAGATTACTAAAGCTAGGAACATCAAAGAGGCTTTAGGAATAAATGATAGAGATCTCAAAATCCTGATAGACCAAGAAGATGAACTCTTCATGGAACCTATTGTTAATTTGAAGCTAATTTATGAACATCAGAGAGCAATGAATATCTTATAGTAGCAACAGGGGACTTCAGTAACACAAGGGTCCCAAAGATTAGTTGAATTAATAATATTCTTCCTGTAGCTAATCATTATATATTTTGAAAAAATATTTTTTTTTGTAAAGGCATGTGCAGCTTGTAAAACACATTGCCTATAGATCAGTCCATTAGGTAAAGTCTAGTGTATTCTAAAACATTTATAGAAAGGATAATTGTCGTAACACTTGTACTTTTGTAATTGGATATGATTGATGGACATACTTCCATGCATTATATAAAATGAGTATTGTCATTTATAAAAAAGGAGGGAATTCTTAGAGCTAAAATTACTTTGTAAATTGGGAGCAAGCAGTACAAATAAGGAATTCCACAAAGCTTGTCCAATATTTGTCTATGTGTTTGCTATCATGGCTTCTCTCTCACTTGCTTGGTTTAATTTATAGACTTGAATTATTTTTATGAATTATTGATATGAACCTTTGAATGCAAATTTGTTAACTTGTGCCAATGCTAAGTTAATTGAAAGTTCTTAGGTTCATTTCATTTTCTTTACTCTTCTTGCATGTGGGATAATGTTGTTTACTTGTAGGAGTAAATTTTTAAAGTGAACCCAATTTTTATTTGCATTATTCACACTATCCATAGATGTTTGCCTGATGTGTGATAGGATTTTAGCTTATGATACTTCATGTCATACATTGGTTAAGTGCATGTCTAAATAAAATTTAAACTTTGTCATGATGTTTGGAATGAAGTTCAATTACATGTTTTCTCTACCCTATCCTTCTTTTTACTTTTTTTTTTTAATAAATTCACTTTAGTTTAATTGTTATTGTAAATATCCATCTTAGATTAGATTTTGATCATAATTCATTGTTATTAGCACATAATACTTTATATTTTAAATATATTATCTATTTGGCCATGGTGGTTTGCAACCACCAAATTAATATAAATTTGTGAAATAGATCACTTGTTCTATCTTTATTCCATAAACAAATAATAGGATTATCACAACCTACAACTCATGCATTGAATTCTTAAGAATTTAGAAATGAGAAGTGTTTCTTAAACACTCTAGGCATATATAATACATATTCAACCATCAATAGGAGGGGCTTTATTGGTGCTAGAAGGAGGGCCTAGTTAGATATTTGTAAATTTGAAGTATTTTTGCTCATTATTGTGAATTGTGTTCAAATATTGGTGTAATATTTGCAGAATTGTGTCATTATTTTCTCAATTGTGTAAAGATCATTGATTTTTATGGTCTTATAACAATATTTATGCTTCTTTTAGACAAATATCAATGTTATTTGATGGTATATGCTTAATTGTAGTAATGATAGCTTAAGTTTTGTCAATTCAACATGTTTGAGCTTATTAATAGTTGTTTTGATCAAAGATTGATAGATCCTTTGAAAATTTGAGTTTATTTAAGCTTAAACATGTAAATATCAATCATACTTACATGGTTGGATACATCTATGAGATGAATTAGTTAAATATTATTGTCTTTTGTCATCATTTATATAAATCTTTACAAAATTTACTTAATTTACAAAATTTATTATTGTTCCCTATAAAGATAAGATTGACACATCATATTTCAAATAGGATTCAAAGCCCACAAGATGTAATTACCAAGAATCAAGACAAAGTCACATTTAGAGATTAAAGAACCTCTAATTTCATTAGAAGTTTATAGGAGAGCTAAGTGAGACAAAGGTAATCACAGACTTTCAAAGTCTTTGCCAACTTCACCAATTCAGGGTGTTCTTATGTTCGATCCCTATCAAGGTATGTCTTGGCTAGGTGGTTCTTCAATCAATGTGTCAGGTGTGATACATGACATTCTTTATAATCCCAAAAAGTATTTGCCAACATTTAGTCGTAGTGGCATTATAACTATTGAAGAACACATTAAGAGTTTTAAATGTGCTTTAATATTATTGAATGTGACTCATGAAGATACAACATATAGACTATTCCATTTTAATTTTAAATATGTTACATATGAATGGCTTCTCAACCTTTCTAAAAACTACATTACCACTTGGGTTGATTTTAACAATATTTTCATTAATCAATTTGGTAAAGTCATTAGTCCTTGTGTCTTATACCAACAATTAACCATAGTGAAAAGAGATAAAAATGAGCCCATAAGAGCCTTTAATGCTAGATTATAGAAGATGTTTAGTAGGATCATATCTCCTTACAAACCTGATGAGGCTTTAGATTTGAAAATCTATAAGGATGCTTTGGATCCCATGACTTTTGTGTTTATAAAGAGAGATGTTGGACCTATGAATAAATTAGATTTATCTTATGCCAAGGTTGTGATCATTAATGACTAGATGCAACCCCAAATAAAATTAGCATATTCCATTCCAAATTCATTCCACATTTACCTATTCTGAATATTATTCCTAATGCCAACCATAATGTGCCTACCTTGAACCAACTACCCTTGAGTCATACATATCCTACTCAAAACTTAGGATTCTTGAACAATACTGCCAATGGATCTCATCCACGGGATCAAAAAGCTTTAATGCCTAAAGCTAATTCTAATATACAAGTTCATAATTCTGAGGCACTAAAAAATGAGAGTGACTCTATCCTCAAAATGATTCAAAAAACTTAGCACTACCTTCATTCAGTTGTAAAAGTAAGTAGGCAATACTAGAGAGAGCTTTGGTAGGAATTTCTCCTTTCAAAGGTTAAATAGGCCCACTAACAAATTTTAGAATGATAGTTACCAAAAAAACAAGAACAATGAGCCATTTTCTAGTAATAATGTGCTTGATGTAAATCTTGTTGATGTTGCTTTACCTGACTATTATAAAGTTCATTGTATTTTTAAGCATGGGGAAATAGATTATGTTGAATTTTTTAATTCTTTTGAATCCTTTTAAGAATATTTAGATACTTTTGAAGTTATCCCTAATAAGTATTATGATGTAGGTACATCTGGTTCTTCAAAGTCATCTAAATCATATGATTCAACTCTCATGGTGGAGACATTTGAGTTACCTTTCCAAGAGGACAATGAGCCTAAGGATATCCCTAAAGAGATTCATGATTTTTAGAAATTTTTAAAGAAGACTTATCCTCTTAGAAACAACGATAAAAATAAACCATTGACCACTTCAACTCCTCCAAATAAATTTGACACTGATCTTGATACTACCTCAAACAATAATCCATATCCTCCTAAGGTAATTACTTTTAAGCATAATAATGATACATATAATTATTCTAATAGGATTGGATATAATATTGTAGAGGACATGAATAATATTAAGGCTAACATCACATTGCATGAGTTGACACAGATTACTTAATATAGGGATTTCTTGTTAGATTCCTTGAGTAAAAAACTTGCTAAACCACAAAATATTGCACATGTCAATATTGTAATACACAAGAATAAATTAGATGTCCCACCTTTCTTGTTAATAGTTATAATCTTTGGTAAGAACTTGCATAATAGTTTTTTATATTCAAGTGTATCTACAAACATCATGCCTATAGGTATTTGTGATCAACTTGGTTTAAATCCAATTAAATTTGATAGAGTTATAACTCAATTAGATAATCAAGAGTTAAAGTAATTAGTGATTTGTTAAATTTTCACATGCAAATTGCTTCAAAGCCAAGGATCTAATAGTTCATTAATATCCAAGTGGTGGGCATCCCTAATGCTTATGGGATGTTGTTAAGCATAGACTAGACTATGATATTGAATGCTTATATGTCAACATATTGTTCACATATGTGGTTACTTTGGAAGGGAGTCCCTAACCAAATAAAGATAGAAAGAGATCCTAAAATGAAGCATACGATCACTTAGTACAACATTTTCAATGAAATAGTTAACATGGTAGACTCTGATTTAGAATTTACACTCTTGAGGAAACTAAGTTTTGATGGTGCTAGGTGTAAGTCTAGATCTGGAGTATAAATTGTTCTAAATAACCCTATTGGTAAAGATTATCATGCTTCTTATAGAATTCAATTTCCTTACACTAACAATATTGTAGAATATGCAGCTTTAATATTAAGATTGAAACTTACCATCAAGTATAAATTCAAGGAACTACTAGTATATGGTGACTCAAAGCTAGTATTTAATCAAGGAAGAAGTAAGTATCAATGCAAGTTATCATATCTTAAAATATACAATTTTAGAGTCTTAGATTTGATTGAATCTTTTGATTTTTTTAACATTATTTCCATCCTTAAGGAAGATAACAAGGTTATTGATGAGCTTGCCTAAATAATTGCTAATCTTATGCTAGGCCAAGACTTATAGAGCCTTGGTATTGAGTTACTTCCATTCCCTTCAGTCCCTGATAATGTAAACCATCTATAGGAATTTAGTGATGACCAACAGATCCTAGACTTCATGACTAGCTCAGGAGAATTTGAAGCTCATGTCATATATGAAGTCAATGAAAATACTCTTGAAAAAGTTGGAAAACTCAATGACAAGTTCATTTATTTGAATGATAATAAGATCCCCAAAGGCATGATTGTCTTAGAGAGATTATTTGACACAAACAAACTAGTTGAGACTATCAAGATTCCCAAAGTAAGTGGGAAATATTATAATGCAATTGATCTTGGACTTCAAGGTCAGCCTTAGCTAGTCAATATTGGTATAACTTATACAATCATTGAGTATAAAAGAGCCAAAGAATTGATAACTAAATATAAAGATGTCATAGCATGGTCATATGATCACATAAAGATATTTGATCCAAAGGTCACAACACATACCATGCCTTTTAAGGAAAACTACAAACCTTTCAGACAAAAGTAGAGGCCTATCTCCCTAGTCTTATAACCACTAATATACAAAGAGGTCAAGAAGATCTTAGATTCCAAGATTATGTTTCCCATTAGGAACTCCACTTGGGTAGCTAACTTAGTACCAGTCAGGAAGAAAAATGGTGAAATTAGACTATGCATTAATTTCAAGAATTTGAATAGATCATCTAAAAAGGATAATTATCTTTTGCCTTCTCTTGACTAAGTGATCCAAATTGTATTTGGTTATGCTATGATGTCTATTTTTTATGGTTATTTAGGGTATAACCAAGTGCTAGTGAACCAAGAATATAGGATGAAAAATGCATTTACTACTAAGTGGGGTACCTTTACCCATAAAAGAATGCCATTTAGACTTATAACTATAGGAGGCACTTTTTAAAGGGCTATAGATCATGATTTCTAAGGTTTTGTAGGTAAGTGCATTATTATATATATGGATGATCTAGATATCTTTTCTAAAAATAGGGAGGATCATATTATGCACCTATAATAAGTATATAAATGATGTAAAAGGTATGGGATTTTTCTCAACCCAAAGAAAAATATTTTTTATGTTACTGAGGTAAAACTATTAAGACATGATATCACTAAGGAGGGAATCTCTATAGACCATGATATATTATATACAATATCTAATATAGACCCCCCTAATATTAGGAAGTAATTGAAGTCATTCTTTGGTAAAATAAACTTTGTAAGAAAGTTCATTTATAGTTTTGCAGAAGTTTTGGAGCCACTGAATGATATGCTAAATAAGGATGTCAAAATCACAAAGAATGAAGAGACCAAGAAGGCTTTCAAAGACATCAAATAGGAAATTAGATAAGCCCTAGTCCTTATAAGTCTAGACTTTACTAAAGATTTTTATCTTTACTCCTTTGCTTCAGATCATATAATAGTTATAGTTCTAACTCAAAAGATAGATGGATGTGACCATCCATTAGCTTTTATGAGCACTAGCCTTTAAAATTTTGATTTGAATTACTCTTTGATTGATAAACAAGCATGTTATTTGGTTAAGGTAGTGAAAAAGTTTAGGAAATATATTCTTAGGAATAAGATGCATGCAATCCTACCAGATCCTACCACTAAGCTCATGCTAAGTCAAAATGAACTAAGAGAAAGGAGAGGTAAGTGAATGCCTATGATCTAAGAATATGACATTGAGATGAATACTAATAAATTGGTAAGGTGATAAGGTTTAATTCAGTTGATTTCCAATACTAATCCCAAGCTAAGTGTTATGCAAGTAGAATAACAAAGTTTTAGACCCAATGATTGGTATGATCCCATTATCCACTTACTAATCAATGGTTATTGTCCTACACAGTTAAGTAAAGAACAAAGAAGAGCTCTAAGGATCAAGGCAACCTATTTCTTGAAAAAATATGGAGTGTTATACATAAATAAATTTGAAGGCATATACTTGATATGTGTCTCCAAGAGTGAAGTAGTTGAGATCATGATCACCTTCAATGAAAAGTTAGGAAATAGAAATCCATTTGGAAGGACAACAACATAAAATATTAAGGGTTGGTTATTACTAGATTACAATCTTTAAATATGCTCATAAGCATGTGAGAGAATGCCACTCATGTCAAGTCTTCAACATCAAAGAGCCCAAGGCAGACGTGCCATTAAAGCTAGTCATGATTGATAAACCTTTTGCATAATGGGGATTAGAATTAATGGGGGTCATCAACCCTAATTCTTCAAATGGTCACAAGTATGTTCTAGCTATTACTAATTACTACATAAGATGGACTGAAGTAGTGGAAACCAAGTGGTGTAGGAATGAAGAAGTGATCAAATTTTTGGAAGAGAATATATGCACAAGGTTTAACACACTAGTATCTCTAGTTTGTGATAACATATCCAATTTTATATCCATTGAGATAATTAAATGGGTATATGATAAAAACATAATTTTCAAGTTCTCATCAAACCATTATCCTCATGATAATGAAGTATCTAAATTAATGAATAGGAACTTGATGAAGGCTATAAAGAAGTTTGTATCTGATAAACCTAGAACATGGCACAAGCTACTTAAGTATGCCCTTTGGGCAGATAGAACTAAAGTAAAAAAAGCTCTCAAAGCATCACCATTATTTCTAGTTTATGGTTAATAACTCATCTTCCCCATCACCCTCAAGTTTCTAACATACAGGTTCATACAAGAATACATGAAAGATGATCATGACTTTGCAAGCTTGAGGTTGCTTGACATTATTTATAGGGAAGATGCAAGAGAAGAGGCTTTTATTAATTTTATCAGACATCAAACCATAGTGAAAAGGTAATTTGATAAGCATTCAAAGATAAAGGTGTTCAGTTAAGGATACTTAGTTCTTATTTGGGACAAGGCATCTAAGACTAAGGGTAAACATGAGAAGTTCACACCTTTATGGATAGGTCCCTATTAGATTTTTAAGATACTTGAAGACAACACCTTCAAGAAGAAAGACTTACAAAGAGCAAATTTCACACTGCCCACCAATGGGCAGTACCTTAAGCACTAATTCTCTACTATCCCACCTAGGATCTTCATGGAGTAAATTGTAAGACTAGTTAGATTTAGTATAGGTAGGCTAGGTTAGTTTATGTGCCTTGTTTGAATATATATTTTTTCTTATTTCTTTACTTTCTATTTGTTTGATTTTTGTTGGTGTGTTTCTTTCTCCACTTTGTTCCTTTATTCTAATAAGTTCTTTTGGATAGCCCTCATCTTAATGTTCACCTAGTTACTCAAGAACTCCACAATTTAGGAATGCAGATATAACTCCTTAACACTAGTTGACCATGGATTATTGAAACATGATATTAATGTTATAGTTTACAGAAACTAGTAAAGACTAATGGATAAGTTAATTAATCCCTAATATTTTAAACCTTGTTCTGATCTAAGATTGGTTTTAAGAAGGATTTCACATGTAGGGTGAAATATTAAACTATTAGGACACATTCATGTTTACACTTAACAAACATTGTTAACTGGGACAAAGTTTTAAACTAAAGATGATTGTCTAAAGATCAAACATTTAACCAAATCCCTAAACTTGGCTAATTTGGCTCCCAACCTTTGCTAGAAAGCTAAAATGACCTAAAAATATAAAAATAAGAGCTTATTATAAAAATTTAAAAGCATTCTAGGTACAGGTGATTTTGGTAATCTCCAGTAGAGATATGGGCACATGGTTAGTAGTGGAGTAATGCCTTGAGCAAAGCTAAAGGCATATATATCATGGCTATGGATGTCTAGCTAGAAGTAAAGAAATGCCCAAGCCTTCCCTGAGCTAAATCATGGCTCTTAATAGACATCTAAACATGTTATAAGTCAATGTTAATGGTTAAAGTCATGAGATATGGAATTTATTCCCTAAATCCCATGGTAAAGAATAAGTGGAATCAAAGCACACACACATCATGACTAGTCTTGATGTTTAATCCCAATTCTACATGTACAAGGCTTGTTTCAACCATGAATTGATCTAAATAATGGTGATAGATCAAGTAGAATAACTAACTTAATTATTAGTCTGAATCAAAGTCTCTAAATTTTAACATATTTCCATGTTTCCCCCAAAATTCACCATTTGTTGAGGTCAACATACCCCCATTCCTAAAAAATGATGACCCTTGTGTTAAATTGTGCAAATTTTCTACCTTAAAATTGAAAATTCACTTGATTAGAGTGTCACTAGCACATTTGAATAGTGTTTTCATTTAAGGATCATCCACACCTAGTTTGGTTAGGACATTTATAGATGATTCTAGTTTTTCCTTTTCTAAATTTACTAACATTAGATCTCTATGTTTTTCAGTCATAAGTCTAATGAGGTCCATTTGGAATGAGCAATGTCTAGGTTTTATGATTTAATAATAATTTGATATTTTAATAGCCTTTGGTCAGTTGAAAATCAAGTTAAATTCATGTTTGATCATCTTAAAACCCTAATTCCAATTACCCTAACTCATGCCCTTTGAATTGAATTCAAATTTGTGTGGGATCAATTCATGTGGGAACACTTTAATTTTGCTCAAGACTTAGTTTAATTTTTATACTAAGGTTTAGTCATGTTTATTAACATAACCAAACCTTAGTCTAAAAATTCATACTTGGTCCCTTTTATCTAATAGTTTGGTCTAAGTAACGCATGGTCCCTTTGTTATAAACTTATCTTAAAATATTAATCCTAAATTTTTAATTCATGTTTATTAACATGAATAAAAAACTAGTCTTAAGACTTTACCTTAAGTTCCATGTAATTCTTGAGCCTGACTTAAACATTATGTTTTTCCATAAGATCAATGACCTGCATTTACTCAGGTGAAGTTATTAATAATACAAGATAGGGTTAGAACCAATCTCATTCAAACCTAAGGATCATGATCTATGGCATGCATTTGATCGAATAGGGAAGATCTGACAACATGAGATTAATGTTGTAAAGTCAAGACATGATCCATGATTAAAACCCAAGAAAATTCTAGATGATTGATGATATATGGTACAATGTACACATTCTGTTATATGAATAATAATGAGTCAAGAATTCAATGAAGCCTCAAGTCCTATGTTAAATCTCTATCATCTTCCCAAGATTAATGAAACATGTTAACCTGAGTGGAGATGATCTAATGGTGTGAGGAAAAGTTAGACTTTTCAATGAAGCTACGATAAAATGTGAGACCACCACATGGTGAAAGCATGTTAACCAAATAGAAATGATAGAGTACAAAGTGTAGAATCCCTATGGGACTACCAAGTGGTATGACCTCAAGGCCAAGTACAAATAATATCCAATGATGTTTCACCCCTTGGATCATGATCTAATGGAGCATGTTTTCTCACCCAAACAAGATCTAATGGTATGAGATAAAAGAAGATTTTTTCAAAAGACAATTGTCATTTTTTAAACATTAACTAGCAAAGTGCCACAAAAATTCCACAGGGATGCCACAAAGATGCCACATAAGCAAAAAATAACAAAACTAAAGATTTAGTAGACCCACAAAAGGTAAAAGGTATAAATTCATGATGAAAATAAAACCTAAGGCACAAATCTCAACATTTAAACTATTTTCTAACATTAAAACACTAATAAGACCTTCAAAAATCCCTAAGCACATATAAAATCCCTAGTTTGGACTTATATTCACCATAATCGAGCCAAAAAAGTTAAAATGTCATTATGTAAGGGTAATTTGATCCATAATTAAACTACAAAACACTAGTGATAAATTTGAACAAATCCACAACTAATGGTAGAGCTCAAGGGATAAAATAAAAGACTTGATCAATATCTTGATTGAAGATCAAATCCCTAATTTCAAAACAATTAGCCTAGCTTATCTAAACACATTCATGGGATTACTTGTGGATAAGATCAAAGGTTTGAGAACTTGGTCTAAGAACTTGGAAAATCTCCCTAAGGATGATAAAGAACTACAAGATAGGATGAAGCACTTACTTGTAAACATGATCACTGATCCAACTTCACTTAGTTTCTTGGGCCTCATCTCTGATGAAGAGAAAAAGCCAAGGAAAGACTAGGATGGACAACAGTAGGATCATGGACATGATCCTAAAAATATAAGAAAATATTACTTAAGCCAAGAGAATCAAAGAGGCTTTAGGAAGAAATGACAGAGATTTTAGAATCTTGGTAGACCAAGAAGATAAATTTTTAGAGAACATGTTAATTTGAAGCTAATTGATTAACATCATCAAAGATCAATGAAGATTATACAATAATAACAAGGGACTTCAGCAACATAAGGGTCTTAAAGATTAGTCAAATTAAGAATATTCTTCTTATAGCTAAGCATTATATATTTTGAAAATATAATATTCCTTTTGTAAAATCATGTGCATCTTGTAAAACATATTGCCTATATATCAATCCATTAGGAAAAGTCTAGTGTATTCTAAAACATTTGTAGAAGGGATAGTTATCCTAACACTTATACTTGTGTAATTGGATATGACTAACTGACATACTTCCTTGCATTCTATAAAAGGAGTATTGTCAATTTTAAAAAGGGAGAGAGTTCTTAGAGCTAAAATTACTTTATAAACTGGGTGTAAATAGTACAAGCAAGGAATTTTACAAAGTTTGTCCAATATTTATCTATGTGTATGCTATCATGGCTTCTCTCTCACTTAGTTTAATTTCCAAAATTGAATTATTCTTGTGAATTATTGATGTGAACCTTTAAATGCAGAGTTAATAACTTGTGCCAATTTTAGGTTAATTAAAAGTGCTTAGGTTCATTTTATTTTATTTACTCTTCTTTCACTTGGGTTAATGATGTTTGCTTGCAAGAATAAATCTTTAAAGTGAATCTGGTTCTTATTTTCATCATTTCACACTATCCTTAGATGTTTGTCTGATGTGTAATAGGATTTGAGCTTATGATAATTAATGTCATGCATTGGTTAAGTGCATGTATAGATGAAATTTGAACTTTGTCATGATGTTTGGGATGAAGATCAACAACATGTTTATTCTCTACACTACCCTTCCTATTGCTCCTTTTTTAACTAATTCACTCTAATTTAATCATAATTTTAAATATCCATCTTAGATTAGTTATTAGATTAGATTTTGATCATAATTCACTATTCCTAGCGCATAATACTTCATATTTTACATAGATTAACTATTTGGACATGGTAGCTCCCAACCACCAAATTAATATAAATATGTGAAATAGATCACTTGTTATGACTCTATTCCATCAACAAATAACATTATTATCACAACCTACAACTCATGCATTGAATTATTAGGAATTCAAAAATGAGAAGTGTTTCTTAAACACTCTGGGCACCTGTGATACATATTTAGGTATCAACATATTCTAATTCCTAGGAGATACGGCTTTGGGGTCCCAAACTTTGAAGTCTTCAATAATTGGTTATGAATAAATTATCTGAAATAAAACTTCAAAGAATAAATTCCTATAGGGTATGTAAAATGTGGAGTGCTAAAGACCCAAAATGTGTCATAGGGATTTATCGACAAAATCACCAAAGAGAATCACCAAACAAAACTATCAAAGACTAAAGCATGTCAGAGGAATCGGTGAATGAAATTTTAAAACAAAATATATAAATATTACATTCTAAATAAAATCATTTAAGAGTAATTTTCAAATAAAATCATCAAAGAGTAAATCTCAAACAAAATTGCTGAATAACCTTTCTAGTGCTAAGTAGTTCTACCATAGCATTTTGTCAAAGAAAGTTAGCCAAAATCTACATATACACAAATTTTAGGAAAAAAAACATTATTAGGTTAGTCCAAAAGACAAAAAGGTATGTTCATATGTTTTTTGAATAACAATATTAATGCAATACATAAGGCCTTTCTTTTAGACAGTTTTCAAGTTAAGGTTAAAGGCCAATTCCAAAAGATAGTGAGTCCCTATTCTAATAAAAAGGAATGGAGGTATGTTGGGATACAATAGGGTAAATGTTGACTACATATAAATTTATATTAGAATCTATTTAAGTATTCATATTACCCCCAAACTTTGTGTGGATGTCACATAGTCAACTAAAAGTTTAGGCTTATGGATGATATTGCTAGTAGTGATCTGAATACCTAATGTATAAATATTAAATCAAAATGATTGGATACTAATGTTAAATGGATCTTGTTGAGGTACATGAGAAGTATAAAGCATAACTTGGTGTGCGGCCTTGGATGCTAGTATCGACAACTCTACATACATCTTAAGGACATTTGCAAAGTCCTTCAAGAAAATTGTATAAGATTTTATATTGGTAAAAATATAACCCAATAAGTTAAATGGGATAAATTATATCTTGGCCCTCAAATTTATCTTGATCATTATATTCATTTTGATTATCTTTATTACCATCTTTCAATGGATGCATATTAACATAATCATCTATTTCTGCATATTCATGAATAATTACATCATTAAAAGAATAAGAAACATTAATTATGTACATTTTAGATAAATTATTAAGAATTTGATTATGCCCTATATGGGTCCCACTTAATTTAGTAATTCATCTTAGAGTTACATGGAAACTAGCCTTCTTGGATGGCATAGGATGAGATCATGCAATAATGGAGAAGGTTAGGACCAAAGGTGAAAGTATTTATTATCTTTTGTATGGTAAAAATTAGAAATCAGATTTGAAAACCTAAGATAAAAATCTAAAACCATAGAAGGATAAAAATCTAAGGGAAAATCTATGTTTTTACACAATTCAATGTGTATGGGATCACCAATATGTTTTATTTTAATGTAGACTAATGTATGAGATTAATCTAATTAAGATATAAGTTTGAAACATAATTTAGATTAATAGATATAAAATTCAATCATACATCTGAATGTAAAATATTAAGATTGATTCTTTTGATTTGATAAAGACATATGCTAAATATAGAAAGTACTACATAGATTGTGATGCTTATTTTTTCTTAGTAATTATATTATTATGAGTATATTATGAAAATTAAAATCACGTATAAGCAAATTTATGGTTCATTCAATTCTATAATTGATTTTTTGTCTATATTAGGTCAATTTTGTAGGCTCAAGTCAGTAACGTTGATTGATATTGAACTAACAGTTGATATTGGCATGCATAAAAGTAAGGCACATTGATTATATGGCCACTTGTGACTATCTATGTTTGCCTTGTGTTTGTGATCTTAAACCCTAATGGTGTGGTCAACTCTATAAATCAGTCTTCTTTGTCTTAAACCTTATGTTTTCTTATGAGGGATAAAAACCTATAAATATGAGGGAAGTGTAATGGGTTGAGTTGATCTAAATCTAATCCATTTGATGATTAACCAATGTCTACATATAAAATACTTCAAGGAGGGAAATCAAACCACACATAGTTTTCCCATGTAGTGTGATTATGAAATTGTATTCCTTCGTTGTATGTATGTAGCTAATAATGTGGATTTCATACTTGATAATGTTTACTTTCACTTGGATTTAGAGTGCTTCAGACTTGGTTTGTGACAACTCTTAGTAATAGGTTTTTAAATTAGAAATAATATAGTAGATTTTCTATAATAATGTATAAATGTATATTAGATAAGTGTCAACCCCCTTTTCAATGAGACCTTGAGTTATTTATATATGGATCCAATTAAATCATTTATCATGTCACTAACATGCAATGTTTATGGGCTGACCCTAAGGAATATGGCAAAATTGATTTGTGTAAAACCTACTGAACTAATAGTCGTGATATGTCTATGTGGGATATTTAGTAGGTTTAAAATAAAAAATAAGGTCATGTTAGTGTATAACAAAAAAATACAAGGGTTGACTCATAAGATAGCATGTAATTTTGAGAAAAAGGAATATTGGGACCTTATTTGAGTGATCAAGTCATGCATGTTAATTATGTGTCAGGATCATTATTATCAAGTATCAAAGATTAGATTTTAATATCTACAATTTTTTTATTATTGAAATACGTATCCAAATATTTGTTATGAAATATATTCATCTCCTATTATTATTGCATTACTTTGTTAATTTTTTGTTAGTGAAGATTTTGCATATCTTAATCATTACATTAAATATTCAAAGCTTTGTTAGGGAACTTTTTTCATATCATATAATCATTGCATTAATTTTTCAAATATTTTTTAGGGAGTTTTTTACAAATTTTGTAATATTGAATTAATATACCAAAGAGTTATTAGGAAACATTTTGCATATCCTGTAAGCATTGCATTACTTTGTCAAAGCTTTGGTAGTGCATGTTTTTCATGTCATTTTTAACCATTTGATTGAAATTTCAAAACCTTGTTATACAACCTTTTTCAAATCATTTAATCTTTCCATTAATTTTTTAAATCTTTGGTATCACACATTTTCTATATCATGTAATTAATTGCATTACTTTGTAAAATATTTTTTAAATATTATTTTACATATCTTATAATCATTTAATTACTTTGTCACATATTTATTAGGGAACATTTTAAATCTCATTTAATCATTTCATCACTTTTTTAACAATTTAATGTTTTATACATAATAGAGTGTGAAATTTTGGCAATATATCTCAAGTACATGTGATCATGTGGACTACAATGATTAGAGGATGCAAAATTTTAGAGCATACACAAAATAAGTGAACTAGTTTCCCAAAAAAATAATTGATATTGCATTAGGGAAAACTCACTAATTACATTTAGATATCTTGATGTAATCATTACATTAGTTTTTCATATAATTCAATTTTTTATAAATCCTTGATTGAATGTTGGAATTAGGAAAATTACTTGTGTTTTGTGAGTAGTCAATGGTCTTACCATTATGGCCTAATATGTTAGTAAATTCAGTATATATTTGTCTAAATGAAATGGCATATGGATGTTTTAGGTTGTATTTTTTAAAACAAAATATTTTGATATACATATACAGAGAAATTGAGGATAAGGATACAACCAATAGTAATATAAATTGACATTAAACAAAGTTTTGATTGTCTACAAAATAAAGTAAACTAAGAGTGGTATATAAAATGAAAAGGGAAAATTTTAGATCATATGAAGGGTGCATTGGTCAATTCTTGTGTACTCAAGGGTGTGATTATCATCTTATAGATATATCTCCAAAATTCAAACCTCCCTCTTTAGGGTATAGTCTTTTTGAAATTAATAAGCACCCTCTATATTAGATTACCTTATCTAATTTTAAAAAATTAACAAGGAGCATAATTTTAGTCTAAAAAATCCATTAAAAATAAATAAAAACAATTCTCATACCCTTACACTCTAATGATATAGCGACATATGAATTTATAGTTTGTTAATCAATTCACATGCCTTCTCTATAAATTCATAGTTTTAAATGGAAAACTTGATAGAACGTATGTGTGTTACATATATAAAGGTATACACATAATTCTGTGTACATCCATTAAAGAATTATTGATAAAGGATATTTTTCATATGTTGTATTTGGAAAATATCTTAATGAAATGTGGTGATATGGACTAGAATTATGGACTTAGTGTTGGGGTTTTTTAGTTCTTTTATACAAACCTAAACCACTTATATGAAAACAACAATATCACTAACATTCCACATCAACCTATCTCTCAAGCATTGCTTGAGTACTCACCTAAAGCATTGAAAGAGATTACTAGGGCATGTTGAGTTGGGTGATGAAGATAACAACCAAATTGTATCCTTTAATGAACATGAAATAAATTAACATTAACATAAAACAGCATATCTATATCCAAATACAATAAAACAGACATGCATATACCATTTATAAATCATAGATTATATTTACAACAACATACTTATATACATTATCATAATAGTGAAAGTTACATTAGCATGAAAGTTGTTAACAATATCAAAATAATCTCCAATAAAGGAAGTTCTTACATAGAATGTTATACTCAAAACATTATCTAACATATGTGACTTAATACTATCCTTGACTAACAACAAAACATGTTAACCAACATGGAAAGATGGCCTTTTATAGATAGAAAACCCGCATTTCTATATTTTATAACTCATAACCATAAAGGCTTAATGGATTTCCTAAAATGGCCCTTTTGTTTGGTAACTAACTCCTTATCCTAAGCTAACTATCCTCCCTATTCATATGTTACGTGTCATGTGATAAAAATTATCCCTACTTATGTGTTTCCAAGATTTGCATTAAATGCCTTTCCTATTTGGGTTCTCTTGTGCTCTATGGCCATTGGTCCTCCACTTAATATGCCTCCATGAATATTGATGATTATTTCTCCACTCTATGTAACCCCTAAATATTTGGGATATTTGTTCTAATTTACTTGCAAATAATTATTTTTTTATAGTTTTATACCCAATTTATTAAGAAATATTAGTTTATTTCTTATATTTATTTGCATTATTACACATGCATGCATACCCTTATCATATGGATTTATGTGTGCACTATTTTTTCAAAAAAAATCACTAAGTGAGACTTAACAAAAAAAGAAATATTTTTTTGATGGTATTATCCCCACACTAACTATCATTTCCATTCTTGTGTAATTCATCCCCATCCTATTTAATCTCCAAAATCTCAGGCCCTCTCTTTCGAAGCTCTTCCTCAAAATTATTCCAGCATATGATCATAGATTGAACCTATTTAGCTAAAATCTCACATAGTAAGGTCACAATTGCTAAAAGGTATTTCCCACACTCAATCTCCTTTTATTATGTTACACACTTCAAATGTGACATCATCTTTATTACTTTATTTTAGTTGAAGGCTCTTGAAAAATTTGGCCAATTTTTTTTGCCACTCTTCTTTGCTCTCATTGATTTTCTCAGCTTCATTAAGTACTCTTCACTTCTTAACCTTATTTTTTATAGTAATCACTTTGGCCTTCATGTAATAATCCTGTTGGTTGAATATTTTGTCGATCAATGTACTGATAAACAAAATAGGTCTGATCAGCCAAAGTAGGAAGACTAGTCGTCCAAATGTGTAGTTTTTACCACATCAAAAGGAGATTGATCTCTCCTCTCATCAAGGGGAGGTTCCCTATAGGTATGTTATATATATATATATATATATATATATATATTAATAGAAAATAATACTCAAGGGTAGGACAAATCATCCATCTCTCTTTCTTCAGAGATGATGCATGTAGATCACAGGAGAAACTCAAGGAAAATGACAGAAAGCACTCCTCTTCTTTTAGAAGTACTATTCAGCAAGCCACAAGAATACTCCAGGTATTAATAGTAAAATGGAGCAAAAAATGTAATAACCAGCAAATTGAGATGCAACACAAAGTCTTCACCTGAATTTCTCAAGAGTAAGATACGAAGAACAATGAGAGCACAAAGTCTTCTCAAAGTCATTTACACAAAAATGAAAAGAAAACACACTAAAAGGCAATTATGGGGGAACAAAGTCTCTCCATAGTTAACTCTTCAGAACACCTTTCTGACTAATTTCACTAATCCTGCTTGTTGAATTAAAATAACATAAAATACATCAAGGAAAAAGACATAAGAACAGTTTCCTTAACAACAAAGATATCACATCACAAAGTCTGAAAAACCATTTGCTTTCTTATTCTAATAACAAAATATGATAAACAAACTGAGCTCAAAGTCTCAGAAGTGCCTTTCAATTTGGGCAGAGGTTTGTTCCAATTGTCAAAAAAAGAGCTCCATTTACAATGAAAGAGAGTCTCTTATATAGTCTCTTCAAGGAAGACTCGGGAACAGTAATACATCATGTTGCATTGAAAACTGTTAGGAAGACAGGCTGGAACTTAGGGGTGTTTTACCCATTTAATTTTCTCAATGAAGATAAACAATTCACGCAATTGAAAGATTTACAATTTTCAATGTCCACCTGGCAATCTGATCCTTTTTTATCATTCCTCCTTTTTTGGTTAAGTGAATCGGGTCCTTGATTCAATTTGATGCTTTGTTCTTTAATCGCTTCCTATTGGTCTCAGCCTTGAAGTCTTTGAATGCATTTAGGACCATAGATTTGAATCTACCAGGATCAATAGCTATTTTACAAGATTTGAAATTAACGTTCACGCACCCGTCGATGCACTCTCAATGGCTAGATCATTGTCTTGAATTTGATGTCTTCAGGCACATCACCCCTTAGTCCTTCTTCGACTTTTCTATTTGGCACTTTTATGGAAAGAATATACCCTTTCAATCCTTAATAAATGATCTACCTTGGGTTAGAAAGAGGCCCCTCCCTACAAGGGTATCTGCCCTTTGGGTGGTCTTCGAATGTCAGGTCACTATATTCTTCTTTCAAATTGCTTATTTCTTGCGGGTAGCTAAGTTCTTCTTTTGGGCTTCATGAAAATGTCCTTCACTTTGGAAACCTAGAGTCCCCCGTAAGGGCACCTGCCCTTCAGGGTCCTTCGGTGGCCTTCGCCTTGGCAGTTCTCGTGGACAAATCCTGTGGCATTTTCCTGTGGACAAATTCTGGCGCGCTTTCTTGCAGACATTTTCCCCAGGGAAAATTCCCACTAACAAAAAATTCGGGGAAAATTCTCATGGACAAAAAGTATGCAAAAATGTTGACTCGTTCTTTGAAATTCCTTCGGGGTCTTTTGGCCCATAGCTTCTCTGTATTCCTTTGAAATTTTGTCTGAAGGAATTCCTTCTTTGCCTTGATCTTTCTCAACTGTCTTAAACAAAAATCCGAAGGAATTTACTTAAATGTTTCCTTGAAAATAACACTTCTAAAGGGTGTTTTTATCGATTAAGTGTCCTCCACAATGACACTTATCCTTTGAGAAGCCCTTTGAAATTTTTCCTTTTGAACTGCTCCTTTGAACCACGGCTTTGAACCATTCCGTTGAACTAAGATGTTGAACCAATCGATTGAACCAAAAATGGTTCAAGCTGATTGTTCAAGCCAATGGTTCAATTGAATGAACTGAGATGATGAACTAAACATTGAACCAAACATTGAACTTGCCTTTAAACCAACCATTGAACCAATTGACTTTGAACCGAAGGATGAACCAAAACATTGAACCTTTTTGTTGAACCAAGAGATTGAACCAAATTTTGGTTCAATGGTTCAAACAAAGCTTTGAACCAACTGACGAACCATTTGATTAAACCCATCATTGAACCTTGAACCCATTGAAACTTTGAACCAAAGTGGTTCAATGGTTCAACGGTTCAATGGTTCAAGCCGCCTTGATTTAGCTAAGTGTTTTGGAGCCGATGAACCAATTGAAGCGATTGAACTTTGAACCTTGATGAAGCACTTAACTCTTGCCAAATACATTGAACTTGTTGAACCTTGAACCTATTGAACCTTTGAACCAAAGTGGTTCAATGGTTTAATGCTTCAATGGTTCAAGCCTCTTTTTGTGCTTAGATGCTTGCCGATGGAGATTTTTTATTGAACCAAGGTGCTGAAACAATCCCAAAAAATGACTAAGTGTTTAAAACTGATTCTTTTGACTAAAACCACTTGCAGAATCCTTTGAACCTATAGAAATGAACCTGCCTATAGAGTCTGTATATTTTTGAAAAGCTTGAAAATTGAAGAATTTGAATGCCTAAGACAAATTTCAGAAAGGGAAGAGACAATTTTGGTCTATAAGACCAAAATAGTTCAAATGTTGTCCCAAAAATGAGCTGATATTTTTGGGGGACAACAGCTGGCTCAAATTGGAGAACTTCTATCAATTGCAAAAAGAATTAAAAGGAGTAGAATCCAAAATATCCAGTGTCTTCATGTGTACCATTGGGTTATAGATTCATGTTACCCAAAAATGAAAGGCATCAAAAATAGAAATAAACAAAATAAAACAAAATTGAAAACTATACAAATATACATATATATAGATGCAAATATCTGACACTTCAAGAGTTGAAATGTTTCAGATGTTGCCCATTGTGGGGTAGAGAAAAGAGTGTGCCATCTTGATATTTCAATAAAAGCTATTTTCACCAATGTGCTAATGAATTATAAATGGGCCTCTCCAAAGGGAGTCAAACTTTTCATGCATTCCCTTTGGTTCTCTCTTTTTGTCCCACAACAGGACTTGATCTCCAATCTAGAAATCATGATTTTTGGCCTTCTGGTCAAAGAGTTTCTTTACCAGACTTTGATGAGTAGCAATTCTATCCACCACCATGGTTCTCTATTCCTCCAGCTCAGCTAGGCACATGATTCTTTTACTTTCATATGTCTGATCTTCAATCGCCTTTGCCAATTTCAAGGCTAGCAATTCTAAAGTCATTGGTATCTCAGCATTGATACAATAAAGAAGTTGAAAAAGAGACATACCAATTGCCCTCTTTGGTGTGATCCTATCTACCCATAGAGCATCAACCTATGCTTTATGCCATGTTCTCTTATTGTCATCTGCTAGCTTTTTGATAATAGCTACCAAATTTTTATTGCTGGATTCAGTTTGTCCATTCCCTTGTGGAAAATAATCAGAAGAGTGAGAGAGTGTAATTCCAAAATGGAAACAAAATTATGTAATCTCTTGAGAGGTGAAACATGTTGCATTATCAGTAACAATTTTGATTGGAACTCTAAACCTGGAAATGATATTCTCTTTGAGGAAGTTGCATACAACTTCTGAAGTAGCATGCTTAGTTGGGATTACTTCTACCCACTTGGTGAAATAATCAGTTGATGTAAGGACATAATCATGTCCAGCACTTGAAGATGGGTTTATTGTCCCAATAAAATCAAGTCCCTATTGCTGAAAAGGTTCTTCTATGATCACTGGCTTGAGAGGCATAGCAACTAACTTGGGTTTTCCAATAAATTGTTGATAGAGTTCACATTTTCTCACCCACTTATGTGCATCTTGGAAAAGAGTTGGCCAGTAATACCTGGCTCATAGAATCTTGTGAGTAGTCATAGGAGCAAAAAAATGTCTTCCACAAGTCAGATTGTGGAAAGATTTCAAAAGCTGGGTTTGTTGCTCTTTGTCTACACAATGAAGAAATACTCCATCTATGCTTCTCTTGTACAGGCCGTTATTCTAAATGACAAAATTGGTAGCTTTCAACTTGATCGTCCTCCTTTCTTTGTAAGACAAATGAGAAGGACATTCACTATATATAAGGAAATGAGTGATACCTAAATACCACTTATTAGTAGTGGAGACAAAAAGGACTGTTGGTGTTTTTTTCACTTTAGTTTCTTCACATTGTGTGTTTTCTGACTTATTATTAGCAATTAATTGGCATAAACCTTTACCCCTGACCAGCTTTGTCAACTTGATGTCTAGATCAAACTCTTGGATTTTTGCAATCCAATTACCTCTTTTCATGTCAAAATCCTACTGAGTTAATATAGACTTGACTATAGTGTCAGGCACTAGGGCAGTAGTATGTGAATTCAAAATATAGAAGCGAAAATGTTTGACTACTTTCACCAAGGCATAAGCATGCTTCTCTATATTTGAATATTTTATCTCATGAGTTTTGAGAGGGCAACTCATGAAAGAGATAGGAGATTCCATACCTTCCTTATTATGTTGAACAAGAATCGCTGAAAGAGTGTGTTTAGACGCATAGCTGTATATGATGAAATTTTTGTTGTAATCTAGGCAAACCAAGGTAGGGGCATGAGCAATGGCAGTTTTGATATCCTAAAATGTTGATTTACCCTCTTTAGTCCAGCTGAAGATGGTCTTTTCTTTCATCATGTTCACAATGTGTCTAGTCTTCTCAGCAAATTTGGGGATGAATCTCCATAAGAAATTCACTTTTCTGAAGAAAGAATGAACAACATTCTTACTTTTAGGTAGATTAAGCTCTTGAATAGAATTGACTCTATCTGAGTCAATCTTTATGCCTTCTTTGGACATAATGTGTCCAAGGAGTTTCCCCTTTGTTACTCCAAAAACAAACTTTTTAGGATTTAAGAAAATACCATTCTGGCGGCAACGTTCCAACACTTGTTGCAAATAGCATACATGATTAGATCAATGCTTTGAAAAGATAGTCAAATAATCAAGGTATACCACTATGAATTTACCAATTTCATCTTTGAAATCCAAATCCAAAGCTCTTTGAAAGGTAGCACCAACATTTATTAAACCAAAAGGCATTCTCCTATATACAAATGTACCCCAAGGCGTGGTGAATGCAGTCTTGTGTTGGTCTGCCTCACCAACTTCAACTTGATTATACCCTAAAAAGCCATCCAGCATTGATAACATCTCTTTACATGTCACTATTTGAAGCACTTGATCCATAATTGGCAAAGGATAATTATCCTTCAAAGATGCTTGATTTAGATTTCTAAAATCTACACAAATACGGATTTTGCCATTCTTCTTCCTTATAGGCACTATGTCTGCAATCCATGTAGAATGATGAATTCAAAAGATGATTCTCGCATTTAACATTTTTTGTATCTCAGACAGAATAGTCCCTAATATTTTTGAATTATACTTTCTAGATTTTTGCTTGTATGGCATTAAGTCGGCCTTGAGAAGAATGTTATGGCAGATTTTCTATGGTCCAAGAGACTTCAAGTCTTCATAAGAATATGCTAAGACATCCATATATTGACAGAGTAAAGAGGTGAACTTGAATCTTTCTTTAGGAGTGCAACACTTACCAATATTGATCATCTTGGGATTTTCTTTAGTAGATAGATTCACTTGATCAAATCCTTGAGAGAAACTCGAGTCTGTTTGTTGTTGTTTAATGAATCTATCATGTTTGTCAAATAGCTTTTCAAGAGAAACTAGGCCTTTAGGAATTTTGTTTCCTTTCAGCTACAAGAATTTTTCATTTATATCTGAGCTGGATTCAGACATAGATTCATTCTTCTAAGGTTCACTGCCTTCAAAACATAGCTGTTCAAAATTATCTTTTCATTCCAAGAAGGAAATTATTTGATGATCATCATTGAATACTTGCCAATGATCAACATTGTCAAGAACACTTGGTCTATAGACTAGCTCAATGGTATACTTATTTTCTTTGAAATCTGAATGAGAAACTAAGAGAGTTCCTGAAATAGCAAGTGCATCAGCTCTGTCATTAGACTCTCTAGATATGACAAAAATGTTGAAAGCATCAAAACTTTCAATTTGGTCACAAACTAAGTTATAGTAGTGGCGTAATCTTTCATTCTTAGTTTGGTATAAATTTCTCACTTGACAAAATACTAATTCATCATCTCCTTTGGCATGAAGAAACTTGATGCCTTTTTCTTGAGCAGCCTTCATGCCAAGCAACAAAGATTCATATTCAACTTTATTATTAGTGTTGTTGAACTGTAATTTGTAAGATGAAGGGAACATATCTCCTTGAAGGATATCAAAAAAATCCCAGCCCCTGAACTGGTAGAAGAATAGCTACCATCAAATTTCAAAGTCCATATCTCATCTGATACCGATTTTTTTTAGACTTTTCTTTATCAGAGATGGAAGATCCTTCTTAGTCTGTACTGCAACCTACTAGTTCTTTTGTTGTTCTTGTAAAACTAATTTCTGAGTTAATACTCTCAGGTGTTTCATGCATTTCATCTATAGATAAAAAATAGTTACCAATACCTGCAGATTCAATAAATATTTGAGCTTCACGAGCTGATGTCTGGGTGACCACATATTTTGCTTCTTTTTAAGGGAGCAATCTCTTCATCATGCCTTGGATAGGGATCCTTGTCTCAGATAGATCCATGCTTAATTCTCCTCTCACGTCTTTATAGAAATTTTATCTAAGAAAAATGCCATAAGATGCTGGGATGTCAGCCACCAATACAGTCATCTTGATTCTCTTGTCTGGAAAGGCTGCAAATGCAAATTGGGCATCTTTAATTTGTCTCAATAATGGTACTTTCTTGTTCTCCATAGAGAAACATCTCCCAAATGTCTTGGTTAGTGTGAGACCAAGAGACTCAACTACTTTAGCTGGCATGACATTATCAGATGTGCATGAGTCTATAATACAGTTACTCAGCTTGTGGCCATTAATTAACAGGGAAACATAGAAAGGTTCTATTTTTTTAGGAGCAGCTGGGGGAGTAATGACCAGATTATTTAGAATAGGCATGTTCTTTAGAGAATCAGGAGTTACCTTTTTAGCCTTTTGTCCTGTAGGGATGGTTTGGTTTTTGACATAATAGACCAGTTTATTTAATTAATCTAGATTTGACTACAAATATTTGAACTTAGACATTTATATTTTTGTCTTTTTGACATGATTGATTATGTCAAATGGATGAATCGAGCTAGGTACAAAGAAAGATACTTTAATTTTTTAAATTTTGGGAGGGATGAGAGGTGGGCTGGTTTGAAAATTTGAATTAGAAGGGGAAGGCAAAATTGATGTATTTGATTTTTGAGTGATTACCAAATCTTTTGACTGAAAAGGCAGATTAGTTCCACGCTTAGCAATTGTGACTGCTGGTTGTAGTTATTTTTCTATCTTCTCTTTACTAGCCTGCTAGATTGATTGGTTCTTGAACCTGGTAAACACTACATATGATCCATCAAAAGCTTCTCCTTTGCTTCCAAGTTCATCCTGGTAATTCAATAAACCAATGTGGGAGTCACCAGTTGATTCTTCTTGATTGTCTTCAAGGATATCAACGTCATTTTTTTGATTTAATTCAGGCTGATAAAAGAATTTTGATTCTGCTTCAAGATATCCCATTGCTAAATTGGTTGGACGAGCTTCCAGGGCAAGTTTCCATTATGGAAGAGGAAGGCAATTTTGTTACCCTTGATTCTTGGTAGCATTGCCCTGATATGACTGATTTGGGAATGTCCTTCTGTATAAAGGAGCAAAAGACATTTCTTGAGCCGTTTGCTTTTTGAGAGCAAGCAACTCATTTTCTAATTTTTGCACCATTGGATCTGTGGTACTTGTAGATGCATATTCAGAAGATGATGAAGCTCTATTTCTATTTGGATCTCTTCTTATATTTCTTTCTAAGATGATATCATCTTCTACTTCAGTGGCCAAAAATTGAGCTATAGTAAGATCTATTTAACCAACATGTCTCAAGAGAAAATTGACTTCATGTAGCTGAGAATTAATGAAAAAGCATTTGAAATTCTCAGCTGTATGTCTAGCAATTACAGGGATTCTATTTCTCAATTTGTCAAATTTGGCTATGAAGTCTCTCATAGGCTCATGAGGCTCTTTCTTTATTTGTGTAAGTTGAGCCAGAAGTGTATGTGCATTTTCTGTAGATTTGAATCTGGCTTCAAACTTATCTTTGAGAGTATTCCAATCAGTCACTGATCAAGCCTGTAAATAATAAAACTAATCTATAGTAGCACCTTGTAATGTCTCTACAAAAAACTTGACTACATCTTCAAATTCTTCTTCAATTACTCAACAAGCTATGCTAAAAGCTGTAATGTGTTCATCAGGGTGAACTTTTCCATCACCATAGAATTTGAAGAAGTTCTTTCTAAAACTATGTGGCAGCTCATGTAGAGGTGGAGTAAGATTGAGAGGACCAAAAGCATTACCTTAGGGGCCTTGAACTGCTATTATAGAATTTTGAAAAGGAGGGATAACAAATCTCAGAGGGGTAATTATAGGTACAACTTTATCAATAGCAAAAGTAGATACTTCATCTGAAAATGGAGATCTAGTTTTAGTAGGAGGAAAACTCATGGTTCGTTGGAGATGAGATGGTGAAGGAAATAGATCAAAATCACTTTGTTGTACCAACTCGAATACAGGGTCAATGATACCTTTATCCCTTTGGCTTCGTGTATACCTTGGATCTACCAAATCGTGAAACAAAAGTAGAAAAGAATTGACCTTGCTTCAATTAAAGCTTGAGGCTTTAAACTGTGTGTTCTTTCTTGATTAGTGTGGAGGTGAATGGATAGATTATAAACGGATAATGGATATGATTTTCCCAGTAGAGTCACCAAAAATTATTGATCAGACCTATTTTGTTTATCAATATGCTAATCAACAAAATATTCAACCAATAATATTGGGTAGCATGACTCCATAACCCAATGGTTCTCTGTTCCTCCAGTTCAGCTAGGCACATGATTCTTTTATCAAGAGAACTTTTATATGTCTGATTTTTAATTGCCTGTAAGGAAGAAGAATGGCGAAATCTATAATTTTAGCCTTCTGGTCAAAGAGTTTCTTTACCAGACTTTGATGAGCAGTAATTATATCCACCACAATGGTTCTTTATTCCTCCAACTCAACTAGGCACATGATTCTTTTATCAAGATAACTTTCATATGTCTGATCTTCAGTTGTAAGAATTCTTCATTTATATCTGAGCTGGATTTAAATATAGATTCATTCTTCTTAGATTCACTGCCTTCAAAACATAGCTATTTAAAATTATATTTTCATTCTAAGAAGGCAATGATTTAATGATCATCATTGAATACTTGCCAATGATCAGCATTATCAATAACACTTGGTCTATAGACTAGCTCAATGATATACTTGTCTTCTTTGAAATTTAAATGAGAAACTAAGAGAGTTTCTGAAATAGAAAGTGCATCAGATCTGTCATTAGACTCTCTAGATATGGCAAAAATGTTGAAAGCATTAAAACTTTCAATTTGGTCCCAAACCAAGTTACGGTAGTGGCGTAATCTTTCATTCTTAGTTTGGTATAAATTCTTCACTTTGACAAACTACTAATTCAGCATCTCTTTTGGCATGAAGAAACTTAATGCTTTTTTCTTGAGCAGTCTTCATGCCCAGCAACAGAGATTTGTATTCAACTGTATTGTTAGTGTTGTTGAACTATAATTTGTAAGATGAAGGGAACATATCTCTTTGAGAGATATCAAAACAATCCCAGCCCCTGAACCGGTAGAAGAATAGCTACCATCAAATTCTAAAGTCTATATCTTATCTGATACTGATTTTTCTTTAGACTTTTCTTTATCAAAAATAGAGGATCCTTCTTAGTCTGTAATGCAGCCTACTAGTTCTTCTGTTGTTCTTGTAGAACTAATTTTTGAGTTAATACTCTCAGGTGTTTCATGCATTTCATCTATAGATAGAAAATAATTACCCATACCTACAAATTTAAAAAGGATTTGAGCTTCAGGAGTTGATGTTTGGGTGACCACATATTTTGCTTCCTTTTCAGGGAGCAATCTCTTCATCATGCCTTGGACAGGGATCCTTGCCTCACATAAATCCATGCTTAATTCTCCTCCCACGTCCTTGCAAAAATTTTGTCTAAAAAAAATTTCATAAGATGCTGGGACATCAGCCACGAAGATAGTCATCTTGATTCTCTTGTCTGGAAAGGCTATAAATGCAAATTGGGCATCTTTGATTTGTCCTAGCAATGGTACTTGCTTGTTCTCCATGAAGAAACATCTCTTAAATGTCTTGGTCAGTGTGAGACCAAGAGACTCAGCTACTTTAGCTAGTATGACATTATCAGATGTGCCTGAGTTTATAATACAATTACTCAGCTTGTGGCCATTAATTAACAGGGAAACATAGAAAGGTTCCATTTTTCTAAGAGCAGCTGGGGGAGTAATGACCAGATTATTTGGAATAAGCGTGTTCTTTGGAGAATCAAGAGTTACCATTTTAGCCTTTTGTCTTGCAGAGATGGTTTGGTTTTTGACATATTAGACCAATTTATTTAATTGATCTAGATTTGACTATAAATATTCAAACTCAGACATTTATATTTTTGTCTTTTTGACATGATCAATTATGTCAAATGGCTGAATCGAGCTAGATACAGAGAAAGGTACTTCAACTTTTTGAATTTTAGGAGGGATGGGAGGTGGGCTAGTTGGTGAATTTGAATTAGAAGGGGAAAGCAAAATTGATGTATTTTCTTTTTAAGTGATTAACAAATCTTTTGACTGAAAAGGTAGATTAGTTCCATGCTTAGTAATTGTGACTATTGGCTGCAGTTGTTCTTCTATCTTCTCTTTATCAACCTACTAAACTGATTGGTTCTTGGACATGGTAAACACTGCATATGATCCATCAAAAGCTTCCCATTTGCTTTTGGGTTCATCTTGGTAATTTAGGAAACCAATGTGAGAGTCGCCAGCTGATTTTTCTTGATTGTCTTCAAGGAGATCATCATCATTTTATTGATTTAATTCAGGTTGATAAGAGAATTTTGATTCTACTTCAAGATATCCCATTACTGAATTGGTTGGAGGAGCTTTCAAGGTAAGTTTTCCTTATGGGGGAGGAAGGCGATTTTGTTGCCCTTGATTCTTGGTAACATTGCCCTAATATGACCGATTTGGGAATGTCCTTCTGTATGAAGGAGCAGAAGACATTTGTTGAGCTATTTGATTTTTGAGAGCAAGTAACTCATTTGCTAATTTCTACACCATTGGATCTGTGGTACTTGTAGATGCATATTCAGAAGATGATGAAGCTCTATTTCTATTTGGATCTCTTCTTATCTTCCCTACTAAGATGAGATCATTTTCTACTTTAGTGGCCAAAAGTTGAGCTGAAACAAGATCTATTTGATCAGCACATCTTAAGAGAAAACTGACTTTAGGTAGCTAAGAATTAATGAAAAAGTATTTGAGATTCTCAGCTGTAAGTCTGGCAATTACAGGGATTCTATTTTTCAATTTTTCAAATTTGGATATGAAGTCTCTCATAGGCTCATGAAGCTCTTTTTTCATTTATGTAAGTTGAGCCAAAAGTGTATGTGCATCTTCTACGAGTTTGAATCTAGCTTCAAATTTAGCTTTGAGATTATTCCAATCAGTCACTGATTGAGTCTATAGATAATAAAACCAATCTGCAGTAGCACCTTGTAATGTCTCTACAAAAAGCCATACTACTACATATTTAAAATTTACTTTGATTACTCTGCAAGCAATGCTAAAAGCTGCAATGTGCTCATTAGGCTGAACTTTCTCATCACCATAGAATTTGGGGAAGTTCTTCCTAGAACTGCGTGGAAGCTCATGTAGAGGTGGAGTAAGATTGAGAGGACTAAAGCATTACCCCAGGGGCCTTGAACTGCCATTATAGGATTTTGAAAAGGAGGGATAACAAATCTCAGAAGGGTAAGTATAGGTACATCTTTATCAATAGCAGAAGTAGATACTTTGTCTGGTAATAGAGATCTAGTTTTAGTAAGAGGAAAACTCTTGGTTCATTGGAGACGAGATGGGAAAGGAAACAGATCAAAATCACTTTACTATACCAACTCAAATACAAGGTCAATGATACCTTTAGCCCTTTGACTTTTTGTATACCTTGAATCTGCCAAATTGTGAAACAAAAGTAGAAAATAATTGACCTTGCTTCAGTTAAAACTTGAGGCTTTAAACTGTGCATTCTTTCCCGATTAGTGTGGAGGTGAATGGATAGATTATAAATAGATAATGGATATGATTTCCCCAGTGGAGTCACCAAAAACTATTGATCAAACATATTTTGTTTATTAGTATGTTGATTGAAAAAATATTCAACCAACAATATTGGGTAGCATGACTCCATAACCCAATGGTTCTTTGTTCCTCCAGCTCAGCTAGGCACATGAATCTTTTATCAAGAAAACTTTCACATGTCTAATTTTTAATTGTCTGTAAGGAAGAAAAATGGCAAAATCCACATTTTTGGCCTTCTGGTTAAAGAGTTTCTTTACCAAACTTTGATGAGCAATAATTCTATCCACCACCATGGTTCTCTGTTCCTCCAGCATAGCTAGACACATGATACTTTTATCAAGAGAACTTTCATATGTCTGATCTTCAGCTGCAAGAATTCTTCATTTATATATGAGCTAGATTTAGACACAGATTCATTCTTTTAAGGTTCACTACCTTCAAAACATAGCTATTTAAAATTATCTTTTCATTTCAAGAAGGCAATGATTTGATGATCATCATTAAATACTTGCCAATGATCATCATTGTCAGGAACACTTGGTCTATAGACTAGCTCAATGGTATACTTGTCTTCTTTGAAATTTGAATGAGGAACTACGAGAGTTCCTGAAACAACAAGTGCATCAGCTATGTCATTAGACTCTCTAGATATGGTAAAAATGTTGAAAGCATCAAAACTTTCAATTTCATCCCAAACCAAGTTACGGTAATGGCATAATCTTTTATTCTTAGTTTGGTATAAATTTTTCACTTGACAAACTTCTAATTCAGCATCTCCTTTAGCATGGAGAAACTTGATGCCTTTTTCTTAAGTAGCCTTCATGCCCAGCAACAGAGATTCATATTCAGTTGTATTATTAGTGTTGCTAAACTGTAATTTGTAAGATGAAGGGAACATATCTCCTTGAGGAGATATCAAAAAAATCCTAGCCCCTAAACTGGTTGAAGAATAGCTACCATCAAATTCTAAAGTCTATATCTCATCTGATACTGATTTTTCTTTAGACTTTCTTTTATCAAAGATGGAGGATCCTTTTTGGTCTATACTGCAGCCTACTAATTCTTCTGCTATTCTTGTAGAACTAATTTTTGAGTTAATACTCTTAGGTGTTTCATGCATTTCATCTATAAATAAAAAATAGTTACCCATACCTGCGGATTCAAAAAGGATTTGAGCTTTAGGAGCTGATATCTGGGTGACCACATATTTTGCTTCCTTTTCAAGGAGTAATCTCTTCATCATGCCTTGGATAGGGATCCTTGCCTCAGATAGATCCATGCTTAATTCTCCTCCCATGACTTTGCAAAAAATTTATCCAAGCAAAATGCCATAAGATATTGGGACATCAGCTACCAAGACAGTTATCTTGATTCTCTTATCTGAAAAGGCTGCAAATACAAATTAGGCATCTTTGATTTGTCCCAGTAATGGTACTTGCTTGTTCTCCATGGAAAAACATCTCCCAAATGTCTTGGTTAGTGTGAAACCAAGAGACTCAGTTACATTAGCTAGCATGACATTATTAAATGCACTTGAGTCTTTAATACAGTTACTCAAATTGAGGCCATTAATTAATAGAGAAACATAAAAAGGTTCTATTTTTTCAAGAGTAACTAGGGGAGTAATGACCAGATTATTTGGAATAAGCATATTCTTTGGAGAATCAGGAGTTACCTTTTTAGCCTTTTGTATTACAGAGATGGTTTGGTTTTTGACATATTAGACCAGTTTATTTAATTGATCTAGATTTGACTATAAATATTCAAACTCAAACATTTGTAATTTTATCTTTTTGACATGATCGATTATGTCAAATGGCTGAATCGAGCTAGGTACAGAGAAAGGTACTTCAATTTTTTGAATTTTAGGAGGGATGGGAGGTGGGCTGGTTTAAGAATTTGAATTAGAAGGGGAAGGCAAAATTTATGTATTTAGTTTTTGAGTGATTACCAAATCTTTTGATTGAAAAGGTAGATTAGTTTCACACTTAACAATCATGACTGTTGACTGCAGTTGTTCTTTTGTCTTCTCTTTATCAGCCTACTGGATTGATTAGTTTTTAGACCTGATAAACACTGAATATGATCTATCAAAAGCTTCTCCTTTGCTTTTGAGTTCATCTTGGTAATTCAGGAAACCAATGTGGGAGTCACCAGCTGATTCTTCTTGATTGTCTTCAAGGAGATTAGTGTCATTTTCTTGATTTAATTCAGGCTGATAAAAGAATTCTAATTTTGCTTTAAGATATCTCATTGCTGAATTGGTCAACGGAGCTTCCAAGATAAGTTTTCCTTGTGGGGGAGGAAGGTGATTCTATTTCCCTTGATTCCTAGTAGAACTGCCCTGATATGACTGATTTGAGAATGTCTTTTTTTATGAAGGAGCAAAAGACATTCCTTGAGCTATTTGTTTTTTGAGAGCAAGCAACTCATTTGTTAATTTCTGCACCATTGGATCTGTGATACCTATAGATGCATATTCAGAGGATGATGAAGCTCTATTTCTATTTAGATCTCTTCTTATCTTCCCTGCTAAGATGAGATCATCTTTTACTTCAGTGGCTAAAAGTTGAGCTGCAATAATATCTATTTGACAAGCACGTCTCAAGAGAAAACTTACTTTAGGTAGTTGAGAATTAATGAAAAAGCATTTGAGATTCTCAGTTGTAGGTCTAATAATTATAGGGATTTTGTTTCTTAGTTTGTCAAATTTGGCTATGAAGTCTCTCATAGGCTCATGAAACTCTTTTTTCATTTGTGTAAGTTGAGCCAGAAGTGTATGTACATCTTCTATAGGTTTAAATCTGGCTTCAAACTTAGCTTTGAGAGTATTCTAATCAGTCACTGACTGAGCCTGTAGATGATAAAACTAATCTACAGAAGCACCTTGTAATGTATCTATAAAAATCCTAACTACTACATCTTCAAATTCTACTCTGATTACTCTACAAGCTATGCTGAAAGCTGCAATGTGCTCATTAGGGTGAACTTTCTCATCACCATAGAATTTGGGGAAGTTATTCTTAGAACTGTGTGGAAGCTCATGTAGAGGTGGAGTAAGATTGAGAGGACCAAAAACATTACCCTAGGGGTCTTGAACTACCATTATAAGATTTTGAAAAGGAGAGATAAAAAATCTCAGAGGGGTAATTATAGGTACAGCTTTATCAACATCAAAAGTAGATACTTCTTCTGGCAATGGAGATCTAGTTCTAGTAGGAGGAAAAATCTTGGTTCGTTGGAGACGAGATGGTGAAGGAAATAGATCAAAATCACTTTATTGTACCAACTCAAATACAGGGTCAATGATACCTTTAGCCTTTTGGCTTCATGTATACCTTGAATTTGCCAGATTGTGAAACAAAAGTAAAAAAGAATTGACCTTACTTTAGTTAAAGATTGAGGCTTTAAACTATACATTCTTTCTCAATTAGTGTGGAGATGAATGGATAGATTATAAATAGATAATGGATATGATTTCCCCAGTAGAGTCACCAAAAACTATTAATCAGACCTATTTTATTTATCAGTACGTTGATCAACAAAATATTCAACCAACAATATTGGGTAGCATGACTCCGTAACCCAATAGTTCTCTGTTCCTCCAGCTCAGCTAGGCACATGATTCTTTTATCAAGAGAACTTTCATATGTCTGATCTTCAATTGCCTGTAAGGAAGAATAATGGCAAAATCCACATTTTTGGCCTTATGGTCAAAGAATTTCTTTACCAGACTTTGATGAGTAGCAATTATGTCCACCACCATGGTTCTCTGTTCCTCTAGCTCAGCTAGGCACATGATACTTTTATCAAGAGAACTTTCATATGTATGATCTTTAGCTGCAAAAATTCTTCATTTATATCTGAGCTGGATTCAGACATAGATTCATTCTTTTGAGGTTCACTGCCTTCAAAACATAGCTATTCAAAATTATCTTTTCATTTCAAGAAGGCAATGATTTGATGATCATCATTGAATACTTGCCAATGATCAGCATTGTCAAGAACGCTTGGTCTATAGACTAGTTCAATGGTATACTTGTCTTCTTTGAAATATGAATGAAGAACTAAGAGAGTTCCTGAAACAACAAGTGCATCAGCTCTATCATTAGACTCTCTGGGTATGGAAAAAATATTGAAAGCATCAAAACTTTCAATTTGGTCCCAAACCAAGTTACGATAGTGGCTTAATCTTTCATTCTTAGTTTGGTATAAATTCCTCACTTGACAAACTACTAATTCAGCATCTCCTTTGGTATGGAGAAACTTGATGCCTTTTTCTTGAGCAGCCTTCATGCCTAGCAATAGAGATTCGTATTCAACTGTATTGTCAGTGTTGCTAAACTATAATTTGTAAGATGAAGGGAACATATCTCTTTGAAGAGATATCAAAATAATCTCAGCCCCTGAACTGGTAGAAGAATAGCTACCATCAAATTCCAAATTCCATATCTCATCTTATACTAATTTTTCTTTAGACATTTCTTTATCAGAGATGGAGGATCCTTCTTGGTCTACACTGCAGCCTATTAGTTCTTTTGTTGTTCTTGTAGAACTGATTTTTGAGTTAATACTCTCAAGTGTTTCATGCATTTCATCTGTAGATAGAAAATAGTTACCCATACTTGCGGATTCAAAAAGGATTTGAGCTTCAAGAGCTGATGTCTAGGTGACCACATATTTTGCTTTATTTTTAGGGAGTAATCTCTTCATCATGCCTTGGATAGGGATTCTTGCCTTAGATAGATCCATGCTTAATTCTCCTCCCACATCTTTGCAGAATTTTCGTCTAAGCAAAATGCTATAAGATGCTGGGACGTCAGCCACCAAGACAGTCATCTTAATTCTCTTGTCTGGAAAGGTTGTAAATGCAAATTGGGAATCTTTGATTTGTCTGAGCAATGGTACTTGCCTGTTTTCCATGGAGAAACATCTTCCAAATGTCTTGGTCAGTGTGAGACCAAGAGACTTAGCTACTTTAGCTGGCATGACATTATTAGATACACCTGAGTCTATAATAAAGTTACTCAGCTTGTGGCCATTAATTAATATGGAAACATATAAAGGTTCTATTTTTTTAGGAGCTATTGGGGGAGTAATGACCAAATTATTTGGAATAGGCGTGTTCTTTAGAGAATTAGGAGTTACCTTTTTAGCCTTTTGTCCTGTAGGGACGATTTGGTTTTTGACATATTGGACCAGTTTATTTAATTAATATAGATTTGATTAAAAATATTCAAACTCAAACATTTGTATTTTTATCTTTTTGACATGATCGATTATTTCAAATGGCTGAATCGAGCTAGGTAAAGAGAAATGTACTTCAACTTTTTGAATTTTAAGAGGAATGAGAGATGGGCTGGTTTGCGAATTTGAATTAAAAGGGGAAGGCAAAATTGATGTATTTGATTTTTGAGTGATTACCAGATCTTTTGACTAAAAAGGCATATTAGTTCCATGCTTAGCAGTCATGACTACAGGCTGCAGTTGTTCTTCTATCTTCTCTTTATCAGCCTGCTCAACTGATTGGTTCTTGGACCTGGTAAACACTACATATGATCCATCAAAAGCTTTTTCTTTGCTTCTGGGTTCATCTTGGTAATTCAGGAAACCAATTTTGGAGTCGCTGTCTTTTTTTTGCCCCACAATGGGAGTCTCTTCAAAGGTTCAATGGGTTTAAGGTTCAACAGATTCAATGTCTTTGGCAAGAGTTAAGCGCTTCATCTAGGTTCAAAGTTCAATCGCTTCAATTGGTTCATCGCTTCAAAACACTTAGTTAAATCAAGGGGGCTTAAACCATTAAACCATTGAACCACTTTGGTTTAAAGGTTTAACGAGTTCAAGGTTCAATGGTGGGTTCAATCAAATGGTTCTTCAGTCGATTCAAAGCTTTGTTTGAACCGTTGAACCAAAATTTGGTTCAACGTCTTGGTTCAACGAAAAGGTTCAATATTTTGGTTCATCCTTTGGTTCAAAGTCAATTGGTTCAATGGTTGGTTCAAAGGCAAGTTCAATGTTTGGTTTAATGCTTAGTTCATTAGCTCGGTTCATTCAATTGAACCATCAGCTTGAACCATTTTTGGTTCAACCAATTGGTTCAACGTCTTGGTTCAACAGAATGGTTTAAAGCTGTGGTTCAAAGGAGCAGTTCAAAAGGCAAAATTTCAAAGGGCTTCTCGAAGGACAAGTGCCCTTACAGAGGACACTTAATCGACAAAAACACCCTTCAGAAGGGTCATTTTTAAGGAAATAGTTAAGTAAATTCCTTCAAATTTTTGTTTAAGACAGTTGAGAAAGATCAAGGCAAAGAAGGAATTCTTTCAGACAAAAGTTTGAAGGAATACAGAGAAGCTGCGGGCCAAAAGACACCGAAGGAATTTTCAAAGAATGAGTCAACATTTTCATGGACTTTTTGTCTGCAAGAATTTTCCCCAGGGAAAATGTCTGCAAGAAAGCCCAGGGATTTGTCTGTGGGAAAATGCCACGGGATTTGTCTATGGGAAAATGCCACGGGATTTGTCTGCGAGAACTGCCAAGGCGAAGGCTGCCGAAGGACCCCAAAGGGTAGGTGCCCTTCTAGGGGACTTTCAGATGCCAAAGTGAAGGACATTTTTATGAATCCCAAAAGAAGAACTTAGCTACCCACCAGAAATAAGCAATTCAAAAGAAGAATCTAGCGACCTACCATTCGAAGACCACTTGAAGGGTAGATACCCTTGCAGGGAGGGGCCTCTTTCCGACCCAAGGTGGATCATTTCTTAAATCCCAAAAGGGAAGAATCTTGTCAAAAAAGTGCCAAACATAAAAGCCAAAGAAGGACCAAGGGGTGACGTGCTCGAAGACGTCAAATTCAAAACATTCAACTAGCCGTTGAGAACACATCGAAGGGTGTGTGAACATCAATTTCAAAGCTTGTAAAATATCCATTGATCTTGGTAGATTCAAATCTATGGTCTTAAATGTGTTCAAAGACTTTAAGGCCGAGACTAATAGGAAGTGATTAAAGAACAAAGCATCAAATTGAATCAAGGACCCAATTCACTTAACTAGAAAAGGAGGAATGATAAAAAAGGATCAGATCGCCAGGTAGACATTGAAAATTGTAAATCTTTCAGTTGTGTGACTTGTTTATCTGCATTGAAAAAATCAAATGGGTAAAACACCCCTAAATTCTAGCCTGTCTTCTTAACAATTTTCAACACAACATGATGTATTACTATTCTCGAGTCCTCCTTGAAGAGACTATATAAGGGACTCTCTTTCATTGTAAATGGATCTCTTTTTTTGAAAATCTGAACAAACCTCTGCCCAAATTGAAAGGCACTTCTGAGACTTTGAGCTTAGTTTATTTATCATATTTTGTTATTGGAATAAGAAAGCAAATAGTTTTTTAGACTTTGTGCTGTGATATCTTTATTGTTAAAGAAACTGTTCTTATGTCTTTTTCCTTGATGTATTTTTTGTTCTTTTAATTCAACAAACAAGATTAGTGAAATTAGTCAAAAAGGTGTCCTGAAGAGTTAACTATGGAGAGACTTTGTGCCCCCATAATTGCCTTTCAGTGTGTTTTATTTTCATTTCTATGTAAAGGACTTTGAGAAGACTTTATGCTCTCATTGTTCTTCGTATCTTACTCTTGAGCAATTCAGGTGAAGACTTTGTACTGCATCTCGATTTGTTGGTTATTACATCTTTTGCTCCATTTTATTGTTAATACCTAGAGTATTCTTGTGGCTTGCTGAATAGTACTTTTAAAATAAGAGGAGTGCTTTCTGTCATTTTCCTTGAGTTTCTCCTGTGATCTACATGCATCATCTCTGAAGAAAGAGAGATGGATGATTTGTCCTACCCTTGAGTATTATTTTCTATTAATATATATATATATAACATACCTATAGGGAACCTCCCCTTGATGAGAGGAGAGATCAATCTCCTTTTGATGTGGTAAAAACTACACATTTGGATGACTAGTCTTCCTACTTTGGCTGATCAGACCTATTTTGTTTATCAGTACATTGATCGACAAAATATTCAACCAACAGGATTATTACATGAAAGGAGTAGAATCTAGGTAGCATGAATCTGCTGAGAAACTTTTGTCAATTGCAAAAATAATTGAAAGGAGTAGAATCTACAATCTCCAGTGTCTTCATGTGTACCATTGGGTTACAGAGTCATGCTACCTAGAAATGAAAGCATCAAAAATAGAAACAAACAAAACAAAATAGAATTGAAAAGTGTACAAATATACATATATACAGATGTAAAGATCTGACACTTCAAGAGTTAAAATGTTTTAGATGCTACCCATTATGGGGCAGAGAAAAGAGTGTGCCATCTTGATATTTCAATAAAAAAATGTTTTCACCAATGTGCTGATGAATTATAAATGGGCCTCTCTAAAAGGATTCAAACTTTCCATGCATCCCCTTTGGTTCTCTCCTTTTGTCCCACAACAGGACTTGATCCCCAATCTGGAAATCATCATTTATGGCCTTCTGGTCAAAGAGTTTCTTTATCAGACTTTGATGAGCAACAATTCTATTCACCACCATGGTTCTCTATTCCTCTAGCTCAACTAGGCACATGATTATTTTATCAAGAGAACTTTCATATGTCTAATCTTAAATTAATAAAATGACACTAATCTCCTTGAAGACAATCAAGAAGAATCAGCTGGCGACTCCCACATTAGTTTTTTGAATTACCAAGATAAACCCAAAAGCAAAGGAGAAGATTTTGATGGACATATGCAGTGTTTACTAGGTCTAAGAACCAATTAGTCCATTAGGCTAATAAAAAGAAGATAGAAGAATAACTGCAGCCGACTGTCATGATTGTTAAGCATGGAACTAGTCTGCCTTTTCAGTCAAAAGATTCGGTAATCATTAAAAAAGCAAATACATCAATTTTGCCTTCCCCTTCTAATTCAAATTTGCAAACCAACCCACCTCCCATCCCTCCTAAAATTCAAAAAGTTGAAGCACCTTTCTCTGTACCTAGCTCAATTTAGCCATTTGACATAATCGATCATGTCAAAAAGAAAAAAATACAAATGTCTAAGTTTAAATATTTACAGTCAAATATGGATCAATTAAATAAACTGGTCCAATATGTCAAAAACCAAACCATCCCTATAAGATAAAAAGGCTAAAAAAGTAACTCCTGATTCTCCAAAGAACACACCTATTCCAAATAATCTGGTCATTACTCTCCCAACTGCTCTTGAAAAATAGAACCTTTCTATGTTTTCCTATTAATTAATGGCCACAAGCTGAGTAACTATATTATAGACTCAGGTGCATCTGATAATGTCATGCCAGCTAAAGTAGCTGAGTCTCTTAGTCTCACACTGACCAAGACATTTGAGAGATGTTTCTCTATGGAGAATAAGCAAGTACCATTGCTGGGACAAATCAAAGATACCCAATTTGCATTTGTAGCCTTTTCAGACAAGAGAATCAAGATGACTGTCTTGGTGGCTGACGTCCCAACATCTTATGGCATTTTACTTGGATAAAAATTTTGCAAGGACATGGGAGGAGAATTAAGCATGGATCTATCTGAGGCAAGGATCCTTGTCCAAGGCATGATGAAGAGATTGCTCCCTAAAAAGGAAGCAAAATATGTGGTCACCCAAACATCAGCTCTTGAAGCTTAAATCCTTTTTAAATCCACAAGTATGGGTAACTACTTTCTATCTATAGATGAAATGCATGAAACACCTAAGAGTATTAACTCAAAAATTAGTTCTACAAGAACAACAGAAGAACTAGTAGGCTGCAGTACAGACCAAGAAGGATCCTCCATCTCTGATAAAAGAAAGTCTAAAGATAAATTAGTATCAGATGAGATATGGACTTTGGAATTTGATGGTAGATGTTCTTCTACTGATTAAAGGGCTAGGATTGTTTTGATATCTCCTCAAGGAGATATGTTCCCTTCATCTTACAAATTATAGTTTAGCAACACTAACAATACAGCTGAATACGAATCTCTGTTGCTGGGCATGAAGGCTGCTCAAGAAAAAAGCATCAAGTTTCTTCATGCCAAAAGAGATGCTGAATTAGTAGTTTGTCAAGTGAGAAATTTATACCAAACTAAGAATAAAATATTATGCCACTACCATAACTTGGATTGAGACCAAATTGAAATTTTTGATGCTTTCAAAATTTCTACTATAACCAGAGAGTCTAATGACAGAGCTGATGCACTTGCTTTTTCAAAAACTCTCTTAGTTCCTCATTCAGATTTCAAAGAAGACAAGTATACCATTGAGTTGGTCTATAGACCAAGTGTTCTTGACAATATTGATCATTGGAAAGTATTCAATTATGACATCAAATCATTGCCTTCTTGGAATGAAAAGATAATTTTGAACAACTATGTTTTGAAGGCAGTGAACCTCAGAAGAATGAATCTGTGTCTAAATCTAGCTCAAATATAAATGAAAAATTCTTGCAGCTAAAAGGAAACAAAATTTCTAAAGGCCTGGTTTCTCATGAAAATCTATTTGAAAAACATGATAGATTCATTAAACAATAGTAAACAGACTCAAGTTTCTCTCAAAGATTTGATCAAGTGAATCTATCTACTGAAGAAAATCCCAAGATGATCAATATTGGTAAGTGCTACACTCCTGAAGAAAGATTCAAGTTCACCTCTTTACTCTGTCAATACATGGATGTCTTAGCATATTCTTATGAAGACTTGAAGTCTCTCAGACTAGAGGAAATCTACCATAACATTCCTCTCAAGGCCGACTCAATGCCATACAAGCAAAAATCCAGACAATATAATCCAAAAATATTAGGGACTATTCTGTCTGAGATACAAAAGATGTTAAATGCTAGAATCATCTTTCTAATTCATCATTCTACATGGATTGTGAACATAGTGCCTGTAAGAAAGAAGAATGGCAAAATTTGCATTTATGTATATTTTAAAAATATGAATCAAGCATCTTTGAAGGATAATTATCCTTTGCCAATTATGGATCAAGTGCTTCAAACAGTGACAGGTGTAGAGATGTTATCAATGTTGGATGGTTTCTCAGGGTATAATCAAGTTGAAGTTGGTGAGGCAGACCAACACAAGACTGCATTCACCACACTTTGGGGTACATCTCCATATAGGAGAATGCCTTTTGGTTTAATAAATGCTGGTGCTACCTTTCAAAGAGCTATGGATTTGGCTTTCAAAGATGAAATTGGTAAATTTATAGTGGTATACTTTGATGATTTAACTATCTTTTCAAAGCATTGATCTGATCATGTATGCCATTTGCAACAAGTGCTAGAGCACTACCACCAGAATGGTATTTTCTTAAATCCTAAAAAGTCTATTTTTGGAGTAACAGAGGGAAAACTCCTTGGACACATTGTGTCCAAAGAAGGCATAAAGATTGACTCAAACAGAGTCAAGTCTATTTAAGAGCTTAATCTGCCTACAAGTAAGAATGTTATTCATTCTTTCTTCAGAAAGGTGAATTTATTATGAAAATTCATCCCCAAATTTGCTAAGAAGACTAGACACATTATGAACATGATGAAAGGGAAGACCGTCTTCAGCTAGACTAAAGAAGGTAAATCAGTATTTCAAGATATCAAAATCACCATTGCTCATGCCCCTACCTTGGTTTGCCCAAATTACAACAAAGATTTCATCATATACAGCTATGAGTCTGAACACACTCTTTCAGCAATTCTTGTTTAATAGGACAAGGAAGGTATGGAATCTCCTATCTCTTTCATGAGTTGCCCTCTCAAAACTCATGAGATGAAATATTTAAATATAGAGAAGCATGCTTATGCCTTGGTGAAAGCAGTCAACATTTCCACTTCTATATTCTGAATTCACATATTACTACCCTAGTGCCTGACACTACAGTCAAGTCTATATTAACTAAGCAGGAGTTTGGCATGAAAAGAGGTAATTGGATTGCAAATATCCAAGAGTTTGATCTAGACATCGAGCTAACAAAGCTAGTTAGGGGTAAAGGTTTATGCCAATTAATTGCTAGCAATAAGCTAGAAGACACACATCATGAAGAAATTGAAGTGAAAAAGACACCAATAATCCTTTTTGTTTTCACTACTAATGAGTGGTATTAAAGTATCACTCATTTCCTTACTTATAGTGAATGTCTTGCTCATTTGTCTTACAATGAAAGGAGGAATATCAAGTTGAAAGCTACCAATTTTGTCCTTTGAAATAACAGCCTGTACAAGAGAAGCATAGATAGAGTATTCCTTTGCTATGTAGACAAAGAGCAACAAACCCAGCTTTTGAAATCTTTTCACAATCTGGCCTGTGGAGGACATTTTTCTACTCTTGTGACTGCTCACAAGATTTTGTGAGCCAGGTATTACTAGCCAACTCTTTTCTAAGATGCACATAAGTGGGTGAGAAAATGTGAACTCTGTCAGTAATTTTTTGGAAGACCCAAGATAGTTGTTATGCCTCTCAAGCCAGTGATCATAGAAGAACCTTTCCAGCAATGGGGACTTGATTTTATTGAGACAATAAACCCATCTTCAAGTGCGGGACATGATTATGTCCTTACAACAACTGATTATTTCACCAAGTGGGTAGAAGCAATCCCAACTAAGCATGCTACTTTAGAAGTTATATGCAACTTTCTCAAAGAGAATATCATTTCTAGGTTTGGAGTTCCAATCAAAATTGTTACTGATAATGCAGCATGTTTCACCTCTCAAGAGATTACACAATTTTGTTTCCATTTTGGAATTACACTCTCTCACTCTTCTAATTATTTTCCACAAGGGAATGGACAAGTTGAATTCAACAATAAGAATTTGGTAACTATTATAAAAAGCTAGCAGATGACAATCAGAGAACATGGCATAAAGCATTAGTTGATGCTCTATGGGCAGATAGGATCACACCAAAGAGGGCAATTGGTATGTCTCCTTTTCAACTTATTTATGGTATCAATGTTGAGATACCAATCACCTTAGAATTTCTAGCCTTAAATTTGGCAAAATAAATTGAAGATCAGACATATGAAAGTTCTCTTGATAAAAGAATCATGTGCCTAGCTGAGCTAGAGGAACAAAGAACCATGGTGGTGGACAAAATTGCTGCTCATCAAAGTCTGGTGAAGAAACTCTTTGATTATAAGGCCATAAATTGTGATTTCCATATTGGTGATCAAGTCCTATTGTGGGACAAAAGGAGAGAACCAAAGGGGATGCATGAAAAGTTTGACTCTCTTTGGAGAGGCCCATTTATAATTCATCAACACATTGGTGAAAATAGCTTTTTATTGAAATATCAAGATGACACACTCTTTTCTCTACCCCATAATGGGCAGCATCTGAAACATTTCAACTCTTGAAGTGTCAGATCTTTGCATCTGTATATATGTATATTTATACAGTTTTCAATTCTATTTTTTTTGTTTGTTTTCATTTTTGATGCCTTTCATTTTTGGGTAGCAAGACTCTGTAACCCAATGGTACACATGAAGACACTAGAGATTCTGGATTCTACTCCTTTCAATTTTTTTTGCAATTGATAGAATTTCCCCAGTGGAGGCACCAAAAAATATTGGTTGAATATTTTGTCGATCAACATAATGATAAACAAAATAGGTCTGATCAGACCAAAGTAGGAAGACTAGTCATCCAAATGTGAAATTTTTACCATATCAAAAGGAGATTGATCTCTCCTCTCATCAAGAGAAGGTTCCCTATAGGTATGCTATATATATTAATAGAAAATAATACTCAAGGGTCAGACAAATCATCCATCTCTCTTTCTTCAGAGATGATGCGTGTAGATCACAGGAAAAACTCAAGAAAAATGATAGAAAGCACTCTTCTTCTTTCAAAAGTATTATTCATCAAGCCACAAGAATACTCCAGGTATTAACAGTAAAATGGAGCAAAAGATGTAATAACCAACAAATCGAGATGTAGCACAAAGTCTTCACCTGAATTTCTCAAGAGTAAGATATGAAGAACAATGAGAGCACAAAGTCTTCTCAAAGTCCTTTACACATAAATTAAAAGAAAACACACTAAAAGGCAATTATGGGAACACAAAGTCTCTCCACAGTTAACTCTTCAGGACACCTTTCTGACTAATTTCACTAATCTTGCTTGTTGAGTTAAAAGAATAGAAAATACATCAAGGAAAAAGACATAAGAACAGTTTCCTTAACAACAAAGATATCATAGCACAAAGTCTGAAAAACCATTTGTTTCTTATTCCAATAACAAAATATGATAAACAAACTGAGCTCAAAGTCTCAAAAGTGCCTTTCAATTTGGGCAGAGGTTTGTTCTAATTGTCAAAAAAGAGATCCATTTACAATGAAAGAGAGTCCCTTATATAGTCTCTTCAAGGAGGACTTGAAAATAGTAATATCAAGATGGCACACTCTTTTCTCTGCCCCACAATGGGCAACATCTGAAACATTTCAACTCTTGAAGTGTCAAATCTTTGCATCTGTATATATGTATATTTGTATAGTTTTCAATTCTATTTTATTTTATTTGTTTTCATTTCTGATGCCTTTCATTTTTGGGTAGCAAGACTTTGTAACCCAATGGTACACATGAAGACACTGGAGATTCTAGATTCTACTCCTTTCAATTCTTTTTGCAATTGATAGAAGTTCCCTAACAGACTCACCAAAAAATATTGGTTGAATATTTTGTCGATCAATGTACTGATAAACAAAATAGGTCTAATCAGACCAAAGTAGGAAGACTGGTCATCCAAATGTGCAGTTTTTACCATATCAAAAGGAGATTGATCTCTCCTCTCATCAAGAGGAGGTTCCCTATAGGTATGTTATATATATTAATAGAAAATAATACTCAAGGGTAGGACAAATCATCCATCTCTCTTTCTTCAGAGATGATGCGTGTAGATCACAAGAGAAACTCAAGGAAAATGATAGAAAGCACTCCTCTTCTTTCAGAAGTACTATTCAGCAAGCCACAAGAATACTCCAGGTATTAATATTAAAATGGAGCAAAAGATGTAATAACCAGCAAATTGAGATGCAGCACAAAGTCTTCACCTGAATTGCTCAAGAGTAAGATACGAAGAACAATGAGAGCACAAAGTCTTCTCAAAGTCATTTACACAAAAATGAAAATAAAACACACTGAAAGGCAATTATGGGGGCACAAAGTCTCTCCATAGTTAACTCTTCAAGACACCTTTCTGACTAATTTCACTAACCTGCTTGTTGAATTAAAAGAACATAAAATACATCAAGGAAAAAGACATAAGAATAGTTTCCTTAACAACAAAGATATCACAGCATAAAGTCTGAAAAACCATTTGTTTCTTATTCCAATAACAAAATATGATAAACAAACTGAGCTCAAAGTCTTAAAAGTGCCTTTCAATTTGGGTAGAGGTTCGTTCTGATTGTCAAAAAAGAGATCCATTTACAATGAAAGAGTCTCCCTTATATAGTCTCTTCAAGGAGGACTCGATAACAATAATACATCATGTTGCGTTGAAAACTGTTAGGAAGATAGGCTGGAACTTAGGGGTGTTTTACCCATTTGATTTTCTCAATGCAGATAAACAAGTCACGCAATTGAAAGATTTACAATTTTCAATGTCCACCTAGCGATCTGATCCTTTTTTATCATTCCTCCTTTTTTGGTTAATTAAATTGGGTCCTTGATTCAATTTGATGCTTTGTTCTTTAATCGCTTCCTATTGGTCTCAACCTTGAAGTCTTTGAATGCATTCAGGACTGTAGATTTGAATCTACCAAGATCAACAACTATTTTACAAGCTTTGAAATTGACGTTCACGCACCCATCGATGTGCTCTCAATGGCTAGTTCACTGTCTTGAATTTGACGTCTTCAAGCATGTCACCCCTTGGTCCTTTTTTGGCTTTTTTGTTTGGTACTTTTTTGGAAAGAATCTACCCTTTTGGGCCTTAAGAAATGATCTGCCTTGGGTTAGAAAGAGGCCCCTCCCCACAAGGGTATCTGTCCTTCGGGTGGTCTTCGAATGGTAAGTTGCTAGATTCTTCTTTTGGATTGCTTGTTTCTGGCGGGTAGCTAAATTCTTCTTTTGGGCTTCATGAAAATGTCCTTCACTTTGGTAGATGAGAGTCCCCCGTAAGGGCACCTGCCCTTTGGGGTCCTTCAGCAACCTTCACCTTGGTAGTTCCCGTGGATAAATCTCATGGCATTTTCCTGTGGACAAATCCCCGGGCTTTCTCACGGACAAATCCTCATGCGCTTTCTTGTGGACATTTTCCCTAGGGAAAATTCTCATGGACAAAAAGTCTGGGGAAAATTCTCATGGACAAAAAGTCCACAGAAATGTTGACTCATTCTTTGAAAATTCCTTCAGGGTCTTTTGGCCCGCAGCTTCGTTATATTCCTTCAGACGAAGGAATTCTTTCTTTGCCTTGGTCTTTCTCAACTATCTTAAACAAAAATTTGAAGGAATTTACTTAACTATTTCCTTCAAAATAAACCTTTTAAAGGGTGTTTTTGTCAATTAAGTGTCCTCTGCAAGGGCACTTGTCCTTCGGGAAGCCCTTTGAAATTTTGCCTTTTGAACTGCTCCTTTGAACCATAGCTTTGAACCATTCCATTGAACCAATTAGTTGAACCAATCGGTTGAACCAAAAATGGTTCAAGCTGATGGTTCAATTGAATGAACTGAGTCGATGAACTAAGCATTGAACCAAACATTGAACTTGCCTTTGAACCAACCGTTGAACCAATTGACTTTGAACCGAAGGATGAACTAAAATGTTGAACCTTTTTGTTAAACCAAGACGTTGAACCAACTGTTGAACCAAATTTTGGTTCAACGATTCAAACAAAGCTTTGAACTGACTGACGAACCATTTGATTGAACCCACCATTGAACCTTGAACCCATTGAACCTTTGAACCAAAGTGGTTTAACGGTTCAATGGTTCAATCCGCCTTGATTTAGCTAAGTGTTTTAAAGTTGATGAACCAATTGAAGCGATTGAACTTTGAACCTTGATGAAGTGCTTAACTCTTGCCAAAGACATTGAACCTGTTGAACCTTGAACCCATTGAACCTTTGAACCAAAGTGGTTCAATGATTCAAGGGTTCAATGGTTCAAGCCTCTTTTTGTGCTTAGATGCTTGCCGATGGAGATTTTAGATTGAACCAAGGTGCTGAACCAATCCCGAAAAATGACTAAGTGTTAAAAATTGATTCTTTTAACTAAAACCACCTGTAGAAGCCTTTGAACCTGTAGAAATGAACCTACCTATAGAGTTTGTAGATTTTTGAAAAGCTTGAAAACTGAAGAATTTGAATGCCTAAGACAAATTTCAGAAAGGGAAGAGACAATTTTGGTCTATAAGACCAAAATAGTTCAAATGTTGTCCCAAAAATGAGCTGATATTTTTGGGGGACAACAAATCCTAATCATAATATTATAAAATAATTTAGATTCCCTATTATTTCCTTTAAGACAAAATATTTCATAAATATATACTTTGCACTTGAAATAATAATTTAAATAATAAAATAAAATTGTATTAATTATTTAATTCAGAGTTTTAGATTTCAAATAATATAATGTAAATTTTTAAGGGGTTCTATCCTTGATTTAGTGATATTAAAAGGGTTTCCATCTTTGAAATTTGGTTATACAATTAAGGGGTTTCATATTTAAAAACAATTTAAAAGTTGATATTGGTACAAGTTTATAAAGTTGAATGAATGAGTGATGCTTCCCTTTCAAACCAATTGTTGATTATTAATACCTCTATAGCCTTCCATCAAAATATAAGTCTCCTCCAAGGGTGGTGACCTTCCTTCTAATTAATTTTTTTTATTAATTAATTAATTAATATTTTGGATGCTCCTTAAGAGTGGTTATCCTCTTTAAATGGGACAATCTTTCCTATTTTTAGTCTCCTTATGTGTGGAGATTTCCTTATTGTTGGTTATTAATTCAAGAGAAGAGTTGTGTTTGAGGATATTATAAACCTCCCTTCCTCAAATTGCTTGTCCTAAAGAAATTATAAATTGGGATGTTCAATAATTAATGCTCCTTCCCATGTGGCATCTTCTATTAGAAATTTTTTCTAATGAACTAAATATTTTTTGATACTTCTATTTCTTAACTTATTTTCAAAGTATCAAGAATAGTCTTTGGTATTAAAATTAATTTAACTTCCTCATCAATTATGGGTAATTATATGGAAGAAATAATATGTTGTGTGAGTGCTCATATCAGGTAAGACACATGGAAGACATTATGTATGCAGTTGTGCCCTAGTAAATCCAATTCGTATGCTCCCTATCCCACTCTTATTGTAATCTGGTATGGCCTAAAAAATCAAGGCTTGATTTTTTTAGCATTTTTTTTATCTGAGGGTTAGCATTGGCCATGCCCTTCAAAACTATTTCTCTTCTATTAGATTTGAACTTAATTTCTATTGTCTGATAGTTTTAGGTAAACTCACCTAATGAATGTAACCATTAAACTCATAAGACCAAATGATATAGAATTCATCATTTATTTCATGTCCTCCCAAAGTCAAATTTAATTATGGAATTCTCTTTGTACATGGAAGAGTAAATCCATCAGCAACTATTACCATAAATCCCTTGAATTTTTCCATTTTCAGACCAATTTTCTTAGCCAATTTTCCATCCATAAAATTATGGGTAACCCCACTATCAACTAAGACTTTATATCTTTGCCCTGGCAATGTTCCTCTTACTCAAAATAGATGATATTGATGTGATCCTAAGAGAGTGGCAAATTTTCCTTTTGTAGTTTCCTCTACCATTATTTGTTGGTTTCCATTATTTAATTTTATTTCTTATTTTTTTATCACTTTCTAGGCCAACATCTATGTAGTGAACTTGCCCTTTGTCAAAGCAACAATGGCTTGGAGTCCATGCGTCTTTACAAGTAAAACATAATTTTTTCCTCTTTAATTTGTTCCTTATTTCCAATTCCTTATTCAACTTTGGTGTCCTATAAGGTTGAGATCCACTTATTTGTATTGGCCTCCTTGGCTCATAGGATTGATTTTTTAGTGGACCACTTCTAATTGCCCTAGGTTGGATGGGAGGCATATTTATACCTTTTAAAGTTAAAGATTCCAAATATAAGGCTTTATTAATTAATTCTTGAAGTGTTGATGGAGTAAAATCTTTAAGCAAGCCTCTCAGAGGTTCCATTAATCCTTCTATGAATAATACTATGAGTTTCTTTTTAGACATGTCAAAAACCATTACTGTTAGTCTTTGAAAATTTTCCATGTATTCATCCACACTATTGTTATGTTTTAATAATGTTAATTCCCTAGCATGTACCTTAGGATATGCTCTATCAAACCTTTTGATCAATCATTTAGAAAAGTCATCATATGAATTGATATGACTATGTCCTTAGGTGACCCATCCATAGAACCACCATTCATGGCCTATACCTTCCAGATGGAGAGTCATATATGTTATGGCTTCCTCTTCCATCATTGGATGTAATGAAAGATACATAGTATCTAGCTTGTTCATCCATCCCCTAGCCATACATTTTTTTCCATAAAAAGGTGATAGTGACATTTTTCCTAATGCATTTTGCATATCCCTTTGTTTATTATGGGGTTTATATTCTAGCCGAGATACACCTCCATTTTTTATCATTACCATATAAGTTTTTAGGGTAATTCCCATTTATATTCCCTCCAAAATTGATTAATATGCTTCAAATCAAGTTATAATCTCATCATCAAATGATTTTGGAATTTATTCATCTAGTTCTTCTCTCAGAATGGATGTTGGTTGACAATGCCAATATGATGATGTGGTGATTATTTTAAATTTGAGCTCAGATATGGATGAACTAGTTTATACCTTTTGTGTATTGGAATCCATCATCATTTTCATGGTAAAGTCCATTTTTGCCACTATATTTTTGAATTATTCTTGGCCTTGGATAAGTTATCTACCCTCTCAATATCTCTATCGTTTACCATTTCTCCTTTTGGCTAGCTTGCCTCATTTTTATTTCTCCGTTTGTAATACAAAATATTCTTATTTTTATCTTGTAAATGATTTTTGTTACATGAGATGGAAGGATGTAAATATATAATACCACTGTAATATTCCTAATCAGAATATTTTATGACAATTTAGATTCACTAGCATTCCATTTAAGATACTATTTCATAAATATATTATTAAAATGAAATTATATTAATTATTTAATTTATAGTTTCATATTTCAAATAATAGAATGAAAATATTCAAATGGGTCCTTCCTTGAGTTAGTGAGATGACAAGGGTTTTTGTCCTTGAAATCTAGTTATATAGTTAAGGGGTTTCATCCTTAAAAGCAATGTAAAAGTTGATGCTTGTACATGGTTATAAAGTTGAATGAATGAGTGATGATTCCATTCCTACTAATTTTTGATTATTAATACCTTCATAGACTTCTATCAAAAGATATGTCTCCTCCAAGGGTGGTAACCTTCCTTATAATTAATATTATTTATTAATTAATTAACTAATGATGTGTATGTTCCTTAAGTGTGGCACTCCTTTTTTAAATGGGATGATCTCTCCTTTTTAAGTCTCCTTATGTATGATGATTTCCTTTTTGATGGTTTTTAATTTAAGGGATGAGTTGTGTTTAAGGATATTACACTTGAGAAATTTTTATTTTATTTCTTCTTATTGTAAGCATGCTCCAATTATTTTTGCAGTCTATGTAAATTTATGGAAGACAAGCTCATTTCTCCTTGTCTTAATTTGCATAGTCTTTACTATATTTGTTAAGGCCTCAATACTTTATTTCAACTCAACCTAATTCTTATTAAGATATTGATCCATGAGCTCTCCCTTAAGTTCCTCTCATCCACTCTCACTCTACATAATAATTTAGTCACCAAGATATCAAAGTGACAATTTTCTCCATTCTATTGATCAATGTCTCCATAAACAATATTGGTCTCTCCTTATCTATCTTATGGAATATATTAACTATATAAATATTAAGCATAGTGAAATTACTTTTGGACAAATTAAGCATGTTCTCATTATCTTTCATTTCATTCTTTGTGTATTTTACATTCACACCATTCATAATATTATGGTGTGCCACTTTTATTTCAATTTTTATTAGTTCCAACCCCAATTTTTTCTCACTCAATTGGTATGGGTTTATAATAACTGTGCTTTCCCATTATTCTTTCATGATGGGCTCTAAACATTAAGTATTTTGGAAGGAATCTTGAAATGTGCATATTCCTCATCCACCTCAAATATCTATGAAATATTCTTCCATGATATAATTAAGGTAATCTCCTCACTACAAACGTATCACAAATATGGTTGCACCATGACATGTGCATCTTCCATCTATTCATGTTTTTCTTCTTTAGAAAATTATTCCTCTTTCTCATTCTTCTTGGAGGTCTCATTTTCCTTAGATTTTTTAATTTCCTTAGAGTTTATACTAATTGGAAATGGTTACCACTTTGTCTCACCCTCATTTATATTATCATTGGCCTACTCTTTTTTATGAGTGCTTATTTCATGTGTATGTTCCTTCCATATCCCTTCATCACTCAATGTTTCTTATTTAGTTTTTTTATCTAATCCCCTAGCCTTCTCTCTAAAGCCTATGTTATTTGTCCATAATTTTTACACTTATTTTGGTGGTGATCCATATTTGTGCATAGGTGACATGTCTTTATTTCTCCAACTTATTGGACTTTCCATCCCAACACCTAGACTTACATATGATTTATGTATTTCAAAATCTTTGGAAAAAAGTTTAGGATGAATGATTAATGGTGGATATGTGAAAGATGCATGGGGTTTTGAATGTGGCTTAAATGAATTTTGGATTGCCTCCTTTCTATCTTTATTTTTTCCATCATCCTTATATAAGTGTTAGTCTACATAGGTAAATTTGTATTTGTTCATTCCTCAAATTTGGGATTGGCTTGCACCTCACACTCGATCTTGGCTTGTTCATCTCCTTCACTGTGTTATGCCTTAGCATTACATTATGTCCAACCCCACTTTGTCCCTCAGGTTTATATTGAACTAATTCTTATTCCCTCAAGTGTTATTGAACCTTCTTCACACTCCTTTTCAGCTTCTTCATTATAAATGGCTCACTATAGTATTATGTCTTATCATCCTCATCCATGCATGTAATTTTATATCTTTTCTCATGGAAAATGACCTTCCTCTTTCTTATTTTATTATTTTTCTCACTTTCAATTTCATGCACTCAATAAAGGGTTCTTTTATCTTCTTTAACATTTCTTAAAACATGGTCGAGTGTATAAGTTATTATGCACCCCACTCCTTTAAATACATCTATATGTGTGTTGTATATGATAGAATTATCATCCTTTGATTCCTCATCATGTAGACACTCATATTTTATATTAGACACTTGAAAATGTGTAATTTAACCAAACCTTAACCTACTTAACTTGTTCTCACATACATGCCTCTTATTCATCATTCCTCATATACATTTATTCATATAAGGGATCAACCCCTCTAAGTTTTCATTATAGTTATACACAGTCTTATTAGTCTCTACTTAAACTCATATACATCATTCTTAGACTTTATCCATAGTTCTAAATCACTATTATTATCTCCTAGACAAGTCCACACTCCTCAAACAATGTTGCCATGATGGACCTATCCACAAAGGGCGTACCCATTCACACACCCTTTAACATCTCGTTTCCAAAATTTAAATTATTAAAAAAGTTCATATTGTATGTTTTGCATGTCAGTCTTGAGGAAATTAACTAAAGATTTAGCTATATATATCAAGCCTAAATATATACCTATCTATAAATCTATCAAACACTCACTAGAAATACAACTTCACATCGAGAGGAACCTCTTAATTACTCTAAATCTAAAATACCTCAAAGGATAAATATGTGAGATAGATTTGAATACCATTTTCAAGGTCAAGTCACAAGATTTCAAGCATTGAAATTCATACACATGATTTCATTGGATACTAGAATTACATAGGATTGCACACCCTCAGTTAGGTAGGATAACTACATGATGTTTAACTTCCCTCTTTGGAGTATTGTATATGTAGACAACACTCAATCATAGAGGATGTCTTATACCATCTCAACCCATCCATTTTACCCTTATTCTACATTCATAGATGTCTCATTATATAGTGCAAATAGCTAGGGTTTTGAATCAAAAGCAAAGGTAAACACATTTTTTTGTGCCCAATTGAAGGAACCTGAATACATAGGAACCCTCATCAAACACAAGCACATCTAATATTATTATAAAATCAACACAATAAACACATATGGATCTATGGTCCAGTAGATAGTTTAGCATTATGTAAGAGTCCAAGCAGTTGAAAAAATGTCTATGCTCCCATAGATACTTTGTTTCTAGAACTAAGCATTCACAAGCCTATTTCAATGCATCTCTAGTGATTATGTCCCTTCTACAGACATGCGTTCATCTAAAATAAGCTAAGTCAATAATATTCCTAGTGTTTCCCAAGAATAACAAGATAATATATTTATCCATTTACACCTAGATTAACATGATTATTATATATCTTAAGCATTATTAATATTCATAACATTTTATGTTATTAGGGTCACCTTAATCATTAAAAAGATTAAACATATTAATCAACCCATTCCTAATATTGAGCACAACAAACTTAGTTTTGTTAGGGTTCCCTTCTAAATTCTTAGGGTTTCAAATTTTAACATTCAATTCCAATTTGTATGCCTAATATATAAGTTTTAATTATAGTGGAAGTTATAAACTATGTTACTATAAGATTTGATGAGTTCTATAAAGATAAATTAACTGAATATCTTCATATGAATACATATTTGCATAATGCATTGTTACATGTAACTAAATTCATAATATTAGCATAGATTCCTGAAGCATCAGAGCATGCCAAAGATGAGGATAGCTAGTTTATACGTTAGTGCATAGGATAATACATCGTATTCATACAAAAGGTTGGATAATAAGAGAATTATAAGGATGAATTATTGTGCATTAAGTAAGAAATAAGAACAATCAGTAATCCATTAACATAAATAGAGTTTTTGAATTAACTTAGATAGAAAATAACCAAACATTAGACGTGAGAATGTACACAAGGAACAAAGTAAGAAATCATAGGTAACCCTAACTAGATAGTCTCTATTGATCTCTTAAGAAGTGGAACTCTATTCTTCTTACAAATATAAGTATATATAGTCATTTGCAGTCTATGAATGTTCATATTATTCTCATACTCAGTACCAACAGTGGAGTGTGTTCATATTCTAACCTATTACAAGTCATGGAGATAGGATAAAATAGACATATCTATGACAAAATGAGTACATAATGCATGAATATCACATAAATATCCAACACATATTTACAATCTAATTTTTTCTCTCAAACTTAAAATGTTGTCTCATCCTAAGACAATGTCATAGGATCTTATGAAATTTCACAAGTGAGCCCCTAGAGGGCTAAAAAATTGGTTATACTAGTAAGAGTCACAGTAATTGCTCAAGACATCATTTCTAATTTTCACCTCTTGCACACTAATTAGCCATCCTTTTGGGTTTTTAACTAAGTATCATACTAGCCTACTACCCTTTTAGGTTTTTAATAAGATGGCATAACTAGGTCACCACTCTTTATGGTTTTTAAACCATCTTGGCCCTGATTATCTTACTAATTCATCTGCAATACAAAATTATTATACAAAATTTAAAAAAAAATTGTACTCTACACTATACTTAACTTGATGGAGGTGGTATGGATGCAGATGATGACTGGCCAAAAGAGTCCTTCACTTTGGACTATGAAGCCTTGCATTAAGCAATTATCTACTGGAGATTTGATGGTGACTTATACATAGGTGTGTTGATAATTTGGGTAACCTCACTAAAAATAGGAGACAAATCAATCTTGTAAGCATGCAAGTTTAGCATGACTTCTTGGATCATGCACATTAGGATGAGTAGTGGTGTATAGTATCCAATGATCTACTTGAGATCTATGTCATCAGTGATGCTCATGGCTACCTTGGTATTGGTGACCCTAGTCTGAATCTTGCCACTCAATTGCTCTATTTTGTTTATGGGACACCGAGCTTGGAGATCGGTGAAAGAACTATGTAGAAGCTAACTCTGCTAGTTGAGGATGTTAGCATGCATGTTGTCCCTAGCATTGAGTAAGTTCTAAAGTCATTTGTTGTTCTCATCTATATAAATAGTATGGCTACCCATAGTTGTTTTAGTGATGGCATCCATGGTGAAATTTTTGATGGAATTGGCTAAAGAATCATCCAGTTATTGTTTCCAATCTAGAAAATTATGTGTAATCTATTGTGCTTGTAGGGTAGTAATGTCCAACATGCCTTGGTACTTATCTAGCAAAGTGATGAGAGGTGTAGCCTCAGTCTTTATATCATGGCCCAATGTGCTAACTACATAGATTTTTTGCACTGTGCACTAGTCCTTGGTTAACATAGAGACCAGAATATTGAGTCTTCATTGGTCAGACATTACTTGATCCTTGATTCATCAAGTCACCAACTTTGGATAGGTATTCTAGATAATATTTACAACTTCATGGAGATGAGCCTTTAACTCAATGTTTTCCACCTTAAATTTATCCATATGTAGCTCTAAAGAGGTGGAATTCTATGCAATGGATTCTTAAAATGTTGTTGTGACCTCAAGTTATTTCTTTAGCAGGAGCTTGAAGATGTCTAGTGATGTTTCTTATTTGAGGGGGAGTACTACCAATGTGATTAAAGATACCAAAGGGTCAGGTCAAGGAATTATCATAAGTGGGAAAGATAACATGGTGTGCCAAGCATAAACAGTCAAGACATCTCATAGCCATACACATTTTAAAGGCAATTCTAGGAGCTGAGGACCTTCTTGAGCTATAGCTAGATGTTCTTTTTATGTTGCTTGCTCTACTTCTACTTATGATTTCTTAGGTGCCTATTTTTACTATGTCATGGCCTCTATTTCTATTTTGACTTGTTGTAAAATGTCTTCATCCTAATTTATTTTGACTTCCTCCTCCTCCTTCACTTTCTTATTTAGTTCTTCCTTCACAATTTATTGTTTGGCTTGTTGCTCCTCTACTTAAAAATTCTATGCACATTATTATTCTTCTTCTTTTTGTTCTACCAAGGCTATAGCCTTGGCTTGTTCAACTATAGCTTGTGCTTATGCTTATTATTGTCATAGGGCTTCATCTTATTCTTTGTTTTTCTTAGTCACTTCATCTGCTTGCTAATGTGCATGCATGACATCATTAATGGCCTACTTTACCTTTATCATTGCATCTTATTTCTATTTTTCTTCTTCTTCCTTAGCCTTGGTAGTGAGCTCAACTTATTTATCTTTATGTACTTACAACTCATGTGCTTTCTTGGATTCATCAATAGCTTCTTGTTCCTTCTTAGCCACTTCAATGGCTTTCTATCAGTCAACCTCTGCATCCTTGGACTTTTACATAGCCTCGACTTCTTTAGCTTGGTAACTTGATTTTTGTTGTTGTTGTTGAGCCTAATTCTTTTGATGTTTCTTCTCTTCCTCTCTAAATAACCATTCTACTACACAAACTACTTCTTCCTTTGAGGTATGATGTTCTTCTACAATGGGTTGCTTGGGTGTGAGTTCTTTGACCTCCAAGGCCTATAGTGATGAAAGTGAATCACTTGGTTAGATCATTGAGCTAGAAACATATGCCTTTTTGAATTTTAGGGTGACCAACCTATGTTTGGTTTGTGGTGAAATAGAGGATGGATTAGGTTGTGCTTCCTTTGTTGGTTGATTAAATGTGTGCTCTTCTAGAGTAATAAATATCCTAACCTCATGTCTAGTTCATGATCTATGCACAAGTGACTCTGATGGGCTTTCAAGAAGAGGCATAGAGACATCCTTAGCTAAGAAGGTAGTAAAAGGTTGAGACTATAAAAATTCAATCCTTTATTATAGTTACTTTACTTCTCACATAATTTCAATGATGATAGATGTAAGTCATGATGGGAGGTCAACCCATAGGTTTGGAGGAACCTATCTATGCACTTGGACTATGTGCAAAACCTTTCAGAAGAAGAATTCCTTCTCCTCCTCTCTATTGTAGAAGTCTCCATCCATGTCATCCATGTCATCCATCATTACCTAGTATACTTCTTGTTCATTGATCCCCATCTGTGGTAGGTGACATGAGCTTTTGATTTAGGGCACCTTGGGATCATCTAACTAGGTCACCATGCTCTATGTCTTTCAATTCAATGGAGGATACATAGATTGATGCTCAGTGGAAAGATTAATCTTTCCCTTTTATGGCTATGAATTGGTGGCTTCTTCTAGTTGTTTTGTTGTAGGGATGACTATGCTAGGTGGTATGGCTTGAAGTGGAGTCACATGCTTAGCTATGAAAGCTTTCAATTTGGTGACTTTTTCCTTCACCATGTCCATAGTGATGAAGAATGGAATAGTTGAAAAGGGAAACCTAGATAAATCATGGATGTGTATGAATACACCTTTCGTTAGTAAGGTGACATCAACATGTTGGCCCAAATATTGCATTACATCTGAAAATATATAAGGATATGTAATGATCAATTCTGGGCACTCTTCCCACCATGTTTTGAATTTTCCCTCATGTGTTAGGGCTCTGTGCTCAAGTGTCTAGAAGAGGTTGGGTAAGTTTTGTACTGGCCAATAATCTATGTCAAGGTGCACTTCTACATATTAGGACTTCCATTATGTAAATCAAAGGAGAAATATGAGGAACTGATACTATAATGTTTTCTTGGGTGATGTACAACACTTCTCAATATTTGTCAACAACTCTTAAACAAAGTGATTTGGCCATTTGAATTGGTCATTCTATTGGATCATTTAGTGGGTGGTATCCATGACTCCTTTTAGATTTTTTTTTGTATACTTGGTTGTCTACCAGAACCTCCTTATGATGTATTTGACAAGGATGTGCACTAACTCATCATGAATTTCCTCAATTAGGATCCCTTTGAATCCTTAAACATATAAATATTATACCTCCTAGAGAATGGGCAATATTCTCATCTTATATGAAGAAAGGGAGTCTCCTCACACAGGCATGCCCAAATATTAGGCCATGGCTTCTATGTTGACGATAATGGTGGTGTTCAAGCCAAGGTATATATTATCATTATTATATCAGCTGATCAGGACTTGTACAATCTCCCCCAAGTCACCAAAAGTTGGAATTTAAATCAGGTACTCAACATCTATATTATGGAAGCAGTGGGGAGCTATGAGAGTGAGAGGTTGTGCAACATATATTAGGTTTATGATCCAAATTAGATTTATTAGTCTTTATTTTAAGTTTTTTTTTTTGATTGGTTGATGGGTTAGTTATCCATGAGCTGATTTTAACAAACTTCTCTCCTGTAAGCCTTTCAATGGCTTACATTGTACAAAAATAGTATATGAAATTTTAAATTGCTTTTCCTGCATATATTTTAGTATCTATTCCTCCATTGACCTGGCTATCAGTGGTATCAAATCCATGATATCAAGAAGTGAAAACTTAGAGAAGTCTAAGAAATTTTTTGGTAACATATTTACTTTGTATGGCAATTTGTTGATTATGGTGTTTCATCTACCAGCATAGCAGTCCAAACTAGGAAGGTATCATCTAACTAAAGGGAATGCATTTCTCTGTTGGATCTAGTTCAACATATGCCTATGATATCCTGGATAGTGGTTATTGTTGGGGTTGTGAACTTAATTTTTCTGATTGAAATAACTTGGGTATTAAGTGTCGATTGCATGAGCTAGAAAAAAATGAAGGATATCAGTTATTGGATAACACTTGTAATGAAATTCACCCACATCATCTCTAGACAACTTCTAACCTTGAGGACCCACATAATACACATAAATTCATATGGTCCTGTGCCAATCCAGTTAAAAAACAAGATCTGATCAACAACAAAAAGCAAAGTTAATAGAGTTTTCAAAATTTTTATTTCAATATTATCCTTTCCACACCATGAAAGGAGGATGGTTCCATGCCACAAAATAAATATGAGTGAAGTGAATTTCCATGCCACAAAAGGAAAATGGTAAAGTGAATTTTTTTTTATATAAGAAAATAAATGATAAATTAAATTCACATTTGATTTTTCATGTAAAATATAAATATATTTTTCATGAAAATTAGAAAAGTGAAGGTTATTATTCATTTATAAAACTTGTTTGTAGATAGATTAACGAGTTTACATTTGCAAAAAAAAAGTTATAATTCCTTTGGTGATATGCTTTGATTAAAATGGTTTTTTTTTATCTTATTTTTAATGTAAAGGAGTTATAAGGTTATAATAAAAATTCAAAATATTGGATAAATAAGGGTGTAACAAGGAGTTATAAGGTGAATTTTTTTGCAAGTCCCAAGAATCCTTTGTATTTAGAAACTATGTTTGAAGGCAAAGGCAAAACCTCAAAATAGTATTCCCTTATCTTGTTTTGATTTGATTCTTTAGCATCATGGTAAAAATTATGAGTTTGATTTCTGAAAATGGCAATTTGTCATCTAAAAATTATAAAGAATAGAGTAGGAACATGGAGATTACACTCATTTTTAATGACCTATGCAAAATCACTAAGAAAGAAACCATACCACCAACTAACGCTGTAAAGTTGATTGAATATCATAAATGTGATAAATGTGCACTCACACTTTTGAAATCATCTTACACCAAATAGGTAATCATTAATATTGAGGCAGTTAAAATTGGTGCACAAAAAGCTTGGAAAGAATTAAAATATCTATATGACAAACAACTTGCATACAATAATATTGACCTTATTATGCAACTATTAAAGAATAAACTAGCAGATAATGAAGATGTCTCTAAATATATTTCTCACATAAATACTTGAAAAAAGAATATTGCATAACTTGTGGTAAAATTGATGTTGATATGTTGATTTCCATCAAATTGAATGGTATTAATTATGTATACACCAATTTTTTTGAAATGCTACAGCTTAATGATAAGCTTAATGGTGCCATATTTGACTCTATTTGTGAGTTATTAACTCAGCATGAGAGATAGTTTGCAAGGAAGAAGAGTAGATCTATGAAGGAGGCCCACTATACCAAAATAGGTAATCCATTATATGAGCATAATAGAAAACATTCTTTAAATCACTTTCAAAGATATAAACACTCTTTATAGCACACTTCCAAACATAAGCATCATTCTAGACATAGGGATCATTCTGGTTCTCGAAATCATAGACATCATTATGATTCTCAGAAACATGAGCATCACCACAAGCATTCACATGGACACAAGCACAAACATAGGCATTATTCTTCATGTGGCTATTCTTCCTCTAATTTTAATGGATGTGAAATAATATGCTATAATTTTGGTGGCATAGGACACCTCTCTACAAAGTACCCCTCCAAAAAGAGGTCATCTCGACATCCATAGAAGGTAAAATCAAACATTATTGGTCACTCCAGTCACTCTTATGGCTATTCTTCTACATATTCTTATAATGGATGGGATGACTTCTAAGTTGTTTGCTCTGAGTTGATGACCATATATTCTGAGATGATAACACACCCATCTTGTGTAAGCTACCAGGCCTAAGATTGGGATTTGACATAGAAGAATTATTTGGCTTGTGTACTTTGATTTCATAGGTCTAGTATTGATATGATCTTTGATGTGGAGCATTTCAGTGGTTTGTACTTGGTTTATTTGTTACATGGCTTCTCACCTCTCACCTAATAGGGGGAAAAGATATTGCACATTGATTTTTTGATCAGTTGTTAGTGGTTATGATATGAGTTAGCATTGTTAATATTGAGTAAAGGCCTGTGAGAGATGTTGGTGATTATTGGGTATCATTTTGAGATGTGTTATACATAGTACTAGGGAAATCACTTGTTGGATGGATTCTGTGTGAGGATCAATGTAGTTAGATAGAGCATGATCTCATTCTACTACAGTACGAGGATGATCCAGGTGTTGATTAGTGTAGGATGCATAGTGTACTAGTTGTAGTTGTAAAAGATTCTATTTGCATGACTCATAGTTCATTTCTTCAATTTTTCTATACCCATTTGGATCAACGGGAAGTTTGTTGGGTTTATGATCCAAATTAGATTTATTAGTATTTATTTTGGGTTGTTTTTGTTTTGGTTGGTTGATGGGTTAGTTACCTATGATTTGGTTTCAACCAACTTCTCTCCCTTAAGCCTTTTAATGGCTTACATTGTACAAAAATAATATATGAAATTTTACATTTCTTTTTCTACATATATTTTAGTATATATTCATCCATTGACCTAGATATCAACATCATTGGTGTCTGGCTGAAATAGATTCTATTCTACTAATTGAAGGAAGTCAAAAGACTCTGGATCATTGAACTTTGTCTACCTATAACAACCATATCAATTCCCATTACTTCTTTTTGGGCATCTATCAAACCCCTGATAAGTTGTGAAGTATCCATGATTATTGAAGTGATGAAATATTAATGTTATTAGATCTTTACATAATAAAAATATCTTGGTTATTTGAATTTGTAGGTCACAAAAATATGTGTGAGAATGAAATGCCAACTTGGTTCTCAAGCTCAGGCCTTTATGGATTTCACACCTATTGATTTTTTCATAAATGTTGCACTTAATTGTCTATTCGACATGAATATAATGGTTAATGTCGTAAATCTTATCTGATCTATCAATTAAAATAGTTATTCACTGGCACATGTGTGGAAATACACCATTATTCTCTTTGTTATCCATATGGGACTATGAGTGGATGATGTTGATGAGCCATCGATTTATTAAATAATAAGTCAATCAAACCTTAGATTTGGCACTAAATTCTGGTGGATGACCATTATATAGTGAAGATATTGTTGATGTCACTTGTCCATACATTTCTTAGGCTTAATTGTTTTCATTCATTTTTGTTGACATATATGATGGTGCACATGAATTATCTTATGCACAGTTGACACAAGTTATACTTGGTATCTTGGTTCTTTAATGGTAGTGAAGAGATCATCTACAAATACACATAGATAGAAAAAGAAACACTCAAAAAAATGCAAAAATTAGAAATCCTAATCCATTCAGTGCTACTTAGTACCCACTCACTTAGCAAAATGAGATAAATTAAGACTATTAGTAGTAGGGCTTAAGCCTACAACCATTCACCCACCTTGGTAAAATAGTTCCCTGAAGATATCTTAAAAGAATAGTTCCTTGTGATATTTCATGGATAACATAAGGCCCTTTCTACCAAATCTTTAATTTACCGAAAAATTCTCTAAAATGACTATCATTTAACAAAACTAGTTGATCTTTATGAAATTACTTATGGCATAGATTCCTATTGTGCCATGCTTTGTGGAGTTGCTTATGAACTTCCCACATCTAACATTCTCTATGTCTATACTCATCCATATTATTCAATTCTAGAAGTTTGTTAGTGAGAGACTCATGATCTCCTAGTCTCATGACCATTGCAATGCATAGCCTAGGTACCAAGTATTCCATTGGCATAACTGCTTCAATCCCATAGACCAACTAAAATGGAGTAAAACCTGTAGCTTTATTATAGTGTGTGTGATATGCCCACAAAATCACAAAAATGTGATCTTCCTAATCATCTCTCTTGATATTGCATATCTTTGTCAACATTTTTCCCAATAATTTGTTGGAAGCTTCAGTTTAGCCATTCGCTTGTGGATGGTTGGCAATACTTTTATGATGGGAAATCATAAATTCCTTAGTAAGAGACCTGATGGTGTTGTTCAAGAAGTGTGTCCCTCAATCACTGATGAACTTTATGGGGCATCTAAACCTTGTAATAATGTTTTCATAGAGAAACATTGTTATGTCCTTCACACCATAGTTGGGTATCACAACTTCAACCCATTTGGTAAATTAGTCAGTCATAGTGATAATAGATCTTGCTTTACTACATTTATTTAGTGGATTGATGGGTCTGACAAAGTCAATACCCTATTGTTCAAAATGTTTTTCAACTAACAAAGGCTACAAAGGCATTTCATCTTTTTTTAGTTTACCCATGTGTTGACATACATCACAGTGTTGTACTACTCTATATGCATCCTAAAAATGATTTGGCCACCATAACCCACTTTGTAATAACTTCCTAACAATAGCTTCTCCAAGAAAATGTCCTCCTACTATTCCTTGGTGTACCTCTTATAAGAGTTATGGCCGTTCATGTTCTATAACTACCCTGCACGGTACTTCATCCTTCCCCAAATGATATAAAAGTCCATTGATGATGGTGTATGGAAAAAATCTAGTGATAAACTACTTCTTGTCTCATTCTTAGAAGTGCACAAGGAATACTTCTTGCTCAATAAATTTATTGATTACTTTGAAATTTTCAAGGATCATAGAGATGTGAAATATATGAGCATCAGGAGAATATTCTTATAATTCTTCTAGTTCTTCGCCATTAAGAGTGTGACTGAGATGATATAGCCCCATGTTTTCTCTACCTAGCTTGAAATTAATGCAAAATTAGAATTCTTAAAATAGCATCAACCATCTATAAATGTGTCTTCCTAACATCAACTTATTAACAAGGTAGTATTGAGTTTGATGATCCATGAAAACTTTAAATGGTGTCGCAAGAAGATAGTGTTGTCATTTTTATAGTGAAAACATTATAACCGGTGCTTATCTTTCAATTTCCATGTAGTTATTTTCTAAAGTAGACAACTTTGACTTGAAAAATGAATGGGGTGGTCTAGTCCACCATCTCCTAGCTATGCAAGTACATCACCAACTATGATACCTGAAGCATCAATGTGTATGTGATAGGGCTTGTTCCAATCTAGAAAGAAAAGGATAGGTACAATGACCAATTTTTAATTTATATCTATGAAGGCTACATGGCACTCAAAGTCTAAATAAAATTTACACTTTTGCGTAATAAATATTCCAATGTAGATGAAATATTTGCATATCCTTTGATAAACTTGTGGTAATACCTTATATGACCAAGAGAATATTGCACTTCCATGGATCTGATTGGTGGAGGAATACTGAGAATGACTAAAATTCCTTCACTACACACTACATGACCTATCAAGAAACCAAAAAGTGCAAAAAATAAGCATTTCTTTAAATTTAGAGTAATGCACAAAGTTTGACAATGTTCTAACATGAGGCACAGTTTAGACAAATGTTATTTAAACAAATAAAAGATTGGCCAATCATTGAGATAGACTTCAAGGAAGTCATGAATGAAATATTTGAACATAGTCATCACTGCATGAAAAAAAATGCAAGTGCATTCTTTAGGCCAAAAGACATTACCTTATATGCAAAGGATCTTCATTATGTGGAAAAATTCATTTTAGCTCTATCTTCTTCTGAAATAGGTATTTGATGATAGCCACTAAAGTCATCTATGAAAGAGTAGACTTCAAGGCCTATGACTAATTTAAAAACTTCATTTCTGAAGGGAATTAGGAATGGATCATTCACACATGCATCACATAGAGTGTGATAATCCCCACATACTCTGCTATCCCTTATTATCTTAGGCTACACTACCATAGGACTAATTCAATCTACCTTTTTTATAGGATATATTATACCTACATCTTGCATTATATCAAGTTCAACCTTTACTTTTAACTTCATGTTTGGTTTTATCTTATATGGTCATTTTTTTATGGGTCATGCACACTCTTTGAGTTTGATATGCATTTTTATTAGAGACAGATCAACTCTTTGGACCTCTTAAAATTTAATGGAAAGACATATTAATAATCTCATAGGAGTTGCATAGCTTCAAAAACTTTAGCTTTTATCTAATAGTCACCTATATGTGCCAATTTGGGAACCTCCTTGGTTCTGATGTTTGTTACATGCTTTTTAATGGGTTGTTGATAAATATTATGCTTTTACTCATCAACAAATTCTTGTATCATTCATTTCCCTTCATTAACTAGGATTTTTATGTTGTGCAGCTTGTATTCTTTAATAGGTTTTAGACCGGGGTCCTTTACTGGTTCTACTAGCCATTCAAGTTCAAATAAATTAGTCAAATCAATATCACCATCATTATCTAAATCTTCAATGTCCTCTTCTCCATATTGCATTTGATAGCATGGTTATGTAAGATATTGTTATTCTTTCTTGGTAGTATTATATCTTTGTAATATTGTATTTAGATCAAAAGTTGTGTTCTTCTGTGTAGTAGATTTCATCATGGTTCTTAAGTCTTCTATGCACACACGATATAGGAAATGTTTGATTTTTTAGTAGTGTGTAGTGAACCAGATGTTAGGTTGTGGAGCTAAAAGCTTTGCCAGGGTGCAAACAGGAGGAGTTAAGGAGGTTGCAGAGTGTTTGTTGAGTGTTACAGTCACCGGCGTTGGTCAGAAAAACTGACGTCACCAGGGTATAGATAGAAGGCAACCGACGTCGATCAGAATTCAGCTGGCATTGGCACCCCCAGGCAAAGAAGGACTGACGTCGGTCACCTGTGTGGTTCGGACTACGAATGTTATGGGTAGTTAGCTAACGAACCAAGTGTTTGCATGTCAAGAGCCATATTTAGACTAGAAGCTGCGGATCTAATTATTGTAATTAGGTGTCTAATTATTGTTTGCATGAGATCTATTTAAGAGACTCATTAGTTGTATTGTAAACTAGTGCTAGAGAGTAAGAGACCAAAATAAGCTCCTTCAGAGAGAAGAGAGTAATGATGTGTTCCTCCTAGTGCCACAGTACCAAGTGTGGGTACTGGTTTGGAGAATCAGAAGGGTTCTTCGTGTTTGTATGATCTTGGTCAGCGGATGTGCATGACTTCTTTTGGAGATATACAATGGTGAGTAAGGTCTAGTGATTTGCAAGTATCAATAGAGAGTAGGAGATCTACTTGGTGTACTGGAAGCGTTGTTTTTAACTGGTTGGAGAGGTGAACATCAATTCTACATTTGAGTTGATTATTGGGACCGAGAGAGAGAGAGGGAAGAAGGTCTTGAGGTGTGGCGAGCCTTTGAGGTGGAAGAAGAAGTGGCATCTTCTTTATTGTATTTTCTTCTGAGTATTTAATACAATTGTGTATTGTCTCTCATTTCCTGTGTTGTTTCATATTTCTAGTTACTTATTGATTCTAGTATAATTCCGTGTTTAGTTGTTAATACAAGGTAAGCATATATGTGCTCTAATTGGTGGAGCAAGATCCTGACACCAGAGGGTTTTCATCTTCAAAAATAAATGTTTGGATGAAGTTGATTTACACTTATACACAATGCTTTGTATCCCTCTTATGCTCTAGATTCATATACCATGTTGATGGTAAAGGAACAAGTGTATAATGAAAGATGTGAACCCAGTACTTTGGAGCCACACATTCCTCAATCTAGACTTCAACACATTTATGAATATGGATTTCAGGAAACTCACCTTCATATAAAATAGGCCAATTTCTTCTGATGACCTATGGTAGTTGGAATCTACTAATCATGAGTTCACACACATCATCCCACTCAAGCTGATTATTTATATGAATTTCCCATCATGTCATTGAAACTCCCTTCAAATAATAATTCAAAGTATTGACCCATTGACTGATGATAGATACATGAACTTGTAGGCGTAGAATGAATTTATTGATATCCTTAGTTTTATAGTAGATAAGTTGTCTCTTATGTAAAAAGGCCATTCTCATAGGTTGAAGTTCATAATCACCATGATCTTAGTTGAGTAGGTGCAAGTCTGAGTCTCCACTAATACATTAATATATTTACCAAGACAAAGTGCCTTCTCTAGTCAGATCTATATAATACTACATATGATCATCTACCTGATAGAGAAAGTCAACATCTAAATGAGTAAGAGACTTAGCAAACATGGATGCACAATCTTCTATGATAAATTGGGTTGCAAATGACTGAGTAACTATTGCTTTAGGCCTCTATAGTTTATATGTCTTCAAATTTCAAGTAAGTAAAGATTGTACCTGAGGTTTATTATTATCGTATAAGAATTTTCACTTGATTTCACGTAGATCTTTTGGGTTCTCTTTAGAATTTACCTTCATCTAGCTAGTTTCTTGCATGACATATGGATATTTTGGTTCAACCAAAATGATGTAAGATTTGTGTGCCCTATTCAGAGGAATGATGATAACATTATCTCCTTGATGTGCCTCTAGTTGATTTTGCAAAATATTGATAGTCATCTGACCATCATATACCCATTTATTACCAATCAATACAAGGTAATGTGTTATTTTTGTCTTCATATTGATGACTTCAAAGTCACCTCATAGAGTTAGTTGTATGACTTTGATCTCAACATATTCTAATCTTCCAATGGAATCAACTAATCCATAGTTGGCTAAGTTCAGAGTTACTAGGCTGTAACTTAGAACCGGTCCTATAATAACCTCCCATGTAGACTTAGGGATCATGTTAATTGTGCTACCAAAATAAAAGACAACATTTGGAATTTCATATCTTGAAACCTCAATGTCAATTTATGCATCTACATCCCAGGGTTTATTTTTTTTGATGTACCAAACAAACTTTTCTATCTTTTGTTTCCCTCACTATGCACACTTTAGTAGATTATATATCAAGTTTGTAATATTATAAGAGATGTCTTCATTACATAGTATGATTAAAAGTTTTAGAAGATCTATCAGTGTAGTAACAACTCCATATTGATGCATAATGTGCATGATATGACCATATATTTGATCATCTATTTCTATAACATCTCCTTTAGTAGTGTCTTGATGTTGAATGTTTTTTAACATCTTCACAGCTTCATACATGAAGGTCTGGGCATTTATCCTATTTTTATTTTTAGATTCCCTAATCTTAAGTCATTTCAAGAAGGGGAAAACCTCTTTTTGCATGATGATGTCATGTAACAACATTTAGGAAGGCATCCTCCTTAAGTTGCACATTCACCATATTCACATTCATGATGGCCTTATTTTTTCTTTGCTTCTCTAATATAGGATAGTCTTTTGTCTCATGTTGGTCATATGTTCTATAGTATGCATAGTAAAAATATCTTTAGGGATTCAAAAGGTAATTATATTAAACATGATTATATTCTCCACATAAATAACATTGCAAAGGAGGCAATTGATAGTTATTTCCTCTGCCACTTTGGTAACCTCCTCTATATCCACCCCTATATCCTACTTTATTTAATTTATAACCTCCTCTATACCCTCATTATTTTTTTATGTTCAAATGTTAATGTTGTTAGGTATTATCTCGAATTCTAAATTTTTATTGTGCAACTAGTGGGGTCTAACTCATTTGCTACTATTGCATCATTATTAGGATCTAGAGTGATACATACTAGTATTATGGTGATGGTATTATCCAACTTAGTGAAGGAGGGGTCCACCCAGCTAGACCTTGAGGTTGGTGTTGTGGTGAACTAAGAATCCATTATGCATTGCTTGGGCCACATAACCTTTATTGACCTTTGGGCATGGAATCATTTGCTTTGCTGAGGACACTTGATCTGTAGTACCAATGAATACATTTTTGATGATGTCTTCTTTGAGCTCCTTTAAATCCCTATATTTATTTTCATTATGATTTTATGACTTACAAAAATTACAATACAAATTTTGTGGGTTCTTGACATGCTATTACAAGAGATGGCACTATATTATTTCATACCCTACCACTTGATATATTTCATAGAAATCTATCTTTATCTTAAGACAATCATTCTTATGATGTCCTTCTTTCCCATACTCCATATACCATAAGTTCAACTTAGGTTTATCTATCTCACGGTATTACTCCATTCTCTTCATAAAAGCTTGAAATGTATTTTCAATCTTAGAATTTATGATAGGTGATTCCCCATAATCTTTGATTTGCTCTACTCATAAGGAAATAGATTTAACATCTACTTTAGTAGCATATTGAGTTTGTGTAGTGACAAATCTAATTCTAGAGTGTATTCCTTTGACAATCCATATAGATTTATCTTTATCTATTAAGGAAAATTCCACCTTATTCATAACATCAAAGAACCTATGATCATAGTTGTAGACTGATTCCCCCAACTTCTATCTTATTTCCTTCAAGCCTTGAATAGTCTGACTTGTATATTTATTTATCTTAAATTCTACAAAAAGCCATTCCTTAACTTGTTGTAGAATTTCCTGCTGAATTTCTCTATGGTAGATAAACTCAAGTGCTCTTCTGTTTAGTGTTCCTACTAACTCACACTTTTTAATAGCTTCATTGATGATTCCCTTTGCTTTAAATCTCATTTAACAAGTTAGTAAGTATTATTTAGGGTATGTAGACACATCATACATTTCTATATTTATAAATGCTCCTACATGACCCATTATGTAAACTAGTATTAGAGGGATCTATTGTGCAGTTTTTCCAAGAGGAGGTTGTGTTCTAGGTAATCATGCTTCTGTACTATAAATATTTATCTGTGTACTAAGAGATTAAACTTGTGCACTCTATTTTCCTATGTTTTCTTCTCTCCTTTGCTTGGTTTCAATAATCCCTATGACCTTTAAAGCCTTTTGAATTGATGTTATTTCAATTTCAATACCTTGATGATGCACTTGTTCTAAAAATAGACCTCCCAACTACTATCTTCATGTCCACCTAGTTGGACAATTCTATTAGAATATAAGAAATTGGGCTATGAGGGCGTGTTCTCTTTAGATGAATGATTATTTCTTGTAACTTCTTATACACTTGAACCTATGATTAATTTATGATCATGTTCTACTTCTTTATTTAATTATTCATGTCTTTTTGATAATACCCATTTTTGTAGTTATGCACTACATATATCATATAATTGCTCTACTTATACACTATTCTCACCTTCTTCTTTATCTCATTCTTCATCACTTCTTTTTTTCTATCAACATTCATCATCTTCTTTATTTATCCTTCATTCTTAATCTATTTCATCTTGCTCATCACATCTTCTTACTCATTCATCACCTATTTTACTACTACTCTTACCTTTACTCACATCTATTTGGGTATTATTATATGTATTCTATCTATTCTGTTGTCGCATCTCATGTTATAAATCCAAACTTTTCTTCTAACTCTTCTTTCCTCATGTCTCCATTATAAATTTAGGTTCAAACCTTATCTACTCATCTAATCATCATTCACTATCATGTCACACACACCCCATACACCTGAAGTGACTACTCCATATTGGATGGAGTAGGCACTATGGCCTTCTCCACAACCAAAATCTTCATAAGGATAGGTAGTCACTACAAAAATTTCCTTTAATTCCTCTGACAAAAAAATCATGTGCAGCTTCAAAAGCTATGTATCCTTATACTAAAAACTTAGTTATGTATCTGTCTATAGTAGTAGCAACCCAATAATACATTGATCTTATCCAATCATTTTCTAATATCTGCAAGCAATCTATCTTTTCTTCAATCTAGATGATTATTTATTTTATTCTTGGATTAAAATAATAGTATTCTAATCATGATAACCAATTAGTTAGAAATTTAGGCAAATCACACCAAAATATTTCATAAATCTCTCCATAAATATTCTCTTGAATGATTTATTATATGGCAAGACTAGTCTATTTTGATTCTTCTTCTACAAAATTACATACTCTTTGGTCTAGCCATGTCTCAATATCTCTTTACCCTAGTAACCATCTTAGCATAATTTCCTCTAAGAGTTTTTACACGTTCACCACACCATTGTTAGTAGAGGTTCTTGAATCATCAAAATATGCTAAGGATGAGGATAGCTAGGTTATACATTAGTGTACAGGATAATACATCATATTCATATAAAAGGTTGGATAATAGAAGCATTGCAAGGATGAATTATTATGAGGTAAGTAGGAAATAAGAACAACCAGTAATCCATTAACATAAACAAATTTTTTTGAATTAACTTAAATAGAAAGTAACCAAACATTAGACATGAGAATGCATGCAAGGAATAAAGTAATAAATCATAGGTAACCATAACCAAATAGTCTCTATTGATCTCTTCAAAAGTAGAATTCTATTATTATTGCAAACATAAGTATATATAGTCATTTTTAGTCTATGATTGTTCATATTATTCTCATACGTAGCAATAAAAGTGGAGTCTATTCATATTCTAACCTATTACAAGTCATGGAAATAGGATAAAAGAGACATATATATGACAAAATGAGTACATAACTCATGAATATCAGACAAATATCCTATGCATCTTTACAATCTAATTTCTTCTACCAACACATAAATTAAAAATAATTTTAAGGTTGTCACATCTTAGGAATAACAATATTATCCCTTCATTGATACTAATGCATGTTTTATAGGTATTGATTTTACAATAGGTGTTGAGACTACCACTACTACTATTATTATGTCTACAACTTTGGTTACATGTGTTTTATACTTATGGTATGGATGAAGTACATAGTTCTCCTCATATTACTATGATTATCACTACACAACATAATTATATACCTTCTAAGGTTACTACTCATGTCACATCATCTGATACTACATAGATTTCCATTCTTGATGCTCAAACCCTTGTGCAAACCATTATTGACTTACAAAATAAGGTTACACCATTAAAACATAATTCTTATATAATATTGATTCTCAAGCCTTATTACATAATCAATTATCTGTTGAAATATTATGTTATCCTTTACCATTAGATTTTGTGGCACCTAGGCTTACATTGGATGATAGTAAGGGTGATCCATAACAACATCTTCAAGCCTGTTGTACTCAACATACCCCCATTATTTTTTTTGTTTAGAATAGAGACCCATTATATTTTTAAAAGTCTAGGTCTGTTTTGAAAATCTTCTTTTATATATATTTATATGTGCAACTAACTTCATTTTTTGATATAAATGTAAATAGATATTTTCACATGTTTAGTTTATTTAGACTAACTTATTAATACTCTTCAAAATAATTTGCATATACATAAGTTTTCTAAACATGCACAATGATTATATAGTTTTGGGATTTACATATTTTACCTTTTGTTGAAATTTTCCTTCATAACTTGTTTATGATTTATGCATGGCTTTGACATTCATTTTTATCATAGATTTTGTTCCTAACTCTGGCACTTTGTAACTTTTGGTCTTCAAAAGAATTGTTTGGCATTTAGGCTTTAGGGAAAATGGTCAGTGCTTCTATTTGGAATTATGTCTTTGGATAAAATGTTCAACAAAAATAGTCAAAAAAATTATTTATAAGTGGTCTTTGGAACTTTTATTCATAGGTCTTGGTCAAGATTTGGTCTTTGGCAAAATTGTTTAGAATTTCACTTTGGAATTTACTTTTAGCATCTTAGTCTTCATAGGAAATGCTTAGAAATTATGTTTTAGAATTTTTGGTTCAAAACTTGGCCTTCAAAAAAAGTGTCATTTGCAATGTTCACAAAAGGTGTTTGTCACAAGTCTTCAAAACTTGTGTTTGTGAGATGTGATTGCATCGCAAGAATTTTAGCTGACCTTATTCCAATGCAATGTCTGACACCTAATTCCCAAAAGTTTATATGGAATATATTAACTCAAGTGAAAGGATTGAAAATATGACACTTATCAAAGGTAATGATGTGGCATTCCTCTAAATGTATATAAGGCCTACATGGCATACCCACCAAAATAAAGTGGCAAAGTTTGAATTGAACAAGTAAAACAAGATTAGAGATGTTGGGCATTAAAGGCACATGAAATGGAATTAAATAATAAAATATATGTCATCAAATTAAAATCAAACATCATGTTCATTGATCGCTAATGATCTTGAGAAAATTTACATTCTTGAGAAAATTCAAAGCCCTAGCCCAATGTCCAAACTATGAAATACTTCTAGAAGAGCCAAGCCATTTATTTAAAGAACTAAAACTCTATTTGCATAGCAAATTAATGATGTATTATTTATCTAGGACATTTAGGGGAGTCCATCCACCTTCCAAGTTTTCAATCAAGACTCCACAAAACACATAAACATGGTTTTTAATTCGATGATGATCAATAACAAGTACTCCAACTATTTAGATTTGTAGGATGTAATCAAGAAAGTAGATGCACATACATGTGAGGAAAATATAACACTAGTGTAAAATAAATTATCCATAGATTTTATCCTATTAAAATGACAAGGATTACACTTTGCATCAACCAAGCCTAAGGTGATGTTATGCATCGACTTGCTACCAAATTTGTTCTTTGCAAGCAAGGTAACTGGAGGTAGTTTTCTACATCACATGGAGCATAAAACTATCATCACTTAAATTTTAGGAGATGCTTTCCAAAGGTATTTATATTTTCTTATTTTATATTCTATGTTTAAATTGCACAGAGTTGTATCATGGAAGAAAAATAAGACAATTGCAAAAATGATGAGCAAATAGATTATCTTTAGGGAAACTATTGTCCTCAAAGAAAATGTGTAGGTATCTATCACCAAGTTTAAGATGGGATTTTGCATTGGAATGGACCTTTTAAATAGGTTGTATGTCTACTCTAACATACACTTTCTTTACCTAGAGTGGGTACCATTGCTAAATTTATTGATGACCTCAGAGCTAACTTTTGCTCTAGAAGAGATAATTAACACCAAACTATAGGAGCAGGTATTACATAAATACAAGAGGCCCATGGGAATCCATTTTTACATGATGTATTTCCTTTTATATGTATTCATGGGCATATTATACATGCTTAAAATATCACTCTAGAACCTACCTCTAGATTACATAAAAAATTGGATATGTGACTCCTACTCATTCATTCACACCCATGCATATAAAAGAAATATAGACAAAATTTTAGAGGATGTGTATCCCTAGGTATGGACCATGAAACACCATTGCCCAAAATATCAAAAATAATTTTTGATACACTGATGCCAAGAGGAGAATATTATCTCTACCCAAACTATATTGTGATCATGGTCATAGGAAACAAGGTTACCTCACTGTGTCTCCATAAATATGTGTCAAATAAATTAGTTGAGCATGAGATTGCATCTTAGTTGTGGTGGGTATTGATGAAGACTTAAAGAACAAAAAGAAGAGTGCATTTAATGTCTCTCATTTGATGATTGGTATAATGTGTTATGTAAATTTGAAACATTTTAGATAGGTTGGCACACTTAGGAAGTACTATTTGTTAGCCACCCTACCACAAAGAGATTAGGACCCTCATGGTCAGATTTAGAAGCATATCCAAGGTCTAGGTATCCCATACCAACATGAACCTTATGACCATGATTATTTATTATTGAAAGCTAAGACTGATTCCTAGGTTCTAGAGAGGGATCAGATAGTTTGACTGACTAAGGAAATTTTGAAAATAATAAAAGGATAGACTTCAATTTCAATTGAAAATGTATATGTTAGGATTCCACCTCCAGGTGGGTGGGATGTTACAGACTTTTGGAATAGTAGGCCTTCTCAACCATCATTGGAAAAAGGGGAACCATCTTAAATGCCACCCATCATGATGATTGATGTAAATAAAGATCCTAGGGTGGAATAGGTTACTAATATTGCAGGTTCTCTTGGGAGAGTATAAGATCCAATTTGCATTGACTCTTTTGATTTAGAAGATTCTAGTATTTTTAATGTTTTTAAATCTACTATGATTTCAAGTGTGGAAGTCCCAAATTCCACCACTCAGATGGATCCCTCTTCAACTGAAAAGGTAACCCTTTGTTACAAGAGAAAGCCTAAGGCTCATGAACCTCTACAGTCATAACTATTGACACACCATCTATAGAAGGACATGGAGGCATGAATAATGATCCATGAGAAGTGAGCCTATTGATGAAGATGAGGAGGAAGAGTTGAAAAGAGTTAAGGTCCTAAGCCTTCAAGGAGTAAAATGAAAATCACCACTAGAAGTGGATAAATTAGGTGAGGATATGGCTCCAACTATATTTTTAGTTCCCATTATTTCTAAAACTCCACTTGTGTCAATTATTTCTCCCATGTTTGTTGGTTCATTTGATTATGTCTCTCTTAGTCTTGATATCCAACCATCCCTAGTGATTCCTAAGGTTAAATTTATTCCATCTAGTCTTATTGTATCTACAAAACAAATTATTTCTTTAGTTACACTCATTTATTTAGTATCAATTGTCTCCACTTCTACTATTGTTACCTCTACCATTCCCTCAACTACCCCTGAGTCTAAAAGGGTTCATACTAAGAAGACTAGGGGAGCCATGGTAAGTGAACCACTACATGTGTCTTCCACCCAATTGGGCTTGCCAATGCCTTCTTTCAGTCCTATCTAGACCACTGCTATAGTTTCATCCAATAAGTCTGAGAATAAGCCTCTTATATATATAGTCCATCCAATGTCCCAATTCAATGGTGTTGATTGGTCTAAAATCATTTGGCTATCATTACTAGACCCCTTGCATGTATAAGCCTTGAGGTAATCTTTAAGAGACCTTTTGGTTGAGACAACTACCAAGGAAACTCAAATAATTAACTCCACTTAGTTGGTGATCCCATAGTGGGCTATAAACATAGAAGCTCAAGCCTCCAAAAGGCTGAATCTAAAAATATCTGAGATGTCTAGTGTAAGATTAATCTTTGATAAATCTATAGGGAGTATCTAAAGATCAAAGAAGAGGAAGATCGAAGATGATTATGGTAGGGAAATAGTTTTGGAAGAGAGACAAGATGTCTTCTCTTTATCCAAGAGAAAGAATATGAGATTTTTTCAATCTCCTTATAATGAAGATTTTAGATCTCATTTGGAAACATAGAAAGAAGCTTTGCTCAAACTTCATGATGGGACCAATCAAGTTATAAGAGAGATATAATAAGAATTAGAGTAAATTATTTATGTTCTTAGAGAAATTAAGACATATGTATAAAATGTAGCCTCAAGATTATATAATATCCTAGATGTTAATGGTTCAATGAGGGCTAAATTAGATAATCATATTACCAAGATATCTAAATTATTTAAAAGAGGATGAAAATTAATTGAAATATATTGTTATGTACACTATCAATAAGTATTATAGCCATCTAAATATGATGACACCATTAGAGGCATCCTCTTCCCTTAATTTGGTGTTCATCTGGACATAAGAGGCAAGAAAGAAGGATACATAAGTTAAAATATTTTAGGACAATTTCAGAGCCACCAAGGTTGAACACACACATTTAATGGGGAAATAAATTAGGTTATATTAGACATCTCATTTGAACATGGACATAATCATATTTAAGCATGGGGTTGATTTGATTTTTTAGAGTGTGTAGAAGTGTTTTTCTTTGATATATTCTTATAGGTGTTGTGCCTTCGCTAGTGAGAGGTTATCCCCTATATTTGAGTTTCACTGGAGATACCCAAGAGAGTTACCAGGTTTAGATCCTAAATCAGTCTTTTGGTTTCATCTTTAATAGTACATTGAAGATCTAGATTTGCACCAATTATTCTTATGGTACCTTGGGCTAGGAAACCTTCAATAAGAAATATTTAGCATATTAATCATCATATGGATCAACCACCTATATTATTTAGATATGATATTTTCATCATAGGGGATGTGCATAATTTACTAAAGAATTTAGAAAATTATCTACCTTCCTTCTCCCCTTTATGAGGAAGAACATTAGAGGAACATATCAAGTCTTTCAAGGTTGCTTTGAGTGTAATGAATGCATATAATGAAGATGTTGTATGCATTCATTTCCCATTCACATTATAGGATGTTGCATATGATTAATACCTCAATCTTAAAGATAACTCAATTACTTCTTGGAATGCATGTCAAAGCACTTTTCTTTCCTAATTTAGATAAGTTACCAATCTTGGTTTGGTGTAGCAACATTTCCCTAGTATAAAGAGGGATCCTAAGGAACTAATCTTAGATTTTAATGCAAGATTTTAGAATATGCACATCTAGTTGAGTCTAGCATATTAACCAGATAAATATTTAGCATTGGAGATGTATAAAAGTACCTTAGATTCAATTACTACAGTATTTCTATGAAGAGCTATAACTGATAACACTCTAGCATTACATATTGAGAAGCCATCAATATTGATATATAGCTCAATACTCATGTACCAAGCACCCCTAACATCAATTTTGGTTTTACATCTTTGAATCAAGTCTCTTATGTGAATAAAAATGTTTATTCATTCAACTAGAATCAGTTGTATGTACCACCTCCTCTGATGTAGTAAACACCAAATAATAATTATGGTTATATGAACAATCTTGTATATATGAATTGTCATGAGTAGAACCAACATTAAATCCCATCTAATATTGTAGTTACCCAAGGTGTGGATTCTATGAAAGAAGAATTGAATTCTATATAGATAATGGTCTAAAAGTTGAGTACTGACTTCTTGTGCATATATAGGAAGATGGGTAATACTACTAGCTAGAATAATTTAAAAAAAATTGGGTTTAAAATATTTAATAGACCTTTCAATCAGTCTAAAAATAATGTAGAGTAGCAATAGCCTAATAAGTTACCAGAAATTAATATAGTGGAAATAGATTTGCCTAATTGGTGTAGAGTTCATAATACACCACAACATGGTGAACTTTAATCTGTTGAATTTTGTGTAGAATTTAAAATATTATAAATAGAGATGGTGAGGTAGGATTTGATGAATAACCCACTAGAATTCCACCCTAAATTTGATTCCTCAAACACTGTTATGGTATTTTTAACTCATGAGTCTCCTTTCTCAAGCGATAGCGATAGTGATAATGAGACAGAGGATAATTCTAGTGAGATACATGCCTTCTAATAGTACTAAAAGTGTAATTATAATTTGAGGAAAAATAAACCTTTCATAATGTTTACTCCTCCAAATAATACCATTATTCCACCTAATCTGAAGGCTAATAGTAATCCACCTCCCCCAAAAGGGAATGATAAACCCCAAAATAAGAAAGAATAGAACAAAGGAGGATAAAACATTATTAAAAATATGAATAAGATTAAATTAAAAATCACTCTTCATGAATTAGCTTAGATCACTAAACAAAAGGAACTCCTATGGAGGTCTACCATATGAAAGTATGCTACAGAGAAGATAAAGGCTGCTCATATAAATGACATATATAAGAGTAAGCTACAAGTTCCTCATTTCTTATTGACTATTAGATCATTTGAAAATAATATTCACAATTACTTAGTTGATTCTATAATTTTGGATACTATGATGCCAAATTTTATTTTTCAAAAGCTTGGATTGACTCCAAGCCCATCGAAGATGATGGTTTCATAGCTAGATAAAATAGTGGTGCATATAGTTGGATAATTGAATGGTGTACACATTCAAGTGGCATATGAGCCACATGTATAGATAATTATTAACATAATTTTGATAGATATCCTAGAGGGATACGGACTCCTCCTAAGTAGAGATTGGTCAAAGATGTTTAATGGCTATGTAGCAACAAACTTCTCTCATATTTGGCTACCATGGAAAGGCATTATAAACCATAATTTAATTAATCAGGAACCAAGAATGAATCACCCCATCATAGAGTATAATACTAAGAATTAAGAGCTAACTAAAAATATCCTAACCTTAGAATTTATACCTTTGCCATTAAGTATGAGGTGTAAGAATCGAAAGTCTAGGGACCATCCCAGTTGTGGACTCTCCATTTTGATGATGCAAGATTCAAGAAAAGATCAAGCATTGGTGTTGAGTTGGTTGATCCACAAGGTAAGAAATATCTAGCATAACATAATTTATAGTTCCCTTATACTAACAATAGAGCAGATTATGAATCACTAACTTTGGAATTACAGTTTGTTCTCAAAAATAATGTCAAATAGCTATTGATATATGGAGATTTGGAGCTGGTAATTAATCAAGTCAAGAACAAATACCAAAGAAAGTTATCATATCCAAAGAGGTACAAACATATATCTTGGGATTTAATTGAGTCATTTGAGGCATTCAATATAATTATTGTTTCTAGATAATATAATCAGGATGTTGACTCACTAGTTGTTTTAGCTACCAACTTAGCACCATAATAAGAGTCTAAGGTGTAGAGATTTTCCATTGAACTAGTACCTTGTCCATCTATTATTGATAATGTAAAAAAATTCTAAGTCTTTGATGATGACCAATAGATAATCCAATTCTTGACTAATTTGAGATATTTTGAGTCTCAAATCATTAATGATAAGGAGATTAGTTACCTATACCAGGAGGAATTGGGAGGAGTCATTCAATTAAAAGAAAACCATCTGACTTTAGGAATGGTTTCTTTGGAAAGGTTATTTGATCAAAACCTCCAATCTTAGAAAAAAATTGTAAAGTAAATGAATTTAAGTTCACTAAGGAGAATTTAGGGGATGAGTGTGATCTATGCTACATCAACATTAGCCTCAACCACACTCCAGAAGAAAGACAAAGGGTAAAGTATTTACTCACCCAGTATAAATATGTGATTGCATGAATGTATGAAGACTTAAAGGTTTTTAACTCAACAATAATCACCCATAAAATCCCACTAAATCTAGACCATAAGTTATTTAGGTAAAGAGAAAGGTTGGTCAATCCTATTTTGTATCCTCTCATTTAGAAGGAAGTGAAAAATCTATTAGATGAAAAAATAGTTTTCTTTATTAGACATTTTACCTGGGTTTCTAGCTTAGTTTTAGTCAGGAAGAAGAAAGGATAAATTAGACTATGTTTATTTCAATAACCTAAATAAGAATTCAAATAAAGATAACTATTCTTTACCTTCATTGGATGAGGTGATCCAGATAGTAAGTGGTTCTAGAATGATGTCTTTTTTGGATAGATTTTTAGGATATAACTAGGTGCTAGTTGAATTTGAAGATAGAATGAAGATTGTATTTACCATAAAGTTGGGTACTTACATATACAATATGATACATTTTGGCCTAATCAATATAGGATCTACCTTTCAATGGATAATGGACCATGCATTCCAAGGGTTGATAGGTAAATACATAATCATTTATATGGGTGACCTCATTATTTTCTCAAAGAATAGAATTGATCACGTAGACCATCTACAATCAATCTTTGAAAGATACAAAAGGTTTGGCATTTCTCTAAACCCCAAGATGAGAATATTTTAATTGGAGGTACAATCATTGGGGGGGGTGTGAATCAGTGATACAAGATATTTTAAAATTTAATTGTAATCTTTTAAAACTCTTAATCAATGACCACAAACATTCATAAAACATATAAGATGTTCATAACAATGAATAAGAAAGATGATGCAATATCACACACATAACACAAGATCTACGTGGGAAACCCTCTTGAGGAATAAAAACCATTCTCAAGCTTAAAAACACGTGGAATACTTGTCCTATAAGATGATCACAAACATGAGACCTTTTAGTGAAGCACCCACTTCACAAGGATCACCCACCCCTAAGTATTAACAAGCACCTACTTGTTCTAGATGTTGAGCACTCACACAACACTTTATGAAATCAACAACTCCAAAAATCTGATTGCATTTTAATCTGATTAGAAAAACAATGTATAACACATCTATATCAACTCATCACACACAATCAAACTTGCTCATACAATTAATGCATCCAAATAATCATTTTTGACCATTATAGGCTTCTTCGCTCATCCTCAATCTGCTCTATACTTCAATTTATCCATTGAACACACTCCCTCTGATCTCTTTCCTTTGTCTCTATCTTCTACTCTCTCAACACATTCACATTCAAGTCTAGAAACTATTACCTTAGCCTTCACTCTTTATAGATTCATCATGAATATCAACATCTATGTCAACCATAAAATTTGCCTTAACCCTTAATACTTATATCATGCTAACACACAGCTCAATACCATCTTCACAGGTCATCCATAGCATCTATGGGTCAAATTTAAGCAACTATACCTTTCAGTTATGTCTTAGTAGCTTCTATAGGTCTCATGGAGACCTATTACTCCTTTTAGCACTTCATTAAGCAAATAAAAAACATAAGATCATTTTCAAATACATGGGTCCACTCCATATGACCTATAAAACATCTTTAAGTGATTACTCCTACCAAAACACTCTTCTGCTAAAGCACAAATTACTTAAACAATAGTCTTGTACATAGTATCACCATGAACAAATAAATAGTCAACTTTTAACTACAATAAATATATCTATATGGAGAGGAGAGGAGATGCATGGCACATATTACATGGCACATCCCACTCTAAGTAAAGAGTTGTTTCAAGGCCTTTATGTGAAGGCAGGGGGATCAATCTTGCAGCCTAGAGAGGAGGGGACCAATGATGGGCTAGCCATAGAGGGGCCAATAGCTCAGTTAGTAGAGCACTCCAATAATAAATGGAAGGTCTTAGGTTTAAGTCCTAGCTGATCCATAGGAGTTATAGTCCACATGTAGTATTAGAGCCTCTACCTAGGTTCAAGTCATGGAGTGAATGGCTACACTAACATGGTAGTGCTCATCTGGAGCTCATACATGTGAGAGATCCTAGTGTATAGGCACAAATCTATTCTAGAGTCTAGGCTTCAAAAGTGTGGTGAGATTTTATGATCCTAAAGGACATATTTCACTAATACCTTGAGGTTTTTGTGTAATAGTTTATTACATTTGGTATTAGATCTTATTGATGCATGATCAAGAGGTAAGATCATAGATCAGGCATTTTTAACTTATGTTTAAGCTTTTGTTTTCTCTTGTGTCACATTCATGAGAAGTGTTGTTAGGCTTGTCACTTCTTCAAATTTTTGATTTATGCACTTCAAGGATTCATTGGCAGATCTGACCAATTAGAGCTATTTTTAAGACATTTTCAATCTTGTGAAGGACTCACACATCCCATGGTATAGTTTTTCTACCTAAGGATTTTGTAAATAAATTTGAAGAATTTCATTTTTCTCTTTCCTCTCAAGCACTACTTCCTTAGCATATGAAATATTAAAATTATTAAAAGATTAGATTTTAAGTAGTAAATCTCTATTGTAATATTTCCATCTACTTAGTTTGGCTAATTCTAAGCAATTTAGACCTTTGTTTTTCCTAATTTAGACTCTTGTAGCTCTTTTTAGAATTTTATGTCTACTCATTTGTGCTTGTATGGCCTCTAAGAGCTTAATTTCAGTCAAAAAAAATATTTTTGATTCTATATTTCCTTTTTATCAAGTTTTTAGAAATTAAATCTTCATATTTATGCTTGAAAACACCATTAGAGAGCCTAATCAAGCTTCAAAATAGATTTTTTGAGATACCTTGCTACTTGGGCATCCTTATACAGACATGTATGACCTGTATAGTCTTTAAAAAAAATAAAAAATAAAAAAATCAGATTTTAAAGTTTTGTATGTTGGTTTTCTCTTTTGAAGAGGAATCCCTCAATTTATTTGCATGATTTAACCTCATATAAACCTTGTGGATCAACCAGCCCTCTTTTTTTTTCCTCCTTATCATATTCAATTATATGGCTTTTTATAGTATAAGTAGCATACAAATCAATTTCCAAGCAAAAACTCTCGAATATGAGTCTCTCTGATGCTTTGGAAGGTAATTTCTAAGCATTTTTTAGTTTTAGATTGTTGAAAATTATCCTAAATTTCTCATGTTGTCCTCCCCTGATCACCAAATGTGTCATTCCTCCTCCTAGTGTCATACTTTAGCCTGCACAATTGCCACAGTCATTCTTGAGTCAAAAATTAAAATTTGAAGCTAGTTTGTGCATCAGAAAGCAAAAATAGGAGGGTTGCCCAAGTTTCGAGCAAACAGAGGTCTCTAGAGAGAGAACTAAGCTATTGAAATTTTGTGAGGCATCATTAATCCCCAACAAGCTTTAACGGATATGTTTTTTTTCTAATGTTTTAAATACAAGTATTTATTAAATATGGTTTTTATTTAATTGTTCCTTTTCCACATAATCTTGGGTCCCAACTTGACTTTTAATATTATTTACTTTTCCCAAATTAAAATATCATTTTTATAAATCCATGCACATATTTACATTTATTTTTATTTAATTTTTAAATAAAAATGAGGTTTAAAATGGCTAATATATAAATTTGTGCATGTATGTTATTGACAAGCTTAGTAGGTGAGTCGACTTGCATGATTTTGCTAGATCACTTGCATAAGAGAGGTTTTGTTTTCAAATCCCCATGTTCTTTCTTTTTGATCAAAATTTTTTTTTATTAAAAACTATTTTTTTAATTTTCATGTTCATTTACATGGGAACATGTTATGTGTGTGATAATTTATACGCTTTGTGACCCTATCAACTACTTGTAGACCATGATCATCCAACCAGTTGATTTTTAGGTTTTGGCACATTCAGGACACATTAAAAAGGCCCTTAAGTTGATTTGAAACCTCTTTGTATTTTATTTACAATAATTTGGTTTACTTATGACACTATTTTGACACTTACAACCAATTTTTATGACACTTGTAACTTTCGCTCTTATTACAATTATTTGTGTTTTTGAATTATTTTGAAATAAAATAAAGTGGATAGTTTTGTTTAATCACTATAATATGTGTTTTTAATTTCAAAATCAAGTATAAAACAAGTTAATTTTTTTTCTAAACTTTTTTTTTGGTTTAGTATAAAACGTAAACTTGTAGCGTCGACTTTAAAAAAAAGAAAAAATATTCATGACTCAAATTATAATATGAATTAATCCTAATAATATATTTAATATTTGGTTAACTTAATATTCAATTATTAGTAAATTTATTTTATGTGCATCAAATAACCTACTTGTTAAATTTAACGTGCTTGATTGTAGTCTTACATAAACTCTTATTGAAGGTTGTGTTAAAGCTTGATTCAAAAAACATGTGCAATAAAGTTAACCCCTATTTACAAATATCTTGTTGATATTTTGATTTATCTAACCATTACTAAGATATATATTTTATAATTTATGGGTGTTGCTTCCAAATTCATGCAGGATCCATAGTTGGATCATTAAAAATTAGCAAAGCGAATACTTTGATATATAAAAGAATCTATAAACTTTAGTTTATATTATTTTTCTTTTGATTATTCAAATTATTTTGGTTATTATGATGCTAACTATACTATGATGAGTCCACTTTTGGATATGTGTTTATGTTTGGTTTAGGTGTTATCACTTAGATCACTTCACATGGAAGTTGCTAAAGAAGCCTTGTGGTTATGAAGGATGCTAGAAGAACATCATGTGGAAGTTCTTCATTGTACCAACATAGAAGGAAAGATCCAATGCATCACCAAAAAAACTTATGTCACTTTCTTACTTCTATTAAAGGTCATGTTAAAATAGAAGAAAAAATCTAATGCAACACCAAAAAAAACTAAAGCCTATGGAAGCTCTTTCAATGTTGGGCCTATCGAAGTTATCATTAAGAGGGAGTATGCATGATAATGCCACCTATTAATAGCCATGTGGGTTGTGTCTTTCCTTATATCTCTCTATAATTATTCTCATTGTAAAGCATTGTAATATATCACTTTATGTGATTTTGATAAACTTCATATGAAAGTCTACAATGTACCAAATAGTATGGAGGTCTTTATGTTATAAAAGACTCCAATATGTTTGATTGATTATTCAAGAGAAATTATGGGATGCATTCTCACTATAGGATGTATTCTCACAATCATGCTATCCTAAACTCACTCGAAGTGGTTTAGGTTAATATAATGTAATTCTTTTAAAGGTGTTTATGAGGACATAGTGCAAACCTTTAGGTATCTATGGGTGTATAGTGTAATTATTTTAAAGGTGACTATGTCATGGTGGTTACATAGTGTAATACATTTGGATATCTATAGTTGTATAGTGTAATTCATTTAAAGGTGACTATGTGATTGTAGTTATATAGTGTAATACCTTTGGGTGTCTATCATTAAATAGTGTAATACCTTTGGGTGACTATGTTTACATAGCATAATTCTTTTAAAGGTGACTATGGCAAGGTGAAGGATGTTTACTTCAATTACTACCTCCTAAAACTCATCATGTGGATGGTTCATAGAGTTTATGTTCATTATGTTGTTACCTCTTAAAAATCACCATGTATCCCCACTTAACATTAAGGGGGAGTATTAGAACAATTAATGATTAAGTGGTGTTATTTTTGTACCCTTAATACATTAAATTACATTGATTAAATAATAATATATGTTATTATTTATCATAAATTTATTTTCATATAAATAAATAATAAAATATATTAAATGACCTTTGGAGAGGTTGGACTCATTAATGTGGTGGTTGGAAAAGGTCATTTATAATGGGCAAATTATATTGCTTATATAATAAAAAGTTTATATGGTAAGATGTAATAAAAAAAGAAGTGAGAAGAAGAAAGATTGTATTGGGTACTTGTCAGTTTCTCATAATATAAATAATATTTGTGTTTTTTTACCTCTTCATGAGATTTTACCATGGTATTTCTATGTTATGATGTGTTCAACTTTGCTCTCATTGTTTCATGGTGAATGTCTTTGTTATTGGTCTCATATCTAAATATAGTATTCATTTGCAATAATATTAATTATTCTATCAAAATATTTAAACTTTCAAACCAATTTTTATGGATATCCCTTGAGATTATCTATAACTTTGCTTTTTACACCATCATAAAATTCAACCTAGATCAAAAGATATAACTCAAAAACTACAGACTAGTTTTCCTTTGTTAATTTGAATATTCAAATTCCAATGGTCACTGTGTAAATACTAAACATTGGACACTTTGTCACCATCTCATGTTCCTTGGAAACTTTAAATAAATATACACCATCAATCTCCTTAGAAGTATCCTAAATTTAAACTATAATTGCTCATCATTTATCTTAGATCCTCGTTTCTATGATCATTCCACTTGGTAGCTCTACATGACTTTTGTGCACCTTGTACCATTTAGTCAATGTGCTTGTGCCACTTGGTAGTTATATATGCAATCTAAGCACTCTATTAACTTATTGACTCAATACACTCTATTGGTTCATAACTACATGATAACATGCTCACCATTGATCTCTATCTAACAAGTTTCACACTCATCATAGATCTTCATCATCTAATTAAATGTTCACCATTAGATCTATCTTGACTATTTGACCCTAGAGTTCAATGTAGTTAAAATTGATGGTCTCTATTGTTCTCAAAATCCATCACTCATTTTTGGGGACAACATATCAACTATTTTGGTCCTGCAGGCCAAAATTCTCTCTTCCCTTCTCAAAATAATGTTCTGAGTGCTCTAATTCTTCAATTATTCAAGATTTCTCAGCTAAGGGACTCACAATTTCAATAGGTTCAACAACTTCAATAGGTGAGCTCTCAAAAATAAATAAGTTCCCAACACTTAGGCATTTCAAGGTTGGTTCAACGCCAAGGTTCAATCAAAAGACTTAGCGGCGGGCTTTAAACAAATGGAATGAACCATTGAAACATTAAACCATTGAACCCCACTTTAAAGTTCAAAGGTTCAATGAGTTCAAAGGTTAAAAAAAGAGTTAAATGCTCAATGAGTTCAAAGAGGTTCAATCACTTTGAAGAGTTCAACGAGTTTGAAGACTTAGGCAAGTTCTAAAGTTCAATAAGTTCGGCAAACTTAAAGAAAAGAAGGCTTTGAAGAGTGAAGGTTGAACCATTGAACTGTTGAAACTTGAACCAAAATAATTCAATGAGTTTAAAGGTTCAATGAGTTCAAAGGTTTAACGAGTTCAATAAGATCAAAAGACTTAAACGAAAGAAGGATTCGAAGAGCAAAAATTGAACTGTTGAACCGTTGAACCTTGAACACAAAGAATTTAAAGGTTCAATGAGTTCAATAAAGTTTGAAAGAATTAGAAGAACAAAGGATTCAAAGAGAAAAGAATGAACTATTAAACCATTGAACCTTGCACCAAAAGAGTTCAAAGTTCAAAGTTTTAACGAGTTCAACATAAAAGAAAAGGATCCAAAAAATTTGAAGGACCAAAGGATTCTAAGATAGAGAATGAACCATTGAACTTTGAACCAAAATGGTTTAAAGGTTCAAGGAATTTCAAAGTTTGAAAGGGAGTTTTGAGTAAAGGAAGGAAGTAGAAGATTCTAGAGACAAGTTTGAAGATATGGTTCAACCGAAGAAGAAAGAAAGCGATTGAACCAAGGAGCTGAAAGGACCGCCCAAACCATTGAACCATTGAACCGATGCACCTCAAAGGTTAAAAGTAGTTCAAATGACCAGCAACCAGTGACATCCCCATAGATGTCAAATTCAAGGTAATAAAATTCTCGTTTATTTTCAAATATGGTGCGGATCCTTAAAACAAACTTAGCAACCAGTTGAAGAAGAAGCCGAAAGAGCCAGGAGAAAGGGAAGAGATAGCTCGAGAGATTAGATCATGAGGAAGAGATAAAATGCATTAAGAGAAGAGGGAACAAGAGGGAAATACCAAAAATATTTGTACAAAAGTTATTTCAGTAGGTAAAACAATTCACTGAGTGGACATCAAAGAGTGTGGGCACTCAAGGATGCGGCCTATTTTTTTCCATTAAGTAAAGGTGAAGTGGACAGCTTCACAAATATCAGAAAGAGGAATAGGCATCATATACTTTGGAGGAGACATTTGAGATGAATTGACATGCCACAGTTAAAGCCGATGCCCTGTTCTAATATGGCCCCTTGACAAAACTGAAAATGCATTCAAGGCATTGAATGCAGCATGGGCCATTCCATGAAACAAAGTGCCCAAGTCTTTCTCAGAGCGCTATATATTGTAATCTCTTATTTTATGCAAAGGAGATATTTTTGTTATTAGAAGCAAAACTCTACCCAAATTGAAAGGCATTACTAAGACTTTGAGCTCAGATTGTTAATCATATTATGTTATTTGAATGAGAAATCAAGTGACTTTTCAGACTTTGTGCTGGAATAGCTTGTGTTGTTGAGGAAATTTTTCTTATGTCTATTTCTTGAATGCATTTTTGTCCATTTAATTAAATAAGCAAAACTAGTGGAAGTAACCTGGAAAGTGTCCTGAAGCCAACTGTAGGAAGACTTTGAACTGCCACAATTATCTTTAGTGTGTGTGTTTTTAGTTTGTTTCTATGTAAAGGATCTTGGGATGACTTTGTGTGCCCATTATACTTCATATTTCACTCGTTGGTAGTTGAGGTAGAGACTTTGTGCTACACCTCATTCTGTTGGTTATTGTGCCATGTTACATCTACTTATCACTACCAAAAAGAATTCCTATTGTCTACTATAGACCACTTCTGAAAGAAGAGAAGTGCCTTCAGTGTTTTCACCAGAATTATCCTATGTCTATGAACATCATCTTTGAAAAAAAAGAGATGGATGGTTTTGTCCTACTCTTGAGTGTTATTTTTAGCTTATTTATTGTATATATATAGTATATAGTACCTCATAGTTATAGGGAACCTCCCCTTGATGAGAAGAGAGATTTGTCCCTTTTTGATGTGGTAAACCTACACATTTGGCTGATCAATCTCCTTATGCTATGGTTGAAACAACCTATTTTTCCCATCAATTAGTTGGTGACAAAATATTCACCCAACAATTTTTGGTGACTCCACTAGGGAAGAACGCGTAGTTTGAAGCCTCAAGCTTCAAATTGAAGCAGTTCCAGTTCTTTCCATTTCAATTTTACACTCTTGTAGATCCATGATATACATGAAGCCAGAGAGATAAAAGGATTGTTGACCTTATATTCGAGTTGGTACAACAAAGTGATTTTGATCCTTTCCCTTCACCATCTCACCTTCAGTGAACTAGGAGTTTTTCTCTTACAAAAGTTAGGTCTCTATTACAAGGCAAAGCATCTATTTATATTGTTAGCAGAGCTTTGTCAATATATACCCCTCTGACATTTGTTATCCCTCCTTCAATAGTCATATCATGGTAGCTCAAGGCCCTTAGAGTAACTCTTTTGGTCTACTCAACCTTACTCCACCTCTACATGAACTACCTCATAGTTTTATGAATAATTCCCCAAATTCTTTAGTGATGAGAGAGTTCATCCTGATGAACATATTGCAGCTTTCAGCATAGCCTGTGGTGTGATAGGTGTGGAGTATGAGGACGTAATATTCAAGCTATTTATGAAAACATTGTAAGGTGCTACTACATACTGGTTCTATCATCTATAGGCCAAGACTGTGACTGATTAGAACACCCTCAAAGCCAAATTTGAAGTCAAGTTCAAGCCTACAAAAGATGCACATGCCCTATTGGCCTAACTCACACAAATGAAGAAGGATCCTCATGAACCAATGAGAGATTTCATAGCCAAGTTCAATAAGGTGAGGAATAGCAATCCTACCATTTCTCAGCTAACAACTGAGAATCTCAAATGCTTCTTCATCAACTCACAGCTACCTGAAGTGAGTTTCTTGTTGAGATGGGTTGGCCACATAGACCTTGTTACAGCTCAAGATTTGGCCACTGAGGTGGAAGATGATATTATCTTGGCAGGAAAGATAAGAAGAGATCCTAATATAGATAAATATTCTTCATCTTTTGAATGTTCATCTACAGGCACCACTGATCCAATGATGCAAAAGTTGGCAAATGAGTTGCTAGCTCTCAGAAAGCAAATGGCACAAGGGATGTCTACTCCTCCTTCATACCGAGATATACCAAAGAGGACATTCCCCAATCAGTCATACCAAGGAAATGCTACTAGAAATCAAGGGCAACCAAATTATCTTCCTCCCCCACAGGGGAAACTTGCCATTGAGGTAGCTCCAGCCAACTCAGCAATTGGATACCTTGAAATTGAATTGATTTTTTCTTTCCAATTTGAGTTAAACTAGGAAGATGGTGCTGATCTCTTTGTGGAAGACTAAGATGAATCAACTGGTGACTCTAACATTAGTTTCCTAAATTACCAGGATGAACCCAGAAGCAAGTTAGAAGCATTTGATGGATCATACGTTGTATTTACCAGGGCCCAAAACCAGTCAGCTCAACAAGTTGATAAGGGAAAATCAGGGGAAGGATCTCAACCAGTAATTTCAATTGCTAAATGAGGGACTACTCTACCTTTTCAATTAGAGGAACTAGTAATCACTAAAAAATTAAGTACCCCAAACATTCCTACACCTGCTTCAAATTCTCAGACCAGTACCACACCCCCAAAAAACTAGAAGGATGAACTTCCTTCCTCTATTCCCAGTTCTTTCTAGTCATTGATATAATTGACCATGTCAAAAAGACTAAAATTCAAATGACTGAGTTTGAATTCTTTCAATCTAATCCTGAGCAGTTGGATAGATTAGTGGAATGTGTGAAGGATAAAGCTATCCCTATAGGATAAGAAATTTTGAAAGTAACTCCTAGTCCCCCCAAGAACACATCCACCTTGAATAACCTTGTCATTACTCCTCCATCTACCCCTAGGAAGATAGAACCATTTTATGTCTCCTTGTCGATAAATGGACATTAGCTGAACAATTACATCATAGACTCAGTCGCATCTGACAACGTCATGCCCACCAAAGTAGTTGAATCTCTTGGCCTCACGCTGACCAAGACTTTTAGGAGATGTTTCTCCAAGGAAAACAAACAAGTACCTATGTTGGGACAAATCAAGGATGCCCAATTTGCATTTGTAGGATTCCCAGATAAGAGAATTAAGATGACAGTCCTAGTGGCTGACATCCCAACCTCATATGACATTCTTCTTAGGTGAAATTTTTGCATGGATGTTGGTGGTGAGTTAAGTATGGACATGTTTGAAGTGAGGATCTTGATCAAAGGCATCATATAAAGATTGCTCCCTAAGAAGGAGGCAAAATACGTTGTCACTCAAACATCAGTGCCTGAAGCTCAAATGTTGTTTGAGTCTTTAGGTGTGGGTAATTACTTCTTGACTACAGAAGATGTTCCTATCCTAGCTGATGGAACTTCTAAAAATGACAATCTAAAAATTGGTTCAAATAAAATAGTAGAAGGATTTTTAGAACACAATACAAGCCCAGAGGAATCTTTCCCTCTAAATGAAGAAAAATCTAAGGAAAAGTCAGTTTTTGATAATGTGTGGATTCTCAAAGTCGATGGTAGATGTTCTTCTACTAGCTCAGGAGCTAGGATTGTGTTGATATCTCCTCAAGAAGATATTTTTCCCTATTTTTATAAATTGCAGTTCAGTAACACCAACAATACTGTTGAATATGAATCACTACTGCTCAGATTAAAGGCTGCTCAAGACAGGAGCATCAACTCCTTCTCACCAAAAGAGATGTTAAGCTAGTGGTTTACTAGGTCAGGTACCTGTACCAAACCAAAAATAATATATTACACCATTACCATAATCTTATTTGGGATCAAATTGAAAGTTTTGATGCTTTCAACATCTCTGCAATACCCAGGGAATTTAATGACTGAGCTGATGCATTAGCTATTTTTGTAACTCTTTTGGTTCCTCACCCAAATTTTAAGGGAGATAGGTACACTATCAAACTGGTATTTTGAATAAGTGTACCTAATAATGCCAATCATTGGTAAGTGTTCAATGGCGATAACCAAATCATCACCATTTTAGAATAAAAAGACAACTTTAAATAGCTTCACTTTGAAGGCAGTGAGCCTCAAAAACTTGAATAAGCCCCTGAAATAAGTTTAGACGTAGGTGAAGAATTCCTATAGCTAAAAAGAAATAAAATTCCCAAATGATTGGTTTCCCTTGAGAAGCTGTTTGACAAGCACCATGAGTTCATCAAATAACAACAAATGGATTCAAGCTCCTCCCAAGAGTTCGATCAAATAAATTTGGGTACTAAATAAAATTTTAAGATGGTGAACATTGGAAAGTGCTACACTCTGGAGGAGAAACTCAAATTTACTGACCTGCTTCACCATTACATGGATGTTTTGGCATACTCCTATGATGATCTAAAGTCTCTCAAGCCTAAATAAATTCACCATAAAATTCCTTTCAAGAGTGATTCGATGCCTTACAAGCAGAAATTCCAGTAGTGTAATCCAAAAATATCATGTATTATTCTATCTAAAATATAAAAAATGCTAAACGTAAGAATAATTTTCTCAATCCATCATTCCACATAGATTGCAAACATAGTCCCTGTGATAAAAATAATGGCAAAATTTGCCTCTGTGTGGATTTCAAAAACTTGAATCAATCCTCTCTGAAGGATAACTACCCTCTGCCCATCATGGATCAAGTCCTTCAGATGGTGACTGGTTCAAAGATGTTATCAATGCTGGATGGCTTCTCAGGGTATAATCAAGTGGAAGTTGGCAAAGTGGACCAATATAAGACTACCTTCACCACACCTTGGGGCACCTTTGCGTATCGAAGAATGCCATTTGACCTGATAAATGCTAGCACCACTTTTCAGAGAGTAATGGACCTTAATTTCAAAGATGAAATGGGTAAGTTCATTATGGTGTACCTTGATGATTTAACAATCTTTTTCAAGCATCATCTTGATCATGTGTGCCATTTGCAACAAGTGCTAGAATGATGTCACCAGAATGGCATTTATCTAAATCCCAAGAATTCTATTTTTGGGGTAACAAAAGGGAAACTTCTCAGACACATTATATCCTGAGAAGGCATAAACATTGACTCAGAAAGAGTCAAATCCATTTAGGAGCTTACTCTACCCACAAGAAAGACTACAGTTCACTCTTTCTTCAAAAAGGTGAATTTTTTATGAAGGTTCATTCTTGAGTTCATAGAGAAGACTCACCATATTGTGAACATGATGAAGGGAAAGGCCACTTTCAACTGGACTGAAGAAGGAAAATTGGCATTTCAAGACATCAAGAAAACTATCGCCCATACCCTAATTTTAGTTTGTCCAAATTATACCAAAGATTTCACAATGTACAGTTATGCTTCTAAGCACACACTTTCAGACATTCTAGTTCAATAGAACAAAGAAGGTGTGGAATATCCCATATCCTTCATGAGTTGTCCTCTCAAAGCTCATGAACTGAAATATTCAAATCTAGAGAAGCATGCTTATGCAGTGGTAAAGTGTGAAGAACCTCCTGCAGCAGATTACCTCTTACAACAGATTTAATCGAAATATGTGAAAATAAAATAACTCTTACGAATAAAAAAAACATAGAAATCTTATATTGATCACATGCCACTTCGAGAGGGAAACCTCCTTTGAGCAAGCTCAATACAATAAATGCATGGATGCCTTCATTAGCCTCAACACTTATATACTAACTCTATTATAAAAACTACTACTTCCCTTGTATGTGTTAGGAACCCAAGGAAGCACCATTGATTACTAAGCAACTAAACATGCAGAATTAACCAGAAGTAACAAGTAACTAGAAATCAAAAACAACACAGAATATGAGAGACAATACCCAATTGTATTAATACTCATCCAGAAAAGAATACAATAAAGAAGATGCCACTTCTTCTTCACACCTCTCAGAGGCTTCCCACACCTCAAGCGTACAATAATTATTTCCTCAAATATCTCTCTCTTACGGTCCCAACACACAACTCAAACACAGAGTTGGTGTTCACCTCCAACCAATCAGTATCCACTACTGCCAGTACACAAGTGTTCCACGCACTCCACAAGTACTCCACGCACTCCACAAGTTCTCCATGCACTCCAAGTACTCAACGTACTCCAAGTAGATCTCCCCTAAACTTGCAACAACTTGCAACTCAAATGATCTTACTTATGGAAGGATCTACCTTGCCTTACTCTATGCTCTCTAATGTGTTGCTGTCACCTTTGATCCTGATGCCACATGCAGATCTCCTTTGACCTCACACACACACCTGTTATCATGTAGATCTCTCTACACCCTAAAGAACCCTTGTCCTTGCCTCACCAAGTCCTTATGATTCTCCAAACTAGTACCCCAGTGGATCTTCTCCCTGATCTAGCACACCTGCAGACCAACTTGATCATACACACTCGGCACCCCTGTGGAACTAGGAGGAACACCCTTGCTCTCTTCACACACAGAAAGAGCTAACCTTGCTCAACTCAACTAGCACAAATTACAATACAGCCCATGAGTCTATTATATAGATCTCATGCAAACAATAATTAGACATCTAATTAAAATAATTAGATCCACAGCTCAAGACTATAATTGGCCTCTTAACATGCAAACACTCAGTTCGTTAACAAACTATTCGTGCAACTGATAGTTCTAGAACTGCATAGGTGATCGACGTTGGTCCTTGTCAGGCTGGAGATGACCGACGTCGGCTGATCAGACTGACATCGGTTTCCCTGCAACTTAGCAACCTCTCAACAACCTCCTCCATGTCTGCAACAGTGAAGATTTTAGCTCCACAACCTAATAGTATGTGGGATAATTCAAATATGCTCTAAGGGATGACTTACAAAGCATATGCATCCATAGCAATTATTACACTAATACTAAAAAGAGAAGGGTAAGGCACGGGTTCTTAACACCCCCTCCCCCTTAGAAAAAGCTTTGCCCTCAAAGCTTCAGATGTGAGAATTGTTGTTGAAGCTGGAAGAGGGGTTCTCATGTTGCATCTTTTGGTTGCATGCCGTGCCATTGAATTAAGACCTCTGTGATGGAGCGGGATCAGAGTTGGTAGGTGTGCCTATCCAGGATTGCTTCCAGCTTGAGAACAATGGAGCCTTTATTATCAAGTGTTGGTAAAACTGCCTGCTCTCAGATGTTGGATCCAAGAACTTGCTTCAAATAGGAGACATGAAAGATGAGATGAACGTGGGAGGAAGGTGGAAGCTCTAACTTGTAAGCAACTGACCCAATCTTCTGGAGAACCTTATATGGCCCATAAAACTTTGGAGCAAGCTTTTGGTACCCTTTTAGTTTTAGTGATGATTTCTTGTATGGCTGCAAACGAAGAAAGACCATATCACCAGGTTGAAAGGTACGCTCAGAGTGGTGTTGATCAGCCTGTTGCTTCATTCAGTTTTGTGCCATGTGGAGATTTTCCCACAAAGTGTATAGAATCTGATCTTGGTTTTAGAGAGTAGTGTTAACTACCTAAAATGGTGAGTTGTTAGGATTATATGGAAGAAGTGGTGGCAGTGCTTGACCATAAACTGCTTCATAGGGAGTCATTTTGGTGGAAGTGTGGTATGAGGTATTATACCACCATTCAACTAGGGGAAGCCACTTGGCCCATTAATGTTTTTGTTCTTAAGGAAAGCAACGAAGGAAGGTCTCCAAGTATTTATTGACTATTTTTGTTTGGCCATCTATTTGTGGGTGGTACCCAGAGCTCATTCTCAACTGTGTGCCTGTGTGACAAAATAGTTCCATCCAAAAATGGCTGGTGAAAATGGCATCATGATCTGAGATAATTGAAGAAGGAATGCTATGAAGATGGAAAATTTGATCCAAGAAAACTTGTGCGACTGTGGAGGCTATGTATGGGTGGCTGAGTGCACAAAAATGACTATATTTGGAGAGGCGATTGACTACGACTAGGATCACTATCTTTCCCCTAGATTTAGGGAGGCCCTCAATGAAATCCATGGAAATATCTATCTAGATCCTAGTAGGAATGGGCAAAGGCTCGAGAAAATCAAGATTCAATGTGGTTTCACCTTTGTTTCATTGGTAGGTATCACATTCGGCCACCATCTATTTAATTTTGGCTTTCATGCCTTTCCAAAAGAAGTGTCGACGTGCCCACTCATAGGTTTTGAGAAATCCTGAGTGCCCTGCTAAGAGGGAAGCATGGATTTCATAAAATATGGCCTGATGTAGGTCTAGACTTTGGGAAAGCACAAGATGACCCTTGTATTGCAAATAAGCATTGTCCCATGAATAATGTGTTACTGCAGAGGGGTCAGTGGCCAATTGATAATGAGGTGGCATAAAGAGGGATCATTTACATACCCTTGTTGGATAGATTCTAACCATTTTAGAATGGGCATAGAGATGGCAGAGAGGGAAGGCTAGTCCTCGAAGGTTCTTGAGAGAGCATCAACCACAACATTGTCTTTTCCCTTCTTATAGGTGATCTCATAATCATAACCCATGAGTTTGTTGACCCACTTCTGCTGAGCTGGGGATGAGACTCGTTGTTCCAAGAAATATTTCAAACTCTGATGATCAATTTTGATGCAAAAATGATTTTCCAGTAAGTAGGGTCTCCATTTTTGTACTGCATGTAAAATTGCCATCATTTCCTTTTCATATGTAGACAAAGTTAGATTGTGGCCAGAAAGGGCTTTGTTAGTGAAGGCAATTGGTCGGCCCTTTTGGAGAAGAACAACACCCAAGCTGATGCCACTAGCATCACTTTTGATGGTGAAAGTTTTGGTGAAGTTTGGTAGTGCCAAAACTGGTGTGCTACACAGCCTGTTTGAGTTTGATGAATGCCTGATCAGCTATTACACCCCATGTGAAAGCATCCTTCTTCAATAAAAAAGTCAAAGGAGCCATGATCTTTCCATAATCTTTGATGAACTTACGATAGTATCCTATCAGGCCTAAGAAACCATGAAGGCTCTTGAGGGTGGTTGGTCGAGGCCAATTCTGCATAGCACTAATTTTTTCTGGGTCCACATAAACCCCATTGGCTGAAACAATGTGCCCCAAATAGTTGATTTCCTCTTGACCGAATGAACACTTGGATTGCTTGGCACATAATTGATTGTCTGCTAACAGTTGTAATGCCCTGTCAATATGTTGTAGATGCTCAGCCCATGTACGGATATAGAACAAAATGTCATCAAAGAAAACTAAAATAAATTGATGAAGAAAAGGCCGAAATATTTTATTCATGAGTGCTTGAAAAGTGGAAGGGACATTTATAAGGCCAAATGACATGACAAGGAACTCGTAGTGACCTTCATGCGTATGGAAGGCTATCTTGGGAATGTCATCAAGATGCACTTGGATTTGATGATAGCTAGAATGTAGATCCAACTTGGAGAAGAATTTAGCCCCATGGAGCTCATCAAGAAGCTCATCAATGATAGGAATTGGGAATTTATCCTTGATAGTGAGGTGGTTAAGGGCTCAGAAGTCAATGCAAAGGCACCATGACCCATCTTTTTTGTGGACAAGAAGCACTGGGGAGGAATATGGGCTGGTGCTGGGGTGATAACTCCAGACTTGAGGAGTTCTTGGACTAAGTTCTCAATTTTAGTCTTTTGCATATGGGGGTAATGGTATGGTCCGATGTTGGGTGGGATGCTTCCTAGAAGGAGAGGAATGCGGTGATCTTCAGAGCATGAAAGGGGCAAACCTACTAGTTCTAAAAAAATGGTTGCATGCTTATCGAGTATGGCTTGTAAATCTGTAGGGTGGTTAGTAGCAGTGGGGGGCTAGATTTGAATGGAATGCAGCTATGTAATGACCCCATGTGAGCCTTTCTTCAAAAGTTTTTCCATGCGATGAGAACTAATGATGCTAGCAGATCTTGGTAATAACCCTTTTAAGGTGTGCTTCTGACCATTATCTATGAACTGCATCCAAAGCTTAAATAATTCCCATAAAATAGGTCCTAATGTGTGAATCCATTTTGCCCCTAAAACCACATCACACCCTCCTAAAGGTAGGGCAAACATATCAGAGAAAAAATTATAATCGCCCATTGTAATACGCACATTTTGACACTTTCCTTTACATGGCAATGTGTCCCCATTAGCAATCATGACTTCAAAGCCATAACAAGGGTATATAAATCATTCTACTACCTTAACAATGCGAGGATCAATGAAATTGTGAGTACTGCCTGAGTCAACGAGGATTGTGAGAAGGATCTTTTTGAAGCACCCTTTGACCTTCATGGTTTGGGGAGTGGTGACACCTGCTAGTGCATGCACTGAGATCTCAAGTTGAGTCCCTTGAACCGTTGGGTCCTCTTCAATTCTAGGTTCTTCTTGAGCATTTTCAAATTCTAGAATATCAGGCTCGTTGTCCACCAAATCTTCAAATTCTAGAATATCAGGCTCGTTGTCCTGCTCTGGTGGTGACTCCACATCTAGCAAGTAAATTTTTTTTTGGATGCACCTGTGACCCTTAACCCATTTGTCATCACAATTTTAACATAATCCTTTCTCTTTGTGAGCCCACATCTTTGCCTCAGTTAGGTGCTTGATTGGTGTGGTTATCATTATCCACTGATTCACTGTGTTCTTTGCTGGTGAAAAGGTGGGAGGTCGACACTTTGTGGAGAGTTTATCTTCTGCTAATTTAGCTAGACCCAAAGCATCCATCATATTTTTAGGTCAAAACATTTTTACCTCTAAGCGGATTGGCTCTTTGAGGCCACTAACAAAGCAGCTTTTGAAGAAGTCATCTGACAACCCTTCAGTGTGATTAACGAGTTTTTCAAATTCAATCTAATATTCACGAACAATACCTATTTGATGGAGTTTGGTGAGAGTTCCTGTGAAATCCTTGAATGATGAGGGACCAAACCTACCCAGAGTTAAGGATGCAAAATTTGACCAATCAGGTTCATCATTTGTCTTGAGATACCAATGGTACCATTGAAGTGCTTCTTGTTCCAAATGAAAGGAAGCGATTGGGACTTTGTTTGCAAAATAAGTATTATGGAGGTTGAAGAATTGTTCAGCTTGATATATCCATCCTATAGGATCTGTACCATTGAACCATGGAAAGTCTAGCTTAGGTCCACGTGAGAAGTTAGAAGCAAAGGAGCGATACTTTGAAGAAGACTCCTCCTTATGCACTCTATTGAGCAAGATGTTATTATGTTGATTCAAGCCACGCATCATATCGATTAAATCTGTAACCTGAGATTTCAATGTGGTGATTTCTTCCTCCATGATTTTTGTGCATGCACGAGTGGTGACCATAACCAGTTGTTAATAGCTGGGGATCCTTTGCATTCCCTATCGTGATGCAGGGTGGGGTTCGAGGCAGTGCCCTAAAAATTTTTTTTAGAGGCTCTATTTTTTTTTTAATACCTCATTGTATTTGGTTGTTTGATCTGATTTATCTTCATTTTTCCAATACCTTCTTTCCTTGACTGATGATTGATCTTCAATTTATGATTGTCCTTGTTCACATCAACCTTTATCTTGTCTTGAGTTACATGTTTTCATTCTTCTTTGTATCTAAGACTAGTTCTATCACATGCATGCTTTTGACTACTCATAATATTGTAAAGATCATTTGAGATCTTTTCAAACTTTATAAATGAATCCACCTTACAAGATGTCTTATCTAACTCATCTTTTAATGACCTAATTTTAATCACATACTTTAAGCACTCATCTTATTTGTATTTTAAGCTTGTATACATAGTTTCAAATTGACTATTGAGGTGCTTAACATATCTTCATGTTCCCTAGTGTCATCATTCTTGCTTCAAACACATTAAATTGTTCTTCATAGTCCTTGATTTGTGGCATCATCTTCTTGTTCTTTTTCTTCTCAATCTTCAAATCTTAAAGAGAATTCATCAATTCATCTTTATTATCTAAATCATCAAATGTATCTTTGCTCATAGCTTAATTTAGTTTCATCTACAAAGACTCTATCTCTGATTGATACATGATACACTCCTCATCCTAACTCTTTACTTCTTCATTAAGAGTATAAACCTAAGTTGCAAGTTGTTAGGTGATCTCATCATGATCCTTGACCTCATTACTCAGCCTTCCTTCAAAAATTTCAATTTTTTCCTCATACGACTTGATCAAGGAATCTTTTTTTTTTGTTCTCTATTTGTAATAACTTCATTTCTTCCATAGTATCTAGATATTTATCTTCAAGAGTGAATTTATCATCTTCTTCCTCTAAACTATCTCTACCAAAGAAATATTTGCTTAAAGAACATTCACCTTCATCATTATTAAAATCCATGAACAATTTCTCCTTATCCTCATTATGAAAAGAATCATCATTGTCATATGTGTTTACTTATTCTTTTGTAGATGAGTTACTATTGTATTCATGATAAAGGCTCTTACTACCTTTGTATGATTCATTCTTTCCATTTTTCTTACTGAAAAACTTTATGTACTTGCTAGGACCCTCAGATTTCTTGTGTTCATCCTCATGAGATTATTTATAAGCTTATTTTTATTCAAACTTGTCTCTACCTAGACATCTAGTTGTAAAATGACCAACTTTACCAAATGAAAAACATTTAAAAGGAAGTCTTCCTTCATACTTACTTGATCCTATATTCAATTTTATTTCAATCATGGATTCAAGTTGATCTTCATTAAGATCAAAATCTTAAAGACTTAATTTATTCTTCTTAGCTTTTGTCTCCTTGATCACCTTAAAGGTTGTTTCCTTCTTAGGATGTTTATCCTCATCAACTCTCATCTCATAGGTAGTAAAAATGCCATGTAGTTCATCTATTTTCAACTGAGTGAGATCATGACTTTATTTTATAATAGAAACTTTTAAATCAAACTTAAGTGTAAGAGTCATCAATACCTTATGTACTATAGTAGCTTCATCAATCACCTCTCCAAGACCTATGATCATATTTTACTACTTGATCAACCCTTAGAAGATAGGATGCCATAGTATCTTCTTCCTTCATTTTGATACCTTTAAATTACTTTTGGTAGGTTTACAACTTAGCCATTTTTACCTTAGAGTCTCCTTCATAGATAGTCTGTAATTTTGCCCAAATTTCCTTGGTAGACTTACAATGGATCACTTTGGTGAACTCAACCTTAGATAAAACACAAATTATAGCATTCATAGCTTTAAAATTATTTTCACTCAACTTCTTGTTAGTAGCACTAGTTGGAGGAGTAGTTGGTGTAGTATAACCATCTATGATAGATTGCCAAGTATCAAACCCTAGAAACATGATGTATGTCCTCATCCCTATACTCTAGAAAGCATAATTTGACCCATTGAAGAATGGTGCTTGATTTTTATGGAAACCTTCTTTTGTTGACATGTCATAGTATAATTTAGAACACCTTTAAGTGGTTAAACTTGAAATGAAGGTCCTACTTTGAAACTAATTATTGGAGGTATAATCATTGAGAGGGGGATGAATCAGTGATATAAGATATTTCAAAATTCAATTTTAATCCTTTCAAAATCTTAATTAATGACCAAAAACATTCATAAAGCATACAATATTTTCATAACCATGAATAAAAAATATGATTCAAGATCACATACATATCATAAGATCTACGTGAGAAACCCTCCTGGGAAATAAAACCCACTCTCAAGCCTAAAAACACATGGACTATTTGTCCTATAATATGATCACAAACATAAGACATTTTAGTGAAGCACCCACTTCACAAGGAGTACCCACCACTAAGTATGAATAAGCACCTACTTATTCTAGATGTTGAGCACCCACACAACACCTTATGAAATCAACAATTCTAAAAATCTGATTATATTTCAATCTAATTGGAGAAATAATGTATAACACCTCTCTATCAACTCATCACACACACTCAAACTTGATCATATAAGAAATGTATCTAAATACACCTTTTAGATAACTCTAGGATTCTTCGTTCATCCTCAATCTAATTTATACTTTAGCCCATCCACTAAACACATTCCCTTTTATCTCTTTCCTTCATCTCTATCTTTTGCTCTCTCAACACATTCACATTCAAATCTAGAAACCATTACATTAACCTTCACTCTTTATAGAGTCATCATGAATATCAACATCTAGGTCAGCCATAAAACTTGACTTAACCCTTAAGACTTATATCATGCTAACACATAGATCAACACCATCCTCAAAAGTTTGCAATAGCATCTATGGGTCACACTTAATCAGCTACACCTTTCAATTAGGCCTTAGTAGCTTTTATAGGTCTCATGGTGACCTATTACTCATTTTAGCACTTCATTAAGAAAATCAAGAACATAAGATCACTTTCAAATACAAGGGTCCAATCCATATGACCTCTAAGACATCTTAAAGTGATTTTTCCCACCAAAACACTCTTTTTCTAAAGCATAAATTATTTTAAAAATAGTTTTGTACACAGTAGCACTATGAACAAATAAATAGTAAGTTTCCAACTATAATAAATATATTTGTATGAATATTCAAACCTTTAAACTAATTTTTATGGATAGCCCTTGAAACTGTCTACAACTTTGCTTTTTATACCACCATGAAACTTATCTTGGATCAAAATATATAGCTCAAAAACTATAGACTAGTTTTCCTTCATTAATTAAATATTCAAATTCTAACAATCATTGTATAAATACTAAACATTAGACACTTTTTCATCATCTCATGCTCCTTAGGAACTTTGAAAAAATACACTCCATCGATCTCCTTAAAATTATCTTGACTTTAACCTACAATCACTGACCATTGATCTTAGATCCTTGCTTCCATGATCGTGTCACTTGGCAACTCTACATGCCTTCTGTGCACCTTTTACCATTCAGTCAGCATGCTTACATCACTTGGTAGTTTCATGTGAAATATGAGCACTTTGTTGAATTGTTGACTCAATAGGATCTATTATTTCATAACTACATGATCACGTGCTCACCATTTATATCTATCTGACAGGTTTCATGCTCATCATAGATCTTTATCATTCGATTAAATGCTCATCGTTAGTCTATCGTAACTATTTGACCCCAGACTTCAACGTAGTTAAACTTGATGGTTTCTGGTCTATCATAGTCTATAAAATCAACTTTGAAGGTTTATAACTTGAGCTAAAAAACATTTCAAGAGTCCAAATCTTTAGGGTAGCTTCTTGGCACTATAGACACCATCTCCATGAAAACCTTTGACCATTATTGACTTTTTGAGTACCTACAGTAAATGCATAAACTTATTGGTTCATTCATATCTACATGATGTGCAGTGATGATCTAGCTTCTCTTAAGATAAAATATGCATATTTCTATTTCTAAATGATCAAATGATACATTAGAAGTTCACCAAGACATCTATGGATGCCTCACAATCTCTTTTTTGTCCTTACTAATTTGCACATATGCCATATATTTTATAAGCTATCAAACACAACTTCTTTATCATTCACACACTAGTACCACATGCTCTCTTTGACATCAATGAAAATCTAAGACATAGAAGACCATGCTCAACAATTTGGTGAGATCTTATGACACATTATCACCAAATAAGGAATTGCAATCGACCCAGATAGAGTTCAAGGGATTTTAAAGATTGTGTTCCCAAATAGTAAGAAAGAGATCAAGTATTTCTTTTAGAAGATAAATTTCATAAGGAATTTTATCTTAGGCTTTGTATAAATTATTAGACCTTTGAATAAAATTCCCAAGAAAGATCCTAAATTGGAATGAACACTAAAGACCTGAAAGTCTTTTCAAGACATTAAAGATGCAATATCTTAGGCCTGGGTACTAATAAGTCCCAGAATTCACTAAATATTTATTCTTGTATTCATTTACTTCATAACATGCAATTGACACTATGATTACTTAAAGGAAGGATGAAAGTGATCATATTATTTCATTTATGAGCATAAATTTAAAAGAAGCAGAGCTCAAATATTCCATTATAGATAAGAAAATTTGTGTCCTTGTCAAAGCGGTAAAGAAATTTTGACACTACATCTTGAGAAATAAGACTATCATCATTGTGTTGGACCCTACCATCAAACTCACTTTAAGGAAAAATAAATTCATAGAGTGTAGAGGAAAATAGATGGAAAAATTGTAGGAGTTTGACATAGAAATCAAGCCTACCAAAATTTTTAGAGATGAGGACATCATTCAGCTTATGACTCAGCTTGACCCACACATCACCATTGAGAAGGTCTATGAACCTCAAGTATCTAGTGGATATTGGCATACTAACATCATTCAATATTTACTCATAGTTACTTGTTCTTTGAAACTCAATAGAGAACAAAGGATAACTTTGAGGCTCAATGTTGTTCACTACATGATTGGAAAGGGGATTCTCGATAGAATGAATTATGAAGGTATCTATCTGAGATGCATATCATAAGAAGAAGATCAAGAAATTATAGATAAATTACACTTAAATATAAGTAGTGGTCATCCATATGAAAATACCACAGCTCATAAGATCCTCAAAATGGGATATTATTGACCAATAGTCTTTAACGATGCACATGTTCATGTAAGAATATGCCATAAATACTAGGTCTTGATAAAAAGATAAGTACATGCAACAATGTCATTGTAGCTTGTTATTGAAGGAAGACCATTTGTTTAATGGTACTTATACTTCATCAATGTCATTAACCTAAATTCTTCAATTGGCCATAAATTTATACTCATTATCATAGATTTTTGCACTCGATGGACTTAAAGGCTTCAGAGTTTAGGTATATAATTAAAAATAATAATCATGATCATGTTACCACTAAATAATTCTATCAGGTATATAAAAGCTTCTCTCATTAATCCATTTAAAATTAGAAAATTTTATTATTTTCATTATATCAAATACATTTCTTATGTTAATACTTATTTAAAGTAATACCATCGATATATATGTAGCTAGCATGGATAATCTGGTAGAATTCTCACATACACTAGCTCATTATGGTTTTTGTTCTCCTTATTCCAACCATATTCTTAAAAAAATGAAGGAAAATGAGGACCAATGCATCCTAAAAGAGTGATCAATAAACTTAAATAAAATCTAAAGGTGATCAAAGGATCACATGATAAAATAAGATCAATGTATCAAGCATCATGTAAAGATACATGAGGAGAAAATAAGAGAAATCAAAGGTGTCTATGTTGAAACTATGGACACCTAGATGGTAGCATAGTAATGCTTGATCTTTCTTAATTTTAAATATATTTTTAAAGAAACTAGAATGAAACCTATAGTTATTCCAAGTCTTTGCTAAAATCCTCACAACAAGAGTAAAAAGAAAATCACTTTATCACACATTGGTCCAAGGTATGAACAAAGCAAGTATGTTATATGAGATTGTTTGGAGTCTCTTTCATGTCTTTGTATCAATTATTCCCTTGTTAAATAGTTAATGTTTTATTTGAAAATTTCTAACCAAAGGTTTTGGGTTTTCAAATACTTAGGAGTATTCACTATGTGAGTCACCATTTATTGTAATAAACATACCCATATTCAATTTTTCTTTTAAATAGGGACCCACCATATTATGAAAGGTCAAGATTTATTTTAAAAATATTATTTCATAAATATTTATATATGCACCTAACTTAGTTGTTCATTATAAACGTAAATGGATATTTTCACATGTTTAGTTTATTCATACTAATTTATTAATACTCTTCAAAAGTTTTTCATATACATAAGTTTTCTGAACATGTGTAGTGATTATAAAGTTTATATCTTTGTGTATTTTTCCTTTTTTCAAAAGTGTCATTCAAAACTTTGCCTAAAATTTATGCATGTCTTAGGCATTTCATTTATCGTGGATTATGTTGAAACTCTAGCACTTTGCAACTTTTGGTCTTCGGCAAAAGTGTTCAACATTTAGGCTTTAGGGAAAATGGTTGATATTACTATTCATTATAGGTATTCAAAGAAAATGTTTAGAAAAATTAATAGGAGAAATTATTTAGAAGTGATCTTCAAAAATTTTGTTCATAGGTCTTTGTCAAGATTTGGTCTTCCATAAAAATATTCATAATTGCACTTCAAAACCTTATTTCATCATCTTTGTCTCCAAAAAAAATGGTCAAAAATTAAATTTCAAAACTTTTAGTTTGGAACTTGGCCTTCGAAGAAAATGTCCTTCACAGTGTTTGCAAAAGATGTCCGCCATATATATTCAGAACTTGTGTTCATGAGATGTGTTTGTGTCGCAAGAATTTGGGTTGACCCTGTTCCGATGCAACATATGATACTAGACTCTTGAAAGCTTTCATGATAGATAAATTTGAGTTAAAGGAGTGATAAGATGACATTTTTAAAAGGAAACAACGTGGCATTCCTCTAAATGTCTATAAGACCTATGTGGTATACCCACCAAAATAAAGTGGCAAAGTTTGAATTAAATGAGTAAATAATCTGAGAGACATTGGGCATTAATGTCACATGAACTAAAATTGAATAATAAAATATATATCATCAAATTCAAATAAAATATTGTGTCCATTAATCACTAATAATCCTAAGCGAATTTGCATCCCTGAGATAACTTGAAGCCCTAACCCAACATCTAAACTGTGAATTACTTCCATAAGAGCCAAGCCATTTACTTGAAGAACTAGAACTCTATGAGCATAAAAAATTAATGATTGATTCTTCATCTAGGAATTTATGGGAGTCTATCCACCTTATAGGTTTTCAATCAAGGACTCCATGGAGTACATAGATAATTTTTTATTTGACAGTGCTCAATTATGAGTATTCCAACTGTTTATCTCTATGGAACATAATTGCAAAGTAGACATGCATACATGTGAAGAAAATATAATATCAACACAAAGGAAATTGGTCATATATTTACTCCCACTCAAATGATAAGTATTAACCTACGTAGTATCCAACCCTGATGTGATGCCATGCATCGACTTACTATGGGATTTGTTCTTTATGAGAAAGGTAACTGGTGGCACTTTTCTACATCACATGGAGCATAAAACTATCATCACCTACATTTCAAGTGATGTCTTTTATAGGTACCTATATTTTTATGTTGTATATTTTATGTTTGACTTACATAAAGTTGTATCATGGAAGAAGAATAAAATAATTAAAAAAACATTGAGCAAATAGATTATCTTGGGGGAAACTATTGTCCTCAAGGAAAATTTGTCAGTACTTATCACCATGTTTTGGATGGGAGTTCACATTGAAATGTATATTTTGAACAAGTTGTATGGCTATGATAGCATCCACTTTCTTTACCTAGAGTGGGTACCATTTCTACATTTATTGATGACTTCAAATCTGACTTTCACCCTCAAATAAATAATTAGTGTCAGGTTGTAGGAGCAAGTATTGCATAAAGATAAGAGGCCCATGGAAGTTATTTATACATGGTGTCTTACCCTTTATATTCAATCATGGGCATAGTCTATGTGCATAATAGATCATTTTGGATCCTAGATCCATATTACATCAAAAATTAGATATGTGATTCCTACTCATTTATGCACATCTATGTATATACAATGAATATAATCAAAATTGTAGAAGATGTATATACCTAGGTATGGAGGGATATCCATGAAGTACCATTACCTTGAATATCAAAAAGCATTACTAACACATTGATTCCAAGTGGAGAATATTATCTCTACCCAAACTATATTGTGATCATGGTTTCATGGAACAAGGTTACCCACTATGTTTCCCAAAATATGTGCCAGATAAATTAACTAAGCAAGAGATTGCATACTAGTTTTGGTGGGGCATTGATGAATATTTAAAGAAGAAGAAGAGAGAATTTCATGGTTCTCATTTGATGATCCATAAAATGTGATATGTCAACTAGAAGAATTCAAAGAGGTTGGCAAGTTTAGGGAGTATTATTCATTGGCCACCCTACCATATAGAGATTAGGACCCTCATGGTTGGATTTAGAAACATATCCAAGGTATGGGTATTCCATACCAACATGAACCTTATGACTATAAAGTTTTATTTTTGAATGTTAATAATTATGTTTAGGTTTTAGAGAGGGCTCAGATGGATGGACTAATCGAGGAGCTTTTGAAAATAATAAAAGGATAGCCTCTAATTTCAATTGCAGATGCACAAGTTAGGATTCTACCTCTAAGTAGATGTGTTACTATAGAATTTTGGAATAGTAGGCCTTATCAGCCCTCATTAAACAAAAGAGAACCATATCAAATGCCACCCATCATGATGACTATTTTAAATTAAGGGCTTTGGGTGGAAGAGGTTCTTAATATTACAGGTTCTCTTGGGAAAGAAAAAGAGCCAATTGCATTGATTCTACTAATTCATAATATTTTAGTCTAGTTATTTCTTCTTTAGCTCATATGATTGTAAGTGTTTAAATCCCAAATTCCACAACTTATATGGATCCATCCTCAACTAAAAAATTAACCCTTTCTTACAAACGGAATCCTAAGGCCCATGTACCTCCTATGAACACAATTATTGACACACCATCTATAGAAGGACTAAGGGGAATGAACAACCATCCATGAGAAGTGATCTTATTGATGAAGATGAGGAAAAAGAGTTGCAAAGAGATAAGGTTCTAAGCCTCCAAGGAGAAAAAGGAAGAGCACTACTAGAAGTGGATAAATCAAGTGTGGATATGGCTCTAGCTATCTTTTTAATTCCCATTATTTATACAATTCTAGTTATGTCAATTATTTTTCCCATGTTTATTAATTCATTTGATCATGTCTCTCTTAGTCCTAATGTCCAACCATCCCTAGTGGTTTCCAAGATTGAAGTTTTTATTTCTAGTCCTATTGTCTCTACAACCCCAACTATTTTTTTAGTTTTAGTTGTGTTTTCATCATTAGTTGTATCCACTTCCATAAATGTTACCTCTATCATTCCCTCAACTTCCCATAAGTCTAAAAGGGTTCACACTAAGAACACTAGGGGATCCATGGTAAGTGCACAATTACATGTGTCTTCCACCCAATTAGGCTTGCCAATGACTTATTTTAGTCCTATCTATACCATTTTTATAGTTTCATCCAAGAAATTCAAGAAGAAGAAGCTTTTATACATAGTCCATACAATGCCCTAGTTTGGTGGTGTTAAATGGTCTAATATCAATTAGTCATCACTACCAAACCCCTTCCATATAAAAGCCTTGAGGCAATCTTCATAAGACATATTGGCTAAGACTACTACCAAGGATACTCAACCAATCAACTCCACTCAGTTGGTGATCCTACATTGGGCCATAGAATTAGAAGTCGAAGCCTCTCAAAGGTAAAATTTAATAATAACTGAGCTGCCCAATGTAAGTTCAATCTTTGATAAATCTACAAGGAGTATCCAAAGAGTCAAGAAGAAGAAGATCAAAGATGATTGTGGTAGGGGCATAGTTTTGAAAGAGAGACAAGATGTCTTTTTTATATCTAAGAGAAATAATAGGAGACTTGGTCAGTCTCCTTAAAATGAAGATTTTAGATCTTATTTGTAAATATATAAAGGAGATTTTCTCAAACTTCATGAGGGGACTGAGAAAGCTATAAAATAGTTGCAACAAGAATTAGAGCAACTCTGAAAACAACAACAAACTATTCATGTTCTTAGATAAATTAATAAAAATGTACATAACACAGCCTCAAGATTATATAATATCCTAGATGTTATTGGTTCAATGAGGGTTGAATTATCTCCTCATTATTGAGACAATCAAATTATTTAATTATTTAAAAGAAGATGAAAATAAATTAATATTTATTATTTTGTACACTACCAATAAGGCTTATATCCATTTAAACTTTATGACACCATTAGAGTCATCATGTGCCCTCATTTTGGTTTTCATTTGGATGTAGAAGGCAAAAAATAAGGTAAAAAAAGTTGAAATCTTTTAGGTCAATTTTAGAGCCCCCAAGGCTAAACAAGCACATTTAATGGAGGAAGTAAATAGGGTACATCATCCACTTCTTTTGAACATGGATATCATCATATTTTAACATGAAACCAATTTCAAATTTTATCAATAATTGGAGGCTAAAAAGAAGGCTAAAACCACATATTCCATCTCAAATCCACCTAGCTCGACTCTGCCTCCTAGGTCAACTCTGCCATCAACTTCAATGCCAACTATCACATCAAGTTTAGCCATGTAATCACCAAATTTGAATAAGTCTTGGTTATCTAAAGTTAATTTTATATGTAATTTTTCATGTAAGATTAATCTATATAATTATATTTTATTCATACTTCACGTATGCATGTGGTAGTTGTTGACTAATATACTTACACCCTTGTGAAGCTAGTTTTAGGATTTCACAGTTTGAAGTAACATGGAGATAATCCTATGCTATGGGTGGCATAATAGGTGGATTTAATCTCTATATTATAAGGTATATCTCCCCTTGATGTATCAATTCATATCTCTACTCTATACTACCAGCTTGCAAAGGAAAAGAGAAGAAGGAAAACTAAAAGGAAAACCTATCTAACTGAGGTGATACACCAAAATATGTCCTCCACTTATGTAGTATTCACTAATAAAGTTGAATAAGAACATAAACCTGATTGTACTTCTCAAATGAAAGCCTCCAAACATCAATGTTTCACACAGAGGCTTAGTCTTGATGCATGATCTAAGGCAATTAGTCAATAGGTCTCTCAAGGAAACTAAAGAGAGCTCACACTTGCCATATATACAAGATGATTGAAGCACATTATGAAAATTTTAAAAATTATATAACACCTAAAAATAGGTAAATAGGAAAGGACAAGATGAGAGGAAGTATATACTATCACTATCATTCATCAACTAACCATAAAAATACATTAAACACAAGCTTTGAGGAGGCATGAATTCAATATCATTCATTAAAAATAGGTAAGTACATGTTTTTTTTTTAGAATGGCCTTGCCACAACTCAGGTTAAGGATTTTTTTCAAATTTCAAAAATAGGCTTACATATAGTAAACTAAGAAAGAGGCTATAGAGAGACATGAGCCCCAAAAACCAAGAAATATGACATTTTCTTAATCCTTCTTGAAACCCAACGTAGTATTCCTTGAATATCTCTCATATTTATTATAAAAATTATCATAGGGGTTTATATGAGGCTTTTTAAAAAAGTTTAAGGAGTATTGAGAATTCATATTTGATGTTTGACTAGCACATCCTCCTAAGTCTTTGCTTGCACACCCTCCATTCTTGGTGAAGAAGAGTCTTCTTCCTTAAAAATAGGTCTTGATCCATGAAATTAGGTCATCATGACTTCATTAACTATTAATTTAAACATTATTTTAAAACATTCATAGAGTCTCTCCATTGGTTGAGGTTGCTTAGGATTCTTTTATGCACCTTTAACTTTGTCTTTTACACCCTAGGCATTGGAAGGAAGGAAGGCTTTTTAGGAGTCTTTAAGACCTTTTCTAATTTTTAAACCTTATTAAATAATTTAATTTACTTCATAAAAACTTGAATAGGCATAAATGGGAATGATAAAGATCAATAAATCTATTGGAAAACTTCTAAGCATCATTTACTTGTATTTCAACACTTGATTCCTTCACATGAGCAAAAGAAAAGGAGAGAGAAAGAAGAGTTTTGATTTGAACCATAGAAATTCCTTACATGGAAGGATTCTCAAAAAAATATTAGACTTGGAACAAAGTATTTTTAACCATCAAGTATTCCAAAAGATTCAATTTTGTTCATATAGCATGCTTTAACACTCATTCCTTGTAGCCCTAAAAACCTGTAAAAATCCTCATAAAAATTATTTTAAAAATCAAATTGTAAAATTGGGAATATTTTTTATTACCCTCTATCCCCTTCTAGATCCACACAAAATTTCATGATTAGACTCCAAGTGTAAGTACTCTTTTTCCTTTATTTTATTCTCCAATTAGGCATAATTAGCCCTCTTAGGCCTAGAAAGAGAAATCTGGCCCAAATGACCACCCATAAATGTGAAAATGGAAAAAAGTGTTTAATTAAATTTACTTGTCCTAATACCATTCTCCATGCCAATTTTTGGGTGATGCGACCCTATGGAAGTATGCAAACCATCAAACCACCTTGCTACTTTGTCTCATTTTGAGCCTATTTAGGACTGTCTTGGAAAATAGGATTGGTTTTATCACCTCCAAAATATCTCATGCCAATTTTTGTACATTAATGGCTAGGGAAAATCTCAAATTACCTCATCCAATTATTTTTAAGTTCTCCCCTTCTCATAACACTTGAAAAACACTGAAAATTTAAAAAAAATAAAGCATTTATGGAAATACATACAAGTGACATCAACATAAAAGTATATTTTAAAAACCTCCTTGTAGTCCTATATAAAATACAATATTTTTTAGGAGTTAACTATGTCATTATATATGCATTTGAGGCCTTTTTTCCATGACTGGTCACTATCAGGGTTTAAGAGAGGTTTAAGACCTATTTGGGGTCTTAATGATTTTTTTTAAAGATTATATCATTAATTGACCTCATTAAACTTGGAAAAAAAATTATTTTACCCCATAAACTATCCAAAATATATCATATTCCCATTAAAAGTGTGAGATATGGTACAAGCATCTAAAGTTGCCCCTCGAGTAGTAGTCTTAGTGTTTCTTGAGCGTGAGATAAGTCAACTTTGAGTTTTAGGTCTCAAAAATTAATTCAATTTCTGGGAAGAGTTCATAAACCTATACAATAACCCCCACATGATTTCAAATGCTTTGATATTACTTATTATCCCACTATATGCTCATGGTACACTCATCAAGGTACTTGGGGTTATGGGTTTGTCATCTTCTTACTAGCCCTCAAGGGCATTTGGATGAATCATGATTTTGGGTATTACCTAAGAGTGTAATGAGACCATTTTCATGTTTTTTTGTTTCCCTTATGTCTCTTCATGAAGTTTTTTAAAAAAATTCATGTTTTGAGTCCAAAAATATCTTTTATCCTCATGGCTGCCCCTTGCCAAAGGAGTGGGTCAAGTCTAAGATAAAACAATGGATATGTTTACTATTATTACAACCTTAATGTGACCATTATTGTATTTTTCAACTCATGACTTTACCTTGTACCAAATTTCAAAGTATTATCACACCTATAGAGGCCTCAAAACACCATTTCCCCTCATGACTTGTTAGGTCTACCCATGTGTAAAGAGCCTAGGAAGGTTATCTTGCGTTTAAGACCTCATAAGTCACTTCACCTACAAATTTATATCTTTTTCATGTTTTAAAAACATTAATGGAATTAATAATGATTATTTTATATAATCATTAACTTTAAAAAGGGTCTAAAACCTTGTATCTTATCACTAAGGCTTTATATACCAAATAGGCCTGCTAACCCTAGAGTTCCATGAATAGAGCTTCCTTTCCTTTTGAGCTATATGAACTTGATGAAAATATTATGTATATTATTAAAATAATTTCCACACTATTATTCTTCCATTTTTTGGTGAGAGAGACACTCTCCTTACTTGGCTAGAAGGCAGGCCTTTAGGTCCATACTAGAGTGTGTCTAGTTGACTATATTTTGACTATGTTCTTCCCTATAGCCACTTTAAATGAAGTGTACTATATTAAAAATTAATCTCAAAGATAATGAAAATTATATATAACACTCCAATCATATCATTCTTGACTTATACCTATAAATTATTATCCCATACTCTCATTCTTCCACAAAGACTGCCTATATTCCATTAGGTGATTGTAGGTGAATAAGCATTGCTCCTTACATGTAGGTGGATGTTAGATGCAATAAGACATTCATAAATTTCTTTGTCATGACCCTAAAACATATTAGTATATAATTAAAGTATTTAAACCTACAATATTCACTCTTTCACTCACATCCTCATGCTTGGCATAAGCTAGTTGACTAAGTGTTCATTTTCTTGATTATAGCATCCAAAAGAGATATTTTTCCTTGAAAGCTCCTTGACCTTATGTTCAATATTATAGACCTTTATGGCTTAATTCAAGCTATAAAACTCAATCCCACCATGTAATCCTATCTAATTATTCTTGGAACTCAAATAGGCCTCAAGACTACTCCTAGACTCATTGGTTGTAGGTGTTATCTTGCAGCATGTAGGTGACTTTTCAGGGTGATTTCACTGGATACTTATGTGTTCAATAACTCACTTCCACATACACACTTCCAAATGGCCTTGAACTTGGTCACAATCTCAATTAGTCTTAAGAGCCTTTCAATACCTCTACTAGTTTCTCTTTTAGGTATTCATTTTATACTATTTCTTCCAAATAGGCTTGTAGGTGGCCTATTGGGGTCAGCTTGATTGTGTAATTTTAACGTTATTTCAGATTGGGAGAATAAATTGGTTGTCAATCTTTCTGACCACTTATTATATAATCCATTTTTCAACATTTTAAAGAGAGGATTAGGATTTCCTATTACCCCTCAGAGCATACCAAAAGAATATTTTATTATAGGAATAGTCTGTGCTCTTAAACACCTTCTTTTCAACCTGGTAGAAGAAGTGAGACAAGATTGTGTTATATATTTACGTAAAGCTAAACCACCTTCTTGTAACCTTTCTAAATAATAATGGGTAACTCTTAAGGCCCTGAATAATAACAAAGATATTATTATCCTCAAAGCTAATAAGGGGAATACTACAGTGGTTCTTAACTGTAATGACTATGATACTAAAATGATATATCACCTTTATAATATTGGTAGCTATAAGAAGCTTGAGCATAACCTAATTTGCAACATTATTAAAAACATCACTAAAGTTATTAAATCATCTTCCTTTGATGACGCAATCAAAAATAAGCTAATTCCCAATAAAGAAGTTACCCCCCAAATTTATGGTGCTCTAAAAATTCATAAAAAGGTATTCCATTGATACCTATTGTAGATACAACTGACTCTCTGACTTATAATCTTGCAGTGTTCTTAACCAATACACTTAAACACCTTATAGGAAAAACTTCCTCTTTTGTTCATGACTCAAGTGACTTTGTTGAATTTATCAAGGATAAAAAGGTGGAAAACAATGAGTTGTTAGTAAGTTTTGATGTGGTATTGATCTATACTAAGGTTCTCATTTTTGAAGCAATGGAAGTGGTACACAATATCACTAACATAGAAACTACCAATCTTGTTGCTTTGTGTCTAAACTTAACTTTTTTCACTTTTAAAGGTATTATTTATGAACAAAGTGAAGGCATGGCCATGGGCTCTCCTCTATCTCCTATAGTTGCTAATATTTTTTATGGATAAATTTGAAGAGTCTACACTTCATTCATTTCCATTGAAACCTAAATGGTGGAAAAGATATGTTGATGACACTATCTTATGTTGGCAACATGGCTTGGATAGATTGGAAGATTTCCATTCAAACCTCAACAATATGTGTCTTATCATTCAATTCACAAAATAAATTGAGATAAATCACTAACTACCCTTTTTGTTTGTCATCATGCTTAAGAAGGAAGATGGTTGTTTAGCTAGAAAGGTTTATAGGAAGGGCACACACATTGACATTTACCTGCATGCCTCCTTCCATCATCTTGCTAAAAAAGAAGGTGTTGTAAGAAATTTAATCACTAAAGACTTTAAAATTTGTGATAAAGATAATATTGATCAAGAAATCAATCACCTTTACAAAGTTTTTAAGTTGAATGGATACTCAAGTAGACAAATAGATAAGGCTATCAAGTAAGTGAAAGATAGTATGAATAAAACTAAAGGTAAGGATTCTATTGTAGATGGTCCCATAGATTATTCTCCTTATGTCGAAGGCATCTCTAATAAATTACCTAAAATACTTAAACACCATAATATTCATTCCACTTTCCTTCTTGTCAATAAGTTAAGCATGATGTTAGGTTCTGCTAAAGACAAATTAGACCCAAACCTTTGAAGTGGTGTTTATAAGGTTGATTATTCTTGTGGGACACCTTACATAAGGGGGATAGGTAGATCAGTTAAAACTAGAATTAAAAAATATTCTACTGACATTCATCTTTATATAAAAGATAAATCATCCCTTAATGAATATTTGTTTAAATCAAAACATGCCATAAATATTGACAAAGCCAAAATTATAGCAGGAAATGATCACTACCACAAGCGTAAATTAAGGGAAGCCATTTTTTTTTTGAAACACCCTAAAATTTTAAATGGAGATGAAGGACTAGGAATTAGTCATTCTTGAAAACCTGTAGTTCATAGAATTTATTTTTGTCACTCCCATTTGATGAAGGTAGGTAGTTTATTTAGTATTGGATTATGAATACCCTCTTTGTTTCTAACCCCCCCTTGTTAGATCTTCATTTTAAATTGTTTTTGGTCTCTTTTGTTTTACTTTTGTTAGTTCATTTCTATAACATTTAAATAAAAAGTGATTTTAATAGTTTTCTTAAAAAATTAATTAGAAGAAAAGTTAAAAATAGGATAAAATCTAAAACCTTCTAAACTTGTTTCTATTTCTAGAAACTAAAATAATGGCTACTTTGATCTTTTTAGGCAATTTTTGCAACAGCTATTTTCCTTTTTCCTTTTAAGAATTGAGTTTATATTTCTCTTACATATGTTTTTTCCTTATGAAGGATCACAGTTGGGATCTAAAATTCATCGATCATCTAAATCTAACACAATTTCTCCCTAAAATAGATTATTTGTATGTGTTCTTTTATATTTTAGGACCTCATCATACATACACTAACCTTTCTTTAGTGAACATGAACTTGGTTCATGAAACCCCAATTGGGTTCAAGATCCTTTCAATACCTCTTCTAGTTCTTATCTAAAAGAATGAAATGATCTTTTAGTAGGCCTATAGGTAGCATATAGGATGTTGACTATGCATAGAAGTTTTGAAACTAAATTCTCTCTTCATGACTCCTTTTGGTCTTCAATGAGGAAGATTCAAAACATTCTCTACATTATATTCACCAATAAAAACCATATTCTCCTTACTATCATTCACACAAGCTTCTTAGGCATTGTACATAGGTAGGTTGATTGTGTTATCACCTTTTTTGGCTAGTGGCTTTTGCTTTACTGTAGGTGAATTCCTGAGAAATCTCCTTTCTTTGAAAGATTCCTTGTGATTTTCAAAAGAGTAGAGTACATCAATTCATCCACCATATCGATATTATGTTATGCTTACTCTTTCTAATCTTCATAACCTTCACAAACTCATATTGTATTTTAGACTATTGACTATGTCTTTAATACATAGTTGTAGATGTGCTCTTTGGTGCTTGATGGACTGTATATAGAGGAATATGGTTCTCAAATTACCTTATACTCCCAAGACATCAAATTCTAAACATTTATTTCATGTAGTATTCTTAATGAACACCATCTACTCCATGATACTAATATGATGTTCATTGAAATAGTCTTTTTGAATGTGACTACTATAGGTATATTATTAAGTTCTCTTTCTACCTTTGTATGGACTGGGGACTAAAAATCACTTTGTCTTATTCACTAGCCTTGATTCTTATTTAGGTCTTGTTGACGTTAAAGACTTGTTTTGTCACATAATCACTCAAACCTTCCAAATCAATACAAACACTTACTCCCAAACCCCTAATCAAGCCTGATTGAGTATAATATCCCATAGTACATTTGTAAGTGATGATAGTACGGTTGTCACTTAGTTTCTTGGTTATGTCAACAACTTGATAAGTGACTTAATATCTCTTCAAGGATTTAGTATCTATTTCATATTAAATGGGTTTAGGTCTCCATGTTTAATACCTTGTTTTATGTTAGAGAAACATTGATTAGATCTAGCAATGTGAACCTATAGGCATAGGGCCTATAGGTCATCATTTGACTATTTAGGACTACCAACAACTATTCTTGAGTTATTTAAAAAAATTCAAAATTTTCAAGCATTTATATCTTTCTTGTCATTCATTATCACTACTCTAAGACTTAATACAAGCAACATGTCACTACAAACTCACTTGATTGGTCTTTTATGAACTACATATAGTCAACACATGCATAACCCTGTGAGTTGTCTTAGAGCATTCTAGTGTTTCACTCATTTTGATTATGTAAATAGGTAATAAATACCAATTAATACATGAAGGTATGTATCAAATATTATTTATAACTCTAATCATCTTCCATTTACCTCTACAGTCTGTACAACTGCATATGAAGGAGACACTTAACTCTCATTAAAAAGTGTGCATTTGGACTCCAATATTCACTTTCCTAATGCTTCCAATGGTCCAATATTACCTCAAGATCATAAATCATGATATATAACTATGAGATTGACCACCGTGAAGACAAAATAAAGAATTTTATTAGGACCCACTAGAATAACTTATATACCATGACACTCTTCTTCCAAATGAAAGCACCTTATAGAGACAACTTGGCTGATGAAACCACCATGAAAAATAGATTAATTACCTATAAAATCATCCATAAAAATTATTATTATTCATATATTTTTTAAGTGGAGAAATAGGTGCAAGAATAGACCCCTCTCAAATGAATAGGCCATAGTGACCTACTATCACTCTTAGCAATTGTTAATAAATAAGAATCCATCAACCTAGAAATAAATTACACTAAATTCAATCTTTCTAGGATACCTAAAAATTAACAAAGTTTCATCTTTGAACTCTCTCTCGTCTATATGTACCGAGCACTTGAAAAATACACTTCTAGAGCTGCCAAAGAGGTCGATATGAGAGATAAATTGGTTTTCTTCATTTTGAGACTTGAAACCTCTTTAAAATAATTTTTTTGACATTTTCATAGACAAATAAGGTCTTGAATATTTTTTAATCTCAAATTCACCATAAAGAACTGAATGGATGGCCTCAAAATATGGATTTTTGGCACTAAAACTACTATAATCTCTTCAGAAACTTGATGAAATTACTATAAAATGTATCCATTGGATCTTTTCATGTCTAAAAAAAATAACCATGTACTTAAAAAGCAAATTTTAAAGTGGTAGGGGTGACAATTTGACCTGTGAAGTAAAAATTATTAACATTTTAGTGACTCAACTAGGAAGCATGCCCGCTATGCTTGAGAACTAGACCATTGAAATCTCTTTAAATCTCATAATATCACTCTTAAACTTTGAAATAATCATGATTATAATTTGGCCAATGACCACTACTCTTGACTTAATATAAGACATTTGCTTGCTCCTCAAAGATAGGTAAACAAAAGACAACAAAGAAATGAAACAAGACTAAAAAATTACATCTATGAGCAAAGAAATTATTGAAACAAAACATAATCAAACTAATGTGCTTGAAAACACTTTGAGGAAAACTAAACTAAATACAACTAAACTTCAAATAATCCTCCTCTAAGATCAAAAGGATTTTCTTTTTGATTTATTATTCCATGAGGTATGCAATGGCATATGAAATCACATTTGATTGACTTCTTACATGGTCTAGCCTTCTTCTTGAGTTAAAACATATTTGAAATGTATTGTAATAGGTAAACATCATAAAATAGATCTCCAATGAACACATACTCATCTTGGACTTCATCCTCTACCTTTTATAGTTGTTTTTCTTTTGCAATAGTCTCTAAGATGGCTAGATATCGGTTTGTAAGATCAGTTGCATCATGAACCTTATATGACTTATTGAAGTAACATACCTAGTAATTATTATATTGAAATCTTTGTACTTATCCATCATTGTCTTCACAAGAGAGAGTTTTTTTTTCCTTTGAGAAACTATGGCCAAAAGTAATCCACATATCTTCCAAAAGGGCACTAAAATATGCAAATGAAGTGAGAGGATGATAACCCATGCTTAGAATATAAAATAAATCATCATCTAGTGAGGATACCTTTGAAAAGGCAAATTTACACTACTATCACTCTTTATCTTATTAACGGGTTTACCAAAACTGCCTCTTATTGACTTACTCAACTCACAATCACCTAGGAGAAGTGAGTAACAAATCTTCACTATGCTCTTAGATGGTACCATTGAGATTAAAACCAAGATTTACCTTCTCTTTTGCATGGTTATTCACATCAAAAGGAAGCTATTGAAACAATCCAACATCTCTTTCATCTTTTATTGTAACTTCTTCATCTAGTTTTAAAGATAAAATGCATTTGCTCTCACCAAGAGTAGTAGCAAAAAATATTTCTTCTTCAAGCACACTTTCCTTATCTTAACCACACTCTCCTTGAAAATCACTTGCAGTTGTAACTTCTTCCTTTATCCTCCATCAAATAGGGTCCTCTTCAATAAGGGAGATGGTGGGAGGGAACTAAATGTTTTTATGAGTTTGTTTGGGAGAAAAGGGAGTACTTTTGCAATTTGAGGTCTTGGGAATGGAAGATCCTTTTAGGAATGCTTGGAGAGAGAGTGAGTTGAGTTATCCTATGAATGCTTAGTTTTCTTCCTCACCATTTCTTTCCTCACTCTTGTGATTAACTTCATCAATATCAGATGTAAATAGAATTTTGGCCTCTTCAACAATCACTTCTTCATTTTTATGGATGTTTTCCTCAATTGACTTTCATGAGGGAACAATTATAAGCACAATGTCTTTTTTGGGCTCAAGTTCTATAACATTCGCCTCCTCTTATTTCTCCCAATACTTAACTACTTGGTTCCAAGGTAGGACTTTGAAAGTAGTAGGTTCACTTAGAGGGTGAATTGAATCTCTTGGAGGTTCCATCTCAGAATATTCAATGACTTTATGAGGACAAGGAGCACAAGAAGGTTAATATGGTAAACATGAGGGTTATTGAAGAGTGATGAGAGGAGATTCATCTACATGACTTGGCATGGAAAAATTAGGATTCATATCTCAAGAAAACCTCAAAGATGGAATAAGTTTACTTTCTTGAGGAAGGATAAGTGTACCTAAAAGAAAACATGAAACATAAGAAGTTTGATCAGGGGTAAGAAGAGATGGATGAGATGGTTTGGATTACATATATTGACTCTTCCATCTCAGCAACCTATCTACCCACCATTGATTATGGTTCTCATTTCACACAATTAATAATTAATAACATAGTGATTTTATTTTCCAACTATTGTCCACCTAGTTTTCAACATTTGTATTATTTTCCTCATCTTCTCTATGAGGTGAAAAGGTATCACATCTAACTCTCTATCCCACACTCTCATTACCCCTTCAGGATTTAGCATATTTAGCTTGAATGCCAAAAAGGATATGGTAGGGGAAACATGATTCTGAGTTAGACATCGAATAGAAGGAGATGAGTATGACTATTGCAAGTCTTGATAAGGTTGTTGACGCATATAGTTAAGGTCATAATGAGGCTGATAAGATTCACTATAAAGCTAATATGAATCATCATATTCTTGATAAGATTGATCATAGGGATGATAATACTCTTGGTAAGGATGATTAGGCTCATAAAAAGGTTCATAGGGATCATGATAAGGCACATGTGAATCATGACCAGGCTAGTATAACTCATTATAAGGTTGATAAGGAAGTATAGCATAGGATTTTCCCTCATAAATAGCCATAAAAACATCAAGATAGTGTAATTAAGATACACTTAGAAATTATGCTTAGACTATTAAAAGAAGTTGATTGAGCTTGGAGTCACCAAATAATTTTTGAATAACACTAATACAATTGAAATTTAACCAAGAACAACACTAATCTATCCCATCGAGCATGTTAAAAACTATTGACTACTAGACTTACACCCGTGTGAAGGTAGTTTTAGGCCTTCACAGTCTAAAGTAACATGGAGACAATCCTAGGATATAGGTGGCCTATTAGGTGGATTGAATCTATATATTATAAGGGTTACTTCCCTTTGATGTATCAGTTATAATCTCTAATCTACACTACCATCTTGCAAAGGAAAAGAGAAGAAGGTAAACTGAAAGAAAAACCTATCTAACTAAGGTGATACACCAAAATGTGTCATCCACTTATTTATTATGCACTAAGAAGTTTGAATAATAACATAAACCTAATTACACTTCTTAAATGAAAGCCTCCAAACATTAATGTTTCACATAGAGGCTCAGGCTTGATGTATGATCTAAGGCAACTAGTCAATAGGTCTATCAAGGACACTAAAGAGATCTCACACTTACCATACATACAAGATGATTGAAGCACATTATGAAACTTGTAAGGATGAGATAACACCTATAAATAGGTAAATATAAAAAGACAAGATGAGAGGAAGCATGTACTTTAACTATCATTCATCAAATAACTATGAAAATACACTAAACACAAGCTTTGAGAAGGCATGAATTCAGATGACTTCATTCAAAATAGGAAAGTATAAGTGTTTTTTTTAGCATGGCATTTCCACAAATCAGGTTAAATATTGTTTTAAAATTCCAAAAATAGGCTTACATATGGTGAATTGAGAAAGAGGAGAGAGAGAGACACACAAGAGCCCCCAAAACTAAGAAATATGATATTTTTCAAATCCTTCTTGAAACCCAACATAACATTGCTTGAATATCTCTCATATTTATTATCAAAAATGGCAAGGGGTAGAGATGAGGCTTGTTTGTAAATTTGAAGGAGTCTTGAGTATTCATATCTTATGTTTGACCAACACATCCTCCTAAGTCTTTGCTTGCACACCCTCCATTCTTGGTGAAGAAGAGTCTTCCTTGAAAATAAGTCTTAATCCATGAAAGTAGGTTATCATGACTTCATTAATTTTTCATTGAAACATTCTTATAAAACATTCATGAAGTATATTCACCTAGTTGAGGTTTTTTAGGAGTCTTTTATACACCTTTGACTTTGTCTTTTACACCCTAGGCATTAGAAGGAATAAAGGCTTCTTAAGAGTCTTTAAGACCTTTTCTAAATTTGAAACCTTATTGCATACTTGAATTTACTTCTTCCACACTTGAATAGGTTCATTAGGAAAGGATAAAGTTCAATAAATCTCTTGGAAAACTTCTATGCATCATTTACTTGTATTTGAACACTTTATCCCTTCACATGAACAAAAGCAAACGAGAGAGAAAGAAGAGTTTTGATTTGAACCAAATAAATTGCATCCATGGAAGGATTATCAACATCATACTAGACCTAAAACAAATCATTTTAAACCATCAAGTAGTCCAAAATGTTCATTTTTCTTATATAGCATGCTTTATCACTCATTCCTTATATCCCTATAAACTTGTAAAGCTCCTTGTCCAAAATATTATACAGATCTAAAATAAAATTTGGGAACATTTTTTAGTACCCTCTATTCCATTACAGCTTCACACAAAATTTCACGATCAAAATCCAAGTGTATGTACTCATTTTCCTTTATTTTATTCTCCAATTAGGTCTAATTAGCCCTCATAGGCCTGGAAAGAGAAATATGGACCAAATGACCACCCACACATGTAAAACTGGCCAAAAGTACTTGATTTACTTTAATTGGTCTAATTGATCCAGGTGGATCCATGTACTGTTCTATTTTTCAAAGTCTTCAAATTTAGTTCAAATCATTTGCACATTGTAGTATTCATCGAGAGATTTCTAGCACTTTTTGCAGTTTAAAAAATGGAGTCTGAATGCTCAAGATATAGCCAGTTGAAGAAATCATGTGACAAAGATGTCAAAAGTGATGTGGCAACGTTGAGGAATGCCAAGTGGACCAATCTCCATTTGACACATGGAAAATAATTAGGGGGCAAAAAAAATTGTTAGGTGTTTTATTTGATGCACATGATATTTGACATTTTCAAATCAAAATAGGCACCAAACCTCCATGCCACAAACACTAAGCACATCCCTCATTCTTAGGCATTTGAATAAGCTAGGTGACGGCCAAAGTTGGCACCCAAATCTTTGATGTTTGAAAACTTCAACCAAATTTTTATTTAAAGCATTAAAACAACCACTCCCAGCAAATGTGGGACTAATTCCTTGGTCAAAGTGTGCTTTTGGAGGAAGGACACCCTTGCCCACTTCCCTAGGCACCTAAAATAGAGGAAAAAAGTTTGGAACTTGAGACCTGGCACCTAAAAGGCTAAGGTCTTGACCACTTTAGCCACGGTGGTTGAAGCATTATAAAAGAGAGTAATTTTTACTTGTATTGACATAGAAATATGACTGTGTAAAGAGAATTAAGAGGATTAGAGCCTTGTTTTTGCCTTGTACGGCCTTGGGCTTTTATTTTCAAGTATAAGAGAAATATTTGCAAGCAAATAGAGATCAGAGAAGGTGAATTGAAGACTTAGAAAGGTTTTGGAAGCCATTTGTTGCACCAATTTAATAGAATGGTCCTCACTTTGAATAGACTCAGAGATGTAGGCTATTGAAGCTGAACTCTGTTATCAATTTGCTGGTGATATCATTGATTTTCTCTGATTATTATTGCATTCTGATCTTCATTTTAATTCTAATTTTAATTTCTTTATGCAAAATTAAACATAATAAAGTGAGAATTTGAAGGATCTCTTAACATGAACATGTTATTTTTGAATGTACTACACTTATATTTTTAGTTTATAGATCAAATTTTTGGTATCAGAGCGGTTATTATTTAACAGTGATTGCTAGTGTATGTTGACAAGGTCTAAATCCCAAAAGGGTGAAGGAAAACTCATTGAGTATAATCCAGAGATTGGTTAAAGGTGTGCTTCAAGGATGGCCGAAGAAGAGATGGAATCTGAACAAGCTTTCTGTCGAGCTTTCATGGACATGAGAAGCATGGTTGAGGAACTATACTGTGACAAACAAAGGAAATCTGAGAATGAAAAAGAAGGTGATTCATGAGAATCAAAAGGTAAAGAAATCAAAAAATCTTCTCCATCAGATGACAATAAAAAAATGGTGGAATCTCTCCCTTCACTAAAATTGGATATTAAGTTTGAATTACCAATGTTTAATGGTGAAGTTAATGCCGAAAAGTTGGATAATTGGGTCAAGTAGATTGAAGTTTATTGCAGGGTCCAAAAGATTATATGGGATGAGTCAAAAATTCATTTGGATACTCTTCGTATAGGAGGTACAACTCTCATCTGGTGGGAGAGTAAGTTGAAGGAAGCCGAGCTTCAAAAAGGTAACTTGATTTCTGCTTGGAATGAATTTATTGAAGAACTCAGAAAGCAATTCTATCCTTTAGGCTATATGCAATAAGGCATAATGGATTGGCAAAGTTTCAGACAAGGAAAAGGCCAAAGTGTTCAAGATTATACACAAGATTTTAGGAAAAAAGCTTTACTTTTGAATGTTCCTCTATACACACAAGAGACACTGCTAAAATATATAGGTGGGTTGCATAGTTACTTAAGACATATGATTCTTATGTTCAATCCCACTAATTTAGATATAGTATGTGTTCAAGCCACTCATTTAGAGGCTAGAGGAAAACAATCACAAGAATATTTTCCTAAAGTAAAAAGTAAGCAATCTCATGTTAAGCATTCCAAAGGGGAAAGTTCATCAGGAAAGGGTAAACAAAAATCCACTTATATTGTTAAAAAAGAAGAAGAAGGAAAACCATTTTGTAATCATTGAAAGAAAAATCATGATGATTCTAAGTGTTGGAAATTACATCCTGAGTTGAGGCCTAAGAGGTATCAAAAGAGAGAAAAGAAGGCTAATGCTATGGTTCAGGACTTAGGATCAGATTCAGGTGATGAAACTAAGATCACAGCTATGGGGTTACATAATGATTTTTCTCTTTCAATTTCTAGCACTAAGTCATCAAATGATGCATCTTCTTCTAGATAGAATTTTGTCCATTTTGATAAGAAAAGAAATGAATTGTTCCACATTAGAGTTGTTTCAAAGCATACTAAGATTGACACTCTATTTGATAGTGGTTCACAAGAAAATTTAATTTTTGAAGAGGTTGTTAAGAAGCTAGGCTTACAAACCAATCCCCATCCGAAGCCTTATCCACTAGGTTGGTTGTGTGACAATGTGAAGCTACAAGTCTCACAAACTTGTAGGCTAAGGTTTTCCATCACATCCAAGTTCGTAGATGAGGTTGAGTTGGATGTTGTTCCATTGGACATATGTGGGATTGTTTTGGGAAGCCCATATCTTTATGATAGAAAAGTAATCTTCTATAGAGAGGAGAATAAGTACTTGCTTGTTAAGGATGGCATTGAATATATAGTTAAAGCAAATCACATTAGAACAAGTCTTTCCTTGGTTACAGCAAGGCAAATGAAAAGACTAGTTAATTCAAGCAATAATTTTTGTCTCATGTTGATTAAGTCTAAGGAAAAAGAATATTCTCAAGATTTGGAAAAGTGTGATCCTAGACACAAGAATGAATTGGTTGAAATCATTTCTACTTATGATGATGTATTTCAGGATCCTAAGGGCTTACCTCCTAAAAGGGGAGTTCAACATGAAATTCAGCTATTGCAGGATTCTCCTCCCCCTGACACTAGCATGTACAGGTTATCAGTGGTGGAAAATGAAGAAATAAAAAAATAGGTAATGGATCTATTGGATAAAGGTGTTATTCATCCAAGTTCATCTATTATTGGTTCACCAATTATTTTGGTGCCAAAGAAAGATGGCACTTGGCAAATGTGTGTTGATTTTCATGCTTTAAACAAAATTACTATTAAGAATCATTACCCTCTTCCTCGTATAGATGATTTGTTGGATCAATTAAAACATGCTATTTATTTCACTAATCTGGATTTGAGAAGTGGATATCATCAAGTAAGAATTAATGAAGGTGATGTATGGAAAACTACCTTTAAGACAAAACAGGGATTGTTTGAATGGCTTGTTATGCCTTTCGGGTTGTGTAATGCCCCAGCTACATTCATGAGATTGATGAATGATGTTTTTAGATAGTTCCTTGATGATTTTTTTATAGTTTACTTAGATGATATATTGATTTTCAGCAAGTCATGGGAAGAGCATGTGATCCACATTAATAAAGTCATGGATGCATTACGAAGAGAAAAACTTTATCTGAAAATGTCAAAATGTGAATTTGGCAAGACCTCTTTGATATACTTGGGTTACATTGTAGGACATGGTGAATTGAAAATTGATCCTACAAAAGTGGCAGTCATTGTTAATTGGCCTACACCCACTAACACAACTGAGGTTAGGAGTTTTCTTGGTGTAGTACAGTTTTGGAGGAAGTTTATTGCTCAATTTTCATATATTACATCACCTTTACATTCTTTGACAAGTGTGAAATAGGTCTTTTAGTGGGGAGGCAAACATCAAAAAGCCTTTGATACTTTGAAAGAAAAGATAAGTACTGCTCCAGTCTTGGCACTTCCTAATATACAACAACCATTTGAAATCGAGACGGATGCAAGTGAGTATGCTATGGGAGCTATTTTAATGCAAGGTAAGAAATTAGTTTGTTATCATTCTGAAACCTTTACAAGTGCAGTAAGAAAATATCCAACTTATGATAAGGAATTGTATGCATTCCAAAGTGTTAAAAAATGGAAACATTACTTAATGGGCAAAGAAACAATAATACATATAGATCATCAGCCCTTACAGTATCTCCAATCACAAACTAAGCTACAACAGTCTAGACATTTTCGTTGGATGGGTTTCTTACAACAATTTCATCTTGTGATCAAGTATAAAAAAGGAATTCAGAATAAGGTTGCAGATATGCTATCTAGGCCTCCTATGGTTATTGCATTTATTCTTTTACAACATGGTTCTTTGTCTCATGAAAGTTATAAAGAACAATATGTGAATGATCTTGATTTTCAAGATGTTTATAAAGACTTGATGAGTAGTAAACAAGTAGAAGAATTAGACTATCATGTACACAATGATCTTTTGTATCATTTGGGTAAACTATGTATTCCTCAAAATGAGAGGGTGCACATGATTAGAGAAGCACATACTTTTCTTATTTCTGGTCATTTTGGAGTTGCTAAAACGGTTGCACATTTGAAAATGTATTGTTATTGGCCTCGTATGCAGGAAAATATTGCTAAATATATAAGGGGATGTACTCTTTGTGCCACAAGTAAACCTAGTAATAGGAAATTGGGACTTTACACTCCTCTACTTGTTCCTACTCGCCCCTGGGAAAGTATCTCTATGGATTTTGTGGGGGGATTGCCTATGACACAAAGAAAACGTGACTATTTATATGTGGTTGTGGATAGATTTAGCAAAATGTGTGTTTTGATTCCTTGCACTAAGCAGATTACTAGCGAAGGCACTGCATATTTGTTCTTTAAACATGTATGGGTTCATTTTGGTTTGCCTACTTTAATTATTTCTGATCAGGATTCTCAATTTATTAGGGAGTTTTGGTCAACTTTGTGGGGACTAATGGACACTAAATTAAAAAAGACCAATGCATTTCATCCACAAACCGATGGACAAATAGAGGTTGTGAACTGCACTATGGTACATTTGCTTAGGGGTTATAGCAATAAAAATCCAAAGTTATGGGATGAACAATTGTGTTACATACAACATGCATATAACCGGGCACTTCATTCTTCTACTATGAAATCTCCATTTGAAGTTTTTTATGGATACTTGCCTAAATCTCCTCTAGATGTTTGCTATGGACATGATACAGCTGTTGGTGAACCAAAAGAAGCCATTCAAGCCAAGAAGTTCATTGAACAAATACAGCTCATTCATCAGACTGTTCGTACTCAATTGGAGAAAAGTCAAGCCAAGTACAAAGCTAGGCATGACAAACATCGTATTGATCACCAATTTGTTGTAGGAGATATGGTATGGCTTCACATTAGTAAGGAAAGACTGACAGGTGAAGGTAAAAAGTTGAAACCAATCCGGTATGGTCCTTTTCAGATAATGGAAAAAATTGGCACAAATGCTTTCCGATTAGACTTACCATCTTACATGAAGATCTATTCAGTTGTAAATGTGAAAATTTTGAAATTGTATGAGCCTCCAATGATCATTGATCATGATGAAAGTGTATCCATTCCTTCTGTTGATGATTTTTCTCCTGAATATCTAACAAAATTGCAGGAAGATACTATACTTGATAGGAATATGCAGACTTTGCGAAGAGGTAATGTTGAATATTTTCGTGTTGGTCTCAAAGGGATGCACCCAAGCAAGGCTAGATGGATGGAAGTCAGAAAGGTGAGGGGAAAATACCCTCACCTCATTACCAATTAATTTCAACTTTTGGAGGTCCAAAAGTTCCCAGTGGGGAGGAATGATCCAGGTGGATCCATGTACCATTCTATTTTTCAAAGTCTTCAAATTCAATTCAAATCATTTACACATTGTAGTATTCATCGAGACTTTCAAGTGCTTTTTGTGGTTCAAAAAATGGAGTCTGAATGCTCAAGATATATCCAGTTGAAGAAATCATGCGATAAGGATGTCAAAAGTGACGTGGCACAGTTGAAGAATGCCAAGTGGACCAATCTCCATTTGACACATGGCAAATAATTAGGGGGAAAAAAAATTGTTAGGTGTTTTATTTGATGCACATGATATTTGACATTTTCAAATCAAAATAGGTGCCAAACCTCCACACCAAAAACACTAAGCACATCCCTCATTCCTAAGCATTTGAATAAGCTAGGTGGTAGCCAAAGTTGGCACCCAAATCTTTGTTGTTTGAAAACTTCAACCAACTTTCTATTTAAAGCATTAAAACAACCACTCCCAGCAAATGTGGGACTAATTCCTTGGTCAAAGTGTGATTTTGGAGGAAGGATGCCCTTGCCCACTTCCCTAGGCACCTAGAATGGAGGAAGAGAGTTTAGAACTTGAGACCTGGCACCTAAAAGGCTAAGGTCTTGACCACTTCAGCCACAGTGGTTGAAGCATTATAAAAGGGAGTAATTTTTACTTGTATTGACACGAAAATATGACTGTGTAAAGAGAATTAAGAGTATTAGAGCCTTGTTTTTGCCTTATACGGCCTTGGGCTTTTGTTTTCAAGTCTAAGAAAAATATTTGTAGGTAAATAGAGATCAGAGAAGGTGAATTGAAGACTTGGAAAAATTTGGAAGCCATTTGTTGCACCAATTTAATAGAATGGTCCTCACTTTGAATGGACCCAGAGATGTAGGCTATTGAAGCCAAACTCTGTTATCAATTTATTGGTGATATCTTTGATTTTCTTTGATTATTATTGCATTTTGATCTTCATTTTAATTCTGATTTTAATTTCTTTATGCAAAATTAAACACAAGAAAGTGAAAATTTAAAGGATCTCTTAACATGAACAAGTGATTTTCAAATGTACTACACTTGTATTTTTAGTTTACAGATCACTAATTCCATCATCCATGACAAATTTGGGGTCTTAAGACCATGTAGAAATATGCAAACCATGAAACCACCTTGTTACTTAGTCTCATTTTGACACTATTTAAGATTTCCTTAGAAAATATGCCTGATTTGATCACCTCCAGAATCTCCCATGCAAATTTTAGGACTTTAATGTCTAGGAAAACTCCCAAAATACCACATATAATGATTGGGAAGTTCTCCCTTCTCATAACACGTAAAAAATACCAAAAACATGCAAAAATAGGGAATTTGTACAAATATGTACAAGTGACATCAACATCAAAGTACATGTTCAGAACCTCCTTAGAGTCCTCAACAACATAAAATAAGTTTTAGGAGTAAAATATGTTATTATATATGCATTTGAGGTCTTTGTTTCATGATTGGTCACTATCAGGGTTTAAGAGAGGTTTAAGCCCTATTTAGGGTCTTAATGATTATTTATACAGAACATATCATTAATTGACCTAATTACACTTGTAAAACCTTCTTATTTGACCCCCTCAACTATTAAAAATGGCTCAAGTTCCCATTTAAAGTTTGAGAGATGGTATGAGCATTTGAAGTTGCCCCTTGGGTAGCAGTCTTAGTGTTTCTTGAGAGTGAGATAGGTCAACTTTGAGTTTTAGGTCTCAAAACTTAATTCCATTAATGGGAAGAGTTTAGAAAAATTTATAAAAACACACCACATGATTCCACATGCTATGATAATACTTATTACCCCACTGTATGCTCATGGTACACTAGTTAAGGTACTTGGAATTATGGGCTTGACACCTTGCTAGCCCTCAAGGGCATTTAGATTAATCATGAGGTTGGGTGTCACCTAAGAGTTTACTGAGATAATTTTCATGTTTATGTGTTTCCCTTAGGTTTCTTCATGAATTTTGGAAACTGTTTTCATGCTTTGAGTTCAAAACATTTTCTTGGTCTCATGGTTGCCCCTTACCAAAGAAGTGGGCTAGGTCTAAGACAAAATGGTGGATATGTTTGTTGTTAGTATAGCCTTAAGGTGACCATTATTGTCTTATTAAACTCATGAAATTACCTTATACAAAATTTCAAATTATTATCATGCATATATAGGACTCAAAACGCCATTTTACCTCATGACTAGTTGGGTCTATCTGTGTGTAAAGAGCCTAGGAAGGTTCTCTTGGGTTTAAGACCTCATAAGTCACTTTACCTATAAATTAATCTCTTTTTCATGTTTTATAAAAATCCATTGAATTACTCATGATTATTTTATATAATCATTGACTTTCAAAAGGCTATAAAACCTTGTATCTTATCACTGAGGGTTTGTATGCAAAATAGACCTACTGACCCTAGAGTTCCATGAATAGGCTTCCTCTCATTTTGAGATATATGAACTTGATAAAAAAATTATGTAGATTATAAAAATAATTTCCACACTATTTTAATTCCACCTTTTAGTGATAAATACACTCTCCTTACTTGGCTATAGGGTATGCCTTTAGGTCCATACTAGATTGTATCTAGTTGATTGTATTCTAACTATGTTCTACCCTATAGCCACTTTTAATGAAGTGTACTCTATTTAAAATTAATCTAAAATCTATTTAACCTTATCTATAACACTTGAATCATCTCATTCTTGACTTATACCTAAAAACTCCTATCCCATACTCTCATTCTTCCACAAAGACTGCCTATACTCCATTAGGTGACTGTAGGTGAATAAGAATTGTTCCTTAGCTATAGGTGGATATTAGATGCAATAAGACATTAATAAAGGTATATGAAATGAAATTTAAAACTATTATTATATAATTAAAGTATTTAAACCTCTAATATTCCTTCCTTCACTCACATCCTCATGCTTTACATAGGTTGGTTGACTGAGTGTTCATTTGTTTGATTGTAGGAATACATGGTTGACTATAGCATCCAAAAGAGATATTTTTTATTGAAAGATCCCTAACCTTATGTTCACTTTTATAAACCTTTATGGATTTAATGAAGATATCAGATCTAATCCCACCATTCACTTCTTCTATCTAATTATTCTTAGAACTCAAATAGGCCTCAAGATTGCTCCCAGACTCATTGGTTGTAGGTGTTCTCTTGTAGCATATAGGTGACTTTTTAGGGTGATTTCACTGCATACTTTTGGGTTCAAGAACTCACTTCCACTTACCAACTTTAAAATGGCCTTGAACTTGGTCACAAACTTAATTGAGATCAAGAGCCTTTCAATACCTCTGCTATTTCATCTTTTAAGTATACACTTTAGACTATTTCTTCCAAATAGTCCTTTAGGTGGCTTATTAGGGTCAGCTTGACTTTGTTATTTTATGTTTTTAGACCTCATAATACATACACTAACCTTTATTTATTAAACTTTAACTTGGTTCATGAAACCTCAATTGGGTTAAAGAGAGTTTCAATACCTCTGCTAGCTTCTTATCTAAAAGAATGAAATGATGTTTTAGTAGGCCTGTAGGTAGCATATAGGATGTTGATTGTGCATAGAAGTTTTGAAACTGAGTTATCTCTTCATGACTCCTTTTGGTATTCAATGAGGAACATTCAAAACATTCTCTACATTTTATTCACCCATCACAACCATATTCTCCTTACTATCCTTCACACAAGCTTCTTAGGCACTGTACACAGGCAGGTTGATTGTGTTATCACCTTTCTTGGCTAGTGGCTTTTGTTTGGGTATAGGTGAATCCCTAAGAAATATCCTTGCTTTGAAATATTCCTTGTGATTTTAAATAGATTAGAGTACTTAAATTCATCAACCATATCCATCTTATGGTATTCTTGCTCTTTCTGATCTTTATAACCTTCACAAAGTCATATTATATAGAAGACTATTGACTATGTCTTCAGTACATAGTTGTAGATGTGCTCTTTGGTGCTTGATGGACTATATATATATATATATATATATATATATATATATATATATATAGGAATAGGATTCTCACATTACCTTATACTCTGAAGACATAAAATTCTAAACATTGATTTTATGTAAGATTCTTAATGAACACCATCTACTCCATAATACTAATATGATGTTCGTTGAAATAGTCCTTTTGACTATGACTGATGTAGATCTATTATTAGGTTTTCTTTTTGCCTTTACATGGACTGGGGACTTAAATTCACTTTGCCTTCTTCACTAGACTTGATTCATCTTTAGGTATTTCTGACCCTAAATAATTTTTTAGTCACCTACTCACTCAAACCTTCTAAATCAATACACACACTCCCAAACCCCTAATCAACCCTAATTAAGTATAACTACCCATAGTATAGTTTTAGGTGATGATAACATGATTGTCACTTAGTTTTTTGATTCTATTAATAACTTGGTGTAAGTGAATTAGTATCTTTTTAGGTATTTAGACTTTGTTTCATCTACAATGGTGTTAGGTCTCCTGTTTGAGACCTTGCTTTATGTTAGAGAGACATTGATTGGATCTAGAAATGAGAACATATAAGCTTAGGGCCTATAGGTCACCATTTGACTATTTAGGACAACCAACAAATATTCTTGAGTTATTAAAACTTTTTTAAAATTGTCAATCACTACTCTCTTTCTTGTCATTCATTATCACTTCTCCAAGATTTAAGACAAGCATCATGTCACTACAAACTCACTTGACTGGTCTTGTATGGATTGCATAAAATTAGAATTTGCATAACCCTGTGATTTGTCTATAACATTCTAGTGGTGTTAGAATAATTAATTCTAAGTGGGCCTATATGTCCCTTAGCCTTGGTAATTTTTAAATAATAAATAATATATTGTTTATTAACTTGAAGTATAAGCATCAAGTAAATATATAATCATATTATAGTTGTTTAATATTTATCAAATATTAATTAATTGGTTTCTATCATGATGGATGGACCCATTATTTTCATAATAATCATCTCCCTTGATATTTCACTATAAATAGAGTTTTTACCCTATTGTAAAATCATATCACAAATATGAAATTATTTGATCATATTCAATTTATGAGTTTTATGAAAGCACAGAGAATAAGTGAGATTGATAAGAATTATATTGGGGTTAGATTAGTTTCTCATATTTGAATAATTATCATCCTATGGGTTTTTCACCTCTTTGAGGTTTTTCCACCTAAAATATTTGTGTTGTGTTATCTATGTGTTATTTTATTCATATACACTTCTAGATCCATCATGTGTATGCATATATTTCATTTATTTTTACATGGTATCAGAGCCATCTAAGAGGTATATGTGATTAACAAGTAATATGTAATTAAATTCTTTCAAAATTTTAATTATTTTCAATACTGGTTCAAACCTGTGTATGATAAGGATGGATAATAAAAATATTTTTGATCAGTTGGGAGGCATGGTTCAACACTTTGAAGCTTTGGACCTTCATCCAAACACCATTAATACATCCAAATAACATTCAAAACCAACAATTAAAATTCTTACTTAAGACACCATTATTATTCACTTCTATGGGTGGTTACCTCAGGGAAAATTCAAAAAAAATTATACTCAGTGTTTTTTGGGTCTGGTTGTTGATAAAAAGTAATGATAATTATATTCAAGTAGTCTTAGATTATTTCCAAGGTCTGAGAAGATTTATTCCACCCCTAGAATTTTTTTTGAGCAACTCCAATGCACTTGTATGACACTAAAATTAAAAATCAAAACTTTGTCAAAATCATTTTTTGAAGACATCTTTGTTTTTGGGAGACAAAATCATGAAGATCCTCCAATTTTTAGAGCTTTTAGTGGCATGTGGCATGCTTTAGCTTCACCTCTACTACTACAAGAGTGTCATATCTACCAGAAGCATTATACATATAAGTAATAAAGTTTTTATAAAATATTTAAAAAATAATTATTATTTTAATTCATAAAATTCCAATATTTCCATGTAAAAGTGGGTGGGCCCAATTCTTCTTTAAAAATGTTTTTTACCAAAAAAAGTTAAATTTAGTAATATTCATTCACTATTTCTTTTTACATTCACATATTTATTATTGTTTTTTATTTAAAAAAATAAAATTCAGATTTAAAAATGTCTAAATATAGATTGGTGCATGTAATGATTTGAAAAGACTTGTAGAAGGGTTGGTATAGTATTTTTCTAAAAACTTGAAACGAAGGAGGTCTCAAGTTTAAAACACCCTAAATTCAATATTATATGACTTGGTCAAGTTATTTTTTTAAATTTAATTATTTTTTAAATCCATTTTTTTAATTTTTGTGCTAACTTCTCATGCATCTAAAACCCTAGTTGATCTGTCTAACTTATTTCAACTTTTGACCCAGTAAATATTTTGACAAACATAATCATTTAACTAGTTGATCTTTAGGTTTTTGCACATTTTGAACGCATTGAAGTGGTCTAAATTTGTCTTCTATTATATTTTTTACATTATTTCTAATAATAGTGTTTTAAATGGTTGTTTTGAGTGAGACTCTTTTGACACTTAAATTAGTGTAATTTTAATTCATTTATTTGCATTATTTGTCATCTAAATTATGTAATTAAATATAGTTTCATGTGCAATTCACTTTATTTAAAAAATAGTTCAAAATTTTATTTAAAATAGTTTATATTCAAGCATTTATTTATTGTCTTATTTAAAGGGAAGCTATGGCTTTGCCTCATTTTTACTTAGATAAATCTCAAATGCTTAATAGAAATAACTATAATATATGAAAAATTCATGTTAAAATTAAATTTATGACCCAAAAATTATGGAATATTATTGTTGGAATTGAAAAATCCCTTTCTGGATGACATGTGACCCCTCAGCTTACTAATATATTTCAACAAAACTTGTAAAAAGTTGTCCATTATCTTGCAGAGTGTTAAGGATGAATTTTTTTTTCACATTGGTAATCAGAAGTATCCTAGCAATGCTTGGAAACTCCTTAAATTCATGCATGATGGCACTCATCTCTTGAAGATTATTAAATTAATCCTTGAATTGCTAACTACACATATGAAAAGTGATGAAAAAATTATGAATTTTTTTGTTAACATTAAATCTCAGTTAACTGGATGTAATTATAATTTGATTCAGGATCAATTACTTTATTTTATCATTCAATTAAATATTCATGTAAAATTTAAAAAAATTATTTGAATTTTGAATTTTAAATATCAAATGGAGTAGGATATCCTTGATCTTACCACTTTGTCTTTTATCCTAATTCAAGAACAAGTGATGATCAATTTTGATTCTAAGGAGAATATCAAGCAAGCACTTTTCACTTTTAATAATGTTTATGATAACATTAAAAACCATAAATCTAATTTTAATTCTACTAAAGGCAAATACAAGAAAAAAAAAATTGTAATAAATATTATACAAGTAAGTTTAATAAAAATTGTAATATGTGTGGTAAATTTAGTCATAGAAAGGAAACCTGTTATAAAAACAATGATATAATTAACAATCAATATTCTAAAAATAATAAAGAGAATAAATCTAGTCAAAATAAATAGAAGAATTAAAACCCTAATTAGAATAATAATCAAGATTCAAATATTATTGCTATGCATGCTGCTTTATTTGCTTCAAATAAAAATGAATGGATTTTAGATAGTGATGTGTCACATCAGATGATGTGATTATCTAATATTTTATTTGATTCTAGAGATATCTCTGAAATAATTTACTTAGGAGATAATTCATTTTTAGAAGCAACTAAATAGAGAAAAGCAAAGTTTTTAAATGTTACTATAAATGATGTTTTCTATGTATCTAAGCTTAAAAATAATTTGATATCTTATTCTCAACTTTAAAATGATAATTTTATTGTAATATTATTTTAAAATATCTAGTCCATTATAAATCAATCTAGTTCTTTAATTGTTGAAGGTGTTCAAAAAAATGGTTAATATATCTTTTCTCTTTCTTTTGCATGTTTTATTTCATCACATAGCAAGAATGAATCTCAATTATGACATGAAAGATTAAGATATATTAATTTTAAAATTTTACATGATATATCTATAAATAATTTTTTTTTTGGACTTCCTTATATCCCCTCCCATCATGAAACTTATGAAGGTTATTTACATGATAAGTAACATACTAACCCCTTTCACAAGAATCATGATGCAAATTTATTACATCCTTTATAATCGATTCATAGAGATATTGTAAGACCTATTAAAGTTATATTTATCAATGATTATTTGTATACTATTACTTTTATTGATGATTACACTAGAATGATTTAATCTTTTTTCATTAAATTTTTTTTTGATATGTTTTCTAAATTCAATAAATTTAAAATTAGTGTTAAAAATGCATCTGATTTTTATATTAAGAGATTAAAATTTGATAATAGTAATGAATATGTTAGTAAAGAGTTTGATTTTTTTTACATTAGTTACAACATTTAAACATAATTAACAACTCCCTATTCTCTCTCGCAAAATAGTATTGCTATAAATAAAAATTACATCATTATTGAGATGGTGAGAGCAATGTTGCATTCTGTAAATGCTCCTCCTAGTTTTTATGGGTTGAAGCCATGAATACTATTGTGCATATTCTAAATAAGAATATCTGCTTAATATTTATATTTTTCTACATCAAAAATAATGTATGCTCATAGCATTTCATTTGCTTTGATAAAATTATTTTACTTTATCGATACTAACTATATTGATAATGTCTCATCTACATTGCATTTGTTAGTAAAATGATCTAGTTTGACTCTTGAAAAATATTTATTATAATTATATTGTAATAGACATATTTATATTAGATGAAAAATCAAAGAAAATATTGATCATTTTCAATTCATACGAGTTATCATAGGAAATACATTATATGCATAACATCATGCTTAAATTTTACAAAATGATCAATTTTAGTTGTTGCATTTGGTAAGATCATGCTCAGTGAGTTTAGATATTTTATGTTTCAATTACTTAGATACTCTCATTTGATTATTTTATCATTTATATATATATATATATATATATATATATATATATATATATATATATATATATATAAAGTGTAAATGGATTTTGAATTATTGGCTCTTCATCATTTACTTTACTAAGCATATTATTCATACATCTCTAAACTTTTTTATTTCAATCTCATATATGTTCGACTGGATGATGAAATTTCATGGTAAAATTATTTTTGATATATGAGAGGTTATACCTCAATGTTTTATTGAATCATATTAAACTTGATTTTTTTTATAAAACTTAAATGATAAAATAAGTTATTGTGAATAGGATATATAATGTTTGGTTAAACTTAGTAGCATATTAGTAAATTATTGTATGTGCATAATATGATAGTTGGGGATGCTCATCTTGTCAATATTGGAGATGTAAAATAATGAATTACATACAATAATTTATATTTTTGCACTAACTTTGTAATCAAAGTAGCGAACTTGTTTGCCTATAATATGACATGATTATTTTAAAATATGTTTTACCATAGAAAAATATATGTCATATTTTTATGTATGTGATTATTGTGATGCTAATCATATTATACTATCATTAATTTATTTTTGGATATGTGTTTAAGTTTTGTGTAGGTGAACATCAAAAATTTAAGCATATTAAAGTTTATGTGTATTTTATTCGAGAAAAAGTATTCAATGGTGATATTGATCTATAGTTCTATCTCATGGATAAATAAGTGACATATATCTTCACAAAATCACTTGGTGCTACTAAGTTTTATCAATTTCATGTAATATTAGGCCTCTTAAAATTGTCATTGAGGGGGAGTGTACATGACAATGCCACTTTCTAATGATCATGTTTTTATTCTCTTTTTCTATACTTCTTCTCATTATAAAGAATTGTAAACTTCATGTGTAAGTTATGTGATTTGAGTAAACTTCATTTGAAAGTTTTACTTTTGTAATCCAATACATTAAAAATCATAATTTGTAATGGATGTCCTTATGTTATAAAAAGTTTCAAATATGTTTAGATGATTATTCAAGAGAAAATATGAGATGTAGTCTCACAATCATGCTTGCCTAAACTTACTTTCAAGTAGTTTATGGATTATAATAGTTTATAGATTATAATTTTTTTATTTCAAAAATGATGTTTGGCATGATGAAAGTTCTTAAATCCTTCAATTATGTACATAGTATAATTCATTTTCTAAAGGTGACTATGATATTAATCTCCACTTAGCATTAAGGGAGAGTGTTAGAACAATTAATCCTAAGTGGGCCTATATGTCCTTTAACCTTGGTAATTATTAAATAATATATTATTTATTAACTCAAGGTATAAGCATCGAGTAAATAAATAATCATATTATAATTATTTAATATTTATCAAATATTAATTAATTGGTTTATATCTGGATGGATGGACCCATTATTTTTACAATGGTCACCTTCCTTGATATTTCATTATAAATAGAGTTTTTACCTTATTGTGAAATTATATCACGAATATAAAATTATTTGATCATATTCAATTTGTGAGTTTTGTGAAAGTAAAGAGAACAAGTGAGATTGAGAGGAATTGTATTGGAGTTGGATTATTTTCTCATTTTTGAATAATTATCATCTTGTGGGCTTTTCACCTTTTTAAAGTTTTTCCACCTAAAATCTTTGTGTTGTTTTATTTGTGTGATTTATTATTCATATACACTTCTAGATCCATCATGTGTATGCATATTAAATTTAATTTATTTTTAAAAGTGGCTCATTTAACTTGATGATGGAAATAGGTAATTAAGACCAATGAATACATGAAGGTATGTATCAAATATTATTTATAACTTTGAGCATCTCCCATTTACCTCTACAGTCCATACAACTGCATATGAATGAGACACTTAGATCTTATTATAAAGTGTGAATTTGAACTCCTATATTCAATTTCATCATTTTTCCAATGGTCTAACATGATCTAAAGATCCTACATCATGATATATTACTCTAAGAGTGACCACCATGAAGACAAAATAGAGACTTGTAGTAAGACCCACTAGAACAACGTGTATACCAAGACACTCTTCTTCTAAATGAAAACACCTCATAGAAATGAGTTGGATGATGAAACCACCATGAACTCTAAAATCATCCCTCAAAATTATTATTCTCAATCAATTTATGAAGTGGATAAATAGGTGCAAGAATAGACCTCTCTCAGATGAATATACCATAGTGACCTATTGTCACTCTTAATGATTATTCATAAATAATAATCCATCAACCTGTAAACCAATGAAACTAATTTCAAGCTTTATATGACCCTTAATAATGACTAAAGTTTTATCTCCTAACTCTTTCCTCTATCTATACTGAACACTTGAAAACTACCCTTTTAGAGTTATCAAGGAGGTTGATATGAGAGATAAATCAGTTTTTTTCATTTTGAGACTTGAAACCTCTTTCAAATCATTTTTTTGACCTTGTCATGGATAAATAAGTTTCTAAAGATGCCTAAAACTCAATTTCACCCTGAATAACTAAATGAATGGCCTTAAAACATGCCTTTTTGGTACTAAAACTATCATAATCACTTGAGAAGCTTGATGAAACTACCGTAAAATGAATCCATTAAATTTTTTCATTCCTGAACAAGTACACCATGTCTTGAAAAGTAAATTTCTAAGTGGTAGGGGTGACAATTTGATCTATGAGGTCAAATTTTCAATAGTAGTTAGCCTAAGTAATTTTTAAGCTTGCACACATTATATGGCATCATGCAAACAAATCTATTTTTAAATACAATTTTGATCAACTATAATTGTACATATAGTTTTTAGCATCAAATTAAAATTAAAGTTCTGATTACTAACATGTAACTTAGATTTTTTCATGAACTTGGAGGATAAGATGACCCCTCCCCAAGTCTATTTATACATGTAAAGCTCTTATTTCAAAGGGTTTAAAAAATTATAAATACAAGAAATCATTTTTTTGTCATGCAACTATGTAGATGTGTTTCTATTCTAATTTTATGTAATCAAGTATTTAATTTTTTTGGTTATTTGATTTAGTAATTCAAAGTGTGTAACAACTATAAAGAATTTATTTTTTATTTTCACTAATATCTATTTATTTAAGATGTGCAACAGCGATTGGATAATTAACAAATATTATTGATGGTGTGCCAATAGGTTGACTAGTTCAATTTTTGGAGCGTACAGAATTTTTTTTCTTTGATATAGTCATCTAGGTGTAAGTAATAGCTACCTTAGATACATTTTTGATCTAAGTTATAATCTCTTGAGTAAGGTTGTGCAACAGTTACTTTAAAAGAAGCAACCTTTAATTGAGATATTTGAGTTCTCTATATTACATCTTCCTAAACTACATAACGGTGTTTGTATATGAGTGTGCAACAACAACTAGCAGTAAGCATTAGTTCTAGAGATACTTGTCCACAAAAAAACCAACCTTAGAAATAATCTATTGAGACCATAGAGTCTTCTTTTCTGATCTACCCTTCCCTCCTTTTGAAGTTTATTTAATTGAGATATACCCACTTTAGAATAAGGTTCAACCATCCAACTCAACTAAGTTTTAATTTATTTATTAGGTTTCATTTCACTGACACATACACCTGATTAACAACCTACATACTCAACCTACTATTCCATAACCCAACTATTTAATCTATACCTGAAATTCATGCTCTGGAGTGGAGTTTACCTCCATTGCGATCCTAAAATGTTAGAATCTACCTTGTTAAATCTGAGGGTGTGCACAAAATTTATCTCAATAGAGAGTCTTTTATGTGACATGTTTGGACTATGCATATAATGCTAAGTTATTGAGTAAGTTATTTCCACATAGTCTTAAGTATTATGTCTTTTGTTAGTTTTGTGATCTCCTTTTCCAATCATTTCAATCATTTAATCATTTACATGGTTACTTGTTAGCATGTTTTTCAATCAACATTAGTGAAAACATGTCTTATGCTCATTTTGAAAAAATCAAATGAGGATCCAATGAACTATTATGGATTATGTGCTCCATTACAAGACTATATTATAGAAAATGACAAGTCAAATGGAAGTTAATGAATTACAAGGTGTATTCAAACAAAGCTTGCTTACCCCATTATATGAGTCTACTATGTTTTAAAAGTTTAAATCATTAGATGACATATGCCACATAGTTAAGGATTGATAAGTTAAACTTATTAAATGTATAAGCTAAAGTATGGGTCCAACCCTCTAACCACTTATACTTCCAAATAAAAATTAAACACTAATAAGAGTAATATAAAATAAATAGTTAACATAGTTTCACAACCAACTAATCGACTTATTCTCTCAACTCCACCAAGTAATAAATTTACAAAATACTAAAACCTCCTCACAAGTTATTATTGTACCCTAACACACACATGCCCCATTTTCAAAAATTTAAATAGAGACCCATTGTTAATTGGATATTATTATTTGGGGTCTTCTGAACCATAAGTCTATGATATAAGAGTTTGAAAGTGAAAACTTAAGTAAACGTAATCTGATGTTAAAATGAATTTGTTTGTCTCTCTTGATCTTTGTTATTTTCTTGATTTAATCAAATAAGATTTACTTCAATATTTATAGAGTGTCTCAAAGTTATAAAGGAATTGAATCTGTGCATAAGCCATGTTAATAAATTTATTTTTGGCCTTTGATTTGAAATTAATTATGTACACTTAATCTATGATTTAATAGCTAACTAAGATTACATGTTTTACTTTTATTTGGGTCTTTATTTATGTTGTATTAAGTAGGCTATTCCATGCTCATGCATCTTTTTGGCTCTCTTGAAACTCATTACTCTTTTCACATGTCATCATCCTAGTAGCCCATAGGTGACATCAAAATGGACCATTGTATAGATGACCCCAGGTAAGCAAAGTAGCAAGAGTTGTCCACGTATCATCATCCTGATAGTTTGGAGGTGACGTCAACATAAAACTTTATATAGATAATCCTAAGAAATTAGAGAATCGATAATCATTTATGTGTCATCATCCTAGTATCCTAGATGTGATGTCAGTATGAAACTTTGTATGAATGATCTCAGGAAAGTAGAGCAGTGAGAGTCATCCATATATCATCATCCCAGCCTGGAAGTGATGTTAGCATGGACCTTTGTATAGATAATTTAAATAAATTATAGCATCAAGAGTCATCCATGTGTCATCATCTTACTATCCTACAACTAAAGGAAAAAAAATTGCAAAACTAAGATCGGTTAAGAGTGACACATAGACATGTGTCTTCTAGAACCACATAAGCAATCAATGAAGACATCAAAACCAAGATAAAAAGAGTGGAAAAGAGACATATATCATAATAAGATGACTAAGCATCCATAATACTACAAAATAAGCCATATGATAGTAAAAATTACAAAATTCAGTATGATGAAATTCAAATACAAAGAATAAATAAGAAAAAGAGTGAATATCATTATTACACTCAATTCGCACGAAATAAAAAAATAATGCATTTAATTCTCACATCTAATGTAATCAAAGCAATATATTTTGAATTATAATTTTCAATCTAATTATATTGCCTCTAATCCATCAAGATTATTATGAATTATGAGGTTAAGTGTAGACTATAAATCTAAAAATCCATTTCAACAAGGATTTTACAAGTCTTTCACAGAGAAAAGAATTTTCAAACAACATTAATGGACACCTTGTCAACATTGAATACACAAATACAACTAAATTCTAGGATTAATTGAATACACAAATACAATATTTGATTTATTAGTATTAAACCATGAGTTCAAACACTACTCTATCATTTGAGATATGGTTGACGTAGTGAAACCATACAAGGACGAGAACCAACTCTATATTTTCACACATAGATACAAGAATGATCTCCTATCCATAAAAATAATTGACCTTCATAATTCATCTGTAAGCCATAGGTAATACCTTGGATTTACCTACTTTTTGATGTATTCATGAATGGTAAAGTTACTAAAAATTGCTAGACTTTAGGCTTGGAAAGATACCAATGTCATACATCAGTGGGAATGCCTTTGAGTGGTATTAAAGGCTCCTCTTCTCAAACATTTCATATAATTGACATGGTGAATTCATGGATTTAGAACAATAATTTCAGTAGAAAGCTATAAGAGTGGGTCATCAACCTAAGCAAATTTTTAGTTTAGGGCCCTACATTAGCCATTCCCATTTGGTCTTTAGGTTAGGGGTGAGAATCATCATGGCTTTCCTAAATAGGATATATGGTTTTCTGAACATTATTTATGTCAATGAGGTATGGGTCCCTTTACTAGATATGATTTTAACTTCTAACAAAGTCATTGCATTAGGGGAGATCATTATCTCCAATCTGATTTTGAAATTAAAAAATCTTAGAAGTTCTCTAGATGGAAATTTTTACATGATGTCCTACATGGTGGATGTGGTGACTGTAACTGTGCATTCATTGTATAAGTGTCCCTAGAAACCATCTCCTAATTACCTTTAAAATAAGATATGTGATGAGTTAAATTTTATTAATGTATATAGATCCATGTATAACATGAAGAGGCTAACTAAGACTTTTTATCCCATAGTGTATCAAGTAACTAAAGGGAATAATATGCCCAGACTCTCTGATCTTATTAAAAAACTATTCATAAAATGGGTGATTACTGATTGTACTACAAGTCCAGATTAATTATAATTAAACTTGCAAAGGCAATCCTTTATACTTACCAAGGATTGTGATTGATAAAGTAGTTAAACAAGAGATTTTTTCTTGACTGACTGACAATGTTGATGTTAACTCGAGGAAGGTAAATCAAGCAGCCATCCATCCAACTCCTATTAACATTTCTAGGATGTAAGATATAAGTTGGGAGTACCTTCAATTAGTTGGAAAGATTAGGGCACATTATGGATTCAAATAGACACATTTCAGACACTACAACCCAATAAATAATGTAATAGAACACATCATAAAATATAAGAGAAAAGTAAGTATGAATTATGGGAACCAATTTTATGACCATGATAACATATTTATAAATATTAAAGATGATTCTGAAGTGGTAATAAGGATGCACGGGGACAACATGTCTATTATTGTGGCACAAATGATCCAGTATGATCTTACCATCACCAATGAAGATGCCAAGAGGATTGAGAAGAAAGAATGGGTTTCTAAACTTGTCTATGGACCCCCTCCTCAGGTAGAGAAAGAAACATAAGAACAAGTTGTCCCATCTATAGAATCTTAAATTGAAATATATTCAACACCTCTAATATACTCATACACATAGTTATTATTGATTCTCCATAGCACATCAGTGTGGAACCTCAATACAAAGTTGAAAAATAAAGACCTATAAGTCTCAACACATCAGTTGGACTCTTCTCTATGCTTCTTTTTCCCCCACTAACCATTGAACAATAAGTCTTCCTTATTTTTTTATCTCAAGTACATGTTTCTTCTCTTTGTTTTTTTCCACTAGTGGTTATGCCCCAGTACCCTAGATATCCACCTTCATCATCACCTACCATGACACTTAGACCACCAATTATGATACCCTTGTCCATTGGATTGTCATCTCCACTACCTATGATTCCTCTAGTGGTTACCACTCCTCCATTTATCTCACTATGTACTACCACTATAGTCCCTCCATCTCCCATTCCACCATCAATTAAGATAACCTCTATTATTTTTGATCTTAATAATGACCTACACAAGGAATCCTAAGACCCATCCTATTTCACCTCAAAAGGTATAAGTAGAGAAGAAGAAAAAAGTTTATCCTCAAGTTAGGAAAATGAGAGGAAAGTGTGAACTGGGGTCAAACCCTGTACATAATTATGACATTGAGGAGGAAGATAAAATATGGGGTGATGAACAAGAGTGGGACTCAAAGATTAAAATAGAAGAGACATAATATTTTGATGAGACCACTTAGATAGAGGAAGATGATGAATGGTTGACTAAGGGAAGCACCCAGTTAGGAGGGACAAAATTATTATAATCAGAGGAAGTTAACTAGGGAAGTGGTAATTTAGGAGATTTTGAACTATTATCAGATAGATAAGGGGATGCAAAAGGAGAGGCAAAATCAAAGCTTCACATCACAACATAAGGGCTCGACCCAACTACACCTTCAAACTCTCCACCTTAGATCATTACAATGGAACCTACAACAATCAATACCCAAACAATATCTCCCTTTATTGTAAGTCCTCTTAGTCTACATTATTTGGCAACTTCCTTGGTTATAGCACCTACTAATGACTTAGTGTATTCTTTTAAATTATTTTCACTCTTTAAGCCAATTAAACCATCCACAGGTAACTACAATGCCCATTTTGAATACCATAGCTCAGCCTACTACTATGATCCCTACCATCACTATTATAACTACAGAGGATGCATATACTTTTGTTACTAACTATTTTCAAAACCTTTTGAGCACCCCTATAACCTACTCATTCTTTAATGGAACCAATCCATAGTCCCATAAGCCAAGGTAAGGGGTAAATTTTGAAAACCTAGTGTCAATATCAATTTTTGTTACCCTAGTTATCCATCTAAGGTTGACAACACAATTAGATATGCCCATTACCCCATCATCCTAGATAGACTCACCTACCATATCACTCCACTAAGAAGTAGGGATGATTTAGTGTATTCTTTTAAATTATTTGCACTCTTTAAGCCAATTAAACCATCCACAGGTAACTGCAATGCCCATTTTGAATACCATAGCTCAGCCTACTTCTATGATCCCTACCATCACTATTATAGCTATAGAGGATGCATATACTTTTGTTACTAACTATTTTCAAAACCTTTTGAGCACCCCTATAACCTACTCATTCTTTAATGGAACCAATCCATAGTCCCCTAAGCCAAGGTAAGGGGTAAATTTTGAAAACCTAGTGTCAATATCAATTTTTGTTACCCTAGTTATCCATCTAAGGTTGACAACACAATTAGATATGCCCATTACCCCATCATCCCAGATAGACTCACCTACCATATCACTCCACCAATAAGTAGGGAAGGACAAATACACCATCGACACACCAATATAGAAGTAAGTTATTAGATGGAAGAAGGTTATTTCTCCTTTTACTGCACTAGGGAAATCCTACCCAAAGGCCATGCTACCTCTAGGATAATCCTCCTTAGTAACTCCTACAACATAACCAAAGAAAACACAATAGATAGAATAAATAGATCAATGAGTTATATTGGAAATTCCTTCATGGATTTAACAGTTGTAATAGGAAAAATTAGGGAGATGAGATTTGGTGATAACTGAGTAGCCCATAGTAAAGTTATATTTTGAAAGACAGACAAACACCTTAAGAAAGGTGAAGAGAAAAATTATGGTTGTTGAAGGGTATCAGGTTGAGTTAAAACAAAGAAAAGTCATATTCTTTTTGTCTAAATGAAGAAAAATAAATCCCTCAAACCTAGACAGATATAGGGAGGACCCCTATACTTTTAAATATATTTTTAGAGGAGTCATGAAAGAGATGTTTAAAAATTTAGATCAGCTTATACAGAGGAAACCTAAGGTGAGTACTATCCAAGCCTCTAAAGAGATAGCAGACAATTTGTAGGGGATAGCTAGGAAATTATTTGACACTATTGGTTTAATAAGGTCTGTAAAGGCCATTTTCCAACTCAAGTAGAGATTTATTCTTCATTTTTTTAACAAAATAAAATATATTGATGGTAAACTACATTTTATAAGTCAGGTAACACAAAATAAGGTTTATTCTCACCTTAATTTAATAACATCCAAATTTTCTTGAGCACAAAATTATTTTGCTATAAAAAAGGATAGTGTACTTGCATGGCATCAAGAGATGTGGGCTTTGGTCTAATAATTTTCAAACAAGGAGAGGAAATTTATCTCTATCATGACTAACTTAATATTTATTCAAGTAAGCACTCCACATGAGTAATTGGTGCCTAGGTCCATTTTTAAGAATATTATGCAAGAAACACTAGATAGTTTTAGGGTAAAGATTGAAGACATTGTCTATAGAACCAGTGATGAAATTATGTATCTAATCAATTTTTCAAGGGATAAAATTCTAGGGATTGAGGCACTACATGTAGATATTATAGTTATTTTAGGAATACATAAAAAAGTAATGGACAAGCTTCCTCAATTATTTAAAATGGCTTTGCTTGATTTTCAGACTATAGATGTCAACTTCCAAGAAAGTCATGCTCTTTACCTATAGATGGAAGCAGCGAAGTAAGCCACTTTAGTGACAGGTATTATGCCCATCTGACCTTAGAGTGCTTAGCTTCCCAAGTATAAACTAGTGCATACTCAAATTGGGCCTACCTATGTGCCACTTCTAGTGACCATAGCCATAAATACATTGGTGTCTACTTCAGGTTTATCTAAAATTCTAGTGTCTACTTTAGTTTTAACATTAGTTTTAACTCTAGTTCCACTAACTTTGACATATACTTCAGATATATCAATTTTTTTGTTTTAGCAATGTTGCATCAACACTTTCTAAATATACATATTTATTTACATGTATTGATTGAGATGTAACAGTTAGTTCCTAATTTATTTAGCTTGTACATATTTTATTTTAGATGAGGGATTTTATTTTGAGCAATCATTATTGTACATACACATTTTTCATGAGATTAACATATGGTGTTATTTTTATATATGTATTTATAGACTTTGGTTGAGAGATGAGTTCTTCCCCATCCCAATTTTATTTATACTTTTATCCTCTTATTCCAATATGGAAGATAATTTTAGATATTAATATTAATAAGAAATTTTGAGAAGTTCTACAATTTTAATCTTGATGTGTGTAGCCTTAAATTTTAGCTATATGGATTAAATCATGCAATTCAATCATTCAAACTTCAAACCAATGGGTAAATTCTAGAGCTATTAGAATTCAATGTAAATAAAAGAATAAACTATTCAAAAAAAATATTATAATCCTAAAGTTGAGTGCTATACACCAAGATAAAATGGATTCAAAAGCAAAGAAGATGGGGCTAAAATTAACTTAGAATCAAATTTGACATTATGATGGCATGATGATAGATTATACATGCTTAATCAAATGATTAATTGGACATGGATTCTTCACAAGCTTTCTAGATAGCCTTCCATAGAGGAATGAAGTGGTTTAAATATATTTTGGAGGGAGAGATCAATGGATGAGATTTGAAATTGGTTGAATGAGATCAATGGTGGAGAATTAAAAGGAATGTAAAATTCCCTGGAAGTCTCTAGATTTAGAGGCTTCTAGAGAGGAGGGATGAGAATGGAGAAGGTTCTAGAGTCCTTCTTTGGGTTAATGATGATTAGATGGGGGAGTAGATAGGGATTACATGAGTGATTAAGGACAAGGGGTGTAGGAGAGCCTAGTTATAGGCTAGTAGGTGGGTCATGGGAATTTAAAATTCCCAAATAATAAATAAGGGGGATTAGGATGACATAATGGGAATTTAAAGAAATTAATTGAAGAAGTGGGTTAGGACTAAGGTTAGTAAATAAAGAGGATGAATGGGGATAAATAAATATGATTAGGTTAAGGGGTGATAATAAGATTAAATTAGATGAGATAAATTAGATAAGTGGAATTAGTATCGACTAATAGTGATAATTGTGATGTTAGATAAAGAAAGTGGATTTAGATGCATATATTTTGCTCTTATTTGAAAGGGCATTGCAAGTGAAGCAAAATGAAATGAGTAATGGCCTTTCAAAAAAAAACCATGCCATGGATGAATGTTAGTAAATGTTGTTAGGGGACATGATGCCTTCTTGAGTGGATATGCAGCTAAGAATGAGATGGGTGTCCATTCAAAAGAAGAAAAAATGGGTGGGATGAGATGGATAGATGAGGGGATGGGATTTTCTAGATGTGAGATAGATGATGAAGAAGATGAATTTGGCTTGAGCAATGAGCTATAAATTGATTATAATGCCACTGATAAGGACACATGCTCAAAGAGTAGAGACGTTTGTGTCATGGTTGTCAACACATCCCAAAGGAGAATCAATTGAAACATGATGATGATAAGATTAAAAAGCTAAAAGATTTAGGTATATCCCAAGCAAAGATGCATGCAAGGGAGAGGTCTATGCCAAGATAAGATGTATTGGATAAAATTAATGATGAGTGTAGCTCAAAGCTAAATCAATCAATATAGATGATGATAGAGAATAATTGATATGATTTAATGACCAAAGTATTAGGGGATGAGGGTGGATGAAGGAGATAGTAGTCTAACTATACTTAGGAACTAAAAAGTGTCTAAGTGCTACCTACATAGTTTGAAAATATCTCAGGCTGATGTAGTTATGACTTGGGGATAGATGATAAGATATACTAGAAGAGGATGATGTTGATGATGATGATTAGTCATTAGAGGAGATGTTAGTGATTAAAGTTTCATATGATGAGATGAGGATTATAAGGATGAAATATTGGATGTTAGCCAAATGGGTTGCAAACATTGGATTAGTGATGAGAATAAGGATGATTAGATGATTTAGATAGATGATGAGGTGTAGGTGATAAAACAATCACAAATGTCATAAAGATCATCATAGTCTAAGAAATCCAATAGATATGGCACTTGATAGTATACCCCATGATATAAGCATGACCAAGAGGACATTATGCTAAAGTGCATGGTAAACTTTGCATCATTAAGGGTACCTATAAGCATTATGAGAGATTTGGTGACCTTTAGCATCCTTGTTCATTTCCCAAGACAAAAAGGCATAATGCAAACAACATAATAAAAACAAGATATATGATAAAGGACATATAAACAAGTCAAACAACAAACAAGCAACACACACAAGTATCTACATGCAATGTCATAATATCTTATCTAATGATGAGATGAGTGATGGGGTGATGGGTTGGACTAAGAGGTGATTGTGGTCTTAGGATAGACTTAGATTTAGATGATATGATTATGATTAGGATGAGTTATTGCCCCTAGTTTAGGATATAAGGATGGATAACGTGATAAGGTCTTTGAATACTGATTTGGTCTCAAAATTGAATCAAAAAGTGGACAAGGAAGGTGATTTAAAAAATTAATGACCAAGGATTACCGATAGATAAGGCCCTACAAGAGTTTAATCTAGAAAGGAAACTAGGAGATGATGGAATCAAATACCTTTCATACTAATAAAGAGTGATTAGATGGGTGCTAGATATGAAGAGGTAATGATGAAAATAGTGATGGGATCAAGTACCTTCCATAGTGGTAAAGACATGATGTGATGAGTGATAGGTGTGAATAGGCAATGATAGAGAAGTGATGGGTGCCAGATTAAATTCTTTGACAAGGTAATGTGTGCTAATAATATTTAGTCAAGAGGATGATGTAGAGATCAAGAAATGGGTGATCACTCAAATTGGGATTTAGGACCAAATGGTGCATCTAAAGATGGTAATAAGAACATATGAGATGGATATCAGATGTGATAAAATATGAATAACATGGAGATGGATGTGTCTAGGGGATTATGGATAAAACAATACACCATGGACTATTTTTGGCTTTTTGAAAGTTTATAATTTTTAAGGTTTTTTGGACATATTTCAATTTTTAGGGCTTTTTAGAATATATATGTACACTATACAAATGGTGTTACTAGCAAAGGGAATACCAAGCCTAGCAACTAGGATATGGATGGATGGAATGATGGTGAAAATGGGATGAGGACCAAAAAAGGACTAGGGATTGTCAATGACCACATCATGGAGGAACCAGATTATGATATCCCCAAGTGTTCATTAGAGGATATGCCAAGATGGTTTTGGGATAGTTCTCAAGACACCTTCCTCATCCTTACGAAGGTCAAGATAGGAAGAAAGGAGGGACATAATAGAATGCACAATATGATGATAGATGATGGGTAAGAATAATGAATGGAGGGGATGGACAAGGGAGTGTTTGACAAAGGATATGAAATGGACATATTTTACCCGCAAGTGTTGAGGTACAATACAGACAATAGATTATTTTACCATGATGCCAGAAACTAGTTTTCATCATGGTACTCACCCAAGATGCTAGAAGATTGGTTTTCATCTTTGGATAAATGATTTTTTTGAATTCATTTGGCATATCAATATATTGGATATGGGTACGAGATGAAATATGTAGGAATTATTATGATCTTTAGCCAACACCTATTCTAGAGATATATTATGCTAGAATCATGTCTTGGTGACTTTTATTAATTCTTGATTTAACTCCTCCAAACATTTTAACCAGGTGTCTTTATAACCCATACAAGGGATAATGTTGCCTAGGGATTTAGGATATGATATGGATGGGAGTATGGGATGTGAAGGAGGGATATGATCATGATGGATGATATTATGAGATGAGGACTGAAAATGGGATTCAATAGCCACATACACTATTGGATATGGTCAAGGGGATTATTTAGATTTGTGCCATGTGATTAATGGATCCAAGACTTTTTGATTTGTTGACTCTTTGATCCAAACATTAAGAGGATGGTCAGTCATATGATTATTACTTATGCCACTCTTTTGATTTTCTAAGTGGGTTTGACTTTGACTACCCCCTGGTGCCATTTCTTGGGCTTCACCAGAGGAAATTGATTGTTGACTTGATAGATGATGATTATTTTGATTTTGACATTATTCTAGTGCCTAATTTTGGGACTCACTAAGAGAAGACATTTTTTGTTTAGGCCAATGATTTGATTTTATTTAACTTTGATTGATGAGATCAAAGATGACTTGATTATGATTTATGACTTTTGAAATAACATCTTGGACCTTGGGATTTGTGGCACACAATGTTGAATACAGAGGAGAATCCAATGATGTATATCCTTGTTCATTCCCTTCATGGAGTGGGATATATGGACTAGGGAGGTGAGGTGGATGATTAATTTTGTGTGATGTATTAAGGGTATAATGGGTAGCATGGTCCTCATAAATCCCTATCCTTAATGTTAGATAAAGTGTCCTCAAGAATCTCAAAAGGATCACTAAGACTTGCTGAAAGTTTTGCATCTAAGGTAGGATTAGATCCACTCTAAAAATATATGATAGATAGAGCTAATAAAAACTTAAGTATGATCTCATCATCTTGATTGGGATTGAAAGATATGCTTGGTGACTGGTTATCATCTAAATTATGGGTATCTTTAAAATAGTAGGCATTATCATCATCTATTCTAATATCGATGAGGGATGATGTTTCTAATGAGGAATATGATTCAAATGTTGGGATTGATTATGATCTTGATGCAAAAAAAATTTGGTTGGCACTAAGGTTAGATCCAAGGTAATTCTATGACTAAAGAGATGATTGTCCATGATTGTCCTCTCAACATAGGGTAGTGATGGGTGAGAGGGAGATGATGGATAAATAATGGATTGAGTAAAAATTGGCCCATGTAAGGAATTATGAGATATAGGAGGGCTAGGTGTATGGGAAATGGGCTTGTGTGTGAGGGAGGGTTGGTCAACAATGGGGGGATCATAGAAGAGGGATAGGATGTCTTGACCTTGGCTTGGAAGGGGAAGCGCTTGACCATGACTAAGAATGGAATATTGGCATTCCTCTTCTTTTTCACCCAAGGATATAGACTCATCTAATTCATCCTTGATTACTATGTCACCACTATTGGTGAGGCCTTGGATATAGTCTTGGAAATTTTGACATAATTTAATGGAATGCCCCTAAGCTCAATGATAGAGACAATATTAGTTTGATTTATACTAGGAGGGCTTAGGCTTGATGGGATCAAGATGTCGTACGGGTGGGTAGACCATCATGTTAGTAATGATAAGTTATTTGAAAAGGACTTCCAAGGATATGGGAAGGGGAGTATAAGGACCCATTTAACTTTGTGACTTGGATGTGGAAGTATTGGACTTGAGATCAAATGATTATTGATGTGACTAGGTAGATGGTCTGGTAATAAATGAGGTGGCCAATATTGGATTCCCTTTGCTAGTAGAAGAAGGGGTAAATGAAGGGTTATGACTAGTGGATGGAGGATTTACATAGGACTCACATGAAGGGGTTTGTATGGGAGGTGCCATGAGTTGAAGGGGGTCAACACCTTCGAGAAGTGGGATACCCATCATAAGTAATTACAAGAGGATTTCATCCTTATTGGTAGCTATGTATTGGTCAATGAGAGCAGGGTCTAGCTTCATACTGGTGGGTAATAAAGGATGGAGGACTTACTAGGCTAGAGTATTGGATTTGAAAGTGTTAAAATTGGGAGAATGTGATGGAAATGTTATGTTATTATGGGACGATGAGGTTGATAAACAAGGTGATGGATTATGTTTGGTAAATAGAGGATTTGGTTGTGGATAAGTATGAACTGGGGCTAAGGGGATTTAGATAGGACTAGTAGATGGTGGAAAGGAATGGTATGAGGATGAGGGTTGGTGTTGGACTTGTTTGGGAGTTGATTATAGGCTTATAAGGTCAAAATCATCAAGAAAACAAGAACCCATCTTTCATATCCATAGGAGGAATTCATCTTTATTCCCTGGGATGTATTTATTGATTAGGGTGCCCACATCAAGAAATGTTGGTATTGATTTTGATGAGTTAAGGGGCTGTGAATGAGTAAAGATGTGAGATGTTATTTTGGGGTGAATGGGGTCAAGGATAGAAGATAGGTGAGCACCTAGTTCTAGTACTCGGAAAAGGAATTCATCCTTATTAGTTAGGATGTATTGGTCTATTAGAACTAGGTCCAAATCCATGTATGATGAAAGATGGATAATAAAGGGGGGTTGATGTGGGGTTTACTAAGGAATAGATATGGCTTCTTTTGAATAAAATAGGTCTATAGGTCCAAGCTCGTAGAATAGGTGATGATGAGGATGAGATAGATAAATGGATTAAGGGTAAGGATCAGACTTTAGACTGATAGTGCAATAGGTGCTATTGATTTATCAATAATGTCTAGTTGTCAAGTTAGAAAAAGTGTCAGGAATATGAAACACCGGAAGCACACAATTGATTACCAAACCAAGCAACTTAATATGCGGAAATTAACCAGAATCACAAGTAACTAGAATTCAGAATAACACAAAATATGAGAGATAATACACAACTTGTATTAATACTCATACAGAAAAGAATACAATAAAGAAGATGCCACTTCTTCTCCACCACCTCTTCAGAGGCTTCCCACACCTCAAGTGAACAGTAATTCTCTCCTCAAAGCTCTCTCTCTTAGGTCCCAACACACAACTCAAACACAGAGTTGGTGTTCACCTCCAGTGCTCCACGCACACCACAAGTGCTCCATGCACTCCACAAGTACTCAAGGTACTTCAAGTAGATCTCCCCTAAATTTGCAACAACCTGCACCTCAATAGACCTTACTTATGGAAGGAACTCCCTTGCCTTCCTCTTTGCTCTATCTGAGTACACACCTGTACTCCAAGTAGATCCTGCCTAATTCTGCTCCTTATTGTGTTACTGTCCTATCTGATCTTACACACCTGCAAATCAACCTGATTCTGCACATCTGTGAACCTTGACCTTGCACACACATACACCTACATATCAATGATCTTACTTACCATGCAGATCTCTTATAAAAGGCCATGCTCACCTGATGACCAAGATCATACATACCTGAAGAACTCTGCTGATTCTCCAATCCAGCACCCACACACCTGGTACTGTGGCACTAGGAGGAACGCACCATTGCTCTACCTCTCTCTGAAGGAGCTGTTTGCTCTCTTACTCCCTATCACAAGTTTCCAATACAACCATGAGTCTATTATATAGATCTCATTCAAATAATAATTAGACATCTAATTACAATAATTAGATCCATAGCTATGAGTCTAAAATTGGCTCTCATCATGCAAACACTTGGTTCGTTAGCTAACTGCCCGTAACATCCGCAGTCCAAACCACACAGGCAATCGACGTCGGTCCCTATCCACCTGGGGGTGCCAACGCCGACCGATCTCTGACTGATGTCAATTGCTTCCTGTCTCCTACCTGCCATCGTCGGTTGGCCTGACTGACGCCGGTGTCTATGACACTCCATAACTCTTCTGCAACCTCCTCCATGTCTGCATCAGTGAAGCTTTTAGCTCCACAACCTAACAATCTCCCACTTGGAGATAAACAGCTGCACTATACCTGTACTTGTACTCCATCTAATCTATTTCCTGGTTTGTATCCCTCTTCAAGATCAATCCTAAAGACAACCCACCACACATCCCATGGTGTACCTCCTGTCATCCGAGTACCCTGCCACATCCAAACCTAAAAACACATGTAGTGAAGTCCTGACCCTGCATGTATACCTACTACTGGTCTCTCTCAAATCCCTGAGAACACACTTCCCTGAATTGGCTCCTAACTCTCTGACAGCTCCCACTGCATGGGAATACTCAGGTCTATACCAGACCTCATGTGATTTTGGACACTGTACATGTCCAGCCCTTAGTGTGCTCTGGCTCTGCATCCTGAACCTCGCCAACACCTGATTCACATCAGCTCCCACTGGAGACAAAATCAACCTGTGATCTCCATGTCTCCCATGTCAAAGAATTTCGTTGCTCCAAACTCCTCATGACATGCCACTGAACTAACCTTACCCTTAGCTCAGCAAAACCCAGTATGTCTGAACCTGTACCAAGTTCATCCTCCACATACAGCAATAGGATAATGTTGTGACCATCATCCACCTGGTAAGACAAACACAATGGTTATACTGACATTGACTAAAGCCCTACTTTGTCATCCACCTGGTACCACCTGTCAGTCCTGTCCCACTGTCCTGCAGCTCCCTCAAGACCATATGCCTGGTCTTCTGTCTCACGTGTCCATTCACTCTATTCTTCAACTAAGGAATCCATTCATCTCTGTGCTTTCACACCAGTTGAAAACCCTACCAAAACTCCCATTTGGTTTTGCATCATATCCCTGCCATGCTCCCACGTGTTTTTTAGATCCTTCCTACTCTACAATCAGCAACGAGTATAAAGAAGAGGAACAACAAATTTGAGGGCCTACTTACGTCTTCAGTCCTCCATATGGGTGTTTGAGACTCCTTGACAGCATACTGTCCACCCAAAATCCGTTACAGTGACTGACCTCGGTCACTCCACAGTCTGCATCCGACCGACATCGGTTCCCATGCGTCTGTCCTTGACTATCGACCCTGCCAAAGTCGGTGTCCTTGTTGCCGACGTCGGTTCCTCCTGACCGACGTCAGTCTTACCTACTGCTTGACATCACCATCTTCGGTCTACACATGACCAACATCAGCACCTGTCTATTCGATGATGGTTCCTCCTGATCGACGCTGGTACTTGTGTTCACCTGTGAGTGATGACTTTTTACCCGCGAGCTCCTTTGAATCAAAACCCATGTCCAAATTGCTCTGCTCAGAAGTATCCAGCACCATCTACTGGTTTTTGTCTGCCATCTCTTCCATAAACACCAAGGCTTTCTAGTTCTTAAGCCTGTCAAATATATCTGTCTTCCACTTAAGAACATGCATCTCCTTCCTGCTCATGTGACCAAGCCTACGAAGCCACGTCTCTGCAACAGAAAAAGAATCAGTAATATAAACAAGTAGATAAAGAGAACATGTTTTCTTACCACCAGCTAATTCAAGTGCATCCGCTGTGAGAGTTCTTGTGCATCTCTCATCACCCAATCTTTTTGAAGAAATTAGCCATATCTCCAAACGTGGGACCTGCATGACCTTCATCAACACCTATGTGTTGGCCGCCTGCAATTTTAGCTTCACTTCCCCTTTGCCAATTCTTTGGCAAGGCTCACCAGCTCCTCTACCTAGGGCTGCATGGAAAGAGGCAACTGAATCTTTTATCCAAGACTCAACTATATCCAAGAAACCTCCCAGAGCATCCTGTGCAACAACACCTACAACATCTGCATCTTCAGTTCCTTCATGATGATCTGCTACCAACCAACAATATTCTTTTACCTGCTCTTTCTTTCCATAGGACCGTAAGTGACCATCTGTGCTTTTCAACTCCTCCATTCTTAGCTTACTTTCATCTACCATTGCTCTACTCCCACTCGATCAGAAACCCCTGAGAGTGACCTGTAACCAAACACAAAACCTACTCCCTACAACCTTAGCTCTGATACCACTTGTCAGGAATATGAAACACCGAAAGCACACAATTGATTACCAAACCAAGCAACTTAATATACGGAAATTAACTAAAATCACAAGTAACTAGAATTCAGAATAACACAGAATATGAGAGACAATACACAACTTGTATTAATACTCATACAGAAAAGAATACAATAAAGAAGATGCCACTTCTTCTCCACCACCTCTTCAGAGGCTTCCCACACCTCAAGTGAACAGTAATTCTCTCCTCAAAGCTCTCTCTCTCAGGGTCCAACACACAACTCAAACACAGAGTTGGTGTTCACCTCCAGTGCTCCATGCACACCACAAGTGCTCCACGCACTCTAAAAGTACTCAAGGTACTTCAAGTAGATCTCCCCTGAATCTGCAATAACCTACACCTCAATAGACCTTACTTATGGAAGGAACTCCCTTGCCTTCCTCTTTGCTCTATCTGAGTACACACCTGTACTCCAAGTAGATCCTGCCTGATTCTGCTCCCTATTGTGTTGCTATCCTATCTGATCTTGCACACCTACAAATCAACCTGGTTCTGCACACTTGTGAACCTTGACCTTGCACACACATACACCTGCATATCAATGATCTTATTTACCATGCATATCTCTTATAAAAGGCCATGCTCACCTGATGACCAAGATCATACATACCTGAATAACCCTGTTGATTCTCCAATCCAGCACCCACACACCTGGTACTGTGGCACTAGGAGGAACACACCATTGCTCTACCTCTCTCTGAAGGAGTTGTTTGCTCTCTTACTCCCTAGCACAAGTTTCCAATACAACCATGAGTCTATTATATAGATCTCATCCAAACAATAATTAGACATCTAATTACAATAATTAGATCCATAGCTATGAGTCTAAAATTGGCTCTCATCATGCAAACACTTGGTTCGTTAGCTAACTGCCCGTAACATCTGCAGTCTGAACCACATAGGTGACTGACGTTGGTCCCTGTCCACCTAGGGGTGTCGACGCTGGCCGATCTCTGACTGACATCATTTGCTTCCTGTCTCCTACCTACCGTCATCGGTTGGCCTGACCGATGCCGGTGTCTGTGACACTCTGCAACTCTTCTGCAACCTCCTCCATGTCTGCATCAGTGAAGCTTTTAGCTCCACAACCTAACAAAAAGGGTTAAGAATTTAATGGGTGCCTAGATTCAAACTAACAAGATGATGATTGGATGGGTGCTACTTATGAATAGGCAAGATGATTAGATGAGAGATGATTAGATTGATGATTGATGGGTTTTTTAAATTGATATTGACAATGTGATAAGATTCTAGCAGGATAATGACTAGGTATGAGATCTGACCAAGTGATGAGTGATAGTGGATTAGGATGATAGAATGACATGAAGGATAGAAGGACTAGCTCAAGCCTTAAGACCAATTTACTCAAGTTAGGATGGGGTAGGATTATGTGATGGTGATGATAGGATAATGGGAATAGGGTAAGTATGATGATAGGTGATGATGAAATGATTAGGGGTTATATGAGATGGTTTGGACATAGTTGTAACCCTTAAAAATCCAACTAAGATATGATGGGACATGATTGGACTAGATGGGAGATGAAGACAAGTTTAAGACAACAAGTTTATTAGGACAAGATGTGGACTTGGGATAAGATGTGTAAGATAATATGTGATTAGGATATGTAAGTGATGGGGGGATGATCAATTATGGGTGGTTATGGCTAGACTAAGATGCGAGTAAGACAAGGATGTATAAAAAGATAATATATAAAATATGATGTCAAGGATGTACAAGATAATATGTTGGTGATGGGGGTGTGACTAATGATGAGTGGTTCTAGTGATAGGAAGGGATAAAAGGATGTGCAAGAGAAAAAAGATATATATAAGAGAGTAGGACAATATGATGGTTAGGATATGCGAGTGATGGGGTGAAGATGACTAGACTAAGATGGGATGAAGATAAGATGAGATGGGATAGGATAAAGACAATATATACAAATGGATAAGGATAAAGATGTATAAGATGAAAGGATATAAAAGATAAGTTATGCAAAGACCTAGATATATGTATAGGTCTGGGGTAAAAGGCTGACTCAACTCACAAATAACACAGGTCTAGCACAACACACATCCAATCAAACAAGCCTCAACACTATGATTAATAAACTAATGGCTATATAACTCAATGTCTACACCATCCAATGGCTTCATAAGTGAGGTTATAGGCTGGTGACCCATTATAGAATCTATTAAACCCTCTCAACCCCACTTGCTCATGATGGTTACTTAGGATATGATACTAACTTTGATAGTGAGGTCCCTATTATGGCTGAAGGATCCTATATTTGGTTTGCATAAGGATTCTAGGTACATCCCCTATATATGCAAAGATATAATAGAACCCAAATCTATATAAGATGTTATCTAATTGCCTTGCATATTGGAGTTTAAATTCCTCTCACTTAACAAAACCCTTTACGGAGAATTTTACTTTGTCACCAAATGACTTCTCTCTTAATATTTAGAATCCATTAAAACATGGAGTTTGGACTAGTGTGTGGTGGTGAAATCCATGGTCATTATCCCCATAGAAACTAAAAGTAGGGGGGTTATATGTGGTTTTTGATCCCATAGGAATCACAAAGATGCAAGGGGGAGAGCATACACCACTATATCCCTCAAGGTACAAACAAGCAGACAAAATAAATTAATTAATTTATTAAGATTAATATGTGATTATATTTACAAGATCAAAAGATAGATAAGAATATACAAGACAAATGATTAAAATGATATATACAAGATAAAGTGATAAGAAATAAATTAAAAATGATTTTCAAAGTGCCCCAAGGAGTCTTTGGTAGGTTTCCTACAATCACACAGTTAGTAGTTTGACTTTGGAACTCAAAAAGAGGTAACCTGTAAGACCAATGATTATTAGTCAAATGATAATACCTTTGACAAGTGATCCTACAAGATGAATGTTAATATTTTAATAATTATGCCTTAGACAAAATTCACCATCAAGCATATGGTTAATGGTCTCTAATACTTAATAATTTCAATTTGTCAATTTTGAAGGATGACCTTTGTGAAAAATCAACAAGTCAGTAGTTTAAAATGGCTTCTTTCACATACGTGTGCCTACAAAGAAAATTATTAGAGTGGCCTCCATCAAATAAACATGTGAAGACTATTAGTAGTTATGAAATTTCAATTTTCAATAGGGATATATGACAAACAAACCATATTTAATATGTTATTAAAAAAAAACTATATCATGGAAAATAAAAGTTTTTTTTTTTTTTTTAAATATAAATCTTATGATGATATTTTAATTAAATATTAACAATATTAGACAAAATGATACTAGATTAATGGACAATAACAAAACAAAATGACATGATTATGACTTGACCACATTTACCACTAAAAACCCAATTTATTTAAAGTAGAACATAACAACCCAAATAAATCTAAAACCCTAATATCAAAACAAACCTAAACCAAATACAATGATTTGGAGTGAGGAAAAACTATGATGTTCTTGGTATTAGGATTTTAAGGTAAAATGGTGGAGTTGGCATGGAAAAAAACCATGATGTCCTGGTAATGTGGTTTTGTCTATATTGTTGATCATTTCATATTGAAAAGATTCTTCATCTAAGTGTTACAAGCATTCTTTTATATCATGAGATCACCAATCATATCACTTCATCAATGATGTTGACAGATAAATATAATAGAGCGATGTCAATATTAGACCTGAGCAGTTTGGATGGAATATTGGTCAAGGAGTTAGGATCTCAAGGATCTTGCAAGAGTGAAGGAAGGCACGGCTAGAGCTACCAAACATAGATCTAGAAATTTGAGGCATCATGTTAATGGTCTCCAATGTCTTAAAGGAATGTGTTTTAATGAATCATTTGACAAGATGTCTCAAAGATAGGCAGTCTCATGGACTTTTATGATTATGATATAGGTGTAAGATAAATAAAATGTTGGGTTTAGGGGTTCTCTCGACTGGTGGTCTAAAAAAATAAGGTATAGACACCAAGAAAGGTAAAGAGGATATGTCAGATGTTGTAGTTGTTAGTGATGATCAGGCTAAAATTTATAATCATACACATAGCCTATCAAGTATTTGACAGAATATCACCAAAGATTTTTATCTTATATAACATATGGACAAAATAATGTATTTAAATGTCTTTATTAGGTATGGACCCAGTTATCTAGACAAGCACAAATATATGATGATTGACTGAAGTGACTGTATTTGTATTTTTTTAATATATTAAGTTTTCTATTTATTTGATATAACAGAGTAGATCAAACAAATAGAAAAAAGTATTAACAAATAATAGTACATGATAATCTTAACCAAAATCACAAGTTATCCCAAAAACAAAAAATATAATACTGTGAAAAATTTGAAACCTAGAGTCACCAAATTCTTCTTTGATCTGACAAGCAAATCTCAAACATACTCAAGGCAAAAAAATATCAGTTTGAGATGAGTACAGTCCCACCATGGTCACCATTTATGTAACCTAAAATTTGAGCTCTATGTATTAAATCATGCAATTCAATCACTCAAACTTCAAACCAATAGGTAAATTCTAGAGCCATTAGAATTCAATGCAAATAGATGAATAAACTATTCAAAAGAGCATTAGAATCATAAAGCTAAGTAATTTACACCATGATTAAATGGATTCAAAATTAAAGAAGATGGGGTTAAGATTACCTTAGACTTAGATTCAACATTATGATGACATTATGATAGATTATGCATGCTTAATTAAATGATTAAGTAGACATGGATTCCTCACAAGCTTTATGGATATCCTTCCATAGAGGAATGGAGTGGTTTAAATAGATTATGGAGGGAGAGATCAATGGATGAGATTTGAAGTTGGTTGAATGAGATAAATGGTGGAGAATTAAAAGGAATATAAAATTCTTTGGAAGCTTCTAGAGAGGAGGGGTGAGAATAAAGAAAGTTTTAGATTTGAAAGGTTATAGATTCCTTCTTTGGGTTAATGACGATTAAATGAGGGATTAGATAGGGATTAGGTGAGTGATTAGGGACTAGGTGTGTAGGAGAGCCTAGGAATAGGCTAATAGGTAGGAAGGCAAATCATGGAAATTTAAAATTCTTAAATAATAGATAAGTGGGATTAGGATGGGATAATGGGGATTTAGAGAAATTAATTAAAGAAGTGGGTTAAGATTAAGGTTAGTAAACGAAGAGGAATGAAGGGGGATAAATGACTAGGATTAGGTTAAGGGGGTGATATTAGGATGGAATTATATGAGATAAATTAGATAAGTAGAATTAGTGTCGACTAATAGTGAAATTAGTGATATTAGATGAAATGAACATATTTAGATGCATACAATGTGTAAAATGTGATTCTTCTCCAACTTGTGTATTGTGTAATAAATTCTATCATTTTAGTTTCTTAGTCTTTTGGTTGTGTATGAGTTATCTCTTTTACATACAATTGTTCATATTAATCTATCATTGATCTGAATGCCTTTTTCATACAAATCATAATCTCCCTTGTAGATGTGTTGTTGTAATCTTACAAATCTGGCAACCTTTGATTTCATATGTCTAAGTATATTATATTTTAGTTCCCTCTAACTCCTAACTATGTTTTATTGTTAATGTGCTACAGTAGCCTACAACAAATAATGGTATGTGATTTCTTGTCCAACCTATAGTTCATGTTATGGTATGTAAAAGTTTCATCTAATGTGGTCCACAAGCCTCCTTTTATGTTATATTTCCCCTTTTTTAAAATTTATTTTGATGTCCTACTCACATTACGTTATAATCATCACCAATCCGCCCAACTCAAGTAGATTTCAATTCACTCCCATCTAACCCATCCCTGGTAAAAAAATATCTCACTCACCAATATTACACTAATAGGTTATTTACAAAACCCACTATGAAGAAACTCGTGCCTTAGAGTGATTAATCATTGATCATAAAACATTAACAACTAACTCGTAAAATTTTATGTGGTATGCATAAAACCCACATCAATAGATTAAAACTTAAGTTGACACTAAACGGAAGGCTTGAACCTCTGTCTCTATTTTATTTGAAAGAAATACCCAAAATATTAACAAGATGAACCTTAGACACTAAATTTATATTCCCACCTTTGAAAATCAATAGAAAAATTAGGTCTAACAAAGGAGTTAAGAGATAACCATGGGATTAATCATTCTCTCCATGCAGACAACCTCATCTTCCATTAATCCCAATGGCCCAACCTTTAACTCCAACTTAGGTTACAACCTAGCTAACTAGCTCTACCATCAATGTCATTGAGGTTGTCCATGATCTACTTAGAAATATTGAGAAATATCTTCCTTTTGTTTCTCCCTCAGGAGGAAGGACTGTTGAAGAACATATTAAGGCCTTTAAAACTACTTTAGAGATATTGAATGTAACGCATGAAGATGTGGCATGCATATTATTTCTTTTTACAAGTAAAATGCAACCTATGAGTGCCTTTTTAATGTCCCATAAGACACAATAACATCCTAGGAAGAATGTCAAAACACTTTTTTGGCATAATTTGGTGAGGTCACCAGTGCAAGTATTGTTTATCAACACTTTGTAAGCACAAAGAGAGAGCCAAATGAGTTAATATGAGCCTTCAATGTTATATTTAAAAAGATGTATAGCAAACTTGAGACTACTTGTAAACCTAATAAGACATTGCCCCTCAAGATGTAGAAGAATGATCTAGACCCTATTAATTTTGTCTTTATACTTAGAGTTGTTAGTATTGATACACTTCCTTTGGATCATAAGCTATCAATGTATACAAAAAATTGAACCCTCAAATGCAATCTCTATCCCCATTTAGTCTTGGCACTATTTTTTACGCTTTTAATCAAATTTTAAATACAAACCAAATTATTGTGGCTCAAAACCAAAACTAAGTGTATAATTAGTTGTATTTAACTCGAGCTCTACCCAATTAATATCTCAAATTCTTGAATAATTCTACATCTAACCAATAAAACCTAAATCAATCATTAGTACTAGTCAATATTATTACAACAAAGGTACCGATTTTGATCCCATAAAAATAGAATTAGAATCAATCTAGAGGATGGTCCATAAATTGAGTAACAAGTTTTTGATCATACAAAAATGCATGGGTAACATTGAAGGATATAATACCAATCAAAGCTTTAGATTTTAGAGGAACAACATATTGTTCAATAGTTTTGGGAATAATACAAAATAACATCCACCTAACAAGATGTCATAGGTCAATATCATGGAAGTAATCCGTTCAAATTGGTGAAAAGTTCATAACACTACACAATATGGTGAGTTAGATTGCATTGAGTTATACATAGCCTTCAAGATCTTTCAGAAGAAGATGGATAGGCAAGAAGGTTCTACACCTCAAATAAAACCTTCTTACTCTACTAATCTTGAACACTCCATTATATCAATGGTCTTTAAGATCTATTATCTCTTATTTATAGAAGAAGAAGATAATGAACTAGAAGGTAATATAGATGATATTCATGCATTCTAATAGTTTTTGAAGAACAATTATAGCCTGAGGAGAAAACATGTTACTACTTCAACATCTTTGAACAATAATACTACCAATCCTACATATTCTTGGGCCAACAACAATCCACCTCCCCTAGGAAAGATGAGAAATTATAGAGAAACAACCACAAAGTAGAGTTGGGTATAATATTATCGATAACATGAAGAATATCAATGCTAATATCACCCTACATGAACTAGCTCAGATCATCGAACAAAAAATTTATTGCTCAAAGCCCTAACTGTAGATCCTCTACATCAAAAAAATTCAAAGCTATGCATGAAAACAAGATGGTATTTAAAGATAAACCTGAAGTACCACCATTTCTACTAATGGTCTAAATGTTAAGAAAGAATGTGCACAACTATTTAGTTGACTCAAGTACCTCAGCCAATGTGATGTTGATAGTTATGTGAAATAAGTTGGGTTTGACTCTAGATAAGTCAAATAAGGTGGTCCTATAATTAGACAAATATTATGTCCCATGTGTTATATAATTAACAAATGTGTGTATTTAATTAGTATCTGAACCATGTGTGCAGCAAACCATCAAAATATTGGTCATCAACATCCTAAAAACATATTATTTGTTACTAAGTCAAGATTGGTCCAAGACACTAAATGGATACATGGACACCAACTTTTCCTACATGTCATTGACCTAGAAAGGGGTGAAATTTTGGATAAGAGTGGATAGAGAACTAAAGATGAAGTAATTGATTACTGAGTACAATGCTATTAATGAGAAAGTGGACTTCATGTCTTCACATGTAGGAGTTTATACATTCACCACCAAGCAAGAGAGACCTAAACAATAATTTTAAGGTCCATCTCAGTTATGGACTCTCCATTTTAATGGAGATGGATCAAAATAAGGTTTTGGTGTTGGCATAGACCTGACAGATCCATATGGTAAGCAGTAATTTATTGTTTATAGGTTAAAATTCTCTTGCACCAATAATAAAATAGAGTATGAAGCTATGATCCTCAGCTTGCAATTTATAGTCAAGCATAACATTAACCGGATATAGATCTTTAGTGATTCTTAACTACTGGTAAACTAGATCAGGAATAGGTATCAGTGTAAAATCACCTACTTAAATAAGTATAAATAGTAAGTGTGGGACTTAATTGAGTCTTTTGAAGGATTAAACATCAAATCCATCCCTAGAGAGTAGAACCAGACATCCAACTCACTAGAAACTTTAACTATTAATCTAACACCACTTAAGGAGTCTAAGATGTAGAAGTTATAAGTGGATTTGGTCCCTTACCCCTTCATCCCAGATAATGTGGATAACTTTCAGGTATTCGAAGATGACCAATAGGTCATGCAATTTATGAAAAACTCTAAAGCTTTTGAATATCATATAATAGATGAGAAATATGTCAAACCCATGCATGGTGAAGACTTGGGAGTATATGAAATTTTGCATTTTAAGGAGAACCACATCCCTCTAAGTATGATCTCCTTGGAATGAGATTTTGATCTAGACCCCTAAGTTCAGAAGTAGAAAACACTAAGATAAACTAAATCAAATTTTTTCAAATAAAATTTAGGAACTAACCAACACCCTCAATAGGTTAGCATAGGCATGAGTTTCATATAAATTGAGAAACAAATGTTGAATCACCTATTGGTAGAATATAAATATGCAATAGCCTATATATATATATATATATGAATACCTAAAAATATTTGACCCTAGAGTCATTATGCACACCATCCTACTAAATCCAAATCATAAGCCTTTCATACAGAGATAAAATCCAATAAATCCAATACTAAAACCTCTAATTCAAATAAAAGTACAAAATCTACTAAAGGCCAAAATTGTCTTCCCAATAAATCACTCTACTTGGGTAGCCAGTTTGGAACTAGTTAGGAAAAAGAGTAGAGAAACCAAACTCTATGTTGATTTCAAGAACCTAAATAGAGAATTAGATAAATATAATTACCCTTTTTCTTCTTTGGATGAGGTAATTAAAATGGTTATTGGATTAGAATTGATGTTCTTCTTGGATAGATTCTCTTATTACAATCAAGTGCTAGTAGAGGTAGAGGATTAGATGAAGACCACCTTAATGACAAAGTGGAAATTTTACATATAAGAGGATGTCATTTGGCCTAATTAATGTGGGAACAACTTTCCAAAGAGAAATGGACTTCATTTTCTAAGGGTTGGTTGATAAGTGCATCATCATATACATGGATGGCCTCATTGTGTTCTAAAAAGATAGAGTTGATCATGTAGATCGTATCTAAAAGGTGTTGGACAAATATAAAAGGTATAAAGTGTCACTTAATATAAATAAAATTATCTTTGGAGTTGCTAAGGTTAATCTGCTAAGCCATGTGATCACTAAAGATGGGATCTCTATTAATCCAGATCGGGTTTAGGTCATATCCATGTTGACACCTCCAAACAACAAGAAGGAACTGAAGTCCTTCTTTGGTAAGATAAATCTTGTGTGAAAATTTATTTTTATATTTTTAGAGATTGTCAAACCATTAAATTTTATGATGAATAAAGATTCTAGATATAATGGATGACATAACCCTAGAGATTTTTCCAAGACAACAAGATTTCTATTATTCAAGTTTGAGTTCTAATTAGTCCAAATTTCAATAAAGACTTATATCTTTATTTTTTCACTTCAAAACTTACTATAGCTATTATACTAACATAAAGGTGGATGACAATGAACATCTCATTGCCTTCATGATCACCAATATAAAGGATGTAGAGTTGAAATTCTCTATGATAGATAAGCATAGATCAAAGCGATGAAAAATATTAGGCACTATATTCTCTGAAACAAAATATATGTCATTGTTCTAGATCTTGCTATCAAGCTCACACTTGGAAAAAATGAATTAGTCAAAATAAAAGGTAAATAGATGGCAAAACTTCAAGAATTTGACCTTGAAATTGGGCTAGCCAAGATGGTGAGAGGCTAAAGAATAATCTAACTGATAACTAAGATTGATCCATGAATTAGTATTGAGAAAATTAATGGGACATGTAATTGGTGGTGAGTAGTACATTCAAATCATTTATTATTTTATCATAATTACATGCTCATTGGAGTTTAAAAAAAGAGTAGAGATGAGCCCTTAGGTTTAAATTAACTTGTTATATGATCAATAAGGGACCCCTATACAAAAATAAATATGAAGGCTTATACTTGAGATATATTTCAAAAGAAAAAGTTACAAATATCTTGGATAACTTACATCAAAAGATAGGCAATGGGCATCCATCTAGAACACAATAGTTTAAAATATTATGAGGATGAGATATTATTGGCTCACAATCTTCAAGGATGCACACAACTATGTCAATACTTGTCTTTATAGCCAGTCATTGAAGGATGTCCCTTTGCCTAATGGGGCTTCAATTTTATTGGGGTGATAAACCCAAACACTTCAACATGGCATGAGTTTATCCTCACAACCAATAACTACTACATCAAGTGGATAGAAGCTGTAGCAATAAATAATTCTAAAGCAATTGATGCCATTAGGTTTCTAGAAGAAAATATATTAACTAGGTTGACACTCATATTTCCTTAGTTTGTAAAAATAGTCTAGCTTTTTAATCTTTTAAATTCATCGAATAAACTTATGATAACCAAATTACAATCAAGTTATCTTTGAATTATTATCTCTAAGAGAATGGAGTAGTTGAGTCTACTAATAAAAATATAATGTATGTCATTAATAAGTTGGCACAAGACAAACCAAAATAATGGTATCACTTATTAAAACATGTATTATCGATATATAAAACTAGGAACAAGCAAGTCCTCAAGGCTTTAACTTTTCTACTGGTATATGGACAATAACCAGTCTTCATTATTACTCTTAATATATCAATGTATCAGTTCATGCAAGAGTACATGGGGGAAGATGAAATAATACAATATATACTACTGTACATAGTCCAAATGAAGGATGTAAGAATTGAAACATTGCACAACTTCAATAAACACTAGGATATTGTCAAAAGATGGTTTGAAAATGATCCAAGATCAAAGCCTTCAAGATTTTAGACCTAGTGCTTCTATGGGATAAAATACATGAGAAAAAATGACAAGAGGATAAGTTCACTCCTTTATTGATTGGACCATATCAAATATCATAAATCCTAAGAAAGAATGTCTTCTAGTTGAAAGACCTTTAAGGTAATGACCTCATCTTTTTAGTCAATGGATAGTTTTTAAAGTGTTATTTCATAATTCTTCTAACTAGAAATTACTTAGAATGATTGTAATTGGAGATTGTATATGTAAGATTAGAGTAATTTATCACTTTTTAGTTAGATTTTCTACTTTATAGAATAAGTTGTATATTTTTTAGGATTAGTCTTTCATGATTTCTACATTTGTTTTCAGTAGGTTAGTTGTTATGCTTTTCAGGTTAATTTTATTAAGCTCTAAAATAGACCAACAAATTTCCTATATTAATATTATAAAAGAGCTACCAAAAGTAAAGGGATGACTCAAAATAATGCACCATTAATTCTCATAAAGATTTATTCTGATAGTAGTAGAGATTCTAGACTCAAGATATGTGTTATGACTGAATTAGGTCTTGCTTTGATTGGATGAACTTACCAGACCTCTTGGATTTATTCTTATATAATTATGTAAATTATAGAAAGAATTTTCATTTTCAAAGACTAACTACACTATAAAATGTTAAAACTTTGATGAGAGATAATAAACATAGAACTAGATACACACTAATAGGGACATATTGATTGAAATAAATTTTCTTATACATACACCTAACCAATGGTGATTATGTGTGTGTGATCATGTAAATTGATATAAAATGGTGATTCAAGAATATATTCTAGGGTTATGGACACCTGACTGATAGTAGAACAAGCTTTGATAGAATCAAAGGTATCTTTGTCAAAGTTATGGATGTTTGGATTGTAGTAGAGCAATACCCATATTTTTTTATTGTTTGTTTATTCATTACAAGGAAAAATTAAATTCACAAGATCACACATTCAGATCCAAAAAATGGAAAGAATTAGTATGTTACATGAAGAAGTAGGAGTCTGTTTCAAAATCTAGTTTGTTTATTCATTTCCTGGTAAGGCAAAAGTTTGGATATGCTACATTACTAAGATTATAGGTTTTCAAAATAATTAGGATTATTTTTTCCACCAAGTCACCATTTATTGTGCCCTAACACACACACACACACACACACACACACACACACACACACACACACACACACACACACACACACACACCCCATTTTTAAAAAATTAAATAGGGACCCATTGTTAATTGAATATTATTATTCGGGGTCTTTTGAACCAAAAGTGTATGATATAAGATTTTGAAAGTAAAAACTCAAGTAAATTTACTCTGACACTAAAATTTCTTTGCCTCTCTTGATGTATGTTATTTGCTTGATTTAATCAAACATAATTTACTTCAATATTTGTAGTGTCTAAAAGTTATGGAGGAATCAAAAGTGTGTATAAGCCATGCTAATGGATTTACTATTTGCCTTTGATTTTAACTTATGCTTATGTACATTTAATCCATGATTTAATCACTAACTGAGCTAACGTGTTTTGATTTTAGTGAAATATTTATATATTTTATGTATTAAATAGGTTATTTTATGCTTAGGTGTCTTTTGGGTTATCCCATAACTCATTTACTCTTGCCATATGCCAGTATTTTGATAACCTAGAGGTGACATCAACATAGGCCTTTGTATAAACAATCTTAGGTAAGTGAAGCAATGAGAGTTATCCATGTGTCATCATTAAAATAGCCTAAATTTGATGTCATCATGGAACTTTATATGGACAATCCCAAGTAATCAAAGTAACGAGAGTCATCCACATGTCATTATCCCAGTAGCATGGAGGTGATGTTAGTATATACCTTTGTACTAACAATCTCAAGCAAATAGAGTAACAAGAGTCATCCATGTGTCATCATCTCAGTAGCCTAGAAGTGACATCATCATAGCCTTTATATGGATGATTTTGGGTAAGTAGAGAAATAAGATCCATCCACGTGTCATCATCTTGGTAGCTTAGAGGTGACATAAACATGAAACTTTGTACGAATAAGTCTTGACAAACAAAGCAATGAGAGTCATCCATGTGTCATCATATCACTAGCCCACAACTAAAGAAACAAAGCATGCTTAGATATAGACACGTGTCCTCCAAATCCATGTAAGCAATCAATGAAGACATCAAAACCAAGAAATAGAGAGCAAAAAAAAGACATGTCATACTAAGATGACTAAACATCTGAAAGAATGCAGAAGAAGCCACATAATAGTAAAAACCTCAAAAATTGGTATTATGAAATTCAAATGCAAAGAATAAATAGGAAAAAGAGTAAATGTCATTTCTCCACATAATTCATATGAACTAAAGAATTAATGCATTCAATCATCACATCCAACACAACCAAATCAATATATTTGGAATTTTCATTTCTAGTCTAATTACATTGCCTCCAAGCTATCAAGATTATTATGAATTTTGAGCTCAAGTACAAAGAATGAATCTAGAACTCCATTACAACTGGGAATTTACAATATTTTTACAGATCAAATAATTTAAACAACATCAATGGCCTACTCATTTTGTATCTTAATCCCCTTTACATACTCAATTGTACGATCGATCGAATACACAGATACAACATTTGATTCGATGGCATTGAAACATGAGTTCAAACACTATTATTTCATTTGGGATATAGTCGACATAATCAAACTATACAAGGATAATGACCAACTATTTATTTTCACACACAGATACAAGGATGACCTCTTGGCCATAAAAATAATCAGCGTTCACAATGAAGTGGCTAAGCCAGAGGTAATGCCATGCATTAGCCTACTATTTAATTTACTCATGAATGGAAAAGTTACTAGAAAAATACTACACTTTAGGATTGACAAGACACCAATTACATACATCATTGGGAATTCCTTTAAGAGGTATTACAAGATCCCCTTACCAAAACATGTCATATAAACAAGACATGGTGAACTCATTACTTTAGAATAATAATGTCAACAACAAATTGGAAGAGTGGGTCTACAACCTAAAAAAATTCATAGTTCAGGGCCCTACCTTAGCCATTCCTATTTCGATCTTCAGTCCAAGGGTGAGAATCATCATGGCGATGTTGAATAGGATATATGGTTTTTTGAATATCAATTATGTTTATGAGGTATGGGTCCCTTTGTTAGATATGATTTTAATTTCTAACATAATCATTGCATTAGGGGAGATCATTATTAAAAATCTAATTTTGAAATTCTTAAATCCTAGAAATTTCCCAAATGGGAATTTCTACATGATGTCCTACATGGTGAATGTGGTGACTACAATTGTGCATTCATATTTTAATCATCCATGGCAAATATCTTATGATTACTCTAAAAATAGGATATGTGATGAATTCAATATTCTTCATGTACATAGATTCAGTATGAACATGAAAAAGATGATAGAGACTTTTTTTTACATAGTGTATCAAGCAATTTATGGGAATAATATGCCCAAGCTCTCTAACCCTATCAAGAAAACTACTATAATATATGTGATTACTAGTTGTACCCTGAGTGCACAGTAATTAAAATTGAAGGTACAAAGGCACATCATTTATACTTATTAGGGATTGTGCTTGATAATGTAGTTGAATAAGAGATTATTTCCCAATTGGTCAATAGTGTTAATGAAAACTTGAATAAGGCAAAGCAAAAAACATTCCATCTAACTCCTCTTAGCATTGACAAGATGCAATATATAAGGTAGCAGCACCTTCAACTAGTTAGAAATATTATGGCACATTATGGGTTCAAACAAGCACCTTTCATACATTGGGACATAAGAAATAATGTAAGAAATCACATTAGAAAATATGATAGAAAAGTAAGGATCAACTATGGGCACTAGTATTATGAACATGAAAACATATTTATCAATGTTGAAGATGATTATGAAGTGGTGATAAGGATGCATAGGGCCAATATGTCTATAGTGTGGCACAAAGGATCCAGTATGATCCTACCATCATCAAAAAAGGTGTCAAGAGGATTGAGAAGCAATAATGGGTTTCCAAACTTATCCATGGGACCCAATCTAAGGGAGAAGAAGAAACATAGGAATAAGTTAGCCCATCTAAGGAAGCTTATATTGAAGGAGCTTCAACACCTTCAATCTCCCCCATACACATAGTTGTTGTTTCTTCTTCATAGCATATTAATGTGAAACCTCAATGTACAACTGAGGGAAAAAGACCTACAAGTCCCAACACATCATTTGGACTCTTCTCCATGCTTCATTTTCCCCAACTAACCATTGCACAACAAGTAAGTCTTACTTATTTTATATCTCAAGTACATGTTACTTCTCTTCCTTTGTCTCCACCAGTAGTAATGCCTCAATCCCCTAGGCATCCACCTTCATTACCACATATCATGAAACTTACACCACCATTGGTGATGCCCTTGTCCACTAGATTTCCATCTTCACCACCTATCATTCCTCTAGTGGTTATCACTTTTGCATATCCCTCACTATCTGCTTCCACTATAGTCCCTCCATCTCCTATTCTACCATCAATTGGGTTAGCCTGTATTATTACAAAACCAATAATGACATACACAAGGAAGCATAAGACCCCTCTCATTTCACCTCAAAAGGTGGAAGTAGAAGAGAAGCAAATAGTTTATCTTAAGGAATGGAAAATGAGAATAAAGGGTGACCTAGGGTCAGACCCTATACATATTTATGATAATGAGGAAGAAGATAAATGGTGGAATGATGAATAAGAGTGGGTCTCAAGGACTGAAACATAAGACACATAATTATTTGATTAGACTACTCAGACAGAGGAAGATGATGAATGGATGACTTAGGGAAGCATCCAATTAGGATGGACATAATTGTTGTAATCAGAGGAATTCAGGATCCTGAACTGTTATTAGATAGAGAAGGGGATATAGAAGGAAAGGGAGAATCAAAGTTGCACATCATAACATAGGGGCTAGTTCCAATTACACCTCCAAGATCTCCACCTTAGATCACTATAATTGCACCTATAATAATCAGTAGCCCAAAAATTTCTCCCTTGGATGTAAGTCATCCTAGTCCACACTCTTTGGTAACTTCCTTGGTTATAGCAACTACTAGTGATTTAATGGATTATTTAGACTCTTTGAATTCTTTACGCTAATTCAACCAACCACAAGAAGCTATAATGACCATATTGCATGCCATAACATAGTCTACTAATATGATCCTTACCACTACTATTATAAATACTAAGGATTCATATATACTTCTATTAATGACTCTTTGTAAACCCTTTTAAGCAACCCTATAACCTACTCATTCTTTAGTGGAACCAATCCAGAGTCCCCTAAGCCAAGCCAAGGCATACATTTTGAAAACCTAGTGTCCACATCAATTTTTGATACCCTAGCTACCCCTTAAAACATAAAAACACAATTAAATATTCCCATTGTCTGATCACACCATATAGACTCACCTACCATTTTGATCCACCAAGCAGCAGGGAATGCCAAATATACCATCGACACACTAGTCTAGAGGTAGGTTACTAGATAAAGGAAGGTTATTCCTCATTTTCCTATAAGAGGGGAATAATCCTATTGGAATTACATATATTAAGGTGGGGTGAACAAGTTCCCTTAAAACAATCATTTAATTTCACTTATTACCCACAAAGCATTCATTCACATATATACATTAACCAATGCATAAACAAGCATTTAAAAAAGCATACAACATAAGAACATAAGAGATATGTGGGAAACCATATTTGGGGATAAAACCCACTAAAACATAGCTTGGAATATAGTCCTATAAGAAATGAATCAATATTTAGTGAGGCACCAACCCCATAAGGAGCACCAACCCCTCACTAGTTAAGCACCAATTTGTAAGGAGGCACCAACCCCCTAGTTAACTTAGCACCAACTAAGTCACCTGAAACTTTTAATCACCTTTGGACACCTATTTCTCACTCAACTAATGATTACCACCTTCTTTTTCTCTTCTCACTCTTCTAGCTCTCTCAAATAACCTATTAGGCTTCTTCGCTCAACTAGCCCACTTCTTGGTAGAATTAGGTCAAATGACATTGATCATCATCTATAGAATAACTATTAGAACCTCATAACATATTCACCACACTTTTATGATGGTATTAATTCCCTCTACCTAGTTTTGAAAGCTCTATATCATTCATTCATTCCCTCAATATTTTAACTAGTTAGATTAGGCCTATTTGACCTTTTTATACTTGACTCTTGCTCTCACCCATCTTGGTTGGCCATAAGTCTATCCATAATTGTATCACCCTTGGAATATATCAAAAATAATGTTTCATAAGTTAAACACCCACCACATATGTCAGTCACCACCCATAAGGATCAAAACCACCATTAGGCCTAATAGAGACCTAATGCAATTAGGCCTTCTCAAAGCACATATTTCACCTTGACCATCTTAGAAAAACTTGAGTCTGCAAAAAATAGATGAAACACTTTTCACACACTTAAATTATACCCTTGATAGTATCACCTTATGTCTTTAACACCATTTATCTCATTTCACTCCTTGAACCACACCACTAGGTCTACTCGTAAATAGGCCTTCTTAGTGCCAGAAAGTCTACCTTGAATATCTTAAGTATACACACAACTTTGACACATAAAAAAATTTAAAAATAACATGGATAAAACCTCCCTGACCTCAATGTCATCACTAAGTCCATTATATTTCACCACACAAGAAAAAATACTTCAAACTTATCATTTCTATATGCTCACTCAAAACTGCACAAAGGCTTCAAAAATTAATCAAGAACCTTTGCATTTTCACACCTTCAAAGGTATTTATCATGAATAAAAATGAATTAAAATGAACCTATTATATATATATATATATATATATATATATATATATATATATATATATATATATATATATATATATAACAACTTAATGTGTATTTTATTCTTCAAATCTATTCATAATGATTCAAGAACATCATTATTTCTCACACACAGAAAATTTTCTATAGCTCTAAAACATAGTCATGGAAACCAAAACATAAAACACATGTGTGAACAATTTTATGAACTTACACTGGGTTTATATGATCATTCATCATCATAAGAAAATATATATATATATATATATATATATATATTATAAGGTTAAATATCCATATTGGTCTTAGAGACCAATCTCATGTCTTCACCCTACACAGACCTCACTATGTTAGATAGGTCACTTTGAGTGTAAATTTATGCTTGTATATAAGCATATTCAAATATTCTCATCAAGGGATATATGTGATATATGTATTTAAAAATAACCCCATGCATTTGGAACCATCCTTAATACATTTCAACCTATTCTTAATCATATTCTCACTTTTGCCTAGTTTTCTCACTATCTTCCTCATTAGGCCTTTTAATGATAGGCCAACTTCCATGATCAGTTTAACATATTTTAGGTATGAAACCTACTCATAAACCACTATGGTCATAATATATAGGTTTCAATATTAAACCTCCAACAACTTTCATGCTTTGACCTGGTCAACCCTAGTTACTACATCAAAAATTTAAGAAACAAGGGTTTTTTTCTATAGCTTCCACTCATTATTATAATATACCAATGCCACATGGATAAAATTGGGAGAGTAATATATATAATATAATCATAAAAATATTTCGTATAATTCATTATGATCCATTTCCAATAATATCTTCCCTATCAGGTCACTATGAGGGTTTTTGGAGGGTTTAGAGTGCCTTCCATTCTTAACAATTGTTCATAAAGGATTGCCCATCAAATCCAAAACCAATGCTAGTAATTTGAGCTAGGATCCTTCTCCAAATTCCATGAACTTATTAGGATCTCATGCAAAGGTTTCACATGCCAAGAAGCATAAAAAAATTCTTCTTAGGTCTGTTATACCTTATTTTGTGCACACAAAAAACCTCAAGACCACATTTCATGATTTCTCCTTTAGAATTTGACCTCAGACTTGGTCAACACACTTGAAAAAACCTCTTACACATCTAAAAATTCTTTCGTGAACTCTATCACCTTGGAAACTAATATTGACCCCTCATTAGGCCACACTAGGTTTCTTTACATTCTAGGCCTAAAACCTGTAAGCCATACTTTGACCTTGAACACATATTAAAACCTCTTGTATTACTCTCAACACCTCATTATCATGTCATAAAACCTCATACCTTTCTCACATAGTTTAAATATTATTCTCACAAGCTTCAGACTTCTCACCTCATCATGCTACCAAGCCTATGTCTTCTCACTAGGTCTTTCATGCAAATACTAAGCCTCAAAAACTGATCTTGGAACTCTTATGAAGGATTATTTGCCTCATTCTCATTCTTACACAAATTTATACACTCTCTCATGCCTGTACTGGCACAACTCACAAATATTTACTATGCTTCATGTATACACCTTCTCACAGGGCTAAACTAAACTTTCTTAAGACACCTAGTACTCAAAGATTTAAATTGAAACAAGCTAACTCTCAATGATATCAACCAATAAAATTATTCAATGAATATTTTGTGAAGACAAGAGTACTCTCAATAGGATCATGAGATATTCATAATACAACATTGTGCCAAGACCTCATACATAAATCAAAGACTGTTAAACCATGCTCATGATATGACACTACTCCTTAATACTAGTACTCAACAATATGCTTACCTTGTATCTTGATATTAACCTTGACATATCATCAACCTTAGAAGAATTACTAGGTTTCTTTTAAATTCTCTCTCAATAGAGAGAGAATAGGTTGCCTTCAAATTTTCTCTTGTCATAAGACTTCCTTGTCACATACCATTTCACCATGCATGACATCAACTTTTATCTTGGCATTAATGACATCCATCTTGACCTTGAAATCAATGAAAACATTTATGCCACAACACCAAAAATAGGAACATACCTCAATAATATCCCCCATTGTCATTAATGGCAAACACTTAAACCAAGTTGATCATTCTCATCTCCCAAGCTGGATCTCTTTTAGACTGACATTTTTCCCAAACTATAACTCTCTGTCATTTTGACATTAATGACAAAGGGTCATCTCTTGGCACCTATATTATCTTTAGACCTAGAACAACACACCTTTTCTCTCCAAAAAATACCATTCTCTCTCTCTTTGTCAACAACTCAACATAGATCAGGTTCATAATCAACTTCATTAACATATTGATCTTTCAGACAGTATCATGAATGTGACTTGGTTTGATCAAGTCATCATACAAATTATTTGTAACTCGTATCTTGTAATCACACCTCTAATAGACTATTTACTGAATTTTGAATTTGAAACAAAGAATACACAACTCCCCCTATGAACAAAGATCCTTCATGCTTTTTCTCACTAGTTAAGTGCCTCCATGAAGACTAATAGAGTCACCTCTTCTCTCTTGGATACTAAAACAATATAAACTCAGGATATTCTCATATGTCCATATCTTTACTAAACTAAACTTTCTTCATGATCCTTTTCAGCTTGAATTATTTAATCTCCATTTGAATAACATTCTGACTTGGTGTATTTGACTTAACTTCTTCATCCACAATTAGCGTTGATAGGGAGAATTATTGGCATTCCTTTGCATCTGAACTATGCTCCACCATGGAAAATAGTCCACTTAGACTTGAAACTGGTCATCATTCACCTTAGCTACCTTTGGTTTCGACTCATTATCTTGTCTTCTTTATTGCACTCTAGGGGCCTCAACTTTATTATTTTGACTTGAGAATCCATGCTTTATAACTTTGCAATATGATCAAATTTTTGACAATTGAAACACACTATACCTATTGATGGAAACACACCATTACCCATACCTATTGATTGATGATTCTCCTCATAGTTCCATGCATTTTCATTCTTGGAGGGTCTTCTACAATGCCTTACTCTATGATTAAATTGGTTACGTGAATAACAATAACCATTGAAAGGATTAACATACCTTACGTATTAGGCTCCCTGATAGGATTAGTCTTCATTCTACCAGCACCATCATTCCTTGATTGACCACTGATGTTCTTGATCACATTAGTGTTATAATGAGTTTAATCCATTTTTTGGTGGATCCAAAGGCTCAAAAATGTGTAGATCACAATAATTTATTTTTCCATCAAATTAATACATTTTATTTTGTAAAATACTATTACATATATAGGAATAACATCTCTTATAAATTAGGATATTATTCCAACGATCAATCCTACAATAATTTCCCATACCTAAATACATCATTTAGTTATATAACTCTCAATTTACATACATAAAATATAATATGTCAAGATATATGTTGTTACAACTAACTTATTTACCTCATGGTGAAATATTGATCACCATGGGAACTCTAATTTCCCAACATTCCCTCCCTTAGAGATCACATGGGGAAAGAAGGGACAACTACACATCACTATATTTCCCTCACACAAGATTGACATGTGGGTGTCAGTTTTTCTCAAGAAGAATCCAATACAAAATTTATAAAAATTAATTAAGAGAGGAAATTATTACAAACATGCCTTTTGAACATAGGCTTCTTTGGAAATCATGAAAAAAAACTTGACTCATTTTTTGACAATGACTTTGACACTTTTATTTTTTGAAAAAAAATGTATGTGGAAACTTAAAAAATAATGACTCTAGACACAAATAAATTGACAAAAATATTGACTTAAATAAAAGACTATATAACAAAACCCACTAAAACTTAAAGACTAATACTAGGTTACATTTTAATCAACCAATAAGACTCACTAAAATGACTCATTAAAATACTAAGTCCAACCTAAAATAAAAGCTTTAAAATTAAAACAACTAAATCTAATAAACTAAAACACAAGACTACAAATAAATAAAATCTAAAATGATCATGAATTCATAGACTTATAAATCTACTAAAAATAAACTTAAACTAGAATAAGAATAAACAAAAAACTAACCTAATACATAATAAAAACGTACCACTTAATATTTATAAAAACATATCTAGATTTTATAAGGCAAAAAATTAAAATAAAACAAAAAAAACCAAACATAAAACAAATACCACATAAAATAAAAAACTAGAGACTTTAAACTAATATAACAAAAATCCAAAATAACTAAAAGAAACCTAAATTTATCATACTCTTCCATTGTTATGTATGAAGATCTGAAGATGTCATGAGGATGGAGACAAGTCAATTTTTATTGAGGAGGATCCAATGCAGGTCTATGGAGAGATATTTATGAAATCTATTACCATCTATGATTATCTATTGTATCCCTCTATCTTCCACCACCAATGAGAGAGGAGAAATAATTCACCATTGATGTGGATCATGTCATCATGTAGGTGAGTTGGAGAAAACTCAAATCTGTAGATTGATTTAATCTCTCTAATTTAATCAAGATGTTATTAATTACTTTAATGAAATAGCTTGATGAGCATCCACAACTGCTTTAATGTGCACAACCACCTAGTAATCCTACCAACACATGTTGTGGAAGGTTTACTAGAAGGATGATAGAGTATGGATGTTATCCCTATGTTGTGAAAATTTAGAATCTCTACAATCCTCATATCAGCTTTTTGGATTTGTGAGTTGTGATAATTGGAAATTATAATCAGATGTGTTTATTCATAAAACATGCCAAGTAATTTATTTAAACCAAAAGTAGTAGCATACAAACTATAAACTATCACATCTGGATACCAACAAATGGGTTATGGAGAAGATGGATCTTTGTTGAGGTGGAGAGAAATCGCTAGAAATATTGACATGATTTTTTTCATTAGAAAGCCCCACTTCTCTTAGTATTTAGCACAAAGTTTCAATCTTGGATTTACGACTGTAGATCTAGTGTGTGGCTATATAAAAAAAAACTCAAAAGAAAAAAAACTTAGAAAATAAATTCTCATGTATACCCTGCAAACTATATATATTTACAAAAAACTTTTAGAATACCAATGGACTTGTAGTGATGTTCACTACATTAACACTTCCACAAAGAAAGAAGGTCTTTGCAATGGTAAGGCCGTTGGACGTCATCTTCACTCCAATGCTCTTGTGAAGAACAAGATTAAATTTTAGAGAGGTTTAGGGTAAAACCTAATCTGATACCAGATAATGAGATTAATCTATTATTTGGTGGAGTTGAAGGCTCAAATATATGCAAAGCATAATAATTTGTTTGTCCATCAAATCAATACATTTTATTTTTTAAAATACTATTACATATATAGGAATAATATCTCCTATAAATTAGGAGATTGTTCTAACTACCAATCCCACAATGATCTCCCCACACCTAAATACATGAGTTAGTTATGTAACTATCTATTCATGTACATATAATATAATATGTCAAGATATATGTTGTTACAACCAACTTATTTACCTCATGGTGAAATACTAATCACCATGTGAACTTTAATTTCCCAACATGTTCTCTTGGTCTCCATTGAAACCAAGATTGGTTTTGTCATTAGCAATCTTTTGACTACTCAAGATGTTGTCTAGATCATTGATACTCTTTTCAAACTTCACAAAGGACTTTATCTTTATGCCTGATCCAACTCAAATCTCAAGGAATCCATTCTAGTTACATACCTTGCACATTCTTCTTCTTTAGCCTTTAGACTTGTAGTCACAATCTCGATTTGAGTCTCCACCTATTTGACTAATTCCTCTTGTTCCTTGGAGTTATTTCTTAGTCTAACTTCAAAAAAATTGATTTTTTCCTCATAATATTTGATAAGAGACCTCATCACCTTATTATTCTTCTTCACCATTTTCAGTTCTTCTAGAGAATTCAACTCAGCTTCAAGGTCCACCTAATTTTCTTCTTCATCTAAATCACCAACAGTACCTCCAAACCACATGGACTCTTCTTGATTTGAACAACTTGCCTCCTTAGCCATGAAGAGAACTTTATTGACATCACGACCTTCACCTTTAAGATCAATCTCTGAATCACTTCTCTTGCTCTCATCAGATGAGTTGCGATCTTCCTTAGTGTAAATGCTTCTTTTATTCTTGAAAAACTTCTTCTTGACATCATACTTTCTGAATCTTTCTTTATCTTATCATACCTATAGGACTTATTATCATCATCATGACCTTCATCATTATCTTCATTATCTTTTGTCTTATGCTTATGAGGAAACTTGTTATCAAAGTGTCCAATCTCTCCATAATTAAAGCATTTAAAGGGTAACTTACCCTTGTATTTATCTAAATCACTTTTCAACTTTCTTGCAAACATAAATATCAATTCTTCATCATCAATATCAAATTCATCATTGTATTTTTATTTCTTACCTTATATCTTCTTATCTTTTAACTTCTGTTTTGTCCTGAATGTAGCTTCCTTATTTTTAGGTCTTCCTTGACTTGTCCTCATCTCATAGGTTGTCAGGGTGCCATGAAGTCCATCCATCTCTATCTTATTTAGATCTTGCATCTCTTCAATATAAAACACTTTAGAATCAAATTTGGGAGTTAGAAATCTCAAAACCTTTTGAAAAATATTAAACTCTTTCAATTCTTCACCTAGGCATCTTATGGTGTTGACCACTTCATCAATCCTCAACAAGTAGGCTACAATGGTCTCATCTTCATTCATCCTTAAGCTTTTAAATTGTCTTATATGGGTTTATAACTTAGCCAACTACAACTTGGAGTATATTTCATGAACAGTATTAAAATTTTACCACATTTATTTAGCATACATCTAGTGCATCACCTTCACAAGTTTTGCCTCTAATAGGCCACACATAATACCATTTGTTGCTTCTGAATTATTGTCACTAGCCTTCTTACCTACTGCATCTATAGGAGGAATAAAGGGTGTAATATATCCATCAAAAATTGATTTCCAAACATCATGACCTTGATATATCAAATATGTTCTCATCTTGACACTCCAAAAAATCATAATTAGATCCATTAAACAATGAAGCCTTGCTTGTAAAAAAACCACCTTATGTTTGACTAGCCATCTTCGCTTGCTTAGGATCTCCTTTAGGCTATTAAGACTCATTCAAAGAACCTACTCTAATACAAAATGTTTGAATTACATATATTAATTTGGGTTGAATTAGTTCCCTTAAAACAATCATTTAATTACACTTATCATCCATGAAGCATTCATTCACATGTATACATTAACTAATGCATAAACAAGCATTTACAAAAGCATACAACATAAGAACACAGGATATATGTGATAAACCCTCTTGAGGGATAAAATAAACTTAAACATAGCTTGGAATACAGTCCTATAAATAATGAATAAATATTTAATGAGACACCAACCCCATAAGGAGCACCAACCCCTCACTAGTCAAGCATCAACTCAACTAGTCCTTTGGCAAACACTAACTTGTAAAGAGGTACCAAACCCCTAGGTAAATTAGCACAAACTCAATCACCTAGAACCTTTGATAACATTTTGGTACATATTTCTCACTCAATTGATGCTGACCACCTTATTTTTCTCTTTTGACTCTTCTATCTCTCTCAAATAACCTATTAGGTCTCTTCACTCAACTAGCCCACTTCTCGACAAAATTAGTTCAAATGACCTTGCTAATCATCTTTAGAATAACTATTAGAAACTCATGATATATTCACCACACATATATGGTTGTATTTAATCCATCTAAATATTTTTCAAACCTATATATCATTTGTTCATTCCCTTAATATTCTTATTAGTCAAATTATGTCTATTAGACCTTTTTATACTTGACTATTGCTCTCACCCATCTTGGTTAGACACAAACCTATCCATAATTAGATAAACATTTTAATAGATAAAAAAACATGTTTCACAATTGATACACCCACTACATATATCTATCCCACCCATAAGGATTAAAATTACCATTAAGCCTAATAGAGACCTAATGCAATTAGGTCTTCTCAAAGAACATGTTTCACCTTAACCACCTTAGAATGACTTGATCCTCCAAAACTAGATGAAAAAATTCTAGCATGATTAATTTAGACCTATTATAATCTCACCTTAGTTCCCCAACACCATTTATCTCATTTCACTTCTTGAACCATAATTTTAGGTCTACTCATAATTAGGCTTTGTCATTATTCGAAAGTCTGCCTTGAATATCTGAAGTATACACTTAATTTTTCCACATAAACACATTAATAAATCACATGGATAGAACCTATATTACCTAAATTTCATCACAAAGTCAATTATATTTGACCACATAGATCAAAAAACCTCAAACTAATCAATTCCATATGCTCACTCAGAACTGCACATAGACTTCAAAACCTAGTTAAGAACCTTTGACTTTTCACACCTTCTTAGGAAATTATCATGAAGAAAAATGCATTAAAATGAACCTATGATATCTATATAAAAACTTAATGTACATTTTATTCTTAAATTATATGCATAATTATTCAGGAACACCATTATCATTCACATACAAAAAATTATTTATAGCTCCAAAACATGGTCATGGAAACTAAAACATCGAACACTTGTGTGAACACTTTTATGAAATTATAATAGATTTAAATGATCATTAATCATACTTAGAACATATTTAAATATATGTATTATAATTTTAAATATCAATATTGATCTTACAGACCAATCTCATGTCTTCACCCTACACAAACCTCACTATGTTAGACAAGTCACTTTGAGTGCAACTTTATGCTTATATATAAGCATCTCTAAATATTCTCTTCAATGGGTATATGTGATATGGTATTTAAAAATAACCTCATGCATTTGTAACCATCTATAATCCACTATAACCTATCTCTAATCTCATTCTCACTTCTGTTTAGTTTTCTCATTGTCATCCACATTAGGTATTTTTAACGATAGACCAAATTTCATGGCTAGTTTAGCATATTTTAGGTATGAAAACTACTCAAAAACAACCATGGTCATAATATATAGGTCTAAATCTTAAACCTCCAACAAATTTCATGCTTTGACCTGGTCAACATTACCTACTACATCAAAAATCTGAGAAACAAGGGTTTTCTTGTAGCTTTTACTCACTCTTCTGACATACCAATACCACCTGGAGAAACATAGGAGAGTCCTATATAGGATCCAATCATAAAAATATGTCATCCAATCCATTATGATCTATTTACAGTAATTTCTTCTCTATCAAGCCAATATGAGGGTTTTAAGAGGGTTTAGATTGCCTTCCATTCTTAACAATTTTTCATAAAGGATTTCTCATCAATTCCAAAACCAATGATAGAAAATTTGAGCTAGGAACCTTACCAAACTTCCATGAACTTATTAGGATATCATGCAAATTTTTCACGTTCCAATGAGCATAAGAAAATTATTCTCAGGTTTGTTATACCTCGTTTTGTGCACATAGAAAACCTTAAGACCACATTTCATGTTTTCTCCTTCAGACTTTGACCTCAAACTTGGTCAAAAAAATTTATATAACCCATTACACATCTTAAAATTCTCTCATGAGATCTAAAACCTTAGAAACTGATCTTGACCTCTCATTAGGCCACACTAGGTCTCTTTGCATACTAGGTCTAAAACCTATAAGCCATATTTAGTCCTTTAACACATCTTGAAACCTCTTGTATTACTCTCAAAACCTCATTATCATGTTTTAAAACCTTATAAATTTATCACACATACCAATATTATTCTCACAATCCGTAGACTTCTCACATCATCACGTTACCAAGCCTATGTCTTTCCACTAGGTCTCTCCAGTAAAGACTAAGCCTCAAAAATTGATCTTGAAAGTCTTCTAAAGGATTCTTTGCCTCATTCTCATTATTACACAATTTTTTACACTCTTTAATTCCTATACTAACATAATTAACCAGGATTTACTATGCTTCATGCATACACCTTCTCACAAGGCTAGACTAGACTTTCTTAAAACGCCTAGTACTCAAAGATTTGAATTAAAACAAGCTACTTCTTAATGATATCAACCAAGAATAGTCTTCAATAAATATTATTTGAAGAAAATACTACTCTTAATAGGTTCATGATCTTTCCAGACTACAACATTAAGCCAAGACCTCATACAGAAATCAAAGACTGTTCAACCATGCACATTATATGATAATGCTCCTATAGACTAGTACTCAAATAGTATACTTACCTTGTATCTTGATCTTGACCTTGACATGTCATCAACCTCAGAATAATTACTATATTTCTTTTAAATTCTCTCTCAATAGAGAGATAATAGGTTGCCTTCAAATTTTATCTTGTCATAAGACTTCCTTGTCACACACCACTTCACCATGCATGACATGAACTTTGATCTTGGCATTAATGGCATCCATATTGACCTTGAAATCATTGAAAACATTTATGCCACAACACCAACAATAGGAACATACCTCAACACATCCCTAAAATCCATGCTACCTATAGGACAATCACCCTTAGCAACTCCTGAAGTGTAAATAAAGTAGACAAAATAGGTAGAACAAATAAAGAAACAAGTTAAATTGGGAATTCCTTCATGGATCCAATAGTTGTAATAGGAAAAAGAAGGGGAACAAGATTTGTTGATATCTAAGCAACCCACAGTAAAGTTCCATTTTGAGAGACAGACAAACACCTTCAGAAAGGTGAAGAGTAAAATTATGGTTGTTGAAGGGTAGCAACTTGAACTGGAATAAAGAGAAGACATATTCTCTTAGACTAAACAAAGAAAAAAAAATCCCTCGAACCTAGAGAAATATAGGGAGGACCCTTATACTTTTGTAGATGTTGTTAGAAAAGTCATGAAAGATATGTTTTAAATTTTTGATCAGCCTATATAGAGGCAACCTGAGGTGAGTAATATCCAAGCCTCCAAAGAGAGAGTATAAAATTTATAGGGAATATCTAAAAAATTATTTGACACTATTGATTCAATAAGGTTTGCAAAAGCCACCTCCCAGCCCAAGTGGGGAGACATTATTTAATTATTCAATAAAATAAAAGATATTAATGGCAAACTATGTCTTATAATCTAGGGAACATGAAATAAGAATTATTTCCACCTCAATTTAATAACATCATATGAATCTACTTAGGCAAAAAAATATATATCTGCAAAGAGGGATAGTGTACTTGAATGGCATCAAGAGATGTGATTTATGGTCCAATAATTTTCAAATTAGGAGAGGGAAACTATCTTTATCTTAACTAACTTAAGAGTGATTCAAGTAAGCACTCCACATGGGTGATTGGTGCCCAGTCCCATTTTTAATAATCTTCTATGAGCAACACTAGATAGTTTTAGAGTATAGATTGAAAGTATTATTTATAAAACCAACAATGAAATCATGCAACTGGTCAATTTTGTAAAGAAAAAATGGTAGGGACTGAGGCAATGCATGCAGAGGTTAACATTTCATTGGATGTACATAAGAAACTAATAGATAAGCTTCCTCGATTATTTAAAAAGACTTTGCTTGATTTTGAGACTATAGATGTCAAATTCTAGGTGAGTCATGCACTTTACCTATAGATGGAAGTAACCAAGACAACCACTTTAGTAGCAGGTGTTATGCCCATCCCACCTCAAAATGATTAGCTTCCTAAGTATACACTGGTGCATATTCAAACTAGCCATGCCTATGTGCCACTTCTAGTAACCAAAACCATGGCTACATTGGCATCTACTTTAAGATTATTTATTGTTCTTGTGTCTACTTCAATTTTAATGCTAGTTTCAACTCCGGTTCCACCAACTTTGACATCTACTTAGGATATTTAATAGTATTTTTATTTTATAAATGGTGCTTCAACACTTTTTGAATATACATATACATTTTCATGTATTGATTGAGATGGAATTGTTAGTTCCTAATTTATTTGGCTTGTATATATTATATTTTAGATGAATGATTCTATTTTGAGCAATCAATATTGTACATGCATACTTTGTATGATATTAGCATAAATGTTATTTTCACATATATATTTTTAGACTTTTCTTGAGAGATGAGGCCTTTCCCATCCCAAAGATTATGTATACTTGTATCCTCCTATTCCAAAAGAGAAAAGAATTTTCACTGTTAAAATTAATAATAAATTTTGAGAAGTTCTACAATTTTAGTCTTGATGTGTAAAATATGATTCTTATCCAACTTTTAAATTTTCTAATAAGTTATATCATTTCGTTTTCTTATTCTTTTGGTTTTGTATGAGTTATCTCTTTTACATACATTTTTTCATATTGAGTTATCACTGATCAAAATGTCTTTTGCAAATAAATCATAATTCCCTCTTGTCGATGTGTTGTTACAATCTTACAAATGTAGAAACCTTTGATTTCATGTGTTTAAGTATATTGTATTTTGATTCCCTTTGACTCATACTTGTGTTTGATTGTTGGTGTGCTCTAGTAGCCTGTAGCAAATATTACTCTGAGATTCTTTGTACAACCTCTAGTTCAAGTTCTAGTCTAGAAAAGTTTCTTCTGGTATGGTCTATAAGCATCTTTTTCTACCCTACTTTTTTCTCTTTTTTAAGTTTATTTTGAAGTCCTATCCACGTTATGTTAAAACCATCATCAGTCCACCCATCTTGAGTAGATTTATATTCACTCACAGCCGACCCATCCATGATAAAAAAAATTGTTTTGCTCACCACTATTCCACCAACAAGTTGTTTATAAAACCCAATGCCTATCGATTTGTGTCTTAGAGAGAATAATCACCGATCCTAAAAAATTAGAGGATATTTCGTAAAAAAAAATTGGTGTGCATAAAACCCATAACAACTACTATTACAAACATTACTTGAGTGCAACCTTATACCTCTCCCTCCACAAAAATAAGTCAATATGAGTAATCCTCAATCTAAGTGATTTGATAGTAATGCTTCTTATGACTATCATCAAGGCATAGAAAACTCAACCAATAAATGTATGAATTTATGACATAAGATATAGGATTTGATAAATGATAACATAATCGATATTATTAAATATACAAATGAATCATGGACATCGACTAATGGGAATGATAATTTAAATATATTTAATGATCCATTTCCCAATTATGTAGCATATGAGACCACTTCTCAACCTCATGTGCATGACTTAAAATTCACATCCTCTTTCAACTTCTTAAACTTATAACATTGAGGAAATGAATCCTTTAGATGGCATTATTGGAACACTTCAAACTATACACACAAAGAGACCTAATATCACATTTGATGAGCATGATATGATTGGTCATGAGTATATTAATGAGGCATTATTTGTATGTGCACATATATATTTACAACCTATACATAGTGTCATGGTATTTAATGGTTCAAGTCAAAATATGTGCACCATGACACTCCTCACTAGTATTGGATATACCCAAGAAAATTTGATGCATAATTAAAAGATGATCAAGGGATTTGATGGACACAAATATAATCTTGTTGGAAGGATTTTATTTCCACTCAAAGTGAGTCCTATTGAATTTTTTGTAGTATTATTGGTTATATCAAGTGTAGGGGTATTTTACATGTTAAAATTCCATTTGATATGTAAGATGGATGAAATGCCATCTATATTTCACATATATCTAATGTATATACATGTTATTATAATGGTCATAGTTTCAAGTATTCCATATGAATACCCTCTTTGGCAAGATATATCCCTCCTCCAAACACACCACCATTGAAGTCAATTGTACAACTTATTAAGGTTCATTCCACTCAAATAGCTTAGAGGAAGATAATATATTTTACTATATGAACAATACTACAATGTCCATTACATCAAAGACATATTCAAGATTTGAGAGAGGTATTCTCTACTATATCACATCCTAGACTAATTTTACATAGTTATCCACATGTTTTTTGGTGAACACAAACACATTAAACTACTATGCATCATATTCCATGCAATATTATGTTTCATATAATTATGCAACATTCATAGGATCATATGGTTGATGATGACCATGATGGACGTAGACATCTAATTCCTAATGCCATTATGTTAAAATTGTCAATCTTACTCAAAATTCACTGAAATGCACAATTTAGACCAAAATCACTAAAATGCACTAAATAGTTCAAGATTATTATATACAAGTGTCAATTTAGGCTAATGTATCCCTAAATAGGGCAATACATTTTATGTTATTATTATATTTTATCAAATCATTTCAAGTCAAAATGATGAAAACACAATTTGATGCTCTAAACCACTGAATTTTTCTAATTCAGAAGTACACGACACGTGCATGTATTATTTTGTGTTGACAATATCCTAAATAAGATATTTGTTCATACATAACTGACATCTTCTTCTAAATATACTCTAATTAGATTATGGCCTAATAATATGACATTCTAACCAGTTTGATTAATAATATACAACAAATTTTCAAAGAATTGCATAAAATTTGATTAATCCCACTTAGGCAAATTAATCCAAATTAAGTGTAAAATCCGTGGAAGATATTGAAGATTTCTTAATTAAAAATTGATTTCTATATCTGTATAATCAGGTGACATCATTTGTAAGGTGGCATTCATAAGCCATAAATACAACAAATATCAGGTTTAAGGCCTTTCATGCCTCTTTAATTCCCCTTCTAAATATTTATGAGGGTATTATGATTAAAGTCTCTAAAATTGAATTAATTCATAGCCACACATCTTGATTTCAAGATGGGTGGTCATGGTTGATTCTGATCAAATTCAAAAATCTATAAATAAGAGGCCTCTCACTCATATTTATAAGCTTCATTTGTGTAAACTTATTATGCAAAATTCTCTCTAAAACCTTTCTTTGTGTAGTGTTATTATTATTAATTTGAAATAGGATAGCTTCAAGATAGGCATAACATTGATTCAAATATCATGAGCATAGTTTCATTGGTTCATAAGAGATGATGGAGGAGTATTTTCATTCATCATTGACAAAGACTTGAGCACCAAATCAAGGAGAAAATCATATTTTGAGCTATATTTGGATGGTGAGATGATCTTAGGAAGGTATTATGTATATGTTATCTTTCAATAGCTCTTAATGGTCATTTACAAAACCCTATAAAAGGAGTTGTCTTAGTTAGTTATATTCTTTATACATTTCTTGAGTTGTCTTGATTAATGCTTGATCTAACTCACTTTGGATTCCATCTCTACATCTTGACATGCTCAGTGGGACCATAAATCCCAACAAGTAAGAACACTTTGACATTCTTAGATTTTCTAAAAAGTGATTTAAAGTCTCTAAAAAATAATTTTTGTCATCATTTTTGTTGTGTTTTTGTGCTTTTTTTGACACAGTTTATAAAGTGATCGACATCAATTCTCTATAACTGGCATCAGTCCTATCCAAACTACATTGGTTCTGGTGCAGAGGTAGAACATAATAGAAAAAATTGGTTTTTAAGTTTTCTTGAGAGTTATAGGATTTCATTTGTGATTTTAAATCTTGCTAGGTATTTATCTAATCATTTTATTACAGGATCCAGAGGTTTTTTCTAAATATTTAATACTAAATTGAGCTAACAAATATCTTTTGACAAAACATTTTTTTCCTAAGGGTTCACAAGTAACTGGTTTTGGTTATATTTCAACTGGCATCAATTTTATTATAATCATTATCAGTTTTATTGTAACTGGCATCGATCACTATTGATCGATGTTGGTCTATGTGTAATAAAAATAGAGAAACCTGAGAGCAAGTTTTCAAATCTTGCTTGTTTCATTCATAATTGTACTTCAAAGCAAAAGGAAACTCTCTAAAAATTATAGGTTATGCATGGAAAAGTGTCAAATTTAAACATGTTTAACTCTTGAAAACATTCATTTGGTGCTTAAAATGAATTTAGATGGTTTATACCTAGATTATTTTGTGAAACTTTTACAAGTTTGAAACTAAGGTCAAGGGGCCAAGAAAGTTTCACAAACACTTTCATTTGATGCATTAAAGTAAATAATTGTTTTTTATGTTAGATCATTTTATAATTATGTATTTTTTACAAATAAAGGATGCATGTATGCTTTCTTCCTATCTATTTTAGGGAACTCAGGTGACCAAAATTGCTCTTCCCTTGCAAATTATGCCTTGTCCAAGGTATAAAAAGAATGTTGTTAAGGCTCTCCCCAAAACCCATATGTTTGGGTGATCTAAACACAACCTTTAAAGTCCCTTTACTTAATCAATTATTTTATGTAACTTAGCTTGTGAGTGAGAGTTCATAGCCTCCTCACGAGTTTTTTAGGGAATCTTTGACCCAGGGTTTCATCTCTTAGAATTTTTTTAACCCCGATCCATGATGGGGTATATAAATTAGGGCATGTATATTATGATTGCAAAGGGGTTGAGTGGATAACCTATCCAATCATAACAAAAAGCTTGAGTTAGATCTAGTTAACCAGGGGATTTCACTAAGAAGTACATGGATAGAATCATTATGCAAAGGAATAAACCCTTGCATAATAAGTTAACCAATATGAACTCAATTGATGTGAAGTATCTCAAATGTTAACCACACTTTGGACCATCTAAACATTAAAAAATTTAGTTTTAAAATAATCCCACTTGTTATGGATATATTATTGATTTAAGGTGATTCGACTGAAGTTCTATGTCAATGTAAAATATCTTGAGAGAAGGGGGTGTGAAAATACTACTACTTCATGTGCTTTTATTTTTGGATTAACACTTAAAATCCTCCCAAGATCATGCATATAGATGAAATTCAATGATACGAAGCAACCTTATCAGTTTTGGGCTTTAGATATTATACTTAGTTGTATTTATCTTTTCTTTTAATTGCTTGGTCTTATTGGAGTCTAAAACTTGTTTTAAAATCAAAACACATCAACCAAACATATTTGTTATCCAACATTTTATTTAAACAAAGAGACGTTACATAGGTCAAATCAAAATCATCTTTTGCCTTATTTAAATCCTCATTTGAAACATTGTGTTTATCTCTGTCTAAACTATTAAAGGTATAATCACTTAGAGAGAGGTGAATCAATGATGCAAGATATTTCAAACTTTAATTGTAATCCTTTCAAACTCTTAATCAATAATCGCAAGCATTCATAAAGCATACAAGATGTTCATAATAATGAATAAGAAAGATGATGCAAGATCACACATATAACACAAGATTTACATGGAAAACCCTCTTGGGGAATAAAACTCACTCTCAAACTAGCAAATACATGGACTACTTGTCCTTTAAGATGATCACAAACATGAGACATTTTAGGGAAGCACCCACTTCACAAGGAGCACCCACTCCTAAGTATGAACAAGCACCCACTTGTTCTAGATGTTGAGCACCCACACAAAAACTTATAAAATTAACAACTCAAGAACTCTGATTGCCTTTCAATATGATGGAGAAATAATTTATAACACCTCTCTTTCAGTTCATCACACACACTCAAACTTGCTCATACAATCAACGCATCCAAACACCCTTTCGGATCACTCTAGGCTTCTTCTCTCATCCTTAATCTGCTTTGTAATTTAGTCCATCCACTAAGCACACTCCCTCTGATATCTTTCATTTTTTTTCATCTTCTACTCTCTCAACACATTCATAAACAAGTCTAGAAACCATTGCCTTGGTATCCACTTTTTATAGAGTTTTCATGAAATATCAACTTCTAGGTCAGCCATAATACTTGCCTTAACCCTAAAGACATCTATCATGCTAACACATAACTCAATACCATCTTCATAGGTCAACTATAGCATCTACGGGTCACACTTAAGAATTTATCCTTTTCAATTAGGCCTTAATAGCCCTTATAGGTCTCATGGAGACCTATTACCCTTTTAGCAATTCATCAAGCAAAACGAAAACACAAGATCACTTTCAAATACATGGGTCCACTCCATATGACCTCTAAGACATCTTAAAATGAATACTCCCACCAAAACACTATTTTGTTAAAGCACAAATTGCTTAAATAAAATATTGTACACAATAATACCATGAATGAATAAATAGTCAACTTTGAAGCTCCATATCTACACTTTTACAAACACTCAGACCTTCTAATAAACTTTTTTGGATACACCTTTAAGTCCTTTTCAACTTTGCTTTTTAGACCACCATGAAATTTGAATTGAATAAAAAGATATAGCTCAAAAACTACAAATTGATTTTCCTTCATTAATTTGAATATTTAAATTCCAACGGTCACTATTCAACCATTAAACATTAGACACTTTGTCATCATCTCATGCTCCTTGCACATATAGATCAATTGCACTCCATAAATCTCCTTGAAAGTATCTAATATTTAACTCTTTAATGCTCATCTTCGATCTTTATCATAAGCATCCATGATTAAGACACTTGGCACCCTCATGTGCCTCTGTGCACATTGACTATTTGACTTCAATGAACTTCTACCACTTGGCATCCCCATGCATTTTATAAGCATCATTTGACATATTGACTAAATATGCACTATTTGATCATAACTGATAAGATCACACACTTCATTAGATCATTATCTAGTCAAATTAAGTGCTCATCATTTATCTTAGATCCAATTGAATGCTCATCATAGATCTTTGATATCACAAATTTGGTTATGAGAATTTAGTAAATTTTGTCTGACAAACCAACTTTTCATTTTAATAAATTTTGTTACACTCCATGTCCAGACCTAAAATTTGAACCATATGATCTTCTCACATAGGTAAATCTATCAATATATCAAACTACTCCTGAAACCTTTACACATGTGAAATATGATGTCATCAATCTGCTCACTGAGGTTTATCTGCCAAGATGACTACTTGAGATTAGTCATTCATATGACTATTCTGATGAATTTCATTCACTTCCATAAGCATTCTAAGCACTCATAACATCCCATAGAGCCTCTACAACATGTCCATACCATCAATATCATCTATTAATTGTATCAATAAGTCAAACACTCTCCAAACCATCAATCTAATCATTTTGTCATTAATGCATTAATACCACATGCTCTCTTTGACATCAATGACAACCAAACATCAATGATTATGCTCAACAATCTTCCTCTTTGTCATTGATAGAAAAACACCCTCATAATGACTTCTTACTTATTTGAACTCTTTCATTCCAATCTTCCTCCCTCTTTGACATTAATGACAAAGGGTCTCTTCCTCAATATGGCAACAATCATTCCTTAACATCATATATGTATTCAAATATTCTTTAAGATGCTCGGGATACTTACATACTTTCAAGCATATGAATGAATTGTTCCTCCTTTGGCATGCACCAATTTGAACTTGGACTTATCTAATCCTAGGACCTGATAAATTGCTCACAGAGCTTAAAAATCTCCCCCTAACATCATGCTTCATTTTATGTCATATGTTCTTTGACATACACTAATCTGAACTTGGGCTTTTCTAATCCTTGGACCTGAAAAACTATTCACAAAGCTTAGAAATCTTCATTTAACATCATTCTCCATCTTATGTCATTTATTATTTGACATACACCAATCTAAACTTGGGATTTTTTTATCCTTGGACCTGTCTACATACATAACTCACAAGCTCTCTTTGATCATGCATGAACATTCAATACCTTGTCAAAATACATGACTTGGTTTGATCAATTCATCACGTCAATCTTATTGAATTCATAACTATAGCAGACATATTTACACTTCTATCATGACTAAATCATCCTCACATACTCTTCCCCTTACATCATGCACATCTTTTTCAAGCCACTAAAGTTAACTAAGTTAACTCCCCTTTAGCCAAAAACATCTTGCATATTATCAAATTGAAAAGAACATACCTTTATACTGATTGGAAATTTGATCATTACCTAGAGCACACACACTTACTTCCACATATGAAAGATGTATCTTAAGAAGCATGGGTAGAGACACCCACTTTTCATAGAGGGACTAAAGATTCCAAAACATAGGAGACTCCCATATCTCAATTCTCTTACTTGACTTGTAGTCCTTTCTCATCTTTAGATTGACTTTCAATGAGTTCTTAACCTTATTCTTTTATTTTATCTCAAGGTCCTACTTGATTTCCTTATCCATTTGGGAAGATAAGGATTATTCCTTGATGCTTGAACTCGTTCCCTATTATGTCATAGCAAATAATCCACTTTGAGTATATTTTTCATTTACCTGCTTAGGCCTCTATTCACTATGACTCCTCTTCATGACAAGATTGATAATTTTTGAAGTAGAATATTAAACATTCTTAAGAACCTTGCAATGTAACCTCTCTCATGACATTTGAAACAATTGAGGTTTCTCAGATTGTACATACTTTTTGATTGATATATATGATTATTCCTTGAATTTTAATGAATTTGTTCATGTACCTAATCATTTGGTCTCCTGATGAATATATTTCAAAAATTTGTAATATGACCAAACCCTCGACACTTGTAGTAAATGATGTCATTATTTTCTTGTGAACCTGTTGACTATCTTGAGTGATGAATTTCTTCATACTTGTCACTGTCTTACTCATAATTCCATGCAAATTCATTATTTGAGGATATTTTACAATATTTTGACCTATGATCAAATTGATTACAAGAGTAACAATGACCATTGAAATTTGCATACCTCATAACATTTGATTTTTTGATCTAATTTGTCTTCATTCTGCCAATACCGTTATTCCTTAACTAATGATTGATCTTCAAATTTTGATTGTCCTTGTTCACATCATATTTTATCTTATCTTGAGTTACATGCCTTTGTTCTTCTTTGTATCCAAGACCATTTCTATCACTTTCATGCTTTTGATTACTCAAAATATTGTTAAGATCATTTGAGCTCTTTTCAAACTTCATAAATGACTTCACCTTACAATATGTCTTGTCTAACTCAAATTTTAATGACTCAATTTCAATCACATACCTTAAACACTCATATTCTTTGGCTTTTAGGCTTGTAGACATAGTTTCAAATTGACTATTGAGATGCTTGACAGTATCTTCATGTTCCTTGATGTCATCATTCATTCTTGCTTCAAACACACTGAATTATTCTTCATATTTCGTGATTTGTGACATCATCTTATTATTTTTCTTCTCAATCTTTAGATATTCAAGAGCATTCATCAATTTATCCTTATTATTTGAATCAGCAACTGTATCTTTACTCATAGATTGAATTAGTTTCATATGTAAATATTTTATCTCTAATTGATACATGATACACTCTTCATCCTTACTCTTTACTTCTTCATTAAGAGTACAAACCTAAGTTTCAAGCTGTTGTGTGATCTCATCATGCTCCTTGACTTCATTACTTAGCCTTCCTTCAAAAATTCCAATTTACTCCTCATAGGATTTGATCAAGAAATCTTGTTTTATGTTATTTCTTTATAGTATCTTTATTTATTCTATAGTGTCTAGATATTTATCTTCAAGAGTGACTTTCTCATCTTCTTCCTCTGAGCTATCTTTACCAAATAAATATATGCGTAAAGATCATTTACCTTCATCATTACTAAAATCTATAAACAATGTCTCCATGTCCTCATTATGAAAAGAGTCATCACTATTAGATGTGTTTACTTATTCTTCTATAGATGAGTTACTATCTTCTTCATGGTAAAGGCTCTTACTGCCTTTATATGATTCCTTCTTTCCATTTTTATTACTAAATTACCTTTTTTACTTGCTAGGACCCTCATATTTCCTGTGTTCATCCTCATGATATTACTTATAAGCTTCTTTGCATTCAAACGTGTCTCTATTTGGACATCTAGCTGCAAAATGGCCAACTTTGCCATATAAAAAACATTTAAAAGGAAGTCTTCCTTCATACTTACATGATCTTATATTCAATTTTATTTCAATCATGGCTTCAAGTTGATCTTCACTAAGATCAAAATATTCAAGACTTAAATTTTCTTGGCAGAATTACAATGGATCACTTTGATGAACACAACCTCAAATAGACCACAAATGATAGCATTCATAGTTTTATAATTATTCTCACGCAACTTCTTGTCAACAACACTAGTTGGAGGAGTAGTTGGTGTAGTATAACCATCTATGATAGATTGCCAAGTATATAACCCTAGAGACATGATGTATGTCCTCATCCTTGCACTCTAAAAAGCATAATTTAACCCATTAAACAATGGTGCTTGCTTTGTAGATAAACCCTGCATTTGTTGACTTGACATATTGTACCTTAGATCACCTTCAAGTGGTTAAACTTGTAGTGAAAATCTTTCTATGATACCAATTATTGGAGGTACAATAACTAAGACGAAGGAGGTGATTCAGTGATGCAATATATTTCAAACTTCAATTGTAATCCTTTCAAACTCTTAATCAATGACCACAAATATTCATAAATCATACAAGATGTTCATAACAATGAATAATCAAGATGATGCAAGATCACAAACATAATACAAGATCTATGTGGGAAACCCTCTTGGAGAATAAAACCCACTCTCAAGTCTGCAAACACATGAACTAATTATTTTATAAGATGATCACAAACATGAGACCTTTTAGTGAAGCACCCACTTCACAAAGAGCACCCACCCCTAAGTATGAATAAGCACCCACTTATTCTAGATGTTGAGCACCCACACAACACCTTATACAATCAACAACTCTATAACTTTGATTGCCTTTCAATTTGATGGAGAAACAATCTATAACACCTCTTTTTCAAGTCATCACACACACTCAAACTTATTCATATAAGCAACACATAAAAACACCCTTTTAGATCACTCTTGGATTCTTCTCTCATTCTTAATCTGCTACTTTGGTCCATCCACTAAGTACATTTCATCTGATCTCTTTCCTTTTTCTCTATCTTTTACTCTCTCAACACATTCACATACAAGTCTAGAAACTATTTCCTTGGTCTCCACTATTTATAGAGTCTTCATGAAATATCAACTTCTAAGTTGGCCATAATACTTTCCTTAACCCTTAAGACTTCTATCATGCTAACACATAGCTTAATACCATCCTCACAGGTTGGCCATAGCATCTATGGGTCACACTTAAGCAACTACACCTTTCAATTAGGCCTTAGTAGCCCTTATAGGTCTCATAGAGACCTATTACCCTTTTAACACTTTATCAAGCAAAACTAGAACACAAGATCACTTTCAAATAAATTAGTCCACTCCATATGACTCTAAGACATCTTCAAATGAATACTCATACCAAAACACTCTTCTAATAAAGCACAAATTGCTTAAATAAAATTATGTACATAGTAACAACATGAACGAACAAACATTTGACTTTGAAGCTCCATATTTACACTTTTACAAACATTTAGACCTAATAAATTTTGTTAGATGTGCCTTGAAATCTTATTCAACTTTTCTTTTTACCTCACCATGTAATTCGTCCTAGATCAAAAGATATAGCTCAAAAACTACAAACTAATTTTCCCTCATTAATTAGAATACTCAAATTCCAACGGTCACTGTTCAAACACTAAACATCAAACACTTTGTCATCATCTCATGCTCTCTGCACATCTAGATCAATTGTGCTCCGTTGATCTCCTCAAAAGTATCTGGTCTTTAACTCTTTAATACTTACCATCAATATTTGTCATAGGCATCTATGATTAAGACACTTGGCACCCTCGCATGCCTTCTACACACATTAACTATTTAACTCTAATGAACTTTCACCACTTGGCAGTCCCACGTGTCTTCTGAGCATCCTTTGACATATTGACTAAATATGCACCATTGGATCATAATTGATCAGATCATGCACTCCATTAAATCATTATCCAATCAGATTAAATGCCCACCATTGATCTTAGATCCAATTGAACACTCATCATAGATCTTTGATATCACAAATTTGGCTATGGGAACTTAGTAAATTATGTTTGAGAAACCAACTTTGCACCTTAATCATTTTTGCTACGCTATATGTCCAGATTTAAAATTTGAACCATATGATCTCCTCACATAGGTGAATCTATCCATATATCAAACTTCTTCTAAAACCTTTACACATGTGAAATATGACATCATCAATTTGCTCACTCAACTTTATCTATCAAGATAACAACTTAAGCTTAAACATTCATATGATTGTTCTGATGAATTTTGTTCACTTCCATAAGCATTCTAAGAACTCATGACATCCCATAGGTCCTCTACAACTTGTCCATACCATCAATACCATCCATTAATTATCTCACTAAGTTAAACATTCTCTAAATCATCAATCTAATCACGTTGTCATTAATGCACTTGTACCACATGCTCTCTTTGACATTAATGACTACCAAACATCAATGACCATGCTCAACATAAACAACATTGTTATGTTTCCCATTTGAGTCTAAACCATTTTGAAAAAATCCTTTAGTCTTTCATTTTTAATTCAAATTCAGAATCTCACCTTTCTAAGTACTAGGCCAATGTGTTAATTGGTTTATCATTTGCATTTGGTTTGAGTTAACTTGGGTACGATTTCCCATTTATATTGAAAGATATTTTATAGACTCATCATCATTTGATCATTGTGAACTTAGATTATTTTATGTATATCTCACACTCTAAGTTCTAGAACCAATTTTACCTCCTATTACCATGCGGTGACATTGTGTTACTCGTTTGGTTTTAGTTTTATACTTAAGAATTCTGGTGTGTTTTCACAGTTTGTGCTTCTTAGTTCGCATTGTTACTTTTTTCATCAAAAAAACTCTCCTCTAATTTTCTAGTCATAACTCATGAAATTTATCCTTAGATTTTATGGTATTGGCATATCTTTAACCTATGTTTGATGTACTAGTTTACACTTTAGGTTTCAAAGTTATCATACCATCTACCAATTTGATGATTTCAACCCACCAAAGTTGAGTAAATTTGAAATCATTTTTTATAATTATGTGATGTTATGCCACTCTTCTTTTATTATAGTCTCAAAACACACCTTGTTGGCATTTGCAAAACATTTTCAAATCTTAGCAAACATAGAGAACAATCTTCTAAAAATGACACAAATGTATACTCTCAATAGGGTCTCTTGTGGCCCTAGTTGCAAGGAAGAGAATTTTTATGATGGGCATGAGTACTTTGTCATGTTTGAGGATGTCATACTTGTTGGGCCTAGTCTTTAAACACCAATCCAATCCATGATAATTTTTGTATGCCATCCCCATCCTTCCCCTTCATCTTGTGTGAGCAACCAAACATTATAACGCTCAAAGGTTACCATTTTAGGCTATCCTTCTCTTTTAGCTTGTGTAAGCAACCACAATCTAAAATGCTTGAATATTACCATTTTAGGCCATCCTTTTTTTTGTGCAAGTACCCAAACTTCGTAGCGTTCAAAGGTTACTATTTTAGGTTATCTTCCTTCAACTTACATGAGCATCCAAGCTCTATAATGCTCGAATGTTATCATTTTATTCCCTCCTCCTTTGGCTTGCACTATCAACCAAAATTCATAATGCCCTATCATTACCATTTTAAGCCCATTATCAGTATTTATTAAGCCTATTATTGAAGAGTGCCACTTTGACGAGCCAGTCTTGGTTGACCCCTTATTAGATAGTCTAATTTTTGGAGAGCCCATTATTGAACCATGGACCATTGTTCATCTTGAACTAACTATTTCCCACTTTTAAAAACCCATGCCAATATTTGATCCACAACAAAGCCAACCATTGCCTCTTTAAGAGCCATCTTGTGAGGACCAAAATGTGTTCAAAATTGATATTTTGCAACCAATTTATTGGCAATATGATTGTCATTGATGTCAAAAGAGAGATTGTTGGCATTATGGATGTCATTTATGTCAAAGGATCAGTCATAGGTAGGATTGATGGAGAGATGGAGAAAAAATCATGTTTTGTAATTGCATAGTGCAAGGTCCTGAAAAGTTACAATATTGTCATAAATTGTTGTCATGCTTTTATAGAGGCCATTTATAGAAGTTTGCGGAGGAAACAAATAGAAGATCTGTTATGGGTTTTTCAAGTACATATCAAATGTATGGTCTATAGTTTTATATGATAATAAATGAGATCATAAATGAATTATCTTTGATCTTGGCCATTACTAGGGTTTCTCAGTAAAACCCTAAGGGTTTTAGTAATGGAATTCATAGGCATTTCTATTTTTATGTTAACTGAAAACAAGTGGTAACTGTTTGTTTAAGTGATAACTTAAGCCTTCTTTATCATTGTGCTACCTGCCCCTTCGATTTAGTGATTACCAACTTGGAGGAGTGTTTTAATATTTTAATAATTCCTAAGTCCATGAATTAATATTTGTCTAAGTTTGATCAACAATGGCACTTAAATATTGAAGATCGAGTGGCTCTTGCCCACCCACAAAGCTACTTGGCTAATTTTAGCCCTTGATCATGAACATGCCAATCATATCAAGTGTCCAAAAGCAATTGCATTACACAGATCAATGGTGCATGTTGAAGATGAATATCGTATGGTTCCACCATTCTACGAAAGGTTGATGGGTCCTTGTGTTGGCAAAGAACATGATATGATGAGCATTTAAAAGATCTAACAGTGTGCATTAATCATGTAGATAGAGATCAATGGTTGCATTTTAAAGTTGAGATGATTGAACATTCATCATCAAATCATGGTGTGAAACTTCAAGATCAATGACTAGTATTTAAAGATATATTTATCTCAATGGTCAGATAGTGGAACACTCAGATAAGTTATAGTATATGACATAGAGAATGATATAGATTATTTTAATCACTCCAAGTTACATTAAATGGCATTTAATGTGTATTAAATCTATAGTATGATACATGTTAAATATAGCATAAGTCATAGAATGATGGTGGTGGTGTGTGAATTCAAGAAGTAGGAGACTTGTTAAAGATAGAAGAACTAAGTCTAACAGATGTGGGTGATGTGTTAACGACCAAGTGTGAATGTAGAGAAGAAGTGAGACCTATATCTAATACATATATATCATCTAGGATACACACTCTGAGTGAGATATATAGAGGTAGAGAGGAAGAGAGAAGTGTATTATATGAGCAGTTGTAGTAGAATAGGTTTGTAACATAGAATTGGATTCATTTAAATCACTTTATAATCAGGAGTTATAGCTCAGAAAATTTATTATAGATCTAATTAGTGGGTGCCATAAGAAGAGATGAGTTGGTGCTCAGTTAGGGAGTAGGTGCATCCTTAGAGTTGGTTCTCTTAAATCAAGGTATTGGTGTCTTCTTAGGGTTGGTGCCCTTAAACATTATAACTAGTGAGGTTTTTATTATGATGGTAGATTAGGATAGTATATCCTAATAGCTATTCTCATCATGGTTTTACCCATATTGGGTTTTTCACATATATTTGGTGTTAAGTTTATTGAGGAGTGTATGATCTCTGCATATTCTTTCTAGTTTGCATTAAAAGTGTTGAAAGACTATTTTACATCAATCTATATATTCACCCCCTCTAAGTAGATAGTTTTATTCTAACAATTGGTATTAGAGCCCTAGTTCCTTAGAAGAAGTTTAATCAGCTCAGGTAAATCTTAGATAGTGAACACAAATAGCTGGTCAAGAAGGCTCTTTCTTAAACAAATAATCTCTCTTTAATGGATCAAACTATGCATTTTGGAGCATTAAAATGGAAACATATTTATCTTCATTAGAGTTTGATGTATGGATGTCTATTGTAAATGGATATGCAATTCCTACTACACTTCCTACTGATCAGGATGCAAAGAAAGTATATGAGAGCAATGCCAAGGTAAATAATGTTATTATTTGTGGATTGTCTAACTCAGAGTTTATCAAAGTAATGCATTGTCAAACTGCACATGATATCTAAACCAAGTTAAAAAATATCTATGAAGGTGATGATAAAGTAAAATAGGCCAAACTACAAACATACTAAGACAAGTGTTAAAGTCTTAAATAAATGAAGAATAGAAAATTGCAGACTACCTCCTTCAAGTAGATGAAATAGTCAATGCAATCAGAGGTCTTAGAGAAGAGATAAAAGATTTGGTTATTGTCAAAAAGGTCCTAAGATATCTGCCATCTAGATATGACTCTAAAATATCTACAATAGAGGAAGCAATAGATATGGATAAACTCATTGTTGATGAGTTGCATGGAACCTTCACATCCTATGAGATGAGATTGGGAGAAGCAGATACTTCCAAGAGAGAAGCTACATTCAAAGAAGCAAAAAAGGTAAACACAGAAGCACCTACATCTGAATCTGAGGAGGCTGACGAAGAAGAATCCAATTTTGTCAAAAAATTAAGAAGAGGGTCTAGAAAATACAAAGGTAAGTTACCCTTTAGATACTTTAACTATGGTAAGATAGGATATTTTGTTGATAAATGCCCTTATAACAAAAAAGACAACTTTGAGAAAGAAGAGGATGGTAAAAATATGAAACCCCACTAATCAAAAAAGAAGAACTTTGAAAATAAGAAGGGCATGTATACAAAAGAATATAATGATTCATTAGATGATTGTGATAGCTTAAATGATGACCATGATTGTGCCTTTGTGGTTGGGGGAAATGAATTTCTATTCATGATATTAGGATCAACTTCTATGGATCAAGAAAAGAAGAAGTTAAAGACTCTAATGAAGAAGAGGAAGGAGAAATGTATTTAGAGGGTGAAATCATCTATGATCTAAATGAAATTGAAAGGATAAGAAAAGAGAACTCAAAGCAGAAAAAACATTCACAAAAATGTTAGGATCCTACTCCACCAATAAGAGTATATATGATTACCTTGTATTAGCAACTAAACACGGAATTATACCAGAATGAACAAGTAACTAGAATTCACAAATAGCACAGAATATGAGAGACAATACACAATCTTGTATTAATACTCATCCAGAAATAAAATACAATAAAGAAGATGCCACTTCTTCTCCACACCTCTCAGAAGCTTCCCACACCTCAAGTGTACACAGTAATTTTCTTCAAGAGTTCACTCTCCTACCAAAAATGGTCCCAACACACAACTCACACACAGAATTGGTGTTCACCTCTTCAACCAGTCAGTAATAACCCTGCCAGTACACAAGTACTCAAAGTAATTCAAATAGATCTCAAAGTGATCTTACTTACCATGTAGATCTTCTCCCATGAGCTTGCAACAACCTACAACTCAAATGATCTTACACTTGGAAGGATCTTCCTTGCCTTCCTCTATTTGCACTCTAATTACAATACATATCAATGGGTCTATAAATAGATCCCAGACTTAAACAATAACTTAGACTCTTAATTTACAATAATTAGACATGCAGATCGAGACTATAATTAGCCCTTAACATGCAAACACTCAGTTCAACGAACTAACTGTCCGTGCAACGAACAGTTTTGGAACCGCCACAGGCGACCGATGTCGGTCCCTGTCTGCCTGGAGGTGACCGATGTCGGCCGACCTCCTGCCGATGTCGGTTGCCCTTCTACACTGTAGATGACCGACATCGGTTCCACTGCCGACGCCAGTATCCCTGGAACTCAGCAACCTCCTCCATGTCTGCAACAGTTGAAGCTTTTAGCTCCACAACCTAACAAAAAAGAAATTGAAAAACTATCCAAAAATCTTAAAAAATCTGATCAAATGGTAGTTAGCCTAAAGACACAAGTTGAAGAGGATAAAATAATAAAATTTGAAGTCAAATTTGAACTACAATGTAAATCTGATGAATGCATGAAGTTAGAAGTAGAAAATAACTTGAAAAATCTAAAGAATAAATAGATAAAGATCTTAAGATAATAGGAGGTTCAAAAATTCTTGATGAGTTGATCAACTCTCAAAAGCTATCAAAAGAAAATTTTGGTCTTGGTTTTGAAAAAAGGAAAAGTCTCATAATTAGTACATATGCAAACTTATATGATAACTTCAAAGTAGAAGGAGAATCAGGAACAAAGAAAGAAATAGATTGGAAGAATGCCTCCAGAGATACAAAGATAGACATAAGCACTGCTTATGTGAAGAAAAGGAAAAAAGAAACCTGAAGAAAAGAAGAAGAAGAATAAGTCAATCTCTAAAAACTTAAGGAAGATGCAGAATACAAAGGGAGTTGATGCAGATGGTTACATAAGGGTGAGAGACTTGAAGACGTCAGAGTTAAGAAGACCTCCTCATCTTGCATAAAGAAATTCTATAACCAGGTATTCTTCATTTTTCTATGGCTATTATTATACTTATAATTAGTTTGGTCATAGGGCTAGTGAATGTAGAGTTATACCTAAAAGGAGAACAAACTTTGTGAGTATAAATTCATTTGTTTCTTTGATAGATGCAAATATAATATGCTATAACTACAATAATTTTGGTCACATAACTAAACAATGTAGAACAAACTTTATAAGACTAAAATATAAAATAAAAATAAAGGCATGCCCCCAATGTGAACAAAGGTTAACAAGTCTCTGAAAAAGAGAAAGATAAGACAAATAAGAAATCTAAGAATGTGTGGAAAGTGAAAGATTATAAAGTTACACAATTTATGATTAATCAAACTGCACTCCATGTCAAGGAGCAAAATTTGTGGGTAATAGACAGTGGTTGCTTAAAATACATGACTAGTGATAAGAGAAAGTTCATCAAAATGAATAGATGTAAGGAAGGATCTGTCAGTTTGGGAGACAATACTGTAGTAAAAATCCATGGTAAAGGAACCTTGAATATAGATAGAAAATCACATACACATGATGTCCTTTATGTTGAAGGATTGAAACATAATCTGCTAATTGTCAGTCAAATGTGTGATAATGGATATAAATTCATATTTAATGCAAAAAGATGTAAGATAAGAAAATCTGGAAGATTAGTTACAAAATGCAAAAAAAATTGAAAGCAATATTTATAATCTTAGTGAAGTGAATAGTAATAGTTGTTTGATAGGATAGTTTGATGAGAGTTGGTTGTGGCATAGAAAAATGGGCCATGTCAACTTGATAACCTAGTAAAAGTGAGCTCAAATAAGCATGTTAGACACATGATTAAAATAACCAAACATGTAAACACCACTTGTAAGGAATGTCAACAAGGCAAGCAAACAAGGGTTAGATTTCAAACGAAGGAGTATGTAACTACAAAGCCTTTAGAGTTAGTTCATATTGATCCTTGTGGTCTTACTAAGACAAAAGCATTGAAAGGAGAAAGATACTTAATGTTTCTAATAGATGATTACTCAAGAATGATATGGGTAAACTTTTTTAAGGATAAGACTCATGCATTTGAAAGATTCAAAATATTTAGAGCTATGGTTGAGAAGGAGATTGGATAAAAAATCAAATGCTTAAGATCTGATAGAGGTAGAGAATTCACCTCAAATGAATTCATAGAATATTTTGAGAAGTATGGAATCAAAAGGCATTACTTTACAACAAAGACTCCACAATAGAATGGAATTGTTAAAAAAAAGAATAGAATAGTCAAGGAGATGACCACAACAATGTTAAAAGAGGCCAAATTACCTGATGTATACTAGAGAGAAGTAGTATAAATAGCAGTATATACCTTGAATAGAGTTCAACTAAAGGTAAACAATAAGAAAACCCCGTATGAACTATGGTATAGAAGACCTGCCTCTATTAAGTATTTCAGGGTATTTGGTGGCAAATGCTACATCAAGAGAAAAGAAGATAACTGGGAATATTTGACTCAAGATGTAATGAAGGAATATTTCTTGGTTATTCAATGTAAAGCAAAGCCTACAAATGCTTCAACAAAAAGCTAAAAAAAATTGTAGAAAGTATCAATGTCAAGGTTGATGAAGGCTTGAAACATGTTAAATCTAACATAGACATTTGTAAAGAAGAATCAGAGTCTGAAAAGGGAGTAGCTGATGAAGAGCCTGAGGAAGTAAATGAAAAGGCACCTTCAAGATTTGTTTAAAAGGATCATCCTATAGAGCTGATCATTAGTAATAAAGATGAAGGAGTTTAGACAAGGAGAAGAATTGCAAAGAACAAAGAGAAAGTAAGTTTTGATCTAATATCTAAAATTGAGCCTAAAAACTATGTTGAAGCTAGCAAGGATGAGAATTGGCTAAAATCTATGGAAGAAGAACTAAGATAAATTGAAAAGAACAAAACTTAAAAATCAGCTCTAAGACCTTCAAATAAAAATGTAATAGGTACAAAGTGGGTCTTTAAAAACAAGTTCAATGAGGATGGAGTTGTTATAACGAATAAGACCAGATTGGTGTGCAAAGGATATGCACAAGTTGAAGGTATATATTTTAAAGAAACATTTTCTCGAGTTGCTAGATTGGAAGCCACAAGAATAATTCTAGCATTCTTTGTTTATAAGAAATTCAAAGTCTATCAAATGGATGTCAAGTCTACTTTCTTAAATGGGAACCTAGAAGAAGTCTAAATAGAACAACTAAAAGGTTTTCAATTTTTAGAAGAAGAAGATTATGTTTGCAGACTGAAGAAAGCTCTGTATGGTCTAAAATAAGCACCTAAAGCATGGTATTCAAGATTAGACAAGTACCTGCAACAACAAGGATTTAATAAAGGATGTGCAAACAATAATTTGTACTTCAAATCAAAAGGTGAACATATGTTAATTGTTGTGGTATATATAGATTATATCATTTTTAGTGGTAGCAACAACTAGATGTGCAAATATTTTTATACTCAAATGTAAAATGAGTTTGAGATGTCCATGCTTGGAGAACTTTATTTCTTCCTTAGTCTATAGATAACACAAACTGATGAAGGGATGTTTATATCTCAAACCATGTATGCTAAGGAAATGATTAAGAGGTTTGAAATGAAAGACAACAAACCAATAGGTACTCCCATGACAACTAGATGTAATTTGAGTAAAACAAACAAGTCCCTTGATGCAAATCAAACTATGTATAGATCAATGATAGGTACCTTGTTATACCTAACTACATCAAGACCTAATATAATGCAAGTAGTGTGCATGGTTTCAATATTTCAAGCTACTCCTAAAGAGTTACATGTCAATACAGTAAAAATAATCTTTAGATATATCAAAAGCATAGTTGACTATGGGTTATGGTATCCTAAAGGTGAATATTTCATTTTGACAGCATATACAGATGTTGATTGGGTAGGAAGTGTAGATGATATAATAAGCACTAGTGGTGGTGCATTTTTACTTGAAAATAAACTTGTTTCATGGCTAAGAAAAAAGCAAGAGTCAGTTACTCTTTTTATAATAGAAGCAGAGTATGTTGTAGTAGTGGCATGTTACACTCAAGTCTTGTGGATGAAACAAACACTTAAAGACATCAAGGTAGAATACAAATCACCTATCTCTATTCTTTGTGATAATTCAAGTTCTATTAATATATTAAACAATCTAATGATGCACTCTATAACTAATCACATATCAATCATCACTTTTTAAGATAAAAGGTTGCAGACCAAGAGGTCACAATGGAATATGTGCCAACCTAAAATCAAGTTGTATACATATTCACCAAACCTCTTTCCAAAGAACAATTTGAGTATTTGAGATAGAAATTAGGAGTGGTTTCTCCTACATCACATCGCTAGATCCTTGTAATAAGGCATGAATCCAGGGGGAGGATCACAAAATCTTTGTTAATCCTTGGAAAAAGAGAGAAAAGGCAAGTTAGACTCAAAGAATAGGTAAATTAAGATGGAGCATGATGTTAGGGGGAGCAGATTGTTTCATATGCTTGAAAATATGTAAGTATCATGAACATCTTAAATAATATTTAAATGCATGCATGATGGTAAGGAATGATTGTTGAGAAAGAGACCCTTTGTCATTAATGTCAAAGGGGGAGAAAAAGTGCAAATTCTCTCTATACATTTTTTCAAATGTTCTATGTTTATCAAAGGAGGAGATATGATAATGCTTTATGTGTCTAAGTTGTGTTTTTGTAAATGTTCCACTGCCTAAGAGGGAGAAAGGTTGGTGTGAGCAACTTCAGCTCACATTCATCAGAAGTCAATGCAAGTATAGTCAATGTAAAAGAAGGAGCAGAGCATGTATTACAAGAATAGAGCATTTATTTTGCCATCAATGATAAAGGGGGAGATTGTTGGCAATATGATTGTCATTGATGTCAAAAGGGAGATTGTTGGCATTATGGGTGTCATTGATGCTAAAGGATTAGTCACAAGTAGGATTGATAGATAGATGGAGAGAAAAGCATGTTTTGAAGTGCAAGGTCCTAAAAATTTGCAATATTATCATAAAAAATTGGCATGCTTTTACAGAGACTATTTCTAAAGGTTTGCGGAGGAAATAGATAGAAGATCTGTTATGGGTTTTTAAATTACATCTCATATGTATGATTTACAGTTTTAGATGATTAAAAATGAGCTCAAAAATGAATTATCTTTTCTCTTGGCCATTACTAGGGTTTCTTAGTAAAACCCTAAGGGTTTTAGTCATGGCATTCATAGGCATTTATATTTTTGTGTTGACTAGAAATAATTGTTAACTGGTCACTTAAGTCATAAATTAAGCCTTCATTGTCATTATGAAATTGGCTCCTTTGACTTGGTGATTACCAGCTTGGAGGAGTTTTTGAAGACTATAATAATTATTAAGTAGGCGACTTAATATGTGTCCAAGTTTGATCAATGATGATGCTTAAAGATTAAATATTCCTAAAAATCTACTTGGCTAATGTCAACTCTTGATTGTGGAAACACAAAATCATGTCAAGTGTCCACAAGTGATTGTATTACATAGATCAATGGTGCATTTTGAAGATGAAGATCGGATGGTTTTGCCATTCTGCAAAAGGTTGATGGGTCCCAGTGTTGGCAAAGAATGTGATATGATAATGTGTCATAATCATAGAACTTGAGCAATAGATCTATGGTGAGCATTCAAAATATCTAATGGTACATATAAATCATGTAGACAGAGATCAACAGTTGCATTTTAAAGTTGAGATGATTGAACATTCATCATCAGATCATGGCATGAAACTTTAAGATCTAGAGCTAGTATTTAAAGATCTATTTATCTCAACAGTCAGGGGGTAAAACACTTAGATAAGTTAATAGTATATGACATAGAGAATGATATAGACTATTTTAATTGCTCCAAGTTGCATTAAATGGCATTTAATGTGTATCAAAGCTAGAGTCTGATACATGCTAAATATAGTATAAGTCAGAGAATGATGGTGGTGGTGTGTGAATTCAAGAATCAGGGGACTTGTTGTTAAAGATAAAAGAACTGAGTCTAACAGATGTGGGTGATGTGTTAATGACCAAGTGTGAATGTAGAGAAGAAGTAAGATCTATATCTAATATCATCTAGGATACAAACTGTAAGTGAGATATATAGATGCAGAGAGGAAGAGAGAAGTGTAGAATATGAGCAGTTACAAAACATGTTTATAACATAGAATTGCATTCATTTGAATCACTTTATAATTAGGAATTGTAGCTCCATAATTTTTATTATAGATTTGATTGGTGGGTGTCATCAAAAGAGCTGAGTCGGTGCTCAATTAGGGAGTAGGTCCTTCCTTAGGGTTGGTGCTCTTAAATCAGGGGATTAGTGTCTCCTTAGGGTTGGTGCCCTTAAACATTGTAACCAGTGAGGTTTTTATTGTGAGGATAGATTAGGACAGTAGATCTTAGCAACTATTATCACCATGTTTTTTTCCATATTAGGTTTTCCACATACATCTTGTGTTAAGTCTATTGAGGAGTGTATGATCTCTGATATTCTTTCTAGTTTGCATTAAAAGTGTTAAAGGACTATTTTAAATCAATCCACTGATTCACACCCCCCAATATATAGTTGCATTCTAACACAATTGTAAACCAAGACCACGATGTTATTGTTGAAACACCCATTTGTGATGAGTCAACCTAGGATGAATCACCCATTGATACTATACCTATTATCAAGGAGTCTCACTCTGATGAGCCAGTCTTTGTTGAGTCACTTCTTAATGATTATAACCACCTTTAGGTAAATCATTACCTCAACCATTGTCATTTTTTTAAAGAGCCTCATCCCTTTGACAAACTAATCTTTGTGGAGTTATCTCTTGATCTTTTTCCACTAATTAAGGAGTCTTATTTTGATAGACCAATTTCTATCAAGTCATCCCTCAAATGTTTCTCTCTCTTTGAGGGGCTTTACTTACATGAGATAGTCTATGTTGAACCCTTCCTAGATGAATCTATTTTTATCAAGCTCATTATGCCATCACAAGCCATTACTTATCCAATGTTAAGCATTTAGTAGAACATCATTGTATAAATAGACACATCAGATGAAGAATCAACATTATAGTCAGGTTCCCTTTCTGAGCTGACATCAGATTTAGCATCAGAAGTAGAATCACTATTAGTCTTAACATCATATTTAGATTCCCTTAACTCGGACTCAGCTTCAGAATTAGAATATAGTCATGGTTGTTACAACATTGGTTACACTTGTCTTGTAAATTAATTTGAGTATATTTGTGATCCTTCTACAGTTTTTGAGGATGACTAATTCAGCATCAACATAGATTATCCTAGTATCTTCTATGAAGATTGTACTATCTTTCATCATCCCATTACCACCACCTAGAAAAAACATTATATTGACATTCCACCTCCCACAAGCATCGATAGGGACTGAAAAAAATCACACTTTGTTGAACTACATCCATGGCAACATATTAGGTATAAAATATCAGGGGGCAAGACCATATTCATTCATTCAAAAGAAAAATTTCTAGTGAAACCTTTCGAACATGCCAAGAGATGATTAAAGGTCAAACTCAGCATCTTTTAGTGAAACCTTTTCAAAGATGCTAGAAAAAAATCAAAGTCAAATTTTAAAATATCTTCGTAAAACCTTCTCAGAGGTGCTATGGGATAATCAAGTCACATTCATTGGTGAAAACCTCATCAAGAAACCAATAGCTAATCACAATAGTTTTTCACTATTTGACGAAGACATTATCAAAGATGAAATCAATATATCTTCCAGTCTACAACATAATCAGATGGTAGCCACTCTCAGGATCAAAATAAGTAAAATTATGGTGGCTAGGACATGCATCTCCATATATTGACTTAGATTGGTTATAAATTTAACAAGATCATCTCCACTGGCTATTTTCATGAGAAAAATAGAGTCATCTAAGAAGGGTTCAACATAAACTGACTCATCTAAGTGAAGCCCCTCAAAGAGAAAGAACCGCTCAAAGGAGGTTATACTTAGTTATCTCATATGTTAACTAGGATGTGTATCTCCATGTCATCAAGAGCAACTATTTTGAAAGGGTGTTGGCTAGCAATTTTTCTCATTGATTATTTTGGTTGTCTCATGTTGACTAGGATGTGTATCTCCACATCAATAGAAGTAGTAGAACCATTTTTCATTTGCCATTTCCCTTCCCTCATCTCTTAGGGGCAACCCTATAGACCATATTTTACCATTGTGTCTCATTTACCGTGTTGTTTGAACTACATTGACTTGAGGTCCTTCAGGACTATGTAAGTAGTGCTCAATTTCTATTGAGGTCAGCTCAGTCATCTCAACCATGCTCTCACTATTTTATGAGAAAATGCAATTATCGCTTGGGGATAACCCTATTTCATTATCCTTTGACTCAAAATCAACTTCAAAATCAGAATACAATCATGGTTTTTATAACATTGGTTACACTTGCCTTATGGATCAATTTGAGTATATTTGTGATCCTTCTACAGTTTTTTAGGATGACTACTTCAACATTGACACAGGTTCTCCTAGTATCTTCTACAAGGATTTTGTTGCCTTTCATCATCCCATTACCACCACCCAACATAGCCATTATATTGACATTCCACCTCCCACAAGCATCGATTAGGACCAATAGAATCACACTTTATTGAATTGCATCCATGGCTACATATTGGGTATATAATATCATAGGGGTCAAGACCATATTCATTCAGAAGAAAAACAAACTCCTAGTGAAACCTTTTTAAAGGTGTTAGGGGATGATCAAAGTTCAAACTCAACATCTTTTAGTGAAACCTTTTAGAAGGTGATAGAATATAATTAAAGTCAAATGTTAGCATCTCTTCATGAAACCTTTTCAAAAGTGATATGGGATAATCAAGACACATTCATTGGTGAAAACCTCATCAAGGCACCAATAACTGAGCACAATAGTTCTTAATTGATTGACAAATACATTATCAAAGATGAAATTAGTATAGCTTCCAATCTACAACATAATCAGATAGTAGCTACTCTCAAGATCAAACAAAATAAAAAAAATGGTGGTTAGGATGTGCATCTCCATATGTTGACTTAGGTTGGCTAGTAATTTACCAAGATCATCTACATTGGCTACTCTCAAGAGAAAAATATATTCATTTAAGAAGGGTTCAACATAGACATCTCATATGTTGACTAGGACATGCATCTCCACATTAGTAAGAATAACTATTCTGAAAGGGTGTTAGCTATTAATTTTTTTGATTTATTATTCTGGTTGTCTCATGTTGACTAGATGTGCATCTCCATGTCAACAGGAGCAGCAAAACCATTATTCATTTTCCATTTCCCTTCCCTCCTCTCTTAGGGGCAACCCTATAGATCATCTTTTACCATTGTGTCCCATTTACTATGTTGTTTGAACTACATTGACTTAAGGTCCTTCGGGACTATGTAGGCAGTGTTTAATTTGTATTGAGGTCAACTCGATCATCTCAACCATGCTCTGCCCATTTTGTGAGCAAATTAAGCCACTCTCTTATTGTTTTACGAGCAAATGCAATTATCACTTAGGAATAACCATGTTGCCATTATATCCAAGTGTCATCTTATCATTTTTTTATGCCGTACCATGTACCATTTTATTATACCATGTATTTACTATTGACTAAGGCTTGTTTTTAACCATCCTACCCAACTCCTTTTTTATCTTGGTTCCTTTGGTTCTTACCACACTTTTTAAAGGGGGATTTCGATCCAATTTTAGCAATTTTTAAAATTTTGTGTTTAATTGATAGTCTATAAAATTAGTATGACAGTTGATCTATAAAGTTATCTTTCAATTACATTTTATCTAGTGCCACTGATTATAACCATCTATGGGCACATCAGTATTTTATTTGATACTACTAATTATAAATGCCTTTGGACAAATACGTATTATGGCATTGTTTCCTAATTATAACTACCTATGGCCAAATCAAGAACACCTTTTTATCATGCATAGCCATATCACTTTGCCATTACTATTATCATTTGCCTTGTTGTTTGCCTTTATTTGTGAACTTATTGTGACCTAGTCAATTTTTCACTGCCTTTTATATAGGTAGAATTACTGTGACTTGGAGTCCTAATGGGACTATGTAAGTTTTGCTCAATTCATGTTGAGGTCAACTTAATCCCTTTTTTATCTCACTCTCACCGATTTGTGAGTATGGGATGTTGCATCTGGCTTTATTTGTTATTGAAACTTCTACTCTTGGATGAGCATCTCCTTGATTAGTTGGCTCCATGTTCCACTGTTTATATCCATGATCCCCATTGCATCCAAATTCCCTGTTGTTTAAACTCTTACATGTGGATGTGCATCTCCTTAGATAGGTAGTTCCTTAGACCTTTTGTTAAAAATTTCATTTCTATTGTTTATCCCAAAAATTAAAAAAAATTATATATAATTAACAAAAAGAACAAAAAAAATTGTCTTGCACTTTTGTTTAATCTGATCTCCACGTTCTTACCATTTTACAAGCATTGATTTGAATGTTCTTATCATTTTGTGAGCCCATTTTTCTTATTTCCTCTACAACATCAATCATATTTTCTTATCATTTTTTTTCTATCATATTTCTTGAGAGAATTACTTTTGGCCTGAAATTTATGTTAGCTTTTGTGTCCATGGAACTATGTAGGCAATGTCTACTTGTCTTGTACATCTGGAGTCAGCTTGACCACCACCTTATTTTTCTTTTTCTTCCCCCATTTTCTTTTGCGTTGTTTCTCTATCACTTAGAGGCAACTTTGTGTCCTTTATTCTTTTTACATTGTTGTATAAAGTAACGCCTCTACTACATGTGCATGAACAAATTTTTTTTTGCTCACACTAATATTGTGACCAACTCTTTTTTGTGTGTTTATTTGATTTTTATTGGTATTTTCGTATGTTTTCTTGTCTCTTCATTTATTCATTTATCTTATGTTATTGATTCTTCTTGTTTATTTTGGTTTTTTTGTGTTCCTATTTTGTCATGTTCTTTTGTTTGATTTTTCAAGTCTTTCTTAGTACACATGGATCTTGATTATTCATATATTGCTTTCATGTTGTTTATTAAGTTGTTCTTTCTTGGATTTTTGACATTCTTGTTCTTACTTAAATCATAATTGTTCATATCTTGATTTTAAGTTACGTTCATTTGTGTTTTGTTTTTCTCTTTATTTTTGTTTAAATCTAATAACTTTGGTCTTGGTAGTTTTTATCATCATCCTTAGTTATAAATATTCACATTTGAACTAGCTCATCGTAATTGAAATGCAATGTCATTATAGGTTACTCATGCTTATGATGCATAATTTCATTTTTTCTATAGTAAGCACCAAGTGCTTTGGATCCAAGTCTCAAAATCAATGCAGCTCTGAAGATCAGTTCTTAGTGCACCAATGAAACTAGACACTAATTGCTTACGTACATGACTCTATGCAAGATGTGCATCTCTTGGCCTTATGAGTCTACTCAAATAGTGGTTTTTTTTCCTTATATTCTCCAATCCTTATTCCATTTTATCCCACTTCTAGGAGAACTACATTGGCTTGAGGTCTATCTGAAATATGTAGGCAACACTTAGATACATGACATATCTCGGGTCAGCTTAGCCATCCTCATTCTTCTATTCATCTCTTTCACCATTTTTTTCATTCTTGTATGTTTGGTTTCTTATGAATTCTTTAATCATTGAACCATTGCATCTATGTTTGTGTCCATTCATATTTAATATATGTATTAGGTTATATCCTTGATCTATGCTTGCCAATTTTCCCTCCTAGGGCACAATATTTTGATCAATCACCAAATGAAATCATCCCTACTAGGGCATAATCAATTATCAGTGATCAAAATCAGCGCTACTAGGAAAAAATTATTTTATTAATCGATTAAATTCACTCTATTGAGGCATATTATTATTCTCCTTTCTTTGGAGCAATGATCTCCTATTTATTTTAATTCCAAGCTCTGTGGACTTTTTCTCTCATTATGACAATTTCAAAGTGTGCAACTTGTCTTGAGATCAATCATTCCCTAAGTGCACATCTTACACCCTATTTTGGGTGTGTTCAAAGTGTGTCACTTATATTTTTGGATTGTATCCTTCCCACTTCCCCCTCCTTTGAGCCCATTATATTCTAATTATATTTTGATCATTGAGAATCAATGTGTGCAAGCATTAGCTTGTCTGGATTTAATCTCATCCATAGGTTAATTTCACTCTTTCTCTCTCTCTTTTTGAGAGTCCATCCCTTTCTTTCATCCTCATATATCCTCTCAAGGGGGCATCATGGATCATTTCCTTCCAACTTCTTCTTGATAATTTTTTTTTGAAAATACATTGCTTCATCTAAATGTCTCACTATGCCTTCTTAAACATGAGCAAAATGTAGACATCCAATTCCTAACACCATTGTGTTGAAATTGTCAATCTTACTCAAAATTCACTCAAATGCACAATTTAAGCCAAAATCACTAAAACATGCTAAATGGTTCGAGCTTATAATATATAAGCATCGATTTAGGCTAATGTATCCCTAAATGAGGCAATGCATTTTATGTGATTATTAACTTTTTAAAAATCATTTTGAGTCAAAATGATAAAAATATAATTTGACGCTCTAAACCACTGAATTCTTTTAATTTCAAAGCATACAACACATGGATGCAGTATTTTGTGTCGACAATATTCTAAATGAGATATTGGTTTGTATGCAACTGACATCTTCTAATTATACTCTAGTCAAATTACAACTCGCTAATATGGCCTTCTAACCAGTTTGATTAATAATGTTCAACTATTTTTTAAAGAATTACATAAATTTTGATTAATCTTATTTAGATAAATTAATCCAAATTAAGAGATTAAGTAGAAAATCCATAAAATTTATTGAATATTTCCTAATGAAAAATTGATTTATAATATCTACATCATCAGGTGACATCATTTATAGGGTGGCATTCATAAGCCATAAATGCAACAAATATTAGGTTTAAGGCCTTCCATGCCTCTTTAATACCCTTTCTTTTCAAAATTTATGAAGATATTTATGATTGAAATCTCCAAAATTGAATTAATTCATGACCACACATCTTGATCTCAAGATAGATGGTCATGATTGATTCTGATCAGATTCAAAAATCTATAAATAAGAGGTCTCTCTCATATTTTTAAGCTTCATTTGTGTAAACTTATTACGCATAATTCTCTCCATAACCTTTTTTTTGTGTAGTGTTATTATGCTTAACTTGCAATAGGATAGCTTCAAGATAGCCATAACATTGATTCAAATATCATGAGCCTAGTTTCTTTAGTGCATAAGAGATGATGGAGAAGTATTGTCATTCATCATTGACAAAGACTTGAGAACCAAATCAAGGGAAAATCATGTTTTAGACTGTATTTGGATGGTGGGATGCTCTTAGGAAGGTATTATTTATATGTTTTCTTTCAATAGCTCTTAATGGTTATTTACAAAACCGTTGAAGGAGTTGGCTTAGTTAGTTATGTTCTTTATGCATTTCTTGAGTTTTCTCAACTAATATTTGATCTAACTCACTTTGGATTCCATCTATACAATGGTTATGTCACAACACCATATTATTTTTTAAATTATGATATAGGTACACATGTTACTACTTGATCACGATGGGTAACATTAGTCATGTTCAACACATGACATACATGTGAGGATCCATGATACATAGCATACATGTTTCTATGTAGTTACTACTCATTATATGGATGTTCATTTATATGTTTTCTATTCACTACATTTTTCATATATATATATGCTTACTATACATGTTTATTATATACTAAGATACTTTATTTTTACTATGATGACATATTATCCACATGTTAGTACATGATATACATTGCTTATATCTTTTAAATATAGCATGATGCATATAACTCTTTTTTTTTAGATGAGTAATTCATAAGTTACATTTCTCACCTCAAAGGGGGGCATACACAATGGCTTGTCTTTGAGACTAAGCCTTTACAATTATAAAAAAATTAGATTTTGGGCACATATTACTTGACAATGGCACAAATTATTTCAAATTATTACAAGTTTTATTCATATTATGATAGGTTTGAATCAAGTTAGGGGTATATGTGCACCATATGTTACACATTTCACAAATTTTGATATTATTACACAAATTATAGGACTCGATCTCCACAAATTATTGTAATAAGGGCATATTGGTAGAATATGTTCACAATTTTGTAGATATCATGATATATTGGCACATGATATATGATTTACATTACTCAAATTGCCAAATGGAATGAAAAATCATGTCACTATCTGCTCATTATTACTCAAGTTTATTTTAAATAATAAATTATACTCAGGTATTACTCAAGCATTACTCAAATTTTTCAAACAATCCTTCAATAGGGGACGATTCAAAAAGTTTTATGCATAATCTCAAAGATTACTCACGCATTTCTTATATTTATTGAAACCTGTAGTAGATTCCATTTACACAAATTTATTGGAGTTGTGTGGGGTTATAATTATACATAAAATAAATTATAGGCACTTCTCCATTTTAAATGAGGTTTGAGGCATATTTAACTCAACCCATGGTTTGACACAGGTATATCTAGTGGTTCATGATCACCCCATTCTCCATTGGCTCTAGAATAAAGATATCTAGAAGACAAAGTCTCCAAAAGACAAGCTTCATTTGCATGCACATAGGTGTATTCATTCCTTTATATTTTATTTCACATATTTTCAGTGTGGTTTCTTATCGATTTTACATCATAATTAAAAATTGATTTCTTCATGGTTTATTTTAGGTTTACATAGAGCAAGGTGCAACACATAATACATACTTGAGCACACCCATGTTGGTTATCCTCACGTGTCACATTCTATACTCAGGTGTTATGTTCTATGCTTTTACTATAAAAATTCATTTACTATAATAAAATGGGGGGAAATGTAGACACTAATATTTGGTATTAGCCACTTGAAAATGTGTGACCAAACCTTAACTACTTGACTTATGCTCACATGCATGAGTCTTATTATTCATTCTTCACAGCTATTTATTCATATATGACCCTTCCAAGTTGTTTTTATCTTTACACAAGATCTTCTTATTCTCTACTTAAACTAACAAACATCATTCTTAGATTGTCTCCATGATCCTAGATCATTGTCCCTATCTCTTAGACAAGTTTACACTCCTCAAACAATGTCACCAAAGTGGACCTTTCCACAAAGGTCAGACCTGTCTATGTGCCCTTTAATGATTAGTTTACAAATTTCAAATTATTCAAAAGGGTTATCCTATACATTTTACATGTCGATTCAAAGGAAATTTCCCAAATAATTAGATATATAAACATATCAAGCCTAAGCATTTAACTATCTAGTAATCTTTTAAGCATTCGCTAGAAATACATCTGCACATTGAGTGGATCATCTCTAATTATTTCAAACTTGAAATTCATAAAAGGAGAAATCCTAAAACTAAGTTTGAATTCCATTTTCAAGGTCAATTCATAGGTTTTAAAATACATACAAAGGATTGAACTATGTACTAGCATTACACATGATTATCCACACTCATTTAGGTGGGAGAAATACGTGCATTTTGACTTCTCTCTTCCAAGTATTGGATATGTAGGAAACACTTAGTCACAGGGGGTGTCTAAGGCTATCTCAACCCATCATTTTTATCATTTTCCCCCATTCACAGTTGTCTCATTTTATAGTGCAAAGAGTTAGGGTTTTGAAGAAAAATAGAAGGTAAGCATAGTTCTTCACACTTGATTGAAAGAATTTGAATACACATGAACGCTCATTAGACATAGGTTCATCTTCAAGAATTGTCACATAATCATCATAGTCAACATAGATGTTTTTGCACTTCAATAGATAGTTTTGAACTATGCAAGCATCTAAGGAAGCACGACCCTGTCGAAGCTCACACAAACACATTGTTTCTGGATCTGAGCATTCACATGCCTATTCCAATGTATATTTGGCAACTATATTATTGATACAAACCTACATTCATTCAAAATTAACTAACTGCACAATCTTCCTAATGTTTTAGAAGAATAACATGTTACTATTTTTTATTTGACAGGGTAAAAATGGGTTTTGAACGGCCCTGAAGTCTTGTACAATCAAGAGAAGGATAATACATTCAAGCTCTCTAAAGATGCCTCTACTAGAAGCCAATATGGTACCAAACAACAATCAGGTAGTAATCCATCAACTAGCTAAGGGGTAGCCCCCTCCTACAAATAGACAATAGAAAACTCTTGCCTTCAGCAAACAATTGGATACAAATAAACAGTGTTCAACAAACCTTCTACCAATCTAACTTCAGGTAACACCAATCCCTCTGCAATTACAACCAAGGTTCAACACTTTTCCTACAATGCAACATACCTTATAAGAGATATTATTTGAAACACGTCCATTATTGAAGCTTCCCCTTTTCTTCCTCTAAACCAAAGTCCAACCCTTCTTGTCAAAGTCAAGAGATACAAGTAGGGAAATTTCACTTGAGCCAATTTTCTTACAACTTTCACTAATAAAAAAACTTGTAACTCTAGATGGAGAGGTTGGGTTTGCCTTAGAATCTCCCTCTATATGAATAGTACTTTGTAGCTTCAAGGTCCTCACTTGAGGTAAGGGTTTTTATATCATTTGAAGATGAGTCAAGAGCATCACTCTCAATGTCAAGACCATTCACAATAATATGGATAGGGAGGAAATCCTTCCACCATGAGGTTTCCTTCTTTATTTTGAAATTATTGCAGTCCTTGGTCAATTGGCCTATGTCAAACTAACTACAACAATGAAACAAAAATCCTTCATAGTCGAGAGGTTGATACCATTAATGGTCTCCAACTTTTATATCGATTATAGTAGGTAGATCATTGGAGGTGCCAATGTTAACTAGAATTCTAGCGAAAGTAGTGTGGCAAAATGAATTAGTATTGGGGTTTGTTTGTTAAAACACACCTAGGGATTAACATTTACTTTAAAACTAGGTTCATACCAAAACTGAAAGGGAGGTGGGGTAGGCGAACCCAAATGGGTCTTTCATTAAATGGTTCAGTGAGGGGGTTGAAAAATAGGATCATGGTTTCAAAACCAAAGGGTGGTGATCCAAGCTCCAAAATTGGTTTTGAATTATTTCTTTGTCCTCAATATGATCAAAGACAACAATAAAAAAACTTTTATCATTGTGGTAGATTTCAAGATTACTTGTAGGGTAGGTTGTCAATGCTCAAATATCTAGGCATGAAGATCTGGAAGTTTTGGCCAATGATTATTAAATTTGCAAGCAATGCCACTGGATGAGAACTATTTTTTAGATTTGAGTGTTGCTTTAGTCTCCTCCTAATCAAAAAATATGACTGGAGATGATGTTGTAGGTTTGAGAGGCTTCAGTTCTAATCTAGATGATAGCTTGGTGAAGGAGACAACCTCATTAAAGGATTTTGATGTGTTCTATCCCATATCACATTCTAGGCTATGTTTTGTTTTGATCTATGATAGGGCACTCCCCTCTCCTATATTTTTGCTTCTTTTTGTATTGCTTCATAGCTTTTACCATTTACCAACTGAAATCGCTTGGATGCCATCTATCTTATGAAATTTGTTACAAGTTACAATATTTAGCCGATTACATTTGAATTTGTCTTATTATTATATATCTTAATAAAGATGAATATTTAATCAGTTTTATTTTATTAAGTTCACATTAATATTTAAAATTTAAAACACATCCTTTGATTATATTTATTTTATGGGATAGTTTATCATATACCTCAATACAAGATAATCTTCATAAATTTGTGGTTTCTACCTTTTTGTGTGGGACCCTATCTATATTATATAATCCTCTTTCTACGTACTTATCCATAATTCCATATGGTAGCTTGATTCATCTTCTAATTCCATCCTCATCCTTTAACCTTTCTTTCATCAATGAGTGATGAATCACAACATAAATTGATGTATATATGTATTGATGTATGTATGTATCCCTTGTAGGCATTTAGCATTCCCTTAGGTATTATCCATTTATCATTGATTTCAGCAATGAGTGTATCATACCATTAGTGCATCTTTATATTGTAGCCTTTACTTATCTGCACAAGATAAGTGTGTGCTTTTTATCTCTTTGCGGAAGAATTATTCCAAATTGGATATGAGAACAACGCCTTATGGGGCCCATCTAAAACTCTAACTCATCACATAACATTAATATAATAAATGCTCCCTACCTAAATACTCCACCTTTAAGGCATGTTTTTTCATGCATTAGTTCACCTCCTCACAAATATAACACATATTTTTATTACACATTATGAACAACAATCATGCGCATGATATATATTAATTCCTTCTCAGTTGAAGTCCATCATGTTTTTATAAAAAAAACTTCTCACTAAATAAAAAATTAATTGTGTTCATTGTGGGATCTTCCAACTTTTCAATTTCCATAATATATCATCTTTTATGGTACTAAAGTTCCTTAACCACATCAACCACTTCGTCAATGGTCGTGGCCAACCTCATATTTCCTCCTCTATTTTTCAATCTAGTTGTCTTGGTGATGTGATTGAGCATTATTTATAATCTTATTCCCATGAAATATAACATCACTTCATGCACGCATGAAAGTAATAACTTAACTAATTTCTCTAGTTTCCCAAAGAAAGTTAGTTCCTAGAGTTGTAAGACACCATTGTTTTCTAGATTCTTCTTGATGGTTGTATATTTGAGGGGGAAACCATCCCTTCTAATGTTTCCTATAAAAATGTAGTAATCATCTTGAAATGTCTTCCCATACTTTAGCTACTGATGATTAAAATCCTCAACAGTGCAATATCCTTTGCACGAATTTAAAACCTTGTCACATTGCACTGTTTTTGGAAATCACACCGTGGATGAAAAAATAGGGCATGGATTTGTTTTTTATTCACATTACTTACCTCACTGGTATCTAGGACTTCTTCCTCAATCACCATGGTATAATTTCCCTGTATTTTCTTCTCATGTGGCTTATACTTCTACTTTTCTCTTAAGTGTCATTTCTATGACCACGCAATATAATTCCCAAATTTTCACTACCTCCCTCACTTTGGCCTCCAAACTTTGACCCTGAAACAATGGTAGACACAAACCCTACACTCCAATTTTTTATTTCTTTGTGTCTTAATTTCACTCCTTCAACCCAGATTAGTACTAATTATTGTGGTCGACTGCACATTAATGGAGGTTAGGTTGTTACCCAGTACATGAATTTTGTGCCCTATCTTTGACACCCTCAACTTATTATCTCTTGCATCTAATTTTCCTTATCTCTTCACAATTTGATAAAGTGATTTATGGGGGCCCAAAGGATCATATTTATAGCCTTGAATGGAGTTACCTTTCCTTAATGACATTAGCTCTTCTGTCACATCTATCTTGGCATACCTCCACATATATTTCTCCTCCATTCATGTGATCCACTTGATTCCCCACTTTTTTTTTCTTTTTTTCCTAATAAATCTCATTTATGTAGATGCTTTGTCATTCTTATGTGCATGTCAACCTACTTCTTGACTTATTGTCTTTCTTGACATGGTATTTTGAGCCTTCTTCCATCTTTCCCCACACTAATTATGGATATGGTCCTTTATTTAATATATTATTTATGTCTTAATCCATGAGTGAACCTCGTTGGACTCCCCTATTACAATACATGCTAGTGTATTCCTTGAAATTTCTCGTTATGTGTGATATCTCTTTCTGACCACTTCCCTACTTTATGAGTTGCATGTAGTGCACAACTTTTTCATTTTTAAATATTAATACTTATATTTTTTATAAAATATTTTGTGGAGTACTATACATCCATTATGAACTATATTACATATGCACACACAAAATTTCAAAACCCAAAAATTGGAGAGAAAAATACACCTTATTATAAAGAAAAAATGGTTACAAAGGAAATTGACTTGAAAGAAATGACATGAAAGTAAATATTTTTACGATATATTTTCTTTGGCTTAAAACCTTATTGAAGGTAACCTACAAGAGATTACATATGGTAGGTTTATCCTAGCATCATTGAAATATACATGGATCATTTCTCCATCTAGAGTTCTCACCTTGCACACACCAGCCTCCAAGTTGTCATGAATAATATAAGGGACCATCCATCTGATCTAAAATTTTCCTATATGTATGACATACATTGAGTTATAAATTAGCATGTGTTCCATTTTTAAAACACATACTCCTTAATGTGCTTGTCATGCTAGATGTTTTGCCTTAAATTCTCAACCCATTGGCTCCACCTTCCTATTATGTGCTTCTCATCTACCTTTATCAATTCTCCTAACCATATATTTAATGACTATTTATCATCTATGGAACCCACATGTGGTATGCGCAATGAAAGTACAATCAATTTCATAAATTTAATTGCCTCTTTAACAAACACTAATTGGAAATATGTATACTTATTTAGTCATTCATAGGCTTTTTAGTAAGCCCATAGCATATATGACACTTGATCATCCCAATCCTTGCAACCTACATCATAAATATTGGTTAGATTTTTGCCTAGTATTTTGTTAAAATACTCATAATCTCAATCTTTTCAAGATAGGACATTGTTTAATGGTGCACAATCATGAACTCACTAAAGAAAATGTGCATTATTTCAAAAAAGAAATGGCTACCTCTATCACTTGTAAGTTTCTATTGTCATTTATACTTGCTTATTATATTTTCCCACATGAACCTTGTAGTTGATGTTGTTATGCAAACCTTGTTGGGTGTTGCCTGTCCCCACCTTATTATGTAGCTTGTGGTAATTATTTGTTGGAAATATTGTCATTGATGTCAAAGGTTTAGTATTATTGGTGATAAAGGCCCCATTGCATTTAATGTTATTTATCTTGGCTAATATGAGTTAATATTTATTTAATATTAACGAATATATTTTTGGTTGCATATAAGAAAAAATAAGGGCCCATGGAGAAGTCAAAGAGTCACGGGATAAAGAAAAAAGAAGGATGGGACACATTTTTCCATGAAGAGTCATCTTGGGGAATACCAAGAGTCACCAAGTGAAGACAAAAGAGTAAAGGGCAAATTTCTCATGAATGGACACTTTAAGAAATACGAAAAGTCACCAAAGATAAGGACAAAAGTGGGAAAGACGTTTTTGGTCATGAAGGGTCACCACATGACTTTTCAAATGCTTGGATATGAAGGGTCATCCAAGATTGGCGCCATTTTCCATGAGAATTGAAAGGTCACAAAGGGGAAAGGCCAAAGGTCATTTGGAAAGCTATAAATAAAGGCTTGAGTAGCTATTTGTAATGTGGATATGAGAGGTTGATTTGATATTGTAATATCTAGCTTAGAAGAGCAATTGTGAGAGATGAATATGATTTGTATTTGTTATATCTAGCTTAGAAGAGAAAATGTGAGAGAGAGAGAGGAAGGAGATGTTGTATTGATCTATCATTTGTTGAGATAGCAACATTGAGAGATAGGTGTGTGGTATACACAAAGGGGTTGGTGCTCCTGTGGGATGGTGCTCACGAATTGTTGCTGAGTTGGTGCTTGGCAAAGGGGTTGGTGTTCACGAATTGTTGCTGGGTTGGTGCTCGGCAAAGGGGTTTGTGCTCATGTGAGTTAGTGCTCACGAATAAGTGCTAGGTTGGTGCTCGGCAAAGGGGTTTGAAGCTCTTGTGGGTTGGTGCTCACGAATTATAGCTGAGGTTTGTACTTGGCAAAGGGGTATGGTGCTCCTGTGGGGTTGTTCTCATGAATATATTTGAGATTGATTCTCTGTAGTTTTTTCCACATTGAATTTCCACATTATATCTGGTGTCTCTCTCTATCTTGTGTGATGTTTATTATTTGAGTTTTATTGCATATCTTGAATGATTGATTAAGTGGAATTTGGTCAAAATAAAGATTTATAAGATATATAATATACTGATTCACCCCCCCTCTCAGTATATTCTGTGCTTAACAATTGGCATCAGAGCCGGTTCCTTTTTGAAAAGTTTTACAGCTTGAAGGAAGATCGGGAAAGCACAATGGCTGGGTCACAAGAAGGATTTTCTACAAATAAGGCACCTTTGTTTGATGGGATGAATTATGCTTTTTGGAGCATGAGAATGAAGGTTTATTTGATGGCCCTTGGATTCGACATATGGAAATCAGTGGTGGAGGAATATGAAGAGCCACAGACATCTACAATTACTCCAATAGAAAAGAAGGCAAGTGAATGTAATGCTAAAGCTTTAAATGCTATTTTATGTGGGTTATGTGAATCTAAATTTGTTAAAGTTATGCAATGTAAATCTACTCATGAAACTTGGATAAAACTTGAGAATATTTACAAAGGTGATGGAAAGGTTCAGCAAGCTAAGTTGTAGCCTTTCAGAAGGCAATTTGAAAGTTTGAAGATGGAAGAAGAAGAAGATATAGCAAGTTATCTCTTGCGAATTGATCAGATAGTAAATCAGATTCAAGGTCTTAGAGAAACATTGGAAGAGTCAATGGTGGTGTAAAAGGTTTTGAGATCTCTACCAATGAGATATGATGCAAAGGTTTTGGCAATTGAGGAGATGAAGAATTTAGCCAAGCTAAAGATGGACGAGCTTCATGGTATTCTCACGGCATATGAGATGCAGACAGAACAAGATAAACCCTCAAAGAGAGAAGCAACTTTCAAGACATCAAAGAAGGAGAAAGCTAAGATTCAAGAATCAAGTGATAGTTCTAGTGATGATGAAGATGACAACAAAGCACTTTTCATTCGCAGGCCAAAAAGAGGAATAGGTAAATATCCAAAAAAATTACCTTTTAAATGTTTTAATTGTAGAAAGATTGGACATTTTTCAGCTAGATGCCTAGATAAGATTAAAGATGAAGAAGAAGAAAAGCCTACATACAAGAAGAATTTCGAAGGCAAATCCAAGAAGGGATTCGAGAAGAAGAGCCTGTATTCTAAGGATCCTAGCTCAGTTGAAGATAGTGGAGTCAGCGATTCAGAAGAAAAAGAGATTCTATTCATGGCCATACATGATGATCAAGAAGAAGAAGAGGAGGAAGCTGAAGTACATATGGAAGGAGAACTCAATTGTGCCCTAGAAGAGTTAAAAGCTGTTCAGAAGAAGAATCGAAGGTTAAAGTGCCAAATAGAGAAAAATGAACAAGAGTCAAAGGAAATAATTGAAGATCTACAAGCACACTTTGAAGAAGCTAAGAAGAATGAAAAAATCTCACAGCATAGTTGGAAATAGAAAGAAAAGATTGTGAAAGGTATGTTATTGAAATTGCCTTTTTAAAAGAAGATATTAAGAAAGTAGTCAGTGATAAAGTAATCAGTGATTCAAAATTTGAAAATAGCACTAACATGTTGAATAATATATTAGAAAGTCAAAAAGCATATTCAGATAAGACAGGGATCAGTTTTGAAAAAAAAAAAGAGCTATGTTGAAGCTCTTACACAAGAGGACACAAAAAGGGGAGAAGTGAAGAATACAGAGGACATTCCAAACAGAGAAGGCTGGAAGGAACAAAACTATAAAAGGCAATCAGGTCAGAAATATACAGACAGGTCTTATTTTTATGGCTATTGTTTTTATTGTAATGGATATGGTCACAAGAAATTAGAATGTAGAAAAAGAGCTAACAATTTCAGAAATAAAGGGAAGGAAAGTCAAGTAGAGTCAAGCAGAAGCCACAACTCTTTTGCTCTTTTATTAAGCTTTGATGAAGAGACCATAGTATGCTACAAGTGCAACAACTACAGACACATAGCTTGGTATTGCAAAAGCGTGTTCGAGTCAGTCAAGAAGGATCAGAGGTTCAAAGCTCCATTCATCAAGAAGAAGAATCAGAGTGTCAAAGATCCATTCATCAGGAAGAAGGTTCAGACATTTACATGGCAGAAGAAACAATATGAAGATTCTATGATGGTGCAGACAGCTCTGCATGTGGGAGGTAAAGATCAGCCATGGTTAATTGATAGCGGATGTTTGAGGCATATGATATGAGATAAAAGTAAGTTCATTTCTCTAAAGAATATTAATGGTGGTACAGTAAGGTTCGGAGATAAAACCACTGCCAAAATAGCTGAAAAAGATACTTTGAATTTGGATTATAGTAGAATTAAGACTAAAAATGTTTTGTATGTAAAAGGTCTTAAGCATAATCTATTGAGTGTTAGTCAAATTTGTGATCAAGGATACACATTAAGGTTTCATGCTGAAGGTTGTGAGATTAGAAGAAAAGATTCAAATGAGTTGATTGCAGATGCTCAAAGGACAGGAAAAAATGTGTATGTATTGTCAGATATCTTCTCAAAGGCACGATCAAAAGATACATTCAAAGATCAGAGAGAAGAGTTGAAAGTAATTTCTATTACTTCTTGCCATTGATGTTCAACATCAAGTGAGGGGGAGCTAAGTGTTAGCTCCAGATAGGCCCTTTGCCATTGATGTCAGAGGAGAATAACAAGTACAGGTACAGGTGCAAAAAATAGGTACAAAGAATAAGTACAAGTTGCTACAATAAAGGGGAGTTACTGTATGTTTTCAGATGACGGTATGTGCAGGTGACATGATATGGCAGTTTCAAGATTGAGGTTGCCATCAATGACAAAGGGGGAGATTGTTGGAAATATTGTCATTGATGTTAAAGGTTTAATATTATTGGTGATAAAGGCCCCATTGCATTTAATGTTATTTATCTTGGCTAATATGAATTAATATTTATTTAATATTAACGAATATATATTTGGTTGCATATGAGACAAAATAAGGGCCCATGGAGAAGTCGAAGAGTCACGGGATAAAGACAAAAGAAGGATGGGACGCATTTTCCCATGAAGAGTCATCTTGGGGAATACCAAGAGTCACCAAGTGAAGACAAAAGAGTGAAGGTCGGCTTTCTCATGAAGGGACACTTTAAGGAATACGAAAAGTCACCAAAGATAAGGACAAAAGTGGGAAAGACGTTTTTGGTCATGAAGGGTCACCACATGACTTTTCAAATGCTTGGATATGAAGGGTCATCCAAGATTGGCGCCATTTTCCATGAGAATTGAAAGGTCACAAAGGGGGAAGGCCAAAGGTCATTTGGAAAGCTATAAATAAAGGCTTGAGTAGCCATTTGTAATGTGGATATGAGAGGTTGATTTGATATTTTAATATCTAGCTTAGAAGAGCAATTGTAAGAGATGAATATGATTTGTATTTGTTATATCTAGCTTAGAAGAGCAAATGTGAGAGAGAGAGGAAGGAGATGTTGTATTGATCTATCGTTTGTTGAGATAACAACATTGAGAGATAGGTGTGTGGTATACACAAAGGGGTTGGTGCTCCTGTGGGTTGGTGCTCACAAATTATTGCTGAGTTGGTGCTTGGCAAAGGGGTTGGTGCTCCTGTGGGTTGGTGCTCACGAATTGTTGCTGGGTTGGTGCTCGGCAAAGGGGTTGGTGCTCATGTGGGTTGGTGCTCACGAATAGGTGTTCGGTTGGTGCTCGGCAAAGGGGTTTGAAGCTCCTGTGGGTTGGTGCTCACGAATTATAGCTGAGGTTTGTACTTGTCAAAAGGGTATGGTGCTCATGTGGGGTTGTTCTCACGAATATATTTGAGATTGATTCTCTGTGATTTTTTCCACATTGGGTTTCTACATTATATCTGGTGTCTCTCTCTGTCTTGTGTGATGTTTATTGTTTGAGTTTTATTGCATATCTTGAATGATTGATTAAGTGGAATTTGGTTAAAATAAAGATTTATAAGATATATAATATACTGATTCACCCCCCCCCTCTCAGTATATTCCATGCTTAACATTATTTTGTATCTTGATCCACTTTTTCGCATGGATAGATTGATCAACCCAACAAAATAAATTTTCCATATCTCAAAAGGTTCATCAACTATTATTTGTATTAAGTGCATTTCATCCTTTCTATTTGGTTTTTTTTTGTATATTAATCTTTATTTAGGTTAATTTACATTAATCATAAGTCTATTTTAGTTGTGCATTTGTTATTGTAATAATATTCATTTATCCTAGATTTATGAGGTGTCACACTTTTTTTGTTCTTTTATAGGGAATCTTGGACTTACATGTCAATGTAACTCCCTCCACATGTGACACATACTTCCCCTTCACCTTATGGAGATTAGGAACATTTAACACACACTAAGAAGGTGGTGTAAGTTCACAATGGGGTTGTTTGTAACTCCATCTCCATTCCTCTAGTTCTATTTAATGAGACATTTCCTCTATCCTTCTACACTTGAACACAAGCTCATATTGAGGCTCATCTCTTTTCTCATTATATTTTTTTCCATTGAGATTGTACTTGGAGAACTTTTCTTTGCAAACCTTATTAATACGTGTGGGGTTTTATTCTATTTAACGGTTTCCCCACTTGACAATTCTTGTCTCTTGTAGTTTGTTACTGAGGTAATATTTTTACTTTATGCATTCATTATGTTATGTTTTCAACATTATTTTATCAATCTTGGCATAATTATAGGATTTCCAATCTACTAAAACATTTCACACTACTACATGTATTCTTTTGAACCCTTATATATTGTTGGCCACCAAAGTCTAATGAGTAAAACTAAATTTCTCTAATGCTCTCAAACACTAGTGCACTAGCTTCATCGACATAATGAGCACTGGTGACCCCTCCATGAAATTCGTGCAAAACTACATTTTTCTCATGCTCTAAAACACACTTTATCAATAATTCATCTCTTCCCAAATTTTATAACTCCCCACTAATGAGTTGATAATGTCTCACATGCATGCCCAATTTTTTTTATCCTTAGACTTCCAATCACTAGGTTTCATTCCTAAAGTCACAAATGCTACAATCTATACTAAGTACTTAGGTACCATCTGAATTTTGTAAAGCTACATGTATGGCATATCATATTCAATGTTGTTTGTGCTCTCTCATGTATTTAACTAGGAAAAATGATATGGCCATAGTTATTCTTTCCAAGATTCACCACCACTTAGAACTAAAAATCCTAGAATAAAAAAAATCCATTTGTAGATGCATCCATGTAGCACCAACTTATTCACTAAACACTTAATTTCTTCACGATCTGTGAAGAACAAAAAAGGATTTGGAAGAACAAACTAGCACATATATTGGAGTTTATAGACTACGGCCAATGCGTATCACTTAGTTATTTTTTAGGTGTCCTCTATTAGATGGATATTCTTGTTGGCAATTTGGCCTGTCAAGGCCAAATGCCAACCCCTACCACAAAAAACTTTTCATGTCCTACTTGTCCTTGCCCCTCAGATGATGTACTTGATCATCATGGTGTATTTTATTATCATATGAAGGGATTAGGTCTTAGTCTTGGCATTGTCATGTCTCGTTTCAGTTGGAATCAAGTGCCATTATGATGTTTAAGAGTGTTCGAAGACCTCTAACAAGGAATTGTAGTTGATGCTCATCACAAGATTCTATGAGTTTCTTCATATATTCAAGTATGAAGATGTCTATGAGCTTTGAAGTATGATCAAAATACATAAAGTCTCATTCAAGCCTTTTAAGAAGGCTAAAAGGTATTCTTCATGGTATTTAGTGGCAATTTTCCTTTGTAAAACTATGTATATTGCCTAAAAAGACAAATTTTGGTCTTTAAATATTAAATTTGGTGTTAAAAATCCATAAAATTATTCATAATACCTTTGAACACCTTCATAGTCACCCCATTGCTTTAGGCACATGATGATGATCATACCTTGAAAATACCTCTTCATGCAAGTTTAAGCGTTGAAAGGCCTACAAAAGACTCCCACATGCCAAATTTGATCATATTTTGATGTTAAAATCTTTTTTTCTTGTTGTAATTTCCTTCATAACTCGTGGTCTTTCTTTTTATGCCCTAAAATTGGCGGTTCAAGTATTTAGTTTAGAGAATATGCAAAGAAAGGCCATTTTCCATGTATTTCTATGCAGGAGTACAGAATTGTACGTATTTTTTTGTACAAAAGAGGTCATGAGCATGAAGGAGAAGTCATGAAAAGTGTTTCATACTAAATTAAAGGTGAAAATATCACAAACAAGCTCAAAACTGATCCACAATAACTTCTTTGCATATAGTGATAGCCCTTCAGGTTTGCAGGCGGTACGATCATGAGAGAGAAAATCAAGGTCTAAAATTTTGGGCAGAGAAAGGGGTCGTAGATAGCTTATAACTATGGAAATTGGTTATCAATTTATCTCTCTCTCCTTCATGAACCATCCTTTTGAAGTCAAGGCACTCACTATGTCTCCTTCATCCAAGCAGGCAATCGATTTTTTTAGTTTTCTCTTCATCTGGGCATCATGGCAGAAAATTTCAAATTTGTAAAGTTTCTAAGGAGAATGATCCACCTTTACATGGAATTCTTCATTTAATTTTCACATGTGTGAGGGTCATATGGATCTAAATAAGGTATAAAAGGCAAATTTGTAGTCCGCATATAGTAAAGAGAGTTTGTATGGTTCAAGAGAGAGAAAGAATTTCAAGATTTGTTAGAATATTGTTTGCAAGGGTCTCTTTCATTCATGTATTATTCATTCAAGGTCCCTCAAAGTCCTATGGCTCAATCACCCCCCATCATCCTTCAAGTCCCTTCACAGTCACAATTTAGCATATGTTAAGGAAAGTTAGCATATGTTCAGGTTTTAACAGATTCTTAAGTTTCCATTTTAGCACCATATACCTCCTTCAAAGGCCTCCAAATTGTTATATCTTGTTGAGGGGGTGCCTATGCTACTTAAGACCCTCAAGATGGTATTTACATACACTTCTCATGTTCTTTTCACCTCCATTATGTTTCATTCCATTTCACTATCTTCTCACTACCTTTCATCACTATTGTAAGCTTCATCTCCATCTCCATACTCTTTCCCACCTTTCACTCACATCTCACCACCTTTCCACTCACTTCCATCTCATGTATACACTATTAATAAGGATTCAAGTACTATGTAAGCATCATGGTCATTCAAAGATTGTGAAAATCTTAAAACCATGTTAGGAATGATCACCTACAGCGATCAAGAAACACAACCAAGGGTTTCTCATGGAAGTGCAAAGAAAGGAGGGGCTAGAATATATCTTATTGAAGGTCTTTGCCCAAACTATCTCCTCAAGTTGACATGGATGAAGGACAAGATCATAAAGATTGATTTGTGACTTTCTCAAGGTTATTTCCCCTTCAGTCCATATATGCAACATTGTAATCATCACCTATAGCCAAACTAAAGAAATAGGTGAGATCAAATATGCAAGCTTGGATCAAGGCCAAGGTTGTTTGAAGAGAAAGTATGACTCAATAAGAAATACAAGAAGATTATATCATGAGAGGATGTCTATTGCAAGCAAGTTCGATATCAAAACTCATACACAGTCTGTACAAAGGCTAGATTTCCACACACAGTCAGACTTACAAGGGAGAAAAGTCTATTTGCAAGAACGTAGAGCAATAAGTACGGAGGTGACAAAGTTGAAAAGTGGTGCATATGAAGCTTGGATCAAAATAAAAACTTGAAGTTGAAAAAACTCAATAGGTCATGTTTTCATGATATGATCACCTACAATAGGGTTAGAAAGTTCTTGAAACATGTTAACCCTTCACCAAGTTCAAAACTATGAGAACATTGTTGTTATGGCTTGAGGTTCATTGAAGTTTCTACCTAAGGTTGAGATTCACATTTTGATGGTAAGTTTTACCAAGATATGAACTTCAAGTACACGATGACATAGTCATTCAACTTATAAATGTACACCTATAGCCTTCTTAAAAACACAGGCCTATCTCCAAATTGTAAGGGAATGAGATCAGAGTGATCTAATGGTAGAATCAAATGTCATATAAAGATTCATAGGGACAATGGAGATATGAACTCATCAAGAGTATGAAGAGAATTGCTCCAAACAAAGCTACAGTCAAGGTCAAACTATAAAATGCCCACCTATAGCCATACAAAGGATAATTTCATTCACACAATCACATACTCTCTATAGGTGCAGTTCAAGATACATCCACTTAAGAATGAATCATGTGAGATCTTCTCTCTTTTCAAAATGACAAATTGACATTCTTCAAAATTTGGTCAAGATCATGAAATTACTCCCAACTCAAGAAAATACAATACACAGGTTTGTTGTATGAACCAGGACTATGTAAAGCCTAAGAACAATGTTTGAAGAGTCAATATGCTAGAGAAAAGTTTGTTGACAAGGTTTCAAGTGAATTAAGGGGTCTCAAACAGCACCAAGAGATGATGAAATGGATACTAAACACATCAAATTCTCATAAACCACCTATAGTAGTGATAATACATAGTCACAGTGAGGTTTCTAGAAGAGATAAGGTGTGATATAAGTTGTATAGGTTTGAAATGTGACCAATGAAGGATAAAGATTATTGAAAGAGGGTTATCATAGCTTTCCAAAAGCTTTGTTGACACTTTTAGGCTCCAATACAAGGTGATTCGAGAAGGAATACTCAATCATAGGTCTTATGAGACATGAAAACACAGACAACCTACTAGTCAATTTTGGAAAAATGCATCTACAAACCTTTATAGTCAAGATCTAACTATGAAAATTGGTGAAAGTGATGTTCATGACTGATTATAACTATCTATGGTCTTGGTGAGGTCAATTGAAGATTGAAAGTATCCACTATTTTGTTACAGTCACCGACATGTCTGTTGGTAATCAAAGAAGGGGCTAGGTAGACTTCTTGGAGTGTTATAAGGTTTGGTAGAGTGTTTGAGCTTCATGATAGGTCTTGTTAGGAAGGGAAACATGATGTTCAATATTCATACACTTGATGAGAGTGAAAACACTCTAATTTTCATTCAAATCATGCCCTTGAAGGCTAAAACAAGTTGGCATGCTCAAAACCCTTGAGGGAAATATCATCATTTTGAACTCTTTCATGGTCTTTTTCTTCATTTTATGAGCATTGGGATAGTTTGGAGGGTCATTGAAACCTTGAAGGAGGTTTTTGAGTGGAGAGAATGCATAAATCTTGTCTTGTTTGACTCCTAAATCTTTTTTCTTACACACAGTCCATGACAACCACTTGAAGCACAACTTCACCACGTAGACATCTATGCACACCTTTTATATGGGAGCTTGTGATTATCATGGTTGTCGAGGGGGTTAATATACTCTATATCCATGGTAATAATGTTCCCATCAGGGGTTTGTATTCTATTAACAATTGCTAAGAAATTGTGGACCCCTAAAACCCTTGCAAAACCCTGATAACTAGACAATGGAGGAAAGAGGCCTAACTATGCATTCAAATGGTATCTTTGAGCTATGAAACGATAACTCCCCTAATCACTTCCATGGACTGTTGGTTGGCATATGCAATACCCTTGTTGTACGGACTAGGCCAAATAACACTATTTTGAGCTTATAAGCAAGAAAAGGAAGGGTAATTGCATATTCAATGAGTTTTGAAAGCAAGATGGGGTCTTAAGATTCATAAAAAACATTTCTACAATCATTTGCAAGGGTCTTTTTGGCCATTTCCATAGGCAGATAGGTCTGTAGGTCAAAATGAGTTGTTTGCATACAAATAGAAGAAAAGTGGCTTGATCAAGCCAATTCTATGACTTCAAAGAACCTTATGTAGGTTGTTCATGTTGTATACAATGGATTTGAACCTTTCAAACTCATCATAAGGTCAAAATACTAAGAAATCTTGCATAGACATATGCCTAGCTCTTGACATCACTAGACAAGTTCATCAAGAAGGGGTAGTAAGAGCCAAAGCAAGGTCATGAGGGCACTTAAAATCACCATGAGCATCACCATCAGATCTTGATAGAGGTTTATACCAAATTTGAGTCAGAGGAGATGCATTATGACTGATCATCTTGGCCTTAGAACACCAAACATGCTCAAAAAACATGTTTTCCACTCTGGGAAGTGAGTTCACATGCTCACCATAGTACGAACCTTTTGCATGGGAAGCTAAGGACTTTGGGAGAGTTAGAGGGCCTAATACACTAATGTTTTTTGGCATTGGTTCAGGCATTCAAGGCCCAAGATTTACGAATCATCATTAAAAACCCTAAGAACTCTAAAACCCTTGCAAAATCTTAATACAAAATTGTTTGTGAAGAATTGAAGAAATGTGCATCCAAACTAATTGAAACTACCTAACTACCACTTGGATCATCAAGTAAAATATAAGAGCTTCATTACCATGACCATTTGTTGTACGAATGTTGTATAAACATGGCAGAAAATAAGGTTTTTTGAGGAAAAAGTGCAAAAAATAGAGGTACAAAGTAGTCTAATGAATGTCAATGAATGGAGGATGAAGATTGATACTTTATCTTCCTCCTCAAACCATCAAATGCTCAAATCCATGCTTGGAAAGCCCCTATTAGTCACTTCAAAACAACCAGTCTACATAAATTCAAGACAAGTTGACCTAGTCAACTAGTTTGACTGATTTGCAGGTGTTGCTTGCCAAGGAGGACTCGTTTCATGATATGAGGCAATGGTTCATGTCTTAAATTCACCATATTTTCAAGTTTTCAAAGTTTTATGCATTTTCTTATGGCCATCAATTGCAATAAGTTAGGATAATGGGCCTAATTTAACTAGTAGACCTATTTGGTCAATCAATTGAAGTTGGAAATGGCATAGAAGGGCTATCAAATGAGTTTATGTGGAGTTATCACGCTTCATAACTGATCTTAGGTGGAAATCACATAAGCTAATTGGTCTTCAAGTGAAATTTCCACGCATAATTAGTCCTTGAGTTGTCAATCAACACATAACTGGTCATTACCATGAGTTAATTGATCTAAAGTGACAATCAATGCATGTTTTAAGTCTTAATGTAAGAAGGAGATTCACTTAGCTTTATCTTATGTTAAGTGGAAATATTTCAAAAATAATGGTGTAACATACTTCATAAGTTGTTAGGTTTTAACATACTTCATAAGTTATTAGGATAAGTCAAAGATGGCCCACCACCTTATTTCCAATGCCAAAAGGAGCATGCCAGAGTACTGGACATAGAGAGATGTCTTGAGGACTACTAGTAGAAAGTTGTAACTCAAATTGACTTGAGTTGATGATTGGATAACTCTTCTTTCTCTCCTCTATGCCACTCTCTTGGCTTCTTTTCTTCTCATGTCTATATATTCAGGGTTTTAGGCCATTTTTCTAGATCCCTCTCTTGGACATGATGAAACTCTGTGAAGATTGAGCTTTCTAACCTTTTGAATCAATAAAATGGACTATTACAACATCTTTATGATTGACTTATAGTGTGTATATTCTTGTTTAGATGTGAAAAAAGTGGATGGATCTTCCCTTAACATGTCATGGCCACACCTATCTATTAATGAATTATCTTTTACATGTTATATGAAGTGTCAAAGGTTGATCAAATTTGTAGTGTAACAAGGTTGAATAATGTCTCAAATCAGACCTCTCCCCCTTTACCTCCAAGTTATAGTCATACATCAAGAGCTCCGTGTGAAACATTGTTACAAAAGAAGCCTTAGAGATAGTCTGAGTCCATTTTTGGCTCATTAGTGTTGTATGAGTTCAAATTGAGTGGATGACCCAACAATATAGGTGTATCACCATCAGTAGAATATAATTTTCCTTTCAATAATCTTTCTAACTTTTTTCACCCCAGAAATCAAGTAGGTTTTTGTAACAGATCCAGAGTTGATACATCAAAGGAGATAACCTCATAATTTAGAGGTTTGGTTTAAGTACATGTATCTCACACCTATAGACTAATCCAATGTTAGTCCAGGTTTGAAGGAGATTTGAGCAATCTGCTTCAGCAGGGTGCAACTTGGGTGGCTAACAATTCCTAATTGCAAAGTAAATTGTGTGATCAAACTTTCCCTCACATAATTATTTAATAATAACAACTGCATTCCCTAATGCATCAATATGGACATGGAATGGTTTCTTCCAATCTAACAACTATAGAATTTGTGCACTAGTTAGTTTCTCCTTAAGAGTTTCAAACACTTATTATCATCTTTCTATCTATAAAAATGGTTGATCATTCCTTATAAGTTCTTTCATTGGCCCTATAATATATGCATAGTTTTGGATGAACTTGAATTTGTATCCAATGTGGCCAAGTAACACACACGCATCCCTTTCCATGCTTCGTGATTCTAACTAAAAAATAACTCCATTATTGGTAGTACTTTATTTGCATATCACATGACCAAGAAAAGTCCCAAATTGTGTTGAAAACAAGCACCTTTTAAGGTTTACAAAAAATCTAGTCACATATTTCAAACATGAGTTTTGATGGTGATCCTTAACTAAACTATACACCATCCAATCATCAATATATTTTGTAAAAAAATGTGCATGGAGTCTTTGAAATATTTGACCACTATGTGAAATATTATGATTGGCAAGTCTAAATGACATCACATTGTAAGAAAAGTAACCCCACTCCATGGCAACAAAAGTTTCTTCCTTTTCCTCCCCAACAATTTGAACTTGGAAATACCTTGAGAATCCATCAATGATAATGCAAATCTTGCATCCTTCAATGCCCTCTAATATTTTTTCACTGAAATGGGTTAGAAAAGGATTATTAACACAAGATTCATTAAGCACATGAAATTCCACATTAATTCTAATGAGACCATATTTATTATTGCTAATCACCATGGGGCCAACCCATTTTGACTTCTCCACTACATATATTACTCATGTTACCAACATTTTGTTTATCTCTTCCTCTACATTGGCACGGAGTTTGAGATTCAATTTTTAGACATCTTCTTTACTTTCCTCACACCTTCATGCGTCTCAAGCTTCATTTTTTCCTAAATACAAGTAAACGTCATTCATTTCTTTACAGACTCAAGGGAAAAAATGTTGTAACTCTTTAAGGAGCTCAATGTTGCATCCTAGTTCTTCGTCAGACCAATAATCACCTATGATCACAACCATGTGCTTTTTTTTGTGTTGATGTTTTCTTCTTTTGTGTTATAGGTTCAATATCATATTTTTTTTGTCACGCTATGCATCCAAGACTCATTTTTCCCTACTAAAGTCTCAACAATGGGGTGGTCCATGTCCTCATTTGGTATTTATCCATCTACTTGGTAAATTAATTTCTCTTTATTAAATTTTATCTTGTTTTTATACCAAATCATAGAGTGTCACTCTCCTCACAACTTTCACTACTTGTGTCATATTCAAAAAATTGACTAAATGCAAATCCTTTGTCTTTATACATTTCCTTTATTCTTTCGTCCACGAGTCTCTCATCTTGCATCATGGCCTTGTGTATCATTTATAGAGGCTACAAATTTCCAAGATTTAACAAGGTGAAAGTGTGAACAAATTCCTTTTTCACTACTTTCACCTCAATCATTTCCCTTTTAGTCTCACTAATAATACACCATGTGTGTACCTAGACAATGATTGTGCTATGGAGAGCATGTACCCAAAGTATTACTTGAAGATAACTCACCCCTTGGGTCTAAAATTCCTCACAAATATTCAAATGTTCATTTGGATTGGAGTCCAGTTTATAACTGGGAATCCCCTTCTTGATGTTGTTATGCTCAAACCTAGTGCAAATTTCCTCCTTGACATTGGTCCAAGTGGGTAGCCTTTTCCTGTGAATATCCCACTAGTGCATGGCAGAGCTCTTTAAAATAATGAAAAGGTGGACCATACACTTTATTTCTCTAATAAAGCATGTTTCTTATTCACTAACATACATTTTTTTTCATGTAGAGCCATCATATCTTGGTAGCCTCCTTACCCTACCTTTACTCAAGTAGAAGATTATTTTAACCTTTTTTCTAGCTCATGATAACTATACTCATGTGTATTGGACCTTGATTTTCTTTAAATATGTAGTTAGACCTACCGCTTCGCATCTAAGAGACCCTTGTGGGTTTGATGCTATTTTTAAGCACTTCATAGGCTTCCTAGACCCATATTTCACAAGAAATGCTTATGTTTTTCATCTCTTACATACCACTTTTCCAACTCAATAACCCATCATCCTTGAGATTTAGATACTATTTTCCTACAGAGCGATGTGGCAGATGTGGTTTATATCTTTCTTAGTGTCCACACTTTCAACACACGTTACCATTATTTTCTTGCCTAAACCCTAATGATTCAAAAGTCTAAGTGTTTTAGGATTCCAAATACATGCATTTGACTTTCCCATGTGGCAAAACTCTAAAGAGAGTAAAAAAATGAATGCATGCACATTCACAGTCACACTGGCATATTCAATTATGCAAGCATGGAAGTCTCACTCGAAACACACTAAGAGCACTGAGGACCTTGTTATGTGATTGTGTGAAGTGATCAGATGCATGCACACACATTAAATTCCAATTAATTACCTAACCCCTTTAATATTATAAATTACTATTAGATATAATAGTAATCAACATTTACACATCTTAAAATATAGTTTTCCACACAATCTACAAGTACATATAACAAAATAAACCTAACATTAATCTATACAATCATTTATAATTTTGATAAGAACACTTATTTTAACATTACTATGTGAATTTTTGTGTATAAAAACATAATAGATAAAAAAGAGTATGGCTTATGCGCCAATACAAAATACAACATGAACCCTTAACATCACTAAAAACTACTTCTAGACTTTATTCAACTCTAGACCTAGACCTTGATTTTTGATTGCATTTAATCTATATTATTCTAAACGAGCCCAAGGGGGGTGTATTTATAGGATTCCAAGAACCCCTTAACCCTCCAATTGGTAATGGAATATACTTACACACCCTATAAATTATGTGAAGGTTTCTTGATTGGCCCTAAGTTGTCACACACTCCAGATTCTCTATAAGTTTCCCTTAGTGCTTCTCATCAGTATCTCCTTCATTGATCCCATGTCATCTAATGATTTCCCTTAGATGATGATGACACATGTATCACTGTGCACCATTGATTTGCACATGTTCTCCTTCTATACAATGATATGAGTATTCTTAATGTTCCACAAAAAAATTCCTATGTTGAACACATGGCCAAGTTGGTAGATTTCATGCATTTTACTTTTGTGTGGCATGTTTGCTTGGACTTATATGTCACCCAAAACTTATACATTTTTCGGGGTAAACATTTTCACATACTAAATATTTTTTTTGTCCTCAAAAAAATCTATTTTTCCTTATGTGCTTAGTTCTATTGCATTCAAAATTTCAATAACCTTTGTCTTTATCTCTTCAATAAAATTGGTCCAATGTGTTATTATGGCCTCTACACAAGTCCTTTCATATTTTTCGACCTCCAAAGCCACTTCTAATGCTTCCTTTCTCTGCATTACATCCATAATTATTAATAAAACATGCAAAATAATGCATACAAACAATGGATTTAGATATGAGATCAAGAGCAAAAACATACATGAAACCAACACAAGATATACGTGAGAAAACCTCCAAGAGGTAAAAAAACTCACAAAGATTATTCATATTATGAGAAACTAACAAATACTCAATACAATTTTTTTCTCACTTCTTTTTTATTATTTATTACAATATAAACTCTTTATTATATAGGCAAGGTAATCTGGCCATTATAATGTGACATGTTCTAACCACCACATTAATGGATCCAACCTCTCCAAATGTCATTTAATATTTTATTATTTATTTATATAAGGATGAACTCATGATAAATAATAAAATATATTATTATTTAATCAATGTAATTTAATGTATTAAGGGTACATAAATAACACCACTTAACCATTAATTGTTCTAATACTCTCCTTTAATGTTAAGTGGGGATGCATGCCATAATCACTTTTATAACAACAAAGTTACACTCCATGAACTATCCACATGATGAGTTTTAGAAGGTAACAACACAATGAACTTACTCCATGAGCCATCTACATGATGAGTTTTAGGAGGTAATAATTGAAAGAAACATCCTTCATCATGCCATAATCATTTTTAAAGGAATTATGCTATGTAAAAACATAGTCACCCAAATGTATTACACTATTTAACTATAGATACCCAAAGGTATCATACTATGTAACACAATCACATGTCATCTTTAAAGGAATTACACTATACAACTATAAATACCCAAAAGTATTACACTATATAACCACAATCACATAGTCACCTTTAACGGAATTATACTATACATCCATAGATACCTAAAGGTTTTGCACTATGTCTCCATAGGCACCTTTAAAATAATTATACTATGTTACTCTAAACCACTTAGAGTGACTTCAGGTTAGCACGATCATGAGACTACATCTCATAGTGAGAATACATCTCATAATTTCTCATGAATAATCAACCAAACATATTGGAGTCTTTTATAACATAAGGACCTCCATGCTACTATGTATTGGATATAATGTATACTTCCATATAAAGTTTACCAAAATCACATAAAGTGATATATTACAATGTTTTACAATGAGAAGTATAGAGAGATAGAAGAAAAGACACGACTCACACGACTGTTAAGTGATATTGTCATGCACACTCCCCCTTAATGGCAACTTTGATAGGCCCAACATTGAATGAACTTCCATAGGCTTTAGTGTGTTGGTGTTACATTATATTTTTCATCAAAGTTATACAACTTTGATTATCACCAAAAAAGTTGGTACAATGAGGAACTTCCACGCGATGTTCTTCTATCATCCTTCATAGCCACAAATAACACATAGACTAAACAAAAACACATATATAGAAGTAGACTTATAATAACATTGTATGGTTATTACCACAATGACTAAATAATTTAGCACCATCAAAAAAAGAATAATATAAACTAAAGTTTACAATTTTTTTATATACTGAAGTATCTACTTTGCTAATTTCTAATTATCCATAGAAGCAACACCCACATCATATGAAATATCTATCCTTTTAATGATTAGATAAATCAAACTATCAACAAGATGTTTGTAAAGAGGGTTTAGCTTTATTGCACACTATTTTTAGATCGAGTTTTAACACAACCTGTAAACTTGCAAATAAGCATGTTAAATTTAACAAACAGGTTATGCGATTCATATACAATAAATTAACTTATAATTTGCTACTAAGTTAACTAAAAATTACATATATTATTAGGAATATTTCATATTATAATTTGAGTCATGGTTTTTTTTTCTTTTAATGTCGACACTATAAGTTTACATTTTATACTAACCGACAAAAAAATGTTTAGAATGTAAATTTTTTAATGTGTTTTATACTTGATTTTACAAGAAAAACATATATTCTAGTGAGTAAACAACACTAACCACTTAGTTGATTGCAAGATGATTCAAAAACATAAATAATTGCAACAAGGGCAAAAGTTGTAAGTGTTGCAAAAGTGGTCGCAAGTGTCACACTATTTGATCAATTTATTGTAAAATCAATAGTAGGAGGTTTCAAATCAAACAAAAGACCTTCTTAGCGTGTCTGAAACGTGCCAAAACTTACAAATCAACTAGTTGGATGACTATGATCGACAAGTAGTAGATAAGGTCAAATATCGAACAAAGTTGTCGAACAAAGCACAAGTTTCCATGTAAATGATTGCATACGAACACCGGATCTAGGTGTGAGACAAATAGCAAAGATATTCAGCATGAAACAATGAGAGCAAAGTTGAACACACTATAACATAGATATACCATGAGAAAACTTCATGAAGATGTAAAAAACCCACCAAGATTATTCATTATTTGAGAAACAAAAGGTACCCAATACAAGCTTTCTCTTGTCACATTTTCTTTGTTCATTACCTCTTACAATATGAACTCTTTATTATATAGGCAAGGTAATCTGACTATTATAATGTGACATTTTTTAACCACCACATTAAGAGGTCCAATCTCTCCATCCAAAGGTCATTTAATATATTTTATTATCTATTTACACAAAGATAAACTCATGATAAGTAATAAAATATATTATTATTTAACCAATGTAATTTAATGTATTAAAGTTACATAAATAACATCAATTAATTATTTATTGTTCCAATAATTATTTTGTATGCTTCTCCCTTAGCCTTAATACTAACAACTACCATATCAATCACCACTTTCCATGTATTACTTACACTTTGTAATCAAAGAATAGGGTATCAAAAGTTTTTCTTTGTGCCTCCATCTTATCTTTGAATGTTTGCACCAATTTTGCTAGCATCATCAACGTGATTAGGTATTTCTCCTCCAAGGCCTTCTTATTCAACTACTCCAATGGTGCCTTATCTCCTACAACTCATGTCTTCACCCACAACTTTGTGTGCCTCATCTTGTCAAAAATTCTCTACACATCATTGCTTTTTTGCTAGAGTTCCTTTTCTATGCCACTCAATTCCTCTTGCACCTACCCTACCTCTCTTCATGCTTCCACAAATTTCTTAGCACCTAGCTCCTTTATAGTCATTTTGGATACTAGGGATTCTTTCGACACTTTCAACATGGTCGCACTCAGATTCTCAAAAGTTGTCATTTTTCCAACATTCATCCCACTCCAAAAATCTAGCCTCTCTTTCTCAACCATCCCTAGGGCATCATTTATTTTAGTTTTTACCCTGTCTTACTCAACTTTGAACTCAACTAGTTACTTCTCACTTTACTTATCCATTTCTTTGTTATTCCCCAGTTCTACTTTTAGGATTGTGTTCTTAGTTGATGTCTCCACCACCATGGCAATTGACATAAGTAATGTATCTTGTATGCTCCAATTTGTTGGGTCACAACTGCAATCTTACTTTAATTAGAGCCTATCTACTTTGTCATCATTTCCACTTCTTTAGTAGTATATCAAAAATATATTTCAACTAGTGGTTATATATAAACTCACCCACTTGGCCCTTGTGGTTTCTTATTCATCATTTTTTTCTCATTCTATTCTAAGTCCTCTTGTAGTTCTTTGTTGTAAGAGTTTTCCTCCTCACTATTTGTAAAGTTCAAATATTTTTCTTCACTTAAGTCCTCTTTTATTCGTTTGTATATGTGTGCAGAGATAGATGCTCTCCCAAGTGTTCCATCCTTAACTTATTCATGTTGTTCTTCCTCAGAGAGTATTGGACTTTCTTCCAATATTTCTCTCTCAAGTTTATCCTCTTCTCCCTTCTTCTTACTCTTCCTCTTCTACCTTGTGACTATATTCATTGTATTTCCTCCTTTTATCTAGCCTAAGATGCTTCACCACAATTTCTTTTTTTAACCTGAGCCTTCCATAGAGGTTGTTTATATTATCTTCTCTATTATGATAGGGTGCCTAAAAATTGACTGGTTGACATATAACTTTGGTTTATCCTTCAAACAAACATGTCTCAACGGCTGTGTGATCTCAATAACATCTCATGTTTCATCATTTACTCAAATTGGCTTACTTAGGGTCATGGTCTTATCTTCCAAATCCTCATCACTGGTTAGCTAAAAAATTATATTCCTTCTTCATTTCATGCACAATCCATCTTGCACTACATATGTTGCCTTGATGTTGAGGTTCTTTAGCCTTATTATTTCTAGTATTCTCATAAAAACACACTCCAACTATCTCATAGAGAATGAGTATGGTATTGATATCCTATCCCCTAGTCTCATGCAGCATTGGTTATTAATACCAATGAATATTGGGCTTTCACCCCAAACCCCAATGCCTCCTTGGATACTTGGGCCATCTTGTCAAATATGCATGGTTCATCTTTGAACGCTTTAAACAAGCTTTTGTACCAATTTTTCACCTTCCTCTTGAAATGGGTAGTCATCTATTCATAAAATTACTTTGGGTACATCTTTACAAGATTATTTCCAAATAACTGCATATAGAAAGGGATCTCCGTAGGAATGCCTACTTCTTATAGTATGATTAAAATAAAAAAGTTTTCCAAAAAAAAATTGTATTTTCCACATCATGTGTCATTTTTAAATCCTTTGCTATCTCCTCCACAACATACTATGCAAAATTGAAAGTGACTATCTTTTCTCACCCTTTGTTTTAGATAGGCCATATCTTTAGAGGTAGAACTGAACCTCAATCCCACACATAGATTTGTGTTAATCAAGTGCACCGCTAGCCTTGTAGGTATGTGGCCCAACACATCAATAAGGCATGGATAGTCTCATTTTGTAAGCTTCAATTTATCATGCTCAGCAATATTTTCCAACTCTATGTGCACGTTTGCACCATTGTTGATATAGCCAGAACTATGGATTAGCCTAAGTGTTATGATTCGCATGTCCCTTCCTTTGAAGTACATCCTTTCACCATGGGTTCTAAATAGAGCCCATTGGGGCACTTCCTCTAGTGTTCCAAACTAAGGTAGTTCCCATAGATTGAGGAAACACGTATCCCTGAAGCAGTCTTCCACTAATTTTGTATTCCTCCCTACAACAATCTAGGGCATATGCATCCTTCCTTTATAGTCTATTTATGGCTTTTGGATATGTGATTGCAAGCATTTATCCTATAATTATAACTCTTTGTTTACATTTCTTCTACCATGCTAACATCTTACAATATTGTCATCAATACCATCTTAAACACCTCTTCTTTCTTAACATCTTTAATTTCTTTTTTTATGTGATTTGAAGACCTCCTAGACAGTGAGATCAATCTTACAAGTACCAAAGTAGATGTTTTCATCATTTCTACTATGTCTTTTATAGTAGGCGATTTCTTTGCCACTTTTACCATTATTTCCTCTTTATTTAAATGATTTGCTTCTTAAGTAAAACTACAATTGTCTCAATTCACATTGATACTTGAAAACTCTAGTTTGCACTTCTTTTAGTTGCATAGACCGCTTTTGTCCGCTCTATAATTATATGGCTCTATAAACTTATGTTTGAAAATGGTCCTTATGATAGCACCCAACTCCCTTTTTATAGCCTCGAGTGTATTAATTTCCTCAAGCAACCCTAATCCACTTGCTAAATGTTTGAATATATCCAATCAACGGTCAAGCAATGCCTCCATCTTGTACTTTAAATGGCTATTTAATGGCTAATTTCAAACAATCTAACCTTGATCTCAATTTCTCTCTCTAATCTCTTTCTTGTGCAAAGATGTCACTCTTTCTTTATCTATTTTATTTGGCCTTTCATTGTGTCACATTAATTACTTGATCACACATAAGTACTCTAGTCATGCATGGCTATTCCTTCTGCAATTATTTTTGTCAGATTAGCTTGTTATGGCATCTACGCAAAATATTTACAATAGAGTTAGCCCAGATATTGGGTCTTACCTCAAAACTTAGACATCTTACATGAAAACCTTTTGCAATTCCCGCTCAACTTACCTAACTAGATATATAAACTCAAGCTAGAATTCCTCTGCATAGCCCTTTATGCTCATATCTCCTAAAACAGGGACCACACCCCCATGTATTATTATTTTACCTTGCATAGTAGTAGCATTATTTGATTCTTTTATACTCAAATTGTGCACAAAATTTGATGCATAACTCAATTCAAAACTTGTTCACACACAAACTTTATAAAATAACTTTTCTTACAATAGTTATTATTCTTGTCAAAAAAATACATAGATTCAATACTCACTTATTTTGTGTAAATAAAAAGTACAAAAACACAATGCAATTATGAAAAAGAAATCTTAGAATGCAAGAAATATTTTTGGATTGTCATTTATCAGTTAACTACCTTATTATTCTATTGCGTAGAGAGTCATTCATGGTAGGCTTTTAACCTACTTCCATTGAAATGCTTTCTAACATCTCTCTATCCATCATGTGCAACTTGAAATTCCTGATATCCATGACATTGTGGATGATGGAAAGATCCATCCATCTGATATGCAACTTCCCTCAGTGCTTTGCATATTGTAAGTCATAAAGTAGCACTTTTTTTCCTATGTGCAACAGCTTGTTCTTAAGATGCATATCATGCCAAACATTTTAGAAGCTCTTTTCAATGTTTTGATTCTATTGTGCTACTAGTCTTTTCTCATAAAGCTGCATCAATTCATCTAACCTTCCATCAAATTAACATTGTTGTATCCAACCAAGCAATGAGGTAAATGTGCAATGTTGGTATCATAAACTCTATTAAAAACACTTCCTCATGTCCATACACCAACTAAAAATGTGTTTACTTGTTCAACCTATTATAAGTAGTCATGTATTCCCACATTGCTACAAAAAATCTATTATTTGAATATTTCCTGCCAACATCGTAAATCTTTTTCAAAGTGTTCCATTGAATTTTATTGAATGCATTGACTATACCATTTCATTTTGGGTGGTATGGAGTGGTCTTGCGGTGCATAATCATAAATTCATCCAAAATAATATACACAATCTCTACAATAAAATGTGTTCCTTGATCACTTACCTCAACAGACATCCAATATGAACCTCATAGCTTTTCCTACTACATAATCTCATGTTGGTTCTACTTATACCCATTGTGTCAATTAATATAATGCAATGATAATGTAGCATGTGCCTATCATCCATGTGGGTGGGTTAATTGGTCCCACAAAATATAGAGCCCACTTTTTGAAAGGTTGTGTAAAAATTGAGATGGGTGGCATCTCATCTCACATATTTGGTTTCTCAACCCTCCAACAAATTTCACACTTTTGAGCATACTATTTTGCATCCTTGAAAATTGTAAGCCACCAATATCCTACTAATAGGATCTTCCTTGCAGTGGCTTCTCCTATGCAGTGTCCACCAATAATTCTTATATACACTCACCAAACCTCATTGCTCATGGGATAAACTACACCTATTTAAAACATCATCTCAACCCATATTATATAGTTCTTCCTAGATCAATTATTGTGGCACATCCCTTAATGCGAGTTTCTTCTTTTCTTTAACAAACCATCCTTTTGGTGCCACTCCCAAAGTCAAGAATGCAACTATCTCTACTAAATCCTTTGGCATGGGTTGAACTCGATATAATTGTCTAGCTGGTAGGTCATCCTCTTTTGGTTTTGCTTCCTCACCAATACTTATGTGAGATAAGTATTATGATCCAACATTCAACCTCCTAGGCTTAACCACTATTAAAACGTAATTTTTTTTTAATACTACCATCCACCTACAGATTCTCCCATGTAACACTAGGTTATTCACTAAGTTATTCAAAACCTCATGGTTTATAAATAAACTAAATGGGGTTGCAAGGAGGTATGCAAAAAAAATTCAATGCGTAGACCATAACTAATGTTTCCCTCTCTATTGTGGTGTAATTCCTCTACACTGAACAACATCCTACTCTAAAAATAAATTAGGTGGTTAATCTTTCCTTCCCCTCGTTGCATGAGTATTTCCCTAATCACAATTCTAGATGCATCTACATATATATAGAAAGTCTTCTTCCAATTTGGAAATTGTAAAATCGACACACTAGTTAGCTTCTCAAATGCTTCTCATTGCAAGTCACCCCAATGAAATGGTATTTCCTTTCTAAATAACTCTTCCATTAGTATGGAGATCTAGATGTAATTCCTCATGAACTTACAATAATAACCAAAATGTCCAAGAAATGCACAGACGTCATGTTGTGTGCAAGGAGCTTATAACTATAAAAATCATTACAATCTTTGCAAGATCTACCAACATTCCCTCTTTGTAAATCACGTGCTCTAACAAAGTTATGAATGGACTTGTCAAGGTATACTTCTTTAAGTTCAAAAAAATCTAAAGTTCTCTTCACTATTAAAACAACATACACATGTTCTCATAATGGTCTTTGACTATCCCATATACTATTTACTAATCCAAATATACGTGTAAAAAAATATGTATGCAATTTTTAAAGGCTCCCACCATGATGAATGATAACATAGTTGGTGCATTCCTTAATCCAATGGCATCACGCTAAAAGCAAAATATTCACATTCAGTCACAAAAGTGGTTTTTGCTTTATCTTCCTCAATAATATTTACCTAATGGTAACAAAAAAACTCATCTGTGAATGTGTATACTTCACATCCCACAATTCCCTCTAGTAATTCTTCTAAAAAAATAGTTCGGAAATGGTCTTGCATACAGACATAATTCACCATCCTATAATCCGTGCAAACCCTCATCCCACCATATTTTTTTATGTTGATTAAGATTGGGTGTATCCAATCCAACTCCTTGATAGGAAATATTACACCTACATCCAACATTTTATCAATCTCCTTTTTATCCTTCACCTACAAATTGGGATTCATCCTATATTGTTGCTTCTTTACTGGTCTTACACATTCCCACAACTTAATGTGCATTTGTATCGAAGAAGGGTGTAACCCCTTCATCTCATGATACTTTCCACTATCCTTTCTTTCTTTAACCCAGTAATCTTATTTTTTATTCAATGTCATTTTTCATAGGCTCACTTTGCATATCATCACATTCTTCCTCAACGAGCTAGTGAATTTCATCATGGTGAAGCTTCCTCATGTGGTATTCCATTTGAGCATCCTAAGTGAAAATAACTACTTTCATAATCCTTAATGATCAAGTTAACTCAAGTGTGCTTGTATAAAAGTTGAATTTCCACACAAAATCTATTTACAATCCATCCCAATCCCAAGTCTCATGTAGTGTCTCACTCCTCAAATACCATGCACATACCCACAACTTCAAAGTTCCATACAACACATGTACCCATAACCAGATAGGCATTATAAAATTAGTAAGAGTCCACAATTCCTCACAAGCTTTCAAATGCTCCACAGGATCTTAATCTCTTGTGTAGATTATAATTACCTTCTTCATGTTTACTCATTAAAACCTTATACACATTGCCTATCAGATTCTATCCCATGCACACAATATCAATCTATGTGTAACCCATCACCTTGCCACGACATCCTTCATAGTATGCACAAGGTAGAAATTATCTCTAATTATTTCGGTACACTAGCCTCTAAGTCACTTACACAAGCTTTCACGCGTGATCCCATCAAACCATGGTATCTTATCCATCTTTCCTTTTCTAATTCTCATTACCCTCCTAACCTATTGTGTACTTTAGGAACCCATTTTTTCATGGACCTATGCACTAGCTTTTGGGATTCTTCTTATGTGCCTTTACGCACTATTTCACAATATGGTAGATTTTTAACCTTCTTGAGCCACTTCTTTACTCCTACACACTGTTAGCCAGTAACTTCATATTCCTCTTGGATCCATCACTCATATGCAATGATAGTAGTGTCAAATACTTTTAAACCCCTCTCCAAACTTACTCTTCCATCTTCTAGGCCAATGTTCTCTTCCCCCTATGTGGTAATGTTGTAGACATCCGTTATTACTTTGTTGGTATCTACATCCTCTACATATGGCATCCAAATAGATAATCTCTCACTTCCCATCCTTCTCAAAACTCATGAATCTCTACTTGAACTTCATATCCCCATTATTGTTGTAACACCACAATTTAGAAATAGACATAGAGTACACATCTACCTCTATGAGTTATATTATTTTAAAATTAGTAGAGAACATCACCCCTCTGATGTCAAATTTTGTATCCATCAAAACTTTAATGGGCATAGCCTTTGTTTTGTTGGCCATATATATAAATCATTGAACAATGTAGTTCTGGGCCTCCCATTCTCTTCCACGTAACCTTTGTAAGTAGACTAACTTTTGTGCCATTCTCTATTAGGATATTATTCAGCTTCCATCCATTGACTTTTGCATATATCAATAACTCCCTATCTTAACCTATATGATGCCATACACAAAATTATTTCATGCACTCCTCTTTTGTGTAATGTTCAATCCCCATAATTTGTTGAAGCCAAGTCTTCAACAAAGTGATCACTTCTTGTTTCATCAGTGAGAACAATTTAGTAAACTTTGTGATCTATTCTGAGCTCGAATGTTTCCTTTGTTGCTCTCAAGCCTTTGGCCTCCAATTCTAGTGTGTTTTTTTAATTCCCCTTGCAATGCCCTTATTGCCTCTTGTGCATGCACTAGTGTGTCCTTTTACCCCACGACATCATTATTATGCATCACATTATCCTTTGGTTGCATGGTTTATCCACTTCTTGTATTAATCTTCACTTACGCTTCTACCCCTACCTTACTTCCAATTCCACAAGGTCTCCATTCCTTGCCTTTTTGGAGCACCTTAATCATGACAACATTTTTAGCCTTCTCACTCTCCTTGAAATTTTTGTGCAAGTTAGGACAATCTTCAATCTTATGTCCTTCCCTGCAATGCACACAAGTAATAAATTTCAAACAATCTCTTTGATAATGATATGACACCCATCACTTGTAACACGAACCTTGTTTTGATTCTCAATTTTTCCCCACCTTTGTGGCCATAAGACCATCCTCCATAATCTTAACCTTGTGACAGTCCACAAGATTACTCCTAATCTCTTGATTACACATCTGACACATCTCCTCAATATTCTTGCAATCAATTGTGTTGTGTATCATAATCACATACCTTTCACCACATAGTTGTCTTGGTCCTCTTTTCCCACTGAATTACTCAACAATTTTAGGTCTCATGTTCCTTATCACAAATATCACATGTTTATGTTATTATATCTCTTATTTGCACACATTCCTCATGTATGTCTCATGACTTCACAAATTTTACATCACTTGTGTGTGGTCATATATGCTTTCGTAGAAGTCAACTACAACAACTGAGTCACCATTGTTGAAATATGCACTTCCAATAAAGGACATATACCTAAATCAAAACTGCTTGAAGCCTCTATACACAACATAGCATCCAAATCCTCTCGTGGTTCAATGAAAAATTCATTACCAAATGCCTCCTAAAAAAAGCTAGCAACCCTTGCACAAATCATTGTTCCTACTGCATTGGATGAGTATAATACCATACTTTTAACAATGAGGTCTTAAACCTTGTGTCACAAGTTCTTACATTCTCAACCACCTCCTACTTGGTTCCTTTCAAAGTGGAAATATTTTGTTCAAATTCTTTTATATGGAACACCTTGAGAAATGCAACCTTCAACTTGTCAAAGTTGATGATTGTCTGGTCAAGGTCATATTTGCAATATAAGTGTCTGTCCGATCATATAGTGTTGTTGAAAATATGTTGGACTTCATTTCCTAAGAAGTAATCCCCTTTGCATGCCAAACAATTTTTATTGTTTGCAAATCCTTCGTGGCATCTTCAATTCCATGATATTCAAATAATTTGGTCATATCATAGTAGACATGTTAATGCACGACCTAAGAGCTCTTTGCTTGCATGTTCAACCCATTCGTCACAGTCCATGCACCTAATCCTTGTGTTACTACAGGACTTTCGATTGTACTCAAAACTCCATCCAGATTCATTGCAACCATAAAAATAAAATCCCCAACTATCTTCTATGCATGATTCTACCACTTCACTTGTCTCAACACTAACTTTCTCACCCAAACTCATCACTTCACAAAACTTAGTATTTTCAAATGAAGGACATGCCAAGCATTGGTAATTGTACTCAAATTAGGAGCTCATTGGAATCTATGCTAACACTTCCCCAAAACCTCCCATAAGATTGAATTTTTCAAAAGGATTCTTCCATACTTATCTTTCTCTTAGTGGAATGTGAATCGACATCACACGAGCTTTTCATGTGCCCTTCCCTTCTCGTTAGGGTTCCAATGGCATACATATGGAAAAACTTCCTCTCAACAAAGTCTACATAAGAAATGCTTCCCACTCTTCCTTTACATAGCCTTCCTCCTTCCAAAAGCCTTCCATCTTTCAACCTTCTACGCACAGATTTGATCACATATCCATTCCACCATCCCTAGCGTTTGTGTTACCAATGACTTAGCTAGCCATACTTAGGTTTTCAACCAATTTTTTTTCAAAATTCATCTAAACTTCCAAATCCACTACGACTATCCCAAATCTACTATGACATGTATCCAATCTCTTGAAACAATGACAACAGGATCCTAGAAACGGAACCAAAATGTTTCCACTATTCTCCAACCTAAACCCTAATGTCGTAAAGGTTTAAGCAGTGCAGAACCAAAATGTTTCCACTATTCTCCAACCTAAACCCTAATGTCGTAAAGGTTTAAGCAGTGCAGGATTCCAAAGCCATGCACTTGACTTTCCCATGTGGCAACACTTGAAAGTCAGTGGTACAATAAATGCACACACATTCATAGGCATGGTTGTATATTCAACCACACAAGTGTGAAGGTCTCACCTGAAGTGCTCTAAGGACCTCATGAAGTGATCATATACATGCTCACACAAATGGAAGTCTAATTACCTACTTAAACACTTAAAGATTGTAAAGTACAACTAGATCTATCTATATTCAACATTTACACATCTTAAACAATATATCTCCACAAAATCTACAAGTACATATAATAAAATACACCAAAGTTTAAGCTATACAATCATTTATGATTCTGAAAAGAGTATTTCCTTTATATTCATTAAAAGAATCAACATTACAATGTGCACATATTCATGAGCAATATAATAGAATACAAAGAGAATGGATTATGCGTCAATATAAAACATAACATGAACCCTTAGCATCACTAAAAAATGCTTGTTGACTCTATTATGCCCCAAACTTGGATCTTGACCTCTGATTAGATTCAATCTAACTTATTCAAAATAAGCCCAAGAGGGTGTATTTACAGGATTCCAAGAACCCCTTGACCCTGATAGTTGGCAATGGAATATAATTAGATACCTCTAGATTTCGTAGAATATTCTTGGTTGGTGTGGACTTGTCATGCACTCCATATTCTGTAGAATCTTCCCCAATGTTTCTAAGCAATTCTTCCTTCATCAATCCCATGTCATTTGGTAATATCCCTCAGAGGATGATACACGTATCACTGAACACCATTGATTTCACATGTTCACCATTTATACAATGCTCTGAGTACTCTCCACGTTCCACATAAAACTCCTTATCTTAAAAATGTCCAATTTGGTAGATGTCAGGTATCTCACTTTATGTGGTATGTTTGCTTGGACTTCTTTGTTACCAAATACTTAGTTTTTGGGGGGTCAACAACATAGACAGGGCCTTGACTATTATCAATTAGAATGAATAATCTATGCTCTTCATTTTTAAAACTCATAGAACACTTGTTGAAGCACATATATGTCTTTCTCTCATAACACCATGGCCTACCAAGTAAGTTTGGATAGTTTTTATTTCTACAAGTTCAACTACTTCAAAATTTATGCTAAACTTATCATCGATTATATCCACATGAACATTACATAGGATTCTAATAACATATGGGTGTCTTATTTGCCATAAAAAAATGAGAAGGCTACATAGGCGGGATCCCTAGTCTTCTCCAAGAATCCTTGGTAATGATATTAACTTCAACCTATACGTCAACTAAGATATCACAAATTGATCACCCATCAATAGTGGCATCGATCAAGAGCTCTTGGTTGTAGTTGAAATTGCACAATGTCCAAATTCCCTAACCTATCTATTATTTTTATTCCTACATGCCAACGACATTTTGTGCAAACTAGGGCTTTAGGAGTGGAACACCCCTTCCGTTTTCAACAAACTACATATTTTAGTGAGCTTTTCAACTTCCTTTGCACTAGGTCCTCTAATTTGGCTCTCCCTCATTTGGAACTCGATGCCCCGCATAACCTACAATTCTCCTTGAATGTTCTAGATCATGTCTACAACTTCCTGAAAAAAGAGATTTTGATTTAGATCATCATGATATTCTACTACCTTAATGGGAGGTTTATGTTGTATTTTCTCCTTGGGGACCTCCATCATTTTAGGTTGGGTGTTTATACCACTACACATTGTAGCATTGATTTTAAGGCCGCCACGTGTCTTTTGTGTGCTTTTCGTTTGCACTCATTTTCCCTCTTGTTGTCAAATGCAAATCATCCCCACACCCGTTTGTGCATTTTCCTTCTAGATGATCTTTTGATATAGCTCACAAAATCATTTAGTCTTATGTGCTTTTTTGTAATATCCATAAGTTAGAAACTTTGATAAATCCTCTTGATAATGATGTGGAGAACCACACTTGTAACGTGTTCTAGTAGGGACACTGCATCCTCCTAGTCCTCCTCTTCCTTTTTCGGAATGGCCCCTACATAGAGACCACCTTGTTGCAGTCAAATTACATCTTTGTGTGTTCCCAAGTTTGTGCACCTTGCACATCTCATATATTACCCTACAATTTTATGTATCATGTGTGGTGTTGGCACAAACCTTGTAATACATAGACTTTAACCTAATTATCCTTTTGCAATAATATAAAATTTCTTACATCATGGTCATCATGGTAGACTTCACATGATCCTATGATTTCTCTTATGTTGCACCAAGGGTAATTATTTTTGTTATGGCCTTTGACTTAAAATATAGTGCCCCAAAACCCACTTCTTGTATCATGATCGCTATTAACAATCAAATTCTATAGTTGAGTGAGCATGCTTGCAATTTATGCCTTCATAAAAGGATTGATCAATATGTCTACACTCCCAACTATATCAACTCACAATGTAGCTTCCAAAGCATCCCTCAGCTCAATGAAGATCTTCATAGAAATTGTGCACTAGAAGGGGACCAAAAGGCCTCCAACAAATCATTGTATGTGTTGTAAAGGATGGATCTCATAATCAACAACCTCTAAATTTAATAGATTATCATCATTTCCACTCATGGGGAAATGCATAAATGCATGCAACTTATATCCTACACTAATAGCCAATATGTGGGTGTGGGCCTTGCATACCTTGAAAGGTATGACCTTGGGTGGAGGGCTTGAAAGCTTCTTTTTGTGGTTTCAACCTAGCCTAAGCATAGAAGTAAGAAATAGAATCTTTGATTCCTTCAAGGCTTCAAACACATTTAAATGATTTAAAAAATAACATACACATCATTGTTGGTGGTGGTTTGAATTATAGAGGGAGGTTGTGAAACAAATGTATCTTTTGCATATAGTTTTAATCCTCGTAAAACTTAAATTTTGACACAATAATTTGTCTATGTTACCACAAGTATATTCTCCAAATTATGGACTATGTTACAACCTTTTGGAAAATAATTTAAAAAATTTAATAGTTTAACTCAAAGCTATTTTAAAAAGTTGACTCTAACAAATAAATTAGTTTTTATGAAATAATTTAATAGATATATTAATAATTAAAAATTATCCACTATCAAAAAATATGTAGCACTATTGTATAAGTTCATATTTTTATAAATATACAATTAATAATCCATAATTTGAGAATGTCTATTTAATTTTCATACATGTAAGTTGATTGAAGAGGCTCACTTTCCTCCTAAGAAAACCTCACATGCAATAGAATGATAACTATAATGTTCCATCTTATATAAAGTGAAGAGAAATTGCTATGTATTGTCCACCCTTGCCACCCCCCTACCCCCTCCGTCCCTTGCCCTCGTCCGTACTCTCCACACACACACACAAAAAGAAAAAAGTATTTAATAAATTTATATATTCATTATTGAATTTTTTAATATAATAAATACAAATTTTAATCAAAATAATATATTATTAATATTAAATTTGATTGGCAAATATTTATTTAAAATATTTAAATTATAATTATAATATTAATACATAAACAAATATTGATTATATTTAAATATAAATTAAAATTTGTCATGTTAAATGGATGCAATCATATATGAGTAACCCAAATTAAGGTCCCACTTATGGGCGATTCATAGTAGGGGACACCGAAATCCCCATATGGTAAGATGACCCTAATTACATATGTGATGATTGTGGAAATTGTTGACTTTCTAAGTCACCCCCAGCTTGCGTAGAGCTCACAAGGATCCTAAAGAAGATTTGTGCACCTGCAAAGCGTTGAGTTCTTTAAAGCAAGTCGTACATAGATGCCTCCCATCCGCCCTTGTGCCTAAGGCAGTTAGCACAGATCTGCGCATTGACTAAGTGTCGACTTGCATTCACAAGGAGTTACTGATGTGCACCCCATGAAGAGATCCTTCATCGCACAAACTAAAATGGTGTGCAGGTTCAAAGACACATAACCCTAGTCTTCAGACATTGCAGGAAGAAGTGCGTCACAAGCAGTTCCAAATTGTATGAAGTGCACCTAAGATTCTCCATCTTCATGCACATTCTTATTCAAAAGGGTCCCTATGCCTTCACGATGAAGTCTCGCACCAAATCACAGAGTTTCGCTTCTACATTCTCATAAGTCCTAGACTGTGATCTATGATGCGCATATACTACTTCGTAGGCCAACGTGGACCCCAGGTGTAAAGCAAAGACTATTTAAGGGGGAATTGGTACAAAAGGGTAAAAATTCATGCACCCTCGTTGAGGACTTCTACATCTGTGCCCTTCACCTACTCACAACCCTCAGTGCACAGATGTCCCTGAAAGGCACAAAGTAATTATTCCCGTGCCAAATCACAAAATTTTGCTTGTACAATCTCATAAGTTGCAGACTACGATCCATGTTGCACAACAATGACATGGCAGTTTAACGAAGACCCACGCAGTGATTGCCAAGTGGCGACAAGGTATAAAGAGGTAGTTGGAAAAATAATTGAGCGACATTCGAGGCCTTGTTAGAACAAGTAAATGCAGAAGCGATTGTCATACATCAAAATAGGAGTACATGCCACACTTATAACTTTTCCAGGAATCTTCCATTCTTAGACACATGGATATAAAAAGAATCCTTCCACCAATTCCCAAATCCAAATCACCAGGCAAAATTCAAGAAGCATGGGTGCAACACCGTAATGGAGTTAAAAACTGTATCTATGATCCCAAGTGGCGCATTAATTGTAAAACGGCTTGATCCATTATAAGAGCCTTGATCTTCATTACAAAAGCATCAACACATTTTTGACAACCTCACACTGCCAAAATTTGCCCTCCAAGAGCACTTCTATTGGTTGAATCTTGCATCTTAATGAGAATTAAGTTCACCTCACTCTATTTTTCTTACACTGTGTTATTTACATTTGTCGATCCTTGTCTGTGGGTAATGTTCGCCCCTCCCATAGTTGTTCATTCCCAACACCTCTTTGTGGAACTCGGAACTCACTTTCAAGTTGTATCATGTGTGCACTCGAGTTTGTGTAGACATTGTATGTGGATCATTTCTCATCCCTCTTAGCGTTGCATTACATTCCCACGCCTCTATGCAAAATATTTATGCATTTAGGGTGTCATTGGTGGAGTCTATGTGATAACATCTTGTTCCCAAAGATTTGCAGTGTGTTCACAACAATAAGAGTGCTCGTTCTATTCTCGATGTATCGCCTTTTTATTTTCCTAAAATCTCTTATCTTCTCCCTCCCTTTTCCCTCAAAAAACTTAGGTTTAGATTAGCGATAGATTTACCTTTCTGCTCTTAGGTCTGTGTGCTGGTCTCAAACCAGGTGCACTTAGAATAAAATGAATTCGACCTACTTCGGAGGCTCGTCCCAAGGAGTGTAAGGGTCCCACGCCTTGGGGACGTTCCCATCATTGCGATGAGACAACTAAAGCTCTACACGTGCAAGTGAGCGATAACACTTCCATGCCCAGCGCTGAACACTTTGTGCCCTATGCAAGGCATTCACACTCCACGCCCTACCTCAAAACCTCCTACGTAGTAGACCATCCACGAGTGCACTTTTCAAACAACAATTTCTGGCATGCCCGGTGGGACCAGTTCGAAGAAAGAGCTAAGGAATCGGTGCTACCATTAGCTAACAAGTGTTGAAGACACTCCACAGAGCACCTGGCGACCCCAAATGTCCAATCTACTGGTTTAAGCAGTCTGAGTGCTTAAATTTATGTCTTTTCATCCCCCATTCCATGAAAATGCTACTATCGTGCCTTCCCATTTCTCATACCAAGCTTGTGAGAGTACTCATAGTTTCCCCCTAGTTTAGCCTAGAGCAGCAGGGTATTACCCTTCTCATAGCGCTTACCCCCTTCCCACCCTAGTTCAACCTTCTTGGCAGTCTGTTCGTGCCTACAACCAGCCTCAAGAAGGCTACCTTGCTCCTAATCTATATTACTACCCTCCTAATCACCCCCAAAAGAGCATCAACAATATATGTCTGGATACGCAGATATGAAAAAGAGTGCTTGGCTAGGTAGATTGCAGCCAAAGAAAAGCAAATGCATCAATTGCTTGTGCAAACGCTGAGAATTGAATCGTAGCCAAGTGCCTCCATTCCTCATTTCCTAGCTTCAAGAAGGCTCCCCCTGTGCTCGTGGTTCAACCTATGACACAGGAAGCTTATGCGCCCAAAGTCCCTAGCTTCAGGCAAGGTAAACCCCCTGAATTTAAAATACCAAGCTTCAAAGCCCCCCCCCCCCCCTCCTTTACAAAACCCTACGATTGTGCCAACTTAAGAACCCGTCTTTCCTCAGGAGCCTCAAGCGCAGTCATGGAAGCCTTCTTGAACCTGACACTCCAATTTCAGAATGTTTGCCTTGATCAAGACCACTCTTATTGTGTCAGTTGAGATCTCTTGCCCGCCCACCATCTCCCCTTTCGAAGGAGGTCCAATTGTCTGGAGAACAAACAAAGACTGCGTAGAAGAGGAGGGTGCCTCAAGCGAAGAAGATATAATCATTGGCAATCCCCTCTATGTTGTTGTACCAAAAAGATTAACCCCGCTGCGAAAATAAGACAGCTACAATCAAATGGAGCAGCATGTTGGTAAGCAAATGAACGAAGTGGCGATATAAGAGGAAGATCTGAATGAAAAAGGGTCAATGCCCACCATTCCAGAATGGGTCCAAAGCATGGGCCAAACTTCTCTTGGGTAAATGAGCTAACATTTGATGCTATGGAAGAGGACCTCGAAGAAGAATCAAACCTTCAAGGAGAGTGAATGCCTAGAGGGAACATCCATGATCACCTCAAGGTGAGCTCACAGGGACAATCACAAGCGCATGAGGAAGACTCTTTTTGGGACGAGCAAGAGAAATTCTGCTCAAGTTTGGATGATAGGTTGGCATCCTCTTAGGAGTAGACCCATGACTAATTCTACGCCAACTGCCAGTTTCAATCGCATACCGTAGAAATGCAAGGTGCACATGCAGAGGAGGTTACAACCTTGCATATGGGGAAGGCCCGCAACAATCTAGGTGTACATCAAGGCACAAATGAGTCATCAAAAGGCTTGTTCAAACTGAGGGAGCAATACCAGCCAGTCGAGCTCGAGAAGCAACACAAAAATACAAAGGAAGTTGTGGTAATTGTTGACCATTTTTGGTCCTGCAGGCCAAAAAGTTGGTCTCCTTCCTTCCCTACTATCTTGAGCAGTCAGTCATGTATCCACCTTTCTGTTGTTGTGCTTTTCCCCTTTTGTAATAGGCCTGTTTTTTTGAACCAAATGACTTGAGCTTTGTAGATGTTTCAGGTTGATCCGGAGGTTTATTTCGCTGTGGGCAGCTACTTTTCACAAGCCTTTTAGCAAATGAATGGGCCAACTTTAAAGAGATATAAGTCTTTTACGAAGCTCCAAGGACAAAGTGCCCTTGCGAAGGGTAGTCAAGTTACAAACTGGATCGTTCTAGCAGGATGCAGAGGGCAATAATGGACCCAAAAGTGCCCTTGCAGAGCGCAAGAAACTTCACTTGCAGAGGGATAAAAGATAACGCTGAAAGTTAAGTTTTTTTCGAAAAAATCCAAGGTAAAAGATGAAGAATTCCTTCGGACTTTTTGTCCAAAGGAAATTCATAAGGAAAAGATGCAAAGGATTTCTTTGGACTTTTTGTCCAAAGAAAATCCGTGAGAAGCAAGGGTGAATTCCTTGGGACAAAATGCTCGAAGGAATTCCTTCAGACATTTTGTCCGAAGAAATTCACAAGGAAGAAGCTAAGGTAGGTTTTCCTTCAGACTTTTTTCCGAAGGAAATTCAAAAGGAAAGAGAGCAAAAGAAAGAGCTGAAACATGAAGGAAAGACTTCCTTCGGGCAAAATGTCCAAAGGAATTCCTTCGGACATTTTGTCCGAAGAAATTGAGATGACCAAGGGAGCCCGAGGGGCAAGTGCCCTTGCGGGGGACTCTCAATGCCCAAAAGGGGACATTTCCAACCTCCGAAGGAACACCTTCCCTTCGGGAAGGTTCAATAGCAAAGGGCCGAAGGAATTGCCAAAGGGGTGATGGGCCCAAGCACGTCAAATTGAGGACAATGGAATAGCCGTTGGTTTTCAAATGGCACAGGCCCGATGAAATTCAAAGAGGCATAAAAACCCGAGGACAAACTCAGCGACCCGCTGAGAAAGGAGCCCGAGGAGCCAACAAAAAACGAGAAGGGAGCCCGAGAGCTCAAATTGCCAAAAAGAGACAAAAATATAGCAAGGAAAAAGGGAACAAAATAGAGAATCCAGAACACGGCCCCACACACAGACAACATTTGGAATGTTCCAAAAGTCACACCCAACCAAGCACAGACACGAATCAGATCAACCCCGGTGGCAAAAGAAGTTGTCGACAGGAAGTTCCTAGACAGATTGAAAAGTCTCCACCAAGTCGCTGCCAAGGGGAGTGTGGGCATTCAATATAATGGCCCATCTTTTTTCATTTTGCATTAATGAGTAGGCAGTTGCATGAATTTCATGGAGAAGCGGCCTGATCATTCAAATAGACAAAGCGACCCATGCTCTTGCAGCGATATTTAATATGATTTAAACGTCAAAGTCAAGACTGGTGACTGCCACAACATAGTTCCTCCAGCGACTTCCTCTTCCCAATGTATTCAACGCAGCGTGGGCCACTTGTTTTGAAAGGCGCCAAAGTCTTTTCTTTTATGCTATATATTGTAATCTCTCATTTTCTAAAGGAGATCTCTCAACTTGTATGGTGAAGCCCTGCAGGATTTTGCCTTGAATCAAGACATAGCATTTTTACCTTCATTTTGAGTTTGCACTTTTGCATATGTCTATAGTTGTCTTGTGTTAAGTCATTTTCTTTCATGCTTTCACAGAATGATTCTAGCATGTCTAGTGTATTGTGAGTTCTTTTCCATGTCAGCGAGAAGTGTCCACAATAGAGTATAGGCGCATATGAACAAGCTGCCATAGTGTGTCTTAAAACACCTCTGGTAGTTCTTCCTCCCTGTATCTCTAGAGGACCCCTAGCTCACTGATGCAGAAGAATTTCTCGTATCAAATGAAGTGTATATCATCTTGTTCTTGGTGTAAAGTGTATGTCAAAGCTAAGTAGATCGACCATTTTGGTGTATCACTACTTTAGTTTAGGTTCTATTTTCAGTAATCCTTCTCTCTTTTCATCCCCCCATTGTTAGCAGTAGAAAATTATAGGACCACAGAGATGCATCAAAGGGAGCTAGCCCTTATCTAGAGATTTTCCCCCCAGTTTTCCCAGACCCATAGCAAGAGGGGAGTCTCCGTTGTGTCACATGGAAGAGAGGAGCCGAGCCTCCTCTCAAGGGTGCAATCCATAGCGTCAGCAGTTTTTGGCCTGCCCGATGGGACATTTTGTCTAAGAGGTTGAAAAATTCTTGGTGTGTTCTTCAACAAATCAACCTTTGAAGGCATTCAATCAACACCAAATGGCGACTCCGAGTTGAATCAGCTGGTTAAACAGTCATGGTACCATCAAGAAATCACTTTGGTATGTATGATTTCATTGCTGAGAAGCATGGGCTTTGTGTTCCTTCATATAACTTTGATCAAGCTCAAATTGTTCATCGAATCACCTCGAGCAACAAGGATGCATACAGTGATGAGTTTTGCCCTTTGTAGGTTGGTGAAATATTGTGGGCTTTGCATCTTCCTCCTCAGTTTGAGCAAGTCCTTGGCCAGCCTGGCTATGATCCTTACCAGCCTTGTGTTGATCCTTATCAGGTCCAATATGACCAGTCTCAGCCCTGTCATGAGCTATATCAGTCTTATGCTCAGTCTTCTCAATGTGTTACTTCTACTCAACCTAATCTTTTTGCCAATCAGCCCATTTCCACCTTTAAACAAGCACTGTTGGGGTATGAAAAGTATGTAGTGGAGCTTGACACTAGAAGGGGATGTGGCCAAGAAATTCCTGATCATTTCATCCATCAAGTGAGAAATGCATTAGATCTGGTTAAGAGTGAATGGACTCCTATTGAAAGAGCCAATTGGCAAAGGCTTACTAATGAGATGCTGGATGTGAGTGGTTTGATTGCATCTTTGGAAGAGAAGCTGAGTATTCATGAGAAGCAGCTTTACCAAGTCTATCAACCTGCGTACCCGTTGCCCCAAGTTTCATATCAGCGATATGCAGTCCCTACTCATGAGCCAAGTCAAGCCTGTCAAAGTCCTTTCCCCAATCATGTTGAGGAGAGTTTTGAAACAGTAAATTTTGTGTTTAAGGCCAATCTTGATAAGCAGATTGAATTGGAAAATCTTCACATGCAACAGTCTATGTTGGTAGCAAGGGAAGTGGAATCCAAACCCTCACTACCCTCTCACATCGCAACCCCATCACCCCAAAAGGAGACTTTCAATTCTAAGATCATGAGCTGGAGTAAAGTAGTTGAGTCATGGAGTAGCGAGGAGAAAGGCATTGTTCAAGAGTGTGAGGTACAAAATGAGGCTAGTCCTTCTCAAGTCCCTCCCACCCTTCCTCAAGAAGCTTCTTGTACTCCATGGCAGCCTTCATGCACTCCCCATTTCCATGATGATGAGTTCCAAGAAAGACTCTCAAGAAAATCTAGCTAAGCAAATTGAGGAATTAGAGGCAAAGGTGAGATTGCTTAGTGAAAAAGAGATGGAAGTTTCAGACCTTAGAGAGAAGCCTACGCCAAAAGACACCCCTTCTACCAATCCTCAAGCAAATTTCGATATTGATGAAGTGTTGGTCAAGTGGAAAGAAGAAAATCAAGTGATTTTGGCCCAAGGTCTGCCCCCATTTTCTCATGAGCTTTCAAAAAGATCCCCTACTTTCCATTCCCAACTTGATTTTGACAATCCTTGTATTCCACCTCCTTGCCTGGTAAATGAAGAATGTTTCTCTTGTGTTGAGGAATCCATCTTGAGGGAAGCAAGTGAAGAGTATGCTCAATTCATGACTGATCAGGGAGACTTCATGAGTGTAGATGAGGAGGAGATCACCATAGGTACCCCCTTTCATGAACAAGAAGAGAAGTCATAAGCTTTTGCCTCCATCTCTAATGAGGAAGAGATGATCTCTAACTGTTTTCTGACTTTGCAAGACGTCATGGAGGAGCATGGACAGATTCTTGATCACGTTTTGAATGATTTGTTTGAAGTCATTAGGGCAGGTTACACTCTTCTTCAAGGAGGCTATGAGCCGGCTAAGGGTGGAGAAGGCAATATTGGGACTCAAATAAGTATACAAAGGGGCAACAAGCTTTCAGATTTATCCTTACAAGAGGTTGGTGAATCTGAAGATGATATTTTTGAAGTCATCAAGGAGGAACCTGTTTTGAAATAGGCATATGAAGAAAAAAAGATCCAATTTGCAGCTGCTCAAGAGGCTATCATGGATGACAATGAGGAGGAAATCATCATGGATGCTCCTTTTGAAGACATCATCAACAATGGGGAAGACACAAGTCATGCATACATGCGGATGTTCCAGCAATATGAAGAGGAAAGTAAGCATGGTGAGCTCTCTCCTCCCTTGTTTGATAGACTTCCTTGTCACTTTGATGAAGAAAATGACCATGCCATGGAACCCGAGTTGGAGGAGAATCAAGTGGATTTCTTTGAACAACTAGAGACTCTGGTTTTTTAGCAAGAAAAGGAGAGGCCTATCCATTTTGAGGAAAGCTTTGAAGAAGAGAGCCTTGAACAAGAAGGTGATGTTTTGTGGGATGAGCAATCAGTTTGTGATCTCATTTCAGACATCACAACAGTCACCCTTCTTCAAGAAAGCCATGATAAAGTAGAGGATCAGTTTGACAGGGTTTTCAATGAAGCAGAAGGGGGCAAGTCAATCCATGATGCATATCAACGGGCTTATGGTGATAAGTTAACAGCCATTGATTTCTTGATGAAACACACCAACATGAAAGACCAGCATTGGGCAAGCTTCCAAGAGCAAGGTGAATACATATATGTTGGAAGCATGTTTGACCTTGATCCACTCAGATACAAGCCAATCAAGGTGGTAGGCAAGAAGAGCAAGTCACCAAATCTCCATACCATTCAGCCACTTGTTTGGCAGCATAAGTTTTCTTGCCATGAAGGAGACTTAAGAATTTTTCCCTTTGATCCAGGAGGAAGGCAAATGTACCTAGTCAGTTGTACATAATAGTTTGCTTTCAGTTGTGTGTTTTTCATTTTCCCTAAGTGTTGTTGCACACGTCTATGTAGTGTTTTAGCCTTTGTTGTGTGTGTTTTCCTTTGTGTTTGAGGTAAATCTTTGTTGTTTCATAGGTCCTTACAAGGTTGTTAACTTCTCCAAGCTGCATCTTGACTCCATGCCCAATGGACTTTGAGGCTACCAATCTTCCCAAGCATAGCATGCATGCTTCCCCTGGGAATCACCAAATTTGTTGACCATTTTTGGTCATGCAGGCCAAAAAGTCGATCTCCTTCCTTCCCTACTATCTTGAGCAGTCAGTCATGTATCCACCTTTCTGCTACTGTGCTTTTCCCCTTTTGTAATAGGCATATTTTCTAAACCAAATGACTTGAGCTTTGTAGATGTTTCGGGTTGATCCAGAGGTTTATTTCGCTATGGGCAACTAGTTTTCACAAGCCTTTTGGCAAATGAATGGGCCAACTTTAAAGAGATATAAGTCTTTTACGAAGCTCCAAGGACAAAGTGCCCTTGCGGAGGGCAGTTTGGTTACAAACTGGACCATTCCAGCAGGCTGCGGAGGGCAATTATGGACCCAAAAGTGCCCTTGCGGAGGGCAGGGAACTTCATTTATGGAGGGATAAAAGAGAAGGCCAAAAAGTAAGTTTTCTTCAAAAAAATCCAAGGCAAAAGATTAAGAATTCCTTCAGACTTTTTGTCCGAAGGAAATTCATAAGGAAAAGATGCAAAGGATTTCTTCAGAGTTTTTGTCCGAAAAAAATCCGTGAGAAGCAAAAAGTTGAATTCCTTCAGACATTTTGTCCGAAGAAATTCACAAGGAAGAAGCTAAGGCAGGTTTTCCTTTGGACTTTTTTCCGAAGGAAATTCAAAGGGAAATAGACCGAAAGAAAGAGCTGAAACATGAAGGAAAGACTTCCTTCGGGCAAAATGTCTGAAGGAATTCCTTTAGACATTTTGTTCGAAGAAATTGAGATGACCAAGGGACCCTGAAGGGCAAGTGCCCTTGCGGGGGACTCTTAGCACCCAAAAGGGGACTTTTCCAAGCTCTGAAGGGACACCTTCCCTTTGGGAAGGTTCAATTGCAAAGCGTTGAAGGAATTGCCAAAGGGGTGACGGGCCTGAGCACATCAAATTCAAGACAATGGAATAGCCGTTGGTTTTCAAATGGTGCAGGCTTGACGGAATTCAAAGAGGCATAACGACCCAAGGACAAACTCAGCAACCCGCTAAGAAAGGAGCCTGAGGAGCCAACAAAAGACGAGAAGGGAGCTCGAGAGCTTAAATTGCCAAAAAGAGACAAAAATATAGCAAGGAAAGAGGGAACAAAACAGAGAATCCAGAACATGGTCATGCACACATACGACAACATTTAGAATGTTCCAAAAGACGCACCCAGCCAAGCACAAACACGAATCAAATCAGCCTAAGTGGCAAAAGATGTTGGCAAGAAGTTCCTAGACAGATGAAAAAGTCTCCACCAAGTGGCTGCCAAGGGGAGTGCGAGCATTCAATAGAATGGCCCGTTTTTTCTCATTTTGCATTAATGAGCAGGCAGTCGCGTGAATTTCATGAAGAAGCGGCCTGTTCATTCAAATAGACAAAGCGACCCATGCTCTTGCAGTGATATTTAATATGATTTAAACGCCAAAGTCAAGACTGGTGACTGCCACATCATGGTTCCTTCAGCGACTTCCTCTTCCCAATGTATTCAACGCAACATGGGCCACTTGTTTTGAAAGGTGCCAAAGTCTTTTCTTTTATGCTATATATTGTAATCTCTCATTTTGTAAAGGAGATCTCTCAACTTGTATGGCGAAGCCTTGCAAGATTTTACCTTGAATCAAGACATAGCATTTTTACCTCCATTTTGAGTTTGCACTTTTGCATATGTCTATGGTTTTGTCTTGTGTTAAGTCATTTTCTTTCATGCTTTCATAGAATGATTCCAACATGTCTAGTGTATTGTGAGTTCTTTTGCAGGTCAGCCAGAAGTGTCCACAGTAGAGTATAGGCGCATGTGAACAGGCTGCCATAGTGTGTCTTAGAACACCTCTGGTAGTTCTTCCTCCCTGTATCTCCAGAGGACCCCTAGCTCACTGATGCAGAAGAGTTTCTTGTATCAAATGAAGTGTATGTCAAAGCTAAGTAGATCAACCATTTTGGTGTATCACTGCTTTAGTTTAAGTTCTATTTTCAGTAATCCTTCTCTTTTTTCACCCCCCCCATTGTTAGCAGTAGAAAATCCAGGACCACAGAGATGCATCAAAGGGAGCTAGCACTTATCTAGAGATTTTCCCCCCAGTTTTGCCAGACCCATAGCAAGAGAGGAGTCTCCATTGTGCCACGTGGAAGAGAGGAGCCAAGCCTCCTCTCAAAGGTGCAATCCACAACATCAATAGTAATGAGCACTATCAATCCTTGCACATCTAGGCATGTCACAGAGGGGTTTTCAAAAAGTATATTGGACTTGGAGCAGTCGCTACGAAATGAGCAAGGGGAACCCGTTGAGTTCTTGAGCTTCTCTAGCATTAGGTACAGGTCTCCTGAGGTCCAGAAGTCTCAGTCCAAGTAAAGAGTGCAGCTAGGCACTAAGAAATCCGAGAGGGATTGGCTCAACTTCGAAGACATCAGCCATATGGGAGGAAAGCTTATGCGTAGCTTGATGGAGTCATTCATTGAGAGGAAGCCCGAGCAAACTAGCTTCCTCGAGCACTCTTCGAAAGTAACCAGGGCATGCATCCTTCACAGTAAATAGATGCTCTCTCGCCTCTACCCATCACATATCAATAATAGGATGCCACATAATACAAAGGATCTAAGAGGTTTCTGTTTTGACCCAAGATGATGAAGGCTCATGTTTGTAGGCTTATATAGTAGATTAAATTAGTTCGCATTATATTTCCCTAAGTGCCTGCAGGCATATTGTATAGTCTTAATTTAGTTTTGTTTTCCTCTAAGTGTATTTCACACATCTATTCCTCATTCTTCTCCCTTTGCTTTGTTGAGGGCAGGACTCAATTCAGTTTATTCAAGCATAGGACAAGCAGCTTGCAGCTTCAACGACTTTGTGCCCAATGGATTGCTTCAAAGGCTACTAGATTCCCACTTAGCAGGCAAGCAAGCCGCAAAGGTCACCAAAAGAGTTGACTTTCTAAGTCACCCCTAGCTTGCACAGAGCTCACAAGGATCCTACATAAGATTTACACACTTGCGAAGTGTTGAGTTCTTTAAAGTAAGTCATGTGCAGACAACTCTCATTCGCACCCGTGCCTTAGGCAGTCAGCGTAGATCTACACATTGACTAAGTGTCGACTTGCATTCACAAGGAGTCCTGATGCACATCCCGTGAAGAGATCCTTCATCGCACAAAATAAAATGGCTCACAAGTTCAAAGACGCAGAGCCCAGATCTTTAGACAACGCAGGGAGAAGTGTGCAACAAGTAGTTCCAAATTGTATAAAGTGCGTCTAAGATTCTCCATCTTCGTGCACATTCCTATTCAAAAGGATCCCTATGCCTTCATGATGAAGTCTCACACCAAATCGCAGAGTTTCGCTTCTGCGCTCTCATAAGTCGCAGAGTGTGATTTATGTTGCACACATACTACTTCGCAGGCCAATGCAAACCCCAAGTGTGAAGCAAAAACTTGAGAAGACTATTTAAGGGGGCTTGGTGTAAAAGGGTAAAAATTCATGCACCGTCGTAGAGGACTTATACATTTGCGCCCTTCACCTACTCGCAGGTCATTGCATTGTCTAACTACGCAACCCTTAGTGCTGGGATGTCCCCAAAAGGCACAAGGTAATGATTCCCATGCCAAATCGCATAATTTTGCTTTTGCAATCTCATAAATCGCAGACTATGACCACGTTGCACAACAATGACATGGCAGTTCAAGGGAGAGCCACGCAGTGATTACCAAGTGGTGGCAATGTATAAAGAGGTAGTTGGAAAAGCAGTTGAGCGACGTTCGAGGCCTTGTCAGAATAAGTAAATGCAAAATTTGTTGTAAGATGTCGGAATATGAGTACACACCACCCCTCTGACTTTTTCAAGAATCTTCCACTCACACACATGGATCTAGAAAGAATCCTACCACCAATAAGCAGAATTCAAGAAGCACAGGCATGGCGCTGCAATGGAATTAAAAACTATATATGTCACCCCAAGTGGCACATTAATTGTAAAAAGGCTTGATCCATTATAAGAGCCTTGTTCTTCATTGTAAAAGCATCAACACATTTTTGGCAACCTCACATTGCCAAAATTTGCCCTCCAAGAACACTTCCATTAGTTGAACCTTGCATGTTAATGAGAATTAAGTTCACCTCCCTCTGTTATTTTTACATTCTATGGGTTATTTCTATTTGTTGATCCTTGTATGTGGGTAATGTTCGCCCCTCCCATAGTTGTCGATTCCCAACCCTCTATGTGGAACTCGAAACTCACTTGTAGGTCATATCTTGTGCGCACTCTGATCTGTGTAGACATTGTCTTTGGATCATTTGTCGTCCCTCTCACTGTTGCACTGCATTCTCTCACCTCTATGCGAAATACTTATGCATTTAGAGTGTCCTTGGTGGAGTCTGTGTGATGACATCTTGTTCCCAAAGATTTGTAGTGTGTTCACAGCAGTAAGAGCGCTCGCTCTATTCTCGATATATCACCTTTTTATTTTCCTGCAATCTCTTACCTTCTCCCTCCCTTCTCCCTCAAAAATCTTAGGTTTAGATTGGCGGTAGATTTACCTCTGCTCTTTAGGTTTGCGCGTTGGTCTCACACCAAGTGCACTTAGAATAGAAGTAATCCAACCTACTCTGGAGGCTTGTCCTAGGAAGCACAAGGGTCCCACGCCTTTATGGACGTTCACATCGTTACGACGAGACAACCGATGCTCCGCATGTGAAGGTGAGCGATAACACTTCCGCGCCCAGTGTCGAACACTTTGCACCCTGCACAAGGCATTCACACTCTACGCCCTGCCTCAAAACCATCTATGCCGCAGACCATCCACGGGTGCACGTTTCGAACGACATGTACCACCTAACAAGCCACATTGATCAACCAAAAAAATTGTCATGTTATTGCATGATGTGTGTGTGTATGTGTGTAGTTTAATTAAAATAATATATTCATAATACCCAAAATAATTATAAAATATATTAATTATATTAAAATATAATATTATCGTCCCCCAATATATGGATTGAGCAGATCAAGGATTATGTGCAAGTACATTGAAATTTGGTGGTATCAAAATTGGAAGTTACTAATTTTCCCTCGGAGGTTTGTGTGCATTGGGTCTTGCAACCTGTTGACATTGTGGATTGCACCCTTGAAAGAACGTTGGGCTTCTCTCTTCCATGCGGCACAATGGAGACTCCCCTCTTGCTGTGGGTCTGGCAAAACTAAGAGGAGAATCTCTAGATAAGGGCTAGCTCCCTCTGATGCATCTCTATTGTCTTTTGCTACTATTGCTAATACTAGGGGGGAGAAGGAATAACCAAAACAAAAACTACTCTAAGTGGTGATGCACCAAACAATTTTTGATCTACTCAGTTGTTCACACTTCAGACCAGAAGAGGATGGACATACACTTTATCTGATGAAAAGACCAGACTGTAAAGAGCTTTAACAACAGACTTAATGAAGATACACAGAAAATGAACTTACCACAGGCGTTGTAAAAAACACACTGTCTGATAACCATTTTCTATCTCTGCGCTCCAGATGCAACACTTGTTAACCTGTAGAAATGGTGCTTTGTCTATACCAAGTATGTTGGTGTCAAACTTGTGAAAACATCATACAAAATGACTGAACACAGGATTGATACACAAACACACTCAAAAGCATAACCAGTCAGATATAGGTAAAACACATTCTTATTGATCAAAGGTGAATTTTGGCAAAGCTTCGCCTTACAAAATGAGAGATATCTTCCTCTCTTGGAGGTTACAATATATATAGCATGAAAATGAAGACTTAGGCGCTTTCTAGAACAACAACCCATGCTGCGTTGAATGCCTAGGGGGAGTAATTTGATCATGATGGTGTCATCCTTCTAGAATGCCATGAGATAACCATGTTGTAGATGCCGCAAATCTTGACTTTGGCGCTCAACCTATATTAACTGTTTACTGCAAGAGCATGGGCCACTATGTCTGTTTGAATGACAAGGCCGCTTCTTAAATGAAGTTCACGCCATTGTCTGCTTATTAATGTAAAATAGAAGAAAACAAGCCGCACTCACTGTTTGCGCTCTTTGATGACCATTTCTTAAGGACTGTTTCATCCGTAGAAATAACTCTTATGTCGATGCTTCCTGTGCCACCTAGACTATTCTATCTTCTTCTGCGCTTGGCTTATGTGTGTGTGGTCACGCTTTCACTGTTTTATGTCTCTTTCCTAGCAACTCGCCTCTCGGACTATCTTTTGGTCTTTTGTTGGCTCTTTGGGCTCCTTTCTCAACGGCTAATGCATCTCGTTAAAGTTTGACGTCTACAGGCCTGTCGCCTATTTGAAAACCAACGGCTATTTCACCGCCTTGAATTTGATGTTCACGCGCCCGTCACCGGACATTTGAACCTCCAACGGCTAGTTCGCCACAGGGAATTTGATGTCTTCGGGCCCGTCACCCCTTTAGCAATTTCTTCGGCTTTCTGCAACTAAACCTTCGGCCTTTTGCAATTCCTTCCTTCCCGAAGGGAAGGTGTCCCTTCAGAGTTTGGAAAAGGTCCCCTTTTGGCAGCCGAGAGTCCCCCGCAAGGGCACTTGCCCTTCGGGTTCCTTCGGGCTACCTTGGTCTTCTTAATTCCTTCAGACAAAATGTCCGAAGGAATTCCTTCAGACATTTTCCCTGAAGGAAATTTTTCTTTGGAGTCTCGGCGCTTTCTCTTCTTGAATTCCTTCGGACAAAATGTCCTAAGGAATTCCTTCGAACATTTTGTCCGAAGGAAATGTGCCTCTAGATTTTTCCTTGGATTTTCTTTGGACAAAAAGTCCAAAGAAATCCTGTCTTTTACCTTGTATCTTCTGAAGGACCTTTGCCTTTGTTTGTCGTGGATTTCCTTCGGACAAAATGTCCAAAGGAATTCCTTCGAGCATTTTGTTCGAAAGAATTCACTCTCGAATTTGCTTCTTTGGGTTTCCTTTCTTTGGTTTCCTTCGGACAAAAGTCCGAAGGAAATCTCCTTTGCCCTGTTACCTTTTCCGAAGGGCAAGTCCCTTTTAGGCTTTTGCCTTGCCTCCTTGCTTCGACCAATTGCCCTCCACAAGGGCAATTCAAGTCCAAAGTTACCCTTCAGACTTTTTGCAAAGGTCCACTTTGCTCATCACCTGCCCCCCGTAAGCGCTGCTTGGTCTCCAAAATTGTTTTTCGGAAGAATTACAAAGGTCTTGCTTATCGCCTGAGTGCCTCCTGCAAGGGCACCTACCCTTCGGGGTTTTGAAAACGAATATTTTGGTCTTTTGAACTTGGTCCATTTTACCGATAAAAAGCCCTCTGAAGTAGTTTACTTGCTCTGTCAAACCCGAGAACACATCACGGAGCTCCTTGGACATTTGAAACACAAAACTTGCACTCAACTTTGGAAATCTCATGAAACTAGCACCTTTTGCAAACTCCTGTATAATCATTCCTTCCAACTCTGCTTGCACCTTCTGTACCAAGTGCTTGAAGTTGAGCCTTTTTGTATGCCAAGAGGAGAAAATGAGTTGCAGAAGCATATTTTTGCATTATCCTTCATGTCTGGGTGTGGAAATGGAAAGAAAAGAAAAGGGAGACCGAAAAGGAAGACCGATTTTTGGCTTGCAGGACCAAAAATGGTCGACAATTTGGCGATTCCCAGGGAAAGCATGCCTGCTATGCTAAAGAAGACTGGTAGCCTCAAAGTCCATTGGGCATGGAGTCAAAATGCAGCTTGAAAAAGTTAGCAACAACCTTCTAAAGACCTATGAACCAACAAAGCTTTACCTCAAACACACAGTAAAACATACACAACAAAAGTTAAAAAACACTACACCTGTGCAACAGCACTTGGGGAAACAAAGACAACTGAAAGCAAACTATTATGTACAACTAAAACGATACATATGCCTCCCTCCTGGATCAAAGGGAAAACTTCTTAAGTTTCCTTCATGGCAAGAAAACTTATGGTGCCAGACAAGTGGCTGAATGGAAAGGAGACTTTGTGACCTGCTCTTCATGTCTGTCACCTTGATTGGTTTGTATTCAAATGAATCAAGGTCAAACATGCTTCCAACATATATGTATTCATCTTGCTCTTGGAAGCTTGCCTCATGCTGGCCCTTCATGCTAGTGTATCTCACCAAGAAGTCAATGGCTACTAGCTCATCACCATAGGGATGATCTAGCTCATAACCCCCTTGATATGCATCATGGATTGACTTGTTTCCTTCTGCCTCATTGAAGAGACTGTCAAACTTATCTTCTGCTTTCTCATGGCTTTCTTGAAGAAGGGTGACTGTTGTGATGTCTGAAATGAGATCACAAACTACTTGCTCATCCCACAAAACATCACCTTCTTGCTCAAAGCTTTCTTCTTCAAAGCTTTCATCAAGATGGACAGGCCTCTCCTTTTCTTGCTCAAAAATAAGAGTCTCTAGTTGTTCCAAGACATGCTCGGGTCCCATGGCATGGTCATTTTCTTCATCAAAGCAACAAGGAAGTTCATCAAACAAGGGAGGAGAGAGGTCACCATGCTTACATTCCTCATCGTCCATTGTTGACAAATAAAATATGTCAACCTCATCTTCATATTGCTGGAACATTTGCATGACCTATGTCTTCTCCACTGTTGATGACGTCTTCAAAGTGAGCATCCATGATGATCTCATCCTCATTGTCACTCATGATAGCCTCTTGATCAGCCACAAATTGGATCCTCTCTTCTTCACTTGCCTCTTTCAAAAAAAGTTCCTCCTTGAGAAGGGATGAAGTGGAACGCTAATGGTTAAAATCATGTGGAAGAGGCGGCAAACCCTGAGCTAGAATCGAATGATTCTCCTCCTTCCATTTGGCCAACACTTCATCTATATCAGATGTGGCTTGATAGCTCTCTTGAAGGAGTGCAGATGGGGGGTGTTCAGACATGGAATCTGTTGTTTGGTCTAAACCATCCATTACATCCTGGCTGAGGAATTTCATTATGGACTCCAACTCTACAATTTGCTTGGCTATATTCTCTTGGAAGAGCCTTTCTTGGAGGTCACAACCATCATCATGATGAGTAGGAGTAGCTTCATCTTCTTCAAGGCTTCTATCAAAATGAATAGGCCTCTCCTCCTCTTCTTTCTTACCGCATGATTCCATTGTTTGCTTCCAACTCATGACCTTGGGATTGGAATTTTTCACTTGTGAACAAGCAACAACTTTATCCTCTTCAAGGTCCTAAGCTGGTTCATGATAGGCACTCCTATGCTGAAAGATTTGAGGTTGAGGGAGACTGAGAAGGGTCTGCTCATGCACATGAAGCGTTGCTTCAAGAGAGATGTGTTGATTTCCAAAAGATATAGGGTGATTCCCATCAAGAGAGGGTCCACACTGTAAAGAATTGAGAAGGTTAGTCTCCATGAGAGGTTGCTCTAATGCCCTTTGATGTTGGAAAGCTAGATGCAAAGAATTAAGAGCAGGAGTGGTTACTGCATCAGATGAGCTAGAGTGAGCAAGTGCTATTTGGTAGAAAGGATTTGGTGCACAAGAGGGGGCTTTCTTTAGAATAGGAGGGGGTTGCTTTGGAATGGGAGAAGGCACACAAGACTGATTGCCTTGAATGAATGGACTCTTCCATTTTGCTACTTCCTCCATGGATTGCAAGGCCTGAGCTTGCCTAAACAAGCACTCCTCTTTGTACATAAGCTCTTGCTGATATCTATTCTGCTCCTCCAATCTGTCTACCTCCATCACTTGCTTCTCAAATTCCAGCATTACTTCCCTTACACTAGGTGAAGAGCAACCAGGAGAGTTGCTTGAGGTGATGCCATGAACAACCTGAGCTTGATCAAAGTTATATGAAGGAAAACAAGGTCCATGGTGCTGAGCGATGTTATTATACATACCAAAACTATGATTTCTTGATGGCACCAGCACTGCTTAACTAGCTGATTCAACTCGGAGTCGCCATTGGTGTTGGTTAAAATGCTTCCAAACGCTGATTGGTTGAAGAACACACCAAAAATCCTTCAACTCCTTGAACAAACCGTCCCACCGGACATGCCAAAAACTACTGATGTTGTGGATTGCACCCTTGAAAGAAGGTTGGGCTTCTCTCTTCCACGCGGCACAATAGAGACTCCCCTCTTGCTATGGGTCTGGCAAAACTGAGGGTAGAATCTCTAAATAAGGGCTAGCTCCCTCTGATGCATCTCTGTTGTCTTTTGCTACTACTGCTAATACTGAGGGGGAAAGAGAGAAGAAATAACTAGAACAGAAACTACTCTAAGTGGTAATGCACCAAACGATTTTTGATCTACTCAGTGGTTCACACTTTAGACCAGAAGAGGATGGGCATACACTTTATCTGATGAAAAGATCAAACTATAGGGAGCTTTAACAATAGGCTTAATGAAGATACACAGAAAATGAACTTACCACAGGCACTGTAGAAAACACACTGTCTGATAACCCTTTTCTATCTCTGCACTCCAAATGCAACACTTCTTGCTAACCTACAGAAATTGTGCTTTGTCTATACCAAGTATGTTGGTGTCAAACTTGTGAAAGCATCATGCAAAAATGACTGAACACAAAATTGATACACAGAGACTCAAAAGCATAACCAATCAGATAGAGGTAAAACACATTCTTATTGATTAAAGGTGAATTTTGGCAAGGCTTCGCCTTACAAAATGAGAGATATCTTCCTCTCTTGGAGGTTACAATATATATAGCATGAAAAAGAAGACTTATGCGCTTTCCAGAACAACAACCCATGCTGCGTTGAATGCCTAGGGGGGAGTAATTTGATCATGCTGGTGTCATCCTTCTAGAAAGCCCTGAGATAACCATGTTGTAGATGCCGCAAGTCTTGACTTTGGCGCTCAACCTATATTAACTGTTTACTGCAAGAGCATGGGCCGCTTTGTTTGTTTGAATGACAAGGCCGCTTCTTAAATGAAGTTCACGCCATTGTCTGCTCATTAATGTAAAATCAAAGAAAACAAGCCGCGCTCTCACTGTTTGCGCTCTCTGATGACCATTTCGTAAGAACTGTTTCACCCACAAAAATAACTCTTCTACCAACGCTTCATGTGCCACCTGGGCTATTGTCTTCTTCTGCACTTGGCTTATGTGTGCGTGGTCGCGCTTTCACTATTTTCTATCTCTTTCCTAGCAACTCGGCTCTCGGACTATCTTTTGGTCTTTTTCTAGCTCTTTGGGCTCCTTTCTCAGCGGCTAATGCATCCCGTTAAAGTTGACGTCTACGGCCCTGTCGCCTATTTGAAAACCAACGGCTATTTCACTGCCTTGAATTTGACGTTCGCGCGCCTGTCACCGAACGTTTGAACCTCCAATGGCTAGTTCACCACGCTGAATTTGACGTCTTCGGGCCTATCACCCCTTTGGCAATTTCTTCGGCTTTCCACAACTGAACATTCAACGTTTTGCAATTCCTTCCTTCCCGAAGGGAAGGTGTCCCTTCGGAGTTTGGAAAAGGTCCATTTTTGGCAACCGAGAGTCCCCCGAAAGGGCACTTGCCCTTCGAGTTCCTTCGGGCTGCCTTGGTCTTCTTAATTCCTTCGAACATTTTGCCCGAAAGAATTTTTTCTTTGGAGTCTTGGCCCTTTCTCTTCTTGAATTCCTTCGGACAAAATGTCCGAAGGAATTCCTTTGGACATTTTGTCCGAAGGAAACGTGCCTCTAGATTTTTCCTTGGATTTTCTTCGGACAAAAAGTCCAAATAAATCCTTTGTCTTTTACCTTGTATTTTCCGAAAGACCTTTGCCTTTGTTTGCCGTGGATTTCCTTCGGACAAAATGTCCGAAGGAATTCCTTCGAGCATTTTGCTCGAAAGAATTCACTCTCAAATTTGCTTCCTTGGGTTTCCTTTCTTTGGTTTCCTTCGGACAGAAGTCCGAAGGAAATCTCCTTTGCCCTGTTACCTTTTCCGAAGGGCAAGTCCCTTTTGGGCTTTTGCCTTGCCTCCTTGCTTCGACCAGCTACCCTCCGCAAGGGCAATTCAAGTCCAAAGTTACCCTTTGGACTTTTTGCAAAGGTCCGCTTTGCTCATCACCTGCCCCCTGCAAGGGTTGCTTGGTCTCCAAAATTGCTTTTCGAAAGAATTACAAAGGTCTTGCTTGTCGCCTGAGTGCCCCTTGCAAGGGCACCTACCCATCGGGCTTTTGGAAACGAATATTTTGGTCTTTTGAACTTGGTCCATTTTGCCGATAAAAAGCCCTCTGTAGTAGTTTACTTGCACTGTCAGACCTGAGAACACATCACGGAGCTCCTTGGACGTTTGAAACACAAAACTTGCACTCAACTTTGGAACTCTCATGAAACTAGCACCTTTTGCAAACACCTGTATAATCATTCCTTCCAACTCTGCGTACACCTTCCGTACCAAGTGCTTGAAGTTGAGCCTTTTTGTATGCCAAGAGGAGAAAATGAGTTGCAGAAGCATATTTTTGCATTATCCTTCATGTCTGGGCGTGGAAATGGAAAGAAAAGAAAAGGGAGACCGATTTTTGACCTGCAGGACCAAAAATGGTCAACACAACCTATTGTAAATGCGTATAATAATGCAAATACCAATTGAATAAATGAATGAAAGAAAGATTTTAATAATGTCCACAAGACTAAGCAATCTATAGGACCAAGAGCTGCAGCAAAGTTGTTATGTGTTAGCACAACCTCTTGACACAAAAACACTGAAATGAATTGACTATCATTTCTCGACAAATATAAGCACGAGATCCTTCTGAAACTGAAAACCAAAAGCTTATAACAAGTATTTAGCTTTGAAAATTGGTTTTGACAAAACACAAAAACACTGCAACCTTCCATGGCTAATCAACCTTACTATTACCAAGTCTTAATACACCTTTTCAATTTCACCATTTCATCTTCAAATTTAGGTTGATTTACCTTGGAGGCGAAGGTTGGCTCCTTGAATTTGTGAAGGTTTGAAGAAAATTGGATGCATAAGACATCATGACTCAACAATTAGTGCAAAAAATGAAGGATCCTAGGATGACTTATGGGCATAGAAACACTTATGGTGTGGCTCACAACATGTCTTCCAACATGATGATTGCCATGGTTGGAGAGTCTTAGCAAGTTCACTAAAATTCACTGCTAGCAAATGCAAATTGTAAAATCAATCACCATTGAACTACGAGCCAAGTGGCCACGAATACTAAAATAGTGGTGCACCTTCAAGCCCCTGTCAACACTACTGCAGCAGCCCTATCTAACCCTCTTTCCCCTCCCCCCAGCGTTTGAGGTTTGAGAAGGAAGCTGGCCCTATTAAAATTGTTATCGTCGAATATTTCTATGTAGCTAAGGTGATATTTTTGTAAATTGACCAAAAATCACAGCTATTTTGAAGATGAAGTGGCGAAATTGAAGGGGTACAAGACTTGGAAATAGTATGGTTGATCATCCATGGAAGGTGACAGTGTTTTTGTGTTATATCATAACCACTTTTCAAAGCTAAATACTTCTTATAAGCTTTTGGTTTTCAGTTTCAGAAGCATCTTCTTCTTACTTTCGTACTTTAGATATCTTGCATTTTCTCTACATGCACCTGCGATTTGAATATATGCATATTGATTAAGCTGTCAAAAATGATAGTCAAATCGGTATTTGCATTATGATAGGCATTTATGTTAGGTTGTATGATTTAATGCACACAACCCCTCGAGGACAAATTAATAGCTTCCAGTTCTGCATTATATAATTGTTCTTGATGAAGTACCGAACCAAGCATTTTTTTCTAGACTGTGTTTGAAAATGATACATTCTTTAGATGGAAAAGGCAACTTGGCCATTGCTGGTAATGAAGGAATTAGTTATTTTGTGTTGATAATGATTGTGAGCTTATTTTAATAGTTGGAGTCAAGAAGATCTCTGCACCCATTCGCTCAATAACAATGAATGAAAATGGGTCAGCAACTTTCTTATTTGAGACACACTGATTTGTGGTTAAATATAGAAAAAGATTTTCATTTTTCATACAATATTTTTCTGTCTCTAAATGGATTCATATGTGATTCTTCAAAATATTTCCACACTCATGCATAATGTTGCATGCAAAACATATACAATTGAGGTGTCGAAATACAGATATTTGTCTTTATCTGATATCTCATCCATTCCGGACGGACTTCATTTTTAAGAGGCAAATCAATATGTAAGAAAAAATGAGCAAAATATCATTCAAAGGCATCTGCATTGTTAGAAGGTTTTTGTAGGAGATGGTAAGCTGTGGATGGAAATGAAGCATGATTTAGATGAGGATCTGGTTCAACAAGATTGGTGCAGCTGATCTGTAAAAGGTTGGAGAAAGTGTAATACCTCATTGCCTTCAGTCACCGACGAGTGGCATCCAACTTATGATAGTGAAGTCACTCTTGTTTATCTGCTTGATGATATGCATTTATAATTTGAGGTCTTGATGAATATTTACTATTAGTAACTGCTTTTTCACTCTTATTTTTGTTGGTTTAGGGCCCTCTCCCTAGGAGTCTTTAGCAAAACAATTTAATATTATCATAAATTAATTGATTTTTATTTTTTATTTTTTGGTTTAGGGTAATTGGGGACATCACCAGGGGCCAGGCCAGCCGTGGCAACATATTAAGGATGGGTAATTTAGGCACATATCATTCGTGCCTGTGGATTTTTACCACCTTATCACTGCAACCCATTAACAGGGTGTCCATCAAGAGTGGACCGTATTATCACAGAGTGGGATTTGAAATTGGGTCTCTCATTTCTGAAAGATCCCATTTATTTATTAAATGGACTAAATTAATTGAAATTATTAATTACAATATCACATTATATATATATATATATATATATATATATATATATATTATAAAAAGATTGTGTCATACTATAACATGACCCTTGTTAATATCAACTTTTATTTTATTTAGTGATTAGAAAATATAATAACAATTAGTATTCCCCAGTCTAAGGATTGACAAAATAGTATTTATCAACATTGAAGCTGGTATAGTCTCCTTGCATATAGAATAAGGGATGATAAAACATTTTTGCACTAACAAAATGGTAGAAGAGATGCCCTGAATGTATATCGGAGTCTATATGTAACATGTAGGAATGCAGACCATCAATTATCAAATCTGATTTAAAAATTCCCTATTTTTCGAGTCACTCCTCTTCAAAAAGGGTACGCATAGAGCCATCTCTCAAGATGTCCACTTGCATAGCCCGGATGTTAGTATACATGTATGTCAGCATAAATGAAGTACCACTAAATTTTATACATTATTTTTGCCACTCGTGAGAAATGCATAAATGTGTCTTTGATCTAGGCTACACCACTAATCAGCATACCCTAAATTTAATAGATTATCATCGTTGCTACTCATGATGAAATGCATAAATGTGTAACTTATACTACTACACTATGAGGCATTGACTCACCATTGACCTTGAGGTGTTTGATCCAGGCCTCTTACATGGTTTAAACCAGGCTCAATCACACAAGCAAGAAAAAGAAGCTTCAATTCCTTCAAGCACACAAACATGGTTAAAAAATTAAGAATCAATTTGATACTGCTGGTGGTTTGAATTGTAGAGGGTTTGAGGAGGTTGTGAAATACATTGATACATTTCCGAGGTATCTTTTTCTTATAGCTCCAATCCCAAAAAAACTTGGTTTCTGTTACCCTGGTAATCTCCTTTAAAAAAAAATAGTATACAACTCATTTTATATTCTTTGCACCCAAACAATATATTTGACAGTGAAGGGCGTCAGACACTGATTTTCATTGGACATTAATTTATCCATCTCTGATAATAAACAGTGAAAAGGCTCTTAAAATTCCGTTTTTAAGCATTAGCTGAATACATATTTTTATGAATAAATGTACCCAGAAGATAAATTCAATTTCTATGGTACATAATTATATTCATGTTAGTTACATGAATGAGAATTTTAGATTCATATTAGTGATTCCAGTTTGCAATTAAGAGGCATATCCGGCTTGAGGTAGTAAGGCATGTATTTCAACTAATGATCTATTTCAATAGACTGACAATTTTATCATGAAACTGGGTGCATACGACATCTCTACGAATTTTCAAGGTTGGCGTTAGTGAACCATTCTCTATCTGCAAGCAAATTTGAGAAACATCAAAATGGAATTGAACTTTTACTCCTTTTTTAAAGTAAACATCCTCGTAGATAAGTCACCAAATGCAAAAAAAAAACATAACCACCATACCGTAAAAGGCTCCTCCAGCAGCAAAAAAGGCCCTATTTGAAATGAGCATTTTGACGTACTGCACATTGACAAAATGTCAGGGATTCCATCCACTACAAATTTTTAATGTCCTTGAAAATATACAAAAGAACTGAACACACATTCTAGTTTAGTTCAGTGTGCAATGGACATGCAATAAGCAATCATGCAGAATGTAGAAGTACCAAACGTTACTGTCCAGACAATATAAGATACAAACATTTCTCATTTCTAGAATACCTCTGCCTTTGTATCCAACTCGAGATATTGCTTGTATACACCTTTGGAAATCAAGAACTTTCAAACACAATATGGGGTGGATGGTGATTCGCCAAGTTTGGCAATAAAACCAAAGGCTCGGTAAGGCTGGCATATCTGACTTTATGCATTTGTTGTATGACAGAAGGAATCGATAGGGAACATTTTCTGGAAACGCCCATTTTCCAATATCTTTTGAGCATTGTTGTGAGAAAAAGTCAAATATCTTTTCATCCCTCCTCTGTCCTGGGGAGGCCATCTTATAGGGGGCACATGGATGACCAGGGACAGTCCCAAAGAACCACAGCATATGATAATGCTATATGATATTGATTTTATTTGGAAGATAAGATGCAACACAATATTCATTAGCATAGGACTCCAATCTGCTTCGGGTAGCTGCAACCAGGTGCTCCTGTTTGTAATTGGCTGGCTCAAAATCAGTGTAAATGCATACTTTGCATAGAATGCTACGGTAAGTGAAGGAGAGCAGCAAGCAAGCGTTCTGTAGATAGCGATGGAAACAAACTCTGATATCCAGAATTCCATGGAATGCAATCGTGGTTTCCCAAGAACCCTACAAATGCCAAGCCACTGTCTCTACAAAAGTTATTTTGTTGCTTGAGGTATACAAAATGTTGATCAACCTATACGATTCTTGGAACGCAATGCAAAAAAATTGAAAACTAAGCCATGAGGGAAGGATTGGTGAGATTGGTGAACACACATGGTTGGGCCCTATTGAACAATGATTCAATTGTGCTAACAATTTTTATTTTTTTTCTTGCTACCCCCGAGTTCAGCATATTGAGTTTTCCTGATAGAGCCTGCCCTTACGGCTTCTTGAAGGATACTCATTTCCAACTACTCTGCTTTCACTTTGTCTTTGAGGAAGCAACATTTTTTGGGTACACCTAACCCTCTGATGTTCCAAAAGAGGATCCACATTACAAAGTTTCCATAGTTTTGGAAGTGTTCACCTCCCCATCTTGGCTTTGCTTTGTCATCTTGGGTGTCTACAACTGGATCATTTTTTAAATTGGTTTGTCCAGCATGGAATCATCTTCTGACTAATCAATAACCCTTGTAGACTTTTTTTTTTTTTTTCTTGGCCTAATTATGTTTTTAATCTCCAAAAATTGTAGTTTAATTGGAATCAGATCTTCGCAGCTGCTTTTTTTTCCCTTTCCGCTCCTCGTTGGCTTGGATGTAATAGCTACTGATGTAAAGGTGAGAGGGTTTTGATGTTTACCTTTTTGGTTGGCTATGCTTGTTTCAGGTTGTTATGGGGCAACCTTTTTGGGAGAGACGATATATGTGAGTTCTTGGACATCGTCCATATCCACTGTCCCCTTGACCGGTAGTACTTCAAATGGATTTGCTAATGATATTTGTGTTTCTTGACTTGGACTACCTCTTCCTTTCCTGGAGTACAAATGCTGTTTTTTTTTTTTTTTTTTCATTTGATTGATCCTCGTTGCAGATTTTTTTGGTCAAGGCCTTGCTGTTGCATCATTTCAGCTGAGTTGGGCTGGTCATTTGTCTAAGTTGGCATGCTTAGATCATTCTTATGCCTTGCAGTGATTGCAGAGATGCTTCTCTGGCTTGCGCTAACTCAAGTGGGTCTACACCACTTGAACCAACCATAGATCACCGTTGCTGCTCAGCTAGCTCTGCACTAACAGAAGCAGATTCTTCACGAGGGTTAGCACCTACGTGCCAATTCTTGCAATCTAGTTCCATCCCTACATTATTACAGTTCTTTCTATGTCAACACTATGGTAACAACAATTGGTGATGTCACCACAAAACTGTCAAAGATGATGAGTCATACATGGAAATGGTTCAATTTCCATAACGTCTCTCAAGCTCTCAATGTGTGTGTGTATATATATATATAAAATAATAAGCAGATATTTCGTAGCAATTAGGCTAGAAGATAACAACCATACATCTTTCTCAAGAGTATGGCATGTAGGTCAAACAGAAATAAAATACATTTACTGTTTCAGTTCTATATCTCTCTCCCTTTCTTTGCACTCTCTCTCACAAAGCTTCCACATGCACACAGCTTAATCTAGATTCTTATCTGGAGGGTTGTCCACCGGTTCACCACCTGGGCACGAATCAGTTGTGGCTCTTTATTCCATTATCTTCTTGAACATTCAGTGTTTGAGGGTCTCGATAAGAACAAACACAGGCTAGATGGCCATGTTCATGGAAATTTCTGCATCTAAATGGGATGTTTTCATAATCCATTGCCTGCTCCCATTCTAAGCCCTTCCATGTTGCAGATGATTATGTCAAGCAATATCCTATCTAAAACTATGTTTTGCACACATCCATGCATAGTTCAAAACACTTGAATTTTTGGTGATTTTTGAGACCATGATGTACTCACCAATGGCTGATTCCTCTTCTTTTCATGGACAATTCCCGCCAGTATTCACTTGGAAGCAGTGCTATCCTGAACTATACAGGGACTGTGCTTGGAGGATCTTCTATTAAGCTAAAGACTGGTGACCAATGTTTCATGAATAGCCCGAATTGTTTCATGAACCATGTGGCCACCCGTCTGCCCCCCCTCCCACCAACACATTGTGGGGGAGTGGGCTGAGAGGAGGCCATATCTTCCTCTAAGATGGTGTCCTTATGCATAAAATGGCTAGTAGTAACAGGTTTGGGTGTGCTTGGTGCATAGAGAGTTATGAGTTCAGAGTCCTTGTTTTTTAAAGATTGACTAATGGAATAATTCAGTATATTTCTCTCCTTAATCCATCTAACCCATCTATAGTTCTCATATAAAAATCAGAATGCAAAACATACTCTTCCATGGTGAGCTTCAAATCTTCAAACACCTTGAGCCTTTTCAGGACCCTAGTGTGAAGTCAGGGGTTGACAGAACTCAAATATCTCCATGTACATACAAATTTTATTGATGATCAGTGTGTGATCCTTCCATGACTTAGCTTTCTATCTGCAGATATAAAATAGGTTATTTAAATCCACTTTGAGTATTTTGGTTTCAACCAATTCCTTTCTGAAAATATCTTTGAATTAGGGACTCTTTATCACAAAAATAAATATACCACAGACAAATGGTGGTTGCAAAGCAGGGGTGCCTGAGCATTAGAGCTAAGTGCTCACCAAAGATGTTCAAGCACTCTTTTTGGAAAGGTGTGAATCTTCATGCTGAACCAGTTCCTTATCCTCATTTGAAGAGGCCCATAACCAAAAACAAAGAGCAATATCAAGATTTATAGAAAATGGTAATGAGAAACACATCTGTCTCATTGAGGCAATCAAGCTTAAATGTCATGTCCCCAAATTGGACAAATGATGCAAATCTAGAATTAACAGTAAACCCTATCTAAAACAACAATTTTCTGACTTTTCCACTTCAAACCCTAATGCAAACTTTTCAGAAATTCTGTAGATGCAATTTTCAAGTACCAATGCAATATTAAATTCACAAATATTCACCAATAAACTCTGAATATACAGCCAAGCTAAATACCTTATTTTTCTGATTTTTTCGGATCCATAATGGCTGGAAAAATACAATAAAAATAACGGAATAATATGCAATGTTTCAAACTGCAATCTTTGGCTTAAACAGCCCTATAAAACATCAAATCAAACCCCAAAGGGGGTTGTCCAGCTGCAATTGGCAGATCACTGCCCTAGGGTGCCCACCACAGTCCTCAAAGAGTCAAAAAAGTTTGCTGTCCAATTTTTGGGCCCCAAACCCTAGTTGCCACCTTCAAAAACAGGTCACCACCTTTGGGAAAGCACTCTAAGTGGTTCGCTAGCCTTCAAAGTGAATCTCCAAGCCCTCCTATCAGCTCGCCACACTTGTTGCAAACAAAATGGTGTTCAAAACACCCTTGGTTGACAAATACACTCAATACAACTCCCTTATGAAGTTTGTAATGTCCCTGCTCAAATCTGGGTGAAAACTTTTGATTTTTGGTCTTGGAAATTTTATCAAACACTTCACATACAAGTGTCATATGACTGATATAACATTTTAGTTTGCTTTAATGGCTCTTTCCTTTACTTAACATCAATAAGAATGCTTGCAAGAAGAATCTAGATTGTCTAAACAATGACCTAGCACGAATGTGCAACTAATTTTGGCAATATTCCATGCATATATATGATCTAAGCCTGAGAAATGAACACCTACAGCAAACTGACATTTTTACAAACAGTTGGTATGCAAACTAACTAGCTGATAATAAATGATATCGAAATTCTCAAATGACACCAGTAATTATTATCTCCTTAATTGCAATGAAATTTCTAATACAATGCTCATGAAATATGGCCAAGACTCAATGCTAACAATTTCAACATGAACCTGATTGGAGACGCCTTCAAATGATATGAATTTCTGAGTTGTCTTCAAACTGGTATACTTCAGATCAGACTTGCATATCTTCCAAATTCCACCTCCAAATGAATATATGTCAATGCCAAAGTGTTAGGAAATGTTGGGCGCCCCTTTTGGATGATATTTGATATTTTTTGGACTCCTTTAATGCAAAATCGCCCCACTTCAAAGTTGCAGACCTGCCATGGATAAACCTTCAAATCTGAAATAATCTCCACAACCTTTGGATTCTTTGGCATAAACAAAACGTTCCTTGGACTTGAGCACTCCAAATGGCACTATGCTTGATGTTGAAAACCCTCTTAGGTGACCAAAACGAACTTGGAAGTGTGGCTGTCCTCAGAAATTACAGTCATATATTCCTCCTTATTTACAGCTGTAATGGCCTTCCAAAGGTCTCCAAACAAAATAGACCTCCATTGTCTTGAGAATGTTCTCCCAGCTAGGGCGCTTCAATTGGATGTTCTTGTTGCTTCAACAAACACCTAGAATGAAAGATTAGAACTCATTGCCATGGCTGCCATGAAAGTCTTCAGATTATGCAATGTAAACCCTTGACCAAAGCTTGTCGATGATGCTCAAATGAAGAAACTGAATGTTTCCTCCTCAAAGTGCAACCCTTCAGATGATCTTTCACACCCTCAGTTATGCAATCACTTGAGAGGTATCGTTCTCAAGGATTAGACTGAAAATTTGCAGACCATCAGGCCTTACAAATGCTCAAGAAGATTCAAATGATCAAAATAAACTTGGATCCTGAGAATGAGCTCTTGCCTTTCCTTTTATTCTTTTCTTAAGAGAGCTCAAACACCTCCCTGGCCAATGTGGGATAAAGATTTATTCCCACATTAAATTATTCACTTAACGCACTTTATTATGTTAAAGTGACTTTATTATTATAAAGTTACTTTATAACTTTATAATAATATTAAAATATTAAATAAATCACTTAAGTCACTTAAACTTTAATATCTCTCTCATCATTCATCCGATGCACGAGCCGTCTGAAGCTGTCGACTGAGGAAGTGATTCTGAACGCTATCAATCCATACTGCCAGAAATAGCAGGGGTCCCACGCTGAGTGCTGAATACTGCTAAAAATAGCAACTCAAGCTAGAAGTGTCCAAATGAGCCTGAACGAAAGCCAACTGATCAAGTACTGACAAACTAAAGCTGAGCCAAGCTCCATCAAGAGACCCTCTAACCATGCATATTAACCTACGAGGGCTAAGAATAGGCTAAATCCACCGAACTCTGATGCTCGCAAAAATGGGGACATTACAGTCCGCCCTCCCTGAAATTGCTTGTCCTCAAGCAATCTCTACTGCAAAGAAACCCAACTCCCCGAAAGGCCCAAAAATAAGAACTGTGAAGTGTCCCACACATCACTGTCTCCTGTAGCATCAACAAAAACACAACTGCGCAAGCTATCCCTGGATCCCAAACCCATAGTGAAAGTCTGTCGTGTCTGTCATCCTCAAGCTGCCACTGCGCTCTACTGCCTCCAACTTCACCATGTTGTGAGTGGTGAAGTAACACAATGGGACCCATCCAATACTCAGTGCCAAAACTGTCACCACCTGGATCCCAATACAATCTGAATTCACATCCATCTGTCATGTGGAGATAAGAACTTCTTGAAGCATCTGCTACACTGAATCTCACCCTGTCCTCTGCTAAACCCTTGTGGATGTGATTATTGACCAAGCCATCATGCCAACTGACACCATAGTCATCCTGTAACCATGTACCCATAAGAAAACTCTCTGACATAGAAGTAGCAAACTCTGTTGGATACATATCAGCATGATGTAAAACTGACAGCTGTCCCTGCAAGTAATCCCCTGCAAACAGCTGAGTCGGACGCTTGCAGCCGCTAATCCCATCTTCTGAAGATGGTGAATACCCATCCCACAACGGATGGTATAACTCTGGGGCCAATCCACACTGATGCATCATCAAATCCCCCGTGTGTGGACCAACGGAGAAGTGATAAACACTCCTCACTATGCAATCAAGATGAAATGCTCCCACCTCTGTCAATGGCTGACCATCATAGTCCTGGGGAAACAAATCAGCATAAGTACAAATCTCTGTACTGGATGATGCCTCACAAATCTCCTGTGACGACGATGAAGTAGTGACGTGATCTGTCACACAACTCTCGGAAAAATCAACTATCTCATCACAGGAGCTCTCAACCAAAACACTCATCCCATCTAAATTGACTGCACCAATATCTGCGATAGATGTAACCACATCCTCACTACAACTTGTGGAGATAAGATCCTCATCAACTGCCTCTGTATATAACTTTACTGTATCTGCAGCTGGTGGAAATTGTGCCAAACTCAACTCCACGGTAAGCTCCTCCAACCGTGACTGTGACTCTTGAAGGGCCAATTGAGCACTCTCCAACGAATCCATAGTCACCTCAAGCTCATGAGTGAGCTCATCAACCTGCTCCTCTTTCCTTTGCAATGCATCATAACAAATGCAATCCCACTCGAGAAGAAAATCCCTATCTGCAAGTAGATTTAAGTAATTTTGTTTCATCATTCCAATTGCTTCTCGAAGTGCATGTATCTCTGCAAGGGAAAAACCACTAGCACCGTGCTCATCTGTCAAAGGAGTACTCCAACCATAGGTAGCTAACATTTGACGAGCAACATCAAAATGCTCAATGGTTGTAGCAATCATATTGTCATTCGCCTTTAGTTGCCCAACCAAATGATGACTCTGTAGCTTATGACCCCCATACAAGTTTTCCGGTTCACAATATGCACTATGATATGAGGCTGATTCGTCATCACTCTCCTCATGATAAGCAGCGTCATGTGTGCTTTCATCCATGCACACCTCAACATCTAAGGTACTGCTGCTATGTACCTCAAAGGGTGGCTCAACTGATAAGGTAGAAGTTGCTGGTATGACAGTATCTTCACACACTTCTACTCCCAAAGTAACTGCATGCCCATCCAAAACACGATCCTGGGATTTCATATCAACATATGAATCTTCTAGCTTGTTTTCAAGGGGCTGATCAGACTCACCATGACATGAATCATCAACATACAATGCATCATTAGTACCCAATTCCTGAGTACTTTCATGTGACAACTCAATAGTAGTGTCTTGCACCTGTGAAATCACGGCTGTCTCATGTTGTTGGAAAGTTTTATCACTGCTGTCATAAAAATCAGAATTGTTAGCAAGGTTGATAACATCCTCTGAAGTGTTGTTACTATCATTTTGTGGCTCCACCGTACCATTTCCTTGATGTAAAATTTTCTTATCAACCACCATTTCATTTTCAACCCCATGTCCATCTGTAGGTTGAAGATCACGATCTGCTAACTTATCTCTTTTTAACCCAAACACATCATAGAGACTCTTAGATACTCCACCAAGTCTCTCATTTTTACTTCGTGATGAGGTTCGTCTTGAAAGGAAATCCTCATACTGCTGCGGACTATGGGTTAATCTTCGTTGTGAAAGCTTAAGTTTCCACTGGATATCATTCAACATGCTCTCAACGCTTGGCTGCTCGCATTTCTTTGGTTTTCTTCTTTGCTTGTTATAATCTATCTGATGCTCCATATATTGTTCGAAGTTTAGAAGCTCTTTGATATTATCTGGTAGTGCTTTGTACTCCTCATAAGCGTCCGTTATCTCATCAGCAAATTTAGAAGCCATGACAACCATTTTGCTGTCCAAGATGGCCAATCTGATAAAAAGAACCCTGATTTTCTGCCTCAAGAATTTTGTCAAACAGATTGCTTGCAACTCTCTTCAACTGAAATCTGACTTCACTTTGGATTTCGACTTTATGTATTGTTTCAACTGCATGGAGAATTAATCTGAAACTTGCTAATGACTGAAATGATAATGGGAGTGCAATTAAGTATGCTATCAGATTTTCCAATGCAATTTAAAATCTGAAAAAGACAATAATTGACAGCTACAGCAACCCAGACATTTTTACAAACAATTTGCAAGTAAACTCCAAGCTTCTTAATAGGACTGTTATTGACTTGAATAATGCTAATATACCAATGATGGTCGTCCTTTTTGTAAGAGTAGCTATCAAGTTCATATGACTTTGGTGATGGCTATAAGCTAGCATCCATGATGTACTCTTGCTGTTGTATCCCGTTAGAAGATAGACCGATAGCTGAGTGTCTCAATAACATAGACGACTCTGGTTCTGAGAGGCCACGTCCTCCAATCACCCACGATCTATGTGCGTCCCTATAAATCAGTGATTCCTTAGAGACGCCTCACAATTTCTTCTGTGGCCGCATCAGATTCAAAAAGTGTGGCTTTGTTTTGTCTTTCCCTAGCTGGCGTTTATTTGTCCCCTTGACTATATATGCCACAATTTTTAATTAATCAACTCCTGTGTGCGTGGCTCCCTGTATTCCTTGTCTTCTGTCGTTGCCATACTGCTTAATTGAATACAATCTGAAATAACCCAATCAGGCTGGCAGGAAACCGCTCTGATACCACTGTAATGTCCCTGCTCAAATCTGGGTGAAAACTTTTGATTTTTGGTCTTGGAAATTTTATCAAACACTTCACATACAAGTGTCATATGACTGATATAACATTTTAGTTTGCTTTAATGGCTCTTTCCTTTACTTAACATCAATAAGAATGCTTGCAAGAAGAATCTAGATTGTCTAAACAATGACCTAGCACGAATGTGCAACTAATTTTGGCAATATTCCATGCATATATATGATCTAAGCCTGAGAAATGAACACCTACAGCAAACTGACATTTTTACAAACAGTTGGTATGCAAACTAACTAGCTGATAATAAATGATATCGAAATTCTCAAATGACACCAGCAATTATTATCTCCTTAATTGCAATGAAATTTCTAATACAATGCTCATGAAATATGGCCAAGACTCAATGCTAACAATTTCAACATGAACCTGATTGGAGACGCCTTCAAATGATATGAATTTCTGAGTTGTCTTCAGACTGGTATACTTCAGATCAGACTTGCATATCTTCCAAATTCCACCTCCAAATGAATATATGTCAATGCCAAAGTGTTAGGAAATGTTGGGCGCCCCTTTTGGATGATATTTGATATTTTTTTGGACTCCTTTAATGCAAAATCGCCCCACTTCAAAGTTGCAGACCTGCCATGGATAAACCTTCAAATCTGAAATAATCTCCACAACCTTTGGATTCTTTGGCATAAACAAAACGTTCCTTGGACTTGAGCACTCCAAATGGCACTATGCTTGATGTTGAAAACCCTCTTAGGTGACCAAAACGAACTTGGAAGTGTGGCTGTCCTCAGAAATTACAGTCATATATTCCTCCTTATTTACAGCTGTAATGGCCTTCCAAAGGTCTCCAAACAAAATAGACCTCCATTGTCTTGAGAATGTTCTCCCAGCTAGGGCGCTTCAATTGGATGTTCTTGTTGCTTCAACAAACACCTAGAATGAAAGATTAGAACTCATTGCCATGGCTGCCATGAAAGTCTTCAGATTATGCAATGTAAACCCTTGACCAAAGCTTGTCGATGATGCTCAAATGAAAAAACTGAATGTTTCCTCCTCAAAGTGCAACCCTTCAGATGATCTTTCACACCCTCAGTTATGCAATCACTTGAGAGGTATCGTTCTCAAGGATTAGACTGAAAATTTGCAGACCATCAGGCCTTACAAATGCTCAAGAAGATTCAAATGATCAAAATAAACTTGGATCCTGAGAATGAGCTCTTGCCTTTCCTTTTATTCTTTTCTTAAGAGAGCTCAAACACCTCCCTGGCCAATGTGGGATAAAGATTTATTCCCACATTAAATTATTCACTTAACGCACTTTATTATGTTAAAGTGACTTTATTATTATAAAGTTACTTTATAACTTTATAATAATATTAAAATATTAAATAAATCACTTAAGTCACTTAAACTTTAATATCTCTCTCATCATTCATCCGATGCACGAGCCGTCTGAAGCTGTCGACTGAGGAAGTGATTCTGAACACTATCAATCCATACTGCCAGAAATAGCAGGGGTCCCACGCTGAGTGCTGAATACTGCTAAAAATAGCAACTCAAGCTAGAAGTGTCCGAATGAGCCTGAACGAAAGCCAACTGATCAAGTACTGACAAACTAAAGCTGAGCCAAGCTCCATCAAGAGACCCTCTAACCATGCATATTAACCTACGAGGGCTAAGAATAGGCTAAATCCACCGAACTCTGATGCTCGCAAAAATGGGGACATTACAAAGTTGCCCTAGCTGGATATTCATGGGTTTTGTCCTTAATTCCAGTCACCTTTGAAGGTTTTCGTCTTCAAAGCAATAAGTCAAGCTTTTTCGAGCTCCAACTCAAAATTCAATTCATAAATATGACATGATTCCCAAATGATCGCCCACCCTCTTTAAATACCCTTTCCCCAAAGTGGGGCGCTCCACTTGGAGGGAGAGTAGTACGTTTTTAAAAAGATCATGCCTTTTCTTCATTAAGGGTTAAGTTAACCCATGCTCCAAAAGTCCCTCTATAAGTCACAATTAGAAGAGTTTCCGACATATTAACTTTTAGCAACTAATGCATATTATTGTTTTTTATTTAAAGTATTTAGAAATACTTTTTATTTTAATAAAAATATCATTTTAATCTTGAAAAAGAGGACATTACAGTCCACCCTTCCCAAATTTTCTTGCCTTCAATCAAATGCAAGCTCCATTCTTCACTCCTTTTACTTCGTCTGCAAATACCAGGATTCCAAATCAACCTCAGGAACTCTTCCCCATGATTTTGCTGCGCCACTCTAATACAATTATTTTTTGACAATTTTGGATCCCAATTCAAACTAGGAAACTCAAAATCAGCTTGTGTATGGGTTGGAAATGAGTTATATCAGCCACATACTACTCTGATTTCCATAAGAATCAAAATTGGTGTGGCTGGAATGTTTGTTCCTTTTAGTAGAGGCCTTCTATCCACATCATTCCATGCTAAGATCTCATTCCAACATTCAGATATGCAGCTGTCAATAACAATGTGTGCACTATAGCAAGTTGATTTCTTCACCTTTTCTGTATCTGCACATGGAGCAAACATATTAGAAAAAGCAAGAGTTATCTTCTTCAATTCATGCCTTGTAGACACGATGGCCAGCTCCTCCTTTTTGCTTGCAAACTTCTCACAAACTTCATACAAGTGATGACTGTCCAAAAACTCAGTCATGCTGCCCCAAACATAGCTGTAATCATGCATTTTTTCCTCAAAAACCAGGATAAAATTAGCTGGAAAACCTCTTATGATAGCTATAAGCGTGTTGCTATTGTTAGCACCCTTCACCCAAATGGCTTGAAAATCTTCTACAACTGTCAACAACAATGGAGAGGGGCTGGAAATTGCATGGACGGTAAGTGAATAAGTGAAAAACAAGTACAACTGTTGTCATACTGAATACCCCTCATGAAATCTTGCAAAAACAACATAGTGGGGGCTGGAAACACTTTGTTGATGACTGAAAATACTTTGAAAGTGTGGAAATTATCCCCTCTCATGGCTGTCCTCTTTTGTATGACAGCAAATAAGATTATAGTCAAGCTGGAAATGTTTATGACAGCAGCACAAAATCTTATGATAGCATGCTCATGAATCCATAAATCAACATGTTTACAACTCACAACCATACCTTCCATGTCCAGCTGATCTCCCGAGCTTGGGTCAGCAAGATAGCTTTCATCTTGTTTGTTTTTCCACATGAATTTCATGAGCTTCACATCCATTTTCATAAAAAGACTTTTTCTAGGGGTATGTGAATTGAAGAGGATCTGACAGTGCTCATGAGAAGACTGTTGTAATGAAAACAAAAGTTGTAGGGCTTACCCACCAATGTGTTGTCCTTGAAACCTGCCCTCTATTTGTTGCAACTCCTGCCACCATAGCTGGCTCCACTTGTTCTAATGCCTCAGCGAAAAGCACCTTAATAGCATAATGACTTCTTACAATACTTTGGGCAGTTGTCCATACAATTGCAATTATGGGATGCAAAAGCTTTCCCATTCTTCCAACCCAAATATGTCCTCTAACTGTTGTATCTTTATGGTGTAAGGAGTGATGTGGCCTCTTTGTAGTAATTTATCCTTCACCATGTTGTTAGTGGCCACAACAAGCTTCATATGTATCCACCTAAGTTTTCTCATATACCAAGAGTGAAAAACTGAGAATTTAATAGAGGCATTTACCTTGGTCTTCAAAAGATCATCTGGATTCCCCATGCCAAAGCAATCTTGGATTTGATTTAAACCAGCTCTATGTCCATAGCTGCAAGTGGTGTTCTTCACCCAAACATTCTTAATACTTGCTTCATATTGACAAGGATCCTTACATGTTTTTGGCAGCCCTTTGTGGAGATCCTCCCATCTGTAATGGCCTTGCTGTCCAAAATGAGCTGTCATATGCTGCCCACATGCTGTTGTTGTGAAATCACTTTCGGATGGGAAGTGGCATGTCTTTTGACCTGGACTTTGTTCCTTATGTTCTCCAAAGGTGGAGTTGGGACTTCTTTTCATCCAAAAACATATATTGATTCTGAAATTAGAACTTCTTTCCTTGGCTGCTTTCCTCTCATAAGTTCCAGTCAAATGATGGATTCCCAAAACTTCAATCCTGCTGCCCCAAATGCAGCTGTAACCTTGCCTTTTTTTCCCCAAAATCAGAATGATAGTGGCTGGAATCCTACTTGTATCAATTGAAGATACTTCGACTTTGACCATGGGTTTGCAATCCTTGTACCATATGCCTTGAAACACCTTTATGACTGTCATGGCAGCTGGCAAAAGACAAAAATAACAGTTATATTTGCTTTCCTTCACAAATTCACCTACTGTGTTAGAATAAATTGCATCCTTAGCTAGACTTATCATGATGAGCCATTCCCAATCTTTATGAAGGATAGAAACATGACAAAAAGTAGCCATTCTGAAATAGAATTCAGCATCTAAATTCCTTTCCCTTTTTATATCATAATTTTGGATTGTTATTATACCCCATGTTGTGGCTCATTATGTAGATCCACAAAAAACTTCAAACACTTACCATGAACCTGGTGTTGTATGCATTGGTTGGAAGCATGCATGACGGGGGATATTTCCTCATCATATCTTGAAAAGCCTGTTTCTAAAACTTTGCACCTTATGCTTCCCATTTTTGGTACCAAATAATGAGCTTCCCAAGAAGCTTGATTGAAATATTGCTTTCCTTTATCGAAAATCAGAATGGTGGTGGCTGGAATCAACCATAAAGTGGCTAAAAATGCTTCAATAATATCAACAAATGGAAGATCACTCCAATGTATGATGGATTTTGCTTGTTTGGCTACATACCAACTATTGAGCTGGCTGGAATTGAGTATGACAGCAGCTCTCCTACCCATAATAGTGAATCCGTTTTGAACAAACACATCCTCCTTGAGTTCCCCTTCACACCATGTGAGTGAAATTTCCTCAAAAGTAGTCTCAAACTAACAATTACCCACTATAATGACTGAAATTACTTGCATGGTCACTGTTGTCAATTAGGCTTGCATCCCTGTGAAGGTAGTTTCAGGGCTTCACAGTCTATTGAAACATGAAAACAATCCTAGGCTATGAGTGACCTAATTAGTGGATTGAGTCTCTAGATTGTAAGGGCTGGCTCCCTTTGATGTATCAATTAGGATCTCTGCTATGAACTGCCTGGGAAAGAGAGAAAGAAAACTTGAAAGAAAATCCTATCTAATGATGGTGATACCCCTAAATGTAGATTGATCCACTCAATTTGAGCTCTTTAAAAACACTAATCCAGACAAGAAAAAGGGCTAAACTTTCAACTCCAATTGATCAATATGCATAAGTATTTCACAAAAAGGTTCTATCTTGTGATCTAAGCTTGAGAGAAATGGTAAAATAGGCCTAATTGAAAGCACTAACATCCACTGTAGACTCAACCAAAAGACGTTCAAACACAGAACATGACTTGCGTAACATGACCAGTTAGTAACTAGGTAAAGATCAAGACTTGGCAAGGAAGAAAACTCTATCACTTGTGCAAATCAATGACAAAATACACTATACCAGCTTGCTGAAAATTGAAAACAGTCCTCTTTTTATTAATCTGAAAAAGGTTACACTCAGTGTTTGGCAGAAGATCATCTTGCCAAAAGAGGGATGATTTTAAAAGGCTGAAAAGCCATTAACATAGAAAGAATACGTCGAAACAAGAGGTGGCACTGAAATTAGAAGAGGAAGATCAACTATCACTTCACGTGAGTCTATTTTTGGTTCAAGGAGATAACTAAGCCTTCCAACAAACATCTATTTTGTCTTCTTCCTCTTTGCATGAAAGTTCCTTGGCACTAGAATTAGACGGTGAATTCATATAGTTGACTTTGTTTGTGCATGTTCAGCGAAACCATGTCTAAAATTAGACTTCACTTCGTTAATCTAGGAAGGAAATGACGGTTACTTTGCATGATCCCGCTTGATCGTCTAAAGTTGCATCTATTTTTGGGAGTCACTTTTGGTCGCTTGCATGTATTTTCTCTTATTTTGGTCTACTTGTGTCTTTTCTATTTTTATTTGCCTTGGTTTGTCTTTCCGGACATCTTATTTTCTTCGGCATTTTTCTGCGGACTTTATTCTTTTTTCTTTCCTGTGGACTTTGTTCTGTCTGGGCTTTTTACTTTCAACTTCCCGCAGACAAAAAATCCACAGGAATTGTCCCTTGGTCTCGGATTTTTTCGGATATTCTGTTTTGGCTAATTTCCTTCAGCTTTTTTGTTTTACCCTTCGTTTTATTCTTTTGGATTTGTTGTCATCTCCCTTGGCTAATTTCCTTTGGGTATTTTGGCTTCTTTCGAAAAAAATGTCTGAGGCTCTTTGCCTATGGATTTTTTGTTTTTCGAAAAAAATGTCCGAGTCTTTTTCAATTTTGCGTACTTTTGTTTTTCAGATTTTATGTTTGCCAATTCTTCCAAAGGATATCTTCCACGGGCACCACCTTCTTTTTGAACCATTCCTTTTCCGAAGGCAACCTGTAACCTTCCCGAAAGGTACCCTTTGGGAATTTTGAAAACATCCTTCCCGAAGGGCACATGCCCTTCGGGCTTTTGTAAAATCTCTTAAGGATCATGAAATAGACCTTCCCGAAGGGCACATTCTTGCAAACAACTTTTCCGAAATTGAAGTGTACCTACCCTTCAGGTTTTTTGTCAACGACCCTTCCGAAGGGTACCTTGCCCTTCGGTTTTTTTTAATTTGTTCTCTCTTTGATAGACTTATTGCTTTCAACCTCCCGAAGCTATGTGAAAACCCCTTCTTTGATGAACCATTCCTTCGGACAAATTGTCCGAAGGAAATTCTGTTGTAGCCAAGGTCTTTGCAAATGAATATTTACAATTAGTCTATACAAACCCAATGTATTCTTTCCTTTGTAGTCTTTCTTCCTTGGCTAAAGACATGAACTTTCCGAATGGCAAGAGACAATTTGCCCTGTGAAAGAATTGTCAACACTAACAAGTACATAAAGATCAAATGGCTTACCCACCTTCCATATCAAGTATCTCACAGTCCCGACAATGGTGACTTTCTTCATAGCCTTGTCCTTGTGTGTAGAACTTGACTCCAATGCATGATTCATGGAACGTGAGCATTGACTCTCCGTAACTTCATTGGAATGCATAACATCCTTTAGAGGATTCCTCACAAACCTCTTTCCTATCCAAATGTATGAGATAAAAAATTCATTAAAAATAGGAACATGGAATTCCTCAAATGCCTTACCCTTCTTGTATCTCCAAAGATCGCCCAAATCCCAAACTTTCAAGCAATTTAGAACTTGTATGAAAGGATCTGTGTCCTTTGCCACTCAAGGCACTATTCATTCTATCACCATCTTTACTATGCTGTCCATGATGACCCCAAATTTGCCGTGATATACTATGAAGCATCAAACTTGACATATGATCATTCTTTCCAATGTTTTCCAATGATTCAGTGGCCTCAAAAAGATCAATTTTGCAGCTGTCCAAGTCTGGAAATAACAACTTATAATCCGATCTCAAAAAATGGATTATCAAAAGTTGATTTTGCATTCATTTCAAAAAATGGATTATCAAAATATTGAAAGTTATTTTTATCCTCTTGTTCAAGCCCATCTCTCTGCTTATCCAATTCCATACTTGCAACTTCTGGTTTTTCTGAAAAATGTTCTAAATCAAAATCTTCTTGAGTTGGAACATTTCTTTCACTTTCCCTTTGCATGGTGGATGCCTCTATGTGTTGTTCACTAACCTCTTTCAGATCTGAATTATCTTGTTTTCTGATTCCTTGGAATTCTCATGAAGGTTTGACTTTCCATCTTTCTCCAAGATAACTTGCAACTCAATTTTTTCTTCATTCTTCATCATTACAATTTGGGTCATATATTTGTCACTCCCTCTGAGATTCTTCCATAGCTTGCAACATCGCTTCCATGGCTTTCAATGTTGTCTTCATATATTTGTCACTACCCTGCATGAAGAAGAGTCTGCAAACAACTCACTACCCACAGCTGGCCAAAAAATGGCTCTGATACCGCTGTAATGTCCCTAAATTGGACAAATGATGCAAGTCTGGAATGAATAGTAAACTCTAACCAAAACAACAATTTTTTTATTTTTCCACTTCAAACCCTAATGCAAACTTTTTATAAATTTTGTAGATGCAATTTTCAAGTACCAACGCAATATTGAATTCCCAAGTATTCGCCAATAAATTCTGAATTTACAGCCAAGATAAATACCTTATTTTTTTTATTTTTTCAAATACATAATGGTTGGAAAAATAGCAAAATAACATTCAACGTTCCAAACTACAATCGTTGGTTTAAACAACCCTACAAAACATCAAACCAAACCCCAAAAGGGGGTCGCCCAACGACAATTGGCAGATCACTGCCCTAGGGTACCCAGCACAACCCTCAAAACAGTTTGTTGCCCACTTTTTGGACCCCAAACCCTAGTTGCCACCTTCAAAAAATATGGTCACCACCTTTGGGAAAGCACTCTAAGTGGTTCGCTAGCCTTCCAATCCTTCAAAGTGAATCTCCAAGCCTTCCTATCAACTCGCCACACATGCTGAAACCAAAATGGTGTTCAAAACACCCTTGGTTGACAAATATGCTCAATACAACTCTTTTATAAAGAATCCCTAGCTAGATATTAAGGGATTTCGTCTTTAAATCCATTCACCTTTAAAAGTTTTCGTCTTCAAAGCAATAATTCAAGTTTTTTTTGTGCTCCAACTCAAAATTCAATTCATAAACATAACATGATTCCCACATGATCCCCCATCCTCTTTAGATACCCTTTCCCCAAAGTGGGGTGCTCCACTTGGAGGGAGAGTTAGAGTACTTTTTAAAAAGATCATGTATTTTCTTCATTAAGGGTTAAGTTAAACCCTATTCCAAAAGTCCCTTTATAAACCGCAATTAGAAAAGAGTTGCCGACATAAACACTTTTGGCAACTAATACATATTATTATTTTTTATTTAAAGTATTTAGAAATACTTTTTATTTTAATAACATGTCATGTCCCCTTTTTGGACATGAGGTTTTTGAAGACCCTTAGCCTATTTGTTCTTGGTCTCTTAAGGCTAAGGGAAGTTCAAAAAAGAGGAAACATGTTCTAATTATAAAATTCAAAAAGTCGATTTCTTGTCTAAACTTTCACTTAGGTTGCAGTCTTTTGAGGGTCATGGACACCCAAAACCTTAAGTGAGGGTTATAAATTAATTAATCTTTTCTTTTAAAAGTGGAGATTCCCTCCAAAAGTGCAATGCCCCTCTTAGAGGGACAGATATAGAAAGGGATTGATCATTCATTGATAAGGGAGAATGTTATGATATTTGATTTTCAATTGTAAGCACGAAAAGCTTTGCTTGTTTGCTTTGAAGACGAAAACCTTCAAAGTGATGGAATTAAGGACAAAATCTCTTGAATTCAGTTGTGGGTAGCTTCGTAAGGAGCTTGTGTAGAGAGATTGATTGCATTTACAAAGGTGTTTTGAACACCATTCTATTTTCAGGTGAGACGATTCAGTTAGGAGGCTTGGTGAAGAGGTTTTGAGGACTAAATATGGTTGGCAAATCCACTCAGCAAGCAGCAAACCTTCCTAGACCCTAGTGAACCCTTCCTAGGGTTAGGCAAGGGTCCGACTAGGCCTTTGGTGGGCTGTTTGAACTTGGAACAGCAGCCTGGTATTTGTTATAATTTTGTAATGATTTTCAGACATTGAATATTGCTAAAAAAATTAGGTTTTGGATGATTGATGTTGGCTGTAATATTTGAGATTTTTCTATAAATTGTGAAGTATTGATTATTATCTTTTTGTGCCAAATTGGGGCATTTCCAGTATTGTGAATTCTATTGCAGCAGTTAAGGTTTGGAATATTTTTATCACAAGTGGGTGTGAAAGTTTGCTAACTAGGGTTGCAAGAAAATATCAAAAGATTATAATTTATTGGCTAGGGATTGATATTCAAAAAATTGCAATTTTGAGTGGGGTTTGTGGTAAACTCTTTTGATCAAAAAATACTCCAAAAAAAGATATTTCAGTGGTATCAGAGCCAAAATCTTGGCCAGTTGTAGGGTTTGGAATTGTATACAATGGATCCTATCCGAGAGTTGATGCGTGTGCAAAAAAGGGATAGGGATAGAATGAAGACATAAGACATTATCAGCTTGTGCAACAATTTTCTATCAGCAATGCAGCCCTAGCATCATTAAAGGAAAGGCGAAGAAATGATCCTATTCAAAGGGCACGGTTGGAGGAACAAAACAAAGAAGACAAGGACAAGCTTTTGGCCTTTGATGAATATGAGAGGAAGGTTGATGTGAAAGTAGCCTATAACACCTTGGAAGGATTTTTAGAGGTGTACACAAGAAATAAAAATAGAAGAGCCAAGAAAGAAGAGCCTCTAGCGGATTGCCCAAGGGATCCATCACCAAAAGAAGGCACAAGTTCAGAACTAAAAAAGATTAGTGAGCAACCAGCTATTAGAAATTCTGAATTGTAAAAATCAAAACATTTAGGGCAGCAAGATGAAGGTTTCTAGTGAATTCATGAGCAGAAAAAAAGGTTGCAATTGGAAGACATCAATGTGGTAGAACCAAGCGTTTTGGGGCAGCCAAGTGCTATTTTTTCTGAGTACCAAAAATCAAATATTGTAAGGCAACAAGGTGAGATTTTACATCAAGCTCATGGTAGCGAAAGGCGCTGCAAATGATACATAATAAGAGGGAACACATGAAGGAAATTGTCACTATTATGGATTTACATACAATCAAGGATACAATGGAAGCAACAAAATCAGAATTTCTTCATGGGATTAAAGACAAGGATGTGGCCATCAAATTTAGGCAGATGAGGTTTTAGTTGCAAATAAGGAAATGAAACTTAAGGTTGATGAGCTCACCCTTAAGCTTGAATCAACCAAGGACTCAATAGAAAATAGTCAAAAAGCTCTTCTGGATGCAGAAAATCAGATTGATGCTAAAAGGAGGTTTAGGGAGCAAGAGAATAAAGCAAGGGCAAGAGAAATCGAGCAAGTAATTGATGAGCTCATTAGACTTAAAAAAGACTTTGATTTTGGATGTTTTCCAAAAAAATTGGAAGTTGCAAATGTAGAGTTTGAACAAAGGGATAGAAATGACTTCCAATATTTTAACAAACCACTTTTCAAGATGGATATTAAGATAGATCAAAGTGAAGATTTTATGTGGGATTCAGGTGAAACTTTCAAGCCATGGGAAAAGGCTGAAATTTTTTCGTTTGGACAGCCACCACCACCAAGAGGGATTCACCCTACTTCATGTGTGGTAAGTAAATTGAATTCTGAAAATCGTTGTTCCTTGAAAGAGGTCAACAAAATGACCAAAAGATAGCCATTACGGTATGTAAAGAATCGATTAATTCCTTGTTTCATGAGCTTAATGAATTCTAAAAATTAAAATGCCAAGCAAGTTTATGAAGGAATTAATTTTCAGCTTGTAAGCAAGGGAAGTAGGTTTGAAATTTGCATGGGGAAGAGACCTAGGGTGTGCTTAGAAAATTCTAAGTTTGTTTTGAAAAATCAGAATTATGCATGCTTGGTAGCTTCTGGAAATAGTGGAAAAACTCAGATCTTCACTTATATCACCAAGTTTGAAACTTCAAAAAAGGAACCCTTGCACCACATGAAGTCTCAGTGTATTACAAACTTGGCAAGTCTTTTTTGCTCTCCATTTTTTGAGTTGGGACAGCCACCTTGTAATGTCCCATTTTTTGGCATAACTTGCTTATAGACCCTTAGCTTGGTTTTGTTCCCACAAGGTTAAGGGAAAGAAATAAAAGGGAACTACGAGGGGGCTATTCTAAGAGCAAAAAGGTGCAAAGTACTTAAGTATTTTAATTTTCAGTTGAGTTATGTAAAAAGTATTTTTAATCTAATTTTCACTTAAACAAAGGACCTTTAAGGGTCATGAGAGCCTAAACCCTCAAAAAGGAATTAAAAAAAAAAGGTAAAGTTGCTTATGATTCAAAAGATACATCATTTCAACTTGGGCGCCACCCTTAGAGAATGATTATAAAAAACAATTGAGGATTCATTTGAAGATTATGTTTATTTGGATATTGAATCATTGATAAAATATGTCAAGCTTGTTCATCACATCTTGAGAACAAAAACCTTCAAATGTGTTAAGGGTTTGGGAACGCAAACTTTCATTCCTACTTTCAAGTCACCTCTATTCAAGGGCTGTAATTGTGCTTCAAATTTGCATGGTTGCATGCAATTGAATCTACAAGAGTGTTTTTGGACATCACCTTCATTAAAGATTGTTTCAAGCCCTATAGAGAGCTGGTTTCAAATAAAGTACAGGTCTTGAAGATTGGCGACTTGCATTAGGAGGTTGTTAGTGTGGTTTGGAGCCATTCCCCTTGGTGGTGAGTTGATTCGGTCAAGTGGAAGACCCCTCTTGAGAGGGCTACTTTATACGAAGACCCCTTTGAGGGTTTGAGGATTTATTGGTGAAATTCTCTCACTTGGGCGACTTCCCTAGGACATCATAAGAGGTCATTGATGATCAATTGGTGAGATAAAATATTTTGATTTATTTTATAATTAATTTTATAGTGTGGCAAATTACTTTGGAAAGGGATTTAGTCTTTTCGAAGGGCTTTTGGACTCTAGTTCGGGAAGGTAAAGTCCTAATATTATTTTTGATTTATTTGAGGTAAAATCACAAGGTTTTGAAATATTTTGGAGAGTTAAGGTGAAGGTATTAATTCTGGAATTCTTAGAAATTAAAATCAGAAGTTCCGCAATTCACTTGGAGGGGAATTTGCAAGGGTTTGGAATGCTTGTAGGCCCTAAATCATTGAGCAAATATTATCCTTAATATTTATGATATTTTATGATATTTTTTCAGCTTGTTGGTTGAGGGTTTTGACCTCATTAATCACTTGATGTTCACAATATTATAAGGTGAATTTATTTGGTAATTTTCCAGCTTGCTTGTGAAGATTGGCGATCCGATTTTCTCTTATATAGTGACCATTTTGGGGGCCTAATTTCAGATTTTTTTGGCTGGGATTAATAGTTGGTTTTACCTAATCTTGCAAACTATTTTTCAAGGAGTTTTCCAATAGAGTTGACAAGTGGAAGGAAGGTTTAGGATCGTTAGTTTTGGGAATATATTTCCAACGAGTGTGAGTCGTAACCCCAAGTTTTATTGCAGTAGTTTGCATCAGCTCTCATAGTGTATTTTCAGTATTTGGTCTGATTATTTATCACTATAGTTGTGGATTAATTTCTGCCCTAATGGCATCTAGCATCTAAGTTACATTGGGGAGTATTGTAGTTTGGTTGATACACCTAGAATGGTTGGTATACTTATATTATTTTCAGATCATTTGATTGGGGTTTGTGCCCAATCTCGTTATTGTGTGTTTGTCCCTAATTGGGGACATTACACACCTCTACTTGTAAAGCTACGTCATACTCTTGGTTTGGTAAAGAGGTCAAAGGTTGGAAAGTGATGTGCATCAAAAAAGGTTCAAAGAATGACAAATTCTGAGTATAGGCAGCCACCAAGGCATTGTAACAATCATCCAATCCCATGCTTCAAAAGCATGACAAATTATGAAGATGATGAACTAAGACCACTCCTTGAATGGGTAAAAACTCAGTTGGTGAATAACATATGGAAGTGTGAATTTTTCAAGAGGAATAGGCCCATAAAACACTCAGAAAATTATGAGTTTTTCATGCCAACTCAGCTGGTATGTACAGAAAAATTGTTGAAAAATGTGCCAACTCAGCCTGGTACATGTACCATGAAGTCTAAAAGTAATAGGCAAATAGGTGCGGGAGACAATGAAAGGACAAATAGGCAAACTCAGATGTTCATATGCACAAGAAATTCTGAAAAATTTGGCATGTTACAGCGTCTTATAAATTTTGTAAATGCAAGGGAGTTCGAGTCCTTTTCTTGTGACAAAAAGTTGGTATGTGCAAAAAACAAACTCTCCCAAGGTATGAAATTTCAACACTTTTCAAGCTTTATACGTGTTTCAAAAATTGTTGACTGTGTTTGGGCAGCAAGGTAGCCAATTGGACATTCAATTCAATTGGTGTGAGCTTGCAACAAGGGGGTAGCTCCAGAAATGCAAATCGATGAATAATAGGAGGATTGTTCAAGGTCTCCAACTCATAGGGGGTGGAAGACAAAGAAGAAGCAGCTCTTTGAGGGAAGGACATCCTCAATCTCTATGCACTCATATGGAAAGTGGAAAGCTTGTTTGTAAAAAGGTGCAAAAGGAGAGGCAAGAGACACTCGTAGGGGCACTATGGCAAGGTTGCTCACTTCTTCATGGTATGCACACAACAAGGTATGTCTTCAAGATTGTTCAAAGTTATTGGTTTCATGCAAATTGTTGAGCAACACCTTTGGCATAAGGAAGAAGCTTTAAGGCACACTGAGAGCCCTAAGGAGCATTGGGATGCTTCCCAAGGAAGCACTCACTCCAAGGTGTACATACAAAGCAAAATGATCATGATATGCAGCCATAAGATAATCTCTAGTGGTGTTGTTTTTGACAGTTCCAGCCTCTCTAAGGAGACTTGTGGGCTCATAAAATGTTATTTGAGGGTGAGATGCATGAGGGAACTCCCAAGGGATGAGTTGCGAGTGAGTAACTCCACATTTATTGACAAATACAAGGCTGTAATCTTCAATTACATTCCTATAAACATCAAGTACATAATTAATTTTGGAGCATTCTTCTTCAAGATAAAAGGACACATGAGTGTATGGGTGAAGGAATCAATTGCAGCCATGTTGGGGAAGTTTCTAGCCCTCATAAAATGGGAAATTCTGAGTCTAAGGGCAGGTTTAGAGTGTATGAACGGCATGAGCAGCCCTACTAGACCTTCCAGGCAGCATTGCACATATTTCCAGCCATTCAACATCTGGAAAACTTGGTCAAGTATGCAAGCTTGGGAAAATAAGAGAGCCACTCCCACATGGAACATAAAGGAAGGAGGTCCTCCATTTTGACTAACATGTTTGTGTCTTGTGTAGGTATTGACAGGCGGACAATCAAGGCACAGTTTTCCAGCCATCACCTTGCTAGAACAAACTTTTCCAGCATCGATAATGCTGTCGCCTCTGAGCATTTTCCTTTTCTCATCATCCTTTTGGCATATCTGCAGTACAAGGCCTCAATGGGAAGGGAAAGGAAGAATAGGTGCTTTTGTTGTATCATTTCTAGATTTCATAAGAAACCAAGAATCTTCAAGTACAACACTAAAGGACTTCATCAGGAGGTCTTCCTTCCATGGGAAGATGCTAGAGTTGAGTTGTGCACAAGTCCAATGATTGGGATGGCTCCATGGTTGTTGTTGTTGCTTGAGGACAAGCAATTTTGGGTGGGGAGGATTGTCATGTCCCCCTTTCGGACATGAGGTTATTGAAGACCCTTAGCCTATTTGTTCTTGGTCTCTTAAAGCTAAGGAAAGTTGAAAAAAGAGGAAACATGTTGTTCTATTTATAAAATTCAAAAAATGGCTTTATTGTCTAAACTTTCACTTAAGTTGTGGTCTTTTGAAGGTCATGGACACCCAAGACCTTAACTGAGGGTTATAAATTAATTAATCTTTTCTTTTAAAAGTGGAGATTTCCTCCAAAAGTGCAACGCCCCTCTTGGAGGGAGGGATATAGAAAGGGATTGAACAATCATTGAGAAGGGAGAATGTTATGATATTTGACTTTTAGATAGAAGCACAAAAAGCTTTGCTTTTAAGACAGAACGTTCAAAGTGCTGGAATTAAGGAAAGAATCCCTTGAATTCAGTTGTGGGCAGCTTCGTAAGGAGCTTGTGTAGAGATTGATTGCATTTACAAAGGTGTTTTGAACACCATTTTACATGCAGGTGGGACAATTCAGTTAGGAGGCTTCGTGAAGAGGTTTTGAGGTCTAAAGTGGGTTGGCGGATCCACTCAGAAAGCAGCGAACCTTCCTAGACCCTAGCGAACCCTTCCTAGGGTTAGGCAAGGGTCCTCCTACGTCTTTGGTGGGCTGTTTGAACTTGAAACAGCAGCCTAGTATTTGTTATAATTTTGTAATGATTTTCAGACATTGAATATTGCTAAAAAATCAGGTTTTCGATGATTGATGTTGACTGTAATATTTCAGATTTTTCTGTATATTGTGGAGTATTGAATATTATCTTTTTATGCCAAATTGGGGCATTTCCAGTATTCTCAATTTTATTGCAGCAGTTAAGGTTTGGAATATTTTTATCACAAGTTTGTGTGAAAGTTTGCTAACTAGGGTTGCAAGGAAAAAACAGAAATTTATAATTTATTGGCTAGGGTTTGATATTCAAATAATTGCAATTTTGAGTGGGGTTTGTTGGTAAACCCTTTTGATCCAAAAATACCCCCAAAAAGGGATATTGCATAACAATGTCATTTTAATCTTGAAAAAGGGGACATTACATTAAAATAGTCATTCATTGCTTATTTATTTTATTTAACTGTTTGATCTCAGATCCACTAAGAACAAAACTCTCTCTTCTTCTCATCTTACCTTGTTGAAATTCATTTATTTTGGTTGTTTCAGTTTAATACAGCTGCTTTCCTTTAATTTTGTACTCCTGGATGTACAAGATGATTCGACTCTGTTGACATGTTAAATCCAAATATTATATGCTTCTTTACTCGGTAGCTAATGTGTGTACTTCAGTCTGATTTATAAATGATTAGCTCTTAATGATGTCTTGTTCATTTTTAGTAAACCTCAACATCAGAACTTATATGTTAATAAAAAATGTCTTTCGAACAAAAATCTTCCTCAATGACTGGCTATCGTGTGCAGATAAAAATAATGTACTTGGAAGAATATGGTATATCTTGGAACACCATTAGTTTTCCACTGTTTTTTTTTTTTTCCTTATTATCTGTCTTTCATCACTAAGGTCAACCTTACGTATGCTTCAGGGCAAAGGAAATAGTGAAATACATACTATTTATTTAGTTCCTGGCGTATCAAATCATTCAAGACTGGTATCGTTGGTTCTGATGCAATATCCTTTGATTTCATCAAATCTTTTGCTACCAAGTCCAGTTCTTCTTTGTTTGGAACTATTAAAGCACCAAGCCGGCGCTGGTCCTGTAAGCAGACAGAGTCCGTAAGAATTATCTATAAACATGATACAGCCAAAGTAGAAAGAAATATCTCAACATGCACTGAACAATAAGATTGAAACACTGAAAAGCTATAGTTGTATAATCACTTCCAAGAAGGTAGAATCAGAAATAGATTGAAGTTATACCTGACCAACAACAACAATTTGATGGATCAGATTACTCCGCATTGCAGCATCTTCTATTTCTGCTGGTTCTACATTTTCACCTGAGTAGAAAGTTTTACAAAAGATGACAAAATTTAAGTTCTTCATAGTTTTGGCAGAGTAGACTGCAGCGAACTGTTTGAAATTTAAAAAACACCAGAAATTATCACAGGCAATAGAACTTTATTAAGGCGTGGATGCAAAATAATGTATATGAAAGCAGATTAAATTGTGAGAAGGAATATAAAAAAGTGATAGGATCCAAACATGAACTTGTATGGAAGCATTTCAAAATGAACAGAATGGCAAACATAGCTTTGATAATTCCCAAAGATATCTACGGGCTGGGGAATGATCTCTATCAACTCAAAAGATGAACTGAACCATTCAGGCAGATGTTGGGCTTCGTAAGAATCATAAATTTCTCACGTTCAAATCAAATAAAATAGACAGATGTTGGTCCAAGCTGTGTGGGCCATTAATCAGAAAGGAAGTAAATCTGGGGTAAAAGCATTTTACTTGCATGTCAAAGGACCCAACAAAAATGAAAATTGTTGAAGTGCGCTTCAAAATTATGGCCTATAAATGCAAAGCATCTTTATATTCAAGCATTCAATTTTAATTGCAATAATAGAGAAAGAGATCTCGGTATTAATTATGAATCAGAAATCAGATACAAGACAGATAGATTTGGACACGAGAATCGCCATTTATTATATTTGATATGATGAGTTTATAGTGATATATATTTGATTATGTTGATGGTAACATCAAATGTGCACTTAGACTACAACAAAATTACAAATATTGTGCTGACTAATACTTCCTTAAAATGCTCCCCGCTCTCCCACTCCCCAACTTCACCCCTTCCAAGATAATAATATTCATAAAACAACAAAAAGACTCAAAAGGCTTTTCTAGGAAACTAGGCAACAATCCATCTTTAACAGGCACTACAGAGTACTCTCTTTTATCATTTACTCGAGTCACAAGCCATCAGTATCATGTCATATAGCATTCTCATTAGCAAAATGGACACTACTCTTTCTCATCAGCAATCAAGAGACAGAGTCTCCTTAGTCCCAATCATAGACAGAAGGTTCACCAGAAAACTCAATGGAGACAATTCTCAACATATACTATCGGAGACAAGACAACATATCACTGCTAAAGGTTACATAATAAACACGATTTTCCTTTTATTGTTCTATTAGTCAAAACGATACTCTTGTTCTTTTTTTTTTGTTCTTTTTTGTTTTGTAACTTCTGCATAATTAGCTTCAAATGATCATTGAGTAAATATGTCGCTCTTATCTTGTAGTTTCAAGCTTGATGACCTTTTTGTCCAAAATGGGAATATGTAACATGTATCTTCCCCTTCTTGCTAAGATCTTCCTTATTATTACAATCATTGTTTGCAGGAAACACAAATTCATTACCTACAAATTTGATTCACCTAATCACTTTTTCTTTTTCTAACAAAGGTGCAATAAGATTATGCACAGTTTGATTAGATATTTTCCCAAAGTAAAGACCTCAGAATTATACCATAGCTTACTTATGGACCCTTACCTTGGTTTGTTCCCACAAGGATAAGGGAAAGAAAGAGAACGGGATGTTGAGGGGGCTATCCTTTGAACAAAAAGGTGAAAAGTATTTAAGTATTCTAATTTTTAGTTGAGTTATGCAAAAAGGTACTTTTGATCTAATTTTCACTTAAGTAGGAGACCTTTAAGGGTCATGAGAGCCTAAACCCTCAAACAAGAGTTTTAAAAGATAAAGTTGCATATGTTTCAAAAGACACATCCCTTCAACTTGGGCGCCACCCTTGGAGGGATAATTATATAAAGCAATTGAGGATTCATTTGGAAGGTTATGCTGAATATTGATATTGAATCATTGATCAAGTATGTCAAGCTTGTTCATCACATCTTGAGGACGAAAACCTTCAAGAGTGTTAAGGATTTAAGAACGAAAACCTCCATTCCTACTTCTTGGGCAGCTCTATTCAAGCACTGTAGTTGAGCTTCAAAAATTGCATGTTTGCATGCAAGTGGAACTACAAAGGTGTTTTTGGACACCACCTTCATTGAGGAATATTGCAAACCATATAAAAAGCTGGTTTTTGGCAAAATTGCAGGTCATTGGAGAGTGGCAACTTGCATTGGGAGCTTGCTTGTGGAGTTTAAAGCCATTCCCTTAGGTGGCAAATTGCTTGGATGAAGAAGACCCCTCTTGAGAGGGCTGCACTACACGAAAATCCTTGAAGGTTTGAAGAATCAATTGGTAAATTTATTCTATTTGGGCAACTTGCCTAGGGCATCATAAAAGGCTATTTTGGTGGTCAATTGATGGATAAAATATTCTGAAATATTTTATATTTATTTTTGAGGTAGGGCGAACCAGTTTGAGGAGATAGTGAACCTTTTTGGAGGGCTTTTAGACTCCAATTTGACAATAAAAGTGAAATAAAATATTTTGAAATATTTTATATTTATTTCTGAGGTTGGGGCGAATCAGTTTGAGGAGCTAGCAAACCTTTTCAGAGGGCTTTTAGACTCGAATTCGGCAAGGTAAATTTATAGTATTATTTCTGATTTATTTGGTAATAAATCACAAAGGTTTGAAGGATTTTTTAGGGTTAAAGCAAAGGTATTAATTTTGCAAATTTCGCCATTAATTTTTGAGTTGGGCGATTTACTTGGAAGAAGTGTGGCAAGGGTTTGGGGTGCCTTGATTGGCCCTAAACAATTGGGCAATTATTGTTGTAAATATTGGTGGAATTTATAACCTATTTTCAACAAGTTTGGCAGGGTTACAAGTCTATTTTTTTTAATTATTTAATGTTAATTATTCCTGATTTTGGAGACTTGACTTGGAGAGGGTTTGATCATTTTTGAGGTCCTAACTTTGGCTAATTTCTATCTGATATACATGCTGGAATTTATCTAAATTTTGTCTTCAGTTGTGGAGGGTTTTGAGGAGAATTTGGTGACGAAAAGAGGACATTAAAACCAGCTCGGTGGCGGTGAGGGTTTGGGAGTGAAAAACATACAAATTCAGCTTTCTTCTTCATGCTGGTGAGAGCCATTATTGGCTAGCTTCACAAGGTATTTTTCTAATAATTTGTTGAGTGATTGGAGGTGTGAAAATTTCAGTTTGGTGGTGCAAATACAACAATTAGGGTTTGTTGGTTTTTATTTACAGAATTCAGATTTGTTTAGAGGTTGTTGGAAAACCCTCTTTTGCATTGTTCTACTAATTTGAGGATATTACTGTGGTATCAGAGCCATATTTTGGCTATACTATGAGGTGAAGGGCTTGATACATGAGTGACAATAAAGAGGTTAAATATTACTTGAGGGGTAGCAAGAGGGAAGCAGGGCTCCCACCAGTTGGTTCACTTGAGCAAGATCAAGTCAATGGTGACATAGGACACCATGAGACAGAGAGTGAGAGGAGAGATAGGCTGGTTTAGGAGAGGTTTGAGAAGTATTTTCAGACTCAAGGAAGGATGACAACAGTGATGGAGGGGTTTCTTCATTCCCTCAGTGAGATAGGTGGCTTAAAGCCACTTAATGAAGACAGGGATACTTTAGGGAGCAAGCTAGATGTACAGACCCCACCTTGAGGAATGGAGAATCCACACATAGGCCCACCCACCCTACATTTGTTCAAAGGGAGGAGCCCGCACCAACGAGGGAGGGGTTACCTAGCCCACATGAGGAATTAGAGAGGGAGATGGATGAGTATGTCACCTTATCCATGACAATTAGAGAATCTATGACTTTTTTCAAGTTTTCAATTTGTAAACAGGGACAAAGTGGGCGCCGAATCAATCAGAGGCAAAGGGGCGGCCAGGGAGATCTCTAGCATGCGTTGGATAATTTATCTCTCCACATTTGATGGATTACAGAGGAGCTTAGCGAGGGCATGGATTCATAAGGTGGATACCTTCTTTTTGCTTCAACCTATGGCAGAGGGAGAGGATATTTAGTTCGCCACTTTGCATTTAGAGGGAGCAGCCCACAATTGGTGGTATCACGGTTTGATCACGCAGGGGCATCAACACATATACTCTTATGAGGAGTTCAGGAGGAGGTTGATTGAGAGGTTTGATAGAGTGAATCCGAAACTTCATTTCCGTGATTTAGCTCAATTGAGGCAAAGGACCTCAGTAGATGATTATGTCATGAAGTTTCATAGACTTTCAGTGATGGTGATTGATATTTCGGATAGGAGACTGGTGGTGTTGTTCGTAGAGGGCTTGGTTGATTCCCTAAGGGGATTGGTCAAGGCATTTGATTCACCTTCATTGAGAGAGGCCATTCAGAAGGCTTATGATTTGGAGTCTTCTACTCCAAGGGGTAGATTTCCACCTTTGGGACAGCCAAAGAACACTTTTTTCCCACCTACAGGGCAGCAGAGAGGTGGCGGTGTGGGGCAGCCAAAGAGTAGTTATGTAGGGCCTCATAAGGCCAATCATGTGGGTCCCTTGATTAGACCAAACCAACCAGGTTTGGGGCAGCAGAAGGAGCTACCACATAGTAGCTTTGATGTGAGAAATGAGTTGAGAAGGAAAGGTCTTTGTTTCACATGCAAGGATCCTTGGGAGAAAAGCCACAATTGCCGTGGCAAGGGGCAAGTACATTGCATTGAGGTACTTCCCGAAGAGGAAAATGAGGAAGAAGTTGGGACAACCAACTATGAGGAAGACACTTTGGAGATAGAGGGAGAAGAGGAGTTGAGTGGCACCTTGGCATCACTTACAGGGTCTCCTAGGTATTATTCCTTTAGAGTGAAGGGATCCTTGAAGGGTACACCTATCACCATACTTATTGATAGTGGAGCAACTCACAATTTTATTGATAGAGGATTGGTAACATCATGTGGGTTAAAATCCGTGGAGTTCAAAGGATTCAAAGTTACAATAGCAGATGGATTCACCATCTCTTGTACTACTAAGGTTCCAAAGCTTAGTCTCACTTTGGAAAGGTATGTGGTTGAAGATGATTTTTATGTGGTTGGCATAGGGCAGACCAATATGGTCCTTGGTATTCAATGGTTGCACTCACTTGGTGAGTACACTCAAAACTACCAAACCATGGAACTAAAATTCAAAGTAGAAGGTAATGAGGTTGTTTTGCATGGTTTGAGTGATAGAGAGACCCCTTCTTCTTCTGCAAATAGTATGATAGGAGGATGTTTCATGAGCACGAGGAAGACGAAAAAAAAGGCTGCCACTAGACATCAAATGTAGCCCTTTCATTTCAAATTGAAACACTCTACAAAGCAATTGGTAAGTGTAGCAAATTCTGATTTATGTCATGATTGTATTGGGAGGGATGAGATGAGAATTGATTGCCAAAGGAAACCCAAAATTTGCTTTGGGCAACACCCTATTCGTTCTTGCAAGAGTGGAAATAGAGGTGTTTTAAGGAAAATTAGACCCCTCTTGAATTTTGAAGGGATTGAAATTACAAGCAGTTGTTCACAAGGTTCGAATGGCAAGAAAAATTAGTCATTTTGCTTACGAAAGAATGCTAAACACAACTGGGCTTACCTATGGACTCTTTTGGGCATCAAAATCAATTTATTTTGCATACGGAAGCCAAGGGGAAGAGCTGGAAAAGATGTATGAAGTCTGAAATTTTTTGTTTACAATTTTCTGAGTTTATAAAAGTCCAGCCGCCTAAGAGAATTAAAATTTGGCACTTTAAGGGCACACTACAGCCCATGTTGGGGAAAATACATATCAAGGTAAATTCTGAAATTTGTCACGTAAGAAAATTTGATTTTAAAGGGCAGGTACAGCAATAATATGTGGAGGGCCAAAAATCTGATTTTTTTGGATAAATCCCAGCCAAGGGTATATTCTGGAAATGTTCATAAGGAAGCACATTTGTGGCTTAATTAAGCATGGGAGGTACAATTCTATATCGAGAGTTGGTGGAGGCTTTTGTTTGATCAATTCAATATTCTTCTTATGCATAACGGAAGTGATAGAAGGAAGTCAAAAGGGAAGGGCATACCGCATGTTCTAAGGCAAACTCAAGAGAGGTTGCATCTATGTACCATTTGCACTCAAGGTATGTTTTATGATGAGATCATAGTTACTTATTTTTGAATTTTGGGAACATCTTGTGAGGGCACATTAATCACCATGAGAGGCTACATCAAAAGCAAACAAGCAAGGCATCTTTTATTTCTTTGGGGTTATAAGGAGTTCTTGGAAGATGATCATGACACCTTGAGCCCACGGGGGCAGCCACTAAGATACATGTTTAGCGAGTTGGAAGTTCAAGTTGGAGCTTCTTTTCACTGGGAAACCATTTCAGTGGGTAAGTGCATTATGAAGAATGTGGGGACAGCCCCATAGCTTTTGCAATTGCTTGAGGACAAGCAATGTTGGGTGGGGAGGACTATAATGTCCCGTTTTTTGCAATAACTTGTTTATGGACCCTTAATTTGGTTTATTCCCACAAGGCTAAGGGAAAGAAAGAGAAAGGGGCATTGAGGGGGCTATCCTTTGAGCAAAAAGGTGAAAAGTACTTAAGTATTCTAATTTTTAGTTGAGTTGTGAAAAAAGATACTTTTGATCTAATTTCCACTTACGTAGGGGACCTTTAAGAGTTATGAGAGCATAAACCCTCAAAAAGGAGTTTTAAAAGGTAAAGTTGCTTATGTTTCAAAAGACACATCCCTCCAACTTGGACGCTCAACCTTAATCTTAAAAAGGATTCTAATATATTAAAAAGGATGTACTTGAGAGCATGAGGATGTACTGAAGTTCGTCCCTTAACCATGGATACAATAAGTGAACCTACTTAAGAGAATGCTTGTGTTTTTTTTTTCCTAGTTAAATAGGGGTTTTTCTGGGTCCCCCAACCCAAAAAAAGGTAACAAGTTTTAAGATATTACTTCACTACCCAAACATTTGATGCAACGGCCCCACGGACAGAGTTCAAAGATTACAAAAAACAAGAAATGTATACTTAGAAACAACAAAAAATGCTGAAACAAGACAAAACAGGGAACAACTATAAGGGATAGACTTGTATACAGAAGTTGTTCTCGCAATGGCTAGAATTCGCACAACGGCTATATATCATGAGTTTTTTTTAACTATGCCAGACCAAGAAACTTATCAATTATCCTGAGGAACAAAACCAGGTCCATGGGACAAGCCATGAGCTTCCAGTTCACAATCCTTCTATTGAGCACATTTTGTTTTTTCTATGTTTGTTGCTAGGAATGCCATATCAAGCTCATCCTCTATTTCCTTCTTTGCTTGCTTCTCTTTCAGTAGTGCTTCCCTGTGCTTTGGGGGGCCATGTCCATTGATCTTTCACTTTTGAGCATTTGAACTGATTTCGCTTTCCTTTTCCCGCTTTTTTTGCAATTCATTCTTGATCAGACTGTGGCATCGTCATTTGTTCCAAGCCCCCTGCTGCTTTCCTCTTCCAAAATTATGCTTCAGCCTTGGTAGGCCTACCCCTGTGTCTCTTCTCTAAAAGCGGGTCCCTGCTGGTGTAGTAGCTCTGGCTTTCTTCATCAAGGCGTAAATGTGAAATTGGGGCAATGAGGCCATGGGAGCATTGCTTACCACATGTCTAATAAAGTCATCTTGCTCCAATCGCAACTTGTCGACATGCTCCAGCAACTCTTCCATCATCTTCTACTAAGCTATAGGAGTATGTGCAAAGCTAGAACAGTCCTCCTTGATAAGAAGATGAGATACCAAGGATTGTAGCTCCTTATGCTTAGTGGTTTTCTTCAAGCTGGCACAAAGAGCTTTGTGCAAAGACAGAGAATCAGTCGGGGCATGCATACCCTAATCCTTTAATTGCGATAAAGTTATTCCCAAATTAATTAATCACTTTATTTCCTTGTATATATACTTAAAATTGTCTTATCTGCAAACTCTATCTTCTTACTATATTCTTACACTTGTTCATGCTCACCTCCTCGAGCTAACCTCTACCACTTAAAAAGAATTTAAGATGTATGCTTTGAAAAGTCACCTCCCTTCATCTTATTATTAATATTATTTGTTCTTATATTATTTATACTATTTTTATATCAACCTTATATTACTGAAAACGCTTTAATATATACATCCTATTTATCACAAACATCCTCATGCTCTCAAATACTGGAGGCTTGCTCAACTCAACCTTGAGCTCTGACATATTTATTCACTATTTGGTACTTTCTAATCTTATCAGTGAATAAAACTATGCCACATATTATAAAAGCATGCCATGTACTAATGAGCTTCACTTCTCATTTCAATTACATGTGTGCAAGCGGGGGTAGAATGTTGTCTGATGTCACAGAAATGCGCATTTGTGTTTGGAAAATTTCTTCATGTGTGTTTTTCATATGAGAGTGAAGAATATTTCCATGTATCAATTTCGCACATAAATACCATCATTATTCAAAGCAACAATAAACTTGACAATGATAAGGGCTGTCCTTGCTCACTTGAGATGACTAAGTGAGGAGTTTATTTTTCAATGATGAGGACATGGAGAGGCCAGTTCTCCATATTTAAGCTTGCTATGTGGCCTTCACTATCAACTCCAAAATTGGCTAAAAAGTCTACTGCTGGATTTTATTCCCGGTAGCAATAATGAAACACTGTCAAGGCGATTAGAGTCATACACCATCCTTGACACAAACCTCCAATCTATATAAATGAATTTAAACTAATTTTCCAAGCAAATAAGATGTCCTGGTGTGTCATACAGGTCAGAAAGCAATAAAGGCTAATGCTGAATTCAACTTTACAGATTGGTCCTTTTGACGTGCAATTCACAGTTTGAACTATGATCAAGATTTTCATTAAAATAATATTAGTACCTGTAAAAATTAAAATGCTGTGAAACTCATGCTCTGATGTTTGAACTATGCTCAAGATTTGCATTAGTATAGTATCCATACCTGTAGAAAGTACAATGGTATCTTTTGCACGACCTTCAAGCACAAGCATTCCTCCACAATTACGACCAGCACCTATTGATGACTGAGGTGTAAGCCATCCTATGTCACCCGTGTCAAACCAGCCATCTTCATCTAGGACTTTATTTGTTGCTATTGGATTCTGCATAGAGTATGAAAGAAAGAAGTCTTAAATAGGATATTGAACACAATAAAACATTTAGTGCTGAAACAAAGGCTTTAAGAAATAAAAATCTCCAGCTTAAAGCAGAAACGTCACTATGAAACTTTCAATGAAACTTCTTTCCCTGGAAAATTTATCAAATTAACATCAAAGAAGTATGCATTAGAAGTTTTTTGAATACCATATGTTTCCAACTCAAGCCAAGGGTGTGACAGACTAAAATGTCACATTAAAAAACAAGGGGCGTTCAATTATGTTTACTAATAAACATTGAAAAATAGTAGAGACTCGAGTAGAACTGCTAATCATCAGAAAGGTGAAAGAACTATGGTAGTTTTGGTGATCAAAATTACCTTTCAACGATAAAGTCGCTTATCATCCTAACATTTAAATGTTAAATCCATTTATCCTCCTGATGTTGGAGGACCTTTTGTGATCAAGCTAACAAGAAAACATTGAGAATTTGGTAGCACAAACCATAATCATAGATTCTAAGAAAATGGGTCGTTCAATGAATGATTTTCTTTGGAAAACTTTAAGAAAAATAGAAAAGAAAACAACCATACAAGACATGGAGGGTAGCACTCTAATGCAGAGTGAATTTTTTAAATCAAATGAAAATGAGGATGAGCATATAGAATAAATTTAATGAGTTTGAAGGACATAAGGAAATAAAGCAGACGAGATTTTCATGCATACAATTATCAGGTTGTGAGAAAAATATTCTCCACAAAAATACATTGTATTTGGGTGGCATCCACCCCAAAGACTACCACTAATACAACCTACAATTTATCTTGATTTCTGGCCTGTAAATAATCAATTGATTCTCTAAAGTTACCAAAAGCAACCAGTAACTAAGTCTATAAAATCAGTCCGAGTAAGTAAATCAGCTTGCAAACATCACAATGGTAAAATTTGACCTCCAACTCCAATTATAATCCAGCCTGCATTTGGGATACCGATAACCCACATTTTCCCACCCAAGCATCCTGCAGATTAATATATAAATCAACCTATAATTTTCTTGAAATCATTTTGGACCTTGCACATACAAATGGGCCTCTGGACTCCCACATTTTAACTTGGCAAAGAATACTAGAATCTTTCTTCAATGAGCATAATAATGGTCTACAAATTAACTTTAAATAGGCACTTAATTCCATGTTCATCCTTCAAATCAAGGTGAAGGTGGCATGCACATCAACATAACTCGGCATGTATTTTTTCTTCAATCGGACTTGCAATTGATGATAGGCTTGGTCTCTTTTCACCTTTACAAAGCTGGTTGAATAAAAATCAAAGACTTCCGCACATCTATCAATTTTGGCCTGCACTGAAAACTTGCTAGACACGTATTTAACTCGCTTTCCTTCTCAAGGTGGCTAGTACTCCTAAATTGCTCTGCCCCATGGCTTTATCCTACACTAAGAAATCAACCATAAAATCACTGAGACACCTCTTTCAATAATAAATTTCACTCGAAAATTGAAACCCCTTCCTAAATGTTTGCTTTTAGGGTATGGGTGTCCCTTCAAATAATTCACTTACATGTAATAATCTATCTTGTACTAATAATTATCATCATGTACCAATAAGATCTTCTTGAGCCAAGGGCATCTTCTTTCCAGCAATACTCTGTTTGTTTTCAACAGGTAAGAGCCCTGTTATTCTTAGAAAGAAATTATATTAATGCCCACCTTTAGCCAAAGTCAGTCAATGCAACCGTAAGTACATTAATTTATATTAGAAAATTACTAGGATAAAAGAACCTAGTTTCTGAAATGTAAATAAACACGAGGCACTAAAACAATGAAAACATAACTAAAGGAGGTAAAACTAAAGCACTATGAACACAACCTCAAAACCTTAATCCTAAAGCAGTTAAACCTCTACTTTCCAACAGTAATTCTAACAGGGTGTTTGCATGGTCCTCAGAGGCTTTCTAATTTTGATTTGCCACCTGTCACCCAAATCCCTTGTCTCCAATGTAGTCTTATCCTTGAATCTCAAACTCTCTGCTCATCTTACAAGGTGATGTTGAATACATAATTTCATTAACAATGTTTATATTCAAAATATCCTCACATGGACTCTTGCCCTTGAGTATCAAACGGGATAGTACTATATCTATGAAATAGCCTTCAATCCTATCATATTTGAAATATAATTAATAAATACAAAATGGGGAAATAAAATTAGCATACAACAATGGTCATATAGCCATATATGATATTGTCTACTTATTCAATGAATCAGAATATTTAAGAATGGACAAGATAAGCATTGGATGCTACCTGTAGCAGATAATCAGCCTAAGAAATGGCACAAGAATTAAATTTCCAACAAAAATACTATTTGGTGCAATGATTCGTTGGAAGGAAAACCCATTTTGACATGAATGAGGAATGGTATCTTTTCAATCAGAAATACATAAACTTAATAGCAGAATGGAAGAACTATGAATACACAGAAATCACCACACCTTCAATGGGATTCCAAATACATAAGGATCACAATCTATATAGGTAATTTATATCACATCTCTCACCCAACTGACACATTACAACATCATAATATGATGAACCAAATAACTTTTGAGCACATTATGAAAGTTTAGCAAAAAGAATGCTATAGAAAGTGACATATGGTGGCTACATAACTGAAGTATCCGATAAGCCAGTGAGAAGTAATCTATCAAATATTGTCCACGATGAGAGGTCATGCAAACTTTACGAAATAGTCAATGGAAAGAATTTGTTAGAATGTCCTTGTTTGTTGGTGTCTGTTTGTTGTGACTAACTTTGAAAAGACTCTGGCAGACCATGGAAGGGCCTCTCCTCCTTGCACAATGTAGTTATAAGGTTTCTCAATGGCAATAGTCAGCATAATTCCACAACCCCACCAAGCCCTATAGTGGACCTAGAGGTCACTCTCTCCAATTACTCTTCCAAGCAGCCAAGCTGGCCTCAAAATGATTCAGTGACCTTTCTAGAATGTATGCCCCGGGATATTTTCAGGCATCCCCAAGGGGTTTGAGATCTCAAGACAAGCCCAAGTGACATACAAAATCCATCAGGAAGGAACAAGCTCTGAAAAATTAGAAGTTCCTATCGCTGGAAACAAGGCCAGCTTGGCGATTGCGACTCATCCATTTCAGTGCATAAGTTTTCAAAGAGGAAGTCCGGCTATTATCTTGTCTACAATACTGTTTTTTTTCTTGGTTTCTAGTTCTAGCTCTTCTGCTGTAATGTTTTAACAGTATCTGAGGTGATCCTGCTATGCGGAGATCACAGCTTAGTGTGATATGCATAGTTTCCCCAATATTAATATAATTATTTTTACCTATCAAAAAATAAATTTCTCAAGCAGATTGAGTCGAAATTCCTTTCAAAGAATTTGCAGATAGATTCCTGGAATCAATTTCAAAATTAATTAGGGCCTCAAGATCCAACTTAAGTGTCTCACATGTTAGAGATCATAAAACTAATAATTAAGATAACTTTGTGACAGATTTGACATTTCCCCGCATTCCTCAAAATGATCATCTAACTACAGAAGTACTTGCCTTATAATATCCTTTCATGATTAGAGGTCCTCGAACTTTGACAACACCCTTTGACCCTGTCAGAAGCTTGTTCCCTGTTTCTGGATTGAAAACTTCCACCTCAGCAGCAGGAAGGGCCCTGCCAACTGTCCCAAGAACCTTCACATAGCCAACAACAGATATCAAGTTAACTAAAAGAGACAAGAAATGTGATGATGATCATTGATCGGCAATAGAGATACATAGATGTTTCATAGAAGGGAAGTAGAAAGGCCTTTAAACGGCACATACAATATGCAAAATATGTTATAGAATACAGATGAAGGCAAAAAAAGAAGAAAGAAAGAAATTATATTAGTGTCCACAGATGATCAAAGTAGATCAATGGGACTCGAGAGTATAACCAGTTACAATAGTGAAGAGCTAGAGTAAGAAGACCCTAGGCTATGAAAGTAAATAAACACTAACATACATACGCAAAGGGAAAGAAACAAAGCAATAGAGGTGGTGTGCATGATACGTATTAGTCGAAGTCAAAATCTGATCATTGCTCAAATGATGTAACTATCTGTTCCTTGGAGTAATATAAGATACATTATTTATTTATTTTTTAAAAATCTGATCATTGCATGCAAGATACATTTGATAAATATAAGCCACGACATAATTAATAATACAGAGTTAAGCATCTGAAACATTGGCATTCTAGAAAGGTGGTATGCATGCTACATATTTTTGACAAAAAGAAGTTAAAAAGTGCTAATCAAAGAGGTCAGAGATGTACAAAATGAAACACAAAAAAATAGAAAAAAAAAAAACATTTCCATTACTAGCCAATAAACGATTAATAGAACTGTGATCATCTTAACAAAATAAAAATGCTAAGAGAGTAATATATACAACTAAAATATAAATTTATTTATCTCCAAAAAAGAAGTTAAAATATAATATAAAGTATGAACCTTCTCCACAACCCCTAAGTCATCATGGTCTACTTCTAACATCCAAATCTGTAAAGGAATCAATGACTGAAGCTCCCAAAGCTGTTTGTGGGGATCTTCGTGCAGTCCAATGTCAGACTGGTCTACCATGGCATTAGCCGCTTGTAGCCCAAGTCTCTTCCAGATCAAAAGAAGGAGGTGACGAAGTGGGCAAAAGATCTCTAGATGGATCCTCTGCTAAGCACACCCCTCTTTTTTTAATGCACATGTCGAAAGATATCTGTTGTAGATCCCTCTTCTTCTTGTTGTATCCGAACTGACAAGGAACCTTGTGTTCCCATAAAAAACAGCTGAATGTACATCCAGCCTCACAATAAACTGAACATCTAAAGATGAAATGATCCCCAGTCTTTGGTCCGTTTGATAAAATTTGCAAATCCTCTTGGCTCTTAGAAGGCCATGGTCAGTTTTGGAACACAAAACTTACAACAACAAACATGTAGCTTGTCTACAAGAATTTTGACTGCACAAAAGATATGTATCTTGGCATATCTTGGGACAATGAGAAGTTCATTGAGGTAGATCTTATTTCATGCAGGTGTTTTCTGGATAAATGCTTGCTTTGGTTCAGTCTAAGTACTTTTGAAATATGCTTTGTATATCTTCTTGTAAAAACTTCTGTCAATGCCTTCATAAGTTCATAGTGAGAGGCAATATATTGAAACATAAAGATAAATTATTGATCTCTAAGGATTCAGAAAAAAAATCCATCCATCAGACAACAAAATCAAAACCCAGTTTCAATCATCAACAGACCTTCAAAGAGAGAGTTCCAAGCTTGGTGATGGAACCACTGCTTCATGTAACTATTAGGGTGGTTACGTAACCGCCGGTTCATGCAGAGTGGTAGTTACAAAACCGCCACCATCCATCAGACAACAAGATCATAACCCAGTTTCAATCATCAATAGAGCTTCAGAGAGAGAGTTCCAAGATTGGTGATGAAACCACTGCTTCACCTAACTATCGGGGCTGTTACGCAACCGCCAGTTCATGCAGGGTGGTAGTTACGAAACCGCCACAGCAGTTATGTAACCACCAATCTGCATTAACCAGCGGTTTTTCCTGCGATAACTATATAGGTATGGTACGGACAGGAAAACTGTCTCTTCAGATTCTAACATGGTTGGAGACCCTTTAGCACATGAAAGAACATCTTTGAGGAGGATAAGCAGAAGGCACACATACAGAGAAGGCATCGGTGAACAAAGTTGGTGTTCATTTGTTTGTAGGAAGGATTGAAAAAAGGAACAGTGAGACAAAGTTGAGTTAGAAAGATAGAAATCATTATACTTGTTCTAATATTCTTATCGTAACCTCTCTTTGGCCATAAGAAAAAATGAAGAAGTGCAACTGCGTCTTCTAACTGGTTTTTGTCATCCCGAGGTTTTCCAAATCAAAAATCCTTGCATCTTTGTGTCTCCATGATTCTATGTCTTGTTGATGTTTCTTGCATTCATGTTTCAGTTCTGAAGTACTGTTTTTTATCTTCCAACAACACACTGCATTAATTCTAAGTCTTTTGAGTATAACGAACTATCATTTTGAAGTAAATTCGAAGTAGAACAGCAAATTGTGAATCTGTGAATTCTAGCAAGCTTGTGCTTGAGAGTCCATAGATCATTTTGGTATCAAAGCCTCTTTATCTTTGGGTTATTGTGGAAAGTTTTGATTACGAACTATCATTTTGAAGTAAATTCGAAGTAGAACAGCAAATTGTGAATCTGTGAATTCTAGCAAGCTTGTGCTTGAGAGTCCATAGATCATTTTGGTATCAAAGCCTCTTTATCTTTGGGTTATTGTGGAAAGTTTTGATTTGTATGACAATGACAAGATCTTAAGAAAGAGAATTGTTGCTTGCAATCCTGAGATATCTACAAGAAGGTGGAATCAACAGATGAAAGAAATGGATCAAGAAGGCCTAGAGAATCTTGCCAAGAGAGTAGTTGCACTAGAATCATGCATGGAAAGCATGATTTAGTCCCAAGATACTATCACCAAACAACAAGCACTCACAGCTAGAAACCAAGGATTTACGGACGCAATTGTTCACGCTATAGCCAAGAAGCATGGCATAGAAGACCCCATGAAGAAGAAGATGGAAGGGAAGAAATGTCCATGGATCAGTGTGAACCACCTCCCAAAAGCAAAAGTAAAGCTGAGGTAATATCTGAGCATACTCCTTTCAAAGTGGAGACCAAGGTTGCAATTAAGTCCTTTGAAGGACAACTAGATGTTAGAATATTACATATATGGTTGAAACAAATGGAGGTATATTTTAGTGTGCATAAATTAATTGAGGCTCAAAACATTTATTTTGCATATCTCAAGATAGAAGGTCATGCTCTAATTTGTTAGGAATCTTATCTAGCATCTTTTGAAAAGAAGAAGTTGGTTGTAGATAAGTGACATGGATTTATAGAATTGTAAGATAAGAGTTTTTATCCTACTACACATAGTAGGATATGACTAATCAGAAAATTGAGTGGTAGTTTTATAAGAAAGAAGCAGGTCAAAATGTGCAGAATTATAGCATGGAGTTCCTTAGACAAGCCATACTCATGGGATTGGACTTGAAAGATGAAGGCAACTTGACCAAGTACTTGGGAGGTCTCCATACACACCTAAGGGGATGGGTCATCTCAAGTAAGCCACAAAACCTTGATGAGGTATGCATGTATGCAAGCATAACATATTGAAGAAGAGAAGCAGCAAAGAGAGGGAGAGTCCTCAAAGCAAAATCAGTTTAAGATAAAGCAAAACCAGCCTTACAAAGCCTTCAAGAAGGGTAAGTGGAAAGATAATAAAAATGCCACAACTTTGCATAGTTGTAAGGATCATAAGAACCATTGTAGTCATTGTGCTATAGATGGTCATACTAATGGTAAGTGTTGGAGGTTACATTGAGAATTACATCCCAAAAATTATTACAAAGAGGCCTCTACGAAGTCCATGGTATCTTTGAAAGAATCAAAGGTGGTGATAGAGGATAATTTTGATGTTGATGAAAAGCTTGGCTACACCGCCACCAACACGAATGGCACGGAACAAGAAAGAGAAGAGATGAGCAAGATATTCCAAATCAAGATTCAGATCCAAAAAAACAAGGTAAATGCACCTGCTGATATTGGATCTCAATCTCATTTGATTTCAAACAAAGTTGTTAAGAAGCATGGTTTATAGACATATGATCATCCTCATCCATATCCTTTGGTTTGGGTGAAGAAGGGTGGAGAGATTCAAGTGACTAAGAAATGTAAATTCAAATTTGGGATTAACCCACAATACATTGATGAAGTAGAAGCATATGTGATTCCTCTTGATACATTTGGTGTGGTGTTTAGAAATCCTTATTTGTATCTTAGGGACGCTATCCTCATGAGGAGGGTTGATAGACACTAATGAGTCAAGGATGGGATCAGTTATAGCATCAAGGCACAATAAAGCAAGCCCAAGCTTGCCCTGGTAAGTGCTAACCAAACAACACAACTCATCCAAGCAAATAATCAGTTTTGTTTACTTCTTCTGAAGGATAAGCAAGATGATTGGTTAGAAATATCTGATATTTATAGTGCTAATAAGGGATTGAAAGGAAGGGATGATTTGCTACATTCTTTTCAAAATGTGTTCCAAACTCTTAAAAGTTTGCTTGCCCTAGTAAGTGCTAACCAAGCAACACGACTCATCCAAGCAAATAATAAGTTTTGTTTACTTCTTTTGAAGGATAAGCAAGATGATTGGTTAGAAATATCTGATATTGATAGTGTTAACAAGGGATTGAAAGGATGGGATGAGTTGCTACATTCTTTTCAAAGTGCGTTCCAAACTCCTAAAAGTTTTCCTCCAAAACGGGAAGTAGAGCATGAGATACAAATTTTGACTGAATCTCCTCTACCTAACATTGGTTTGTACAGGCAATCACTTTTGGAGAGTAATGACATTAAGAAACAACTTCAAGGGTTATGGTACCTGTTGATTTTTTAAGTCTCCTTCCAGTGACAACATGAGGCTTGGGTTGAGTGTGTAACTGATGGCTCACAAATGATTAGTCGTTGCTTTCCAACTGTTTGACCAAATGACTAAACGAGACCTTTTCTTGTGGAATATCATAATTTCAGCTTACAAAAGACATGGGCATCCTCGTGAAGCATTGATCCAGGGCCTCCAATCAGCATAAAAGTGGGGAAGAAGTAAGGATGAGTTGGCAATGTCACCTGGTGGTTCATTTACTGATGGAGTAGGAGATGCAAGTTCTAAAACGTCAAATAAGAGTCTATAGGTCTGTAGGAGAACAAGTCAAATCTGACCGCTATATACCAACACGCACCTATTCTCAAGCAAGAAGACCAAGTCAGTTGCAAGAATATAGCACGTTCTCCTCCACTGTGCCCAAGCAGCTACTCAACGCACGCAGAACAAGTCCAAGGCATTGAATGCATTCAACTGCTTGTCCACTTCTTTTACACATGCTTGGATTGTAGGCAGTAATTTAAAATTCAGCCATTCCTCTTCCTCATTGACTGATACTCACTTCTATATATGACTGTAAAACTGACTAGAAAGGGACCCTCGACTTTGGTGTAACAAAAATCTGCTCTTTTAAGGATTGTATATAGGCTTTAGCCTTGACATCAATAAAGACTGATATTGTCTTTCTTCAAATTTCCTGCATGTTGTGTATAACCTTTGGGTTGTGGATCTTTCCTTGTGGACATCAATTTTTCCCCTAGTAATGTTGTCCAATTCTCCTCACCTTCATACAAAAGCATGGATCATATACTTGTCAATTAGTGGTCGAGTATGCCAGTGATCACCAAGAAATTACCTGGGGGAGTATTTGCCATAAAAACTGACAAGGATTTTATTTTTTTTAAATCGACGATTATATACACAGTGCTTGCCGAGTACTGACGAGTATTGATGAGTCATGTAAACTTTTTTGGTGAGTATATACATAGTACTCGCTAGTGCTCACCAATACTCAACAAGTATTTTGTATATACTCGCCAAAAAAAAATATCACGCACAATAAACTCCAAAATGCGAAAAAAACATTGCCGAGTATTGGCAAGTAATCACAAAGTATTTGTCAGGTAAACGTTTTTTTTTGCCTAGGCGAGTACTCTCTAAGTATGAGTATGTGAACTGTGTGCAGAAGTATATCACTTTCTTTTACAGGTTGTATGTTGTGTATAATCAAATTTATGCAAAATTAGCTATAGATTACCACCATTTGAGCCTTTTCAATGTGAATTGTGGCCCCTCCTAATGTCGTGTTAGACTTCTTGCCTTCATGCAAAGCACTTATGTGATAGGTGCGTGAGTTGAAGATTCAATGGATAAGTTATCAATTCTGAAGATTCTCGTGTTGATTGAAGTGAGTTGAGGAGTTCTCTAAACATTGGTGCATCACCACTTTGTGTTTTCAATTTACTTCTCTTTTTCATGATGAAATACTTAGTTAAGGTTGTAAATAGTCCATGTTAAGTAGTGTTTTACAACTGCAAAATGATTATACATTAGGTGCACTAAGTTTAGGCAGGAGTTGGCCTTCTCCAGAGGTTCATCCCAAGGAGCCAAGGCCCCACACCTTAGGGATGTTCCCATTGTTGCACTGGATCAACTTATTGATCAAACAGGTGCAAGATCCACGTGACAACATTTTTTGGCATGCCTAGTGGTATCTCATTTCCATTGATTCAAAAGCTTCCATTGAGAAAGTTGGTGTTATTCAAAGCAATTTGCAATTTTTAAGACATTCTACAAGCACCTAGCGACTCTACAAGTTCTTGGTTTCAAATCAGTGAATCTTTTCATGCCAAGAGTAGAGACAAGAGCTTCTTCAAGAGGTAAGAATTATCAGTTTGTTGAATTATTTGTCTCCACCAAGAAGAACTAGAATATCTAGGTCACATTCTTCAAGAGCCCAATCCACCCCCTCCTTTTGGTAGGTTTCCTCGATCAAGAGGAAGACTATGTCATATTCCTTTCATGGCCCTAAGGAGCCAAATATTTGTCACCTTCAATGGAGGTAGCGCTCTTGCTCTTGCTCAATGTGATGAAATTCCAATAGCAGCCCCGAAAAGTATACCTTGTTTCACTAGTGAAAATAACACTACCACCATAGAACACATTCAGGAAATTGCTAATATATGCTTAGTTCATAACATTGTAGAGGACAATGTAGTTGTTAGGCTCCTTACCACTTCCCTGAAAAGTAAAGCACTTCAATGGTATAGGGGGTTGTAGCCCAATTCAATACATAATTGGGATGAACTAGAGGAAAGGCTTTGCAAACAATTTGAGGATAAAAGTGACCATTTATCCCTAATGGAGCAGCTTACCACTATTAAAAGAACCCCTTGTGAACTCATGGTAGATTTCAATTTTAGGATCCAAAAAACCTAGGATAGGATTCCACCTTCAGTCAAGCCTTCTCCAAAAACTACATTTCTCTGTTATTTCAAAGATTTGAATAGTGATGTGGCTGCTATGATTCAGTCCATGAGGAGTGTCATATTACCTAAGGCTTATGACATAGCTATAAGATCTGAAAATTGCCTAATTCAAGCTGGGAAAATAGCTCCTAGACTCCCAATGCCTCTTTTTCATGAGCCTCCATCTAATCAACCCACCTTGGCATCTCTTCCCAAGGCAAACAACCAACCAACTCCACCTGTTACACCTTATAATGAATTGTATGAAGTTAAAACCTTGCTAAAAAATGTTGGGAATCAGTTGGTGGCTTTTAAAAAGAAACAAGCCCAACATAGTAGACCTTATCAGCCTTTTGATCAAGCATATCAATCCAATAGACAATCTTATCAAGGTAATGCTCAAGGACAAGGCCAAATAATTTATGCTAAGCCTTTGATCACTCAAAATCCTATTGTTGCAAGCTCTTCCAAAGCTATTGTTCCAATTCAAAACAACTTGGTTCAAGATTATGAATGGTGTTACCCATGTAACCAGCCCCACAATCAAAATGATTTCCAAATGGGGTTCTTAGTCAAGCTTTAATGGTCCAAAGTACATCAGTGCTTGTGCCAAAAGGGGAAGAAGCTCAAGAACGGGTGACAGGTGAGTCTACTTTATTGAACTGGCAAGAGAATGATTTTTGTGGTGTAAATCAGAATGAAATACCAAACAAAGGGATCAATCCAGTTGCATATTACTCAAGGTCAAAAAAGAGGGCAATAGAAGAACCATCTTGCATGGTTGATCAAGCGTCCACTTCTCAAACATCAAAAGAGGCTGCAAAGGAAGGTATGTCATGTCCCCCTTTTGATTGTGGAGCCATTGAAGACCTTTAGCCTTGATTTGTTTCCCAAGGGCTAAAGGAAAAAGAAAAGAAGGGAAACACTTTGGATTTCTTAAGAACATTTGTAAAAGTACTTTATTGTTATAAAATTCACTTAAATTGTGATATTTTAAGGGTCATGGGCAACCAAGCCACTTAAGTGGATTATAAGGAGTGTTCTTTTTAATATTTGAAAAGGGTCTTCTATCCAAAATGGAACGCACCCCTTGGAGGAATGGATATAAAAAAGAGTGGAGGATCATTTGGAGAAGGTTGTAAAGTCCTCAATTGGGACAATTCAACAAAATATGGGGTTTCAAGGGAACCCTAGCCACAAACTTATTCAAATCTGAAATATTATTATGCTCAAACCCTGACTGTCCATATGCATAACTAGAACCAATTATCAAACCCTTATATCTTGTATAATTCACTGATTTTTCAACCAACCCCTAGCTGTAATATATATGTTTCAATACACAAAAAAGGCCCAACGATCTCAACGAAAGATACCCATTCATAAATCAGAAGTTAGAGCTTCATATATCCTTATTGTTTATATAATATTATAACTGAAAATACCAATTCGAATAGCTGCTTATCCTTCCACAAATAGCTGGAAAAATAGTACAGAAATTAGATAAATGTTTTCCCATAATTATGATAGAAATCACAGCGTGGCATCAAAGAGACACAAATACGTCCGAAAATCTCCCAAAGGGAGTCGCCAAGGCTAGAAATATTTGGTAGAGGACTACAGTTTTAGTTAATGTTGCCAATTTTGACCCCACAGGTCAAATTGTCCCCCTTATCATTCTAAACTTTGCATAAGCATGCTTCTTTGTCCAGATGTCAGGAATTGGGCTTGTTCAAATTTTCCAAAAGGGCTCTTATTCTTTTGGGAAAGTCCGTTTCACCAATGCCGAAGGGTCCTTTATACATTTTCCGAAGGGTCCTTTACAGGTTTCCCAAAGGGTTCTTTCCCTTCGGAAAGGTTTTTCACAAAAAGCCCGAAGGGCAATTGACAAAATTCCGAGGGATTTTCTTCCGGTCGAAAGGTCCATTTGCAGAATTCCAAAGGGTTCCTTCCCTTCGGAAAAGGGCATTTTTAGAGATAAAGTGGACCAAGACAACAATTCTGAAGGTCACTTGTAGAGATTCCAAAGGGCTTTTTCTTCGAGAAAGAAGGCCGAAAGGCACATCCAAAAAGTTTGAGGGTTCATTTTGAGAAAGCCCGACGGGCTCTTCCTTTCGGGAAAGTCTTTAACAAAAAGCCCGAAGTAAACAATTCCTTTGGTCTTTTGTCCGAAGGAAACATTGGCAAGAATCCCGAAGGGTTTGTTCCCTTTGGGAAAATTCACTTCCAAGAATGCCGAAGGGCACTTTCCCTTTGGGAAAGTCGTTATCAAGAAAAAGGAAACAATTCCTTTGGACTTTTTGTCCGAAGGAAATGAACGAAGCGAGTGGAAACTTTTAAGGGTCACTTGGAGAAAACTCGAAGGGACACTTTAGTCCGAAGGAAAGTGCCATAACAAAGAAAAGCCGACGAACACATTTCAAGACTCCGAAGGGTAGTTTCCCTTTGGAGAGTTCATTTGCAAAAATCCGAGACAATTCCTTCGGACTTTTTGTCCAAAGGAAAAGTGTATAACGCAGAGCTTCGAACATTTTGTCCAAGAGACAAAAAGCCGAAAGAAAGAGACCAAGTCAAAAATCCCAAAGGACTCTTCAGGGGCAAGTGTACCATTTTATCTTTCCGAAGGGCAGTTTTGGGAAGCAGAGGAGATACTTTGGGAAGGGTACGTTTCCTTCGGACAAATTCTCATGATAGTTTTGCCGAAGGGCAATTTGCAAAGGTTCCAAGGACAAGATTTCCTTCGGGCTTTTTGTCCAAAGGAAATGAACCAATCGAAAAAACTGAAGGAAAAGGCCATGGAAATGAACGAAGGGAAAGAAAGGGAACAAATGCCCAAATGAATTAGCCCAAAGGGAAATAACAGAAGCAAGACAAGCCAAAGAATATACCAAAGGAAAGTGCATAAAGAAAGAAGTCTCGGACATTTTGTCCGAGAGACAAAGTCTAAGAGAAATAGACAAACAAATAGCCAAAGATGAAAACCATAAGCAAATAGCTCGAAGCAATACATGCACAAGAACAAGAGATAGAGTCAACATGGAATTTCATGCAAATGGAGGTTCATTTGGAGTTGGTTGGTCTAAGTTTCAGATGATTGTTTGTTATATTCATGATTATCTCCTAGTCAATCTCATGCATCCAAAGGTCCAACTCAACTTCAAGTGGAGTTCACAATCTAAGATGTGGCGTGGCTTTCCATGCAAGAGTTTGACTTGTCAAACTTGAGTCCACCTCATCCCTTCTACGCCAACATGGAATTTCATGCATGTGCTCTTGTTTAGCTTGTTGAAGGCTTTCAACGTTCTAGCAGTTCAAGCGGAATTCTAATTTCATTTTTGGCGTTGAATTCACGCAAAGGATATTGTTCTCAAGTTTCGAGCAGTTTAAGCTAAATCTATATCTGGAGATTGGTATAGCATTATGCATGATGAAAGTTTGACTCAAACTTGGACTCTTCATCATTTCCAATGCCAAAGAACTTTTCATGCAATGGCATAAGACAAAAATAGATTTTACTTGAAGGCTGTGATAGCACAAGTTCGATTTAGTTGATCTCTTCTTCTATTTTCAACGCCATCCTCTTGGTTGTTGTATCTTTTTCTATATAATTTGGCTCCTTAGCCTTGGATTGTATCCATCTTTTGGCAAGACCTAATTCTACCAAGGACTGAGTTGTAACCTTTTTCAGATTAATAGGACTGTTTTTATTTTCTAGAATGTTGGTATAGTGTATTCATGTATGTGATTTGCATAAGTGATAGAATTTCTCTTCCTTGTCAAGTCTTGATTCTTACCTAGCAGCATAGTTGATCAATTTATGCAGGTCGTGTTTTGTGTTTGATGTCTCTTCGCTAAGTTTACAGTTGATATAAGTGACTGGTTAGTGCCTTAAATCAGGTCTATTCTTTTATTTCCCTTAAGCTTAGATCACCAGATAAAACTTTTTCATGAAATACTTATGCATATTGGTCAATTGGAGTTGAAAGTTCAGCCCTTTTTCTTGTCTAAATCAATGTTCTTAGGAGCTCAAATTGAGTGGATCAATCAAAAAATACAGGGGTATCACCATCATTAGATAGGATTTTCGTTCAAGTTTCTCTCTCTTTTCCCAATAGTTTTTAGCATAGAGCAAAGATCCTAATTGATACACCAAAGGAAGCTAGCCTTTAGAATCTAGAGATTCAATCCACTGATTAGGTCACCCACAGCGTAGGATTGTTTCTATGTTTCAGCAGATTGTGAAGGCCTGAAACTACCTTCATAGGGGTGCAAGTCTGATTGACAACAGTTACCCCTCTCTAGGGCCCCACAAAGTGACGTCAATCAATGAATAATGCAACAATTATATCCTACCCTATTTCCACACCAACGGTCCTTCAAAAACATGTATTGTTCTAGCCACAATTGTTATTAAAATATAGGAATTAGTTATGCCCTATCAATTGCTATCATGGCCCTCAAAAAGGTCACCGAAACCCTTGCAAATCTGCCTTCAACAATTTATTATTTCCTACAAAAAGCTGAAACTTCAAAAATTCATAACTCTCTCAATACTTGAAGTTATGATGCAAATAAAAGCTCAAATTGACCACAAAATTAGTGACCATAGGAAGGCCATCAAAACTTGCTCTAAAATTCTAAAAACCTTAATTTCCAGAATTTACCTCCTCAAACCCTAGGTTCACTCAAATTTTCAAAAGTAGGTGGTGCGCCAAAACACCTTTGTAGATCCACTTGCATGGACACATGCAATTTGAAGCTAGCTTACAACCCTTGAATAGAGTTGCCCAAGTGAAAGGAATGGAGGTTTTCATCCGTAAGAGGTGGAAACCAAGCTTGATATACTTGATTCAAATTTCCAAATCAATATTCAATATAACCTTCACAAGATTCCTTTCTTGCTTTTATACCCAACCTCCACGGGTGGAGCCCAAGTTGAAGGGTTGTATCTTTTCAAACATAAGCACTTTATCTTTTTTTAAACTCACTTTATTGAGGATTTAGGCTCCCATGACCCTAACTTAAGTGAATATAAGATAAAATGTACCTTTTGGCAAACTCAACTAAAAATTATAAAACTTAAGTACTTTTACCTTTCTTGTTCATAGATTAGCCCCCCTCTATGTTCCCATTTCTTCCTTCCCTTAGCTTTGTGGGAACAACCAAGCTAAGGACTCCAAAAACAAGCTATGCCAAAAAGGGGGACATTACAACATGCATGATTTTGATAATTGAAATTGTAAACTTAAGCACGAAACGCTTAACTTATCCATAGAGGACGAAACCCTTCAATGGAAGTTGGAGTAAGGACGAAAACCCTTACATTCAACTAGGGCATCCTCATTCAAGGGTTGCATTGAGCTTCATTAGATCTGATTTGACAGCAATTCTATATGTTTAGGGTAGAATATTCATCATTCTTGGCACATGGTAGCAAGGGACTCATTCTCTAATGTTCGTGATTTGGTTTAGGGCTCATGAAGGGCAGTGAACCTCAATTAAGGGTGCAATGTAGGTTTTGGAGGTTGACTATTGTGATTTATAGGGCTACGGCTATGTGGGAGGACAGCGATTTGCTCCTAGAAGAATGGCGACCCCCTTTGGGGTCTATATTGACCTACTTGAGGGTTGTTTATGCCCAAATTACAAATGTAAATATTTGATAATTTTTTGCTAATTTTAGTAGTATTTTTACAACTAAATATGCATCAAAAAAATCATAAACAAGATATTTATTGTGGTAATATTATTCAGAATTTATGAGTGAATATTTGAGGTTAAAATATTCTATTTGTGCCCTAATTTTTCAATTCCAGCAATTTTGGCTAGAGTTTGGAGTATTAACAATCAAAATTTCACATTTGTTTGGTTAGGGTTTGATAAATTTAAATTAGAATTTGCACGTGGTCTTAGGGTTTGTTGTTTTGTTGTTAGGGTTTGTTGGGAAACCATTTTGATCTAATTTTAGCCCAAAAAGGGACATTACAGTGATATCAAAGCCAATTTCTTGGCCAGCTATGGGGTTTGAAGGGTTTCATGTCAAACAATGACATTGGAGACATGGACAATACAAGGTTTGAAAATCCTCTCAACCTCATGAAAGGAAAGAGCAATCTTCTATGCAGACGGATTTGATGGAGATTTATGAGGAGTATATGACATACCCACCCCCTTTCAAGAAGGAGATGGACCTCGATGATTTTGTGTCATAGAAAAGAGGTAGGGGCGGTACTCATGTTGGATGGGAGTTACATGGTGCCTTAAGGAAGATAGCTCTTCCCATATTCGATGGTTCTACAAATATTTCAGCTAGGGCATAGATTGATAAGTTAGGTGCTTACTTTACACTCTGTCCCATGGAGGTAGAGGAGGCCCTACGATTCATCACAACACATTTAGAAGGGGCTGCCCATGATTGGTGGCACCATGGGTTGATAACCCAAGGGCATCACATCATAGACAACTATGAGGAATTCAGTAGAAGGCTCATTGGGAGCTTTGATAGGGTTGATCTGGAATTTTACTTTGAAGAATTGGCACGCTTGAAGAAAAAGGAACTGCAAATGGAAGACATAAATGAGGAAGAGTCAAGCACTTTGGGACAACCAAGTGTGAAATTTTCTAAGTTTCACAAATCGAAAAAATTGGGACAGCCAAAGGGGATGTTTTAGCATGATAAAAGTAAACAAGGTACTGAAAATTCTGACGTACAAAATTCTGAAATTTCGGAATAGCAAGAAGTTATCTCAGAATTTATCGGGTAGCAAAAGAACGCTTTCTAGTTGAATAAGGGCAACCAAATAGATAAAATTCTGAGTTACAGAATTCTGAAAGTTTGGGACACCCAGAAGTTGTCCAACAAGTTCAGGAGTTGTAAGGGATAGGCATTAAAAAGAAAGAATTCATTTTGCATGTTGAGGAAGAGAAGTTGAAGGTCAAAGCTAAGATTCTAGGTACTATTGTTCATTTTCAGTTTGCTACAATTTTTAGAACAACATATGAAGATAAGCAATTTAATTATTCTCATGACAAGAATTTGTTGCATCACCCTCCTACTATGTTCCTACAACATTTTGGTCATCATGAAGATCATGCCAAGAATGAAGACAAGATGAAGGGCACTGAATGGAGGAAGGAATTTCTCCAAAAGACTCTAAGGATGGGGAATTGCAAATTCCCAATATGGATGTGGGATCCAAGTGAGACTTACAAGCTTAGTATTGTCGTCATACAAATTATAAGTTCTTGGACACCCATGCAAGGAGATTGGCACGGCCTTTGGGTCACGGAAAGAAAAGATAGGGTGAAAAGCATGTTGAAGAGCATGCAAACCACTCTAAATCTTGATAAGCATGTTCCTAGAAGGCATTCTAAGACGTGTATTGAAGCCAAAAACACAAGTTGCAACTGTGAGCATGTAGATTTTCCAATTCAAGTCTAGGTTTGTTGGTGCATATGGGATCCAGATGGTTTGGTGAGGATCAAGGTAAATCTCACATTCTCATTTTCAGAACAACAGTACTGAAATATGTATGTGCAGCCCCTCTTAGATAAGCATGCCCTGAAGGAAGCATTTCTAAATTCCAAAGCAAAAGATATTGAAGGTGTCACGAAGGGTGGACAAGTTATGGGCAGCCAAAGGTATGAGAGTGTTTCAAAATTGTTGCTTACTAATATGGCATCTAGGATGCGCTGTTATAAAGGGCAACATATACAAAAAAAAATGAGCCAATGGCGATTTGGATATTGGTTAGTGCCCCATGGCAAGGCTACCATCATCATGGACCACCACATGAATGTGATAATGAAATGAATGGCGCTTGGAGTAACAAAAAGGGCGTGGATTCCTTCTTTCCGGTTTTCAATGATGTACATATGAATGTTGGAAGGTGTTGTTCATCCAAAGGGGCTAAGGGAGTGGCCGAATCTCAGTATGGGCAGCCACAAAGGTATGTTGAAGACCCCTCAATTTCATGTTTTAGCAACATTGTAAATTCTAAGAATAAAGATTCAGAACAGCTCTTCCACAGAGTAAAAATTTAGTTGGTGAACGGAATAAGGAAATCATAAATGGTTATGAGGAATAGGCCCATGGCATACTCAGAAAATTCTGAGGTTTTTGTGCAGAATCAGATTGTCCCATACATCAAAATATTCTAAAAATTGTGAAGGGACAAATTCTGGAAAATGTATACAAGGTCAGCGCTATGCATGTACAAGAAGGTTGAAAAGTTTGGTGGAAAGCCAGCTTAATTCAAGTACAATAAATTTTAGAAAATTTGGTATGATGGCTACAAATAATCCTCAACTCATGAGGAGAGGAAGACATGATAGGGGCAGCACCATAGAGGGAAAAAAACCTCAAACTTTATGCATTCATGATGTATACAAAGGGCATGTTTGGAAAGGGCAGCAAGAGGATAATCAATGGACATTCATTTGGGTATCATGGAAAGGGCAGCAAGAGGATAATCAATGGACATTCATTTGGGTATCATGGCAAAGTTTCCCACCTCACCAAGGTATCCACACAAAAGGTATGTTCCCAAGATTGTTCAAAATTGTGTATTTCAATGGTGAGCCATACCTTTGGTTTGATGAGGAAGCTTTAAGGTATGTTGAGAGCCTTAAGGGGTATGGGGACACATTCCCAAGGAGCCACTGTTCCAAGGTACACAGACAAAAGGAGATTGCTATAAGGGGCAGCCATGTTATATTTCCCTATCATGCTATTCATGACTCTTCCAGCATCTCTAAAATAAGTTGTAGGCTCATGGCATGTTCTTTATGGGTGAGATGTATGAGGGAACTCCCTAAGGATGAGTTGGGAGTGAATAACTTCAAGTATTTTGGCAAGCACAAGGCTGTAATCTTCAATTACAGGCCCCCAAACATCAAGTACAACATTGTTTGTGGAACTTTTCCCACCAAAATGAAGGGTCACAGGAGGACAAACATTGAGGGATGGATTGTAGCCAAGTTGAGAGGGTTTTCAGCCATGGAAGGAGTGATTTGGAGAAAGGAAATATCATGCTACAACCATATATGGATGAACATAAACAAACCTTCAGGAATCTGTGAGCGAAGAAAATCTAATACCATGTTTTTTAAGCATGGTGAAGTCTGCGGAAAAGTGTTGCTAAACACTCTTGTTTTCACTAACGTACTTGTTCTATGTGCAGGATCACCATTAGGACCGGATTCTGACTATTTTGACACATCTCCACTCCCCACGGGGTCTGATTTGTACCTGATTTTTGAAGTTACAGCACATCCATATAGTGAAGAGTTCAGATTGCACGATCACAACCCTATAAACTCCAAACACAACAATACCTTAAGGATATTTCCCTTCTAGATAAGAGAGCACATGAGTATAAGAGTGGAAGATTGGATTACAGCCCTTTTGAGGAAGCTTCCAGCCCTTTGGGTGTTTGGAATTGCATTATTGAAGGACAGTTTTGAGGGGACTAATAGTTGTTATGTGTTCCATAATGAAAGCTACAGCAAGGGCAGCTACTTGTTTGAAAAAAGATCGAGCTTGGTGGCTATTTCGGAGAGTACTAACAGTTGATCCATGCCTAGCAATAGAAGGTACAGCCATGGCAAACTTTCATTTGGAGAAGGAAGGACAACACTATGCGGTATTTTTGTTCCCAACACATATGGGCAACCAAATTTCTTCAGGTACAACAAAAAAAGGCTTCAGTGTGAAGCTTTCCTCCCATGGGACAAGGCAAGGGACATGATTGATGTGAAGCCAATAGTTGGGGTAGCCCCCTGGATATTGTTTTTGCTTGAGGACAAGCAATATTGGGCAGGGAGGATTGTCATGTCCCCCTTTTGATCGTGGAGCCATTGAAGACCTTTGGCTTTGATTTGTTTCCCAACGGCTAAAGAAAAAAGAAAGAAGGGAAACACTTTGGATTTCTTAAGAGCATTTGTAAAAGTACTTTATTGTTATAAAATTCCCTTAAGTTGTGGTCTTTTAAGGGTCATGGGCACCCAAGCCACTTAAGTGGATTATAAGGAGTGTTCTTTTTAATATTTGAAAAGGCTATTCCCTCCAAAATGGAACGCAACCCTTGGGGGAATGGATATAAAAGAGAGTGGAGGACATTTGGAGGAAATGCATGATTTTGATAATTGAAATTGTAAGCTTAAGCAAGAAAATGCTTAACTTATCTATTGAGGATGAAATCCTTCAATGGAAGTTGGAGTAAGGATGGAAACCCTTACATTCAACTACGGCATCCTCATTCAAGGGTTGCATTGAGCTTCATTAGATATGATTTGGCAGCATTTCTATATGTTTAGGGTAAAATATTCACCATTCCTGGCACGTGCCAGCAAGGGACTCATTCTCGAAGATTGGCGATTTGGTTTAGGGTTGCATGAAAGGTAGTGAACCTCAGTTAAGGGTGCAACGTAGGGTTTGGAGGTTGAATATTGTGATTTCTAGGGTTGTGGCTGTGTGGGAGGATAGCAATCTGCTCCTAGAGAAAGGGTGACCCCCTTTGGGGTCTATATTGACCTACTTGAGGGTTGTTTATGCCCAGATTACAGATGTAAATATTTGATAATTTCCTACTAATTTTAGCAAAATTAATAAACAAGGTATTTACTATGGTAATATTATTCAGAATTTATGAGTGAAGATTTGAGGTTAAAATATTCTATTTGTGCTCTAATTGTTCAATTCTAGCATTCATCCTTTTGGCTAGGGTTTGGAGTATTAACAATCAAAAATTCATATTTGTCTGGCTAGGGTTTGATATATTTAAATCAAAATTTGCACATGTGATGTTAGAGTTTGTTGTTTTGTTGTTAGGGTTTGTTGGGAAACCCATTTGATATAATTTCAGCCCAAAAAAGGACATTAAAAGGTACAATTGCTAAATCTTCTGAACAAAAAGCAACTCAGGCTGTTAGGAGGGGCAATCAATCCAAAAATCAGCCTTGAATTAGTCAACAATCAAAAGAGGATGTTGTTGCTACCAAGGTTCAGTCAAAGGTTGGTCATATTCCTTTTAGTATAGTGGAGCAAATGAAAAGAACCAATCTAAATGTTACTATGTGGGAAGAACTCTCAACTCCATCACAAAGAGATTTGTTGCAAGGGGTTTTGAGTCATTTATATCACACAAATGAACCAACAAAGGGTACATCGGTTGCTCCTACAAGCTTATGCTAGCCAAAGGAAGGAAAAACAAGTAAGACCAGCAAGCCACCTGCATTCTACATCTCCCTAATCATCGGTAAGAATCTTTTACATAATTATATGATATATTTTAGAGCTAGCAGTTATGTTATGCCCAAGAAAATTGTTGATTTGTTAGGCATAGAGTACACACCAATCACCAAGGGGGTTGTCCAACTAGATGGCACTGTTGTTCATTGTAATATCCCAAAATTCTACTCCTTTTCCACATGCCACTTTACAGCCAACCAATGACAATTTAATGGACCCTTTGAAAATTGTTAACGAACCATCAAGGATGATCGCAGCACCCCAGAATAGTAACAACAACAGACAGATTACAGCACTGCCCACTCCACATCACATAGCCAAAACAATTGACCCAAAAATCGCAGCAATTAAGTTTGGAGATCAATGTTACCTTGTATTTAAAGAATTGCTACTCTAATGAAGATCGTTGGGCATCTTAAGGCAGCGCCAATAATTTGCTAGGAAGGCTCAACAATTAACAACAATATTAATGCAATTAATCATTAATATATATTGGTAAAAACAGCATTAATTTAATTAAAGTATTATGAAGGAATGCAACTATTCGGAAGATCACAACTATCAATATCGGATTGTATGTTTAAATGATTAATTTTCAGGATGGAGAGAATCATTCATTAAAGCATTTATGTATTAACATTATATCCCGTATAAGCTTGAAGCTTTATACTTACCGTTAAGAACGAAAATCCTTAGTGTGTGAATAAGTGCAAGAACGAAAACGCTTGTCACCACAACCCAAGGACAAAAATCCTTGTCGCTGATTGCAATATTCAAAATCTAGAAACTTTGTAATCATTTTATATTCAATTCGATATATTATTATTTAAAAATTAAAAAATTATATATTTGTTATAAAACGAAATTTCAAGAAAAGCAATTTTTTTCATATAATATCGTGGTTCGGGATATTACAATGGTATCAGAGCTCTCATCCTACCATCCTATGGAACAGAATTCATATGCAAAATAACAACAATTTATATTACGAAAGAAGAAATAAAGCCAAGAAAGTAAATCAACCAACGAAGGAAATGGAAAACGATATGGAAGAGAGGAACGGAAACGATGAACGGATTGATAGACTTATCCAAGGCCAAGAACAACTGGCTAACACCATGAATCAATTAGCTCTCGTAATGCAATCTATGACGAATCATAGATATCAAAATGATGGAAATGGTCTTTCTAACACTAGTCATAATCAAATATTTCACAAAACAACCACGTTCTTCAAAAAGACCCTTTCAACCAAAATTCATTGCAAGGGAATCAAGTATAGAAGAGGAATCACAAACGTCATTTGGAGATGACCTTACAGTAGATTTTGAAGAATATCGAGCCCTTTCGGATGATTTACGAAGTGAAATTTCACTCACAAAATTCATGGACATGAAAATAAATCGTAACAGCACCAGAATGGAGCGTAAACCCCAAAAATAATCAAAAAAATATTCAACATGCATTGGGTAAATTAAACCTAGCAACTTTTGACGACTCTAACAAATGCACAGCTCGAGCATGGATCCAAAAATTAGATACCTATTTATCTCTCTGACCCATGATGAAAAAAGAAGCGATTAAATTCGCAACCCTTCGTCTCGAAGGTGTTCCTCATGAACGGTGGTACCATGGGTGGATTATGCAAGGGCACGATCTTATCAAATCTTATGACAAATTTACTAAAAGGTTGATCGAAAGATTCGATAGAATCGACCCCAAAATCCATTTTAGAGAATTAGCAATTCATTACTCAAACAAAATAGTAATGTGGAAGAATATGTGGCAGAATTCCAAAGACTCTTTGTGATGGTTCCAGATATTACAAAAGGAGGCTTATAGTATTGTTCATGGAAGGATTGATCAAACCACTCAAAGGTTTAGTCAAAGCCTTTAATCCTCCCACCCTCCAAGAAACGATTAAAAAGGCGCAAGATTTGGAAACATCAACACTGAGGAAAAAAATTGTGTCATTTGTGCAGCCAAAGATAACCAATAATGGACAACCATGAACCATGTCATCAGGGCTTTAAGGGACTACCCTATAGCCAACAAAGAAAACCACCTCCAGCAGGAGGATTCCAACCAAACAACCCACCTAAGACGGGAAAAGAATTAGAAACAAGAAATGATCTGAGGAAAAACGTATGCTTTGCGTGTAAAGATCCTTGGGGACCAGGTCACCATTGTTTGGGAAAAGGACAAGTCCATTACATTGAAGTTGTTTCAAAGGGGAAACCCGACGAAGAAGAAACAAAAGTTGAAGAAACCATACCTGAACCAAAAAAAGTCAAAAAAACCTGGGGAAGTACTCTTGCGACATTATCAAGAGCCCTGAGGTATCATCCCTTTAGAGAAAGAGGAAGTCTTCAAGGCCAGAAAATCACCATATTAATAGACAGTGAGGCCACTCACCATTTCATCGATGAAATATTGGTGACAAAAATGGGCTTAAAAACAAAAGAATTTCAAGGTTTTAAGGTAATCGTTGCGGACGGTTTTACCATACCATGCACTTGAATAATCCCACAACTCCGTCTCACTTTGGGAAGGCATCAAACTAATGATGATTTCTATGTGGTCGGCATTGGCGAAACAAACTTGGTACTAGGTGTGCAATGGTTACATTCCTTGGGGGAATTTACCCAAAACTATCAAACCATGGAATTAAAATTTAAAATAGACGGAAAAGAAGTAGTCCTTCAAAGTATCGTTGATGAGGCCCCCCAAGTGATTACCGCCACGAGGATGGAATGAACATTCAGTAAAGACCAAGTTTCATGGGCCACACAATGTTTTGTAAGTTCTACAAAATCAGAGCCACAGAAACATCATATCGATATTCAGCCCATACTTAACAAACATGCTAAAGTTTTTGAGAATATCCCACATGGATTGTCACCCAATAGGGGGTTTCAACATATCATTGAATTAGAAAATGGAACCCAATCCATAATAACCACACCTTACTGCCATCCCAGAATTTATAAAGAAGAGATTGAAAAAGCCATCAAAGAATTATTGGAGATGGGTCATATTAGACCAAGTTCGAGTCCTTTCACTTCATCTGTGGTTTTAGTTAAGAAGAAAGATGGCACGTTGAGAATGTGAATAGACTATCGACAATTGAATAAAAAGACAATAACAAATAGATATCCAATACCACAAATTGACAAATTAATTGATGAGCTACATGGAGATATTTATTTCTCCAAAAATGATTTAAAATCGGGATACCATCAAATACAGATGCGAGACACCGATGTTCAAAAAACAACATTTAGATATCATTATGGGCATTTCAAGTTCTTAGTCATGCCTTTCGGAATGACCAATGCTCCAACCACCTTTCAATCATGCATGAATCATATATTTGGTCAGTATTTGAGGAAATTTGTGTTAGTTTTCTTCGATGATATATTGATTTATAGTATGTCATGGGAGGAACACTTGAGACATTTAGACATAGTGCTGGGAATTTTAGAGCAGCAATCTCTTTTCACCAAAATGTCTAAGTGCAAGTTTGGAATGACGGAAATCTTATGCTTGGGACATATCATCAATAGACAAGGAGTGCATGTTGATCAAGATAAAATTCAAGCAATATTAGATTGGCCTCCTCCTACTAACACAACTCAATTAAGAGGATTCTTGGGATTATGTTCTTATTATCGAAGATTTGTTAAAAGGTTTTCCAGGATAACTGCGCCTTTGACTAATTTAACAAAGAAGGGAGCCTTTCAATGGTATGAAATTGCTCAATTAACCTTTGAAGAACTTAAGAGAGAAATGAGTTGATGTCCGGTATTGACGGTACCCAATTTTTCATTACTCTTTGTGCTTGAATCCGACGCTTCAGGAGAAGGAATCGGAGCTGTCCTAATGCAGCAAGGTCATCCTATTGCATTCGAAAGTAGGAAATTGAAAGATCACGAGCGTAAGTATTCTACATATGATAAGGAAATGTTGGCAATTATGCACGCATTGGTCAAGTTCCGTCAATACTTGGTATGTGGGAAATTCATAGTAAGGACGGATCATAATAGCCTGAAAAAAAATGAGTCAAAAGGATTTAAATGATAGACAACAAAAATGGGTAACCAAGGTCCAAGCTTTTGATTTCAATATTGAATATTTAAAAGGGAAGAATAATGTTGTGGCGGATGCATTATCAAGAAAACCCTTCTTGTGCTCCATATCTACCATTGTCGCTGATTGGAAAGTCCTTATAGCGGCCGAATATGTTAAAAATGAATTTGTTAATGCAATTCTAGAAGGACAAAATGGGGATAAACGGTATAAAGTAGTAGAAGGTCTAATTTTGTATAAAAATAGAATCTTCTTGGTACCCGAATCAAAAACTAAACATAAAATGTTAAAAGCTATTAATGACAATCCTTTGGCAGGCCATCCGGGTTATCTCAAAACATATAAACAAGTAAGAGAGTTATTATTTTGGAAAGGGCTTAAGAGTGAAGTTCTTAAGTATATTCAAGAATGCCCTACTTACCAACAAAATAAAATCGAGCATGAATTTCCAGCAGGTTTATTGCAACCTTTACCCATCCCTACTCAAAAATGGGAATCTATTTCGATGGATTTTATTACCGGATTACCAATGGTTCAAGGGAGGAATTGCTTCTATGTGGTTGTTGATCGTTTAACGAAGTATGCTCATTTATTTCCACTACCTATCAAGTATGATGCACCTTTGGTAGTTGGGATATTCTTTAGAGAGATTTCCACTACCAAAAACCATTGTTAGTGATAGAGATTGCCGATTTATGAGTTCGTTTTGGCAAAAACTTTCACTTAGTAGGTACCGAGTTGACCCCAAGTATAAGCTATCATCCACAAACAGATGGTCAAACCAAAGCTGTCAATAAATGAATTGAATGATATTTAAGGAATTATATTTCAGGGCAACAACATGCGTGGATCAAATGGTTACACTTGGGAGAATTTTGCTATAATACTTCCTATCACATGTCGATTGGAATGTCACCTTTTAAAGCTTTGTACGGGTATGACGCTCAATCTTTTGTGGGCTTAGTCATCCAGATAGCAGAGTTGCAGGCGCTAAAGACTTAATTCAACAAAGTCAAGATATCCTTAGAACTCTCAAGGATAATCTTCAACAAGCACAAAAGCTATATGCAGATCGGCATAAAACAGAAAGGAGTTTTGAAGTTGGTGACTTGGTGTATTTGCGTTTACAACCCTACAAGCAAAACTCTATCAAGCAAAGCAGAGCCGAGAAACTCAAACCATGTTTTTATGGACCATATAAAGTCATACGAAAGATCGGGGAGGTTGCTTACGAGTTGGAGTTATCTGGAAGTAGCTGAATACACAATATTTTCCATGTTTCATGCCTAAAAAGGGCACTCGACCAACATATCTTTCCTTCCATCGAGCTACCACCATTGGATGAGAAAGGTAAGTTGATCTTAATACTTGAATCCATCCTTGACATGCGTGAGAAGAAGCTAAGGAATAGAAGTATCACCAAATATTTGATTCGCTGGCAAAATTTACCTCTTGAAGACACCACGTGAGAAGGAGCCTCAATCCTTGAACATCCTAATTTCCAATTGCTTGACGACAAGCAATTTTGGGAGAGGAAGACTATAATATCCCAAAATTCTACTCCTTTTCGACATGCCACTTTACAACCAACAAATGACAATTTAATGGACCCTTTGAAAATTGTTAAGGAACCATCAAAGATGACCACAACACCCCAAAATAATAACAGCAATAGACAAATTACAGCACTGCCCACTCCACATCACATAGCCAAGACAATTGACCGAAAGATCGCAGCAATTAAGTTTGGAGATCAGCGCTGCCTTGTATTTAAAGAATTGCTGCTCTAATGAAGATCGTTGGCCATCTTAAGACAATGCCAATAATTTGCTAGGAAGGCTCAGCAGTTAACAACAATATTAATGCAATTAATCATTAATATATATTAGTAAAAACAACATTAATTTAATTAAAGTATTATGAAGGGATGCAACCATTTCGAAGATCACAACTTTTAATATCGGATTGTATGTATAAATGATTCATTTTCGGGATGGAGAGAATCATTCATTAAAACATTAATGTATTAACATTATATCCCGTATATGCTTGAAGCTTTATACTTACCATTAAAGACGAAAACCCTTAGTGTGTGAATAGGTGCAAGGACGAAAACCCTTGTCACCTCAACCCAAGGACAAAAACCCTTGTGGTTGATTGTAATATTCAAAATTTGGGAACTTTGTAATCATTTTATATTCAATTCAATATATTATTATTTAAAAATTAAAAATATATATATTTGTTATAAAACAAAATTTCAAGAAAAGCAATTTTTTTCATATAATACCCTGGTTTGGGATATTACATTAATTATTAATATAGTAGGAATCATTAGTAATCTGAACCTTAACCTTCATGCATTCCCAAGTCTTTCCATCTCTCAAGATATCTCAGTTATTGATCTCCCTCCCTATTTTTCCATATGCCTCTCTAGGGACTTCACTGCAAAAATGGGGGGATATTTGTCTTCAGATTGGTCACACATGCTCCTTAGGACTAGATATGGAACAAGAATAACCATCAAAGTTGAATCTATCTCTAGAAAGCATATTGAACCATATATGCCTAGTCCTGTCAACATGAATTGTACTATGTATGACCAAGAGGAAGATGGTCTTCTTCACGAGGCTGCTACATCCTTGGAAAAAGTTCTAGACATCTTGCTTGATGATTGGGCAAATAAATGCTATGAGTTTGATCCATATGACCATATGGAAGAAACAGGGTTGGGTACTTATTGCATACATGAAGAAGATTTAGCTATACCTAACCTTACGAAGTCACAAGAAGACCTTGAAGGAGCATGGCAGCTTTACTTTGATGGCTCAAAAATTAAGAATGGTGTTGGTGTTGGTGTTGGTGTTGGTGTTGGTGTTGGTGTCATGATGGTCTTTCCAAAAAAAGAGACACTTCTTTGCATTTAGGCTTCAATTCAGCTGTACCAATAATGTAGCTAAATATGAAGCATTGATCCAAGGTCTCCAATTACCACAAAAGAGGGGAATCAAAATGTTACAGGTGTTTGGAGATAGTGAACTCATCATACATCAGGTTAGAGCTCAAAGTGCAGCGAAGAACAATTTGCTAAAAGCCTACAAACATAAAGTGTTGGGACTAGTTGAAGACTTTGATGCTTTCAACATCCAGGTGGTACCAAGAGTGGAAAACAAAGATGTTGATAAGCTTGCGGCAATTGGTTTTCAATATAATCTTCCTCGAGACATCATGAAAGACTTGAACCAGCGTGTTAAGCTTATGGTTAGACCAACGGTTCCAGATAATGCGACCAGTTGGCCAGTGTATGATAGTAACAAGTAAATTGTCAATTTTCTACAAGAAGAGGTAAAATGTTTTGCTAAAAATCAATTAAAGTTGCAAGAGCAACATGGAGACCAAATTATCCAGCCAAAGACCAACAAGTTGCCAAAAGGATTGGTCATCTTGGAGAATATCTTTAACTTTGATGATCATCTCAAGAATGAAAGGATGAATATGACTACCAAAGAGGAAAATTATGAACAAGTAGCCATCTCAAATGACAAGCTTTTGAAGGTTGGTAAGGTATGTACTAGTCAAAAAAACCAGCTTTCACTGACCTTTGTAGAAAGTATGATGATGTATTTGAATGGAGTTATAAGGATCTTAAGAGGTTTTGACCCAAGCTTAGCCTAACATACCATTGAGTTGGATCCCAATGCAAAGCCCATTAGGCAAAAACCCTTAAGATTGAACCCTTAATGAATAAAGAGCTAGCCAAGCTCATAAAGGCAAACATCATTTTCCCAATCAAACATTCCTCTTAGGTGGCTAATCTAGTTTCAGTTAGGAAGAGTGGAGAGATTAGACTATGTGTAGATTTTAGAGACCTAAATACAACATCTCTCAAAGACCATTATCCTCTCCCATCCACAGAACAAATCCTTCAAATAGTGGCTAGAGCTGAAAGGTTTCTCTCTTAGATGGCTATTCAAGGTACAACCAAATCCTTGTTCAATAATCAAATCTTTTTTTAAATGTCTTTACTACCAAATGGGAGACTTTTGCCTACAAGGAGGTGTCTTTTGGGTTGACCGATTCTGGTGCAACTTTCCAAAGGGCAATGTATATGGCCTTCAAAGGTCTCATTAATGACATTATCTTGGTCTATTTGGATGACATAACATTTTTTCAAAGCATGCAAATGAACACTTGGTTTGTTTATCCAAAGTTTTCCATAGGTGTAGGAAATTTAGAGTCTCTCTTAATCCTAAAAAGTGTCTGTTTCTTGTTAATGAGGGCAAACTATTAGGACACAGTCTCAAAGAATGATCTTGCCCTTGATCCAAGGAGGGTGAATGTCATTTTATCTCTTTCTCTCCCAAGACATAAGAAAGGTCTCCAAAGCTTCTTAGGGAGAATAAACTTTGTGAGGAGATTCATATCAAACTTTGCCACCTTAACCAAGCCTCTTACCTCCATGCTCAAAAAGAATATTGGTTTCAACTGGTCAAAAGAAGGTAAGGACAATTTTGAAAGTATTAAGCAAGCTATCTCTCAAGCTCCTACTCTTGTGAATTCAAACTATGACAAAGTGCCTTTGGAAGCAGTGAAAGCATTTCAGGTATCCTATTTCAACAAAACAGTGATCAAATGGAGCAACCTATAGCTTTTTTCAGTCAACCACTCGAGGACTATAAATTAAGGTATAGTATTGTTGAGAAACAAGTCTCTGTTGTTGTAAGAGCTCTCAAAAAGTCTAGATATATGCTTTCCAACAATAGAATACAGCCAATGGTTTTTCATCCAAGTCTGAAATAATTCATTTTCAATAAGGATGTTAGTGAAAAGAGAGTTGGATGGATTACCAAGGTTAAGGAGTATGATATTCAATCAAGATCACTAAGCTTGTGAGGGGTAAAGGATTGTGTGAACAACTTGCAGCAGAACTCGAAGTGGATAAAATGATCATCTATATGTTACAAAAAGAACAATCAGCTCCTCTTCATCCTCCAAACAGTTGGACCTCAGATATGATTGTTTTCTTACAAACAAGTGAGTATCCTCAAAGCCTTGACAAGGCAAAGAGGAGATATTTTAGGGTGCAATCCATTCGCTTTGTCCTTGTTGATGGAGTTTTATTTAGAAGAACATGAATGGAATTATATTAAGGTGTATTGAACATAACTAGGTTGCAAGAGTTCTTGAAGAGTTCTATGATGGCCTATAAGGAGGTCAATTTTTCACCAAGGACTACTGTTGTTAAAATCATGAGAGCTGGTTATTACAGGCCTGATTTGTTCAGAGATGCTCACAAATGTGAGAAATTGCAAGGAGTGTGCCTACTTCATAGGAAATCAAAGGTTAGTTTCCCTTGCTCCACACCCTATCCAAGCAGATCAGCCAATTGTTCAATGGGGATTATATTTTATCAGTATGATAAATCCACCAACTAGTGTCGGTCATAAATGGGTTTTGATAGCCATGAATTACTTCACTAGATGGGACTGAAACAGTTGCATTAACGGAGGCTACTAAGACTTCCATACTAGATTTCCTTGAAAGAATAGTTACAAGGTTCAGTGTTTCGTTTACTATTATTTCTGACAATGCTAAAGCCTTTGTAGGCACTCAAATTAGTGAATGGACAGTTAAGCATGGGATCTATCTTAAAACTTCTTCAAACTATTACCCTCAAGGCAATGGTTTAGCTGAGTCTATAAACAAGAACCTGATGAGGATCATTAAAAGGACAATGGAGGATAATCAGAGAACTCGGCATACCAAACTCAAGACAACCTTTCGGGCTGATAGGATCACACCTAAGAGAGCTATCGGTAACTCCCCCTTCATGTTAGTATATGGGAGAGAGGCCAAGTTTCCTTTGTCATTTGGGTTGCCTACTCTTGAGCTTGCACAACAGCTAGAATTGCTAGGGAATGATGCAATGACAGTAAGATTGACTGAGTTGATAGAATTGGAAAAGGTAAGAAAGTAAGCAATACATACTCTTGAGGCTCATCAAGCCCAGGTGAAGAGAGCTTTTGTCAAGAAATCTACTGTTAGAACCTTCAAGGAAGGAGATTTGGTTTTGAAATGGGATGAAGATAGAGCTAAAACTCGAAAACATACAAAATTTAATGCCATTTAAAGTGGCCCATACATTAGCACCAACAACAAGCAAGCATATGCCTTCCAAGTCTCAAGACTGAATGGAGAAGAACTACCTATCCCAATTAATGGGATAAATCTGAAACCTTACTTTTGAGGTCATCTTCAAATCTTGTGCTTAGTAGTATAGTTGTTTTACATTCCTCCAAGTGTTGTATGCACATTGTTTATTGTCTTTTGTTTTTTATTTTTTGTTTTTGTGGTTTCTTCTTTCAGTTTGTTTTTAGATTGGTCAAGCATGTTTTAGTCATCATTATGCTTCAGTTGAGTTGTTTCAAGGCTTATAGTGACTCCTATGCCCAATGGACTTGCATAAGGCTACTAGATCATTGCTTAGCAAGTAAGCAGCCTACGAAGGTCGCCAAAATGTTGACTTTTTAATTCTCTTTCCAGTGACATCATAAGGCTTGGGCTGAGTGTGTAATGGATGGCTCAAGGATGTTTAGTGGCTGCTCGTCAAGTGTTTCACCAAATGACCGAACGAGACCTCTTCTCGTGGAATATTATAATTACAGCTTATAGGAGACATGGGCATCCTCATGAAGCATTGATCCAGGGTCTCCAATTAGCACAAAAGCGGATAAAAAGTAAGGATGAGTTGACAATGTCACCTGGCGGTTCATTTAGTGATGGAAGAGGAGATGCAAGTTCTCCTAAAACGTCAAACAATAGTTTGTAGGTCCATAGGAGAAAAAGTCAAGTCTGATTGTTGTATACCAACACGCACTTATTCTCAAGCAAGAAGACCAAGTCAGTTACAAGAATATAGCACATTGTCCTCCACTGTGCCCAAGCAGCTACTAAACCCACACAAAATAGGTCCAAGGTGTTCAAAAGGAGCTAAATGCATTCAACTGCTTGTCCCCTTCTTCTACGCATACCTGGATTGTAGGCAGTAATTTTGAATTTAGTTATTCGTCTTCCTTATTGACTGATAATCACTTCTATATATGACTGTAAAACTGACTAGAAAGGGACCCTCGACTTTGGTGTAGCAAAATTCTACTCTTTTGAGGATTGTATACAGGGTTTAGCCTTGACATCAATAAAGAACTGATATTGTCTTTCTTCAAATTTCCTGCATGTTGTGTATAACCTTTGGGTTGTTGATCGTTGTTTGTAGACATCAATTTTTTCCCTTGTAATGTTGTCCAATTCGCCTAACCTTCATGCAGAAGTATATCACTTTCTTTTACAGTTGTATGTTGTGTATAATCAAATTTATGCAAAATTAGTTGTGGATTCCCACGATTTGAATCTTTTTATGGTGAATTGTGGCCCCTGCTAATGTTGTGTTAGACTTCTTACCTTCATACAAAGCACTTATTCAAGATGTGTGACTTGAAGATTGAGTGGATAAGTTATAAGTTTTGAAGATTGTCTTGAGCTGATTGAAACAAGTTGAGGAGTTCTCTAAACATTGGTGCATCACCACTTTGCATTTTCAGTTTACTTATATCCTTTTTTCATGATGAAATACTTAGTTAACGTTGTAAATAGTCCCTATTAAGTAATGTTTTAGGCCTCCAAAATGATTATACATTAGGTGCACTCAATTTAGGAAGGAGTTGGCTTTCTCCATAGGTTCATCCCAAGGAGCCAAGGTCCCACACCTTGAGGATGTTCTCATTGTTGCACTGGATCAACTTACTAATCAAACGGGCACAAGATCCATGTGACAACAATACCCAACTATATTACCATGTGGGTCGCCCATTGGGATGGTACACAAGAAGGGCGGCTCTTGGAGAGGTGCACAGACTATAGAGCCTTGAACAAGATCGTCATAAAGAGTAGATATCCACTTCTATGGATTGATGACCCGTTGGAGATGGAATAACCGGCGAGTAACCGCCGGTTGGTCAGTTACTCGCCAGGAATTTCATCAAGCGATATTCGCCACTCAAAACCATCGGCACTAGAAAAACCGTAATTTTTTTTAATTGTGAGTACTCTCCGGTTAGTCATTTGTTACCAAACAGTATATAAATAAAACAAACATTTAAGTAAACTTATACTTTAATTTATATTTTATTTATATACTTTCAGGATGTTTGAGAGTGGTTTCAGACCTCTAGGAGCTATAATGCAAATTCTAGGTTTTGGAGGATTATATCATATTTCAAAGTTAGTTAGATTTCAAGGTTTCAGACTTAGCCATATTTCAGGGTTTCAAAATTTCAAGGAGACATCGTAGGAGGAATAAAGGCTGCATGAAGGGATGTAAATATGATAGAATAGTATGAGAACATCTATTGCAAAGTGCCACAAGTCGACCCCACCCCATTCCCTGTGCATAGATTAAAACTGATACAATGATACTTATACAAGAATTTACAAGTACAAATTACAAGAATCTATATTTTTCTCTTCCCTGCGCTCTAGAAAACTAAGGGAGACTGAGAAAGTCTAGTAATCTATGCACAGGGAATGGGGTGGGATCGACTTGTGGCACTTCGCAAGAGATGTTCTCATACTATTTTATCATACCTACATCCCTTCATACAGCGTTCATCCCTCCTATGACGTCTCCTTGAAATTTTGAAACACTGAAATATGGCTAAGTTTGAAACCCTGAAATCTAACTAAGTCTGAAATATGATAGGATCCTCCAAAACCTAGAATCTACATTATAGCTCCTAGAGGTCCGAAACCACTCTCAAACATCTTGAAAGTATATAAATAAAATATAACTTAAAGTATAAGAAACTAGACGTCCCTATCTAAATGTTTATTTTATTTATATATTGTCTGCTTCAAGCGAATTTCAATTACTTTTTGCCTCTGCCGGTTATTCGACTGAGCTGGTCAAATAACTGTCGGTTACCCATTTTTAGCCCTTGGCTAGTACTCACCCCAACCAGTTATGCCAACTATGGACTTGGACCAACTTCAACATACTAAGTACTTTACAAAATCGGATCTCAAATCCAGTTCTCATCAAGTTCATGTGTGTTAGCAAAAATGAATGCTAAAAGAATGAAGAGAAATGGAAGGCATATGATACACACACTTGTGTGTCCATCTTTTATTAAACACAAAATAAGTTACATCAGTTGGAAAGGTTGATAACTGTTAGAATATTTAATTCTAGGTGGGCTTAATTGACGCTTAGCCTTGGCTATGAATTAAATAAATAGTAATATATTATTTATTACCACGAGGTTTCCACTTCATGGTAATAAATAATATATTACTATTTATTTAATTAATAACCAAGGCTAAGGGTTAATTAAGCCCACTTAGAATTAAATATTCTAATAGTTATCAACCTTCCCATTGAATATTACTATTATTTTCTAACGTTTGGGCGCATTTTGGGTTGTTTAAGTCCATTGTTTCAAACAAAGGTTCCATATTCTTAGGGAAGTTTTAGACCATCTTATTGGGCAAGATGGATATCGAGCTCCAACGAAGCTCAACATTCCATCTACAAGCTGATGGGAAAACAGAAGTTGTCAATAGGAGTTTGGTGCAGCTGATAAGAGGTTATAACAAGAAGTATCTAAGGGCTTGGGATGAGTCTTTAGCATATATCCAGCACTTCTACAAGAGGGCATTACACACATCCACTAACAACTCACTATTTCAAGAATGTTTGGGCTATTTGCCAACTAATCGTCTTGGTGTTACAATGGAACAGCAAGCAAGGGTAGAGAAACAAGATTCAGGGATGATAGGCAGAAAAGGTCATTGAGAGGATTAAGCAAATCCATCTCAAAGTGAAGGATCAATTGGATAAATCATAGGCCAAGTACAAGGCTAGACATGACCAGCACCAGAAAGAGCACACAATCAGGGTGGATAATAAGGTATGGTTGTACTTGAGCAAAGAAAGACTTCAAGGATGAGCTGGGAAGCTCAAGCCTCTAAGGTATGGGTCATTTTCCATCTTGGAGCAGATTGGAGAGAATTCTTTCAAGGTTGATCTGCCCTCATTTATGAAAATGTACTAAATTGTAACTTGTGAGAATTTTCACTTATTTGAACCATCCATGCTAGATGAAGGAGGACAAATTCTACCCTCTATAGTAGACTTGGTTGTGGACACACAAGGAAAGTTGAGGGAGGATGTAGTGTTGCAATGGAAAGTCAGATAAACTCGCAAGAGACCACAAGAGTCTTGGCAGATTGGCTTCAAAGGGAAGACACCAAGGCAAGCAAGATGGTACTCTAAAGACAAAGTGGTTATGTAACCGTCATCGTTTCGTGCAGAGTGGAGGCTATGTAACCGAGCGGTTTCACCCATGGTAACTTTATAGGTATGGTACTGATAGGATAAGTCTCTTCAAATTCTAAGATGGTTGGAGATCCTTTAATGCACGAAAAGACATCTATGAGGATGATAAGAGAAAGGCACACATACAAAGAAGGCATCAACGAACAGAGTTGATGTTTATTTGTTGGTAGGAAGGATTGGAAAAAGGAATGATGAGAGAAGGTTGAGTGAAACAAGTAGCAGTCATTGTACTTGCTCTAATATCCTCATTGTAGTCAGTCTTTGAACATAATAACATAGGAAGTAGTCAATTGCCTTTATCAACTACTTTTTCCCCATCCTTGGGTTTTCAATATCAAAAATTTGTCTTCGTGTCTCCATGATATTGTGTTTTGTTCATGTTTCTTGCATTCATGTTTTAGTTTTAAATTATTGTTTTATATCTACCAACAACACATTGCATTAATTCCAAGTCATTTGAGTCAAAAAAAATAGTAATTTTGAAGTAAATTCAAAGTAAAAGAGCAAACTGTGATTCTATGAATTCTAGCAAGCTTGTACTTGAGAGTTTATAGATCAATTACAAACACTAACTACATGTTATAAAATTTAGTATAAAGGTCATAAATTTAAGCCAAATACTTATTATCATAAAAAAATATTGACATAGGAAATTAATACACAATAATAAAATATAACATTACGCATTGTAAAAGTTAGTAATAATGGATAGTGCATTAGTTATCCTTGTAACTAAAGGGTGGTTGGCATTTGGTTGGTCATCTCTCTCACTTTATGTATTCACCCATTCCATTTCTAATTTGAATGAAGAATAGCACGACAAAACTCTCCATTTTTGTGTTTTTCTCCTATGTTTGTCTCTCTCATGGTATCAGAGCTATAGGTGTGTGAGGATGGGAACATTAGAAGAGGAATTGTATGGTCAAATTCCTAAGGAATAGACCTATGATTGTAGACACCCCATTTTGGCCACAACTGGCTTCCAACCAGACTTCAAACTGATTTCTACCAAACATTGCAAATTAAGCTTAGGAATCATTGAGCATCCCAATTTCGCCTAGACATCATTCATTAGCACTCAGAACCGTGTTCAGGCATCCCTATTTGGAGTATTATCTCGTACCCAACAATAACCTCCCACAGATTCATCTCCAGTCACTTTGTGACCTAACAACTGGCAGTTTGGCCTATGGACCCATTAAACGGGGCACTTGAACAATTTTTAAAAGAGCTAAAAGGCTAATCAAAATGAATCAACTAATTAAACCAGATTAAATGCTTAGCTAATTAATCCATTTGCAATCAATGAATATCTAAAAATAGAAATTCAAAGATTCAAAATGTCAATTGTTTTTGCGAGTTGTCAAGCATTTACAAAATATCTAACAAATATCTATTTTGTGAGCCATGCCTATTAATTGAAAATCATAATTACATGCCATCTCCTTAATTCAACTAGAGTTAACTTTAACTCACTTAGGGTTAGTTTGAACTCATTCCGTGCTTAAATCCTAACCTAACTCAACTTGGGTGAAAGTTGACTTTGGAGGCTATAAATACAAGGCCTTACCTATTGATCTTTAAGTTATTATGGTGTAAAGTTATTATGCTCAAATAGATGCAAGAAGCCTCTCTAATAGTGTTACCATGTCAATTTCATAAGCCAAGCTCAGCCAACCAACATTACCAAGGTGCCAAGGAGAGGTGGAGCAATGGAGCTTCATTGACAAAAATTTCTTGAGCACATAGTCGAGCAAGCCAATTCAACAAGCCATTTTGGAGCTACAAGGAAGGTAAGAAAATGATTTCTTTTGTTTTTTAGTTGTGTTTTCATTGTATTCTTGTTACATATGCTCTCCCTAGTGTCTAGACTAGAAGTGTTAAGTGTTAGTGTGTTTGTTTTGATTTGGTTTTATTGACTAGCACTATACTAGTCACCTCTCTATGGATTCCTTGTTGACATGATGGCACGCCCAGTGGGACCCGCACCCCACAAATTTCTTCCCACGACATTTTAGGACCTCTTTCTAACATTTTTCATGCCAATCTTAACTCGTTGACCAAAAAGTGAAAAATTGAAGCTCACAGACGTTAGACATGAAAGTGTGCTTTTGCTCTATGTAGTCATGTTATTGCAACTCCTAGTCACGTTATTACAACCCCTAGTTGCGTTATTGCAACCCCTAGTTACGTTTTTGCATGTCCAGGTGCATTTTGCATGCCCAATTGCATTTTTGCATGCCTAGGTGCATTTTTGCATGTCCAATTGCATTTTGCATCCCAGATGCATTTTTGCATGCCTAGTTGCATTTTTGCATGCCTAGTTGCAGTTTTGCATGCTCAGTTGTGATTTTGCATTCTCAATTGCGGTTTTGCATTGATAATTGTGTTTTTGCATTACCGGTTGCATTTTTGCAAGTCCTAGTGGCGGTTTGGTGATTCCAGTTGCATTATTGCACTATATAGTTGCGGTTTTGCACTAACAATTTGTTTTTCAAGCAGTTGCGATTTTGCAAGAAGGTTGTGATTTTGCTCTATGTATTTGTGGTATTGTACTATGTGAAAAACACAAACAAACCCAAGAGCTAAATTTCAATTGTCATTTGCTCACTTGCTTTTAGCTTCTAAGCACAAGGACCCCCTAACACTTGTTGCAAGACCCAAAGACCAAAGAAAGACGTTTTTAACACTCTAAGATTCAAATCACATTTACATTTGGTGTTGAAAAATTGTTTACTTGATTTGTTTTCATTTTTCAAACTTCACAACTCAAACAATGCCAAGGGGCTAAACTTCATATCATATTTCGCTTGGTGCTCTAAAAAATGAACTCACTCTAGTTAAGTGCTCATAAGAGCTTTTATTTTTGTGATTGTTGTGTGTTTGTTTCGCAAGCCAAGTGTAACGTGTATGCTCTCTCCCAATCCTCAAGAAACTTGGGTGGTCAAAAATGCTTCACTTTTTGCCTTTGCTTTGTCCAAATCGTGGAAGGAAAGTCGATAAGGCACTCCCCAAAATCCAAGTGATTTGGGTGATCCCAAAATGACCTTAAAATCCTACAATTTTTATTTCGTGCATCTTAACTTGTGGGCGGGAGTTCATCACCTCCCCACGAGTTCTCTAAGAAAGCGTTGACCCGAGAATTCATCTCCCAACATCATTTCAACCCCACTCCACGATAAGGGTATATAAATTGAGGTCGACTTACTGAGACATTTATTTGAGCAATTAAACAAGCTCCATTAGTAGAAGACTGCCTCGGAACGTAGGTTTAACTCGGACGTTGCACTACCCTAAATAATTGATGGATATAGTGGTTGTGAAAAGAAAAGACATTTTCACAACAAGCCAGTTAACGCGTATCCAAATGACGTATTGTGCCCTAGTGTTAACCACACATATGAGACCATTCAGAATGTACAAAAATTGATAGTTTTTACACAGCCACACTTGCCCTGGATATATTGTTAATGCAGAGCAAGTAATCTGAAGTTCCATGTTGTCGTACGAACTCTTGAAAGAGGAGGGGGCCTAAAAACCCTACTTTTCATGCACATTTAAATTTTTGGATTAAACATTATTTCCTCTCAAGATCAAGTATATAGATGGAATTTGACATTATGAAGCCACCTTGTCTGTTTTTACAATTAAGATGGTACACTTAGATGTTTTTATTGTTTTTCCTTTTTACTTTTATTGTCCATAACTGACCATTTAGCTAGGAGAAAATGTTGTTTCGAACATGAATCGGCCTTGAACAAACCCAAGATAACACCAAACACTGAAAAACCCTAAAAATCAGCTCCCAAAGGTGAAGTCGGCCCTCCAAAGAGTGATGTAAGCATGCTCAAATGATGCCCTAACTGTTGTAGAAGATGCCCTAGCTACTATAGATGATGCCTTAGCCGATATCGTTGATTCAACTGATGTCCCAACTGCATCAAATGATACTTTAACTGTTGTATATGATGCCCTAGCTGTATTCAATGATTTGTTGCTCAATCGTGACCCCTAAATGAAGCGACCCCTAAATGATTTGTTGCTCAATCTAATTACCAACGAAGGTTTTTGCCCTCAATGGTTGAAAGTATAAGCAAACTGATCAATTTATAAAAATATCAAATAATAGATATCACAAATGATCCCCTCCATCTCCTTTTATACCTTTTCCCACTTTAGACAACCACACTTGCTACAGATATATCGTCAATGCAGGGCGAGTAGTCCAAAGTTCCATGTTGTCGTATGAACTCTTGAGAGAAAAGGGGACCTAAAAACCCTGTTTTTCATGTGCATTTAAATTTTTGGATTAAACAACATTATTTCCTCTCAAGAGCAAGTATATAGACGAAATTTGATAGTATGAAGCCACTTTGTCAGTTTTTAGAATTAAGATGGTACACTTAGGCATTTTTGTTGTTTTTCATTTTTACTTTTATTGTCCATAACTGACCATCCAACTAAGAGAAAATGTCGCTTCGAACATGAATCGGCCTTGGACAAGCCCAAGATGACACCAACATTGAACAACCCTAAAAATCAGCTCCCAAAGGTGAAGTCAGCCCTCCAAAGGGTGATGTCAGCATGCTCAAATGATGCCCTAACTGTTGTAGATGATGCCCTAGCTACTATAGATGATGCCCTCGCTAATATGGATGATTCAACTGATGTTCTAATTGCATCAAATGATGCCTTAACTATTGTATATAATGCCCTACCTGTTGTAGATGATGCCCTCCTTGTATTCAATGATTTTTTGCTCAATCGTGGCACCTGAATGAAGCCACCAACAGAAGTTGAAGGTTTTTGTTTCCGAAATCTAATTGCCAAAGAAGGGTTTTGTCTTCAATAGTTGAAAGTATAAGCAAATTGATCAATTTATAAAAATATCAAATAATGGATGAATAATAGATATCACAAATGATCCCCTTGTTGAACACACTATCTACTGAGAGGGGGGGTGAATCAGTAGATAAGCTAAAGCTTTTTTTTTTTTTAACTTTTAAACAAGATACAGAATGTATATGCAATGTAAAGAACAAAAGCAGAGATTATACACACACACAAGAATGCTCAACACCAAATTTTTATGTGGAAACTCAAAGAGAAAAACTACAGTGAGAAACACTGCTAGAAACTAATGTTCTAATCCAGCGTCACAGAAAAGATGTCTCACAGACAAACCTCATTGGTTACATTCAAGAGCACCCACTCTAAGGAAGCACCAAATTTCTAACTGAGCACCAACTCAATTTTTCTGATGGCACCAACCTATCAGAGATATGAAGCTACAAATTCAGAATACAAAAGAGATTCAAAATGAACCTTGTTCAGTTTTTTTGTTTCAAGTCTTATCTGTAACTGCACCTTCACGTTATATGCCTTCTCGTCTTATCTGCCTCTATCACTTTGTGTCTGGATATCTTCTATTTTGACACACCTTAATCGCTTTGCCTTTTTACGTTGTCTGCATATGTCCTCACTCGACAATGTTGAGTTAACTCTCTAATTATTATTGCCGCAGCAGCAAAAAGACTCTTTTGAATGTTTTGTTCTTAGCATATATAGACAAATGCATCTTAGGTTTTTCTATCTGTAAAGTATTCACACTTCAATTGCTCTCAACCGGTTCAAGCTTCTGATCTACATTCAATGTGACTTTTACTTCGTGTCTCAATTCATGCTTCAAACGGCAACGTTCAAATGTCTTTACTATCTTTGGCATGTGCACTTCTACTGTTCTTAACTGCATCGTTTCCTCGATCAATTAGATTGATTAATCTCAAGCTCCATGAAGAGATATCAAGTTCATCCCCTATTCCAGTTGTTCCTTTACAGATAGTTAGAACACATTAAATGCGGGCTTTTTATTTCTTTTGTCGCGCCAAGTTCACGTTCTTTTCTTTGTTGGATCTTTCCTTATGACCTCTTGACATTTGTCAAATGTGCGTGCACTCGAAGGGTAATCTGGCTTTGCTTCGCACCATTGGATCTAATGCACCGATCAAGCATGAGTCGTTGATCTTTTTAAAGCAGCGTGTCTTTTAATTCTTGCTTTGTCATTAACCATCGAGCTTCTTTTTCTTCCCTTTTCTCATCTCGCTGCTTTCTATATGACGGGTTCACTTCCGCTCCTTTCGATTGTCCTCGATATGCTCGATCTTTACCCTTTCTATTGTGCGTTAAACTTCGGCATGTTGACATGATCTTATATTCTTCGACCTTCTTGTAACGCTCCTTGCACCATCGATCCTTGTAGACTTGCTCGTCTTTTAACCTTGATTTAATTCTTTCGCAAGGTTCCTTTATACAAATTGTTGCAGGCCTTTGTGTCTTCGAGACAATTTTCGCAGACTTTTTGTCCGGGTCCATTTCATCCTGAAGTGTCCTCCAATTTCTTCGAAAGAATTCGTCATTGGCTTCTATTCGGAAGTGTCCTTCGGAAATCTTCCAACGGTCCTCATACCCTTCGGATTCTCTGCAATCTACCCTTCGGCTTTTCTGCAAGTGTCCACATACCCTTTGCAACGTTCAAAAGATACCCTTTGGACTTATTGAAAAGGTCCACTTGCCCTTTAGAATGTTCAAAAGATACCCTTCGGACTTTCTGAAATACGCTTCGAATTTTTGTTAAGGGTAAATTTTCCGAAAAGGACTTGACAATTTTTCCAAAATAATTGTCCTTGCCACTTTTTTCGAAAGAATTCCTCCGAAGGAATTCTTCAAGACTATTTTAGGTTTTCCATCCTTTTTGACTTATGTACTTAAGAGAAGCCAAGCCACTCAGAAATCCCAATTGCCTCTTCTAGACCCTTTCACGTTTTTGACATTACTTGACTTATCAACTTGAGAAGTAACATGCTTGCAAATCCCCGATTACCTCTTTGCTGGACCCTTTCGGGTTTTCCACATTGCTTAGCTTATAAACATAGGAGAAGTAAAGCTATCCTGGAAACCCAATAACCTCCTCTTAGACCAACTCGGGTTCTTATCATTGCTTGACTTATAAAACATAAAGAAGTAAAGTCGTTCCAGAATCCCGACCAAGTAAAGTCACTTCAAAACCCCGAACAACTCCTCTAGACCACTTCGGGTTTTCGACTTTGCTTTACTTATAAACATGTAGTAAAGTCGTTCCATAAACCCGACCAACTTTATTAGACCAGTTCGGAGTTTCGAGACTGCTTTACTTATTTTATAAGAGCACTTCACAAACCCGATTTACTCAAGTCTGCTCAACTCAACCTTTGGCATTAATGTATGCTCAAATTCAATCTCAATGACATCAACCTTTGACATCAATGACAATTCCATGCTGCCTTAGACGGGAATGACAATTCTTCAGTCTTCAAACTGCTTTCTGAATCATGATATTCAAACCGTCAACTGTCTCTTTGCTCAAATTGCCAACACCCCTCCATCTCCTTTTATATCTTTTCCCACTCAAACTCCAAACGTAATTTATTTCAATAATAAAACATACGTTGCTGACATTATTCTTTGGCCACTTGGTCATACTATTAGATTTACTTTAAAGTATTTAAGAATACTTTTTATTTTAATAATAATATTAATATTAAGTTGTCCAAAAGATTAGAAATGACCGGGCCCAACTTAAATAATATTATTAATTATTTTAATCTAGAAAAGAGGGCATTACATAGAAATATTGTAGGAAGAGGTCGGCATGGTTAGAGAGAAAGAGGAAAGATGGAAAGGCTAATTTGGTTGATGAAAAGTAAAGTTCCTTATCGGTATCCTAATGTAATAATTCATTGTTTTATAATTGGCTCTTTGATTAAGGTTTTAGTAGTCATATGACTAACTGGCATGATTGGTTTGTAAATTTTATTGAAGACTTGAGTAGGGAAAATTCAGTGACATTTGGTGATGGCAGGTCACATTCACATACCAAAATGTCCTTTATATTTTTGTTTTCACTAAGAACTTGTTTATTAGTTAAATCACTATTTACAAGCACTTGGAGATTGTATTTTTAGATGATAAGTGTCTAGTTAAGGATAACAGTAGTGGTAAAGTCCTTGCCAAGGGGATTAGAGAGTATAGTCTTTATATATTTGAGATTGCTAATACATCAAAAATTTATGCTTTGGCTACATCCAATTCAAAGTTGGGAATTTGACACCAAAGGGATGGACACCAGAGTGGAATCTCTCTCTTTGCTTAGGAAAAACAATATGTTCGCTGGTTTTCCTTCATTTCAGATTGAAAATAGACATGTTCAGAGTATTTGGAGAGAAAAAACAAAAGGGAAGCATTCCCAAAGGAAATGGTATGGAGGGCCACCTGTTGTTTTGATTTGGTGCATGTAGATGTTTGTAGTCTAATGAAGGTAAAAATCTCTAGCAAAGTAAAGAGGTAAAATCTATATCTAGTGCTTTGTTCTTTGTTGATGTTGCAGTAGGAGGATGTGGGTGAATTTTCTCAAACACAAGAGAGAGGTGTTTGAGAAATTCAAGCAATTTTAAATGACTATAAAGGTTGAATACATGCATAACAAATGCAACAAAAGCAAAAATGAGATGATTGCCTCCAACTGCATTTGCAGTGTCAACCTTGTAGTTGCAAATCAGGTATTTAAACCCAAGTTTGTCAAGATTAATGATCTTTTGCATATTGTATGTTTCTAAAGAACCTTGTTCGGCCAATTGTGTAACATTGCAAAACCTCAAAATGCAAAGATCACATTGTCTACCTAGGCATCTTAATGGTAATGGGTGTAGCAAGCATGCAATATACTACATGAGTATTTTGGATAAATCTATAACCAATGTAATTATGGACATAGAATCAAGTGTCAAAATGTTGTCAGAGTCTTACATGTAGATTAGACAAGCCTACTTTGTGGCCATGCAAGTTTAAATTGAGGATGGTAGATTAGTTCAAAATAGAACCTTTGGGGATCTTGGCCTCTTAAAAAGTGCAGATTGGAAGTCGAGTCTTCATCAAGATTATTTTTTTAATTTCTTTATTGAGAGCTACCCATGGTGCTTTGTAATGAAATTACTTAAATAATTCACATCAATGGAATAATAGATCACAGAAATATCAGCAGAATAAGCAAATCCACAACAATAATTGACGAAAGAGCAAAATACTAGATAAATATGACTAAACCACTTCTTGGGGGCAACCTCCACAACAATGCAATAAGAACAAAATTCGCAAGATGATCTCTAAAGACTAACCACTACCTCTTATATATACTCTACTTAAGCCATGGTTATTCCATAGGCCAACCCTACTAACAATATAAGAACATAAAAAAATGTGAGCAGATAATATGAAAGGTTATGTAAGCCAAAAATCAGCCACACATATCCCTAAACATACTATAGGTTAAGGGCGTAGCATGCTTTCTAATATTGTCAATGGCTATGTTAATTACTAGGTAGAAAATGACTAGAAGCAAGGTTGTCTAGCAAAAAAAAATAAAAAATAGAAGGGAAAACATTTTGGTGTTGATTTGAAGATGTAAACAGTAAATTAGAAGCCAATATCCTTCGACTCTAATGATACAAATGAGAATACGGATGGAAAAGAAACTATCTTATAGAGGAAGGCATAGTACATTTAAAATATAGTTCAAATGATGAATTTCAATCTAATTGTGGATTGTGTTGTATTGGAAACACGAAGCCTATGAAGTCTTCTTACCCTCTTGTTTTTGCATATAAGTAGAAGATAATGAAGAAAAAAGAAACAACAAAAATGATCTAGAGTACTTTGTCGCTGTCAACAATCCAAAGGGGGGGTACTTTGCATTGGAAAAGCATTGCTCCCAGGAATAGCCATACTCCTTATTTCACCAAGGACAAGTATTTTGGAAGTTCCCCAATGTATTATAAAAAGCATTTACAATGTCCTACTCATCAACGGACACAATGATGATGGTCTATGCATCAATGTCCAACCAAAGATTATGAGGGAGATGATTTGTATTTTTGAGGCCACTGAAGGAAAAAAGGGGAGGATGTAGAGAACCATAGTAGAGATTGGGGACATCTCTTCCCCTCCTCCTGAACCTTCAGCAAATAATATCGTTTCTAGGATTTGTATGGGTTCTTCTCGTCTAGCTAGTATTAGATTAGGATCATATTTTGTCCCTTGTTCTACGCCCAATGCTCAATCCTCTCTTGAAAGCATTAGTTGGAATAAGGACAAGCACAAGCAAGGAAAGTAATCTCAATTTATTTTTTCTCTTTTTGGACATAAAATTCAGTATGGCAAGGTTTCTTTATTGGCCAATGCTAGGTGACAATTTTACCGTTTGTGGGGTTCGAAGTCCCTAGTGTTGATGATTTAAGTAGGTTGATGTTAGATTAATCATTATCAAATGTGGGTTAGTTGGTTGATAAGATACACTCGAGTCAATATGGAGAAAGACAGACGGGGCATTGAGAAATCGGACATTCCTTAGCTTTCCTTCATCCTAGGGTGTTGTTTTCCCGAAATCCATTGATGATTCCTATAAAATTTAGTGCATATTTTTTATGTAACCTATGGGTGGAGGTGGGCATCAAAAATGTTGTACACATGGTCGCGAAAATTACTGCTAATTATTTGGTTGCAGGAAGACTTATAGAGAAATGGCCTTAAAGTTTCCAGCATTCCTTTTGTAGTCCATTGCCTTGATCTAATGTTCAAGGACATTGAGAAAATATTTTTTATCAAACCTATAATGAAGAAAGTAAATATCATAACCAAATACATCAAAAACCACACTTGAATCGTCAATTTGATGCAGACGTCCATGGAAAAAAAGGAACTTATTAGACCAGGGATCACCAAATTTGCCACAATTTCATTACCTTGTAATACCAATATGAGGCAAAATAGAATCTCAATAATTTGTTTTTTAGTAAGGAGTAGACGACTTCCACCTATAAGGGTAATTTCGATATGATTGATCTTGTAGAGTGTGAAATTGATTTTTTATTTTTTTAAGAAAAAATATTGAGATCATAAAAGTGAAAGATGATGTTTTGCGTCGTTTTGCCTTCGTCATTTTCTACGTCTAGTTTTATATTTTCCAAAAAAAAAAAAATAGTTAGGTTAAAGGGGGAATTTTTTGAACTAGGGTCCCCAAACCCTAGGAGAAGTACCAATTGAAGAGAGACCAAGGTCTACCAAAGACCAAACAAGCCTAGAAACAACCAAAATATAGCCCAAAAACCAACAAAGAACAACTAGAGAAACCAGGGCCTAGTCTAAGTCTAAACTACCAGAAACATCCTCCCAACAAGTTTTCATCTTTTTAAGGTTTGTATCGATTTGAAACAAAAAATTGTCTTTATACATGACGTTTTGGGAACCATTGCACTGACCCTGCTTACCTTTCCCTTTGCCAATGAACTTGGGCTCAAATAGCTCTCCAAGGTGGGCTCGCGGATTTTCAACATTCTAAATGCCCTCATACATAGCAACCTTGCTGCAATTCACTAAAAAACCGATATTGTTATAAGTTTTTCATTCCCCTGTTCTAAAATCTCCACCCTGAATAAGAGACTCTGAAGTTGTTGATCATCCTCCCTGGCCGAATAAATTTGATTCAACCTTATGTTTTCCTACTGCAAGGAATTCACCTTACCTTTAAGCTCCGTAATCTCTCTCATAAACCAACACATTATAGATTTTTGAAGGTCTAGTTCTTCAACTATCTTATCTGAGTTCTCCTTGCCCTTAAGAGAAGTCACCAAATTATTGAAAGTCTCATCCTGATCCTTCGGTTGCTTGTTCTCAGAAATCTCCTTTATTAGTGGGAACATCTTTAGACACACCTTCTGCATCCTCTGAAAAAAAAAATTGAGCCGAATTGTTTCCCTAGTCTACATCCTTCCGGCCCTCCCCTAAAACATCTCTAATATCGTCAACATCAATATAATCCCCAGCGGAATCTCCCATTTTTCTTTGCATGTCCTGTTTCCCTTGACTAATCCCTGTAGGCTTTGAAGCACTTCAAAGACGTTTCTTGATATTCTCCTGCGGCTTCGGATTCCTTCTTTCAACATCCTTGGTCCTATTCTCCACAGGGTTCTTATTGGTCTCTGAAACCCTGCTCGAACTCCCAAGGTATTCCACACTTGTTTAATTTTTCTAATGTCAACAGGAGCATCCTCTATGTCTTCCTTCTAGGGCTGAGTAAGGTATGGGTATTTTCCAATCTTATATCCCCCTAAGTAACTTGAAAAACGTAATTTCTATATGTGACATAGTCTTTGGTCAAAGCAAGGAGAGTGAATACCATCCTATATGAGACGTCATAGACAATGGATGACCCAATCAGCTCCTTAGGCCAATCCATGCAACTAGGTATCCTTGAACCCAAGTTTATATTTTGATCAGTCCTACATTGCTAATGAAGAGATTCTAATAGATATTCTACAAAGATTAGAGAAACAATGCAAAAAGAGTTGCAACTCTATTAGAGGAGAGAGGGAAAACTCTGCTTTTAAAATGGTAATTGGAAGAAGGGAGAACATGCAACCATGTAATTTTTTAAAATACTTTGATTTCGCCTAGTATTTTTTGTCTTTCATTGACTTTTATATTTTTATTTATACAAAGTTATTTAAAATTTCTTCTTCTAGATGTATTGTGGAAGGATTATGGCATCAAGGCACCTAATCCTCAAAATACTGTCATTTGGATTTAAGCCAACTATTCTGGGTGCAAGCTCAATTGGAGTTTGTTGGATAACACACTCCAATAAGCACAACAGATTGACACAGAAGAGGCTGAATGATTTGTCAGTTTTATGCTACAATCTTCACTACACTATAAACAATTGGCGGGGACCACATTGTGCCCATTTACTTGGATTGAGACAGATCCACAATGACATTGGATCGGCAATACTACAAAAACCATCTTTACAAGTAGACCAGGCATAGTTGGAGTTAAAGGCATTGGCCATGGGGAGCAAGAGGCACAAGCATAGGAAGAGAGAAAGAATACTGCTTCCAATTCTAGGACGTTACAGCCTAAGATGGTTGGGAGCAACTGGTGGGCTTAGTGTGTCCTCTCTTGCATAGTATATACTATAGTGTATTATATGCTTTTGATGCAATGGATATCATAATCCATGAATTTTGTACTATGTAATCAGTTTTTGAACTTTAAAAGAAATGCAAACCTTCTCTGCTTCATATGCAATGACATTAACAATTACTTAATTACATTTTGATAGATAATATGTATGTTAGCATGTAATTGATTCTATTTGTATGTCATTGACATTATTTTTATTGTGGGATGAAATAAAACATTTATTTTTGTGGAATTTTCTAAATTTTAGATTTTTTTAATTTGTTGAGATTTTTTCTGAGTTTGAGTCCAAGCCCAACAAGATCTGTGGAGCCTGAGCAAAGTCCAAGTTACATTACTATCAAAGAGATAATTTTGGAAATGCACAAATATCTGCATAATAAACACTTAAAAGGAGAACAAATTTTAAACTAGGTGTCGTATTAGAGTATTACAGCCACAGAGATCAAATCTGTTAAGTTTTAAATGTTGCAGCTGGGACATTTTAGAATTCATGAGATCATGTCTAATAGGGCAGCCCAAAGAAATGCTTTAGATCCCAAAATACAAAAAAGTTCAATCAATGGATCAAAGTTGAAACTTTATTGATTTCAAAATTCCCCACAAGGCATTAAATATATAGATGGTTTATCTACCCATGAAGATATTAGTGTCTCCAAAAACACATAAATGTGCAATAAGGGGAGTACCTTTTTTTAAAGTGACATTCAAAGGTCTGAAGAATCAAATATTGACAATGTTGTTTACAAGAAAGGAATTAAGTAAAGGATCAAATAAATTATAATAAAGGACAAAGAAAAGTCAAATGATATGTTGCCAATTATAATACAAGTAACTCCTTTTCTAATTATGAGTTTCCATGAGGCAATATGAATTCCATTTGAATTTTTTTTAATTCCACGCCCCATCACTGTGGTGTAAATTGCAAAGGCAAAATAAAAGACCTTATAACAATAGGAGGAATCGGAATAGAGCTGATGTAATTCAAGGAACCAAAGAGAACTACTGAAACCCCAACTCCAAACCACGGAAGAATCTAGATCTACGCCCAAGTGTCAAATCAGACTTTTCCGAGTGAAAACTTTTAAGGATTTCACTGTTGTCAAAAGTTAAATTAGTTAGGTGTTGAAGAATTAACGATTCATATGTTTTATCTTCTGCAATTTCTAACATGATGTGTGGATAATTGGTGTCTGAAAAGGACTTTTCATTTATGGACTAGCAATGGGCCCTACATCAAATCAATCCCATATCGTAATGTTTCCCACAACCCCCAATATAGGTTGAAAGTAAAAGAGGTTAATATACAATGTTTGCTTTCAACTAGTAGCATTTTCCTTTCAAACCCTTGATGTTAAGTTTGAATATAAGCTATCGTACTATAATTATATTTTGGCTTTACATCGATATAGCAACAAAACAGATAATTATAACAACTATGCATGTCTTCAAAACAAAAAAGAAGTGTGTGTTAATCTGTCAAAATGTTTAAATTAGGGGGTTCCTTGGGATTATTTGAGTGTTTCCTTAAGATTTTGGTCTTCTCAAGAGGCCTCAGAAGATTTCTTGGATAGTTCTTCAAATGCTTCCCAATGGGTTCCTAAAATCACCAAAAGTATCTCCAAGGGTTCATCAAGATACCCGGTGGTTCACTAAGTGTGTAATCCTTTAATCACATATGATAAATTATTCATATGAGTATAGTTATGCTAGCCAATATGTAATGAAGGTAGGAACAGTTTATTCCCAAACCTGGAACCTATATACTAGCAATCATGTATACTATATATGCCATTCAGTTTTCTTGTTATGATCAGAGTGAAAGCGACAAATATGTGCAGAGATGCGAATCCAACGTGTGGTTTAAAATCCCACCAAGTGATACCTGCAACATTCACTTGTCAATTGAATAATACAAAATCTCGTTGTGTGTATAACTGTTTCATATTTCGTGTTCTAAGTGATTTTTTTGTGGTGTTCTATTATGAATCTGATGTGACTGTGATCTGAAAAAATGATTCAAAGAGCACGTTCATCTTTATCAGCCCTACTTAACTATGTGGCCAAAGTAATTTCTAAATACCGGGTTTAAGTTTATTGAGGTTTGTATGCCTAATGTGGCAAACCCTGTAACCCTTTCATAGGTTTTCCAATTAAGTCTATGTCATGTCCCTTTTTTCAAATAAAGTAAAAAATAATAAAATTAATATTTTAAGTTGTCTGAGTGACTTACTTTTTATTTTATTAAAAAAATGACAACTTAATATTACTTTATTATTATTAGAAATAAATAAAATGGTGAGAAAAGGGAAAAGTGAAAATAAAAGAAAAGGGTAAAAGTGAAAAGTAAAACCCTGACCCTAAAAATGACAAATAAGTCTATATATTGAGAGTTCTCTCTCATTTGTATCCATTCAAGTTTATGATCAAATATATTTTTTCAATTTGTTGAGCCTTCAAGTTCATCACTTTTCAACATAATGACGAAAACCCTTATAGTTGGTACGAGTTGTGAGGACAAAAACCCTCACCATTTAGATTTAGGTTTCAGGACGAAAACCGTCTTACCCATTGAAGTGATTCTATATAGGGATCTCAATTGTGCAGAGAAATCCATTTATTTTCAGATTTCAATTGGCTGCAAAATACTATCAACTTCCAAAATTTTCGTGAGGGTTTGTTGGTTCAGCAAATTAGATTTTTATGCCAAACAAAAACTGTCTTACCCTAGGGTTTGGTCATTGTACCATTTAGGGATTGTTGCATTGTAGGGGAGTTTATGGTTCTGTAATTTGGTGTCCAGCCTATCGTACCTTCATCTACAGTTGTCATCTCATTAAAATCAATCAACAAATCTTGGCATGAGTTATACTATACAACGTTGCCCTTTGCAAGCATTCATTCAGATCGGTACAGCCATCATGTTGTAGGAAAAATCAGACTGTAATGATTTAATTTATCAAAACTAATTCTTTCTGCATCATAGGGTTTGGTTGGGAAACATTCCGCAGTCTATTGAAATTGTTTTTCAGCATTACTTTATTTAATCATTGACTAAAATAAAGATTACAATTTAGGTTTTCAGTATTAAGTGTTGCATGTGCTAGTCTAGCATTTGCATGTGAACATAAACATCAAAATTCAGAAATTTACCAGAAAAGGTTTATAAAAAATCTGAAATTGGTGTTTTTGTCCAAAAAGAGACATTCCAGTGGTATCAAAGCAGTGATCTTGCCAGCTTGTGAATCATGACGACAGTGCAAGAATCCATGTTAGAGATGTTGCAAGCTATGCACGAATATCAAAAGGATCTAAAAGCATGGATAGAAATAAAGATGGAAAAGTCAAAATATGAGCCTCCAAAATCTACAAAGAATCAAAAGGAATTCAGCATGCAAGTCAAAGGTAAGGAGATCTTATCTAAAAATGAACCAGAGAATGTGTTGAAAAGAATCTAACCACATTGTAAACAAGTGCAGAAGATGTAATGAATACCCAAAAAAGATGTGATGAATGGCTAAGAAGAACTAAGAAAGCTAAGTTGATAGCCACTTAAGCAAAACAAAACCTACAAAAAAATAAGGTAAAAAATTATCCAATTGTAATGCTGGAGCATGAAGAAAAATCAGGTTTTCAAGAATTTGGGGAGGATTTTTTGGTTAATGCCAAATTTCCAAGTCTTCAATATAGTAGAGTTTATGCAAATTTCTCGAAGGCATTGAAAGAAGAAGATAAGCTTTTGGATCATTCATATGACATCTCAAATTATGAAAGGAATGTTTCAAATCAAGAATTTTATGAGGTTGAGTTCCAAGAACACCTCATTGAGAGGCATGCACATGAGAAAAGGACCTCACCGGATACTAATGTTGGTTTTTCGCTGGCTGGAATTTTCAGATCAGCGACTAATCGCAAGCAATTTGATCATCTTCATGATGATAGCAAGAAGCATGAAAGTGTTGATTTTAGCAAAACTTTGTGGCAAGACTCGTCATCATAGGAAGTACCAAAAGATTGGTAAAAAGATGAAGGGTAGAAAATGGAAAGAGGATCTTTTCTCTCAAATCCAAGATTGTCCATGTAGGATCGTGTGAAAACCTGATGTTACAAACAAAGAGCTACAAAAAAAAGATATTGAGAAACACATTAAGGCTGAAATGACATGCATAAAGGTATCTGAAGAAATAGCCAAGACTTCAGAAGCATTAACTCTTAATGCAAACAACGATTTATATGAAGATCAAATCAAAGTAGTGCAACAAAAGCGGAATGAAGAGATTATTCTCCATGAAGAAAAGTTTCCAAGAAAGCTAGAAGTTGAAGATACAGACTTCGGCACAACTGAGAAATTTTATAGGGAATTAAAGATCAACAAGCAAAGCTACTTCAGGTGCTCACATTAGAATGGGAATCAAAAAGAACGATTTGGGATCCAGGTATTTGCAGAATGGTTCAGGGATTGCTTGAGGACAAGCAATCTTTGGCAAGGGCGGGTTGTCATGTCCCCATTTTCAAATAAAATAAAATTTTATATTTTCAGTTGTCTAAGTGACTTTTTATTTTATTAAAAAAGTAACAACTTAATATTACTTTATTATCATTAGAAATAAAGATAGAAGAAAAGTGTAAATAAAAGAAAAGGGTAAAAGTTAAAAGCAAAACCATAACCCTAAAGTGACAATTGAGTCTATATATTGAGATTTCTCGCTCATTTGCATCCATTCAAGTTTATGATAAAATATATTTTCTCAATTTGTTGAGCCTTCCAATTCATCAATTTTTAGTATAAAGACAAAAACCTTTCTGGTTGGTACGAGTTGTGAGGATGAAAACACTCACCATTCAGATCTAGGTTTGAGGATGAAAACACTCTTACCCATTGAGGTGATTCCATACAAAGATCTCAATTGTACAGACAAATTCAATTATTGTCAGATTTTAGTTGGCTGCAAGGCACTATCAATTTTCAAAAAAAATCATGAGGGTTTGTTGGATTAACAAATCAAAGTTTTATGCCAAACAAAAGCTAGCGTACCCTAGGGTTTCGTCATTGTACCATTGAGGGACTGTTGCACGGCAAATCACAACCTTGGGACTGCTACTGTGCAAGGCTTGGTGAAGGGTTTTGAGGGAGTTTATGCCACTGTAATTTTGTGTCCAACCTCCCGTACCTTCATATATAGTTGTCAAATGTTAAAATCAATCAACAGATCCTATTGTGAGTTGTACTATACAATGTTGACCTTTGCGAGCACTCATTCGAATCAATACAGCCATCTTGATGTAAGAAAAATCAGACTGTAAGGGTTTCATTTATCAAAATTTATTCTTTCTACATCCTAGGGTTTGGTTGGGAAACATTCAACAGTATATTGAAATTGTTTTCAACATTATTTTATGTAACCATTGATTGAAATAAAAATTACAATTTGGGTTTTCAATATTAAGTGTTGCATGTGGTAGTCTAGTATTTGCATGTGTATATAAAAATTAGAATTCAGAAATTTACCAAAAAGGGTTTATAGAAAAATCCACAATTGTTGTTTTTGTCCAAAAAGGGCCATTCCAGTCTAAGGCTTGGAGATTAGCCTACATTTGGATATTTTCAAATGTTTTGAGCTATGAATGTCGAAGTGGGCCACAATCAAGGATTAATCTGGATAGGATCGAATGTATGAAGAATTTGTTTGTGTGGTAGCGAAATTAAACATGAGCAAGAAGAAGAAAATTGCAACACAATAGTAAGCACGAGAATATCGTCAATACATAGAGCTCAAAGAAATTCGCACTTTCAACACCTGAAAAGGAGTTGTCCGCTAAAAATTATGGAAGTTTGAATTTTCCTTGCTTGCAAAAATAATGATCTCCACTTTGCATAAATTTTTGATATGCAAAAAGTTTGGCCAACTTTTGTGAGGAAAAGTTACTCCAATTTCTCAATGAATTGTGTCACAATTATCGGGTTTAAATTTGACGTCCTCTAGACCGTCATCGAAGTTTTGGAGCGTCCTCACAGTGGTCAAGATTTTATATCGGAGTTGCAGTCAAAGATTGCAGTTGTCAAAAATATCCACCCTCCTTGTAGTCGGAGTTGAGGACTACATAGCCAAAAGCCCTGATGTCAAGATTGGGGACCCTCCCTATAGTCGGAGAAAGGTGTCAGACTTGCAATGGAGGTCTGCAATCGTTGGAGTTATTGACTGCTCTAGCAGTGAATATCCCTGATGCTAGGATTTTGCCCTGCTCCAACAGTCAATATTCCCGATGTTGGGGTTTCAACCTGCTCCGACCGTCAAAAGTCTCGATGTCGGGATTTTAGACTGTTTCATCAGTCGATAATCAGGATGTCGGGGTTGTGGACTGCCCCAGTAGTCAATAGCCCTGATGCCAGAGCTTTTTGTCGGAGATGCCGCTGAGCTACACAATCGTCAAGAATTTGGACGCTGTCGGCAATGACAAAAATTCTGCCATCGAAACTCTTAACATCGGATGCAAGTGGGGTCTTCGTAGGTGTTGAAGAAGATGATGGTTCTTGCAGTGTTCGAAAAGCTAGAGTTTTCGACAGCGCAGGGAAGGCGCGAAACTCCGATAGGCGCTGAGAAGATTCAAAGTTCTGATAATATGCACAAGTACAAAAAATCCACCTATCACAAAATCCCCAAATTTGGTACACCTCTTGAAAATCCATCAAGGATCCACTAAGGATCTCCAAAAACCCAGAAAAACCCAAAAATGGATTTTCCCTTGGAGAACCTAATTGTGTGGATTTGCACAAAATCACTGAAAAAATCCTGAAACCCTCCAAAAATGGCAAAAAATAATTGTCATGAAACTAGGTCATGGTTACAACCAATCCTAGGGTTTTGACACCTTTTGAATCCAATAGCACATGCCATTTTGTATGAAAACCTACCAGATAAAATATGATCAACAAGAGACACCTTTCTCTTGTTTTTCTGAATTTAGATCAGCAGAGGACCCCAAAAGAAGAGCAAAATCTGGGAAAGAATGTATCTTCAATATCTAAGTCAATGAACGACATATCTGTGACATGCAAGCAGAAACTCAAGATTTCACAACAGGGACAATGGCATTTGTCTACTAGAAAAATTTTGATACCATGCTGGAGTGGAACACAATCAAAGATCAGTCTGGATAGGATCGAATAAACAAAGAATTTCCCTGTATGTAGTAGCGAAATCAAACATGAGTCAGAAGAAGAAAATTGCATCACAACAGTAAAAACCTCATTAATTCATTCGCCATAAAAGATTTAGAAAGGTACATTATATAGATAAAAGATAAACATGTCCTCACATTCTCATAAATGTGAGATTATCTTTCACAATGACCTAAAAAGACATCTAAGCAAGCTAAACAACATGTGTAGGAAAAAATCATTAAATAGAATAAAAACCTACACTAACAGACTCTTTCGACTTGATTCCATGCTTCTTATTGTATCAATACATATTTTTAAATTGCTAAGTAGACTGTAGAATAATATTGGAGCTAATCCTTAGAGAAGAATTTATAGTTTTGCATAGTTTGTTTTTGGAGTCCTTATCTTGGTTGTTCCCACAAAGCTAAGGGAAGGAAGAAAAGGGAACATGAAGGGGGGCTAATCTATGAACAAGAAAGGTAAAAAAGTACTTAAATGTTCTAATTTTACGTTGAGTTTGCAAAAATGTACTTTTGATCTTATGGTCACTTAAGTTGGGGTCATGGGAGCCTAAACTCTCAATAAGGTGAGTTTTAAAAAGATAAAACGCTTATGTTTTGAAAGGATACAACCCTCCAACTTGGGCACCATCTTTGGAGGTTGGTTATAAAAGCAAAAAAAGGAATCTTGTGAATGTTGTGTTGAATATTGATTTTGAAATTTAGATCAAGTATGTCAAGATTGATTATCACCTCTTAAGGATGAAAACCTTCAAGAAGTGTCAAGGGTTTAGGGACGAAAACCTCCATTCCTTCTACCTGGGCAACTCTATTCAAGAGTTGTAAGTAAACTTCAAAATTGCATGTGTACATGCAAGTGGATCTACAAAAGTGTTTTTGGACCCCACTTTCACTAAAGAAATATTGCAAATCTTATCGAAAGTTGGTTTTTGATAATTTTATAGGTTTTGCAGAAGGGTGAATCATCTTGAGAGCTTGTTCGTGGTACGGAAGATCATTCCAAGGTGTGGCAACTTGCCTAGGGAGTTGGGCAAGCCACTTGGAGGGGTCGTTGGAGCCAAGGAGGGTTGCATAACATTCTATTGAATTTTCCAGCTAGGGCAACTTGATTGAAGGGCAGATTTTGGGAAATTTGACGCTGATTTGGAGTGTTTGCGGACTATAAAATATTGCAAATGCTTTATACTAATTTTCCAGCTTGGACAACTTGCCCTAAGAGTCCTTTGGAGGCCATTTTGAGGATTTTGGTGAGTAAAATAATATGATTTATTTCCTATATTTTTTTGAGGTAGGGCAAACCAGATGGGAAAGAAATTGAGCATCTTCGAAAGGTTTTCAGACTCCGTTTGACAAAGTACAAATTGTTATACTATTTATTATTTTTGTGGCAAATTATCATAAGGGTTTGAAAGAATTTGAAAGGGAAAGACTAGGGTTTCATTTTTTAAAAAGTCGGGCGATTCACTTGTGGAGGGTGTGCAAGAGTTTAGGTTGCCTTATTTGACCCCAAACAAGAGACCATAAATTATTCATAACATTTGTGATTTTTAAAATATTTTTTCAGCGGATTTTGGCATGAATACAAGTCTGAATTTTGGAGTTATTACATGATATTTGTTCCTATATGTGACGACTTGGTTGTAGGAAAAAATGATCATGTTTAGGCTCTAACATTGGCCAATTTGACATAATATGGATGTTGAAATTTGTCTACAATTTATCTTCCGTTGTAGAGAGTTTTTTGGAGTGGATTTGGTGACAAGAAGTGGATATTAAAATCAGTTTTGGGGCGTTGGTGGTTTGGAGGGATAAAACACATCAATTTAGCTCCTTTTTCTCTTTCCGTGTGAGCCATTGTGGACTAAATCTCATATGGTATTTTTAAATTTGTTTTCGAACATTTGGAAGTGTGAGATTTTCAGTTTGGTGATGTATATTCAGCTCTAGGGTTGGTTGGTTTTAAATTTTTAGAATTCAATTTTGTTTGGGTTTGTTAAGGGTTCGCTGAAAAACCCTCTTTTTTCATCATTGTCACAATTTAGGGGCATTACAATGGTATCAGAGCCATATCTTGGCTATTCTGTGGGGTGAAGGGTTGATACATGAGTGGCAACAAAGAGGTTAAGTATTATTTGAGTAGCAGGAGGGAAGTAGGGCTTCCACCAGTGGGTTCACTTGAGCAGGATCGAGCTATGGGTGACATGGAGCACCAGGAGACAGAGAGTGAGAGGAGAGACAGGTTGGCCGAGGAGAGGTTAGAGAAGTATTCTCAAACTCGAGAGGATGACAACAGTGATGGAGAGGTTTCTTTGTTCCCTCAATGAGATGGGTGGCTTGAAGCCACTTAATGGACATAGCGGTGCCTCAGGGAGCAGACCAGGTGCACATACCCGGCCTTTGGGGAATGGGGCATCTACACATAGACCCACACAGCCTACATTCATTCAAAGGGAGGCGCCCACACCAGCAAGGGAGGGGTTACTCAACCCATGCAAGGAGTTAGAGAGGGAAATGGATGAGTATGTCACCTTATCTACGACAATTAGGGAGGCTATGACATTTTTCGAGTTTTCATCTTGGAAACAAGGACAAAGTGGGCCCAGGATCAGCCAGACGCAGAGGAGCAGCCAGGGAGATCTCCATCATGCATTGGAGAAGTTATCTCTCTCTATTTTTGATGGGTCACAGAGGAGCTTAGCTAAGGCATGGATTCAGAAGGTGGATACCTTCTTTTCGTTTCGACCTATAACAAAGGGAGAGGCCGTTCAGTTCGCCACCTTGCATTTAGAGGGAGCAGTGCACGATTGGTGGTATCATGGTTTGATTACACAATGGCATCAGCTCATACACTCCTATGAGGAGTTCAGCAGGAGGTTGATCGAGAGGTTCAATAGATCAAATCCTAAGCTTCACTTTCGTGATTTAGCTCAATTGAGATAGGGGGATTCAGTGGACGATTACGTCACAGAGTTTTAGAGACTTCCAGTCATGGTGACTGATATTATTTCAGATAAGAGATTGGTAGTACTATTCATAGAGGGTTTGGTTGACTCCCTTAGGGGATTGGTCAAGGCTTTTGATCCACCTTCACTGAGAAAGGCCATTTAGAAGGCCTATGGTTTCGAGTCTTCTACTCCGAGGGGCATATTTTCACCTGTGGGATAGCTAAAGAGTACCTTTTTCGCACCTACTAGGCAGCAGAGAGGTGGTGGTTTGGGGCAGCCCAAGAGTAGCTTTGCAAGACCACCTAAGGCCAATCATGTGAGTCCTTTGATTAGACCAAACCGACCGGGTTTGGGGCAGCAGAAGGAGCTACCACATGGTAGCTTTGATGTGAGGAATGAGCTACGAAGGAAAGGTCTTTGCTTCACATGCAAGGACCCTTGGGAGAAAGGCCACAATTGTCGTGGCAAAGGACAGAGTCACTACATTGAGGTGCTTTCCGATGAGGAAAATGAGGAAGTTGGGACAGCCAACTATGAGAGGAACACTTTGGAGATAGGAGTGGAGGAGTTGAGTGGCACCTTGGCATCACTTTCAGGGGCTCCTAGATATTATCCCTTCAGAGTTAAGGGTTCATTAAAGGGCACATCTATTACCATACTTATTGATAGTGGCGCAACTCACAATTTCATTGATAGAGGATTGTTAACATCATGTGGATTACAATCAGTGGAGTTCAAGGGTTTTAGAGTCACAGCAGCGGATGGGTTCACCATCCCTTGCACAACCAAGATTCCAAAGCTTAGCCTCACTTTGGAAAAGCATGTAGTTGACGATGATTTTTATGTGATGGGCATAGGGGAGACCAATATGGTACTTGATATTCAATGGTTACATTCACTTGGTGAATATACACAAAACTACCAAACCATGGAACTCAAATTCAAGATAGCCGGCAAGGAGGTTGTTTTGCATGATGGAGAGGCCCCCTCTTTTAAGGCCAATAAAATGTTGGGAGGATGTATCATGAGCATGAGGAGAGTGGAAAATAAGGCTGTCCCTAGACATAAAACGCAGCCCCTTCATCAAAATTTGGAGCCCACAAGGTATGGGTTTTGCAAATGGGGAGTTCAACTTGAAGGTTCTTTGCAATGGGAAATCATTTCAGTGAAAAGATGTATTATCAAAGAAGTGGGGACAGCTCCATGGCTTTTGCAATTGCTTGAGGAAAAGCAATTTTGAGAGGGGAGGACTGTAAGGTCCCCCTTTTTGGCATAGTTTGCTTTTGGAGTCCTTAGCTTGGTTATTCCCACAAAGATACAAGAAGGAAGAAAAGGGGACATGGAGATGGGCTAATCTATGAACAAGAAAGGTAAAAAAGGTACTTAAGTGTCCTAATTTTTAGTTGAGTTTGCAAAAAAATACTTGTTATCTTATGTTCACTTAAGTTGGAGTCATGGGAGCCTAAACCCTCAATAAGGTGAGTTTTAAAAAGATAAATTGCTTATTTTTTGAAAGGATACAACCCTCCAACTTGGGCGCCACCTTTGGAGGTTGGTTATAAAAGCCAAAAATGGAATCTTGTGAATGTTATGTTGAATATTGATTTTGAAATTTAAATCATGTCAAGCTTGATTACCACCTCTTGAGGACGAAATCCTTCAAGAAGTGTCAACGGTTTGGAGACGAAAACCTCCATTCCTTCTACTTGGGCAACTTTATTCAAAAGTTGTAAGTGAGCTTCAAAATTGCATGTGTACATGCAATTGAATCTACAAAAGTGTTTTTGGACACCACCTTCATTGAGAAAATATTGCAAACCCTATCGGAAGCTAGTTTTTGATAATTTTATAGGTTTCGGAGAAGGGCGAATCATTTTGAGAGCTTGTTCATAGTACGGAAGATCATTCCAAGGTGTGGCAACTTGCCTAGGGAGTTGGGCAAGCCACTTGGAGGTGTCATTGGAGCCAATTGCATAACATTCTATTGAATTTTTCTGCTAGGGCGACTTGATTGGAAGGCAGATTTTGGGGATATTTAGGCTGATTTGGAGTGTTTGCGGAGTATAAAATATTGGAAATATTTTATACTAATTTTTCATCTTGGGCAACTTGCCCTAGGAGTTCTTTGGAGGCCATTTTGAGAATTTTGGTGAGTAAAATAATGTGATTTATTTCCTATATTTATCTGAGGTAGAGCGAACTAGTTGGGAAAGAAATTGAGCATCTTCAGAGGGTTTTTAGACTCTGTTTGACAAGGTACAAATTGTTATACTATTTCTGATTTTTGTGGCAATTTATCATAAAGGTTTGAAAGAATTTGAAAAGGAAAGACTAGGGTTTCATTCTAAAAATTGTGCCATTATTTTCTAAGTGGGGCGATTCACTTGTAGAGGGTGTGCAAGAATTTAGGGTGCCTTATTTGACCCTAAACAAGAGGCCATAAATTATTCACAATATTTGTGAATTTTAGAATATTTTTCCAGCGGATTTTGGCATGAATACAAGTCTGAATTTTGGAGTTATTACATGATATTTGTTCCTATATGTGGCGACTTGGCTGTGGGAAAAAGTGACCATGTTTTAGGCCCTAACATTGGCCAATTTTGACATAACTTGCATGCTGGAATTTGTCTACAATTTATCTTTAGTTGTAGAGAGTTTGTTGGAGTGAATTTGGTGACAAGGAGTGGATATTAAAATCAGCTTTGGGACGTTGGTGGTTTGGAGGGATAAAACACATCAATTCAGCTCCCTTTTCTCTTTTCGTGTGAGCCATTGTGGACTAAATCTCATACGGTATTTTTATATTTATTTTTTAACATTTGGAAGTGTGAGATTTTCAGTTTGGTGGTGTATATTCAGCTCTAGGGTTGGCTGGTTTTAAATTTTCAGAATTCAATTCTGTTTATATTTGTTAAGGGTTTGTTGCAAAACCCTCTTTTTTCATTATTGTCCCAATTTGGAGACATTACAGTTAAGTAGACTGTAGAATAATATTGGAGTTAATCCTTATAGAAGAATTTATAGTTTTGCATGATCATGTGTTACCTTCTTCCCATGGTGACAATCCTTAGATCTGTTGAAGTTGTCACATTCAGATAATATTTCTCTATTTTGGCAAGCTTCGTTTGGACCATGCACTATATCCGAAAATGAAATTGCACTTTGTCATGGAAGATGACTCATTGCTCCTTATGGCTTTTGTTTTCGATCTACTCTCATTGCATAAAATTGTATGTAGATAATATTTTATAACAGTTTTTACCAAACCCAAGTTTGGTATAAGAGTTTTTGCTTTTTGCAGGTTATAGTGGAACTTTTCTCATGATCTCTATTTCCTCCTTGTATTGCTACTACCACACATTTTTTCGTTGGGTATCCTTGGTGGCATCTTCGTTTGGTTGGTCATTTGAGCAAAGTGGATTTACCTCCTTTCCAAAGAGGAGTTTTTTTTAAGATTGTCAATGACTTCATCTCGAAACTAACATTGCCTCATTTGCAACTTTCTTGAAGACAATTATTTTCTTTTTTCTTCTTTTCTAAAGCACCTTGTAAATTTTATTTTATTTTTTTAATCGAAGGAAGTTGTCATTAAGGAGGGTATTAGCTAATGATACCTTCCCTTCTTTTTGTTGGTCTCCACTTTTAACCCCAAATAAAACTTAAAGGGAGTGTTAGATATTAACCTTTAAATGGGCATATCAAATATCTATTGTTATTGTTTATGATTAATATCATTTATAGAATCCAATGACACCTTCCCTTCTTACTGTTGGTCTCCACTTTTAACCCCAAATAAAACTTAAAGGGGAGTGTTAGATATTAACCTTTAAATGGGCATATCAAATATCCAATGTTAGTGTTTATGATTACTATCATTTATAAAATCCATTAAAAAGAGGATATAATTGGTGTCATGTAGTATTTTCTCCTACATTTATTTTTTATCTACTTGAGCAGTTATTCCCATCATTGCAAAATATGAGAATTACATTAAGTATAACTCCTTTGGACACTCAGCACATTCCCCTTAAAGGAATATTTGAGTTTCTAACTTCTTCTACATCTGTTCATCATACACATAGGAAGTCGACACTTAGTATAAGCAAGCGAGTAGGTAACTCCTACATTCTTCACTCTATATATATAGAATTTAATGAGTCTCTTCTCTTAAGGATTTCTGATCTCTCTTTTATGCTTCCTCGACTCTCTCTTGAAAATTGCAAATTCTGAGATTATTGTAAATTTTCTAATTTCAATGCATGCAAGCTTCTTCCATCAAACAGTTCCCCCACTTGCCAACTTGATGTCTTTTCATGGTGCGGTTTTAAAGGTAATTATGTGTTCTTATTCCATATTTTTTACTTATGATCAATGTTTTAGGAGTGATCTTGAAATTCTAACTTCGAAATATCAAGATGTAAAGTATAAACAATGATGATGATCAAAAAGATTATCTACAAATGAACCGTAGCAAATCCAATGTTGAAGACATTCCCATGACATAGAAGCTCTATTGAATAATATTTTCAAAATATGTAGCACAAACATTTCACATCCTATTCAGTTGAATAATTTGCCAATTGAATTGATTATAAAGAGTTATAAGCTATTTTCAAAGATTTTCTTTTTTTTTTTTTTAAGGAAAAGGAAGTATAACATGACGGTAAAGAGCATTACTTCTCCTACATAGCCAAGAAATGGGATAATTTGCATGAAAACTGTCCATTAAAACATTTAATGATTTATCTCTTTTGCTAGTTTCTGCTTTAATCATAATTGAAATGTTGGGTGCAAAACAAGGAAAACCCCAACGTATTGCAGGTAAATGACAAGGGGTAAGCCAGAAATACATCAAGAGAATAATCATGTGGAGCGAGGGGGTTCAGATGATGCAACTAAGGAGCACAGTGAGAGAGCGTAAGGACTGATCTATGGTTTCATGGTAAACCAAAAAAGAAATCTTCCATAATTGGTATGTGTAGCATGAAGCAAGTATGACAGAAGCAGAAAGATTTAAAACAATCAACACTATGTCCATTGTCTAGGTAAAAGACAAGGATTTAGAATCAGAGGTCGTGTTAGAGGCTCAACTTTATCCATGTAAACAAATTTTTTTTATGGTTTGGGTTAGTGAACTGAGGGGGTGAAGATGGTGCAACCATGGGACACAGTGAGAGATAGAATAAGGACTGATTTATAGTAAGTGAGTAGGATACTTGCAAGGAGAACCAAAAATAAAGTCTTTCACAACTGGAACTGCAGTAAGGATCAAACAAGAGCAACATAATAGAAGTGAAAAAATAGATAGAAAAAAATTCACAATGTGCCCGCTGTCTCGGTAAAAGACAGATTTTGGATCAGGAGTCATGTTAGAGGGACAACTTAATCCATGTACACTTTGTCTTTGTATGCCAATAAGTGAAAGAGATGAATGCTGGAAGAATTGAATCTCTTTACAACAGTGAGTTCCTTGACAGACATTTTGAGGTTACCAATTATTGTATTATTCCTTAAATCTGATGGAATGTGCATCCATCTATAATTATGTTTATGTACTCCATGGAATGTTATTAATGCCGATTTGGCAATTGTCAACCAAGATCATGGAAAAATATTGCTTGTTAAGCAACGTGACAGAGAGAGAAATGAACAAATACCATCCAAAGAGTGATCTTAGTGCCTCAATGATGCATACAAAAAAATTGTTAGAAAAAAACATAATACCAGTGATGAATGTGAAATAGTATGATTTATTTCAGTTTGAGTAAAACCATACATTACATTCTGCTTGACGCGCAGATATAACAGGAGATGACTCTGTCAGACCATATCCATTGAGCAAGGTTATGCCAATTGCCTGCAAGAAAAAGTGATTATAGGCTTAGCCAGCAAATCAAGAAACATTCTAGTGGCTTGCTTTATTACAAACTGACCTCAAAAAATCGATCAACATGGGAAGGAAGGCTTCCCCCACCGCTTATGCCTGCCTGCAATGTCAGATGAAACATTTAAAGTCTTCAATATCTACTTCATTTCTTGTTTTATATTATTTTACAAGAACTCAAAGAGTTTAGAGGAAAATAATAATCTTCTAACTTTCACTATCTATTAGCAGAGGATGGCATCTACTAGTCTAATAAGGAAGTGCAAACTAACCTTTGTTATTCCAATTGCCGAATGAATCTTACTGTAGACAAGCTTCTTCCCTAACAAGTGGAATGGCCATAATAATGTTGCTAGAATTCTAGCGAAAAGCCACTCTAAGACAGCAAGTGATAATGATTGTTTCTGTCTTGTCCTTGCTAAAGATTTTCCCTTTGGAACATAACATAAAGATAAGGGTAACAGAAAGTAAATGAACTAAACTAAATTTTGACAGACGAGTACATCATGGATATGGCCCCCAAATCTTGTTCTACTAAAATAACATTGATTTTTAGACATGTGAAAAACGTGTGAAGAGTTGCATTGCAAACCTCATATATCCTCTTGAATTCCATGTAGAACATACTGATGTTGATTAAGGTAAGTGCTACAAACTTTTTTGCACGTGAACTTGATGAAATCTGCTTCTGAATTCCACTGCAGCAAAACCATAAAACATTCAGAATTTTAACATTCATAAATGTTTTGCACATCAAAATTTTAGCATTTCTTTTAAGTCATTTTTCCATGAGACATAATACTCAAATAGATAATACATATGAAAGAAAATGGAAAAAAAAAACTTGTATAATTTTAGGGACACAAATTGTTGTTGGTGTAAAGGTAGAAACTTGGCCCAAACATGAGTTTTAGCACAAGAGGGCGCTTTTAACTGTGACCACAAATTTGACAAAATCAGGATGAATTGTTGGCCTGGAAAAGGAAACATCAGCAATGCGGACCCCAATTTTGGCGAGTATGACTTGCACCAAGATTGAAGTCAGAGCACCAAGACTGGAGTCAGATTTGGTGAAGAGGTCGGTACAACTAATGAATCCCAATTTCGTGAAAACTATGAGGACCAATTTGGCACCACTATGAACTTACCAGAATTTACACTTAAATATTGATCATTGACATTAGAAAGATGGCCATATGTCAACAGATGCAAATAAATGTTTTCACATTTCTACAATGTGAAAGAAACTTCTTTCCACATATTATTGTAGTGGATGCTTCAAATATCACTTTTTGACTGGGAAAACTTATCACCATGTATTAAAGAAAAAAGACTCCGTGTCCAATTACATCAGCAGGCGATGCCAACTGCCAAATCATGAGACAAAAATTGAACTTCCCTAAAACGGCTAGAAAAGGAATGACTAATGCTGGAAAAGAAATAAACTTAAAAGGAAGGGAACTCCACGGCCATGTAATGCCCCCTTCTTGAGTTTAAATTAGTTTGGAGACCCTTAGCCGACTCTTTTGGTTTCCCATTGGCGAAGGGATGGAGAAAAGGGGAAACTTGGTTCTTTTGTTCAAATTGCTAAAAAATAACTATGTCAGCAACTTTGGTAATTTGATTTTTAATAAAGAAAGAGAACTTCCTAATTTCATGTAAGTCGGCCCTTAATGAGTTCTGAATAATTATTTCCCCTTTCTTTTTGGAACGCCACACTTGGGAGATGGTTGGAGGGAAAAGGGGTATAAAAGGAAGTGGAGATTTCTAATTTTGGCATCTATGTCATTTTTTATAAATCAAAATTATGAGATTGAGCAGCTTGCTCTAATTTCAACCTTAGAAGACGAAACCCTTGTTTGGTATCCTAAAGTTGAGAACGAAAACCTTCAACCTTCAGTGGGGTGACTTCATTTCAAAGGTCACATTGGGCAGAATTGAGCAATTTGTGGCGTCTAGCTACCATTCCAAGTGGAACACAGCAGTGGGACAGTAGTGGAAAGGGTGGTGCAGCAGCTTTTGGGGCAGCGAACCTTGTTTGGAGCACTAGCAAGGCAGAAACCTGATTTGGTGCCCTCTCATAGGACAGCGAACCCCTTCGGGGGTTTCAAAGTGCAGTTTTGAGGCAATTTGGATGCCTATTTTGATGTTTGATCACACATTCATACAGCTGGTATTTTTATAATAATTTTCAGCTATATAATTGGTTCAAAATCCAGATTTTGAGGTATTTTGTACAGTTGTACTTCTCTTAATTTTTCCAAGGGTTTGTGGCAATTAAATATTGAATTTTTTTAATGTCCCCTTTTGGGCTGAAATAGAACCAAAGGGGTTCCCCTACAAACCCTAGTACCAAATATGCAAACCGTAGCACAAGTATGCAAATTTTTGAATTTTTTAATATCAAACCCTAACCAAACAATTATGAATTTTTGATTTCTCCACTTGAAAACCCTAGATAAAATTTAGAATGTTGGAAATGAACAATTAGGGCACAAATATCAATAAATTCCTTGTAAGTATTCGCCAAAATATTCAAAAAGTTACAGCCAGATAAATACCTCAATATCTTGAAATTTTTAGATCAACAATAGTTGTAAAAATATCATAAAATAGCAGAATAAATTTGCAATGTTCCAACTGGAAATATGGGTACAAACAACCCCACATAATGTTAAAATAGACCCCCAAAGGAGGTCGCCCAGCTTCCAAAAGCTGGTTGCAGACCTAGGGTGCCCCACACAGCCCTAGCATTCAGTTTGCAGCCTTAAAATGGCCATTTGCAGGCCTCCAAACAGTTAGTTGTCCTTGATGTGACCTTCAAACCCTAGTCATTGGCCTAGAATGAAGTCACCACCCTCTATGATGTTGTTCCTTGCTGCCACTAGCCAGGAATGATGAATATTCTGCTCCAACAGATAGAAATGTTGCCAAATCAAATCAATTAAGCCCTTTACAGCACTGAATCAAGCTGCCCTAGTTGAATATTGGGGATTCCATCCATAATTCAGGCACCAGTGAAGGTTTCTGTCTTCAAAGGTAAAGAGTCTAGCATTTTCATGCTGAAACCCATAAATTCAATTCACCAAATTAGCATAAGGTTCACAAATGAACATCTACCCTCGTTAAATACACTTTTCCACAAAAGAACCCTCCCCAAAGTGGGGCACTCCACTTGGAGGGAAAATTAGAATATTCATAAAGGTATTTTCCTTTTAAAATCACTTAAGGGCTAAATTTAGCCCATGAACTCAAAAGCGCCCCTCTTCAACTCAAAATTGGAGCAACTTAACCCAAAAGTACCTTTTTACCAAGTGAAGAGGGGGAGTAGTGCTCCCTTTGTCAAATCCTTAGCCTATAGGAAACATAGAAAAATAAGGCTAAAGGTCTTCTTTTGTTTAATTCCAAAAGGGAAACATGACAATCCTCCCTTCCCAAAATTGCTTGTCCTCAAGCAATTGCAAATTCCTTTGCCTTGGATCAACCATTCCGTCATCCTCTAAAATACCTAGATCCCACTTCAACCTTGGAAATTTGTGACCACAAATGTAGCTCTCAACCCCATCAACAATGATGCCTCTTAGCAGCTCAAAAAACGATTTGATCATCACATGTGCATACTCCACAACACACACCTTTTTGAGATGTCCTTTATTAATGATGTTGTTAACTCTTCTTCCAATTGTAACGCCAAGGTGGCTGCCCTGTCACTTTGTTTCAGTTCATCCTTGTTTCTACCCGCTTCCCTTGAAGAAAAAACTTTATTCTGAAACCATTTACCATTGTACCTGAAGGATGACTGTTGTTCAAGTGTTTTGGAAGTGTCATAACAGCACTATATTCCCTTCCCCTTACGCCAAATTAAGGGCATGCACCATATAGGCCCCAAGAAGGTGATAGAAAAAGGACAATTCCCTGAAATTGCAGCACCATGAGGGCTGAAGATGTTTGCTACAACAAGGTGATTGTTGGTAATTTGGGGTATGGCTGTGCTCATTGCCATTCCTACACAAAAAGAAAACATGTTAATTAAAATCAAGGCTCTCCACCTCCCTTCTTCCCTTCTTTTTCCGTGCCATATAGTCATGCAGCCCCATTCTTTCTTGTTGCCCATACCCTTATCAAAATCTCTTCTCATGCCTCAATCCTGATTACCGTTGTATCTTTGTCCTTTCATCCTTCCAATCAACATTGGGATGGCTTTTCCTTCAATTAGGGTGACCACAAACCCTTCCTTCCCAGTGTTAGTCAAAACTTTCCCCCATTTAGTGACTGAAAGCATGCTTGTGCTTAACAAAGGATGTGAAAAAGGGTCATTCCTGCTGCCTACAGTGATAATGAACATGGGTGGCTGTCATCATTTTCATCTTTTGCTTTCATCTTCAGAAATATAAGGAATTCGTGGGCTAGTAGTAATTCTACAATGATTGACATAGACCCCAACATTCCCATAAATAGAAAATTATTCATGCATGCAATTTGTATGGCATATATAATCATGTACCATTTGTTTAGTTGGCTGGAAGTGTGTTTGACAGCTGTCTTATGACCCAGAGTTTGAAACATTTTAACAAGAACTCATCCCCTTCGAGTTCCTCTTTGCACCACACAATTGCAATGAATTTTATGATTGTCATGCTAGTGCAAATGTGGCTGGTAACGTTTCCTGCGACATGGAAAAAATAGGAACAGCCGTTGCCCTTTATGGTATTTCTTGCCAAACTCAGCCATACATGGGTGCCCCACCCTTCTTCCTTGGTGAAACCTTCCAACATTTCTTTCTCGAAACTCCACTTCCAGCCAATGTCCAACAAAATTTCTGAGTAGAGCTTCTTCATTGTGGTGTCGTAGCACCCATCATGACTTCTAGGGATCCTCATAAGCCTCCCTTCAAGCCCGTGGCATGGGCTACAAAATTTTCTAAACAATGTAACTTTGAACATTATTGAAACCTTACCTTTCTTCCATTCCCATTGGGTGCTCACCTTGCAAACTCTCATGTGAACACCATCAAAGCCCGGAATGATGGAATCCCTGCCTCTTTTGTCACTCCAAGTGATCTTCATTGCATTCTTACCTTCATATGACTGCCCATAATGAAGGCAGCCTTGCCATGGTGTATTAGAAAAACCCAAACTTTCCAATGGTTCATCTTTGGACATATGATGCCCCTTGTAACCACTCATCCTAGCTGACATGTGAGTAAACAACAACTTTGAAACATTCCCATACCTTGAGTTGCCCTCAACTTGTCCATCCTTCCTTACAAGATGAAGAGGGTTTGTGACCTCTTCAATATCTTCTATCCTGGAATTCAGAAGTGTTTCCTTCAAAGCATGCATTTTTAAGAAGGGCTCAACATACACATCTAGGTATTGTTGTCCCAACACAAAATTTGCAAAATTTATGGCACTTACCAAACTGGAGGTGGGTTGAGTTCCCACATGTTGGAGTGGCTGTCCAAAATCAGAAACTCCTTCAAGTGCCTTCATATACATTGCCTTCTCCATCTTCCCCATGTCCTTTGAAGGGCGTTTATGTATGACAAACTCAGCTGCTATAACAAGCTCAACTGCTGCCCTCTCTATCTTTAACATGTCCTTTGAGGGACATTCATATATGATAAACTTAGCTGCAACCTTCTCCATATCTTAGTTATATTTTTGGCTTCAAGCCAATTGATTTCTATGGTCTTTGCTTATTCTTCTTCAACCTTTTCCTTTGCCAGCATGTCCTTAATCAAAGTGCTAATGTGTACCTCTGAACCATCCTTCCAAACGGTCCCAAACACAGTTGTCCATTTGCTTATACTCAGAAAATATCTTGGGGTTAATTCGTCCTTTTCTATGTTATATCCACTTATGGCAAACTGAAAATTAATGTGAGAAGTTTCCTTACTTAAAATCATGAATGTAAAAGATAAAAACAATCTTGTAACCGTTGCCAACCATTTATTCCTAATACTAGGCAGGAGATGCATTTTAATTCTAAAGTTTTCGGAGGTTAGGGTTTGATTAAAAAATCAGAATTTGCATATTATTTCAAGGGTTTGCAGTGATTTCCAGAATTGCTAAATTCTGCCCTAAAAGGGACATTTCAGTGGTATCAGAGCCTATCTTCTTGTGAGTTGTGGGGTTGAGTTGTTTGCAAAGTTGCCTACATGCCAAACAGTGAAAAAGAGGTTAGATATTACGAAATAGAGAAAAGAAAAGGGCTAGAACAGCAAAAGGAAGGGTTTGAACAACTAGGGCACAAGAATATGGATGACTCAGATGCAGATCGTGTTCAATTTGAGAAGTTCGCTCAAAATCACAAGCGTATGACAGAGATGATGGCTGAGATGATTCGCATCATGCGAGGCATGAGTACATTTTGTCCACCCAACGCTGAAGGGAGTGCTTTAGGATCCAAACTTAACCCTCCTTCTACACAGAAGGTAACCATTGGATCTACAAGTAGGCCTTTTCAGCGTAACTACATCCATAGAGAGGAAGCCATTCCAAAGGTAGGCTTTCAATCTTCAATGATGAATGATATCCATGATAGTTATGAAGAATACAAGACTCTTCCGCTAGAAATCAAGAGAGAAATGACCCTCACTGGTTTCATGCAGCTGAAAAGAAACAAAGGACCTAGGGCTGATCCTAGACTGCGAAATAATCAGATGGATCTTCAGCATGCATTGGGGAAGCTCATTTTATCTACTTTTAATGGGTCTACCAAGAGTATTGCTCGTGCTTGGATCCAAAAGTTAGATACCTACCTATCCCTTCATCCTATGATGTAAGATGAGGCCATCAAGTTCGCCACTTTACATCTTGAGGGTACCATACATGAGTGGCGGTATCATGGTCTAATCACACAAGGGCACAACATCAACTCTTATGATGAATTCAACAGGCGGTTGATTGAGAGGTTTGATAGGGTGGATCCAGAAGTTCATTTTAGAGAATTGGCATAGCTGAAACAAAAGACTTCCATGGATGATTATGTGGCTGATTTCCAGAGGGTTTCGTTGATGGTACTGGATGTTTCTGAAAGGAGGCTTGTGGTTTTGTTCATAGAAGGGTTGGCTGACCCACTCAAGGATTTGGTCAAGGCTTTCAGCCCTTGTTCCCTCCAAGAAGCCATCAAAAAGGCTCTTGATCTTGAAACAACAGCACCTAGGGGCAGATTTTTGCTTTTTGAACAGCAGATAACACCTCTTTTGGACAGCAAAGGACACCTTTTGGGCAGCCTAGGATTGCACTCCCTGAGCAGTCAAAAACAGCCCCAATTGCACAGCAGAGGCCTTACCAACAAGGCATTGAGCAGCAAAATGCGTTGCCAAGGACAACTAGGGAAGTAGAATCAAGGAATGAACTGAGGAGGAATTTGTGTTTCACATGCAAAGACCCTTGGACACCAGGTCATCGTTGCCTTGGCAAAGGGCAAGTTCATTACAATGAGTTAGTTTTGGATGAAGGAGAAGAGGAAGGAGAAGTGGCAGCCCCTAACGAAGAGAAGCAAGAGATGAAAGAATAAGGTGACAACATGGGTGGAACCCTTGCCACGTTGTCCGATGCTCTTAGGTACCACCCGTTTAGAGTGAGAAAGGAATTGCAAGGTAAGAAGGTAATTGTGCTTATTGATGGTGGAGCCCCACATAATTTCATTGATGAAGGTTTGGCATCTAGATGTGGTCTGCCAGCTACTGATTTCAAGGGTTTCAAGGTGACCATGGTGGATGGCTTCACCATCCCTTGCAAAAAAAAATACAAAAGCTGAATCTCACTTTGAAAAGGCATAAACTTAAAGGATGATATCTATGTGGTTGGGATTGGAGAGACCAACATAGTCCTTGGGGTGCAATGGTTGCATTTTCTAGAAGAACTCACCCAAAACTACCAAACAGTGGAGCTGAAATACAATGCACTGAAATACAAATCAGCCAGTAAAAAAGATAGAGTTGCATGGTATGGTCAATGGGGCTCCTTTGGTTGTGACAGCAAAAAGGATGGAAAGGGCTTTCCATAGACGGCAGGTTGCTTTGGTAGCCAAGTGTTTGGTGAGTTCCACAAATCAGAACGTGGGAAAGCAGCAACATCATAAGGTGTCATGTCCCCTTCTCAAATATGAGCAATTGAAGATCTTTAGCCTATTTCCTTGTTTCCCAAAGGTTAAAGGAAGGAAAAATCAAATGAGAAACTTTGGTTCTCTTTTTCAAGTTACAAAAAGCTACTTTTTAATAAATCTTTCCTAATTTTGACTTGAGAAGGGGGCTTTTTCATCATGTGTAATGTCCCCCTTTTTGGCCGAAGGGCTTTGGACATGTCCCCTAGCCTATTATTTGTGTTTCCTCTAGGTTAGGAGAGCCCTTTTGTGACTTAAGAGGACATAAAGTGCACTTAAGTTGTTTTATTTTTGCATTGAGGAGGGCCCTTTTGTGACTTAAAAAGACATAAAGTGCCTTTAAATTTGTTTTAAAGGCTAAACGACCTTTATGTATTTAACTCTTCCCTCATAACTTAAAAGGGCAAGTATATAAAGGAAGTTTGGAATTCATTGAAGGGTTAAGTTTTTTTTGGATATTGGATCTTTGCTCAAGTACGTCAAGCTTGGCTAAGGCACTTTGAGGACGAAACCCTTCGAAGTGTGAATAAGGCGTGAGGACGAAAACATTCATAACTTCTATGTGAGTGGCTCTACATCAAGAGCTACAATTCGTGCTTCATTTGGATTGGACAAGTGGCTGGTTTTTGGAAGCCATTGACAGGGTAGAGGAGCTTGGAGAAGGGTCGACTTGGTCCCTAGGTTTGAAGACCACTCATTGAGGGGTTGTTCTACAAGGAAACCCTCTCCTAGGGTTTGGACATTAATTTGTGATTTTATTGTGACTTCTCCAAGTTGAGCGACTAGGTTGGGAAAGATTGTAAGGCCTTTTGAGTGACCAAAAGATGCCCTAATTTGATAATAATAACTTTGAAATTTGTATTATATTTTTCTAATATTTGTCACACTGATTTGAGGTGATTTTGAGGCCATTTGTGGTATAATAAATTTGGAATATTTTACTATGATTTTTCTAAGTAGAGCGAATCACTTCGGAAGCTTGGGGAGACCTTTTAGGGTGCTCTTAGACCCTAGAATTGGTACAGATATTTTATGTCAAATTTTGATGATTTATTCTAATCGTTTTGAAATCATTGGATAAGGGTTATTGGAGGAATTCGCATGCTAATTAATTCTGGAATTTTTTTGAATATTGGTGACTTCATTGGTAAGGTCATTGAACTATTTGTACCTTCGTTTCATGGTTATTTGATGTTGTGATAAAACTGTATATTTTGGCATAATATTGTTGAGTAATTACATGGGTTTGTGAGGTTGTTGTAAGGAGAACAACGACTGTATCTTGTGGGGTAAAATGTAATGTCCCTTCTAAGGGATATTAGTTAAACAAAAATTTATTCAACCACTCCAATGATAAAATATTAATTTTCAAGATTTTCCTTAGACCCTAGCAATCTGAAAATGACAAAATATTGCTGCAAATGACTTGAAATCAGCTCCAAAAATAATATTCCAGTTCTCCAAAAAGTAGCAAAAATCATATCAAAATTATAGGCCAAATAACTAGCTAAAACCCTGATTTTTGGGCAAATAAATAGCTGAAAAATTAAGATAAAATAGCATAAAAATATGTGGCTGATCCACACCTTCCAAAGGTCTTATGATGACCCCAAAGTGGGTCGCCCAACCCCCAAACTCAATCGCTGCCCTTTGGTGAAGTATTCATCCCTCAAAAAAACATTTGCTGCCCTAGGACAGCCCCTGTATGCATGAGTCCAGCTCATCTACTGGTTCACTCCTGCAAATGATCTTTGATGTTGAAAACACCCTTGTCTTGTCAATTTTCTGCTCAATACAACTTCGTGATGAGTTGCTCTAGGTTTGAATCCAAGGGTTTCCGTCCTTGATTCAGCTCTCTTGAAGAGTTTTCATCCTCCAAATGCAAGCCTTTGTTTTTCTTGCTTAAGACTCCAAGAAAACAGTTATCAAAATTAGTAATGAATAAATCAGTTGACCCTTTTTTTGCTTTATGTAGTCCTCCCAAGTGTAGTGTCCAAAATTGGGAAGGGAGAGTAACTTTAAGGATCTTAATAAATCCTTATGATCTTTTCTTTTTTCTTTTTTTTTTTAAAAAATCACTTAAGTCATCCAAAACCCTTAAAGGTCCACCTTTTAAGTGAATTTGAAAACATAAAGTACTTTTACACATTCACTTAAAAACATTTCAATCTTTACTTCCCTTTATATTTGTCCCTTAGCCCCAGGGAAGGGTTTTAAGGCTAAGGGTCTTCCATCATGTCCCCGTCAAAAGAGAGACATGACAATCGCCCCTGTTCAAAATTGCTTGTCCTCAAGCAATAGAAGCAACCAAAAAGCTATCTCCATGGTTGGCCTTGTGCCAAATTCGAACCTAGGCCCTTTCCAAAGAAGAGACCCATCTTGGTGATGTTTGCTACAGCTGCATATGAAGCTTTTGTGTGACTTAAGCAAACTGAAAATGCAAAACCAACAGTACCTCATGTTGCCACTTTTCCTTCTTGACCCCATATATTCAAAAGATGCTTCTAAGATGTGAGAAGCAAGAGAATCCTTGGATTTGTCATCATATGGGTGGCTAGAAATTGGTATTCCAGCTAGGTAGTCTTCGTTTGGGAGGGATTTGATTGCCCTTGTGTCCTTATCTGCACATGAAACAAACATGTTAGTCAAAACAATTCTTTTTTCTTCTTCTTGAGGGTTGTTGACCAAGATTGGCTTGTGAAACATGGCTGCCAGCGTCTGAATGTCACCAAGTATGCAGCCCTTATCAACCTTCTTAACCTTACATTCACTGATTTTTCTCTTTTCCATCTTGCTACCCCGAGTGTACCCTGCTGTATGCATCTCATAATAGCTGAAAAAACTCTTCAAATTCCTCCCATGATGCACCCCATGAACTGAAAATTTATGCATAGGAATGTTAAATCCATTTTCACCCCACCATTTTATTCCTACCTTGGCATTGGAGTGAACCAACTCCTTTGTCACACTACCCTATTTCATTATAACCTTGCAATTCTTGGTTAGAGTAAAACCATTCAACTTCTTTGTGCTTATGCCACATTCAAGAGACATTATGATCACAAATAAGAAATCAGATTTGCAAGATATCAAATAGTTGTCCTTCATATGTACCTTGAGGGTTTTGGAAACGCAAATTGGTTTTCCCAAGTATGGATGTTGCTTGCCTTGACAAAGTGGAGTAGTAATTGGTTCCTTGTCTTTTAAGTAAAACTTGTCTTGTTTTGCAAAACCAAACCTTGTAATGAGTTGTTTATTGCCCCTTTCAACCTTTTTCCAAACATGCATACCCAGCTGAAGTGGATCATTTGTGCCCTCCTTCATGTCCTTACTAAGTGCCCCTTTGATTTCAGATTTTTGAGCATGTTCTCCCACCCAGATTGACACTTTATGCAACATGTTTTGACGTCGTATGATAGGCTGGAATGGCCCAAAATACTCAGAATTTTCTAAATGTGTTCGAAAATCCTTTCCCAATTCATTTTCGGATTCCTTGTTTTTCCCCAAACATGGATTTTTGAGCTTCCCAAACATCCAAATTAAGCACAATTTTCCAATATTGGTAAAGAAAGGGGTAGTTGAATGAATCATTCCATACCTTGGAAACCCAATATCATTAGTTTTTCCAAACAAACCTCTCACATTACTATGCATTAAGATACATACTATAATGTGCTTAAAAAACCATCGGATGTAAATAGGATTTTGGAAACTTTTTTCATACTTTAGAGGCTGCCTTAGACTCCTCATATTGTATTTTTCACATTGGGAACTCTTTCCCATCATTCCTTCACTTCATATGTCATCAATGAAATCTTTTTCTTTCACGATAGTTGGCTGTCCCAACTCAGAAAATCCCGTTTGCCTAGCTGCCCCAATCTGAATTTCTTCATTTATCATGTTTTCCATTCTTTTAGACATTGCCCCCTTGGGTGGCCTATCTTGCAACCCATGCAAAACCACTTCCTTCCCATTGGCATCAAATTTGAGCTCCATGGTTTGGTAGTTTTGTGTGTACTCCCCAAGAGATTGCAACCATTGTATACCAAGCACAAGGTTAGTCTCTCCAATACCAACCACATAAAATTCATCTTCAATGAGGTGTGTTCCCATCATTATGTCTAGCTTGAGAATTTTTGTGGTACAAGGGATGGTGAAGCCATCCGCCACAGTTACACGAAAACCATTGAATTCAATAGATTGTAAACCACATAAAGCCACTATTTTTTTATCAATGAAATTATGTGTGGCTCCACTATCAATAAGAATAGTGACTTCCATACCTTTTAAACTACCCTTCACACGAAAGGGATAGTACTTAGGGGTACCAGAAAGGGAAGCAAAGGTGTCTTCCAAGTCTTCTCCTCCAAAAACTTCCAAGTGCCCCTCTTCATAGGTGGCTGCCCCATCTTCAAAGTCCTCATCTTCTCCATCCGCATGCACTTCAATGTAGTGCACTTGACCTTTTCCACGGCAATGTTGACCTACTAACCAAGGGTCTTTGCAATCAAAACACAATTTCTTCCTTCTTAATTCATTTATTATTTCAAACTCCTTGGCAGCTCTCTTTGCTGCCCCAAACCCTGTTGGTTTGGCCTATCAAACTGCCCTATACCATGCTGATTATGCTTGTCCAATTGCCCCACAGGAGCTGATCTAGGTGGCCCAAAATTGTTGTCCCTTGACTGCCCCCAATTATTGTTTTTTGGTTGTCCACAGGGCTTAAAAACATTAGTTTTATAAAAATTGAAGGGCAGAATTTTACCTTGTGGCATTGAGGACTCAAGATCAAGATCCTTTTGAATGGCTCCTTGGAGAGTGGAGGGATCAAAAGCTTTGACTAACCCTCTAATTGAATCCGTCAAACCTTCCATGAAGAGAACCACTAACCTCCTTTCTGACAAATCCGTCACCAATACTCTAAAATGCAACTCCGGATCAGCTCTATCAAATCGCTCAATAATCCTTTTACTAAATTCCTTATAGATGAAATGAGTTGGTGACCCTGAGTAACCAAACCGAGATACCACCATTCATGGGCAGCCCCTTCCAAGTGCAAGGTAGCAAATTGAATGGCCTCTTTTTCCAACATAGGTCTTAATAAAAAATATCTACTTTTTGGATCCAAGCCCTAGCTGAATTCTTTGGAGAACCATCAAAAATTGTAAGTGCAAGCTTACCCAAAGCATGGTGGTGTCATCCTTGGCTGCCCTTGTGCTTGTGGCCAGCCCTAGTGCCTCCTATTTGACCATGCTTCCAAGAAGTGAATGCTGAAAAATCCATTTAATCCCTAAAAGGCGTTGGATATGTCATGTATTCATCATAATCCTTCAACAATATTTCTCTTAATGAGGGTTGTGCTTCCCCCTCGAAAATGGCCACCTCACCCTGCAAAAAGGTAGGCTGGTTAGGCCTACATGAAGCTCCTCCCATACCCCCTTAAAAGGCTGATCCGAGACATTGTGACTTCCTGAAGCTACCATCCCTATTGGATGGCTTGTCACCCTTCAACTCCTTCAATGTTCACACAAATTTTACCATCATGATTGTCATTTGTTCTTGGGCTTGTGTGTACCTGTCAAGCCTTTGTTCTTCTCTATTTTCTGCCTCTTCCCTTGATTGATCTCGGTGAGACATGTCTTTTGTGTGTGGAAGCTCCCCCATTTCTTCTTACTCAAGTAAGATCTTACTTCTCCTTCACCTTCTTGCATGTATCACTACAAAACACACAACTAGCGAAGATTTGGCTCTCGGGCCAAGGTATATTAGTTAAACAAAAATTTATTAAACCACTCCAATGATAAAATATTAATTTTCAAAATTTTCCTCAAACCCTAGCAATCTAAAAATGACAATATTGTTACAAATGACTTGAAATCAGCGCCAAAAATAATATTTCAGTTCAAAAAAAAGCAGAAATTATATCAAAATTATAGGCCAAATAACTAGCTAAAACCCTGATTTTTGGACAAATAAATAGCCGAAAGATTAAGATAAAATAGCATAAAAATACGTGTGGTTGATCCACACCCTCCAAAGGTCTTATGATGACCCCAAAGTGGGTAGCCCAACCCCCAAACTCAATCACTGCCCTTTGGTGAAGTATGCAACCCTCAAAAAGACATTTGTTGCCCTAGGACAGCCCTTGTATGCATACATCCAGTGCCTCTACTAGTTTGCTCCTTCTGCAAATGATCTTTGGTATTGAAAACACCCTTGTCAATTTTCTAGAGTTGCTCTAAGTCTGGATCTAAGGGTTTCCGGCCTTGATTCAACTCTCTTGAAAGGTTTCCATCCTCCAAGTGCAAGCCCTCGCTTTTCATGCTTAGACTCTAGGAAAATAGTTATCAAAATTAGTCATGAATGAATCAATTGAACATTTCTTTGCTTTATGTAGTCCTCCCAAGTATAGCACCCAAAATTGGAAAGGGAATGTAACTTTAACAATCTTAATAGATCCTTCCTTCTAATCTTTTTCTTTTGTTCCATTTTTCTTTTATTTTTATAAAATCACTTAAGTCATCCAAAACCCTTAAAGGTCCCCCTTTTAAGTGAGTTTGAAAACATAAAGTACTTTTAAAAAAGTACTTTTACACATTCACTTATAAACATTTCAATCCTTACTTTCCTTTATATTTGTCCCTTAACCCTCGAGAAAGATTATTTCCCTTTATATTTGTCCCTTAGCCTCCGGGATGGGTTTTAAGGCTAAGGGTCTTCCATCATGTCCCCACCAAAAAAGGGACACGACATAAAATCAAAATTACAAAGGTTAACAAATCAGAATAAAACTCTCATCATTGGCACGAAAAGGTACCTAATTCAGCTCTTTGATTTTTGGCTCATATTTACACATTTAAAAAATGATTTATTGAAGTAAATATCATTAGCAATTCATTGCTTTGTTGGGAAACCCTAATTTTGAATGATTGTCCCAAATTGGGGACATTACAGTAGTATCAAAGCCAATTTCTTGGCCATTTGTGGGATGGAAAGATTATTGTCAAACTGGGAGATGGACAATGCTAGGTTTGAGAGGTTTACTCAAGCCCAAGAGCAGTTGACGAAAACTATGGCCATATTTCTTCAATCAGTGAAGGGCACGAAAGGGGACCAAATCCTTGAAATGGAAGAGGAACCACCTTTTATTAATTGGGAATTGATGGAATTTTATGATGAACACTTGGAATGCACAACCCGAGTCAAGAGGACAATGAGCTTCAATAAGTTTGTAACTTGGAAACAGGGAAAAAGGCACCATGGGCAAATGGTTGTGCATGACGATTTGGGAAGCATTGTTCTTCCTACCTTTGATGGGGACCTGGGTGCTTTAGTTAGAGCATGGATGGACAAGGTTAACGAATACCTTGATTTAAGGCCTAGAGGTGAAATAGAGGCCCTAAAGTTTGTCATACAACACTTGGAAGGAGCTGCCCATGATTGGTGGCATCTTGGGTGGAGGTCACAAGGACATGACCTCATTAAAACATATGAGGAACTAGGTGAGAAGCTCATTAAACAATTTGATAAAAAGAAGATGGAGCCTCAAAAATCAGAAACCATGAAGGTACATGAGAGGGATTTTCACTTACATGAGGAGCAGCCATTAAAACAGCCAAAATTAGAAGTTTTGGACCATTCAAAAACTAATTTTCAGCTTAGTAAAGGGCAGCCAATGATTGAAATTTTTGAACCACAAGAACTAGAAATTCAAGGGCAGCCAAGTAAGGAGTTACAACAAACTATGAAGCAACTAATGGAGTTGCAAACAATTGACACAAATGGGGAAGTAACAAAATACTCAGAATTTCAAAGGGTGAAACAAAGAGAATTGTTCCACAACTTCATAAGCCAACAAAGTGTCAAGAAGGAAGCATGAACAAGGACATCATAGAAAGGTATGCCAAGAAAGAAAGTTTTTGTATTGCTCTATTTCATGCATCATTTTCCTTGTCAAGAGGAAGCACATGTCCTAACAAGAAGGGACATAGTAAAAGAGTTCATTGAGGGATTGATGCCAAGAAGGAAAGAAGAAGGGTGCACCTTGTATATAAAGGAAGGAAAATCAGATTTCTTGATAGGGAAACAATTGAGTTGTCAACTTGGTAAGCACTCAATGTTTTCTCATTGTGATTGGTTCTCTCATTACTTTGGTTGCAAAGCTTCTTTTGTCATTGAGGTGGAGGTAAAGAACACACAAGGAGAAGAAGTCTTCCAAGTAAGTTATAGGAAAGAACATGACAAATACCCCTCATGGATATGGGATCCAGGTGAGTTCTATCAACATAGTGATGCTAGCATGTATAGGGCTAACATAAAGAAGGGAATAGACAAGGTTTATCATGGTCCCAGGATCATAGTGATTGTTGTCTTTTGCATTTTCAATTTGTTTCCATCACAGTTTCTTTTTCACATGGTGTGTCTTGGTCCTAGGAAGTGTTGGCTACATCTAGCCCACATAGAGATCTTGCCTGGAAATGGTTTGAGTAGGTGGACCAAAACTGGGTGGAATGTGTGGCCCAAAGATCACCCATAGCTTGCAAATCTCTTGAAACACTTCAAGCTTGCTTAAAGTGTATTTTGTCAATTTTTGAGGGACAAATCTACAGAGCAAAGTAAAGGATCCGAGCAGTTTCTCATGGTGATCAAGGCAGTTCAAGGTCAAGAACAAGCAGGTTTGCTCAAGTTTTAATAGTTCATTCAAGCCTCCAACGATCCAGCAACAGTTCAAGCACACGTCCAAAAAAGCCTTCAGCATTTAAAAAAGCTAAGTGCAAAACCTTTTTTGGCTAAGTCCTTAGGAAATATTTCGGACTTTCTTTTGCTAAGTTCAATTCTTTTGGACTTTATATTTAGACAAACTGTTCATATTTCCCTCGGGAAAATTGTTTCAAGTTTTTTGACTGTGTTGGAAATTGTTTCGGACATTTTATCCAAGGCAAAAGCTAAGTACAAATTCTTTCGAGAAAATTGTCCGAACAATTTCCTAAAGACCTCAATTCTTTCAAACATTTTTTCCGCAACAAAAGTCCAGAAGACAATTCTTTCAGGGAAAGTGTCCCGAACAAAAAGCCCGAGGAAATAGTTTCGAGACAAATCCCTGATGCAAAAACTCTGACAGAATTGTTTGTTTCAAGAAAATTGATCCAACAGGGTAAGGACGATTGCGCAAGTGTCAAATTCAAGCACATAAAATGATCGTTGGTTTTCAAATATGCAGTGACGGGCGCGCGAACGTCATCGACGAGCGCGCAGACATCAAAGTTCAAGCCGCGGCAAATAGTCGTTTGTATTGAAATGGGTCCCAGATCGACAATCTACATTCAATCTGAGCAAAGATCTAATGGCACGCGTAAGGTCAAGAAGTCAATAAGACGTTCGCACGGCTATCAAATTAAAGCCACGACAAATAGCCGTTTGATTTCAAACATTGCAAATCAACGGTTGGCATTTGATAGACAGAAGATCCAACGGCGAGCAACGACTGACGAGATAGTGGGTCCAGGCAAATCAATGGCTCGTGTTCAATTGCGAATTCAGATCTAGCGACACGCAAGCAAGTCAAAGAGTTAGCGGATACTAAGTGCAAGGGCGTGATTGACAAGTGTCAAGAACGCATTAAACTAGCAGCGGATCGACAACCAGCGGTCATCCGAACCAACAAAGACCAAACCGTGCAAGAAAAAGTCAATAGGTCAATGTGTTGAGTCGGTTTTCGACAGCCAAAGAACTTAAATGAGGAGCAAATTAAACCAAGGCCGAACCAGAGGACGCCATGAAGGCAAACACGTCGACCATAGGATCTCAACACTCCAAGCAGGTAAGATACATAAATGCAAGATCAAATGTGATATGGATAACCAGGAGCAAATCCTGCAAAGTCGTATGGTGCCATTAAAGCTCTATAAAGCTTTTGAGGACTTCTAGACGTAGGTTCTGTTGACAAATCTTCCACAAGTCAGATTTTTTCTTGCCACTTGGAAAGTTCTCGTCTCTAATCAAGGAAGGAAGAATTCATTGTTTTCCTTTGCTGATTCTAAGGACTCATTCAGAAAAAATCTACGGACTCATTCAGTCAAGCAGTATCTACGGACTTACTCAGTCAGATAAATCTACGGACTCAGGCAGGCAATTTTCTACGCACTCAGTCAAGTTTTCTACGGACTCAGTCAAGTTTGTAAAACACTTGGAAGAAATTCGAAAAAGTTGCAAAAAGTCAACCAAAGGGACAGTTTCAAGACTTCCGAAGGGCAGGGTACCCTTCGGATGGGACACTTACAAAAGGGCCGAAGGGCACCACCCTTTGGGAAGGCAGAAGACAAAAATCTGTGACCGTTGTAAAAAGCCCAGGTGCCCTCGAATTTTTTCGAAGGGCACTGCTGGCGGACACGTGGACTGCCAGAGGACACCTAGACTGCCTGCTGGAGGACACGTGGACTGGGGAGTGGACTGAGTGAGGACACCTAGATTGGCTGGCGGAGGACACTTTGGAATCCCGAAAGGCATTTCATAAAAGTTAAAGCAAAGAGAATGATATGTAAGTCATTCTAAATTCCTTCAGACTTTTTGTCCGAAGGAATTCCTTTGGACAAAAAGTCCGAAGGAATTCGGAAGTGGCTCAAGTCAAACATATAAAGAAAAGACCCCGGACCTTTCAAAAACTAAGTCAAAGACAATTGGAATCCTTCGGACTTTTTGTCCAAAGGAATTCCTTCGGACAAAAAGTCCGAAGGAATTTAGAATGACTTACATAGAGAATAAATCCCGAGAAAAGTCAATAGTTTGATAAAGCTTTGAAAAACAGGAAAAAACTAAGGGTATGAATTTCTTCGGACTTTTTGTCCGAAGGAATTGCTTCGGACAAAAAGTCCGAAGAAATTCGGAAGTGTCCACGGAGGCGTTCAAAACAAAAAGGCCGCAAGAAATAAAGCTTAGACAATCAAGAGAATAAACCGCCAGAATATGACTCAGCGACCAATACAAACGGGCCAACAGAGAAAAATGACAGAAATAAACCCGAGAAAATTTTCCGAAGAGAATATGACAGTTTCCGGTGATGTCCTGAAGGCCGTCAATTTTTTCCTGCAGGAAGTAACCGTTGAAATTTAAAAAGGTAGCAGAAAATCCAAAATAAATGGAAGCCGACTGTGCAAAAGCAACAGAAAATAGATAGTCCGAAGAAGAATTGAATACGAAATCCTGCCGAAAATAGACACGATCAAAATTAGAACGAAATACATGCAAACGTTGGAGCTATTTTTGAACGTTAGAGCTATTTTCGAACATCGGAGCTATTTTCGAATAAACAGTCAAAGTTTCAGTTGACTAATCATTAAAGACCTATTTGTCTTCATTCAGTGCATGCATCCGAAGGACTAAATCCGGCTTCAACAGGACTCCCGAGTTCTAACAAGGAGTTGACTAGTCCATATTTAGAGTTGACTAATTGATCAAACGCCGCATCCACTAGAAGATTTACATGCAAAGAAGAAGTGGACGGTTCATAACAAGGATGAGTGCGCTTCATCAAACGAATAGGCTTCATGCAAGGACAAAGGAAAAATATATTTTATTTTAAGGCCAAGTAAAGCTTGGAGTTAACAAAAGTAAATCTTTCTCTTCAAGTTTATACGCCTATCTTTGGCCTCTTGTAATTTGCTATATAATGGCTTTTAGCCTTGATTAAAAATCATCCAATCTCTCTTGATTAGACCAGACTCTGCCATTAAGAGTTGTGTAACCTCTTCAATCAATAAGAAGGACTATACTTTCAGATTTCAAGCGTGGCATAGTGTATATTTCTTCAGCAATTTGCATAAGTGGTAGAGTTTTCTCCCTTCCCAAATTTTGTTTCGTACCTAGTTGCTATATTGTCCTTGTGCAGGTCATGTTAAAGTGTTCTTTATTGTCTCTTGCTGAGACTGTAAGTGGATGTTAGGCGACTGCAAAGTGTCTTTTATCAGACCTCTCTCCACCATTTCCCTCAGGTTTTAGTCATTGGACCGAACCTCTGCATGAAATACTTATGCACAAGTGATTAATTGAAGTCTAAGGTCTTCCTTCTCTCTTGTTCGCTCAGTGTTCAAGGTTCTAAGCTGAGTAGGATCATAATTCTGGTGTATCGCCCTCTTTTAGGTAGGATTTCCCCTTTAAGTTTTCTTTCTCCCTTTTCCATGGTAGTCAGCAGCGTAGAGTAGGAATCTTCATCGATACATCATACAGGAACCAGCGTTCTCTGGAGGTTCTTCTCACTATTGAGGCACACACCCTCGTGAGAAGATCCCATTGTTTCAGTCGGATAGAGGACTGGCTGTTTCGCGCACATCCTCGAATCAAGGCCCAGCTCCAGGTTGACAACAGGTTCCATGCCTCATGATCAAACGCCCGAGCCTGCAGATCTTTGGTGCAATCATGACTATATGAAAACCAATAGGGAGATTGGTTTTCATCCATAATAGATCTATATTTGGGATTTAGAAGCAATGGCAAAATGGTGAGTGCGCAAGAAATGTCAGAAGGAACGTCGATAAGCGAGCTCAAGTAACTGCCTGATAACGTGGAAAGCACCAAGCATGTTTGAAAAAGATAGTGAATAACATTAATGCTGAAGAGCTCGAGAAGGATTGTAGCAATAGAGATTGCTCCCTGAAATTAAGTCTTGATATTCACATTCTCCATCATGCCAAAAAGGACACAACAACATAAATGCATGGGAAAGCTCGAGAAGGATAGTAGTGGTGGTTGCTTCAAGTGGAATTAGGCTCATTAATGATCCCTTCACCGTCAACTTTTCTCTCTCTTGCCTTCTTTCTTCCTATAAATACTAGCTTTGAGCTCTTGATTTGGATCCCTCGGCTGGAGATAGTGAAGCTCTATCAAAATCACTTCGTAACACTCCCTTGAAGCAATATAAGACAGTTTTCAGATTCTAGTTGAATGCGAAGTGTGTTTTATTGAAGTTTGATGTGCAGAGTGTATGTTCCTATTCATCATATGTACGTTCTTCATGTACCTCGCTTCAATTATATTGGTTTCTTGTAGGTTGTGTGAAGTGTTAGCTAGTGATGTTCCTCTTAAAGTGTCATAAGTCCATAGTGTCTTATATAGACCTATCTCTTTTTGTTCTTCAAGTTGCGGGTCTCTTTTCAGCCTTCATACAAAATACTCATGCTTGCAACATTGTCATAGAATTTGACCAGTTCTTGTCTTGATTGAATTCACTAGTAGTCATAGAAGCGTCTAAACCGAAAGTGGATTATAAAGTGGATTATTGAATATTTGGTGCATCACCACATTTAGTATAGATTTCTATTCATGTATTTCTCTTCCTTTTCATCCCAATAGCATAGGTTTAGTGAAAGGGACTATAGTGTCATATCTGAGGAGCTAGCTTCATTAAAAATCCTAGAGGTCTAACCCAAAATTAGGTAACCCACAGTCTAGGGTCATTCCCATGTTGGACTAGGTTTGAGAGTAGGAGCTGAACACTTTTGCTTTTAGTTAGGGTGCAATCTACGTTCATAACAGATAGGTGTGCCCCGCACACCCTAACACCATGAAGGTGGTTCAAGGATATAAAAGTGGTTTTTCAGCCACTATAAGGGAAAGAAGGGGAAAGAAAGTTGCTACAACCATGAAAAGAGCAACATAAACATATCTTTTGAATTTCGATTAAGGGGAAGTTGCAAGGAAGAATCAAGGCATCAAGAAGGGGTGCAATTTGTGATCATAGAGCTTGATAAGACGATCAAAATGGTATTAATAAACACCCTTCTTTTTACTAATGTGTTTGTTCCTTGTATAGGATCTCTAAGGAAACCAATTGCAATGGCTATGAGGAATGCAAAGGGTGTTGTGATTCCGTGCATGAGCAGCCATTGGGGCATGGTAGAACCCACCCAACTTTAGGTTTGACAAGCATTGTTGATTCTGAAAATTGTTGCACATTCATTGGGAAGGAGAATAGAAAATCATGGTTGCATGAGCAGCCCCTTGATTGCTTTGAACAACACCCTATACTGAGTTATAAGGGTAACTTTGGAAGTATGAATAGTGAAGAGAAAGGTGAGTTTTTGAAAAAAAATTGGTCTAATTCTCACTCAGTAAATTCTGAATTTGTGTGTCCAAATTCACTGCCCATTACCATCATACAATACAATGTTGTTGACATACTACAGCCAAGGAAAGGGTCTGAAAATACAAGTGCAGGGTCTGATTTTTTACACTCAGAAATGTCTGAGTTGGTAAAAAAATTCCAACCCCCTTTTGGGGTCAACAAAGTTGAAATTTGGAGCATGCTACAGGCCAAAGTGGGAAGGAGTAGTACACAAACCAAGTCTGAATTTTGCCACTCAGAAAATTCTGAGTTGATGATGCAAACACAGCGGTATCATAAGGTCACAAATTCTGATATTTTTGACTTGTTACAGCACTTAACAAGTTCTGGAAATGCTCATGATTGGGGGCACTTCTTGCAAAACAAAAGGTGGAAGAACCTAAGTAAGGTATAGTACTCTTGCATTGATAAAATTGAGCTTTTGTTAGACTCACATGGTGTTCCATATATGCATGAATATGTTGATAAAGTGGAGCCAATGGGAGAACACGTGATACACATAAGGAGGGCCATACAAGGTGGTTTGCATCTCTATTATACCTCTTTCCAGGGTATGTTTCCAAGGAAGTTCATTATTGTTTCCTTTTTACAATATTGGATAGGTTTACCATGGCATATGGGAGGCCCCAAGAAGTTGTTGGATGTTTGCCAAGATAGTAGGCACTCTATAAGGGGAAATCAGAGAGACTTGGGCATATGGGGTAGCAAGGTGTCACTTTTCGGTTGTATTTCTTTGGACAGCTCTAGGCCATATAGCACACCTTGTGAGTGCATGATGACATCTATTGACATATGTTTTTGAAGGGCTCATTAAAACTCAACCTAGTAATGAATGGGTTGATGTTTTGGGGCAATTGCATAAACGTACATCACGAACACAGCCCACATATCAGCATGTACATTCTTTTTGGCAAGGTGATTCCTTCTTGGATGAAGGAACAAGTGTTCATGGCTTCACCACAAAAAAGTCTAGTTCTCCAGAGGACTGTTTTAAAAAGTTTGGGGCCTAAAATGAGACATAGTAACAGCTGTTATGAGTTACACAGGGCAGCCTAAGCTTTGGGCAGAATGTTGTTTGGAGAAGATTGCATTCATAGAGCTGGTTGGGAAAATGCTAAGGGCTGGTGGCCCCTTAGCAGCATCATATACATCCATGGCAGCCTTATGTGGGGACAAGAGAGGCCTTTAGAAGGCTATGGTAGCATTTTCAGAGCTTGGGGGCAGCCCTCGAAACACAGTTACAACGGTAAAAAGATTCAGATTGGAACTTCTATTCCATGGAAAGCCATCATAGGGAGAGTTTGCATTTTGAGATGTGTTGGGACACCTCTTTGGATATTGCAATTGCTTGAGGACAGCCAATTTTGGGCGTGGAGGATTGTAATGTCCTCCATTTTGGCCTAAGGGCTTTGGACATGTCCCCTAGCCCATTTTGGGTTTTTCCTCTAGGTTATGGGAAATAAAGAGAAAAAGGAAACACATACTACCATTCTTGAAAGGTAAAAGTAAAGGGGTCACTTAAATTGTTTTATTTTTGCATTGAGGTGGGCCCTTTTGTGACTTAAACGGGCATAAAGTGCCTTTAAGTTTGTCTTAAAAGCTAAAAGACCTTTATGTACTTAATTCTTCCCTCATAACTTAAAAGGGTGAGTATATAAAGGAAGTTTGGAATTTATTGAAGGGTTATGCCTTTTTTCGGATATTGGATCTTTGCTCAAGTATGTAAAGCTTGGCTAAGGCACTTTGAGGACGAAACCCATCGAAGTGTGAATAAGGCGTGAAGATGGAAACCTTCATACCTTCTATCTGAGTGGCTCTACATCAAAGGCTAGAATTCATGCTTCATTTGGATTGGACAAGTGGTTGGTTTTTCGAAGCCATTGACAGGTTAGAGAATCTTGGAGGAGGGGTGACTTGGTCCCTAGGTTTGAAGACCCCTCTCATTGAGGGTTGCTCTACAAGGAAACCCTCTCCTAGGGTTTGGACATTAATTTCTTATTTTATTGTGATTTCTCCAAGTTGGGCGACTAGGTTGGGAAAGATTGTAAGGCCTTTTGAGTGGCCAAAAGATGCCCTAATTTGATAAAATAATTCTGAAATTATTATTATATTTATATAATATTTGTCACACTGATTTAATTATTATTATATTTTTCTAATATTTGTCACACTAATATGAGGTGATTTTGAGACAATTTCTAGCATAATAAATTATGAATATTTTACTGTGATTTTTCCAAGTGGAGCGAATCACTTGGGGAGCTTAAGGAGACCTTTTAGGATGCTCTTAGACCCTAGAATTGGTATGTATATTTTTATGTTGAATTTTTATGATTTATTCTAATCATTTTGGCATCATTGGATAAGGGTCATTGGAGGAATTCGCATGCTAATTAATTATGTAATTTTCCTGAATATTGGTGACTTCATTGATAAGGTCATTAAACCATTTGTACCTTCGTTTCATGGTTATTTGATGCGGTGATAAATCGGTATATTTTGGCATAATATTGCAGAGTAATTACAAGGGTTTGTGAGGTTGTTGTAAGAAGAACGGATATATCTTGTGGCGTAAAATCAAAATTACAGAGGTTAACAAATCAGCATAAAACTCTAATTATTGGCATGGAAAGGTACCTGATTCAGCACTTTGATTTTCGGCTCTTGTTTACACATTCAAAAAATGATTTATTGAAGTAAATATCATTAGCAATTCATTGCTTTGTTGGGAAACCCTAATTTTGCATGATTTTCCCAAATTAGGGACATTACATCATGGAATAGTATAGCTCTTAAGTGAAACTACAAGGCATGTGCTTTTTAAAATATTCAAATATTCCTTCCAAGTGGACCGCACCACTTTTGGAGGGTCTTTTGGAGGGGCTTTTAGAGGGGAATGATATAAAAAAGGGAAGGAGGTTCATTTTGAGGCATCATGTCATTTTTACCAATTGAAATCTTAATCTTGAGCACAAATTGCTTGACTTGTCTCCATTGAAGACAAAAACCTTCATTGAAAATATGAAGTTAAGGACAGAATCCCTTGACCTTGAGCTAGGCAACTACATTTCAAGGGTTGCAAAGGGTTGAATTGATCAACTTGTGGCTCCTCAACAGCGTGTGGAACACGGTAGTTTGTAGGGTTTTGGGAGAGGGGCGTAGCTGTTGGAGACACTTTTGAGGGTGGCATACCTCTTTGCAGGGCCTTTTTAGGTCAACGACCCACTTGGAGGGTCTTCCCTATGGTGGTGACCCACTTGGGAGGTGAAATCTACAGTTTTTGGGGCAGTTTGTTAAAAATTTTGATATATTTTCAATTAAACATTCAGTTGGTATTTATTTATAATTTTCTAGACCTATATTTTCATGAAAAAAATAGATTTGAAGGTATTTTTGTGAGCTGTAATATTTTTGAATTTGTGGTGAATATTTGATAATAAAATAGTGCAACTTGTTGTAATGTCCCTGAATAGGACAATTTTCTTAATTCTGAAAACTTATTGTAAACCCAAACAAATCTAAAAATGCTCACTGAAAACCAGCAAACTCGAGTGCTAATACAATCTGAAATATACCACTATCCAAAGCCCAAATAAAGTACAAACCATGGGCGCCAAAGATGCCAAGGGTAAATCCTAACTTCTAGCCACTAATCAAATCAGATTTTTATGAGAGCTTACAACCACCTTTTTGATGTCATAAGATGTCTCCAAACCCTTGCAAAATCCCTCCAAAGATTAGAGAAAATTCAAAATAAAATAACCAGCAAAGTTCCACATCAAATTAGGGTATTTCATGACCAAACCTTAGCCAACTCAAATCGCCATACTTAATATAATATTTCAGAATTTTATTACCCTATCAAGGGTCAAACTTGACCAAAACCTTATATAATATTTAGAAATAAAACAATAATAATTCAGAAATTATTATTATTTGTACCGGGCATATTGGGCCTCAAAACCCTCACAATCTTCCCACAAAATCCAATGCCACACCTCATAATATATTGCAAATAAATTCAAAATATTATAATGATCAAAAGGGTCACCAATTGACCTCCCAGAACACTCCTAGAACAAGTATATTGTTGTAGATGCCTTGAAAATAGCTCAAAAAATGTTATTTCATGTTCCAAAAAATAGCAGAAAATAATACAATTTATTTGCCAAACAAACCAATCAAAAACCTGATTTTTAGCGAAGTATATTGCTAAAAAAATATAATAAAAATTATGAATGGTTGTGTGGCTGATCCACACCCTCACACAAGCTCACAATGACCCCCAAGTGGGCTGCCAACCCCTAGAACCTATTCGCTGCCCCTGTAAACCTACGCAGCCCTCAAAAATGGTGTTAGCTTCCTAGGGCAACCTCCCAATCCACTTGCCCAGTTCACTAGGTGGCTCGCTACCTGCAAATGATCAACTGGTGTTGAAAACACCTTAATTTTGCAATTGAAGCACTCAACAACCTTCTCACAAAGTTGTTCCCAACTAAAATCAAGGGTATTCGTCCTTGTTTCAGTTACCTTAAAGGGTTTTCGTCCTCCAGGTACAAGTCAAGTTTTTCGTGCTTAGACTTCAAGAAAAACAATTATCCAAATATGCATAACTTAAAATAAAATACAAATCCCCTTTATATATCCACCTTTTAGTTATGAAGAGTTAGTGGCTTATAAGGATAATTTACTTTTAAAATCACTTAAAGGCTAAATAAGCACATGACCCTCAAAAAGGTCCCAACTTAAGTGAAAAGCAAATTAGACTATTATTATTTTATTTTAAGTATTTAAAAATACTTTTTATTTTAGTGCTAATATTATTTAATTTCAAAATGGGAACATTGCACTTATGCCATAAATTTGTATTTTCGGAATTCTAAAATTTTATGGTTAGGGTTTGACAGAAAAATCAAAAATTGCATATGTTTGTGTTAAGGTTTGTGGTTAATTTTCAGATTTGCATACTGTGTCCTAAAGGGGACATTTCAATGGCATCAAAGCCAAATTCTTGGCTAGTTGTAGAGGTTTGAGTTGGCTTCATGCCAAACAGTGATAGGGAAGTGAGGTAGTACGAAAAAGAAAAGAGAGGGTCCAAAAAATCAAGTAGAAGATCACGGGCAGCCAAGGGAAGAGTGGTAACAGCCAAGGCAAGTCTTGGAACAGCTAAGACATAGTGACATGGATGACCCTGATAGGGCTAGATTTGAAAATTTTACTTAGACTCAAGAGCGACTAACGGTGATGATAGCTGAATTCATCCAAACCATGAAGAATATGAATGGACACAGACTACATAATGGTGATGGCAGCACTTCACGTACATACAACCACCTTCTCCTTCCATCAAGGGTGACGGTCGGATATCACAAAGGCCTAATCAGCCCAAGTTCCTTCATAGAGAGGAAGTCATTCCAGAAAAAGAGGAGCAACCTTCTATACGATATGATGTGGCTGCAAGCTATGAGGAGTATACGACTTTTCCACCAGAAATCAAAGAGGAAATGAGCCTTCCGATTTCGTGGTATTGAAGAAAGGCAAGCGTGGTTCAAGGGCTAGTCATAAACCAAGGAGATCTTCAATATGTTTTGGGAAAGCTCACACTTTCTACTTTTGATGGATCTACAAGAAGTTCAACTAGGGTATGGATACAAAAGGTAGATACATACATTACACTTCATCCTATCATGGAGGATGAGGCCATAAAATTCGCTACTTTGCATTTGGAGGGAGTTGCCCATGAGTGGTGGCACCACAGTTTGGTAACACAAGGGCACCACCTCATAAACACCTATGAGGAATTCAATAGAAGAATAATTGAAAGATTTTATAGGGTTGATCCGGAACTTCATTTCAGGGAATTGGCTTGGCTGAAACAAAAGACTTTCCTGGAAGAGTATGTTGCTGATTTTCAGAGGGTTTCAGTTATGGTAATGGGTGTTTCAGAAAAAAGACTCGAACTTTTGTTCATGAAAGGGTTGGTTGACCCACTTTGGGGTTTAGTCAAAGCTTTCAATCCTCTCACACTTCAAGAGGCCATTCAAAGGCACTTGACCTTGAATCTACAGCTCCTAAGGGCAAAAATCTGCCTTTGGGACCACAGAAAACTAATGCTTTTGGGCCTTTTGGACAGCAAAGAACAAACACTTTTGCGCAGCCTAGGACAGCAATTTTAGAGCAACCAAAATCAGTTTCCTTTGGACAGCAAAAGAAGCCTTATCATCATGGATATGGGCAGCAAAAAGAGCTGCCAAAGATGAACAAAGATGGGGGAGAGTCAAGAAATCAATTAAGAAAAAAATTGTGTTTTCCATGCAAGGATCCTTGGACACCGAGGCATCATTGCCTTGGAAAGGTGCAAGTTCACTACATAGAAGTTATTTCGGATGGAGAAGAAGAAGAGGTAGAGACAGCCACCTATGAGGAGGAACAAGTAGGAGGGAGAAGAGGATAACTTGGATGGCACCCTTGCCACCTTATCTGGAGCTCCTAGATACCACCCCTTTAAACTGAGAGGAATCTTGCAAGGTAAGGTCACTGTGTTAATTGATAGTGGGGCCACCCACAACTTTATTAAAGAGGGATTAGCAGCAAGATGTGGGCAGCAAACTACTGATTTTTGAGGCTTTAATGTGACCGTGGTAGATGGTTTCACCATCCCTTGCACCTAGAATATTCCAAGGTTGAACATCACATTGGGTAAGCATAAAATTGAAGATGTTTTCTATGTAGTTTGCATAGAAGAAACTAATTTATTTCTTGGAGTACAATGGTTGCATGCACTTGGAGAATTCATCCAAAATTATCAAACAATGAAACTAAAAATCAGGGCAGCCGGTAAGGAAGTGGTCCTACACGGTTTGAGCAATGGAGAGCCCATAATGATGACTTCAAAGAGGATGAAAAGAGCCTTTCATAGAGGGCATATTGCTTAGGCAGCCAAATGTTTTGAAAGTGCTACAAATTTTGATTTGGGGCAGCAGCATTAGCACAGGTATATTCAACCCATCCTTGATAGGCATGCAAAGGTGTTTAGCAATATTCCTCATGGGCTACCCACAAATAGGGGTTTTGAGCACATCATTGAATTGGAACTGAGCACCAAAGCGGTAATTACTACACCTTATCGCCACCCAAGGGTCTACAAAGAATAAATTTAAAAAGCTATCAAAGAGCTTTTGGAGATGGGTCACATAATGCCTAATTCTAGCCCTTCTGCTTCCTCGGTTGTGCTTGTGAAAAAGAAGGATGGGACAATGAGGATGTGTATAGACTATAGGCTATTGAACAAGAAAACCATCAAGAATAAGTATCCCATACGTAGAATTGATGAGATGATTGATGAGTTTCATGGGTCAATTTACTTCTCTAAGATTGATTTGAAGACCAAGTACCATCAAATCCGGGTAAGGGAGGAGGATGTGCAAAAAACCACTTTTAGATGTCACTTTGGACACTGAATTTTTGATAATGCCCTTTGGTTTAACCAATGCACCCGCCACTTTTCAGTCATGCATGAATCATGTTTTTAAGCAATACTTGAGAAAATTTGTGTTGGTTTTCTTTGATGATATTCTTGTTTATAGTAAAATATGGGAGGAACATCTACAACACTTGGACCTAGTGTTGGGAGTTTTGGAACAGCAAGCACTCTTCACCGAGGCATCCAAATGTGAGTTTAGAGTTTCTGAAACTTTGTATTTGGGGCACATAATCAATGCCCAAGGGGTCCATGTGGACCAACAAAAGATACAAGCCATTGTGGATTGGCCAACCCCCACTACTATGATACATTTGAGGGGATTTCTTAGTTTATTCAGCTACTATAAGTGGTTTGTGAAGGGGTTTTCACAACTTGTTGCCCCACTAACGGATTTAACACATAAAGGAGCTTTCAGTTGGTCAAAAACAGCCATGGAGACCTTTGAAAAGCTCGAGGTGATGAATATTTGTCCAATACTCATCGTTTCAGATTTCACCATTCCGTTTGTTTTGGAATGTGATGCTTCCAAGGAAGGTATAGGGGTTGTTTTAATGCAAAAATAATGTCCTATTGATTTTATAAGTAGAAAACTCAAGGAAGTGGAGCGTAGATTCTTCATCTATGACAAATAAATGCAGACCGTCATGCATGCTTTGGCCAAATTCAGACAATATTTGATTCATGGAAAAAAATTGGTGAAAACGGGCCACAATAGCTTGAAGTATTTCCTCAGCCAAACTGATTTGAGTGATAGACAACAAAAATGGGTGAGTAAATTGTAATCTTATGATTTTGATATTGAATATGTCAAGGGGAAAAACAATGTAGTTGCTAATGCATTGTCCAAGAAACTCGTCTTATGTTCTATGAGTGAAATTATCGTGGATTGGAAGGCTGTAATCACAATTGAGTATGCAAAAGATGGATTTGCTACAGCTGTCATGGAAGGTAAAGTTGATGATGAAAGGTACAAGGTGGTTAATGGTCTGATTTTATACAATAGGGTCTTTTTCTAAGTTGAAATAACAAATAATGAAGGCTGTACATAATACTCTAATAGCTGGTCATCTAGGGTACTTCAAAATGTACAAGCAAGTGAAGTCGAGGTTCTTTTGGAAGGGCCTTAAAGGGGAGATTCTTCAATACATCCAAGAGTGCCTTGTTTGTCGACAAAACAAGGGTGAACACATTTTTCCAACTGGTCTTTTGCAACCCCTACCAATTCCCACACAGAAATGGGAAATCATATCAATGGATTTCATCATGGGGCTGCCCATGGCACAAGGTAAGAATAGTATGTTCATAATGGTGGATAGACTCACTAAATATGCACATTTTTTGCACTTCCAATCAAGTAAAATGCTCCCATAGTGACTGATATTTTTTTAAAATAAGTATTTAAACTTCATAGGCTACCTAAGAACATTGTAAGTGACAAAGACAACAGGTTCATGGGTCCCTTTTGGCAGGAACTCTTCTATTTGATGGGCACGGAGTTGTTTCTCAGTACTAGTTACCACCCACAAACCGATGGGTAGACTGAAATAGTGAACAAATGAGTAGAAAGATACCTTTGAAACTACATTTCAGGGCAGCAATCAGCGTGGAATAGGTGGTTGTACATGGCCTAATATTGCTACAATACACCATACCACATATCAATTAATATGTCACCCTTCAAGACCTTGTATGGGTATGATGCATTCTATTTCATAGACCTGATTTTAACCGATACTAGAGTGCCCGGGGCTGCAGATTTGGTACAGCAGAACCTTGAAAATTTGGCGCAGCTCAAAAGGAATCTTCAACATGCTCAAAACAAGCAAATTTTGTATGGGGACCAGCATCGGATAAAGAGAACTTTTGAGGTAGGTGACATGCTATTTCTGAGATTGCAGCCATATAAACAATCTTCTATAAAGTAAAGTGGAGCGGAAAAGGTTAAACCTCACTTTTATGGTCCCTACAAAGTTCTATGGAGATTTGGAGAAATTGCTTATGAGCTAGAACTGCCCGAAGGTAACTAGATTCATAATATATTTCATGAATCAAAAAGGCACTTGGGCAGCACATCACTCCTTCCATTGATTTGTCGCCACTTGATGATGAAGGCAAGTTGATTTTGGTTTCAAATTTTATCATAAAGATTCAAGGAAGAAATCTTAGGAACCAAAACATCATGGAATACTTAGTTCATTCGAAGGATTTGCCTCTTAAGGATGCTAATTGGGAAGGGGTAGCCATTCTGCAACATCTAAACTTGCAATTGCTTGAGGGCAAGCAATTTCGAGAGGGGAGGATTGTCATGTCCCTTTCTCAAATATGAGTGGTTGAAAACCCTTAGCCTATTTCTCTGTTGTTTCCAATAGCCTAAGGGAAGGAAAAATCAGAGGGGAAACTTCGATTCTCTTTTTCAAATTGTAAAAAAGTACTTTTTGGTAATTCTTTTCTAATTTTGACTTGAGAAGGGGGCTTTTTCATCATGGGCAAGTTTAGCCCTTATGTGAAATTATAAAGAATATGCTTTTCAAAATATTCAAATATTCCCTACAAGTGGATTGCACCCCTTTCAGAGGGGATTTTAGAGGGAAATGATATAAAAAAGTGAAGAAGGTTCATTTTGAGGCATTATGTCATTTTTACTAATTGAAATCTTGAGTTTGCGCACGAATTGTTTGACTTGTCTCCATTGAAGACGAAAACCTTCATTGGATATCTGAAGCTAAGGACGGAAACTCTTAATCTTCAACTAGACAACTTCATTTCAGGGGTTGAAAAGCGCAAAATTGATCAATGTGTGACTTTAGGCCATCAACTTGTGGAACACAACACTTTGCAAGGTTTTGGGAGAGGGGCATCGCTGTTAGAGACCCTTTTGAGGGTGGCGTACCTTTTTTCAGGGCCTTTTTCAGTCAGCAACCCACTTGGAGGGTCTTCCCTAGAGTGGCGACCCACTTGGGAGGTGAAATCTGCAGTTTTGAGGACAATTTGTTGAAGATTTTGATATATTTTCGACTAAACATTTAGCTGGTTTTTTTTTTAATTTTTCATATCTATATTTTCATGCAAAAATCAAATTTGAAGGTATTTTTGTGGGTTGTAATATTTCTGAATTTGTGGTGGTTATTTGATAATAAAATATTGCAATGTGTGCACTAAATTTGTATTTTTAGAATTTTGAAATTTTATGGTTAGTGTTTGACAGAAAAATCAGAAATTGCATATTTTTGTGTTAGAATTTGTGGTTAATTTTCAAATCTGTATAATATGTCCTAAAGGGAACATTTCATAAGGATATTCAGTCCATCCTTGACAAGCATGTCAAGGTTTTTGATAGCATTCCACAAGAATTACCACCATTAGATGATAAGGGCAAGCTGATTTTGATTCCAGAATCTATCGTGAAGGTTCAAGAAAGGAAGTTAAGGAACAGTAGCATCGTGGAGTATTCAATTCGTTGAGAAGACTTGCCCATTGAGGATGCCACTTGAAAAGGAGCAGTTATTTTGCAACATCCTAGCTTGCAATTGCTTGAGGACAAGCAATTTCAAGAGGAGAGGACTGTAATGTCCCCTTCTCGAGTTTAAATTAGTTCGGAGACCCTTAGCCAACTCTTTTGGTTGCCCATTGGCTAAGGGAAGGAGAAATGGAAAACTTGGTTCTTTTGTTCAAGTTGCTAAAAAGTAACTATGTCGCAACTTTGGAAATTTGATTTTTAATAAAGGGCACTTCCTAATTTCATGTAAGTCAGCCCTTAATGAGTTTTGAATAATTATTTTCTCTCTTTTTAAAATGCCACACTTGGAAGATGGTTGGAGGGAAACGAGGTATAAAAGGAAGTGGAGATATCTAATTTTGAAATCTATGTCAATTTTTTATAAATCAAAATTATGAGTTTGAGTAGCTTGTTCGACTTTCAACCTTAGACGATGAAACCCTTCTTTGATAATCTGAAGTTGAGGACGAAAATAGTCAACCTTCAACAGGGTGACTTTATTTCAGGGGTCACATTAGGTAGAATTGAGTAGTTTGTGGCATCTAGCTAACATTCCAAGTAGAACGCAGCAATGGGACAGCGTGGAAAACGTGGCGCAACAGTTTTTAGGGTAGCAAACCTTGTTTGGAACCTTAGCAAAGGCAACGACATGATTTAGTGCCCTCTCCTAAGGCAACAAACCCCTTGGGGGATCACGAAGTGCAGTTTTGAGGCAATTTGGATGCATATTTTGATGTTTGATCACACATTCATACAATTGGTATTTTTATAATAATTCTCAGCTATATAATTGGTTCAAATATCCAAATTTTGAGGTATTTTGTATATTTGTACTTCTCTTAATTTTTGCAAGGGTTTGTGGCAATTAAATATTGAATTTTGATCTAAAATAAGTGTTTAAGAATTCTGATTTTTTTTGTGATTAGGTTTTGATAAAATATCAGAATTTGTATAATATTTCAAGGGTTTGTAATTTATAGATTTGCTAAATTCTGCCTTAAAAGGGACATTTCAGGGTATCAAAATTTTCTTTCAACAAAATTTCAAGAAGTCCAGAGATCATGCAAAATAAAGATCAATTGTTTGATTTTGGCGTCTGAGAGAGTAAATCCATCTCCTATGGAGATACTTGAGCACTAACCAAAACCAACCACTCTTTACATTCAAGGTTCATCAGACAGAGCTCCATTACAAGTGAAATAGAGGGACCTTGTAATATGCCCTTTTCTAGATAAAAATAATTAATAATATTATTTAAGTTGGGCCTGGTCATTTCTAATATTTTGGGCAACTTAATAAATATTATTATTATTAAAATAAAAAGTATTCTTAAATACTTTAAAGTAAACTTAATAATATGACTAAGTGGCTAAAAAGTAATGTCGACAGCTTACGTTTTATTGTTAAAATAAAGTTTGGAGTTTGAGTGCAAAAGGTATAAAAGAAGGTGGAAAGGCTTATTTTTGACATATATCTATCATCAAACAATCAATTATTTTGAAGCTAAGCATGCTTGTTTGCACGTTCAGCCATTGAGGACAAAAACCCTAATTAGCTTTCTAATTTGGAGATGAAAACCCTCAAATTCATCTTGGTGACTTCATTCAGGTGTCGCAGTTGGGCAGAACGTCACCTTTGGCAGCTAAGGTCTAGTTGAAGGGTGGCGCAGCAGTTTGAGATCTAATTAAGAGTGGGTGCAGTTGTTTGGCGGGTTCATTGAGGTGGACACAGCCATAGGGCAATGTTTGGGAGGTGGACACAACTCAAAGAAGCCTTTGGGAGTGGGTGACTTCACTAGAGGGGTCAAACATTGGCCTTGATATTGTTTGAGGGTTAGAATATTAATGTTTTTCACTCATACTATCAACTGTGTTTAATTCTAATTTACAAGGTTGCATTTGAGCTAAAAATCAAATTTGATGCTCAAGGGTTTCATCCAAAAAAAAAAATTGAATTTCTATATTTAGCAAGGGTTTGTGGCAATTAAATATTGTATTTTGATCTAATTAAGTGTTTCCCAAATTCTAAAATTTTCTTTTGTTAGGGTTTGATAAAAAAATCAAATTTTGTATTTTCATTTTAAGGGTTTATCCCAAATTCCAGAATTGCTAAATTCTGCCCTAAAAGGGACATCTCAATTGTATCAAAGCCATCTCTTGGCCAGTTGTGGGATTTGAGTTGTCTACAACGGATTGGCGACCTAAGTTCTTATCAAAGGAAGAATACATAGATCCTATCCAAGAGGTGTGGATGCGAGAATACAGAAAGAGCAACGAAAAGCTAAGGATCGTCTTGAAGAAATCAATAGAAAAGCAAGACAAGAAGTACAGATGAAAAGCCAAGATAGTAAGAATCAATGTATGAAACAGTTCCTATCAACTATAAAGACTTAGATTCATTTAGAAGAACGCAAAAAAATAATCCTATTCAGGAGGCATGGTTGTGAAATGTCCCTTTTAGGGCAAAATTAGAACAATTTGGATTTTCCAATAAACCTTAACATAAACACATAATTTCTAATTTTCTGATTCAAACACGAAGCAAATAAAATGCTGAATTCTGTAGATGCCAATTTTAGGGCACAAATACAATATTTCATTCACCAAAATACTTGCCAAAATTATAAATATTATAGCTGAATTTTTGAATTAAATATAGGTTTGAAAATTACAAATAAACACAAACTAAATGTAGGAATGTTTAGTGTTCATAAACCCTCACCAAAAATCAAAAAATACAACCATACAAAATACCTCCACATCTGAATTTTTATTCCACATAAATGATTGAAAAATATTATAAAAATATTTGTTGGAGGTATATACGATCAGACATCCAAATCACCATAAAATCGCCCCAAAATTTTAATTTCCAACCCACAAGGGAGTTCGCTGCTCTAGGAGAGGTCTCTCAACTGTTGTGTTGTCCTTTCAAGACCCTCCAAAAATCGCACTCAGCCTTCAATGACCCTCCAACAGTTGCGCTTCACACTCAAACTGCCCCAGTAATCTGAAAGTGCCAATTTCTGCTCAATGCAACCCTTGAAATAGAGTTACCCTATTGAAGGTTAAGGATTTCCGTCCTTACTTTAGTCTTCCAATGAAGGGTTTCATTCCCAATGATGTAAGTCAAGCAAAACATGCTCAAAACTTATGATTTTAATTGATAAAAATAACATGATCCCTAAAATGAACCTCATTTTTTCCTTTTATATCCTTTCCTCAACTCAATCTCCAAACTCTCCTTTATTTTAAGATTAAACATAAGTTGCCGACAATAAATTACTTTTTGGCTAACTGAATCAAATTATTATTTTTACTTTAACTATTTAAAAATACTTTTTATTTTAATAAAAATATTATTAAGTATTTCTAATTTAGAAAATGGAACATTAAAGTCCTGCATCGCCAAATTTGCTTGCCCTCAGACAAATTCAAGCTCTAATGCCCCATTACAATCATGTCAAAGTGAAGGAATATGTTGTAATGTTCCAATAATCTAGATCATGTACATGTCAAAAGAAAGAGTTCTTGCCAAAACAAGTTCATATATTTGTTGTCCTTCTCCCTAATGATGTTCCTTGGTAGCCCGTGAAGTTTAAAAACTTCCTTGAAGTAGAGATCAGCTATTACCTTAGACCTGACATCTTCATTTTCTCCTTCAAAAACATCAACAAATTTATTTTTCGCATACTCAGCTGTACTAATAACCTTCCAAGTTGTAGCTTCAGCGCGAGAGCAAGAATTGATGAAAAATGAACAACTTGACAAGCTAAAACATATTCCAAAGTGGCATCTTCATTCTTCGTTCCAACCTTGACAACTATGGTGGAAGGACATCCTATATTCACAAATATGAGTGTGACTGAAATAATATGGTGGTTGCTAGTGATGATGACAACAACGTTAATGATGGCAATTTGGCTTATGGTTGTTGTTGACAATTTTGCCCCATAGGCCAAATTGTCAACCCTACTATTCGGAACTCTGCATATAGTGTCAGTTTGTTGTGTAAATCCGTTTTGGGAAGGGTTTTGTAAAGTTCAATGAGGCTTGGGGTCTTTAAATGCATACCTAAAACCACCCAAGGAGCCATCTACAGCCAGGTATAAGCCAAGGAAAGACACCTACAGCAAGTTCAAAGCCCATATCTCATGTTCAAAATGTCACATTCAGTCTTAAAGCTCCAGCCCTATAGAAGGAATGACTTTGTAAGGTGTATAAGAGTCAATGAAGAATTAATAGCTACAACCATCCTTGAAATTAACCTACAGCCCTGTAGGTTCATTTACAGATGAAAGCAAGCGATCATAAGCGTGAGCACAGCTTTATGTCTTCGGATTCTTTCCTAAGTGTTTTATTTCCTCAAGTGTTGTCTTTTCATATTTCTTTTTGACTAAACGTGGAAGCAATTTCCTCTGACTTCATATTATTATTTTTACTTAAAGTATTTAAAAATACTTTTTATTTTAATAAAAATATTATTAAGTATTTCTAATTTAGAAAAGGGGACAAAAGGGGACAATACTGGTTGGAAGAGCAGTGTGATAGAGATGAGGTCAATTTTTTTGCTTTTGATGAATATGATAAGAAGGCTGATATATACACATTTTATAATACCTTTGAAGAATTCTTAGAGGTATATGTAGAAAATAGAAATAGAAGTTTGAAGAAAGATGAAAACCAAAACTTTAAAAAGAAATCAGGAAGCAAGAGAATTCAAATCTGAAAGAAGTTAGTGAGCAGCCCATAAAGGAATCCACCATTCAAGTGGAAAGTGCAGGTTCTTCAATAGAAATAGCCCTAAAAGTTCCTATCAATCATCCCAGCATTGCAAATATTAGTCATTGCCATATGAGAGTAAGAGTAACTATAGGGGTGAACATGCAAGCAAGGAGAATGTATCAGTTGATGCCACTAATTCTAAAATTCTAATTCACAAGAATAGTTGTGTCAAGGCAAATCTCTCAAAAGCTCCTACTTCTAAATAAGAAAAAAGAGGTAGGCAATTTGATTACAGCCCAAGATATGAAAAGGAAAGTCATATTTTAGATTTATTGCTTCTTATTATGTCATTGCATGAAGTTTGTTATCACAGCGAAGATATTAAAAATGGTGATAAGATGAAGAACACGCTGAGTAGCAAGGGTCACAGATCCTTTCATACAAATTCCAAATGGTGTGTGCATAAAAGATTGGGAACTGGGTGATCATTTGAGCTACAAGGATGATCACTCCTTGGAACCAAGTTCTACACTTCAAGACAAGACTATGGAGAAAGTCACCATTGTCAAGGCAACGAGATATTAGATGTGGGAAAGTGAAAGTAAAATACATGGTATTTGGTTGTTGTTCAAGGTCCTATGACTCAACAATGCATGGTTTTGTTGGAATCAAGCTACATAGAGATTTTCCACCCTTGAATGTGTGAAGGAGAAGTCAAGGAGGATAAGAGTCTACAAAATGGCTTCACCATTCTAGATTGTAGACCTGTTATCCACATTTCCAACTTGCCCAACATTTTGTTGACAACAATACGAATGGTTTCTAATAGAAAGTTGAGTGTTTTTCAGTTTGTCGTTGTTGAAGTATTTCCCATTAGAGTGTGGTTGTGTCCAACCTCTATATTACTGCCATTGATGTATTTTACAAAGAATTTTCCGTATGGCATTTAATGTACCATTGTTTCGTCTATTGCCAATGACGGCTCTAGTCCCCTTTACCCTTTTATGATAGCCATAAAAGAATTTTCAGTCACATGGTGGAAGAATTTCCAACCTACTGTCAATGTTTAGGCATGTACAGCTAGTGCATATTGGTTTCCAGTCACTACAAGTCGGATTATGAGGAAGAATATGCAATGCTACAGCCATGCTTGGGGCAGCATGAATGGACCTTTGAAAGTTCATAATATGAGTGGAAGATATAAAGAAAATGCAAGCAATAAAAGAAAGTTGGGCAACATATCTATGAGGGATGATGAAGTATTTGGAGTGATGTTGGAATCCCTTGATTTCCCTAATGTGTGTGTTCTATGTGCAAGTCCAACAACAAAGAAGATAGAAAAGAAAAGGGATGAGTGTGGTTCAGTCCAGCATGCTCATAGGTATGACAAGCAAAGTGAAGAAGTAAATCAAGATGATAGTATGGCAGCGGCAGTTGAAAAGATAGTTGCTAAGGATATGACAGCAGTAGAGTCATCAAGGAGATAAGAGAGAGTGGTAAAGTGATTGTACAAGGATGTTCCCAAAAAGACATGCAAGAGAAAGTCTAATTTCAGCAGATGGGAGACATAAAGGTTGTCCAGGCAAAGCCATTGCCTCCATTTGAGAAGTGGTTGTTTCTTGACCACAACTATATCCAATTCTTGGTAGATCAAGGATATGAGGTATGTCAGTTTATACAGCTTTGGAGAATGCAATATCAAGTGTAAAAAAAGAAAAAGCATAATCAGCCTAGAAGGCAAGTAGAGAGTATGAAGGAGAAAGAAGACAAGGATGAGATAGAGCCACTGAGTTTGTTATCAGCTCAAGCTAATGATAAAGAGTATGGGGTTGCAGTTGGTGATGATGAAATGGAGGAGATGCTTCTCCGAGTATTAGAGGCACATGGTGATGAATATGGAAACAATGATGAGGTGATATCATCATATGATAGCAGAAACATACCCAGGACAGCTATGGGCGTAATTTACAACACTAATGTTGTTGTCATCAGTATTATCAGCCATCACATCACTACATGGGCACTCACACAAGTGATCTTGCACAGGTTTTCAGTCATGGGAAAGAGTATTTTCCAATTGGTGACGACTAATGGAGAGTTTTTAGTCCTTGTATGGCTACCTACTACATCTACATCGATCACATTACTGAATTTTGCATGGGTTTGTTATATACATAGTTGTTACATCATTTCTATATTGTTGGTCTTAATATTTGCAGTCATGAGCAGCTATACATTTGTGCAATTTGAGAGGGTTTCCTTGCATGGTAATATTATTGGAAGGGTCCTATTATGGAAGACAATCATCCTAGCCATCATAATGCTGATTTGGATGGAATTGCAAGCGGCTTGTGGCTGTTATGCCTTGTGTCCAGTTTACATGCAAGTTGTGTTTTGCCATGAATTGGAGGGATCAACCCACAGTAACATTATAGGACCCATTGGAGCTTGAGGCTATAGTCATGAAGCAAGTGTTTGGGATCCTTCATCATATGAGAAGAGCATATGGGTACAACAGAAACACGGTGCTGAGCCCTTGGGGTTGCCTTTGGCCTTAAGGAAATGTGTGGAAGATGTTCTCATAATGTGGATAGAAGACTTCATCGAAGGAGAGCATATAGACGTGGGTAATAGATGGAGTAGACGCCATGATAATTATTGGCAGAGGTTGTACCACTTGACAGCTATGGGGCAATAGCAACACAATGGGGAGAGCATATGGCAGCATTCGGTCTTGTGGGAGTTTGTGGGTGCCTTGAGACATCAACAAATTGTGGGAGTTTGTGGGTGCAGGTCGTGGGGTTTCCAAACCCATGTATTGTTGGTTGCCACAACACAAGTTGTTGTTGATGATTATGGAATGCACAACAATCTTTGGAAGGAGTGCAGAGGTTATAAACGGATTACAAAACAGTCTACATCACTGCTCATATGAGTCTGAAAATAGCTTCAACTGTTAATATATTATGTTTGATCCAGAATGTTGATCCGTTTCCTTATACTGCGGATTACTACACTCAGAGATAGATTACCAGCAACAACTATATCAGTTAAAAGGTTATAAATTATTAATCAGAACACTATATATTGGAATGCTTGCTTCAACTGAGTGTATGGTAGATGTTTGTTAAAATGTCTTTGCCTTATTCCTTGTTTTCAAACTGTTTATGAGAATGTCAATGACATCTCTAGCGCAATAGATAGATTGCAAACTGTTTGATAGAATGACACTACGTAATCTTTGAATATTTTTATGATTATATGATGGATTTATGATTATAGTCATAGTTGTTCTAAACCTTGTATAATCATTGCATATAACCCTTTGACGAAATAATTGCATGTTAAAAAGAAAAATTAGAATTTTAGCAAGTTTGGAACAATATCTCCTAGTTGGGATATTTCAGTGGTATCAGCGTTGGTGATCTTGCCAGCCTGTTTGGGAAGATAACCCTATTGGAGATCTTTAGTTGAGGAATAAAATTCATCCTTGCATGTTAATGATCAGCACTTGCTTGTAAGAGTTAAGAATCAATTAAATAACTTTATGCAAAATAGAACTTTCATATGTAGCCAAGTACAAGTTTGAATAGGTATTATCTAAGAAGAAGACCATTGAATCTGGTAGGTAGTACAGAGGGAGTTCCTATTGATTTCCCAGTTGGGAACGTGTTTGAAGAAATTGCTGAGGACAGAAGTAAAGAGGCAGCTGTAGATGTTCCCGATGATGTATTTATGAAAAAAATTACACTTGAGTCAGCTTACACATCATTCAAGGGTACGCATCAATGATGCTGGTGGAGTTGCAAATGGAGAGACAAGCCATACTGTCCATTGCACGACTAGTTCACCTAGTGTGCCGCCAAGACCATTTATGCCTACCTTTTTGCAGGAGGTAGCACCAAATAAACCAAAGCAGCCAGAGGAGCTAGTGGAGGTGTTTTGGAGAGTTTACCAGCAGTTGGGGCCTGACTTTTAGACAGCGATGCCTTTTCCGGATTACTACAGGTTGAAGTCTAGCACTAGACCACGACAAGATAGAGGTGGTCCTAATCAGGGTATGCAGAGACGTTTGGGAAAACTTACCCTCCCAAACTTTGATGGCTCACAGAAGTGCACAACAAGGGCATGGGTCCAAAAGATGGACACATATTTGGAGTTGAACCCCATGCATGAGATAGAGGCGATTAAGTTCGCTACCCTTCATCTGGAAGGAGAGGCACAAGATTGGTGGAAACATGGGTTGGTAACCCAAGGGCACACGTTCATTGATGCGTATGGAGAATTCACACAGAGGTTGATAGACAGATTAGATAAGAAGGATCCTGAGATGTTTTTTAGAGAGCTAACACATCTAAGATAGGTTGGCACGCTTGATGCCTACATTGCAGAATTTCAGAGGTTGTCAGTCATGGTCTCGGAGGTTTTCAAAAGATGATTGACCTCCTTATTTATTGAGGGATTGATAGAGCCTTTGTGGGGTCGGGTGAAGGCATTTGGTCCACCTTCAATAGAAGATGCTATCAGGAGAGCATGAAACTTGGAGTTCTCTACTCCCAAGACAAGATTTTCATTGAAATTTCTGGCTAAGCCTTTTCCACAAAAGCAAGACAAGGGCCCTGAATTGCCAAAGAAGCCTTACATGACAAATGAGGCTAGAGACAAGTTGCGGAGGAAGAAGTTATGTTTTACATGCAACGACCCATGGGAACCGAGACACAGGAGCAAGGGAAGGGGGAAAATGCACTACATTGAAGTGTTTCTGGAAGAGGACAGTGAGGATTCAGTTAGTGATGTGCAGGATGATCATAGTGTAATGTCCCCAAATGAGACGATTTAACCAAAAAGGGGTTTCCCCAAAATCCATAATTTTTGAAAACCTGAAATTAAAAATCAGCAAACCCTAGTTGCTGCAATTGCACCTCCAAACTGAAAATTAATTCCAATTCACCTTGAAATAAATACTTGGTGAATTTGGCCACTAATGGCTCTTGCCAAAATGAAGAAAGAACCTGAAATGGATGTTTCAATCCTCCAAACCCTAGCACCACACTAGCTGAAATGAATTCCTTCGTTCCCACTTTAATCCCTACTCGCGCTTAGTCCAATCCAATTGCCAATACTCAGAAAATTACTGCAATAATTAATTCAAAACGAAAACCTTGCAAACCTACCCTCAACAATTATTATTTCCTACGAATAGCTGAAAACTTCAAAAATTCATAACTCCCTCAATATTTGGAATTATGATGCAAACAAGAGCTCAAACTGATCATAAAAATAATGGCTATCAAAAAAAAAAATTGGCATTTTTCTTCCATGGGAAGATCGCCAAAAATTGCTCTGAAATTCTGAAAACCCCAATTTCCTGTCAAAATAATTAAATAATAATTCTGAAAATTATTATTTAACTTTCTTCTTCAAATCCTTCACGAACTCTTCCAAATCTTCACACCAACATGTAGAAAATTAGCAAATAAAATAAGAATATTTAATTTTCTTAAAATGGATCAAAAGAGGCCTTCAAACCCTCGATCCAAGCTTCCAAGGTGGTTCGCTCCACTTGCAAAAATTGGATAAATATTTAGCAAAGTTAATATGCCAAAAAAGAACCATGAAACCCTAGATCCAAGCTTCCAAGGTGGTTCGCTCCACTTGCAAAAATAAGATAAATATTTAGCAGAGTTCATATGTAAGAAAAGAACCATGAAACCCTCACAAAAATCCACACGAACTCTCAAAAGCAAATCGCCCCACTTCTAGGACAAAAAAAAGATCTCCTTAGCAAAGGTGGTGCCAAAAGACACCTTTTTATATTGATCAATGCCAAAGGTAGCAAACTTTTATTGGGCATACATCCCAATAGTTTCTTTAAGCATGAAGAAAAATTATCAGAATTCAGCATATCCTCCATTGTAGCTTTTGCCATGTATTTATAACTTCCAAAGATGGTGAACCACTTTGGGAAGATAAAACACCTTTCTTTTCCCTTGCTTTAGCTCCCAGGCCAACATCTCTTTTTTGAATAATATATTAATTAGTTGCCTTAATTTTAAAATAGTAATTAAAATTACTTTAAGACAAATAAATTAATAATTAATTAATTTAAGCACTTTAGTGGTAAAAACCACTTTTCAAATATTCTATTAATCAAATAATAATTACCTTATGATAAAAATCACTATTTTAACAATTAATAAATAACTAATAAAATATAATCCCCCAAAAGGGCTCCTTTAGTCTATGGGAAAATAGACTAAAGGTCTTCAATACTTGTTTAATCATTGATGTGGAAATGGAGGCATTACACATAGTGAGCATGAGGAATTAGAGCCTACATAGATACAAGAGCCCACATCAAGAGGTACTATTGCTACATTGTTTGGTACTACTAGGTACAATGCATTCAAGGTTCATGGTGTACTTCAGGGGTAGCAGGTGTCAGTATTGATTGATAGTGGGCCAACCCACAACTTCATTGACGAGGCATTAGTCATCAGAGAAGACTACAGGTTGAAGACTTTGAGGGCTTCAACATGGTTGTAGCAAACGACTTTACTATGACATGCACCAAGCGTGTCCCACAGCTCAGTATTGCATTGGGCAATCATATGGTGACCAATGATTTATGTGGTTGGTATTGGGAATACCAACATTGTATTGGGTGTGTTGTCCTAAAAAATGTCACTCATTTTTGGGACAACATATGAACTATTTTGGTCCTGCAGGCCAAAATTATCTCTCTTCCCCTCTCAAAAAATTGTTCTGAGCATTCAAATTCTTCATTATTCAAGCTTTTTCAGTTAAGGGATTAGCAGGTTTAACAGGTTCAATGGCTTCAACAGGCAAGCTCTCTCAAAGGGGCAAGTTTCCAACACTTAGGCAATTTCAGGATTGGTTCAATGCCTTGGTTCAACCAAAATTGTTCATCGGCAAGCTTCAAACAAAGGAGTGAACCATTGAACCTTGAACCAAAATGGTTCACAGGTTCAACGGGTTCAAAAGGTTCAACGACGTCGGCAAGCTTAATGAGTTAAGCGTTTCAACAAAAGGTTCAACAAGTTCAACCACTTCAAGGTTCAACGGTTTCAAAACACTTACCGAAAAGAAGAACGCTTGAACCATTGAACCGTTGAACCTTGAACCATTTTGGTTCAAAGGTTCAACGCGTGGTTGGTTCAAGCGGTCAAAAGACATAGCCAAAAACAAAGACTTCCGATAAAGAGATTGAACCGTTGAACCAAAGTTGGTTCAATCAGTCGGTTCAAATGGTTGGTTCAAAGGACTGTCCCAAAGCCGAAGGAACAAGTGCCCTTGTGGAGGGCAGTGAACTAAAGGCAGGTGCCCTTGCGGAGCGCAGGGAACGTTGTTTCAAAGATCAAAGAGAAGGCCGAAAGGGAAGATTTTCTTCGGACTTTTGTTCGAGAAAATTGCCAAGTCAAAGAACCAAAAGAATTCCTTTGGTAAGATTTTCTTCGGAAAAGTGAACAAGGCAAAAAGGTTGGAATTCCTTCGGAAAGATTTTCCGCGGAAAATGCATTCAAGACAAAGCAAATTCTTTCGAACAAAAAGTCCAAAGGAATTCCTTCGGACTTTTGTCTGAAGGAATTCGCCCGAAAGGAAAAGCCCGGCGGAAAATTGACTAAGCCAAAGAAGGATTTCCTTCGGACATTTTGTCTGAAGGAATTGAAGCCTGAAGGACCCCGAAGGGTAGGTACCCTTGCGGGGGGCTCTCGGCACCAACAAAAAGGACCTTTCTCAAAGCCCAAAGGGACACCTTCCCTTCGGGGCGTTCCAAAGACAAAAGGCCGAAGGATTTTCAAGGCCTCAAAGGGACTTAGAAGAATAAAGAAAACAACAGTTCAAAAGAAGCTCCAGACAAAGGCAGAACACGGATGATTCCAGAGACCAGTTCAAAAGGATGGTTCAACCAAAGAGCAAAGCAGCGATTGAACCAAAGCAACGACTAAACCAAGGAATCGGTAAAGACCAACTGAACCATTGAACTATTGAACCAATGAACTTTCACAGGTTCATGGTTCAATATGGTTCAAACAGCCAGCAACCATTGACGGCCCCGCGGACGTCAAATTTAAGGTAATGGAATATCCATTAGTTTTCAAATATAGCGCGGAACTTGAAAAAGAAACCAAGTGACTAGCTAAAAAGAGAGCCCGAGAGCTCAAATTGCTACTGGGAAGAAAGAACAATACAAAAAGATCAGAAATATCTACAAGGGAGTTATTTCTAGTAGGTGAAACAATTCATCAAGTAGTCATCTGGGCACGCCAAACCAAGGGCGCGGCATATTTTTCTTCTAAAAAGTAAAGGCAAAGTGGACAGTTGCGCAGACATCAGGGAAAGGACCATACAACTTATACTTTGGAGGAGACAGATGAGATGAATGTGCATGCCACAGTTAAGGCCGATGCACTGTTCCAAGCATGGTCCCTTGACAGAACTGAAATGCATTCAAGGCATTGACCGTAGCATGAGTCGTTCCATTGAAAAAAGCGCCAGGCCTTCCTTGGCTGCCATATATTGTAATCTCTTGTCTTATGCAAAAGAGACTTTTCTATTATAGAAGCGAAACTCTGCCAAAATTGAGAGGCGATTACTGAGACTTTGAGCTTAGCTTATTCATCATATTTCTTTGTTTGAATGAGAAAGCAAGTAACTTTCACACTTTGTGCTGTTATAGCTTGTGTCATTTTAGGAGACTATTCTTATGTTTGTCTTCTGAATGTGTTCTTGTCCAGTTAATGAAATAAGCAGAACTAGTGGAAGTAATCAGGAAGGTGTCTTGAAGCCAACTGTGGGAAGACTTTGTGCTGTCTGCAATTGCCTTTAGTGTGTTTGTCTATTTTATGTTTCTGTGTGAAGGATCTTGGGACGACTTTGTGCCCCCATTATCCTTTGTTTTTTTTCACTCTTTGAGCAGTTGAAGTGTAGACTTTGTGTTACACTTCATCCTACTGGTTACTGCGCACTTTGTTACTAGTCACTTGTCGCTTCTTGAAAGAACTCTTGCTGTTTCCTACAAGATCACTTCTGAAAGAAGAGAAGTGCCTTCAGCGTTTTCATCAGGATTTTCTCCTTTGTCTGTAAACATCATCTATGAAAAAAGAAAGATGGATGGTGTAGTCCTACCCCTGAGTGTTATTTTTTGCTTATATATATATATATATATATATATATATGGTATATAGCTCCTCATATTTAATAGGGAACCTCCCCTTGATGAGAGGAGAGATTTGTCCCCTTTTGATGTGGTAAACCTGCACATCTGGCCGACCAATCTCCCTTGCTGTGGTTGATACGACCTATTTTGCTCATCAGTTAGCTGATTGACAAAATATTCACCCAACAGGGTGTTCAGTGGCTACATTCACTTGGGAAATTCACTCAAAATTTCTAGACTATGGAACTGAAATTCAAAGCGAATGGGAAACATGTGGTGTTGCGGGGAATGTCCAATGGAGCTCCGAGAGTGGTTACAGCCAAGAGGATGGAGAGGACATTCAAGCATGGTGACATAGACTGGGCAATTCATTGCTTCGTTTCAATGAAGGATACAGGTAATAGTGACCAAGATTACCACATTGACATACATTCCTTGTTGGATAAGCATAGTAGGGTTTTTGGTGAGATGCCTCTAGGGAGACCCCCTGATAGAGGGTTTGAGCATGTGATAGAGCTTGAAGAGGGGACCATGCCAGTTATCACCACTCCTTATCATCATCCTCAACATTTTAAGGAAGAGATTGAGAAGACTATCAGAGAGTTGCTCAACATGGGACATATTAGGCCTAGTTCTAGTCCATTTGCGTCTTCAATGGTATTGGTGAAGAAGAAAGATGGGACTTTGAGGATGTGTATTGATTACCATGCACTCAACAAAAAGACTCTGGTATCCCATTCTTAGGATTGATGAGTTACTTGATGAGCTACATAGAGCAGAGTACTCCGAAATCAATCTACGTTCAAGACACCATCAGATTAGAGTGCGGGAGCAGGACGTACACAAGACAACCTTCAAGTGCCATTATGGACACTATGAGTTCTTGGTGATGCCGTTCAAGTTGACTAATGCTCCATCTACATTTCAGTCTTGTATGAACCATGTGTTCAACCCCCACCTATAGAAATTTGTCCTAGTGTTCTTTGATGACATCCTAATATACAACAGAACATGGGAGGATCACCTTAGACACCTTGATGAGGTCTTGTCTATTATGGAAGCACAATCACTTTATGCGAAGGCTTCCAAGTGCGAGTTTGGGATGAGGGAGGTCCTCTATTTGGGATATGTTATCGGAGCAGGGGGAGTTAAAGTGGATCAGACAAAGATACAAGCAATTATTGAATGGCCACCGATGAAAATTCTTACTCATTTGAGAGGCTTCCTAGGACTTTGTTGCTATTACAGGAGGTTCGTGAAAGGGTACTCTCAATTGACAGCACCATTGACAGATTTGACCAAGAAGGGGGCATCTGTTTGCAGCAAGTATTCAATCATTTTAAGAAGGTGATGAGCACATGCTCAGTGTTAGCATTGCCAGATTTTTCACAACTCTTTATTTTTGAATGTAATGCTTCAGGTGTGGGTATCAGTGCAATGTTGATGCAAAATAGGCATCACATTGCCTATGAGAGTCGGAAGCTGAGTATGGTAAAGCGTGGGTACTCTACTTATGACAAGGAGATGTTGGCTATTTTGTATGCCTTGGTCAAATTCCGACAGTATTTGGTGGGCAACAAGTTTGTGGTTTAGTCGGATCACAATAGCTTAAGGTACTTCATGGAGCAGAAAGACCTCGATGATCATTAGCATAAATGGGTAGGCAAGATACAGGCCTATCATTTTGATATAGAGTATGTGAAGGGAAAGAACAATGTAGTAGTTGATGCATTATTCAGGCAGTCATCCCTTTGCTCTATGTCAGAGATTTCAGCTGGTTGGAAGGCTCATATATTGGTTTAGTATTCCAAGAACCAATTTACTTGTGAGATTATGGATGGATTGATACAGGATGATAGGTATAAGGTTGTGGATGATGTGATATACTACAAGGGTAGGTTATCCCTAGTGCCTGAGTCGAGGATGAAGAAGATCTTGAGTGTAGTGCATGACACACCATTGGCAGGTCATCCAGGTTACTTCAAGACTTATAGATATACGGGAGAGATTTAAATGGAGACAATTGAAGGACGATGTCAACCATATTAGAGAGTGTGTAGTTTGTCAATAGAGCAAATCCGAACACTCATTCCCTGCAGGATTAATTCATCTATTACCCATTCTGGACCAAAAATGGGAGAATATATCCATAGATTTCATTACAGGCTTACCCAAGTCTCAGGGTAAGAATTACATTTATGTGGTGGTCGACAGATTGATTAAGTATGCTCACTTCTTTGCAATGTCATTTGAGAACAATGCACCACAAGTAGCTGCATTATTCTTTGAGGAAGTTTTTAGGATACATGGATTGCCTAAGAACATAATCAACGATCGGGACAATAGATTCATGAGTACATTTTGGTAGGATCTATTCAGGTTAGCCGGTGCATAGTTGATGCCGAGTACCAATTATCATCCGCAGACCGATGGTCAAACCGAGATCGTAAATAAATGGATAGAGAGTTATTTGTGGAGTTATGGTAAGGCATCAAAAGGCATGGGTTAAGTGGTTGTACTTGGGTGAGCATTGCTACAATACGACCTATCATACGAGTATCGGCATGACAACATTCTGAGCACTTTATGGGTATGATGCTTCATCATTTGTTGATTTGGTGATATCAGATAGTCGACCTCCCAAAGCTCATGACCAGATTCAGGACAATCGGGACATCATGAAAACCCTCAAGGAGATTATGCAACAAGCACAAACTCAGCAAAAGATGTATGCTGATAAGCACAGGGTGGAAAGATCATTTGATGTGGGAGATTTGGTGTTCCTTCGCTTACATCCTTATAGGCAATCCTCCTTGAAGAAGAGTGGTGCAGAGAAATTGAAACCCTAATTCTATGGGCCTTATAGGATTCTGCAACGGATTGGAGAGGTTGCGTATGAGTTGGAGCTACCTGAGCATAGCAGGATCCACAATGTTTTCCATGTGTCTTGCCTCAAAAGGGCACTTGGACAACATATTGAGCCATCTACTAAGTTGCCACCACTAGATGAGGAGGGCAAGTTGATTCTAGTTCCAAAATCAATTATTGAGGTGCGAGAGAATAAGGTCAAGAGCCGAGTCATCACAAAATATTTGGTGCAGTGGAAGCATTTGCCATTAGAGCATGCTGCGTGGGAAGGTGAACAGATTTTGCAACATCCTAATCTACAGTTGTTCAGGGACAAGCAATCTTGGGAAGGGAGGACTGTAATGTCCCTTTCCAAATATTCGGAGACCTAGCTAGCTTACTCCACCCTTTTTCCTTATTTATTCCCTTGGGAATTAGGACATGGGAGGAATAAAGGGAATATTTGGACCCTTATGTGCATTTAACTTTAGATTTTTATGTTAAAGAGGCCATTCATGCACTTTATGTTATATTTTCACGTTGAGGTGCTTTAAGTCATAACTTATGACGAGGAAAAGTGTTATTTTCCACCCTATGGATGTTGGACCATTAATGAGTATTTATTACTTTTTATTTTTTTTTTAAAGGGGGCGTTGGAAAAGGTGAAGGTTTTTAGGGTTTGGAGGAGTTATAAAGAGAATTGGAGGGTTAATATTATCATTATGTTCATTGTTATTTTCTCCGGAGTTTTGGAGAGCCTACGTGTTCATCCACTTTGCTTGAGTAAAATCCCTTAAGATCCCTGACTTCGGTGCAGAGGAGACTTTGAGCCCTAGTTGGAAGGGTTATTTCGGTGAGAGGATTTATCCTCAATCCCTAGTAGCTGCATTCACAGATACCAAGGATTATTTTCAGCATACTGGCAATTATTCTAGTATTGGTCGTACAGATTGGGAAAATATCACAAGTTATTTTGTCATAGAGTGTGCCCTGAAGGTTGATGCCATAGCTAGAGATTAGCGTGTTGATTTGGAGACAGCGTGGGAGCTTTGGGTGCAGGTCGTGGGGTTTCCAAACCCATGTATTATTGGCTACCACAACACAAGTTGTTGCTGATGATTATGGAATGCACAACAATTTTTGGAAGGAGTGCAGAGGTTATAAACGGATTACAAAACAATCTACATCGCTGCTGATATGAGTCTGAAAATAGCTTCAACTATTAATATATTATGTTTGATCCAAAATACTGATCCGTTTCCTTGTACCACAGATTACTACACTCAGAGATAGATTACCAGCAACAGCTATATTAGTTAAGAGGTCAAAAATTATTAATCTGAACACTATATATTGGAATGTTTGCTTCAATTGAGTGTATTGTAAATGTTTGTTAAAATGTCTTTGCCTTATTCCTTGTTTTCAAACTGTTTATGAGAGTGTAAATGGCATCTCCAGTGCAATAGATAAATTGCCAAATGTTTGACAGAATGACACTACGTAATCTTTGAATGTTTTCATGATTATATGATGGATTTATGATTATAGTCATAGTTGTTCTAAACCTTGTCTAATCATTGCATACAACTATTTGATGAAATAATTGCATGTTAAAAAGAAAAATCACAGTTTCAGCAAGTTTCGAACAATATCTCCTAGTTCGGATATTTCAGTTTGTGGCAATTAAATATGGTATTTGGATCTAAATTAAGTGTTTCCATAATTCTGAAATTTACTGTGGTTAGGGTTTGATAAAAAAAAAACAGAACTTATATTTTCATTTTAAAGGTTTATCCCAAATTCCATAATTGCTAAATTCTTCCCTAAAAGGGACATCTCAGACCCAGGACCAGAAAAGTGGGGGCATTAGTGTAGCGGGGTTGTGGCTAATGGGCTAGTTTCAACAGCGCCAACTCACCTCCGATTACATGCAGAGATCTTGTTGTGCATGCTTGCACATTCTGTTAAAAACTGTGATGGTTAACATCACTGACTAAGACCCTAGAGAATCTGTTCTTGTTAGTCTTGTTGAGTTGGGGGAACATTTGGCACATACGTTAGCCACTATCCACTATAGCTTGCAATTTATTTTGTGCCACAAAATCTCGAGAGCAGCTCATCCCCATAAGCTCTTAGTGAGAAAAAGACATGTCTTGTCCCCTTGCTACATTGATTTGACTATTCATATGAGAGAGAAAACAGAAAAGGGGAGTGGCGGAGGCTAGTTGAAGCTAGCTTGATTGAGAAAAGCTTGATGGTGTTGATAGATGTTGAAGGATGACTTCTAATAGTAAATTTTTAGGGGTTTACACGGTAGGCTAGTGGCCATGTTTGTTCAACTGATTGTTTAGGGTTTGGGCAAATGGCACTCTGACCAACATTGCCAACAACATCGTGCGACTAGAAAGAATCTCAAAATTCAGAGTGGAGAGAATAAGACCATATCATTCATCTACAATACCTTGGCCTAGAATTTGTTAGGCTCCCTACAAGTACCATGGTTGTGAATTGGATTTCTTTGATTCAGTGTGGCTGGAGATTGGATTATAAGATGCTTGCATGTTTTTTTAACAATGGTGGGGTGGCTTAGATTAGGGTTCTATAATTTTGGGAACATGAATTATATTCAGAGCAAAATTAGAACCAAAAAGTGTGCTTTGAAGTGTAACCAAAAAGTTGACAAAGGCACGCTACAATGTTTACTGGCAAAGGAAACATCACCAATGTGGGCCCTAACTTTGGCAAAGGTATGACTTGCAACAAAAGTGAAGTTTGGATTTGTTGAAGATAGGCAAAACATTTACACCCCAATTTCACAAAACCTTTACAATTTGGCACCATTGTGAACTTAACCAAATTTGCACTTAAATATTGATCATTGGCACTAGAAAGATATTGATCAAAAGCCATGTTTAGAGTTTCATTCGAGATGGTATGTTGTGTATCACTAGCAAGCCTTTAAATTGAACACAATTACTAGTTTTGAGCCAACCATGGGAAACAATCTCAATGGACTTCTTTGCTCATATACTTCTAGTGTATTTCATAAATCATTTTATCTAAAACACTTTCAAACCATATATTAAAGAGAAAAGGCCACAAGTCCATTACATTAGTAGGCATGCTATTATTCCAAATCATGAGATAAAAACTAAACTGCCTTGGAAAAACAAGAAAAGAAAAGACTAATGCTAGAAAAGAATCTACATAATGAAGAGAAAAAACTATTGTCTACTTTGACTTCTATGGGTCTGGGCCCTTTTAAGGGGTTGCGGTCAACACGTTAGTTTCAACAACACTAACCACCTACCAGGTGAAAACATATCATTCTCCATGATTTCATATTATGTTGTAATGTCCCCTTTTTGGGCCAAAGAGCCAAATAAGGGTTTCCCCTAAAATCCACAAATTTTTGAATTATGAAATTAGCAAATCAGCAAACTCTAGCTCAAGTAGATGCTCTAAAAACATGCAAATTGCATTCAAACCCTAGGCGCCAATGTGCAATAAATAAATAGGTAATTCCCAGCAATTACCTTTATCAAATATCACCTCAATATGATCCAATATGAGCCACAAACTAAAAAAATAAATATTGTACCTTTTTACCCTTTGAAAGTAGATGAATTTCAGATTTAACCTTGCTGAAAAATATTCGATTTTATGCAGAAAAAACAGCAGCTGAATATTCACCAAATCTCACTCAAACCCTTGCAAAAATCATGAATAAAATACCAAAAATAGCCAAACAATTTCAGTGCCTTTCTAGAGCACTCAAGGTGGTCAAGCACCTTACCAAACCAAGTCACCCTAGGTTAAATATATAAACAACAATTCATAACTAATTGTTATCCACCAACTAGGGTTTTAAACACCTTCAATCATCATCCACTCATGCCCAATCAAGTCAACACACTTGAAAAAAATCAAACAATAATTATTATCCAAAAATCAACCATTTGTTAAGTCAAACCCTCATAAAATCTGCCCAATAAAATAAATAAATAATTCAAAAATTATTATTTATTTATTCACTCAAATTGTCCTTGGAACCCTTGCCACATCACATAGAAAATCAATGCCACACTTCAACAATATTCATCAATAAATTCCAGTAATGAAACTTGATCAATCGAACATCAAATTGTCCACAAACCCCTCTCAAAGATCACACAAAGCAAGTAGACCCACTCTAGGGAAAGTACCAAATCCACCTTAGCAAAAGTGACGTCAAAAGACGCTTTTTTGTTGATATTTAGCTCCAAAACCTATCAGACAATTATTGGGCATGCATCCCAATATTTCTTCAAGCATGAAGAATCACAATATCAAATTCAACGTATTATTCAATTGAGATCTTCACCATGTACTTGTACCTTCCAAAGGGGGGCGAACCACCTTGGGGGGGTCAAATACTTTTTTTAACTCTCCTTGCCGGCTTTTAAAAAATCTTCTCTTTTCCTTTGATCACGTTCAAGCCGACATTCTTTTTTTACAAATAATAATATTAAATTAATTACCTAAATAATAAATAGAAATTAAAATTATTTTTAGGCAATAATCCAATAATTATTTATTTTAAATACCATAGTGATAAAACCCACTTTTAAAGAATATTTTATTAATCAACTAAAATTGTCTTACAAGAGAAAATGATTAAAATCACTATTCGGGCAATTATAATTAATTAATAAAATAAAAACCCCAAAAAAAATCCTTTAGCCTATGGAGAAAGTTGACTAAAAGTCTTCAATACCTACTCATAAATGATGTGGAAATAGGGACATTACAATCCTCCCTTCCCACAATTGCTTGCTTACAAGCAATTCCAAACAAGGCTTCCTTGATAGAGCATCCACTACCACACTGTTTTTTCCTTTCAAATATTCAATATCAAAATCATAAGCTTGCACCTTGCTTACCCACTTTTGTTGCATGTCATTAAATTCCTTTTGATTGAGGAAGAGCCTCAAATTTTTGTGATCCGATTTAACAATGAATTTGTTGCAAACCAAATATTGTCTAAACTTACTCAAAGCATGTATAATCCCCAACATCTCCTTGTCATAGATTGAATAAACTCTTTTAATCCTTGAGTTTTCTACTCTCAAAAGCAATAGGATGTTTATTCTGCTTTAGAACCCCTACCCTTTCACCCGAAGCATCACACTCAACCACAAAAGGAGTAGAGAAAACCGGAATAGCAAGAACAGGGCAAGAGCACATTACCTCCTTGAGCTTTTCAAATGCTAGTTGAGTTGTTGTGGACCATTTGAAAGCCCCTTTCTTAGTCAAACTAGTCGAGGCAGCAAGTTGTGAGAAACCTCTCACAAATCTCTTGTAGTAACTACAAAGACCACAAAAACCTCTAAACTGAATGAGTGTAGAGGGAATAGGCAAATCAATGATAGTTGCAATTTTTTGTTTATCCACTTGCACACCTTATGCATTGATGATATGTCCCAAATACAAAATATCTATTAATCCAAACTCACACTTGGATTTCTTTGCAAAGAAAGAATGCTGCCCCAAAGTGCCCAAAACCAAATACATGTGTCTCAAGTGCTCCTCCAAAGTTTGACTATACACAAGACTATCATCAAAGAAAACTAGCACAAACTTTCTTAGATATTTGCCAAACATATTGTTCATACATAACTGAAAAGTAGCTGGGGCAATAGTCAATCCAAAAGGCATAACCAAAAACTCAAAATGCCCAAAATGACATCTAAAAGTAATTTTATGCACATCCTCTTCTTTTACCTTGATTTGGTGATAATCGGATCTCAAATCAATCTTGGAAAAGTAGGTGGAATCATGTAATTCATCTCTCAATTCATCAATCATAGGTATTGGACACCTATTCTTGATGGTTTTCTTATTCAACACCCTGTAATCAATGTACATCCGCATAGTGCCATCGTTTTTTTAACTATAACAACTAGAGAAGCAAAAGAACTTGAGCTCGGCCTTATGTGTCCCATATCAAGTAACTTTTTGATGGTCTTTTCAATTTCCTCCTTGAATGCCCTTGGGTGACGGTATGGAGTAACAATAACCGATTTAGCACCCACTTCTAGCTCAATGTTATGCTCAAAACCTATATATGGAGGCAAATCATGAAAGACATGAACATGCTTGTCTAAAATAGTTTGTAACTCATCAATGAGGGGGTTGGTGTTTTCTTTTTCTGAATTTATTATTATAAAGCAGATTGTTGCCCAAGCAATTTGACCTCTCCTAAAAGCCCTTTCCATCCTCTTCATAGATACCTCTTGTGGAGCACCATTTGCTAGACCCTTGAGGACCACTTCCTTGCCGTCTTTGAAGAATTTCAACTCCATAGTTTTATAGTTGAGTGAATTCACCTAAAGAATGCAACCATTGAACACCCAAAACAATATCAAGGTCCCCAATGTCAACAACATAAAAATCATCAATTACCTTGTGCTTCCCAAGAGTGAGTGGAAGTTGTGGCAACTTCTAGGAACAAGAAATGGTGAACCCATCCGCCACAGTCACATTGAAACCCTTGCAATCTGTGGTTTCCAATACCATCTTCTTCACCAAGCCTCCATCAATGAAGTTATGTGTGGCTCCACTATCAATCAATGTAGTTACTCTTTGTCCCCTCAATGTGCCTTTTACTCTGAAAGCATGATACTTGGAAGCGCCTGAAAGAGAAGCAAGTGTGCTACCCAAGTCTCATGTGCTCATCAACAACATTTTTATTTTGCTCAACATTAGTATAAACAATATCAAAATCTAAATCATCATTAATTACTTCAATGTAGTGGGCATGTCCCTTGCCCATGCAATAGTGGCCTTTCGTCCGAGGATCCTTGCAAGTGAAACACAAACCTTTCCTTCTTAATTCATCTCTTGCATCCTTCATATTGATGCTATAGGGCAACGATCTATGTGGTGGAACATAAGGTGAAAAAGGCTTTTTTTGTTGCTCATTGGGTGATGCCCTAGTGCCCACTTGGTGCCCTTGGCTGCCCACTAAAATCAGACCTTGGCTGCCCTGTATTTACCCCTTTGGGCAGCGAATAAGTGGCTGCCTTTGGCTGCCCTCTTGGCCAATCATTGCCCCTGTATGTTGAACATTCTAGATCCAAAGCTTTAGTAATAGCATCTTGCAAAGAAAGAGGGTTAAAAGTCTTAAGTAAACCTCTCGAAGGCTCAATCAAACCCTCAACAAATAAACAACCAACCGCCTCTCACTAACATCCAATACCATGATTGAAACCTTTTGAAAATCAGCGACATACCTTTCAACATCATGATTTTGTTTAAGTTGTGCCAACTCACGAAAGTGGATCTCCGGATCTCTACTATCAAATCTCGCCATAACCCTCTTACCAAACTCCAAAGTATTAATGGATTTGTGGCCTTGTGTGATTAAGCCATGAAACCACCACTCATGAGCAATACCCTCCAAATGTAGGGTAACAAACTTGAGAGCCTCATCCTCAAACATGGGGTCAAGTGATAAATATGTCTTCAATTTCTGCAACCATGATCTCACAGGAAGTTTAATAGTACCATCAAAAATAGGAAGAGAAATCTTACCCAACCTTTGTTGCAAACCTCTACGAGGCTGCATGTTAGGAACCCTTGGTTTTGATCCCTCCATCTCACAATAATCATGAAAAAACAAGAGTGCTCGTGTGTCATAGCTTAGGGTTGCATACTCTTGTTGACGAATATTAAGTGGATCACCCCTTGGTGTCTCCATCTCCACTACTGGTTCCCTCTGTAAAAAAGTAGCCTTGAGAATCTATGAGGGGGGCTAATAGAAACCCTCTCATTGTCATTCAAACTATCCTCTCCTGAATGGCGATGACTCTTACCTGAATCTTGTGCGGTCTTCAACATAGCTATAATTTGCATACTCAAAGTACGTTGAAGATCACTCTGGCTTTGTTTGATCAAATACTGCAAAAACTTCACCTGCTCTGAAGCAAACTCCTTGGGCCCTTGATCCTCAATAGTCTTTTCCTTTCTCTAGTAATACAAAATCTCTTTACCTATTTGCATCCAAAATCAAAAGTCACAGGTGGACAAGATCGGTGCTCTGATACCACTGTAATGTCTCCTTTTTGGGCCAAAGAGCCAGATAAGGGTTTCCCCTAAAATCCACAAATTTATGAATTCTGAAATTAACAAAATCAGTGAACCCTAGCTCAAGTAGATGCACCAAAAACATGCAAATTGCATTCAAACCCTAGGCACCAATGTGCAATAAATAAATAGGTAATTTTCAGCAATTACCTTGATCAAATATTACCTCAATCTAATCCAATATGAGGCACAAACTGAAAATAGAAATATTGTATCATTTTACTCCTTGAATGTAGATGAATTTTTTATGACCTTGCTGAAAAATATCTGATTTTATGCATAAAAAACATTAGCTAAATATTCACCAAATCTCACTCAAACCTTTGCAAAAATCATGAATAAAATACCAAAAATAGCCAAACAATTTCAGCGCCCTTCTAGAGCACTCAAGGTGGTCAAACACCTTCCCAAACCAAGTTGCCCTAAGTCAAATTTGTAAACAAAAATTTAAAATTATTTGTTATCCTCCAACTAGGGTTTTACACCCCTTCAATCATCATCCACTCATGCTCAATCAAGTCACCACACTTATAAAAAATCAAACAATAATTATTAGCCTCAAATCAATAATTTGTGATGTCAAACCCTCATAAGATCTGCCTAATAAAATAAAAAAATAATTCACAAATTATTATTTATTTATTCACTCAATTGTCCTTGGAACCCTTGCCACATCACATAGAAAATCAACACCACACTTCAGCAATATTCATTAATAAATTCCATCAATGAAACTTGATCAATCGAACATCAAATTGTCAACAAAACCCTCTCAAAGATCACACAAAGCAAGTCGCCCCACTCTAGGGCAAGTACCAAATCCACCTTAGCGAAGGTGACATCAAAAGACATCTTTTTGTCGATAATTTAGCTCCAAAACCTGCAAAAAACCATGTACTTGTACCCTCCAAAGGGGGATGAACCACCTTGGGGAGGGGTCAAATACTTCTTTTAGAACATCTCTTTTTCTTTGATCACTTTCAAGCCAACATTCCTTTTTTACAAATAATAATATTAAATTAATTACCTAAATAATAAATAGTAATTAAAATTACTTTTAAGCAATAATCCAATAATTATTTCTTTTAAATACCATAGTGGTAAAACCCACTCTTAAAGAATATTATATTAATCAACTAAAATTGTCTTATATGAGCAAATGATTAAAATCATTATTTGAACAATTATAATTAATTAATAATATAGAAACCCCAAAAAGAATCATTTAGTCTATAGGGAAAGTAGACTAAAGGTCATCAATACCTGCTCATAAATTATGTGAAAATGGGGACATTACATAGGTTAACATTTGAATTATTATCATTACTTCTCAAAGCTCTAGAGAATTCACTCTATTTTGTCTTGTTGTCGGGGAGCATTTGGTATGTAAGCTTTTGGTGTTGTCCACCATAGCTTGTAATTCATTAAGTGCCACAAATGCATGAAAGTTACTCATCCCCGTAAGCTTGTGGAGAGAGGGAGATAATATATCCTCTTGATAAAGTGATTTAAGCACTCATATTGAGAGAGATAGTAGAAAAGGGGAGCACTTGAGGTTGATTAATGATAAGCTTGATGGTGTTGATAGATGTTGAACGATGACACTTGATAGGAATTTTGAGGGTTTTGCACATTGGGATAGCGGGGGTGTTTTTACAACTAATTGTTTAGGTGTTGGCCAATGGCATATCCTCTCCAACATTTCCAACAACACACAAAGGTAGCTCTTTCCCTACATGCAATTAGAGTAGAATCTGCAGAATTCACAGTGGAGAGTATAAAACCATACCTTTCATCCATGATGCCTTGGCTTAGAATGCACTAGGCTCCCTGCAAGTACCATAGTTGTGAATTGGATCTCTTAGACTCATGATTGGAAATTGGTTTCTAAGATGCTTTTATTCTATTTTACTAGTGGTGAGGTGGCTCAAAATAGGGTTCCTCCCATCAAGATGAGTAGAAACAGAGGCAAATTTTCTTTGTCTCTAAAAAGCTTGTAGACATCAACAAAGATAACTAGAATCCTCAATCTTTTTATAAGGAGTAGATAAAATCCTTGGACATCTTTTGAGTACTTGAGGATTCATTAATGATTGAAAAACCATACTTTGGGTTGAAAGACTAAGCCAAAGATCAAAGAGGCACTTGGAACTAATACCACTTTGTTGTCCAATGGAATTTCAAGGCTAAGGAATTCAAAATAAGTTTGATTCACAAAGCTCTTAAATTGGAAAGGTTGTAAATCCTTCTCTCCCTTCTTCGAAATTCCCAGGAGTTGGCACATTAAAGAAAAAATACATGCATTCCATCTATGTTGATTGGGAAAACAAATATAATATAAGAGTTACCCATATAAGTTTTTATTTGAAGCATCCACTTTGTAAAAACTTGGAAGAAAGAAATGTATGAATATGTTGGGCAGCTGGAAAGCATTGGGAGTTGTCAAGTATTTTAATGTAAAACATCTCCCTCATCTAAGTCTATGAAAGGGCATGATATTATTTCCCATCAGACATTAGGTTAAGATGGTACAAAAAGAAAAACTTTGAACATGAAAATTTTTGGGCATGGTGTGCTCTCTTTCTTAGAATAAGCTTGCTATGATACATGACACGGAAGGTGCTTTAAGAAATTTGGACATGTGCAACATGTAAAGGGGAGTGGGCCAAGAGGCATCATTTAGTTAGGCAGTATGAATAATTGGGAAATTTTTCTACAAGGTTGAGGATAAGATCACCTTCAATGTGAATGTGAGTGTGAATGTGAGTGTGAATGTGAGTGTGAACCATGATTTGGCAATATGCATCCCTTGAAGGAGATTGCCTTAGTGGTTTTAATGGATATATATTGCTGTAAAAACTGGCAAGAAAGAAACGTATGAATATATTGGGTATCTGGAAATCATTAGGAATTGTCATGTATTTTAATGTAAAACACCTCCCTCATCAAAGTCTATAAAAAGACATGATGATTTTTCCCGCTAGACATTAGGTTAAGATGGTGCAAAAAGGAGAACTTTGGACAAGAAAACCCATGGGTACGGGGGTGCTTTCTTTCTTGGCATAACCTTGCTATGATACATGACACAGAAGGTGCTTTAAAACATTTGGACATGTGAAACATGTAAAGGAGAGTGGGCTAAGAGGCATCATTTAGGCAGTAAGAATGCTTGTGAAATTTTTCTGCAAGGTTGAGGATAAGTTGAGAATCACCTTAAATGTGAATGTGAATGTGAACCATGATTTGGCAATATTTATCCCTTGAAGGAGGGGCATTGAGACAACGGTTTTGATGGCTATATATTGTTGACAGGTTGTGGCCACTCTTGTCACTCCGATGACGACTCCTATATTTGAAAAGCCCCAGTTTCTTCCACTTATTCAATTAAAATTTTGGGAGAAACATATGATCTATTTTGTGCTAAATAGATTTACAAAGGAGCAATATAGGAAGAGATGTTCAATAATCTCATTTTCCTTGAGACAATTAGGGCATCTTGCAAAGCCAAACCACCCTTCTGACATCATGATATGAGCAGCTAATTATTTTTTATGTAGCATGAACAAAAGGAGACTTTGTTCTTGGGCCAAATTTTAAGCTTCCATACATCCACTTGAAACAAGGATGATGTTGGATAGTGTGGAAATTAGACTAGCCTCCGTTGACCCAACATCTCCCTGACACAAACTTGTCCCATTGAATTTTATCCAAGTGACATGAGGTTGATCATCCTCCCTTCAAGTTTTGTCCATAGATAGGGGCCACATGCTTTATGCCCTTTTTTATTTAATCAAATTATGTCTCACATGAAAAAACCTTTCTATTATCTATCTTCTCTTGACTTTTAATATAATAACTAAATAATGATTGATATATCCTTGTGCTTCAATGTGTACCACTTCAAAAGTGATTAATAAAAGACATCTCTCCTTCCTATAATGTTTTCTTTTGTTAAAATCACTTAGGAGAAGTTAATTTTTAACCCGTGTCAAGGAAATAAAGCTTACCAAATCAACTCACCCGTTTTTATGAGCATAATTGGCACCTTATAATTATCCCATACCTTGGCACCACAACAATTCTGAAATTTTGAGTGATCAAAGTGCAAGGGGTATGCATCGGTTGTTAACACAAAGTAAGCTTTTAATTCATTCTCATTGCTGATTTAAGAGGGTTATTGTGAAGTCTGTTTAGGATCATTTATTTAAGAGGGTCATTGTTGGGTACTACTATTACATTTTCTTAATAGAGTGTAGGTGGCTAGCTAAGAAAGAATGATTATTCTACACATAAGCAAAAGAAATTATACATAGAGTAAAACTACTGGAACAATAAAAAAATCTCTTAAATAACATTCAAAAACGAGAGAGCTGGGAATATTCTCATCGCGCATATCAGAAATCCACAAATTTCCAACAAACATAGGCAAGCCAGATCCATGAAGAGATTCAATTCTTTTTGGAATAGATACCTCTATCATCAACACACATAACAGGCACTTTGGTTAGAGACGATGTAAGCAACTAACAAGACTAATACAGCTCAAAAGTTAAAAAGGCCCATCCCCATCACTTAACAATTAATTATTGCCATGCAATTATAGATGTCTTGTAAGCATTGTTTATACAAGTATAACAAGATGTCAGATTATCTACCTACATCTATCCCCCCTCTAAGACTAGTTTCCATCCCTGCTAACGTTACTCACATATGAGGACGAGGATTAGAAGTAGCTACTGGCTCAGAAGATGATGCAAAGTAAGTAACAGGGGTATCCTTTGATTCTAAAGCATAGGAATTTAGATTAATATGGTTGCCCAGCATTTGCAAAACGACTGCTCTAGAACCAACTGATGTTGAAGCTGTGAGAGAATCAAGTGCCGGTGCTGATCCTACCGCAAGAGTCTTTTGCAATAGCTTGTTCTTCCACTGAAGTCTCTTATAAGTTATAAGCATTTCTAATTTGCTATGACGCTTCAATTGCCCTCAATGAATCAACCACAAGCGAATCTCTTTCCTTATCAATGGCTACAAATATTGCTATTTGACCATGCCACTTCTAAATATTGATAGTCTGCTTAGCTAAATCTTGTTTCAACTAGGTGGAGTTGGACGTCCACTTGGTCACCAATTTTCATAGTTCGATTTCTATTTGGGAAACTGCTAAGAAAATCAGTGGCTTGTTTTATTGATTCACAATCTTTAGCCTGTAGTTCTTTCAATTTTCCCTTCAAATCATCTTTCACTTCCCAGATTCTAGTCCAATTATTCCAATCCATCTTGCCAGTACTTGTCAGCCATTGCTTTATGCTACTTCCAGTTATTCTGCAGATCCAGAATATCTTGCTGGAAATCATCAGCTGAAATCTTGTACAGTTTGTTGTTATGTGATTATGCTAATGACGCCAAAAATGTAGGTGGCTTGCAACGAAAGAATGATTATTCTGTACATATAGATATAAGCAATAAAAACCATACACAGACTACAGTGCATACATAGAATATACAAATAAGAAAGAAATAGGGAAAATGGGATATTCTCATTATGCACATCAGCAATGTATTGAACCTAAAACCATATTCTTCTGAAGAACTCAACGATATTATGGTATTCTTGATTGTTTTCTTGTTCTTTCACAATTTCTTGTTTTAAGTTCCCATGTACTCCTGACATTGAATAAACTCGAGATACAGCATCTACTACAGATTCTCTTTACTTGGTCTGTAGATTAGCTTTGGTTTTATATTCATCAAAAATTAAGGACCATTTGTATTTTCTATTAGTTAGTTCTCCTTTGGGGGAAATTAAAATAATAGTTTTTGATCCATTTATGCCTCAAAGTCATTCTCAAGGTAACGTTTCCAAGTTTTGATTGAGGGAACTGTCACTAGAAATTCATGGTCGAAAATTGGATATCTTGGATCAGCACCATCTATTTTTGAACTTTTATATGCTATTATTTACCAACTCCGGATAGTATCAGTCCTACGCAATTTCTATTACCATCTATGTGCATTGTAAAAGATCGACTTGCATCTAGTGGAGTTAGTATAGGGGCTTTTGTCAATGCATTCTTAAGGGTGTCAAGTATTTTTCCTTGTCTTTCTTCCCATTTAAATCTCTTGCATTTTATTAGTAATTCTTGCAAGGATAAAGCTGCACACTGGAGAACTTGTAAACCAATCTTCCATTGAATCTTGCAAATCTATGAGACTCCTAATTTTGATACTACTTGTAGGTGTTTCCCAATCTCAAATTACCTTAATTCGAGGGTCTATTGCGAATGCTTTCCTGGGTACGATGTTTCCTAAATGCTTGATTTCTTTCCCAAATAAGTCACTCTTTGATAGTTTAACTTAAAGTTGATGTTCTCCAAGAAATTTTATCACTGTTTCTAAGTGTTTTTTATCCATTTTTGCTGAAATTATTTTCTCATCTGTGAATACAATGATAAGTTTTCCGAAGTACAGACAAAATATGTGTTTATCATTCTCATGAAATTTGTCAATGTGTTTGTAAGGTCAAAAGCATAGCCATAAATTCATAATGCATGTTGACACTTGCAAGGGTTGTCTTTGGAGTATTTGTTTTTGTTTTTAAGCTAATGATAGCCTCTTCTTAAGATCAATTTTAGAAAAGACTGGCTCTTTTAAGGTTGTCTAATAGATGTGTGGTAGAGTGTAGTTGCATCTTCATTTGACCAAGTGCTATAGTTTATAAGCACCCTCATGGTTCCAGCTTCTTTTTTTATTAACATAGTGGCTCGTCAAAAGGAGATTTAGATGGTTGCTGCAGGTATGTAGTGTACACAGAATAGGACAATAGAAATTTACATAACAATACAAACCATCTACAATTAAGCATGCATCGTCAGAGAACACAACATAAAATAGAATGGAATGTCTTCATTAATAGTGATGTACATGGTCTACAAGGCTGGGCTTACTTGCAAATGATCTGATAAAGGGCACATAGTGGAGACCCTCGAGCAACTCAAGACTACTCATACATACAGTAGAAAGAAAAAAAAGGTCCAACAGTTGGCCACAACAGTCAAGGGGTCAACCACCATCATATCTCAAAAATTAATAACCTCATACTTAGGTACAGCATATCATAGGAAGATAATAACATTCATTTATTCACTTAGTTGTCCTATTATGGTACACAATGATAACCAAAACCATGCACTACATCTATCCTCACTCTTGTCATCAGCATTGATGAATCTAGCCGATGTAAGTTTTTTGAGCGGATGTTGAAGCTGACTTGGGTGGTAGAGCTTAGGCATAAATTGAAGGAATTGACGTAGGAGATGATATAACATATGAAGTTGAACCAAGGCTGAAGTTTAGGATGATGCTACAGCTAAAATGTCACCCTACAATGAACAATCACTTCTTCAGCCTGTTAGAAGATTATATTAATATATTAGTTCTTTCAACCATCTAGTGTATGTTCTGATGAATTCATTCTTCCGTTGTTTCATACTATAAAATTTTGCAACAATCTCAGTGTCATTCATACGTACTTTGAATTTTTTTCAATAATATTTTCTCAATATTAATGTAACAGAATTGTAATTTCTCCCACATAACAACTATTGCTAAAAAAATTAAAATATAGCAACAAACTGCAACCTTGAGATTTGAATGTCATTATGATGTAAGAAACATGCAAAATGATATTTACGAATAAAATATTTTTTAAATTAAATTTCTATAGGAGGCAACACATCTTGACAACATGCTACCATCTGGGATTTAAAAATGACTAGCCAGATTAATCATCCTATCTCCCAATGTACCATGCTTTCCTTACTCAACAAACTCTATTGCCTTTTCCCACTTCATTGTCTGCCTTTCATATCACAAATAGTGCACAGAAGTTATAAATATGAGCACAGTCCTATAAAATATCTATATATATATATATATTGACCCTTGTATCATTTAACCTTTCATATAACTTCACTTCTCTTTCAATAGCCCTCAACTCTAGACTGAGTATAACTGTACCTAGCTACAATTTGTCCTCAATTCTTCAGTAACATGCTAGCATCCTAGCACACTACCCGTCCCATTCCATTCTTAACTATTCTCAATATCTTCTATTAGCACAACAAAAGCTAAATTTAAAAAATTGAGAACATTTCCAAACGAGAGAAGCAATGAAATAGATTGTCTATACCTATAGAGTATATTGTAAACAAGTGGTACTGAAACAAGATAGTTTGGTTGATAGCGCTTCAGGTCCTCCTACAATTTACAAATTTCCCATGTAAGCTGGAATGGACCATATGCACAAGGACAAAACAAATCATCGATAGAAATCTCTGTATTTACTAGAGAGTAGAAAAATATGAAATCAATAGCTTAATGATCTTGGTGGCAACTTGGCAACCTCTAAAAATTCAAAGAATGAGAAAGAAAATTACAGACAATAAAATAGGTGAAGTCCAAAATGACACAGGGATCACATATTTTGTGCACAAACATGTTGATTAGAAATGGTCTTAACTTGTCATATAGAAATCTCAATCATAGGTCACTCTCTTATATATCAAGAAGAGAACAAATGTATTTGCAAATTGAGGATTTAATACCTTCAAGTTATTCACATTTGTGTATACTTGCTCAACCCCACGAGTGAACGTAAAATATTCCGCTGAGCGCTCATACATATGCCATGGTGGAAGAAGACTAAGAAACCTGTCTCCAGGAATGGCAGGCACTATCCTACCTAGGTGCATGATCTGAAATCAATGCATGCATAGGATAGTCAAACTTATGATAAGAAATAAGATCTGCTATTGAAAGTTCTTATTCACGTAGATCCTATATAGAACACCCACACTAAATATAAATAATTTAAAATCCAACCTGATGCAGCAAATTTTCATGTGTAAGCATGACACCTTTTGGATTGCCAGTTGTCCCACTTGTATATACCAGCGTTGCAACATCATCGGGTTTGATGGCCTCGTATCTGAAGCAGTGACCTATAAACACCAATTCATAACTTGGAATTAATTGCACTTACCACTTTCATCACAAAAAAAAAATTATTAACACCTCATAGAAGTGTTAAAATTAAACAATCAATTTGTTCAAAGATAAAAAAAAAAAAGAAACTGCAACATCAAATGCGGTGCAAAGATTTGAAAAATAATTTTGGCTACTGCATTTTCCATAGGAGATGAGAACTTCACCTAAAAATTTATATGCCACAAGGAAAAAGTAAGACCAGCTTAGTGTTTAGTGGATGATAAGATTGAATGTTTGGGCTATTAAATTAGGAACATCTGTAAGTCAATAGCACATAACATCATTTACCAGAAAAATCTCAATAAATTGTAATTGTAGAGTTGGCCAAGCTTTGTGCAATTGGATCTTGGTGGAATACGCCAATGCTATTTGTAGGAATTGTTCATTGGAAAGGATAAATTTTGGTAGTTTTGTGAATGAATAGACAGAACGACAAGGAAACATTGGCACCTTTCAATTAGTGAGGACAAAATTCCTTTGGAAACAAGATAAATGGAAACATTCAAAGATGATGCCTCTAAGCTTCAAGTGGTGTTAATAGTTTTGATAGTGGTCCTTGTCACTCAGTTTTTATCCAGACTGGCCTTATTTAGGAAAGATCAGGTCTCTCTTGTGTTTAGTTCCAAGGCTGACATGTTAGCCCTTCTTGCCCATGTTAGAAGCGGAAACCTTCATGGATTAAATGTAGTTTTAGTTGCAATTTTTATTTTTGGTATTTTGAGTTCCTTCTAACATTCCTGATTGACTATTGTAACTTTCTGTCAGCGTTCTGTACTTTGAGTTCCACTGACCTGCTTTGATCATCCATGGACGTAAAACTAAATTCTTTCTTTCGAACATAATTTTATTGTTTTTGGTAATATGTGATGCCTTTTCCCCAAACTAATTTTAAAAACTCTGAATAAGTTCTAACCCTAGACAGTCCAAGAATCCGTTTACCTCCACTCTCACAACAGTAATTCAACTGACTTCACCTTCTAGAAGAAGATAAAATACATATTTTGTATAAGAACCTTATTCCTTATCACAGCTCTTGAAGAACATTAGAACAACCTTGATCATACTAATGTTCAATTGACATCTATGTTCAGCAAATACATTTTTCAATCTTGGAAATCATAAACATGGGATTCAGTTATTTCAGAATGTTTCTATCGTAATAGTTCCTCCTTTATTTCATTCTTTTGAGCAAGGTACCACGAATCATGGGTGTCAGTTCATATAGGATGCAAGTTTAACAGGAATCTTAATTTAGGATTATATGCATGTATTAAGTGTGTATATGCATGTGTGTATGAAGAAGCAGTACTCCCTAGCTAGCTACCTAAGATTTGGGCCAATTTTATTTTAATTCTCTTTACATTTCTTCTTCGAGTTTGTCTAGGCTCACAATACACATTGTGAGAATGCTTGCATTGTTTAGAACCAAAAACTACTTGAACCTGGCGTTTGGGGATTTCAAGCACCCAACTTCTATAATCAGATAACTTTAATTATCCTCACTTGTAAGAACTTGAACTCATGGGCTTCCACACACGAAGAGTTTGATTTCATCTGCTTTAAGCTCTGCTGTGGTTGTTTCCAGTTAGCAAATTCATTTTTCTTATCATGAAATGGGTGATACTTGATTTGAGATAATGTCGGTTTGTTTTACAATTGGATTGGTAAGCTCTTTACGGTATTGTTCCAAAAAATTCAGTCTTCTTTTGATGTTCAGATTATTTCCAATCTATTTTGGTTCTTCTCTGGATGCATGTTCCGAAGGATCTAAAGTTTTCCTCTTACAGGAAACCATCTTGGTAATTAATCAAACTCTGAAGATTATTTTCTATCAACGTTAACATGTAAATTTTGAAATACAAGCACAAATCGTTTTAGGTAGACTAAAACAAAGTAGGAATCCCCTCCTCCAAGTCTGAAAAAAAACATAGAATACAATATCACCTGAGAGTACATGCCTAAGGCTATCTTGCAATTATATATAGCTTGAATAATAATTTCTAAGGTTGAGCATTTAAGGCTTGCAAAATCCAGACAAATCAGAGTTAACAAGAAAAAGACCAGGAGATAAGGATTCTAAGGACGAACAAGGTACACAGCAAATTATTACACAAAAGACAAGTTCTAAGAAAAATGATTCATCTTTTGAGGCAGAGTTTTCCGACAAGCCTCAGGATAGAATATCAAGGGCAAAGATACAAGGAACCAAAAACTATTTAATATAAGATTCTCGCAAGACAGAAATGTTGCCCACACATGCGAGCACATATAATATTAGTTTCCTAGAAATCCCTCAACTATTTGTCCTATTGCTAACTCATGGTTTATAAGTCATATCAGCACTATTTATTAATGTTTGCAATGGGAGGTTGTCCCTTGTTCCGAAAATAATTGCCATCCATTGAAACTTTGACAACTCACAATGGCTTGTAATAGCCACTCGGATCCTTTTGGCAACTTGACCTACAATATGTTAAATGGCATGGAAGCATAGAAGTTCTATCCTTGCATCATTTCTGCAAACTACCCTAACGGAATAATTGTGCTGCATACGTGTTTCAAGGTTACATCTACTTAGTACCTGATTTATGTCAACATTTGGTGGTGCTGCCCGTACCTTTGCTAACTAATGTCAAGAGGGTAGTATCCTTTATACATCTGATGGCCAACACTCACAAAATAGAAAATTAGTGGGAGAAAATACTAAAAAACAAATCTAAGGCTGAAACTAAGCAAATTGGAGAACCGAATTTGTAGTGAAAGATTATTTCATACAAGCACAAGACAAAGAATTTTGGTGTACATTGTTGGAAATATTGTCATTGACGTCAACATAGTCATTGATGTCAAATGCATAAGCATAGCAGCGATCATCATATGCATAGCAGCGATCATGTGCCAGCAATAAATAATCAGCAATCTACCTATGGAAAGGACCAGCGCTTTGTTTAATAGGCCAATGATTTCTTCTATGGGGCAGCGATTTGTTCAATGGGCCAGTGTTTTGTCTTAAGGAGGCAACAAATTAATTTATGGGCAGCACTTAAATAAACAGCAGGCCGACTAAGCAAAAGAAAAGGAAAATCGCCCCACTTGGGTTATTTAAATAAAATAAATTAAAAAGACATCTTTTTGAGAAGAGGTGTCTCTTGGAATGGACGCCCCTCTTGGGAAAAGGTAGTAAAGGCTATAAAAGGATAGATGAGTGGATGAAAAAAAAATAAGATGAACAAGCACTTGAAATATATTTTATATCATTCACGTCTCGGAGAAGTGCGAGAGAAGAGCTGAAAATGCATTAAAAAATCATTGAGAGAAGAAAGAGAGAAAAGAAGGGTTCCATCATTCGTTGAGTTAACAACAGACCTACAATGGTAAGAAGAATTTTTTTAAGGGGTTGGTGCTCCTGTGAGTTAGTGCTCACGAATTAAAGCTGAGTTGGTGCTTGGTGAAAGGAGTTGGTGCTCTTGTGGGTTGGTGTCTGCAAATTGTAATTGGGGATTGGTGTCTCCTGTAGGTTGGTGCCTACGAATATTTGAAAATTATATTAAGAGAATTTCTCCGTGGTTTTCTCCCGAAAGGGTTTCCACGCAAATTTGTGTCTATTTGCATTGTGTGGTTTTGCATTGTATTCTTTGATTGCTTTGAATATATTAATTGCGGAGTAATTTGAGGTTTTGGATTTAAGATTAATAGTCAAAAGCAAAAAAACATATCTTATACTAACTCACCACCCCTCTCAGTATAAGCTTGTGCTTAACAATTGGTATCAGAGCCGGTTCCTTCGGTGTTAGCACAACTGCTAGAAGGTAGATCTTGGAAAGCACATATGACGAGATCTCAAGTGTTGGATGGTTTCTCCACTAACAAGGCTCCTTTGTTTGATGGAACGAATTACACATTTTGGAGCATAAAGATGAAGACTTACTTGATGGCCCTAGGTTTTGATATTTGGCAAGCAGTGGTAATAGGATACACAACGCCACAAATTGCACCAACGGATGCCACCGAAAAAAAGGCCAGTGAGAACAATGCGAAAGCTATGAATGCAATCTTATGCGGGCTTTCAGAAAATGAGTTTGTTAAGGTTATGCATTGTGAATCTGCAAAAGAGATTTGAGATAAACTCAACACCATTTATGAAGGTGATAGCAAGGTGAGAAAAGCAAAACTCCATTTGAAAATGAAGAATGATGAAAACATTGCTGAGTATCTTCTTCGTGTCGATGAGATTGTTAATGTCATTCGAGGACTCGGAGAGAAAATTGAAGAATCTGTGATTGTTCAGAAAGCCCTGAGATCCCTACCATTGAGATTTGATGCGAAGGTCTCTGCCATTGAAGCAATGAATGATTGACACAATGAAAATGGACGAGCTCCATGGAATTCTTACGACATACGAAATGAGAACCAAATCTGAGAGATAGTCGAAAAAGGAAGCATCATTCAAGGTCTCAAAGAAAGAGAAGATCAAAAAACCAGAATCAAGTGAAAATTCAAGTAGTGAAGAAGATGAAAATGAAGCTCTATTCATTTGGAAGCTAAAGAAAGGATCGGGCAAATATAAAGGAAAGTTACCATTTAAATGTTTTAATTGTAGTAAAATGGATCATTTTGCAGCGAAATGTCCAAATAAAGAAAATAGCGATGATGAGAGAAACAAACCAAAGTACAAAAGGGGATTAAAGTCGAGTAAAAACAAGCAAAAATTTGAGAAACAAAAGAAAAGCCTATACTCCAAGAGGTATAGCAGCTCATCCGAAGAAAACAAAGAAAGTGATGTTGAGAGTGATAACGAAGAGATTTTGTTCATGGCTACATAAGAAAATGCCTCCACCAGCAAAGATATTTTGTAGGAAGACGAAGACATGGAAGACGAAGGTGAAATGAACCTTGAAGAAGAACTTATTTGCGCATTAGAAGAAATGAAAGCATTTAAGAAGAAGAATCAGAAATTGAAGTTACAACTCCGGAAATATGAAGAAGAGAATTGAGAGTTCAAAGCGAAAACATCACAAGTCCTTGAGGAATCAAACAAGGTAATCGTTGATCTGAAAAATCAAATCGAAAAAGTTAAACAAGTTAAGGAAGATTTGAGAAGTCATCTACAAATGAAAGAAGAATATAAAAAGCGTGAGAACGAGATCGTTGCTTTGAAAAAGGACTTAGAGAGAGCAAATACAAATAATCTAAAATTTGAAAAGAGCACCTAGGTTTTAGATGAGATCCTAGACCATCAGAGATCATTTTTCAATAAGTCAGGGCTTGGCTATGGAGATGAACAAGAACGTACTAATATGACCAAAAGCTATGCAAAAATTCTCAAGGAACCTACGAAGAATGAAAGCAAGAAGGAAGAAAACACCATAAAGACAAGCGTTGTGCATAAAAAGGGGAAAGAAGAAAACACTGTCAAGAGGACCATATGTTCCCAGCTATACGAATGTGACCAGGTTTGGAAGTTCCTTTCATGGTTATTGCTTTTATTGTAATCACTTTGGTCATAAGAACGTATATTGCAGAAAGAGAGCAAGAGATAATGAAGCAAGGAATACAAGCAAAGGTGTTCATAAAGTCTTTAATAGAAACTATAATTCATTTGCTCCCTATCATACTATAATGAGGATGCTATTGTCTGCTATAATTGCAACAATTATGGACACAGCACGTTTTTGTAAAAGTGGGTTTAAATTCTCCAAACAGGATCAAAGGAAAAAATCATCAAATATAAAGGAAAAGAAAAAATAACCTACGAAAATCTGGAAAAAGAAGTTAGAGGAAGCTAAACAAGATAAAGAAAAATCCATGCTTGTTCAAACGGCATTTCATGCACGAGATGACAAGTAGCAGTGGTACATTGATAGCGGATGTTCAAGACATATGACTGGAGATAAAAGCAAATTTATCTCATTGAAGAAAGTGAATGAAGGTACGGTGAAATTTGGTGATAATGCTACAGCAAAAATCATCGAAAAAGGTACGTTGAATCTTGATAATGGTAAAACAAAAACGAAGAATGTTTTATATGTTGAAGGATTAAAACATAATCTCTTGAATGTAAGCCAAATGTGTGATCAAGGACACACACTTAAGTTTTATTCTGAAGGATGTGAAATAAGAAAAGCAAATACGGGAGAATTAGTTGCAGATGCTCATAGAACCACAAACAACCTATACATGCTTGGAGAAATGAGAGGAGAGAAATGTTGTCTGAGTTAAGTTGAAGAGAGCTAGCTATGGCATAGAAGGTTAGGGCACATAAATTTTGATAATCTTGTGAAAATCAGCAACAAGCAGGCTGTGTGAGATATGCCCAAGATAACGAAACCTTCAAGCACTCTATGCAAGCAATGCCAACACGAGAAGCAAACCAAAGCAAGGTTCAGAACGAAAGAATATTCGACCACCAAACCACTAGAGCTGATTCATACGGATCTTTGGGGTCCTACCAGAACTAAAAGCATGTAAGGTGAGAGCTACTTTATGTTATACTATAATGACGTGGGTAGCCTTTTTAAAAGAAAAATCAGAAGCATTTGAAAAGTTTAAAGCTTTCAAGGCATTAGTTGAAAATGAAAAAGAGTTGAAAATAAAATGCCTAAGGTCAAATCGAGGAGGTGATTTTATTTCAAATGAATTCATTAAGTTTTGCGAAGATCATGGAATTAAGAGACAATACTCAGCTACAAAGACTCCACAACAAAATGGAGTGGTGGAAAGGAAAAATCGAACCGTTCAACAGATGGCTAGAACTATGTTTAATGAATCTAAGCTATCAGATAGATTCTAGAGAGAAGCAATTAATACAGCAGTATATATCTTGAATAGAGGGCAAATCAGAGTTAATAATGACAAAACTCCTTATGAATTGTGGAAAAGAAGACCAGCTTCGGTCAAACATTTCAAAGTGTTTGGAAGTAAATGTTTTATCAACAGCAATGAAAAAAAATTGGGCAAATTTGAATCGAGCTGATGATGAAATTTTTCTTGGCTACTCCATCAAAAGCAAAGCCTATAGATGTTATAACAAAAGGCTACAAACTATCGTAGAAAGTGCCAGTGTTAGAATAGATCAGATCATGAATCAAAAGGCAAAAGAACCTTCAGAAGAGTCCTTAGAAATACCCAATCTTGTAGAAGAAGGGAGGAAGAAAACGTAGAAAAATTGAGTGAATCTGAAAGGCAGGACACCAAAGCACCATCTCGCTTTGTTCAGAAGAATCATGCTAAAAGTCAAACATTGGCAACATTGATGCTGGGTGCAAACCAGAAGAAGAATTGTAAGTGTACCTGAGCATGTAAATTTCTCTTTGTTATCCAAGGTAGAGCCTAAGAATTTTTTTGAAGCTAGTCATGATAAACATTGGGTAAAAGCAATGGAAGAAGAGTTAGATCAAATTGAGAAGAATGAGACTTGGGAACTTGTGCCCAGGCCAATGGATCAGAATGTGATTGGCACTAAGTGGGTTTTTCGAAACAAATTGAATGAAAATGGTCAAGTCACTCGAAACAAAGCAAGGTTGGTATGTAAGGGGTATGCTCAAGTAGAAGGTGTATATTTTGAAGAGACTTTTGCTCCTGTTGCTAGATTAGAAGCAATTTGAATATTTCTTGCATTTTCAGTGTTCAAAAATTTCAAAGTCTATCAAATGGATGTTAAATCAGCATTTCTAAATGGCAATCTAGAAAAAGAAGTTTACATAAAACAGCCAGAAGGATTCCTCTTATCAGAAAATAAGGATTATGTGTGTAAGTTGAAGAAGGCTTTGTACGGATTGAAACAAGCTCCTAAAGCATGGTATGCTAGGCTTGATAAATACCTACGAGACCAAGGATTCAAGAAAGGATATGTTGATAGTAATCTTTACATCAAAACTGAAGGAAATCACCAGTTAATTGTTGTGGTGTATGTAGATGATATAATCTTTGGAGGAGACAATGAGGAAATGTCTAAGAGATTTGTTGAAGATATGCAAAAAGAATTTGAGATGTCCATGTTAGGTGAGTTGTCATTTTTCCTTGGCTTACAAATCTCTCAATCCAACAAAGGAATATTCATATCCCAAAGCAAGTATGTGAAGGAGATGTTGAAGAAATTTGATATGGAGTGTGCACCTGTTAGCACACCTATGGCTATAGGAACGAAGTTGAGCAAAGATGATGAATCTCCGAATACTAATCAAACTCTTTACAGATCAATGATTGGGAGTTTACTATATGTGACGACATCTAGGCCAGATATCATGCAAGCAGTGGGTATGGTTGCACGATTTCAAGCAACTCCAAAAGAAACACATGTGCAAGCCGTGAAACGTATATTCAGATATTTAAAGAGAACCTTGGATTATGGGTTGTGGTACCCAAGAGGTAAAGACTTCATATTGGTAGCGTACACGGATTCAGATTGGGCAAGTTGTGTAGATGATAGAAAAAGGACAAATGGAAGAGCATTCTTTCTTGGAGATAGCCTAGTATCATGGTTGAGTAAGAAGCAGAATTCTATATATCTATCCACAGCAGAAGCAGAGTACATAATGGCAGTGTTATGTTGTACACAAGTTCTATGGATGAAACAAACCTTGAAAGATATCAAAGTAGAGTATGATCATCCAATCTCCATATTTTGTGATAATACTAGTGCGATAAGTATTTCGAAGAATCCAGTTATGCATTCCAGAACTAAGCATAGCCCTATACAGTATCATTTCTTGAGAAAACAGGTGGCAGAACAACAAGTAAAATTGGAATATGTTTCCACATCTGAACAGATGGCAGAGATCTTCACTAAGCCACTTCCAAAGGAAACATTTGAGTACCTACGACAGAAGTTGGGAGTAATATCCTTTGCTTCTACTCATTAAAAATCAAGAGAAGCATTGGTTAAGGGGGAGCTAAACTTTGTTTTTTTTTTTCAACTCCTTGGATGACCCTTTGCCATTGATGTCAAAGGGGGAGAATGGCAGTACGGGGAGTTACAACAAGGGGGAGTTGCAGAAAAGATGGAGAGTTGCAGAAAAGATCTTTTTGGAAGGTTGCCATCAATGACAAAGGGGGAGATTGTTGGAAATATTGTCATTGATGTCAAATGCATAAGCATAGCAGCGATCATCATATGCACAGCAGTGATCATGTGCCAGCAATAAATAATCAGCAATCTACCTATGGAAAGGACCAACAATAAATAATCAGCAATATAATTTGGCCTTGGATTCTAAGACAAGCAGAAGCAACTAAGTCGAGCAAATATTAGTTGGATAAACCTATTAAATGGTCAAAAGAGAAAATCCAAAACCTTGAGACAATAGGTGAACCTTGGACAAGGGATATAGAATATTAGTTTGAGAAAACCTTGGATTTATTTATTGTGATTTGGGTCATCCAAGGTTGGAGCACCTTTGATGCAAAGAAGACTGAGTTCTTAGATGGACCTAGAAGAATATTTATGAAGAGAGTGTCAACTCTCATCTGCAAACTCTGTGGAGAAGAGGTTGACACGAAGCACGGTAATTTTAATTAGGAGCCCAGGCACCTAAGGGATGGCATGCAGAAAGAGGGAGGATTCTAAACGGATGTGATTTATGGAGTATCTAATCTAATGATGGGGGGGGCGAGGAGGAAGGGGGGAGGACGTTAAATGGAAGAAGATGTAGAGGCAGAAAAATGAGAAAACAAAAAGATTAGTAAGAGAGAATAGAAGAGATAGGAGATTAGATTAAGAAAAGTAATGAGATTAGAGGAAGAAAAGAGAAGTTTAGAAGAGGAGAGAATTAAGAGAGATAAAAGAAAGGAAAGATATAGGAGAAAAAGAGAAGAAATTGAGGAAAAATAATTTAAGAAATATAGAGCATGTTGCAAGAGCATAATCTAGTGACAATCTTGTTAACCTAGAAGAAGCAATTAACCAAGAAAATGTTGAAAATGTTGAACAATCAAGAGAACGAGACCATATTGCATTTGTAGATAGCCAAGCTACATCAGCATAATTAGACGGATCAAAAACAAAAAGCTAGCAGTGATGTTCCAACATATAGCATTGAAGGACAAGGGGAAAATAATGAAGAAGAAGAAAGTATGATAGATGAAGTGAATTCGGAGAAAATAAGAGTAATGAGAGAGATGATAAAAGACTTGAAAGAATTAGCTAATAACTTGGTATAAGGAAGAGAGGAGAATGTGGCAAATAAATTAAAAGAAAGAGAAGAAGATAACATCGATGAACATGTAGAAGATAATGAAAAGAAGAGGGAAGAAGATAATGTAGGAGAAAATGTGGAGGAATATGAGGAAGATAGCATAGAAGACAATATAGAGGATATAGAAAAAGAGGACAAAATTAGTTATTTAGAAAATCGGGAAGTGAATGTGATTAATGATGTAGAAAAATAAGTAGTAAATTTAAAAGATAAGAATAGAGAAGAAGAAGAAAAGAAGATACAAATAGACGCCTCATTTAAAACCTCCAACCGGAAGAGACCAAAAGAGAAGATGAACCCCTTGGACCAAACGTCCTCCCCTATGTCATTTGAAAATTGTAGAGAACAATCAAGAAGTGGAGATATATATAGGAAAGGAGGTGATAAATAGTTATAACAAATTCAGCGAATAGATTGAGAGAAGACGACATATTGTGAGAAACTTAGATCAAATGTTGGGAAGAAACTATTGCGAAAAGGAATTAAGAAGAGATAAAGGAAGGAGACATCCTTCGGTAAAACAAAAGATAAATAGTTTGTCATGTCCCCTTTCAGAATTACCCCAATCAGAAGACCCGTAGCCTATTCCTTATTTATCATAGGCTAAGGGATAAAGTTAGAGAAATTATTTGATAATAATGTTTTAAGTTGTCCTAAGTCACTTTATTTCATAACATGGAAAAATGACACGTATTATTATTATAAAAGGGGCCAAAAAGTATTATCATTAAGTGGATGAAAAGTGATATTTATTAAAAGTATTTTTTAAATATTTTTAAGGTGAAATTGGAAAAGAGAAATTATAAAAGGAGAAGTTGGGCTAAAAAGAGTTATTATTCATTAATTTTTGACAATCAAACCTTAATCCAGAGTTTAAGCCATTGTGTTCAATCTTTTCATCTAAAGACGAAAACCCTCTGATATACAGGGGTGGAGGACAAAAACCCTTTAATTTCAATTTCAATGTGATTGAGGATGCCATAATTTTCCAACCCTTGTGAGGGTTTGAAATAATTTCCAAACTATTGCGTTGGGGTTTAGGTGGGATGTTTGTTCTTGAAACCTTCAGTAACTAACATTCCCTTGAATGGGTTGTCGTACACCTGCGTGGCTATTTGGAGGGTGTTCGCCCCATATCTATGCTTGGCATCAATCTGAATTGAGGACGGTTGTACGCCCTCCTTGTTGTCTTTGTTGTTGGGCATTATCCTTACTACCTCCTTGTGCCCACCATGGACATTCCAACCAGCATCACACTCCAAAAGGGACTATCGTACATCTACAACATATTACATGTTGTACCAATTGGGGATGGTTGTACCTTTTTCCAAGCTGTTGGACATTGATTGGTATTTATTGTTGAGTTTATTCATTTGTTGTGGGATTTTTGCAGTATTGGTTTGTTGTAATCAGTTTTGAATTTCTAATCAGCTCCTTGAATAAATATTACAATTGGGTTGTTATCAAATCTAGAGTTTCAATTTGCATGTTGTTGTTTAAGATTTATTTCAGCTTGCGTAAATTCATAAAATTACAAAAAAAATCCAAAATAGAGGAAAATCATAAGGGATATTACAGTGGTACCAGAGAATTGATCTTGTCAGCCTATGGATCAAACAAAAAATCATGGAGAACAGAGAAAAGAGAGTTCCCACAGATGAGATAAGTTTTTTTGCAGGAAACGACTGGCCAAGGTCTAAAATATGAAAAGAACAATCCAAAGGACAGAGTGAAAGAATCCATGTCAGAGTTAGTCTGAGCCTTGTAAGGTACTAATCAGAATAAAGTGAATTAAGGGGAAGGAAGCTCTTCAGCTAATGAGAGGATCTTAGTCAAACTCCCTTCAAAAACTTTCCAAGCAACATTCCTGCAAAGAGAAGCAACACACATGAAGAACCCAAGTTTTAAAGATCAACTACTGGAGCAATTTTTTATTAGCTTCAAAGCTTTAGCTTCATTTAGAAGAGCACGAAAGAAAGATTTTATTCAGGAGACGTGGTTAAAAGAGCAGTGTGACAGAGATGAATGCAAACTTCTTGCCTTTGATGAATATGTGATGCAAAGTGATTACTACAAACAAATTTTATACAAGGTTTCCTTCTTAGGCCTATCTCTACTAGCCCTCTCAAAGCACTATTTTGGGTGTTTAAACAATTGTAGAAGGTTTCAGACCAACCAATTAGAGATTCAAGTACCACTATCATCCCCTAACAACACACCAAATTTCAGATTCCAACACAAAGGGAAGTGCTCTATTTTTACTAGTCTTCACTCTTTTAGGCCTCTTCCTAGTAGCCCTTTGAAAGCACTTTTCTTTAGGGTTTGTCTATCATACAGGGTTTCAAATCCAACAAAAGACCTTTTTAGATACCCATTAAGGGTTTACACCATTCTAGCAATTTTTAGAAGCCAACCCACGAAGCAAGTACACTAACCCAACCTTTTCTCTATCAATTAGGTCTCTTTGGCCTAAAACTGTCTTTTTGCTCTAACAAGCTCCACACGTGCCAAAATGAAAAAATATTGTTTGATTCACCTTTAGGATGAAAAACCCGTCATCCATGCCAAATTTGATGGTCTGAAAATGTCTCTACATATCAAAACCATGAAATGGCCAAAGCTCTTCACTAGGTCTTTGACATAGGCCGACAGAGAGGAAAAGTTGGTTTTCAAGAGCAAAAAGAGGTTTAAAGGTCTGTTTTCAATTGGACAAGGTCTATGCAATATTTAGAAAAACTCAAGGACAACAAACATAATTCTTGATTTGACACAAGATTCAAAAACTACCAATACTCACCTGGCAAAGTCTCCAAATGGCAAGGTACAAGACTATGTGAACAAACTGTAAGTGTTACATCCCAATTCTTCTCTAGACTTGATAACCTATTGATTTGTGGATTTTATGGTTATTGTTTGTCTAATGACTGTTTTAATAAGCAGAATTTTATATATTGATGTATGGACAATTATATGTTGATTATTTGCATGATCGTTAACTTGTTTAGTTAGTTGTACTTTTATGCTAGTACATAATGATCATGATTATTTAGTTCATCACAAAAGTATATTATGGATTTTATCTTGATTCAGGCTAGCTACCTTTGTTGTTCCGATGTGGATGTAGGATAGATTTCGCCCCTCAGACTATGACAAAGGGAGAGCATCATCAGAGAGGGTAGAGTAAATGGAGGCAATTTTGAAGATGATAGAGTGAAAACCGAGAACCTTGCACACACCACAAATATTAAAATTTGTTTTTCGATCATTGATAAATTGAAGTTGCTTTCAGTTGTTATTATGTTTGTTGCATTTGAATTTGGTTGGTTTGCAAGTGTAAGGTTGCAACTTTTATATGTTGTCTTACTTAGCTTATTTCATGTGATTATGTTTCCTAAATGAGTATAGGCTGTAAGTAGTGTCTTGTTTATGAAATACACTGCTATAAAGGAAAAAGAGGACTTGTTTGCATTGTGTGATAGATGATTATTAAATGAACTAAGTTATAAAGTGTGGGTTAAAGTTGAATTTGGCATGATCATTGTGTTTAGTCAATGTTATAATGTTTAAATTACTATGGTGGTAGGTAAATTTTATTGTTCATAATGTTTGAAAGGATTATTGTTAAATAGGTTCGCAAATTAGGGTTTGTGTGGCGTTGACTTGAGCTATTCGAGCCACTTTGCTAAACAAACACTTCATTTTGGATTTGCATGGTAAAAACGTTTAGCTATACCAGAATTCTCCCAATTGGTTTTACATGCATAACACTTCTTCGCCGAGCTCATTATGAGCACGGTGAGTTTTGGTGGAGATAGTGGAAGGTTGGTTGGCATGAAAATAGCATGCAGGCAGATAAAAGAGGAAGGAAGATATGCCTAGGGGAGACACGACAAACAGGAAGAAGGCAAAGGGTTTGAGCAAGATTGGGAAAAGAGCAATAGGAATTGGCATAGCCAAGAGTTTCTTTACTAGGTAGGGGGTTTTGTTGGTTAAATTCATAGTTTGTAGGGCATGAATTAAATCAACAAGTTGGTAAATTGTTTGAGTAGGGTTTTCTTTTCATTATTATGAAATTTGTAGACAAATAGAGGTTATATACTTGGCACTGGGGATGGGCTCAACGCATCCATGGAGCCAAGCATATGACTCTCAAAACCCTAGTCAAATGGCTATGCAAACTAAGTTCTTTGCAAATATAAAATATTGAGTTCTTTCCATATATATTATTCTAATTCCTTTGCAAGAATAAATTACTAAGTTCTTTGCAAATATAAATTACGGAGTTATATTGTAGAAATTATGTGTATTTAGGAAGGGTGAAACGGAAATGAGAAAAATTGGACGAGCTATGTAAATGTTTATAAAGGACACTTAAGGGATGGAAAACCCTACATACGAAACCCTAGGTAAATTTTGAGGGTAGATTGAATGGTTCGCTGAGTTTAAATGTAGACCCTGTTTGGGGTTATGCTTAGTTTATAAAATTTAATATTGAATCATTTTATTCAATATACAAATGTTCAGGCTTATTTTTAAATTGAGTCATGATTTTGTATCTATAACTCAGGTTAGGGCACAGCCGTGTATGAGGATAATCTGAGATGAAAATAAAACATAGGTGAAAATTTAATTTTAAAACCCTAGCTATGTTTTAGTGATATCTTGAAAATCACTTAAGCTGAAAGAATTTCTATTCTGAGCAAAATAACCTTTTGACTGTTTGGGTTCTTTTTATAAAGTTGAACATAGGTAAACAACAAAATGTATAAATATACATAGATATATACATATACACAGTGGGTCATGAACAAGTTTGTCGATTACCCGTTGATATGCATATATCTATATGGACGTCTATTGTGTTTAAAATTACATTTGTTTTGCTTACAAATATAATTGTGTTTATATTGTGTTTCAAACTGCAAGGGAATTGTTGTCAACCTGGAGCTGCACCCTGAATCAAAGACGTGCATAAAATGGCCAATCCTCTATCCGGTTGAAACAATGGGATCTTCTCACGAGGATGGGTGCCTCAATGGCGAGAAGAACCTCCAGAGAAGGCTGGTTCCTGTAAGATGTATCAATGAGAATCTCTACTCTGTGTTGCGGACTACCATGGAAAAGGGAGAAGGAAACTTGAAGGGGAAATCCAACCTAATAACGGTGATACACCAAAAGATTGATCCACTCTACTTGGAACTTTGAACACTGAACAAACAAGGGAAAAGGAAGACCTTCGATTTCAATCGATCACTATGCATAAGTATGTCATGAGAAGGTTCGATCCAATGACCAAAACATGAGGGAAAAAGATGGAGAGAGGTTTGATACAAGACACTTTGCAACGACCTAACATCCACTTACAACTTCAGCAAAAGACATAAAGAACACTAAACATGACCTGCATAATATGATAAGCTAGCAACTAGATACAAATCAAAATTTGGGAAGGAAGAGAAATCTACCACATATGCAAATTGCTGAATGAATATACACTATGCCAACACTTGAAATCTGAAAGTACAATCCTTTTATTGATTGAAGAGGTTACACAACTCACAAATGGCAGAGTCTGGTCTTGCCAAGAGGGATGAAAAAAATCTAAGGCTGAAAAGCCATTAATATAGAGAATTACAAAAGCCAAGAGATTGGCGTTGAAGAATAGAAGAGGAAGATCAACTTAGATTAACTCAAGACTGACTTTGTCTTTCAATAAAATATGTTTTCCCTTTGTTTTTGCATGAAGCTCCTTGGCGCTAGAGGAAGTGGACTTGTCTTTGAATGAAGCTCCTTGGCGTTAGAGGAAGTGGACTTGTCTTTGTTTATTGAAATGCACACCTCTCTTTGCATGGAAATCTACGCCAATGTCAATTTTAGAACTCTGACTTGATTCCTTGGACGCCAAGTTAGAACGTTTGAAAGGCTCAGTTGGAACGTTTGAAATGCTGAGTTGGAACGTTTGAAGATAAACTTGACTTCAACAGCCAGTCAACTGAAGCCTTGACTAGTCAACCGTAATTAGCTTTTGCTTGCATGGAATTCCACGTTGACTCTGTCTTTTGTTTGTGTATGGGTTTCTCTCGGGTTTATTCCCACGGACTTGTCTTTCTTCATGCAATTGTCTCGGCTTATGCCTTCTCACTTTTCCATGGGCTTTTGTGTCTCCGAAGCTTTACCTTATGGACCCTTCTTCTGAAAACTACTTGAAGTACCTGTGTCTTTTCCAAGTCCCCTTTTCAGATTTTTTTGAAGGTCCATTCCATTAGATTTCTTTCCCGAATCATTCCTTTGGACTTTATGAAACTGTCTTCTCATATATGTTTCTTCCAAGCCCTTGGGACTTTCCCCTTGGTCTATTCCTTTCGGTTATTTCCTTGGTCTTCGATTTTTCTTCGGATCTTTTGTTAGTCCACTTTCCCGCGGACAGTTTATCATTCTCTGCCTTCGGACTTCGCTCTTCAGACAAAAAGTCCCAGAGACTTTATCCTTGGCCCTTTCTTTTCCTTTCGGCTTTATTTCCCTTTGATTTTCTGCGGACTTTTGTTCTACGGGATTTTTTCCCGAATTAATCCTTCGAACAAAAAGTCCGAAGGAATTTTGTCGAAAGGATATCCTTCCTTTGTTTTCTCTTTTGCCTTCGGACTTTTTTCTATCGGGTTTTTGCTTTGTAAATTCTCTGAATTTCTTCGGACTTTTTGTCTGAAGGAATTCCTTCGGACAAAAAGTCCGAAGGTATTTTCTTGTATCTTCTTTGGCCATCGGCAGAATGTCCTTTGGAAAAATTGCAAAGGTCTTGCCACCGACCAAGTGCCCTCCGCAAGGGATTGTGTCATTCCTCTGTGCCCTTCAAGAAAGTTGGAAAGGTCCTGTCACCAACCAAGTGCACTCCGTAAGGGATTGTGTCCTTCCTCCCTGGCTTTTTCAAAAAAATTGTAGGGCACCGGGCTTTTTGTAGGGCACCCGGGCTTTTGTAGGGAACCCGGGTTTTTGTAGGTGTCCTTATTCCTTTGTCTTCATGTTTTTCTACGGACTTTTCTTTGGAGGCTGCGGACTTTCCTTTGGAGGCTGCGGACTTTCCTTTGTTTATTCTCCGAAGTATTCCTTCGGGCAAAAAGTCCGAAGGATATCTTCCTTCCTTTGTAATTTCCTTTGCTTTGTTGGCTTCTTTCCTTGATGGCTGCGTTGTTGTACACGACTCCTTGGGTAGCTGTAGGTATGGATTTAGGCTTGATTGAACTTTGCAAAACCTTTTCCTTTTCATTATTCAGTACCCGAAACTGATTCACAAGACAAACTGGTACCCATAAGACCGTCTTTCGAATAGTAAGGTTGACAATTTTTGGCGTGTGGAAGAATTGTCAACAGGAACTTAAGAGGTGACTGTCAGGCGACTAAGTATTTACTCTATATTATAAGAAGTTTTATTCTTGTGTTGTAAAAAGGGATCAAATTTATAGTAGATCATGCTGTGTATAAACCTGCTATATACTTTTAGACTTGTTTCAAGAGACCACAAAATGATTCTTGTAACCTGTAGGAGTATAATTATAAATTCATTTCTATATTCGAATACATTTAAATATGTGACTGAGTTTGTTTATGACTATGTGCAATTTGATAATCAAGTTGTGTGTTGGGTATATAGAAATTGAATACAGTCGAAACACTATAGTTTTATCTTTGGTGATAAAGTATTTATGCGGGTTAAGCCTCAAAAAATCTCGATTAAGTTTGGTAAATCAGCGAAGCTTTCACCAAGATATGTGGGACCCTTCAAGGCTCTGAAAGTAATCGATCTTGTAGCATATAGACTTGTTTTGCCACCAGCTCTAGCTCTTTTGCATAATGTTTTCCATGTGTCCTATCTTAAAAAGTATATTGTTGATCCATTTCATGTATTGGATTGGAATGTTTTACAGGGTCTGGATCCCAGGGTGGTCATAGTAGAACCAGTTAGAATAATTGACACTCGCAAACTCAGTAGAACCAGTCAGAATAAGTATCACTGTGCAAGCTCCAGTGGGACCATATTATGAAAATAGTGCCACCTGAGAGGATTATGATGAGTTCTATACGTTGTCTCCACATTTGTTTACTTAATGTGTTTGTTGGATATTATTTAATTTTCCGCTGAATAATGTTTAATTTCAGAACTTAGGTAAAAGAAATAAATGAGAAAATAGTTGTTAGAAAAAGGGGAGAAAAGAAACAATAAGGGAAAAACTATAAAAAGAACAAAATTAGGAGGGGTAAAAACATAAGTGGAAAACCACAAATAAAAACTACCATAGAGGGGAAAACATGAGCAAAGAAGAAAAACCTGTTACAAAAGAGTGAGAGATAGAGAAAAACATGGAGGCTCTCCAAATTGTTCCAAATAAAAGTATTAAAAGACCTAAATATAAGAGACACTCAATGATATCCTACCTTGCAGATTTGCAAGGGGTTCCGTTCAAAGTTGCCCACTATGAAGATGTGTAGAGGTATAAAAATTCGAAGTTAGGCAAACTTAACCACACAATTATAGAGGTGGAATGGAGAGAGATGATGCAACAAAACCCAACTACTCAGGGATGGAAGTGGAAAGACAATTGTTGGGTAGCAAACAAATTGAAGCTCGATGCACGAAACAAATTCCCATTTTTTACCATGCATGAGAATGCTATAAAGATCACGTTGAGTAGAACGCACTAAGACACCTTGTACCTGGGAGATTGAGGAAAACATGAAGGCTCAACAAATTGTTTCAGATGAGAGGATGAAGAGACCTAACTATACCAGACAATCAATGACATCCTACCTTCCAGGTCTATCAGAGGCGTTTTCAAGGGTTCCGTTCAGAGTTGCCCACTATGAAGATGTGTAGAGGTAACATTCCAAGTTAGGGGTAATTAGGCACACACATATAGAGGCATAATGGACAGAGATGATGCAAAACAACCCCGCTACTCATGCATGGGAGTGGAAAGACAATTTTTTACTGAACAAATTGAAGCTTGATGCACGGAGCAAATTCTCATTTTTCACCATGCACGAGAAGGCAGAAAGATCATGTTGAACAGAACGCACAAAGGCACCATGTATTTGGACCAGCCTTACCACATCACTAATGAAGCAAATCACACAATAACTAGGTTACTGAATGTAATGTCCCCAAATGGGACAATTAGGCAAAGTTGGGGTTTTCCAACAAACCCTACCTAATCCAAAACCCCTTCCTTCAAAGAATCTGAAAATACAAATTCAACCAATAACACAATTCAAAAAATGAAGCAATATTCTGCAATTTCCTCCACCGAACCCTTAGGCGATTAAGGCAAAAATCAGATTTGATACTTCTAACCCTCCAAAAACTATGAACTGAGCTTTATATTGCAGCCACTAATTTTAGAAGCCAAAATATTCACTCTGAAGTCGGAACTCAAAATTCTAGAATTTATTATTGTAAAATTACAGCAGAATTTCATAAATGCACTTCCACAATACTTGGAATTTCAATGCAAGTGATAGCTCAAAATGATCACAAAAATAGTAGCTATCAAACAAAATTAAAATCAAAATTTTCCCATCACGGGAAGCCCACCAAAAATTGTCTCGAAATTCTCAAAACCTTAGTTCACTGTTGAAATAATATAATAAATTTAGAATATTATCCAGGGTACAAAATCACCCTAAATTATGTGCAAATCAGCCCTCAAACAATTCGCCAAGCTGGAATAAATTGTTAAAAATACCTCTAAACCCTAAAAGATGGTTCTAAAGCCAATTAGCCCTCTTGAGAGAGGTCGCCACTCCTCCAAAGAAAGTTGCCACCCTCGAGATGGCTTCCTAGATCAACCAATCTCCTCAAATCAAGTTCGCCCACCTCTTTGACCTGCAAATTACCAATTTTTGGCTCTCTATAGGGTTTGAAACAATCCTTGATGAAGGTGGTGTCCAAAAACACCCTTGTAGGTCCAATTGCATGCAATCATACAAATCTGAAGCATAATAACAACCTTTGAATAGAGCTGCCCTAAATGTAGGAACGGAGATTTTCGTCCCCAAACCCTTGTCACACTTGAAGGTTTTGTCTTCAAGTTGTGGTAATCAAGCTTGACATGCTTGATCAACAAATTCAATATCCAAATTGCATAACCTTTTCAAATGAGCCTTTTCTTTTATATCTCTCCTCCAAATGTGGCACCCAAAATAAGAAGGGATAGTTTACCTTTTTCTTTAAAAAAGATATTATTAAAAGCTTCCTTATAAAAGCACTTTACGCCTTAAGTGACCATGACCCTTAAAAAGGTCACAAAATTAGATAATAAAATGCTCTTGAAGCTCACAAATGTTCCTCTTTTTCTCTTCTTCCCTTAGCCTTTTTAGGAACAATTCAAGGCTAAAGACTTATGCAATTTTATACCAAAAAAGGAGGCATTACAGTCATCCCTACCCAAAATCACTTGTCCTCAAACAATTTTAAAAGCCACGGGGCTGTCCCAACACTCTTCATTATGCAAGTTCTCCTTGTCAATGCCTCCCATGAAATGGAAGCTCCAAACCAAAGCCTTACCTTGTTGTACCTATGTTTTGGGGGCTGCCCCCAAGAGCTATAAGTGTTCTCATAGCCCTCCAAAGGCTTGTCACACTTGAAGGTTTTGTCTTCAAGTTGTGGTAATCAAGCTTGACATGCTTGATCAACAAATTCAATATCCAAATTGCATAACCTTTTCAAATGAGCCTTTTCTTTTATATCTCTCCTCCAAGTGTGGCACCCAAAATAAGAAGGGATAGTTTACCTTTTTCTTTAAAAAAGATATTATAAAAAGCTTCCTTATAAAAGCACTTTACGCCTTAAGTGACCATGACCCTTAAAAAAATCCCAAAATTAGATAATAAAATGCTCTTGAAGCTCACAAATGTTCCTCTTTTTCTCTTCTTCCCTTAGCCTTTTTAGGAACAATTCAAGGCTAAAGACTTATGCAAGTTTATACCAAAAAAGGGGGCATTACAGTCCTCCCTACCCAAAATCACTTGTCCTCAAACAATGTTAAAAGCCACGGGCCTGTCCCAACACTCTTCAATATGCAAGTTCTCCTTGTCAATGCCTCCCATGAAATGGAAGCTCCAAACCAAAGCCTTACCTTGCTGTACCTATGTTTTGGGGGCTGCCCCCAAGAGCTATAGGTGTTCTCATGGCCCTCCAAAGGCTCCATATGTTCCCAATCAACCATCCCTTTAAATACTGAGTGGAAGATAGGCAAATTCCTTTCCCGTATACCTTCAAAAGAGGTGTTATGTGACCCAAAGTTGCAACAAAAAACATGAGAGAATATGATTACCTTGCTGCCCCGTGGGCAAGGACCTCCCAAATGTCGGGCCACCACTATCCAAATAAGCAAAAAGAAACCAACAAGGTACCTATCATGATGTGAGGCCTCAAAGACATACCACTCAACATATACAGGCATCTTTGTGCAAACCATGTGCCTTCCAAAAGGCTGCCCTGTGTCAATCATCCCATGTATACATAAGACACTCCAAAAGCTCATCAATATCTCCCAAACACTTATCACATATAACTATACCTTCTTTGTGTATATGCTTCCTCTATCATCCACCAAAGGTGCCAACATATGCATTTTTCTAAGACTTTGCAAGAGTTGGACTGCATTAACAAAATCAATTTTTTGTCCTTTGTAATATGGATGTACATGCAAGCATATCTCTAATTTTTCATGTTGACAAAATCGGGAATTGATAAATGCATATTTTTCTTCATAAAATTCAAAATTTCTCCCCTCTAAACATGGTTGTGTTTGCCTTCCTAAATCTGATTTTTCTGAAAAATAATTTTTAGAACTCGCATATACCTTCATGCCATCAATACAATCATGGCCTCTAGAAGATGTCAAACCATTGTCCTTACTCATCCCTCTATGCCCCAAAGAAGACTCCCAAACGTGCAAAGGAGTAGCCAAAAGAATTATCAGGTACAACATACCTTTGAAGCAACTCATTACCATATGCAATCCACTATGAATGGTCCCCATCATATGCAAAGCATGTTTTGTCCAAGGTTGCCCCTTCTCATGACTGCTATGTAAGTATGTGACCATGTAAACATCCAAGAAAAGTTCAAAAAGAAGTATATTGTTGTTTCATACTCAATAATTTTACCCATTTCTTGTGCAAACTGTGGTCTCCAAAGATGTCATCTTTCAAACTCAAGAACAACTCCAAAACTAATTTTTTATGTATGCTGGGTAGATGTAATGAATGACACCACTCAGAAATTTTAGAAACAAAATTTTCTTACTTCTTATCAACAATTTCAAGATCATTTGTTGGCTATAGTAGTGGCATAGAAACTGAATTTTCTGATTGCACAAAATCAGAATTACACCAAGCAATATTTTCATTTGGCGTTAAGTGTCAGAATGCTTCCAAAATCAAATTTCTTATGCATGATGGGTGGCTGTAATAGATTGCTCAGCTCAGAATTTTTAGAAGCAAAATTTCCATACCTTTCAACAACAATTCCAGGGCTCTGAGTTGGCTGCCATGTACAAACAATGTGCCCTTTTTGGGGGGTCAATGGCCAAGATTGTTGCCAACAATTTTTTGAATTTTCTAGAAAGGAAAAAGACAATTTTTTTCACCAATTTACCTTGCCAACTGTTGCTCATGATTTGAGCTTTTGCCCAATCTATGATGGACCTTATATCTTCTTCCATGTCCTCCATATCATCCCTTCCAAGTGGTTGCCCACGTATGGAATCCAACTTATTCCATGCATTGCTCTTTGCAAGGGATCTCCAAAATAAACCTACACATGAAACAAGCAGGTTAGGAAAAACATTAGTGTTTAACAACACCCTTTTGATCCAATTGTCAATCTCTAGGATCATAAAGTACATCCTTGTTTCCTAGGTCCTTCCTTGCAACTTTTTCTTACTTGAAAACCAAGAGGTATTTTCTTATTGCTTCCGATATGAATATAAACTTCTTCTTTCTTTTTTTTTCCCCTATGGTGGCTTGGAACTCATTTATGTATCTTTGAACCACCCTCTTGATGTTGGAGGGTGTGATGCTCACCTCGAGACCCATGCATAACTTATACACCAAAAACCGTGAATAAGACAAGCTGGAAATGCAAAAAACAGCCGTCAAATGATTATCAACAGCTCTTGCAATGACCCATGGGTCATAGAGCTTGTTACCTTTTACCGTTTTCATGTCTAGCCAAGCTTTTCCCTTGGCACATCCACTTAAAACACCATAGACAAGGACTGTAACAGCCCTTAATTGCTTGCCTTTTATCTCCAAAAGAAAATGCACACATTGCATAACTTGAAACTTGTGATCCCACATAGCAAGCTTTTACCACACTATCATAGGAAAATGCACTATTGATTATGTAGTGCATCCTTTCACCTAAAAATGGAATTGTAATTATTATAGTCGATTTACCAACAACAATATATACCTCAAGCCTTGTCATTGGTTGGATACCTTCCTCTTGCATTTTCCTTCTAAACACAACGATTATATGTAGCATATGAACTGTATCAAACGAATAGAGATGCTTACCAATTTCGTGATGTGTTTGCATGTCTTTTAACATGCCCTCCACCTTGTCTCTTTTCTTGGTATGATCCTTATTACAAGTGGCTGCCCCACTTGATCCATCTTCCATGGTGTACTTTGAGATTACTTCTTTTAGTTCAACCAACTCTTTGTCTTCTACTTGCAACCCTTGTTTATAAAAAATTTGGACACTTTAAACTGCCCTTGATTTCTTGGTTCTTGTGGTTCAGAAAATTCAATCATTGGTTGCCCTTATCTAAAAATTAGTTCTTGGCTGCCCCAAAACTTTTGATTTTTGCTCCAAATTTTTTGAATGTCCTTCCCTTGGTGGCTGCCCTTCAACTTCAATTTTACATGCCCTTAATTTTCCTGAATTTTCTGATTTTATTTCCAGCTAATTGCCCATCATAAGAGGCCCACAATTCACTGAATTTTGGCGTCCAAACTTCAATTGTCCTTGACTTGGTGGCTGCCCTTCAAATTCAGCTTTACATGCCTTCAATTTTCTTGAATTTTCTGATTTAAATTCTAGCTGATTGCCCATCACAAAAGGCCCATAATAGACTGAATTTTGGTGTTCAACGAGCTTATGGAGTGGCTGCCCCTTGCATAGTTGGAAACTAGACTCGATTAATAGTTTTAAGGGCTGCCTTTTATCCAATTGGAAGTCCATGATTTGTGCCCTTAGCAATCTTGGTTTTGATGGTTCCACCTTCTTACCAAACTCATCAATGATTCTCTCAAAAAACTCCTCGTATCCCAATGATATTATGCCCTTGTGTTTCCCATCCATGATGCCACCATTCATGGGCAGCCCCATCCAAATGTTGGATGACAAAAATTAGGGCTTTCCTTTTACCCCTAGGCCTCAAATCAAGGTACTCATTCATGTCATCCACCCAAGCTCTCATCGGAATACCTGGATCACCATCAAAAGTTGGAGGAACTATCTTCTCCAAGTCGTCATGCATACCTAAGTGTGCATGGTGCCCTTTGCCATATCCCAAACCTAGCCAATACTTGAAGCTCCTTCCCCTTCTGTACTGTGATGCAAGTGTCAAGTACTCATCACAAACTTCCATCAAATCTTACATCAGATCCTGGGTGTAATGTCCCCTTCCCATTGACACGCTGGATGATTTAATGACTTATTTAATTCTCGTAAGTCATTAAATAAAATAAGGGAATTAATTATTAATTATTTAATATTATTCTTCCCAAGCAAATATTACGAATAATATTATTTAAACTGACTAAGGGGAAGTTTAATATTTAAAAAGCCACTTATGTTTTCCCTCCTAAAGTCAAATTGGAATATTTAATATTTGAGAGGGAAAGATAATTTTGGAAGTTTTGGACGAGAGGATGGGAATAAAAAGACATTTTAAAAAAAAAGAAATCATCATTAAATCTATCTTTCTTTTAGTATTACTGCAAGCTTTCAAGCTTAAGCTTTGTAGGGTTTCGGTGGTGAAACTATCCACCCTAGCATGTGGAGTATTGTTGCTTTCAGATTTATGGATCTCTTCCACAGACAATTTAGTAGAGTTTCGATATATCCAGCCCAGAGTACATTCAAATGCTCATCATAGCTTCTAACTAGTTGTATCAAGGGAGGCGTTTTGGTTATCAAAGTAAATCGTGGGTTATATATTTGTTGCAGTTGTGTCCTTTCATCCAAAATGTGGGTCGATTATATTGTTAAATCATGCAAGGCTAGGCGATTTAATTCAATGGAAGATCGTGGCATTTAAATGACAGCGCAACCTTCCTTGTGGGCAGTGGAAGATAGTTGGCAGGGTAAAGGGAGAATGGCATTTTTCATGAGCTGCGAGCCTTAATAAAGTCCATCACCATCATTTTCTGCCTATCGTGGATAGCTGGAAGGAGTTTGTGGGTTTGGGGAGTGGCTTCTCGAAGGTGTAGGCTTTTATCTCTAATCGTTTTCTTCTGCTCAGTTGTGACACCATTCTGCTGGTCGTGGTAATTCTTAAGGTGCAGCCATATACTCAAGGTCTTGTCCATTAGCAATTAAATATACTAGACTGTAATGTGAATGTTTATTTATGTGCTAATATTATTACCAATTGGAGTTGCATAGCAAATGAAAAGAATTATTACTGTGGTGTATTTTATGTTTCCTTTGATGTAATAAATGAATATATATAACTAAACTATGGCAATCCGTGGAGCTGTTCATATGTGGAGTTAATGCATGCAATAGCTATTTAAGTATTCCCTGAAAACAACTCAAATCAGCAAGCAAACCAACTGTATGACAAAATGCTTGCATAGTCAATCTAGGCAAAAATCGTGGAAATCTCACTATTCCAGGGAAGGGTCATTACAGTGGTATCAGAGCTGGTATTCCTACCAGCCTGTGGTTTTCATGAACGACATAGAAAGAAAGTACTATATTAGAGGGATTAAGAAACAGTGGCAGCCCACTCGGGTTTCGAAAGGGGAAACTGTTTCAAGCAGTGGTACTGACTCATCTACAAGAGGTGATGCACATAGAGTGGCAGAGATGGATGCTAGAGGGGAAGACCATAGAGGAGAAGACCTTCTTAATGCATTGTTGGCAGAGCAAAGGGCAACAAATCAGCGTATGATTCAGTTGATGGAGTTAATGACACAAACCATGATCAATAACAATAACAATGGTAATAACCGAAATGGCAATAATGGCCAAGGGGATAACTCGGTTAATAATAGGTCACCAAATCAGCGTGTTGCTCTTGCTAATTCAAGGTCTTTAATGCCTGTATTTCCCCCCAGAGTAGAGCCTCAGGAGGGCAATGAGCCTACATTGATAGAGTTGTAGGAACAACTCAGACAGGATTGGGTTGATGTTGGTCCAGGTTTCCAGCACGAGATCTCCCTCCATGACTATATGGACCTCAGGATGAGACATATGCCCAACAGGGGTAATAGAGAACACCACAATGATCTTAGGAGGAAGGTTGGTAAATTGAGCTTGCCCTTCTTTGATGGTTCAGGCAAGTCTTCAGCACATGCTTGGGTGCAGAAGGTTGATACATACTTCCAGTTGAATCCAATCCCAGAGCAGGAAGCAATCAAATATGTTGCCATACATCTGGATGGCATTGCTCACGAGTGATGGCATTATGGTATGGTCACCATGGGCCATGATCATATCACATCTTATATGGAGTTCACAAAGAAATTAATTGAGAGGTTTGATAACAAGGAACCTGAACTCCATTTCAAGGAGTTGGCTCGGTTGAAGCAATGGGGATCGGTTGCTAGTTACATTGTTGATTCCCAGAGACTCGATATTGGTTACTGATATATCAAAGAGGAGGCTGCTGGTTTTATTTATGGATGCCCTGACAAATCCTCTAAGGGGTTGGATCAAGGCATTAAATCCTAGCTCACTTCAGGAGGCAATCAAGAAAGCTAGGAACATGGATTCGGCCAATTTGAAGAACAAATTTCAGTCAAAGGGATCTACCTCTCAGAAGGACAACAGGAAACCATTTCAGAAAGAGTGGCCCAAGAAAAACAGAATGGATGATGAGACTCGACAAGATTTGCGGAGAAATAAATTGTGTTTTAGTTGCAAAGAGCCTTGGGAGCCAAGACACAGGAGTCTTGGTAAGGGTAAGGTACATTATATAGAAATTGTTTCCAATAGTGAGGAAGAGGATATATCTGATCATAACTAGGGCATCGAGCTTAGTGAGTCAGATGAGGAGCAGATGGGATCCAATGAGAAGCCACCTAGGGGAGTGAAGGGTGGTACTCTTGCTACTATGTCGGGTACACCAAAATTCAACTCCTTCGGAGTTTGTGGAGTATTAAAAGGGCAGAGGGTCACAATTATGATTGATAGTGGGCCAGGTTGACAATTTTGCCCCCCACAGGGCAAATTGTCACCCCTACACTTCGGAACTTTGCTATGATGCCAAGTTTGTCTTGTGAATCAGTTTTGGGGTCCTTAAATGAGCATTTACAGCCACCCAAGTGGCCATCTACAGCCAGGGGAATTTTAGTCATGTAGAGGTTTCCAAGTAGCTTTCTTGATTACAGCCAAATGTGCAAATACAGCCAAGACATACAAGCTGTAAGTTTAGTTATTTTGTCTTCCCAAGGAATTTTTTCAGGCTATAAGAGGTGGACTATTTCTTCAGACATTCTGTCCGAGAGAAAGAGCTCTCAAAGGACTATGTAAAAGTCTGAAAAAATGACTAAGTGGCAATCGTTCAAAGCTTATTTTCTTCGGACTTTTGTCCGAAAGAAAGGAGAAAAGCACAGTTGAGAAGACCCGAAGGGCACCTGCCCTTCAAGAAGGTCCAATTCAAAAGTCTCGAAGGGTATGTAACCCTTCGGGTTGGTTCAATTTATGGTTTTCAAGTCAAGATAAAAGTTCCGAATGACAGTTTCAAAAAGCTCGGGCGCCCTTCAATTCTTTCGAAAGCCACTTTTGAAGGCAAAAAAGCCCTTGCGGAGGGCACTTGGTCAGTGTCCTTTTCAAAAGTTCCGAATGGCACTTTTGAGGGCAAAAAGTCCTTGCGGAGGGCATTTGGTCGGCGAAGTGGACCTTTACAATTCTTCTGAAGGGCACTTCTGGAAGAACCTTGCCCTTGCGGAAGGCACCCAGGCGACTAACACGACCAAATCAAAAAGCCCGAAGGCAATGTTGGGAAGCAGAAGCCCTTGCGGAGGGCACCTTCATAAAATCAAGGGACACTTCAAACGGAAAAGAATTTCCTTCGGACTATTTGTCCGAAGGAATTCTTTCGGACAAAAAGTCCGAAGGAATTCAAGGAAAAGGTCCGACAGAGGATATACCCAAGAAAAAACCCCGATAGAAATTAAAAAAAACAAAGGCAAAAAAGGAATCGAGAAAATTTAAGGAAACCCTTCGGAATAATTGTCAAACAAAAAATCCACGAGAATATGAAATCAACAAAAGCCCGAAGAAAACCAAAGGGCAAGACTTAAGAGCCTAAAAGAATAAATTCGGGAAAATTGGCAAGGAAACGAATGCCTTCGAACTTTTTGTCCGAAAGAATTCCTTCAAACAAAAAGTCCAAAGGAATTCGGGAGGACAAAAGCCCGATAGAAAAGGCAAGGGCATAAGCCAAAGCCAAAAAATAAATAAAAGGAAATGCCAAGCCTGGGAAAGAGAAAAGACAGTCCTTCGGAGAATTTGTCCAAAGGACAAAAGCTAAAATAAAGCCCGATTCCCAAATTAAAGCAGAACACAGGAAAAGCCAGAGAAAATACAAACACGACTGAAGCAGAACTGAACATGGATATAAGCATGAGCAACGAATAAAATAAACGCATAATAAAGACAAAGGGAGGATGAACAAAGATCATGTATAGACTAACGTGAGTGACTCCAACGAAGTGAACGCATTTAAGAAAACAAGCATGCTTCAGTTTTGAAAATAGAGTTGTCTTGCATGATGAACGAGCAAAGCGTTGAACGTTTCAAACAGCCAAAAATTCCATGCACGCACTCTCGTTTGTCTCAAAGCTCGAAACGTTCCCGCGGTTCAAACGCAATTCTTAATTTGGCATTTGCATTGATTTCATGCAAAGGGGGGACTTTCAAACGTTCCAGGAGTTCAAGTGAATTTGACTACTCTTGTTTTGAAGTTGACTAGTTTTCAAGTCAAGACATCTATTCCTAGGTGTCATGCACCCAAAGCTTGTCTTCTTTTTCAACGCCAAAGATTCTTCATGCAAGACAGCCAGGTATAAGCCAAGAAAAGACAAATTTGGAAGATCCATGCAATGCAATTTTGACTTGGGCTAATGAAGAGTTAACTTCCTCTCCTATTTCCAACGCCAATCTCTTGGCTCTTTGTAATTTTCTATATTAATGGTTTTTCAACCTTGTAAAATCTATCCCTCACTTGGTAAGACCAGACTCTGCGATTGGTGAGTTGTGTAACCTCTTCAATCAATAGGACTGTACTTTCAGATTTCAAGTGATGGCAGTGTACATTCATTCAGAAATTTGCATACGTGGTAGATTTCTCTCCCTTCCCAAATTCTTATTCGTACCTAGTTGCTAGCTCATCATGTTATGCGGGTCATGTTAAATGTAGGCTGTAAGTGGATGTTAGGTGGCTGCAAAGTGTCTTGTATCAGACCTCTATCCATTGTTTTTCCTCACGTTTTTGTCATTGGATCGAACCTTCTCATGAAATACTTATGCATAGTGATCAATTAAAATCAAGGGTCTTCCTTTTCCTTTGTTTGATTCAGTGTTCAAGGATCCAAGTAGAGTGGATCAACATTCTGGTGTATCGTCATTAGGTAAGATTTCCCTTTCAAGTTTCTTTCTCCCTTTTCCATGACAAATTCGCAACACAGAGTAAAGATCCGCATTGATACATCTAGCAGGAACCAACGTTCTCAGGAGGTTCTTCTCACCATTGAGGCACCCACCCTCATGAGAAGATCCCATTGTTTCAACTGACGAGAGGATTAACCATTTCGGCACATCTTTGTTTCAGGGTGCAAATCCAGGTTGACAACAAGGCCACCCACAACTTTATAGACTCTATTATGGTTACCAGGAAAGGTTTGCAGACAGTTGAGCACGAGGGCTTTAATGTCATGGTTGCAGATGGGTATCAGATTCCTTATATACAAAAGGTCCCACAAATGAGCATCACGATTGGTAACTATACAAATACTGATGATTTCCATGTGGCAGACTTAGGGGACACCAATGCCATTTTGGGTATTCAGTGGTTACACTCACTTGAGAAGTATTCACAAAACTTCTAGACCATGGAATTCAAGTTCAAGGTAGATGGCAGGAAAGTGGTATGCAGGGGAATGTCTAATGGAGCTCCTAGAGTTGTTTCAGCCAAACGAATGAAGAGCATATTCAGACATGGGAATGTTGCTTAGGCAGCCCAATGTCTGATTTCCTCCAAGTCTATGGATAGCAGTCCCAAGAACTACCAAGATGATTTGCAGGAGATATTACACAATCGCAGTGTAGTCTTTAGTGATATTCCTCCAAGGAGGCCCCCTGACAAAGGGTTTGAGCATACCATTGAGCTTGAGGAGGGGGCCAAACCCATCATTACTACTCCCTACTGGCATCCCAAGAAATTTAAGGATCAAATTGAGAAAGCTATCAAGGAATTGCTGGATATGGGACATATCAAGCCTAGTTCGAGTCCTTTTGCCTTGTTTGTGGTGTTGGTTAAGAAAAAGGATGGAACTCTCAGAATGTGTATTGACTATTGTGCCTTGCACAAGAAGGCAATCAAAAATAGGTATCCAATTCCCAGGATCGACGAATTGTTAGATGACTTACATGGGGCTGTCTTCTTCTCAAAGATAGATCTCAGATCACGATACGACTAGATCAGAGTGTGGAACCAAGACATCCATAAGACGGCTTTCAGGTGCCACTATGGGCACTACGAGTTTTTGGTCATGCCATTCGGTTTGACCAATGCCCCTACAACATTTCAATCCTGCATGAATCACATCTTCAATAAACTATTGCGGAAGTTCCTTGTATTTTTCAATGATATATTGTTATACAGCAAAACATGGGCAGACCACCTAAAACATCTTGATGAGGTGTTGGGTATAATGGAGGCACAATCATTGTATCCCAAGGCCTCCAAATGTGAGTTCAGGATGAAGGAGATATTGTACTTGGGTCACATCATCAGTGCACAAGGAGTTCAAGTGCATCAGGAAAAGATCCAAGCGATTTTAGATTGGCCACCACCAAGGACACTCACAGCGTTGCGAGGGTTCTTTGGCCTATGCAGTTATTACAAGAGGTTCGTCAAGGGAATTTCGTAGATTGGGACACCTCTCATAGACCTCACCAAGACGGGTGCATTTAGATGGACCGACGAGGCTCAACAAGCCTTTTACAAACTTAAGGAGGCCATGAGTACTTGCGTAGTTCTTGCATTGCCGGATTTCACCCAACCCTTTGTGCTGGAATGTGATGCATCAAGAGAGGGGATTGGTGCAGTGTTGATGCAAAATAGGCATCCCATTGCCCATGAGAGCAGGAAGCTCCAACATGCTAAAAGGTTGTATTCTATATACGACAAGGAAATGCTCGCCATCATGCATGCATTAGCAAAGTTCAGGCAGTATTGGTTGGTGGACGGTTTGTAGTTAGAACTGATCATAACAATGAGGTATCTCTTGGAGCAGGACTTGAATGAACGCTAGCAGAAATGGGTCAACAAAATTCAAGTGTATGACTTCGATATTGAGTATGTGAAGGGAAAGAAGAATATAGTTGTCGATGCTCTATCTAGGAAATCTGCCATATGTTCCTTATCTGAGATTGCAACAGATTGGAAAGCTCATCTTCTAGTTGAGTACTCCAAGAATGCTTTTGCCTGTGAATTGATGGATGGCAAAATCCAGGATGATAGGTATAAGGTAGTGGATGATATCATCTACTACAAGGGCAAGATATTTTTGGTTCTAGAATCTAAGTTGAAGGAGCAAATCCTGAGAACTGTGCACGACACTCCTTTGGTAGGGCATCCAGGGTTCTATAAGACTTACAAGCAGACTAGAGAGAGGTTCTCTTGGAAGGGCCTCAAAGATGTTCTACGCCATGTTAGTGAGTGCACCACTTGTCAGTAGAACAAGTCGAAGCACACTTTCCCTGCTGCCCTATTGCAGCCCTTGCCCATTCCAGAGCAGAAGTGGGACAGCATATTGATGGACTTTATCACTGGTCTTCCGAAGGTACAAGGTAGAAATTGCATTTTCGTAGTGGTTGATCGGTTAACTAAATTAGCACACTTCTTGGCTATTCTTTAGAGTACATGGCACCTCAAGTGGCAGACTTATTCTTCAGAGAGGTATTCAGGTTACATGGGTTACCGAAGAATATTGTTAGCGACAAGGATAGTCGTTTCCTCAATGCGTTCTGGCAGGAGTTATTTATATTGTCAAGTACGGAATTGACTCCGAGCACTAGCTATCACCCTCAAACGGATAGGCAAACAGAGATAGTGAATAAGTGGATTGAGGATTATCTGTGCAACTATGTTGTGGGGCAGCAAAGGGCCTAGGTTAAATGGTTACATTTGGGTGAGTATTGCTATGATACCACCTATCATATGTCCATTGGAATGTCACCTTTCAGAGCATTATATGGTTATGAGGCTTACTTGTTATGGATGTGGCATTTGGTGATAGTCGGCCACCCAAGGCCAAGGATTGGATGTAGGGGAATCAGGATATCCTTAAGTCACTTAAGGATAATCTACAGCATGCTCAAAACCAACAGAAGGTTTATGCGGACAGACACCGGACAAAGCATACTTTTGAGGTTGGAGATTTGGTCTATCTTTGCCTTCAACCATATAGACAATCCTCCTCGAAGAGGAGTGGTGCTGAGAAGTTGAGACCACGGTTCTATGGCCCATACAAGATCATTAGGAGAGTGGGTGAGGTGGCTTATGAGTTAGAGCTACTGTAGTGCAGCAAGATTCATAACGTATTTCACGTTTCGTGCCTCAAGAAGGTATTTGGACAGCAGGTTACAGTTTCAGCAAAACTTCCACCTCTTGATGAAGAGGGCAAGTTGATCTTGGTTACGGAGGAGATTTTGGACGTTCATGAGAGGAAGTTGAGAGGCAGAACAATCAAGGAATATTTGGTTAAATGGAAAGATCTACCTGGGGAAGATGCCACGTGGGAGAATGAGCAGATCCTTCAACATCCTGATCTAAAATTGCTTGTGGGCAAGCAATTCCGGAAAGGGAGGACTGTAATGTCCCCTTCCCATTGATAGGTTGGATGATTTAATGACTTATTTAATTCCCGTAAGTCATTAAATAAAATAAGGGAATTAATTATTAATTATTTAATATTATTCTTCCCATGCAAATATTACAAATAATATTAATTAATTAATATTATTTAAACTAAGGGGAAGTTTAATATTTAAAAAGTCACTTATTATGTTTTCCCTCCTAAAATCAAATTCGAATATTTAATATTTGAGAGGGAAAGATATTTTTGGAAGTTTTTGATGGGAGGATGGGCATAAAAGGACATTTTGGAAATTCTTTTTCATCACTGAATCTATCTTTCTTCTGGTATTGCTGCAAGCTTTCGAGCTTGAGGTTTGTAGGGTTTCGGTGGAGAAACTATCCACCCTAGCCTGTGGAGTATTGTTGCTTTCAGATTCGTGGATCTCTTCTAGAGACAATTTAGTGGAGTTTTGATATATCCAATGCAAAGTACATTCAAATCCTCATCATAGCTACTAACTGGTTGTATCAAGGGAAGCGTTTTGGTTATCAAAGTAAATCGTGGGTTATATATTTGCTGCAGTTGCATCCTTTCATCCTAAACTGTGGGTCGATTATATTGTTAAATCATGCAAGGCTAGGCGATTTAATCCAAGGGAAGATCGTGGCATTTAAGTGACAGCACAACCTTCCTTGTGGGTAGTGGAAGATAGTTGGTACAGTAAAGGGAGAATGGCATTTTGCATGGCATTTTGTACTAATTTTGCAAGTGGGGCGACTTGGTTTGGAGGCTTTTGGGAGTGTTTTGAGATCTTTTTTGAAGTCTATTTGATTAATTTAATATTCTGAAATTTATTAATATTTTTCCTGAATATTGGCATAGGGTTTGGTGAAGATTTGATGTAGTTTTAAGGCTCTAATTTACTATAATATTAAATAATAATTTTCAGATTATTATTTAATTTATTGACAAGGTTTTTTTATCAAATTAACTTGTGAAAGGTGGGATTTTGCCTAATAAATATTCAGCGATTTATTCTACACCTTGGCGACTTGGGCGACTAGCTTGGGAGGACTTTTGGCCCATTTTGGATGCCCTAGAGGATTGCTGAAATATCTACCTGATTTTTGGCACATGTGGCATATATTTGGCGAGGGTTTGAAGCAAAAAATAAGCAAGGAACAGCAGTTGTATTTGAGATAAAAATCGTATTTTTCCAGCTATCGTAAAATAGCAATTGATCCTCAAAAATTGGCAAAAATGTACATCTTTCCCATTTTCAATTTATTGCTCATATTTGCAAGTATTCAGGTTAATTTTGGATACCTTGGTGGTTGGAAATTATCTACACATATCTTGCATATTGGCGCCTAGGGTTTACTAGGTTTGGTAAGGGTTTTAGATCATTTCTTGCATACTAGAGTTTGCTGATTTTTAATTTCAGAGTTCAAAAAATTGTGAATTTTAGAGAAACCCCTTTTTATTTTAATCGTCCTATTTGGGGACATTACAATGGTATTAGAGCACCAATCTTGTCCACCTATGAGGTTTGGTTGCAAGCAGATAAAAAGATTCAGTGTTATCAGGGAAGAGAAAGAAGTCATAGAAGAAATAGAAACAAAAAAGCTCTACAATGCAGGTAGAAGGCTAGGGAACCTATGCCAACCGGTGGGGGATATAATCAGCACCTTGGAAGAAGTAGAAAAGAGGATATCCAAGGTAAGTCAATCACATTATGAGTCCATGAAGTGGGTGGTATAGTCCTCAAAGACTTACTTAGTTCAACATGAATTCTTCAGAGATACAAATGAGGAGGTAAGTCTCTTAGTTACTAGTTGTATTAATGAGGTTTTAAGACTAACTGTTGCTGAAATTCCCTACAGTGATAAAATCATGAGGAAAATATTTTCACTGATTGTGGAGAGCTTCCAAGGTTTCAATGAGGACAAAGGACACTCCTTGGCTAGAAGGGTCAACATCCTGGAAACTATGGCTTCAACCAAGTCATGTATTTTGATGTTAGATATGGAGTGATGAACTTATTGTTAAGATGTTTCAACATTTCCTTGCAATTGCTTGTAAAAATGCTATCAAAAATGTTGTAGTTTTTATGCAGAGAATCTTGACCTTGACAGGTTTGAGACTAGAAAAAAAAAAATCTAATTGCACATATGTTGTTTGAAAATGTTGCAATTAATTGTGAGGGAAAATTGAGGCCTTATTTGATAGGGGAGCATATAGAAAGAAAAAGAACCAAACTACATGGAGAGTTGGAGGAAAAAAATGAAGGGACAGACCTTTATGAGGACTCCTATGAGGGAGCCAATGAAAAAAAATCAGAATTTGATGGGCAGCCCATAGGGAAGCAAGTGGATGATAAAAGAGAAGAGGAAATCAAGGAGCATGAACTAAAAGAAGTGCAAGATAAGGATCTTTTATTGATGGGAGATGTCGATTTATCTTCTAATGATTGTATACATGATAGTGAAGTAACCAAAGAGGATAAAATGAAGGATATGGTTTGCAAAATGAGGCATGAGGATTCATTGATTCAAGTTCACAATTATTGGCACAAGAGGTATGGGATCCTGAAAATTTTCTGAGTTTTACAATAGTTCTCAATTATGATTTTAAATTCTTTATGTCTAATTCCATGGGGATTAAAGAAAGAATCAGAATCGTTTGGGGCATGGAGGAATATAGGCATCACAAGTTAACATTGGAACTAGAGTTTAAGGTGGGAGATGATGAGAATATTTTGCATGGTTTGAGTGACACGAAGGTTTTTCTTCATCAATCAACATCATGGACAGCCATGTGCTTGCAAAAGAGGGGACGCTACAACACAATTGGTAAGTTTCCCTGGTTCTAATTTTTATCATGCATATGTTGGAAGAGATAGATTAGTCTGAATTTTATGGCTCAAAAAATTTTGAGACATTTAGTCAATTCCAGCTCCTACATGCAAGCGTAATATTGCCCTCTCAGAATATGTTTCGGTTCACAAGGAGAGTTCATGCATGGACAAATTCTAAAATCAATTGCTTCCAAAATTCAGAATCAACATGGCAAGCACAGCAGTATATAAAAACGGATACAGTTCAGTATTGGTGGGGCTTGTTTGGTGATGCATACATGTGTGAGGAAGCTATCAAAGGACAGCTAAGGGAAGGATATACATCTTACATAAGGAGATCCCTACCAATGGGTTTTAATGATTATGATATGAGCTTGCAAGGTATTATTTCCAATTTGATTAAACTTATTTTCTCTCTACAAATGGAAAGACTACATTTTCAAAATGAAGAAGGATTGATATGGTATAAAGGTCCTAGCACACCTTAGAATGTACACTATGGGAGCACACCTCCTGTAGTGCTTCTCCACGAGATGAATTTAATTATGGGCAGTCTTGCGAAGTATATTAATTTGGTTCAGTTTTGTAATCCTAATCTTCTTCGTACAGGGCATAAGTCCATGATGGTTTGTTGGAAAAACATGGAGTTAGAAAGCTAATTAATGATCAGCTTGGTAATGAGCAAATCGAAATTTTTGACTAAAGGCATGGCTATGATTTACTATGACAACCAACATATTTGCATACACAATCTATGGTGGGAAGTTTCAACTTATAAAGGGACCTTGGAGATAAGTTCGAAGCATGATAAGAAGTATGATAGCTACTATTTTGAGTTATATGATACAGTGAGTTCTTTCAAGCAGCATACTAGGTACAAGTATGGCAAGGTAAGAAGTTTTGATGGCATCCCACAAATCATGGGAAGAAGAGAGAATGCAAGTATTAATTATGAATCTTGTTATCATGAAGAATCATAATTTGGCATGTGCTTACAACAATATCATGAAAGAGGGAAGATTAATTTTTGGGGCACATCTATCTTTTTCAAGGTTTTGGACATAGATGAAATAATCAACGAGTAACCGTCAATTGGTCGGTTACTCACCAAAAATTCCATCCGGCGAATACTCGCAGGTTGGTCAGTTACTCGCCAGAAATTCCATCCAACGAACACTCGCCACTCAAACTCGCCTGCACAAAATAAAAAAATGAAAAATGAGCCGGCAAGTAACCGACGGTTACTTGTAGGTTTTGCGTCCCGCAGAAACCACATGGGTTACACACTGAAACGCGAATTTTACCCCCCAAACACTCCTCAAAGATAGAAAAAACAGGGAATTAAGTCTTATAAAACGCAACACACCTCCTCACTCTTCACTCACACAAGATTTGGAGTGTTCTAAGGCGGATTGAGGAGATTTGAGCAATAAATTTCCATATTAGTTCATTTTTTTTATTTTTTTTCCAAGCATGAAAAAGAATTCTAAATTAATTGAAAACATGTTAGATACATATTTGTGATGCTTAGTATACAAATTTAATGCATTCCATTTTAATTGCATGCATTCTGTTAATTTCCGTCAAATTTCGTGCATTTATTTTTTTAAATTTCCAAAATGTAAATGAATTCTAATACAATTGAAAACATGTTTGCTACATATTTGTGATGCTTAGCATACAAATTTGATGCATTCCATTTTTATTACATGCATTTCATGAATTTCAGTCAAATTTCATGCATTTATTTATTTATTTATTTTAAATTCCAAGTATGTAAAGTTTTTTAATTTAATTAAATACATGTTCGATAAATATTTTTGATGCTTAGTATACAAATTTGATGCATTCCGTCGAATTTTATGCATTCGGTTAAATTTTTGTGTTTATTATTTATTTAAAATTGTTGTTTATTACTCCGTTAAATAACCGTTATAAATTATATTTATAATTTGTTCGTTAAAATTATAAATCATAAATGTATTTTAGTTTTCGTTTCATAGTTTATAATTATTATTTATTTATCGTATTTTAATTAATAATTTGTATTTAATCATTAATGTTTTTATTTTTTTATGTTGTTTTTAACATTTTTGCGTTTTGCAAGTTATCCATTAGCAAACAATGGCATCCAGTAGTGCATCAGGTTCACATTCAGTCAATGGTAGCCAGTCGATTCCCTCTCATGCTCCAACCGGTGCATGGAAGTATGCTTTGTGGGTTGGAACGTTCTAGACAGTTTCGATTTGCAACTTTTGTTCGAAGAGGATGTCAGGAGTCATCAATCTCATGAAATACCATCTTTCATGCATTCTTTGTCATGACGTTAGGCCTTGTCTCAATGTCACTGAAGAGGCGAAACGAGAGATGATGGCAGAGCTTGTTTCATTGGATGAAAAAAACTAGAGAGAACAAGAATGCAAGCAGCCATATCAGCGACCATTGGTGCCACACCAGCTAGGGAAGAAGCGACAACGATGATAGAGATTGTGGGCTCTAGTCGTGGTCCACGCAAACGCCATGGCACATCTGCACCACCTTCGTCTCAATTACACTCTTTTTTTGTGCCTAGAAACACACCTGTGGCACAACCTTCACTCCAAGCTACAGGATGGAACAAATGAACCCATGCAGAAGCAGATAAAGCATGCGCAATTTTTTGGTACTTCAACAACTGTCCCTTCAACGTGACGAGGAGCCCGTACTGGAAATATTTGGTTACAGCTTTGACAGTTGCAAGAAAAGGATACAAGGCACCCTCTCCAAAAAACTTGAGTGGGAATTTGCTCAAAACTGCAGTTGAAGACGCAAAGTTGATTGTCCAAGATCAAAAGAGATTGTGGCGTAAATTTGGATGCACCATTATCTCTGATGGATGGACAGATAAAAAGAACCGCACACGAATCAACTTTTGAGCATCTTCAAATGATGAGCTAGTATTTTTTAAGTCTATTAATGCATCAAATAAAATTAAAAATGCAGAAACATTGAGCTTGATGCTAGAAGAGGTTCTCTTAGAAGTGGGCATTGAGAATGTTGTCCAAATTATTACAGACAATGCAGCAACATATGTGGCGGCTGAAAGACTTCCTAGGGAGAGACATCCATCTCTTTTGGACACCTTGTGCAGCACATTGCCTTGACCTTCTTTTGTAAGACATAGGCAAACTTGATTGTGTGAGACCAGTTGTAGAAGAAGCCAAAGAAATAACTAAGTATATCTACAATCACCCTTGGGTTCTCAGCTTGATGAGAGAGCACACCAAGAGAAACGAGCTTATTCAACTAGGGGTCACCAGGTTTGCAATGAACTTCTTTACATTGCAAATTATTTGTAGTTTGTTGACTCCTTTGAAACAGATGTTTGTCTCTCAAGCATGGATGAAGTCATCTTATTTGAAGAAAGCCGATGGAGTAAAGGTTTCAAAAACAATTTTCAGTGAGGCCTTCGAAACGAGAGCTACAGAGATTATGAAGGTAACTTGAAATTGCAATTTAAATTTCAAGTTATTTCTTTTGTTTTCAATTTTTTAAACTCAAAGTTGTTCTTTTACAATTTATCTATAAGTTTGTAACACTAACTTTAATTTGTTTGTAACTTTGTAGCTTTTAGAGCTTGTGGTGAGGGTTTTGCGATTGGTGGATGGAGAGCAAAATCCAATAGAATATATTTATGAATCCATGGATAGAGCCAATGAGGGAGTGCAACATTATTATAGAGGGGATCGTGCCAGATTTGATCCCATTTGAGAGTTGGTTGATCGGAGGTGGAACAATTAACTCCAACCCATCCATGCGACAGGTTACTACCTTAACTCCAAGTTTTTCTACTCCGATGGCTTCACAGATGCTGGTGGAGAGGTTATGGAGGGGCTCTCAACATGCATTGAGAGTATGACCCCTGACGTTGAGGTGAGGGACCTCATTATTAGAGTTGCAGAACTACAAGCAAAGGAAAGATTTTTTTCTTTAGCACTAGCCATTGAGAGCCAAGCAATCATCAGATAATACAAAATGAAGGTTTTGAATATCTTATTTGCAGGGTCGTGGTGGGAAGATTGGTGTGAAAACACCCCAAATCTTCAAAGGCTAGCCCTTCGGATTTTATCTCAGCCTTGTAGTGCTTCTAGATATGAGCGCAATTGGAGTTTGTTTGACCCCATTCACATGAAAAAGCGCAACAAGTTAAGTCAACAACGGCTCAATGACTTGATGTTGTGCAATACAACTTTCGACTTCGCACAAAGAAGTTGGAGAACGCATCAGAGGAGCCTATCATCTAGATGAGATTGATCCCTACAACGATTGGATTGCACAGGAGGAGGCCCCCATATTCACAAAGGAGGAAATTGTTGATTTCGAGAGACAAGCTATGGAGGGTGCAGTTGAAGCAGGAGGAGAGATTGGATTGAAAGACATCCTTGGCAGAGGTGAAGGTGGAGCCACAGGGGCAGGTGCAACCTTCTAGACAGAGCGACGCAGATCAGCGGAGTGGAAGGACTAGAGTTTCACAACCTCCCTTATTTTTCCAAAGGGTAGAAAAAAGAAAATTATAGATGATTGTAATTTGTACTTGTAGTCTTGTAGATTCTTGCATAAAACTATAAGTCTATTTGTACTTTGAGACTTTGTTGTATTCACATGATTATGCGATTTTGTACATTCTATGTACTCAAATCTAATAAAAATTACTTTCTCTATGTTTTACAGACTCATTGCATCTATTTTGTTTCTATAATTTTTTTAAAAATAATGTTATTTTTAAAAAAACAAGTATTTTTTGCCTTTACCAGTTATTGTCGGTTATTCAACCGAGTGGATCGAATAACTGTCGGTTACCCATTTTGAGCCCTCGACGAGTACTCGCCCCAACCGGTTATGAGAACTATGGTTTTGGAAACATGCATGTTTGGGATCTATTTGCGAGTAATAGAAGTAGCACATGCACAAAGAGGATACAGCTCTCCTTGATAAGCATTTGGAGACTCTTGATGAACTTATGGAGTGTTACACGCATGCATGGGAATGTTGATAAGAGGCAGCTTTTGGAAGGGCACATGGCGTACACACAGAGGCCCATATATGTTGAGTTGTACTACCTTGAGGCCTCACATCATGGTAGGTTTACAAGTTGGTACCTTGTTGATTTCTTTTTGCGTGATTGGAGGATTATAGCATGGCATTTGAGGGGTCATTACCCTCGGTAAAGCAAGGTAATCAAATTCTATTATGTTTTTCAATTCAACTTATGGCCACATATCACTTCCTCAGAGGGTATAAGGGAAAGGAGCTTCCTCATCCACCACTTATTATTGCAATAGGTGGTTGTCTAGAAACATGTGGAGCCTTTGGAAAGCTATGAGGGCACTTCTAACACTTGGGCGCAGCCCCTGAAGCACAAATACAGCAGTATGAATAAGCCGTTTAAGGATTTCCTTCATTGAAAAACAGGTAAATGTGAACATTTTTTAATAAAGTGTGTTGGGACACCTACTTGGATTTTGCAATTGCTTGAGAACATGCAATTTTGGGTGGGGAAGACATTTCCACATCAATTGTGAAGCAGGGATTGAAGATCTTTAGTCTACTTGCCCATAGACTAAAGAATTCCTTTTGGGGTTTTATTTTGTTAGTTAATTATTAATTCCCCGAATAGTGATTTTAATCATTCAAAAATATAAGGCGATTTAATTAATTATTAAAATAGAATTATCTTAGATAATTATTCGAATTACCCTAAAAGTGGTTTTAATCATTTGAAAAATTAAGGTAATTTTAATAATTATTCTAAGAGGTTTTAGAATTAATAAATTGTTTGAAAAGTGATTTTTATCACTTTCATTATTAAAACAATTTAATTGATTATTGAAGCAAGGACCTAATATAAAATAATTACTTAATTTGTCAAAAAGTAATTTTAATTACTAATTTATTGAGGCAACTTATTTAATTAATTCAAAAAGGCCTAAAGTGAAATTAAAAAGAATGTCGGCTAGGGAGCTAAAGCAAAGAAAAAGAAAATATATCTTAAAAGTTGGCAAAAAAGGGTTATGATGTATTTCACCCCCCCCCTTGGGAAGGTACAAATACAAGATAAAAATCACATTTGAAGATATCATGAAAATTGATATTGTTTCTTCATGTTTAAAGAAGATATTGGGATGTATGCCCAAGAAGTGTTCACAGATTTGAAGCTGATTATTCTACAAAAGATGTCTTTTGACGCCACCTATTGTTAAAGGTGGGTTTGTTACTTACCCTAGAGTGAGGCGATTTGCTTTGTGAGTTTCTTGAGAGGGTTTGGTGGACAATTTAAAGTCCAACTTGAGAATAAATATTTTGATTATTATTTGTATTAATTTTGCAAGTGGAACGACTTGGTGTGGAGGCTTTTGGGAGTGTTTTGAGATCATTTTTGGGGTCTATTTGATCAATTTAATGTTCTGAAATTTATTAATAATTTTTCTGAATATTGACGTAAGGTTTGGTGAAGATTTGATGAAGTTTTGAAGCTCTAATTTGCTATAATATTAAATAATAATTTTCAGATTATTATTTAATTTATTGACAGGGTTTTCTTGATCAAATTAACTTGTGAAAGGTGGGATTTTGCCTAATAACTATTCAACTATTTATCCTACACCTTGGTGACTTGGACGACTTGCTTGGAAGGACTTTTGAGCCATTTTAGATGCCCTAGGGGATCGTTGAAATTTTTACCTGATTTTTGGCACGTGGCATATTTTTTGCAAGGGTTTGAAGCAAAAAATAAGCAAGGAACAACCGCTGTATTTGAGATAAAATTCGTATTTTTTCAGCTATCATAAAATAGCAATTGATCCTCAAAAATTGGCAAAAAAAGTACATCTTTCCCATTTTCAATTTATTGCTCATATTTGCAAGTATTCAGGGGAATTTTGGATAACTTGGTGGCTGGAAATTATCTACACATCTCTTGCATATTGGCGCCTAAGGTTTACTGGGGTTTGGTAAGGGTTTTAGATCATTTATTGCATACTAGGGTTTGTTGAATTTTAATTTCAAAATTCAGAAAATTGTGGATTTTTAGGGGAACCCCTTTTTGTTTAAATCGTCCCATTTTAGGACATTACACGAACCACTTGGAGGAGTCCTTGAAGGTCACAGGGCGTTGTTTGTGTCTTCATGATATTTTTCCAGCTAGGGCAATTGATTGGAGAAGTGGATTTCGAAGATTTGAAGAGGGTTTGAAGTGCAAACAGTGTATAAAATATTACCAATATTTTATAGCACTTTTTTTTGCATTGGGCGATTTGGTTGGGAAACTTTGGAAGGCCATTCAGAAGGGTTTTTGGTGAGTTTAATATTTCGAAATTTATTTCCTAATTTTTTGACTAAGGGCGAACTAGTTGGGAAGAAGAAATAAGCTCATCGGAGGGTTTTTGAACTCCTTTCAGCAAAGTACTTGTGGTTCTCTATTTTTTGAATTTTTGTGACAAATTATCATAGGGTTTGGAAGAATTTTGGAAGGAAAAATACTAGGGTTTCATCATAAAAATTTTGCTAGTATTTTATGAGTGGGAAGACTCACTTGGAGGACCTTTGCTGAATTTTCTAGGGTGCTATTAAACCCTAAGAGGTACACAAATAATATTAGAATTATTTGAGGTATTTTTAGTGAATTTTCTATCCATTGACATACTTGGGGATGAATTTCAAAGAAAAAATTGAATAATTTTATTTAGTAATTTTATGCACTTTGACGAATTGATTGTGAAGGCTTTTCGGAGGTTTTGGAGAGGCTAAAATTAGAAATATTTCTATATAAAATATTTCTATATTTTTCCATAATTTTTTGTGGGGGTTTTTGCAAAGGTTTGAGAGCTGATTTTACAAAGAAAATACGGCTGTAATTTTAGAAAAAAAATCAGATTTTGTTGGCAAGATCCTCAACAAGGTACATGCATACTTCTCCACAAATACAAAGGTATTTTATCACAGCAGTAATTTGAGGGTTTTTGTATGATTTATTTGAAGATTTGAAGTGCAAATTCCAGTGGTTATATCCTTTACATACCTTGGAATTATTTTTACAAATATTGGCACCTAGGGTTTGTGCACATATGGTGTTTTGAGCATATTTATGTCAGCTAAGGTTTGTTGATTTTAATTTTCAGAATTCAATGTGTGGGAGTTAAGGGTTTTGTTGGGAAACCCTCTTTTGTCATCATTGTCCCAATTTGGGGACATTACAGTGAGGCGTTGAAAAGAAAAGGACACCCCATAAATATTGAAAGTAGAGTGTTTAGCAGCTGTACAAAGGATCCCAATGGCACAAAAGGTAAATCCTCTTCCTTGCAAAAGAAGGTCAAACATGAAGGGACTTACCTATGGAATATCAAAAGCATCAAAACCTATTTATCCTCCATATGGAAACCAAAAGAAAGAATAGGAAAAGGTGGTAAGAGGTCTGAAATTTCTTGTTTCCTATTTTCTGAGTTAGAAGGGCAAGTTCAGCCACATATGGTAAGGAAAATTTGGCAATTTATGGTCATTTTACAGCTTACATCGGGGAAAATTGTTGCCAAAATGCATTCAGAAAATGATCACATGATGAATTCTGATTTTAATGATCAACTACAGCAGCGTATAAGAAGCCAAAAAACTGAATTTTTTGGTAAAATACAGCTAAGGGTACAATCTGGAAATGTGTATGAGAAAGCATACTTTTGGTATAATACAATAAGGTACAATTCCATGTTAAGGAGTGGCATAGGCTTTTCCTTGATCAAGACTACATCTTCCCTATGTATAAAGGGAGTGGTAGAAGACTCACAAAAAAAGTTGTGCATAAGCACTCTAATCATTCAAGGTATGTGGTATAAAGAGGTTTTTATGTTTAATTTCAGAATGATGAACATTGTCTTTGGAGGCACATCATACACTTTGGAATACTACATCAAAACCAATCAAGCATGGCATGTCTTTGGGGGTTATGAAAGATTGTTGGAAGATGAATTTAACCTCTCAAATCTATGGGGGCAGTCCACAAGGTATGTGTTTTGCAAACAAGGAGTACAAATTGGAGGTTCTTTGCAATGGGAAATCATTTCAATGAAAAGATGTATTACGAAGGAGATAGAGACAGCTCCTTGGCTTTTGCAATTGCTTGAGGACAAGCAATTTTGGGTAGGAAGGACTGTAATGTCCCCCTTTTTTAGCTAATCCTTTGATGCGACCCTTCACTTAAGCGTTCCCTAAGGCTAAGGATTTAAAGGCAAAAGGGAGGAACATTAGTAAGCTTCAACGTTATATTAATAAAGCACTTTATTATCTAATTTTGGAGCCTTTTTAAGGGCCATTGTAAAAGTGTTTTTATAAGGAAGCTTGTTATACATCTTTTTATTGAAAGGAAAAAAGTAACCCTTCCTCGTTATTTTGGGCGTCTCAATTGGAGTAAGAACATAAAAGGAAGAGATGCTCTTTCGAAAAAGGCATGTTGAATATTGATTTTGGAAAATTGAATTAAGTATGTCAAGCTTGGTTTCCACCTCTTGAGGATGAAAACCTTCAAAAAATGTAATAGGTTTGGGGACGAAAATCTCCATTCATTCTACTTGGGCAACTCTATTCAAGGGTTGTAAGTGAGCTTCAAATTGCATGTGTTCATGCAAGTGGATCAGACAAAGATATTTTTAAACCATTTTCATTGAAGAAATATTGTTACTTCTATCGAAAATAGTTTTTTTGGAATTTCACAGGTTTGAAGAGGAGCGAATCATTTTGGGAGATTGTTCGTGTTGCGGGAGACCTTCCCGAGGGGTGGTGACTTGCCTAGGGAGCTAGGCGAACCATTTGGAAGGGTCATTAGAGGACAAAGAGAGTTGCACATGCTTTGATGGAATTTTCCAACTAGGATGACTTGATTGGAAAGTGGATTTTGAGGGTTTGAGACAGAGTTGGAGTGCTAACAGTGTATAAAATATTGCTAATATTTTATACTACCTTTTCAACTTGGGCGACTTGCCCTAGGAGACCTTTGGAGGGTATTCAAAAGGATATTGGATGAGTTGAATATTTTGAATTTTATTCTTTAATTTTCTGAAGTAGGGCGAACCAGTTGGTGAGAAGAATTAAACATATCGAAGGGTTTTAGACTCCATTTGGCAAGATACTAGTGGTTCTTTATTTTTTGATTTTTTGTGGCAAATATCATAAGGTTTTGGAAGGAATTTAGAAGGAAAAATACTAGGGTTTCATACTAAAAATTATGCTATTATTTTATGAGTGGGGCGATTCACTTGAGAAGCATTTTCTGAGTTTTTTAGGGTGTTATTAGGCCTTAAAAAAAGCATAAATAATATTAAAATTATTTGAGTATTTTTGGCATATTTTTCAAGGTCCTTTGACATCATTTGTGAGTGAATCCAAAGGAGAAATCTGATTTATTTAATGCAATAAATTTTTGCACATGGGCAAATTGTTTTGAAAGGTTATTGGAGGCTTGGAGAGGGCTAACATTGGAAATATTTCATTCTAAAATATTTCTATATTTTATCATTATTTTTTGTGAGTTTTGCAAGGGTTTGAGGGCTGAATTTACAAGAGAAAATGCAGTTGAACTTTCAAAAAAAAATCAAATTTTGGCAAGGGAATTTTTCCAAGGTACATGCACCCTTTCGCACACATACACAGGGATTTATTACAGCAGCAAATTCAGGGTTTATGCATGACATATTTGGGGGTTTAAGGTTGAAAATTCAGTGGTTATATGCTCATATACTTTGGAATTAATTGTGCAACATTGGCGCCTAGGGTGTGTTCTACTTGAGGTGTTTTGAGCATCTATATATCAGCTAGGATTTGCTGATTTTAATTTTCAGAATTCAGTTTGTTTAGAGTTGATTAAGGGTTTTGTTGGGAAACCCTTTTGTATCATCATTGTCCCAATTAGGGAACATTACATAGATATGTAGAGATGGAACATGGAGAGGGTACCGCAAGTACGATCACACTTCAATTACAACAGCAAATAGGAGAAACGCATGGAGTGGCACCTATGGTAATTGATCTAGATAGCCCCACCCACACAGCAGAAGAGGGAGAGGGAAACAAACGGTCCAAGAGAGACCACGGAGATCAAAAAGAATAAGGACTAAGTCCAAGGATACCGCAACATTCAAAGTCCCAGATTCCACCACAAGAAGGTGCTCGAGGAGGGTGAGATGGAGGGGAATGGCACAGTGTCATATTCCTTGAGGGCAAGGAAGAGAACCACTAGTGAAGAGGGACCCTCTAAGGTGGAATAGAAGATAAAAACAAAGGAATAACTGGAAATATCCATCACATATTCAATGGAGATGGTAGGGCAAACACCAATCCATATAAATGGTAGTAACAAAGAATGGAGCCTCTCCCCTGTGGAAACAAGGAAGAAGAAGAAAACAAAGATAAACATTAAGAAGTTGCACAAAAAGGCATGATCATCCCCATCCATGGGTGAAATGTTCATAACACACTCAGAATCCTCATAAGATGAATCAAATAGAGAACAAGGAGGCAGTGTTAGTTTTGTCAATTATGAGGAAGGAAAGGACCCAGGATAAGAGATTACAGCAGCAGACCTTCTCTTAGAGTTACAAAAGAAAGGCAAAGTAGCAAAGGTTGGAAAGGCTTATAAAGGAACAAACAAGGCAGGGAAAGATAGCATCATTCATGTTATCTTTAAGTATGTGACAATAGGGCCTTTCCTACTTGATCACATCCTAGAAGTACTACCGCCTACAGTACAAAACTGCATTAGAGATACATGAGAAGAGAAGGCAAGCTAAGGAGACTACTCAAGCATTTCAGGTAGAAGCCCTTCAAAACCTAGCAGCAGCAAAGCTAATGACTCCATAAGATACATAAAAGCTAAGGAAGCTACAAGAGAAAGAGCTTCGCATCAAACAAAGAACGGATACATTGTCCAAGACACTAGAATAATAGAAACAATTAGAATCCATAAAGCAAAAGGAGATGGAAGCTACCCAGCACATGCTTGAATTGGAAAATTAGATAGAGGATCAAAAGGAGCAGTTAAGGACGGACACAAAGTTGGCCATGTTGATAGCACAACAAGCTATGGAGAGAGATAAAGAGGAGAAGGAAAGCAAGGATAAGGAATAAGTGGAGCAGGAAGAAAAAGCAAAGGCAGAGAGGAACAAAATGGAGAAACGAAAAAAGAAAGCATAGGGAAACAATGCAGCTAAAGAAGAACGCCAGAGAAAGGAAAAAGAAGATATGGCAGCAAAGGAAGAGCACCAAAGAAAGGAAAAGGAAGAAAAGACGTCTAAGGAAGAGCACCAAAGGAAGGCATAGGAGGGGGAAATTGCAAATAAAGTTGAAGAATGTCATTGGAAAGCACAGAAGGTTGAGACCATGGATTACATACTCGTCAATTACTGACCGAGTATTTGAGTAATTGCCGAGAAATTACTTGGACGAGTATTCACCATAAAAACTAGCGGTTTTTTTATTAAATCGACGATTAAGTACACAGTGCTTGCCAAGTATTGTGTATATACTCACCAAAAAATGTTTACATGCACAATAAACTCCAAAAATGCAAAAAAACATTGCCGAGTAATCACCGAGTATTTGTCGAGTAAACTTTTTTTCCCTGGGCGAGTACTCTCTGAGTACGAGTATGTAAACTGTGGCTGAGACCACTAGAAAGGCTAAGGAACAAAGGGGGGGAAAAGCACAAGAGGTTGAAGTGGCAAAGTTGGTAGAGGAGCAAATGAAGAAAAAACTGGAGAGCAAATTGGTAGCACAAGTGAGAGCAGGGGAGTCAATCCAAGGACCACGGCCACCAACAAGGTCATTGGCATCTTTGGGGATTCCTCTGCCTACCTCAGACTCAATGCGGGACCCCTATCAAGATTTAAGGCCCTCCAAGAATCATGAGAACAATCAAAGCTCTCACTGTCGAATGTCCCCAATATGAGTTGGATTCCTCATTAGCAGTGAAGAAATAGTTAGAAAAGACCATGCAAAACATTTTTAGCCACGTAGATCTCTTCAAGTCAACCCAAGGACCACGGCCACTAATAGGGTCATTGGGGTTTTCGGGGATTCCCCCACCTACCTTAGTCTCAATGCAAGACCCCCTATCAAGATTTAAGGCCCTCCAAAAATCATGAGAACAATCACAACTCTCACTGTCGTATGTCCCCAATATGAGACAGATTCCACATTAGCGATGGAGCAACAATTAGAAGAGACCATGCAAAACTTTCTCAAGCACATAGATCTCTTTGATACACGAAGATGTTGTGGCAGAGTAAGAGGACTCCAAGATGTCAATCATTTTTCCAAAGAACACATATAAGAGGGTAGAATTCAGAGATGCAGTAGAAACAATCTGCAAGGCTACAAGAGACGCATCAACATTATTTTCATATTCTCTAAGTTGGCCAGTGATAACGCAGGAAAAGAAGCAGGTGTTGGACAAATTGCAAAGTCAGCTCACAACATCCACCAACTATGATGTAATCAAAGATCCCACTGGAGCAAAATGAAAGAGATTATTGGGTCTTAGAGAGGAATACAAAGCTAAAAAAATGGAAAGAGCGGATATAATCAATGAAATAGATGAATATGGGATTTTGCTCAGCAGGCAATTGGAAAAGATGGAGAGCGCCACTGTCGCATACAAGGCATCTTTGCAAACTTTCGATGCTCAACTCATTTCTCAAGGTATTTCCAGAGTTGCCTCTAAGAATGCTAAATTGGGACACGTGAGACAAATGGCGAACTCATTGCTAACAAATTGGGATGTGTTCCAAAAGATGATAACCACCAAGTATAAGGATATTTTACCCTAGCAAAGAAGGGATTAAAGCTAGGCATCACAATGTTGAAGGCTTGTACAACACAGTCCTATAGGTTGGATTCCACATTAGTAGTGGAACAACAGTTAGAAGAGACCATGCAGAACTTTCTCAAGCACGTAGATCTCTTTGAATCAAGCCAAGGATGATGGCCACCAGCAGGGTCACTGGGGTTTGTGGGGATTCCCCCACCTACCTCATACTCAATGCAGGACCCCCTATCAAAATTTAAGGCCCTCCAAGAATCATGAGAACAATCAAGGCCCTCATTGTTGTACGTCCCCAATATGAGTCAGATTATGCATTAGCAGTGGAGCAACAATTAGAAGAGACCATACAAAATTTTCTCAATCATGTATATCTCTTCGAAGAGAAGAAGTAGATACACGAAGATGTTGTCGCAAAGTAACAGGGTTCCAAGATGTCAATTCTTCTGCCAAAGAACACATATAAGAGGGTAGAATTCATTGAAGCAATAGAAACGTTTTGTAAGGCTACAGGGGACGCATCAACATTATTTTCATATTCTCTAAATTGGCCAGGGAAAGAAGCAAGAGTTGGACAATTTGGAAAGTCAGCTCACAACAACATTCACCAACTATGATATAAGCATAGATCCCACCGGAGCAAAATGAAAGAGATTGTTGGATCCCAGAGAGGAATACAAAACTAAACAAGTGGAAAAAGTGGCTATAATCAATGAATTAGCTGAATATGGGCTTTGGTCAATAGGAAATTGGAAAAGATGGAGAGAGCCACTGTCGAGTATGAGACTTCTTTGCAAACTTTGGGCTTTCAACTTATTCCTCATGGTATTTCCAAAGTTGCCTCTAAGAATGCTAAATGGGACACATGAGACAAATGGCAAACTCATTGCTAACAAACCAGGGTGTGTTTTAGAAGATGCTAACCACCAAGTATAAGGATGTTTTTCCCTAGCAAAGAAGGGATTAAAGCTAGGCATCGCATTTTTTAAGGTGTTGTATAGCCCGGTCCTATAAATCCAGTCGGACAAGTTGTGTGGAGGTACTTTAGTATCTCATGCCACATGTCTAAGTTTTAGTTGTTGATAGTTCTTCCAGCTCCTAGGAGATTTTGAAGAATTGAAGGAAATGGAGATAAGAGGATTTTTTTGAGTTCCTACCAAGCTTCTTCATCAAAGTTCTCTCAAGGATGAAAAAAGGTTTTGAACCTACGGAAAATGTTGGCAGGATTCTTCATCAAGGTAATCTAATCATTCTTGCATACCGCAAAGGCTCCTATCATGTCGCATCATAAACAATGATGACAAATGGACAAAACACAACAAATACATCTCTGACCTGTTTAGCATTGTATGACACTTCGCGACATCTCATGGACACCTATATGAAGACGAGGCATGTCCTAAAGACATGTCCTTTGACTGTTTTAGCATATCGATTCGGTACTTATACCACAACATTGTAATATGTAATGGTTGCATATGAGAGAGAATAAGGTATATGTGTCAAGAGTGTAATAGTGAGACATAAGAGGTGTAAGAGGTGAGAGAGTAATAGAGTAGATTATAAAGTGAGAGATAAGGGGTATAGAGATAAAGAGAGTATCAACATTGTAACAGAAATTTATATGAATAAAGAGAAGATAGTTTAGAAAATATTTTATTGTGTTTTGAGTATGGAATATAAGACCCAATTTTTTCATTTTCTAAGTAGTTTATTAAAGTACATTAGCTTATTCCTCTTTGTGCAACATTAGCTCTAATTAAGGTCACTCGATCCCATAGGTCTGTACAAGTCCCAATTTACGTCAATAGTCTTCATTAGTATGCAATAGGCAGAGCCTGCAAGGAGGTTGTTGCTATGCATCTTTTTCCATTAATCCACACACCACAACATTCACTCTTAATATTTTATTGAATTATATAATCTCAACAAAATTTGATAGTTAAATTTCCCATGGGAAACAATTTAATAAAACACATTGATTTATGAACTCTACGCAAAGTATCATATTGATGCAACATGATCACATTGTTAAAATTTTGTTCAAGAAAAACAAGTCGTCGTGACCATATATTCATATTTATAAATCCTCCAACAACAAAACTAATTGAAACCCAAAACTTGGCTCAGAGTCAAAGCTAACCCATCTTGCATTAAGCCAATCAATCATTAAATCCTAACTCTAGATTGAGCCCAAACATATCCACTATACAAGTAATTTAGACCTTCACCTTAATTAACAATGCAACAAATTACTTAGTCCATCATGTATATCACATTGGACAATACAAAGAGGATAATGCATTTGAATCTATGGAAAGGACAACTAATAAATCAGAATTTCTATTACCTGATGTATGTGCAAGTAAACCCTTTCGGCTTTCATGACCCATGCGATTGAACTCATCATAGCTGTACAAAGGTACTTTATTTCCAATATTGGAGTCAACCATTGATTTCTCGCCCCATAAAAGAACAACAAACTTTAAGGTTGCAAAGGAGATGAACTTTGGTGCAAGCTTATTAAAAAAGCCTGGATTATCAACAACAAGTGCAACACTATAAAGGATAAAATTAGTGAGAACTCTGCACCCAAAAGAACCCAAGATAGTGTTTCTCAAGATAAAGAGCGCTAAACATCTAATTCAATAAAAGATCAAGCATTTTACCACATTTCACTTAATTTGAACTACTGTATCCACATATCAAACAGAAACGAGATATAGAGGCATGCAAATACTTAATGATCAAGTCTGTAGTTCAATGTCAGAAAATAAATCATAACAGATCAATACAGAGAGAAAGAGACACAAACCAAAAGAGAAATACAAAGGAATGCCAATTTTTGCAATCGTTAACGATTCTTTTGTCGGCTACACATTATCCTGCAGACAGTGGCTAATAAATATCTTAAGGGTCAGAGTGCCCACTGTGTGTGGATCTTATCTGAAATGCCTTAGAGATAATTTGTTTTTGTCCAAGAATTTCCTAGAAGGCATGCCTTGGAACCATACAAAAGACTTTTTAGATGCAAAATATTACAACTACTTGCTTTATACTTTTCTTACTTTATAACAGGGAGAAATCATCATTGTGGGATCCTCAAATGCAAACAAAGTAAGAGGGAAGGAAAACTTTGGTTGCATTAAATCACACAGAGATGAGACATGCCTGATTTACAAATACGATGTTCTCTTTAATAATATTAAGTTAAAGTTCAGCTTCATAGAATACAGTTTTTTAATCAGCAAAAGTAACAGATATTGGTATTAGTAGAAAATTAAGAGTGCAAAAATTGCAGATGTCTAGTCATTATGTGGAAGCCCATGGTTCAACCGATTTATAGAATGGACAGAGAATTAATACATTGAATAATTTTCCATGCGAGAGGTCCCTGAAGTCGTAAAACCAAAACCGACCTTCTTTCTGAGATTACAGATGTAGGGAAAATCTAAGAAATAAATTACAAAACAATTGGGATAAGTACCAGCCAGAATATATCAAACCTGATATTTTTCTGAAAGCCAAAACTTAAAGAAACCAAAATATATTCCCATCTATATCTATCAATGAGATAAACCAGTAAGATCAATCACAATGATACCTTCAAACTCATTAGGAAAGGGGCAAGCCAAAAAAAATCTGGCACACCTTCAGAAGCTAACAATCCAACTCCCTTGTTTGGTGCCTAATCAGTGACCTTTTTCCTGCTCTTTTTATGTGCTAAAAAAAAGTCAAAATTCCTGACCATTTGGCTTCCTCAATTATCACTTCAAGTCTCAAGCCACAACCTTGCCATCTTTCATCACATTGATAATGATCTGTGAATCCCCCTTGATAATTAACTTCTTCCAAACCCTCAAGAATGATACTTGAAGTCTTCTGATTCATATCCTTGCCCACAACCATCGCAGAAATAAAAATTGGTTGGCAAGAGGATTCTTGAAAGATATGTCCTCCTCCGGCTGGCCTGGGATTACCCCTAGCAGTCCCATCAAATTTAAGCTTTATTACACCTGGAGAGCAGGGGAGGGGGCTACTCCGTAACACTTTAGACTTTATCTTGTACACCTCATTGAATAATATATAAGGTAAATGGAAAAATAATATGTTGTCACCAACACACCCAAATTTAGCACATTCGGGCCTCCCCTTTTTAAAGGGTTAAAAAGATAATGGAATTAATGATGGGGCTGCTTTCAGTGTGTCTTATAGACGTTTACCTATGTTGTTTTGGTATGGATATGGGTATGGGTACGTTTTGTGTATACGGAAATGCCATTTTTCAAAAACCTTGATTTGGAAATGCCGTGGATATGTCCGTACATTTTTGCAATGACCCTCATGACTTGTGAAGTTCTCACAGTTCTGTGAAGCTTCATTATGACCTATGAAGCTTCCCTTTGTCTGTCTTGTGGTTATTATGTGAAGCTTTGCAAAGCTCGTGTAGTCTTTTAATGGTCCCCACAACTTTGCAAACTTTCTTTTTCCGCTTTATTTGATCTTTGTAATTTCTTTAGTACATGGAGCTTGTGTTAGGGGAGGAAGATAACATATCCTTCCTAGGGAAGCAACTCATGGGATTTAAAGGAGAAATCAAAGAATTAAATCATCAAACAAGAGCTCAAAACCACAAACCCATTAGGACCTACAGCAAAGAATGGGTAACAAAGTAAAATCCAAAGGAAACATCGAGAAGGTATTTAATGCAATGTAAAAGTCTGTGTTGCAGGAAATGCCAACGTTTTCGATACGGAAACACTTTAGGGACATGTCAGAAACGTACTAAAAATGCCTGAAAATGGACTGGAAATGTATGGGATGTTTCCGAGGTGTTTCCGAGCATTTCCGGGGCGTTTCCCGGGCATTTCCAAGGGGCTCCAGCAAGAAAAAACAGTCAAAGTCAAGAAAAAATTAAAAAAATTGTAAAACCAACGCAAACCAAATAGTATATAAACAAAATAAACATTTAAGTATAAGTTAACTTATACTTTAAGTTATATTTTATTTATATACTTTCAGGATGTTTGAGAGTGGTTTCGGACCTCTGGGAGCAATAATGCAAATTCTAGGTTTTGGAGGATCCTATCATATTTCAGAATTAGTCAGATTCCAAGGTCTCAAACTTAGCCATATTTCAAGGAGACATCATAGGAGGTATGAACACTGCATGAACGGCTGTAGGTATGATAGAATAGTATGAGAACATCTCTTGCAAAGTGCCACAAGCCGATTCCACCCCATTCCTTGTGCACCCCTTAAGGCATACACTCTGGGAGAAATGCACCGGCGAGCCCCTGTGAAAGAAAGCATCAATAAATGATAATGTTGAAAAATAGTGGGAGTGGCATTCATGATTTTGAGGGCAGTCTAGATGATTTATTCTAGATTTGAATGTACATTTTGTCTTTGAAATAATGAATGAATGAATGAATACTATATATATATTTTAAGTGTTTTATCTTTTATAGACAAATATTTTCATACTATGTATTTATAAGTGTTTTACTAAAAAAATGAGTAATATGCATTGTTTTTATATTTGATATGATATTTTATAATTTATTATATATAATATATTAAATTTTATTATACACACACACATATATATATCAGACCACCGTAGTGCTTGGATAGAGTATGCAAACATTGGTGGGGATTTGAACCCACATAAAATAGAATACCCAAAATTATAAATCAAGATTTATGAAAAATGGCATTTCTATGTACCCGAAACGTACCCATACCCGTACCAAAACAACATAGGTAAAAGTCTATAAGACACACTGAAAGCAGCCCCATCATTAATTCCATTATCTTTTTAACCCTTTAAAAAGGGGAGGACCAAATGTGCTAAATTTGGGCATGTTAGTGACAACCTGTTGTTTTTCCGTTTACCTTATATATTTTTCAATGAGGTGTACAAGATAAACTCTCCAGGTGTAATAAAGCTTAAATTCGACAGGACTACTAGGGGTAATCCCAGGCTAGCCAGAGGAAGACGAATCTTTCAAGAATCCTCTTGCCAACCAATTTTTATTTATGCGATGGATGTGGGTAAGGAAACAAATCAAAGGAATTTAAGTATCATTCTTGAGGGTTTGGAAGAAGTTATTGTTGACAATTTTGACCTCACGGGTCAAATTTCACCCCTATCATTCGAAGCTTTCCCTGTCATGCTAGTTTGTCTTGTTGGTCAGTAGGTTAGTCTTGAAAAGTCCTTAAAGTGATCATTTGAAGCCTTGACTAATAGATCTTAAGGTGGATTAGGTGATTTGACGTTTTGTCCTTCATTTGTCTTGTGCTTGTCTAGTCATTTTTTGGCCTTTCCGAGCCATTTTCAGTGGTGAGAAGAGTCTAGAGTGTCTTGATAAGTGTCATAGCCCATGTCAAGGTCATTTTATGCCTAACATAGAACAATCAAGTTGATCACATTCTAGACCAACTTCATGACTCATTTCCATGTAATTTTGACCATTTTGTGACCTCCAGGGAAGCTTTTGTAAGGTTTTGACAGTATCTAATCAGGAGGAAGCTCAATTTCATCTTGATGCACCTTATCAAACATTTTAAAGACTCAGGAATAGATTTGACAGCATTTCAATCAGAGCTCCTTAGTAAATTTGGCTTTTTCAATGCAAAAACAGGTGTTTTTGTTGGATCCGTACAGGGTTTCATAGGGTTTTTGTGTGAACAACATCTCAGAGACTTCATTTGGTCCCCACAAGGTCATATCAGTGGTTTGGAGGAGGTTCTAGGTGAAAAAATGGCAAAAACCTACTTTGCTTTTATATCAACCTTCTTGGCAGCTCTAAAAGGGCAGTTTTCAAATGCTCGGTACGGAAAGAGGAGAGAGAATTAGGAGCTGAAACTTTGACCATTGTTAGGGGTCCAAGTAAGCTTGAAATCAATGGCATTGGTTCGCAGATTAGTGGCCTCTTCTTTATGAACAATCGCTAACAATGCAGGGGTGTCTAAATGGCCTATTCATCCAAATAGGGTCCAAGTTTTCTTTTGTTTCTTCACTTCAAAATTCAATGAAGAAGAATGGTTTTAGAGGGATCATTACAGGGTTAAATAAGATCTATTACACTTGGTTTCATCAAGTAAATCCTTCCAGGAAGGTACTTATGGCATAAAACCTGTTTCCTACGTTGTCCTTGTGAATGGTCCAAGTAAATCCTTCCAGGAAGGTACTTATGGCATAAAACCTGTTTCCTACGTTGTCCTTGTGAATGGTCCATTTAATTGGTTTTAGAGCAGGACCTGGGTTATCAAGCAAGTGAATTCATCTTCAGGAGTTCTCGAGTCAATGATTAAATCACTTCATGCTTCATTCATCCAAGAAAAAGTCCATATGCCTCCAGATTGAGCATAGCCTACTTTGAGACGGTTTTGGTGAGTTAGTCTCTTTAACAAGGTATAGCTTAATTAATGAGTTTCAGAGATTGAAAAGTACCTCAATGAGGTCAGCATAATCTTATCAAGCATACTGCCTAGAGAAGTCTACTTTAGTCTTGGAAAGCAGTTCAAATGAGGTTCAAGAGGCCATATCTTTCAAGGTACCAAAGAGCACTTTAAGGTCTAGTAGTGTACCTTCATCTCCAGACCTTGGTGAGCAAGTTGAACCTGTAGGTTATGCTCATGGGACTGGTAATGAGCATGTGTGAACATTAACAACACTAACTTTACCTCCCTACATCATCCTAGCATCAAGTGAGCACTAGATGGAGTGTATACACATAATATTTTCAAACTTTTATTGATTACTGACACTTTGTATCTTGCAGGACCCTGTCAAGTCTCAATCTCTCTGAGTGCATGCCTTAAGGGATGCATTGGGAAAGGGGTGGGCAGACCATCGGTGCTTCGTAAGATTGTTGTCCCTTTTGCCACTTGCCATCTACACACTTGTCTCTTAAAACCATTTACCCTAAGCTTATTCTTCTCAGTCCTACCTCAAGTCTTTTTCCTCTTTCCATCCTCCTTTTCTTGCCTTAACACACTTTTAGACAGTCGGTTGTACTAGGTCGACCCAATACAGTTTAGGGGTATGTTTTATGTCCCAAAAACACACTGAGTCGACTAGGTCAACCCCATACAACAGGCATTCCCGGGAGGATTTAAGGCAAGATCCGCCTATGTATACAAGGACATTTCCCACCATTTCATAAGAGAAGAGTTATTAATGAAGAAGTGCAAGCGAATATCTGTTTATTGACCATTCTACTTGAGTAATAAAGCTTAGGGTTCCATACTTTTTTTGGAGATATGGATCTTGTCTTGTGGAGAAGTCTTTTGGATGCTTAGATAGGTTGTGTAGCCTAGAGCTGATTTATCTTGGCTATCCTTACATACCACAACAATCTCTTGCAAAGCACCTTGGCCACGGGAGAGATTGAGGCTCGGCAAGTTCGTCTTCAAAGGTAAGTATTTCTAACTTTATTTCTCCTTTGTAAGAGTAGATAGATAATGCATTTGTATTCTTCTCTCCATATATTTAGGATTCCCTATACATTGAGGTGAGTATATATCTTCTAATATATGTTTAGTTTAGTTATTTATTTTATTGTTTCTAACCCCCACTATGTGCGATAAGCTTTGGTGTGCACTAGATTAGATTGTGCTTTCTTGTTATTAGAATAGAGTGAATGTTTTAAACCTTAGGACTCCATTAGGGTTGTTGTGCGATTGTGTTAGACTGTAGGATTTGGAACCCTTCCTAACATGATATGTTGTGACAAATGATACAAGTGATCCCCTAATCGAGTCTAGCGGATCCCCATATTGGTCATGCTCCCGCGTAACAAATGTATTCTCAATCGGAAGTGTAGGTGTGATCTATCTTATCCGATCTAGGATTAATTCATAGACATGATGCATTTCCGATTATATACAAAGAGATCAAGTGAACACCTTCATGGAAGCCTTGGTAGGTGTTAAGGTCAAACAATCACCTACAACAGTCATATGAAGCAGAGTTCTAATGAAATAAGAGACTGGTTTTGAGAGACAACTCAAGGTTTATAAAATACAACATATGGCATATCAATCAACTAAGGTGAACAAGCTCATGGAAGTTTTAGTAGCTCATGAAAGTGGTTAATAGGTCAAGTGATGACAAATGATATAGACAAACCTCCACCTACAACAGTCACATGGAGTAGGTGTCACAAGAAGTTTTTATGGTTTTAGGAGCTCAGTCAAAGTGTTTTAAGAGCACCAAGTGATGTCACATCAACCAATCCAAGAGAACATTGAAAACCTGGAAGATTTCAATTATGAAAAGTTAGTTTTGATGGAGAAACAACATTACAATTTTCCTTATTCAGAGAAGTTATGGTATTTTTGTGTTGTCTCAAGTACGGGGTCATCGTTTTAATTACTATTTAACTTTCCTTATGACAAGTTAATGTTTCCACAAGCTAATGTTGAACATGGAGGATCAATGAAGTTCGCAAAAACCATAAACTCTCTTTAGACCAACCTCCTATGAGCCATCAGTCCATACACAGGGTCTAATGACCACCTACAATAGTCACCATGAAGATTCTTCAAAAGTGTCATGTTCAACAAATACTTAGGGGTTGATTGGAGGGTGAATGCAAAACTTCAAGAGCAAGTGTGATGACATATGCTTGTTCAAGTTCTCTACCTCACATTCTCCAACATGAGGGTCTCATTGCATACAACAGAGTTTACAAGCCTCTTAATGACTGAGTTTTGAAGTAAAGATCAAGGTCTTGGTCTTAGGTAAGAGCAAATAGTGGAAGGCTTTCAAAGTGAATGGTGAAAGCTTCAAAGTTGAGTCATTACTAACTCACTACAATTCTCCATATAAACCACTGTCATATTCAAGTTGAATAGTTACCTACAGCCATCATGGTTTGGCTTTAACAAGTGAAGTGAAGATGAAGTAAGAGTTCAATGTTGAAGAAAGTAACTAGAGTCTTTTTGAAGAGCATCAAAGTGTATAAGGACATCAATGTTTAAAGACATCTTGAGAAGGTACCTCACTACAAGGTAGCAGTCCTAAACACCTTAAATGGCCACCTACAGCCATCCTTTTTGGGGCTCAGACAATGGTATTGGTATGGAGTCAAAGGTGGATTCAAGGTTATTGGTAAGAGAATACAGTTGTTTGAACACCAATTCAAGGTAAGAACATCATCCAAAGACTCAGAGACCTAATCATGATGAAGAAGCCTCACCTCCCTCAAATACACAATCAAAATCACCACCTCCAGCGATAGTTTGGCTCAAACAGTGGTATGTAAGTAAGTTTGGCCACAAGGTTGAAGAGGGACTGTGGGGTTCTTATGAAAGAATCAAGTGTTCAAGGAAATCTAAATAAGGTTCTTCATGGACAAATGATTACTTAACACAATCAAGAACTCCAAGATAGGCACCTACAGCCAACTCATTCAAGTTTATCATCATGAGATTATGTTAGGTGGGAAAGAGAGGATTATTATACATTGTAAGTTTGTTGATCAAAAAAGTTTCTTCAAGATGATAAGAGGTGGTTCATGATGAAGAAAGACATCATTAAAGCTAAAAGACACTAATTTGAGGTCTAAACACAAGCTGACAGTCTATTTCAAGCATCTACAATCATGACCTCTAGATAGAGATTGGCAGCTTTATGTACACTATGCATGATCTAGGAAAGGTAGGAGAAAAGAGACAGAGTTAGAAGTGCTAAGTGGGAAAATATGGTTTGTTTAGACCTATTCAAGGTCTTGATCATCTTAACCTTCTTCCTACAAGCTTAAACTCAGTCTAGAAATTACTTACAACCATCCATCTTTACCTTCTTGATAAGTAAACAATTGAGTTGTCAACTTGGTAAGCATTCAATGCTTTCTCTTCATGATTGGTTATATCGTTGCCGTGGTTGCAAAGCTTGTGCTATCATTGAGGTGGAGGTAAGGGACACTCAAGGAGAATAAGTCTTCCAAGTAAGTTCAAGGAAAGGACATGACAAATACCCCTCATAGCTATGGAATCCAGGTAACTCTATCAACATAATGTTGCCATCATGTAATAGGGCCAACATGAGGAAGGAAGTAGACAAGGAATATCATGAAACATGGATCAAGGTAGCTGTTGTTTTTGATATTTTCAGTTTGTCTTCCTTGAAGTTATTAGTCACCTTGGTAAGCATGGGCTCTAAGAAGGTGAGCTTGTCACTTTCCAACACTATGGGGATGGTCCAAACCATGGTAGGAATAACCGGCGAGTAACCGCTGATTGGTCGATTACTCACCGGGGATTCCTCTCGACGAATAACTGCCACTCGTAACCGCAGACTTTTGAAGAAAAAAAAACCAGGGGAATAACCGCAGTTACTCGCCTGGCTTGCTAAACACATCTCCCGCACGGAAAAAACGCAGGCAGCACGTAGAAACGCGTAGCAAACCCCCCAATCGCTCCTAAAACGCAGATTTGAGTCTTATATAATGCAACACACCTCCTCACTCTTCACTCACACAAGATTTGGAGTGTTCTAACGTGGATTGCGAAGATTTGAGGAAGAGATTTTCAGGTTAGTTTAATTTTTTTATTTTTATTTTTTTTAATCTCCAAGCATAGAATTGAATTATAAATTAATTGAAAACATGTTAGAGACATATTTGTGATTATTAGTATACAAATTTTAGGCATTCCATTTTAATTACATGCATTCCATGAATTTCCGTCATATTCCATGCATTTTTTTAATTTTTTTTTTAATTTCCAAGCATGTAAATTAATTCTAATGCAATTGAAAACATGTTTGCTACATATTTGAGATGCTTAGTATACGAATTTGATGAATTTCATTTTTATTACATGCATTTCGTGAATTTCCGTAAATTTCATGCATTTATTTATTTATTTTAAATTCCAAACATGTAAAGTTTTGTAATTTAATTAAATACAAGTTTGATAAATATTTTTGTTGCTTAGTATACAAATTTGATGCATTATGTTGAATTTTATGCATTCCCATTAAAATTTCATGTTTATTATTTATTTAAAATTGTTTATTATTCCATTAAATAACTGATATAGATTATCATTATATTTTTAATTTGATCGTTAAAATTGTAAATCGCAAATGCATTTTAGTTTCCGTTTTATAGTTTACATTGTACAGTTATCATTTATTTATCATATTTTAATTAATATTTTGTATTTAATCATTAATGTTTTTATTTTTTTAATTTTTTATGTTGATTTTAACATTGTTGCGCTTTGCAGGTTATCCATTAGCAAGCAATGGCATCCACTAGTGCATCAAGTTCAGATTCAATCAGTGGTAGCCAGTCGGCTCCCCCCCATGCTGGCACAACTGCATGGAAGTATGCTACGCAGGTTGGAACGTGTCAAATGATTTCGATTTGCAACTTTTGTTCGAAGAGGATGTCAGAAGGCATCAATCGCATAAAGTACCATCTCTCATGCATTCACTGTCGTGACGTTACGCCTTGTCCCAATGTCACTAAAGAGGTGAAACAAGAGATAATGGTAGAGCTTGCTTCATTGGATGAAAAGAAATTAGAGAGGGCAAAGATGCAAGCAGCCCTAGCAACGACCATTGGTGCCACATCAGCAAAGGAAGAAGCGGCAGTGATAACAAAGATTGTGAGCTCTAGTCATAGTCCACGCAAGCGCCATGGTACATCTACAAGACCTTCAGCTCAGTTACTCTTTTTTTGTGCCGAAAAACACTCCTGGGGCACAACCTTCACTCGAAGCTAAAGGATGGAACAAACAAGCACATGCAGAAACAGATAAAGATGCATAAATTTTTGGTACTTCAACAAACTTCCTTTCAACGTGGCGAGCAAACCGTACTGGGAATATTTGGTTACAGCTTTGACAGTTGCAAGGAAAGGGCACAAGGCACCCTCTCGAAAAGACTTGAGTGGAAAGTTGCTCAAGAATGCAATTGAAGACACAAAGTTGATGGTCGAAGATCAGAATAGATTGTGATGTAAATTTGGATGCACCATTCTTTCTGATGGATGGACAGATGGAAGGAACCGCACCCTGATCAACTTTCTGGCATCTTCAAAATGTGAGCTTGTATTTTTGAAATCTATTGATGCATCAAATAACATTAAAAATGCAAAAACTTTGAGTTTGATGCTAGAGGAGGTGGTCTTAGATGTGGGCATCGAGAATGTTGTCCAAATTATTACAGACAATGCAACAGCATATGTGGCGGCTGGGAGACTTCTTATGGAGAGGCATCCATCTCTCTTTTGAACACCTTGTGCGGCACATTGCCTTGACCTTCTTTTGGAGGACATAGGCAAACTAGATTGGGTAAGACCAGTTGTGGAAGATGCCAGAGAAATAACGAAGTATATCTATAATCACCCATGGGTTCTTAGCTTGATGAGAGAGCGCACCAAGGGAAAGGAGCTTATTCGAGCAGGGGTCACGAGGTTTGCAATGAACTTCCTTACATTGCAAAGTATTTGTAGTTTGTTGACTCTTTTGAAGCAAATGTTTGTCTCTCAAGCATGGATGGAGTCCTCTTATTTGAAGAACGTTGATGGAGCAAAAGTTTCGAAGATAGTTTTCAGTGAGGCCTTCGAAATGAAAGCTACAGAGATTGTGAAGGCAACTTAAAATTGCAATTTAAATTTGAAGTTGTTTCCCTTGTTTTCAGCTTTTAAACTTAAAGTTTCTCTTTTATAATTTATCTATAAGTTTGTAACACTAAGTCTAACTTTAATTTGTTTTTAACTTTGTAGCTTTCAGAGCCTTTGGTGAGGGTTTTGTGATTGGTTGATGGAGAGTAAAACCCTATGAGATATATTTATGAGGCCATGGATAGAGCCAAAGAGGCAGTGCAACATTCTTACAAAGGGGATCGTACCAAATTTGATCCCATTTGAGAGTTGATTGATCGGAGATGAAACAATCAACTCCACCAACCCATCCATGCAATAAGGTACTACCTTAACCCAAAGTTTTTCTACTCTGATACCTTCACAGATGCTAGTGGAGAGGTTATGGAAGGACTCTCAACATGCATTGAGAATATGACACCTGACATTGAGGTGAGGGACCTCATTATTTCAAAGTTGCAAAACTGCAAGCTGACAAAGGGAAGGCTCTTTTCTTCAGCACTAGCCATCCGAGGGAGAACCACGCAGTCACCAAGTAATACAAAATGAAGTCTTTACTTGTAGTTGTACTTGTATCTTATCAATTACATATTTATAAATTTACAATTATTAATTTCTTACAAAGTTTTGAATATCTTGTTTGCAGGGTCATGGTGGAAAGATTGGGATGAAAATACTCCAAATCTTCAAAGGCTAGCCCTCAAGATTTTATCTCAACCTTGTAGCACTTCTGGATGTGAACGCAATCAGAATTTGTTTGACTCCATTCACATGAAAAAATGCAACAAGTTGACTCAACAACTACTGAATGACTTAGTGTTTGTGCAATACAACCTTTGACTTCGCACAAAGAAGTTGGAGAACGCATTGGAGAAACCTATCAATCTAGATGAGATCAATACCTACAGCAATTGGATTGCACAGGAGGAGGCCCCCATGTTCACAAAGGAGGAGATAGCTGATTTTGAGAGGCAAGCTATGGAGGGTGCAGCTGAAGTAGGAGCAGAGATTGAATTGGAGAACATCCCTGGAGATGAGGCACAGACAGAGGTGGAGGTGAAGCCACAGGAGCAGGTGCAACCTTCTAGATAGAGCGAGGCGGGTCAGTCGAGTGGGAGGACTAGAATTTCACAGCCTCCCTTATGTTTCCAGAGGACAAAAAAGAGAAAATTATAGATGATTGTAATTTATACTTGTAGTCTTGTAGATTTTTGTATAAGACTATAAATCTATTTGTATTTGCATGATTATGCAATTTTGTACATTCAATGTATTCAAATCTAATAGAAACTACTTTTCCTATGTTTTACAGAGTCACTGCATCTATTTTGTTTCTATAATTTCTAGAAAAATAATGTTATTTTTAAAAAATCAAGTATTTTTTGCCTTAATTTGCATAAATAGACCTTAAAAGGGCCTCCAAACCCTCAATCAAGCTCTCAAAATAGTTCGATCCACTTGCAAAATTAGTGCAAATATTAATCAAAAATAATATGCGATAAAGGAGCCTCAAAAACTTCACCAAAACCTCACAATAGTTCATCAAGGCAAATTGGCCCACTGTAGGGCAAATAACAAGATCTCCTTTCGCAAAAGTGGCATTAAAAAACACCTTTTGTAGAATGATCAACACCAAAACAGCAAACACCTATTGGGCATACATCCCAATAGCTTCTTCAAGCATGAAGAAACAATTATCAAATTCAACATGTCTTCAATTGTGATCTTCACCTTATATTTGTACCTTCCAACGGGGGCAAACCACCTTGGGAAGGTAAAATACATTATAAGCTTCACTTGCCATTTTTAGAATATATTTTTCTTTCTTTGCTTTAGCTCCCAAGCCGACATTCCTTTTAATTTCTCTTTAGGCCTCTTAGAATTAATTAGATAACTTGCCTTAATAAATCAGTAATTAAAATTACTTTTTTAACAAATTAAATAATTAGGTCCTTAAATAATCAATTAAATTATTCTAATAATTAAAGTGATAAAAATCATTTTTCAAGCAATTTATGAATTATAAAGCCCCTTAGAATAATCATTAAAATTATCTTAATTTTCCAAATAGTTAATACCATTTTTTTGATAATTCGAATAATTATCCAAAATAGTTCTATTTTAATAATTAATTGTCTTATATTTTTGAATGATTAAAATCACTATTCGGACAATTTTATTAATTATTAAAATTATATGAAAAAAGGACATCACAGTCCTCTCTTCCCAAATTTGCTTGCCCTTAAGCAAATGCAAACTCATATGCCCAATTACCATGTCCAAATGGTAAAATCTATTGTAGTGCTCAAAAAACCTTGCTTTGTACCTGTTAAGTGGAATAACTTTTGCCAAAAAGCATAGTGTGACATATCCCAAATGGATACTAAATGTCACTTCACCTTGCTTACACGTCCCATAATGCAAACAAAATTTGTCCTTGCTTCCCAAGTGATAGCCCTCAACAGAGCCATGAACCTGTTGTACCTATACTTTGGGAGCTGCCCCCAAGTGTTAGATGTGTCCTCATAGCCTTCCAAAGGCTCCACATGTTCCCATCCAAACACCCTTTTCAATACCAAGTGGTGGATGAGGAAGCTCTTTTCCCTTATACCTTCCAAGGGAGTGATATGTGGCCTAAAGTTGAAATTAAAAACATAATAGAATTTGATTATCTTGTTGCCCCGAGGGTAATGACCCCCCAAATGTTATGCTTTAACTTCCCAATCATGAAAAAAGAAATCAGCTAGGTACCATCTTGTAAACTTACCATGATGTGAGGCCTCAAAATAGTACAATTCAACATATATGGGCCTCCTTGTGCATGCCATGTGCCCTTCCAAAGAATGCCCCTTATCAATATTCCTATGCATGCATGTAACAATCCATAAGCTCATCAAGAGTACCCAAAAATATCCACAAGGAGGTTGTACCCTACTAGTGTGAAAGCTCCTTATGTCACCTTCCCAGAATGCCAACAAAAACATATTTCCTGAATCTTGCATATGCTGGATTGTATTAATCAAATCAACATTTCCTTCATAATGACATGGCTGTTTATGCAAATAGATCACTGATTTTTCATGTAGACAAACATGGAAATAGATGTCCTCATACCTTTCTTGTTCCCATGGCTGATATATGTCATAAAATTCTGAATTTTCCTCTTTCATACATGGCTGCATTTGTTCTTTGAAGTCTGATTTTTCTGAGCAATTAATTTCAGAACTTATATGCACCTTCCTCCTACCTATCAAGTGCTAGAAAATGCTCAAAAAACTCATGTGTTGCCTTCCAAAAAGCTGCTGTGTTTGCACACATAAATATGATTTTTGAGACAAATTAGAATCAGCATGTGCATATTCACCTTTCTCCCTTACCCTTGGCTGCCATGTGCATGATAAATTGCCCCTAATGTAGATTAGAGTCCATGAATATAACAAAATGATTTCAAAATGTTCTGGAAAGAAAGGATACCACTTTTTCTTAAAAAAATACCTTGTAAATAGCTGCTCATAACTTGAGCTTTTTTCAAAGCCAAGAGAGGTGTCAAAACTTTACACATACTTCCAAAGTTATTCATAAACCTTGACATAGGGGGCTGCCCATAGCAAATTAAGTATTGCCCTTGCAATTCAAGTGTTTTATCCTCCTCTTATATCCATGTAACATAAAAATAAGATTCATGCATACTTACCAATTTCATAATAGGGCATTTTCTTTTTGGACTCATTGGCTGCCTATGCTTTGAAATTACAGCCCCTTTATCACTCCATCCAACTTCCTTTTATGATTCAAGCTCCTTGTTTTCACCCTTTGTGACTTCACTGTCATGCACACAATTATTAGAAAATAAATAGACATCTTCAAAAAGATCTTTACCTTGTGCTTCTTTTAGTTCATATTTATTGATTTCTTTTTTTTTATCATCCACTTGCACCCCTATTGGTTGCCCCAAAGTGTCATCTCTTTGTAGCTCACCTTCCTCCTTCAAATCTGATTTTTCTATTTCATTGGCCTCTTCATAGGAACCCTCATGAAGGGTTGTCCCTTCAATCTTTTCTTCCTAACTCTCCATGTAGTTCAATACTATCTTCTTCTACATGCTCCACTATCAAATAAGGCCTCAATTTTTCCTCACAATCAATTGCAACATTTGCAAACAACATATGTTCAATTGGAAAAAAAAAAATTTCTAGCCCCAAACCTGTCAACAAGATAGATAATAATGGCTTGGAAAGATCATCACTCTCATTGAGTGTCACGGTCAAGTTTCCCTGCAAAGAATCTACAATATTCTTGGGAGGATTCTTACAAGCAATTACAAAGAAATGTTAAAACATCTTAACAATAAGTTCATCACACTCCATATCTAATATCAAAATACATGACCTAGTTGAAGCCATAGTTTCCAGAATGATGACCTTTCTAGCCAAAGAGTGTCATTTGTCATCTCCGAGACTTTGGAAGCTCTCCACAATCAACGAAAATATCTCCCTCGTGATTTTATCACTGTAGGGAACTTCAAGAACCATTAGTCTTAAAACATCATTAATACAACTAACAACCAAGAGCTTTACCTCCTCATCTGTGTCTTTCAAGAGTTCATGTTGAACCAAGTCTTTGAGGATTGTACTGCCCACTTCATGGACTCATATTGTGATTGATTTATTAGATAACCTCTTTTCTATTTCTTCCAAAGTGTTGATTACATCCTCCACTGGTTGGCATAGGTCCCCTAGCCTTTTACCAACATTGTAGAGCCTTTCTTTCTCCATTTATTCCATGATAACACCAAAAAAAATTACCTACTTGCAACCAAACGTCATAGGTGGACAAAATCGGTGCTCTGATACCACTGTAAGTCCCCAAATGAGACGATTTAACCAGAAAGAGGTTTTTCCAAAAATCCACAAATTTTATAATTAAAAATCAGCAAACCCTAACTACTGCAATTGCACCTCTAAACTGAAAATTAACTCCAATTCACCTTGAAATAATACCTTGTGAATTTGGCCACTAATGGCTCTTATTGCAATGAAGAAAGACCCTGAAATGGATGTTTCAACCCTTCAAACCTTAGCGTCACACTCGCTGAATTGAAGTCCTTTCCCGCTCTAATCCCTGCTCAAGCTTAGTCCAATCCAATTGCTGAAACTCAAAATTACTGCAATAATTAATTCAAAATGAAATCCTTGCAAATCTGCCCTCAACATATATTATTTCCTACGAACAGCTAAAAATTTCAAAAATTCATAACTCCCTCAATATTGAAATGATGATGCAAATAAGAGCTCAAACTGATCATAAAAATAATGACTATCAAATAAAAATAATTTCATAATTTTCCTTCCATGAGAAGGTCACCAAAAATTACTCCAAAATTCTAAAAACTCTAGTTCCCTATCAAAAATAATTAAATAATAATTTGAGAAATATTATTTAATTTTCTATCAATTTAGGGCTTCAAACCTTCCACAAATCTTCTCCAAAACCCCATGCTAATATGCAAAAAATTAACAAATAATTTTATAATATTAATTTGCATAAATAGACCTTAAAGGGGCCTCCAAACCCTCAATCAAGCTTCTCAAAATAGTTCGCTCCACTTGCAAAATTAGAGCAAATATTAATCAGAAATAATATGCAATAAAGGAGTTTCAAAAACTTCACCAAAACCTCGCAATAGTTCCTCCAAACAAATCGCCCCACTCTAGGGCAAGTAACAAGATCTTTCGCAAAAGTGGCGTCAAAAGACACCTTTTATAGAATGATCAAAACCAGAACAGCAAACACTTATTGGACATGCATCCCAATAGCTTATTAAAGCATGAAAAAACAATTATCAAATTCAGCATGTCTTCAATTGTGATTTTCACCTTGTATTTGTACCTTCCAAAGGGGGCGAACCACCTTGGGGAGGTGAAATACCTCATAAGCCTCACTCGTCCTTTTTAGAATATCTTTTTTTCTTTGCTTTAGCTCTCAAGCCGACATTCCTTTTAATTTCTCTTTAGGCCTTTTTGAATTAATTAGATAACTTGCCTTAATAAATTAGTAATTAAAATTATTTTTTGGCAAATTAAATAATTAGGTCCTTAAATAATTAATTAAATTGATCTAATAATTAAAGTGATAAAAATCACTTTTAAAGCAATTTATTAATTATAAAGCCCCTCAGAATAATAATTAAAATTACTTTAATTTTCTAAATGGTTAAAACCATTTTTCCGGTAATTCGAATAATTATCCAAGATAGTTATATTTTAATAATTAATTAATTGTCTTATATTTTCGAATGATTAAAATCACTATTCGGGCAATTTTATTAATTATTAAAATTATATGAAAAAGGGACATCACAAGGTTGGTAGTATTTTATTTAATTTATTCCAGCTGGGGCGATTTGTGTTTGAGCAATTTTGCAGTGGTTTGAGGGCCATTCAATGCCCTAAAAACATTCAAAAAATTAATAAAATATTTTGCAACTTGGGTGACCCACTTGTGGATGTTTTTGTGATGTTTATTGATTGAAAAACACAACTGTACCTTCATATAAAAATCAGATTATTGGCAGAAGTATTTTCAGCCACTTCGCTAATTTATTTTGGTCACAAAAAGGTACTTTGCTTTCTGAATATTTTCGGCTATTTGTGAAGTTATTTTTCAGCGTGTTTGGTTGGGTATTCTATAAATTTTCCAACTAGAGCCAGCTGGTTTGTGGAGTAGATTTTCAGTTAATTGGCAATTTAATTCAAGGGTTAGTTGGGTAACCCCCAACTAGGTCTAATTGTTCCATTTGAGGACATTACATAGTCCTATTCAAGAATTGGAGTTGATTCAATTCTGATTTGTTGCTGATTATTGTAGTTGATTTCCATTGGTTGAAGCTGATTTTGCTGGTTGAAAAAAAAAAGAATTATATTTGTAGGGCAGCACCCTAATTTATGGTTTGGAGCTCACTTTTGGGCCACTTACAATTAATAGAAAATTCGGAATTTGGTCTCATATATTTATCTCCGTTTGAGCCATCAAATGTATTCATATGTGGAATATATTGGGAGATATTGAATTTTCTTATTTCCACTGTATTTTCTGAAAATAAAATCTAGAAATTAATATTTTTTGAATATGTTTGGATAAGAGGGTTTGAAAAATCAGTATTTATTTGCAAATACAATTTCATAATTTTTTGAGGAGTATCAAGGCATAAATCACCAATTTACCTTGGTCGCTAGGGTTTGGCAAGCCTAGTCTAATTACTGATTTTAATTGGCTGAATTTCTTCAAGGCTTTCCATTGGGGTTTGTTGAAAAGCCGTTTGTTGTTTATTTTACCCCAAAAGGGATATTGCAGTCAGACCAATATGTCAATACTCTATTAAACACATAATGCCAAAACAGAACATAACAAAATCATATTTATTTATTCTATAAATATAATGCCTACAATAATTAGATATTGCCACTTTTCAGTCTATATTCATATCTTATGCAAAGTCAAATAGGCATAGTGAGACCATATACATTATCACTATAATGTTCAATGACATTCCTATTCATATAATATGGTGTGTTCTCTCGTCATGTGGTGACAGATATATTCAAATTCCGCATAGATCATTTCTTGTAATACCTAAGTTCCACCTAGTCCTCTTTTACGAGAGATGGGGAGACGCAAAATGGTGATGCCTAGAAGTACCCCCAAAATCCCAAACACAATATTTGAATAGGAAAAATGCATGGGGACAAGGGGCCAAAGAATAAAGGGACTGGGATGGGGGACCATTTGGTGGGGACAAGTCCTTTGGAAAATAGAGTAAAACATGCTGAAAATTTTGGTTGCACTATATTTTTTTTTTGGTAATTGTCAGCAACAAGAAATCATTGATCCAAAAAAACTCTTGGTTACAAGGAAGAATACACCTAAATGCTTAGGCCATTATGTTTGTCAAAATATGATAATAAATAAACGGGTTTTGCTTATAGATATAGACAATATGCATTACAGTGGATAGCCTGAACCTTTAAAGATCCTGTAGGAGAAATGAGTTTCATAATGTGATGCCAAATTCTCCATGTCTAGGATTATCCTACATGTAGTGATCACCAGATAGATATTCTATTCTTATTAATTTGACCAAATGCCAATCTAAAATTCAAATCCTAAACCAAGCGTTCACCATTCCACTCATCTTGATGGTAGGTAGATCATCAATAAGAGTTGAGAAAATCCGATAGTAGATTTGTAAATAACAACAATCATTACAACACCAATATTTTTGGCTCTTTGAGAGCACAACAAAATGCCCAAAGGTAACATAGACACTCTAATAATCAGCTTCCCAACTTATCTTGAAGACTACCTTCTTACAAGGTACTTAAAAGTCATTCTGTGAGTCTAAACAATTCAAAACAAACAAATCATGATATATAAGCAATTGATATTCATAAATACTAAGTCATGAAACATTATTTGTTGCTAGATGTTCAAGAATATAAGTTAAAAATTCAGGACATATCATCATATATGCAGAGCAAATAAATTTAACTACAGATAAAGCATAAAGCCAATATGAACCTGTCAGAATGATCGTATATTTGCAACAGTTCCTCCATTGATGATCGAGAACCACGAACTACATTTATTGCTCCAGATGCCATAGTGCCTAAAATTACAGTAATAGATTAAATTTTGCTATAAACGGCACATTGTTTTCTCAAAAAAAGCATATCAAGGAAATTCAATCAATATTACTCTCACTTTTATTCTGTTTGAAATTTATCTAGAATCACATTAACAGCTGCATGAAATGTCTCTTCTAATGATGGATTGAATCTCAAACAATTTTCCTATAGCATTCTCAGTTTTAGTTTACAGTAAGTTCTTGATGCAGTGATCTCTTTATGTTCTTGTCCATGCTGTTGATGTGTCAATGTACATGCTTAATCATTTCAAACCAAATATTTAACAATATAAATAACATAGAACATGTTTTGTGAGCCTGAATTTTGCATCCGCACGTTCATGCATAACAAAGAGCCCATAGACCTTAAAGAGACGTGTAAATGAGTAAAACACAGAAAAAGGTACGTAACAAACAATAGCCTGCTACTACTTCACACATATGCAATCTACTCGATGTGTATGTTATTGTAACATACAACATCAAACAAAAGGCATACAGGTAAGAAAAATCATGCAACAAGAGATTAAGGTCAAAAGGTATTTGCAGCACAATCACATCCTAATACAACCTCTGACCACTAAGCAGAGTCTCATATAAGCATGTCGGCATAAAACAAGTACAGACAATGAATTTAAACAGCATTAATATCCTTTATCATGCACCCAATAACATTGTTATAGCATGCAATAATGTTTCAGGGAGCATTCCAAATAACACATCCCCAAAATACCATTGGCCTTCATAAGCATGCCAGCAGCAGACACGTAAAATGTTGGCCCCTTAAAAGGACAATAAAAGCATATTTTTAAACCCTCCATCATCATATCCACTTTGTCGAGCACACTTCTCAGGGTGATTCCCCTTCCAAAAAAAACATGAAAAATAAGAAGTCTCGGCAACTATTTATTCTTTTGGCACATCGCTATTTGACCTTCGAAATTTACATGTAGAGAGAAGACAAGAGAACAACCAAGCACAAATCCTCCTAAGATACGACGACAAACTTTGCCAAGAACAACAACAAAGGAATGAATAATTTCATCGACAAAGCGGCCAACAAAGGGAGTAGGATGGTTAATGCCCAAAACTTCAAAACAAATGAGGAACTTCATCAACAGAGCAGCCTACGAAGGGAGCAGGATGGTCGATGCCCAAAACTTCAAAAGGAATGCGACAACAAAAGCCTCTGGGGAACATATATCATCACTATGAAGATCCACCCGTCTACCAAAAAGAATAAAAAAGGAACATGAGACTCCTAGAGGCAGCTAGGAGATCATTACCTTAAGAAGTTGCCACTAGAAGAGCACTGCCTCTTGAAGTACCAAGTACAGTTCCCAATAAACAATGACCAAAACTAGTAGGGTCGGCTAACAATTTTCCCCTTCTAGAGGAAGGAACTATGGACCTCTTTTGAACCAGGACAGGTCGACCCATAGGGAGAAATGAATGCTTGGTCATAGTGGCAAAGAATGGTTGCACACTAGCAACAAAGAAGTCTTTCCATCACCTTTTACATAAAGTGCCCAAGCGTAATTAATTTCTGATTTCTTGTCAACCAAGCAACAAAGAGCAGTGATGATTGACGAACTCAAGAAGGTGATTGGGGAGAAGGGGAAAAATGTGTAGACATTGAGGCCCAAGTCAAGACGATTGGGTAGAAGTTGAGAAACGAAATGCATCTAACATTGTCGAGGACAAGATTTCGACACAATAGCGGAGTCCAGTAGAATCCTACAATTGGAAAGAGAGCAATGAAGACACGAGGAGTCATGTTTAAACAATCATAGAATAGAGTTTGGTCAAGCCAACAATGAATAGGCCCACTAGAACTAGGACCAAACAAGAAGAACAAGGAAAGTTCAAATCATCATGACCAAGAGAAGTTACCTAAGTTCTATGGTGACGACAAGGAGGATCATATTTTGCATTGTAGCACCTACATTACCATTTGGAAAGAAAATGGGAAAAATGATGAAGCATATTGGATGAAATTGTTCCCAACCACCCTGTGAAGTGTCGCCAAAGACTAGTCCATGGAACAAATGGAACTTCCTAAAATGTAGTTTACCATATGGAAAAAATACTCAGAGAAGAATTGAGTTCCAATTTTTGTGCAATGATAATGAGATTATCACTCAAATCTATAACAGCACGAAAGAAAGGATTGGCACTGTTTGTGCATAAACTCAAGGAGTCACTCAACAACTTGAAGGCGAAGCCAACAAATGGCCTCAAGAAGCAGTAGTTTATAGGTTTCCTAAAGTTGAGGAGGAAGACAAAACTAGTCATCCAACGACGTACCAAGAGGCATACAAAAGTAGAGAACAAAGAGAAGACCTCTACTAGATTGAAAGTTGATATTGAATCAAAGGAAGAGACAAATACAAGCCTACACTAATTGAAGCAATGGGAAAATACATGATGTGGATGATGAAAGAAGACACAAGAAAAGATCCGAAAGAGGTCTAGTGAACCAATTGTCGAATGAATGGCCATGCTAGCATCAACTATCCAAAGAATGCATTTTATGACATGCCAAGTGATTGGTCACACAGTGAAGCGTTGGGCATTTACAATGAATAATTAGACAATGCAAGTCCTATTGACACAAGGAGAGTCCAACTCCAATGGAAACTCGAAGGGTGCCACTAGTGGTTGTTACAAAAACAATAGAAATAATAACAAATGCCAAAACAACAACAATGGTGGTGACCAAGCCCAATAGACCTGACAGAATGACCCACCGTTCAATGTAGTTAGTGCAATGAATAGGCCATTTTGCAAGGAGTTTTCCTAGCAACCAAAACAATACAACTAGATTGTCCATATGAAGCAATCCAGATAACCATTATGATGCAAGTTGCCCAAAGCAAGTTAGGGCAAACAATAGCATTGTCAACGTCGAAGGCGTGATGGCGATGACTCGCGCGCAAACAAAGATGTAATACCCAAACCCTCAAACAAATAAGTAGTGTATGGTCATTACTAGATATGAAGTGAAGTCAAAAATCCACAAATATCCTTATTTGGCTTTTTTCCATTTTCAAACCTATCAAAACAGGTATTACCATTCTCTTGTGCTTACTCCGAAAATTATTTCAACATCTTGTCTATTTCAGCTTACCCTTCTCCACATACCTACAATTCATGTGGTATGGCCTACTCCACATGGATTGCACTATGGGCATCAACAAGATACAATGCACACATGACTCTGGGGGCACCCCTTCGCAAAGTCTGTACACCGACACAAACACATCCTTATACTCCAAGAAAATTTTGAATGTTGACTTGAAACAACACTAGGTCCCTGTCATCTCCAAAGTAAATAACCTATGAAGACCAAGGTTCGCAACCACCGTCCTTGGTCCCCATACTATACTTGTCTATAAATATGTATGTTGGGGTCTAATATATCTTAGAACTTCCAAAGTTAAAATTTGTGAAGTACAATGGGATCTCTTGTTGTTAGGACCCTTTGTCATAACCATATTTTTGTAATTTCTTTCCTTAATAAAAGGCTAAGGATGCATATTCTTTGTAAGATGTCCCTCGAGCCCATTGTAATAATCCAACATTCACAGGGAGTAGTAGTTAGTTAGTGATAAATTAGTATAAATAGGAGTCTAGACTAGTGAGAAGTCATCCACGAATTGTATTGAATTGCACTTGCTCAAAGGAGGTTGCCCCCTCGAAGAAGCCAGCGATAATTGTAATGCAATTTTCATTTTTTTAATGCAATTATGTTTATTACCTCATTTAATTTTGCATATTTGCAATCTACTTCTAATTTGGTTCAGGAAGGATCTTATCCTCTAAAATTATAGCACTTTCTAGGGCCGGTTTTTGCAACAACTTCAGTTAGGCTATTTACTTTTGTCCACCGTATGCTCTCACCTCGTCCTAACAAGATCTTAGTGATCAAAAAGTGGCAACAAAGTGGTGGCACTAAGCTTTCACCCTAGAATGTCATTGCTAGGAGCCGAGTTTTAAAACTAGCCATCGCTACAAGCTAGGTTTTAAAAGTTGTACCTGTGCCGAGATCTGAAGGTTTTTTTTGCAATAGTTCGTCATCACTACAAGCCAAGTTTTAAAACTTGTATGTGTGCATTGACGTTTTTTTCTACACAAGCTCCCTAAACCGCTGTGTATGCGTCATATGTTCCTGATGCAACATCTGTAACAGGAATTTGTGCCATCGATTGTGTACTACATCATCAACATCAAGCTCCGATAAGAAATTTCATTTGTAATTTGAACAAAATCATAAAAAACAATCTAAGTTTCTTGTCTAAGCTCCAAATTCCGAATTGGTTTTGGCCATACGGCCAACCGATTTCATTGTCATTGTAGTTGTTTATTATAAACTCCAAATTCCAATCCGGTTTTGGCCATACTGCCAACCGGTCGCATTATAACTGTTTATTATAAACTCCAAATTTCAATCCGGTTTTGGAAACCGATCGCATTATAATTTTTTATTAAAAACTCCATGTTTCAATCCAGTTTTGGCCATACTACCAACCGATCGCATTGTAACTGTAACTGTTTTAAAAAAAAAAGTATAGAAATTTTTTAGAGCCCATAAGTAGAACACATCATTCTGATTTTCTCACCAAGGTAGTCATTTTAAGGGGTATTTCAAATTTTCTAAGAAAAATCCCATACAAAAATTTATTTCTGCTTGCAACAGAAAGCACTTTTTTGAATTTTTTTTTTTTGCTTTTCACGTGTGGAAATTACACCATTGTGATCATCTTGTCAAGCTAATCAATTTAATATAGAACTTCACTCAGCATTTTCTAACACCTCCAAACCCTCTAGTAAATGGTTGTTACTCGTGCAAGGACCCACACCATGGCACATGACATTGTTGAACTCCGCATTGAATTGAATCCAGGTTGTCTAAATTGAATGATCACATCCTTGGCCTCTATGTTGAAAATCGAGCACTCCGAACTAATGGGGATCGTCAATCTGATGGTAGTTCTTCCTCCAGAGCACCACTATGCAGCCCTAAATTATATTTTCCTAAATTTGATGATATTGAACCCACTAGCTGAATTTATCGCGCTGACCAATATTTCAACCTGCATCCCAATGTGAGAGAAGAAAATGTACCTATTGCTTCATTCCACTTAGATAAGGACGTTGTCCAATGTACCATGGTATCAGAAGTCAAATCCAGAACCAGATTGGGCTGATTTTTCCCAACTTTGCTAGTGCGTTTTGGACCTAATGCCTACGATGATTTCATAGGTACCTTGACTAAACTTCGTCAAACTAGCACAATTCAAGAATATCAGAGTCTAAGAAACTAGCCAATCAGACTAAAAGTCTTTCTAATGATTTCTTCAAAAGTTGTTTCATAAATAGACTCAAGGATGTGATTCGAGCCAAGGGCTAAATGTTCAAACCTCAAACCATTATGGAAGCCTTGGGCTTAGCTAAGCTAGCAGAAGACAAAATCACATCGCAGCGTCGCAATTTCAATTGGGCACCCTCCAAGCCATCTATCTTCCTTCCAATGCCCCAACACAAACCCCCTCTCAAGGCAACACCCATCAAACGTCCCATCGAGGAAGAAATGCACACACATCGCGACAAGGGGTTATGTTATAATTGTGATGACAAATGGGTTAGGGGCCACAAATGCATTGAACAAAAATTGTATCTACTCAATGTTCATTCTCCACATGATATAGAAAAATGGGAGGATGCCACAGACTCCCATTTGGATGAGCCGGAGCAAGAAACCTATTATACACAACACACCCCATTTTCAAAATTTCAAATAAGGATCTATATTGAGCTGAAAAATTAATGTTCGTGTTTAATTTGATATAAAAGACCTTAAAAGTTGAGGCTATAGGTTGCTATGTAAATTGGATTATTATCTCATGACCTTTATTTTGAAAGCCTAAATGAATGTTATTATCGAAATTATTCTTGTACATATTTTTGGGATTTGAAATTCGAGAGGTTTAGTGAATTCGGATTTTGGTTTTATGGACTAACAAAGCTAACTAGAATTGTTCGAAGTTATTTTTTGTCCTTTTCTAGGTCACATTGACTTTACAAGTTGACATCTTTGGCCACATGTCTCTTTCGCGCCTAAAAGTTATCAAATCAACGAGTGGCTATGTATTTTCAATGACGAGCGACCATATCCACGAGATCGTGCCACGTGTATCAATCGGGTTTACTCGCTCTCGACAATACGAAGCATCCAAAGTCTTCATTTATAGTCAGGCATTTGGATCCACGAGATTTTGCCACTTGTCTTAATCTCACTCATTCGTAGCTTCATCTAAGTCTTCATCTAGCGATCATCCGAACAAGCATCAACCGTCCATGTGGCAGCATCGCATTAACTCACGACCTATTTACCAACAGTCCAAACTTATACACTCCATGACCAAGCAGATTAACGGGATTTTGCCACCTATCATCATCTCGTGCACTCACTCCTACCAACTTCAACGTACAAATCCCAAACTTGCCCGAGCATCCGGATAAATGAGATCATGCCACGTGTTTGCATCCCGCTCATCTGTAACTGACAAGTGCAAGCACAACTTATAAAATCTAGCGATCATCCAGATTACAAAGATCAAGCCACTTGTCTTAATCTCACTCATTTGCGACTTCATCTAAGTCTTCATCCAGCAATCATCTGAATGAGTGTCAGCCATCCACATGGCAGCATTGCATCAACTCGTGGCCTATGTACCAAAAGTCTAGACTTAAACACTCTACAACCAAGCAGATTAACGGGATTTTGCCACCTATCTTCATCTCATGCACTCGCTCCTACCAATTCAACATACAGATCCCAAACTTGTCTAAGCATCTGAATAAACGAAATCATGCCACGTGTTTGCATCTCGCTCAACCATGACTGACAAGTGCAAGCACAACCTACGAAATCCAATGATCATCCAGATTACTGCGATCATGCCACTTGTAATAATCCCGCTCATCTGCGACTGACGGCTTCTTACACAATTTACAAGGCTTTGCGAGTAAGCAAATTAACATGATGTTCCACGTGGCAACGTCTCTAAGAGTCGTGGCCTATCTAGCAAAGGTACATAGTCAAATCCCGAAGACCATCCGAAACAACAGTCGTCCATGTGGTAGCATCGCATTAACTCACAACCTATAAACACATGAAAGATAGTACAAAAGCCGTGACTAAACAGGTTAATGCAATTTTTCCAGATGGCAACATCTCGGAGACTCACATCCTGCACATACAAGAAAGACATTACAAAGGTCCCGATTACTTAGATAAACAAGATCATGCCACATGTTGGCATCTCAACAAACCACAATCAAAGGTCTAAAGTATAGAAGGCAAAATCCAACATCAAGCGACTACAAGCCACATGTCATACCCCGGATAAAAGAATACAAACAAAGGGAAGCAAGCCTCAATTGCACGATAAATGGACATGTGGCAGAGTAAATGACTCAGCAAGAGGACTAAGCATCTAGAATCAGCAATGATGTGCCACATGACAAAGTCCCGTGAAAGTAGACTTCATAAAATCAAATTCAAAAAATGGGATTTGACAGGAAACCAAACCATTGTGTGCAATTAATTCTCACGTATGCAATTAATTCCCACGTAGGGGCGATCCAATGCCCAATGCATTGAAGTCTCAAGACCAACAAAATCCATGATATATTCAGCCCCAAAAGCAAAATTAAAGTTACATTGTCTACGAGCTAACTAATGAATTGCTATCTCAGTTTTGTTACAATCGAAAAGCCCTAATTTTTCAAAATATACTCAGAACAATACGCAAAGCTACAATTGCATCATCATCTAGGGAACCAGCCCCATTTGCATTCAATCTCGTTGGACGAACCAAGTATACAGACATAGTCTTCGACTCAACAGCACTGGAGCACAAGTTCCAACATTACACAACAATTTGGTTCGAAGTTGATGGAGTTGAGCCATATGGCATAAACAACCCGCTGTCAACATTCATTAAAAGATACACAAATGCTTTACTAGCGATCAAGGCAGTCGGTTTGTATAATGCTGCCACCAAAGCTGAGGTATTTCCATGCACTGACCTTCTGTTTCATTTATTTGTTTTTAGGCAATTATCAGGAAATATCCTTCCCCTGCCTCACAGTCCAACTCCTGTAGCCTATGTATCGAGCAATGCCTATTGTCAACCTGGAGTTACACCATGAAACGAAGACATGCTGAAATAGCTAATCTTCTCTCCAGTTGAAACAATGGGATCTTCTCACGAGGGTGGGTGCCTCAATGGTGAGAAGAACTGATGAAGACTGTTCTTGACTACACACAGGACTATTTATAAAAGTGCTACTCTAATACCAAATGATGAGGTCACTGCTAATACTGTATCTCAATTTCATATATATATCAAAATGATGACCCTGCAGAATCTGTAGTTCTGAACAGCTTGGAGAAATGGAGAATTTAAATGCAGTGGATCAAAATCCATGGAGAGGGCTTAAATTTACACTAGCCAATTGCATTTCCCTTTATCAAATTCAACATACCTTACTGGTGCGCTGTATATCAATACACAAATAGGGCTAAACTGTAGAATTAAGACAGTAGACTGAAATGTCATTCAAAAGATCCATCCTCTGCCTTATGCTTCCATTCCAGCTTCTCCACGGCCTTCTTGATCACATTAATTCCACCATGGTTCCACATTAATTCAAAACGGTTGCATCCATGTCAAAAATAGGAGACAACATTCTCGCTTCACCATAGAGCCACGCATTATATCTCCATCGTGGTCTAAAAGACTGGACGTAATCAATGAATACGGTCTGTTATGACGGTCCTGTTAATGGCTACCAACGTATATACCAAGATCGACTCATTCTCTATTAATGCACAATCTTATCACCCAAGCTTGGTCTCCCCATGACGAATTTCATTCTTCCAGCCCATTATATAGTCGTACATCATGACCAGGGCTCTATCCTATGTCTGGGCGATTCACAAATTTTGGGCAAGCAGACCACTAACAGAAATAAAACAGATCTATCTCTATTAAAAATTGAAACATTGTATTCCTCTTTTCAACCGTGTTGTAGTACTGTACTCCTCGTAAGAAGAATTTCATATACTCATTGGAGCAAACCAACATTCCCAGAATTACAATAAACCAGAATTACAGTAAATAAGATATACGGCTCAGCAATAAGATATTGAAGCGGCCCAAAATTGTATTAAATTCAATTCATAAACAAGGGCCAGGAATCATATAACTACGCCCAGCCCTTACAAAAACTTCCTTTCATATATTGGTCTCAGTTAAACAAATCTCTTCAAAAAGAACTCACATTCATTAATCTTTCAAAACACATACACACCTGTATTAATATGCATTGTGACTATCCTGTGCTGCCAGTCTCCTTCCTATTGTAGCAACGTTTCTTTCTCTTTCTTAATGAATTTTCTATGCTTCCTCTCCTTACAGCCACTTCTCTTGAATGAGAGGCATTTTTTTGTACTTCCACTCTCTTCTGCACTATCTTCCTCTCATCCCTCCTTGCTCCTTCTCTTCTTCTCTTCTTCTACGCCACCCATACATATCTTTTTTTTTTATTTGTTTTTCAAGAATCTTCTCTAAACCTCCACGCCAAACTTGGCCTCAGGCAAAACAACAAACAATTTTTCAATTACAACAACATGCCCAGGTTGAAAGAATTTCAACCACTCCTTGATTTCCTCAACAACCCACAATTATTTTACCTTTTTACTTTTACTAATTACAATTTCTCCTTAATTTCAACATTTTGAGGGAAAATACAATAATTTGGATTTAAATTCAATCATGGCTAACGTAACTATGTCTTGCCTGAAAATATATCTAGATGCTCCTGCATCAAGAACCTCCAGAGAAGGCTGGTTCCTGTAAGATGTATCAATGCGGATCTCTACTCTGTGCTGCGGACTACCATGGAAAAGGGAGAAAGAAACTTGACGGGGAAATCCTACCTAATGACGGTGATACACCAAAATGTTGATCCACTCTACTTGGAACCTTAAACATTGAATCAAACAAAGGAAAAGGAAGACCTTTGATTTCAATTGATCACTATGCATAAGTATTTCATGAGAAGGTTCGATCCAATGACAAAAAACGTGAGAGAAAATGATGGAGAGAGGTCTGATACAAAACACTTTGTAGCCACCTAACATCCACTTACAGCTTCAGCAAAAGACATAAAACACTGAACATGACCTGCATAACACGATAAACTAGCAACTAGGTATGAATCAAAATTTGGGAAGGGAGAGAAATCTACCACATATGCAAATTGTTGAATGAATGTACACTATGCCAACACTTGAAATCTGAAAATACAGTCCTATTGATTAAAGAGGTTATACAACTCACCAATCACAGAGTCTGGTCTCACCAAGAGGGATCGATTTTACAACGCTAAAAAGCCATTAATATAGAAATTTACAACAAGCCAAGAGATTGGCATTGAAAAAATGAGAAGTTAACTCTTCATTAGTCCAAGTCCAAATTTCGTTGCATGAGTGTTCCAAATTTGTCTTTTCTTGGCTTATACCTGGTTGTCTTGCATGAAGAATCCTTGGCATTGAAAAAAGAAGAAGACAAGCTTTGGATGCATGACACCTACAAACAGATGTCTTGACTTGAAAACTAGTCAACTTCAAAACAAGAGTAGTCGAATTCACTCTGGAACGTTTGAAAGTCTCCCCTTTGCATGAAATCAATGCAAATGCCAAATTAAGAATTACATTTGAATCGTCGGAACGTTTTGAGCAAACGAGAGTGCGTGCATGGAATTTCTAGTTGTTTGAAACGTTCAACGATTTCCCTGTTCATCATGCAAGACAACTCTATTTTCAGAACTGAAGCATGCTTGCTTTCTTAAACGCGTTCACTTCGTTGGAGTCACTTGAGTCTGTGCATGATCTTTGTTTACCCTGCCTTTGTCTTTATTCTGCGTTGGTTTTATTTATTGTTCATGTTTATGTCTGTGTTCAATTCACTTCGTGTTTTATCTGGGTTTTCTCGTGTTCTGCTTTAATTCGAGATTCAAGCTTTATTTTAGTTTTTGTCCTTCGGACAAATTGTCCGAAGGACTCTCTGTCTCTTCTCTTTCTCAGGCTTGGCATTTCCTTTTCTCTTTTTTGGCCTTTGCTTACGCCCTTGTCTTTTCTATCGGGTTTTTTGAAACTGTCCTTATTCCTTCGGACTTTTTGTCCGAGGGAATTCGTTTCCTTGCCAATTTTCCCGAATTTATTCTTTTAGGCTCTTATGTCTTGCCCTTTGATTTTCTTCTGACTTTTGTTGACTTCATATTCCCGCGGATAAACTGTTTGACAATTATTCCGAAGGATTTCCTTCTTTGCCTTTGTTCTTTTTATTTTCTTCGGGTTTTTATCCTCCCGAATTTCTTCAGACTTTTTGTCCAAAGGAATTCCTTTGGACAAAAATTCCGAAGGAATTCGTCTCCTTTGGCTATCTTTTCCCCGAAGGGCAAGTGCCCTTCGAGAACTTTGCTTTTGGCCTTCGCTTTATGGAGGTGCCCTCTGCAAGGGCTTCTACTTCCCAATAATGCCCTTCGGAACTTTTGAAAGGGCCCTGCCACCAACCAAGTGCCCTCTGCAAGGGCAGGTGTCCTTCAGAAAAATGAATTTTGTCTTTCGTAATTTTTGCCAAGGTCTTCTTCGTGCTTGAAGTGTCCCTCGCAAGGGCACATACCCTTCGGGAAAATTGTAAATGTCCCTACGCGACGCCCAAATGTCCTCTGCAAGGGCTATGTCTTCCAGGAGTGCCCTTCGGAAGAATTGAAAAGGTCCACTTCACCGACCAAGTGCCCTCCGCAACGGCATGTCTGCCTTTAAAAGTGTCCTTCGGAAGAATTGTAGGGCACCCGGGCTTTTTGAAACCGTCCCTTGGAACTTTCGTCTTGACTTGAAAACCATAGTGAACCAACCCGATGGGTACATACCCTTCGGGACTTTTGAATTGGACCTTCCCGAAGGGCAAGTGCCCTTCAAGTCTTCTCAAATGTATTTTTCCCCTTTTCTTTCGGAGAAAAAGTCTGAAGAAAATAAGCTTTGAACGACTGCCACTTTGTCATTTTTTTGGACTTTTACACGGTCCTTTGAGAGCTCTTTCTCTCGAACAAAATGTCCGAAGAAATAGTCCACCTCTTATAGCCCAAAAAAATTCCTTAGGAAGACAAAATAACTAAACTTACAGCTTGTATGTCTTGGCTGTATTTGCACATTTGGTTGTAATCAAGAAAGCTCCTTGGAAACCTCTGCATGACTAAAATTCACCTAGCTGTAGATGGCCACTTGGGTGGTTGTAAATGCTAATTTAAGGAGCCCAAAACTGATTCACAAGACAAACTTGGCAGCAAAGCAAAATTCCGAAGTGTAGGGGTGACAATTTGCCCTGTGGGGGGCAAAATTGTCAACAATGCCTTTGAAAATTATTATAGGCTCTCTATTCCCAACATGACCTATAACCAGTGCATAGCAGATGTCTGGTTAGCTAAATTTAAGATTAAGGATACACTAAAGAGTTGGGAAGCAGACCCAAATACTATTGTGTTAAGAGACCATATTAGTAGCATCCCGATTGTAAGATTCAGAGTAGGGGCGTAGATAGCAGTGGCCCTATTGAATAGACTATATCACTTACATCAGGGAGATTTGGGTCCCTTTACTGGATATTATCTTGACCACAAAACAAATTCCGGCCCTAGGAGAAGTAATTAGTTTCAATTTGAAGTTTTGGATGAGCAAAGCCGAGAACAAGGATAATGGTAATTTCTATATGATGTCATATATGTTGGATGCCATAACTGCCACTGTGACCCCTCCTTAACAGGAACCTTGGGAGCCTTCAGTAAAATATCTAAAGAATAGAATATGCGATGATTTTTCTATCTTCCATATCTATAGGTTTAGGAGACAACTGCAAAAGATTGTTGATGTACTCTACCCATCAATCCATTAGGCTATTAATGGACAAAGGACACCAAGGTTATCGGACCGAATTAAAAGGTCTATTAGGAAAATGGGCAATTATTGGTTCTATCTAGACCATACAGTGATCAGAATTGAAGGAACCTATGAAGCCTCATTAAATCTACTACGTCATGTTCCGGACAAAGTAGCAGAGCAAGAAATTGCTTTCCAATTATCCAACTGCGTGGACCTAAAACTAAAGGCAGCTAGACAAGGGGTTATTCACAAACTTCCTCTCAGCATTGGTCGCCAATAGTATACATAGTGGGACCACTTTTATCGAGCAGGCAGGCCTAGGGTCCATTATGGTTTTAGCAAAGCACAATTCAGATTTTGGGATCCCAAAAATGTTATTTATGAATTCCTTAAGAAATATGGCAACAAAGTCAAGATTCAAAATGGACATGAGTCCTATGGTCATGACCACATATTGATGAATGCAAAGGATAATACTGAAGTAATGAGAAATATGCATAGATATTCAATGTCCATGAGAGTTGCACAGAGAATACAATATGATCCTACTATTTCTCCTGAGGATGCTAAGGACATAGACAACAAAGAAATACTTTCAGCCCAAACAAGCATTCCCCTTGTGCATGAGAGACAAGAAACTACAGCTAAGACTGACAAGCAGATTAGGGCCAACATCTTCAGGGGTCTAGCAAGGCCACCAAGCACTACTAGCCCCTCTTGCAATGAATATAGGAACACCTCCGGCTCCCATACAACCTAATCAACCAGCTTCCCCCAATACTACAATTCAGACAACTGAGGTTACACAAGTCTCTCTGTAATGTCCCTTTTAGGACGTTTATACAACTCTGGAATTATGCAAAAACCCTTAAAAAGTACAAACTCAAATTTTTATTGTGAACCTAGCAGCAAATATAGAATTCTAAAAATATATATATGCAAGCATGTAAATTAACTTTCCAACCTCATAAAAACCCTCTGAAAATTATGGAAATTCAATTATCAATTTTGGGTGAAACCCTTAAACATCAATTCTAATTTTTAACCCAATTGCAAGTCAAAAAAATAGAATTAAATACAGCTAAATATATTAGTGAAAAACAATAATATTCCACCCATCAAATAGTACCAAAATCAAAGTATGACCTCCCTAGGGACGTTGCCCCACTCTAAGGAACTCCCTTGAGCTACATGACACCTCCAAACACTGCCCTAGGTCTGCGCCCACCTTAATTGCCTTCCCCAAACTGTTGCACCACCCTTCAACTGTGCCCTAGCTGCCAACAAAATGATACTTTGCCCAACTATGACCTCTAAAAGAAGTCACCAAGATGAATTTGAAGGTTTTCATCCCCAAATCTGGAAGCTAATGAGGCTTTCGTCTTCAATGGTTGAACATGCAAGCAAACATGCTTAAATTCAAAAGAATTAATTGTTAGATGTGTTAAGCACAGGTTTATATTGAAAGGGGGGGTGAATCAGTATAAGATAATCTTTTAAATTTAATCAGCCACAACAACCACAAACATTCAAGATCTAACAATTAATAATACAAGAGAACACAGGATTTACGTGGAAACCCTTTCGGGAGAAAACCACGGCAAAATATTGCTTTTATATATATAACTCTTTTACAATGTTTGTAGGCACCAACATACTGGAGACACCAATCCCCAAACCAAGCACCAACCCCTAGACTATGAGGCACCGACCCCAAGCCAAATCAATTCCACTACCTATGATTGCTTCTTCAATCAAATGATGGCTTTGCTTTTCTTACACCTTCCTCTCTCACTAATTTTCTTATATACTTTCTGCTCTCCTCTCTTTCATAATTCTCAAATGATATTCTTCATTAGAATAGATCTTTCCTTCACACTTTTTTTCTTAAGAGATATTCTATTTCATTTTTTGCTCTTCCTCTCTTCCTTCTCTCTCACACTTATGTGATCTTCAATCAAATCAAATACTTGTAATACTTCCACATCTCCTCCCTTATATAGCCTTTAAAGGATGCGCCCCATCCAAGAGGCACCTCTTCACCAAAAGATGTGACCGTTGACATTTTTGTCAACATTTCCGTCGACATTTCCGTTCACTTCTGGCAACAATTCCATTTGACATTTCCATTCATATCTGTTACAATTCCTTTGACATCAATGACAATTATTCCAACAAGATGATAGATAGATGTCAAAAATAGACCTCTACACCTTTTATACGTTTTCCCACTCAAACTCCGAACTTAGTTTATTTTAATAATAAAACATAAGTTGCCAACATTACTTTTTGGCCACTTAATCATGTTATTAAGTTTACTTTAAAGTATTTAAGAATACTTTTTATTTTAATAATAATAATAATATTAAGTTGCCCAAAAGATAAGAAATGCCTAGAATCAACTTAAATAGTATTATTAAATATTTTTATGTAGAAAAAGGGACATTACAGTCTACCGTTCCCAAAATTACTTGCCCTCAACCAATTGCAACCTCATATGCTCAAGTATAACTATGTAAAGTGATAGGTCATGCTATGGCGCCCATAGAGCTTGGATCCTGTACCTGTCAAGTGGGATAATTCCTACCAAAAAGCATAGTGTGATTTATCTCTGATATCTCAAATGGATAATGAATGCAATTCATCCACAAGATGATCCTCCAAAATTTGTTGATGTCTGAAGGCACCCACAAACTCCCATAAAACTAAAAGCTACAATATGCTCTCCCCCTTGTGTTGTTGTTGTCCCATAGCTGTCAAGTGATACAACCTCTACCAAAAATTATCAATGTGTCTACTCCATCAATTACCCACATCTATATGCTCCCCTTGATGAAGTCTCCTATCCATGATATGAGAACATCTTCCATACATTCCCTCAAGGCCAAAGGCTGCTCCAAGGGCTCACCACTATGTTTTTGTTGTACCCATCTGCTCTTCTCATATGATGAAGGATCACAAACACTTGCTTCAAGACTATAGCCTTGACCTCCAATGGGTCCCATAATGTTACTACAGGTTGATCCCTCCAATTCATGGCACAACACGGCTTACATGTAAGTTGGAAACAATGCAAAACTGCCACAAGTCACTTGGAATCCCAACCAAATCAGCACTAGGATGGCTGGGATGATTGTCTTCCATGATAGGACCCCTCTACTAACATTACCATGCAAGGAAGCCCTATCAAATGGCACAAATGTACAGCTGTTCATTACTGAAAATATTAAGACCATCAATTTAGAAATGATGCAACAACTATAAATATGGCAAACCCATGCAAAATTCAGTAATGTGATCGATGTAGAAGTAATAGGTAGCCATACAAGGACTGAAAGCTCTCCATCAGTCACCAACTGAAAAATACTCTTTCCCGTGACTGAAAACCCTTACAAAATCACTTGTGTGAGTGCTCATGCAATGATGTGATGGTTGATAATACCAAGACAACAACATGAATGCTGGAAATTAGGTCCATAGTTGTTTTGGGTATGCTTCCGTTGTCATATGATGATATCATCTCATCATCATTTCCATATTCGTCACCATGTGTTTCTAATGCTTGGAGAATCATCTCCTCTATTTCTGGCCCTGAACATAGAACACACACATTAGGGAAATCAAAAGCTTCCAACATCACTCCTTCAACCGTTTCATCATGCCTCGTAGACATGTTGCCCAATTTTCTTCCATTGCTTGCATTTCCTTGTACCTTCCATTCATATGATGGACTTTCAAAGGCCCATTCATGCTGCCCCAAGCATGGCTGTAGCATTGCATTTTCTTCCTTAGAATCATACTTGTACTGGCTAGAAACCAATTTGCACTAGTTGTACATGCCTCAATATTGACAATAGGTTGAAACTTCTTCCACCAAGTCACTAAAAACCCTTTTATGGCTGTCATAAAAGTGTAAAGGGGGCTGAAACTGTTATTGGTAGTAGACGAAAGTATGGTACAACAGATGTCACACTGAAAATCATTCATAAAATATATCAATGACAGTAAACTAGCGGTTGGAAACAACCACACTCTGACTGGAAATACTTCAACAACATCAAACTAAAATCAATCAATTTTATGTTTGTAACCACTGGTATGGCTGCCAACAAAATGTTGGGCAAGCTAGAAATGTGGACAACAGCAAGTCTACAATCTAGAATGGTGAAGCCATTTTTTAGACTCTTATCCTCCTTGACTTCTTCAGACATCCAAGGGTGGCAAATCTGTTTGTAGCTTGATCCAACAAAACCATGCTATGTTGAGTCATAGGACCTGTTATCTACTAGACTTGGACCCTTGTGAAGGTAGTTGTTGACAAACCTTCCACAAGTCAGATTTTCTCTTGCCACTTGGAAGGTTCTCGTCTCTAGCCAAGGAAAGAAGAATACATGGATTTATACGGACTAAGCAGGATTTCTACGGACTCTGCAGGTCACTTCTACGGACTCAGCAAGATTTGTACGGACTCTCCCGACACTTAGAAGAAAACAAAAGGGCCTTTGCAACTTTGCCGAAAGGTAATTTTTAGAGGTCAAACAGCCCTTGCGGAGGGCAAAAAAGACAGAAAGAGCAGATGACAAAGTCCGAAGAAATTCGGAAAGGCAAGGAAAAGTCCATTTCATTTTTTTCGAAGGGCAGGGTACCCTTTGGAAGGGTCACTTTCAATATTCCCGAAGGGCACCTACCCTTCGGGAAGGCACAAGACCAAATTCAAGGACCTTTGCAAAAAGCCCGAGTGCCCTCCAATTTTTCCAAAGGGCACGGGTGAAGGACACTTGGTCGGTGCCGAAGGGCACATTTAAAATCCCAAAGGGTACATTTCGGAGGGAAAGGCAAGGTAAAGAATCCTTCGGACTTTTTGTTCAAAGGAATTCCTTCGGACAAAAAGTCCGAAGGAATTCGAAAATGGCTTAAGACAAAGAAAATTAAGTGAAGCCAAGGCACAAAAGAGACCTTCGAACAAAAAGTCCGAAGGAATTCGGAGAAATTACAAAGCCGAAAGAAAGAACGCCAACGGTAAAAAATCCAAGGAGATTCGGAGAAATTGATTCGGAAAAAAGCAAAGGACAACCTTCGGGCTTTTTGTCCGGAGGAATTCCTTCGGACAAAAAGTCCGAAGAAATTCGGAAAGGCTTGGAGCAGACATAAATCCAAAGAAAAACAAGACTAAGACAAAAGACAAGGGCAAAACAAAGGAAATGAATTCTTTCGGACTTTTTGTCAGAAGGAATTCCTTCGGACAAAAAGTCCGAAGAAATTTGGAAGACCACAGAAACAAAAAAACCGCGGGAAAAAACACGAAGAAATATAGCCGAAGGAAATACGACAACTTCTGGTGACATCCCGCAAGCCATCAATTTTTGACCGCGGGAAGTAACCGTTGAGACCAAAGAGACTAAGAAATCTGAAATAAATGGAGGCCGACTGTGCAAAAGAGAATAGAAGACAGATAATCCGACGAAGGAGTTGAATACAGAATCCTGCCAGAAATAGACACGATCAGAATTAGAACATAATACATGCAAGCAAGAGCTATTTTCGAACATAAGAGCTATTTTCGAATAAACGGTCAAAGCTTCAGTTGATTGATTATTAAAGTCATGTTCGTCTCCATTCAGCCCATACATCCGAAGATCTAATCCAGCTTCAACAGGAGTTCCGAGTTCGAACGACGAGTTGACTATTCCAGATTTAGAGTTAACTAATTGATTAAAAAGCTGCTTCACTAGAAGCTTTCCATGCAAAGAAGAATGATCTCTTCGTCCAACTCAACTTCAATAACTGTTAACTCAGTTTTCAAATGCTACAACTCGGCAATCAAGCAACTCACATGGAGTTCTAAATTTAACATTTGCGTAGATTTCCATGCAAAAAAGAGGTGGGCAGTTCATAACAAAGATAAGTGCGCTTCATCAAGCGAAGAAGCTTCATGCAAGGACAAAAGAAAAAATATATTTTATTGAAAGACCAAGTAAAGCCTTGAGTTAACCAAAGTGCATCTTCTCTTCAAGTTTTCTATGCCAATCTTTGGCCTCTTGTAATTTTCTATATAATGGCTTTCAGCCTTGATTAAAAATCATCCAATCTCTCTTGGTTAGACCAGACTCTAAAAGTTGTGTAACCTCTTCGATCAATAAGGACTGTACTTTCAGATTTCATGTGTTGGCATAGTGTATATTTCTTCAGCAATTTGCATAAGTGGTAGAGTTCTCTCCCTTCCCAAATTTTGTTTCATACCTAGTTGCTATATTATCCTTGTGCAGGTCATGTTAAAGTGTTCTTTATTGTCTTTTGCTGAAACTTTAAGTGGATGTTAGGTGGCCGCAAAGTGTCTTTTATCAGACCTCTCTCCATCGTTTTCCCTCAGGTTTTAGTTATTAGATCGAACCTCTGCACGAAATACTTATGCATAAGTGATTAATTGAAGTCTAAGGTCTTCCTTCTCCCTTGTTCGTTCAGTGTTCGAGGTTCTAAATTGAGTGGATCAAAATCTTGGTGTATCACCCCCTTTAGGTAGGATTTCCCCTTTAAGTTTTCTTTCTCCCTTTTCCACAGTAGTCAGCAGCGTAAAGTAGGAGTCTTCATTGATACATCATACAGGAACCAGCCTTCTCTGGAGGTTCTTCTCACTATTGAGGCACCCACCCTCGTGAGAAGATCCCATTGTTTCAGCCGGATAGAGAACTGGCCGTCTCGCGCACATTTTCGAATCAGGGCGCAGAATCCAAATTGATAACAGTAGTTTCAAACTATCATAGTCTAAAGTAACATGGAGACAATCCTAGGTTGTGGGTAGCCTAACAAATGGATTGAATCTCTAGATTCTAAAGGCTAGCTCTCATTGATGTAGCAGTTAGGATCTCTACTCTACACTACCAGCTTGCAAGAGAAAAGAGAAGATAAATTGAAACGAAAGCCTATCTAACTGAGGTGATACACCAAAATGTGTCCTCCACTTGTCTAATATGCACTGAGAAGGATGAATAGAGACATGGACTTGATTGCGCTTCTCAAATGAAGGTCTCCAAACATCAATATTTCACATAGAGGCTCAATTTGATGCATGATCTAAGGCAACTGATCAACAAGTCTCTCAAAGACATTAAGGAAAGCTCACACTTGCCATACATACAAGATGATTAAAGTACACTATGCAACTTGTGAGGATGAACTAACACCTGCAAATAGGTAAAGAGGAAAGGACAAAAATGAAAGGAAGCATACACTATCACTGTCATTCGTCAACTAACCATTAGCATACACTATCACTAGCTTTGAGAAGGCATGAATTCAGTCTTATTCATTCAAAAGAGCCATTAGCATACACTATCACTAGCTTTGGGAAGGCATGAATTCAATCTTATTCATTCAAAAGAGGCAAGTGCAAGTGTTTTTCTGAGCATGGCCTTGCCACAACTCAAGTTAAGGATGCTTTCAAATGCCAAAAATAGGCTTACATATAGAGGAAAGGACAAAAATGAAAGGAAGCATACACTATCACTGTCATCCATCAACTAACCATTAGCATACACTATCACTAGCTTTGAGGAGGCATGAATTCAATCTTATTCATTCAAAAGAGGCAAGTACAAGTGTTGTTCTGAACATGGCCTTGCCACAACTCAAGCTAAGGATGCTTTCAAATGCCAAAAATAGGCTTACATATAGAGAGAATGAGAAAGGAGAGAGAAAGAGACAAGGCAGCCCAAAACTAGGAAATGTGGCCTCTACTTAATCTTCCTCAACTCCAACATAGTAGTCCCTTGATTGCCTCTCATTCAACCTTTGAAAAATGGCATAGAGGTTGACGTAGACTTGCTAGGAAAGTTGAAGGAGTCTTGCTAGGACCTTAATACAACTCACTCCTTGAGATTGAAGTCCTTTATTGCACTCTCAAGCCCTTAGCATGGCTTTTTGGGCTTGCAAAACTGAGTTTTCTCACCTATTGAGCTAGTGGCCATCTTGCAAAAGCTATGTAACTCTTTGAGAGAACTGTAGAACCTCTTGGATGATCATGAAACCTCTGTTAAGTCCCCATAAACATCCTCAAATGGTTTGGAGATCACTCTAGTATCTATACCCTCACAAATAGGCTTAAAACTGCCTATTTTGCATTGTACCGTATGGTATTTTACTTGCACCTCTGAACAAACACCTGGAAATGAAGCTCAGGAGAGTGGTGAACATCAGCAGGACCATTTTGAAGTCAAACTATTACGTTTGAGGGCAGTAAGAAGCATATCTCTCCAATCGGATCAATTGAAGGCTTTAAGGGAGGGTTTTAGGGGGTTTATATTCTTAACAATGGTTCATAAAGGACGGGTCCTTTCCAAAAACCAATGCCAAGAAATTGTGGCAAGGGACTCCTCTAACATCTCCTATGGGCTTGAGTTCCCATGCAAAACTTCATGTAAGATATGAGCAAACAACTGACCACTTTGAGCTCCTTCTCAAGCAAAACAAGGGTGTTTGCATTCTAACCGATTGTTCATGCAATTGTGAAATCAAAGGGCTGAACCAATGTCATGAGTTTGAAGCATGGGACCCCCTTAAACTCCTTAAGAAACCTTAAGCATCCATGCATCCTCTACAACACATTCCAAGCTCTCAAACTGCTCACTCGGTTGGGATGACTATGTGTGACAAGGCCGAGGAAGGTCATCTTGGGTCTTACGATCTCATAACTTACTTTACCTGCAAATGAAGCTTAAAAACATGTTTTAAATGGTCCGTGAAATGATTTGTAATGATACTTCGCCATACTGATCTCTCAAACAGGTCTGAAACCTTGATCTCCACGATTGAGGGTTTCTATGCAATTAGTGTGTATTGACCCTAGAGGTCTATAAACTGAGTCTTTCTCCCTTTCAGCTGAATCCAATACTTGATGGAGGTATTTATTGATCATCAACACTCCCTCTTCACTGTTAGACATCCAACCTATACTGAGAAAGATGTCCACTTATCTTTGTTTATGAGTCTGCCTATAGGTCTATTAGTCTCTGTGTTAGCAGACTGTGTTCTACCCCAAGAGCCTTTATGATCTTCAAAGACATTTTAATGGAAATGGATCCCATCACTCTCACTCTTAGAGTTCATTCAACTCAACTTTCCAACACTCCTATCATCACTGTCATAACCCCTGCCAACAATCTTACTCATGTTCTTGACTGCTTGTAGATATACATTGACTGTAAGTGTGTATGGAGATTAGGTGCAATAAGACCTTGATAGGTCTTTAACATTGTCTAAGACTCTTTAGTACTTTGCAAAGGTATCTAAACCCCTGCAAAACTTTCCTTCACACAAGCTTCTCATTAACATTTAATACATAGCTATGTCTTCACCTTGACTAACTGTAGGTTCACTAAGCTGATTGTAGGTGAGCTTTTTCAGTCTTTCCTTGGCTTATATGTGGAGGAATAGGTGCCATAAAACCTTGAACAGGTCTGTAACAATGTCAAAAAGTCTTTAGTACCTTGTGAAGGTACACCAAACTCTTCACTGCACCTTTCTCACACAAACTTCTCATCCACTGGGGTACACAGCTGACTGTTAATTTACTTGCTTGATTGTTGACTGAACTAGGCATGCATATATACTCATGAGGGATCCTCTCACTTGCTTTGGAAGACTCCTTGTTCTTATATTCAACTCTACCAGCTCCAGTAAATTGACTACTCATCCATATCTCCTACTCATCATTGCACTCCATCTACCTGTCCTTAGAACTCAGTTAGGTTCCTTAAGCTCACTGTAGGTGGTGTTTTAAAAAGTTTGTATGGCTTGAGGTAAGAAGGTGGACAGTATTGAGGCCTTGAGCATCCATATTCTCTTTAACCATCACATTAGTTCATGCAACCTTGCATCTCCCTCACAAACTCTCATTGCAACGAAGCCTAACTGACTGAGATATTGTTCATCGCTGTAGGTACATATTAGTGCTTGTAAGGACTGTAGGTAGCCATTTTGGTTTCTCTTCACTTTGATAACCTCCTTTAGTCTTGAATCAAGTCACTATTGTACCTTACATCATCCATATCATAAGCATTTCATATTGCACTTTCTTCATCTACACAAGTTCATATTGCATGGAAAACTTCCTTGTGCTTAGAAGGTCATGGCTGTAGGTACTTGACTGTAGGTTTGTGAAAGCCACCCCACCTACCTTAAGGCTGCCAAGATGCCAAGATATCTTTGATCTCATTTAGAACTCATAAACTTGAAAAAACACCTATATCCTATGATCATAACATGATGTTTCTTGAAATAGACCTAAACTAAGACTGACTATTGTAGGTGGTCTGTTAACTCACTATACGGACTGAGTAAAGACATATCACAAGGTTGACGATGTGACAATCATGATGTCAAGAATGTTTGTTGACTCAACTCACCTTATCAACTCTATTGAAGAAGCATTCAAAGAGCTTAACTACTAAGGAAACCAAAACATGATCTTACCTTAAAAATTGCTAAAGAACCTTAATTTCTGCTAAACAGTGTTTTAAGGGATTCTTTCTTGCTTCTAATTTGTACTTTGGTGACCTTATCAGCACTCTCATCCATTAGAAGTGACTTAGACCACCATGAACATTCATCTTGACACCTCATAAACACATTTTTTAGAAGCACACAGTCCCTTGGAGGTATCTCAAATTGAGAATACAGTCATACACAGTCCTTTAGTGACTTAAGCATAAATAGGTCTGTAAACTGAATCTCTTGCTCTCATAGTGGAACTAGCCACCTTGAAGACTTTATGAGCACTCTCAAACAACCTTATGCTCTCAAAACAAACCTCTATTGTTTGTTGACACCTCATAGCTCCTATCCTCTGCTATTATGTCCTTCTAGCCTGTTCATTAGGCCTACAAGTGAGATTTTGAACTTTTAAGAGAGCATGGTCTTTAGACCTTATATGGAATGTCCTCCCAAGGTGAAGCAAGACTTTCTCACTTTTTGTAAACTCACTCAAGATCAACTCCCCAATATCATGTTGACCTCACTAAGATGCTCTTATAGATTAGAAGCTCATTAGACCTGAAACTATTCATAGTGAAAGGCCCAATCTCACTCATGATACCTCAAGGAAGACCCTTCTCAAGATGAAGGTACATGAACTTTAGTTTGCATGAAAGAGGTGCATTGTCTGAAACATGAACTTGAAAACTCCTGAAAATGAATACATTCAGTTGATATATCAAAAAATGCTTGAAAACTGCCAAAACTCAAGTCCAGACAGGGAACCCATTTTTTGTTAAGGGACTCCTTATCAAGACGAAATAGCTAATGAGTTCACCATGAAAAAGATCCTACTTGACCCTGCAATCATCCTCCTATAACCATTTTTCTCCATCGAGCTCTGAAGTGAAGAAACAAAGACAACCCTGGACCCTGTTTGGATGATTAGGTCATAGTGACCCCCTTACACTCTTAGTGATTGTTCATAAAGATGGGGAGATGAATCTGACAACCAATTCCACTAACTTGAAGGTCATTAGGGTCCCTATCATTGCCCAAAAGCATTGGACCTGACTCTCTCTCTCCTGCCTATACTGAGCAAAAACCGATGGCCTTCCTAGAGTTGCCAAGGAGGTCGATATGAGAGATAAGTCGGTTTTCTTCATTTTGACACCTAAAACTCCTCCCAAATCATGGATTTGACTTTGACATGAATAAACAAGGTCCTAAAGATGCCTGAAGGTCAATTGTACCTTGAAAACCTGTACAGATAGCCTCAAAATAGGCCTTTTTGGCACTAAATCTGCCAAAATCACTTGAGAAACCTGATGAAACTGCTGCAAAATGTATCCATTGTAACTTTTCATCCCTGAACAAGTACACCATGTCCTTCTGATATTAGACTACCATTCTTATACAAAACTTGCTCCAAAAGCCACAAAGTGATCCAAAATGCAATCAACTGGATCATGAAGTTAGTCAAGCATATCACCAACCAGTTTGATCAATTGTAAAGCATGATATGACCTTGACACAAGCCATGAGGCCTATCAAGATGTTCTGGACTCCTTTCATCTCTTAAAACAGCCTAAAACTAGTCAAGAGGTGGCTAAATAAGCACATGGCCATGATGATCAAAACCTTAAATTCATAAAATCTACCTTAAACTCTGCTAATCAAGGTTTTGGATGACCTTTTGAAGGACATTACAAGAACAACATAACAATCAACAAGGCAAACAACATGACAAGCAAAGTTTCGAATTGTAGGGGTGATAGTTTGACCTGTGAGGTCAAACTTGTCAACAGGACCTTGAACAACAAAATAACATCTATTGTGCTTACCACCTTCCCTCATCAGACATTCCATGGGAACTATCTCTGTTTTGTCAACACCTATGATCTTATCTTCAATGTGGAACTCGGGTCCAAAGAACAATCTATGGATTGATCCTTCACAACTTTGTTAGAATACACTATGTATCCTATATGACTCCTCATGAACTCCCTTTCTAACCAATTGCCAAAGATGAATGCCAAAGTAGATTCAAAGCTTATATTCGCTTTGTCATTCAGAATTTTGCCCGAGTCCCATATGCCCACATAATGTCTAAACATCACCATACACTTATTCTGAAAAATCTGAATATCAACATGATGTTTACCTAGTTCATATCTAGAAATATCTCCAAAACTTCATATTATGATCTTTGACTGCTACTATTGGATCATGATGATGCAAACACGGCCAATTAGACAAATACAACTCATTATATATGGAGAATATCATGCTACTGTTGAATGGTATATTAGAAACTAAATCAAAACCCGTATAAGAAAAGAAAATTGGTGTTGCCTTGTCTAGCATACCATGGACCTTGTATAGGAGACAGCCATTTGCCAACTTATTAACAATCACCATGTCCCATATTATGATACATTCATTTGCAAATATGACTATTGTTTGGACAATTGCACTCTCAATCCAACCATCAAATCTGAATCCAACAATGATGGTATTGGTATGACTCTGATTACCTTGTAAATATTGAATGTTTTTTGTCGCAGTTGTTGATCAGTGGCTTGCAACTGATATATATGGTTGTTGTGCTTCAACCGCTGAATCCTATTGTCATTCATAATATTTGCCTCGTGTTTCTCTGAGGTCAATTCTGATTTTTTCATTATCCATTTGTATGGGTTAATGAAATTATCAACAACAATGATATTGAAATCAGAAATTATATCCTTTATAGATCTCAAAATGTCACCTAGATTCCTTATCCTTATGCAAAATGCATTTTGAGCCAAAGGCTCTATCTTTATTCTTTCACCATGCTTGGAATGATGGCGGAACTGAAATAGAATTGTGCTCTCATTCCCATATTGTGAATTGACATTATAAAAGTGCTTACCATGATGACAACAAATATAAAATAGCAGAGTATGAAACAACAAACCTGAAATATGACTTTCCTTTCTATACCTTGAGCTGGAATCCAAATGTTTACCTCGTTTTTCTAATTTAGAAGTAGGAGCCTTTAAGAGATTTGCCTTGACACAACCATCCATGTAATTCAGAATTTCAAAATTAGTGGCAGCAATTGAAACATTCTCCTTGCTTGTATGCTCATCACTATGGTTACTCTAAAAATCACTCACACACGATAATGACTCAATTTTTGCAATGCTTGGAAGATTGATAGATGCTTCTAGGGCTAAAACATCCTCCATTTTGGATATTCGGCATTCAGCATGTAATGTATGTTCAATACAACCCTTTTGTTTATCAAAAGTCATACATGTTTCTATTGAAGATCCTTCACCTTCCACTTGCATGGTGGATTCCTTTATGGGCTGCTCACTAACTTCTTTCAGATCTGAATTCTCTTGCTTCCTGATTTCTTCCTTGGAATTCTTTTGAGGGTTTGACCTTCCATCTTCCTTCTTCAACCTTCTATTTCTATATTATGTGTATAACTCCAAGAATTCTTCAAAGGAATTATAAAACGTGTATATATCAGCCTTATTATCGTATTCATCAAAGGCCAAAAGTTTGACCTCATCTCTATCACATTGTTCTTCTAACCATGCTTCCTGAATAGGATCATTCTTTTGTGTTCTTCTAAATGACTCTAGGGCTTTCTAGCTGATAGAAAACTGCTTCAAACGCTGATTTTTAATATCTTGGCTTTTTGTCTACTCTTTTTGTATTCACATCCACATCTCTTGGATAGGATCTATGTATTCTTCCTTCAGTACCTTAAGTTGCCAATCCATTGTGGACAACTCAAATCCCACGGCTGGCCAAGAAACAGCGCTGATACCACTGTAATGTCCCTTTTAGGACATATATACAATTCTAGAATTATGTAAAAACCCTTAAAACTGAAAGTACAAACACATATTTTTATTGTGAAACCCTAGCAGCAAATACACAATTCTAAAAATATATATATTCAAGCATGTAAATTAACTTTCCGACCTCATAGAAACTCTCTGAAAATTGTGAAAATTCAATTATCAATTTTGGCTTGCATCAAATATTGTTCATTGTCATTCCATCAATAAATTATCCGGCCTAACATGTAACACACAAGTGTATGAAATAATAGGGTGTTTGAGACCATGACATTGATAATAGAACATTGATACCTTAATGTTTATAATGTTACATCAAGGCTATTAAGGGGTATGGTGATGAAATGTATACCAAACTAATGTGGCATTGATATTTCCTATTTCCTCATTTGGAGTAGAAGCATGAGTGGGTAGGGTATCTTAAAAATGCAATGCCCAATGTTAATACACGCTTTATCCTTTCCATTTCATATTCTTAGCTTGTGCAAATTATTTTCCAGAGGGATAGTTCATGAACCACATTATTATTAGCTTTCTGAAATGGCGACATTATTGTGTTGTACAAGTTCAAACATCATCTTTCCTGACCAAAAGTATTACAATAAATGGACCCACTATACTATCTTTAATATTATTCCTTTCAACATTAGGTATAAAGCCGTATCATGGCACTTGTTATAATAATTTTTTTAAATTAATTATATGGAAATAATTAGTGGGAGTGGTTAGAAAACCAAGGAGATACGAAGTTTCCTTATTTCAATTATTATAACTTAGATGAAGTTATGAATGTGAGTTGAAGCACTAATAGTTGAAAAATATATAGTGGTGACTTATTATATGGTCAATATGATATGGAAATGATTTATACGGTCATACAGGACATTGAAACTTCATTAGAATATGAACCCTTTTAAAACAAATAACGGAAACATCAAACTAGTATTTTAGAGACGCTGACATTCACACTAACGCATCGCATCATTTGAATTCATGAAGCATAAATCATGAAAACTATTACTTATTATCCTTCGCAAATTCTAATATCATGTATTACACTATACATCGCCTAACTTGAAAATCAATATGAGAGTACCCTATTGGGTTCACTTTCGGTGACATTCCTATAATTGTCTATTAAAGACTTAAAATTGCTAATGAACAATTTTTGCACCTTTATGGATGAAATTCTGAAAACCACTTAATTGTTTGTATGATCCTTAACAAAGTGTGGATGGGATGCCGTCTCGTGTGGGTGGTATGGGACACCCGTGCGATACGTTATCCATCGTGCACTTTGCGGAGATCAATGTTTTATTTGTTCTTTTGGAGTTCATTGGTTGCTAAGTTATTGTTACGATGAGTAGATTGGAGAAACCTAAGGAATGAGTTGTGGACTTAGGAACATGAGTACTAAGTAATTGTGGAATAGGGTCACTTTGACTCAAAGCGAATTACCGAGTCTGGATGCAATAGGGTGTACTCGTCAATTCCAAAGTCTTTTGGCCATAAGTATGTATCCCTAGCTTATCTTAGTAGGAATGTTTATTCCTTGTTTGTATATAATAAGAATGTATCATTTCCTATTCCAATTCACTGTCATACTTGCTTTGTGTTATGTGAAGTTAGCTCCAATATTGACCTATATACACATTTCCCTCTTTCATTGTCATCAGATTCGTATCTGCGTTTCTCGTGAAGGGTAGGCCCACTCTCAAAGAATGAGAGATGTGTGGGGGATCGGAAAAGCTCTGTGGTTGGAGGTAAATCCCTCGATGATACTCTCCTTCTCTGCTTATTACATAGTTACTCTTGGCTTCAGTGATGATTTCCTACATTCTCAATGTTCACATCAAGGAAAACTTGTTGATTATGTGTACCTGGTGTACCTGTTGTGAACAAAGGACTATATTGTATTTGCATATATTTTGGGAAAAGATGTATTCTCAGATGTATTACTTTAAAATGATGTAATTATGAGAACTATGAATGTTGATGTGAATAGGAATTAGTATAGAAGGATTGTTGATTTTTATTTGTACTTTTGAAAATGATTTATGGAGAATATTGATTCATGGATGATTAATTGCAATTTGATAGCTACTCTAGTTAAGGAAAGAATGAAGGTTATGTGAATGTGTACTTGATTTCATGGTGAATTATTTTGGAAGAGGTTGTGGAACTTGATCAATTTTAGAATTGGCAAAATTACTTTGCACTTCCACACTTATTCTTATCAATTACAGTAGTTATTATTAAGCATGGTAGAAAAAAGATTAGTTAAGGAACCTTCAAAAGGATAATGTAAAATCACACCCAAAAAAAGTAAAAAATTGGGCATTTCTCAGGGGACCGACCAAAAAGGTTCTTACATGTGTTCTTCGTCCTTGTTGAGGATTTCAATGCACTCCACTCGTAGCTTCCTTAGATGTCAATGGTTGCATCCAATACCCATTGCTCCTCCTTGTTCTTCATGTGAACGGGTCAATCCTTCATAGCACGTCCTATCACCCTACATATCTCTCAAAACTGGCTTGTTGGGAAGTTTACATTCATGGAACCCTTTGTGCAACACATCGTGCACAACTCCTTATTTGTGTGTCTCACTTTTCATCCCTTTGAATATTATCATCGTATCTTTCTGCAAGATTGCTATGGACTTAGACTCTCACATGTCCTCGCCCTTGCAAGAATCACTTGAAGCCTTTGCCTAAGCATTCATTTTGCCCTCACTCTCTAGATTCATGCTTGAGTATATGCATCATCACACATGGTCGATGGCACTATCTTCAACTTGGTTTGGTACCTCAGTCTAAAACCCTTTGTTTTATAATCCATATAGAAAAAGATTCTCCATCTTCAGGATTAACTCCTCCAAATTTTGGTTATATGTTCTCACTAAATCATTACATCCCTACTTCATGTTGTAGATCTTTGTGACGATCTCATTGTCATCCCTCAACAACTTAAATTCTTTACTGAATTCTTTCCTAAGCTTCTCCCACACATTCATTTGTCTTATTCCGTTCCACATAATTTCCATTCACAATCCCCCTCAAGGTCGCTGGGAAAAACATTATACCAATAAGTTTGGTCATGTCCATTATGTTCCCACATACACACATTAAAATGTCTAAAGGGGTCTTGATTATCCTCAGACTTGAACTCAATCTACTTTTTCCTATCCCCCGTTGATGGGCTTGCCATGGTGGTCCTTCCAATCATTGGCGAGCTTGACACAATAAATGGTGTCTTTCCTCCCTGATTCAGTTGGCCATAACTAGCTTTCTTTTGTCTTACAACCTACCAACCCCTACTCCTCTAGATGGGTTAGTCTTTATTAACTTGTGCTCCTTTATCTAGATTGATTGGCCCGTACCAATGCTCCAGTAGCACAGTCAGTTCTTGTCACCACACTACAATGAACCAAGCACTTGGGTGTAGCATCCAACTCTTAAGTTGCTTAGCACCAGGTTCCCCTTGGCTTCAATCCTTTCCTCACCTTCACAACCAACCAATACCTCACTAATGGGTTCCTTTGTGGTCCCCTCCCCTTTGTCATTCTCCCTACTATCAGGGTGGTCTTCAACAATCCTCCCACTGTTGGATGGGTCTTCAACAATCCTCCCATTGTCGGGGAGCTCTTAGACAAACCTACCAAGGTTGGTGGCTTTCTTCTTTGATGATCCTCTCACTATCTATCACCTCCAAGACTATGTCCCCAAGAGAGAATTTCTAAACTCCTTGATAACTCTTTTCGTCTTCTCTGTCGTAGGGGTCACCTTTTCCCTTCTTCCTAGTTCATACAACATTGGGGTTTATGGTTGCATTGATGTCCTTGCTTTTGGAAATATCTTGCAATGCTTCTTTGCTATACGTGTGGATCTTCTTTCTAATCTCTTTTGTAATGTCCCTTTTCGGCGCTTAGCCAATTTGTGCACAATTAGCCAATTTCCAAGTCTTTTGGAGGTTAATTGGTTAGATAGGGAGAACTCCAACGTTCTTGGAGAAGCTTTAGGTCAGTCTTGCAAAGCATTTGTTCATGGTTTTGAGTTCAGATGGTTTGGAGCCCTTTGATGCTTTTGGAATCGATTTTCAACCCTTCGGGCACTCTCCAAACTTCTTGGAGGCGCAAGCTATTTTTAGAAAGTCACCCAATTGCCTCCAATCATTGTCCTAAGTCTTCAATATCACTTTGGTATGATCAAAATTGCAAAACTATATCATTTGGGTGTTTTCCACAACTTGGGTATGTTATTGAGCTATTTAATATTTCACTTAAGTTGTCGAATGTTGGAAATATTGAAAGGGACAACTTAGTGTAACAGCTCATTTTAAAGGTGTTGAAATATTATTTCATGTGGACATCTTGGAAAAAGGACTTTGTTCATGAGGAAATATTACTATTCCTCAAGATGGTGCAAAGCGCTCCATAAAGTTAATTATTTATTTTATAAAAGGAGTTTTGGAGCAAATAAGGAAAAAAGTAATATTGTATTGCTTCAAAAAGTTATAACAGGTGGTTGAGGACTCATTGTGAAGGGATGCGTGTTTATTTTTCTCTATTGTGGAGTTTGAGCTATGTGCTTGAGCAAACCCTAGGACGAAATCCCTAAGGGTATCAGTTTCGGTAGTGAAACATTTGCCCTAACTAATTATAGGTGGAATCATACAGGTATCCCTACGGGTGTCAGTTTCGGTAGTGAAACATCTGCCCTAGCTGATTATAGGTGGAATCATACGGGTTTCACATAGGTGCTTCTATTGCTACGGATTTTGGAGTTACAGTGTGTGAAGAGATATATCAATTTTCAGAGTGAAAACAAAAGAATATTAGTTTGGAGGAGTGTCGTATTAAGGAGAAATTGTTCAGCCGCTGCCTTGGGTTATTTGTTGCATCTTTTTCTGTTGGGCGCAGCGTTCTTAGGAGTATTGCAGCCTATAACCGCTACTGATTCATTACCACAGCCTCCCGTACAATAGTTAGCGGGTGTCGTACTTGTGGAGGAAGGCATAAGGAGTGTTCTTTAAGCCAAAGTTGATTGCTGTTTGGTCTGTAATGAATTATCTTCAGGTCAGCAAATTAATTATAATATCATTCCTGTGATATCAATGACTATATGCAATTCCCTGTAATTTTCAGTTTATAATGGCAATCTTAAATTCACCATGTAATATTTGTTGTGCACCTTTTTATGAAAATTTAAGGAGAAAAAGAATGTGATCAATTCTGATATTTGGGAAATCAATTCTATGGTGGTTATTTGTGAATTTTATGACTAAACACTTCATGCAAACTGTTTGACAAAATCCCTATGCACTAGAACCGTGAAAACTTGCAAAAATTTGGTTTAGAAATTTGGGTCGGAACTGTACAGTGGTATCAGAGCGCAAAACTTCTTGCCACCCTGTTGGGTTATTTGCATGTCAGTGATTTGCACTTGCATGTTGGTTTTAAGCCTTGCATGTGACTGATCGACACTTGCATGTCGATTTTGAGCATTGCATGTCAATGTCCTGGACTTGCATGTAAATTGGTATAGAAGTGGGAACTGTGCAGGTCTATGATAGCAAAAATTTCCTATGCAGCCGGGAGGATTCACAAGTGCATTGACTTGCTTCAGATTTGAAGGATTTGGAGCGGAAAGATTTATCATTCTACAACTTTTGTTGCAAGAGGGTTTATTGACAGGTTTGTGAGGATTTGTAAACAAATACAAGATGCACACCCCTCTTCACATTCCTTTAATCTAGCCCAATTGATGATTCAAAAGTCAAAAATGGGTTCCTCGATGCTATCTCTAAGATCTACAGTTTAGAGGAAGCATGCATGCTTTGAAAACCAGATTTTTGGATTTTGTTGAGTTTGGTAGTTCAGTCTCCACACCTCATGTGAGGAAGGAAGAGGAAAATAGATTTTCTGCTATTAGTCTTCCTCCCATTGAATAGCGGAGGTTACGTGGTGATACAGGACCAGAGATTCAATAGCTTACTATGTGGTTGCTATCAAAGGTTGTCACTTCCTCAACTTGTGAGAAAAATATCTATGTACAGCTCCATTCACTCTGCTAAGTGGAACCGTATTTCCTCTAAGAGAGCAAAGAGGCTGGTTTATATAAACAAAACCCTACAACTTTGAATGAGGAAGTTCCCAGAATACTTGTAGGGGCCACAAAAACATTGGGATGTAGATCTAGATCCTAAGGATATGGCACAACTATGAGAAGGGGAATTCCTGCTCAGAAGTGGATTTGGTTCTGTGCCATTACAAAGTGCAGTAGAGCAGGATTCTAATTCAAACAATGATATAGGTACCATAGAGGCCTCATCTTTTTTGGATAACCTCTGGGCAGAGGAATGAGGACTTTGAGATCCACTTACAATCTCACATTTTATTGTTAATCATGATTCATGATTGTGACTTTTACTATTCTGCATAATTTTGACCAATGATGTTAGTGATGATTCCAATGTATCATCGATTCATGTTGTATTCTCTTGATTGCTGTCAATGAGAAATTGATGATACCTCCATTTGGAAGTTGTGTTCTACAATATAAGTATTTCACTTATTAAAGCATTTTAGATAATTTTATATTTAAACTATGTATTTTTTATTTTTCAATGCGACATCCAACTCCTAATCTTGGAAATTGAGGAATATCTTCTGGCCGTGATGAGAATATTCCTTGTGATTATTAACAACTTTAATCTTCCACAATCCATAGCATTTAAAAAAAACTATATACAAGAGAAAGGAAAGCGACATTTTGGGTGACTTTCATGACCTGTCATCATGATGATTGATGAAATTGCAAACCTGGAGCTCCTTATATAGATAACTCCTTGCAAGTACATGAGGTCAAGAGGAGCTAAGCCAAGACCCACAATCAACCAAGTCCAACTAGCCCAAATCAAGAGTGAAAATAATTAATTAAAGAATAAATGAGAACAATGCTTACTGCCAGAAATAATAATGGAACTACACACAAGGAATCAACCCAATACAAAAAAATAGATTACATTTATTAATTAATTCCCACTTCTAGCCAAGAGTGAAACTAATTGTTTAATAATACATTACAACATTGGGTCGGGCCAAAACAATTCAAATGGGAACATCACATTACTTAACATATTAATCTCTCTCTCTCTCTCTCTCTCTCTCTCTATATATATATATATACATGTTTGAGGATCAAACAAATAACCATCAGCCACTCACCCGAATCAGAGTGCCCAGACATAATATGCAAGCAGAAATTCACACCATGAAAAAAAATGCCCCTTACTGATTTTCCAAACACAAAAATAACAAGCTGAAAGAAAACACACTCCATAATTTGATTACCACTCAGAACTTCATTACATTGTTTTCGCAAAGTACAACAAACCACACTTCCTAATTTATACTTTCAAACTCAAATTACAAAAACACACTCTATAGCTAACTTGACTTCTAGATTTTCTGCCAATCTCTTTTGCAAACTACACTCACTTCCTTGAAAACTTCCCTCACTTTGTTAGCTTCACTCTTCTGAATTTATAAAGCCCCCTGATCTCTAATTTGGATTGAATATTAAGAACTCGGAGGATGTTAAGAAGCATGTGCATGCATGCCCTACACATCACAAGCTTAAAAACAATTATCTCATTGTTCTTGTTTGTTACTAGGGGGGAAGAATAACTGATGGGGAGGATGATATAATTAACCTTTTAGTTGTTATAATATCTTAGGAATTGAAATGAAACACAAGATATACAACTACAAATGGATTGACTAAGCTAAATGAAAAATTTGACATTCTTACATGTCCACGCATCAACATGTGACACATGGTATGCCCCTACAGTTGGAACTTAACTTGCCAATATGTGAAGAAAATGGCTCATGTGAAGTGTCAATGGTAGATGATACATGATATGATATCACCATGACATGCTAATATTATTACACTTTGTAATGTCCTTAATTTGGTACAAAGATAAAGAAGGAGGGTTTTCCAACAAACCCTAGGCCAATACAAACCCAAACTGAAATCTGAAAACTTAAAACCAGACAAACCCTAGCTGGAAAATGATATGATATTCAAGCTAAAGAGCATCCAAATAATTCCACAAAAAGCTGAAAATTATTTAGAAAGTTAAATACCTTTTTGAGGGCCAAATAAATTGACGAATAACTGGAACCTCCCAAAAATAATCTGATTTTTCCTTGAAGTTACAGCTGTGTTTTTCACCCCTTACGCACCTCAAAATGTTTCTCAAGTAGGTTACCACACCTCAAAAAATTAATAGAAACAATTCTGAAAATTATCCCTTGGATTTCTCTCACCAATTCACCTTTTGGAACTCGTCAATCAAGTCGTTCAAGTGCCAAAATTATTGTAATAATTTATGGAATATTTTGGGGCCTAGAATGTCCTTTCACATATGCCAAATGTTCCCAAACAATTTACCAAATGACTGAAATAAATTATGAAAATTACCTTAACCCCCGAAGAGGGTACCAAAGACCAAATTTCCCTCTTGTGAGGGGTTACCACCCTCCCAAAGGAGGTCGCCACACTTTGGAAGACTTCAAGCTTGTCCTAGGGCTTCTCCACGGAGTTCACCCACCTTTTTAACCTGCAATTTGAAGATTTCCAGCTTTTCGAAGGATAGTACCAATTCTTTGATGAAGGTGGTGTCCAAAGACACCTTTATAAAATTTCTTGCATACACTTATGCACAATTATGGTGCAATTACAGCCTTTGAATAGAGTTGCCCTAGTAGAGAATAGAGGTTTTTGTCCCCAAATCTCTTGGTGCACTTGAAGAGTTTCGTCCTCATGTCACTTGCTCAAGCTTGACATACTTGCACAAGATTTTTGATATCAAAATTGAATAACCCTTCCAAAAGAGTCCTCCCTCACCTTTTATACGCCTCCTCCAATTGTGGCGCCCAAAATTAGGAAGGGAGAGTTACTTTTTCCTTTTATAAAAAGATATATCACAAGCTTCCTTAATATAGCACTTATAAAGTAACCTTTTAAAAAAGGTCGCAAAATAAAATAATAAAGTGCTTTTACAAAATATGACCTTGAAGCCTACCAATGTCCCCTTTTTTCCTTCGAATACCTTAGCTATTGGGAACGCACAAGCTAAGGATCTTATCCCAATGATTAACTTGAAAAAAGGAACATTACACACTTAGGCATTCAATATGGTATCTTTGTTGCAATACCAAAATATATTCTCTCTATTGACCAGATGGTGTCTAACTAGTTGGACTATAAACATAGATCTGCATAGTATTTTCATCGGCAAATCAAAAGGTGAACCTCAACATGATGTTGCCATAGAGAGCAACAACTCCATATAGATCTCATCGCATGATTGCATTCCTCTCAAAAAATGCATACGAAATTTAAAAACAAGCCACTCTCAATTATGAGTCCACTTGATAAGGTTGTTGTCACTGCAAGATATTGATGTCGTGAGACCACAAGATTGGCTTCAACATTGAGTTGCCAACACAAGACCAAAGCCCATAGGGATTTTAATGACACCATTTCATTCTTCTCGGAAAATTATGTGATTTCAAAAGAAAACAATACTCCATTTTGAGTTTACATCACAAAGTTATAGATACTGCAATTTTTAGGCATTTGACAAGATGTCCTTGTTGCGAGACTACAAAGAGATTTCTTAAATGGTTATTAGAAAGATGAACTCAAACATGGTTATTTTTCAAAAATAGCCCAAATTATTCTCCCACATGGTGCGGCCATCACAAGACATGAGCTTGAACATTCAAGATCTAGTAGTTCTGCCAAGGATGCTCCTGCGTTAGACTCCCCTAAACAATTTGACTGTAAGCATGATGCTCCTAGTTTATTTTGACACCCAAAGTAGTTTCTTCAAACACTTTATCTTCCCATCATTGAGTGTTACTACCAAATTTTTTATCCTACGTTTCCTCAATATTATCACATTTCTTTCCCATACTTTTTCTTTCACAATCTGACCTCTTCTAAACATCAACCTTGGAAACGTCATCCATACAAGGGCCAACTTTCATGTATTGCCTTGATATCCATCCTAGTGGGGAGCTTATCCTTTTTCAGACACACCAAATTTGTATCTTCAACGAGACATGACTCACTCTCTTTCTTCTACGATTTCGGTTTTGCAATAGCTCCACCTTTTCGTGCACCATTGACATGTACTTTGTTAATGCTTCAAATTCCACACTTTTCTTATCTTCTAGACACAAAGCAAATCTAGTGGTTGTTTCACTAAATGCCCTATATTGTACTTCCACAACAATCTTTAGAGTAGGCCATTCCAAAATGGCATTTTTGGATCCTGCACCAATATTTCATACAACCACTGCCCAAGAAAGAACATCTTCCACTCATCTTCTTTCCTTAGCACTCCTTTGTTTAGCAATTCTTGCACTTGCGTATCTACATTCCTAGATGCACTCGTCCCTAACAAGGGCTTCACTTCTATTGGAGTCTCTATCTACACTTTGCACCCCTCTTGCTTACAATACACCTCTAAATTCTCAGCTTCACATAGGAAATTCTTTGTTGAGACTAACATCATCTTACAACATTCTTCTGATTCTTTCATGGGAAACAACTCAAATTTCTTCACATCCTTGGAGAACTTGTAATTGTTCTTTCACTCACCATGAATTGCACTTATATCGTCAAGGCCTTCCCAAGAACACATGGCATGCATCATGGGTCATTACATTGAACAAAACTTCCTCTTGGTAATTCTCAATGTGAAAATTCACCGTACATTTGCTCAGTCACCATTCCTTGATAACATTTTGCAACCATGCAAACTTATATGGATTTGGGTTTGGGGTACATTTCAAACCCAACTTCTGCACCATCTTTGTAGACACCAAATTATCATTAATGCCCCCATAAATAATCAACTTGCAACAACTTCCATATCCTTGCACTTAGTTTTGAAATGCATTGTCTTAGCCATAGACATTTCCCTTTTCTTCTCTAACTTACCCAACACTCTTCACAACATCAAATTATCTCCATCCTCGACTTCAACTAAGATTGCTTTTTTTCTCGAGATTTCATCTTTTGCTTGAGCTACATGAGCTCTTGCCTCATTTCTTCTATTTTTCTTCTCTACTTTCAAACATTCCAATGCCCAAGATCATGCTAACCACATCTAAAATGAATTTCATCAAAACTTCTACTACAATCTCGTTCTTCATCTCCTCCTCCACAAGAATAACAGTCATGTCTCCATCTCTACTATGAGGAGCTTATTTTTGTTTTCATCTCTATTGTGAGGAGCTCATTTTTCTTTTCATTATTCTTGTCTCCAGATTCTCTTCCTCTATAAACAATTTTCCATTCACCTTCTTTGTCTCTTTATTTTACACTTTGTTGTCTTCTTGACTTCTCTTCTACCCTCAAAAAGATCTGACAGGCTTCTTCTATAAAATGCAACTTAAGCATACTCGATTCAATTTGAATAGAAATCCTAAGGCGAATTAATTGCAAGGGGAGTTCTTCGTCATCTTCTATGTGATCATATCCAAAGGTACCTTTGTAGGATTGCTCAATGTACTCCTTTACACTCAACTTTTTTTGCTTCAAATTCTATACTTCACGAGCAAACTCAAATGATAAACAAATGGCAAACAAAATCTTTTCAGTTTTCAAACAATCATATTCAAGGTTTATATTTTTTCTTTTCTCCTTCTATTGCCTTCTAATTGCACATCTTTCAACCATATAGCAAGGTGACCTTTTAAATTGGTCATGCAAATATAACTCCATGGGTATCCTCTATTTGCTCATACTCAAAACACTCTTTTAACTATGCAATCCAATCTATCAACTGCTCAAGATTCAAAGTTCTTGAAAAAAGTAGGATGATCAATCTTCGACTTACCTTGCATTTTGGAAATAGCTTTGACGAGCTTTTCCTCACATCCAAACTCTTCTTCAAATTATCATGGCTAGATTTCATGTTGCTCCTCAACTTCTTTTTGTTGTTGCTTCCCTGTTGTAAATGTGTTAGTATACTTTTCATGATTTACACTCTACACGTTTTACACTCGTCTAGACTATACATACAGAATGAGTGTGTTTTTGAGTGGTTTTATCTCATGTTTTATATAGCTCATGGTTTCGGTGCCCATTGTATTGTAATACCGCTTAGTTTCCTACTAATGTGCCTACAAATACTCGCACATGAATTAGGGTAAAGTAGAGCCTGAAAGTATGCTATTGTATTCCAAATGGTTGAGTTAATGCAATAAGGAAAAAGTTGTTGTCATGGGTTTTTTCCCAATAGGGTTTTCCCAAGTGAAAATCTTATTTGTAGTGTGTGTGTCATTTATCCTTTTTGTTATAGCCTTAGATTTTGCTACCATTGCTTCTCCTCCATTAGTTTATTAGTTCATTTCTATTCATTCCCCAACATCCAATCCAGGTTGTATGGTTCTCATCATCTCAACAAAATCACTAATTATTGGTGATCAACCTTCTCTTCCTCTTCCTAGAGGTATCCCTCTATGATCACACTTCTTTTCACATCAACTTCAAATTCTTCTTTGAGATCAAAAAATGGTATTACTCAACTCAAGATGTTTGCTATCAAGTTTAGTTCTAATACCATATTATGATGTGGTTGAGGGTCAAATGAACAACTATCAATCAGTCAATTGGGTCAAAGTGCATAGCCACAACATGAAAGAGAAGACTCACACCGAAATTTTGTTTCTTTATTGATTTGGCAGAAATGTACACAAAAATAACTAGCTAAAAGAAAACACACTCCAAAATTTGATTGCAATACAAAACTTCATTTCATCAACTGTTTGAAACAACACATCAACAAAGAACACTTCTTCTGTAATGCCCCGCTATGTGGCACCCATTTTATAGACATACCTAGACTCTACCATTATCATTTTCCCTTCTTAAACCCACTAGGACTTATGCATTTTGACTAGGCTGAATTGCATAACGACATTATCATATTTCATGCAAGTTAAGACATACTATGACCTATACATACTCATAGACATATTTGGATCTCAGATGTTTTACATATATTTATTATGATGTGGTATTTTATTAGTCAGGCATGTTTCGAATATTTAATAATATGCAATGATTTAATCTATTTAAATTGTCCTATGAATATTTGAGATTTGATTATACCATGTTATATTTGAGGCATAGTGATGCACATGGTTTATAAACAGATAAGATGATCCATACCAAGACTATGTAGGATTGAAGGGGGGTGCATTGTGCCATGGGGATGATTAAGTCGATCCAATAGTGAAGCGATTCCAAAGACAAAGGGATTTTCAGACAACAAGGACATCATCTCTAACACCCTTACCAAAAATGCTTTTCAATGACTTTGCACATGGTATATTTTAGAGACAGTGAAATTTCAGCCTTCGGGTTTGAATGGCAATTTGGCAGGGTGACATAGTGCCATGACCAAGGTGGCATGATGAGTGGGAAACTAAAGTGACATGGATGTTAAAAGTGATATTATTGTATGAAGTTTATTTAGGTGAAAACACAAATTTCTTTTTCAGACCTCATAACCTTAACTATCCATATTGCTCATTTTTATATATATGTAATGTCCTTTTTTTGGGCCAAAGAGCCAAATAAAAGTTTTCTCTAAAATCCACAAATTTTTGAATTTTGAAATTAGCAAAATCAGCAAACCCTAGCTCGAGTAGATCCTCCAAAAACATTCAAATTGCATTCAAACCCTAAACACCAATATGCAATAAATAAATAGATAATTTCCAGCAATTACCTTGATCACATATCACCTTAATATGATCCAATATGAGCCACAAACTGAAAATAGAAATATTATACCTTTTTACCCCTTGAATGTAAATGAATTTTTGATTTAACCTTGTTGGACAATATCTAATTTTATGCATAAAAAACAGCAACTAAATATTCACCAAATCTCACTCAAACCCTTGTAAAAATCATGAATAAAATACCAAAAATAGCCAAACAATTTCAGTGCCCTTCTAGGGCACTCAAGGTGGTCAAACACCTTCCCAAACCAAGTCGCTCTAAGTCAAATCTGCTATTAATTGTTATCCTCAATTAGGGTTTTAGACCCCTTCAATCATTATCCACTCATGCCCAATTGAATCGCCACTCTTGGAAAAAATCAAACAATAATTATTAGTCTCAAATCATCAATTTGTTAAGTCAAACCCTCATAAAATTTGCCCAATAAAATAAATAAATAACTCAGAAATTATTATTTATTTATTCACTCATTATCCTTGGAACCCTTGCCACATCACATAGAAAATCAACGCCACACTTCAGCAATATTCATCAATAAATTCCAGCAATGAAACTTGATCAATCAAACATCAAATTGTCCACAAAACCCTCTCAAATATCACACAAAGCAAGTCACCCCACTCTAGGGCAAGTACCAAATCCACCTTAGCAAAGGTGGCATCAAAAGACACTTTTTTGTCAATAATTTAACTCCAAAACCTGCAAAACAATTATTGGGCATGCATCCCAATATATCTTCAAGCATGAAGAACACAATACAAATTCAACATATTCTTCAATTGAGATTTTCACCATGTACTTGTACCCTCCAAAGGGGGCCAACCCACCTTGGAGGGGTCAAATACTTCTTTTAACTCTCCTTGCCGACTTTTAGAACATCTTTTCTTTTCCTTTTATCACTTTCAAGCCGACATTTTTTTTTACAAATAATAATATTAAATTATTTGCCTAAATAATAAATAGTAATTAAAATTACTTTTAAACAATAATCCAATAATTATTTCTTTTAAATACCATAATGATAAAAACCACTTTTAAAGAATATTATATTAATCAACTAAAATTGTCTTATATGAACAAATAATTAAAATCACTATTCGGACAATTATAATTAATTAATAAAATAAAAACCCCAAAAGAAATTTTTTAGTCTATGGGGAAAGTAGACTAAAAGTCTTCAATACCTGCTCATAAATGATGTAGAAATGGGAACATTATAATATAACTCACGGTTTCAAGGAAAGGTGGAAAGTTTACCATGAAATGTGTATTGTGCAAGATATACAAGGAGTAGGATGTTGAAAACTTGCAAGGATATTATTTAAGTCAAGATGAAGATTTTATCTTCAGACCTCGAAGCTCCATCTATCAAATGCAAACCTCTCCCTTTGTAATTTGCAGCTTTTATGGAAGAAAAAAGGAATGTAAGTTTCAGTAAAGGTGAATTGAATGAGAACCATTTGGAGTTAGACCCTGAAAATTTGTAGGAATTTTAATTAGACCAAGACAAACAACTGTTTTACTGTTCTTTAGACCTCAAACATCCATCTATCAAATGTGCACCTTTCCCTTTGAATTCACAGCTTTTATGGAAGAGAAAAATGGAATGTAAGTTTCAGTAAAAAGTGAATTGGATGAGAACTGTTTGGAGTTGGACCCTAAAACTTTGTAGGAATTTTAATTAGACCAAGATGAACAACTATTTAACTGTTCTTTAGACCTTACAGCTCTATGAGTTGAATTCAAACCTTTATCTTTGTAATTCGCACTTTTTTGTAGTGAAATTCACAACTTTCTTAATAGTGTTGTTTAAAGTGTTTTAAAGGGTGTTTTGCACCTCGAGATGATATGATATTAACAAGAAAACTTAAAAGCATGTTGATTGAACTATTGGAGGCAAGTGCCCTTATAATTTTGCACCTTTGTAGTATAATTTGAACCTTTTCCACAGCTTTGAAAGTGGACTGTGAGAAGTGTTTGTCCCTTCTATTTACTAAACTAAATATTAAGTATAAAAAAAATAAGAAATTAGGGTCACTTTGCACCATCTGGAAGTGGTCTCAGACCTCCAAGAGTTACCATTTAGGAAATAGTTTTTCAAAATCCAGTCTAGTAAGTACTTAACCATTTTCAAGATTTTGGTATTGAACATAAAACTGTGAGGATGTAATGTTCACACCCTATATTTGTTTCAAGCAAACCAATAGTAGTTTTTTGGATTTTTAGGTCTTTTGGATTGATTTGTATAGTCTGCAAGAGCTTTGGGTGCACCAAAATTAAAGTTTGCAAACAAGGCATCTGTAAAATACAGTGAGAGCAGAAAAAAAAATGATACACGTATTCGCATATATACTTAATGAATGCTTCCTAAGTGAAGATGCGGCGTTTACATATAATTTTTTTTAAGGAAAACTTTAGTTCGTGTTATATCTAATTGGGTTTATTTGAGTTTTTAGTTGGTGGCACCATGGGGATGCTACAACTGAAAATTTGCATTCCAATACCATATCATCGTATGGTTGAGGGTCACATGAACCATCAACCACTCAACTGGGTCAGAGTGCAATATCCCCAATATAAAAGAAAAGAATCACACGGAAAATTTTGTTTCTTTAATGATTTTGCAGAAATGCACACAAAAATAACTAGCTAAAAGAGCACACGCTCCAAAATCCAATTACTATTCAAAACTTCATTTCATTAACTGTTTGTCATAATACATCAACTAGCCACACTTCCACTTTCTACATATAAACTCAAATTAAACGCACACACTATACAACTAGCTTCATTTATGTAATTTCTGGCAATCTCTCTTGCAAGGTGCATTGCATTCACTCACTTTCTTGCAACAGTCCCTCACTTTGTCAGCTTCACTATTCTAAATTCCAAAATTTCCCTATCTTTGATTTGGACTGAGAATTATCTTCATAGTTCTTCTTTGTTGTTGGAGGGAAGAATTCAGCTCTCACTCATTACAAGAGCTTGGGCATTGAGATAAAACCCAAGCTATACAACTACAGCTGGATGGATTGAGCTACATGTCAAATCCGACATCCACACGTGTCCAAGCATCAACATGCGACATGTGGTATGCTTCTGCATTTGGAAGTTAATTTGCTAATGTGTGTATAGAATGGATTTTGTTAAGGGGGGTCAATAGTGGATGATTAATGGCATGATCATCACCATGAACTATGTTAATATTATTACACTTGCGCACTCAAGATGGTATCTTTTGACACGAGACCACAACATAATCCCTCGGCTGACCACACGATGTCTACCTAACTGGGCCATAATGTGAGCTCTGCATAGTATTGTTGTTGACAAACCAGAATATGAACCTCAACATGGTGCCACCAAAATGAGACCCAAAACCACATAGACTAATAGCATCATTGCATTCCTCTCAAATTAAAAAACAACTCTCAGTTATCAATCTGTGTGACAAGGTGTTGCAACACCACAAGATCGACTTCAATGTGGTGTAGCCAGTGCAAGACCACAGGCCGTAGGGATTTTGATGACACCAGTGGATTCCTCTTAGAAAATAATGTGATTTCAAAATAGCACTACTTTTTCCATCGCAAAGGGTGAATTGGAATACATATTATCATAAGTTCCCCTACAGTCAATGAAAGGCACCAACTGCAGTTTTATTGACAGACATGCATATTACATATTACTTGCTAGAACTTCCATGATTCAGTATTTTAAATAATTATTAATCCTGAAATTGTGAATCTGCAAAGCTTCAATATTTGCAAGATCTACACTATCTCTGGAGCACTTGCCTTGGCACAACTTTTGAGATATTATTATGTATCGGTTTGTGTTACTACTTTTTGACAACTATTAAAAAGGGGCTGCCTCAACAATGTGTGATATATTTGTAATCTCCAGACCAACTGCTTAATATTTTGTGATCCACAGAAATTACTAATTTTTCTTTCTTTGATGATATTTATATCCTTAACTTTCAATTGCCGTTGTCATAAACAGAATTGAAGAGTAAAAATTAATCAATAGTAATATGTCTGCATGCTATAACAGAAAAATTGACATTTTAACAACTGACTACCTTGATCAGCTACCAGCCAGCGACAAGAATTGTCTGCAAAAAGAGCAATCTTTTGATCTGGAAGGATGCCAAGAACACGCATCCCTTCTGCAAAATCCAAAATTGCCTGTTCAAGCTGAAATTTCGCCAGTAGCATCTTTGTTTAGGAAGGATCCAAACATGAAAGTCCCAAAGTAAATTATTTAGAAACACAGCTATCCAGAAAGACCGTTTCTATTAAATACTGTAACTCTGGAGACTTTAGATAAAAAAGGCAGTAGAGAATCCACAACATGGACAATTTATCTTCCTAACAATTTCCATGATTGCAACTGATAAATACATTTCTAAATTATATTGTTATTTTTACCCCAAAGTGGGATTTGGGTAAAAACATAAATCACTGGAACTTTGCAAATGCTTCAACTTTCTCTGCAGAAAACAGAAACTCACACCATTGGCTGTATCTCTAGTGCCAGCTTAATTTTACATCTAGCATCCCAGACATGTACGAGCCCCGGATAAAATTCAACACAAAAGTAAATTCACAAATAAGAAAACCAGTGCCATAATAGCTTGCTTAGATAGGATATTGAATATTCCCTAACATTGTTTTTGAGATAATAGCACAAGAAAGAGTTCGGCAGTTTCAAAATACATTTTACCCCCACTGCATGCACCAAAAGTTTGAATTGTGGGAATAGGTTCATTTTGCAATTTTGTAGAGACAGAGTATGACAAAGAGTATGACAAAGTAATAAGATAATTAATGGTGTTAAATAGAACAGATTTTACATGTTCTATCACCTGTCTTGACTTTTTTTTTTTTTTGACATATGGCCTCCAATGCAATTCCTTTAAAATAATAAAATCTGTGTTCATACAATAAAAGTAATGCCCGGTACTGTTGTGTCCTTGTGCACGTTTACATTCTTACCTGTTTGTAAGTCATCTGGGAAGGTGGATCGTGATAGTAATCTACCACACCAATCCGATCCCCATATTGCTCTGCTGATGTCCTCCAAATATCAGGCACAGCCTTCCAACCAGTTGATCCGGGCACTCCATTTTGCTCTAAAAATGTGCTCTCAAGAAGTGGTGCACATTTTCTAAATTCAAGGACCTTCTGTCCTGGCTTTAGCAAAGAAATACAGAGAATCATTTTTGTGAACATTGGAAAAGTGAACTAGATATAATTCAAACAAACACTTCGAAAAAACCTTTATAAGAGTAATCATATCACCTTGGAATTAGATAGCACATATTATGTTTAAAAAAAATTGACCCGTAGCTGTAACAATTGAACGTCGTTTCCAAAGGAAGAGATTTGTTAACCCTTCTACAGTCTATACTTTGTAAAAAATAATTCATCAAAATTTTACCTACATTTGCTGATAAACCAGAAATCCTTCAACCATACTACAGTTTATACTTGTATATTGACTTTCATCAAAATTTAAACAACCATTCTACAGTCTAAACTTGTAAGAGTATTTCCATCAGAATTTACCTTAAATCTGCTGACAAACAAGAAAGAGTCACAAGCCATTCTACAGTTTATACTTATAAGAAGATTTCCAGCACAATTTTTCTTAAAAACTTTGATAAACAAGAAAGATTGGCCACCCATTCTCCAGTCTATGCTTGTAAGAAAATTTCCATCAGAGTTTTCCCTATATTTTCTGATAAACCAGAAAGATTCGCCAACCATTCTACAGTCTATACTTGTAATATGATTTCCATCAAAACTCCTTATATATTCTGATAAAACAGAGAGATTTGGCAACCATTATACAATCTAGCAAAAATATTTCTATCAAAAATGTCCCTATATTTTCTAATCTTTTTCAAAATTTTATTTTCTCTTCCCAAAATATATATTTTTGTTCTTGACGTATTTTCCATGTTTATTTTTAGTTTACAAACCAAGTGGCATATCCCACTAGTTAAGAAGTTCATTCCACTATTGTGTGTTGGATGTGTGTGTTATTAATCCCACATGTATAACAATTGTGAGAAAGAGGTGATTTATGAGGCACTATCTGCACCAAAAGTTTTGGCAATCCAGAAGCATGATTTTGGGGTGAAAGTCCCCCTATTTATGTCTTAGCATCCTTCTCCTCTCCAGTCCTAACATCTCTACACCTCTCCAGTAGTAACATCTCTAGCTCTCTTGCAGTTTTGAAGTCATGCCTTGAGGGATATTTCTAGCAGTTTTTAGTGGTTTCAGAGTCATGTCTTGTGGGACTTCTCTAGCTTACTAACATCGCAAGCGGTTTCAGAGTCGTACCTTGTGGGTCTATTCTAGCTTGTGGTTGCTAACAGTTTCAGAGTCATACCTTGTGGATCTTCTCTAACTTGTGGTTGCTAACAGTTTCAGACTTATACCTATCTTAGTAACATCCCTAAAGGTTTGTATCATACCTTGTGGGTCTTCTCTAGCTTGTGGTTGCTAATGGTTTCACAATCATACCTAGCTTACTAACATCACTAACGGTTTTAAAGTCATACCTTGTGGGTCTTCTTTAGCTTGTGGTTGCTGATGGTTTCAAAATCATACCTAGCTTATTAACATCCTAACGGTTTCAGAGTCACACCTTGTTGGTCTTCTCTAGCTTGCGGTTGCTAACAATTTCAGTCATACCTAGCTTACTAACATTGCTAACGGTTTCAGAGTCATACCTTGTGAATCTACTCTAACTTGTGGTTGCTAACAGTTTCACAATCATACCTAGCTTACTAACATCGCTAACAGTTTCAGAGTCATAACTTGTGGGCCTTCTCTAGCTTGTGGTTGCTAACAGTTTCAGAGTCATACCTGGCTTACAAATATCACTAACAGTTTCGGAGTCATACCCTGTGGGTCTTCTCTACCTTGTGGTTGCTAACGATTTCACAGTCATACCTAGCTTACTAACATCACTAACGGTTTCAGAATCATACCTAGCTGACTAAAATCGCTAACAGTTTCAGAGTCATACCTTGTGGGTTTTCTCTAGCTTGTGGATGTTATTATGTGATGTAATTTACAAGCAGTTTACAAAGAAAATGGCACCGGTTGAGGATTTAATTCCACTATGATACTCAACTCAGCTTATTTTAACATAAAATGTAAGAATAACTTAGTGTCTTAAAGTTCCATTAAATGAAGCTTAAATGATTGATTTCCATTCAAAAACAACATGATGATGGCCTAGAAGTAATTATGCATACAGTTAAAGGAAAGACATAGCAGCGAATTATAAGAGGATGCAATAGACATATTAGCAAATCATAAGAGAATGTAACAGACATAGCAGCGAATCATACAAGAATGTATTAGACTAACATTGCCAACAAAGATTAAAGATCCTTCAACACTAATGTTTTGAACCGTAAAAATATTATGTCTCTAAAAGATTATTCCATTACCCAATTAAAATCTGAATAGGAAAAAAAAACAAATCTGATGTTCTACCTCAGCTACGCAGAAAACTCCAAAATTTCGAGCCCTCTGCGATTTAGTCCCTCCATTTCTCCACGGCAAAAACATGTCCCGTATTTTGGCTTGTCGAAATGCAAAAGGTCGGTAGAGTTTTCCTTTTTTTTCACTGCTAAACCTAGCACCACTATTTTGAAATCCATATGCAGGCGTGTGGACTTGCAATGAGCATGACATGGCTGAACCTGTAAAAGAACCTCTAAGTCCAAAGCTTAAGCTAAAAAATAACCAAAATCCAAACACGTAACAATATAATTTGTATTCAATTATTTGGTGGATGAAATTTTGTCACGCGTACTTTAAATGCTTGCGAAATAAATAGTTAAAAAATGAAAAAAGGAAGAGATACAGTCAAAAGACATGCCTGAATATGTTGAAGAAGGCTTCATCGATATAATCTGCCACGCATCGTGCAGATTCAAAGATAAAGAAGTTTAATTAGCTCTCGCTGAGCTCTTATTTAAGGAAGAGCCGTCCATGCTTTTGAGTGAATGTGTAAAATTTGTGGAAGAAAAACAGTGGGGAGGGTGATTTTGAGGAGGAAAATATTGGTCGTTGGTACCGAGAAGAGACGTTTTTATGGATAAAGACATGGCAAGTGGTAAATACCTGCTCGCGTTTTAACTCTAGCGGGGAAAGGAGACATCAGAGCGGTCTCTCTATTTTATAACACCTTTGATTGATTGTGAAATGTGACATGGAGGCTGGCATTTGGTTTGGGAGGGAACGTTTCTCTTTACGATAGTGTATACAAAAGGGTTTACTCCCTCTTTCTCAATCTTAAATATGTACACATGAAGGATGGGAGCGACAAGGGTTGTTCGTTACATTGTTAAAGAGGTATTTATAACTCTCCTTTTTTATAATTGATTAAAAAAATTAGATTATATTAAAAAAAAATTAGAAAGTGTATAATATATTAGTTCATCTCTTTGTTTTATAAATTTATAGTAATAATATTTTGATATAATATAAAATTAATATATTATTAATGTTATAAATGTCTTTCTATTATAAATTATATTAAAAATAATTATTTATAAATAAATCAATTTTATAAAAATAAAATTTCAAATATATTAAATTGTATATTTATAGATTTGTCTTCAAGATATGTTTTAGATGTATACTTTTAAAATTAAGGGTATAATACTTAACTTATATGTACGAATAGAATTGAAAGTTCTTTTTCATATTATTGAAAGTTGAAAGGATAGTGGAAAAGGTACAAGAACACTAATTAAAAATGTATTTCTAACATATGAATGATCACATAAATGGCCTTTTAACTACCAAGTACTATAGATGTAAAGTAGTTGGGAAGAATAATGTTTGTTTATATATATAAATATATATATATATATATATAAACAAACATTATTCTTCCCAACTATATATATATATATATATATATATAGTTGGGAAGAATAATGTTTGTTTATATATATATACAAACATTATTCTTCCCAACTATATATATATATATATATATATATAGTTGGGAAGAATAATGTTTGTTTATATATATATATATATATATATATATATATATATATATATATATATATATATATATATATATATATATTTATTTTAATATTGTAAGGGTTATTCTAAATAATTTATAAAATATTATGAATTAATTAAAATAATTAATGTTTTTTAGAAATTGTTTAGAAGAAGGTTATTAATCAATGCATGTACACATCATTTTTGAAATAATTATATTAATATAAATGAATCAATTTTTATTAATTAATTGGGGCTTAGACAGTCTACGCTGGCGGGCACGGCTATAGCAGCAAAGTTGTATTGGAGATGGTGTAATGAACAGAGCAGGACATGAGCCAAGATTTTGACCCATAAGTATTTTCTTGGCACCTCACAGGAGGATCTTCCTAGGTGTGGCTTATTTGGGAGGGGGTCGGTGATCTGCGATACGCTCAAGAAGGGAGCTGCCCTTATTAAGCAGGGCTTGTTTTGGATTTGTCAGAACGGGAGGAGGGTGAAATTCTGGGACGATTCTTGGGATGGCAACGCCCCTATAACTTCGCAATATCAGAATTTGACCGTTCTCGCTCAGAGATTCAAGGAGGCCGGATGGAACAGCGTTGTTGATTTCAAAGCGTACACACTCCAAGACCGGTTGACGGTGGTGAGGTGGAAGGATAGAGAGGATTGGTCGATCACTGATATGGATGCGGAGTGCACCGAATTGGCTTCTATCTTGGCTGGACGCAATTGCAGTACCTTGGGTGGTGAGGACGAGTTGGCTTGGTTCCCGAACCCCAGAGGTAAATACACTGTATCTTCTGGTTACCAGGTGTTAATTGAAGAAAATTTAACTATGGAGGGGGAGGTTCCATGGTGGCGCAGGGTGTGGAACAGCTTCGGATGGCCGAAGTGCAATTGCTCTGCCTGGGCGCTGGCATGGAACCATTGCCTGACGTGGGAGAACATCAGGAAGCACGGTTTTGCTGGTCCCTCGAAATGTGTTCTGTGTGGGGAAGAGGAGGAGAATACAACTCACATGTTCTTTCATTGCCAGTATACCAGCCAACTGTGGCATGCCTGGTGGGGCATTTGGCACAGCGGGTGTGTTCATGCCTCCTCTCTGGTAGAGTTATGGACGAAGCAGGGGAGGCCTACCTCTGTATCGCATTTTCTGCTGGATACCTGGTATGTAGGCCCGATTTTCTTACTCTGGCAGGTATGGCTAGAGAGAAATCAGAGAATTTTTGCTGAGGATAAGCTAGGGGTGCAGCAGGTGTGGAACTGAATTTTGAGAATGATTCAGGAAACTATTAAGGCCAAAAGTGAGATTGTCCTCCCCATGAAGAAGGAGGACGTTGAGGTGGTCGGCAGGATGGGTTTGGAGGAGGTCGCGCCAACTACGGCCTGTGTGAGAAGAGGCGTTGGAGGTAAGAAGAGGATTCAGAGGGATGGTAGATGGCTGCCCCCTGGAGAATTTCTTGAAAATTAATACTGATGGTTCTTCGAGGGGCAATCTGGGTCCGGCTGGAATTGGAGGCGTTGGGTGTGATGCTTCGGGGATGATTGTTTTCCTTTTCTCGGCCTATATGGGAGAGCAGACGGTTAACAGGATGGAGGGCCAGGCGATTTTATATGCCCTGAGGAAGGCTTATGAGCTTGGATGGCACAGAGTGATTTGCGAGGCGGATTCACATATTTTAATTGACATGATTGTGGAGAGGAGACTAACGAACGTTAGTTGGCAGCTTTTTGCGGTTGTTCAGCAGGTGATTCAGATTTGCTCTCTCATGGAGTCGGTGAGTTTTGTCCACATTCTGAGAGAGCGAATGGGGCAGCGGATTGTTTGGCTAAGTGGGCCTCCAAAGGGATGGTTGGGCGTGTTGTAGAGTTGTGGGAGCAGATACCTGAGGAGATTAGACAGAGACTAGATAGGATTCTGAGAGAAGACAGGAGTGGCACGGGATTGTGATGGTTTGAGGTTGGTGTAGCTTTTTCCTTGGTTTTGTTTGGGCGATGGCCTTTGCTGGTTTTGTATCTTGGTTTTCTGTGATTAATAAAGTTTTTACCCCTTCTTATTTAAAAAAAAATTATTAATTAAAAATCAATGTTCTTTCAAATTAACTAGTGTTCTTCCCCATCTAGGAATACACTATTAAAAGGTTGTAGTGGCCCTCGGCAGGATGGCTTTCATCGCAGTTGGTCGCGATGGCATTCTTATAATTACTCATAGGATTCTCCTCAGAGGCACCACTCTCCTCCTCTAACTCCTTGTGGAGGGTGGGGTTCTCCACCTCCATGTTCACCTCATGCTTAGGGGTGGGGCTCTTTGCCTCTCTCGAGGTAATACAAATGGAGTTATTCGCCTAACAGTTCTCAGGGTGGCCGACAACCATTATGGATAAAGTGTTTTCTCGACTCACTTTAGCTATCCCCCCCATCACACGGATCAGGGTGTAAAAGTTTAGGATGAAGGTGCTCAAAATAACTCGGGCTCTGGTTGGGACTCTGCCTCTAGTGGGGATGATCTACCAGGGTCTGGTTAGGATGATCCCCATGATAAAGACCCTACTCAAACGAGTCTTTTTACAATGGTAGTTTAGTTCTTGATAGCTCTTTTTTTGATGTAATAGATCTCTTATAAGCTCGGCCTAATTGGTTTGTTACTCTTATCCTAGGCATCGCCTAGTGTGTGGATTTTGTGGTGTACCCTTTACCGTCTCTTTTTTTATGAATAGTTTTGTATATTTTTATTTTATTTATTATAAAATTTATATAATAATGATTGTAATCATTATATTAATATAAATGGAATATTCCATGAGAACATGTAAATAAATATTTTTTATTTTTTAAAGTATAAAACTTTAAAATTGCTAAAATCATATTTTTTTGTCAAAGGCTCTTACTAGCTAAACCAAAAAATATATTTCCTCAAGTAAAACTTATAATATCATATTTTAACAGATACTAAAAAAACATGTGACATTATTTCAGTGCTTGTTGTTTACATAAATTTAAGTTATAAAAGAAAAAAATTGTATATTTTTTGTGCAATAAAATTTTAATTACTTGTTTACATAAAATTAATCTAAAATAAATAAATAAAACCCTACAAATAAATATGCTAATTATAAAAAAAAATGACAAAACTCATAATTGATATGCAAATTGTCAACAATTTTAGGATAATTGATATATAAATCCTCAATAATTTTAGGATAACTTTAGAATTAAAAATTATGTGACTAAAACAATTAAACAATAAATATTATCACTATTTTCATGATTCACTTATTTTTGTTCTATCTGGAAAAGAAAAACCTATAGATGTCAAGCCAAATTGAAATGCAAATCCTCAACAATTTTTAAGATAAATTTAGAATTAATAAGAGCCGTACAACAGCTTTAGTATCTGTTGGTAGTTAGGAAAATAAGGTTGATTGTTATTTTTGGGTGCATGATACTTGTCATTACGTTAGTTATGTTTGTGGGATTAAGCTTCCAATTAACTTTATTTCTTGTGTTTTCTTTATCTTGGTCGTCCTGTGACTTTCTTGATCTTGTGCAAAGTGGTAACTGTAATGAATAGTTAAATTTGACGGCAAATAAAAAACCTAAAGTACACGGGTTTGATGATTATTATGGACACATTGAGCACAATTGAGGATGTCAAGGATAAACTAAGGCCAAGTCAAAGTGTCTAGTACTATTTCCATGACCTGATAGGAAAATACTATGAAATTGGCAAGAATCGATCCTCATTTACTTGTGAGGTTTTTACAATGCCCATGGATTTTGATGTTATGTAATGGCTATCAATTGATGTACGAATTGATCAGTTGATTGGATGTATGAATGAGCAAGCGTTGCGTGATTTAAATTTTATTTAAAAATATATTATGATAAATAGATTTTACCAATAATATATAATTTATTATATTATGTAATATATATTATATTTTATTACTATAATAAATTTAAAAAATAATATAATATTATAATTATATCATAAATAAATATTGTATTTAATAATATATAATATAATCTAAATATATATTATTTACAACAAAATAAAGAACCACATGGTTAATATGTCAACATGTGTCTTTAAACCATGTAGAGATTTGTTTGCACCGCCAAGCAAAAGGCCCGTGAAGTGTTTGAGATAATGAATGAAACAAAATTGGTTTCATGGAATGTTATGCCTCTAGGATCTGCATAGAATGGTTTCTCTGATGTTGCTTTTAGGCTTTCAAATGAAATGTTTATAAGTTTATGGTTATAAGTCTAATGCACTTTTAATAGAAGTATTTAGGCTGAGTTTTGAAAATTAACAAGGGATAGGTAGTGGTTGTGAAATTGTATTTCTCCTTTTTTATTGTTGCAGCTAACATGTAACTATTTTTTTATTTTTTTTTGGTTTGTTGTTGAATAGCCTAAATACAATACAACAATTTATATGTTGGTAATTATGGAAAATCTAATATATATGGCATATCTTATAAGTATGTGCTATAGAAATTTCTAAAATTTTCCATTTTTTTGTCTGTATTGATGCATTAACTAGTATTAGTAAGGCATTAGACTAGCTATTTGTGAATACTCTATTTATCTAATACTTATTTGTGATAAGGCCAATGATTATGTTATTTAACCCCCAAAAGAGTTTTGTAGCTTTTTTTGAGGTGCTCAATTCAACAATGAAGAACCACGTGGCCAACAGGTCAACGGTGTCTTTAAACCATGTAAAGATTTGTTTTTACTATCAAGCAATATTTAGAAACATATACAAGGCCCGTGATATTGCGTTGAGCACATGTCATTTCTTGGAGTGCCAAGGTTGTGGGTCCTTTGAAAAGGCACTGGAGGAATTTAAGCAAATGCAATTTGCAGAAGTGGTTTCATATAATGCTATGTTTTTTTTTTGTTTCTCTTTTAGGTTGGTTTGTTGTTAAATATCCAGAATACAATGTAACAGTTGATGTGTTGGTAATTGTGTAAAATACATTATATATAGCATATGTTATAAGTATGCTAGAGATAGCTCATTTATGAGATTAAGAAGGAAAGGTCGATCAGACTGTCAGGATACGAAACACCGGAAGCACACAATTGATTACCTAACCAAGCAACTTAATATGCAAAATTCAACCAGAATCACAAGTAACTAGAACTCAGAAATAACACATGATATGAGAGACAATACACAACTTGTATTAAAACTCTTGAAGAAAAGAATACAATAAAGAAGATGCCACTTCTTCTCCACCACCTCTTCAGAGGCTTCCCACACCTCAAGTGAACAGTAATTCTCTCCTCAAAGCTCTCTCTCTTAGGTCTCAACACACAACTCAAACACAGAGTTGGTGTTCACCTCCAGTGCTCCACGCACACCACAAGTGCTCCACGCACTCCACAAGTACTCAAGGTACTTCAAGCAGATCTCCCATGAACTTGCAACAACCTGCAATTCAACAGACCATACTTATGGAAGGAACTCCCTTGCCTTCCTCTTTGCTCTATCTGAGTACACACCTGTACTCCAAGTAGATCCTGCCTGATTCTGCTCCCTGTTGTGTTGCTGTCCTATCTGATCTTGCACACCTGCAAATCAACCTGGTTCTGCACACCTGTGAACCTTGACCTTGCACACACATACACCTGCAGATCAACGATCTTACTTACCATGCAGATCTCCTATAAAGGCCATGCTCACCTGATGACCAAGATCATACATACATGAAGAACCCTTCTGATTCTCCAATCCAGCACCCACACCTGGTACTGTGGCACTAGGAGGAACGCACCATAGCTCACCTCACACACAGAAGGAGCTTATAATATTGCTCTCTTACTCTCTAGCACAAGTTTACAATACAACCATGAGTCTATTATATAGATCTCATCCAAACAATAATTAGACATCTAATTACAATAATTAGATCCGCAGCTATGAGTCTAAAAATAGCTCTCATCATGCAAACACTTGGTTCGTTAGCTAACTGCCCGTAACATCCGCAGTCCGAACCACACAGGTGATCGACGTCGGTCCCTGTCTGCCTGGAGGGTGCCGACGTCAGCCGACTACTGACCGACGCCGGTTGCCTTCTTGTCTAATCCTGCTGACATCGGTTGGCCAAACCGACGCCGGTGTCTGTGACACTTCGCAACTCATTTGCAACCTCCTCCATGTCTGCATCAGTGAAGCTTTTAGCTCCACAACCTAACAATCTCCCACTTAGAGATAAACAGTTGCACTATACCTGTACCTGTACTCCGTCTAATTTGTTTCCTGGTTTGTATCCCTCTTCAAGCTCAATCCTGAAGACAACCCACCACACATCCCGTGGTGTACCTCCTGTCATCCGAGTACCCTGCCACATCCGAACCTACAAACCCATGTAGTGAAGTCCTGACCCTGCATAGCATGAATCCCTACTACTGGTCCCTCTCAAATACCTGAGAACACACTTCCCCGAATTGGCTCCTAACTCTCTGACAGCTCCCACTGCATGGGAATACTCAGGTCTATACCAGACCTCATGTGATTTCAGACACTTTACCTGTCCAGCCCTTAGTGTGCTCCAGCTCTGCATCCTGAACCTCGCCAACACCTGATTCACATCAGCTCCCACTGGAGACAAAATCAACCCGTGATCTCCATGTCTCCCATGTCAAAGAATTTCGCTGCTCCAAACTCCTCATGACATGCCACTGAACTAACCTTACCCTTAGCTCAGCAAAACCCTATATGTCTGAACCTGTACCAAGTTCATCCTCCACATATAACAATAAGATAATGTTGCGACCATCATCCACCTAGTAAGACAAACACAATGGTTATACTGACATTGACTAAAGCCCTGCTTTGTCATCCACCTAGTACCACCTGTCAGTCCTGTCCCACTGTCCTGCAGCTCCCTCAAGACCATATGCCTGGTCTTCCGTCTCACGTGTCCGTTCTCTCTATTCTTCAACTAAGGTATCCATTCATCTCTGTACTTTCATATCGGTTAGCAACCCTACCAAAACTCCCGTTTGGTTTTGCATCATATCCCTGCCATGCTCCCACCTGTTTCCTGGATCCTTCCTGCTCTACAATCAGCAACGAGTATAAAGAAGAGAAACAATGAATTTGAGGGCCTACTTACATCTTCAGTCCTCCGTATGGGTGTTTGAGACTCCTTGACAGCGTGCTGTCCACCCAAAATCCGTTACAGTGACCGACGTCGGTTCACATGCGTCTGTCCCTGACTACCACCCTGCCGACATCAGTGTCCCTTCTGCCGACGTCGGTCCTCATGACCGATGTCAGTCTTACCTACTGCCCAACATTATCGACTTCGATCTGCACATGACCGACATCGACAACTGTCTGTTCGACACCAGTTCCTCCTGACTGACGCTGGTACCTGTGTTCGCCTGTGAGTGATGACTTTTTACCTGCGAGCTCCTTTGAATCAAAACCCATGTCCAAACTGCTCTGCTCAGAAGTATCCAGCACCATCCACTGGTTTCTGTTCGCCATCTCCTCTAAGAACACCAAGGCTTTCCAGTTCTTAAGCCTGTCAAATATATCTGTCTTCTGCATAAGAACATGCATCTCCTTCCTGCTCATGTGACCAAGCCTACGAAGCCACGTCTCCGCAACAGAAGAAGAATCAGTAATATAAACAAGTAGATAAAGAGTTCCTATTTTCTTACCACCAGCTAATTCAAGTGCATCCGCCGTGAGAGTTCTTGTGCATCTCTCATCACCCAATCTTTCTGAAGAAATTAGTCATATCTCCAATCCTGGGACCTGCATGACCTTCATCAACACCTGTGTGTTGGCCGCCTGCAATTTCAGCTTCACTTCCCCTTTGCCAATTCTTTGGCAAGGCTCACCAGCTCCTCTACCTGGGGCTGCATGGAAAGAGGCAACCGAATCTATTAACCAAGATTCAACTTTATCCAAGAAACCTCCCAAAGCATCTTGTGCAACAACATCTGCATCTTCAGTTCCTTCATGCTGATCTGCTACCAACCAACAATATTCTTTTACCTGCTCTTTCTTTTCATGGGACCGTAAGTGACCATCTGTGCTTTTCAACTCCTCCATTCTTAGCTTACTTTCATATGCCATTGCTCTACTCCCACTCAATCAGAAACCCCTGAGAGTGACCTGTAACCAAACACAAACCCTGCTTCCTGCAACCTTAGCTCTGATACCACTTGTCAGGATACGAAACACCGGAAGCACACAATTGATTACCTAACCAAGCAACTTAATATGCAAAAATTAACCAGAATCACAAGTAACTAGAACTTAGAAATAACACATGATATGAGAGACAATACACAACTCGTATTAAAACTCTTGAAGAAAAGAATACAATAAAGAAGATACCACTTCTTCTCCACCACCTCTTCAGAGGCTTCCCACACCTCAAGTGAACAGTAATTCTCTCCTCAAAGCTCTCTCTCTTAGGTCCCAACACACAACTCAAACACAGAGTTGGTGTTCACCTCCAGTGCTCCACGCACACCACAAGTGCTCCATGCACTCCACAAGTACTCAAGGTACTTCAAGTAGATCTCCCATGAACTTGCAACAACCTGCAATTCAACAGACCATACTTATGGAAGGAACTCCCTTGCCTTCCTCTTTGCTCTATCTGAGTACACACCTGTACTCCAAGTAGATCTTGCCTGATTCTGCTCCCTGTTGTGTTGCTGTCTTATCTGATCTTGCACACCTGCAAATCAACCTGGTTCTACACACCTGTGAACCTTGACCTTGCACACACATACACCTGCAGATCAACGATCTTACCTACCATGCAGATCTCCTATAAAGGCCATGCTCACCTGATGACGAAGATCATACATACATGAAGAACCCTTCTGATTCTCCAATCCAGCACCCACACTTGGTACTGTGGCACTAGGAAGAACGCACCATAGCTCACCTCACACACAGAAGGAGCTTATAATATTGCTCTCTTACTCTCTAGCACAAGTTTACAATACAACCATGAGTCTATTATATAGATCTCATCCAAACAATAATTAGACATCTAATTACAATAATTAGATCCGCAGCTATGAGTCTAAAAATAGCTCTCATCATGCAAACACTTGGTTCGTTAGCTAACTGCCCGTAACATCCGTAGTCCGAACCACACAGGTGACCGACGTCGGTCCCTGTCTGTCTGGGGGGTGCCGACGTCGACTGACTACTAACCGACGCCGGTTGCCTTCTTGTCTAATCCTGTCGACATCAGTTGGCCAGACCGACGCCGGTGTCTGTGACACTTCGCAACTCATCTGCAACCTCCTCCATGTCTGCATCAGTGAAGCTTTTAGCTCCACAACCTAACAATCTCCCACTTGGAGATAAATAGTTGCACTGTACCTTTACCTGTACTCCGTCTAATCTGTTTCTTGGTTTGTATCCCTCTTCAAGCTCAATCCTGAAGACAACCCACCACACATCCCGTGGTGTACCTCCTGTCATCCGAGTACCCTGCCACATCCGAACCTACAAACCCATGTAGTGAAGTCCTGACCCTGCATAGCATGAATCCCTGCTGCTGGTCCCTCTCAAATACCGGAGAACACACTTCCCCGAATTGGCTCCTAACTCTCTGACAGCTCCCACTGCATGGGAATACTCAGGTCTATACCAGACCTCATGTGATTTCAGACACTGTACCTGTCCAGCCCTTAGTGTGCTCCAGCTCTGCATCCTAAACCTCGCCAACACCTGATTCACATCAGCTCCCACTGGAGACAAAATTAACCTGTGATCTCCATGTCTCCCATGTCAAAGAATTTTGCTGCTCCAAACTCCTCATGACATGCCACTGAACTAACCTTACCCTTAGCTCAGCAAAACCCTGTATGTCTGAACCTGTACCAAGTTCATCCTCCACATACAACAACAGGATAATGTTGCGACCATCATCCACCTGGTAAGACAAACACAATGGTTATACTGACATTGACTAAAGCCCTACTTTGTCATCCACCTAGTACCACCTGTCAGTCCTGTCCCACTGTCCTGCAGCTCCCTCAAGACCATATGCCTGGTCTTTCGTCTCACGTGTTCATTCTCTCTATTCTTCAACTAAGGTATCCATTCGTCTCTATGCTTTCATACCAGTTGGCAACCCTACCAAAACTCCCATTTGGTTTTGCATCATATCCCTGCCATGCTCCCACCTGTTTCCTAGATCCTTCCTGCTCTACAATCAGCAACGAGTATAAAGAAGAGGAACAATGAATTTGAGGGCCTACTTACGTCTTCAATCCTCCGTATGGGTGTTTGAGACTCCTTGACAGCGTGCTGTCCACCCAAAATCTGTTACAGTGACCGACCTCGGTCACTCCACAGTCTGCATCCGACCGACGTTGGTTCCCATGCGTCTGTCCCTGACTACCGACCCTGCCGACATCGGTGTCCCTTCTACCGACGTCGGTCCTCATGACCGACGTCAGTCTTACCTACTGCCCAACATTACCGGCTTCGGTCTGCACATGACCGACATCGACAACTGTCTGTTCGACACTGGTTCCTCCTGACTGATGCCGGTACCTGTGTTCGCCTGTGAGTGATGAATTTTTACCCGCGAGCTCCTTTGAATCAAAACCCATGTCCAAACTACTCTGCTCAGAAGTATCCAGCACCATCCATTGGTTTCTGTTCGCCATCTTCTCCAAGAACACCAAGGCTTTCCAGTTCTTAAGCCTGTCAAATATATCTGTCTTCCGCTTAAGAACATGCATCTCTTTCCTACTCATGTGACCAAGCCTACGAAGCCACGTCTCTGCAACAGAAGAAGAATCAGTAATATAAACAAGTAGATAAAGAGTTCCTATTTCTTACCACCAGCTAATTCAAGTGCATCCGCTGTGAGAGTTCTTGTGCATCTCTCATCACCCAATCTTTTTGAAGAAATTAGCCATATCTCCAATCCTGGGACCTGCATGACCTTCATCAACACCTGTGTGTTGGCCGCCTGCAATTTCAGCTTCACTTCCCCTTTGCCAATTCTTTGGCAAGGCTCACCAGCTCCTCTACCTGCGGCTGCATGGAAAGAGGCAACTGAATCTATTAACCAAGATTCAACTTTATCCAAGAAACCTCTCAAAGCATCCTGTGCAACAACACCTGCAACATCTGCATCTTCAGTTCCTTCATGTTAATCTGCTACCAACCAACAATATTCTTTTACCTGCTCTTTCTTTTCATGGGACCGTAAGTGACCATCTGTGCTTTTCAACTCCTCCATTCTTAGCTTACTTTCATCTGCCATTGCTCTACTCCCACTCAATCAGAAACCCCTGAGAGCGACCTATAACCAAACACAAACCCTGCTTCCTGCAACCTTAGTTCTAATACCACTTGTCAGGATACGAAACAACGGAAGCACACAATTGATTACCTAACCAAGCAACTTAATATGCGGAAATTAACCAGAATCACAAGTAACTAGAACTCAAAAATAACACATGATATGAGAGACAATACACAACTTGTATTAAAACTCTTGAAGAAAAGAATACAATAAAGAAGATGCCACTTCTTCTCCACCACCTCTTCAGAGGCTTCCCACACCTCAAGTGAAAAGTAATTCTCTCTTCAAAGCTCTCTCTCTTAGGTCCCAACGCACAACTCAAACACAGAGTTGGTGTTCACCTCCAGTGCTCCACGCACACCACAATTGCTCCACGCACTCCACAAGTACTCAAAGTACTTCAAGTAGATCTCCCATGAACTTGCAACAACCTGCAATTCAACAAACCATACTTATGGAAGGAACTCCCTTGCCTTCCTCTTTGCTCTATCTGAGTACACACCTGTACTCCAAGTAGATCCTGCCTGATTTTGCTCCCTGTTGTGTTGCTGTCCTATCTGATCTTGCACACCTGCAAATCAACCTGGTTCTACACACCTGTGAACCTTGACCTTGCACACACATACACCTGCAGATCAACGATCTTACCTACCATGCAGATCTCCTATAAAGGCCATGCTCACCTGATGACGAAGATCATACATACATGAAGAACCCTTCTGATTCTCCAATCCAGCACCCACACTTGGTACTGTGGCACTAGGAAGAACGCACCATAGCTCACCTCACACACAGAAGGAGCTTATAATATTGCTCTCTTACTCTCTAGCACAAGTTTACAATACAACCATGAGTCTATTATATAGATCTCATCCAAACAATAATTAGACATCTAATTACAATAATTAGATCCGCAGCTATGAGTCTAAAAATAGCTCTCATCATGCAAACATTTGGTTCATTAGCTAACTGCCCGTAACATCCGCAGTTCGAACCACATAGGTGACCGACGTCGGTCCCTGTCTGCCTGGGGGGTGCCGACGTCGGCTGACTACTGACCAACGCCGGTTGCCTTCTTGTCTAATCCTGCCGACATCGGTTGCCCAGACCGACGCCGGTGTTTGTGACACTTCGCAACTCATCTGCAACCTCCTCCATGTCTGCATTAGTGAAGCTTTTAGCTCCACAACCTAACAATCTCCCACTTGGAGATAAATAGTTGCACTGTACCTGTACCTGTACTCCGTCTAATCTATTTTCTGGTTTGTATCCCTCTTCAAGCTCAATTCTGAAGACAACCCACCACACATCCCATAGTGTACCTCCTGTCATCCGAGTACCCTGCCACATCCGAACCTACAAACCCATGTAGTGAAGTCCTGACCCTGCATAGCATGAATCCCTACTGCTGGTCCCTCTCAAATACCTGAGAACACACTTCCCCGAATTGGCTCCTAACTCTCTGACAGCTCCCACTGCATGGGAATACTCAGGTCTATACCAGACCTCATGTGATTTCAGACACTGTACCTGTCCAGCCCTTAGTGTGCTCCAGCTCTGCATCCTGAACCTCGCCAACCCCTGATTCACATCAGCTCCCACTGGAGACAAAATTAACCTGTGATCTCCATGTCTCCCATGTCAAAGAATTTTGCTGCTCCAAACTCCTCATGACATGCCACTGAACTAATCTTACCCTTAGCTCAGCAAAACCCTGTATGTCTGAACCTGTACCAAGTTCATCCTCCACATACAGCAACAGGATAATGTTGCGACCATCATCCACCTGGTAAGACAAACACAATGGTTATACTGACATTGACTAAAGCCCTGCTTTGTCATCCACCTAGTACCACCTGTCAGTCCTGTCCCACTGTCCTGTAGCTCCCTCAAGACCATATGCCTGGTCTTCCGTCTCACGTGTTCGTTCTCTCTATTCTTCAACTAAGGTATCCATTCGTCTCTGTGCTTTCATACCAGTTGGCAACCCTACCAAAACTCCCGTTTGGTTTTGCATCATATCCCTGCCATGCTCCCACCTGTTTCCTGGATCTTTCATGCTCTACAATCAGCAATGAGTATAAAGAAGAGGAACAATGAATTTGAGGGCCTACTTACGTCTTCAGTCCTCCGTATGGGTGTTTGAGACTCTTTGACAGCGTGCTGTCCATCCAAAATCCGTTACAGTGACCGACCTCGGTCACTCCACAGTCTGCATCCGACCGACGTTGGTTCCCATGCGTCTGTCCCTGACTACTGACCCTGCCGACATCGGTGTCCCTTCTACCGATGTCGGTCCTCATGACCGACGTCAGTCTTACCTACTGCCCAACATTACCGGCTTCGGTCTGCACATGACCGACATCGACAACTGTCTGTTGGACATCGGTTCCTCCTGACTGATGCCGGTACCTGTGTTCACCTGTGAGTGATGAATTTTTACCCGCGAGCTCCTTTGAATCAAAACCCATGTCCAAACTGCTCTGCTCAGAAGTATCCTGCACCATCCACTGGTTTTTATTCGCCATCTCCTCCAAGAACACCAAGGCTTTCCAGTTCTTAAGCCTGTCAAATATATCTGTCTTCTGCTTAAGAACATGCATCTCCTTCCTGCTCATGTGACCAAGCCTACGAAGCCACGTCTCCGCAATAGAAGAAGAATCAGTAATATAAACAAGTAGATAAAGAGTTCCTATTTTCTTACCACCAGCTAATTCAAGTGCATCCGCTGTGAGAGTTCTTGTGCATCTCTCATCACCCAATCTTTATGAAGAAATTAGCCATATCTCCAATCCTGGGACCTGCATGACCTTCATCAACACCTGTGTGTTGGCCGCCTACAATTTCAGCTTCACTTCCCCTTTGCCAATTCTTTGGCAAGGCTCACCAGCTCCTCTACCTGGGGCTGCATGGAAAGAGGCAACCGAATCTATTAACCAAGATTCAACTTTATCCAAGAAACCTCCCAAAGCATCTTGTGCAACAACACCTGCAACATCTGCATCTTCAGTTCCTTCATGCTGATCTGCTACCAACCAACAATATTCTTTTACCTGCTCTTTTTTTTCATGGGACCGTAAGTGACCATCTGTGCTTTTCAACTCCTTCATTCTTAGCTTACTTTCATCTACCATTGCTCTACTCCCACTCAATCAGAAACCCCTGAGAGCGACCTGTAACCAAACACAAACCCTGCTTCCTTCAACCTTAGCTCTGATACCACTTGTCAGGATACGAAACACCAAAAGCACACAATTGATTACCTAACCAAGCAACTTAATATGCGGAAATTAACCAGAATCACAAGTAACTAGAACTCAAAAATAATACATGATATGAGAGACAATACACAACTTGTATTAAAACTCTTGAAGAGAAGAATACAATAAAGAAGATGCCACTTCTTCTCCACCACCTCTTCAGAGGCTTCCCACACCTCAAGTGAACAGTAATTCTCTCCTCAAAACTCTCTCTCTTAGGTCCCAACACACAACTCAAACACAGAGTTGGTGTTCACCTCCAGTGCTCCATGCACACCACAAGTGCTCCACGCACTCCACAAGTACTCAAGGTACTTCAAGTAGATCTCCCATGAGCTTGCAACAACCTGCAATTCAACAAACCATACTTATGGAAGGAACTCCCTTGCCTTTCTCTTTGCTCTATCTGAGTACACACCTGTACTCCAAGTAGATCCTGCCTGATTCTGCTCCCTGTTGTGTTGCTATCCTATCTGATCTTGCACACCTGCAAATCAACCTGGTTCTGCACACCTGTGAACCTTGACTTTGCACACACATACACCTGCAGATCAACGATCTTACTTACCATGCAGATCTCGTATAAAGGCCATGCTCACCTGATGACCAAGATCATACATACATGAAGAACCCTTCTGATTCTCCAATCTAGCACCCTCACCTGGTATTGTGGCATTAGGAAGAACGCACCATAGCTCACCTCACACACAGAAGGAGCTTATAATATTGCTCTCTTACTCTCTAGCACAAGTTTACAATACAACCATGAGTCTATTATATAGATCTCATCCAAACAATAATTAGACATCTAATTACAATAATTAGATCCGCAGCTATGAGTCTAAAAATAGCTCTCATCATGCAAACACTTGGTTCGTTAGCTAACTGCCCGTAACATCCGCAGTCTGAACCACACAGGTGACCGACGTCGGTCCCTGTCTGCCTGGGGGGTGCCGACGTCGGCTGACTACTGACCGACGCCGGTTGCCTTCTTGTCTAATCCTGTCGACGTCGGTTGGCCAGACCGACGCCGGTATCTGTGACACTCCGCAACTCATCTGCAACCTCCTCCATGTCTGCATCAGTGAAGCTTTTAGCTCCACAACCTAACAATATCACTAATATGTGATGTTTTCAGATCTAGATTTGTAGCTTTTATGCACTTTACTGTAGGAGTATATGACTAGAAATAAAATTGTTTTGGTGTTAAGATTTTAGTTTGATGTTCATCCTAACATAATAAGGACTATGAAAATGTATTGGGTTATTCACAAAATGTATTGGGCACCTCTAGGGAGTTTTGCCAATTTAGTAGAGAAAAAATAAAACCTCTAAAATTAGTTACAAGTTCAGATATAATATTTAGGGGCACCAAAATATCAAATTAGGCACTTGTAGTATTAGTGGCAATGACATGTGTTATTAGCTTTTTATGTAGATGTAGAGTAACTTATGCAGTTGACAGCTTTCCAACATCAACTTCCCAACATCTATTGACTTCCCAGTAGTAAACAAACACATGAAGGATTATGACCTCTAGGATCGTGCCATGTGGCACAATCTTGGTTGGCTAAAGGATTGAGAGGCCAATGCAGAGGAGCCAAACTCACAAGCACCCTGAGTGCTGAGATGGCACAATCTTGGCACTTGGGGTGATCAAGAGTTTGGCTCCTCTACATTGGCCTCTCAATCCTCTGATAAGGACTCAGGTATTTAGGAGCTTGGTTCCCCTGCATTGGGATCTCCAACCTTTGACCTACTAATATTGTGCCATGTGGCATAATATCAGTAAGATGGAGGCAAGAGAACCCAATGCAAGGGAGCCAAGATCTCGAGGACCTGAGTCCTTAGGATCATCTCACATGGCATGGTATCAACATTCGAGACCCTTGAAATCTTTATCACATTCAAAATTTTGAGGGGATGCCATGTCGATCATGTCATGCCATGCCACTCTAGCAATACATCTTTTATCAAACTCGCAACAACTATAATAAAAGTAAAACATATCTCATAAGGAACATAACGAATAGCAAGAAGGACTGAAAAAAGTCTAGCAAAAGCCTAAACTCAACATAAAGTTAGAGGGCTCTACTTTTAAGCCACCGATATAAATCTAAAGGAGTGGGTTGAGTAGCGGGTGAGGCAAGAATGGTGACTTTGATGACACAAATTCAAACTCCCTATGATTTTAAGATGTGTATGACTATAATTAACATCCCCACTATTTACCAAATTAACATCCATGTTAAAGCCATTGCTTGAGGTGCCACAACCTTTTGCCTCATTACTAGTGACAGACAAGAAATTGAATAATTAGTTGCATTGAAGATAACAAATCTCTTTTTGAATTACCAACTAAAACATGGTGTTAATTTCCAAATAATGAAGCATATTTATTAACTTGTGACAAATTATACTTTAGATCATAAAAATTGCACTTGGTTGTGTTTTTCATATCACAAGAAATCAATTGCATAGGAAATTTGAGATGGGAAACCAAACCTATTTTGTCATTCAAAGAAGTGTTAACTTGTATGCTATTTTGATTCTTTGATAAAAAGAAGTTATGTGAATTATTTTTAGATTGGTCAATTCCCGACACACGAATATTGAATTTAATGATCTAACTGCTAGGTATCAATTTCACTTCCAATTTATTTGCCTAAAGATTCCTTTGGAGTAGATGCATCATTATTGGGAATACAATGACATTCTTTAGAATCCATGGCCCTGGAAAGTGATTTGGCAATGGATCCAAAGGATGCTTATGATATTTTTATGTGCATTGACTCACTACTTTCTAGTTTTTCATTAGGAATGAATTTATATTTATGCTCATTTTATAACTTTGTTAGATTCTTCAAGGGCATCATTGAACTATCAAAGATTCTTCCTTGAGTGAGATAATTCAAGTGTAGGCATAGAGTGTTCCATCTTTAGCTGTGAGGGAAAAGAAGAAAACACTTCAAGTTATGTTAAATCAACATATTTACAAATTTGTTGGGTATCTGTAGTTGATACAGGAAAAACATTAAATAAATCCTTAGCAGATACTACACTACTCCTTTCAATTGTTTCATCTGGCTCAAGAAAATGTCTAACAAACCCTTGAAAATGCACATTCTCTGATGAGGCACATGTGCCAACCAAAGCAACATCATGTATGGAGTTGAAGGACTCATATTGTTTTTTATTTATAGGAGTAGTAATCTTCAATTTGATTGGTTTTGAAACTGATCTAGTTTGTTTAAAATTACCAATCAGTTGATCATTTAATAAGTTGGATTTCCTATAAATATTAAAAATTCTGGTGTTGTTGATGTTTTTCCTTAGGATTTAAATGTGTGATGCAAGTTGATGAAGTAAAATCATTTTTTTTATACAATTCAATTAGAGACCAGTCCATTTTGACATCTAACACAAATTTGGCATCTTCTTTCTTAGCTACCATAATCTACATAAAATGATTGATTTTTATTTTTTCTATCAATTTAGTTAAATCATTTTGTTCAGTTATTGAGATTGGAATTGTAGACCTATCCGTTTCAATATTTACAGGATTATGGAATGCATTTCCCAATCTGACTTCAACATCTATTTTTTTTTGTAGCTCATCCTTCCCATTATAACTCAAACCAGATGGATGATCACACGTTATAAACTACACATTCTAGTTGTGCTTAACAGGCATGATCTCTAATGGTTGATTTAATTATACATAAAATGCCAATTTTACATCAATCTTTTGCTATGTTTCCATGACCTCAATCATAGAGGCTTCCACTTCCACATTGAAAGGATCTTTAACTTCCATGACTTGTGCCAAGTTCAATGAGATCCTTTGTTATTCCTCTTGATAGTGCCCAGCTTCAAATTTATAAGGAAATTTGTCAAACATTGGTACACTTTTAGTGGTAGATTAGTTATTCCTTAATTTCATGTCAAATTTATGTCATTCCTCTCCTTGAATGCCATGATCCAGTTGGTACATATTTTTGTTTTTACACTACAAACATCATTTAGATTCACATCTAGTTTCAAATTCAAGAATCTCTCAAAGATTATTGTTCCTCATGTTGTTCCCCCTTAAAATTGGAAAGAGATGGCAAGGGATGCATTGTTGGTACAATCTAAAGGATATATAGCTAAATTTATAGTTAGTTGTTGTGTCATAAGTGGCATGTGCTTCTTCTATAACAATAATATAATTTTGCTCTGAGTCAGGTGATGAATACTAGAAAATAATTTGGCAAGCCAAAGAAAAAGAGTAAACTTCCCACTTGATTAGAAACTTGACATACCAGGATATACATAAGATATGCAAAAACTTGAAGATTTCATGTACCTTGTAGTTTACATGTTTTAATGGGTGAGTTATTACTGTGATTCAAACTCTAAGAAAAAAAATTCAAATGGTGATTGAATTATATACAAACATACAACAATTTTTTTTAACTTGATAGGTGTGATGTTTAGCCTTTGATTATAATCCAGTATAAGGGTTGTTAATCTAGGCACACTATGTTTTACAAGATAAAAGTGATTAACATCAAAGTTATATTGAGCTTAGCCAATAAAAATGGTCGATTGCATCAAGCAAACATTGAAACTTGAAAGAATGAAATCAATAAGGAGAGTCCCACAAATGTTGTTTAAATATAGAGGTAGAGAGACATTTGTTGTACCACCATAACTTTAACCTATCATTAAAAATATACACCTTTGAAACATGGAAATTTCTCACACCAATTCAAAATAAATTCCAAATTGCTCTCAGTTGCATTATTTGACAACCATTGATTAGTTTTAAGCTTAGTCAAAACTTCATACATCTAGACTAGAGGATTAGTGTTGAGTAAGTATATACTAAGAAGTGAAAACTTACTTATTACAGTTAACTCATTGAGTAAATCTATACAGAAAATGTTGAAACGGTTAAAGTTTAATTAGTGAGGATGATGGTATGTCACATGTGTTACACCATCCACCAAGGGATAAATCCCCAAATAATTGGTGAGGATGATGGTATGTGACGTGTTATGGCATCCATCAAGACATAAATATTATATCCTTGATCCACATGGCTCTTTAATGCTAATTAAAATAAACGATACATGGTGGACAAGTTTCATTGGTCCTAGAGGGAGGATGGTGAAGCAAAATATTGAAAGTTTAGAAGGGAAATCTAAGAATCAAAGAGTAGCTTTAGTTATAGCAGTTGTAGGGATTATAGGAAATAACTTGGTAGGAATATTTCCTTTGTCTTGATTTTACAATAATATTTATGCATATCTTGCACTTGATATTGATCTAATTTAACATTGTTTCTCATATATCTGTTATGCAAAAAGATTAGAGGCAGACATATGCATATATCTAAGAGTTAGCCTTTCTTTTTAATAAATTTTGTAGGCACCTAGAAACCTGCATGACTTTCAATATGTGCACATGTCCATGCAAATATATTAATGTTTTGCTTTGATGACTTAGTCATTTTTGCAAAGACCCAAGATGCTAGAAATCTCTAATGAAGCAAAATTAATTGTTTTGAAGGGTCCATTTTAGCACAGGCATGTATAGAACCAAAGCCTAATGTATGAACAAAAAAATATATTTTTCTAATTAACATTTCCCAAATCTCTTCAAGCATTGAAGGTCATTTTCAAAGCAATTTTGACAACATACTTTCATGTAAAAACAATATGAATATTTTTACTTACTACATGAAATTTCATAGAATTCCAAGTTAAAATCAATATATAGGACTTAGTCTAAACAATAGAAATGCTTTTCGAATTTGATAAAACCATAAATCACGTGTGAAGTGATCTTATTGAAGTAAGAAGGTGTAGATGATATTTTTTGATTGTGTAGCACCTTAACCTTATACACTTGGCAAACTCAGACCTTGGATGTTCCCCTTAGTTCTACATGTGCTTTGCTTTTGCAAGCCTTGCGACTACTTTATTTAATGCCCCTTGGCCTATCTCTTAGTATGACCAGCCTTATATTGATGACACAAACATCCCATCTTTCCTAGAATGCTTAAAATGTATTTATCTTATACATGTACAAGTTCTGAGCCTATGTTTGCTCTCCTTCTCCCTGGAAACTAATGTTTGAGATAGATAATAGCATAAACGGTATTGTCATGACTCAATGGAAGTGTTTGGTGCCTTGAAGTCATCTAATTTGAAAAGGAAATGTATCACAATGGTCAACCTAAGTGATTTTATGTGAGTTATCTCCTGATAAGAATGGTATCGACCCTCATTCATTCCTCGCCTAGTAATCAAACCAAAAGAGCACTCAAGAAGCACTCAAGTTACCAAAAACTTTCTTATTATGCCCTATTTTGTATCAGTCAAAGGAACAACCCAACTATATGTCTGAAGTACTAAATAAGAAGTCATAAGGCCATATTTTACAAGCTAGAAGCTACATCTTTTTTGTACTTGATTTACACACATTGCATGATTCCCACACAAGCCAACACATAGGAAAAAACTACATGAGTCTGAGCTAATATTGGCTATGTAGGTAGTGCCCTTTATCAATGGGGTTTTCATGGGTTAGCTCGACACCATGTGCACACTAACCCATTTTCCCCAAGGTCACATTGAAGATGGAAAGCTAGGGTTTTTCCTTTTCACCAGGAGCGATAATCCATGACCTAGATTTGAATGCACCAGAGTGAAGGCAAAGCCAAATTTAGAAGCATCCAAGTGGCCACATCTTATTTGAATAGATATTGTGTACAATACACTAGCATAAAACTTAGAAACTAGCATTATCACAACTGTCCCAAGATGATACAAGTGTCTAGAGAGCCAAAGACACCATATCCATAATTTGACAATTGTTTTAGAACTATCTTCCTGCCTACTTTTTGCTTGTATCAGATCCAAACCTTCATTAGAATCAAAATTAGCTAAGTACTTTTTTAATGTCATTTTTATATCTAGCATAGTTTTACTTTACATTAATAGCCTATCTTAGTTTTATAAATTTAGCATATGGTACATCTAAGTTTAGCATATTAATTAGCCTGCTATAGATTTGATATTCACCCGTGTGCCCTATCTTTTTTATATCCTTAACCCTATAAACCCAAGTAGGATTCCTTAATCTAAATTATGGTTAAACATTTGGTGAACCTGATCCTTGTGAATGTAAATTTTTATGATTCCTAGGGTTTTAAATCAGTTAGGGTCTTATATTTCTATACTTTTTCATTTTTTATTAGTATTATTTTGCATACAACCTAGGCATAGCTCTAGATTGGAGGGGGTATGTCTATTGAATAGGTTGAGATTCCCTGCAACCCATCCAAGATGTCTCAAACCAATGAGGGATCTCATACCTTGGATCATGATGATATCCATGTTGACAACGAAAAAAATCCTAATAAGGTTATCATAGAAGAAGATTCTTATAATAAAATTTTTGAAACAAATGAGAATGACCAAGTGCATGTAATTACAATGTTTCATGAGAGCATTCGATAAAATCTTGAATATTTTCATAAAATATTAAAAACTGTACTTGAATCTAAAAATGCAAAAACTTTAATGGATACATCCCTTCCCTTGAACACATTACAACTCAATACATCTAATGGGGGAACGAATTACGTGTTTCAACCTTTGTTACCTAAAACTACTATTACTACTGAAAACATGTTTTTGTCCCCTTTGGTGGCTACTTAAAATGCCATTGGGCCTACAATTTAATCACTCCTTCAAGTAATAAATACATTATAGGATATGTTTATAAACATTAAACAAAAGGCTTCATAGTCCTCACATGCTATAGATTCACAAGATGTGTTACATACCCCTCTTACACTTGAGATCACTTTGCACCCTTTGCCAACTAGATTTGTTGCACCTAAGTTCACATTTTATGATGGCAAGGGTGATCTTGAACAACATCTTCAAACCTTCTATGCGGGATGCCTTGATTATGCTTTAAATGATAAACTTTTGACCAAATTATTTCCAAGAAGCCTCAAGGACTATGCTTTGAGGTGGTTTTATGACTTACCTCTCTAATCCATGAAAGAATTCAAACCTCTTGTAGATAAATTTTTGGCACACTTTTCTATTAACATTATCAAAAAGTTTTCCTATGCTCAAATTGAAAAGATCAAACAAGGAACCAATGAACCAGTCAATGAATATGTCTTGAGATATAAGACAATGCTAGCCAAAATGACCAATCCTATGGTAGATAAAGAGTTATAAGACATATTCAAGCAATGTTTACTTTCTCCTTTACATGAGTCCATTGTTTTAAAGAAGTTTCAATATTTCAATGACTTATGCCATGTTGTACAAGACTGTGAAGTGAAGCTTATGTCATTGAATAATCTCAAGTATGTATCAAACATACTAGTTGCATCTACATCTACTAAGAAATTTACAATCAAACCAAGTTATAAAGTAAAACCTCCTAAGCCTCAAAAGGTAACAACCACCACAGTTAACATAGTCGCACAACAACCTAATTGACTTATCCTATCTAATGCACCAAGGAGACAATTTACACATTTACCTAAGCCTCCTTCTTCATTACTCCCATGGTTGCTAGAGTGTCATCTTATATCTCTTTCTCCTCCTCCTAAAGTTGATGTAAATATAAAACTACCTAAAGGATATGATGTAAATGTTTATTGTGGATATCACCAAAGCCTTGTGTATTCTATGAATAAAATTTTTACCTTAAAGCATAAGATCCAAGACCTCATCGATGATAAATAAATTACATTTGACGATCCTCTAAATGAATCAAGTTCACAATCAGGTGATCACCATAAATAGAAAATATTTAAATATCTTTTACAAGACCATTCCAATAAGGAACCATAAGTTCAAATGACATATAATTCACATCCTTCTCCATCATATTATGGACACTAAATAAATGGGGTCATTGGTACTTACATGAGACATACACCTCCTATGGTTTATAAACATGTCATTTCCTTTAATGACAGTGAAATTAAGGATGATGAATATGATTTTAATTCTCTATTCATTCAAGCATACCTTGATAAATACCCCATATGAAGTGTTATGATTGATAATGGTGCAAGTGAAAATGTTTGCACCATGACATTAATTACACATTTGGGTTATACTCATCATGATTTATACCCCTCTACCAGATCAATTAGATAATTCTATGGGACTTCTCAGAAGTTTCTTGGTGAGATTGATCTACCTTTACAAGGCGGTCCTACACATGTGGTTAATACTTTCTCAGTTATACCTTATATAGGTGTCTTTGACATGTTATTGGGATGACCTTGGATACACACTCTTCAAGTAGTACCTTTTACATTGCATGGGTGTATTAAGTACATTCATGCCAATCAAGTAATTATAGTTTCCAATATTCCATACAAGCATCCTCTTGAATAAGAGAAATCCATACCCTAGAAGTTAATTATCAAATATGTCAAGGCTAATGCATTGCACAAGGGTAAACAATAAGCAATCCCATTTACTAGGCAGCCAGTACTTGAGATACCTTTATATTAGAGGAAAACAGTGGGTTCCATAAAATCCTCATCTTTTATGCACCATATTCAAATATCTAGAGCACCTAAACATGTTCATACTATTGTTATTCCAAAGAAAACACAAAGTACATAAAGATGGGTTTCAAAAACCCATATTCCTTTTATCGGTACTTCATGACCCCAGAGTCTTATTATACATACATCGAGCATCACAAATACTACAGTGACATATATTGCACCTATACATGATCCTTGGCAGTACCACTAGTTTCTTGCACCAAGTTCTGAGTGGGGAGATACCTATGATCACCCTTTGGATGAGTTCATAAGATGATCTTGTCTCTACAAAAATTCAAAAATCCAATTTTTTTTTCATCACCTACATGTTTTATTGGATCCTTGTCATTTATGTGTTAATTACATGTTGAGGACTAGCATGTCATTTACTCCTACATACACATACATAGGCATACACAAATACATGATACACTTATGGGTGTGGGGATTTCTTTCTACTCATGTCACCAGGACATTGGGGGCATCCATCTTCAATGATCTTGATACACACAAGTTATATGATTCAATGATTACATTACATTATCGTGTTTGAGCTTACATATGTACTTACACATGCCTTATCCATGGTTATATCTTACACATGGTACTTGATATGTTATGTACTTGACATTTTTTGCTAACACATTTAATCCATGGGCCACTATGACATGTTTTTTTTGGTTTCTTATGCTTTTCCTTTACCCACTTCCTTGAGTGTTTTGCCTTGCTATTGTATTACTTTTTAGAGCATTTGAATATGCTTTATTGTATGTGGCCCCTGTGCCTATGTTTTCTTTCTTAGACATTTGAATATGTCATTACATTCTTAGACATTTGAATGTGCCATTGCTTATTCTATAGACATTTGAATATGTAATTCCTTACTTTTGTGGACATTTGACTAAGTCTTGTCCATTCAATTTTGTAACATTTGAACATGCCCCTTGTTTTCAATCTCCTTGGACCATTTCTCTTTTACTTACTTTTGAGTGATCTTGAGTGATTCTAGGGTGGAGGATTTTCCATGGAATTTTTAATTCCATGGAATCCTCCAGAATAGAATATTCTAGAGGGAAAGGGCTAAAATGGAAAGATTTCTAGAATTTTTCCAATTCTAGAAATCTCTTCATAGGGTTTTTAGGGTTTTAGGAAAGGCTAGTGTAGGGTGGTTGGTGGTTAAGGATTTTCTTAAATTTAAACTTGGCTAGTGGGATTAGGGGGTAAGTTAGTAGATAATAGGTCTTGGTAGGGGTTTTAATGATGGGATTAGTTGGTTTTAGGCTAAAATAAAGGTCATATGAGATATAAGAATGGGTATGGGAATTAGGCCAAGGGTTAGTGTAACTAGAAAATAGGATAATAAGGCTAAATTAGTGAGAATTGGTTTAATTAGTGGGGTGAGCACATTTTTCTGCATACATTTTACCCCTCTTTGAAAGGGTGTTGCAAGTAGATGAAGTAACAATCTTTCAAAGAAAAACCATAACATGGATAATTGCCAATTGTGAGCATGATGCTAATGTGGTGCCCCTTGAGGGAGCATACAGGGAGACAATCTGACCCAGATGGTGACTTGATTAAAACATTTCAAGGTGGGAAAATGATGATATTGATTGGGAACAGGATACCCTTTAGTGGATCACATAGATGCCCTGAATTGGGATAAGCAAGTGGCTACTGTGATGGGTCTAGATAGTAAACAATTTGTCTAGAAAATGATTTCATGATGAAAGAGATGGTTTGATTAAAATTTGAGCTAATGATGGGTCTAAAAGCAAGGACACATGCTCCAGAAGGCTCAAAAAGAGAGAATAGGGGTTGTAAGTGACAAGGGATAATAATGAGCCACTTATACTAAAATTTAGGATTTTTAAAAAGGAAATCCACTTTTGGGATAGGGATAAAATGATGTTCAAAATGTTGATAGTGATGTGTTTGGGTTTTGGAAAGGGGCCTGATTTGGTATGGGAAAAGATTTTTTTGAATGGGGATGGATATGCCATGCCGTTGGGATGTTAGTAGGGATGGTGGTAAACGGTGGAAGGGATGGAATTAGTTTTGGAGAGAAAAATAGAGAGGGGGTAGGGGGGTTGATATAGGATAGGGAGGTTATTGGGAAGCTCATTTACACACTTTACTATTCAGAGATCCAGAGCTCAAGCGAGAACCATGGATATAATTCCTTGAGCTTCACACCATAGGGAGCCAGAGGTGGGACCACCGATAAGTAGTAATCCCCTCTTCTGTATTTTATGGTTTTTTTAGATTTTTAGAGGAATTTTTTGGCTTCACTTAAGAATAAAAATTTGTGGGTTACCACAGGTTTTCACTCCCACAACTATGGATTTTTCCCATAGTCACAGGGTTATCGATGTAAGTGGTGGGAATGTCGAAATAGTGGCAGGGTCATTAGGGTAAATAGTAGGATTACAATCCTACTAGTGGGTAATAGTAGGATTGTAATCTTATTAATTAGTAGTCATGGGATTGCAAACCCATGAATGATAAATCACAAGATTGCAACCCCATGAGTAGGGAATCATAGGATTACAATCCTATGGGTAAAGAGTGATAGGATTGCGATCTCGCTACTGCTAATGGCAGGATTGTAATATCATGACTGGGAAGTAATGGGATTGTGTAAATATTAACAATATTGGGAGAGGGGTTTAGATGGCTAAGGCTAGGGTTAAGAAGGGGAAAATTAGCTACGAGGTAGGCTAAGGGAGGTAGTTAGTTAGGTATTGGAAGGGCTTAGGACTTATGATGTGAGATAGGGTCATGGGTTTTTAGGGTAATTAGTAAGGGAAGGTAAGATATTACGATGGGTGGGATTAAGTGATAGGGTATGGGTGAAGATCAGGTAAGTAGATGATGGAGATGATAGAGATGATGATAGATTGTGTGTTATTAGTGTGGTCTAAGAGCATTTGGGGATATTGGTATCATAGTCTCATCATCCAAAGATTCTACATGAGATGCATCAAGTGACATCGAAGGAGTATGGTGTCTTGGAGCTGGTTGGTTTACATAATGTGGTGATGATGCCATCGATTAGGATAGACCAGGCCCTGATCACAATGTTGGTAGAGAGGTGGCATTCTGAGACTAGTTCTTTTCATTTTATGACAAGTGAGATGATAGTCACCCTTGAGGATGTATATAAGATTTTCCATCTACCTATGACTAGTGCGAGGATCTACTAGAGGTCTCATACACTGATGTAGACATTACAAAAACTAGGTGATAGCTTACAAATTGGTGTTCATGATGGATCTATTTATCTGGACTGATGCTGATAGGAGGGTACTTTGGATGGACTAACTTTAGTAGTGATGGCACTTGTGTCTGGCATCGTATTGCTAGACAAGAGTGGGAGATGGTTTCACCTGAGGTTGGGGGATGTTATGGATGATATGATACATGACCATAGGGTATTTGCATGAGGCCTAGTTATGTTGGTGTACTTATATAGAGAGCTATATTTGGCCACATACAGGGGAGTATAAAGTTCTGGACCATCTTTGATATTGTAGATATGGAGCTAGGAACATATCATTATCCATTGACCATTAAGAACATTAGCAGGTTTGGAGCCAGAGTAGCCCATGTTTTTAAGATGGCATGTGGTAGTGGGAGTATTGCTTGGTCACGCAAGAGATATGATGTATTATAGAGAGGCCTTTGACATGTTGTACCTAGACCATATTACATGGATTCCATACAGGGGGATAGCCTTTAGATGGGGGATGAGGCATGCACTCAGTTCATGCTGACTCTATGTTATATTATCAGCAGGTGAGACTATATTATAGAGAGATATAAGCCTGACCATGTACAGTGGTAGTTCAAATTGATCCAGGACATACCTCCACCTGAGCACATTTTTGCACAGAGTGAGTGAGACCTTACTAGGGGAGGCCAGTGGAGAGACTAGATGTTGTGTTTGATTATGATTGGGTAGCTCCATGATAGTGGGATTTTACTATAATGATATTGGATCTAGGAATGACTATAGCTTACTTGGCATGGTGGCAGACACGAGCACCTAGGTAGTTGACTCAATTGCACATGGAGATGAGAGGAGCAGTAAGATGAGTACTAGTAGTGTGAGCATAGATCCATCAATGGGTTCATCAGTAGAAATAGGTTCTTATACATGAGGTAGTGGATGGAGGAGGAGGAGGTGATGATGTGATGGATATAGATGATGGAGCTTATAGATAGGGATAGGATCAGGGGTAGGCAAGGGTATAGGCAACTCTATAGGTTATTATCTCACAGGTACTAGTGCAACTATTTGGGGGAGTAGACCCATTATGTCCCCCTAGATCTACACAAGATGAGGCTTTGGTGACCAGATTTCAATCAGAGATTCAGGCACATATTAGAGAGAATAGGGGCATTACTTGAGAGACAAATCAACTTCATGCTTGATTATAGGCCATGCAGAATCATGAGGATGGGTGGGTGACTTAGGCATGGGGAGAGGTCTTAGTTTTATATGCCTACATTATCTAGAGAGATGAGGAGCTAGCTCAGTTACAAGGATAGGTAGTGGCACTCCAAGTATAATTACAGTAGATGGATGCCCAGATTGCTAGTCTGTAGGCCTAGATGAGTCAAAGGGATACCTAGCTTGAGTAGGCATAGACATAGATATGAATTATATAGGGCTAGGTGGATAGGATTCTAGGATAGATGGCATAGTTATAAGCACATATCTAGGAGTTATAGAGCCATCTAGCAATAAGTAAGAGGGCCTAGGATGTTGGCGATGAGGGTTTACAAGGGTAAGGCATGATGGGGATGATAAGTTAGATCATGCTACTCACTTGAGAGGCCCAATATTATAAGACTTTGTATGAGGGTATCATACCTATCAAGAGACAAATAAGATTTTTCTGAGCAAGTCAGTCCTTTATGAGGTAGCCGTCGAGGAGTAGAGGGTCACAGGCACCACCGTCACCATGGCCGTGATGACATTTTTGAGATTTCATTTATTTATACAAGGGATTATTTTGTATAGCTCATTCTTTCCCCATGGGCTTCATATAAACTGTATATATGTTTTTGGCATTGATCCCATATAGACATTTGTATTATATTCACTTGATGATATATATATATATATATATATATATATATATATATATGATGATGATGATGATTCATTTTTGTAGATTTTTGTGTTATGTGTTATTATGCTTTATGGACATGCGTTATGGTTATGATGGCTTACATGACGATGTTTATGATTTATAGATAGGTGTTATGGTTATGACGGTGTATCTGAAGGTGTTTATGATTTATGTTGAGATGATATGATAGATTTTAGTGTGCATATGTTCATGTGATGATTAGATCTATAAATGAGATGTATATGTTTGATGGATGTATGGTGATGCCATATCGATATTTTATATTGCTTTATGTTGTTTATTAGATGGAGGATGCCTAAATATTGAGATGTGATTAATTATTTATGTCTAGATGTTCATGTGAGATATTATTATTATGTACATGTTTGATGATGAAAGATGACTCAATCCCTTGTTTAGTTCAGTGATTTACCCCTACTTGGATGCTCCTGCACCATGGAGGTAGAGGATGGGTAGGGTAGATGTTTTAGGTAGTGGGTTGGTTAGGGATGGGACTTACCTCTTTAGGATTATTGTCAAGCTAGGAATGTATGCAATCCTGTTTAATGTTGCATCTTCATGAGATATGCCAATGGTCATAAAAGGACCTTGGCATTTTGGCAAAGATGTGTGAGGGGAACTCTGTTTAAAAGGAATCATCCCTTTGAAGATGAACTTAAATGGTCATCCAAGCCATCCTCATTCCCATAAGAAAAAGACACACATATATACATATATATGCAAACTAAAAACACTTCACTTTATACATGCACATACAACACTCACACATGCATAAACATTCACATTTTCCTAAAATAATTATGAAGAAGAGGATGATGAATAGATGGACTCGAGACATGATGGACAAATATGGAGATAATGAAGAGAGAGTGGCTGAGCTATTGTTGGGCATGAAAATGTAACCAAGTGTTGCCTACATAGTCTAGAAAAATATCAGGCCAATGTAGTTCTGGCTAAGAGATGGGAGATGATGGATCGATAGGTGAGGATAACAAGTTACAATGATGTGGTGATAAATGATGGCCTAGGATGAAAGGATGAGGTGAAGGTGATATAAAAACTATATATAGGCTATATACGATTCTCGAGCATTCTAGTTGATGACAAAACTCGAATCATAGGTCACAACAATAGAGGTCAGGACAATCTTGTTAGGAATTAGAATCATAGTGACCCCTTCTTAGGATAACCTTCCATAATGATAGTGGGAATAGATGGGTAGAATGATAGTCATTGATGGCAAAGGTGCATTATGATTGAGCTGAGGCTAAAAGGAGACATGTCTATCATAAAGATATTGTCAAAGGGAGTGGATAGGGATTATGAGTGATGATGGGACTTGGGAATATAGATATCATCACCCAGGATAGATAGATGACTTAAGAGGGTCCCTTTAAAAAATGTTCCATGAGTAACCTTTTTCATCTTTGTCATTAAAGAGCTAATCTTTGATGAGAATTGCCACTTGTTGAGACCAAGGCCAGGTTATCCTTACCATGGTGTCAGGAACCAATTTTCACCATGGTACTTGCCCAAGGTGCCAACAAGTTGGTTTTCACCATTAGATGGATTTTTTTTACATACTGATTGTGGATGACTGGATGGAGATAGGGATGGGTGGTCTTATAGATGGAGGATGCTGAGACTAGGCATAAAATCGCTTGATGTGCATGATGTTCATGGGATCGTCTAATTATTCTCCTTCAAGCGTGGCCAACTTGTACATTATTGAGCTGAAATTAGCAACAATAATATATAGGGGCCTAGCCAATTTGCTTCAAACTTTCCCTTCTTGTCTCTTTCTACATTAATATTTTTATGATTTTCTTTGAGAACCAGGTCGCCTACTTTGAATTCTCGAGCCTAAATCTTTTTACGATACTAGATTTTGAGTTTATTTTGATATGCCTGAAGGTGATTCAGGGGTTGTTGCCTTTTTTCATCTAGGAGTTACAATTATTATAGGTACTCTTATTGGTGATTATGATCAATGATTATGCCATGTAGCGAGAGATGAAAGGAAGGGAGTTCTACTTCCACAGGTAATATAGATTTAGTTCCATATACCAAGGCATAGGGGGTGGTCCCTGTAGGTGTGTAGACATTGGTATGATAAGACCATAGAGTTGGATATAGATGAGTATGCCAATTATTCCCAGCTTGGTTGATAGTTTTCTTCATAATTTTAATTTGAGTCTTGTTTGTTACTTCTGCTTAACCATTATCTTGAGTATAGTATGGTGAAGAGAAATGCTACATAATATGGTACTTTTGACATAAGGCCTCAACATCTTAGTTCTTGAAATATTTGTCATTATCTGAGATGATATTAGTGGGGATACCAAAGCAAGAAATTATTTGATTAAGAATGAATTTTGATATTTAGAGGCCAGTTATGTAAGTTAGTGACATTGCCTCTACCTATTTAGTAAAATATCCTGTAGCCATTATAATAAACTTATGTCCATATGAGGAAGTAGGATTGATATTTCTAATCAGATCAAGGCCCCATATATGAAAAGGCCATGGAATCATGATAGGATGTATCTCCTACGCTAGTGCATGAATAAGATTCCCATGCTCTTGATAAGCCAGACACTTTCATATGTACTTGTAGGCATCTTGTTCAATGGTCAACCAATAGTACCCTATGCAGAGGAGATTCTTGGCTAGAGACATTCTACTGATATGCCCACCATAGATACCATCATGGACCTCCTTGACAGCTTGAGCAGCCTCATTCGATGTTAGACATCTTAACAGGGTTCCGTCATAACCTCTTTGATAGAGCATGTTGCCTAGGATGGTGTAATGGGTGGTTTGAAGGATGAAGGTTTTACGTTGATGGAAATTAAGGTTAGGGGAAATGATATTATCATTAAGGTACTGATAGATATCATGGTACTAGGGAAGACTAAGATTATCTATGACATAGATTTGGAGAGGAGATAATGACTGATGGGTCAGGGTGATTAATTGCTCGATCAAAAAATTACCTTCCAAGATATCTTCAAAAAGGTCAATAAGAGAGCCTAAGGTGGCTATGGATTTAGTTTCCTTATAATTTACACATGAAACTTGCTCAAATGTGATGGATTGAAAACTAGTTTTTAATTGATCTACCAATTGTTTATATGGGAGCAATTTCTCATCCTTAGTTTGGAACTCTTCATTCACTTGTTTGATAATTAATTGAGTGTCCAAATACCTATAAATGTTGGATGTTCTATTGGATAGCAAGATGGAGTCCTGCTATGAGGGATTTGTATTCTAAAATATTATTTGTATAGGGGAAGGCGAGATTAAATTCCTTAGGAATAAGATCACCTTGAGGGGTGACCAAAAGAATTCTTGCCTCTAACCCATGAGTAGTAAATGTAGCTTTCTACTTGTGAAGTATTCATGATGGACTCATCTAGGAATGGGGTGATAATGGGCTCAGTGAAATCCAACAGAGATTCTACTAGTTTATCTATGATGACCTATCCTTTGATAGCCTTTTGATGGACATATTCAATATCAAACTGACTAAGTAGCATGATCCATTTTGCTACTTGACCTATTAATGCTGACTTAGATAAGAGATATTTTAAGGGATCTAGCTTGGAAATTAACTATACTCAATTATTAAGCATATAATGCCATAGTTTTTGTTATGCGAAGACTACAACCAAACATGCCCACTCAATTGGTGTATAATTTAACTCATATGATATTAATGTATGACTGAGATATTAAATAGCCTACTATTTTCTTTTATCATTATGTTATGTTAATAAGGAACCAATGGTATATGGTGTAGCTAAGATATACAAGAGCAAAGGCTTTCCCAGAACTGGTGGAGATAAAATAGGTTGATTTTCTAAATACTATTTAAGATTTTAAAAAGCCTTTTGGCATTCTTCATTCCAATGAAAAACTATCCCTTTCTTGAACAAGTGAGTAAAGGGATGACATTTATCGATGAGCTGTGAAATAAATTACCTGATAGCCTGAAGCTTACCTTGAAGACTATGAAGTTACTTAAGCATTCAGGGATGTGGCATTTCAATTATGGCTTGGACCTTTATTGGATCCACCTCAATACCTCTTCCTGATATAATGAACCCTGGAAACTTTCCTAATATTATGCTGAAGAGACACTTTTTAGGGTTCAACCATACCTTATATTCTCATAGTCCTTCAAAAATTATGCAGAGGACTACAGGATGCTCAGATCGTAAACTAGACTTCCCTAGGATATCATCAACATAATCTTCCACTATATCATGCATCATGTCATGGAAGATGACAATCGTTTCCCATTGATAGGTTGCCTCTATATTTTTGAGGCCAAAAGGCTTGAATTGATAGTATAATGTGTCCCATGGGGTGATGAATGCTATTTTGTGCTGGTCCTCAGGAGTAATCTTGATTGATTGTATCCTAAGAAACCATCCATGAGGGACAACATCTCATATCTGGTTGTGGAATCTACAATCATATCAATATTTGGAAGTGTGAAATCATCTTTAAAGAATGCCTTATTGATGTCTCAAAAGTTAGTACATATCTAAATTCTACCTCGAGGTTTTGAGATAGGGAAAATATTGGATATGCAATCATAGTAGTCAATGGGGCGAATAAATCTTGCATTCAAGAATTTTTGTAATTCTTCCTTGACCAACTATGCCACCTTTGGATGTATCTTACGTAATTTTTTGTTGATGGGTTTGGCATTTGGGTTGACATCAAGGTGGTGGACTACTAATGAAGGATCCAAGCTTGACATATCTTCGTAGCTCCATGCAAAGACATCAATAAATTCTCTTAGTAATGCAATAAGAATTTCACGCTCTGAGTGAGTGAGAGATACCCCTAGTTACATGATCTTGGGTTTTTCTTCACTCATAATATTTATTTTTATTACATCCTCAATGAGTGAGGGATATTGATCTTGTAGATAAGGGGGGTACTTGATCTTTGGCCTGTCAAAGGCGACAATTCCTGGTAACTCGATATAAATGTCCAAATAGTCTTTTGATTGAGCAGGGTTGAATGATATTTCATATGGCTCTATGTAGAATTCTTGTTCTTATTTTGACCTTTCATCCTCATCTTAAACACTCAATGATTCTTATTCTTTGAATTATGTTGATTTACACAAATTGATAGAAAATCCTTTCTTATGATCTCTAGATGGTATAAAAGTTCTTACCCCCATATATTCAAGAATGGATTCATCATTCTGAAACATGTCAAAAGTAAGCTCTTGTTTGGCATCCTAGTCTACAATGGAAGGATAACAGAGGGAGATGTTGATGGTGGATATGGAGGTGTTAAGGAAAAGGCTAGTGGTAGCCAGATCTTTGAATCAACTACAAATAAAAGCTATCTCGATATCCTCATCAAGGAGAGTTTTCTCATTAGTCAAGATAGAATCCACAATGATATTGATTGGGTCATCATCATATGGTTTGTAGCCTAGGCCAAAGTTGAACAAATTTTCTTGGACACCAATGGGTTATAATCAACCCTGTTCTTGCTTTCTTAGTCCTTTTCCTTTATACTTCATATTCTCCATCAAACGGTGGACTTTGGTATAAATTTGCTCAGATGAGATGAATATTTCATCATTAATTAAGAGCTAAAAATCATCTTCATCTTCAATATATTCATCAGATAGAAATCCTACACTTTCAAAAGCTATAGGCCCAAATTGATACCTAATGGTTTGACGTCCTTCATATTAGGGGACTTGTAGCTTTGAGGAGACACTGGAAGATGGCCAATGAAAAGGGTCTTATACTCATACTCACCATAGCCTATGGATGTGATTTTCAATTTGGTAAGATTTGGTGTTTGGGTAGATGTGGATGCTAGTTGATCAGGAGAAATATATTTTATGACCGTAGGAATAAGGATAGAATTTTAAATGTCTTGAAATAATGATGGTGGGATGGATTCATTCATTTGATAGCTACGATGGTCAATAATTCTAGGAATGGTGACTTCTATTCTTGAAGGAGGGAATTTTAAACATTGATGAAGGGTAGATGGGATGTCTTACATTTCATGGATCCGGGGTCTCCTAAGAAACATATTATATGGTAGGTCCATGTTAACCACATATATCAAGGTTTGATGAACTATGTGTCCCACAGTGATAGGAAGGTAGATAAACCCAACTGATGGTCACTCGTTGTCATCATAAACCTTTATCATTATAAGAGTAGGCCCAAGTGATGATTTAAAATATCCTAGCTTTTTTAAGAAGTCCACATTGCACAAGTTGAGTGTTGATCCTCCATCTATAAGGACATGGGAGACACGATGATGAACAATGGAAACTTCAATGTATAGTGGATAATTATGGTGTGGGCTAGTCGGTGGTAAATCTCAAGCACTGAAAGTGAGTTGTTGAGAAGGGGAAGATGAGCTACTAATGCCTAAAATTGGCTTGTGTCTAGGTTTCTAGGCACCTTTAGGTCATTAAGTATTTGATTCAATATTTCCCTATGTAAAGTAGATGTTTTAAGGAGTTCCATAAGGGAAATTTGGGCAGGGGTCTTTTCTAGTTGTTGGATGATATCAAAAGATTTATTAGACCCATTTATAGATTTATTATAAGTATTCCCCCTTGGTGTAGTAGAGAAAGCAGAAGGTTGTTGGGATGATGCTGCCAAAATGATTATTTTATTATGTTAGGTAGTGATGGTACAATCGATTGTGGCTAGGTTAATTTTTAAAATATGGGATAAGGAGTCAACTTATTTGGGGATGTTATGGATTTTGATGGTGTTAATATAGTGATATGGGACACTATGGTAGTCAATTCAATTGGATGAGGATGCCTGACCCTAGTCTCATTGTGGTCTTTGATTCCTTTGCTCATTTTTGGGAAGTAGATCTTTATAGATACCCAGTTGTCCATTTTCTGATTGACTGGGGCTGAACTCTCCTTCCAACTCAATATCACCCCTTTCAATCAAATCTTATACATAGTGCTTTAGTTGTATACAATTCTCAGTATCATGTCCTTTCACCCTATGGTATTTTTATTATTCATCATCATGATACCAATCTGGTTTGGGTTGGTGATTATCCACAGGCCAAATTTCTGGCAAATTAATCATGTTAATAGCAACCAACTATTCTAACATAGTCTCCAATGGGATCCCCAATATTTTAAGAGGCCACTTGCCTATATGGGGGTCTTGGTTTGCCTCGAGGAGCCTTAATAAAAGAAGCATGAGGTTGTGGTGGATGCCCTTTTATTTGGATGTTTTGGATATGCTATACTTGAGTCTTGGAGTCTGTCACCCCATTTCCTACAATATTCTTGTTCTTATTGAAGACATTGGGTTTGTTTTAAAAGGAGTTTTTTGTATTTGGAGTGAGCTCATTATGAGAAAATAACTTTATAGTTCCTTTCTCTATGAGGGTCTTTTCAATTTGTGTGCCTTTTTCTATAATCTCATCAAATTTTTTTGTACACTATAATTTTAGTTGATATTTCAATTCTGTATTGAGGTTATCCACAAATATTTTGGCTAACTCCTTTTTGGGTACAATACACCTCAATCAACTTGCCAATGCTTGCCATCATTGTAGGAAATAAACAAGGCTTCCCCATTTATTTTCTTCATGTTATAGAGGTCAATAATGGATATGTCATGCTCTATATTGAAAGAGAAACGTCTAAGGAATTTCTTTGTTAATTCTTTAAAGCTTGAAATTGACCCCTTAGGAAGATGCATGAACCATTCTAATGCTGTTCCTATCAAAATTTTGAGGAAGATTTTTAATAATTAAGCATCTTCATATGCTACTTCATGGCAAGTGATATAAAACTCCTATACATGGTCCCTTGGATCCCCTTTTCCCCTATATTTCTCAAATTTTTTGTAGAATATTAACGTCCAAGGGTGATGAACAAAAATCCTCATATTTGTACTTGATGGCTTGGGACCGAGGATCCACCTGTTAGAGGGTTTCTTTCATCATCTTCTATTCTTGGGCAAAGGTAGGATCCCCAAGAGGATTGATGGCTTGATTATGGTTTCCTTATGAAGTGTGGGTATGATGGTTGGAATTATTGGTATTATGGTTAACATTATTGGGGTTTTGGACATTATGAGAGGTGTTGGTGTTATTGTGTTGCGAGGATGGTGGGCATTTATTATGAAGGAGGAGATTGATTTGTTGTGTAAGTTGTTCTATATGATCTTTAATGGTTGCCTATATCCTATTATCCTCAATACGATGGTTGACAAGGGGTGGTTGTTGGTCTCTTTCATCTAAAGATCCATGTTCCACTTCTTAATGAGCATTTGGTTTTGGGGATTCTGATGGGTGAATGATATTGTTTAGATGGGTGCGATCATAATTTGGTGGTAAGGTGCCCTCAATTTCTATACTTCAGGCCAACACTTCATCATAATTTTCATATAGGTATTGATTGATGAGATGATAAACACCATCATTATTGAGGAGATAAATTTCTCTCATTTTCTACTCAAGGTGTAGGGATGTCACTATGAAAGTCCTCATATTCCTTATTTGGGTCCATGATTTTCCCCCTAGTATTGTCATCTTGATTAGAGCTTTATCATAGGTAGAATTGAGCTCAAGTTTGGATAACCATGGTGAGACATTACGAGGATGAAATGTGATGAGGTATGATTGAGGGTGTTTTAAATATAAGCCTTGATTAAAAGATTAGACTACTAGTGGTCAATGGATAATATTGGTGGATAAGGTAACCATAAATTATTGAGAAACAAAGATCTTTTAAGAAATCAATCTAGTAAATACAAGAGAGGATGATGGGATCAAATAACTTTGTTAACTAGTAAATGGACAAGTTGATGGGTGTTAGGGGACAAAGATACTTGATAGGGATAAAGGATAGTGATGGGTGATAGATTGATACTTTATAAGGCTATGTTTGATAATAATTTCAAGTTGTGATAGGATGATTAATTATATGTGGTAAGTAAGTGACCTCCAATAGTTTGATATTTTGTCCTTAACTAATATTTAAAAGGGTGATGGGGAGAAGTGGATGGCAATGAAATGTGATGGAAAAAAGTATGGATAAGGGCTACTACTCAAGATAGATGAATGGGGGAGGTGATAAGATGATGGCTATGCACAATAAGGGATTGGAATGGGTGGTATGTGGATATGTGTGTACTTTATGGATGGACAATCTAATGAGGATGGGATGAAACAAAAGAGATGGATGTGATATATGGACAAATGGGAAGTGGATTTTAATTTATTGAAAATATGGTTTTGAATCCAATGGGTATGGATAGGGGATGAGTAATGGGAAAGGATGGTACTAAGTGGATGACAAATATAGAAGATGTGATTATGATATATAGACTATGGACTATATGAAAGTGTGATGATATAAGAATAAAATGAGAAAATATCTATATGAAAAGATGCGAGGATAGAAGGATAGGATAATGGAAGATGAACTATGGAAGGTGGACAATATTTACAAAAATGGGTTATGGGTTAATGAATAAAGGAGATAAGTTTTTATAGGTGATATGCAAATAGGGCTAGGTGTATGATGTGACAAAGTATGGTGACAATGATATGGATGAGGTGGGGATCTATCTATAAAGAGGAGACTTATAGTGGTGTAATGGATATGTGAGAGAAATTATAATGGACTAATGATGATGGGATAAGGATGAGTAGCCTAGGAAAAATGGGATATTATGATGGAAATAGATAGATTATGAAAACGAAGAAGTGATAAGGGTGCAAAAGATGAATCAACAAATGGGAGGTAGATATGGTGTGGAAGAGATGATGATTTAGTCTATATGAAGGATAATGATATGGGGTAAATATGATATGTAAGGATTAGCGGGTACAAAAAGATAGGTGGGGTTGGTGTTTATGTGATTGGATATACAAGAATATGGAGTAGATAAGGTGAAATTAGGATGAAATGGACAAGATGAGGACAAGATAAGATGGGTTATATGATTATCACAGCTATAGAACGAATGATATATGGATGGGTATGGGATGATTAATTCCAGGAGTAAGACAGATAAATGTGTAGGAACAACCAAGAAGTGGATAAGGTATATTATGGAGGCACATGGGAAAGTGTGTGGTGATGGTCAAAGAAAATATGGATGAAAGATAGGTTAAAATAATTACAAGAAGTTAGGATAAATAATGAATGATAGATGTGAAGGGTGGAATATATGGATATAAAAAATGTAAGGATGGATTGTGTGGAAATAGGATGATATAAGGATAATATGGATGGAGGGATGAATAATAGATGTGAGAAATGGACTATGAGGATAAAACAAGTGAGGGTATGAGATGATATAAGTATAATATGGGTGGATAAGTGGATGATTTGTGTAAAAGATGGATTATGGGGATAAAATAATTACAATAAGATGTGATGGAAGTTGGATACGATGTAAAGGGGGGTGTTCTAAACTATTCTACAAAAAATAGGAAAGATGATAATTATATGAGGCTATGGATGGAGGTAAATACTAGGTGGATATAGGTATGAGATGAAAATGTAAATGAAATAGATGATGAAGAGAATGGATAGAAAGTGGATAATCACTATATGTGGGATGCTATGAGATATAAATAATAATAGGTCAATATAAGGCAAATGGGTAAGGAATGTGTTATGAAGTGAATAAGATGTGGTCAAATATACAAGGATATGAAATGGAAGTGGATATTAAATACTATGGAATGGATATAGATGAGAGAATGCTTGTAAGATGATAAGGATTTAATTAAAATGTACAAGGACAGATGTATGAAGATGATGGTGCCAAGTCATATGGATCCTAAGAGGCGTGGGTAGGATAGGGAAGTGAACATGTTATGGATAGAAGAATATGGGGGAGTGAGATGGTTAAAAGGGATATGACAAGAAGTTGTGGGTGTAGACACAAGAAGCACTATGTGATTATGGGGGGGGGGAGGGAAATATGGTGGTCAAAAGATTGGTTCAAAATATACAAATTTTTAATGAAGAGGGATGATATGAGGATGAGCATGGAAAGTGATAGGAAATGAAAAGAATGTGGACCAAGGTAAACATTATGGGGTGAAAAAGAGAGATGATGTGATATGGATAGTCAAGATGGGATGATGATGGGATGAAGGAATGAGATGAAGAGATAATGATGGGATAATGGAGGTGATCCTATAGGTTTTCTAAGGTATGGAAAAAGTATGGATGTGGCCGATTCGGCTGTCAAACAAAATTTTACACCTCGTGGTCACTAGAATGTGCACCAAATTTCAAGCTCAAGAAAATATTATCAAAATGATAATAAAACTCAAAACTTGATGGCACCAATAGGAAAGGATAGAGAAGATACATTAGAACTAGTAGAACATTCTTACCACGCTCCTTACTTTCTCATGCCTCCATTTCAAGATTCAAATGCATGTGATTAGACTTAGATTGACAAAGTGATGCTTGATGTTTGATTTTGGATGATGGATTGGATGCTTGATTTAAGGAATTGCTATGAGACTTCTAGAATAATTTTGGCATGGTTTTGGTATGATCTTAATAGATGGTTGGAGAGTGGGGGGAGAGCTTAGTTAAATAGAGGAAGAGAGGGACGATCAAGGGCTCAAATTAAAACTTGGGCCTTTGAGATCTATGGTTGAGGAATTTCCATGGAATTTTTAATTCCATGGAAATATCTAGAATAGGAAAATTCTAGAGGAACTGGGCTAAATTGGAGAGATTTCTAGAATCCCCCAATTCTATAAATCTCCCCATAGGGTTTAGGGGTTTAAGGAAGGCTAGTATAGAGTGGTGGGTGGGTAGTTGGAATATTTTTGAATTTAAAATTGGTTAGTGGGGTTAGGGAGTAGGTTAGTAGGTAATGGGGTTTATTAAGGGCTAAATGAGGTTTAGGATTCCTAGGGTTGTAGGAATACGTAGGGGATAGGCTAGTAGGTGGTTAGGTGGGGTTATGGGAATTAAAAACTCCCATATAATAAATAAACAAGATTATATTAGGATAATAGGAGATTACGTCAAATTAATAAAGAGATGAGATGAATAAGGTTAGTGAATGTAGATTAATGGAAGGGGATATTAGATTAATGGAATAGTAATTGGATAAATTAGTGGGATAAAATAGGATAAGAAGAATTCGTGTCGACTAATAGAAATATTAATTGACTGTAATGAAGCGAGTAATTTTAGGTGCACACACATACTTATCTAAGATATTTTTGATTTCAATATTGGAGAAATTTCCATATATAGGTGCATCATGTACCCAGGGAAATGCAAATGTTCATTTCCTCTCTTTTGAAATTATGTTACAAAAAAATAATCCAAAAATTTTCCAAATAATTTCTCATTTTGTAACTATTATCCCACTAAATTGCACCCTTGAGGAGGTTGTTCAAGCCTTTTTCATTTAGGTGATAGCATGGAGTCACATCTAGGCCATGGGTGGCCTACTCAATGATTTGAATCTCTAGATAGAGCTATCTCCCTTTATGCTTCACCTTGAAATTGCTACTAAACATATTACTTGTTGGGAAAAGGGAGAGAAATGACTGAAAACAAGTAAATGGGAGGTGATGCACCAAACTTAACACTTTCCACTTGCTTATATTATACTAATAACATGAGAAAGGACTTAAATATATTGCACTAATTTAACATGAGTCTCCAAGCATTAGTATTTCACTATAATGGTGAAGATCAAGACAATAATCAAGAGGGGATGATCAAGAGGTCTCATAGAAGACACTAATGAAACAATCTTCACACTTAGCCAATGTAAGACCATGTACCACACTCTATATGACCTGCTAATATGGATAACAATCTACAAGTAGGTAGTGAGATAAGACAAATGAAGAAAATATATGCCACTACTACTAACATTCATCAACTAACCATGAAGCTTACACTAATTATAACATTAAGAAGGCTAGAAATCAACTTGTATTCATCCCAGAGGCAAAGTAAAAGTGCTATTTGAGTATGGATTTTGCATACTCAGGTTGAGGATCCATTACAAGCCTTTCAAGACCATATATATAGGATAATTAAGAGATAAGAGAGATAAGTACGTTGAGAGAGCCCATGACAAGTGTCATCCTTCACAAGTCGGTTACCATGCCAAGTATAAGAGGCTAATAATAGTCTAGTCGTCATATTAAACATGTGTTATTTGATGAGATGATGATCTTAATAGTAGTGTAGGAGATTCTTGTTTTCACTTGATAACTCATCACTCTTTTCATGAACTGACCCCCTTCTTGTTGAGAAGTGACAAGTTACATTCTTGATCATATAATTGACCTTGAGTTGCCATTTGTTCTATTTGACACTTTGAAAATGTTGATAAATTTCCATACTAATGTTTTAATGGGTAATCATGTTCTTTTAGGTGTATTAAAACCCTTCATATTCACTACACCTCTCCCTCAAGGATATTCAATGACATATTGAAGGATCATGCGTAATTGTTAGTGTATTAGGCACTTGAAGACTGCATTTGATCATTAAGATGAATTTTTCACCACTTTTAAAGCTTTCTAGGGATGGTATGAGGTGATTATAAGGATACCTTGAAGTTTTTCATACCCAAAATTACCTTGAAGAGATCTGCAACCAGTCCTCTATGCAAGTAAGAAGACACACTCTTCTTTAAGTCTAGTTTTCTTGCTTGAAAATCTCTTCCACTCCACATGTGACACTAAATGGATCATTTAGATGCCCATAGGATCCTCAAATGACATCAGGGTAATTTCATGACCATTCATTCCAATTAAAATCACTTAGAATGTAAAACTCAGACATTGGGCTCCTAGAAGGGTTTTAGGAGGGTTTTAGAGTGCTTATCTTGTTAATGATTTTTAAAAAACTTAAGGCCCTAAAATTATTAACTAATGCCACTAATTTGGAGCAGGGGGAACTCATTAACACATCTAATATTCATTTGAAACCATGCATTTTATCGTTCAAGTTTTGAGACAAAAATTATGTCTTCTTGAGTTCTTCACAAGGTGACAAGAGGGTTTTGAGTGGTCTCCATTCTTAGTGATTGTTCATACCATACAAGTTCCCTAGGAAACAACCAATGCCTTAAAATTCGAGTGTCAACATCTCAAATCTCCATTCCTAACCATGCATCTTCTCAGTGTAGTTTCAAATAAATTTTAAACCTTCTCGAATTGATAGACCTATGTGTGGAGATCGAGAAAAGGTTTTTAAGGCCTATAAGCCTTCAAATTCCTTTTTATTGGTTAAAATTTTATTCAATAAGTTTAATAGTACCCATATAAGGCTTGAAGACACTCATAAATATTTCTTGAGGCTTCATATTTTTTAAATATAACTTTTCTACCTATAGGTGTCTGAGTGGGGTTTAGGCTTGTTTGGGTCTTTTAGTCCTTTCCATTATATATCACCCTTGTTTAGATCATTTGTTACTCTAATACACTGTATAGGTTTTCAAGTGGTTTATAATCCCTTTCAAATTTTTATGAGTCAACTACTTCCATAGGGAACTCTAGACACTCCATTTCATGCAAGGTTTTCATCTTTTGATTAAGAATGTGGACCTATAGGTCTATAAACCTAAATATCTTCATTCACCTTTATTTAGATCATTTACAACATGCCTCTGAATCTTCAATGCACTAAAATCATTTCATCTTTCCCTGTGAACTATTAGAAAGGTTGAGACTCTCTTCAAAACATCTAAAATATCTTCAATCACCTAGTCTTACCCATACAATTATGTTTGGTCTTTCTTTGGGCCAGATACTCTACGAAGGCATGAGGATGGATCATCTTGAATAGTATTTTTTTCTTAAAAATGAAACTAGTCAAGGTGGATATTCTCATGGTTCATCAATCCTTTTACTAATTTCTAACCTAATGATCAAACCAAAAGATCACCTTTTCCTCATATAGTATATGCATGCCTACAAGTTTTTGAGTTAGGCCTAATACCTACTTCTCCTGTCATATGATGAAATCTCCCAATATTCCATGTCTTTTGATGATCCTTGAGGGCAAGATGAAACTTGTTTCACTTGTTTGAAGTCCCTTTTTCAATGAAAACTTTGTGAAAGAACCCAATATTGATGATCTTGAAATTAACACCTACATGATTATACTTCTTACATTTAAGGCTTAAACATTGAATTAGCATAATAAAACTACTTTGGAGGTAATAGAAAACTTAAGAGGAGATAGAAAGGGGTATAAAAGGTTGAATACTATCACTTGAATATTTTCAATGCATTCAAACCATTTTTTTCCTCTTAATGACCTCAAGAAGGTTTGTTCTTGCTTTTTATTTGTAAAAATCTACTGAGTGTATGATCATAGCTCATTCTTCACCATTTTGGCCTATTTGATACTTGGATAAGACTTGAAGAAATTGGGTGAAGTTGTTAGGGTTAAGAGAGACATTTTATACCATTTTTACTAGCATTTACATGATTGAAAGCACTTCAACCTCTCCTCACCCTTGGATGTCACACTAAAATAGTGAAAAGGTGCATTTCTCTTATCAAGACAAACATGTGATTTGTTCATCTACTTTGACTCAGTGCTATGGAGGCTCTTAGGTGTTGGACGCTCAAATAGGAAGCATTTATAAAATTACATATTGAACAAAGCTTTTTGATATAAGTCTGATAAAGTATTATATCAAGTTAATTATTTACAAACACATGAAAGCTTATAAAGCTTCACAGGAGAAAACTAATTTTCCTATGTAACCAACTTTATTTACTAAAAAATTAAACTAACTAAAATATTAAAATAACTTTGGATCATTTAAAATAATACAACAAACTCCTCTTTGATCCAAATGGGTATAACAAATGAATTAACTGGAGTAATAACTCTGAAGTCATCAAAGGATCTTTATTATAACTACAAGTGGTATATTTTACATCCTGACACTAACCAAAAACTAATGCCACTTCTTAAAGAAGCCCACCCCTATTAGTTTGGAAAAAAATGGTTGATGAGCATGATCAAATCCTACTAATCCTTAGTGATCATCATACCATACTTAGTAGAACATGAATGAGTCCTATCTAACTACATCAACCCAAATAAGGTCCCACAAAGAAACCCATCTAAGCGATAAACTCATACTATGTATGGTACATCTTCCTAATGTCCAACAAAATCTGATGACCTTTGCTTAACACTAAAGGTGTTAGTAACCCCTATTAACTCTTAATTTCACCTATGACTAATTGAAGTCCAACCAATGCCTAAATATTTTCCCCTTATCAGGTGAGAGGTGAGAAGCTGTGTATCAAGAGAAATAAAAACAACTAACTCTATCCACTCCATGCCATGAATATCAATTATAGAAAGCCAAAAAAGGAACTAAAAGTAAGAACACAAGTTAAAATTTACCATTTAATCATTGAACCCAAACTCTGAGTGAATAGTTAACTTGAGAATATAATTGTCCTCTAGCCTCCAATGGATCCTTTAACCTTTATTTTGACACTTACACTTTGTAAATTATAGGGATCCTAATGGACCTATAAAGGATGAGATGTTTGCTGACAACTCAAGCATAAGGTGGCATTGTGAATATTGTCATTTGGAAGGTGTCAACTTCCATTAATAATGCAGCTTTATACATCAGCGAATACATTTGGAATAAAAATCATATATGGAAGTTTCAAAACACAAAATAGACCATTCTTTGGTGTCTAAAATATCTAAAAACATATGGTTTGACTAGTTACACAACCACCTTTTCATAAAAAAGTGACTTTGACTGGTCGAAAGAAGTATCACAATACAATGCTCTCAATATCGGATGTGATCAAAAAAATAACTAACTTTGAAGGTTTTGAACTCTTAACCTTTAATATTACAAAGAGACTAACAAAATCAATCTATCCACCTCCCATTTTACCAATTTAACAATATGTGGGAAAAATATTACACATATCCTTGGTTTTCTAGATGGAAAAATAAAAAAATTATATGCTCCGTAATATTTTATAAACTATTTCACAACATGTAAAAACAATTCAATCTTTTCATGATAATCTATTTGAAATATTGGGCACTAGATTTTCATTTGGTGGATCCCACAAGGGAAAGATTGAAAAATAAAATCAAACAAATTACTGCATCATATAACTACACTGTGTAGTTCTATATTCTTTCAAAGAAAATTTGAATTTTATTTTCAAGTTTTTTTATGGATTTGCATTGAAAAATTATCCAAATTGCCTCATATCATAACATCTACTGCTACTTTGATAATATGACCTCTTAAGCGTCATACATAGACATGTATGTAATCAAAATAAATCATTAAAAAAAATACTACACAAAACAAATGCCAACTTGGATTGTCGTACCACACCATCCATATAATTGCTTTAAAAAACTTTTGTTTGCCAATTTGCTACAATTTTTATGAATAGAATTATTCAAGATATACTTTCAAACCTTTTTCATTTCGTCGAATTTTAGAATGGATGATTATTTACCCTTTATGCCTATAATCTTGATTATTTCTTTGATTATCCTGATTGGCATTGCAGCAGATGGTGTTGAATTACCACTACCAGATATGCTTGATAATTAGACACATTTGTTGGTAATGGATTACTCATTTATCAATATGAATCCGCCTCCTACATAGGATACTAGTCAAGTACCTTATCTGAAGGAAATTAACTTCTATAATTTTTTTGATGAAATGCATCTAAAAATGATGGCCATTATCATTGTAGCTAGAAGGGTCCATTATGGCTACGCTATATGCCCATTAGGTGGCAGAACATTTGAAGAAAAGTGTCTAAAATTGTTTAGATAAGTATATAAGTCATTCTTCAATCTCCCTGCAGGGTTTATCCTTTTCAAATGTCTTATATCCTCATACCAAGATTTGATACCACTATTGGCTTCTCAAATAGGAAGAAATTAGAAAATTACATATTGAAGAAAGCTTTTTGATAGAAATATGATAAAGTATTATATCTAGTTAATTATTTACAAACACATGAAATCTTATAAAGCTTCATGGGTGGTTTATGAGAGAAAACTATTTTTCCCATGTAACCAACTTTATTTACTAACAATTTAAACTAACTAAAATATTAAAATAACTTTAGATAATTTTAAATAATCTAACATTAGGTGATCTGAGATCACTCTCCCACCATCAACTTGTCTCCATCAACCTTGAAAAATAAGCCCAAATATAAAACCCAGCTTATGAGGGTTTGCAAGGGTTTTTAGCACTTATTTTCTTAATGATGATTATTAGAGAATAAGTCCTATAACCTTAAAAAAATACATGAAATATTAAGGTCATAAGGGCCCTTATCTACCCACAAGAAAGTTTGACCCAACTCTCTCTCCTCTACATACCATCCTCAAACCAGTTGACCTTCTTGAGGCTATCAAGAAACTGATGAAGGAGTTAAGAAGGTTTTATACCTATTTGGACCCATAACACCATATTAAGCATGGATTTGGCTTTGGGAAGGTTGGAAGGTTCACTACACATGCTTCACCACCTGGTTCCATTATTCATTGGTTGGAGATGCTCTGATCATGCATGAAAACTTGCAAAAACTCCTTAAAATGTCTTCTTCATATAATAGAGGTTGATCATTTGGATGAATTCCTTGTTATATCCCTATATGAGATGCTCATGGAGTTTCCCCTCTCATGACCAAATCAAATGTAACGTACAAAACTCCCTCCACCTACCTTTTCTCTTGCTATACTTATGTTTAGATGTTAAGACAATAAACAAGAAGGTTTCAGATGAGATTGTATGTTAGAAATGGTGTTTTGTCATCTTTTGGGGATTGTACAGACATGATGAAGGTGTGGTATAATTTCCAATGAATGCCAAAAGGCCTTAGAAGACTTATTGATCTCTAGGATAACTTTAAGCATGTGGGCTTGACACTTAAGATGTATATACAAACACAAGAAAAATATGACAATTACCTTAACTTTTCAAAAAGTACCTTAAACCATGTTAGTCACCTTATAAAGGATCAAACCATGAGTATTGATTAATCACTTGAGGACTATGACTTCACATTTTGACTATACCACCTTATAAGACCTTGATCACTATTAGGAACAACACGACTCTTCACCATGACAATACAATCTATAAATAAGACAAGAACCTTAAAGGGCTATCACAAAGTCAAACAAGTCTAGATATCAAGTTTTGAATGCTACTCACCTATGGTAGCCAATTTTCTTTAACATCTCTGATGATCTCTTGGGATTGCATGCTTTCTATGTACCTACACTAGTAGCCTTCTTGAATACATTGGGATATGGGGTCACCTTAAGTTAACACAAACATGAATTATACCTTGAAAGTTGACTACAACCTCTTAAAAAGGATGAAATAACTGACTGCCTTACCAAACACAACAAACAAGAAATAAACAAAACACTAAGACAACATTATGCTAAGAATCACTTAGGGAAAACAAACAAAATAAACAACTATATACAACTAATCTTTAAGGTTTGATCCACCGGGATAAAAAGGGAAGCTTCTTAGATCTTCTTCATGGGGTGAACAAGAGTAATAGACTAGTTGTTGTTTTGACCTTGTTATTTCTCTATTAACTCTCTTCTTGAGTGCCAATGTCTTTGGCTCAACCTTAAGTGAATTAAAAACAACAAACTTGTCCCCAATGTAAACAAAATCTTCTTGTAATTTAGAGTTTACATCTTGATTTTCTTTATCCATGAGAGAACTCTCCAATGTGACCATAACTACCACCTCAATCTTTGATGGATCATTAGGATCATGTTCTTCAAACTTGACAAACCCCTCATCAATGTTATTTCTAGGAGATGTATGCCTCTAATGAACTTCAACCTATTGAATGATATAAAGGTATGGTTTTCATGAGTTATCATGAACTTGTTCTTCTCTACCTTGAGCTTCTTTAGACTCACTAAGAGAGAAGGTGCTATCTTTTTCAACTTTTGTAAACTAGTCAAGAAGGTGATAACCAACTTTAAGAACATAAAACAAGTCTTCATCAAGTGAAGTGGCCTCTTGGGATGATATGTTTAGAAAACTACTCTCCTTAGCCTTTATCAAATTGTAGTCCCCTTTCAAGAGAACATATCCTAATTCTAAGACTATAAATAAGCCCTACAGGTATTCTTCACACATTGGTGACTCATTTGGGTCTTCTTTTGATTCTATGGAGGCTGGTATGGTGATGTTCTTGGAAAGAATAGAGGAGGAGTTAAATTCTGTAATTTGATCAACCTCTTAAGTGTCTTCTCTAACATTCACAACTACCTTATCAATATCTCCAAATGCAACTGCAGGTCTACTATCTAATCTTGAACAAAAATTCTCTAATTATTTCCAAAAGTCGACTTCCTCTTGATTACTTGAGAGAGAAAACACCTCATTTTTCAATTCAAATGATCTACTAGTGATTTCAGGTCTATCTTGATCTTCAAGTTCTTCACCAAGAGTAAAAAAACTCTTTCTATTCATTGGAATCCATCACAACCTAAGTTGAGACTTCATCTTGCTTCTTTACTCTATCATCCAATGCTACCCTACCAGGATCTTCAATCTCTTCTATAAAAACATAGTACAACTACTGCCAAGCATTATAAATCTCACTAGGAGTCTCTATAGCTTTAGACATTAGTTCATTTGTTCTATTTCTAGGGCTATCCTCTAATGGAGCAACTATAACTTGATCACACATATATTCTTGAAGGATATTTTCTAGTGGTGTCATTGTAGCTAGCTCATCAAACTCTTCTTTATAACAAGAGGTGCAATCATAATATTCAACATAAAAAGGAAGCTTAAAGTAAAATTTTACCTCATCTTGATCATTTAAAACCTTTATTGTTACAACTACATGAACATCCTTATCATGGCCTTCTTGGAACGTAATTATATGACTTGAATTGGTAGAAACCTCATCACATGTTATAAAGACACACTGAACTTCTTCCTTCATGCTTTGACGATGCTCATTAGTCAAGACAACTACCTTAGCTTGAATTTCTTCTCTATTTTGTCCCAAATCTAATCCAATAGTAGAATGAGGGCTTCCAATGATGATTTCTTCATCATACTCGCAACACCTTCATCAAGCTTCTCAAGGACTGCCACCTCATCATTATCTCTTGATAAACTCTCTTTTTCAAATAGATGTTCTTCTTTTACCTTGTCTACAACAGGTTATTTCTCACCAAAGGAGGGGGTGGGTTGAAGTTTGATATGTTTTCCGTACAACTTGGGATTTTAGAAGTAGTAAGATCATTGAATGATTCTTCGAGAGGAGGAAAAAGAAGTTGTGTCAAGGATTCTTCATTCTTCTCCTTTCACTCCCTAATCACTCTATCAAACTTTGATGTGCCTTAAACTTCATGGATAGTTCCAACTGAATGGGTGGGTGAAGAAATTGATAGACTTTAAAACTCTCTTGGTTTGATCTCCATTATCTTCTCTTTTTTATGACTTTGGATAGGCATGAGAGAAGGCTCTTGAGGAAGGGATTGCATAGAGATAAGCCTTTTTTGATGGCATATTGCAAGTTAGAGCAGGTCATTTGAGGTAAGAAGAGGTACATAAGGCTAATCACATTAAATCTTTTGCCTTTTATAGTCCATTAACCACCTCTCATGGGCCATTAACTTATCCTCCATATACTTAATTAAACCTCTAATCTCTAACACGTCATTGATTGGTATATATTGATTTTCTCTCCTAAAAGCTACCCACTCATTCTTAGCCAACTCTAATAAGTCCCTCATACTCAAAATGAGGTATATAGTGACAATTTTACTAAGCCTCTCTTCTCTTTCAATCTATTTCAATATCCCATCATAGTCTAATAAAATTTGTTTGAGCCTTGATAAAATTGAGTAAAAGGAACATAACTTTGACAAGGTTGACTAGAGGGACAAGTAGGCTACCAAGGAGGTTGAGTTGGAGTGAGAGGGGAAATATAAGACTACTGAAAACCTTAGTAAGGTTGGTATGCTACTATTTTATGTCCACTTAGGGTGAAGCCATGAATGCCATCATTTTGATATGAAGAATATGAAGGCATAAAATATGTGTTTTGAAGAAATGAATGATGAGAATACATACCAATTTTTTGATTTATAGATACTTGGCCTGCTTAAACTAGATGTGGTTCATTTTGAGTCACCATTGATGCTTGTGTTCATACCTCCAAAGGCTAGTGTATTGAAGAACAACATAAAAAACTCTTCAATATATGAAATCCTTGGTCCCACTGGGTGTGTTAGAACTATTATTATGCTAAATTGCACCCTTGAGGAGGTTGTTCAATCCTTCCTCATTTAGGTGATAGCATGGAGACACCTATAGGATATGGGTGGCCTAATCAAAATGGTGAATCTCTATAATAGGGTTAGCTCCCTTGATGTTTCACCTTGAAATTACTACTAAACCTATTACTTACTAGGAAAAGGGAGAGAAATGACTTAAAACAAGTAAATGAGAGGTGATACACCAAAATTAACACCCTCCACTTGCTTATACTACACTAAGAACATGAACAAGGACTAAAATATATTTCACTAACTTAACATGAGTCTCCAAACATCGATATTTCTATATAAAGGTGAAGATCAAGATTATGACCTAGAGGGGATGATTAAGAGGTCTCATAAAAGACACTAATGAAGCAATCTCCACACTTAGCCAATGTAAGACCATGTACCACACTCCATATGACTTGCTAATATGGCTAAAACCTGCAAGTAGGTAACAATATAGAACAAATTAAAGAGATATATGACACAACTACTAAAATTCATCAACTAACCAACAAGCATACATTAATTGTAGCATTAAGAAGGCTAAAAATCAGCTTATATTCATCCCAAAGGCAAAGTACAAGTGTTATTTGTGTCAAGATTCACCATACTTAGCTTGAAGATCTATTAAAATCCTTACAAGGCCATACATATAGGAGAATTGAGAGAGAAGAGAGAGAAGTATGTTGAGAGAGCCCATGACAAGTGTCATGCTTCACAAGTCAGTTACCATGCCAAGTGTAAGAAGCCAATAATAGTCTAGTCATCTTCTTCAACATGTGTTGTTTGATGAGATGATTATCTTCAAGGTGGCATAGGAGTTTCTTTTTTACACTCGATGACTCATCACTATTTTCATGAACTGACCTCCTTGTTGAGAAGTGATAAGTTACATTCTTGATTATATAACTAACCTTGAGTTGTCATTTGATCTCTTTGATAATTTTCACATACTTGAGAACTTTCCATACTAATGTTTCAAGGGGTTGATCATGTTATTTTATGTGTCTTGAAACCCTTCATTTTTACTACACCTCTCTCTTAAAGATCTTCAATGACTTAAAGTATGATGCTTAATTTATCAATGTATTAGGCACTTCAAGACTAAATTTGATCATTAGGATGGCATGTTTACCACTTTAATAACTTTATATGGATGGTATGAGGTGATTATAAGGATACCTTGAAGTTTTTCATACCCCAAATTACCTTGAAGAGGTCTGCAACTAGTCCTTTATGTAAGCAAGAGGACATAATATTTATTAGGTCTAGTTTTCTTGCTTGGAAACATTTTCCACTCCACACATGCCACCAAATGGCTCATTCAGGTTCCCATGGGATCCTCATATGACATTAGGGTGATTTCATAACCATTCATGCTAATTATAACCACTTATAATGTAAAACTCAGACATCATGTTCTTAGAAGGGTTTTAAGTCAGTTTTTGAGTGCTTGTCTTGTTAATGATTATTCATAAAGTTGATGCCCTAAAATTATGAACTAATGCCACTAATTTGGATTAATGAGACCTAATTAACACCTCCAATATCTATTTGAAACCATGTATCTTCTCATTCAAGTTATAAGAAGAAAACTGTCTTCTTGAGTTCTTCACAAGGTGACAAGAGGGTTTTGAGTGGTCTCTATTCTTGGTGATTGTTCAACCATATAGGATCCCTTAAAAATAACCAATGCCTTAAAATTTGATTTTGAAAACCTCCTCAACATCTCCAAGCTCCATTACTTCCCATGCATCTTCTCATTGGAGTTCCAAGCAAAATTTAGACCTTCTCAGGTTGATAGATTTGTTTATGAAGACCGAGGAAAGGTTTTTAGGCCTAAAAGCCTTTAAAATGCATATTTTTTGGTTAAAATTGTCTCCAATAGGTCTAATAACAAAATTTTTATTCTTTAAAATACTCCTCCATATGCCTTGAGGCTTCATGTTTCTTAAATCTAACTTTTTTGTCTGTAGGTGTCTGAGTGGGGTTTATGCTTGTTTGGGTCTTTTAATCCTTTCCACTATATATCACCCTTGTTTAGATAATTTGTTACTTAATCCACTATATATAAATAATTCATGTGGTTTATGCTCCTTTTCACACTTATATGAGGAAAATACTATCGTAGGCAACTCTAGACACTCCCTTTCATGCAAGGTTTTCATCTTTTGATCAAGAATGTGGACCTACAAGTCTGTAGACCCGTAGATCTACATTTAGCTTTATTTAGATCGTTTGAAACATGAATCTAAATCTTCAATGCAATATAATAATTTCATTTATCTCTCTGACCTATTTTCAAGGTTGATAATCTCTTCAAAACATCTAAAATATCTTCAATCACCTAGTCTTGCCCATATAGTTATGTTTGGTCTTTCTTTGGGACAAATACTCTACCAAGGCATGAGGACGGCTCATCTTGAATAGTATTTTGTTCTTCAAAATTAAACTAGTAAAGGTGGATATTCTCATGGTTTCTTAGACCTTAAAAAACTTTCCAACCTAATGATCAAACTAAAAGATCACCTTTTCCTCATATAGTGCATGCAGGCTTGTAGTTTTTGAGTTAGGCCTAACACCTACTTCACTTGTTATATGATGAAACCTACCTATCTTCCATGTATTTGTATGATTATTGAGGGAAAAAAGATATTTGTTCACTTGTTTTAAGGCCCTTTTCCAATTAAAACTTTGTGAAAGAACCTAATATTGATGGTCTTGAACCTGACACCTACAGGACTGTACTTCTCACATTTGAGGCTTGAAATTAGCACAAGAAGACTAATTTAAAGGTAATAACAATCTTGAGAGGATATATAAAGGGGTATGAAAGGTTGGATAATATAAATTTAAGATTTTGAATGCATTTAAACCATTTTTTGCCTTTTAATGACCTCAAGAAGGTTTATTTTTGCTTGTGATTTGTAATGGTCTAATGAGTGTATGATAATAGCTCATTCTTCACCATTTTGGCCTATTTCATGCTTGGAGAAGACTTGAATAAATTAGGTGAAGTTTTATAGGGTTAAGAGAGATATTTTATACCATTTTATTAGCATTTGCATGTCTGAAATCATGTCAACCTCTCCTCACCCTTGACTATCACACTAAAACAGTAAGAAGGTGCATATCTCTTATCAAGACGAAAATGTGATTGTGTCCATCTAATTTGACTTAGTGATATGGAGGATATTAGGTGATCTTATATCACTATCACACCATAAAATTATCTCTATTAACCTTGAAACACAAACCAAAAGATAGAATCAAGCTTATGCAGTTTTGTAAGGATTTTTTAGCACTTATTTTCTTAACGATGATTCATAGAGCATAGCTCCTGTAACCTTAAACCAATGAATGAAATATTAAGGGAATAAGGGCCCCTATCTACCCCAAATATAGTTTTATCTACCTCTCTCTCTCTCTCCTCTTCGTTCCATCCTCAAACTGGTTGACATTATTGAGGTCACCAAGAAACTTATGGAGTTAATAAGGTTTTCTACATGTTTAGACCTACAACACCATCCTAAGTATGGATTTGGATTTGGGTAGGCATTAAGGTGACCTATAGATTATTCACTATCTAATGCCATTGTTAGTTGGCTAGAGATGCTCTGATCATACATGGAAACTTATAGAAGTTCCTCAAAATGTCTTCTTCATGCAATAGAGTTTGATCATTTGGATGAATGCAATGTTATATCCCTATGTGAGATGCTCATTGAGTTTTACCTGTCATGAATAAATAAAATGTAATGTAAAAATATCCCTCTACCTACCTTTTCTCATGCTATACTTATGTTTAGATGTTAAGACAAGAAACAAGAAGGTTTCAAATGAAATTGTACATTAAAAATGGTGTTTTGGCATCTTTTGGGTATTGTACAAACATGATGGGGGTGTGGCATAATTTCCAATGAATGTAAAATGGCTTTAGAAGACTAATTGATCTCTAGGATAAGTTAAGCATGTGGGATTAACACTTGAGATGTATAGACAAACACAAGACAAATATGACAATTACCTTAACTTTTCAAAAATTACCTTAAACCATGTTAAACACCTTATAAAGGACCAATCCATGAGTATTGGTTAATCACTTGAGGACCATGACTTCACATTTTGACTATACTACCTTAGAAAACCTTGATCACTATTAGGAACAACACCACTCTTCACTATGACAAGACAAGCTATGAACAAGACATGAACCTTCAAGGGCTATCACAAAGTCAAACAAGTCTAGATAACAAGTTTTGAATGCTAGTCACCTATGGTAGCCAATTTTGGCTAAAAATAACATCAATTTTTTAAATGGATTAGATCTATAGTTAAATAGTGACTATAGAGAATGGGGTTTCTCCTTATCATTGTGTCAATTTTGTCCTTTTAAATTGTATCCTGGTGATTATTATTAGTTTTAGAAGATAATTTTTGTAATGCATAGCACAAAACTTCCAACAATGCTCAATGATTATTAATGTGGAAAAAAATGTTGGTGGGCCCAATTACCTAATCATTGCAATTTTTTTTTTCAATTTTCAAAATAGTCAAGTGATGTTCAAATGATTTTGAAAGCTCTATAGGCTATTGGTGTTTTTATGATTTTTTCTATGCTGGATCTATTTAAAACATCTTTGGCATAAATTTTTGTTGTTTAATTCACCTTTACATATGCATATCCAAAAACAAAATGATACCTGATGTATAATAATTTTAATAACTTTGAAGAAGATGTTAGTTATGTGAGTTGCAATGTAATTTTATTTATGCAGAACCTTTGATTTTGATATTTTTTGGCATGATATTTTCTTTGTCATATCATCGGGATGACTAAAACCATAGTATAAAGTTGGAAAGCTCATTTCCTCAGAGAATTTGTCTTCAAATATACCTAATGTTTTGAATCCTTTAGATAGGAAAATTTCAATGATCTCATCTTGCAGATCATGTATCAAATGTGCTTTGGCAAAGGCATGCACCAGATATTTAGTATTTGGTTCTGATTCATTTTCATGTGCGTTAAATTCATTGTCTTCAATAGGCAAAATGTTAGCTGGTGTTTTTTCTTCTTTTTATCAAGCTAATTTTCCAATCTCTATCAATAGTAATATTTTCTTACTTGTATAGTGGGGCTTGCAAATTTTTTGACAATGCATTCATGACACATTTAGGTCTTACATTTCCTATTAAATATGCATTTTTGTATTCTAATTTGTGCTTTATTTTGATTGCAATTATTTTCGCCTCATTCAATTGTCTAGGAAATACTTTTTGGATTCGATCAAAGTATATTGAAACATTTATAATCATTCCAGTGAGGGCATATTGTGAGTGTTAAAAGCCAAGTTAATGCATTTGTGCAAATGACATTCTCAAAGCAACCAATCTCTCCTCTAAAAATGTTAACTTTTTCACATAAGTAATTTTTTCGTTTCTTCTAATATTAAAAGTGTAGCAAATATCAATATTTTTTCATTGTTAAGAGATATTTTACATTGTTTGCATATTTTTTGGTCCAATGCAAGTGTTTTTAACATTATATTAGAAAAAATATAGAGAAATGCTTTTACAATGGCATTCTCAACTAGAACAATATGTTTTTTAAAGTGTAGTTGTTCACAAAACACACAAGCATGAATGCACATGTCTTTGATTGATCTTATATAGTTGTTTATTTTTTTGATAGCTTGTCAATCATGTTGTGTACATGTAAAGTATCCATTTTTCTAGCAACATATCATTACTTTCACCGAGTGCAACAATTTTTGGTATTTGTTTGTGCTATTGCTTTTCCTAGCTTTTCGATTATATGACTTTGGTGTATAGTTTTTATTTTTTTGGCTACATATGTTTTGTTTTAAAAAGTATAACAAAATTTTATGGATATTTTAAGGCTATAATTTATGTGTAATAGAAGATTCATATGCATGTTATTATTTAACCTCAAAAGAAATTGATTTTATTTCAAAACATTTCGAAGTACCAATATTTGGCAAGTTTTGTAAATGTCAGGAGGTGTTTCAGATGTAATATGGCTTCTGTAAATTATTTGAAATGGATCATAGTGAATATGACACGTATCTATTTCAAAGTATATTATGTTGTATGTTTTCTCTGGGCAAGAATAATTAGGATATATTTTTAAAATGTTTTGAGTTTTTCCTGACCATATTTGAATGTTTCTATGTAGAACATTTGAAAGGCATGAATAACAAAAGTCATTACCTTAAAATCCACTTTGATCATATGGCATTCTAATTATTGAAATGTATAATATCTAGTTATAAATGGTTCTAGGCTTTAATTTTTGTTTCTCCTATTTATAAACTTCCAAAGAAGTCATTGCATTGCTTTCTGCTATAATAATTCCATTACAAAAAGACTAGGCCATATATCAACAGAGAATATGACCATTGAATTTATGTTTAGTTAAGAAAAAAATAACATCAGATAAGCTTTTAACATAGTTTTATCCAAATATACTCATTCTATATACGTCATGTGCTTCTATTTCATGAATAATGGCATCCCAATGTAAATAAATATTGTTGTAAGTATTTGATAACTCGCTATTATAAATTAAGTTGTGGATGCATATATTTTTACAAAATAATGGTTTAAAATGGCCATGGGTTGGGTTTATGTCATGAAATAATATTGAATACAATAGAATTTAACTTTATTTATTGAAATGGATGTTTTTTTGTTCATTAGATACCAGACACAAATTGGTATGCTCAACCATTTGCACAACCGCTAGATACACAATATGTCACCCTAAAGACCAACCTCACCTTGATTAATAAGTTTGTTTATAAAACTCTTATTAGATGAAAATATGTGCTTTTATCATGTATTTGATGCAAATCATATAACATAGCTGGATGTAATTGGTGTGTATATGAGTTTATTGCTTTTGCATCACCATTGTTCAAGGAATTGATAAAATAATCAATGATCCTAGTTCTTAGCATTGTTGATGTGTAATCAAAATGCAACGAGACTTGAAACATGTCAAAAATCAAATCACCAATAGTACAATTAAACGATGTAGTTCTAAAAATATTTTCATGCTTCAAAGCATCATCAATAGTTGTAAAGCCTTGTGTTTTTTGTTGCTTATGTGTATCCATGTCAATTAAATTTTTTGAATGATCTGATGCGATGCCATTTGTTTGTATTTTCATTTATTTTTTATTACAAGATCATCTGACCTAAACCATTAAGAAGTGAAATTTCAAGATCCAAACAACATAATTTTTTTGGTACTCTTCCCTATCATATAAAAAGAGTCTTTTTGACAAGATACTTATACTCTTGTTAAAAAATAGAAAACTTTGTTTAATGATTACTATATTTATCTTGTCAATAATCAAAATAAGTAAAGTTTATTATAGAATGCTTACCTATTTCTACAGAACTTATTCAAAGCATTAACCCAATAACTACCATGAAAAAACCAAATGTTTCATTAATTAGTTCTATCTTTAAAAACATATTTTAATCTGGTTGGTGTTGTGTTTTACCATGCAAAAAAATTGCATAAAGTAATAATAATATTATAAAATCAAGTGGAATTGATTACACCTAACCCATTTAGCTATTCACATCTCATCAACCATAACCCCTCACATTAAAAATAATAAACTATTTTCAGCTGTGTTTTTTTTACAACAAAGAGTAATCAACTATATACAAAATATTTATAAAAGATACATAAATAATACAAAAAAAATAATTTTATATTTTGACATTATTTTTCTATTTAAATTATATGGAAATAAAATACAAGTTTAGATCTAATGTGTTATTATAAAGTCATAAAACATGTTTGTCCCATTTTTTTTTTATAACAACAATGTAATATATGCATGAATCACATCAAAATTGTATTCATCATAGGCATTTCAAGCACCATCAATCATCTCAATTCAGAGGCCAAGATATGACTAAATGCTGAGTACAACATCCTAAATAATAAATGCTATGGTAAAACCTTGAGAGACATTTTATTATTTATTTTAACTACTATCACATTTTGCATGGCATTTAAACCATGGTCTATGCCATGTTATTTGAAAAAACACAAGGTTAGATCCCATATATTCAAATGATCAAAACTCTCCACCCATGTACAAATAATGCACTTATAGATGGATGATACTACTTACTTATTTAAATCTTATAATATATGATTAATGGATTGAACTTGGGAGTTTTTACAAAGGCCTTTGGGTGATATCTTTGAAGTCAAAACCATGAATTTATTAAAAGGCTTGTAAAAAATCCATCGAGCCTAGCTGTCATGGCATAACCATAATTGCTATAACTATATACGACCATCCAAGACTTAGTCACTTGATATTTTTTTCTTTTTATATTTGATCAAATTGGTGATTGATAAATGGAAAATAGATGACAAGCATCACTGACAAGTGAATCAAATGAATACATGAATATTTAGTAAAAATTCAAAGAGCTGATTGATTAGAAGAATGTGTTTTTTGCCTAATGACACATTTATCAACTATTAATAATCAAAGCCGAGAAGGTGCCCAAACATATGAATTGGTCCTAAAGAACTGTACTAGTCTTTTGTGATTTTGAAAATGACCTAAAGACTCAAAACTAGCATAAATATTTTATAGGAATTAATTTAAAAATAGAATTCAATTCATTAATAAGGTAGGAGATAAGCCAATTTTTTTAAGGCAAAAACATGAAAGTAATTTACGTTATGAATTAAATATTATTTTCATGAGAAGAAATAAATGTTTGAATCATATATAAAATGATTAATATTTTAAATATTCATTAAATATACATATGTATATACTATAGCTTACTCCAATATTAAAAGGTGCATGCTTCCTTAATGCAGGCCAGATGTTCCTTTAAGCAACAACATGTCAATTGAAGTGCTAACCCTCTAAGATGCAATTAAAAAGTGCATCATTTTGATCAATTCACTTTTCTTGTGCACTTCCAAAAGTCATTGGTTCATTGGTGAAGTTTTTTGGCTCACAAAGAGCCACCTAGGGTTCATTTTTTACTAAATAAAGCATGAGGCTGCACTTGATCCTTGAACCCGTCAATGCTTGTAGCTACGTCAAAGTATTAAAACTAAAATAGAATAATATTATGTAATATATATATATATTAAAAATAAATAACATCCAAAAATATTTATATATAAAATTATAAACTAACTTCAAATTTATTTAAGATTTAAATGTTGAAAATAATAAAAATAAAAAATATATGCATAACTTTCCTTTTTACTATAGAGAGTTTGAGGCTAACTATAGTAGAAATATATGTTACGAAAGTTGGCATTTGCAATCATTGAAGATAAACAATATCTATCTGTCATGTGTGGGTGGATGTTGAACACATGGGTTGTGGGAAGTAGTTGCTACATTTAATGTTGAGGAAATTTGTCTTTTCTACCTTTTGATTCATAAATTTGCATCTTCTGTTAATTTCATGTTTAGAAATTATTGATGGTTAAAATTGCGCTTGTTTCTAACACCAACAATGGGAAGTTTCAAGATGTGGGACTTGAAACTTGAAACAAACTCTAGATTTTTAAGAAGCTGGTCTCTTCTTTGTATCGAGTGTATACTGGGAAAAGGGATAGGAATTTTAATAGAAAACACAAATGCAAATAAAGAAAATATAACTATGGAAATACGCCTGAATGTAATTCAACCCTTAATCTGAGCACAGTGAAACTATATGTAAGATTCAATTACATTTAAGAGCAAACAAGGCATGATCAATGTAAAAGATGAAAATAATAGAAACAGAGGCTGACAGCTTATACTGCTTTTGCAGTGACATATAAAATATCAACAAAGGCATAGGATTCAATCTTATTATAAATTCTCCAGTCACATAAGAGGCACATAAACATGCACAGTTACATAAACTTTCCAACTCAAAAAAATAGAACAAAGGCAAATGATATTCCTAATCACAGCTCTAGAAAGTCTAAAACTCTTGACAACATAGCTTAGACTACTTTTGCAATGACACAGAAAATATCAACAAAGGCACAGGATTCAATTTTCTTATTAATTCTCTAGTCACATAAGAGGCACAAAAACATGCAAAATTACATAAACTTTCCAACTTAAGAAAATAGAACAAAGGCAAATGATATTCCTAATCATAGCTCTAGAAAGTCTAAAACTCTTGACAATAATTCTCTCAGAAAATTCTCCTTGGATATCTCTTTTTCCTTTTCTGGTGATCTCTGCACCCCTATTTATAGCCTTGGATTCACTCTGGATTGTCTGTGTGTTCCCCATCTAATGGCCCAACTGAAATCTAACAAAACTAGAAGTGTCTAACAGAAGATATTTCTTAGATTCTGTAATGCTCTATCTTTTGGCAGTTCATTGGCTAAAATAGATTGCAGGACACTCCCTTCTATTATACAGAAGAGGACACTTGGCCAATTCCTTGAAAACCTTCTTATTACTTAGGAGACACTGAAGAATGACACTTGGCATGTTCCGCAACACTTACCGAAGACACATGGCACTTTTCGCATAACTTATACTTCTTTTACATCTTTGCTTAGGAGTATTCCACCTTTGACACCTGTTGCAACCCGCTTCTTCAAAAATTTTAACAACTTAACAAAAAATAAGACCCACATCATTTCTCACCTGAGCAACTTAAAAAAAGGTATAGGGACAGGTGGCGATTTCTGCTTACCTCAACAAAGGATACGTGGCAATCTTTGCTTTACTTAACTAGAGATATGTGGTGATCTCTATTGCTTTTAGCCACCTTTTGAGAAACCTACAGAAGGTGACACGTGCTGGTCTCTGCATCACTCTATTTATATTATAGAAACAATCTGGCCTCATTTCATATTTACACAGACAACGACACTTGGCGGCTTTCGCTTGCTTCAAAAACAAAACCTGAGACCCACCATGATTTTTGCTATATTGGTGAAACAAAATAAAGATAATTTAGATCTCGACATGTGGTGGCTTCTACTCTCTCTAGTTGGGATACGTGGCATCTTCTGTCACTTTTAGGAAAGCAAATTGAAACCTTCTGTGATTGCCACTTGGTGCTTTTTGCTTGATCCTGATACTTGGCTTGTTGAAACCTTCTGCTGAAAAGATATTTGAAACATGGATGTCGACACTTGTCACGTTCCACTGAGTTGTTATGAGATACGTGGCACGTCTCGACCAACTTATAAAAATTATGAAAGGTGCCTCAGCTGATGACACTTGGCAGCTTTTGCATGATTTTGACACTTAGACAAAAATGAATGAAAAGGAAATTAGTGCCTGCGCTATGTTTTAAAACTTTGTCATCTCGACTAAAGTATGCAGGAACAAAATTTTGTAGCATGCAACTGAAAATCAGAATGAAATTTAGAGTATTTTTTACTCTACAGTTATTGGTGACCCCAAAGAGTTTTGAGCCTGCTCAAAAAGAAACTACAACTCCCGCTAGATCAAAATTTTAAAATTATAGCTTCAGCAATGCTGTTTGGTAGGTGGATCACTCATCGTCAGATAACCCCTGTTTATTATGTAATTCATTAAAGGCTAAATCAAGGTTAATAATATCCTTGTGTGAAAAATTTTGCAAAATTTGAATCGTAGCCTTCAATTTGAATTTGAGCATGGAAACATGAATCAAAATTGCTTCTACTTCAGGTACGGATGAGTCATCCCTTAAATCTTGAAACACTATTTGATCATTCTTCTTAACCAATAGCAAAGGTTCAATTTCATCTACCATCAACACAGTGTTATCATCAAGAAATGGAGAAGGAAGACCTAATTGTACTAGGTCTTCAATGTGCTATTTCATTTCACTGATTCCCTTTTTCATTACATCAAGAAGCTCTCTGCAATTGATGGCTGTAGATTTGCAACTAAGAACCTCATTTACTCGCTTAGTAGCAACCATTATATCATTGATTCCTACTGCTAACAACATTCCATCCATTGCATCATAAAGCTTCTATAGCAACGTTTCAGAGTCCAATACTCTCCCTAAAACTGTAGCCAAATTGTTTTCAACGATTTCTACACCTTTTTGCATAATTTCTGTGCATTTAGCAAGAAAGTGAGAGAAGGCCTGAGATGAAAAATCTTTGAAGTGATTCTTTTCCATATTGATGCATAGAGCTCCTTCACCATAGTTAACACTCCTAGATTCTTTGGCCTATTGGCTAGCTCCAGTGTCAATTATTCTGTTCTTTGTTGCTTTGCTTGAAATTGGGATTGTATAGCCGCACTATTATTCTATTCACTTAGCATCTTTTGTTGTAATTAGGTAACCTATAGCAGGTGTTCCTCGTATTTTTCTTGCAATGCTACTTTTTCTCACCTTAAGGTCATTACTACATCCTTTACCTATGTTAACCCTACTTTTAAGGAATCATTTTGGGCCTGGACTGCCTAGTGAGTTTGAAGGGAAATAGTCTCTTGCAACTGTTTATTTAGACCATCTATTTCATTATCTTTTCTATCGATTTATGCGGTCAAACTGCTATAGTTTTCCTTCTCCTTGGCTAAATCAGCCTCTATCTTCTGTAGCCTCCTTGATGTCTTCAAGTAGTCTTCAACAACTGAAAAAGTGGATTCAGTTAGTAGCTCTATTTTTTCTTGTGGCCTGAACAGGGACATGTCTATGGCCCCGCATTCATTGTGTAGTCTTCCGACTGCATCTGCTAACTTGGCTTGATTACATTTGGTGACAAATGAGTCACCATCAATTGGTACTGAATGGGGTCAAATTGTGACCATAGATGAGGTGTAACCAAAGCCTTATTTTCCTTGATCCTCTTTTTCTCTCTTCGGGCTTCCCTTGCCTTCCTAGCAGCATCTGCTTGGGTTTGGAAGGTAGAAGGAGAGGCAATGTGCCCACCCGCAAAAGGATGTCTTTGTGGAAAACCATATTGAATAGCCAATTATTGGCTATGGGCAATTTGAGAGGGGAGTTTCTTGGGAACAAAAGGGGAAAAATGAGGCAATGTTAAGGCTTGAGTAGGGATAGATGGGACGAAGTGAGAAATGGAAACGATAGAGGTGGTAGGGGATGTCATCTGGCTAGATGGAAGTATCATGCCAACAGGAGGAGAAAAAAATTGAGAAGGAGAAGGAGGAATAATACTTACCTGAGGAGCAATTATAGTACTCTATAATTGGCATCATAAAGGTTCTGCTTCCTCCTTTGAATCAAACTGAAACTGCACCCTCTTTCACTTTTTGGGTGTCTTTTCTTCTGGCTGTGTTTCTTTTCCTTCCACATGTACTACTACTATCAGTGATACTTGTGGAGAACTAGGAATTTCAATAACTGATTTCAATGGGGAAGCTTTTGGTGGTGAAGGCACCACACTCTTTTGGTTTTCCATGACACTGAGAGATTGGGGCCAAACTGATATAATTACTGCTGCTACAGTTTGCCCTAAGGCCTGTGACTCTTGGCTTGATCCTACTCTGGATTTCATCTCTACACCTTGTGTCAGCAAATTGCTTATGTCAGGGCTAGATACAGGGGATAGATGGCACTCATCCCATAGTTCTTCCCATCTCTCATTTGTGTCTACATTCCAAAAAGAATTAGTTGTCTGACAAATTTCTTGCCTATATTTCCAATAAGCTTCTATTTTCTTAGCATCCCAATATTTATTCTTTAATTTCCTTCTTTATCCATAAGTCATTCTGACTTTAGGGTCAAAATCCCTCTACTTAACATAGAATGTTTCCCAGGGTCTATTTTGTGGAAGAGGCAAATCTGTTAATTCAACATAAAATCTAAGAGTATCTTCTCTAGAATTTTTCATATTTTTCCAAAAAGGGCGGCCTTCATGTGCAATTCTAGTTGCAACTTTGTTAGTCCTTATCCAGGAAGCTATGAAACCATTTGGGTCATATACCCATTTGTCTTCAACTAGCAGGAAACCCAGGAAGGCTAGCTTTCTAAGCAACACAATCTCAGTGTCTCTGGTTTCCAAAATCATGTTGATTGTCATCCATGAGATGTCATACTTTTTCCTCTTCCTCTTCCCAGAGCCATATTCATTATCTACTGTAGATAATTGCCTAGTGACCTCTAAAAATGCTAACCAAAGAGTCAAAATCTTAGGTAGCAACATTGGTTCCCCACAAAAACCATGCACTTTTATAATTGTATGGTGAGATCCAAAATAGAAGTCACAAGGAATTGGGCAACTGGCCAGAAGGTTTGAAACACTTGTGAATAGTCTATTCATAACTGGTTGAGGGCTGAGGTGACAAAAAGCAGGGGTAACAAATAGTTCCCAAAATTCATATGGGTCGTTAGTTTTTGACAAAATATGTGTCCATGCGGACACAGGAATGGTCCTTTGTAAATAGAAACTTGGGTCATACATATCAAGATGCATATGTTGGGAAAAGATGTCAGAGTTTTGATACAACATGAGGTGAAACAAATAAGAAGAGTACTTGAAAACTCCTTTTGATTTGAAATGAGCCAGTTATTCCACCATTGAGTATGCAATTTTTTCAAAAAAGTCAAGCCGATACTCTTGAGTCTTGTCGACGGTCTTCAGCCTGAAGAGGATAGCCATTTATTCTCCATAAACTGCCATATCATCTTTCATGCCATAGATAAAAGCCATCATAGACATTGCGTCTTGGCTAGCTTGTGTGAATTGGGCTCTCACTATAGGGAATGTAGGCACAGTAGTATCATCATCGCCCATTTGCAATTCAAATCTTAAGAACCTCAACTAGGTATTGATGTTTGCCCATGTTCTTTGCATTTTAGCAACAGTGGGAAATGTAGCTATCTTATCGTGATACAGGGCTAACATGTCTCTGATAGCTTGCAGTGTGATTTACACCATGAATGGACTCCATTGAATGGTGCTTGAGAGTGCATGGAATAAGTCTGTGCATAGTTCGACCAAGTTAGGGCATGGATGTACAACTGGGACAAAGAATTGTGCCAGTTGTGAAGTCCATATCCTCATGGAAAATGTCTCATATTGCCCCACTCTGGCCCTCTGAAGACACCTTTGATGTGCCCCTTCTCTAAGAGTTTTGCTACTAGGTCTTTGAAGAATTGGGTCCATGACTCCATCTGCATAATCTTTTATCTTTGCTGGGTCACTTGCTTGACCAACTTTAGGGATTCTGGTCCATGGATAGGTCTTTAATGGTTGCACGGGAGCTAAAGCATATGACTTACTCATAAGAAACTTGTCAAGGGATTCATAGATCCCAGCTCCTTGTTGCGAAGACTGTGCTCCCTCCATCCTTATATCTATTTTGTGATAACTGGTATGAACTTTTACAAAACAAAAAGCTCTTTCACTTAAGCAGGTTTATCAAGAACTAGAAATGCAAGTAGCAGGATATTTTCTCATAGATATAAGAATGTTTGAGAAACTTGTAAGTTTTAACTCTTGTTAGGAGGTATTTATTTACCCATCAAGTCTCAAAATGGCATTAAACTCAGATAACTGTTAGCAAATCCTACTCAATCTTCATGGGACAGCGAGATAGACACGTTATGCAAGTGGCAGTGCAAGGTACCTTGGGGATTTCTAAAGATTTGGGAAACATTCAATGTGTCAAGAATTTTTTGAAAATTTTAAAAAACTCTGAGCTGCTGCCTATGTGTTCAAAGAACACTTATTTAAAAGAAAAGTGGGAAGACAAAAAATGGGAAAATAAAGCAATACGAAAAGGGGAAACTATCTATCTATAATACATTAACCAAGTATCTTTATCTCCCTCCTTGATCAAAAGAAGAATTTCTAAAGTCTCCTTCATGACAAGATGACTTATATTGCCAGACAAGTAGTCGAATTGGATATAGCTCTGGTGACTTGCTTTCTTTGTATGCCACATTTTTTGACCTACATTCGAGTGAGTTTGAGTCAAACATGATTCCAACATATATGAACTCTTCTTGTTCTTGGAAGCTTGTCGTATGTCGGTTCTTGATATTAGCATGTCTTATCAAGAAATCAATGACTATTTGCTCATTAGCAGAAGCCCTTTCATATATATCATTTATTGTCTTATCTCCTTCTGCCTCAAACTCAAGTTCTATTGCATGATCATCCTCTTTAATGACTTCAAAATTACCAACCTCTTGAGAGGATAATTTTGAAGGTTTACAATAGTTTTTCATATGTAATTGAGTCTCAATGTTGTCTTGTTCATGTGCAACCAGTTCATAGCCTCCTTGAAAAATAACATAACCTGACCCAATGATTTCAAACAAATCATTCAAATCATGATCAAGGAAATGTTCATGCTCCTCCACATCATCTTGCAAAGTAAGAAGAAAGTCAGAAATTATCTCTTCTTCATCAGAGATTAAGGCATACGCTTGTGACTTCTCACTCGAAATATTGAATTCATGTTGAGAGACCCGAGGATTGATAGAAGAGGTATCTTTTGACTTTTCTTCCCTTAAAACATTTGGGATTTTATGGTCTTCCTCAAATATGACGTAAGTACCTGGACCCATGGAGTCATAATTTCCATATGGGTCACTTTGCATCAATAAATGATTATTTTTCTCTTCTTGATCATGTTCAGTCCATTCAACTAACTCCTCAACAAAAACCCTTTCTTCTTTAATCATCATAGCATGAGCTAACTCTAACTTTGTAATTGGTTTATTGGTGATGTGATCCTTATATAATGGCTCAGATAATATCTTCATCTTTGAACCATATTTGGTTCTTAGGATGAGGTGAGACCAATTAAGGGACATATATCCTCCTATCATGGCTGTAAAGTCTCTTGATAAACATAAGCCAAAAATAGGAGGTATATCTATGACTACAACATCTTGATTTATAATTATATTGGGACAAGTATATAATTGTAATGGGAGTTGTTTAATTCTCCCTATTGTTTGTACTACTTTGCCATCTAGCTGCATGACTCCTTTAGTGAGTGGTTCATACTTTATTTCTAAAGCATCAGCTATCTGCTTAGGCATTACTGTAGTACTAGCCCCTGAATCAATCATTACATTATGCAGTAGTTTCTTGCCAACTATCAAAGTTAAATAGAAGGGGTCTGGTTTGGATTTGCTTACCTCTGGTGCATTGTTCACTAGGGCTGTTATCTGTAGATGAACTGTGTATTTGAGCTTTTCTTTTTCAGCAGGTCCTTTTTTTGATAACAGTACATTTGGGCACTTCTTGGCCTTGTAGAGCTTCTTGTAGTAGTGTCTTCTGTTCAGGAATAGCCAATATATCCCATAGTGATACTTGTGTTGGAGTCTTCTTCAATTGATCCACCACATTTATTGGTCCCAGAGTCTGAGTTCTTTGAAAATAAGGATATCTTGTTTTTTTTTGAATTTGTGCAAGAATTACTTGATTCTGCACCGGCTGAGGCACTTCTTGTCTGACACTTGTGTTTCTTTGTCCTTGAAATGGAGGATTCTCTATGACTTGACTATTTACAACTTCAAGCTGTTCCACCATCCTTCTCTTTGATCTAGTATAATAATCAGATTGCACCACTGGTTTCTTGTAAGTGGAAGCGTCGTTTAAGAAAATTGATTCTTCATCTTCAACCCATGAGAACAAAGCATGTTTCGGGGCTATTTCTTCCTCTTGTTGCAAAGACATCCTTTGCATCTGAGCCATTAAGACTGAATTTTGCATACCAGAAGACTGGTGGCTTGATTGTCACTGAAACTTGCAAACTGTCCATCCATTCTTCTTTGCTCTGCCACCTTTTGTTGTAGATTACCCATGGGACAATCTCTAGGTGAATGAGCATTATTGCAAGGGAAACACTAGGCATTAGTGTTATCCACATAATTATTTTGCCCTGAAACAATCTCCCTATTTGAATTGGGGGGAACAATTTGTGAGGGTGTAGGGCCTGCAACTAATTGATTTGCTGGCTGAGGGTTATTTTTCCTTTGAGGACCCTGGTATTGGTTTGGCTATGATGAGAATATATTTCTTTGATAGCCTTGATATGGAGGCCTATGGAAAGGATTCTGCTGTCTCTTTATATTAATCAACTCATTAGAAAATATCCTTAAGATATTCTTGATATCATCCAGCTCAGATGACTGGGCATGGACAATTTCTTTAGCAAGTGGTTGAGGATATGTGTACATAGACACAGGTGGAGCTATGGATTTAGGGGCTTCTTGAGGTAATAGCAAGGAAATCTCTGGAAACATGGGCATGGGAGGCCTTGGAGGAAACTTTCCAGCATCTATTAAATTATTCTCAGCTCTGACCGCATAGTCATAAGCCTCTGGCAAAGTGTGACCTCCAAGTGACTGAATCATAATAGATATATCTAAATTCAAAGCCTTAAGATAAAACATTATGGCCATACCTAGTAATGGTCTAGCCGTAGCAGGGATTCTTTCTGAAGTCTTTTGAAATCTAGAATTGAAGTCAGTCATTGCTTCTTGTGGTGCCCTTTGGATGGTAATTAATTGTTGTAATAAAGAAGACTTATCACCCTTCTCTTCAAGTCTTTCAAAGAAAAGATCTCTGAGCTGATCCCATGTAGATATGGTATTTGGGGTCAAGGACCGGTACCATTCTAGAGCCTTCCCTTTAAAAGAAGCTGCTAATAACCTTATGGCCACATTTTGCTATGTGACAACATGTATAGCACAAACATCTGATACATCCTGCAGATGTTCTTCAGGTGTTTTGAAGTCTTGCCCACTGAATTTAGGCAGAGCTTTTAGGGCATTCACTGGGATAAGGTCCCAAGTGGCTGGTGGTATTGGGAGAATCAAAGGACTACCAGTGTTCCAACTTGCATAATTTCTTGGGGGTATAGGGGCTCCCATATTTACTCTTGGTATTGGTATAAACTGGTTGACTCTTCTTCTTGGACTAGTTACCAAAGGTGGCAAAAGAATACCTGGATTTATAGCAGATTGTGATCTGGTTATTGGTCCACAACTCTGACTCCTCGTAGCTCTCTGGTTCATACGATCTTGAAAGAAACTTCAATATAGTGTTCCACCGGGCGTGCCAAAAACTATTGATGGTTAAAATTGCGCTTGTTTCTAATACCAACAATGGGAAGTTTCAAGATGTGGGACTAGCGACTTGAAACAACCTCCAGATTTTTAATAAGCTGGTCTCTTCTTTGTATCGAGCATATACTGGGAAAAGGGATAGGAATTTTAACAGAAAACACAAATACAAAGAAATAAAATCTAACTATGGTGATGCGTCTAAATGTAATTCAACCCTTAATCTAAGTACAGTGAAACTATATATAAGATTCAATTACATTTAAGAGCAAACAAGGCATGATCAATGTAAAAGATGAAAACAATAGAAACATAGGCTCACAGCTTAGACTGCTTTTGTATTGACATAGAAAACATCAACAAAGGCACAAGATTCAATCTTGTTATAAATTCTCCAATCACATAAGAGGCACAAAAACATGCACAGTTACATAAACTTTCCAACTCAAGAAAATAGAACAAAGGCAAATGATATTCCTAATCACAGCTCTAGAAAGTCTAAAACTCTTGACAACATAGCTTAGACTACTTTTGCAATGACACAAAAAATATCAAAAAAGGCACATGATTCAATCTTCTTATTAATTCTCCAGTCACATAAGAGGCACAGAAACATGCATAGTTACATAAACTTTCCAATTTAAGAAAATAGAACAAAGGCAAATGATATTCCTAATCACAGCTCTAGAAAGTCTAAAATTCTTGACAATAATTCTCTTAGAAAATTCTCCTTGGATATCTCTTTTTCCTTTTTTGGTGATCTCTGCACCCCTATTTATAGCCTTGGATTCACTCCAGATTGTTTTTGTGTTCCCAATCTAATGGCCCAACTAAATTCTAACCAAACTGGAAGTGTCTAATAGAAGATATTTCTTAGATTTTGAAACGCTCTGTCTTCTGACAGTTCATTGGCTGAAACAGATCGCAGGACACTCCCTTCTATTAAACAGAAGAGGACACTTGGCCAATTCCTTGAAAACCTTCTTATTACTTAGGATACACCAGAGAATGACACTTGGCGTGTTTCGTAACACTTATCGAAGACACGTGGCACTTTTCGCATAACTTATACTTCTTTTGCGTCTTTGCTTAGGAGTGTTTCGCCTTTGACACCTATCGCAATACACTTCTTCGAAACTTTTAATAACTTAATAGAAAATAAGACCCACAACATTTCTCGCTTGAGCAACTTAAAAAAAGGTATAGGGACAGGTGGCGATTTCCACTTGCCTCAACAAAGGATACGTGGCAATCTCCACTTTACTTAACTAGAGATATGTGGTGATCTTCACTGCTTTTATCCACCTTTTGAGAAGCCTACAGAAGGTGACACGTGCTGGTCTCTGCATTGCTCTATTTATATTATAGAAACAATTGAGCCTCATTTCATATTTACATAGACAATGACACTTGGCAATGTCTGCTTGCTTCAAAAACAAAACCTGAGACCCACCATAGTCTTTGCTGTATCAGTGAAACAAAATGAAGATAATTCAGATCTCGACATGAGGTGGCTTCCACTCTCTCCAGTTGGGATACGTGGCATCTTCCGTTGCTTTTAGAAAAGCAAATTAAAACCTTCCATGATTGCCACTTGGCACTTTCCGCCTGATCCTGATACTTAGCTTGTTGAAACCTTCCGCTGAAAAGAGATTTGAAACGTAGATCCTGACACTTGTCACGTTCCACTGAGTTGCTATGAGATACGTGGCACATCCTGACCAACTTATAAAAATTATGAAAGGTGCCTCGGCCGATGACACTTGGCATCTTCTATATGATTTTGACACTTAGAAAAAAATGAATCAAAAGGAAATTAACGCCTGCGCTCTGTTTCAAAACTTCGTCATCTCGAAGCAAAGTATGTGGGAACAAAATTTTGTAGCGCGCAACTGAAAATCAGAATGAAACGTAGAGTATTTTTTACTCTACAGAAATTATCAAGCCACATAATGTGTACTGAGGATTCTTTCTGGCAAGATTAATCTTTGTTTGTTTATTATTTTCCCATTTTTAATATTATTAAGAGACTTTAGAAGGTAGAGTCTAAAAACTAATAAAATCATAAAATAATCATATAGTTGTACAACATGATGAAGTCCCTGAAGAATAATATCAATGTAATTTGGTTGTAAGTATTATAACTATATTTTCATGAATGAGAAAATCTTAGCTAAGAAGGTAATGCAAAACATAAAAGGTTCTCAACAATAATTTTTTTTAGCATGTATGTTACATGAATGAAACATAATGAATACACCATAAATAAATTTGGAAAATGGACAAAAGTACTTGGGAAATTCAATGTACAATAATTCAAAACATGACTAATTAGGCACATGTGTAAGTTATAAAGATAGTGTTGAGGATCCTATTGAAAAGGATATTCATTAGGTAATTTGCATTATTGTTGATTTAGCTAAGATGAGACATTTTGTTATTTGCACACATTATATAACTACACCTAATAGTATCTAAGTGTAGAATTCAAAGGAAATGAGACTCTAGTAGAGTTATATATGGAATAGTTTAACATTATAGATAAGGTTATTGATGTGATTTCCATCTATGTGTAAGCATAAAAATTTATATAGCTTCATTGTGAAATCGAATGGTAATTGTATTGTTGTAAAATCTCACATGATATTCTTATCAACATCAACATCAACACTATCTATGCCATTTAAATTTGATAAATTTTGTACCTTTATCTATAGTAGAATTCAATGTTTTGTTTTGCCCCCTAAATAAAAAAGTGTTAATTTTTTTTTGTATGGCCTAAATGTTGATAGATTAAATACTACTCGAACAAAAATATAATTTGACTGGTAGTCGTGCCAAAAGTGCAAGTTACATTGGGAGGGATATGGTTTAATTCAAAGTCATATCATTTTAGTAAATAAAATTTACTAAAAGGAGAATATATTATACTAATATATAATACATAATAAATTGTAAAATATAAAATATATAAATATATTTTACATTACATAATATAATATTACGTATATATATTATATGTTATCTTAAAAAATCAGAAAATGGAATGAATCAATAAATGAGGGAGGCCAAGCATGACTTAAATTTAAGGGCGTATTATGACATGCAATTGACATATGGAAGAAATATGGGCAACTTAAAAAGGTTGATAACACATGGGGTGAGAAGGTGGTAACTGGGTGTAGTTAGTTTAATCTTCTCCAAACATAGAATGAATGTGAAACATTCTAATTTCATTTTCCTTTGGCTAGAGCATTCACACCATTATCACCCAGATGTGATATTGTTGCACCATCATTCTCATGTAACCCTAATCTTCTTTACACTACTATAAAAAAGAGTTGTTTATTTTTTCACAAGGCAATCAAATTTTTTGCTATAATTACCAAAAAAGGTGAAGAATCAAGATGAAAAGTAAGTACAATCATAATAAAAAATAAAAACTCTACTCCATATCAACTTTTAGAACATTCAATGCATTATAATTATCATAACTAAGTGAATTTCACATTCTCCTTTCAAGGGAAAAACAAAGTTACAAAGAGTTTGACCCTACTGTAGGCTCTATAGGAGCAATTTTACTCCCTTTGACTACACACACATAGTAATAATTTTATTTTATTGTAGATTAAATGCTAATATTAATGAATACTGTTGTCTCTTTATTATCTTTTCCTAGATAAATTCATTCAAAATTGCTAAGAAAGATGTTAAGGTGCACATAAGGTAAAACTAAAAGATGTAGAGAAGGAAGATTGGGATCTTGAGGCAAAAAGAGATGAACTTTATTTAAAATGTTTTTCCAGTCAATGTTTTAGTACTTATGAGAAATCATAAACTATTTAGAATTGTTATAGTTAATTGGTTGATATAGATTGCAACCTATAATTAACCTGTTTATTCTATTATTTTTCTTTTACCAGTGGAGCAATTAGAGAGGTCATTGAAAAACATAGAGGTAGAAAGGGAGGCAAACTGAACATAAGCAAAAAAGGTGCTTGATGGTTTGAATGGAAAGTTAGCTCCTGGATCGAAAGAAATAGAGCTAGCAGAGTAAAAGTTGGCTGAAAAGTTTACCGAGGTATATGTTACTAGGTAGTTATTTGATTTATTTCAGTGAGGAGGTTATATGTTTTTGAGATAACAAGTATGAACATCTATTTGGTAGGGGGATTACATTAAAAAAAGTAAGATACCAAAAATGTTAGCCAACAAAGAAGCAATATTGACTAAATTGGTTAACAAACATTTTGCATTAAGTTAATAGGGTATATTTTACTTGATGATGTGGCCTAATTTGTTGTACATTGAATAAGCAAGATGTGACACTTGATTTCCCAACACATACGTAGTGGTAAACAAAATTGAATCTCTCTACTACTTTACTCTACCATGTCTTTAACACGTAACCAACTTAATCACCACATAGCTAGCAACCAAGCATTTCATCACAACTTTCTAACAACAAACCAATCAATTAGGCCTAGAGATAGAAAAAACATGTTTAAATGACACCATTTTTTATGAAGCAAAGCACAAGGCCTAGGGTAGTTTCAAGGACATTTAACATTTGAGCTCTTACAAGAACTATTCCTATACTTCATCTTGAGACTCCTCATCCCCTGTGTAATCGGCCTGAAGCAGATATGATGAAAATACATAAATCCAATTTGGATTACATTGTCAATAGATGGTTTTTGTTTATGTTTTTGTTTTACACTTGAACTATACCCATATTAAGGTGCCATTTTTATTTTATGTTTTGTTTGTTACATTGCATATATGTTGGCTAACCTACTCATTAAAAATAAGATTTTTGGGTATTAATCCAGCTGTATTCATTACAATATAGATGCTCTTACTATGCTATAGGCTTTTTTTTCAAAGCTAGTACTAAGCAAGTTTTGAAGTTAGTTATGTTAAATTTATTAATTGATGACCCTTGAATACATGCATATATGTTGTTTGGTCTAGTGTAAAGAGCATCGATTCACTTTTTTTTATGAAAGTTAAAGCTTTAAACATAATACCATAGAGCCATGAGACATGAAGCAACTGTAAACATAACAACATAAAGCCCTAATACATAAAATAACTGCAAACATACTTTTTCAACTTTAACTCTAGATACACACAAATCTGCATAAGACTTGAAAAATTGACATAGACACAACTTCTTATAAATTGATAGTGATACAACTTCAGATATGTGGAATGGTTATCAAAATAGAATAATAAATGCAAGAACAAAAAGCTACTAAATACCAACTACCACCAGTGTATCGCTGAGTACTATTACACTGCAAGAGAATTTTATTTTCTTATGTTTAATTTTTTTTGATGTACTGTAGATGTGATCAAATGACAACTTGATAGTGACTCTCGGTATCAAAAAATATTTTTATAATGTCCCTATGGTTTTTTTACCACTTCATAAAAATCTATAATATTTAATATACAAATCTACATTTCCCCAGGCTAATGTTCACATTGCATGATTTTATATCCAATCAAAAGCCATTAAATTATTGTATTTCCTATTTTTATAACATATGCATTTTCAAATCTAATGTTAAAAACAAAACATCTAAAAAAATTATCTACCTCTATTAGAATCACATTGTCCAAGATACAAAGAATTAGTTCAACTGCTTGCAATAGATACCTACTATGTAGGTACTAAAAATAATGTGACTAAAACAACTAAACGATCAATAATACCATTATTTTCATGATCCACTTATTCTTTTTCTATCTAGAAAAGAAAAATCCATAAATGTCAAGCCAAATATATTTTGAAAGTAAAATATTAATAAGTCTTGAATGTATGTATTTTTGTGCCCCATACCCATATGAAGGCATTAATTCACATTGACAATTTGAGATTTTTATATATTTCTTATTTAAAATAACATCTTTTACCCATAAAGATAGTTATATAACTATATTTTAACCAAGAACAAGAGAATAAAATATTTATATACTTATTTTATTTTATGAAAATAATATACATACCTCAAAATTTAAGAAGATGGTTTACTTTTTTATTTTATTTTTTAAAGGCAAACTAATACTATGAAATTAAAACAAGAGAGGTGTTAATAATAACAAGGGCCACATAGCGGCTAATCCTTGAGTTTAAATTTAAATTTGTTTATAGTTTAGTTTGCATGTAAATTTATAATCTAATTTCAATGCAACAAATTTGTATAAAATAAACATGTGGTACAATACCATTAAAAAAAAGGTTGCATAGTGGCTAGTCCTATGATTAAATGTTTTTAATAAAATTACGGACAATTGAAATAATTAAATCTCGAGTATAGACATGTACGTAACATGATACGTATCCCTTTCATGGATTCATAGTCATTATTTTAACCAGACCATGTGGTTAAGTTATCCAACATCAGTAATATTTATTCATGATATTAAATAATTTTTTTTTTGTAAAATATGCTTTGAGTAAAAAATTATTCTAATAATATATAGGACCACTATAAATAAAATTATCGAGGTGATAGCCCCCCATATGAGACCCCTTTGTTTGTCTAATAAAATTGCCCAACAATGGGGCTATAAATTTTAATAGCCATATAAAAACAAACAATGTATAGTTTAACAAAGTTAAATACTTGAATTACCAATGGTACAAGTAAAATAAAAATGGAGATTCCATGTTATGCTTGGCAGAAGGAGTAGTCAATGAATATGTTTTGATGTATAGCAAAACAACTTCAATATATCATTTATACAAGATCTTGAAGGATATTTACTCCATTTTATGTATTTTAACATGGAATTAAGTGGGTTTGAGTATGTGAAGGGTTGTTGAGGGGCTTCCTAAATCGACAGGCACTTAACAATGGGTTATTGTTATCCATAATAATTATAGCAAAAATGATCTTTGTGATATGAAAAATACTTAATGTTAACCCATAATACCTATAATTATAAAAATGATTTAAAAAAAAAATCGTTATAAACCTGATTGTGTTTGATGAAAAATAAATGCAAATACTTTGTCTTAACTCCACGTACCATGCAAATCAAACCAAATCAAAAGCATTTAATCTAGAGGAATAAGAAGCATTTAAAGGTGAATTATTATAAGAGACACATGTAAATGTTGCATTCAATTTAAAGGATAATTCCTAAATAATACTTAGGAAATGTTCCAAAATCAATATGTCAAATTTTATCCAAAACTTTATAATTATTATTATAATATGTATTTCAAGCTATTTGATTGGCTAAACAAAACTTAGATAATTAAAAAGTGATTCCATTACTCTTACCTTCGTAGCGACTAATAATGAATATTGAGTAAAAACATTTTTTTTTGATTATATATAGACAAGTTAGAATAATTATAGATAAGTATGGGATGTAAGAGTTCATTTGAAAAAATATGTGGTGAAAAATTTCATATATTTAAGTGATGTAATTTTAATTGTAGAAACAATCCAAGATTTGAGAGATTACTTACAAGGCCTAAATCTTTTGTAAAGAGGTATAGATATAGGTTAACGTTGGAAAAGCTAAGATACTATTATTATCCCTAAAAATAAAAAAATAAATGGTTCAGCTTCAAGTTTGAAAATGGATGTACTTGAAGTGGTATTGTAATACAAGTATTTGGTCTAGACTTTCATAAAAAACTCACTTAGGACAAATGTAGAGTCAAACTAATACAAAGTGGATTAAAATATCTACACACACTATAAAATAGGTACATGAATGCAAAGTTATGGGTTCAATGAATATTGAGGTATTATTTGGGTTATCTATCACCCCAGTGGTCTTATATGGGTTTGGGATATGGGGCAACAACACTTGATATTTGAAATGGAGGCAAATGGAAAGGATCTCTAAGGCTCACGTGAATAGTGCATGACAATATGAAACATTATCAACAATGTCATTGTCATCAAATGTGATCGTAGGATGCCATGGTGAGGTGCTTATAAGTGTACCAATAATTGCATATATTGGGTGATCATATGTTGTAGGTAGAGGATGCATATTATATGCATAGTGTACTTCTGAACTATCCTTTGTTTTTATCATTTCATGTTTGGGAAATGGATCATTAAATATTTCAACTTGTGATTTCCATTGTTCTGTGGTCTAGATTCCTTTATAGGGGTGCTCAACTGAATACTATTATCATCAATAAGATTTTGTAGCTTATGTATTATTTTTGAGCATTTATGTGTAAAATGTCCCACAATTTGATAATTGTCACAGTATGCATTTATATCATAGTTATTTGGTATAGACCTATTTGAATCAAATTATTATGGATGAAGAGTGCCAAGTTTGCACTCAAGTAGCTTGCACAACAATATATAAGGAGGTGATGGCAATCTATAAAATTGGTTATTTGATGGAGTTGTTAATTTTAGTCAATTTGTAGGTTTTAATACTGAAATAGATATAATATTTACCTCATTATTGTTGCTAGTTGGTTTGACCTTGTAGCATGGTTCATTTTGAAATTTTATTGTTGAAGTAGTTGTAGGAGTAGGTGTATACTTAAACTTGTTCAAATCTATGAGATTAACTTCTTTGTCTCTTATTGTATGTCATAGCTCATTGAAGAATTTAAATATTAAATATGATTGAATTATGGAGTTGTGCAAAAAATATTTTCTTAAATATGTCTTGTCACTCACTGTTAACCATGACATTAGTCATCTTGTCTAGCATAGTCTTATACCAAAGTACATAATCATTGATTATCTCTTTAGACCCTTACTTGGGTTTATAAATTTACACATAAGATAGTTTTTCATGAATGTTGATAGTGAAATGTGCTAGAAATTGATCTTCCAGAGGGTTGAAAGTGTTAGGCTAAAATTGTGACTCACTCAAACACAATTATGAATTAAATGATTTAAGTAAACAAAATTAGTCAAAAGCTTATAGGACAAAAGTCCCCTTGTTTTTAAGACCTACTGGTGATCCAAGGGCCAATAAATTCTAAATGACATAGTATGGGTAGGTTGTGATTATTTCCACTGAAGGTTCTAAATGCTTCCCTCAAGATATTCATATTCTCATGGTTGGTTTCCTATATAAATGGGTTATTTGCAATGTAATGGTTAGACTATTTCTCATATATATATAAGAGAGGGAGAGAGCAGGGTAGAAAAGAGATTAATATCTTGATTGAGATAGGTCTTCCAATACTAAAAAATTAGATTAATATGGACTATAATCAAATCACTGGGCATTAAGTCTGACTACTACATAAATTGGAACACCATAATGAGCAAGAATTAAAATAAAAATGTGAAAATGAAATCTATAACTCTATTCTAAAGAAAGCCATTACACAAGTTTGTTTCTATTTGCACACCATGACTGATGTAAGCCTCAAAATAAAGATAATGAGCACTCAAATCGAATCATATTAACTCATGCACAATCTAATTGTATACCCACTTGCACACCAACAACATCAATTTTTTTTTTTGCATATATTAATTCACAAATCAAGATCTTTGGTAGACAATCAAGACAAAACAATGAGGAAAGATAGGTGAACTCCTGGTTCAATATCAATAGGGTTTTTGTACTCCAATGTGTCAACCACTTACTATGACAAGTAATGTTTCTCTTATAGACATGGATAATACATCAAGGCTATGATGTACAACATAAATTAAATGCTCTTGATACAAAAATTAAATGAAATAACTGATTAGAGCTCAGTGTTTTGTGATAACACATCAAGAAAGGATAATGATCTCATCATGACACAATTTTAGATACAACTTGAATGATGGAAGTGGATTCAATCTCTCACACATTCTAAGCTCCAATGATCAAAAGTTCTCAATTCATGTATTTGATTTATCCATTCCCAATTTATTATGTTTATCTTCATCTTAGCATAACTTGTTTTAAATGAAATCCTTTCTTTATTAGATGTTGATCCTTAGGCAATATTAGAACAATGGATTGTTCCAATTATAAATAGATGTATTTTGCCTTCTTGATGAAACTTTTGATATCTTTGTCCTTTGGGTCAACTCTACCTTGGAGCTATGAATAATATTCTTAATTTTGTGTACAACCATAAATTAAATGCTCTTGATACAAACATTAAATGAAATAATTGATTAGAGCTCAGTGTTTTATGATAACACATCAAGAAAGGATAATGATCTCATCATGGCATAATTTTATCCACATCCCTTCTTAGGGATACGCCTCCAGAGGTGGTTAACGCTCGCCACATGTCCAATTGGGAATCGCCTCGAGTGCTTCAGTGGCTAGCCATATAGGGATCTGGAAGAGGACCTAGAACACTCCAGAGCTTTTGGCGTGACGGCCAGTCCTGGATGTGGATCATAATTTTAGATACAACTTATAGGATGAAAGTGGATTCAATCTCCAACTCATTCCAAGCTCTAATGATCAAAAGTTCTCAGTTCATGTATTTACTTTATCCATTTCCAATTTCTTATGTTTATGTTCAAGTTATCACAACTTGTTTTAAATGAAATTCTTTCTTTATTAAATGTTGATGCTCAGGCAATATTAGAACAATGGATCATTCCAATTATATATAGATGTATTTTTATTTCTTGATGAACCTTTTGATATTGTTATCCTTTGGGTCAATTCTACCTTGGAATTATGAATAATATTCTTAATTTTTGCCTCTACCTTTACCCAAATCTTTGCCAGTACTCTGGCCATTACCATCTTCATGTTAGGGTGTGGAGCTAAAAGCTTCAACTATTGCAAACATGGAGGAGGTTGCTGAGTTCCAGGGAGACCGGCATCGACAGAGTATAGTGCAAAGAGCAACTGACATCGGCATGTTTGAACTGAAAGACAACCGACATCGGCAGGAGATCGGCCGACGTTGGTCACCTCTAGGCAGACAAGGACCGATGTTGGTTGCCTGTGGCGGTTCCAGAACTGTTCATTGCATAGATAGTTAGTTTTTTGAACCAAGAGTTTGCATGTAAAGACTATTTTTAGTCTTGAGTTGCGAGTTTAATTATTGTAATTAAGAATGTCTAATTATTGTATGCATGAGATCTATATAATAGACTCATGGACTGTATTGTAAAAGTGTGCTAGAAATCCATTGAGCTTGTAGATAGAGCTAGAGTAGTTCCTCCTAGTTCCAAAGGGGTGCTGAGTGTGTATGATCAGGGAGAGTTGTAGGTTGTGCAAGTTCTACTAGGAGATCCATCGGGGTACTGGTTGAAGAATCATAAGGACTTGGTGAGGCAAGGACAAGGGTTCTTTAGGGTGTAGAGATATCTACATGGTAAGTAAGGTCTGTTGATTTGCAGGTGGTAGCAAGGAAAGGGAGATCTACTTGGAGTACGGTTGTGTACTTGGTGTACTGGCAGCATTGTTACTGACTGGTGGAGGTGAACAACTCTGTATTGGAGTTGATTGTTGTGACCGTGATGAGAGAGTGAACTGTTGGAGGAGAATTACTGGTGAACACTTGAGGTGTGGGAAGTTTCTGAAAGGTGTGGAGAAGAAGTGGCATCTTCTTTATTGTATTTTCTTCAGGATAAGTATTAATACAATTGTGTATTGTCTCTCATATCCTTTGTTGTTTCATATTTCTAGTTACTTATCATTTTGGTTAAATTTCGTGTTTAGTTACTAATACAAGAAGTAATCATATATACTCTTATTGGGGAGAGTAGGATCCTGACACTTCATGATCATTCTCTCTTGTGATCAACTCACCAAATCTTTGATGTAGGTTATTTTCAACTAAATCTATGTTCTAGATGATCTAAAATGCTCAGGTCTATGTCTTGTAGTTTCCAAATATCCTTTTCTTGTGGTCTTTACTTATATTTAAATGATGAACCATCACTTATTTGTCATTTATTTCTCACCCTAGCCATAAAATTTAGGCATTTTATATGCTGATGGGGATGTTTGTGTGTTTGATTCACTACCACTTATCACTTTTTCAGCTTTCTAATGCTTCTTAACTATCTACTATGCTTCATGGCTTTGTCCACTGGGTTCTACTTTGTCACTGTCAGTCTATCCTTGAGTCTTTAGGTTTCTATGATGATGCCAAGTTTTTCAATCCCAAACCCTTAGGGGCATGGATATTTGTCACTATAGATCCACTCTTGGGCTATCAAGCTTTTGGGATAGTCCTATGTGGCATAATTCTGAGGCCTGAGGGGCATAAAAATTTACATATCTATCTAACCTCTATTGAGCCAGTCATTAAGATCATCCCACATGACACGATATTAGGACTCAAAATATTTAAAAGGAAATAGTCATTTAAAAAAAAAGGATTTGACTACGTAGCTCTCCAAGTTAGAGATATTTTGACATGTAGAGAAGATCGATGGGTCAATTTTTTTTGGAAGATCTTTGTGAATAAAATAAGGCAAAGATGTCTTTGAGAAATAATTAATAAGTTAGTCAATGAAATACAAATAAACATGAATAAAACATGTAATGACTTAGTCCAAACTAGGTGAAAACATAAATACAGACTCGATCAAACATGGAATTTGCCAAAAGTAAATCCCACAAACACAAATAAAGTTAGATTTTCAATGTAGAATCAACCAAATAAGAACCAATCTAAGTGAGATAAATCATTATAAGATCTGAATGAGAATTTCAAATCAATGACATAATCATTCAAATTAGAATATGAATTGGATATGTACAAATAAAGATCATAATATGATTGACCAACTCAATATTGAAGCACAAGGTAAATATTTCCAAGCTAGGCCAATAGATAATAAAATAATCATGTAAGAATACACATTGTATTTAACATTTGAAATTACATGATGAATATATCTCGATAATACATAAATAAACTTGAATCACTTAAGAAAACTTCAAAAGGTCAGTCTCCATTTCTTGAATTCTTGATAAGGATGGTCTAGTCACTATGAATGAATGATCAAGTGAAGCTATGTCAAAATTATCAACAAGTCTGCTTCATGAGTTAAAGACTATAAATGATAGCATTTGTTTGTAATTTTAGTGGAATTCATAAATGAAGTCATACTAGTATGGACTAATATGAAAATAAAATTGCTACATTAAAGCAAGAGGGTCCCCATGTGATATCTTGAGTAATTGGGCATGTTGGAACCAATGAATGGTAACTTCCATGGGGATAATGCTACTCAACATTCAGAATTTAGAATGTAAATCATCAAACCCAAAAAGAAACACAAAACCATAAATAAGTCCTTTAGACAAACCCAAAAAAAGAAAGATCTAAAGTCTACTTCAACATGTGACATACTAAGTTCTGGATCTATCTAAGACCTTTAGTGTGTGTGAGGAGTGATTAATCCTTTTATATCTCTTACATTCACATAAATAAATTTAAACTTATCTAAAATAATTAAAATTCATGAGATGGAATTTTTTGGATGTTTGTCTTAGGGGGGAATGATATGGGCATTGCTCTATTGCTAATCAGACATCTATAGCCTAGATAAAGATAGGTTTGGTCCCACTCATGGCATTTCTCCATTTCCAACTAGGCCAGAAAGCCTATGATGGAGATTTCCTGAATCACCCTTTTGAGGAAAGAATTTGTATTTTGAATTTTATTCATTTTCCTTTGAGCTATTTATTTTAAAAAGATTTCATCATTCAGTCCATTAAGGGTTAGGGATCAATCCATGGGTATAATGATAGACTCAAAAAATTCATACTATTAAGACATGTCTAACTCAATTCAGTGTCTACATTTTGATTTAAATGTTAAATTAAGTGCAGTTTGATGTATTCAACAAGAAAATGAAACATTTATAAAATTCACATATTATATTTTGAATCACATGTTTTCAAATTCTAAAATGCACAAATAAAATTGTAGTAGCTTATGTAGATGTTCAAGGATGATTCACATTATAATTTTTAAAATTGAAAACTCTCATACTTTATTATCAACCATTTAAATTTCCTTGCCTATTGGAGCATAAGGACACAATATTTACTTAACATACTATGTCTATAATTCTATTATCTAAAAATTATGTTTGTATTTCATGTTGATTTTCTATTCTTCATGAAAAGGGAAGAAACAAGATACATCAAGGAAGATGCAAGAATGCCAAGAATACCCTTTTAGGAATTGACTTCTCATAATGAACATATGAGAAACTCTAATAAATTTTGAAAAGGCACACAAAAAACCACCCATGGATCAATTGATAAAACAACTTTAAATGAGTTGGGGGGGGAACAACAACACACAAAATAAATTAAAATAGAACAAACAAACAAAATCAAACTAAATTAAAACAAACAACAAATCAAGAAACATTAACTATGAAAATAAAAAATTATATATAGAATATATACATAGTAAAACCTCAATATCTTTACTCTGAAATGGTTTTTAATAGAGGAGTAATGAAGTAATGCTTCAAGTACTATCTATTAACTAGTATTGGCAAATCCTTTCCCTAGAGATCTCTCAATTTGAACACTTTTTGTCCCAAAAACTCAGATACTTGGTAAGGACCAATCCATAAAGGATTGAATTTAACATGATGACCATTTCTCTCATGTGCTATATCCCATAACAAGACTAAGTTTGAAACATGAAAGGATTTCACTTGTGCTTTTCAATCGAACCATCTTTTCACATTTGCCTGAGATTTACTAAAATTCAAAGCTTTATCCCGTCTATCTTCTAATTGGACCAGGTCCAATAATCTAGACTAACTTCCTTGATCTACTTATATATATTCTTGTATGAACTGATAAGTAGGCTTATTGAGTTATATTGGGAAAATTGGTTCAACTCCATATGTAATCAAGAAAGGGGATTTATTCAATCTCTATTGATGCCTTGTTATATCAGCCCATAGAGCATATTTGAGCAACACATGCTAATTATGTGGGTTTTGATCAATTACTTTCTTCATGGAATTTAGAAAAATCTTATTGGTAGACTCTACCAAACCATTTCCTCAAAGATAATAATTTGAGGATAACTTCAATGTAATTCCATTTTGATATGCCCACTCAGTCAATTTTGTTGATTGGAAGGCTTGTCTATTATCACAAATAAATGCCAGAGGAGTCTCAAATCATGTTACAATGTATTCTTCCAGAAACATAATAACTTCTTCAATTTTACTATTACTTATTACTTTGGATTTAGTCCATCTCATATAATAGTTAGTGGGGATGAGAATAAATTTATGATTGACTAATGAGTTGGGATTTATGACCCCAATGAAGTCTAGACTTCACTAGGCAAAGGGGTGTTCCTTTATCACCGGTTACAGTAACATGGGAGTATGAATTTATCTCTTAGCAAAGATATTGCATGAATTAAAATTCCTCACATGTGCATAAGCATTTTTGAATAATGTTGGCCAATAATAGCCAACTCTTAGATTTATGTGTGTCATGACATTACCAGAGGGATGACCACTTCCTAGATTATCATGAAATGAGTTCATCACCTCTTATGCTTTTTTTTAAAACATACATCTTAAGTATATCCCCTCATGATTCATGTGGTACATCAATCCTCTTTGTAACATATAGCATGAAAATTTTAGCCTTGGTGCTCTTCTCTACATCCTATCACAATGGGTTGGTGGTTTTCTATAAAGTAAATAATGAGCAATTGAATCATACCATGGACCAAACTAAAGTTTAGATGGATTAAATTCTATAATGAATATGTTGGGATCAAATTATATAATTAACTTAGATAAACCTTGACCACATACTAATTTTGTGGGTTTTACTTCAATTTCATATTCCTAAAACTCAGTAACCTAGCATCCTCTTCTTTTACTTGGTTTGTTCTATCCTATCGTTTGCTTGATCATAGGGTCTAAAACTATGGCATGTACTTTATTCTTCAATATGTAATGATAATTTTTTTGACTACCTTCACCAATGTGTAGGCATTTATTTAGATGTAGATGATATTTATGGATTATATAGCACCTCAGTCTTATACACTTGGCAAACTCAGACCTTGGTTGTTCCTTTTAGTTTCAGACCTTTCCCACTTCTACAAGTCTTGCATCTACTCTATCTTGTACCCCTTGGGATATATCTTAGTTTGAATAGTCTTATGTTGATGACCTGGGCCTTCTATCTTTCTCAAAATTATTAAAACCTTCTTATCTCCCACCTCTATAAGTTCTTAGTCTGTACCTATTTTCTACTCCCTAGACACTAATGTCTAGGATAAACTCTAGTGTCGATGCTAGTGTCCTACTCTAACACAAGTATCCATTACCCTAAAGTCACCTATTTTGTAAATGAAATGTACCCTAATGGTTAGGGTAAGTGATTTAACATTAGTTATTACTCTAAAGGGATTGATATAAATACAAAATAAACCTTCATTCATTCCTCACCTAAAAATACTTGAAAAACACTTAATATTCATACAAAAGAGTATTCAATTGAGAAAATCTTGCCTATTTTATCCTATTTCCATATTAGTCATAGGGACAACACATCTAAATGTCTTAAGTACTGAAGGAGTAACCCAAGATCTTGATTTTCTAAGTTACAAGTTAGGTCACTATTGTACTTACTTTCCACATATTGCATGATTCACACACAAGCCAACACGTAAGGGAGAACTACATCAGTCTAAGGCACTCTTAAAAGTATTAGCTATATAGACAACACTCATTTATAGTGGGATATTTAGGGTTAGCTTGACATCATGTTTCCACTAACCCATTTTCTGCCAAGGTCACCATGAAAATGAAGAAGCAGGGTTTTACAATTTCATAAGGAGTGATAGTCTATGACCCAAATTTGAATACACCAAAGGGAGGGAAAAGACAAACGCAAAAGAATTTAGGTGGTCACATGATTTTATAGTAGGTATTATATATAATACACCTATTCGAATCTAAATATTAGTGTCTACACAACCATTATAGGCTGATACAAGTGTCAAGATCTCTAAAGGCATTCAATCCAAATTTTGTTGACTATTTTATAATCATCTTCCAGTTTGATTTGTACCTATTCTAGATCTATAACTGTGTTAGCATAAAAACTAGATAAGTATATTTCTTCTTTATTATTTTCATATATAGCTTATTTTTACTTTCTATATTTAGTTTATTCTCAGTTTTATCAATTTAACACATGTTATATCAAAGTTTAACACCCAGTTGGCATGTTGTAGATCTGATTATCACCCTTGTACATTGTCATTTATATATACCCATTTTAAAGGTAATATAAGTTAACTCCAAGTACTTAGATCACCATTTATTAGGTTTAAACATTTGGTGAACTTGATTCATATGATTGCAAACATTTCTAATTCTTAGGGTTTTCAGTTAGCTAAGGTTTCATATATTGTACTTTTCATTTCTTACTTATATTATTTTGCATGTAACCTAGGCATAGCCATAGATTGAGAAGTGTGCCTATTGAACACATTAGTATTCCCCAACTGCCATCTAAGATGTCTCAAATCAATGAGGGATCTCATACTATGGATCATGATGATACCCATGTTGACAATGAAAAACATACTGATGAGGTTATTATAGAAGAAGTTTCTAATAATGAAAATCATGAAACAAATGAAAATGAGAAAATACACCATGATCAAGTGAAATTAAAAGTTCTAAAGGTATAGTTGAAACATCCCTCCCCTTGAACACATTACAACATAATACATATAATGGGGGCATGGTTATGTGTTTAAATATTTGTTTCCTAACTACCAGAACACTATTGCTACATTTACCATGGAATTACCAAAAACTTCAACTCAAATAGCAATTTAAATGCCTATTAATACTCAAACCATGTTTACATCCCCTTTGGTGACTACTCAACTTGTTAATCTAAATCCCAATGGGTCCACAATTGAAACACTCCTTCAAGTTATAAAGACCTTGGAGGAAAAGGTTATAAACATTGAACAAAACACTTTAAAATCTCTTCATGATATTAATTCGCAAGTTGTGTTTCATAACCCTCTTATACTTGAGATATATTTGCACCATTTTCCAACTAGTTTTATTACACCTAAGTTTATATTTTATGATGGTAAAGGTGATCCTAAACAACATCTTCAATCTTTCTATGTGACATGCCTTGATTATGCCTCCAATGGTAAAATTTTGACCAATTTATTTCCAAGGAGCCTCAAGGACTATGCTTTGAGGTGGTTCTATTATTCACCTCTCCAATCTATGAAAGCATTCAAACCTTTTGTAGATCAATTTTTAGCACACTTTTCCATCAATATTTCCAAAAAGGTTTCCTATGCTCAAATTTCAAAAATTAAACAAGGAACAAATGAACCTATTAATGAATATGTCTTGAGATAAAAGCAAATGTTGGCTAAATTGACCAATCCTATGGCAGATAAGAAGTTGCAAAACATATTCAAGCAAAGTTTTCTTTTTCTTTTACATGAGTCCATTGTTTTTAATTATCTCAAATATTTTGATGACTTATACCATGTTCTACAATACTATGAAATGAAGCTTATTTCATTAAATAAGATCAAGAATGTAGTAAACACACTATTTGCATCTACATCTAGTACCAAATTTATAATCAAACTAAGTTATAAGGTAAACCTCCTAAGCCTAAAAAGGAAACAACAACCATAATTAATGTAGTTTCACAATATACTAAACAACTTATCATATCTAATGCACCAAGGAGAGAGTTATCATGTTTATCTGAGTCTCCTACTTCATCAATCCCATAGTTAATAGAGTGTCAACTTATATCTTTCCTATTGGAAATATTTTAATTGATGTAAAAGGTCTAGCATTATTGGTGATAAATGCCCCATTACATTTAATTGTGTTTTTAATATTCATATCTTTGCTAATGTGTGTTAATATTTATTTAATATCAATGAATATATTTTTGGTTGCATATAAGTCAAAAGAGGGTCCATGGAAAAATCAAAGAGTCACGGAGAAAAGACAAAAGAGGAATGGGACACATTTTCTCATGAAGATTTATCTTGAGGAATCCCAAGAGTCACCATGTGAAGACAAAAGAGGGTATGGTACATTTTTCCATGAAGAGACACTTTGAAGAATATGAAAAGTCACCAAAATAAGGACAAAAGAGGAAAGGATGCATTTAATTATGAAGGGTCACCATATGGATTTTTAAATGTAAGGATATGAAGGGTCATGCAAGTTTGGCACCATTTTTTATGAAGATTGAAGGGTCACAAAGGGTGAATGCAAAGGTCATTTGGAAAGCTATAAATAAAGGCTTGAGAAGCCATTTGTAAAATGCAAGAGAGTGCATGATTTGTATTTATTTTTAAAGAAAGAAAAATAGGAGATATTGTAGAGTTATATCATTTGTTGAGTAATAAATATTGAGAGATAATTGTGTTTTATACACAAGAGGGGTTAGTGCTCCTGTGGGTTGGTGCTCACAAATCTTTGCAAGAGGTTGGTGCTCATAAATAATTGCTGTGTTGGTGCTCGATAAAGGGGTTGGTACTTCTGTAAGTTGGTACTTTCAAACTTTGTAATTTGAGTTGGTGCTCGTTCATATACTTGAGATTGTTCTCCATGGTTTTTTCCACTTTGGGTTTCCACGTAAAAATTTGGTTTCTCTCTCTCCCTCTTGTGTGGTGCATATTATTATTTTAGTTTTATTGCATATCTTGAATGTGTGATTAAGTGGTTAAAGAAAAGAAATAAAATTAAGTAAAATATATATAATATACTCATTCACCCCCCTCTTAGTATATTTCATGCATAACAATTGGTATTAGAGCAGGTTCTTTTGGAAAAAGTTTGACAGCTTAAAGGTAGATCAGGAAAGCACGATGGCTGGATCACATGAAGGTTTTTATACAAATAGGGCACCTTTGTTTGATGGAACAAATTATGATTTTTAGAGCATAAAGATGAAGACTTATTTGATGACCCTTGGATTCAACATTTGGCAAGTAATGGTGGAGGAATATGAAGAGCCACAGACACATGTAACTACTCAAGTGGAAAAAAGGCAAGTGAAAATAATGCTAAATCTTTAAATACTATTTCATGTGGTTTATGTGAATCAGAATTTGTTAAAGTTATGCAATGTAAATTTGCTGATGAAACTTGGGTAAAACTTAGAAATATTTACAAAGGTGATGTAAAGGTTCAACAAGCTAAGATTTAGATTTTCAAAAGATAGTTTGAGATTTTGAAGATGGAAGAGGAAGAAAATATAGCAAGTTATATTTTATGGGTTGATTAAATAGTTAATTAGATTCAAGATCTTAGAGAAAAGTTAGAAGAATCAATTGTGGTTTAAAAAGTTTTGAGATCTCTACCATTGAGATATGATGCAAAAGTTTTGGCAATTGAAGAGATAAAGAATTTAGCCAAGCTAAAGATAGATGAACTATATGGTATTCTTATGGCATATGAGATGTATACCGAATAAAAGAAACACTCACAGAGAGAAGATACTTTCAAGACAACAAATAAAAAAGAGGCTAAGATTCAAGAATCAAGTGACAGTTCTAACGATGATGAAGATGACAACAGAGCTCTATTCATTCACAAGTCAGAAAAGGGCATAGGTAAATATCAATGAAAATTACTTTTTAAATGTTTTAATTATGGAAAGATTGGAAATTTTATAGCTAAGTGCCCAGATAAGGGTAATGGTGACAATGAGAAGGAAAGTCTACGTGCAAGAAGAATTTCAAAGGAAAATTCAAGAAGAAGAGTTTCTATTTATGGCCATACATGAAGATGCCTCCAAAATCAAAAGTACAAATGATCAATAAGAAGAACATGATGAAGTCAAAGTGAATATGGAAGGAGAACTCTTTGTGCCTTAGAAGAATTAAAAGCTCTTGAAAAGAAGAATCAAAGATTAAATCTTTAGATCAAGAAAAATGAAAAGTAGTTGAAGAAAATAATTGAAGATCTACAAGCACACTTTGAAGAAGCCAAGAAGAATAAAGAAAATCTAATGGAATAGTTGTAAAAATTAAGTAAAGAATGTGAAAGGTATGTTATTGAAATTTCTTCTTTAAAAATAGATATTGAGAAAATAGTTAAAGTAATCAATGATAGAGCAACTAATGATTCAAAATTTGAGAATATCACTAATATATTGAATAAGATATTAGAAAGTTAAAGATCAATGTCAGATAAGATAGGTATCAGATTTGAAAAAGAGAAAGAGGAGGCCACTACTTTCATAGACAAGGAAAAAGGAAAGAGCTATGCTGACTCTCTTATAAAAGAAGAAATAAAAGGGGAAGAAGTTAAGAATACAAAAGACATCTTAAACAAAGAAGGCTGGAGGGAATAAAGCTACTCAAAGCAATTAGGTCAGAGATACATAGACATGTCCTATTTTTATGGTTACTATTTTTATTGTAATAGATATGGTCATAAGGAAATAGAATGCCAAAAAAGGGCTAACAATTTTAAAAATAAAAAAAAGAAAAGTCATGCATAGTCAAGTAGAAGCCATAACTCTTTTACTCCTCTACCAGGCTTTAATGAAAAGGACATAGTATGTTACAAGTGAAAAAAATTCAAATACATAACCTGGTACTATAGAAGTATGTTCAAGTCAGTCAATAAGGACTAGAGTTTCAAGGCTCCATTCATCAAGAAGAAAGTTTAGATAGGTTCATGGCAGAAGAAACAACCTAAAAAATATATGTTGGTACAAATAGCTTTACATGTAAGAAATTAAGAAAAGTGATGGTTCATTGATAGTGGATGTTCAAGGTACATGATAAGAAACAAAATTAAGTTCATAACCTTGAAGAAGATCAATGGTGGCATAGTGAAATTTGAAGATAATACTACTGCCAGAATTTCCAGAAAAGGTACACTATGTTTGGATAAAGGTAGAACTAAAACTAAAAATGTTTTGTATGTAGAATGTCTTAAGCATTATCTTTTGAGTGTAAGTCAAATGTGTGATCAAGAGCACACACTTAAATTTTATGTGAAAGGTTGTGAAATTAGGAGAAAATATTCAGGTGTGTTGGTTGCAGGTGCTCAGAGAACAAACAATAATTTATATATGTTATCAGACATCAAAGGTCAAAGATATTTTTTTGAGTCAGATTAAAGAAAGTTGGCTATGGAACAAGAGAATGGGACACATAAATTTTGATAATCTTGTCAACATCAGCAAGAAGTAAGTATTCAAAAATCTTCCAAAGATTATAAAGCCTTTTGACATGCTTTATGAACCTTGTCAGCATGGGAGGCAAGCTAGAAGGTGGTTCGAAACAAAAGAGTACTCAATCACTCACATGTTAGAGATTTTTCACATTGATCTATGTGGACCTATGAGAACTCAAAGTACTTAAGGTGAGAAATATTTCATGTTGCTTATTGATGATTTTTCACGTATGACTTGGGTAATGTTTTTAAAGAAAAAATTAGAAGCTTTCAAACATTTCAAAGCATTCAAAACATTAGTTGACAATGAAACCAGTTTAAAGATTAAGTGTCTAAGATAAAATCAAGGTGGAGAATTCATGTCAAATTAGTTTATTGAGTTTTATGAAGATTATGGAATAAAGAGACATTATTCAACAACCAAAACTCCACAATAAAATGGAATAGTTAAACAGAGAAATAAAATAGTTCAAGAGATGGCGAGGACAATTCTAAATGAATCTAAGATACCAAATAAATATTGGAGAGGGGTAGTTTCTACAACAATGCATATTCAGAATAGAGCATTATTGAGAGTCAATAGTGACAAGACTCCTTATGAGCTATGGAAAGACAAACTAGCAATAGTTGATTATTTCAGAGTTTTTGGTAGCAGATGCTTCATAAAGAGAACTGACAAAAAATTTGGTAAATTTGAATCCAGAGTAGATGAAAGTATATTTTTTGGTTATTCTTGCAAAATTAAATCTTATAAATGTTATAACAAAAGAACCAAGAAAATTATTGAAAGTGAAAGTGTCAGGATAGAAGAAGATGGAACACAAAGAATCAGATGAAGATGAGGAGTAAAAGGACATCAAAAATCTATCTAAATATGTTTAGAGAAATCATAATGAAAGTGACATCATCAGGGACATAAATTAAAGAATTCATACCAGAAGAATGATGATGGATGTCAAATTTTCCTTCCTAAATGGGAATCTAGAAGAAGAGGCCTACATTGAGTAGCCTAAGAGATTTATTCTTTCAAATATTAGTATCCATGTATAAATATTGAAGAAAACAATGTATGGATTGAAACAAGCTCCTAGAGCTTGGTATCCAAGACTTGATAAGTACCTACAGGATCAAGGTTTTAAGAGAGGATTTGCTGACAATAATCTCTACATCAAAATAGAAGGTGAGCATCAATTGATTGTTATGGTATATGTTGATGACATAATTTTTGGAGGAAACATTGAAAAGATGACAATTTTTTTTTGATAATATGCAAAAAGAATTTGAGATGTCTATGCTTGGAGAATTATCATTTTTCTTAGGGTTGTAAATATTTCAGTCAGATAAAGGAATTTTTATATCTCAAAGTAAATATGCCAAGGAAATGTTGAAGAAATTTGGTTTTGAGGATTTTGTACTAGTTGGCACACCAATGTGTATAGGAAATAAGGTGAGCAAGGATGAAGATTCACCTATTGCAGATCAATCTTTGTATAGATCTATGATTGGTAGTCTTTTATATTTGACAACATCGAGGCCAAACATCATGCATGTAATAGGTATGGTTTCAAGATATCAGTCAGCTCTAAAAGATAGTCATATTTAGTTGCTAAAAAGAATATTTAGATATATCCAGGGGACATTGGATTATGTATTATTGTATCCCATAGGCAAAGATTTCACTTTGGTTGATTATATAGATTTAGATTAGGTAGGGTGTTTGGATGATAGAAAGAGTACAAGTGGAGGAGATTTATTCCTTGGTAATTGCTTAGTATCATGGCTAAGTAAGAAGCAAAATTTAGTATCACTTTCTACAGCTGAAGCAGAATATATTGTAGTGGTATTATGTTGTACTCAAGTTCTTTAGATGAATCAAAATTTGAAAGATATCAAGGTAACATATGATAAACCTATTTCTATTTTTTGTGATGACAAAAGTGCTATCAATATTTAAAAGAATCCAATGATGCATTCAAGAACAAAACATATTCCCATTAAAAATCACTTCTTGAGAGAGCAAGTTACAGATCAACATGTTAATATAGAATATATCAGTACTACAAAGTAGATTATAGATATTTTCACAAAGGCACTACCAAAAGACACATTTGAGTATTTGTAGGAGAAGTTGTGAGTAATTTATTTAACTTCTTTCCATTGAGGTTCAACGTTAGTTAAGGGGGAGCTAAGTGTTAGCTTCAGGTAGGCCCTTAGCCATTGACGTCAAAGGGGGAGAAGAACATAAATAGGTATAGGTGCAGAAATAGGTACAAGGAATAGGTACAAGTTGCTATAGTAAGGGGGAGTTACTGTATATTTTTTAGATGGTAGTATGTGCAGGTTTTAGGATGTGGTAATTTTAGTTTGAGGTTACCATCAATGACAAAGGGAGAGATTGTTCGAAATATTGTCATTGATGTCAAAGGTCTAGCATTATTGGTGATAAAGGCCCCATTGCATTTAATGGTGTTTTTAATATTCATATCTTAGCTAATGTGTGTTAATATTTATTTAATATTAATGAATATATTTTTGGTTGCATATAAGTCAAAAGAGGGCCCATGGAGAAATCAAAGAGTCATGAGGAAAAGATAAAAGAGGAAAGCGATGCAATTTCTTATGAAGAGTCATCTTGAGGAATTCCAAGAGTCACCATGTGAAGACAAAGAGGGAATGGCACATTTTTCCATGAAGTGACACTTTGAGGAATATGAGAAGTCACTAAGATAAAGACAAAAGTGGAAAGGATGCATTTGCTTATGAAGGGTCACCATATGACTTTTTAAATGCAAGGATACGAAGGGTCATGCATGTTTGGACCATTTTCTTTGAGGATTGAAGGGTCACAAATGGTGAATGCCAAAGGTCATTTGGAAAGCTATAAATAAAGGCTTGAGAAGCCATTTGTAATATGTAAGAGAGTGCATGGTTTATATTTATTTTTGAAGAAAGAAAAGCAGGAGATATTGTAGAGTTCTATCATTTGTTGAGTAAGCAACATTGAGAGATAGTTGTGTTTTATAAACAAGATGGGTTGGTGCTCACAAATATTTTCAAGGGGTTAGTGTTCCTATGGGTTGGTGCTCACAAATCTTTGCAAGGTGTTGGTGCTCACAAATAGTTTCTATGTTTGTGCTCGACAAAGGGGTTGGTGCTTCTACAAGTTTATGCTTGCAAACTTTGTAATTTGAGTTGGTGCTCATTCATATACTTGAGATTATTCTCTATGGTTTTTCTCACGTTGGGTTTCCACATAAAAATCTGGTGTCTCTTTCTCTCTTTTGTGTGGTGCATATTATTGTTTCAGTTTTATTGCATATCTTGAATGTGTGATTAAGTGGTTAAATAAAAGAAATAAAATTAAGTAAAAGATATATAATATATGGATTCACCCCCTCTCTCAGTATATTTCATGCTTAACATCTCCCTCATCCCATAGAGGTTGATATAAATAAACCTCTACCCAAAGGATATGATGCAAATGATTATTGTGATTATCATCAAGGACCAGGGAATTCAACAAACATATGATTTACATTGAAGCACAAGATCTAAGATCTTATTGATGAAAAAAATCTTGAATTTGATGATCCTCCAAAGGAATTAGGTTCATAACTTAGTGATCACTAGAAATAAAAATATATTTAACAATCCTTTGCAAGACCATTATAAAAAAGAACCAAAAGTACAAATGGCATATAATGCACATCCTCCTTTGACACATTATATGCACCCATTATATGGGATTATTGGTAATTACCCATGAAATACACCTCTTATGGTTCAAAGACCTTATATTTATTTTGATAATAATGAAATTAAGAATGATGACTCTGATCTTCATTATTTATTCATTTGAGCATACCTTGATAAATTCCCTATACATAGTATTATGATTGATAATGGTGAAAACAATAATGTTTTCACTATGACATTACTTATGCACTTGAACTATACTCATCATGATTTGCATCATTATACTAAATTAGTTAGAGCATTCAATGGGAACTCTTAGAAGGTTCTTGACGAGATTGACCTACCTTTATAAATTTGTCTTGCACATGTAGTTACTACCCTTTTACTTATACCTTCCATGTGAATTTTTGATATATTATTGGGAAAAACTTGGATCCATACACTTCAAGGAATACCTTCTACAGTGCATGGGTATGTTAAATACATTCATGCCAATCGAGTAATTATAGTTTCTAGAATTTCATATGAGCATCCTCTTAAACACGAGAAACTTATACCTAGATAGTTAATTATCAAGCCTATTAAGGCTAATTCATCACAAAAGGGTAAGAAACAAGCAATCCGCTTTACTAGGAAATCAGTACTTGAGATACCATTACATCACAAACATATAGTGGATTTCATGGAATTCCCATATACTATGCACCATGTTCATATATCTAGAGCATCTACACATCATCCTATTATGGCTATTCCAAAGAAACCATAAAGCACTCAATGATGGGTTCCAAGAACCCCTACTCATATTACTCCTACTATTGTTTCATAACCATAGATTCCTATTTTACATATGCATAGCATCACTAGTACTATAGTGATAGATATTGAACCTATACGTGCTTCTTGGTAGTGCCACAAGATTATTACACTAGCTTCATAGTTGGGAGATATATATGACCATCCATTAGATGTAATCATAGGATGATCTTTCCTTTTAAAATATTCCAAAAATACAAAAAAAAATAATAAATAAAAAATTCAAAAATCTAAAATTTATTTTAGCACTTACGTATTTTATTATCCCCTTGGCATCTATGTGTTAGTTCCATGTTGATGGATGGCATATTCAATTACTTATACATACACATGTGTGTCATGCTTCTACTTGAGTGTGATACATGCATACATAGATACATGATCTATTCTTATTTTAAATGTTGGGCCTTCCCTCTACCCATGTCAGGCAAACATTAGGGGTATCCGCTTATTTTATTGTGATACGCATAGGTTATATGGTTGGATGATCACATTTCATTATCATTTTTGAGCTCACATATGTACTTACACATTCCTTTATCTATAATTATATCTTACATAGGGTATTTGATATGCTATACACTTGATATTTTTTCCTAGCACATTTGATATATGGGTTACTATGACATGTTTATGCTAGTTACTTATGCTTTCTTTTATGCACTTTCTTAATTATTTGGCATTGTTATTATTTGCTTGTTCAAGCATTTGAATATTTTCCTTTATTTGTGACCTGCATGCCTATATATGTTTTATTTGACATTTACATATAGCATTGTTTGTTGTATGGACATTTGAATATATCACTCTTACTTCTGTGGACATTTGACTAAGTCATGTCCCTTTGATTGTGTGACATTTGAAAATGCCCCTTGTTTGTAGTCTCCTTGGACCATTGCATTTTGGCTTTATTTTGAGTGCTCTTATGTGTGTACTTGTTTGCTTGTTGAGCTTGTCATAATTATTACCTAGATGTTGCCATGATCTTTATCATGTATTTTAGGCTTTCATGTGATCACATTGTTGTATGTGATTCAATGCTATATCTACCTAGATATGTTCTCCAATATGATACATGGTTCATTCATAGTTGTATGGTTATCTTATCCTTTTGAGGTGAGATAACTACATGTTTCTATTTTTACTCACCTCAAAGGGGGGGCATATAAATGGGAGCATGCCATAGAGACATGTTCTTCACATTTGGCATAATTTTTAGGTTCAGTGGGGGCATGATTTGGAAGCATATTCTCCACACTTATTTAGTAAATGGTAATTATACTAGTTTTTAGATTTATTGGGGGCATGTCATATAGGCATAGCTTCCACATATTCAAATTTTTTAGATTCGGTGGGGGAATTCTTTGGAAGCGTGTTCTCCACACTTATTCAATATTCAACATCTCCAAATTACAATGGGGGCATGTTTTGGAAACATGTTATTCACATTGATACTTATATCAATTTTTATATTTCTCAATTAATAGTTGGGGAATGCTTTAGAAGCATGTTCGCCACACTTGAACTATTACTATTGTTAATCAGGAGTGTGCCCTTATGAAAATGTGTGTTGTTTATCACTCATGATAAAACATGGAATATATCCTAAGTGTGGGTGAATTTTAAAGGGAGATAATATCCAAAGAGGGTTATTTCCCTTGATGCACTCACTAAAACTTGTTTTGAAACCTTCTAGCTATTGATTTTTACTATGAAAAGGGTGAAAAAGATACTGTTTGTAATGGAATTAGAATGTAAAATAGGAATGAAGGTGATGAAATAATATGTATGACCAATTATGTTTGTAATGGACACTCTTATGAAAGGGAGGAGCTTGCACATAATTTCTTCTCTTTAGGGATGACTTCTATAATAGAGTTTCACAAGGACTTGTCAAACTCACTTTTTGAATGGAAGGAATGTAAAGGAACTGAATTCACATCCAATGCTTAAATTAGAGTTGATATTGACACTTAATATTCCATTTATAACATAAAATATATTGTATGAAGGTATCTAGACAATATCATAGGAAAACAATGCTTCATAATGCTATATCAATGGCAAACACATACACTTCACCAAAAGCCTGAAAATGTAGGAAAAGAGCTTCTTATTTATCTAAAAATGTGAGTAAAAAATTTGGAAGCCTATAAAAAAAACTAAAATCAAAGAGTGATAATAATATTCTAGAAAAATATATACAAATAGAAAATCAAATGATGGGAGACAAAGCAACCCCAAAATAGGGGGTCTCAAACTTGGTCTTCACACTCCTCAAATGTTACATAATACTTCCTCAAAATTCTCCATTAATCCATGTCCTTAGGGTGGTGTATAAGAGAGATTATCATGAGTATTGGATATTTGGAAATATATTCATTATTTATTGGTCAAACTTGACCACTTAAAGAGTGCATATATCCTTGCTTGACTCTTTATATACTAGCCTTTATTTATTTATTGAATAATCAGTCATCATAATTCAAAATAGGACTTTAAGTATCCATTAATTCTTCATTTAGAACTTATTTTAAGACATTCATGAAGTTACTTCACCATACATGGGTTGTTATAAGCTCTTTAGTGCTTGTTTGACTCCTTCAACATACTAGGCATAGGGAGGAAGGAGAGTGTGGTTAGGAGTACTTGAGAACCTTTCAACCTTTAAAACCTTATCCCAATAAAAATTTGAATTGTTCATGCTTGATTATGCACTGGAAGGAGAGATAATCATCAATAAATACTTTAGAAAACTTTTATGCATCATTTAGTACTTTTAAACACTTGATTCTTTCATATGAGCAAAGAGGCATAGGAGAGAGAAAGAAGGGTTTTGATTTGAACCAAAAAAAATTCCTCCATGGAAGGCTTCTCAACATGAATTTAGACATGAAACAAATAATTTTGAACCATTGAGTAGCCCAAAATATACCATTTTGCTCCATTTGCTTGCTAAATCACCAATCCTTGTAGCCCTAAAAACCTATAAAGCTCCTTGTCCAGAAGATTGTATAGAAAAAATTGGAAACCTAGGCACATTTTTGAGTAAAATATATCCTATTAAATCTCCAAACAATATTTTATGATCCAAGTATAAGTGGAATTATCCCTTTTTGTGATTTCTCTCTCTAATTAGGGCAAATTTTCCCTCCTAGGCCTAAAAAGTAGAAATATTGATCTAGAGAGCTCCCAAATATATGAAATAACCCAAAATTATGTGATTCACTTTTACTATGATATCAAAAACCTTCATTTAAATCTTGGGGTCTTGAGACCCTCTGAAAGTATGCAAACCATGAAATCACTTTGTCACCTAGTCTCATTTTGAGCATGTTTGAGATTGCCTTAGAAAATGAGCCCTTTTTGACCATATATAGAATATATTGTGTTGTTTTTTTTGGACTTTTATAGTTATTACACATCCCAAATTACCTCATTTAATGATTAGAAAGCTTTATTTTACTTAGAACACCTATAAAATACCAAAAAACACGTAAAGTAAGGCAATTATTTTAGTTTGTATAGGTGTCATTAGCATCAAAGTACATGTGTAGAACATAATTGTAGTATTAAAAAATGAAAAATATGTTTTAGGATAAAACTGTGGCATCAGATGTGCATTTGAGGTCTAGTTTCCTTGACTCGTCATAATTAGGGTTTTAGACCTATTTGGGGTCTTATGATTGTTTATAAAGAACAAACCACCAAATGATATCCTTCAACTTGGAAAACCTTCTTTTATTACTTAATCACCTATCCAAAATGGATCATATCCCCATAAAAAGTGTGAGAAATGGTATGAGTATGTAAAGTTGCTCCTTTGGTGGTATGCTTAGCTCTTTTTGGACTTGAGAGAGGTTAAATTTGAGTTTTGAACCTCAAAAATCATTCTCATTATTAATATAGGTTAATAAACCTTAAATAAATTATTATTAATGATTATAAATGTTTTTGAGTGACTATTACCTCATTATATACATCTAGTGTACTAGTCAAGGGTCTTGGGGTTTAGGCCTATCATCTCTTTGCTAGCCCTTAAGGGAATTTAGATTGAAAAATAAGGTTTCTTCTAAAACTTGATGCAACTTGAGAGTTTATTTAGACATATTATATGTATTTATATTTCCTCAAATTCCTTCCATGGTTTTTTAAATTCTTACATTATGTTTATACCTCAAACAATCCCCTTGGTCTCATGACTGCCTCTTGCCAATGGAGTGGGCAAGGTCTGAGACAAAATAGTGGGTATGTATATTGTTAATATTGACTTAATGTGACAATTATTGTATTTTTAAACTCATAAAAATCCCAAATACCAAATAATAAGGTGTGATTATGCCTATATAACTCTCAAAACACCAAATTCTCTCATGATTGGCTGGATACCCTGTGTGCATGAATTAGGCCTACAGGTCTAAACAAGGATTTGAAAATTTCATCCTCCTATCATCTATTTTGAGGGTTAGATGGGATTTTTTTTGAATCATTAAACCATTCAATAAATAATATTCATCCTTTTATACCTAATCTCAATCCTTTACTCTCCTTCAATCTAAGCAAAACTTTCTAAATAACAAATAAAACTATAACTACTCCTTGACTATGTATAGAGATTTAAACTTAGTTTGATAAATATTTAATATGTAATTATTTGGTATTAAATAAAACTATGAACTATTGGTTTATCTGAGGTAGACCTCAGATTCCTCATATCATTTGATCTTCCTTTTCAGCTTGAGACCAACCTATTCTTGGAGTTTATAGCATGCAGGTGCTAGAGACTATCTTGACTAATCTTATTTATGTTTTAGAAGCTCATATTATCATAATTTATCCTATTAATAGTCTTTTAAATTTTTTGAAGTTAAAAAATAGGTTTAGAGCACCTTTCTACACATCTTCCCTTTCATTATTTGAAAATGGACCGGTCTTTCAAATAGACCTGTAGGTAGCTATTTAGAGTCATGACTATATTAGGTGTTTATACCTCCATATTTTTGAAATAGTTTAAGTTTAAATTAGGTTATCAACACCTTTTCATACATGATCTATTAACTCTCTTCCTTAGGTTTAAGACCAACTATTTAGTTATTAGCCTATAGGTACTAGTAGGTCATTTGAGCATTAGATTTGAAACCTAGTCCTCTCAACTATTATGATGATTTGAAAGATTCATCTCAAAGGAATTCATTTCATTATACAATAGGGTATGTAACTCCTTTATGGCATTCTCAAGTCTGTTTTGATTTCAAGTACTGATTGTTCATAGTCTCGTAGGTGATCATTTGACTATGAACTCAACCCCTTGATCCTCATTGGATTTTTAAGTGGCTTAGTATATCTTCAAGGGCTTGTGTCTTTTATTACTAAAATGAGGTTAGGATTTTTATTTTTGAGAATCCTTTATGTTTATTAGATGTTGATCATGTTTCAAAATGAGGAACTATAGGCTTTAGTCCTGTAGGTCTCATTTGCTTGTTTTAGGGCTACAGGGAGCACTTATTGAGTTATTTAACCTCATCAACCCTATGAAATCCAATAATCACTTCTTTTAATTCATTAAATTATCCATAGAGCATATGACAAGTATTATGTCACCTTCAACTCACTATTTGATCTAAAAGAGGATGGCTATAAGTAGTCATTTTGCCTTACTTGTTGCTCTGCTAAACTCCCTTAGTCTAGGTAATTCATTATTGTACCTTCTTAAACATAATTACATATCATAACATCTTTTATGATCTAATCACAAGAATATCAATAGTGCATAGAGCCAAAATGTATGACTGTGTGTATTAACATATGGCTGTAGGTCATCATTTTATACCTATACAGACTGTAAGAAGCCATTTTGGTTTCTATCCACTTTGACAACATTCTTTAGTCTTAAATAAAGTCACTATTATACCTTACATCATCCATATCATAAAAATATCATATTGCACCTTCTTCATCTACACAAGTTCACTTGTATAAAAACTTGACTGTGCTTCCACCTATATGGCTGTAGGTTACCATTTTGGTCTTTTGTACAGACTTTAATAAGATATCATCATGACAAGGTGATATAAAAACATGATCTAGTGTGTTTTTTGACTCTATCTCACCCCATAAACCCCATTGAAGAATCACTCAAAGAGTTTAATTGACAAAGAAGCCAAATCATGATCTTACCTTAAGAAATGCTAAAGAATCTTAATTTTTGCTAACAGTGTTTTGAGAGGCTTCAGTTAATGAATTTGATGTACTTTGGAGCTAAAATAAGCACTCTCATCTTATTCAATTATCTTAGACCACTTTGAAGGTTCATCTAACACCTCATAAACATGTTTAAGAAGATACACAATCCTTTGGAAGGTCTTACAAGTTAGCATTACAGTCATACACAATCCTTACTGTGTTATTCAAGTGTTTGAGGCTCTGAAGAGGTAATTTTTTCTCATAGTGCCATTGGTCATCCTGAATACTATGATGAACATTTAAAAACAATCTTATTCTTTGGAAACAAACCTATATTACTTGTAATATCTAAGCAAGGTCCTACTGCCATGATATGCTCTAGCCTACTGCTAAGAATGCTGACAAGAGATATTTTGATTTTTTAAGAGCATAGTATTAAAACCATCCATATAATATCATTAAAAGGCAAATAAAAAATTTCTCACCTTTTATAATCCATTAAAGATCATGATAACCTCACTAAGATGCCCTCACACACAGAGAATCTCATTAGACATATAACTATAACTTGTAGAAGGACCAAATGACCAACCAGTCTATCTCAAGAAAGACATTTTCAAGATTAAGGTATCTAAAAATTTTACTTGGATGAAATATATGTATTATACCTAAAAAATGATCTTTAAAACTCTTGAAAATGAATATGTTTTACTGATATATCAAACATACTTGAAAATTGCCAAATCTCAATTCAATACAAGCAACCGGTTTCTTGTCAAAAATCCCCTTATCAAGGAAAATTAGCTGATGATTAAAAAATTAAAAATTTCCTATTTAACCTTGAAATCATCCCACTAAAACCATTTTTATCCATCAAGATTTTAAGTGAAGAAATGGAGACAAACCTCGACCTTGTCTGGATGACTAAGTCATAGTGACCCCCACACACTTTTAGAAATTATTCATAAATATTAGGGGATGAATATGATAAGTAATTCCATTAATGTGAAGGTAATTAGGGTCCTTATCATTTCCCAAGGGATTTATAACTAAATCTCTCTCTCTTGCCTATACTGATAACAAATATATGGCCCTTCTAGAGCTACCAAGGAGGTCAAAATGAGAGATAAATTGGTTTTCCTCATTTTCTCACCTAAAAACTCTTAAAAATCAATGATTTGAATTTGTGATGGAAAAATAAAGTTTTTAAGATGCTTGAAACTTAATTTAACCTTGAAGAAATGTATGAATAACCTCCAAATAGGCCTTTTTAGCACTAAAATTCCCAAAATTACTTGAGAAGCTTGTTGAAACTATTGAAAAATGTATCCATTATAATTTTCATTCTTGAAAAAGTACCCCATGTACTTATTATGATATTATACTATCATTCATATGTAAAAGCTGCTCCAGAAGTCATAAAGTGATCCAAAATGCAGTCAACTGGGTCATGAAGTTAGTTAAACATGTTACCAAGTGATTTGATAAATTATACAACATGAGATAAATTTGAAACAAGCCATAAGGCCTCTAAGGATGTTTTGGACGCTTTTTGTCTCTTGACACAAATTGAATCTAGTCAACAGGTGGCTAGACAAGCACATGGCCATGATGATCAAAACCTTAATATCATCAAATCTACATTAAAATATACTAAACAGGGTTTTAGATGACCATCTCAAGGAAATTACAAGACCAATATACCAATTAATAGGGAAAATAATGTGAAAAGCAAAGTTTTAAGTGGTAAGGGTGACAATTTGACCTATGAGGTTAGAATTGTCAACATTTTGGTGACTCAACTAGGAAGCATGCCTGCTATGCTTAAGAACCAAATTATTGACATCTCTTTTAGACTCATAAGATCACTCACACACTCTGAAAAACATATGATCAGACCTTGACCAATGATTACAAGACTCTTGACTTGAAATAAAACTACTACATCTCCTCCAAAATAAGGAAATAAAACACATAAAATAAAGGAAAATGACTAATAAAACACACATGCTAGTAAATCACTTATTTGAAACAAAACAAAATTAAACTAATATGCTAGGATAAAACTTGGAGGAAAGCTAAACTAACTACAACTAACCTTTAAATAATTATTCTCTAGGATTAAAAGGAAAGGTTTTTGGATCACTTACTCCACATGATGAACAAGGATATGAAACAAAATGCTTCTTGTAGTTTTGCTTGATGGAACTCAACTACTTTATGGTTGGAATTACTCTTGATAGACTTTCAAGTGGAACATCAACATTAAAATAGTCACCTATGAAGACATATTAATATTTTACTTCAAGATATTTCTCACACTGCTTGTCAACTACAACCTCATCAAGTGATACCTCATCTAGGAATTATCCTTAAGTCTTTATGGCATCTTGATTAACTTTGTTCTTCTTATCATCTACTATAAGTTTACCAAGATCTTCAATGAGATTTGAATATTCAATCCAATCTACATTATGATTTTCAATATGTGTTTCTTATTCAAACTTATCATGAACATGCTTTTCGATGAGGAACGTATCCTTACAGAGGTCTTCAATCTCTTACAAAGACTCAATATACAACTGTCAATCATCCTTTTATTCCTCACTTTGATTAACCTGAATGAGATCAGATTTAATGTCATGGAGTATGTCCTTGAATATATAATGACAAAACTTGTAAGGGGTAGAGGGTTATGTGAAAACATTGAAGCAGAGGTAAAATAAGATAAAGGTCAAGTGTTGGTAGTCTATGATAGCCAACATGCAACTACAGACAACACACCTTTCACTTGAATACATGATATTCTCAAATTTCTTGAGTTAGGACAATGTCCTATGGGACTAGATAGAGATAAAAAAAGGTACTTTAGGTTGCAAAGTATACCTTATGTCTTGATAGATGGAATACTTTTCAAGAGAGACATAGGTGGCATTCTTTTGAGGTGTGTGGAATCATGGAAAATGGACAAGTTGCTTAAGTAGTTCCATGATGGTCCAGTTAGTGGGCACTTTTCTACAAAGACCACAACCTCTAAGATCATTAGAGATAGGTACATTTTGACCACAATTTTTATAGATGCACACTCTTAGGTAAGGAAATGCCCAAAATGTGCAATGTTTGTTGGCAAGTAGAAACTGCCTATGGTTCCCTTGCAACCCATACAAGTAAAACAACCTTTCATGCTATGGGGCCTAGATTTCATAGGGATGATACACCCACCTTCAAGTAAAAGACATAAATGGATAATTATAGCTATAAAATAATTTACAAGGTGGGTTGAATCAATTTCCCTCAAGGAAGCTAATAAAGATTCTATTTTAGACTTTTACGATAGCCTTGTGACCAGATTCAATGTGCCTTCTACAATGATTTTTGACAATGCATTGGCCTTCACCTACAAAAAGGTATGTGAGTGGGATATTTCTCATGGAATTTATCTCAAGGAATCCTCTAACTATTACCCATAGGGCAATGGACTAGCAGAGTCCATAAATAAGAACTTGTTGAGGATTATCAAGAGAACTATGGAAGATAGTCAGAGGGAATGACATGTTGGATTAAGGACTGCTCTATGGGTAGACAAAGTGACACCTAATAAATATATTACACACTCCCCATACCTTATTGTATATTGTAAATAAGCCAAACTTCTAATATCTCTCGAACTTTCTACATTATATCTTACACATCAAATTGAGCTCCTAGAGGATGATGCTATGCAGATAAGGTTGAATGAGTTTAGATAGTTGGAGGAGACAAGGGACACTACTATGCACATTATGTGGCCCAATAAACACCAAGTGAATAAGTCATTTTAAAAGAGAGCTTACTCAAAGACATTCTAACAACGTGATATAGTCCTCAAATGGGGTGAAGACCGTGCAAAACCAAGAAAACACTCCAAGTTTGACAGTCTTTAGAGTGGGCCTTATGTTATCATAGGTTGCAAGAAGAGCAATGCCTTTAAGATTGATAGATTGAATAAAGAGAGCCTTCCCATCCTTGTAAATGGGAGGTATCTTAAATTATGTTACTAATGTTATCTCATGATCTTTGTACATAAGTAGATAGGTCTGTCTTTACCTCCAAGTAGTCTTACACATTATTCTGTTTGTTGTTTTTTCTACTATTTAGGTTGTTGTTTGGTGTGTTTTCTTGCCTTTTTGTTGTTTATGTGTGTCTCTTTTCTTAAATTTTTTTCCAAGAGTTAGACAAAATCCTTTTTTGATTAATACTTCATTTGTCTAGTTATCATGAGCAAGATTGATCAAATTCTAGATTCCATGATCAGTAGGCTGGTCAAGCCAGTGTGCCACTAGAAATGTTGGCCAATTTGGCCCATATACCAATATTTTTTACCTAAATAGATGAGATGAATAGGGTTTTTTATGGAATGAGTGGTACAAAGATCAAATTTAGCTTGCAAAGCTTTTGAAGCACTTTATTCAAGCTTAAAGTATAATTTGTTAATCCTTGAGAAGTAGGCTTAGAAATAGGTCTAGGATTGCAAAGTGCAGCAGACCAATATGTTTTCATGGTCATCATAGAATTTAATAACATGAATTAAATTTTCACAAGCTTCAAAAGCTCATTTGAGCCTTAGAGATTCAAACAATAGTTCAAGCACAAATATAGAAGAACCAGACCATCATTGCATGTCACAGAGAAATGAATAGACTAGTTTACTCATGAATTTTATAAGTATGCTCAGGAAACCTCTAAAGCCTAAAGGATCATGTGGAAATGATGCATTTAGTGCTAATATGATCCTCTTCAAATTTGGCATCTTGATGATCTTGCTATATAAAGATATAAGCCTTTGAATTTAGACTTGTAGAGTGAAATGTGCCTGTAGATGTCAAATTTGGGCCTCATGAAATAGACTTTTAAGTTCAGATTGAATGCATAACTAAAAAGTGTCAAAATTATGGAAGCCCAAGTCAAGATCCAATGGTGAGTAGGTGATCAATGATGTCAGTGGGTCTCAAAGATCTAATGATGCATGTTTGATCATGCATTCATAGATCAACTATGAGCATCAAGTTAAAAGGTCAATAGACCCAAGATTAAATGCATTGATGATAAATGTCAAGATCTTGAGTACTTGAACAAAGATATAATGGTGTGTAGTCACTGAAAAAACTAGTGGGTCTAGGCAGATCGATAATGTATAATTCATTGTACATAATCAAATCAATGGTGAGCAAGAGGTCAACAAGTCAATGAATATTGAAGGGAAATGCATAGTTACCAAGTGTCATGATCACAACAAATGATAGGTAAATCAATAGTATGCATTCAAGCCATGCAAAAGAATATCGATGGTGTGTGTAAAGTCAAAAAATTCAGCATATCTTGAGGATAATTTTTGGGCTACCAAGTGGCATGATCTTGAAGGTAGATCACAGATCAATGACCAATTATGGTAAAAAAATTCATGATTAGGGAGCCTAGATTAATATTAGTGATTAAAATTAAAAATCAAAGGTTAAGGAACTTCAATGGAGAGAAAATATGACCTAAGGTTGAACTAGAGATAATATTTCAAGGGGATGCCATAGAGGTGGACATATCAGTTTCAAATGGTTTCTCATCTAGATAGACAAAGGATTTCACCACCTCGAGTAGGTATAATACATAAATTCAAGATCAAACATGATCTAAATTACTAGGACTAGACCTTGCAAAACTATCTATACCATTAAATCCACATAATTTTTTTTAAAATCTCTTAAATGTAGGTTTTATGTCTCAGGAAACCCTAACATGTAGATCTTCATTTGTAATCATGACTATATGAACATGAATAGGGTGATTAGTTTTCATCCATAATATATCTATATTTAGGATTTAGAAGCAATGGTACAATTGTGACTATGTAAGAAATATTAGAAAGAACATCAATGAGTAAGCTCGAGTAATTACCTGATAGTGTGAAGAACATCAAGCATGATTGAGGAAGATATTGGGGCATTTAGTGTTTCAAGGTCCTTGGGGACTGGTTCATGTTTGATGGATTATGACTTAACATCCTCAGATCAATGCTAATTGATCAAAAGTGGTTGGGTCAAATTTATTAATGGTTATCTATCTAGTTCCCCTCTCTCTCATCCCATTTTATTAAAAATTGAAGCTTGGAGCTCTTGATTTTGATCCCTCGGCTTGATATAGTGAACCTCTGCCAAAATCACTTTATAAAACTCTTTTGAAGCAATATAAGACATCTCAAATTCTAGTTGAATGCTAAGTATTATTTATTGAAGTTTGATTTACAAAGTGTATGTTTCCTATTCATCATCTGTATATCCTTCATGTACCTTGCTTCATGTCTGTTGGTTTCTTGTAGGTTGTGTGAAGTGTTGGCTAGTGAGGTTTCCCTTGAAGTGTCATAAGCCCATAGTGTTTTTCTTAAACCAATCTCTTTCTATCCTTCTAGTTATAGGTCTCTTTTTAGCCTTAATACAAAACACTCATGTTTAAAATCTTGTCATAGAATATTATCAGTTCTTATCCTAATTGGATTCATTAGTAGTCATAAAAGTGTATAAGTTGAGAGTGGATCATTGAAGTGCATCACCGTTTAGACTATGTTTTGTCCCTGTTAGCTTTGTTACCTTTCCCTTTTCCTTGTTATAAGTATAATTTTAGGAGAAGAAATATATTTTCATATCAGAAGATCTATCCTTGTTAAAAACCTTAGAGGTCTGACCCAAGATTAGGTAACCCATATCCTAGGATCATTCCCATGTTGGACTAGATTTGAGTAGAGGACCTGAACAATCCCCTTCTTAGCTAGGGTGAAATCCAGGTCTCCAATAATTTTTGGCATGCTCAGTGGGACCCATTCTCTTTGGCATAGTTAAATTTTGGAGTTGAGGAGAGGTATTTATAGAAGAAGACATCCAACACATCAGAAGTTGAAGATTATCCAAGTTATATAGTTTGTAGTATCATCTAGACAACACCTCTCATGTCAAAGGTTACGAGAAGGTTAGATAGTGAAGATATTCCCTATGAATTCATTAAGATACCTTTTATTTCATATAAAAGACTAAGATTTAATAAGACATGTCCTTATCCCTAAAAAAATATTCATCTCCTGGTCATCCTATTGTTTTAAGTAGTTCAACCCCCACTATACAAATGACAAGGCCCAAAATACAAGCTTTTGTACCCTTCAATGGTGGCAGCCCTCTTAACCTTCAAAAACATAATGATATCCCATATAGATCACACAGATGACATTGTAAATCTTTGTTCATTACATAACATTACACAACAAAATATATCCATGAGACTAATAGCCACATCCTTGAAAGACAAATCCCTGTAATGGTATAGGGGTCTAGCTCATACCTCAAGCAATACTTAGGACGAGTTTGGTGAGTGCCTATGTAAACATTTTGAGGATAAAAGTGACCATGTGTCACTTGTTGAACAACTCACCTCAATCAAGAGGGCACCCAAAGAATCTATGATTGATTTCAACTATAGATTCCAAAAGCCTTGGGATAAGATCCCTATCATCATTGATCCCACACCCAATTATGCTTTTCTCTACTATTTGAGAGCATTGAATTTAGACATTGCAATCATCATCCAATCTATGGGTGGGACAATTCTTCCTGTGGCTTATGAGATATCTATAAGGGTAGATAACTATTTGACACAAGTAGGGAAACTCATGCCAAGACCTCCCATGCCACTTTTCTTGAGATTCAGCCAACCCCACCTACCATTACCCCATTTCCCACTCCAAAAAATCAATCCCAATCTAATGATAGTCAAGTGGATAAATTTGCAAGGATTGAGAGCTTGTTGAAAGCACAAAACAATAAGCTAGTGGCTCTAGAGAAAAAATAACAAACTTCATATAGGCCATACCAAGGTCCCTTCCAAGCCCAATACCCTGATCAATCCTACAATAAACCCCATTATCCATCAAATAAAGAATCCCAAGGCCAAATTACTCAATGTAGATCTTATAATAATTACAACCCCATGGATACAAGTAGTTCAAGAGACTTGGTCCCCACACAAAGCAATCTTAAACAAGAGGGTCAATGACAATAATGAGGGTAGTCCAATGAAACGGTAATGGATATAAGTGTTGAAATGTATTAGGATCCTATTTGAAAACATGATCCTTCATTCCAAGGATATGACATAATGCCTCCTCCATCATAAATACCTCCAATGAATCAAGATAACATGCCTACCATGACATCATTAGAAGCTCAAATTCAATAGCAAAGGAACATGGGTAAGGCACTAGTTAACACCATGTGCATAAACTTTCAAGAAGGGGAGTATATGTTTGAGAATGTAACAATAAACATGGGGTAGATTACATAAAGGGTAGATGAAGTAGCTGTAACCAATACAAAGGCTAAGTGTACAGTAATTCTTCTCACACACACTCTCCTACACAAAAAATGGTCCCAACAACCAACTCACACACAGAATTGGTGTTCACCTCACCAACCAGTCAGTAATAACCCTGCCGGTACACCAAGCACTCTATAGCACTTCAAGCTGATCTCTCATGAACCTACAACCTGCAATTCAAAGACCAAACTTACATGTAGATCCCCAATGAGCTTGCAACAACCTGCAACTCACAGATCTTACAACTAGAAGGAACTCTTCCTTTCTATCTCATGCAATAAACAATACATGCCAATGGGTCTATAAATAGATCCCTAACTCAAACAATAACTTAGACTCTTAATTTAGATAATTATCCTCACAGCCCAAGACTCTGGCTGGTCTTAACATGCAAACTCATCGTTCACTTAACTAACTATCCGTGAAACGAACACTTCTGGAACACACAGGCGACTGATGCCGGTCCCTGCTAGTCTGGTTCTGCCGACGTCGGCTGACTTTCTGCCGTTGCCGGTGGCCTTCTGCACTGATCTCTGCTGACGTCGGTCCTGCTGCCGACGCCGGTTCCTATAGAACTCAGCAACCATCTGTTCCTCAGTTTGCAAAGGTTGAAGCTTTTAGCTCCACAACCTAACAATCTCCCACTTGGAGATAAACAGCTGCAACCTATATCTGTACCTGTACACCGTCTAGTTTGTTCCCTTGGCTTTGTATCCCTCCTCAAGATCACTCTTGAAGACCAACCACCACAAAATCTGTGGTGCAAAACCTGTCATCCAAATTACCTGCCACATCCGCATCTACAACCACGTAGAAAAAGAACTTGACCCTGCATAGCATGTGCACCTGCTGCTGGTCCCACTGAACTGCCCTTCAGTATTACTCTCTCGGATTGACTCCAAACTTGTGACAACTCCCACTGCTTGGGAAAACTCAGGTTTAGTACATACCATGCACTCCACCTCATTATGTGAATCAAGACACCTGTTCTGTGAACTGTCTAACCATCGGTGTGCTAACCAGCTTCACACAATCATCCTGAAACAAAGTCAACATGACCTCCATGTCTCTAGAACACACTCATGCCAAAGAATCTTGCTGCTCCCAGATTCCCCATGACACACACCTGAACTAGCTTTACCTTTAGTTCAACAATACCTGTATATGTAACCTTGCAACAAGCACATCATACAGAAAATAGGATAATGTAGCTAATATTATCCAACCTGGTAAAGAGAAACACAATGATTAAACCTCCATTGCCCTGCAGCTAATACAAGATCATATACCCTGATCTTCCATCTCACGTATCCATTTCTGCTCTTCTTCATCCTCAACATCCATTCGTCTCTCAGTGCTTACTTCCAGCTGGCAACTCTACCCAAAACCCCTGTTTGGTTCTCCTCCAAGGAATCACATCCTCATCCATGCCAAGCTCCCACTGTTTCCTGGATCTACCTGTTCTGCTTCTTCAACAACTTCCTAGTTCTATACCATAAGTGAGCAATAAGTAGTGTAAAGAAGGGAAATGACGAATTTAAGAACTTACTTACACCTTCAGTCCTCCATATGGGTGCTTGAGACTCCATGACAACTCGCTGTCCACCCAAAATTCGTCTCAGTAACCGATGCCGGTCACATCTCAGTCTACAGCTGACCGATGTCGGTTCCTTGCGACTGCCTCCTTGCCGACGTTGATTTCCCTTGGCCGACGCCGGTCTCTGTCTGCCCCGAGTCACCGACGTCGGGCTTCACATAGCCGATGTCGGTCCTTGTCTGGACACCGACACCGGTTTTCCTGCCGACGTCGGTCTCTGTGTTTTTCTTGTGAGACTTGAATTTTTCCCGCGAGCTCTTTTTGGATCAAACCCTTGTCCAAGTCACCCTTGCTCTGCTCAGAATTCCTCTGCACCTTGTGTTGAACTCTGTCCGTCACTTTCTCCTTGAAAACCAAGGCTTTCCTGTTCTTGTCACTAACATCAGATTCCTCAAGAAACCTTACCTTCTTCTTCTGCATACAGAAACCATGATCCATGCCTTCCAATTCCGAAAGCATACTCTTTGAATCAAGAACCAACATCTCCTTCTTATCTATGTGACCAAGCCTATTAAGCCACATCTCTGAATCTACAGCTGAAGTAGATAACCCAGAAAGAGAATCAGTAAAACAAGTAGATAGATAAAGCGTACCTACTTTCTTACCTCTAGCTACAACAAGTGTACCCTTGGTAACCTTCCAAGAGTCCGCTGTGAGAGTTACTGTGCAACCCTCTTCACCCAAACTTCTAACAGAAATCAGATTCCGCTTCAGAACTGGGACATGCATGACCTCCTTTAACACCCATGTGTCACCTGTCTGCAATTTCAGCTTCACTTTGCCTTTGCCAACAATCTGACAAGGCTTACCATCCCCTACACAAATTTATCCAAAGTCTCCCTGGACATACTCATGAAAAAATTCCCTATGTGGGGATGCATGAAAAGAGGCGCCTGAATCTAATACCCAAGATTCTACTTTATCCGAAGAACATACCAGAGCATCCTGTGCAACGTAACCTGCAACATCTGCTTCTTCTCCATGTCCTTCATGATGATCTTCACCCGATCTGCAATCTCTCTTTAAGTGCCCTTGCTTTCCACATTTCCAGCAGGTTATTCTGCCATACTTGGACTTGGATCTTTTGCCCATCTTCGACCTTGATCTCCCACGCTCTGTCTTCTCTCTTGGCCTTCCTCTTCCTTCAACACTCAAAGCATCTCCAGATGATTCACCTATGCTTTTCCTGCGTATCTCTTCATTAAAGATCACACTCACAACATCATCCACTTTTAAGACTTTTGAAGGAGACACAGTATTAGAAACTGCCATTACCAAACCTTCCCAACTTTCAGGCAATGAACACAAGATTAAGAGAGCTCTAAGTTCATCATCAAATACAATATTGACTGAACTTAACTAGTTTACCAAACCATGGAAATCACTAAGATGGCTATGAATAGATCCACCTTCCAACATTTGCAAATTAAATAAACGCTTCATAAGAAATACCTTATTAGAAGCCGAGGGTTTTTCATACAAATTTGCCAAAGATTTCATCAACTCCACCGTTGTCTTACACTGTGATAAGCTGGAAATCACAGATGATTCAAGACTCAATCTAACAGATCCCAGAGCCTTCCGATCAAGAACCTCCCATTCTTCATCTTTCATATCCAAGGGTTTGCTAGCAACCCCACCCAGCGGTAAGTACAAATCTTTTTGATACAGATAGTCCTCAATCTGCATCCTCCATAATTGGTAGTTCTTGCCATTAAACTTTTCCATTCGTAGTTGACTATTTTCTGCCATTGCTCAACTCCCACTCAAACAAAAACCCTGTGAGTAACCTGTAATCAAAACACACTACCCAGATCTACACCAATCTGTTAGTATCCCAACCAAAAGCTCTGATACCACTTGTTGGGAGGGGTGGAGGTAAATCCAAGAACAAACACACCTGTTTTAATTCCACCCGTTAGGATCTTGCTCCTCAGAAAGAGCACAGTATGATTACCAAATATAAGCAATTGAATATGCGGAAATAACCAGAAACACAAGTAACTAGAATTCACCAATAGCACAGAATATGAGAGACAATACACTATCTTGTATTAACACTATACAGAAAAGAATACATCAAAGAGCTGCCACACTCTTTCACCTTACAGAGATTTACCACACCTCAAGTGTACAGTAATTCTTCTCACACACACTCTCCTACACAAAAAATGGTCCCAACAACCAACTCACACACAGAATTGGTGTTCACCTCACCAACCAGTCAGTAATAACCCTGCCGGTACACCAAGCACTCTATAGCACTTCAAGCTGATCTCTCATGAACCTGCAACCTGCAATTCAAAGACCAAACTTACATGTAGATCCCCAATGAGCTTGCAACAACCTACAACTCACAGATCTTACAACTAGAAGGAACTCTTCCTTTCTATCTCATGCAATAAACAATACATGCCAATGGGTCTATAAATAGATCCCTAACTCAAACAATAACTTAGACTCTTAATTTAGACAATTATCCTCGCAGCCCAAGACTCTGGCTGGTCTTAACATGCAAACTCATCGTTCACTTAACTAACTGTCCGTGAAACGAACACTTCTGAAACACACAGGCGATCGACGCCGGTCCCTGCTAGTCTAGTTCTGCCGACGTCGGCCGACTTTCTGCAGTCACCAGTGGCCTTCTGCACTGATCTCTGCCGACGTCGGTCCTGCTGCCGACGCCGGTTCCTGTAGAACTCAGCAACCATCTGTTCCTCAGTTTGCAAAAGTTGAAGCTTTTAGCTCCACAACCTAACACTATCTATTTTGGAATAGAAAGATATCCTTTAACAACAGCTCTCCAAGCTTTCTCATGTGAATAAGACAACTAATAAGGTGAACACTATTTTTACAAATAGGAGTCAACCTAGTCAAATCCAAGTTTCTAGTCAAGCTCCTAGTCAAAGTCATGTTCATAATGTTGTTCATCCCAATAAGGTTGTCAAGCCCCATTCATTATAATTTTTAGTATTATAGGGGACTACTTAGTGCACAATTATATGATAGATTCAAGAGCTTAGACCTCAGTTATGCCTAAAGCCATAACAAATAAGCTTGAGCTTAAGTATGTGCCTAATGAAAAAGGTGTTCTCTAGTTAGATGACTCCCCCACTAAAATAGTAGGTATATTGAAAGATCTTAAGATCACATTAGAAACTTGCCCAAATTGTGTCATCACTTAGGATGTAATGGTTGTAGATATACCCCTATATTTTTCCCTATGCCTATCCAGGGACTTTACTACAAAAATTAGAGGCTCTTTATCCTCTGACTAGTCATACATGGTTTTTAAGACCAGATATGGGACTAAGGTCACTATTAGGTCATAACCTATCTCTAGGTTCCATATAAAGCCCTATATGCCTAACCTCGAAAATGTAAACTATACCATATTAGATAAGGATGAAAATGCTTGTGAGTAAGAGCCTCATGACTATCTTGAAGGCATTTCAGATTTGTACTTGGATGAATGGGTAGTTGATAATCATGGATTTGATCCCTACACTAATATTGAAGAAGTAGGCTTAGGGGTGTATTTTATGCATGAGGAGGGTGCTATTATACCTTGCCTAACTAACAACACTCAAGAAGAAGATGGTCTATGGACTTTATTCTTTGATGGCTCAAGGTCAAATAATGGTAGTGGAGCTGGAGCCATGCTGGTTTTACCCTTAGATAAAAAGTACCATTCAAATGAAAGATTTCAATTTGTTTGTACTTTAAAAATAGATAACTATGAAGCCCTTATACATGGTTTTCAAGAGGCAAGAAGAATAGGTGTCAAACTTATTCAAGTCAAGGGTGATAGTGAGCTTATTGTGCAATAAGTGAGAGGCATAAATGTAGTCAAAAACCACCATTTGAAAGCTTTCAAACCTCATGTATGTGATATCATAGAGGAACTTTTGGAATTAAATATAAAATCCATACCAAGAGAGGAAAATCAACATGTATATAGTCTTGCATCCATTGGAACTCAGTATGAGGTTGTAGAATGGGTTAAATGCAGCCAAAGTCAAGACAAGATTAAGGCCATATGTAGGCCAACTATACCTAAAAATGATGTGAATTGGTAGGTGTTTGATGATGATGACCAAATTATATGTTTTTTAATGCAGGAGTATAATTATTCCATAAAAATCAAAATAAATTCCAACATTAGTATGATGATCAGATAGTGAAACTAAGATCTAACACGCTGCTTAAGGGGCTTGTGACATTAGACAAGAAGGGTTTTGATTTGAACTAGAAAAATTAACTCCATTTAAGGCTTATTATCATGAATTGATACTTGAAACAAATCATTTTTAGCCATAAAATATCCCAAAATATACCATTTTTATCCATTTGCTTGCTAAAGCACCCATTCCTTGTAGGCCTAAAAACCTATAAATCTCATTGTCCATAAGATTTTATGGATAAAATTGGAAACTTGGGAACATTTTTGAGTACCCTCTATCCTATTATATATATAAATAAATTTTTTTGGTCCAAATCCAAGTGGAAGTATCCCTTTTCTGTGATTTATCTCTCTAATTAGGCCTAATTAGCTCTCCTAAGCCTAATTAGCTCTCCTAGGCCCAGAAAGTAGAAGTTTTGATCTAGAGAGATCCCACACATATGAAATCACCCAAAATATTATGATACAATTTATTTAGGCTATCGAAAATCTCCATGTAAATTTTTGGGTCCTAAGACCATGTGAAAGTATGCAAACCATGAAATCACCTTGTCACCTAGTCTCATTTTGAGCCTGTTTGAGACTACCTTGGAAAAAGATCCCTATTTGAGCATATAAATAATATCATATGATTTTTTTTTTGACTTGGATAGTTAGGATACATCCCAAATGACCTCATATAATGATTAGGAAGCTTTCCTTTACTCATAATACCTATAAAACACCAAAAAACATGTAAAACATGACATTTATTATAGTCCGTACATGTGACATCAACATAAAATTACATGTGTATAACATAATTGGAGTATTAAAAAAAATACAAGAGGTTTTAGTATAAAAATATGGCATTATATGTGCATTTGAGATCTATTTTCCTTGATTGGTCACAATCAGGGTGTTAAAAAGGTTTAAGACCTATTTGGGGTCTTAATGATTATTCATAAAGAATAAACCAAAAACTAAACTAATTTCACTTGGAAAAACTTATTGAATGACCTAATAACATATCATAAATGTATTATATCTCCATGTAATGTGTGATAAATGGTATGAGTATGTGAAGTTTCTCCTTAGGTGGCATTTCTAGCTCTCTTTGAACTCGAGAGAGGTTAAATTTGAGTTTTGGACCTCAAAAATAATTCTCAATATTGGGAGAGGTTAAAAAACCTTAAATAATTCTTCTTAATACTTTTAATTGTTTTTTTAGTGACTATTACCTCACTGTATACATCTGTTGTACTAGTCAGGGGTCTTGGGGTTTAGGCCTATCATCTCTTTGCTAGCCATTAAGGGCAGTTAGATTTTAAAATGAGGTTTATTATGAAAAATGAGAGTGTATTGAGACCTATTATATGTATTTATATTTACTAAAATTCACTACTTGGTGTTTTAAATGTTTAATTTGTGTTTAGACCTCAAACAGGCTTGGTCTCATGACTGCCTCTTGCCAATGAAGTGGGCAAGGTCTGAGATAAAATAATGGGTATGTTTACTATTATTATGGAATTAATGTGACCATGATTGTATTTTTAAACTGATAAAAATCCCCTATATCAAATAAAAATTTGTGATTGTTCCTATAAAACTCTCAAAACACCAAACTCTCTCATGACTAGTTGAATATCATGTGTGTGTGAATTAGGCCTACAGGCCTAAACAAGGCTTTGAACATTTCATAATCCTATCATCTATTATAAGGGTTAGATGATTTTTTTTTTAAATTATTAAACCATTCACCAAATAATATTCATCTTTTTATACCTATTCTTAGTCCTTTACTCTGCTTCAATCCAAGTAAAACTCCCCGAAGAGCAATCATAACTATAGTTGCTCCTTGATTGTGTATGAAGATTAAAACTCATTTTGATAAATATTAACTTTGTCATTATTTGGTATAAAATAACTCTATGACCTATTGGTTTATCTGAGGTAGAGCTTAGAGTTCTCATATTATTTATTCTTCCTTTTGAGCTTGAGACCAACCTATTCTTGGAGTTTGCAGCTAGTAGGTGCTAAAGACTATCTTGAATGTGTTCTTTGTGTTTTAGGAGCTCATCTTCTCATCACTGATCCTCTTAATAGTATTTAAAATTCTTTAAAGTTCTAAAATAGGTTTATATCACCTTTCAACACCTCTACCCTTTCATTATTTGAAAATGGACTGGTCTTTTAAATAGACCTATAGGTAGTTATTTAGAGTCATGACTGTATTAGGTGTTTAGACCTCTATATTTTATACGAATGACTTCCTCAATTACCTTGTAAATGGTTAAAGTTTCAATTAATTTATAAACATGTTTTCATACATTCTCTATTATCTCTCTTCCTTAGGCTTAAGACCAACTATCTAGTTATTAGCCTGTACGTGCTAGTAGGTCATTTGAGCATTAGATTTGAAATGTAGTCCTCTCAACTATTATGATGCTTTGAAAGATTAAAATTAAAGGAATTAATTTAATTAGATGATAGGATCTAAAAATCCTTTATGTCATTCTCTAGCAATATTTTTTTTAGTGGTGAATCTTTGTTAATCTATGAATATTCCATTTTCAAAGTTGAAACTTGCCAATTTTTGTGGTGTAACTGATAGGATAGGATCACCTAAATTTTTAGTGTCAAAGTTAATTTTGAGGAGATGTTTGCCTAAATTTGAATATAAATTTCCTTGTATAAACTTATTTTTTTAGTACCTCAAAATCCAATCCTAAGGAATTCACCATCTATCATTGGGTGGACACCGGTAGTATGTGGGTAGGTGCCGATAACCTATGAATGAATGCTAATAGTCTACAGGTAGTTGTTTGAAGACTCTAGGTAGATGCCTATAGGATGTCTACCAGTGGATGCTCACAACTTGCTAATGAATGCTTGTAGCCTACCAACATATTTCCATAACCTACTTGTGGATGCCCTCAGCCTACCAATGTCGACCCATAGATAGCAACATCTAGGCATGCCCTTAGACTAGTGGCATTCAAGTATGGTGGATAATAATCTGACATACACAAGTATGCTAGATAATAATCCCACATTCATGCCAAAGCACCTTCACATAAGGGATAGGCACTACAAATATTATTCCCTTAACCTTTAATATTCATAGAGCCATGTGGTGAGCACACAACACTGGCATTTTTTTCATATCATTGATAAAAACCCATATCATGTTAACATTTACTTGTATGATGTGGATGATTACTAGGGCCATGTATAAAACCCCAACATATGATGTGTGTGGAAGAATACCAAAGCATAATGTGTATGAGTGCCAACACCATGATATGGTATTTTATTTCCATCAACATGTCACTAACAACTATTTACATTACACAGACATCTATCTGCATGATGCTTGCATCCACCCACACCATCTTGACATTCACCTAAATGATATCGATGTCTAGCCACACCATGCCAATGTTATGCTGTGTTTCATAGGTGTCCATCTGCATAGTGTCAATGTTCACCCACATCATTCACCATGTGTCATTGTATGATTTACTTGTGTAATGATACACCTTCTAAACTGATTTGCCACCATTATGAATCCAATTTGCCTCAGGACCTCCACAAATTTTTTATATGGCCCACTAAAATGAACCCTATTTTCAAGTCTCATTTTCTTTCAAGTACATAGTGTACATAGTCATGTAGGTGATCATTTGACTATGAACATAGTCCCTTGATCCTCATTAGATTTTCAAGTGGCCTAGTATCTCTTCAAGGGATTATGTCTTGTCTAACTGTAATGAGGTTAGGCTTTTGATGTTTAAGACTCATTTATTTTTATTAGATGTTGATCATGGTTTAAAATGAGGACCTATAGAATTTAGGCCTGTAGGTCTCATTTGCTTATTTTAGGGATACAAGGATCACTTATTAAGTTCTTTAACCTCATCAATACTTTCAACTCCACCACTCACTTATTTTCATTCCTTCAATGATCCACAAGGCATATGACAAGTATTATGTCACTTTCAACTCACTATTTTAGCTAAAAGAGGATGGTTGTAGGTGGCCATTTTACCTTACTTGGTGATCTGCTAACCTCCCTTGGTCTAGTCAATTCATTCTTGTACCTTCTCAAACATAAATCCATCTCATAACATATTTTATGAGATACTCAAAATAAGATCAATAGTGCATAGAGCCAAAGTGTATGACTATGTGTATTAACATATGCCTGTAGGTCATCATTTTATACCTATACAAAATGTAGGAAGCCATTTTGGTTTCTCTCCACTTTGAAAATGTTCTTTAGTATTCAATCAAGTCACTATTATACCTTACATCATCCATATCATAAGCATCTCATATTTCACCTTCTTCATCTACAAAAGTTCACTTGCATAAAAACTTGACTGTGCTTCCACCTATATGGCTGTAGTTGGCTATTTTGGTCTTTTGTATGGAATGTAAGAAGAGAGCATCATGATAAGGTGATATAATAACATGATATAATGTGTTTTTTGACTCTATATCACCCCATAAACCTAAATAAATAAGCAATCAAATATTTTAGTCAACAAAGAAACCAAATCATGATCTTACCTTAAGAAATCTAAATAACCTTAATTTTTGCTAACAATGTTTTGAGAGGCTTAATTTCATGAATTTGATGTACCTGAGAGCTCAAATAAGTACTCTCATATCCTTTAATTATATTATAACACTTTTAAGGTTCATCTAACACCTCATAAACATGTTTAAGAAGATACACAATCCTTTGGAAGGTCTTACAAGTTAGTATAGTAGTCATACATAGTCTTTACTATGTTATTCGAGCATTTGAGGCTCCACAGTGGTCATTTGTTCTCATAGTGATACTGGTAATCTTTTAGACTATTATGAAAATTTTCAAACAATCTTATGCTTTGGAAACAAACCTATATTGCTTGTAATATTTAAGCAAGGTCTTATAATCTACCATGATATGCTTCTAGCCTGTTTCTAAGAATGCCTACAAGAGAGATTTTGAGTTTTTAAGAGCATAGTCTTCAAACCATCCATATAATGTCATTAAAAGGTGAATAAATACTTTTGACCTTTTATAATCCCTTAAATATCATGATAAACTCACTAATATGCCCTCACACATAGAGAATCTGATTAGACCTACAACTATAACTTGTAAAAGGACCAAATTACCAACCAGGCTATCTCAAGAAAGACCTTTTCAAGATGAAGGTACCTAAATTTTTTTATTGTATGAATGATATGTATTTTACTTGAAACATGATATTAAAAACTCATAAAAATGAATACATTCAATTGATTTATTAAACATGCTTGAAAATTGACAAATCTCAAGTCAAGACAGTCAATTGGTTTCCTTTCAAAAAGCCCTTTATCAAAGAAAATTAACTAATGATTAAAAATTGAAAAATGTCATATTTAACCTTGAAATCATCCCCCTAAAACCATTTTTATCTATCCAGCTTTGAAGTGAATAAATGGAGATAAACTTGGACCTTGTCTGGATGACTAGGTCATAGTGACCCCCTTACACTCTTAACGATTGTTCATGAATATGGGGGGATGAATTTGAAAAAAAATGACACTAATATTAATGAAATTAGGATCCTTATCATTTTAAAAGATCTTTTGACCCAACTCTCTCTCTTCTTCCTATACTGAGCAAAAATTGATGGCCCTTCTAACGCTACCAAGGAGGTTGATATGAGAGATAAATTAGTTTTCTTCATTTTCTCACCTAAAATCTCTTAAAAATCATTGATTTGAATTTTTTATGGATAAATAAGGTCTTGAAGATGCCTTAAGCTCAATTTTACCTTAAAGAAATGTATGGATAACCTCAAAACAAGCCTTTTTGGCACTAAAAGTCACAAAATCACTTGAGAAGCCTAATGAAACTACTAAAAACTATATCCATTATACTATTCATCCCTAAAAAAGTACTCCATGTACTTATTATGATATTATACTATCGTTCATATGCAAAACATGCTCCAAAAGTCATAAAGTGACCTAAAATGTAGTCAACTAGGTCATGAAGTTAGTCAAACATGTCACCAACCAATTTGATAAATTATACAACATGAAATAAATTTTACACAAGCCATAAGGCCTTTTAGGATGTTATATACTATTTACATATCTTGAAACAAACTAAAATTGGTCAATAGGTGGTTAGAAAAGCACATGGCCATGATGATCAAAACCTGAATTTCATCAAATCTACATTAAACCTTGCTAAATAGGGATTTAGATGACCATATCAAGGACATTACAAGATAAAAATACCAATTAATGAGGAAAATAACATGAAAAGAAAATTTTGAAGTGGTAGAGGTGACTATTTGACCTATGAGGTCAAATTTATCAATAGTTACCACATCCTAGAATTTTATGTACTATTGGTCAAACTTTTACAGACTTTATCGAGTGATTATATTGCAATAGATGGTTCACTTTTTGATATGGTTGAGGTAATTAAATAACTCAATATTTCCATGTTTTTAGGTTGTACTTGATTGTATCATATAACCTCACCAGATTATAAATATCACTGGGTTACAAGGTTGAACCAATCTCAACTTCTAGGTAGAAACTCACCTTTGATCCAAGGTTTAGGGCATGTACCTTCTATTATCTCTCTCCACTCTATATATATCTATATATCTTAATCACAATTATAGAGCCTTACAATGATACATATTTTTAAGTTAGCTCACCACTAGGCAAGATGGTTACATCGATGCACATGTGTACTCTTGAACCTTATTCAATTTCAATATTTTCAATACTTTCAATTTCATATTATATGAAATGATTATATAATATAACATGCTCTTGGTTTTTATCCAGTCACCAGTAAAACACTCAAGTTGGGCACTTGCAAATACAAGGTATGTTATACACACTTAAGAATGCATTCCTTTCATTTAAAATAACAATTTTATTACTATATTAAAGGGGGGAACATAGATGATATTTATAGATTTTGTAGCACCTCAATCTTGTACACTTGGAAAACTCAAACCTTGGTTATTCTTTTCAGTTTTAGACCTTTCTAAGTTTTGCAGGTCTCGTATCAGCTCTATCTTGTGCCCCTTGGCCTATCTCTTAGTTAAAGTAGTATTATGTTGATATTTCAAGCCTTTTATCTTGTGTATAATGCTTAAAACCTACTTATCTTCCACGTCTACAAGTTTTGAGTATGTACCTATTTTATTGCTTGTTGGACACTAATGTTCAAGATAGACACTAGTGTTGATGCTAGTGTCTTACTTTGACCTGAGTATCTATTGCCCTAAAGTCATCTATTTTTAAAATAAAATTTATCATAATGGTTAGCCTGAGTGATTTAATGTGAGGAATTACTCTAAAGGGATTGATATAAATAAAATATCAACCCTCATTCATTCCTCACCTAACAATACCTAGGAAACACCTAATATTCATATATAATAGCATTCAAAGAACATTTAATTACACAAAGCTTCCCTATTTTATCTTATTTCCATATTAGTCACAGGGAAAACACATATACAAGTCTGAAGTACTGAAGGAGCAACCCAAGAGTCTGATTTTCAAAGTTACAAGCTAGGTCATTATTTTACTTGATTTCCACATATTTTAGGATTCACACACAAGCCAACATATAGGGGAGAACTACATCAGTCTAAGGATCTATTCAGAGTATTATCTATGTAGGTAAAACTCATTAAAAGAGGGGTATTTGGGGTTATCTTGACACTTTGTGACCATTAACCCAATTTTACTAAAGGTTATCATGAAGATGAAGAGCTAGGGTTTTAAAATTTCATGAGGAATGACAGTCTATGACCCAAATTTGAATGCACTAGAGTGAAGGTGAAGACAAATTTAGAAGTATCAATGTGGTCACATCCTTTTTTAATAAGAAATATTTACAATACACCTATGTCAAACCTAGATAGTAGCATCGATGTAACCATCCTAGGCTTATGAAAGTGTTTAGAGATCTAAAGGCACTTCATCTAGAATTCAGTGACTATTCTAGAATCATCTTCCACTCTAATTTCTACCTATTCCATATCTAGAACTGTGTTAGCATTAGAACCAACTAAGTACAATATTTCTTTGTCATTTCCATATATAGCTTAGTTTTACTTTATATATTTAGCTTTTTCTCAGTTTTATAAATTTAGCATATGTTATATATGATTTTAGCACCCAAATGCCCTGTTGTAGAACTTATTATCACACTTGTGCATTGTCATTTATATATAACCCTTTTAAAGTCAATCTATATTAACAAAAATTACTTAGATCACTATTTATTAGGGTTAAACACTAGCATAGGGTACTTTAAATAAACTTCTTTCAAATATGTGCTCATAAATGCTATGGGGTGCTCTCTATCTTTGAATCATTATGTTAAAACAATTGCAATCATGTGATTAGAGGTAAAAGAGTAGAGATACAAATCCTTAACCTAATTTAGGCTGACCAATATAGGAGCTTGCATAATTACATTCTTGATCTCTTGAAATGATCTCTTAGAGGAAGTATACCATTCTACCTTAGCTCCCATTTTAACATGGCATTTAGAGGTTTAGTGTTCTCAATAAAACCAAAAAAAAACTTTCATACAAAATTGATTTTGATAAAATATGATTTTATCTCTTTTTTACTATTTGGTAGTTAATTTTTGGAAATAACACTAGCTCATTCAAGATCAAATGACATACCTTTTTTGGTGATAATGTGACCTAAAGTTTTACCTTGTATTGCACAAAAGACACATTTTTGGGGTTGAGTGATATGCCAAACCTTATGCAACATTCAAAGACCTTCTCTAGATAACTCAAATGATTTGATCTACATTTGGAAAATATAGTTAGGTCATACATGTATACTACTATGCACTTCCCAATTAGGCCTTTGAAAGTAGTGTCCATAACTCATTGAAATGTAGCACCAACATTAAATAAACTAAATGACATTTTATTATAGCCATAGGTACCCCACTTGGTGGTAAATATTGTTTTGGCTCTATTTGTTTTATCCACTAAGATCTGATTGTAACCTGAGAATTATCTAAAAAGGATATCATCTCAAAAATGTTGTCTTGTGAAATGACCTCATCGAATGAAGGCAAGGGATAATTGTATTTATTTGAGGCATGATTGAGATTTTTGAAAACTACACAAAGATAAATTTATCCACTTTTATTCCTCATAGGTACTAGGTTTTCCACCCAAGTTGAAAGGTTTACTAGAAAAATAATGCCAGGTGATAACATATTTTGGACTTCTTTTAAGGTGAGTGGTTACATAACTAAATTTACTAGCCTTTGATGTTACCTTAAGGGCCTATGATCAGGATTCAATGGAATGCTATGGGTCATAATATGGGGGTCAAATATCTTTAGGTCATTGTAGATTCGTGTTATGATATCTTGATAATGCAACAACATATTATTCAATGCTCACATCTCTTCGTCACTATATTCAGGCCCAACCACCATGTTTCCTATAGTTCCCATGTTGAGAATTTATGACTCTTGACTTAGTTGAGGCTCATTTTATGATTTATATGATATGATATCCAATTCATACAATCTCTCTAATGATATCATTCCTTTTATAATATGATTATATTTTAGCTGAAGCACTCCATCAAAATTATATTGTTGTTCTCCAAAATTGAATCTTTTATCTTCATCAATTACATATGTATCGAAGGCATTGGAGTTAGATAAGAAATCAATAATTTGATTATCATCATTAAAAACTTGGAAATGTTTAACATTATTAGGAACATATGGATAAGAAGTTAATTTCACATGATTAATTTGCAAGTCAATCTTGTTTAGTGGTGTGGGGTTAGCAACTGAGATGACTAATGAATCAACCATTGCATTTTCTACTCTAGGAATGACTGAAATGTTAAAAGCATTAGAAGAATCAATCCAGTCCTAAGCATGGTATTTGTATTTATTTAAATAGGATATCTTACATTAAATTTTTTTATGTACTTGGTTGAAAACCAATTCAAAATTACTAAAAACTCTTAATTGATGGACATCAAACCTGATTGAAAACTACAAACCCAAGATTAAGGATTCATACTCCATCATGTTCTTAGTACAAGGATATTTGTAATATAAAAGCTACAATGTGTCCCTTACCATTGGGATTAATGATCATACCTTTTATTCTTTATTGGTTTGGTTGATAAAGTATAGACACCTACATTTATATAAGTGAAGTTAACTTGTTCATTGATTACATTGTACTTTGTTATCATCAATTTCATTCATGGCTCTTTGTTAATTCTAATTCAATTTACTAATCCTTTCCATGGCATCCACATATGGTAAAAATATGTTGCCATATAGCCATTGAGTGATCTTGAGTAATCTCTATTTAGTAGCATGCCATATGCTTCTAGGATCTCAACTACTTGTATGTATATAAAATTTTACTCTCTTGTCTTAGCTTGGAACTGCATATGAACATTTAATAACTCACCTATGACCTTGAATGTATACTTGTCTAACTAAACTACCACTTTGTTTAATTTCATAGGGACCAATCTTAGTTTATTGCAAACACCTATAGGCATAACATTAGCTAATGCACCAGAATCTACAAGATAATTATAAAGGTTCTTACCAAAAAATATGATTTTAAATAGGAATGGTGAAACTTCAACCCTAGTATTATGTATACAAACATTGGTATTGATAGGGTTCTTTTATTTGGGCTAACTACTCTCATCCTGTAAGAGATTTAAGAAATAAATCCCTTTGTTTAGTGACTTGTGATAATTCATTAAGGGTTATGTTAACTTTTATCTTCTTCATATCTTCCATGATGTTATAACTTGTTTTGATAGTAGAGGGATGATTGTCACTTGATTTTAGTGGGGGTGATCATTTTTATCTTTAAGATTAGGCGGTGTAGTAACATTATCTAGTGGATTTGAGATAGTCAATTGCTGATGTGCTCTACTCCTAAGAGTATAGTTTCCTCTTTGGTATTACTAGAAGGATTGAATGTCATTGGTGTTATATTTAGGTTCATTTCCTTCTATGTTAGGGAAATCTAGAGTTTCTAAGACTATGGCTATTTTATTAGAATTTGATGAACTAAAAACATATAAACTACTTAAAGTATTCTAGTCATTTGAGACAATTTCATATTCATCAATCTCCTTCTGAATAATGTCAAAGGCTAGACAAAACTTGACACAATCAATTTTTCCATGTTTGGTTGTGTTGTGCACATGACACCAATTACGTAAGGCAATCTCTAAAATATTAATCTTATACAATTTGTCAAATGAGGACTCAACTTGTTTATCTGTTCTATTGAAGGGCCTGTAGTTATGTTAATAAGTGAAATTTGGGGGAGATTTTCCACTACTTGAGCTACCTACTTATTTTTTCAAGTTTAAAAAATCATTGCTTAATCTTTGGACCATTATTTAGATTGCATCTAACTCAAGTTTAGCTAAATATTATGGGGAATTTTGTGTTTTATTGGTTGTAACTGGAACTAAAGCTTGATTGTAAGACTGAGGCATTACTTCAATACTATATGGATTTATAAATTATAAGTTTTGATTAGGGGAAACATAAGTTAATGGTAATTGATTCATGATTAGAGGAGGTTATGATAGTGGCACATTCTAATTTTCATGTGGGATCAAGTTTAATGTTGGCATGCTTGAGAGAACATTAGGAATGGGAGCCAACATGTACCCTTATGGATTGAGTTTCTTGTACACTTTTATCAATTCTGCATATGTAAGAGGTAGGTCAATGACAGTTGGATCCCTCCTTAAGTGGTAATCTAAGGATCCAAGGCATTTTAAAACATTCTTAAGGATAGTTGGGCATTTGGCCTATATAAGTCTATTACCCTACTATACATATTTAAAAGCGTGCATTGAAATTACATATAAGCTCATTATATTCCCTTCTCATGCAAACAAATTAGTGGTATAATATGCTTGGATCAACTAATTGATCAATGTGGGATAAAAATGTGGTATTCAATTGATTCTATCTTGTGATTGAATTTTTTGGGAGGTTAAGGAACTTGTTATAAGCTTGATCAAGCAAGGTGAATGGAAATAAACTAAAAGCTACTATTGGTGTCCTCGATTGCACCCTAGCTAAAAAGGGGATTGTTCATGTCCTCTTACTCAAACCTAGTCCAACATAGAAATGACCCTAGACTATGGGTCACCTAATCTTGGGTTAGACCTATAGAGAAGGTTGGTTTCCTTTTGGGTCTATCGCCTATAATAAACCTAAACTAGCTTCTTGTTGGGAAAAGGGGAAAGAGATTGACAATAATGCATAAAATCATGTAAAAAGTGGGGTGATGCACCCAATATTTTGATCCTTATCCTTGTACAAGACACACTATAGGACACATTCAAGACTACTAAACATCAATTCATTCACTCCTTGATCAACTTCCACGTAAGTATTTCAAAACAAGGCATTGATTAGCTATCAACCTAGCATGGGAGGGAATTTATCCACTTCCACACTGACCACTAGAATATATATGCACATAGAATGACCTATGAGAACTAAAAAAACATTGCATGAAATTTAGAGAGCTTAAACAAAGGCAAGGAAAAGATACATTCACTTAACCATATCATTGAATTCATAAGACACACTTTAACTCAGCTTGCAAAATGGAGGAATTCAATCTTTTATTGCATCAAATAGGTGTTATAGTATAAATCTTGGTAGAGTCTAATCATACCAAAGAGAGGGTTCCTTTTCAAGGATTAGAATCTTGTATTTATAGTAAAAAGGGATGAGAGAGATGGGGATCATGTGTAGAAGGATGGAGAAGGGAGCATAATGACCTAGATATCCAATCATCTAGTGTTAATTCAGTTAGAAAAGATCGTAATACTTAAGATCACTTCTAGAAGGCGGCTAAAATAACCATATCAGTCCTTTTCAATCTATTTCTAGCCTACATTGATGCTCTTTATGGTTACAATAGTGGGAACAAGTCATTTAAAAGCTAAATTTTGATGTCAAAGTAGTTATAGTAGGTAGATCAATCTATTGTGATCTTATTCTGATGTGGATGACTCCCTACTAGTTCATATTTTGCATGTAAGGAAAAAGAAAAGGGTCATAACCATTCTACTATCTTTGGTGATGATCTCATTGAAACTGATGTATCTACCATCATGGCCTCCCTTTAACATATTTGTTCTGATTTGAACTTGACCATATTTGATCTTTGTTTAAAGTCGTAAGGCTTTAAATTTTGATATTGGCCCTTGATCTTGATTTGGGTTTATAAAAATGTGCCACCTGGTAGCTTCTAATGTACCGTTGATTTGCAAAGTCAGTATGATCATGACATTTGTTAGCCCTTCTCTTGATCTCAAGATATTTTGACTTTTTGACTTGATGCTCATTGTTGATCTACTTTGGTATGATGGATCATGTATCATTGATCAAATTAGACCCATTAGCTTTGTAAGTTACCACATGTTATTAGATATTGACTCAAGCTCCCATAATCTTGACACTTTTTCTTGAAATGCTCAATCATAGGATAAGCTAACCTTTTGATTATAAACTCACTATTGATCTTGACTGTATGATCTAAAGTGCTCTATTAGATGTTCTGGACCTACTGACATCACTAATCACCCACTCATCATTAGAACTTGACTCAAGATTTTATGATATAGACACTTGTCAGCTATGTATTCATCTTTGGAATATTTGAATCCAAATGGTTATTTGCTATAACTTTAATTTGGCATCCTCGTGAATGTCTTATTATGCTTGTTCAAATTTAAATGCTTGTATCTTGAGATAGAAAAAGCATCAAGATGCTAGATTTGTAAAAGGATGTTTATGGGATCAAAATCATCATGTTTATGCATTACTTTGGTTCTGGTCAACCTTCTAAGTGCATATATCAAATATGTAACTAGACTGATCTGTTCATTCCCACATGATGTGTTATGATGGTCTAGCTCCTTAAGATTACCAAATTCACACTTTAAGCTTGATTCAAGTGTTTCAAAATCTTTTAAATGGAAAGTGTGTTGAGTTGTGGAGCTAAAAGCTTCACTAATGAGCTAAGGTGGAGGTTACTGGGCTTACACAGTAATCGACATCGGTCAGAACCAACTGACATCGGTTAGGGGTCGGCCGGCATCGGTCATCTATAGACCGACACCGACTTCTGTGCTTTTCTAGGTGTTTCTAGAATTAGAATTGTGCTATTTTTAGGAGAACAGTTAGTTTGCATGTAAAGACTAAAATTAGTCTTGAGTTTGTTTTTCTAATTATTGTTTCCTTTCAATTTTATTTAAGAGATCCATGGGGTAGCATTGTAATAGGGGTGAAAGATCAAGAAGATCTGCTAGAATATAATTCAGTATCTGATATGGTTGTAATTGATTGAGAGAGAGAGAAATCTTGAAAGAGAATTACTGTATATTTGAGAGGTGTGAGGAGAAAGAGATTTATTCATTGTATTTCCTTCTAGAAGAGTTTAATATAAGATTGGTTGTTTCTTGTATCTCCTATTATTTGCTATTTCTGATTTCTAGTTACTTATTACTTCTAGTTTCAATTTCGTGTTTAGTTGCTTATATAAAAGTAATAAATTGTACTCTAAGGTCCTGACAAGTGGTATCAGAGGTATGTGTATACACTAATAAGTGGTATCAGAGTGTGTTAGTGTTTATTGATTACATAATTCACTCACATGGGTTTCTGATTGAGTGGGAGCAAAGCAATGGCAGAAGAAAGTAAACTAAGAATAGAGAAATTCAATGACAAGAATTATCAATTATGGAGGATGCAAATTGAAGATTATATGTATCAAAAAGATCTATATTTATCATTGGGTGGGGTTTCAAGGAAGCCCACAGATATGAAAGATGAAGAATGGAATGTTCTTGATAGAAAGGCTCTTGGATTTATAAGGTTGAGCCTCGTAGCTTCTGTGATTTCCAACTTATCACAGGCAAAGACAACGGTAGAGTTAATGGATACTTTGGCAAATTTATATGAAAAACCCTCAGCTTTGAATAAGGTATATCTTATCAAGCACTTATTTAATTTGCAAATTTAGGAAGTTGGATATGTATCTAGTCATCTTAATGATTTCCATACAATAGTAAATCAGTTAAATTCAGTCAAAATAGTTTTTGATGATGAAATTAAGGCTCTCTTAATCTTATGCTCTTTACCTAAAAGTTGGCATAGTTTAGTAATGGTAGTTAGTAATACTGCATCTGATTCAAATATCTTGAAAGTTGATGATTTTGTTAGTGTAATCTTGAATGAAGAAATTCACAGGGGAAACATCAGGTAATGCTTTAAGTGTTGAAAGCAGGGGAAGGCAAAGAGAGAAGGGCAAGAAAGGGAAATCAAGGTCAAAGATGGGAAGTAGATCCAAATCTAGAAATAGAAGAATAACCTACTGGAATTGTGGAAAGAAAGGGCATGCAAACAAAGATTGTTGGTTGAAGGATAACAAAGAAAATAAGCATGAAAGTAATAAAGAAGAAAAAGTTGCAGGTATTGTTGCACAGGATGCTCTTATATTTTATTTGGATAATAAAGTAGAATCATGGGTTTTAGATTCTGGTGCCTCTTTCCATACAACCCCAAATAGAGAATTTTTCAATGATTATATCCATGGATATTTTGGAAAAGTTTATTTAGGGGATGATGAGCCTTGTAAAATTGTTGGCAAAGGAAAAGTGCAGCTGAAATTACAGAATGGCAACACATGGGTGTTGAAAGATGTCATGCATGTACCCATCCTGAAGAGGAATCTGATTTCTGCAAGAAAGTTGGGTGATGAGGGTTGCACAGTAACTCTCATAGCTAAATCTTGGAAAGTTTCCAAGGGTGCACTTGTATTAGCAAGAGGGAAGAGAGTAGGTACAATTTATCTATCTACTTGTATTACTGATTATTCTCCTTCTATTTTATCTACTTCAGATGTAGATGTAAAGTTGTGGCACTATAGGCTTGGTCACATGAGTGAGAAGGGAATGAATGTTCTTAAGTCAAAAGGTAAGCTTTCATATTTGAAAAGCATAGATCTAGATTTCTATGAGCATTGTATTTTTGAGAAACAAAAGAAAGTGAGGTTTCTCAAAATTGGGTCAACAAAAAAGAAGCACAAGTTGGAGCTTGTTCACACAGATGTGTGGGGACTAGCTCAGGTAGCTTCTATTGGAGGATCACAATATTATGTTTCTTTCATTGATGATGCTATAAGAAAGGTATGGGTTTATTTCATAAAGAGAAAATCTAATGTTTTTTACATATTTAAGAAATGGAAAGCTTTGGTTGAGAATGAAATAGGTTTGAGATTGAAGTGCCTTAGATCTGAAAATGGTGGTGAGTACTACAGTAATAAATTTAATAGTTACTATTATATGAGTGGAATACGTAGGGAAAGGATGGTTCCAAGGACACCTCAACAAAATGAAGTTGCTGAAAGGATGAATAGAACAATAATGGAGTGTGCACGGAGTATGAGGTTGCATGCTGGTTTGCCCTTACAGTTTTGGGCAGAAGCTGTAGATATTATGGTTCACCTGATTAATAGAGGACCTTCTACTACACTAGATGGTGGAATTCCAGAAGAGGCTTGGACAGGTAAAAAGGTAGATCTTTTATTTCTCAGAGTTTTTGGTTTTGAAGCTTTTGTGCATATTGATAAAGAAAATAGAAATAAGCTGGATGCTAAATCTATGTGGTGCACTTTCATTGGTTATGGTTTTGAAGATTTCAGATTTCGGTTGTGGAATTTAGAAACTAAAAAAATTATTAGAAGCTGTGATGTAGTTTTCAATGAGAAGGTGATGTACAGTGATCAGCTCAAGAGGCTGAATAATTTTGAGTATGGCAATCTTGATTTGGAAGAGGTTATGATCCAAAATGAGCTCACAGGTAAAAGTCATCACTCATAGAAAAACATAAAAATTGACGTCGGTCAAGAAGAGACCAACATTGGTCAGGTAGAAATTGGCATCGATCAGGAGGAATCGACATCGATTGGGTGCAAACCGACATCGATCAGAGATGACCAGGATCGGTCACTATCAGAAGGAAATTTGGGTGGACATCAAGCTGTAAATGAGTCTTAAATGCCTATAACAAGGTTTGAAAGGGTAAGTAAACCTCTAATTCATTATTCCCCTTCTTTATACTACTTGTTGCTCACTGATGGTGGAGAACCAAAAAGTTTTGATGAGGCAATGCAGGTAGAATCCAAGAAACAGTGGGAGCATGACATGAATGAGGAAATTGATTCCTTGGAAGAGAACCATATGTGAGATTTGGTTGAGTTGCCAGCCAGAAAGAAAGCACTAAAAAACAAATGAGTATACAGGTTAAAGGAAGGAGAGAATGGACAAATGAGACATAAGGCCAGGTTGGTAGTAAAGGTATTTACACAGAAACCAAGTATTAAGAGAGACAGGAAAAATCACAGTTTGATTTTGTCTCAAGAGGATTATGTGAATAAGGTGTTGGAGAGGTTCAATATGCAGGATGCAAAATTAGTAAGCACACCTATGGCTGGACACTTCAAGTTGAGCAAAGAACAGTGTCCTAAATCACATGATGAGGTTGAGTACATGAGTAGAGTTCCATATGCTTCAGTAGTTGGGAGCTTGATGTATGCAATGGTATGTACTAGACCAGATATTGCCCAAGCAGTGGGAGTTATCAGCAAGTCTATGGCCAATCCAGGAAAGGAACACTGGAAAGCAGTTCAATGGATTCTCAGATATCTGAGAGGGACCAACAGTAGGCATTTATGCTATGGAGGGTCAAACATTTTCTACATGGGTATGTAGATTCAGATATGGCAGGTGACTTGGATGGTAGGAGAAGCACCATAGGATATGTGTTCACTGTTGGTGGAATGGTGGTTAGCTGGATTTCAAAGTTGTAGAAGGTTGTTGCCTTGTCTATTACAGAGTCAGAATACATTGCAGTCATAGAGGTTAGCAAGGAAATGTTTTGGATGACTCGGTTCATGGAAGAGTTGGGAAAGGAGAAAGAGAGTTGCAGATTATACAGTGATAGTCAAAGTGCAATTCATTTGGCAAAGAATTCAACCTTTCATTCAAGAACCAGAAATATACAACTTAGGTACCACTTCATTAGATAGGTATTGGAGGATGGACAGTTGAAGCTGGAAAATATCCATATGGATAAGAACCCTGCTGATATGTTAACAAAGCTGGTAACAAAGGAGAAGTTGAATCTTCATTCAAATTTTTTTGGTCTTCAAGATTGAACTTGAAGATGGAGAAACAAGCCAGAGATGTTTAGAGGATGTTTCTGTATAGGTACAGGTGCAGCTATTTATCTCCAAGTGGGAGATTGTTGAGTTGTGGAGCTAAAAGCTTCACTAATGAGCTAAGGTGGAGGTTACTGGGCTTACACAGTAACCGACATCGGTCAGAACCAACTGACATCGGTTAGGGGTTGACCGACATCGACAAAAATGGTTAGAACCAATCGACATCAGTTAGGGGTCGGCTGACATTGGTCATCTGTAGACCGACACCAAATTCTATGCATTTCCAAGCGTTTCTAAAATTAGAATTGTGCTATTTTTAGGAGAATAGTTAGTTTGCATGTAAAGACTAAAATTAGTCTTGAGTTTGTTTTTCTAATTATTATTTCCTTTCAATTCTATTTAAGAGACCCACAAGGCAGTATTGTAATAGGGGTGCAAGATCAAGCTGATTTGCAAGGGAGCAAGATCAAGAAGATCTGCAGGGAGCAAGATCAAGAAGATCTGCTAGAATACAATTCAGTATCTGAGTTGGTTGTAATTGATTGAGAGAGAGAGAGCTCTTGAAGGAGAATTACTGTACATCTGAGAGGTGTGAGGAGAAAGAGATTTCTTAATTGTATTTCCTTTTGGAAGTGTTTAATACAAAATTGGTTGTTTCTTGTGTCTCTTATTATTTGCTGTTTTTGATTTCTAGTTACTTATTACTTCTAATTTCAATTCTGTGTTTAGTTGCTTATACAAAAGTAATCAATTGTACTCTAAGGTCCTGACAAAGTGATCTTATCCTAAAGTCTATTTCATCTTTGTGACATTAGATAACTCTTCAATTAGGACCTTACTCAACTTCTTATTTTAGATTAGGTAAATTTTGGTATGTAGGCCAAATTTGGCCAACATCTTTGGTGACTCAATTGGGCAACATGCCTACTATGCTTTAGAACTCAGAACATTTACATGACTCTTGTATTCACCAATATTGATGAATCTAATCCATAACTACAAGAAACCTTTTAACTTGTAAAGACAATGAATTCCACCAAAATAGGGAAGGAAATAAACAAAATAGGGAAACTAACTAAACAAAGCAAAAAGAAACAAGTTAATATGCTAGGACAACACTTGGAGGAAAACCAAAACAAACTATGTATAGGGAGCTCAACCTTCAATAACAATGTTTAAAGTGCATCCTATTAACTAGGATAGGAAGCTCCTCACCATCCATTCTTGCAAGTTAGAAGGTATTATGGGATTTACTACTAGAGATTATGTATGGACCACTCCAAAGAGAGTCAAACTTTATATGGCTTCCCTACTTAGCTCTATCCTCATCTCACTTGAGGACCAAATCTCCTTCTTTAAAACTTTGTTAAGAAGCTCCTTTGTTAAAGGATCTCTTCACTTTTGCTTGATGGCTTTTCATGTCTAGTATAAACTAATGTCTTATCTCTGCCAACTCTATAAAATCAACATATATGATCTCCATAGGTTCATTCTCTAATAATTCAAGTTGATGCATCCGTTTTAGGGTTAGAAATTCAAGATAAATATGCATTCTTGCTTCCTTACCATATACTAGCTTGTAGGGAGAGTTAGCTATTGACCTCTTGTAGGTGATCCTATCAGCCCATAGAGATGACTTTAATTTGAGATGCCATGATCTCTAATTATCTTCAGTAGTGCTTATTATGATCTTTAACAGGTTCTTATTAGTGGACTCAACAATGCCATTGACTTATGGATAGTAGTTTGATGAAGTGTTGAGAAAGACACTATGTTGAACTGCCTATTTGCTGATTTTAGACCTCAAAAAGGCCATAACATTGTCAAAAATGATGGTTGAAGGAACTCCAAATCTATTAAACAAACCTTCATATAAATTTAGAACATTGGACTCATTTGCTTCCTTCAATGCCACTGCTTCTGTCCATCTAGTAAAGTAGTTTATGGTAGTTAGTATCCATTTATGTCTTGAGCTTGAAGGGGGGTTAATAAGACTAATAAAGTCCAATCCCCATTAGAAAAAGGGTTGATCCACTGTAATTGGTTGGAGAGGTAAGGCTACAAGTTTCACCTTTCCAACAAACATAGCACATTGTCTACATTTTCTAACCTATGCATGACAATCACTGGCCAATGATACCCACCTCTCATGATCTTATGGGCTATGGTCCTTGATGAATAATACCCTCCACCATGTCCATCATGAAACTCTTCAAGTAGCCTTTCATTTTGATGTTGTTCAATACATCTTAACAACATGCCATTGATATCTTTCTTAAACAAAAGACCATCAACAAGAAGAAATGGAATGGATTGCAATCTAAAACATCTTCTTCTTGAAGGAGTTAGATGAGAGGGATAAATACCATCTTGAAGATACTTTACCAAGTCATGATACTATCTATAAGGTGAGGTATGATCAACTATCACCTCTTCATTAGTTGACATCATGATTGCCTCATTGGCCTCTTGCAAGTCTTGGGATAGATGCTCAGAAAGTCCTTTGCCTATAATCAGATTTGTGACCTTGATATGCAAATCATAATCCATTACCTTTTTTATCCAACCAACTCTTTTCTCATTTATGTCCTTATTCAAGAGAAACTCCTTGACACTTGGATGTGCAACCATTAGGTGTATCTTATTATTAGACAACAAGTATCTAAATTTATTGAGAGACCTTATGACTAAAAGTACATGATTTTCAACAAAAGACTACCTTGTTTCATATTCTTCCAAGCCTTGACTGAAGAAGGACATTAGATTCTCTAAAGGCCTCATGATTTTTCTGCATAAGAATGCCTAAAATGGTGTCAATGTTAGCATAGGTGTACAAAATGAAGTCCTTTGATAAATCTAGGTTCATGAGCATAAGAACACTGGCCATGGCTTTCTTAATTTCCTCAAAACTCCTTATTCCTTCCTTGGACTAGTTGAAAATTTGATTCCTCTTTAGAATGGTTGTAAGTGGCCTAGTTAAAGTGGCAAAATATGAGATGTATCTTCTGATAAAATTAATCTCCCCTAAGAAACTTTGCAAAGCTCTTTTGTGCTTGGGCAAGAAAAGTACAAGAATTTAATCTATCCTTTCAATATATATGCTTAAACCATGATTTAAAACTATATGTACAAGAATATTACCTTCATGAACTGAAAAGACACACTTTTTGGGATTTAGGGATACCCCAAATTGTCTACACCTTTCAAACACTTGTTCAAGGTGAACCGTGTGCTCACTTTCATTCTTTGAAAAAATGGTTATATCATCCAAATAGACTAGCACAAGATTGTTAAAAAGGCCCTATAATGCCATATCTATGGCTCTCTAAATTTTTTTTCTAGCATTGGATAGACCAAAGGGCATCTTTCTATATGCAAATGTCCCCCACTTTGTGGTGAAGTCTATCTTGAATTGGTCTTCTTCCTTGACCAAAATCTGGTTGTAACCACTATAGCCATCCAATAAGGAGAACCTTATGAATGTGCAACCAATTTTAAAATATAGTCCATATATGGTAGTGGATAGTGGTCTTTAAAAGAAGCTTTGTTCAAGTCACGAAAGTTAACACATAGTCTAATATCACCATTCTTTTTTCGTACTAGAATAAGGTTTGCCACCCAAGTTGAGTTCTTGATTAAAAATATAATGGTTGAATAAATGAGATTATGAAGCTTAGCTCTTATCAAAGGCTCAAGATTAGGATTAGTAGGCCTTTGTTTTTGTCTTAATGGCTTAGTTTCATCTTTTAGCTCAATGGTGTGTTGAGCTAGACTTGGGTAAAATCTATTGGGGTCACTATATTTCCATGAAAATACATCAACAAAACTTGTACATAACTCAATGAAAGCTTCCTTATTTGAATAAGTGCATACCTTACCCAACCTTAAGTTCTTACTAGGTTTAACTTCCACATTGGCATATTGTTCCTCATTTGTTGACAAAGATGACTTTTCTTTCCTTAGATCATCATAACCACTGGATATGTTTTAAAGTATGACCAATCCCTTGAGCAACTTATTTGTTTTTAGTTGCACAATCTGATCACCATACTACTATAGGTATTTTGACTAATTTCTTGAGAAAAACTTAGCTTCCTCTTACAAGAATCTAACAATTTGATTGTCATCTTTAAACACTTGACAATTATCATTGTTATCTAGAATATAAGGTGTTACAACCACCTTAATGTGTGACTATACCTTTTCACTTATTACATCAATTGGGATACTAAATTATGCCCCAATGGTAACCAACATATATTCATGTTTGTTCTCATCTCTTGATATTGCCTGAATGTTGAAGGCCTAAAAATCTTCAAGTAAGACCCATACCCTATGTTTATAATATTTAAGTAATGGTTTTTTGCATACATTAATACCTCTCACTTGGAAAAATACAAGTTCACTATCACCAAAGACCTGTAAGGTGTTGACTTTCATCTTCCTAGCCAATTGTAAACCATGAACTAGTGCCTCATATTCTACAACATTGTTTAAAAAACCAAATTGAATTTTAATAGATGAGAAGCACCTTTGATTTCTTGGAAAAATCAACATCATTCTAGCCCTGGTACCATGTTTATTCATTGACCCATCAAAGTATAATTTCCAATGATCATCACTAGACTCATCATCCTTCATCAAGGCTAGAATTGGTGCATCTTTCTCATGCAAGCAATAAACACCAAGTCCTTCTTATTATATTAGATTTTAAGGATAATATTCATGTGAGATAGAGGCCCACTCATCAAGGAACAAATTTTTAATCCCATCTAAAGGTGATTCAGTTTCATCTACACTATCTTCTATCACCTCATTTGAGATGAGATAATTGTTGTTCACAACACTTGGCATATATGGTTCCAAATAGAAATGTGCAACAGGTTCATAATATATGGTTACCTTGGTATCATACCTAGTATTGAACATCAAATATGTCCAATAAATTGATAAATATCCTCCAATATTTAAGGTAAATTCCCTTCACAGATACATGACAAAGTAGGTAGGTAAGTCCACCATAACCACATCTTGTTGAATGGTAACATTAGGGTAAACATGTAGTGTCAAATTTAGATATTTGGTGATTATTAATATATTTTTTGGTGACCAATATATTTTTAATAATACTTTAGTATTTGGTTCATATATAAGACCAAGATTATCTACAATTTGCTTAGGCATGATAGTGTTACTAGCTCCACTGTCTGCCATATAATTATGAACTAGACAATCACCAATTATCAAAGAGAGTTATAAGGGAGGATTTTTACTTGAATTTACCTTATATTTGTACAATTTTATGATTTTTTGTACCTTCTATAGTTGATGCTTCATTGTCTGGTTTGAATTAGTTAGGATAACTCCTTGTTTCTCCACTGGTTTTGGAGACACCTTGAGAGCTGAATGCTCCTAGGTGAGCATATATTTTTGCCATGGAATAGAAAGGGAATCCCACATGCTAATGCTGAAATTGGATATATTCATCTAATCTATTATGCTAAGTGAGGCTCCACTAATATTTGGCTATACCTTTTTAACCATTGGTTATCCACAAATCAGAGGTATTTGAGGGACCTTCCCAGCCTCTGCATTCTTATTTTTTTGTGTTGTAGGGGCAGAAAGTTGGTCTTTGGTGATCTTGACAATAACCTTAGGAGTAATTGAAGCATTAGTCACATCTTGAGCCTCATCAATGGTAATTTTTTATCTCTAATTATAGATATAACTTGATCACTTAAACTGCTAGTCTCACTACCATGATTAAAAGCAACATAATCATCCATTTGCCAATTTACATTAATGGCATAATGATGCCCTTAAACTTGTTGAGCCTCTCTTTGGGATACCAAACTTGTGTCTTGATACTAACCTCCTTAAATATAAAACTCTTCTTATGTGATTTGTGGCATAGTAATGTTTTATGATACCCAGGGTTGGTTCTGAGCATCATTAAGGTTGGAGGGCTACCAAATTGAGTCATTCATCAAATTATTTTGAGGTGGTGTGGGAAAATTAATTTTGATGTGGAAGGTGTATTAGGATCAATAGATGCATATGGTTTAGATGGAACTATGGCTCCTTGTGTTTGGTAGGGTGGTCTATTTTCTCTAAATCTTAGATAAGGAGGCCTTTGATCTCTGAAAAGCTGATAGGATGTCTGATTCTATTATTGATAAGGCCTACCCTGGTATTGCTATCTTTTGAGTTAAACTATTTCTTCACAAAATATTGCAATAAATTTTTCAAATCTCCAATCTCGCTAGCCTGATTAGAAGGGGCTACAACTTGGGCTTTAGGATATGAGATAGGATTTAAAGGTGGGATTTGAGGAAATTAAAGGGGTGGGATAGATTGTAACTCTAGGAATATAGGTGTTGGGGGCCTTGAAGAAAGCTTACTAGCTTATATCAAAATATTTTTCACTCTTATGATAACCCCATAAGCATTTGGCAAGGTATTGCCATCCATTGACTGTATCATCACATTGATATCAGAGTCAAGGGATTTTAGATAGTATAAAAAGGCATATTATAGGGATGGTCTAATCACTATAGGAATCCTAGTCCATGTCTTTTAGAATTTGAGATTGAAATTAGACATGAACTCATGGTGAGCTCTTTAAATGGTAGTCAACTGCTCAACTAATAAGAGGTGATCAGATTTATCTTCAAACTTCCTAACTAAGGCTGCACCTAACTCATCCTAGGTAGAAATGGAATTAAAATTAAGATTTAGATACCATTGTAATGATTTTCCTTTGAAGTAAGCAATAATTAATATGATAGGCACATTATCTTGAACAACATTATGAATGGAGTAAAGGTTGGAAACATCTTGAATATGCTCAATAGCAGTTGTTTGATGTTTTCTTGAGAAAAATGGGATAATATTAAGGGTATACATAGGAATGTCATCAAAATGGGCCAAATTTAGTGGACTACCTCTATTGAATGGGATGAACACTTGATTCCTGATAACCATTTGGGTAGTGGGGATTACACTGCTTAATATAATAGGATGACGAGGGGATGAATATTACTTTTGGAAATAAGGTCTTATCCTATTAAATATTGCTCTCTTAAATGTATCTTAAATAAATAATGAGGTTCTATGTGTCCTTTTCCCTATATTAAAAACATAAAGTTTACAACAAGATTACATGAAACAACAAGGCTACATCATCATGGCCTGAGGAATACCAAATGGCCATAAGGCCATGAAAAAAATAAACAACAAGAAAACCTCCCAACCAAAGTCCAACATCAATCACAAAAACATTATTTAATAGTATTCTAGGAGGTTACCCATCTTTTCTTTTTTCCCTTTTTCCTTTTTTACCTCCTGCCACTTCGCTTGTTTAGGATTCACTACCATAATTTGCTTATCTGAATTCAGACTACCTGAATTCAAAATTTCAAACAATTATTTATCTAAATCTAAATTTTTAGATTCATGTCCTCTCTTCACTCCCCCTACTAAAAGTTTCAAGGGAATATTTTGGCCTTCATCTCTCTCCAATTTAGACTCAACTTCTTTAGTAGAAGCAACTTGTTGTCCTATCTTATTTTCTCTCAATTCCACATTTTCTTGCATTTTTTATTCTTTGAAATAGTCACTATCCGCTACCACTAGATCTTTCTCGCTTTCTCCAAATTTTATATTTATCTAAATTTTTAGCTCTCAAAAACACTCTTCAGTGACTACTATGAGATCTGGAGTACTCCATTTACTCAAGGTTGACTTCTCCCCCTTTTTTCCACTACTATAGGATGTTTTGTCACACTAGAAGCATAAATATGACCAGGTAATTTGAAATTATGACATCTGAATGTTGTATTTCATATTCTAAAGCTTAAACATGAGAAACTTTGCCAAATTTCAATATAATTTTCTTTGTAACTCCTTTACGCAAATCAATCTCTAGACAAATTTTGGCAAATGTGCATAAAACTACGACAAATTTCTTATGATCATTCTTTAAAAAATACCCTAAATCATTACCTATTTCCTTATAATCATGACAAAAATGCAAAGGAAGTTTAGGGATCTGAATCCACACTAGTATCTTCATTACTAAGAGTGTGTTTGAATCAAACTTTAGAAACCAAGGAGTGATAAACAAACCTACATTACCCCAAAAATAGGGGCCCTCCAAGAGGCATTTCTGATAATCCTTATCCTCTCTAAAATGAATATTAAAAAAACCTTTAGAGCATAAAGAAATCTCATAATGGGTTGACCAAGTCACATAGACCCATTGATATAAGGTTATTGAAGAAGGTCACAGTCCATTAAATCTGTAGATAACTACATCTTTAATCAAGGTATGATAATACTCATCCACTCCCTTGTTTGAAATATCTCTTGAAGGTACCTCCTTTTCTAATTTTACAATATAGGCTTGAGGTGGAGAAGGGTATTTCATTGAAATTGGCTTGGTTGCGACATTTTTGATGGTTTATTTAAAAGTTATAGGTTTGGAAGAGGAAGCTTGATTAAATCCTTCCCCACCTCCCTTCAGTCTTAAAGCCATGAAAATGAGTGAATATTTTCCCAATTAATAGAATGATGATGTTATAGGATCCTAAAATTATTTCTCCTATTGTACCAAACATTGGAACTCAAACTGGATACCTAAATAAGTTTCCAGACTCAGTTTAAGATCTTTTACCAAATTTGTCCCTTTTGCCCAGCTAAAAATTATTTTATCTAAGAGAGATTTAACTAAGATTTGAAACCTTAGATTTTCCTCCTATACATCTTGCTGATATTTAGATGCTCCCCCACTTATAACACTACCATCCTCAAGCACTTTAGATAAGAAAAATGCATGCTTTGGTGTAGTTATTTACTGTGGCATTTTGTCAAACACTTGGTCTTCATTATTTCCCCTACATTTTTCTAAGTGAGGAACAATTATCCCAGCCAAAACTGGATGAGTCTACCCAAATAAATTCTTAGTGTATTTCCTTCCATTCTCTATTCTATAGCTACTGCTAGGATATTCAGCCATGGCTCTGGCCTCCATTGAAATGCTAAGCTCCTCTTCCTTGTCGACATTCAGCTTCAGATTAGGCCCCAACCATGCCACTCTTTCTCACATAGCCACACTAGATAAAACCCCTCCATAAGGTCTATTAATAGTTCTTCTCCTTTTCAATTTGCTAACCCACCAAGGCTTTTGATGATTTTGGTCTGGTTTAACTTGGTATGATAGCTATGACTCCTATAGTATGTGAGCCTTTGCACCATTTTTATTTATTCTAATTCATTCTTGTTTATTGATCTCAATGTCGATGACTCACTTGGTGACCTTTGAGATAATACCAATGTGACCATGGTATAATTTGTGGGGCATTTCCTTGTGGATTGATATGTTGAACTTTACATCTATGTATTGTCCAATTTTGTAAATCCTAAGATTTATGGTCAGTGGAGCATAACCATGCCTCTTAAATGGCCTTATGGATAGATCCCTTGTTCAAGCTTGTACTTTATGGCTTGCTGGCATTTTCTCTTCCATTGACATATTTTAATCAATTCTCAACACTTGTTTGATTGAGTAGGGATTTGCTCTCTTATATGAAAAAATAGATATCTCAATGAATTCAAGGGGAATGCCTTTACTAGCTAACCTTGTAATAACCTTTGGCATGAGAATGCTGTTAATTAACTTGAAGAATCTTTAGCTTTTGAAGATGATGTATGTTTTTTTTCTACTGTAGATGCTTCTCTTTAGCTCCAAACTTTAGTTATCCTAAGGAAAATGTGTGTCATCGGGCATGCCAGAATTGTTGGTGTCTTAGGTTGCACCTTAGTTAAGAAGGGGATTATTTAGGTCCTCTTACTCAAACTTAGTCCAACATGGAAATGACCCTAGGCTATGGGTCACCTAATCTTGGGTTAGACCTTTAGAGAAGGCTTACTTCCTTTTGCGTCTATCACCTATACTAAACCTAAACTAGCTTTTTACTGGAAAAAAGGGGAAAGAGATTGACAATAATATACAAAATCATGTAAAAAGGGGGTGATGCACCAAATATTTTGATCCTTATCCTTTTACAAGAAACACTATAATATGCATTCAATACTAATAAACATCACTTCATTCACTCTTTAATCAGTGCCCACATAAGTATTTCACAACAAGGCATGGACTAGCTATCAACCTAGCATGGGAGGGCAGTTGTCCACTTCCACACTAACCAAAAAACTATATATGCACTTATAATTACCTATGAGAAATACTAAAACACTTTATGAAGGTGAGAGAGATCATATAGAGCCAATTAAAACATACATTCACTTAACCAAATCAATGAATTCATAAGACACTCTTCAACTCAACTTGTAAAATAGAGGAATTTAGTCTTTTATTACATCAAATAGGTGTTACAATACAAATATTGGTAGAGTCTATTCATACCAAAGAGAGGGATCCTTTTCAAGGCTTATAAGCCTATATTTATAGAAAAAAAAGATGAGACAGATGGGGATCATGCATAGAAGGATGGAAAAAGGAGCATAATGACCTAGATTTCCAATCATCTAACATTAATTTAGTTAGAAAAGATCATAATGCTTAAGATCACTTTTAGAAGGTGGATACAACAATTGTATCAGTCCCTTTCAATCTATTCCTATCCTGCATTGATGCTTCTTATATTTACAATAGTGATATCAAGTCATTTGATAGCTGAATTCTAACATCAAAGTAGTTATAATAGCAATATCAATCTATTATGATCTTGTTATGGTGTGGATTGCTCCCTATTGGTTTGTCTTTTGCATGTAATGATAGAGAAAAGGGTCATAATCATGCTGCTAGCTTTGGCAATGATCCTATCAAAAATGATGTGTTTACCTCTATGGAATCCCTTTAAAATATTTGCTCTAGTTCAACCTCAACCATATTTGATCTCCATTTAAAGTCTCAAGGCTTCAAGTTTTGATATTGGCCCTTGATCTTGATCTGGGTTTCTAAAAATGTGTCACCGGATAACTTCTTCATTTATTCTTAGGATCCTACTGACTCTTTGATCTTATACACACCATCGATCTCCTTGGTCTGATTGAACATGCACTATTGATCTCTTTCCACTTAATCAAACATGTATCATTGATCTATTAAGTCATTGTGATCATGACATTTATCATCCCTTTGCTTGTTCTCACGATCCTCTGACTTTTTGACTTGATGCTTGCCATTGATCTACTTTGGTACAATGGATCACATACCATTGATTAGCTTGGACCCAATAGCTTTGTCAGTCACTACACACCATTGGATATTACTTGAGTTCCCATAATCTCAACACTTTTTAGTGACACATTCAATCTTAGGATACACTTACCTTTGACTGTGAGCTCACTATTGATCTTGACTATGATTTAACATGCTTTATTGAATCTTTCAGACCCACTGACATCATTGGTGACCTGCTCATCATTGGAAGTTGACTCAATATTTCACAATTTGGACACTTTTCAACTCTGCATTCATCTTTAGAATATTTTAATCCAAATGGTTATTTTTTGTAGCTTTAATTTGATGTCCCCACGAATGTCTCATTCTACTTGTTCAAATTTGAATGCTTGTATCTTGAGATAAAAAAACATCAAGACACCAAAGTTATAGAGGATGTTTATGGGACCAAAATCATCATGTACATATATTCCTTTGGATATAGTTGACCTTTCAAATACATATATAAAATGTATAACTAGACTAATCTATTCATTCCTGTATGATTTGTCGTGATGGTCTAGCTCCTTAAGATCACCAAATTCACACTTTAGGCCTACTTAAAGTATTTCAAAAGCTTGAAAATGAAAAGTTAAATTATCCTTAAGTCTATCTTCTCTTTGTGACATTTTGATCACTCTTTAATTAGGACCCTTCTTAGCTTCTTATTCTGGATTAGGCAAATTTTGATATGTAGGTCAAATTTGGCCAACAACTAAATTTTCATGTTCCACATTAATAAATTTAAGTGATGTTTTATATGATGTAATGTGCTCTTTTGTAGTCCTAGTTTTTAGAGTGAAATTTGGAAGATAACACTCAAAGTTTATAGGCAAACCATTCATATCACCCAAAACATTTATGGATGATCTAACTAGACAAGCTACATATATTTGGATTGGTCTATTGGTGACAAATTATGGGGATGGTGTGCTTGGGTAAACTAACCTTTTGGATTTGGATTGATTAGATCTAAGACATATATAGGTTTGGATAGGATAAATAATTAATCTTCAATTCCCCAACCTGACTCCAGATAGTGTGATCCTTGATGAAGACTCTAGAGTGACAAACACTAATCTGTATTAGTATGAGTATTAAACATACAATAGATGAGAAGTATATGAATGAACTACTAGTATATAATTAATGATAAAATTATAATATCTAAAGGTTCAATATAAAAAAGACTTACAAGATATGAAATATGGCACTGAGATGCCCTCCTTATGGCACCATTTTTTGTTAGGCTAAAATTGTGATTCACTCAAACATAGTTAGGAATTAAATTATCTAATTAAACAAAAGCAGTCAACAACTCATGGGAAAAAATTCCCCTTGTTTTTAGGACCTATTGATGATCCAAGGGATAATAAATTTAAAATGATATAGCATGGGTAGGTTATGATTGTTTCCACCAAGGTTATAAATGGTCTCCTCAAGATATTTAGATTTTCATAGTTGGTTATCTCTACAAATGGGTTATTTACAATGTAATGGGTAGACCACTTTTCATGATATATATATATATATATATATATATATATATATATATATATATATATATGCATCCCACATTAATCTAATTTTTGAGTATTGGAAGACTTGTCTCAATCAAGATATTAATCTCTTATATATATTAAATTAGAGTATTGGAAGACTTGTCTCAATCAAGATATTAATCTGTTATATATATATATATATATATATATATATATATATATATATATATATATATATAAGAGATTAATATCTTGATTGAGACAAGTCTTCCAATACTCAAAAATTAGATTAATGTGGGATGCAATTAAATCACTAAGCATTAAGTCTAGCTACTGCACAAACTATAATACCACAATGAACAAGACTTAAAGGAAAAATTTGAACATTAAATATATAACTCTATTCAAAATAAAGACATTACACAAGCTTGTAACTATTTACACACCATGACTAATGTAAGCCTCAAAATAATTAGAATGAAAACTCAAATCTAGTTAGATCAACTGCTGCACAATTTAATTATATATCCACTTGCACACCAATAACATCAAAACAATTATTTACATAGATTACTTCTTAAATCAAGGTCTTTGGTAGACAATCAAGACAAAATAATGAGGAAAGACAAGTGAACTCCTAGTTCAATATCAATAGAGTCTTTCTACTTCAATATATCGACCCCTTATAATGGTAAGTAATGTTGATCTTACAGACATGGATAATCCATGATGGCTATGATACACAACCACAAATTAAATGCTCTTGATACAAACATTAAATGAAATAACTAATTAGAGCTCAATGTTTTATGATAACACACATTAATAAAAGATAATGATATAGTCATGGAAAATTTTTAGATACAACTTCTAAGATGGAAGTGGATTTAATATTTAATACACTCCAAACTCTAATGATCAAAATCTATCAGTTCATTATTTACTTTGTCCATTCCCAATTTCTTATCTTTATCTTCAAGTTAACACAACTTGTTTTAAATGAAATCATTTCTTTATTAAATGGTGATGCCTAGGCAATATTAGAACAATTGATTATTTCAATTATAAATAGATGTATTTTTCCTTCTTAATGAACCTATTGATATGTTTTTCCTTTGGGTGAATTTTACCATGGAGATGTGAATAAATTTCTCAAGTTTGACCTCTACCTTTACCTAGATAGTTGCCAATGTTTTAGCCATTGCCATATCTATACTCATTCTCTCCTATGATCACCTTACTAGATCTTTGATGTATGTTCTTTTAAACTAAATTTGTGTTCTGGATGATCCAAAATGCTCAAGTGTATATCTTTTAGTCACCATATCTCCTCTACCTATAGCCTTTGTTTATAGTTGAATGTTAAATCATCACTTTCTTGTCACTTATTTTCCACCCTAGCCATCAAATTTAGGCTTATTATATACTAAGGGGGATGCTTGTGTGTCTAATTCACTACCACTTTTCACCTTTTCTTCTCTCTATTACTTTCTAGCTGTCTACTATGATTCATAGATTTGCCCATCAGGTTTCACTTTACCACTATCAATCTATCCATGAGTCACTAGGTTTCTAGGATAGTGTTAAGTGTCACAATCATAAGCCCTTGGGGGAATAAATATTTTTCACTATAGATCCACTCCTAGGCTACCAAGCTTCCAAGATGGTGCCAAGTGGCACAATTTTGAGGCCTCAAGGACATGGAACTTTCTATCTAGCTGGCCTTCCATTGGGCTAGGTCACTAGGATTGTGATACATGGAATGATCTCAAGACTCCAGAGATTTAAAAAGAAATCATCATTTTTTTGAAAAGTATTTGACTATAGATCTATTTGTATTAGCAATATTTTGACACGTAGCGAAGATTGATGTCTCTAAATTCTTTGGAAGATCTCTGTGAACAAAAAAAAGGAAAATATGATTGCAAAAAATAATTAATATGTTAGTTGATGAAATATGAATAAACTTGAATAAATAAATGTGAATAAAGTATGTAATGACTCAGTCCAAACTAGGTGAAAATAAAAACTAGACTCAATCAAACATGGAATTTGCCAAAATTAAAGCCCATAAATGCAAATAAGCCCATATTTTAATGCATACTTAACCAAAAAAGCACCAGTCTGAGTGAGATAAATAATTTTAATAGATGAATGAAATTTTAAAATCAACAACATGATCATTTTAATTAGAATATGAATTTGATATGTACAAATAAAGATCATAATACATTTGACTAGTTCAAAATTGAAGCACAAGGCAAATGTTTCTAAGCTAGGCCAATAGATAATAAAATGATCATGCAAGAATCCAAATTTTACTTAACATTTGAAATTACATGAATAATATATCTTGATGATGCACAAATAAAATATAATCACTTAATAAAACTTCAAAATGTTAGTCTTTGTTGCTTCAATTCTTGATAAGGATGGTTTAGTCCTTGTGAATGAATGATCAAGTGAAGCTATGTCAAAATTATCAACAAGTCTAGTTCATGAGTTGGAGACTATAAATTGAAGTAAATTTATACAATTTGAGTGGAATTGATAAATTAAATAATACAAATATGCAAGAATATGAAAATAAAATAGGTACGCTAAAGTAAGAGGGTCCCCATGTGAGATCTCAAGTAATGGGGCATGTTAGATGCAACAAAAAGATTTTACTAATTTGAGGGGTAAGATATCAAACCAACACAAAGAATATTATTTGATACTTCTCATAAATATCTTGGTAAATATTTTTTCATTATATGTATAATCCAAACATGCTGGGTGGAATGATCGAATGAGTTATTTTAGATCATCTTTACCTTTGTATAGTAGAAACTTAAGAACTAAATAACTTGTAGGTAAAAGATAATTGCTATATTGTGGGATAATGGGTTTTGAAGAAATTCATGTAAATAAAGTGAATGAATATGTATAAATGCACATTTATTTAACTCCAACACCTTATCATGCAAAACTATGATAGTCTGCTCAAGGGAATGTACAATGGCAAGGTTGGTGATGTAATATGTGTAGTCATCATAGGAGTTGTAAAGGTTAATTACGTAAGAATAGGTATGGAAACATGTTAGAAGCCTTGTGTTTTCCCCAAAACTTGGGTTGATGTCACATATGTCATTGGAGGTATAAATGTAGGGATAGTACCAATAATAGAGTTTTGAACACCTAAAGTGGAGGTACTAGCTCAAAAGGATGGTTGATATCACATAAGAGGTCATATTATCCCCTAGATTTAGTAGGCTAATCCAACTTTTTCTATTCACATCTAGTTATATATAACATTACATTAATTTGATGTGGAATAAAATTGAGATATTTAGTGAATTATTAGTCATCCATGACATCAATTTGAATCATATTAGTTTTTTTTAATGTATTATCATAATTAACACTCATTATAATTCCATCAATAGGGTGTGAAACATGTATTATATAATATGTGTTGACCAAATTTGACCCCAAGTCAAATTTAGGTCACCCCCTATAGGTTTAAACTTAATAGAAATGCTTAATGTTTGTCATGGTATTTAATGAATCTAATGTGTTCCATGTGGTCATATTTGTCCTTGTCTATCATTGTCCAAGTTCTAGTCTTAGGTTTATTTATCTAGTCATATGGTCAAGTACATGGTCTTGTATAGTCAAACTTAGTAAAAGGTATAATATGGTCTAGATTCATTGTAAAAGGTTATTTATATGTCATTTAATGACATATTATCATGCACTAACCTTTGTTTGATTCTCAATTGCAAAAAATCACATTTTGGCCCATATAAAAGAGGTGGACATGCCATTTAAAGAGGATAACATTTCAAAAGGATTCTAAACATCCATAATGTTAGAGGCTGGTCATATAATGTTCAAGGGTATTTAGAGTCTAACAAAATATATAGTTCAACTATTAATATTGGCAAAAGGACACTTTTCAAGCATTTGTATGGCCTTATAGGATTAGTTTTCAATTGAAAAAAAATTATAAGTGATTTGGGATCCCTTATACCATTTTAAAAATATGTACCAAGTTTTAGTTTGAACTAAAACTCCAAACACTTTTTCTCCTCCATCAATGCCTTTACAAGCCTAGGAAGCCAAATTTGCATTGAATGGTATGACCAGGAAAGAGAGAGTTAGGATATAAAATTTTGGAAATTGGTAGGGGTAAAAATAATATTGAAATTAAAGGCATTGGTTTACATAATGACACCTCTTATTTATGAATGATTGTTAAGAGTGACTACAGGTCACTATGGCCTATTTATCCATGAGGGGTCTATTCTTGCACTTGTTTATCCATCTCAAAAATTTATGGAGAGGAATTATTTTGAGGGTGGTTTTAAAAGGTATTTTATATCCCTTTCATGGTGTTTTCATAAGTTTAATCATATCCATGAAGTGTTTTCACTTGAAGGAAGAATGCCTAAATACATAGGCTATTTCAGTGAGTTATGCTAAAAGTCCCTATTTTATATTCATGGTGGTCATTATTAGAGGTTTTATAATGATTAATAAATAATGTAATATCCCTAAATTTAATGGATTTAATGTGTGTTGTTTTGAGATGTGTTTTTGTCCTTATTCTTCAAGTGTGCTTGTCCTTTGGGAGACATGATCTATGTTTGAGAATTATTATATAACTTTGATTGCCAAATTGATTCAATACCAGTGACATAACATAGTGTGAGGTTATTGAGATCATATTGCACATGTTTAAGCATGAGAGGTTCAAGATGGCAATATATGCACACCTTTTAATAAGAAATCAGTTGTCTCCTCCATATACATGTTGTATAGACTGTGAAGTGTTTGGGAGTAGCTTAGAGTCATGAGGAGAACCTAACACATATATTCATACCTTTACATAGTCTTCAATAGCCTAATTCTTCCATCAAGTTGACTAAAATTGAATAAATGTTCTAATTCATTACTCATAGATCTTCTACATTACTTGACTGTACCTTCAATCCATATAGTAACTTGAAGGTGAGCTGAGGTTGATATAAAGTATTGAGAGAGCCTAGAATCTTTGTGAACTTTTGAGAAGTAATAAGGAGGCATGTATAAATTTTATAGGGTTGAGAAGTTAAAAATATTAATAAGTGTCTCTTTGTGTGCCTATATAGTCAAAATGAGACTTATAGACCCTAGGCCTATAGGTCCTCATTTTGGACCTAAAATCAATAACAAAGAAACACAAACAAAACTAAGATGATGGAACCTTATCCAAGTCTCCTAAAGATTGATTAAAATAGTGATCCAACCCATCAAAAGAAAAAATAGTCCACTCATAATCAAGATGATAGTGAGACTGAGTTGACACTCCCTAAAGTCATCTACAGGACTAGATGGAGGTAGGCCAGATACAAGTGTTTTGAATATGATAAAAGAAGTCTACAAACCTTGTCATAATATGAACTCAACCCTTCTCAAATATTTTGAAACATAATAACAAGTCTAAGAATGAGAAGAGTAGTTTCAAGACTCAGTATATAGTCTTAGATTCTAAAGGTTCACCTACATGCCTATATAAAGATCTTTCCTTTTCAAGATAAATAGCTAAGATTCAAGAGCATTTAAGGATGCCTAAACCCTATTGAGGATATAACCAAGTTTATGATCTCAAAGGAAGATAATGGATAATGGTGAGTAGTTTCAAAACCTTAAACACAATCAAGTAACTTAGAAGTCACCTACAGGTGGATTTATGAGGGTAAACTTAGTCTCTAAGCTTGTGTAAGGGTTGGAAGTGGTGTATGAAGAGAAACTAAACATAGTTTGATATTTTAATGAAGTCATAGAATATTGAGAGGTCGAGCTCATATTATATTGAGGGATTAGTGACATGAAGAGAGCTTTCAAACCCCAACATACAATAATGATCCTTGATTGTCATCTACATGTGGCTAATGAAAAGTAGACTAGTTTCAAGACCAACGAGTAAAAGGGATGAGAAATGAGGCATTTGTACCCAATTGGGATCTTAAAAAAAGTTTTAGATCATGGAGAGGATCAATCAGAGGAAAGAGTAAGGTCCAAACAAGTATACAATCATAACACAATCAAATATCCCATATATAGGCTTATCTAAAGACCACTCCAATTTCAACCTAAAAAGAGGAAGTAGAGTGGTGTTTGGAGATTTTTTTGACCCATTAAAGGTTTCAAAAAAAGTTCATGAACCTATTAGAGTCATATTAAGTTGATGGCAAGGTTCTAACCTAGTATACAGTCCTATCTCTAAAGACACCTATAGGGAGTGTCAAACAGTTGGTATTAAATCAATACAAGGAGGGGAAGAGAGGTTTTAAGAGGTGATATAAACCAAATTTAGACTCAAAGAAACATTTAGGACTATTAAAAATGTCATTATGTAGTAAATGAGGTCTAAAAACTCAAATGATAGTCAAGAGATTCATGGACACCTACACACTATATAAGCACAAGCAGACCTTGAGATTGAGTCAATACATAGAGCATGTATGAGAGAGTTTGAAACATATTCGAGAGACTATATAAATGTTCATGAACCATTTAAGAATATAAGAGGTAAGGGATAGGTCTAAAAACCTCATATATAGTCTAAGAGCTAATTCTCACGCAGTCACTGGCAAGCCTACAACTAGTAGAGATAAATTTGAGTTTTGGGAGTCCTATAGGTGTGACCACACCTTGAAAATTGGTAAACATGTTGATAATTAATATAATAATCCTTTAATGGTATCCTTGAGTTTATAAAAATAGTGTATGTACTCATTGCTTTGTCTGAGACCTTGCCCACTCCTTGGGCAAAGGGTAGTCAAGAGATTAAGGCATCTCTTTAAACTATAAGGGTATGAAACAAGAATTATATACTTCATGAAGAGTCATAATGGAAGTAAAAAGTCATGGAAATAGTTTCCATACAAATCTAGGTGGAAATAATACTTAGGTTTTCATCTAAGTGCCCTTGAGGGTTAGCAAGAAGGAGATAGTTCTTAAACCCTAACACCCTGACCAGTGTACTAGTTTCATATAGAGAATTAAAAAGGACTTCCATAGAATGTATAATAATGGATATTTATTTTTCATAGGTTTTTAAACCTCCCATAATATTAATATGATGTTTTGAGACCCAAAACTCATGTTTGACCTCTCTCTAACCTCTAGAGAGCTAAGTAGGCCATCCAAAGAGTAACTTTAGATGCTCATAACATTACCTAAAATTTTAATGGGATTATAATTTTTTTGTAATAGTTAAATGGGTTTAAAAATAATTTTATACAAGTGGAATTATTTCATTTAATGATATATTATTTATGAATAATAGTTAAGACCCCAAACATGTCTTAAACCTCCCTTAAACCCTAATAGTGACCAGTCATGGGAAAAAGTGCTCAAATGCACATATAATGACATATTTTTTAGATTTAGTCTCTTTCATGTTATTTAGGACTCAAATGGGGTTACTCACATGTACTTTTGTTTTGACATCACTTGTACATATTGGTACAAATATCCCAATTTTTCATGTTTTTGGTGTTTTTAGGTGTTTTGAGAAGGGGAGAGCTTCCAAATCATGGGATGAAATAATTTTGGACTTTTAATAGCTATTAAATACCAAAAAAATTAATAATATATTTTGGAGGTGATCAAACTAGGCCCATTTTCTAAGGTAGTCTCAAATAAGCTCAAAATGAGACTAGGTGGTAAGGCCATTTCTTGGTTTGCAAACTTTCATAGGGTTTCAAGATACCAAAATTGAAATGGAGGTTATTTATGGAATAAGGAAAGTGAATAAAATTATTTTTTGTGATTTCACATGTGTGGCAGTAGTGTAGAGCAAGAAAATAGGGTCTAAAGTAAGGAGGCATAATTTAAGAGAGAGAAAGGCAGAAAAAATGGGCTTACACTCAAAGTCTAAAGATTAAATTTGGAATGGAATTATAAGGCCATACTGAGTCCTATAATATTATCTCAATTTTTCAATATCATCCATAAAAATCCATACATAACGAGGTTTATAAGAAAAAAGGGTTATAAAGAAACTAGGCTTAGTAAAAGCTTAAGGAGCAAAATAAGTTCTTGGGAATTGGTCCGGGAACCAAAATGGTGTGTTTCAGACTTGATAACATATTTGAAGACCATTCATAAAGTTTTAACAATTTTAAGAATATGCACTCAATTTTTGAGCCACTTAGACCAAACTAGGTTTGGGAAATAGAGAGTTACAAGACACCCATGCATGTGAATGATGGAATGGCAGGATAGAGGATTTTCCTAAGGAATGTCAAATATTCAATGAGTGGTATAAGACCATTTCAAGTCAAATTCATTATATATAAGTATTTTTTTCACTCTTTTCATGTAAATAAGTGTATTTTCTAAGGATCTAGTCAAGGTATCAAGCAAATTTGTAACCCCTATGCCACTTGAAAGGTTGGAGCTACTTCAGGAGTGAGAAACGTATACTTGGAAAATTTTTTAGACTATATAATAACTCATATTATTTTTTTAACTCTCATGGACATTTTTAAATCTTATTCTACCACTTCTCTCTCTCTCTCTCTCTCTTTCTCTCTTCACCATTCTCTATAAGAACAACTACTTTTGGCTAAGTTTGTATAATCCATGTTTGGTATGGTGAATCCCTATTGGTTTGAATACTTATAATTACATTTGAATAAATATTTGAATATGGTTTTTATTCCATAACTTCTTGTCTAAGTATGTGAAGTAGTGTATAGTTGAGTGACAAGTGATAATCATCTATCCTTGTATTCACTTTACTCTTTCATGTTTTGTGTAAGTAGTCTACTCTCTAACATGTCACATGAAGTGTAGTTAGTGCCTTTGTCTATCTATAAGTGTAAGGAATAACATGAGTGTTTACAATACTATCTCATATTCATTCACCTTGAGAAGTGAATTGCATATCACCTTCCTATTTGAAATACTTATGTTATAGAAACATTGGATTTTGAAGCTAATTTTGAGAGTCATCTTTCATAGTGAAAGTTAATGGTATTATAGTAGAGATCAAATTAATGTTTCACCTCATTATATTAGGCTATTTTCATGTTCCTTCTATCTTTTTTCATCCAAACAAGTAAGTAGTATAAGTGATAAGCTATCAAAGACAAATCTAGGAAGCTATCCCTTCAATCTAGAGGTTTACCTTTGCTATAGGCAACCCACAACCCTAGATGTAATCCAATGTTTCAATAAATTTGGATAAGGCTTGAAATAGATCTTGAAGGGTGAAAAATTTAGTTACAATAGTTTTGACATGCCCGGTAGGACTATTATCTCAAACATGTCTTGTTAAGGTGAATGCTGGTCTTAACAACATCGTAGTTGCATAAGTGTTCCTCACTCAGCATTTGGTGATTCCACTAAAGATAATATTTTGTTTTAGACCAAGTTTTCTTATTCTTTTTGTTCATGCTTCATGGTCCTTACTAGGTTATCTAATAGTAGAAGTAATAATCTGATAAATCCACTCCTTTAACCTGAACTTCCTCTTGAAGATTAGTACCCTGAGCTTATCTTTACATTTGAAGATCAAGAAGATTTTGCAAGCCAAGAATAATAAGAGAGTGAATATGAATTTGAGGAAAACATGGATAGAAAACATTATTTCCCAACTTCAATACTAAAAATCCTATAAATCTCAATGCTTATGATGATATCCCTCCTAATGCCACCAAGAGTATTCCCACTTTCAATGGGGAAGGTCCTATCACCCCAAGTGAGCATATTAGGGACATATCCAACTTATGCAATTTCCTTAATGTCACTAAAGTTAACATTTTTTTTAGATTACTTGCTATGTATCTTATGGGAAAATCCATTTATTGGTATAAAACATTTATACGAGGATGCATCACTACTTGGGATGAGTTTGGAGAGTTTTTGACTCAAAGATTTGAAGACAAGAGTGATCACACACCACTTATACATCAAATAAATGTTATTTAAAGAGGTCCTAAAGAAACTATGCATGAATTCAATGAAAGGTTTCAAATAACATGGAATAGGATGCCACCTCCCATGAGACCCCATGTAAGTTTTGTTTTCCCAACTTATCTTAGATCTATTGGGACTGATATAACTATCATGTTGCAATCCAGGGGTGGGTACACTTTACCTGAAGCCTATGACATAATAATTAAAGATGAAAATGGTTTGATCTAAGATGGTAATCTCCATCCAAAATTATCTATGTGAATCTTTCATAATCTATCTACTACTCTTCCAATTTTTAACCCAATTCCAAGTTCAAACAACAAGTCTAGAGCCACTCTAAAGAAATCAGATGATGCTATTGATTTGGATGCAAAGTGTAAGGCCTTAGAAGATAAAGTTATGAAAATAAATATACAACTTGGAGCTCACAATAACCCTTAATCCTACCTTGCAAAAACAAATATATTCCCACCTCAGTATAATGGTCAAGGGAGGGGATAATGTTAGCCTAATTTCAATAGGCCACCCAATGCCTATAATCCAAATTCTACTCCCAACACAAGAGCCATGGTTTCAACCCATAGTAACTTGGTTCAATAAGAATAATGGGATCCTCATGGATATTTCATGAATTATTATGAGGGTGAAGGATAAGATTTGGTATCTCAAGGAGGGCCTACTCCTTAATTAATAGTAGAAGATGAGAGCTTCATGCCAGAAGAAACAAATGGAGAGTATGACAACCAAAGAGTGAGCTTGGCAAAATTTCAAGTGTAAAAATTAATTGTCCTAAACCAAATAAATTCAGTTGCATCCAACACAAGGTTAAATATAAGAGACTTTGGAGATGATCAAGATGTGAATACAACTTCAAATAATACTCTAAGGCAACAAAGTGTGAATGCAAATGTGACAGCCTCTACAAGTTGTGCACCTCTTCAAAATCAAAATTTGGGAAGGGTGACTCAATATTCATTGCCTCAAGGTCAAGGCATTTAATTTCCTACAAGGATGTAATAAAAATATATTATTTATTATTTTGACATCATTAACTCTTTGAAGAACACTAAAACATCCATATCACTTTGGGAAGTACTTCACATGCCTGTTCAAAAATAACTAATTCAAGAGAAACTATCCCAAATCCATATCAATCCTTAACCATCAATACATGATGGTGTATCCATAACAAATTAATCTACTCATATTTTTTAACCCTCCACCAAATCTTAAAATCCTCCACCTTTCTATCTTACCCTCATTATGGGAGACAAAGTAGTCTATAATTGCATTGTGGATAGTGGGGCAAGTACTTTAGTTATGCCCAAGTTAGTTGTAGAAAATTTGGGCTTGAAATATGAGCCATATAAAAAATGAGTATTAAAAATTTATGTAACTCCAACCAAGTCATTATGGATCATCAAAATTTTTAAGGTATTCTTGCATGACTATCCAAGTTTTCCAATCTTACAAGACATAGTGGTGATAGATCTGCCCGCTCATTTTGCTATGTATCTATCAAGAGACTTCACCACCAAGATAGGAGGATATTTATCAGATGATTGGTCCTTATTGTCATTTAGAACAAGGTATGGAGTAAAGGTGACTATTAGAACACAACCATTGGACAAGTTTCACATTGAGCCATATGTGGAGACTAGTTTTAATTTGAATTCTATTATTATGAGGAAGAACATGTCATTGATGATGGAACATATTCCAAAATTGAAGTTATTTCTAATCTCTTCCTATATGAATATGATGATAAAACATATGAACATGATCCCTATGCTTTCATGGAAGAGACTGATTTTGGAGTGTATTATTTGCATGAGGAAGGAGTACCTATACCTTCACTTACTAAGGAAGAGAATGAGAGTTATGGAATGTGGAATATGGTTCTTTGATGGTTCAAGGAGAAATATTAGTGAAAGAGATGGTGTTATGTTGGTTTATCCATCCAAATAATAGTGTTACTCTTCATATATATTCCATTTCAGTTGTACCTACAATGTGGTTGAGTATGAAAGTTTGATTCATGGCCTTCAATGGGCAAAGAGGAAAGGTATCAATAATTTGCAAGTATATGGAGATAGTGAACTAATTGTGAATAAAATAAGGAACATGAGTGGTGAAAAAAAAAAATTTCTTAAGTCTTATAAACATAGGGTGTGGGATTTACTTAAAGACTTCAGTGCATTCAACATACAAACAATCCTAAGAGAGCAAAACAAGTATTCTGACAGGTTAGCTGCTATAGGGGCACAATTTAACACACCTGATGCCATAAAAGAGAAAGGAAAACAATAAAATGTCAAGGTTATTGTGAGACCTTCCATTCTTTATAATTATGTCTCTTGGTAGGTGTTTGTTAGTGACAAGTATATTGTACAATTCTTGTAAAATGAAGCTAAGTTCTCTTCAAGAAATTAGAAGAAACTTCATGATCAATATGAGAATCAGATTGTATAGTTGAGAAAAAACAAGATACCTAAAGGATTGGTCACTTTATAGAGTATATTTAATGAATATGACCAAAGGAACAAAGAGAAGGTGAGCATGTCTAAAAAGGAATAAAAATATGAGTCTTAATCTTTAAGCTTAAGCTCCTCAAACAAGATAAGGTATGCTCCCCATCTGAGAAATAGTAATTCATTGACTTGTGTAGAGAGTTTAATGACATATTTTCTTAGGAATATAAAGATATAAAGGGGTTTGATACTAGTCTATCCCATCATACTATTGAGTTAGAACATAAATTCAAACCAATTAGGCAAAAAATGAAGGCCTATTAACCCTAAAGTTGAACAACTCGTGAGAATGAAACTCACCAAGATCTTTGAATCTAAGATAATCTTTCCTATCAAGCACTAAACTTGGGTAGCTAACCTTGTACCTATTATAAATAGTAATGGGGAAATAAGACTTTGTGTGGAATTTAGAAATCTCAATAGAGTGTCACTCAAAGACTATTACCCCTTACCTCCTATGGAACAAATTTTGCAAGTTGCTTTAGGTTCCTCATGCTTCTCACTCCTAGATGGATATTTTAGTTATAATCAGATTTTTATGAATGAATATGACTAGTTTAAGACAACATTTACTAAAAAATGGGGGACCTTTGATTATACAAATATACCCTTTGGATTGTCAAATGCTGGTGCCATCTTTCAAAGGGAAATGGACATGGATTTCAAAGGTCTAATCAATGAGATGTTGCTAGTGTATCTAAATGATATGTTCTCAAAGGGTGAAAATGATCACATTAAACATCTAAGGTAAGTGTTTGAAATTTGTGGGCATTATGGGGTGTATCTTAACCCAAAAAAGTGCATCTTTGTTATCCATGAAGGCAAGCTTATAGGATACATTATTTACAAGGATGGCCTAGCCATTGACCTTGAAAGGATACATGCTATTCTAGGCCTATCATTTTCCTTACATAATAAAATAATCCAAATTTTCTTAGGTAAGATAAACTTTTTGAGAAGATTCTTACTTGGTTTTATAGCTTTGGTGAAGCCTATCACAACCATGCTCAAGAAGAATCAAGTTTTCACTTGGACTAAGGAAGGTAAGAGCAGTTTTGAAGCCATAAAATAAGAAATTACGCAAGCTCCCACTCTTGTAAATCCTGATTTTGCTAAAGATTTCATGTTATATACATTTGTTAACCTTGATACTATCTTAGCTATGCTTGTGCAAAGGAATGATGAGGGTGTTGAACAACCTATTGTATTCTTTAGTCAAGGTTTATAAGATTATGAATTGAAGTATACATTTATGGAGAAACAAGTCCTTTTTATTATAAGAGGACTAAAGAAGTTTAGACACGATTTCAAATAATAGGATTCACATTATGGTTATCATCCTAGTACCAAGGAGTTATTTTTGAGTAAAGACCTCAGTGAAAAGAGGGTAGGGTGGATTAAAAAGGTAATGGAGTATGATGATGACATCAAGGTGACCAAGTTGGTAAGAGGTAAGGGTCTTTGTGAGAACTTGGCTTCAAATCTCCATGAACCAAAAGAGGAAATTTTGGTTAATCAAGACTACCCTTAACCAGCTGATCTCACACCTCTACAAATTTGGACACAAGACATCATCATATTCCTTCAAAATGGTGAGCGTCCTAATGGCTTGAGTAGATCCAAAAGGAGGTATTTCAGATTTTAAGTTATTTATTATTGTCTTGTAGATGGTACACTTTTTATAAGAGATACAAATGGTGTATTATTGAGTTGCATTGACAATGATCAATTTGGAGCGTTACTTGAAAAGTTTCATCATGGAATAATAGGAGGTCATTTCTATCCAAGAACCACAACTATAAATATCATGAGGGTAGGATACTATTGGCCTAGCCTCTTCAAAGGCTACTATGCTTGGTAATAAGGTGTGCTTAATGTACTTTCTTTGTAGGCAAATAAAGGCTTGTATCTCTCCCCTTGAGGCCTATTCAAGTAGATCAACCCTTCATGAAATGGGGTCTTGACTTTATTGGCATGATTAATCCTCCATTAAGTGTTGGCCACAAGTGGATATTTACATTAACTGATTACTTTACAAGATGGGTTGAGGCAGTTGCATTGAAAGAAGCCAATGAGAGTTCTATTTTATAATTCTATGATTGCATTATTACAAGGTTTAGAATTCCTTATAACATCATTTCAGATAATGTACTTGCTTTCATGGGTGATAAGATAACTAATTAGGCAAGTAGTAATGGTATATATTTGATTACATCATCTAACTATTACCCTCAAGGTAATGGGTTGGTCGAGTCTACTAATAAGAACCTAATTAGAATTATCAAGAAGATATTGGAGAGAAATCAATGAGCTTGGCACACTAAGTTAAAGACAACCCTATGGGATGATAGAATCACACCTAAAAGCTCAATATGTAACTCTTTTTTTTTTCTTGTTTATGTGAAGGAAGTTAGGCTATCCATATCATAAGAGCTACCTACCTTAGAGCTAGCACATCAATTAGAATTTCTTGAAAACACTCCAATGGAGGTGAGGTTGATAGAATTGATGGATCCACAAGAGACTAGAGACAATGATCATAAATCCATGGAAGATAATTAAGTGATAACGAAGAGGTCATTTGATAAGAAATCAACTCCAAGAGTCTTCTAAGAGGGTGACATAGTAATAAAATGGGATGAAGATAGAGAAAAGCTAGGAAGACACACTAAGTTTGATACTTTATGGAGTGGGCCAAACATCATCATCAAGTGCAAGAAAAATAATTCATTTTTATTTGAAACAATGAATGGGGAGGAGTTACTTATCCCTATAAATGGGATTCACTTGAATCCCTTCTATTGATGATATGAAGGTTAGTCATGTACATAATGGGTTAGGTGTGTTTGTTTTGAGTCTTTTGTGTGGTTTTCCCTAAATGTTTTGAAGCATAGTGTGTGTTTCCTTTCTTGTTATGTGTTTTAAGTGAGTTTGAAGTATTTTGAAGTCATATCAGTTTTAGATTGAGTATAAGAATGACTCCATATCCCAATGTAAGGAGAAGGCTAGTAGTCCATTAGCATTTCAGACATGCTACCCTTGTGAATCACCAAAAAATGTTGACCAAATTTGACCCCAAGTCAAATTTGGGTCAACACCTATAGGTTGAAACTTTATAGAAGTGCCTAATGTTTGTCATGGTCTCTAGTGGTCCATATTTGTCCTTGTCTGACATTGTCCAAGATTTGGTCTTAGGCTCACTTGTCTTGTCCTATGGTCAAGTACAAGGTCTTGTATAGTAAAACTTGGTCAAAGGTCTAATATGGTCTAGAGTCATTTTAAAAGGTTATTTGGATCTCATTTGATGACATATTATCATGTACTAACCTTTCTTTGATTCTCAATTGCAAAAAAACACATTTTGGCCACTTTTTTGCCCATGTAGAAGATGTGGACATGAAATTTCAAGAGGATAACATTTAAGAAGGATCAAAAATTTCCATGATGTCATATGTTGGTAATATAATGTTTAGGGGTAGTCAGAGTATGATAGAATCCATAGTTCAACTCCTAATCATGGCAAAAGGACACTTTTCAATCACTTGTATGGCCTTCCAAGATCATTTTTTACTTGTAAATGGTTTAGAAGTGACCCTTGGGTTCCCTCAGACCATTTTACATGTCTAGACCAAGTTCCAACTCAAATTGACAATGTAAATACTTTTTCTCTTACATCGCTACCTTCACAAGCTCAAGAGGGCAAATTTACATTGAATGGTATGACCAAGAGAGAGAGAGTTAGGAGATAAAAATTTGGCCATTGGTATGAGTCTAATAAATATTTAAATCAATGTCATTGATTTATATAATGGAAGCCTCTTGTTTATGAATGATCGTTAAGAGTGACAACAAGTCAGTATGGCCAAATCATCCAAGAGGGGTCTGTTCTTGCACCTATTTCTCCATCTAAAAAATCAATGAAGAGGAATGATTTTGAGGGTTGTTTTTAGAGGTATTGGATATCCCTTTCATGGTGGTTTCATTAGTTTAATAATCTCCATGAAGTACTTTCACTTGAAGGAAGAATGTCTTAATGCATAGGCTATTTTAGTGAACTTAATTGCAATTCCCTATTTTGTATTCATGGTGGTCATTCTCAGTGGTTTTATAATGTTTCATAAATAATGGAATCTCCATTAGTTTCATGGATTTCATGTGTGTTGGTCTAATATGTGTTTTTATCCTTATTATTTAAGTGTGCTTGTCCTTTGGGAGATATGATATGTGTTTGAGCATTCTATTATGTCTTTAATTGCCAAATTGGTTTTTTACTAGTGACATACCATAGTGTGAGGTTATTGAGATCACATTGCACATGTTAAATCATGAGAGATTTAATATGGTAATCTATGCACACCTTTCAATAATAAGTTAATTATCTCCTCCATATGCATGTTGTATGGATTGTGAAGTGTTTGGGATAAGTTCAGAGTCATGAGGGGAAATTGACACATCTACTCATACCTTTACATAGTCTTGAATACCCTAATACCTCCATCAAGTTTCCTCTAATTGACTGAATTCTCTAATTCATAACTCATAGATCTCCTACATTACTTGATTATAATTTCAATTCATATAGTAGCTTGATGGTGAGTTGAGGTTAATAGAAAGTATTGAGAGAGCCTAGAAGATTTGTGTACTTTTAAGAAGTAAAAAGGAGGTATGTAGTGAGTTTATAGGGTTATTAAGTTCAAAATCTCAATAATTGTCTCTTTGTGTGGCTATATAATAAAAATGAGAACTATAGGCCCTAGGCTTGTAGGTCCTCATTTTGGACCTAAAATCAATAAAAAAATAACAAAAACAAAGCTAAGATGATGGAACCTTCTCAAATTCTCCTCAAGACTGATTAAAATAGTGATCCAACCCATCAAAAGAATAGCTAGGTCACTCTCATTCAAGATGATAGTGAGACTGAGTTGACACTCCTTAAAGGTATCTACATGACTGTATAGAGGTGGGCTAGGTACAAGTGATTTGAATATGATAAAGGAAGTATGAAAACCTTGTCATACTATGAACTCAACCCTTCTCAAATAGTTTGAAACACAATAACAAGCCTAAGAGTGAGAAGATTAGGTTCAAGACTCAATATATAGTCCTAGATTCTAAAAGTTCACCTACAGGCTTATATAAAGATCTTTCCTTTTCAATCTAAACAGATGAAATTCAAGATAATTGAAGGATCCTAAACCCTATTGATGATACAATAAAGTTCATGATTCAAAAGGAAGATAATGAATAATGGTGAGTAGGTTCAAAAGCTTAAACATAATCAAGTAACCTAGAAGTCACCTACATGTGGTTGTATGAGGATAAACTCAATCTTTAAGCTTGAGTAAGGGTTGGTAGTGGTGTATGAAGAGAAAATAAACCTAATTTGAGATTTAAATAGAGTCATGGAACATTGAGAGGTCAAGGAGCTCAAATTCTATTGAGGGATCAATGACATGAAGAGAGATTTCAAACCCCAACATAAAATCATGATCCTTGATTATCATCTATAGGTGGCTAATGAGAAGTAGATTGATTTCAAGACCAAAGAATGAAAGGGTAGAATAATGAGGTGTTTGTACCCAATTGGGATATTTAAACAAGTTTTATATCATGGAGAGGATCACTTAGAGTAAAGAGTAAGGTCCAAATAAGTATACATTTAGAATACAGTCAAGTATCCCTAAAAAGGCCATCTATAGGCTTATCTGAAGACCACTCCAATTTAAACCTAAAGAGAGGAAGTAGAGTGGTGTTTTTAGGTTTTTTGGATCCATTAAAGGTTTCAAATAAAGTTCATGAACCTATTGGAGGGATATTAAGGTGATGGCGAGGTTCTAACCTAGTATACAGTCTTATCTCTAAAGATACCTACATGAAGTCTCAAATAGTTAGTATTAAATCAATACAAGGAGGGGAAGAGAGGTGTTAAGAGATGATATAAACAAAATTTAGAATCAAAAAAACATTAAATACTATTGAAAAGGTTAGTATGTAATAAATTAAGTCTCAAAACTTAAATTATAGTCAAGTGATTCATAGACACCTACACGCTATATCTGCACAAGCAGACCTTGAGCTTGAGTCAATATAAGGAGAATGTATGAGAGAGTTTAAAAAATAAATAAGAGACTATATCAATGTTCATGAACCATTTATTAATATCAAAGGTAAGGTCTAGGTCTCAAAACCTTATACATAGTCTAAGAGCTAACTTTCATGTAATCACTTGCAAGCCTACAACTAGTTCAGAGAAATTTGAGTTTTGGGAGTCATAAAGGTGTGACGAAAAATTAAAAATTGGTAGAGAAGGTGATAATTAATTTAATAATACTTACATGGTATCCTTTAGGTCAGAAAAATAGTGTAATTACTCAATAGTTTATCTCAGACCTTGCCCACTCCTTAGGCAAGGGGTAGTCAAGAGACTAAGGCATCTCTTTGAACTCCAAGGGAATGAAACACACATTATAGAATTCATGAAGAGTCATAAGAGAAGTAAAAAATAATTTAAAAATTATCCATAAAACTCCATGTTGAAACAACACTTAGGTTTTCATCCAAGTTCCCTTGAGGGCTAGCAAGGAGATAGATCTTAAACCCCAACACCCTAACCAATGTACAACATGTATATAGAGGGGTAAAAATGACTTAAAAAGAATGTATAATAATGGAGAGGAATTTTTTTATAGGTATAAGAACCTAAAAAAATATTTAGATGAATTTTTGAGACCCAAAACACATGTTTGACCTCTTTTTAGCTTCAAGAGAGCTAAACAGGCCACACAAAGAGCAACTTTAGATGCTCATACCATTGCCCAAACTTTTCATGGGAGTATAATCCTTTTGTAATAGTTTAAGGGGTATATAAATAATTTTTTCAAAGTATAAGGAGGTAAATTAATTATTTTTTCTTTATGAACAATCGTGAAGTCCCCAAACAAGTCTTAAACCTCCCTTAAACCCTGATAGTGGCCAATCGTGGGAAAAAGAACTTGAATGCACATCTAATGACATATTTTGCTCTTAAAAAATATTTGAAGTTTTTTATTTAAGAAAAATAATATATTTCATTTATTTAACAAACATTTCATTACAAGGACATGTAAATAAGCCTAATAATGCTCATAATAGTCCTATAAAATAGGACGAGAAAATCAACTACTAACAATTCATAATCTTCTAATATCTTCATTGACTAAATTATTATAAAAACTAACCTATTTTCTACATGGTTTTTTTATAATATAACAAACCAATTTTTTTATTACAAACATATGAATTAATAATCTAACATTCTCCCCATTTATTCATCATAGTTTAGTGAGTACAAGAGAGAGAACTTTTGAATGCCTCAAACTTATCACATGCAAGTGACTTTATGAAGACATCTGCACATTGATCTTGAGTGGGGAAATAATAGATTTGGATATTGTGCTATTAAACATCTTCACATATGAAATGAACTTGAACTTCGATGTGCTTCATGCATTCATGAAACACTAGATTGTGAACAAGTTTAAGAACACCTTGATTATCGCAGTTCAAAACTGTTGGTTGAGTTTATAGAAATCCCAATCCTTCTAGTATGAAATGTAACCATATCTCCTCGTAAATAGTTCCTATTATAGTATGATATTCTACCTCAGTAAAATAATGAGAAACCAAGTTCTTCTTTTTGCTCCCCCATGAGATTGGACAAAATCTAAGAAAGAATAAAAACCCAAAAGAGGATTTGCTGTCATCAATTGAACCTGCATGATCTTCATCTATATATCTAGTTAAGAAAAACTTATCATTCTTTTTGTATGCTAGGCCATAATCTATTATTCCTCAAATATATCTCAATACCCACTTAACTACTTTCTAATGTCTCAATATTAGCTCCGATATGAATTGTGAAAGATAGCTAACATCATAGCTAATATTTGGCCTAGTGTATGTAAGGTAGATGAGACTCCCAATCAATTGGTGATAAAGAGTAACATTTACTAGTGGTGATGGATCTAAGTGAGAAAACTGAAGTCTTATATCCATGGGTGTAGCCATTTATTTGGAATCCATCATCTGAAACATGTCAAGCAATGTCTTGGTGTAATTCATTTGAGACATGAATATATGGTGCCATTTTTTCCATTCTTCTAATCTAAGACAATAGTGAAGTAGCCCAAGATCTATCATGTCAAGATCACTATTTATTGCATTAATTATCTTCACTAAGCTACCAAAGATGACTATATCATTGATATAAATAACTATAATAATAATCTCCCCTCCTTGATTTTTTAGGTAGAGATTGGGATCATATGGATTCTTCTAATATCCATGCTTCACAAGATTCTCATCAATTTTTATATACCAAGCTCTAAGATCCTATTTGAGCCCATACAAAGATTTTATGAGTTTGCACACTTTTTACTCTTGCTTTGGTGTGACATAACCCTCTAGTTGAGTCATATATACCTCCTCCTTTATATCTCCATTTGAAAAGGCACTTTTAACATCCATATGATGAACATTCCAACCAAACTATGTAGCCATTGCATAGATCATTCTAATTGTCTTTATCTTAGTTGTAGGAAAAAAATTCTACTCATAGTCTATACATTCTTTCTGAGCATAACCCTTTGATACAAGTATTGCCTTGTGCTTATCTATACTACCATTTACTTTGTATTTAGTCTTAAAGACCCATTTGTAATCAATAGGTTTCTTCCCTGGTATAACATCAACAAACTACCATCTGTCATTCTTTATGAGAGACTAAAATTATGTATCCATGTCATATTTCTAGGGTTTGGACTCTAGGGCTTCATAGACTATGGAGGGCTCAAATGTTTCTGCAACTATGTTCATTAAGGCCAAATTTACCTCTTGGTGAGCCATACTACTAGTCCTTAGTTCTATATATGAAGTGTTTGGACGTCCATCTAGTTTTGCATCTCTATTTGTACTTGTATACCATTTAGGCATACATTGAGTAGTTGTAAGTGGTGCTAGATCTTCTGATTGACCTTCACCACTATTTTCATCTATAAATATTACAACTCTAGTGCCTATATTAGATGTATGTGAGGAAGATGAATTGATTTCACCTTTTTCATCAAATACTAGATCCTTGCTGATAAAAATCTTCATAGTTTCTAGATCAATGAGCCGATATGCTTTTGAATCTTTGTTGTATCCCATAAAAATACATTCTTTGGTTTTGTTATCTAATTTATTTATTTTCTTATTTAGGATATTCATGTATGCTTTGAAACCAAAAACTTGAAGATGAGAGACTTTTAGCTTTTTTCTAGTCCATGCTTCTTGCAGTATTATTCCATCAAGAGCTTTGGTGGGTGATCTATTCAATAGATACATAACTATCAGATATGCTTTTTCCCAATATGAATGAGGTAGGTGTGCATCCTCAATCATGATTTGAACCATCACTATAATGACATGGTTACGCATTTTTGTAACACTATTTTGTTGTGGTGTGTAAGAAGCAATGTATTTCATGTACTGCAAGGTATGCAGTGAACTTTTTACTGGTGTATTCTCCCCCATGATCTAAGTGGAGGGCCTTGATTTTGTGACCAATTTTAATTTCAATAGAGGCCTTGAATTATTTGAAGGCTTGAAAAGCTTGATCTTTAGACTTTAATAATGAACCCCACATTTTTTAGGAATGATCATCAATAAAGAGTTAAAAATACTTGTATCCTTTATGGCTATTAGTCATAGGTCTGCATAGATAGATGTGCACTAGACTAAGTGGATGCAGAGATTGATATTTACTTTTTCCAAAAGGAAGTCTTCATTGTTTACCAGCTAAGCAATTGGGACAAATATAAGAAGAATGTTTGAGTGTTGGAAGACCTTTGACCATGTTATGTTTACTTATTATAAGCAAATATCCATAAGTCAAATGACCATATCTTCTATGCCATAGTTGAGATTTGTCTATATTATGCACAATAAGTGCTTGATGATATTTATTTACAAGATCAAGCTAAAACATTTTGCCTATATTGGAAGCTTGTGCAATAGTTTTAGAGCCTCTTGACTTGTTATTGATAAGGCAAAAATTTTTACCATCTTTGTGATCAAATTCAACTTTGAGATTATGATCAAGAAGTTGATTGACAAACAACAAGTTCTTAGTGAGTCATGGTAAATGCAAGACATCTATGATTGTGGTAGTTTTGTGACCAGGTTGTAAAAAAAATCACCTCTGCCCTAAATAGTGTATGACAAATAATCACCAAGAGAGACATTTACTTGAGATCCTATTTGGTGTAAAGTAGAAAACCATTATTTTTGTCCTATCATGTGCCATGTGGCACCATAATCAACATACCAGATATAATTTAAAGAATAAGGTTCTTCATGTGTCTGTGTGGTAAAGATGTGATTGTCTTTTGAAGAATGATCATCCTCAGCAACATTCCCATGTTGTTTCTTCTTCTAATTCTATTTGGAATGCAGTTTTGACTTTGATTACTGAGGTGATTTTGTGAAGTGGATTTCTTCCTGGATGATCCCTATGTGAATGTATTATACTAACAATTTTTTAGGTCATGTCCTATCTTTCCAAAAATAAGACAAACATTCTGGGAATGGGGTTTTTTCCCCTATTGATTTTGCTATTTTTTTTGCTTAGGATTATGTTTGGATCCCTTAATTATTTTCTTTCCTTTCTGAGAGGAGGCAAGTGCATGATCTTCATCAGGATCCTCTGCAATCTATATGGCTTCCTCCTACTGCAAAATGTTAACCAATGAGACAAAGGTTAGTTTTTGACTTGTGAAATTTAATGTGGTCAAAAAAATTTTGTATATAGGGGGTAGTGCTCATAGGACAATGGGGACCAAAGAGTCATTTGACATCATTTCTCCTAATGGTTCAAGTGAAGCCCATAATGTTATAACTCTACAAAGAAAAGCCTCAAATTTTTCTTTTAGTTTCAACTTGAGAGAATGGATCTAGCTCTAGAGATGAAGAATCTAATTTTGATTATTTGTTTTATATACTATTTTAAAATTATTATGAGCATCCTTAGTAGTAGTGGCATTACAGATACATGGTTGTACCTCATTTGAGACTCTAAACATGATGGTGAGCTTAGCCTTCTGATTGTCTTTGTCAAAATTTCATTGTTGATCAGTGTTAGTAGCATGTCGAGTCCATGTGCCATCAACTATGGTCCATATTTTCTCAAATTACAATTGTGTTTTAATTTTGGTTTTCCAGGATAAATAATTATCACCTTGAAGAAGCTGTGTCTAGCAAAAGAAAACATGGTTCATTTCTTGCCATGTGTGCAAATATGATCAAATTAAATAAGGGTGATGGATTAGTTCCTTATCACTCTAGGTTTCAAGGTCTCATTTTTTTATACCATCAACCTAGGATACCAATCCTTTATTTCTACGTTCCCTTCTAGTATACCCGTCGGTACATGGAAGAAGCTCACCCTTTCTATATACCCAATGGTACATGAAAGAAGTGTACATGTATGTGAAAAATATTGATACATGGTACTTAGATAGTAATAAAAAGGGTTCATATAATCAATATAACTTGATTAGATTGATTTTCTCATACGCATGTGTAACTTTGCTATATACTTGGAAATGCCACTAGTCAGGATTTATGCCCATTCGATTGAAACAAATGGGTAAATGGAGGGAAGGCTATGAATATATCTAAACCTTATTACTCCTCAATGATTTAAAGGGTCAATGCCCAAACATTTTATGACAACTATGTTATTATATGGATGTAGTGTTTCAAAATGTGATGGCATTACCCATGAACGTGAACTAGAGGCATCGTTTGGACCGAACACTACGAATGAGATTTTTACAATCTCATTGATTTTCTAAGACACAATATTTTTTTAATTTTTTTTACCAATTATTTTGAATTTTTACAATAAAATTTATCTTAAAAATTATAATAAATTAATAATTATTCCATTAGGTAAAAAAATAAAAATAAATACCCTCTCCTAATTTTGTCTTTTGCTAGTAGTGGGATTTGAAACTAGCACCTATTTTTTTAAAAAAAGATTATTTTTCCACTTGAGATATGGAGAGTTCCTGATTTATAAATCACTTAATGTCAAATTAAATCTGAAAAAGTGATTATAAAAACAAAATAAGACCTTATGGTTCAGCTCTCCATGCATACGTCTTAGTTTACAAGCAAAAAATTGAAACATGTAACTCCACCTCTACTCCACGTGTAGATCTCATGCAAAGGCCAACTTGGAGAGTCCCAAAATTAGTAATATAACATGAAAATATATACGTAAATTTTATAAGTGGAATAAGACTCAAAAAATAACCATGTCCATCAATTAGATCATGAAAATCATGTTTGTATGACTTGATATGGCTATAAAACCAAACTGCTCATTTACCTCCTATTGGAAAATCTGATTGCATCAAATTTAACTGAATTAAAAAAATGTATGGAATAATTATCACGTGTGTGAAAATATGATATTGTGTAGCTCTACATTAGGATTCACATGCAAAAAATGGAATCTGATTTGGATGAGTGTACGACGCAAAAATTGGAAAATAATGAATGCAGGTCAAAATAGGCAAGTGCAGACTTCCAGGTTCCCAAAATGTTGTACAACCTGATGAATTTTTGTAAAAACTTGTGTAGGATCTTTAAAAATTAATTCATAAATTCCTCCAATAAAATTTAGATCCAAACTTGACCTATATGACCAGATATGGACAAAATACTGTACGACACCACTTCAAAAAATGACAAAATAAAATCTTCTTGCTTCTAAAGGCCAAAAACATTGTATAGCCTAGGTAGAAATAAAATTTTCAAATTGCATGGGGTGTAAAAAATAGTAAATAATACCTTATCAACCTCTCATGTTCATGTGGATATTTATACAGGCTGTAAATCATGAAAGACCGTATGGCTAGGTTGGAAAATTGATGTCTCCAAGCTCCAAATTCTCCATTGATTTTTACAAGTGCAATCTAATTTTCACATTAATCATATTATCAGAGATTATATCTGATAACGATTAGTTCTAATATTAGATGTGAGTAAAATAATAATATGAAAATAATATATTTCATTTATCTAACAAACACTGCTTTATAAAGATGTATAAATAAGCCTAATAATGCTCATAATAGTCCTATAAAATAGGATGAGAAAATCAACTACTAAAAATCCATAATATTCTAATATCTTCCTTGAATAACTTATTATAACAACTAACCTATTTTATACATGGTTGTTTTGTAACATAACAAACAACTATATTTATTACAAACATATGAATTAAAAATCTAACAGTTTAGGAGTCCAAGGAGGTTACTCACATGTAATTTTGTTGTTGTAAAAAAGTCAGGGGTGTAAGGTTGTCTTATTTAGTTCTAGACTCATCACACTTAGGAATAAACATGGGATTATCTTTTTGTGCTCAACATTTTACAATCAGTTGCACCGACATCAATTCACATAAGGCACAAACCTTATGCACTCACCCAAAGTGTAGCTAATAAGGAACCAGGGCCGTGTTTGGATAATTATGTCATGGCAAAAGATTTCACTTGTGGAACTTGATAAATTCATAAAAATCTTAAGTAGATCGATTGGCACAATCCTTTCATGGACTATGTTTATTGGTTTGAAAGTGCAAGCCTATTTGGGGACTAGTTCTAGAGTCATAGGGGTATAAATCTTTGGAAAACTAAGCCTAGCATTATATAGGTGCTAGAAGGGTCAAAGGACTTCTTTCATTATAATTATTCATACTAGGCTCACACTATTAATAAGGGTAGGAACACTTGGTTCAAAGTTTTTATACTTGGTTGATATGCAAGTTATGACTAACATCATCATATATTATAGTGACACCATTAATGACATGAACTAGAAGCTCACATGAACATAACATACATATATTATAATTAGAACATTACAATCCTTTCACATTTCATTATAAATTTAAATGATGCATAAATCAGATAGAGTACCATTTAGAACAACAACCATTATCATTAATCAAACTTAACAGAGTATATAGATTTCATACTAGTTAAAATAGAGTAAAAGCTTCACTCAATCTACATAATGGCCTAGAGGCTCACAAGAAAAATTGGACACTATAAATGGATCCTTAATGGAATATTTTCTAATCCTAGATCTAATGGAATCCATTACAATTTATACATGACCAATTCTCTATAACTTCACTACACCAATTTCACATCCCTGGATCAACTGGTTTGAGCTCCTTTTATAACTAACCGAAGCATCTTTGTCAGAGTAGAAATGGGCACATTGGGTGCTGAGCTAGAGCCTTTGTTATCATTCCATTGGCTCTATCACCTTATGTAATTTTCACTATATTTACCATGTATCACCACTCCTAGAAGATGCCCTAAATATCTGGGTACTAATTAACCATTTACAAACTAGTGCAAGATATGCAGTGAAGCCTCTATCTAGTACTCAGAGGTTAAAAAGTCATCATCACCAAAAATTATACCTCACATTGATGTGTCCATCATGATATAATGAATCCTAGCATACCAAAATAATGGGGACAACATTATCCCATACAAAATTTCTAGTCCATCTTTGGACTATGCTGTTAAGGTCTTTGGGGCACATAATTCAAGCGGTCTCTCCTTAAGCTCGATTTTGAAGTCTTCAAATTCCTTTATGGTGAGATTGATTTATTTATCAATGCTATATATTTTTGTGGAGGTTAAACTAAGTGTAATTACATCAATCCTTTCCAACTCCTTTATAAAGGCATCTACATTTTCCATAGCCTTAGTCACACTCCCATCTAGGATTGCTCCTTGATTGCAAGCCTTAGTCTGTGTAGCACATAAGAGTACTTCCAAGTTTTGATATTAGTCCTTTATTTGGGTGATTAGTACATGGAAATCCCACATAATATATACACACTCTAACCTTCTCATATAGTACACTTGTGCCATCAAATTCTCCTTCTCCTCCTTTACCTACTTGAGGTGCACATCTATAACTGACACTTGGTTTGAGAAGTTTAAGAAGATGGCATTAACTACATCTATGCCATACCAAAGTTCTATTAAAATTTCCTATACTTATTCAAGATTAACAACAAGATATTCTTTTTATCATGGTGTTAGGATTTTATTCTTCTTCTTCTTCTTACACCAGCTCAGGTTTCATCTTTGGGTGCATCTACTCCACTAGCACACATATCTTATCAACCTCAAAGAGGTTTGAAGTATTGAAATTGACTAGGAGGGATGATTTGGCCATATCTATATACTCACATAGCTATTATAGCTTAAAATTAGTGGCCTACACTTCTTCTTGGGATTTGTTATGGAGTTGTTTTCATTTTATCACCCTGCTGTCACTAATTACTGATCCATAAATTGAAATTAAATAAGTGTTGCAAAAAGAAAAGCACACTAATGTTTAAAGGATCTAATTTTTTTTTGTCTTTTTATGATTTAAAAATTATTAAAAATATGCAAATTGGACTAATTTAAAGAGTTAAAATATAATAAAATTAGAGGCAAATAGACAAAAATCACCCATCAAGATTTGATAATAGAGTTCAGATTTTTAGGCCTACATCTCCGGGTCTGCTCAATAGTAAGGACCATTCAATTAATTGTCACAAAAAATAGATTTACAATTAATTTGAAGTCTTCAAGTCTTATTTAGGGTCTTGCATCTATTAGACAAAATCATCTTAAGCTAAATACACAAGCTTAAGGCACAAAAGTCTCTCTAAGTATCTCAACACTCTTGTTTTACAATACATAGTCTACAAACAACTACCCTTCAAATATAACATAGATGATTTATATAACATTTACATGAGTGAATCTAATGGTTGGTAACTTATCCTTTTGCCACAATGGACAAGGTTTGAATCTTTTTAGCCTTGGTATAGAGATTAGTCATAATCTTTTATCCCACATTTAGCAGTCATGTGAACACTATGTAATTTTTAAGTATTCATGGTTATCAATGCTGAATGCCTTTTATTGCTAAAGGCATTCTTGGAAGTCGACACTCCCATGTTTATTATGTATATTTCATGTTATACTTGATATTTCTTGAACCAATGTTGGAAATCTCAAACTAATGTTATCATTGAGATGATTTGGTAGTCTATGTTGAGCTCGACAGTTTAGATTACACTATTTGTCTTCGAACATTTGATGTAATGCATCTGAGCTCAACTAAATTGGAATGTTTGACTATTGCATTAGAACTATTGATCTAATAGTGAGTTGGAAATGTAGCTCAATAGACATTATGTCATGAGCTAGTAGTGATGTGGAACTCAAGTTAGACATTGTGATATTTACAAAATGCACAAGTTTAGCCCCACATGCATGGGTTACAAAGAAAATTGTGACTTAAATACAATTTAAAACACATCATTGTGAAGAAAGGTGGAAAGGCACCCTTCCTCATACAAAGTGTGACAAACTTCACTGAGGGCCCCTGACGAGTAAATAATAGGGCCCATTTGACCAACACCATACACTATCAAAGACAAAGGACAAAAAACCAAACAAACCCAAAATTTTTACATGAATAAACTACCATGTGTTGTAATAGGATTGGTCCACTTGACATATTATCATCACACCACATCAACCTAGGACACTCCATTTTTTACTTTTTGAACATAAATTTTAGCATACGATAACTTGCACATATAGAGTCAAAATCAATTTATTCAAATTACATCAAAAAGCTCTTGACGAGCTCTATGCTATGCCAATAGTCAAAATGGATTTTGAAGACTTAATTTTTGGAATGGAACATGGATCTTCCTAGATCAATCCTCCCCACTAAGATATTTTAGACCTCCAAAAGTTGATTCAATTAGTAATAAAGTTAGGGTATTTCTCCCTCACCCTTCCAACTTCCATCTATTTGGCATTATTTGAGTACATCCCCTTTAGACCAACATGAAGATAATGAATATCTCCTCTATGTGAGGTCTACACCTTCTTATCAAAAATTGTATCTTCCTATAATTCTATTAGATATTTAGGAGCAAAATCATCAAAAAAAGGAATGGATACACTTTCATCATGATCTATAATCATTGGAGGCTCATACAATTTCAAATTTTCCACATTTACAATTGAATAAATCTGCATATAAGATGGCAAATCTAACTGGAAAGCATTTTTAATAATTTTGTCTGTAATCTAGAAAGGACCATACCAGATTGGTTTCAACTTTTTAGCTTCACATGTTAGTCTTTCCTTATTGATGTGAAGCCATACCAAATCACCTATAATAAATTGGTGATTAACATGATGTTTGTCATGTCTTGCTTTGTACTTTGCTTGAATTTTCTCCAACTAATCTCAGATAGTCTAGTGTACTAGCTATATCTTTTCAATGAACTTCTTAGCTTTAATAACATCATTACATTCAACAATAGCTAAATCCTATCCATAACAAATATCTAGAGGAGATTTAGGCAAGTACCCATAATAAAATTTAAATGGATATTTCATGGTAGAAGAATGAAGTGCATGGTTATAAGCATGCTGTATATAACATAAATATTCATCCCATAAATTGGGATGTTTATTGCAATAACCCCTAAGAAAATGTACCACTGTGTAGTTCATAACCTTTGTTTGACCATCAGTTTATGGATGAAATGCATTGCTCTTTTTCAATTTAGTGTCCATTAATTTCCATAAAGTTGACCAAGATTTCCCAATAAACTAAGAATCCCAATTAGAAATAATAGAAGTGGGAAAGCCAAAATGAACCCATACATTCTAAAAGAACAAGTGTGTAGTGCCTTCCCCAGTAATTTGTTTAGTAAAAGGAATCAAAACACACATCTTTCTAAATATATCCACTACCACATACAAATAGTCATGTTTCCTTTGTGACACATGCAAGCCCCCTACAATGTCCATGGAAATACTTTCCCATAGATGGGTAAAAATAGGTAAGGGAGTGTAAAGTCCCAGTTTCCTATTACTAGGCTTGCTTGTGGAACAAAGACCACACCCCTTAATGTATTTGGCAACATGTTCCTACATATAGGGCCAAATAATAGAATTTTAAAATTTCAACCATTTTACCAACTCCAAAATGACCAGAAATGAGAGAAGTGTGAGATTCCCTAATCATGTGCACCCTTTCATTTTGAGGAATAAAAAGTTTACCCAAATGATACAAAAGTCCATTATGCACATGATAGTCTAATTCTTCTACCTATTTACAACTCATCAAGTCCTCATACACATCCTTAATATCAACATCATCAACATATTATTATTTATAACTTTCATGAGACAAAGAACCATGCTCTACAAGAATAGATGCAACTACCATAGAATGCCTAGAAAGCATGTCATCAACTTTATTCTATAGACCTTTTTTATACCTAATCACAAGATGGAATTGCTGCAAGAAACTCATCTAATGAAAATGACTAGACTCTTGTATCTTGGTTTATGATTGGAGATACTGGAGGGGTTGGTGATCTATATGAATTAGTTTTTCCTTTTCCATCAAATAATGTTACCATTTTTTAACACTTTAAACCAATGCATACAATTCTTTATCATAAGTTGGATAATTCCTTACCACACTTGTGAAGGTCTTAGAACGACAGTAGATAGGCTTCTTTCCTTGCATTAAAATAACTCCCATAGCATAATCAATTGCATCTGTCTTGATCTCAAATGGTTGTTGTAAATCAGGAAGTTCCAAGATAGGATCAATACTTATCTTTTCTTTCAAAGTGTCAAAGGCCTTTTGATTCTTGCTTCCCCATTGAAAGACCTATTTAATACTAGTTAAAGAATGCAAAGGTGATGTAATATATGATAAATGAGAAATAGACTTTCTCCAATACTGTACTGCACCAAGAAAATTTCTAACGTCAGTTACATTATTAGGTTTAGGCCAATTAAAAATGACTTCCACTTTTGTAGGATCAATTTTCAATTTACCATGTCCTACAACGTAACCTAAGTAAATCAAAGAGGTTTTGCCAAACTCACATTTTGACATTTTTAAATAAAGTTTTTCCCTTCTTAATGCATCCATGAATTTCTTAATATGGATCAAATGATCTTCCCAAGACTGACTGAAGATCAAAATATCATCTGAGTAGACTATAACAAAATCATCAAGGAATGGATTGAAAACATCATTCATTGAACACATGAATGTAGCTGATATATTACACAATCTAAAAGGCATGATAACCATAAAAACAATCCTTGTTTTGTCTTAAAATTAGTTTTCCACACATCACCATCATTGATCCTAACTTGGTGATAACCAATTTTTAAGTCTAACTTAGTGAAATAAACAACATTTTTTAACTGATCCAACAAATCATCAATATGCGGAAGAGGGTAATGATTCTTAATAGTAATTTTTTTCAAAGCATAAAAATCAACACACATTCACCATGTACCATATTTCTTTGGCACCAAAATGATAGGTGAACCAATATGATCTAAACTTGGATGAATAACACCTCTTTCCAATAGTTCCATTACCTACTATTTCATCATTTTCCACCACTGATAACCTATACATGCCAATTTTAGGGAGAAGAGAACCCTGTAATAAATGAATTTCATGTTGAACTCCCCTTTTACGGAAACCCCTTGGGTTATTGAAACACATCATCATAACTAGAAATTATTTCAATCAATTCATTCTTATGCCTAAGATCACAATTTTTTAAAGCCTTGGAATATTCTTTTTCCTTAGACTTAATCAACACGAGATAAAAAGTCTTGTTTAAATTAACTAGTCTTTTCATTTGCCCTGATGAAACCAAGGAAAGACTTGTCTTAATGTGATGTGCCCTAACTATATATTCAATGCCATCCCTAAAAAGCAAGTACTTATTTTCATTTCTATATAAGGTTTCCTTTTTGTCATAAAGATAAGGGCTTCCCAAAACAATCTCACATATGTCCAAAGGGAATACATGCAAATCAACCTCATCAACAAACTTGGATGTGATTTCAAATCTTAATATACATTTTTTTGTTACTTGTAGTTTTGCATCAACACACACCCAACCTAGTGGATAAGGTTTTAGATGGATATTGGTTTGTAAACCTAATTTTTTAACAACCTCCTTAGAAATCAAATTTGATTGAGATCCACTATCAAATAGAGTGTCAATTTTTGTATGTTTAGAAACAACTCTAATGTTGAATAATTCATTTATTTTCTTATCAACATGCACAAATTTATGTTTTGAATAAGGATCAACATCTGATGAATTAGTGCTAGAAACATAAAGAGAAGAACAATTTTGCAAACCCATGGCTATGATCTTAGTTTCATCCCTTGAGTCTGAACCTAGATCTTGTACCATAGAATTTGTTTTCTTTTCTTTATTTTAAAACCTTTTAGGCTTTAACTTAGGGTGTAATTTCCAACACTTAGATTCACCGTGATTTTTTTCACAATGATTGAAAAATGGCTTACTTTATTCTTTTTGAACAATAAAAGTAGATTTTTGTTTACCCTTTCCTAAACTTTGCCCTTTTGAATGTTTAACATCAAATTGCTTACTTTTAACTTTAGGAAAAGATTCTTTTGATGATTTTCCTCTAGTCTCTAAGTGAGTGTCTTAAACACATACTGCATCTAAATTAGTGGGATTGAGAACAAGAATCATGTGTCTCAAATAACTATGCTAGACACCTATGTACTTAAGCAATGTTTCTTTTTTATATAGAGGAATATTCAAAAGTAAAGCTTTTCTCCTAAATTCTTGTGTATAATCCTAAACACTTTAGCCTTTCATTTGTTTGAAAGTTTTCCAATCCATCATGGCTTATTACAGATAGCCTAAAGGATAAAATTTCTTTTTGAGTTCATCAAGAAATTCACTCTAAGTAGAAATTGAGTTACCTTATTTAAGCTCGTTTTCCTTCAACTAACTCTCCCACTAGATGAGTGCTATACCTCCCATTCAAAGAGTAGCCAAGTGAATTTTTGCCTCATCCTTAGTAATTTTTTGGACCTTTCAATATAATTTGATTTGCTTTATCTAATTATCCAATTTATCTACATTAATATCACCATTAAACATTGGCAACTCAAACTTAATATCTAGCTTTATTGAAGGAAGAGATTCAACAACCTTCTTATATTTACCATCATTTGAAGAGGAGGAAGGTTTATCAGATTATTTACTACCTTTATCACTCTCCATTTTATTTTGTCTTTCCTAGTAAAGCTCTTCAACCATGACCTTCATTTCCAAGAAGGCTTGGCAGAAAGCTCGTTCAGACTCAAATTCTTCTTCTGACATTTCAGAAGCACATTTCAAACCAACCTCTAGATCATACTCTATAAGTACTCCTTCACCCCATTTAAACTTTGACCTTGTCAACATACACTAATAATCCCACTATTAAAACACAACCTAGTCTCTTATACCATAATTTGATCCGTAAACTAAAATTAAAGAAGTGTCACAAAATGAAAAGCACACTACTGTTTAAAGGATCTAATTTTTTTTCTCTTTATGTTTTAAAAAGAACTAAAAATATGAAAATTGGACTAATTTAAAGACTCAAAATACAAAAAAATTAGAGGCAAATAGACATAAATCACCCATCAAAATGTGATAATAGAGTTTGGCTTTTTAGGCCTATGTCTTCGGGTCTACTTAATAGTGAGGACTATTCCATTAATTGTTGTAAAATATGGCTCTAAAATTACTTGGAAGTATTCAAGTCTTCTTCAAGGTCTGGTATTTATTATAGAAAATTCTCTTAAGCTAAATACATAATCTTAAGGCACAAAAGTCTCTCTAAGTATCTCAACACTCTTGTTTTACAATACACAGTCTTCAAACAACTACCCTTGAAATAATACATAGTGATTCATATAACATTTACATAAGTGAATCTAATATTTGGGTGCTTATCCTTTTTCCATAGTGAACAAGGTTCAAATCCCATCGGCCTTGGTATAGAGATTAGTTATAATCTTTTATCCCACATTTAGTAGTCGAGTGAACACTATGTATTTTTAGTTGGTGGTCTTCATGATTATCAACACCAAATGACTTTTATTGGAAAAGTCATTCTTGGTGGTTGGAACTCCCATGTTTACTATGCATATTTCATGTTATACTTGGTATTCCTCGAACCAATGTTAGAAATCTCAAACTAATGTTAGCATTGAGATGATTTGATAGTCTATGTTGAGCTTAATAGTTTACATTAGACTGTTTGTCTTTAAATATTCGATGTAATACATTTGAGCTCAGCTAAATTAGAATGTTTGACTATCGTATTAGAACTATCTATTTGGTAGTGAGTTGGAAATGTATCTTAGTAGAGATTATGTCATGAGCTGGCAATGATGTGGAATTTGAGTTGGACATTGTGATATTTACAAAATTCACAAGTTTAGTACCACATGCATGGGTTACAAAGTAAAGTGTGACTTAAATACAATTCCAAACACATAGCATTGTAAATAAAGGTGGCAAGGCACCCCTCCTAATAAAAAGTGTGCTGACCCACACTGAGGACCCCCAATGAGCAAATTGTGGGGCCCATTTAACCAACACCATATACTGTCAAAGACGAAGATGAAAAACCAAAGAAACCCAATTTTTTTACATGAATAAACTACGACATGTCACAATAGGATTGGTTTACTTGGTGTATTAACGTCATACGACATCAGCTTATGACACTCCATTTTTTACATGTTGAACATAAATTTTAGCATGTGATAATGTGTGCATATGGAGTTAAAATTGATCTATTCAAATTATGACAAAAAGCTCTCGATGAGCTCTACATTATGCCAACAATCAAAATGGATTTTTAAGGCTTCATTTTTGGAACAAAGCATGGATCCTCTTAGATAAATTACATTCTAGCATGCAACCTCATTGGCCATCCTAATTAGTGCATTCATAAATCACACTAGGTTTATAAAATTAGGGTTTATGAAGAGGGAGTCTTACCCCTTAGGATTTTTTGTGCCCAAAATAGCCTTTTAAGGCACCTCAAAGTGAGGCTCATCCATCTAGTGATCAAATGAAAATACAAGTTATTTGGGAATCCTGGTTGTGGAAACTTTGGGGGGCATGGTGTTAAACATGTAAAAGTATTCATCCTTTCAACCCTTTTGTACCTTGTCCCTAATGATCAGTTCTATGTTGTCCTTCTCAAAGATGGCCATCTCTATCTCTTCCTCCTCTTTACTAGAGCCATCACTTTCTTCAGTGCTTTCCTTAGAGGACTCATATTTTTATTTCTTAAAAGGTTCTTCCTTAGAATTTCCTCCTTCATATACTTTTTCCTATTGGGGTTTCTCAATTTTACCTTCAAGTTTATTCCCTTAGTGCCAACATCACCTTGTTCCTGCTGGGGTTCCTCTACAGTCCCCTTTTATTTTTTTAAGGCACCAATATCACCTTATTTTTCTTGAAGTACCCTTTCACTACTCAGGTGTGTCTCTTGTGCAACTATTTTTGCTTTCCTGGTGGGGGTGCTAGATGCCTTGTTGTCTTTTCCAATGGTTGGTCCCACACTTGTAAGAACCTTCTTGGACTTCTTCTTTTTCTTGGCCTTTTCTATTTCCTAGGCTAATCTATGCTATTCTTCAAGTGCCAACACCTTTTCAATATCTATCTCACTTAGGTCCATTTTCTTCCATGCCCTTCTCTTTTCTTCTTCTATTTGCGAGGGTGGTGTGGAGGCTTATTAACTAGATGAGGAGCTTGTTAAATCCTCTTCAACTTCAAGTGTAGTGGTTGTGCCACTCTGAAAGGCCTCTTTTACATCTTTTGTACTAGGCTCTTCTTCTTCTTAGACCTGCATGATGTAGGTCCTTATTCCTTCTTCCTTAGTTTCTTCCTCTAGCCCATATACAAGGGTCTCCTCTTCCTCCATTTTTGTTAGAGTTATTGTAAGGATTGTAACTAGTCCCTTTGTCTTCTTCTTTTTCTGCTTCTTACTTGAAGAAGCAGTCTCTAGCATGAAGGTTACATGCTTTTTGGGAGATGGAGGTGTAGCTTATTCACTAGAGGTAATCTTCAACCTGATGTGCTCCTCAATATCCTCAAGTGTCTCTCCCCACTTCTTTTTAGGGGTCTTCTCCTACATATTCAATGCTAGTTTCACTTCATTTCCAATCAAGAGGGGGTGATCATCATCTTTTTTAGGATCAATGCCCTTCTTTCATAGCTTCATCTCATAATATAGATTTAAGATGCACCCTATTATAATTTTCCTTTGGAGGGGATGGGGTCCATTCAATCAGATTCATCCTCCTCATCCTTTATGGCCTTTGCTTAGGGGTGCACATATTGTCACCTCAACCTACTCCTTTCTTGATCTATGGTCTTCACTAGGATCTCCAACTACTGCACATTGGGAATCCTCGTTAGTAATGGCATGAAAAATTTAGTGGAAAATGTGTAAGGCAACTTTAGCTAGCCAAATAGGTTTCCATCTGTGAGCACCAGGCATACTACATAGAAATGTTTCATGATGATGAAGGTCATCATTCCTACCATGTGTTGGGGGAGTTGTTACGGGATGTGCCATTCAATTTTAAATGCCTTGATGTACCAGTCACACCACCCTTATACTCTCCTCTTATAATTTTAGGAGAAGCTATGTGGGTAAATGAAGTCTTGATACTTCAGTGCTAAGGAGTCATTATGCAGTGGGAACACCCAAAGGTTGTCATTGTCAGCATCAGACACATTGATCTCCTCCATCACAATCAATATTAGCATGGACCCCCACCTAAAGGTCTCATGTGCCTTGTGGAAATCCAACATGTTCTTTATAATATACTCAAAAATAAACTTAGAGATGTTAAACTTTTCCCCCTACACCATATGGTGGGTGATGCACAAGTAAGTCTTGATGATGTCAGACCACCATCTATCAGGGCATGGATTAGAGCTCACTAGGCACACCACATACCTCATGTTGAGGTCATTTATATCCTTATTAGGGAATTAAAACCTTGCCTTGTATTAACCTAAGAGTTTCACAACCCTCTCCACCTCTACATTATCCTCCATCATCTAGTCGATGTCTACTCTTACACCTAGGAGCCTTGTGACCCTGTTGATGAGCTGTGTCTATATATTCATACACATCCCTATGAATTAAAAGTGATCACCATGACCATGTGAGAGGAGGAATTGCACCAATTATTCTAACTTGTTGAAACTTAGAAGCTCATATAACTGGATCCTCCACATTATCACCAACTTGTCTTGTATGGAGATGTCAAAAAGTGTCATTCCCACCTTGGTCTTCTTTTATGTATCCATCATCTAGTCTTGGTTGAGTTTCCACACATTTCTTGATATTTTATGGTTGTACTCCTTCATCCTACACATGTGTACGAAGGATACCCATTTCTCCCCCACTATGACCTTAAGGGGGAACTACATTTCTATATAAGCAAGCTTTGTGCTTACTTCTAGGTCTACCACCATAATTTTAACACCTTTTACTAGTTGTGCCTCTTTCTTCATAGTGGCTACTTCTTTTACCATCCACACCTTTTTGGCATCCTTCATCACTATGATGGACATGAACTTAACATCTTTTTGCCCATTCTAAATTGGTTGATATTAAATCATGGTTTATTGATCTTCCTAAATCCCTTAATGTTGTTTTGCATTCTTCACATTGTGAGGCTTGCAACTGCAAATTTGGCTCTTGAGCTTCTAGTGATATTAATGGTGACCTCAAAATTATACAAAATTCCTACTACCTAGTTTCTCTTTCAATATTTCTCCACTCACATCCTTTACAATTCCAAATAGATCACAATCTCTTTCTTAGTTCAGCCATTCTCTCTTGGGGATGTGCATGCTCAGGTTTTCACTTGTGGTAGCATTTTTTTTGGTTTGGCTTTGGTTCAGCTCTATGTGCAGCTCTCTGTGTTTGGTTCAAATTTACACAAGGTTTATAACCTTTCAAATCTTGTCATTTGTCCCTTTATACTTTAATTTTAGCTACCTTATTAGTGGTTGGTGAGTAATGGTGTGGTGGCACATATATTTATTAAAATATGTTAAACCCATGAAATCCACTAAAATCCATCACCACATTCACATTTATTATATATCTTTGTGACTTCACCATCATGACATTAATTTCCCTAATAGTTTATTCAATGAAATGATAGGTGATTCAAATAGTCATTTCCCACTGACCATTGCATGGGTGCTAGATATCTTGATGATCTCTCTTGTGCTTTCTTCACCATGACATGACATTCACCCTTCTTATGGAAACCTGGGTGAAGCACTTCATATGCACATGATTCAACCTCCTTGGTTCTATTTCTCCTTAGTGCTGCACTTCTTTTCAAGTGTGCCTCTCTTTCTTGGTTGATTTATCTATGCTTTTGTCTATTCTTGCTTCAACCTTCCCTACCCCATACAAATTCCTACACTGGTACTCCAATTCTTCATTATTAAGGTTTATTATGCACTAACATCTCATGCACCTCCCTTTGTCAACTTGTCCTTTCATTTTTCAAAATCTAGCAAAATTCACATTCCTAGAGACTTAGGCGTCTATCCTCAAGCACTTAGAGAGCATTCATACTCAATTTACTTGATTGGATTTATGTGTGTAAGCACTAAAAGAGTTCTCATTTTGGCTTGAAAGTTACACACTTATTCACTCAACATAAACAACATGAAACATAAGGAAATGTTTAGCTTACTCCAAATTTTATTTTGGTTAACAAAATAATTAACTTGTGACCAGAAAGTCAGTGTTTGATGGCACAAGTGAAATCCTATTAATTATAGGGATTCAATATATTACCATTGAACTTCCTAGGGAGTATTTCACCCATCAACATGTACAACTTACATGCACCAATCTCTAATATGTTGTGGATGATATAAGGTCCCATCTACCTAATCTACAATTTGCCTAGGTGCTTGAGGTACTTTGAGTCATATAATAAGACCAATGCTCCTTCAGTAAGTACCTTGTGATTGATGTGATTATCATGCCATAGTTTTTGGTATACCTTTTCTATCTACTGGCTCCATCTTACTTGAGTACAGATCTTGTCCAAGTATTCCAATCTTTCTAGTTATGCACTTAAGGATTTTTGGTGATCTAAATGACCAATATGCATAATACATAATGAGGGCACCTTGAATTCTATTAGTAAAATGACCTCTGTACCAAACACTAGTTGAAATGGTGTAGCCTTATTTAGGTTCTTGTCCATAGTGTGATAGGCCCATAATACTACTAACACATGGTCATCCTAGTCTTTGTGACCAATATTGCACATCTCTTTGTGGCATGTTCCTAATATCTTATTAAATATCTTAGTGGTGCCATTCATTTGGGGATGATAAAGTGTTGTCTTATGGTTCACCATCATGTATTCAATTAGTAGGATCTTAATAGTTTCATTGATGAAGTATGTGCCTTGGTTGTTAGTCAAACTAAGCAGGTACCCAAAATGACTAATGATATTTTCCGAGATAAACCTTGCTATGGTGGTAGCTATATAATCTTTGGTTGGCATTGCCTTAGTCCACTTGGTGAAGTAGTCTATGGCTACCAAAATGTATCATGCACCTATGCACCTCACAATGGGAGTAATAGGCCCAACAAATTCAATGGCCCATTTTTCAAATGGTGCCTAAGATAAGATGGGAATGAAAGGCATTTCATCCTGATGGTTTGGATTTTTCATGCATTAGTAGATGTCACATGGCTTGGTGCATTCTTTTGCATCCTAAAAGAGATATGGACACCATAAGAATGATTAGAGTACCTTACACACCATAACATATCTAGCATAATAGACTATAGTAATCCCCTTATACACTTATTATAAGACTGAGTCCCATTCATGCTCTAGGACACTTTGGTCTAGGACCTCATCATGACTCAATTTGTATAATTTCATGCCAATTACCTAAAAATGGGTGGCATGAACTATGAGCTACTTCTTCTCCTTAGTCATTATAGTCTAGGGCATAATACTAGATTTTAAAAATGTAGTAATCTCTAGCAAGTCCTCAAGGATGTGTTGGACCTTGTAAAGCTTCACATCAAGCATATCATCTTCAATAGGTATTACTACATCACTAGAGTTGATGCAAGATAAATGGTCTAGGCTTAAGTTTTATTTTCTAGGTTTTACTAAAATAAAGAATTGAAACTCTTGAAATAAAACTATCCATCAATAAATACACCCATGGAGAATGACCTTATTCATTAGGTACTTAATTGCCTCATGATCAATGAAGAAGATGAAGGGATCACCAACAAGTATTGCTAGAAATTTCGGAAGGCATAAACCATGGCAAATGCCTTCTACTTAGCTATGGTGTAGTTTTTTTTTGCCTTGGCTAGTCTTTTACTTGTAAAATAAATGGGATGGTCTATTTTATCTTTGCTTAGTTTTTCTAGAATGGCACCAATCATAGTACCAAATGCATCGACATGGACATGAATGGAGTCATCCATTTGGGAAATTATACTATTAGTACACTTGCTAGTTTGACATTTAGGGTCTTAAATGCATCTTCCTGCACTACACCCCAATATAATAAGCCATACTTTTATAAGAGCTCTTATAATAATGCTACAATCTTAGCATAGTTCGTTATGAAATTCCTATAGTATCGTAGTGTCCAAGAAAGGAGTGAACATATTTTTGCATTGATGGGGTCTAGAGATGAAGGATGATTACAATCTGTTATTCCCAAAATCCATCACTTGTTTTTGTTGACAACATGTTGACCATTTTGGTCTTGCAGGCCAAAATGCTCTCTTTCTTTATCAAAAAATGTTCTGAGCAGTTAAGTTTTTCAAATAACTCAAGCCTTTTTAGCTAAGGAAATCACAAGTTCAATAGGCGGGCTTTCTCAAAGGGAAGTTCAAAATACTTAAGGCATTTCCTAAGTGTTTTGAGGATGGTTCAACGCTGAGGTTTAATCAAAAGACTTAACGGTGAGGTTTAAAGAATTAGAATGAACCATTGAATTGTTTAACCATTGAACCCCACCTTTGAAAGGTTTAAAGGTTTAATGAGTTCAATGAGTTCAACAGACTTAAAAAATAGAAGGATCCAAAGAGTTAGAATGAACCATTGAACCATTGAAACCCGCCTCTGAAAGGTTCAAAGTTTTAACAAGTTCAAAGGTTTAAAGAGTTCAAAGTTTGAGTGGAAGCTTCGAGCGAATGGATGAAGTGGAAGATTCCAGAAAATAGTTCAATCGAAGAAGAAAACTAAGTGAATGCGACCCTTTACAAAACATTGAAATGCTGAACCATTGAACTATTTAACCATTGAACCAAAAGAGTTCAAGGTTCAAGGTTCAAAGTGGTTCAAGTGACCAGTGACGTCCCCGTAGATGTCAAATTCAAGGTGATGGAATAACCGTTGATTTTCAAAAGAGCACAGCCTTGAGAACAAACTTAGCGACTAGCCAAGAAAGGATTTGAAGGAGTCAACTAAAAGTGAGAAGATAGCCCTGAGAGCTCAGATCACCAGGAAGAGACAAAATGTAGCAAGAAAAGAGGGAATGACTATAGAAGATCTAGAAATATTTGTAGAAGAGTTATTCTAGTAGGTAGAACAGTCCACCAAGTGGACCTCAAATAACACAAACATTTAATGGCATGGCCTATTTTTATTCATTAAGTAAAGGCAAATGGACAACCGTGTAATCATCATAAAGAAGACCAAGTAACCCATGCTTAGGAGGAGACATTTGAGATGATTTAGAATGCCAAAGTTAAGGCTGATGACCTATTCCAACATGTCCCCTTCACAAAATTTCTAATGCATTCAATGCAACATGGGCCATTTTCATGAAAACAAGCACCCAAGTCTTCCTTTGAATGATATGTATTGTAATCTCTCATTTTGAATAAAGGAGATCTCTCTGTTATTAGAAGTGAAGCTCTACCCAAATTGAAATTCATTATTGAGACTTTAAGCTTAGACTGTTAATCATATTTTGTTAAGTAAATGAGAAAGTAAGTGACCTTTCAGACTTTGTGTTGAAATAGCTTGTGTTATCTAGGAAATCATTCTTATGTCTTTTTGTTAAATACAGTCTTGTCCCTTTAATCAAATAAGTGGAACAAGTGGAAATAAGCTGGAAGATATCTTGAAGCTAACTGTGGGAGAGTTTGTACTACCATAATTATCTTTAGTCTATGTTTTATGTAAAGGATATTGGAGAGACTTTGAGCTCCCATCATCCTTCATAATCTTTTAATCTGTTGTAGTTTGAGGTGGAGACTTTGGGCTACACTTCATTCTATGGTGTCCTTTGTCCTAAATCAGTAGGAGGAACAACAAAAGACTTTATGCTTTCATGGGTTTCTTGTGGATCCAGTTACTACCCAGGAAGGAATCCTACTGTTTGTTGAATATCATTTCTAAAATAAGAGAAGTGCCTTCAGTAATTACACCAAAATTCTCCTTTGTTCTGTGTACATCATCTCTAAAAAAAGAGAGATGGATGGTATGATTTCACCCCTGAGTCTATTTTTAGCTTATATTCGTATATTATAGTTTATAGGGAACCTTCCCTTGCTGAGAGGAGAGATTTATCTCATTATAGCTATGTTCACCACATCCATTTTGCCGTATAAATCTCCTTATGCTATGGTTGATATAACCATTTTGCAGTCAGTCAGTTGATGACAAAATCTTCACCCAATAGTTTTTTGGTGACTCTGTTGGGGAAGAATGAGCAGTTTGAAGCCTCAAGCTTCAAATTAAAGTAGTTCCAGTTCTTTTCCATTTCCATTTCACACTCTGGTAGATCCACCATATATGTGAAGTTAGAGAGCTCAAGGTATTGTTGACCCTATATTTGAGTTGGTGCAGCTGAATAATTTTGATCTTTTTCCTTCACCATCTCACCTTTAGCAAACCAAGAGTTTTTCTCTTATAAACGTCAGGTCTCCAATACCAGGCAAAGCTACTCTTTCCTCTGCTAGTAGATCTTTATCTATACATATCCCACATAGATTTATTATCCCTCCTTTCACTAGTCATATCATGGCAGCTCAAGGCCCCTGGAGTAATACTTTTGGTCCTCTGAATATAACCCCACCTTTACATGAGCTACCCTATAGTTCAAGGAAGAATTTTCCCAAGTTCTATGGTGATGGGAAAGTTCATCTTGATGAACATATTGTAGCCTTTTGCATAGCCTGTGGTGTGATAGGCATTGAATATAAACACATAGTAGTCAAAATTTTGTAGAAACATTACAAGGCGCTGTCACAGACTAGTTTTATCATTTGCAAGCACAAACTATGACTGACTAGAAAACTCTTAAGGCCAAGTTTGAGGCTAGATTCAAACCTACAGAAGATGCACATGCCCTATTATCTTAGCTTACACAAATGAAGAAGGAGCCTTATGAACCTATGTAAGACTTCATTGCTAAGTTTGACAAGTTAAGGAACAGGATTCCTACAATTGCTCAGCCGACACCTGAAAATATTAAATGCTTCTTCATCAATTCTCAACTTCCTGAAGTAAGTTTTTTGTTGAGGCAAGCTGGCCACATAGATATTGTTGCAGATTATATTTTGGCCACTAAAGTTGAAGATGATCTTGTCTTGGTAGGAAAGATAAGAAGAGATCCTAACAAAAATAAATCTTCTTCATCTTCTAAATTTTTTTCTACAAACACCACTGATCCTATGGTGAAAAAGCTAGTAAATGAATTGCTAGCTCTAAAAAAGTAAATGGCACAAAGGATGTATGATCCTCCTTCTTATTGAGATATAACAAGGAGGATGTTTCCCAACCAGTCATATTAGGGTAATGCTACCAGGAATCAAGGTCAACCAAATCATCTTCCTCCCCCACAGGGGAAGCTTGCCATTGAAGAAACACCAACTAACTCAACAGTTAGTTATCATGAAGCCGAACATGATTTCTCTTTCTAACCTAAGTTGGACCAAGAAGATAATGCTAACCTCTTTGTAGAAGGTGAAGAAGAATTAGCAAGTGACTCTAACATTGGTTTCTTGAATTACCAGGATGAAGCTAGAAGTAAAAGAGAAGTGTTTGATGGATCATAAGCTATATTTACCAAGTCCCAACACTAGTCAACTCAAAAATTTGATAAAGGAAAAATAGGGAAATAATATTGACTAGCAATTTCAATTGCTAAATGGGGGACTTCACTGCCTTTCCAATCAAAGGACTTGGTGATCAATAAAAAAGTAAGTACCTCAAACAATCTTGCACCTTCTACTTTAATTTCTCAGACCAGACCACACTCAATAAAACCCAAAATAATGGACTTCCTTCCTATATTTATAGTTTATTTCAATCATTTGATATAATTGATCATACTAGGAAGACCAAGATCCAAATGTCTAAGTTTGAATATTTACAACCCAACCCTGAGCAACTAGATAGGTTAGTTGAATGCATCAAGAACAAAACCATCCCTGTAGGACAAGATGTTTCAAAGGTAACCCATAATCCCCTAAAGAACACATCCACCTAAAATAATCTTGTCATTACTCCTCCTAGGAAGATAGAAACTTTCTACATTTCCCTACTGATAAATAATCATAAGCTAAATAATTACATAATAGATTCTGGCACCTCTGACAATGTGATGCCCTTCAAGGTGGCAGACTCTCTTGAGCTCACATTGACTAAATTTTTTGGAAGATGTTTCTCCATGAAAAATAAATAAGTGCCACTTTCTAAATAGATCAAAGATACCCAATTTGCATTTACGGCCTTCCCAGATAAAAGAATTAAAATGACAGTCCTGGTGGCTAATGTTCTAACCTCCTACAACATTCTGCTTGGGCAAAATTTGTGAAAGGATGTTGGTGGAGAGTTGAGCATGGACCAGTCTAAGGTGAAGATACCTATCAAGGGTGTCATGCAAAGGCTAATTCATAAGGATTTGAAATACATTGTCACCCAAACATCAGCCCTTAAGGCTCAAATTTTGTTTGAATCCTCAAGAATGGACAACTACTTTCTATCTACTAAAGATGCTCCTATTTCATTAGATGAAATTTCTATAAGTGACAATCCAAAAAATTCAACCAAGACATCAGAATAATTGGTAGAACATAGTACAAATGAAAGAGGATCTTCCCTCCCTAATGAAGAAAAATCTGATAAAAGATCAGATTCTAATGATGTCTAGATTCTTGAATTTGATGGTAGTAATTATTCTACTAGTTATGGAGCTAGAGTTGTTTTGATATCTCCTCAAGAAGATATTTTTCCCTACTCATACAAGTTACAGTTCAAAAATACTAAAAACATCACCAAGTATGAATTTTTGCTGCTCAGATTAAAGGCTGCTCAAGCTAAAGGCATCAAACTTCTTCACGCTTGGGGAGATGCTGAGGTGGTGGTTTTTTAGGTGAGAAATTTGTATCAAACCAAGAATGAAAGATTGTGACATTATCACAATTTAGTGTGGGAATGTCTTGAAAGTTTTGATACTTTTAGTATTTCTATCATGCCTAGAGAATTCAACAATCAAGTATATTCTTTGGCTATCTCTACAACTCTCATAGTTCTTCACTGAGATTTCAAAGAGCACAAGTACACTATTGAACTGGTATTTTGACAAAGTGTACCAAATAATGCCAACCATTGGTAGGTATTTAATGGTGATAACCAAATCATTACTTTTATAGAATAAATGGATAGCTTTGAGAAGCTTCATTTTAAAGGCAGTGAATCTTCACTATGGGAATCAACTCTCAAAACAAATTTAAAAACTGGCAAAAAGTTCCTTCAGCTCAAAGGGAATGAAATTTCCAAAGGATTAGTTTCTCTTGAGAAGCTATTTGATAAGCATGATAGGTGTATCAAGAAGCTACAAATTTAATCAAAATCCTCCAAGGATTTTGATCAAATAAATTTGAGTACAGAAGATAATCCCAAAATGGTCAACATTGGGAATTATTGCACTCCTGATGAAAAACTCAAATTTATTACCCTACTTCACCATTACATTGATATTTTGGCATACTCTTATGATGATCAAAAATATCTCAGGCTTGAAGAAATTTAGCATGAAATTCCTCTCAATATTGGGTCATTGCCTCACAAGTACAAACAAAGGTAGTACAACCCCAAGATATCAGGCACTATTCTTTCTAAGATACAGAAAATGCTGAATACAAGAATTATTTTCTCAATCCTTCATTCCACCTAGATTGTGAACATAGTCCCTATGAGAAAGAAGAAGGGAGAAATTCACTTGTGTGTTGATTTCAAAAATCTGAATCAGTCATCTTTAAAAGATAACTATCCCCTGCCCATCATGGATCAACTGCTATAAACAGTGACTGGTGTAGAGATGTTATCAATGTTAGATAGTTTTTTAGGATATAATCAAGTGGAAGTTGGTGAAGTAGACCAATATAAGACCACTTTCACTATACCTTGGGGCACCTTTACATATCGTAGAATGCCTTTTGGCTTGATCAATGCTGGCACCACCTTCTAGAGAGTGATGGATCTTTCCTTTAGAAATGAAATGGGGAAGTTCATTATGGTATACCTTGATGACTTGAATTTTTTTCTAAACATCGTCCTGATCATGTGTATCATCTAAAACAAGTGCCAGAGTGATGTCAGTAAAATGGTATTTCTCTTAATCCCAAGAAGTCAATTTTTGAGGTTATAGAAGGTAAACTTATCGGTCACACTGTATCCAAAGAAGGCATAAAGATCGACCTAGAAAGAGTCAAATCTATCTAAGAGTTGACTCTTCTTGCTAGTAAGACTGCAGTCCATTCTTTCTTTGGAAAGGTGAATTTTCTATGAAGGTTCATTCCTAAATTCACAAAAAAAACTCACCATATTGTCAACATGATGAAGGGTAAAGTTAGTTTCAGTTGAATTGAAGAAGGCAAATCAGCATTTCAAGACATCAAGGAAGCTATCACCCATGCCCCAATCCTAGTTTGTCTTGATTACACCAAAGACTTCATGATATACAGCTATTCTTCTAAACACATGCTTTTAGCCATTTTGGTTCAGTAGAATAAAAAAGGTGTGGAGTCCCCCATATCTTTCATGAGTTGTCCTCTCAAAGCTCATGAGATAAAATATTCAAACATGGAGAAGCATGATTATGTTGTGGTTAAGGTGGTAAAACACTTCCATTTTTAATCCTGAACTCACACATTGTTGCTTTGGTTCCTGATACAATAGTAAAGTCCATTCTAACTCAATAAGAGTTTGGAACTAAAAGGGGTAATTGAATTTCTAAAATCTAGGAGTTTGATCTTGTTATCAAACCTACGAAGCTTGTGCAGGGAAGAGGTCTATGCTAATTAATTGTTGATAACATACCAAAAGAAGTAGGGCATAAAAAAATAAAGGTTGAAGACATGCCTACAATTCTCTTTGTCACCACTACAAATGAGTGCTATTCCAATATTTCTCATTTCCTTACCTATAGTGAATGTCCTACTCACCTATCTCGTAAAGAAAAGAGGACTGTTAAGTTGAAAGCTACTAACTTTGTCTTGTGGGACAATGTTTGTATAAGAGGAGCCTTGATGGGGTGTTTCTTCATTGCATGGATAAAGTGAAACATAGAAAATTTTTGGAGTCTTTCCATAATTTGGCTTGTGGAGGACATTTTTCTACACCTATGACTACTCATAAGATTCTATGAGCTAGGTACTATTGGCCTACTCTATTTCAAGATTCATATACTTAGGTGCGTAGATGCGAGCTGTGTCAATAGTTCATTGGAAAACCCAAGTTAGTCATGCTACCTCTCAAGTTTGTGGTAATTGAAGAGCCTTTTCAACAATGGGGAATTGATTTTATTAGCACTGTAAATCCGTCTTTGAGTGCTGGACATGACTATGTTCTCACAGCCACAAACTATTTTACCTAGTGGGTGGAAGCCATTCCAGTCAAGCATGCTACTTCAAAAGTGGTATGTAATTTCTTTAAGGAAAATATTATTTTTCAATTTGGAGTCCCAACCAAGATTGTAACTGACAATGCAACCTATTTCTCTTCTCATGAAGTTACCTAATTGTGCTACTATTATGGTATTATCCTCTCTTACTCTTCTGACTATTATCTGCAAGGAAATGGTCAAGTAAAATCAAGCAACAAGAACTTGGCGACCATTATCATGAAGTTGGTAGATAAAAATTAGAGAACCTAGCATAAATCATTGCTTGATGCTTTATGGGTAGATAGGATTACACCCAAAAGGGTAATAGGTATGTCACCATTTCAAATTTTGTATGGTTTGAATGTAGAGATACTAATCACCTTGGAATTACCAACATTAAAGTTGGTAAAGGGAGTAGAAGATTCAAATTTTGAAAGTTCCATCGACAAGAAGATCATGTGCTTGACTAAATTAAATGAGCAATGAACTATGGTGGTGGATCATATTGCTACACATCAAAGTATGGTAAAGAAACTCTTCGACCAAAAAGCAAAGATTCATGATTTTCAGATTAGAGATCAAGTCTTATTGTGGGACAAGAGGAGAGAACCAAAAAAAATACATGGAAAATTAGATTCCTTATGTAGAGGTCCATTTTCCATTCATCGATTAAATGGTAAAAATAGTTTCTTGATAAAATATCAAGATGGAGTGCCATTTTCACTGCCTCATAGTGGGCAGCATCTGAAGCATTTCAATCCTTGAAGTATCAAATAAGTCCAATTATACATATGTATAGTCTTTCTTTATTTTGTGTTCATTTTTTTTGGCACCTTTATTTTTGGGTAAACATGACTCCAGAGCCCAATGGCATAGATGAAGGCACTTAGAGTCTGGATTCTACTCCCTTCGATTGCTTCAAATCTCAACCGATGGGAGTTCCCCAACTGGAGCCAGCTGTTGTTCCCAAAATCTGTCACTTGTTTTTGTGGACAACATGCTGACCATTTTGGTCTTGTAGGCCAAAATGCTCTCTTTCTTTATCAAAAAATGTTTTGAGTAGTTAAGTTTTTCAAATAACTCAAGCCTTTTCAGCTAAGGAAATCACAGGTTCAATAGGTGGGCTTTCTCAAAGGGAATTTCAAAATACTTAAGGCATTTCGTAAGTGTTTTGAGGATGGTTCAACGCTGAGATTCAATCAAAAGACTTAATGGTGGGGTTAAAATAATTGAAATGAACCATTGAACCATTAAACCCCACATCTGAAAGGTTCAAAGGTTCAACGAGTTCAATGAGTTCAATGGACTTAAAGAATAAAAGGATCCAAAGAGTTAGAATGAACCATTGAACCATCAAACCCCAACTCTGAAAGGTTCAAAGGTTTAATGAGTTCAAAGGTTCAAAGGGTTCAAAGTTTGAGTAGAAGCTTTGAGTGAATGGATGAGGTAAAAGATTTTAGAAAATGGTTCAATCGAAGAAGAAAACTAAGTGAATGTGGCCCTTTACAAAACATTGAAATGTTGAACCATTAAACTATTGAACCATTGAACCAAAAGAGTTCAAGGTTCAAGGTTCAAAGTGGTTCAAGTGATTGGTGACATCCCTATGGATGTCAAATTTAGGGTGATGGAATAACTGTTGATTTTCAAAAGAGCACAGACCTGAGAACAAACTCAACGACCAGCCAAGAAAGGAGCTGAAAGAGCTAGCTGAAAGTGAGAAGATAGCCCCAAGAGCTTTGATCACCAAGAAGAGACAAAATATAGCAAGGAAAGAGGGAATGACTACAAAAAATCTAGAAATATCTATAGAAGAGTTATTCTAGTAGGTGGAATAGTCCACCAGGTGGACCTTAGAGAACACAAACATTCAATGGCATGGCTTATTTTTATTTATTAAGTAAAGGCAAATGGATAGCCGTGTAAGCATCATAAGAAGACCAGGTAACCCATGCTTAGGAGGAGACATTTGAGATGATTTAGAATGCCAAAGTTATGGTTGATGACCTATTCTAGCATGGCCCCTTCATAGAATTTCTAATGCATTCAATGAAACATGGGCCATTTTCATGAAAACAAGCACCCAAGTCTTCTTTTTAATGATATATATTGTAATCTCTCATTTTGGATAAAGGATATCTCTCTATTATTAGAAGTAAATCTCTGACCAAATTGAAAGGCATTCCTGAGACTTTGAGCTTAGACTGTTAATCATATTTTGTGAAGTGAATGAGAAAGCAAGTGACCTTTCAAACTTTGTGTTGAAATAGCTTGTGTTATCTAGGAAATCATTCTTATGTCTTTTTTCTAAATAAAATCTTGTCCCTTTAATAAAATAAGCATAACAAGTGAAAATAAGCTAGAAGATGTCTTGAAGCTGACTGTGGGAGACTTTGTGCTACCATAATTGTCTTTAGTCTATGTTTTGTGTAAAGGATATTGGAGAGACTTTGAGCTCCCCTCATCCTTCATAATATTTTACTCTGTTATAGTTTGCGGTGGAGACTTTGGGCTGCACTTCATTCTATGGTGTCCTTTGTCCTAAATCAGTAGGAGAAACAATGAAAGACTTTGTGCTTTCATGGGTTTCTTGTGGATCCAGTTACTACCTAGGAAGGAATCCCGTTATTTGTTGAATATCATTTCTAAAAGAAGAGAAGTGCCTTCAGAAATTACACAAAGATTATCCTTTGTTCTATGAACATCATCTCTGAAAAAAGAGAGATGGATGGTATGATTTCACCCCTAAGTCTCTTTTCAGATTATATTAGTATATTATAGTTTATAGGGAACCTTCCCTTACTGAGAGGAGAGATTTATCTCATTCTGGCTATGGTCACCACATCCATTTTTCCATATAAATCTCCTTATGCTATGGTTGATATAACCATTTTTCCATCAGTCAGTTGATGAAAAAATATTCACCCAACACAATCTTCATAAGATCAACAAGCAGATGGTCTTTATAGATGATGTGCCCAAACAAAGGGCTGAATGGTGTTGAAAAAATATACTTCTTAAGGTTTAATGAAATCTACAACTGCCTGCACCTCTTAAACATGAGGTACAAATTATCATAGTGATCCTTCACCAATCCATACAATATCCATTCATCTAAGTACACTTAGAGGAAATTGTGAATGAATTCCTTAAAATCAGTTATCACCACATGAGAGAACATGGATGGAGCATTATTGAGTCTAAAGGGAATCATGTCGTATGCAAAATAACCCCATTACATCATAAAACTACTTTTGGGCTTATCCTTTTCCTTGATCTAGACTTGATGGTATCCCGAGAACCCATCAATGAAAGTGTATATATCGTAACCTATGACACCATATAAGACTTCATTGGTGAATGAAGTTAGAAATGGGTTAGTTATATAGGCAATATTAAAAAATATATATTTGACATAAATCTAGATGTGCCCATTCTTCTTGATACTTATGACCATGGGGCTAACTCATTTAAATTCTTGCATAGGGTAGATGACACTTGCTACTAGTATACCATTAATCTTAGTTTTGACCTTAGCACGAAGATTGGGATTCATCCTATAATGTTGATTCTTGATAGGTCTTACACCATTGACTATCTTGATGCTCATATTTCTAAGGGATGGGTGTGTTCCCTTCATGTGTCTATAGTTCTGAGGGAATAAGTCTTGGAATTCCTTTAGGATATCCATAATACACACCAACTCTATGTCAGATCAATATGCACCCAGAGTATCTATATTTGGTTCCCCTTCTGAGTTAATATTTACCTTTATCATTTTTAACATTATGTGGTATGGTTCATTCTTATCCTAATGTGAATCCTCAACTTGTCTACTACCCTTAGTTGTTTTCATGAGAAGATGGGTAGGGTCTTCTTATTCTGGGGTGCTATCCTCAACTTGGCACACTAATTTTCATTTTCCTGTCAAGGTCTTATAGTTTCATGCCTTCCATGTGTCATCATATTCATCACTAGAGTCTCTATTAAGGGTTTATTCTTCAAATAAAGTTGAGAGTGCCAACCCTTTTTCATTGAACATGTCTTTTAGGCACTCCTCCAATATTGTAGTGTCTTTGAACACTGAACTTTGAACTAGCTATAGTGTTTCAATTAGTTCAAGATTTTACAAATAAAAAGAGAAGGTGTGAACAAACTAATCCTTAAGGGCATCCTAGTTAGATATATCATGGTGTGTCTCATTGATAACATACCATATCCATACCCATGTCTTCAAGGTCCTATAGAAGGCATGCACCCATGGGTTTCTTGGGGTGTTCTCATCATAGACAATCCATGTTTCTTCACAAAGGTGCACATGTACTATAAGTTAAGAGTCACCAAAGTAGGAAAAGATGTCTAGGTCCTTTTTTCTCTTCCTAAAACTAGTAAAAATGGTTGGTTTCATGTCTTTCTAAGTTGTTAAGATAGGCCTTTGCACTTCCCACCAATGAGTGACCATGTTCTTCAATTTACACACTAGTGTACCCATTCTATCCACCTCTTTTGGGATGAATGATTCATGGTCATAGACATACTCTTCCACTGGAATACTCCCCTAACATCTTGGGAGAATTACAAGTTTAATTTTACTTAGGAAAAACACCCTCTTTCCCTTCCTCTTGGTGTAAGGGACCCATATTTTTGAAGTGCAATCAATTTGGACCCAACTTATCTTTACTAGTTTCAGTGCCTTCATACACACCAAGTGACACCTCTAACCAATGGTCTCATATGATTCTTCAATCTAATGGTCACAAGTAATGTTAGTGGTGTCTGAGGCTAATTGTCCATCTTCCTAAGAGAGGAATCCTTGATCATCAAGGTTTAGAGTCTCAACACTTTGTGTTGTGATGTTATATATGTGATTGATCTCATCCTCGAGGTCTATAGTCTCAACATAGGAGGGTCTTTGGTCCTATGAGAGGGGTATAAATACCCTCTCCTTTCCATTCTCAAATGTCATATAACACCTCTTGAAGTGCATATCTACATTATTTACATAACATCATGGCCTTCTTAGAAGCATCAGGTAGTTATTCTATTATGATGACTTGATCACTTTAAAGTCAACAAAGAATTTGGTGACCATGATATCCAAAACTTCACTCTTTAAAATTCCAATTGGCTACATCTACGTCTTGTTGGCCATGAAAATAACATAAGGGGGAGGCCTCAAGGCTGGCCTACCCATTTCCTCCTAAGCATTCTTGGTCAAGATGTTGACCTCAAAACCTATGTCTACAAGGACCTCACAGATATACCATCCATCAATTGTGGAATTTAGGAGGATTTCTTTTTCATACTCTATATTATGTGTATGTTAAACTTCTCATGCCCTCTCCATATGTGGTAGAACAACTTCAACTATTTTTTGCTATGCATGCTCTAAGAGCAAATGTTTCAATAGGGGAAACATTCCCTCTATCTATAGGAGATGTAGGATCTCCATTAATTATTTTATCTCAATATGCTATTTATCTTGCTTCTTTTGAGTGGAAATAACCTATGCTTTTAGATCTTTCACTAACTAGAGCACCCCTTGTAGGTTCTAGATGACACTCATAGCCTATTGGAATACATATTTTTGGTGTGCTAGGCTTGGGAAGGGTAAAAATTTGGGTTTAGGATATGTTATGCATGTAGTATAACCCTTATCCCCATATTTTAAGTATAATTCAGGTATTGTCACAAATTGAGGTTGAGTGGTGAATCCATTATGAGTAGTTGCCTACACCTTGACTATCTCTGAGTGGGTCGATTGTTCCTTCAGGGTCTACTTCTCCATTTTTTGCTCATGCCTGATCATTATTACACCCTTGTATGTGCCAAGCCTACCTTGGGTCAAATTTTTGTCTAGGGCAATGCATTATTTGACCTTATGGGACCCTAGACAATACCCACATGTGGGATGTGTAGGATAGTCATGCTAATAATGCTCAGTTGAGTCACACTTATGACATTAATAGGGTGGGAACCTTCCAACACTACATCATCCACTTCACCATTTAGTGCCTCATTACATCCCAAAGCCTATTTTATATTGGTCATAGCCTTAATTTACTTAGTTAGCCTACCCTTTAACTATTGTAGTGGCTTGCCTTGTACCTCTTTCCATGTTCTCATGCATCTTGTTAATCATTGGGAAATAAAATGTGTTATGGGTGTAGGCATCAAAAAATTAATAATAGAAGGTTCTGTTAACTTAGATAGTACATTTCAACAAAGGATAGTTGTGAAAATCTCGTGCCTCTCAATATGGTTCACACCTTAGCATCAATGTGTGCACATTCCCTTATGGAAAATTATTCTTATTATGGCCTTCCACTTCACAGTCAGTACACCATAATCCACTTTGAGAATCTTAAAATGAACTAGTGGTAAGATTTTGGAGTTAGGAGGCCATGGACATAATATGTGCCTCTATAAATGGGTTGATATTGGTATCTACTTTTCCAACTACCTTGGCTCTGATTTTGGCTTCAAGCACTTTACGAGGGTCTATAAAATTCTTCATGAAAAGTGATCTTTATAATGGCACTAGTAACCCTACAATGAATCACTGTACATGATGGGAAGGGTAAATGCCATAACATATATTTAAAAGGAGATTTTTAAACCTTACATTATATAGGCATATGCTCTTTAAGAGTCCTTGGGTAATCTCTTTGAGTGCGGTAATGCTCTGTTGTTCAAACTCTGGAATCTCAAATTCCTTAAGGAATGCCTCCTTTAGGGTATCATAATCTACCATAGCTTGGTTAGGGTCAAACATTATATACTAGGTATGGGAATGATCTAGTAAAGTGGTCATAAACTAGGTCACCTTGTGATATGATTGGGTTATGCCCTACATATGCCACTATAGTTCACATTTGAACATATGCTCTGTGTCATTCTCCATGATGTGATACTCTGACAAGTGCATGGCCATTTTGTAATAAATTTACTATGGGGTAAGTTGGTATTTGGGGCACTTGTCCTCCTAGAATCTATCTTGGTGGTGGTCCTCTAATGCTTAGAGATACTAGGTTATGCACTGCTCCCATTGTTACTGCTGGTACTATTAATGTCGATGGTGATGTATTACTTACTTGTGGTACCAAACCACTTCCTATGGGCTATTTCCTACTCTGCATTGTTGATATCGACTGAGTTGGTATGCTTGTGCTCAAGTTTTATCATGGTGGTCTAGCACCCATTATTCTAGAGGTAGTTGTGCTCACCTCCTTGTATGGAATAATCTATTCAATCATAAAATTACACTCTAAGTCTATAAAATATCTAAAATCTATGTCGATAATAGGGTCAATTATCACTTCTATGCTTTCTTCAAGTGGGGGATCCAACACATGAGCATGCATTGTAGGTTCAATGGGGGTAGGTGTATTAAGTGTATCTTCAGTCACCAAGTCTTGTAAGAACCTGATAGATTCCACACCTATCAAATACTAAGCTCAATTCATAACTTCATTATTTGCCTCATCCTCACACTACTATATTTAAAAAAATCCTTCCCCATGCCTATCCTACTTACTATGAGTTATATTAGCACTCACATGTTCCAAATCTTCCATTAGTATATGCCATCTCTTATTATAGGTCTATCTCTTGAGCTCTTGAGTGTCAATATACTCATCTCCTTTAAATATGCTTCACTTACACATCCCCTTTTCCACTTTTGCACTGCTCATATGCAAAAGAACTCTAGCCTTCCATCCCAAAGGTTTCAAATTGATAATCCACCATTAGATTTATAAGCTCTACATTGAATTCATTCATAAACATGCCTCTAGGTTCATGAAAAAAGTAGTACTCTACTTCCTCAGGGCATGAGTATGTTGAAACTATGAACTTAAGCATGCAATTATTCAACACTCCTTATCACCATTTATATACTACTCTAGTCCAAGTGGCATCTAAGGTCTCAAGCCTCTCTAAGCATTCCATCCACTCATAACACTATCCATAGCTTCATCTTCTATGGGTTGAATATGTAGCCAACCACTGGTACACATGCTTAGGTAATTTGCAAAAAAAGACCTCATACAGAGCATCATATAGGTTGTTCTGAACCCACTTTATTAGATTTTGTTCTTTGTAGGTTGGATGTTTTAGTGTAAATCTATCTTCCACCTATTATAACCAATGCTTAATGTTTTATAAGGAGAATTGGTATATCATTATATCTCACCATTGCAATAATAAAATTCAACATGGTTATAGACAACAAAACCAAAATGTTATAGAAAAGTCAGGGGTGCAAGGTTTTCTTAGTCAGTTATAAACTCATCACACTTAGGTAAAAACATGGAATTATCTTTTTGCACTTAAAATTTTACCCTCGATTGTGTCGACATCAATTCACATAAGGCACAAACATTATGCACTCACCCAAAATGCAACTGAGAAGGGACTAGGGATCACATTGAGCTAGTTGTGCATGTCATAAGATTTCACTTGTGAAACTTGATCAATTCATAAAAGGCTTAAGTAGATCCATTGGTGCAAGCCTTTCATGGACTATGCTTAGTGGTCTGAAGGTGCAAGCCTATTTAGGGACTAGTTCTAGAGTCATAGGGGCACAAGTATTTGGTAAAATAAGCCTAGCATCATATAGGTGTTAGAAGGGTTGAAGGAATTATTTCACTATAAGTATTCATATTAGGCTTGCACTATTATTAGGTGTGGGAACACTTGGCACAGAGTCCATATACTTGGTCGATATGTAAGTTATGATTGACATCATCATATATTACATGGACACCATTAATGACATGAACTAAAAGCTCACATGAACATTACATACATATATTGTAAATACAACATTATAATCCTTTTTATTTTCATTATAAATTCAAATGATGCATAAATCAGATAGAGTACCATTTAGAACAATAACCATTGTCATTAATTAAAGTTAACATAGTCTACAGAGTTCATAATATATAAAATAGAGTAAAAGCTTCACTCAAGATACTTAACGGCCCAGAGGCTCATAGGTGAGCTTGGGAACTAAAAATAGAGCCTTAATGGCATCCATGATACTCTTGGATCTAATGGCAGCCATTACAACTTATACAGAACCAATTCTCTAGAGCTTCACTGCACCAATTTCATGTCTGTGGATCAATTAGTTCAAGCTCCTTTTATAACTAAACAGAAGCATCTTTGGTAAAGTGGAAATGCATATAATAGGTATGAATATGGAGAATTTGTGATCATTATATTGTCTCCATCATCTTGATCACTTTGCACTGTAGTTGCCACATATCACCACTCCTAGAAGATGCCCTGAATATCAAGGCTCTAGTTAACCATTTACCAACTAGTGCAAGATATGCATTGATGCCTCCATTTGGTGTTAAGGTGACAAAAATTCATCATCAACAAAAATTATGCATTAATATAATGTATTTATAAATATAGTGTAAATACTAACATATCAAAATAAGGGGCCAAACATTTGTGTTGACATCACTTGTACAGATTGGTACAAATACCCTATTTTTGAATGTTTTTGGTATTTTGTAGATGTTAAAAGGGGAGAGATTAAAAATAATGAGATAAGGTCATTTGAGACTTTTCATATTTATTAAATACTAAAAAATTGTACAAGATATTTTATAGGGGATCAAACCAGGCCCATTTTCCAAGGCAATGTCATACAAGCTCAAAATGAGACTAGGGGGTAAGGCCATTTCTTGATTTACATAATTCTATAGGGTCTTAGGACGCAAAAATTGACATGGAGATTAATTATGGAATAGAAAAAGTGATTAAAATTATTTTATGTGATTTAACATGTGTGGCATAATTTTTGATCAAGAAAATAGGGTCCAAAGCAAGGAGGCCTAATTCAAGAAACAGAAAGGCAAAAAAATGGGCTTCCACTTAGAGTTTTAAGATGAAATTTGGTATGTATTTTTAAGGCCATAATATTTACAATAATATGTCCTCAATTTTTCAATATCATCTATACAACTCCCTATGCAAGGAGGTTTACAAGAAAAAATGGCTACAAGGAACCTAGGCCTAGTGAAAGCTTAAGGAGCAAAATAAGTTCTTGGGAGTTGGTCCAAGAACCAAAATTGTGTGTTTCAGATTTGATAACATATTTAAAGAAAATTCATGAAATTTCTATGATATGTATAATATTCATTCAAGTTTTGAGCCACTTGGACCAAACTAGGTGTGGGAAATGAAGAGTTATAAGACACCTAAGCACATGAATGATGGAATGGAAGGTCAGAGGAGTTTCCTAAGGCATGTAAGATGCTAAATGAGTGGTATGAGATAATTTAAATTGTAATTCCTGATATTTAAGTCCATTTTTCATTCTTTTCATGTAAAGAAGGGTAGTTTTTAAGGAGTTAGTCAACGTGTCAAGTAAGTTTGTAATCCCTACACCATTTGGAAGGTTGGAGATGATTCAGGAGTGATACACATGGACTTGGAGGTATTATATACTATATCATAACTCCTCTTATTTTTTTAAATCTCATGGACATTTGTCAATCTTATTCTACCACCTCTCTCTCTTTCTCTCTCTTCACCATTCTCTATAAGAACAACCACTTTTGGCTAACTTTGTATAATCCACGTTTGGTATGGGGAAGTATTGATGGTTTGAATACTTATTTTTGAATTTGAATAAATATTTGAATCTAGTTTTGATTTCATAACTTCTTGTCTAAGTGTGTGAAGTAGTGCATAGTTGAATGACAAGTGATAATCATCTATCCTTGTATTTAATTTACTCTTTCATGTTTTGTGCAAGTAGTATACTCTCTAAAAAGTCACATGAAGAGTATTTAGTGTCTTTATCTATCTCTAAATGTAAGGAATAACATTGGTGTATATAATAAGATCTCATGTTCATTCACCTTGAGAAGTGCATTGCATATCACCTTCATGTTTGAAATACTTATATCAACTTGGTGTATCACCTCATTATAATAGGCTATTTTCATTTTCATTCTATCTCTTTTCATCCAAGCAAGAAAGTAGTATAAGTGATAAGATATCAAAGATAAATCTAGGGAACTAGGTCTTCAATCTAGAGGTTTACCTCTACTATAGGCAACGCATAGGCCTAGAAGTAATCCAATGTTTCAATAAATTTTGATAAGGTTTGAAATACCTTTCTAAGGGTGTGAAATTGAGTGAGAATAATACGTAAAAAGAGTAGGAGGAATGAAGGAGTTCATGCATGCTCTCTATTTTCTGGTGGTAATAAGAGGTAGCTTGGATTGAATGTTGCAACAATATGATTTGACTAAGGCTTGGATTGGTTATTGTTAATTATATCCTTATTAGTTTTCTTATATTTGATCCATTTATTTACATACTTGATCAAAATGAAATACAATATCCAAGAAGAATAATATGAAAATATTACCTTCATGACTTACATGAACAAATGAAAATTATGTTCATTCATTTTACCCATGGGCAATGTGTATTATTAAGGAATAATAAAAAAAAATTCTAAAAATAAAACCTTAAGGCTGAAATCTTAAATTATAAAAGGATTAAACCTTAAGGGAAACCTAAGGTTTGACATTGTTTGAGCAATGTACAGGTTCACTAATATGTTTTACGTTAAGTTAGCTCTAAAAATCCTAATAGGATAAAAACTAGTACACTAATTTAGTTTGATAGATATGACATTCAAGCATACATTTAAATGTAAGATATTGAAATTGATTACAATGATTTAACAAGTGGCATATGTTAAACATAAGTATAACAAAGGGATAAGTACTTAACTATTATGATTGATTGTCTAACTGTTACTATGTTCTAATAGTGGAAAACAAACTGAAGCAGGGTTTTGATTCATTCAGTTTAGGAATTATATTTATATCTATGCATGGTCAGTTCCATAAAATTTGGGTTATTATTGACTATTGATACTGACTTGTAGTGGTCAATAGTGAGCTATGCTAAAATATGGGTCTATGATCATACTACTCCTAGTGGGTGATCCACACTTTGGGAAGATTAAGGCATATTTTCTCAATGTATATTAGTGTATATATGTGTAACAAATAACTGCCAAGTCACCTATCAAGTGAGGCCTTGATCTATATATATGAGTCCAATTGGGTAATTTATCATACCACCAACACACTAGGAAGATGGGTTGACCTTAATGATAGATTTGATTTTTAAAACTAGCCTTTATTGGGAGAGGTTCATTACCATCAGGGTCAAGTCAGTATTGATTAACAATACTAAACCACTTTGATGTTACTAACCCATGTATAGGTGAACTAAGCTGAATGTGTGGAGATGTCTATGTGGGATAGTGACTATCCCAATATATATATATATATATATATATATATATATATATATATATATATATATATATATATATATATATATATATATATATATATATATATATATATATACACATAGGATGGATAGGGCATTTAGACCATCCCTAAAGGTAGCCCAACTAGTCAAAATCCTAACCCCCAAAATATTAACCTAGTAAGTAGGTTTGAAACAAATAGTGAGGTTCATGTAGGTATGTAACAAAATAACATAATGATCAAACTCATAAGGTATAATGTAGGTGTTAGAGTTAAATAATGGAAATTTAGGACCATATTTGCGCATACAAGTCATGTCTGATAAATCTATGTCAATCTTGTCATTGTAAAGTACTTAATACTAGGTTTTAGTATCTACATAGGCAATAAAAATATTATGACAATCATTCAAAAGTTGGTAGATAAAAATCAATAAATTGGCATAATAAATTGTATGATGCACTATGGGATGATATCATTTTGAATATATCCATTGACATGTCTCGTTTTTAAATGATGTGACATTGATGATTTAGTGCCAAATTTAGTGGAATTGTCAGTTCTTCAATTAGCTAAAGCAATTGAAGATGAAAATTTTATGAATCCTTTAAATAAGATGATCATCTATCTAAAAAAATTTAAGGAGCAAAGAGTCACAATTATTTATTTTAATACAAAACATCAGAGCAGGCTGAATAAGCTTTTGAATAAAAGAGCCAAACAAAGGGATTTATAGATTGGAGATCTAGTCCTTATATGGGATAAGAGGAGAGATCTAAAAGGTATTCATGGAAAGTTTGATTCTCTATGGGTGGGTCCCTCAAATATACAAAATTTATATGGAGATAAGTGACATATTACCTGACTTATCGAGATGGGACTCATATTTTGTTCCCTATAATGGACAGTATTTCATGTAATTCACACATTGAAGGTTGGTTTTCCCCAACCATGTATATAGATAAGTAAGGGTTATGTTTTGTTCCCCTTTTAGTTTTGTCTTATTTCTTTTCATTTCTTTTCCTTTTGGTGTTTTTACTTTTTTTATGACTTTATCTTTCCCTTGTAGTGTATTATTATAAAATTCTCAAAATAATTATTTGACTCTGTGGCCCAATGGATAAGGATGCATTATCCTTAACCATGAAATACCAAAGTTATTTGTTGTCCCTTTTAGTCTAAGTCTCTAATCAAATATAGTTGCTGTCATAAAATATTGAACTTTTAAAAACTTATGAATTTTTTCTCCAATACATAGACCAAGTATAAGAAATAAATTTTCACTATAAACACTTAGCAAAATTTTGAGTCCCCAAGTGTATATCAGGGGTTTCAAAACTTTTTTGGCACCTTAAGAATGTCCCCAAGCTCCCTAGGTTCCAAAAAACCTTGAAAGTCTCAAACAAGTATGTGGTTCTCAAAATGTCACACAAACCTAAAATGTCTAGTTAGAACTAAGGTACTCAAGGTGTTGAAGGGTTTCATAATCCCTGATTAGGTCAGAAGTATTGGGTACCTGGGGTGTCTTTGGTTCCTATCATGTTTGAAATTATTAGTGGGGTCTTGGTAAATTCCAAAGGTAAAATAAATTAAACCTAAATGGGCATTTTGAATCTAATAAAAAGTTTAACAAGGTACCTTAGGTGTCATTGGTGTCTAAAAATCCTAGTTAACATTGGAGGGGTTTTAAAAAATCAAGTTTAAATGGTACCATAGGTACCATCAAACCTTAAAAATCTTGGCTAATATTGGAGGCATTTTTAAATAGATAAAAATAATTTTTTTAAGTTATCTATAAATAGGCCACGGTTCTCATTTTGTACCAAAATTTATAGATTGCACTATTGTGGCCTTCAATGGTGTCAAGATCCTCCTACATTCTCATTCTTGTTCAAACTTATGTAATTTAATCTCACAAAGGTTAGGTTATTCTATGTTCATCTTTTTCATTGATTTCCTTGCATTTTACGTGCTCGTTGTTATCATTTTTGTGTTTTATGTCATATTCTCACTTCCCTATGGTTTTTTTGTAATCCTGTCTTCCCATTTCCTCCATTTTCACAATTATTTTCTCCATTATACCATGTCATTCTGAATGTCATCACTTTTAGAGCACTTTTAAACCTTCCCCATAAAATTTCATTGTATTTTGAAAAACCTGTTACATTTCTAACATGATAATTGTTTGAAGCACCCATAAGTTTTGCTTTATTCTAACAAAGCCCAAAATAATTCCCAAAAATAAATTTTGACATATCTATGACCACTCTATTCAAATATTTTCATCCACATAAATTTTTTTTGCCTTTGGGCTTCACATTTCTAAAAATTACTTGCTAAAACTACTTTCTACATAACTAAGCTTACAAGATGAAGTTAAATTACATTGTGTATTAACCCATTTATACTTTGGAAATATGCATTTAATAAATTATTAATAATAATATTGGTCATGTTGATATTGAATAATTATGGGATATAATGAAATAAGTAAGAAATGGTAAAAAGATAACACATCTTAGATAACATGGTTTCACATGTTATTACATTTACAACATATGTTCATTATGTATACCTAATACTAACATGCATGAAGGATTAAAATTTGAAGATGAGAAATCAAATTATAGATGATTGTTACTATAGGTACTAATATATAGTCTTCAATTCTTGATAATATAGGTACTAATATATAGTCTTCAATTCTTGATAATGAAAAACATGACACACATTTACCATATATGACTTGAGCACTCAAACAAGGTCCTAATTCACCATTATCTCACATTTACATGCTATATTATCACCCAAACCTTCTGTTTTGATGTTAAAAACCTATAATAACCTCGATATCTATTTTAAACTTGCTAAATATCCTACACAATTATTTATATACTCTCAGTTTAGTTTACATATATATAGTTTAGTTCTTCTAGTCTTGATTAGTACCACAAACTGATATTGACTCATATGGTCAGAACCAACCTGCTCCCAACAATGACTATTTTTAAACAACAAATGTTTCCTTAGGGCTGACCCATAATCCTAGCATGTTAGCGGTGTGATAAATTATTCAACTTGATTCATATATAAAAAAATATATGTTTCATTCAAAAGGGACTTGAATCTTATTTGATATGCATTTATACACTATTACACATTAAACAAATCTGCCTTACTCTTCCCGAATTGCAAACCTATCACTAGAATCAGTCATAAGCCAAGTCTTGAGTACACTAAATCCAAGTCAACACAAGCATTGTAAAATATCAAATCCAATCATTAGTTGCATACATAGTAAAGGGGCATAATTACATAATCACACTAGGTGAGAGAACTATGTGTGTCTTGATTACTCTCCTTAGAGTAAGATATGCATAGGTATTATTCAATCATAAAATGGATGTGATCGGTGTTAACTCAAAGCATTAAACTTTCCTCATTTTTTGTATCTTTGTATCCCCCATAAGCACACATAAGGTTTTAAGGCAAAAGAGGTTGATTTTTAAATCTATGTGCATCATTAGGTTTTAGGATTATGGATATAGAGCAAGTAAATATGGGAAAATGTGACCATATAGTAATTATTTATTATTTACTCATATGTTATTACTGACCAACAAGTCAATATCAACCAATGATGCTAACCCAATTTGATAGAATCAACCTTGCATAGACAGAGAATAAGTTATATAACCAAATGAACCAAAGGTCTAATTTATCTTGATTTTCACTTCTAGAATAATGTTAGAGTCATAACTTCATCCATAAAATATAAACACTCATCCATTTTATATACATATTATACTTAATATATGCCACTTGTCAAATCTACTGAATTAATCTCAATCTTTTACACTCAGATGTTTGCTCAAATGCCATATTGTAATATCTAAATTATATTTCAAAGTTATATCTTGATTACATTTCAAAGTTCTATATTAATTATATTAAGTTAATAACCTTAATAAAAATTAGGTTAAACACATTGTTTAACTCATACACATTGATTGAACATTCCTTCCAAGGTTTTAATTTTTTTCCCTAGGGTTTCAAATTTCATTTCTAATTTCAATACTCAAAAAATATTTTTAAATTTTTTGTCCTAGGTTTTCCTGATATTATTTTTTATTTCTATACATAAATAATATTTTTACCTTTTTCCACAACCTTCCATTAGAGTTTCTTCTATTGGGGTTATTCCTTGATTAGTTTATATTTGGATCAAAATGAATCTATTTTTCAAATTCTCTGATATTTTTTATTTTCATATTCAGTGGATGGAAAACCTATTTTTTTCCACCAAAATATTGTATGAAATTTATATAATTTACAATTTATTATTTTTAGTAAATTGGGCTTAGAGGATGATCAATGTACTTATTTTCAAATTATTTATTAGGTTTCATCTATCTTATTATATTTTAATCAAAAACCTCTTTTGGATTCCAAACATTCCTCATGGTTGTATTGGACTGGTTGGTTATTTATTACCTTCTATGTAATCTTCTATTCTTCTTTCCACCTTTCCTCAAGTTATTGGTAGTTAATTTAACTTTAAGGAGGTCCATTCTATCACTATCCAAAGAGTTAAGGTGATCCATTCTATATTACAAAATAGAGGTCATCTAAGTGTTCATCTTCAACCACATCCACATCCACCTCCCACATACCCTATCGATAGTATTTGCATGAATATTTAATCAGAAGTACCTAATATTTGTGCCTTTGAAACCCTTAAAGATCAAAGAATTAATATGAGAATGTCCATAGAGGAGCTACAAAATTAAGATCAAAATTTCAGTTTAAGGATCGCATCACATGAATATAAGATCACATATGAAAAGAATCAAGAGCATGTAAGTGTCAATCATATATATACATCTCTATTGAAATATTTTTTGCTTCAAAAGACTTCATCTCATGGTTAGAAGACAAAATAAGATACATCTACAACTAGTGATTAAAAAAGTGTACATATAGCTAATAAGATTTCAAGTGAGCTTCTAATGGAAATGATTCAAAACAAGTTGATCACATTACCTCCTATTCATAATTTAAGGAAATCAAAATACTATTGTGCCTATCCTATAATGTATGGATACCATGAAAATAATTTTTAGGATTTAAGAAATAAAATACAAAGTATAATTGATAGTGATGATATTATACTAGATAAATCAATCAAGCCACCACTTGATTCAAGAATAAATTCTACAATTAAGTAACCCACTCATGATAAGATTGCATATCCTAAGGAACAAGAAAAAAAATCTAAAGTATCATTGATAGTGATGATCTTATACTAGATAAATCAATAAAAACATCACTTTATTTAATAATAACTTCTATAATCAAGCAACCCACTCATGTTATGATTGCATCTCCTAAGGAACAAGTGCAAAAAGAACAAAATGAACAACTAGAGCAAGAAAAGTTAAAAAATGAAAAATTAGAGCTATAAAGGTTTAAAAAGGAATAATTATAAAAATAAAATTTAAAAAGGGAAAAATTAGCAAGCAGAGGTTACAAAGGGAAAAACTTAGAAAGGAAAGGTTACATAAGGAAAAATTAGAACAAGAAAGGTTTCATAAGCTACATCAAGAGAATTTACTAAAAGATTAATCACTAAAAGAGAAGTTACAAAAAAAACTCAAGATAAGCAATAAAACATCTTTAAGAAAGGGGTTATCACAAAGAAAATTCAAAAGAAAGAAACTGCTAATGTCACAAGAGTGGTTGTAATGGAGACAACTAAAAAGTGTTCCTTGTATTTAAAGCCATTGATTTTTAGCCTTCACATTGATGACAAGGAATGCACTAATGTAGATATTATATATTTTCATGAAATCAATATATGAAACATGACACTTATATAATATCTTGGGCATGATGGTAAACACTTAAGTAATATTACTAAGCCTTAGCACTATATTGGATCCATTAAGTTTCCAATAACATTTGAGCTCAAAACATGTTTCAATATTTTCACATTGACCTTACTTTAGAACAATACAATGAAAAATTAGGAATATCATGGTTGAGATAAATTGTGGAAACAATGGTAAAGATCATGACTATGTTACATTAGAGCATGAAGGTGAGACTATTACCATACCATGAGAGGAAGATTATTCAAAGCAAAAAAACAAATCAGAAACTATTTTTTTGAAAGATGATAAAGTAGATACATAAATTCTAATACATGGTACAATGGGCTATACATAATCTATGGAATATAATGAAGGTAGTGTATATCATGTCAACATGAGTGTTCTAGTAATATAATGTCACGTTTGTAACACTAGAATTGAGTTACTTATGAGGATCCATATTTTGCACATTAATTATATCCAAATGGTTTAAGTGATTCCTTGGATTAGTTTACCACACATAATCTATTACACATAGCCTCTCAAATTACTCATCCATTATATTATTCTATTTTTGACATAAATGTGTTCATATGTGTTTACATTGACCATTCTTCTAGCCCTTGGATTTATTTTCACTTAGCCCTTTTCCCTTGATTATTATCCTAATATGGACATCCATGACACCAATTATACAATGAATCTAATGTACATCTTTTATGGATTCCATTGATCTTAAATGATCATATACACCTATATCTATTTATTACATGATCACACCTTAATTATTGCCTTCTAAGGGCATGAAAATATTTATCTCCACATAAATTATTGAGCTACATTGTTATGATTCACATATAAAATGGGGGCATATTGCTTACCTTCACTTACTCCACATTGTAATGCTATCACAACTAGTTCACATTATGCCTTGACTCATGTTGTGGATTGTTTAGATTCTTCCAATTCTTCTATTTTTGAAACCATTTTACCCTTGGCCTTACCTAAATAAATTTCAAATATTCAAAAACTACAAAAAACATTCAAATAATCAAAACACACAAAAGCATTCAAATATTTAAAACAATCCACAATCAAGACATGATTAATAACTTATACTATTTACATATATTATTTATCTCATATTTTATATATGAAATTATCTTCATACACACATGCATTTCATGGTATATGAGTGTTATGCAATACATACATGTTACACATGGACATATGGATGTTGGACTTCCCTTTACCTAGTAGCCATGTGAATACTAGGGGCATTTTGATCTACAGGTTTCAATTTTACAAGTTATATATTTATATGAAATTTGTACCATATTAATATAACTATATTTCTTACACACACCTTTCTAGTTACTCATATATTACATAATGATACAAGGATATGATAATTTACTACTATGTGACATTGATACATATGGATGGTGTAGACTAGTTCCCTTGTTTTATGCTCCATTAATGTTGTTACTCTTTTACATGATAGGTTAATTTATGTTTGACTATTATGTGTGACCCTTGGTCTTTTTTGGAGTGACATACTTGATGTCCCTTATTTGAAACATTTTTATGTCCCCTTGTGTGTGGCCCTTGGCCTTATTTGTTATGACATCTATTTCCGTTGTATGCGGGCCTTAGCCTTATGTATAACATAACACTTTAGCTTGTTGAGCTTGCTCACATATACTACATATATGATATATATAATGCACTTTTACTATGTGGTCTTATTCAAAGATCCTACTACTACATTATTCATTAATTCATCTATCTAAACATGAGAATTGCATGACCTACATTATATATTTTACATACATGCCTTGATTAGTATATACATCACTATGATGATATACTCTCCATATGATCATATTATATTACATGATACAATTAACTCTTCTTTTGAGATGAGTGACTTACATGATATATCCCTCATCTCAAAAGCGGGGCATTATGGTGGGCTTATCATAGAGACATAAACCTCCATGAGTAGAAAATTAGATAAAAGTATAGTTTAAAAAAATCATAATGGTTTAAACACATGACATACATTGGCATATTGATACAACTTATGAGGTCATATGCCATGCATATGCACTTAATTTACAAACACTTGAGCATATATTCATATATTAATGGATGCATATGCATGAGAATATACACATAATTTATAGGAATATGACTTGTAGGTTTCTATATACACATACATTCAAAATATAGGTTCTAAAATTCAACATATAGATGTATAAAATTGTATATTAGTTGGTACCAATTCAAGGGGCATGATATTGGTTCATGAACTTACATGATAAAATAAGTTATAGCTGAATGGAAAATTATTGTCATTCCACTTTATAATTATCAGATCTGCATTCATGATGGGGGAATGTACATTGTTCATTCTCTTTCAATCATTGAATTTCCATTCTACATTTAGTAAAACTATACAATCAAACTTATGTTCATGATGAGGGCATGAACATTGTTCATTCCATTTTGATAATGATTTTTATTTACATGGATAAAACATTATTTAAACTATACAATTGAATATATAATTCATCTATAGTGGTTGATTTTTTTTCTTTGAGTGAACTTGGATTGATGGTTCTCTCTTTACCTGCATAGTTATTTAGGTTAGTACATTATGTACTTTTCCCCACATTCATTAGAATTGGGGCATGTTGCATTCCAAATCCAATATCCTATACAAAACAAAATTGGGGCACACACACCCTAAATCTCCATGTGCTTTAGCAAGGAAACACAAATTATTTAATTTTTCAACAAGGAAGCATCATCTCCAATGAGTTTCAAGGGAAACATGGTTGTTACCAACACACATGTGTACTTTAAATTTTGTTATTTCAAAATTTCAAAAAAATAGTTTTAGATTAAAATACTCAATCTATGGACATTGACTACACATGATTGAAAAATTTTCTATTGAGTGACCTGCATAATCAAAGCTTCATACCAAAGACAAAGTAATTTGCACACATAAATTTTATCTTATTATTCTAATAATTCCATTACTAGAATAAAAGAGGTCATTTTTAGATACTAAAATATGGTCTTTGATACTTGACAATGATAAAATTCACACTGTACATACTAAAACTAAATATATATAGCATACCAGTATTGTACTTTTGAAAATTATCAATCAGGGCTCTACCCTTCAGTTCTAGACCTCCATGTTTCTTAAAGGTTCACATTCACCATCTCACTGTGTCTAAATGCTTATCTCTTAATCAGATCCATATTATTTTGATGACCCAGGTCTATTTTACTACACATAAAGATTAAAACCTAATAAACATCATTCAATATCAGTTTTAGATCCATCCCTATTTTCTATCCTTATAAACACTACTATCCATATAAGGGAACATTATCACCGATGATGTGTCCAGATCCTTATCTATTGTATGATAGCCAAAAGTCAACCAAATTAAGAAATGATCAAAACCCATGGGTTAACCTATTTGGCTTATTTAACTCTACTATGATATATTTTCAAAAGGTGTGGTATAAATATAAGTCTAATCTTTCTCATTATTCATATAATAAAATACCAATCTGTAGATACTAAACTAAATGTTTATAGTATCTTAGTCTTGCATATTTGACAAATATAAATCAAGGCTCTACCCTTCATTTCTAGACCTTCCTACTACTTAAAATATCACATTCACCATCAAACTATGCCTAAATGCTTATCTCTTAGTGTGATCCATATCATGATGATGACACAGGTCTCTTTTACTATACAAAAATCTTAAAACCTGATAAACATCCTTCACTATCAATTTTAGATCCATACTTAGTTTTTATCTTCTTAGACACTACAAACGACAAAGGGACACTATCACTAATAGTAGCGTCCATATCCGTATTTGGTGTCCAGTAGCCAAAATTCATCCAAATTACAAAATAATTGAAACCCATGGGTTGAACTAATTGTCTTATTGAACCCTACCATAAGATATTTTGAAAAGGTGTGGTATAAATACAAGTTTAAGCCTTCTCATTATTCATCTAGAAAATACCAAGCAAACACTTACAAAAACTAAATCAATCAACTACACAAACACTCTAATCTACCATATTTATCCATATTTTCATATCAAACATAGGATAAATCATATTATAGGTCTAAATCATTCAAAAATTAGCCCATAAATGATATTTGTAAAATTACAATCTAGATCACTGCATGCATCTTCATATATTATATTACACCCTTATGAACACACTTTCCCACACATAAGGGATAAATACATAAGTCAGCCCCTCCTTGGATTATTGGATATGTAGGAAATACCCATTGAGAAATGGGTCTTTAGGCTAGCTTGATAACATGAGATAACTAAACCATTTTTCAACAAAATCATTCCAAGGGTGAAGAGGGGTGAAGAGCTAAGTTCTGATCAATCATGAAGAATGACAACCTATATCCTAGATATGAATATATGAGCATAAAGGTGATATAAAACCCAAAATAATGAATTTGGTTACATATTGATCTAATCATTATTACATATTGGACACCTACATCATATTCAGATATTAGTGTCGATGGAAGTGTCCAGGTCTGATGGTAGTGTTCACTTCCATATAAGTACATTTTCTAGAATCTAACAGCTAATTTAGAACATTTATCTTAAATATTTTAAACTTATTTCCTATCCATATTTATGTAAACATAGTAAACTAGTTAAGTACCATTATTTATTACAATATCTTTTAATACATGTACTTTTTTATTTTTAGCAATCTTAGTTATATGAATTCAAAATATTGTTTATCTAAGTTTTTTATTAATTGGATTGATATAGAATACTTTATCACCCTTATATTACAAATATTTATATATTTATTAACCCTAGATCCCCCACTTTATAAATTTAGGGTTAAACATTTGGTGAAACTAACCTCTATGTGTTTCTATGTAAACCATTACTTGCCCTAGGGTATTCAGCCTACTGAGATTTTTCCTTAGTTTTTTTTCCAAATATATTCCATTATTTGTATAAAAGCTAAGAGTAGCCCTAAATTAGGTGGTGTTTCTATTTAACACTCGGTTCTTCCTCTTTTTCCACCCAAAATGGCTCAAACCAATGGAGTATCAAAACCTATGCCTAATTAAAGTGCTAATAATTTAACTAAACAAAATAATGAAGAGTTTATTAGAGAATATGATTTTGATCATGAAAACAATGAATCTAATGCAACTAATTAACATGAACAAATAGATCAAGATCAAGTACAAGCTATTGCTATGTTTCAAAATTATATCTATCAGAACCCTGAATATCTTGATGAGATACCAAAAATCATATTAGAAACTAAAAAATTAAAAATCACAAATGAACAACTAGGTGAATATATTTATCATGCTATTAGAGTTATGGAACATCCCATATTCCTATTTATCTCCCTTTAATCACCACACCGATTCCTACATCCAATGGGGGCACAAATTATGTATTTACACCATTGTTTCTAAAAACAAATCCTACTATTTCTACATCCTCCATGGTAACCATTATCAATTGAACTTAATTACTAGTTTCAATGCCTATATCAACTCAAAACATGGTACCCCTCCTTTGGTGAATTATCAAACTTCCAACCTTAGTGATCAAAATGTATAAGACCTTATACAAACTATAAACATTTACAAACTAAGGTTACTAATATTGAGCACTTTATATGAATTCATCTTATGATATTGATCCATAATATGTGTTACATAATCTTATTGTACCTAAAATATCTTTGCACCATTTATGAACTAATTTTGTTTAACCCATGTTCACATTTTATGATAGTAAAGGTGATCCTGAATATCATCTTAGATCTTTCTATGCAACATGTCCTGATTATTCCTCCAATGATAAAATTTTGACCAAATTATTTACAAGAAGCCTCAAGGACTATGCTCTACGATGGTTTTATGACTTACCACTCCAATTTGTGAGACCATTCAAAACTCTAGCCAAACAATTCGTAGCACATTTCTCTATCAACATCACTAAAAATATGTCATATGTTCAAATTACAAAAATAAAATAAGGCACTAATAAACCTATCAATAAATATGTTTTGAGATACAAAATAATGTTGGCCAAAATGATAAATCCAGTGGCAGATAAAGAACTTCAAGACATCTTCTATCAAATATTGCTTTCCAAATTACATGAGTCCATTATTTTCAAAAAGTTTAAATATTTTTATGACTTAAGCCATATTATTAGAGACCATGAAATGAAACCTTTTTCCTTGATCAAACTAAATCATGTAACAAACACACCAACTACATCAAATACCAAACTAAGCTACAAGGTAAAACCTATAGAACCTAAAAATGAAATAGCCACAATGGTTAACACAATGTCACAATAACCTAATAGGCTCATCTTATCCCATGCACTTAAGAGAAAATTTACATACCTACCCGAGTCTCTATCTTTTTTACTTTAAAAACTTGAGGATTATCATCTCATATATCTCCCTCTTCCCATAAAGGTTGATATGAGTCAACCTCTACCTAAAGGATATGATGCCAATGCATATTATGATTATCACTAGGGCCCTAGACATTTTATGAATAAATTTTATACCTTGAATTATAAAATTCAAGACCTTTTCAATGACCAAAATATTACCTTTAATGATCTTCCAAAGGATTCAGGTTCATAGCCTAGTGATTAAATATTTAACAATCCTTTATAAGATTATTCTAAGAAAGATCCAAAAGTGTAAATGGCATATAATGAACATCCTCCTCCATAATATTATGGGTACCCATTAGATGGGATTATTGGAACAAATAGATGCATAATAACTCCTATGGTTTGGATACCTTATATTACATTTGATGACAATGAAATTGTGGATGATGACTCATACTTTCATTTATTATTTATTCAAGCATAAGTAGACCATCAATAAATACATAGTGTTAAGATCCATAATGGTGATAGTGAGAACATATGTACTATGATATAGGAATTTTACTCAAGAGAGGATGGTTAATATTGTGTTAGTTCCAAAATAAAAACAAAATGAAAGAAACACACTAATAACATAACATCTCTAGGCCTAGATACTAGGGAGAGCTTAGTTAACAAAATCAAATGAAAAACACAACTAAAAAGTAAGGAGTCAAACACAAAAATTCCTTAACCTTCCTTGGATGCTCCAAATTCTTTTGTAATGGTGGCTTGCTCAACTTGTGCTCATGAAGTCCTTGGTAATGGAAGCTTGGCTACCTCCATATCTCCTTGGAACCTTTGGCTTTAGCTTCGCTTGGATTGGAATAAATTTGGCATGGTAAAATTAGTTTCTTGAATAATTTGGATCAATTTGTGCATTATAAATTTTCATAATCAAGTATTAGAAATGATGTTCATATCCTCTCTATTTATAGATTTTTAAGAATGTCTAGAATCAACCTGAACTGTCCATCTCAAGATTGAGATGTGTGGTTGAGGATTAATTCAATTTTTAGAATTAAGTTTTTAATTATCCTCATAATGACATTAGAATAAGGGGAAATCGAGAGGTATGGAGGGAATCATGGAAGACATTAATGAGGCATGGAGGACATGAATCCTGATATTTATGGCATTTATAGCCTAGGGATGTCTTCCCAAGAAATGAGGTCACTTGATGATGTAGATATTTAATATTCATTTCCAAAAATAAGTATTCAACAAGTTTCAATAGAATTTTTGATTAGTCCTTTATTTGGGTTAATTATCTCTTAAGCATGATTAAGCACTTTATGCACAAATCACTCAAATTGATCATAATACCTTGCTATTGGTCCAAAATTTGACTGGATTGGAATTGGAAGGTGTTGTCAGATGCATTGGATCCATTATCTCATTTAGGATGTTACTAACAACAAATAATAAAGGCACGTGTCTTGTGTATAATATTTGATAAGAAAGAGCAATCTAGAGCACGCAGGTGTAAAATTGGCATTTTGACTTGAATTAATCTGATCAAATTTAGCTAGCACATAAATTGCATTGACCCAACTAAGGTTACCGTAGTGAAAATCAACACTTAAATATGTCAATTTCACATTATTCAACATGTTTTAGTATTTTTAGGCCAAATTGTGCATTTTGGGTGGAAATTGGCCAAAAGCCTAATTAGGGGTTATTAGTGGCCAATTTTAGGTGTTTACAATTTGCTCCTATTTGGGAAGGTGTTGCAAGATATAAACAAAGTAACATCTTCTCAAAAAATGAAAATGTCTTGTATGCCTACAACTATAATGATGATAAAATAATTGTATGATGCCCCCTTAAGGGAATGGTTGGCATAAGAAAGTCAATAAATGGTCCCTTGAAAAGAAAGAAGTGAAATGAGGGGACCAAAGAAAGGAAAGATGATGGGGTGAAAACACAATGATATTGAAAAAGTAGTCAAAGTCATTGAGAATGCAAGTGGGATGGTATACAATGGTTTGCCTAAAGGCAGTTATAAGTATTGTACCTTGATAGTGGTAATGTGGTATGATAAAACAATGATTTGCCTAAAGATGGTTATAATCATTGAGAAGATGGATCTACCCAAGTTAGGATAGAAAAACAAGATAACAACATGCCCCTGTATGGGTAGAAAAAGTAAAGTGATGACAACATAATGATTTTCCTAAAGGTGGTTATAATTATTAAGAAATGCAAGTGGGCCAGTGTGTAATGATTTTCCCATAGGTAGTTATAATCATTAGACCCTAATTATGGAAAACATGATAAACTTGGCCGAGGATGATGATAACTTAACACAAAGGGTAATGATGAATTAAAACAACCTACTAGTAGGGAGATGCTTATCTGAACTAGTAAAGGTTGAAATTATTTCATGGTTTATTACTCTATTTGGGATATGAGTAAGATAAAATCATGATGTAAGTGATAAAGAGATGCCACCATTACAGAATAGATTTCTTGAAGTTGAGGTTTATTTTAGCACGTGTCGATAGGCATCATGGTATAACATCATGAGGAATTGGCTGAAATATACATAAAGACTAACTCCCATAATCTAATACTCAATATAAAATAATTCACTAATGATAGAAACTATGATGACAATGTAAACATATGAATATGGATATTCAAGTGTAAGTGTGGACAAGGAATCACCCAATGAACACACATAAACTGAATCAAGGTAATAGTGCTGAAAACAAACAAACAGAAACAAACAAAGAAACACTCAATAAAAACCATACAAACATTGACCCTATAAAATAGGTGAAAAATTAATAAATGAACAAAATGGGGGAATAGAGGAAAAGGAAGGAGGTGTCTTAGCTATTTCCATATGCATTAAGCAAGTGGATGCTACCTACATAGTTCCATGGATGTAATATCCAATAAAAAACTTCAGGCTAAATGTAGTTCTCCCAAAGAATGGGAAGAAAGTGATAATTGATGAAAACAAATATAATGGATGTGATAGAAGAATAGGAATGGTCTTGTAAAATGGAAAGTGTGTGAGAGAAAAAGGCTAAAAAGGATGGGGAAACTAAATGATAAGTGATTTGCTTGTAACTTAGTAAGGGTTCCCAAAATCCTTAAGTTAAATAAGTGGTCAATGTTTTTTGGTATTTTCTAATAATTTTTCAAATGTTTTTGAAATTATTTTTCAGTGTCTCAACTCAATCAAGAATGATGAGACACTAAAATGGTTTAATCTCACAAAATAGTGAGAGCATTCATACTTAGGTTACTCAAACAATGGTGAGAGCATGGTTTAGGTTGCTTGTAAAATGGTGAGAGTATGGGGAAAAGGGTGACTGAGATGACCTCAAAAAGTATTGAGTGCTATCTACATAGTCCCAGAATAAGACCTCAAGTTACTATAGTTTCTCCCTTACAACAGAGGAATTCGACTAGTGTAGTAGTCAATTCAAATAAAATAGGCACAATTGGTAAAAAGGCATAGTACGACATAGGAAGGGGCAAGTTGGTATATCAAGGTTTAATGTTACCCTTATTTTTCCCATAGGTAGTTATAACCAGGACACAATGTCATAGATCAATGGTACTAATTTACCCAAAGGTGGTTATAATTAGTAGCAAGACCAATGGTAAGAAAGGAATAACAAATGAAGGATATAACTGACAAAACTTCTATCACACTGTCCCAAAATATGCTCTCTATCTAAATTAATTAAACTAAATAATAAACTAATCGGATACCTCAATGCTAAAAATGCATAATAAATGGTAAAAAACTAAGGTCAAATGGGCTAGGCTTTAGAACACATTGGGTCGATAGATCAGAAGCAGAAAGTGGATGCGATGAAGAGGACAGATAAGGATGGTATTTGCATAAATAAGAATAGTGATAAAATGGAATAACTAAAATGGTCCTTATAGATAATACTCCTTAGCACTCAAGCATAGTACCACTTGAGATGAATAATATTCATCATCTCTAGAAGTTCATCACTGTCTAGTGTGGCAAGTCTGTATGCTCCTAATCCATAATCTATAGTGATGATGAAAGGCCCTATCCAGTTTGGTTTGAATTTCCCTTTATGCTTCTTCTCAACTATGGTATTATTTTGGTTTTATTTAAGAACAAGACACCAAGTTTAAATTTTCTATACTTAACACACTAATTATAGTGGTTTTTGAGTCAGTTTTGATATGCTTGAAGATTGTTGAGCACAACCGTGTATTTCTCATAAAGTAGGTCTAGCTCTTGTAGGCAAGCTACTCGCTAGTCATGATCATCTAAGACATGTTTAAAAGAGATGCATAGTGAAGGAAATTTGACCTCAATGAGAAGTATGGCTTTAATACCATAAATAAGTGAGTATGGAGTGGCTCTGGTGGGGGTACGATGATTGGTATGGTATGCCCAAAGGACAGGGTATATCTGTAAGTGCCAATCATGATTGACATCATTGAAAATCATTTTGAGAATGTTGACAATGGTTTTGTTGGATGCCTCAGCTTGGCCATTACCTTGAGGGTAATATGTTATAGAAAAATGTTGTGTGATGTTATATTTAGTACATAGCTGGTCTACATCTTTATTCTTGAATGATCCTCCATTATCAGATATAATGTCAGAGGGGATACTATAGTGGAAAATGAGATGGTTGAAAATGAATTTAGAAATTTGCTTTCTAGTCATGTAAGTGAGGGGTATAGCTTTAACCCACTTAGTAAAATATTTAGTGGCAGTAAGGATATGTTTATGGCCATCAGATGAAGTGAGGTTAATCTTCCCAATGAGGTCAAGTACCCATGTAGAAAATGGCAATGGTGTCAACATCAATTTTAGAGTTTTTGTTGAGGTATGAATTAGATTAGCATGCCATTGACATTTATCACACTTGTTTACATATATTTCAGCCTCTACATCCATTATGGGCCAATAATAACTAGTATGTAAGAGCTTTTTAGATAGGACTGCCCCACTAGAATGAGCTTCACATACTCCTTTGTGAACTTATCTTAATGCTATCGTAGACTCTACTGAAGTTAAATAATGAAGCATAGTTCCATCAAAACTATGATGGTAAAGGGTGGATCCAAGTAAAGTATAACAAGTGGAATGATGAATGAAGGCTTTGTTTTATTTTCAAGATAGGTTAGGTGGTATAACTTAGTCATGAAGGTAGTTGTAAAGGTCTGAGTACCAGATAGAATTAGGACTAACAATATCAAAAATCATGGCAACAGTTGAAAGTTCATGAGCTGGTGCTGATAAATTCTCAATGAGAAAATGATACTCTCTAGCTTTATCTATTTTTTGAATTAGAGAGCCAATAGTAGCCATGACATATGTAGTTCTATTAATAGCCCTTGGTATGTGATCAAAATGAGTGTTGGAAATTTTTTGTTTAAGATTATTGACCATGGCTTTATATGGATCCAACTTGTCATCATTGGTCTAAAAATGATTTGTGACCTAATTTATTATTAAATGAGAATCACCATAAACTTAGAGATGAGATATATTCTAATTCATTACTTGTCAAAGTCCTACAATAAGTGCTTCATACTTAGCCATGTTGTTTGTACAAGGAAAGCTAATTTTGAATGATTTAGGGATTAGATCCCCCTATGGTGTAATAAACAATAGGCCTACCCCCAATCTATGTGTAGTAAATGAACCATAAAAATATAGTTTCCAATTCTTCTCCTCAAGGGGTGTGTCGATAATGATCATGATGGATTCATCAATAAATTTAAATGTGAGTGGATGTGTGTCTATGAGAGGTGCTTCAACAAGTTGATCTATAAGAACTTATCCCTTGATTGCCTTTTGATTAACATATTCTATGTCAAACTCATTGAGAAGCATGATACATTTAACCATTCTACCTTGAAAAGATATTTTAGATAGTAGATACTTGAGCTAATCTACTTTTGAAATGACTAGGGTCTTATTATTCAACATGTAAAGGTACAATTTTTGAGCTGCAAAGACCATGGCCAAACAATCTTTTTCAATAGGTGCATAGTTATGTTCATATGTAACCAAGGTATGGCTTAGGTAATATATATAATGCTCTTTTCCATTATCATCATGTTGAGCCAAGAGTGCTCCCAGAGCATGGTCGGTAGCTGATAGGTATAATAAAAATGGTTTTCTTGGGATAGGAGGTAATAAAATAGGCAAATTAACAAGATAGTCTTTGAGTTGCTGAAAAGTTATTTGGCAGTGATCATCCTAGTGAAATGTAACTCCATTCTTCAAAAAGTGTGTAAATGGATGACACTTGTCTACTAATTGAGAGATGAAGTGTCAGATTGATTGGATCTTACCCTATAAACTATGGAGTTACTTCAAATTGATTGGTGGTGGTATCTCAGTTATAGCATGGACTTAGCTGGATTGACTTCAATACTTCTATGAGACACAATGAAGCTAAGTAATTTGGTTAAAGTTACACCAAACACACATTTCTTTGGATTGAGTCTAACTTTGTACTCTCATAATCTTTCAAATATATTACGCAACACTGTTGGATGGTTGACCTTGGTTTTAGATTTTCCTAATATGTCATCGACATAGTCTTCAATAATATCATGCATCATATCATGGAATATGATAGTCATGGACCTTTGATATGTAGCTCCAACATTATAAAGGCCAAATGGCATTACTTGAAAACAAAATGTTCCCCATGGAGTGGTGAACATTGTTTTATGTTGGTCTTCTGGTGCTATTGTAATCTGGTTGTATCCTGAAAAGCCATCTATGAGTGAAAGCATTTCATAACTTGCCATGAAGTTGATGATCATGTTGATATTAGATAAGGGAAAATAATCTTTAGGATAAGCTTTGTTGATGTCTTGAAAATCATTACAAATTCTGATCCCTTCAGGCTTTTTACTGATAGGTACCACATTAGAGATCCATTCTGAGTAGTCAATAGATTTAATACATCCTGCTTTTAAGAATTTTCCAACTCTTTCTTTACCAATACAATAATACAAGGATGCATCTTATGTAGCTTTTGTTTTACTAGTTTAAAATCAAGATTAACCACAAGGTGGTACAAAACCAAGGTGGGTCTAAACCTAGCATGTCAGAATAGGCCCATGAAAAAATATCTACAAATTCTCTCAATAGAGCTGTAAAGATGTCATGTTCCTCCTCAATGAGGGATGTGCCTAATTTTATCCATTTTAGGTCTGATGGAGTCAATATTTACCTCTATTGTAGCTTCGACTAGAAGGGTTGAACCATCTTATAGGATAGTAGGAAATGACTTAAACTATTGGATTATGTTAGGGTCCTCTGTTAGGACTTGATTTTTAACTTCTCCTAGGCATGATGAATCTGAGTCCCCGAATGGGAGATCTGGCCATGTAACAAAAATAGTCAAAAATTCTTGGAGAATTTGATCAAATACTTGTTATTTCTCAAAGCTAAACTTAGATCCATAAGTAAGTTCATCATTGGTGGTCTCTTAATCTAAATTTGAAGAATAATAAACACCCCTATCTAATGGTGTCTGAAATAGGTTTTCACCACTAGACTGGCCTTTATCTTTACTTTTTCCTTGGTCAAAAAGTGCCTCAAAGAGGTTTTCACTTTGGGACCTCAATGTTTTACTTATTTATTTTTGGATAAGGGTGTTCACTCGCTCTCCAAAATAGGCTACATGATCTAATGTGATTGAGAATCCTAATTTGTGATCTCCCAATGGAACATTGTCTCTAAGGCCCAAGAAATCATAAAATGCCTCATTATTTTGGAACTCATCAATTGATAGACTAGATTATTGTTGGTCCCAATCTATCAATTGAGGATAATATAATGGCAAAGGGTTATGATGAATGGCCAAGGTAAGGGTACAAATGACATTGTTATCAAATAGGTTGGTTTCAGCTAGGTTATCAAAGGTGAGGCAATGATCGAATCCTAATTCACTGTCGACATCATCATCACTAGTTGCTGGTGATGGAGTTTAAATAAGATATGTGGGGTTAACCCTAGGTGATTTAAATTCAAGTCCATAAAGTATTTCATACTTAGTCATGAAAATTAGCTCGATAGTTCCTAGCTGATTCAGTTTGAGGCCTCTTCCTTCATAATGTGACACTCCATGATCCTATTGGGAATATGATACTTTGTATTTTTATAATAATTAGCTTAGTTTTCATTATATAACCATGATTCATAACCTTCAAGAGGGTCAGGTGTTAAGCTAGATGCTGGTAAAAATGTGACAGGTCCCTTATTTTTATTTTGTTATTGCCAATGCATTTATGGGATGACTTTAGGTTGCCCAAAGGTTTTTGGATTCCGAGGAAGATTGGAAATATGAAATTTATCATGGCTCACATACTCTCTTGATCCATTATTTGAAATTGTGAAATGATTAGAAGCTTTAGGAGGTAGCATTTTGAAAGGGAATTCAAGGTATTAGGATCTATGCAATTATCTAGTGAAGGATCAATAAGTATAACCTTTCCTTTATCCTGCTTGGAACTTGGATTCATGTCATACTAATAATTATAGTTTTGAAATTTGGCCTCAAGATGTTTGTAGTGTTCATATGGGTGTAAATCTCTTGGAATATTCACTTCCATCCTTGAGTGGGAAAACTTGATATATTGGTACAACATTGATGGGACTGCATGAATTTCATGTAACCAAGGCCTTCTTAGAAGCATATTGTATGATAACTCAAGATCAAGCACATGAAAAACTATATTATGAGTCAAAGGCCCAATGATAACTAGTAAACTAATGGTGCCTTGTGATTCTCTTTCCTAATTATCATAGGCTTTGATAGTTATTGTTTCTAGTTGGAGATATGCCATTGTGTACCCAAGAAGCTTGATGAGCTTTAGAGACACTATGTTGAGGCTTGATCCATTGTCTATAAGGACATGTTTCACTTTATATAAAATTCTATGTATAATGGATTATTATGGAGTGGGCTAAGGGAAGACATATCACTTTGGTTGAATGTGACTTATTGGGTTAGAGCTAGGTGTCCAACCAAAGCTTGAAATTAATTAGGATATATGTCATTAGAAACCATGGATTGGGTCATAAAATCATTTAAGATGTTCTTGTGGATTATTGATGTTCACAGCAAATCTAAAATAAAATTTTGTGCTGGTGTCTTTTGTAATTATTCCATAATATCAAACTTCTTGTCTTGGTCAGTAGTGAATGGTTTATTTTGAGGCTGAACGATTGGTTGGATGATAGGAAAAGTGGTGGATGGTTGTGGGCCTAAGATAGTAATATTTGACCTTCAAGTTATGATTTCATAATCAACATTAAATACTAGACCATTATTTTTAGCTGATGTTGGAAATGGTGTGGGACTAGATATGATAAGTCTCAGTTATTGGTGTACTTTTATGTGGCCACATGGTAAGAATGAGTTGTCAATATAAGGTCTAAAAAGGGAAGTCCTAGTTTACTCGTTTTCCTGTATGCATTCCCAGGTCAAAGAAGGATCATCCATATAATTTGGCTAAATATTATTGTTTATTAAGGGTCTAGGTTGATTAGTGTTTGGTTTAGGATTAATGGAAATGGTATTAATGCTACTCCCTATAATATGACCTAAAACCCTATTGTAGTCATGTGTAACTGCATGGTAGGTTTTTTGGTTGTTACCATTCTAACCTTGGTTTTGTCCACTATTCTATCATTGTGGGTTCTACTATTGATTTTGTTGATTTTGCTAGGTTGGCCTTTGATTTTGATATTATTGCTACCTTGGCCGTTGCTATTGCTAATTATTTTTCTACTGCTAATTGTTATGTTAGTAAAAGGGGTTTTGATAAATCCCAAGAGTTTGATTAGAAGTGGAAGCACCATTATCCAATGTTATTTCCCCATTCTCCAACATATTCTCAATTAAATGCTTAATTTGGAGACATCTTCATAGATTATGCCCATTGACCCAATGATAGTCACAAAATTCATTTTCATGATATTAATCAGGATAAAGAATGCCTTGCAAATAATGCTTTGGTATAGGCCAACTAATCAAATTAGTAGTAACAAGCTTTCAAAATATATATTCAATAGGTTCTCTTAGGTCACTAAAGATATGGTGTGTAGGCACGATTCTTCTAGGAAGAGGGGTTTATAATGGTAAATGTTACTATACTTGTTGTGTAGGTTTTGGTTGTTGTGCTTGCAACATTAGTTGGAGAGGTTTCTAGGTAGGAGTAAGCTAAAAAGGTAGTGCAGATGATGTTTGCACTATTTAGACATGATGGGATTTAGTTACTCTATTTGTCACAACATTCCTATTATGATTGAATTACTTTGGTCTTTTGTAGTTTTTAGCCTGTGCCGGTTGTGAGGCTTGCACTTGAATGAGATGTTGGTCATTTATCTGATTGGTACCTTGATTTTGATTAGTTGAATTAAACTTGATAACTCCTTTATTGATGAGCACCCACTCAATCAACAAGCCTTTATCAATGATCTCTTTGAACCTATGTGCACATTGTAGTTCTAGATGGCAAGCTATCTTACTATGCAAATTTTTGGTAATCACAATAACTAATTGTCTATCTAGTAAATTGTGGGTGAAATGGCTTGCAAGGGCTCTCCATCATTGTAAATAACTTGTAAAACTATCACCAATTTTTTTCTTTGCTTACGTTAAGTCCACTAATGAAATATCATGCTTGAGATTATAAGATAAGTGATGCATAAACTTATCGAAAAGATCATCAAAATTTGTTACTAAATTTTTGGGCAACTTCAAAAACCACTCCAAGGCTTGTCCAGCCAAGCTCCTTGGAAACAACAATAAAAGGTATATCTTGTTATATGCCACTGGTTGACATGTGACAAATAATTTGATCAAATGAGCCTTAGAGTCATCTTTCCCTTTGCATTTATTGAATTTTGGTAGTTTATATCCTAGAGGAAATGGTATCTGCAAATAATCCATGTTGAATGGATAGGAACATACATCATCCAATTTGAAAATTTTAGTTTGTTTTCCTGCCTAAATAGTAGTAATTGCATCCTTCATCCATTGAAATTCTTGGGATATGAAACTAGAAGGATTATTTGTTTGAGGGAGAATATTGGTTTGGATAGAATGTTGGGAGGTCACATCTAGGATACTTTGACCAAGGTATGATGGGGATACTTTTTTGGGTACATTAGTTTGGTTGGGGAATGGATTAGGAATATGCATACGTGGATTAGGATGTACTTAAAATTGCATATTTGGTTGTGCGATATTCTAGTTTGGGTTGGTGATAAAGGTTTGACTTAGAGTCTTTTGTGGTTGGGATAGAGGGATATAATAATACTATGCCTACTATGGTTGAAAAGGGACATGCTTCTGACTAATCAAACCTTGTTGTTGAGTGGGAACTTATGGACCAAGACCCTGTCTCTAGATTTGTGGCACATTTTGAACCAATGGTTGTCTAGTAGGTACCTGAGATATATGGGGACCTCCTTGTTGTATGAATCCCTATGAGGAAGTGAAATCAGGTTGTAAATTTGGCATATGTTGCTGACCAATATTTGCACATTATTGACTAATCATTACTTGGTTTTGGATTAGAATATTAGTTTGTGACTGAAGAGGTATGTTCATCATTACCTAGCAAGGTGGAACATTAGTTGCCCTTGATTGAGGTGGCAATGTATTTATCCTATATTGCATTGATATACTAGATTGTGCCTATTGTTGTGGAATACTACTTGTTACTTTTTGAGAAGGAGTAGGGTTCATCACATTTTGTCATTGAGGTGTGATATTAGCTATTCTTTGATTACCTAATCCCATAGGTTGTACACTTGAGGAAGTAGTCAGTTGAGGTTGGGGTGTAGAAACTCCTACTCCCTTGTATGATGACCTATTCATAGGATTAACTATAAGTACATGTTGTTAGCTAATTTTTTACATGTTAGTACCACTTTTATTGGGATTGGATGTTGTTTGCACATTGTCCACTACGTTTGGCTCACTATTCTATGTATAGGTTGAAGATACTTATTCAATAATGGGCATATGAATCAAGTTATTTATCGAAGCAGTTTGTACGAATGGGTCAAAACTCATATTATCTTATCTAGTTAACTCTATCAACACTCCTATTGAAGGAACTAGGTCAACAAGAGGCTTACTTACCATGTTCATTTGATTGAAATCACATGCTAGATTCAGGTAGGTTTGATATGTTATCTGCATTTGGTTAAAGTGATCTTCCATTGTATTTTTTTCTTGATCAGATATATTAAGATCTTGGTATGTTTTTTGGACTAGAGCCATAGGATTACTAGAAGAATCCTATTGATAGTAAATGATATTATGGGGTATTCTTACTAGACTTGGTAAATTTTGATGGGGGAAATCTATTGGAAACTTGGCCCCTACCTCTATGGCTCTAACCAAAATCTCATCTTTGTTCTCTAAAAAATGTCACTCAAATAAAAATGGATCATACATGGAAGATGTATTATAGAATATGACTATTGAAGTACTGGCTCATCCACTGTAGGTATTGTAGCTAGGTATTATGCAGTTTTCTCTTGGTCTTGTTCTAAATAAGGTGCTGTGTTAACCAGATAGTTAGCTAATGGATCTTGGCTTTGTGCCCCTGATTGAGTATTATAAGAGGGATAATAATCCATCTCATAAGCAATATTATCCACATAGGGGTCTTGTACCATTTTTTCCTTTGTAACTACATTACTAATCCTCAGATTGTACATGAGTCCACTATGAGTGTAGGAGTAGATGTTGGGATCCATAGTCAATGATTTTGTGATAAAAGGTCAAAGAGTTCTATAAAATCTAAAAAGGATAATGTCTAAAAAAGATGATGTTCCAACTTGGTCTAGATTCATCAAAAGGATCAAAAGGTTTATGAAAAGTTTTGTGAGGAAACAAGCTAGGATGAATTATCTAATGTTTCACTATTCACAAAAAGATAAACAAGTAAATGGACCTAAAAATTAAAATTTCAGACTCTAAGGTTGAAGTGTTTCAAATTAGTCTATTCTAGAAATTTAAAAGTTGCTAGGTCTTTTGGCCAAATGTGGCATCAAAAGCTAGGCTCACATAAGGCATGTGCTAGGACACTTGGCCAAATGGTGTCAAAATCTAGACTTTGAAAATAGATGAAAGTTTTAATCTAATGGATTTCAAACACTTTTAACAAACACTAGGCATTTGATTCTTGGTCATGAACTTGATCAACTAGGTATAAGGTAGGAAACAAAAGGCACTTTAGGAATAGTTTATTTTCTCACAAAAAATAGTATAAAACTTGGTTCTTTTGACAAACAAGCTAGACAAAAGTGAACAATATAACTATTTTAAACAAAATATCATAAAAAGTACACTTAGATTGGTCTAAAAACATAGGAAAAAATTTGAAAATCTATGCAAGAAGGTCTATGAAACAATTTTCAAAATATTTTGGGCAGCGTAACGACACTATACTACCCAAAGGGTGTGACAAAAAAGTTTATTTCAAAGAATTTCTAAGGCAAAGACAAATTCCCATAATTTTGATAGTATACCACTATTTTTCTTGACTCAAAATGTTGTGGTGCATAGACTCAAAGTGCAAGTGTTGAGCATAAAATGGCTTAAGTATATCAAGTGATGACAATGATTATGAGTCTTAAACGACCTTCAACCCAAATTGGAAATTAAACCTAAGTTCCCTCAAGTTTAGTGTAAATGGTGAACCCACTTAACACATCAACACTATGAACTTATAAAGGTGCAATTTTGAATTTAGATTATAAGTGAAGGGCTTAAACAACTTTGGTAAAATTTTATACTCAATTAGGAAACATAACTGCACCAAAGTGGATGATATGACTCTCAAAATTTTGATGAACTTTTGAACAAGGCAAATAGATGATCTCATGCGGGCAACATAATGCCTCTTTGTTCAAAGGAAAATTTGGATTATGTGTTTGGTTTGGATTTTTTGTTTGCACTGAGTTTTGACTTCAAACAAGACCTTAAACTAGGACCAAACCAACTAATTAATCAATCTTAGATCTTAAACTGATAAGGTTGATTGGTATTATTGGAATCCATCAATATACATCATTTGAGAGGATTTCAATTGTTTATCCAAAATTAAATGTGCATTATATAGTGGGGTTTTTACACTCCCTTTCTCTCAAATGACAGTACTATGACATGGACCTTGAGGTGCACCTTGCACCAACAATACTTCTATGACAAGTGGGGATTTGTCTATGTTTTAATAAGTTTCTAAATGATCTAGGGGAATCAATTTCACAATGACTTTCATGCCAAATAATGCAAAATAAAAACATAGATTTTGGGTATGTATCACTTAGCTTGTTGCAAAAAGGTCTAGTCCTTTTTGCAACTACTACATCTTGCTATTCGCTTAGTGTAGTGTGATGTCCATAGTGCCATTACATCCCGTGTGCAACTCCAAAGGAGCCAAATGAAGTCAATGCTAGGAGATGAAACCCTAGGTTAAAGCTTCCTTAAAGAAGTTGTGGGAGGTGTTGAAGTCCCCCTCACAAGCCAAGTTTTGTATAAAAATAAAGAAATCATGAAATTGGAAAGATGAGTTTTTGGGGAGTGCTTTAGATGACTTTATTTCTAAGCCTTGGACTAGGCTACTTGCAATAGGAATGGTGCTTTTGATCCCAAGGGTTCCCTATAGGAGACAAATAGAAGAGCATACACGCAACATCCCTCTTTTTTCCAAACAAAAATTTGATTAAATAACTACTGCAAACAAGAATTGCCAAGTGTGTTCAATTTTAAGCCTAAAATGAAAGATTTGGTGGTGTTCATTTGGCCCCTTGGTCTTAGTTACAAACTTTGAAAACATTCACTAAAAACATCTAAATTCTTTGTTAAAAACCTAAAACAAGGTTCCTAATTGTTTTTTAGGCATGCAAAGGTGATTTAAACATGTTTTGAGAAAATATCAAGCTTGGTCCTGCAACAAAAATGTTATCATGTCCTTTAGCTTTGAATCTCTTTTTAGTTTGAAATAATAAACTTTGGAAAAATAGCTCTCAGGTCTATGTTTTTGGAAAAACACAGTGACCGACATCAGTCATATAGAACCAATGATGGTTACCTTGGATAACCAAAATCTAACTAATGTTGATTTTTTAAAACCAACATCAGTTAAGCCATGTAACCAATGTCGGTCTTACTTGTTGATGTTGATTACTGTGTAAAACTTTGGAAAATAAAAATGACAAAATAAAGTTAGAAAATTAATTTGCAAGAGTTTTAAAGGTCCAAATAGATATTTTAGACTTGAAAAATGATCTTATTTAGGTGTGAGATGCATCTTTTCCCACCAAGCATGCCATTATGTGATATATGAATTTGACTCAAGAGATGATGGTTAGTATGGTGTTAGTTTTAAAATGAAAACAAAATGAAAGAAACACATTAATAGCATAACATCTCTAGGCCTAGACACTAGGGAGAGCTTAGTTAACAAAAGCAAATGACAAACACAACTAAATATTAAGGAATCAAACACAATAATTCTTTCACCTTCCTTGGATGCTCCAAATTACTTTGTAATGGTAGCTTTCTCAGCGTGTGCTCATGAAGTCCTTGGTAATGGAAGCTTGGCTACCTCCATCTCTCCTTGGCACCTTTGGCTTTGGCTTAGATTGGCTTGGAATCAATTTGGCATGGTAACATTAGTTTCTTGAAGCTTTTGGAACCATTTATGCATTATAACTTTACAGAATCAAGTCTTAGAAATAATGTTCATGGCTTTTTTATTTATAGATTTTTGAGGATGTCTAGAATCAAGCTGAACCATCCATCTCAAGATTGAGATGTGTGGTTGAGGATTAATCCAATTTTTAGAATTAAGTTTTTAATTATCCTCATCATGAATAAAAAGAAGGGGTAGTTAAGAGGCATGGATGGCATCATGGAAGGCATTGATAAGGCATGGAGGGCATGAATCCTGATATTTATGGCATTTATGGCCTAAAATGTCTTCCCAAGAAATGAGGTCACCTGATGATGTATATATTCAATATTCATTTCCAAAAATAAGTATTCAACAATTTTCTATGGAATTTTTGATTAGGCATTGATTTGGGTTAATTATCTCTTAAGCATGATTAAGCACTTTATGCACAAATCACTAAAATTGATCAGAATGCCTTGTTATTGGTCCAAAATTTGACTGGATTGGAATTGGAAAGAACTATCAAATGCATTGGATCCATTATCCCATTTAGTATTTTGATGACAACAAATAACAAAGGCATGTGTCTTGTTCAAAATATTTGATAGGAAAGAGCAATCTAGAGCACCAAGGTGCAAAATTGGCATTTTGACTCAAAATGATCAGATCAAAGTTAGTTGGTCCATAAATTTAATTTCATTATTTAGGGATACCTTGGCCAAAATAGGCACTTGAATATTTTAGTTTCACATAATTTAGCATGTTTTAGTGTTTTTAGGCAAAATTATGCATTTTTGATGGAAATTGGCCAAAAGCCTGATTGGAGGTTATTGGTGGCCAGTTTTAGATGTCTACATGTACCATGAGACTACATACACATTTGAGATATACAAATGATAATTTATACCCTTCAACCAAAATGGTTAGATCATTTGATGTCACATCACAACATGGTATTGGTGAGATTGATTTACCTTTATAGGTTGGTCCAACACAAATGGTTACCACATTCTTAGTTATACCATATACATGAGTATTTTATATGTTATTGGGATGTATTTGGATAAATAAACTCCTTGAAATATCTTTCATAGTGTAGGGGTGTATTAAATACATTCATAGTAATAGGGTAGTCACAGTTCTTGGAGTTCCATATGAACACCCACTTCAACAAGAAAAGTTTATTCCATGACAACTAATTATCAAACCTACTAAGGTTAATACTCCATGAAAGGGTGAGTAAAAGATAATTACATTTCATAGGTGGATCATAATTAAAAAGCTTTTGCACCAAATATACATAGTGGATTCCATAGAATCTTCATCTATGCCTACACAACATACTAAATTACCTAGAGCAACTAAACATGTTCCAATTACATCTAATTCAAAGAAACCACAAAGCACTCAATAATGGGTTCCAATAAACCCTACTCCTTTTATTATTTCTTCATGACCACAAAGTCATATTGCACACATGTAGAGTACCACTAATTTTACAAATCTAAATATAAAATCTACGCATGCTCCTTGGTAGTACCACCAATTTCATATACAATATTTTGAGATTAGAGTTACCTACGAACATCCATTAGATGGGATCATAGGATAGCATTTTATTTTCAAACATTAAAAACATAAAAAAACCAAATATCCCAAAAACACAAAAACATTCGAAGAAAATAAAAAATATAAAAATATTCATCATTCCCATAATTTACTAGCTCCTTGTCATTTATGTTATTTGATTTATCTTAGTAGATAAAATATCATTCCATTACTATATACACATATTTTTCATGCATATTTGAGAGTGATATAATCATATCTAGACACATGATCCATGCATTATAGATTTTTGACCTTTCCTCCACTCACATCATATAATATGTTGAGGGAATCTACTTCTTTGATCATGATTGATATATGTTACATATCATTTATGATCATTTATATAGTATCATGTTTGAGCTTATATGATAACACTTGTATGTCTATATCCATGCTCATATATTTCACAATGTAATTGATATGCTATAATACATAACATTTGTTACTAACACATATATGCAAGTACTAGTATAATATGCTTATCATAGTTGATTATACTTAATTTATGCACATTATCACTTCCTTGAGTGTACTATGTTGCTTTCTATTTTATTTCTTGTGAAAAAATTAAATATGTTCATTGCCTATGGATCCCTATGCCATTGTATGATCTATGGACATTTGAATATGTCATTCTATGTGAATTGAACATTTAAATATGTCATTCATTTTGATTGTGAAGCATTTGAACATATCCCTTATATGTGATCTCCTTGGACCATTCCTATACATTACGTTGAGTGGTATTATGTGTATTCTTGATTGCTTGCTGAGATTGTATTGTTACTCTTTAGACATTGCCATGATCTATACCTATATGATATACTAGATTAAATGGGGGGAAATTGTAGATAGTAAAACTAAATATTTATAGCATTTTAATCTTACACATTTGACATATATCAATCAGGGCTATACCCTTCAATTTTATACCTTCCTATTACATAAAGTGTCAAATTCACCATCTCACTATGCCTAAAAATTTATCTCTTAGTCCAATCCATATCATCCTAATGACATAGGTATCCTATATTGTACAAAAATATTAAAACCTGATAAACATCCTTCACTATGAATTTTATATCCATACATGTTTTCTATCCTTTTATACACTACCAACCACAAAGGGACACTACCACTGATGGAAGTACCCAGATCCTTATCTAGTGTGCATTATCTAAAATTCATCTAAATTTAAAATGATCAAAACCTATGGATTGGCCTAATTATCTTACTAAACCCTACCATGAGATATTTTCAAAAGGTGTGGTATAAATACAATTCTAAGCCTTATTATTATTATTCATCTATCAAACACCTATGAAATCTAAATCAATCAACTGCACAAACACTCTAATCTACCCTATTCATCCCTATTTTCATATCAACCATAGGAGACACCATATTATAGGATTAAAACATTTAAAGAGTATCCCATGAGTGTTAATATAGTATATTGCACCCTTGTGCACAAAATTTCCCATACATAGGGGATAACTAGATAATATTGAGACCCTCCTTAGAGTATTGGATATGTAGGTAATAACCATTAACAAAGGGGTATTTAGGACAACTCGACACAATGATCCCACTAGCCCATTTTTTAATAAAATCATTCTAAGGGTGAAGAGGGGTGAAGAGCTAGGGTTTGATCAATTAATGAAGATCAAAAAAATGTATCAAAGATATGAATATATCAACAAAAAGGTGACATAAAACCTAAAACATTAAAGTTGGTCACATATGATCTAGTCATTATTCTGTACTAGGCACATGCATCATAATCAGACACTAACATCAATAATTGTGGCCATAATCAATGATAGTGTTTGTAGCCACATAAGTACATTTTTTATAATCTAATAACTAATACATAACACCGATCTTACATATTTTACACCTAATTTTAATCCAGATCTGCCTATGCATAGTAAAACTAGAGAAGCACCATTATTTTCTATTTATTGTAATATCTTTCAATAGTTATACTTTACTATTTTTAGTAATCTAAGTTGTATAAATTTATAATATTGTTTATCCAAGTTTTTTATTAATTGACATACTATAGATTTATTTATCACCCTTATGTTAGAACTATTTCTATATTTATTAACCCTAGACCCACCACATTATAAATTTAGGGTTAAACATAAGCAACAATCTACTAAATCTAAATAAATCAACTTTAAAAACACTCTAAATTTCACTATTAATATTTATTTTCATATCAAGCATAGGAGAAGTCATATAATAGGTTTGAAGCATTCAAAGATCAACCCATGAGCAATATTTATCAAATTACAAGCTAGATCATTGAATGCATCTTCATATAGTATATTTCACCCTTGTGTACACACTTTCCCACATGTAGGGGAAAGATACATAAGTCTGAGGACCTCATTATATTATTGGCTATGTAGGCAGTGCCCATTGACATAGGAGTCTTTGAGGTAGCTTGACACTATGAGTCCACTAATTTTTTTTTCAAACTCATTTCAAGGGTGAAGAGGGGTGAATAAATAGGGTTTGATCAATTAGAGAAGAGTGACATATTATATTCTAGATCTAAATATATCAGTACAAAGGTGACATAAAACTTAGAATAACAAAGATGGTTTTGATGCCTCTATGTGTACCATAGATTTCCTTAGTGTTCAAGAACACTTATCATGTTAATTGTTGGTGCCCATAGATGGTTTTTACAACTTATGTTACCTATGGTGAAATAATGACAAATCAATGTTTATCTATTCCACAAAATTTATATTAACTGATGGTTGGGAGCCATCATGGTCCAATTCATTGAAGATTATAAGTATCTCTGCTAATTATAGTGAATTGTGTTCAAATTTAAAACTATAGACTAATTTAAATGGATATTTATAATGAAGTCTAAACTAAAGTTATCTAGTTTAAAAAGAAGCAAAAGAGAGGGTAAGGTAGAAAGAAAATAAGTGATTTATGATCTTTAACTCAAATATCATGAAAAAGTTTAAACTATAACTAAGCTTGCATTTAACCAATATATGATGCAAAATAGCATAAGCTCAGATCTTACCATACACCAGGAAATTTTTTAAGGATAGTATGAAATTATACAAGTAAGAACTAGATTTACTTTAAAGATTTGTTACTAAACTCAAATAACATTAGCACATTTGAATATAGAACAAATGAAGTGAAGCAAAATTAAGATCCTTCAACTAATCTAGCATAAACACAAATTATCAATCCCGTATCACAAATGTAAATTCAGAATTCATGAAACTATTCAAATTCAAGATTTAGAACTGAAAATTAAGAGAAAGCCACATTAACAATTGATACATAAAATTTGGACAATCTTCACAAAATTCTTTGATAGTATTAATTGTTCAAAGTATATAAATTTTGATCAAAATTCTCTCCCTTTACAAGATGGTAGTATAGCCTTTTATAGAAAGATAATGTAGTATACCAGTTAGTTACAAGATACAAATGTACAAATGATAAGGACAACTATCCTTTTTTAGAGAGTTTTAGAATACACTTGCTTTTCCAAACTAGACTGACCTAGAGGCAAATATGGTAACATACTAGCATATGCCTTTACAAAAGAATATTCCTATTTCAAATATTAGAATGTTTTCACAAAAATAAATATTAATTAATTGGTGGGCCCATTGCCAAAGGGTCCCCCTATTGCTCTTGAAAAATATCCATAGCTCTTTGATGTTGTTCTTTGACAAGCTCCAAATCCACAAATGGATTTAGGAGATAAACATATTCTTGATCAGCTAAGTCCTCAAAGTCCTTATAAAACCTTGCCATAACTTCTTTGATTCTTCTAGATTTTGTAATATTTTATTCAATAGTGAAGATCATGCCCAAAATTTTACTATTGTCAATGTTTGATTGACCTTGGATTTTGCATCACCAAAGTGACTCTATGCTTATATTATTCATCATCAATAATTGCCAAGGTTGTAGAATTCGTAGGATTAGCCAACATGGTGCCAAATAGTTTCTTAATCTGGGTAATCAACTCTTCATCATCCCTTAAGAGATTTTCTAAGCCAGCTGACCAAACACTTAAACTTTAGATCTTATCCACCAATATCCCTAATATAGAATTTAGGTGGGCTAGGCTAATGGTTTTGAACTTAGGAATTATATTCTTGATCAATATACTAATGAGATACCTTATTTAAGCCTTTTCATCTTTCCATTCTATCATCAATCCTTTGGCCACTTCACTCTTTTGGCTCAATACATCCTGTCTTAGCTTCATTGATTTTAAGGAGTCAAATATATCAAAAAATAATGCTTCAAACATATTTATTATAGCTTTAGGTAATAATAAGATAGACTGGGTCTCCAAGTTCTCCTTTTCCTTCTCCAAGTTGTGTATCCTTTTTTTCATTCCCCTGATGACTACTTAGACCTTAGTTGAATGAGCCTTAGTTAGGCTTTTAATATCCTCTTCATGGATGGGTAGTTCACCAAGCTACTACCCTCCAACTGGAGTTAAACCGATAAAAGGTTCAACCTTTTTGAATGTGAACTCTTTAGTCCCCACCATGGATTTTCTTATTGTCACTCTCTCTAACCCAGATGTCTTTATATTGAATTTTATAGTTGTAACTAATTCAGTGAACTTTGGAGGTTCAAGAGCCTCTATTTAGGCACTACTTGATGCTCTTGGAGCATCCATCTATTTTCCACTTGGCCCTGTAGTGGTCACTATCCTTATTTCTTCTTCCTCTTTCATCAAAGCCCTTATCCATGGCTTGATATTCTCATGCACATCAACGTTAATAGTTTGGGTCAAGGCCCAAGATTGAGACAAAGTGGGAATCTTCTAAATTTTTCCATAAATGAACCAATCAGGGATGATTAGTCCATGAATAGGGTATTCATCACTGAATAAGCTGATTTCACTTGTAGGATGAGTGAAAGTCAACTTTGGCCTCTTTAATCTGACTAGGACCCAGGCTAATTCTTTCTTTCTTTTCTATGAGGGTGATACTAAAACTAAATCCAAATCAACCTCTTTTCCTTTATCTTTCTCAGGTTCTTCTACTTGCTCCTAGGGTTCTTGAGCTTTGTCCTCTTCTTTTTTAGAGCCATATGCTTTAACTAGCACTCTAAGTGCATCCTATATTATTTCATTGGGCTCCAAGGCTATCATATCCAAGAACTCTATGGGGGACACTAGTCTCTAAGGTAGTGTTGATGATGAAGGTCCCTCACTAGGCCTCTCTTCTAACTTCTCCTTATCAGGACCTTGTGTAGTTTGTGCTTGAGGCTGCATTTCTATCTATGGTTGCTCCTGAGGTGGCTTAAAAGATCCAATTAACAAATGATATTGAAGAGGTTCCATTTTCCATATATCCCTTGGTGACTTTTCATTAATAGTTAATCTATGCTCAAGTCTAACATTTTGCTTCTTGAGATTAGCACTTCTTTAAAATTATTGGCCCTGATGTGTAGAGGATCATACGGACTAGGTTGATGCACATAAACTAGCTTGGGTAGATATTTTCTCTTCAAATGCTTACCTACCCTATCATAAGGATCCAAGTGCCTTAGATCATCTAATTGAAATTCAAAAGAATATCTATTATTGACAATGGTGTCCACATGTTTCCAATCTTACAGAACCATTCTGTGAATTATTAGAGGGAAGGGATGGATAAGGCCTTTCCTTTTATCCTTGCACACTCCATCAATACCATGAAGGAGTTGTCATGTAATTTCCTCTTCTGCTAGCTTGTTGGGAACATAAACACACAACTCGTAAGGTTGAGTCAAAATCCCTTTAATTTTGATCATAGTACAATCTAGATATAATTAAATGTCTCCCATTAGTTCCACATACTTATTGATTATAGGACTTACCTTAGGCATTGGGATATCTATGATGAATTAAACCAAAATAGGATAGACACAATCATAAATGAACTACATGTGGTGTCTATATTTGAAGATATGTTAGTTCGAATAATGGTGGGAGATTGTCAATCTACCCTCAGGTGACTAGTTTTTGATGTGACAGATGTAAGTGGAGGATAACAAAGCATCTAATAGGTAGGACATCATAAAGAATTGGTTATTATTATTCTTCTTGATGGTTGTAAATTTTCTCCTTAGGTAGATTCTGATCATATCCCCAATTGGGGGAGTAAGCCCTTTTTCTACCATGAAGTAGATGTAGGATACCCAACTCTTACTAACAAATGTGGTTAAAGGGGCTCCAAATATTCTATTTAATAGGGTCATAATTACCCTAATTACCTCTCTAAATTATGAAAATATAATGTTGCCATCAGGGTCTCAGATCATAATGTTTCCATAGAGCAACCATGGCCTAAGGATGGTGTCAAGATCATTCTTGCCAATCCATTCCTTTATGGTGGGTAGGTCCACATGGGGTTTTGGAAGTTTGTAATATATCTCAAAGGTTAAGGTGAAAATATATGCAACTCTTCTAGAGCTACCCTCATGTATGATCCAACTATTTTTAATTCTATAATCTACAAAAATGAGATCAAGGATATCAATGCAATGTAGTACCTTTGGTTTGGTAGCAACATGATAGAGACCAATCATTTGAATTGCAACTAGGTTGTAGTACCTCCTACAGACTATGGTAATATTTTTTTATTCTTTGGTGATGGCTTACATCTCCTCAATGGTCCAGAAGAGCTCAAACCAATTCTTATTGCTAGTGTTCAAGGCTGTAGTATCCAAATTAGTATTCTTGAAAACCTTTCCCTCACTATCTATAGATAGATATAATTCCATCTCATCCCTCAATTATTTCCTCCAAAATACCATGGATTCCACGCTTGTAAATTATTCTCAATCAAATTGCAAATGGTCTCTGGTTTAGTTCTTTTGTGCTTAAATCACAATTGAGTTTCTTCTAGATTTGTTGTAATCATTCTAAGTTCACTTAGGGATTTTTATGCAAGTCTTAGGTCTTTGGATCTTTAATGGTGGTAGCTTATTCAGACCTAGGCTGATTCATGTCTTAGATTTTATTTTTACCTTCACCTTCATACCTTTGCATTTTGAGGACATAAGATCTCTTATTTTGTTGCTTTGTGTTTATGTGGTACTTATTTGGCATCTATCTAGCACTTTTCATGGTATTTTTCATAAATGCCTCTAAGCACTAGCCATTGGCATTTAAAAATGCCTTTTTATTCACACCACTGGATCAAGATCCTCAGATCAAAATGGGCCATTGATTATGATCTGAGGCCTTGCTTGTCATTGGTTCCATTTAATACCAAGCCCCATAGTTGTGTCACGTGGCTTCATGAGCTTTCTGAGCTCTAGGCAATTCTTGTCAGTTGCATATTGAATTCACGTCCTCCACGTGTCAAACCTGTGGGCTCTTGGAGCTTCATTAAAAAATCATTGGTGATTTTTCTCTATTAGATCATTCTTCATGATGAAGCATGAGCCGTCAAATCCTACAAGATGTACGAGCTTTAATCAACATCATTATTTAGGTGGGGACTTAGGTTTAAATACCTTAGGCTAAGGTTCATTTCATGTTTATTAAACATGAAATAAACTTTAGGCTAAAGTTTTTATGCCTAAGTTTTTTAGGATTTATACAAAAGGGGACCAAGCTAAATATTTTAAGCCAAGTTTACATTGTATCTAATAAACACAATGTATACTTTGGGATAAAATACTTATGTTAAGATCTTAGAACATGCCCAAAGGGGTCAAAGTGATATAAAGACCAAAATGCTATATTTTAACATAAGGATTTATTGTATAAATAAACATGATAACATCTTTAGTTAAAAGTATCTGGGCTAAGTTTTATGTCATAAAGACTCTTTTAAAATTAGACTTGGTATAAGTCTCTAGCTTAAGGTTCATGGCATTCAAAAAAATGCAATGGGGACCTTAGGATATAGGATTAAACTATATCCATTTCTACATATATTTAGACTATGAGATCATTTCAATATTTGTAGTTCAAAGATCTCAAGTGTTTGAACATCCTTTGAGGGGTCCCATTAGTCTACAATGCCATTCATGAGTTTTTTAATCACATTTTGGAGTATATCTTGGTCTTGAGCAAAATAATCCATTATCTTAAATTTGATGGCCTCATGAACATAAGATACATCCTCATGGATGTCAAATGATGGTAGTGCCAACATAAAATTTAAGCTCATGAAGTTCTTAGTTTTTATGGGCTTAAATTTGATGATCACATGGACATCAAATATGTCCTCACAAATGTTAAATGATGGTCATGCGAATGTCAAATTTAAGCTTGTCAAATTCCTATATTCCAATGTGAGAGTGCCATGTGGTGATTCTATAAGGCTTCCTAGGATATCAGACTCAATTCACTCTATTAGATTAAAAACCATGATGAAGCGAGAGTGATCTGATCACAATCCAAGTAGTCACACACCATTGGTTCTATTTAATAAGCATGACCCTTTAATTTTAAGTCTTTAAATATGGGAGTGCCATGTGGTGACTCCATGGGGTTTTTGAGGCTTTGAATTTTTAATGATGTTTTCATTTCATTTGATCTTTATTTTATGATGAAGCATGTGACTTTGACCATGATCTGAGTGTTTAAACATGATTAGTCTGAAAGACTAATTTCTTAATTTGTCAAGCTTTTCCTTGCTTCATTGGATCAAAAGGTGTTAGGAAGCATGAATCATTGGATCTTGTAAGATGCATGATATTTAAGTTAGGACCTAGGATGAAAGAAACTTAGGATAAGGCATTTAGACTAAAGTCTCATTCATTTTAAAAAAAATGAATGGGGCCTTAGCATTAAAGCTTTAAGCTAAGTAGGTAACAAAGGGACCACCTTAGAAAATTAAAAGGACCTTGCTATCATAAAATTAGACCATGTTAAAAAATTAAAAAAGAACTAAATTGGGGGAAATAAAAAGGGACCAAGGCATAATTTTTAGGCTAAGGTTTGGTTATGTTAAAAAACACGACCAAGCCTTAACATAAAAATTGGGCTTAATTCCAAAATAAAAATGTTCTCGCTAATTTGTTGCTACCAAATTCAAATTTGAACTAAGGGTTTATGCCAGGGTTTTAGGACACGAATCTACCAATAAGGACTCCATGAAACCTTTAACTATAAGACATGAAGATCAATTATTAGCAACATTAGGAAAACTCAAAGCAAACCATAATTTAGTAAGCCAATCTTATCAAAGTGGATGATCTTCAAATTCTAATAATATTCAAAATAGGCCATGCTTTTAGGGTTAATCTTCAAAATATCTCAAGGGTCTCAATTTTCAAAAAAGGGGGTATGTTTCCTCAATAAATGGTGACTTTTGGGGGAAACATAATAATATTTTTAGAACTTAGAGACTCTGGTTCAGACCAACAACCAAGTCATCCACTACACTTTGATCAATACCATTATCTAGATCATTTTATGGTTGAAACAAACCTTACACTTGTAGAATTGGGATAAAACATTAAGAATAGCCATGCTATGTTTGTGCTTTGATTCCAATTAATAACTGCCATGGGGTTTAGGGGACAACTTCCAGGTTTCATGTCTTTAATCACTAACACTGAATTGGAGCATGTTCAGATATTCATTAAAAACCATGCTTCTAGTTTAGGGAAGGATTTGGGAATTGGTCTACTACTAGCTAGGTCTCTATAGCCATGATAGAGATACCTTTGGCTGCACTCATGGCCTTAATCCACTGCTAGCTAAACATCCATAGCCCTGGTAGAAATTACAAAAATCACCTACGCTTGAAAAGCTTTTGATTTTGCACTGCATTCTTATTTATTTATATTTTTTAAATATTTTATGATTTCAACAAGGTTAGGATCAGGGTATCTAGGTTTAAGGATTTGGTCAAGTGTTTAATCCTTAGAGAATCACCTATGGTTACAACCATTGTCTCAAGAAAGGATGTTTATTAAGTACAAGCATGACTATGCTTCAATAGATTAAGCTTTCATCTTATAAGTGCAAATATTCTTAAAACAAAATTTAGGTCAAGACAATGTTCAAGTTCTCATGGAACAATTGGCCTCTTCAATTAATCTTTTACCAATTTATTCAAATAATAATATTAGGCTCATATTTCAAAACCATGGCCAACACATGTATTAGGTTCATACCCACATTCTTGAACTTTGGAATATTAAGCAAGATAAATAAAATTAAAGCTTAGGGTTGTCCAAAAGGACTTATTAGAAATAAGGAACAAGGAGACAAAATCAAACACATAACAAAAACAACAAATCAAGAAATAAAAGGAACTAAACAAATATATGCATGCTTATATACAAACAAGGGACATGAAAGAAAGAGATGAAAGAAACTAACTAGCCTACCTACACTAAGTCTAACCATCTTATAGTTTACTCCTTAAAGAGCACAAGAGGAGAAACAAAGAAATAATGCTTGAGGTACTTACCATTGGTGGGTAGTGTGAAATTTGCTCCTTGTAGATCTTTGAGCCTAAAGGTATTGTCTCCCATTGTGTCTACAATCTGATATGGGCCAATCCATAAAGGTGTGAACTTGTCATGTTTGCCCTTAGGCTCAAATGCTTTGTCCCAAAGGAGAAATAAGTTCCCTTGTCTAAACACCTTGATCTTTGATCTTTTATCAAACCACCTTTTCACTATGGTCTGATGCCTACTAAAATTAGCAAAATATTTCTCCCTCGCATCCTCCATCTGAATGATGTCTAGAAATATTGAATTTTTAATCTCTCGACCTTATTCCATATATTATTTTATGAATTTATATGTAGGAAACTTGAGAGTGATAGGGAAGACAGGTTCTTTGCCATACATGAACAAAAATGGTAATGCCTTTAGGGCTTGCTTAATTCTTATCCTATCTACCCATAGTGCATACTTGAGGAGTTTGTGCCAAGTTTGGGGTTTGTATATAGTAGACTTATTGATTTCCTTTATCAAGTTATTATTAGTAGATTAAAAGACTCCATTTCATTAGGGATAATCATTGGATGAAATTTTGAGATAAATGCCATTATCATATGCCCTTTCAATCATCTCTATGGATGTAAATGTATATCCATTATCACACATTAAAGAGATCGATGTTCTAAATCTAGTACAAATGTTCTCCTCTAAGAAACTATTCACTTCTTCTATCCTACATTATTTAATGGCTACAGCTTCAACCCACCTTATGAAATAATCTGTGGTAGTCAGGATGAATTTGTGACCTTCAGATGAATTAGAGTTGATTACCCCTACAAAGTTCAACCCCCATTATGCAAATGGTTTATCAACCATGACTAGTTGTAAAGGAATTATGGCCTTAGGCTCTTTGGTGAAAAATATTTGGTAGGAGTGACATTCCCTCACATGTTTATGGGCATCCTTAAAAATAGCTGGCCAATAGTAGCTAGCTCTGAGGATCTTTGGGCTATAGTCTTCCCAGATGGGTATCCATTACCAAACTTGTCATGGAAGGTGCTCATGATTTGGGTAGCTTCCTCTTTTGAGAAACATCTCATCTAGACCCCCTCAAATTTATTTCTATATAAGACCCCATCTTTGATCAGATAATGGGCTGCCTTGAGCCTTAGAGCCCTCTTTTACTCTCTAGTCAGTCCTGTAGGATAGGTACCATTATTTAGTAAATGAATGATGGAATCATATAACTCACTATATTTAAAGTTATACTAATCCACTTACATAATAATTAACCTAGGGATGGTATTAGCAATCATTTGGATCAAGCCTTGGTACCTTACCAATTTTGCCATTTTCATTTCTATGTCATATTCCTACAAAATTGACTCTATTTACCTCTACATTCCCCAAGTTCATTCTCACTCAACATAAGCCTTATGGTAGGTTAAGATAGAATAACATGCACCCTATTTATAAGGATATAATGCCTAAATTTCTTCACTACCTTAACTAATGCATATGCTTGTTTATTAATCAATGAATAGTTTAATTTAACATTCTTAAAGTTAGTACTCATGAAAGCTATTGAGTGATCGCATCCATCAAATTTTTGAGTTAAAACTATAGCCATAACATGGTTAGATGAAAAAGAATATAGATAAAAGTCCTTTAAAAATTTATGACTTATCAACACTAGATCTTGGGTAATTGCTTCTTTGATGTCATTTAATTCTTTCCTAAAATATTCATTCCATGAGACCTTGGCATCCTTCTTTAGCATGTCATTCAATGGCTTGACAATCTTTGTAAAGCCAGAAATGAAATTCCTTACAAAGTTTATCTTATCAAAAAATGATTTTAGCTCTTTCCTACTATTTAGAGGCTCTATCCTAGATATAGCTTCCACCCTTTCAAGATCTATAGAGATCCCATCTTTAGTTATGACATGACTAAAAAATTTGCCTTTAATAACATAATATTATTTTCTTGGGGTTTAAGGAGATTCCATACCTTATGCATCTCTAAAAAACTTACTGTAAATGGATAAAGTCATATTCCCTATTTTTAGAAAAAATGGTTAGATCATCCATATATATAATGATGCACTTACCAATCAGACCTTGGAAGGCATGGTCTATGGCCCTTTGAAACATAGATCCTACATTTATTAATCCAAAAGGAATTCTCTCATAGGTGAAGGTCCACCATTTTTTTTTATCAAATTTATCTTCATCCTATCTTCTTTGTCAACCAACACCTAGTTATAGCCTAAAAAGACATCAAGAAAGATATCATCACTGATCTTGAAATAATTTGTATCACCTGGTCAAGAGAGGGAAGAGGATAGTTATCCTTTTATGATGATTTATTCAAATTCATAAAGTCAATTCATAGCCTAATCTCACCATTCTTCTTTCTGACTGGTACCAAATTATCCACCTAGGTAGAATGCTTGATGGGAAACACAATTCTAGCATCTAGTAATTTTTTGACCTCTTTGAAGATCATTGGTTCTAAGATAGAGTTCACAGGCCTTTGCTTTTGCCTAAAGGGTTTACAAATTTCTTTAAGGGGTATAGTATGGGTGATGACTCTTGGATCAAACATCTTTAAGTCATCATAAGACCATGTTATGACATCCTTATATCTAGTTAGTAGCTCTTTGGCCTTCTTGTTATCAATGTTTATGTAGGCCTTTCTAATATTTACTAGTTGGGGTTGATCTTAGGGGCCAAGATAAACAACATTTTATTCCTTCCCACTTACCTTGGGAGTTTTAAAAACCTATGCCAACTTGTTTTTATCAAATAGCCTCTCTAAGGCAATCATTCCTTTGTAAATTTTATCGTCATTCAATTGAATGACTTTACCATCAAATTTTTCCTCCCTAAGTGCATTTTCATCAATATCATAAAAAATATTAGCCTCAAATGCTCCAAAATTAGTCATGAAATCTAAGATATATTGTTCATCACTAAATACTTTAAAATGATTTACATTATCAAGGACTGAAAGACAAGGCATCAACTCAATGCTAAAATTGGGGGAGTCTTGGTTGGGCCTGAGGTTGGCTGTAACAGATGTCAACTCATTATAAACTTAGTTCTCCTCTCTAGGAATGGAAACAATACCAAAAGCATCAAAATACTTAATTAAATCCCAAACCCTAAACTTATACCTCTTAATGTATGAGAGTTTGCATTGATATTTTCTTTTCACTTGGTTGACTACTAGTTCTGAATCCCCATAGACTAGTAGTTATTTGACCTTATTTTTTATAGCAATTTACAAATCTAGGATAAGGGCCTTATATTCAACAAGATTTTTAGTTCAATGGAATTGGAGCCTATAAGATGCATGATGTTTCTTATTAGTAGGGTTAGTTAGGATAACACCTATCCTAGATCCAGCCTTGCACCTAACACCATTACAATGTAGCTTCCACAACCTAGGCATAACATGAATACTCTTAAGATCACATAACTTTGTAGTATCTTGGGTGAAAACCCCTAAGTATGAGTCAATTATGTTAACCCTCTCATTGATATAATTATACTTATTGATCATGTGCTTCATCCTCAACTCCCTCTCAACCCTGATCTGGTTTGGAATTCCTTTCCAAGATAGCCATAAATGTGAACAATCCATGAACATGTATCCATTCAAAGCTTTGGTCCACTCTTTGCTTAACAAGATCCCATAAACATCAATAATGTCAAAAAATTGGATATCAATAAATTGCTACACCCTAGGCTTAGAGGCCAATTGCATATGAACATTTAAAATTTCTCCAATCACCTTGACTCTAGATTTGTCTAATTGAGTAACAACCCTATTAAACTTAATAAGAGTCAAACCAATTTGTTTAAAAATACTTTTAGGAATGATATTGGTGGATACACCAAAATCCATTAAATAATTGTGTAGATTCTTACCAAACATCCTGACTGTGAGCAAGAAAGGAGGAGATTCTGCCTTAACTTTGTGTATAGTCACATTAGCATTGTCAGACCTAGGTGGTTTGTTAGATTTATTTGACAATGATTCTAGCAAGAGGTCCCTTTATTATATATTCTATGTCAATTCATGCAATGCGATTTTAGCTTTTATATTTTTCATGTATTCAACAATATTATATCCAGTTTTATTTGAATAACTAGGAACATCAACATTATGCTTAGAAGTACTCCCTTTGGGTGGTTCTAGATCATTGCTTGAAGAATTGTCTAGAGGAGTTCCAAATTTATTTGGAGGTATTGAGGTAGTCAAGGGATGCCTCTTCTATCTATTACTCAAGGGATAAGTATTCTTCAATAATTATTGAAAGGCTTGGATCTCCTTAGGGACATCATCAGGTTCATTATCTTCTTGCAAGGGGAAATCAAAGGTCTCCACCATGAAAGTTTGATCAATAAGTTTGGACCCTAAAGTACCTGCACCACCATCCTTGTTAGGGACCACTTAAAATGTGTCTAACTCTTCTTGGAAAGCTTTAAAAGCCTTAAAAAACTCAATATAATCAATCTCACCATGCTTAACTAAATAATGCACTCTAAAATAATCAAGCAAAATAATATTAGTACGATTAATGTCCAGAGTCCTCTTTTTAGAAAATGGTTCATTATTCTTATTATTATGGAAACTATCATTATAAAACCTATTTTTTTGCCTATTAAACCTTTGAAATGAGAAGTTCTTACCAGATCTCTCTCCAACATTTCCAACTTGTTTTTGCAATTGAAGGAAATTAGTGCTACACTTTTGGACCATTTTAAGTATAGAATCATTCTCATTCTTTAGAGTTTCAAAATTGTGCATGTGGTTATTGTTAGTACCAATATCTGGTACTAAATATCTTTGATCATTTACATTGAAACCATTATAAGGATGACTCAAGAATCCTAAGTCTGATTAGGAGAAACATGACTTAAGGGCAATTGATTTAAATTTGGGAGTTAGTTCAAGGCTAGAAAATTCTAGTTGTTGTTGGGGAATATGTTCATAATGGGCATATGTGGGTTGATATTTGGGATAGAATAGGCCATTTGTCCTTGGGACTGCATCTGATCATTGATGATCACTACCTTAGAATAAGCCATGGATAATGAAGTTATGGCTGGAAGAGATATTTTAAAAAATATAGAAGTCATAGAATCTACTGCATCCTTGTATATTTCTAGAGCTAAAAAATCATTAAGTTTATAAGGTTATATGGTTATGCTATACATTTTTTAGAATCTATCATTAAAGGACCTTATGGGATCACTCTCATCCCTCTTAATAGTGGTGAACTGGTGATATATGACACATGGACTAACAATTTTACCAAACTTATCTATGAAAACAATAGTGAAACTAGCCTAGCTAGTAATATAATTGCTAGGCAAATTGAGAAACCATTCTTAAGCAATATATTTAAATGTAAAGAGAAATAATCTACATGTTACATCTTTATGCACAACATTTACCAACCTTAAAATAGATTTGAAAGATTTAATATTCTCTTCAACAATCACAATACCAATTGGACTAAATGTTGGCAAGTATTTTTTAGGGTTATGTGGGAGATCATGTACCACACTTGGCACATTTATTAAAGAATCTCCCAACCAAGCCATACCTATATGAAGGTTGAAGGCAAAGGTACATTGAAGAGGTGAGGTTGGAAAAAATTTATAATGTTTATGCTTACCTTTATCTCATATGGTTTTCCTATGGACTTTAAACTCAAGCAAAGGCTCTCTTATCTTTGATTGTGATCTTGTTCATATCCTTGGAAATTCTATCTTGAATATTGAAGACCCTATTTGAAATACAATGTATCAAGTAATATTTATAAATAACAAGGATTAAACATACACATTAAGCTCATTTTGCAAAGATTGTATAAAGAATAGTAAATGACATAAATATTTGACTAAACTACCTCAAAGATGTGTCCAATTATGCAAATATCGTCTATCTTTATCAGTCTAATCTAAAAAAAACTTAGATCTATGAAATATATTCTAACCTTTGTTAAAAATAAGCTATTATAACCTCAACTATTATGGGTATTCAAATCTTAAGCTATCTCTACCAAAACTAAGCATTAACCCCAAAAAACTTTGATCTTTATCTAAAGTAAGCACAAAGATAGGTCAAAGACCACAAAGATCAATGATATTTACACTTTTAAGAAAATAGTTACTTAAAAATGCAAAGATAACATCAATCTTAGATCAAAACACACTAAGATAAGCAAAGATTCAACTAATTCATAAATAAAGGCCCTCCTTCTAGCGCTAGTGGGGACTTGTTGATGCCTTTGTGTACCATAAATATCCTTAGTGTTCAAGAACACTTCTCATTTTAGAATTTTAGGAATTCAGAGCATGAGTAATAAGTTTTGGCAACTTATGTTACCTATGGTGAAATAGTGGCAAAGCAATGTATATCTGTTCCAAAAAAAAATATTAATTGATGGTTGGGAGCCATCATAGTCCAATTCTTTGTAAATTGTATCTCTGCTAATTATAGTGAATTATGATCAAATTTAAAACTATATATTAATTTAAATGGATATTTATAATGAAGTCTAAACTAAAGTGATCTAGTTTAATAAGAAGCAAAAGAGAAGGGTAAGGCAAAAATAAAATAAGTGATTTCTGATCTTTAACTCAAATATCATGACAAAGTTTCAATTATAACTAAGCCTGCATTTAACTGGTATATGATGCAAAATAGCATAAGCTTATATCTCACCATACAATAGGAAAAATTCTAAGGATAGTATGGAATTATACAAGTAAGAATTGAATTTTACTTTAAATATTTGTTACTAAACTCAAATAGCATTATCACATCTGAATATAGAAAAAATGAAATGAAGCAAAATTAATACCCTTTAACTAATCTAGCATAAGCAAAAATTAGCAACCTTGTATCAAAAATGCAAATTTAGAATTCATGAAACTATTCAAATTCAAGCTTTATAACCAACAATTAAGAGAAAGCCACATTAATAATTGACACATCAAATTTGGACAATCTTCATAGAATTCCTTGATAGTATTAATTACTTAAAGTATACAAATTTTTCTCAAAATTCTCTCCCTTTACAAGATGGTAATAATACCTTTTATATAAATACATGGCAATATACTAGTCATTTACAAGATACAAATGTACAAAAGATAAGGACAACTATCCTTTTTTAGAAAGTTCTATAATACACTTGCTTTTCCAAACTAGATTGACCTAGAGGCAAATATGCTAACATAATAACATATGACTTTACAAAAGAATATTCCTATTTAAAATATTACAATGTTTTCACAAAAAATAATATTAGTTAATTAGTGGGACCATTGTCTAAGGGTCCCCCTATTGCTCTTACAGAAGCTCTATAAATCTTTGATGTTATTCTTTAACACAATCTAAATACACAACTGGATTTAGGAGATAGACATCTTCTTGATCAACTAAGTCATCAAAGTCACTATCATCCTTTGCTATATCTTCTTTGATGCTTCTATCTTCTGCAATCTTTTCTTTAGTAATGAAGATCATGCCCAAAATTTTGCTATTGACACTGCCTAATTGACCTTGGCTTTTTCCCTTTACTTCCTACATCACCAGAGTGACTCTATGGTTATATTATTCATCATAAATAATTCCCAGGGATGTAGACTTTGTAATATTATCCAACATGGTGCCAATTAGTTTCTTATTTTGGGAAATCATCTCTTCATCATCCCTTAGGAGTTTGTCCAAGCCAGCTAACCAAGCACTTAAACTTTGGATCTTATCCACCACTATCCTTAATATAGCTTTTAGGTGGGCTAGGATAATGGTTTTAAAATTAGGAATTATATTATTGATCAATATAATAATGAGATCCATTAGTTTAGCCTCTACATATTACTATTTTGCCATCAATATTTTGGTCACCTCACTCTACTAGCTCAATTCATCCTGTCTTAGCTTAATTGATTTTAAAGAGTCAAACATATCAAAAAAGGATGATTCAAACATATTTATTATAACATCAAGTACTGATAAGATATCTTGGGTCTCTAAGGTTTCCTTTTCCTTCTCCAAATTGTGTATCCTTTGTTTCATTCCCCTGATGCATGCTCTGACCTAAGCTGAATGAGCCTCAGTCAGGGTTTCAATATCCTCTTCATAGATGGGTAGTTCACTAGGTTGCTACACCCTCTAACTGGACTTAAAACTATAAAAGCTTCAACCTTTTGGAATGTAAACTCTTCAATCCCCAAAATGTATTTTCTTTTTATCACTCTCTCTAATCTAACCTATCTCTAGATTGAATTGTATAGTTGTAGCTGATTCAGTAAACTTTAGAGGTTTAGGAGCCTTTATTTAGGTACTGCTTGATGCTCTTAGAGCATCCATCTATTTTCCACTTGGGCCTACAATGGTCACTATCCTTCTTTATTCTTCCTCTTTCATAAAATACCTTATCCATGGCTTTATATTCTCATGCACATCAATGTTAATAGTTTGGGTCAAGGCCTAAGAGTGAGACAAAGTGGGAATCTTTTGAATTTTTCCATAAATGAACCAATCAGGGATGACTGTAGGGTATTCCTCATTGAATAAGTTGATTTCATATGTAGGATGAGTGAAAGTAAACTTTGGCCTCTTTGATCCAACTGGGACCAAGGCTAATTTTTCCTTTCTTTTCTTTTGGGGTGCTACTAGAACTAAATCCAAAGAAACCTCTTTTCCTCTATCTTTCTCAAGTTCTTCTACTTGCTCTTGGGGTTATTCAGCTTGGTCCTCCTCTTCTTCAGATCCATATGCTTCAGCTAACACTCTAAGTGCATCCTCTACTATTTAATTAGGCTCTAAGGCTATCATATCCAATAACTCTATGGGGGACCTTGATCTTTAAGGTAGGGCTGAGGATGAAGGTCCCTAATCAGGCCTCTCTTCCAACTTCTCCTTGCCAAGACCTTGTGTAGTTTGTGTTTAAGCATACATTTCTATTTGTGGTTGCTCCTGAGGTGGCTTGAAAGTTTCAAGAAATAAATGATATTGAAGGGGTGCCATTTTCCATATATCCCTTGGAGGATTTTCATTAATAGTCAATCTATTCTCAAGTCTAACATTGTGCTTCTTGAGCCTAGCTAGTACTTCTTCAAAATTGCTAGCCCTAATTTGTAGAGGATCATATAGACCAAGTTGATGCAAAAAAATGGCTTGGGTAGTTATTTTATCTTCAAATGCTTTCCTACCCTATCATAAGGATCCTAGTGCCTCAGATCATCTAGCTGAAAGCTAAAAGAGTCTCTATGCCTAACAATGGTGTCCACATGTTTCCAATCTTGCAAAATTATTCTACCAATTATTAGATGGAAAGGATGGATAAGGCCTTTCCTTTTATACTTGCACACTCCATTAACACAATGAAGGAGTTGGCATGTGATTTCCTATTCTACTAGCTTGTTGGGAACATAAATAGGCAACTTGTAAGGTTGAGTTAGAATCCCTTCAATTCTGTTCACATTATAATCTAGATATAACCAAATATCTCCCATTAGTTCTACATACTTCTTGATTATAGGGCTTAACCTAGGTATTGGGATCCTTATGATGGATTTTAACAAAGTAAGATAGACACAATCATAAATGAACTATATATGGTGTTTATATTTGAAGATATGTAGCTTTGAATAATGGTGGGAGATTGTGAATCTACCCTTAGCTGACCAATTTTTGATGTGAGGGATCTAGGTGGAGGCTAGAAAAGCATCCAATAGGTAAGAAATCATAAAGAATTGGTTGCTAGTATTCTTCTTGATGGCTTTAAATTATCTCCCTAGGTAGATGCTGATCATATCCCGAATTGGGGGAGTGATCCCTTTTTCTACCATGAAGTAGATGTAGGATACCCAACTCTTACTAACAAATGTGGTTAAATGGGTTCCATATATTTTATTCAATAGGGTCATAATTACCCTAATTCGCTCTCTAAATTATGCAACTAGGATGTTGCCAGCAAGGTCTCAGATCATAATGTTCCCATGGAGAAATCATGCCCTAAGGATGGTGTCAAGATCATTCTTGCCAATCCATTCATTTATGGTGGGTAGGTCCACACAAGGTTTTGGAAGTTTGTAATATCTCTCAAAGGTTAAGGGGGAAATATATGCAACTCTTATGGAGCTACCCTCATGTATGATCCAGTCATTTTCAATTCTATAATCTATAAAAATAGGATCAAGGATATCAATGTAGTGTAGTAACTTTGGTTTGGTTAGACCATGATGGAGACTAGCCATTTGAATTGCAACTAGGTTGTCATACCTCTTGTAGAATATGGTAATCTTTTATTCTTCTTCGGTGATGGATTTCATCTCTTTAATGGTTTAGAAGAGCTTAGACCAATTCTTGTTGCTAGTGTTTAAGGCTATAGTGTCCAGGTCAGTATCCTTGAAAACCTTTCCCTCACTATCTGTAGATAGATATCATTTCATCTCATCCCTTAATTGTTACCTCTAAGCTACCATGGCTTCCATGCTTATAAATTGCTCTCAATTAGATTGCAAATGGTCTTTGGGTTAGTTCTTTTATGCTCAAATCACAATTGAATTTCTTTTAGATTTTTTGTAATCAATTCGAGTTCACTTAGGGATTTTTATACAAGTATTAGGCCTCTAGAGCTTTAATGGTGGTAGCTTATTCAGACCTAGGCTTATACATGCCTCAGATTTGATTTATACCTTCACCTTTATACCTTTACATTTTGAGCACATAAGATCTCTTATTTTGTTAATTTGTACTTGCATGGCACTTATTTGGCATCTATCTAGCACTTTTCATGGTATTTTTCATAAATGCCTCTAGGCACTAGCCATTTTCATTTAAAAATGCCTTTTGATTCATGCCATTGGTTTAATATCTTTAGATCATCATGGGCCATTGATTATGATCTAGGCCCTCACTTTTCATTGGTTTTATTTAATACCAAACCCTGTGTTTTTTCCCATTGGTACCTCTATAGACTTTCTGAGCTTTGGCCAATTCTTGTTAGTCACATATTGAATGTGTGTCCTCCATGTGTCAAACCCATAGGCTCTTAGATCTTCATTTAAAAGTTGTCAATGATTTTGATCCATTAGATCATCCTTTGCGATGAAGCACGAATCATTGGATCTACAAGATGCATAATATTTAATCAAAATCATTATTTAGGTGTGGAATTAGGTTTAAATTCCTTAGCTAAGGTTCATTTCATGTTTATTAAACACAAAATAAACTTTAGGCTAAAGTGTTTATGCTTAAGTTTTTCAAGATTTATACAAAAGGCGACCAAGTTAAATATTTGAAGCTGAGGTTTACATTATATCTAATAAACACAACATATACTGTGGGCTAAAATACTTATGTTAAGCTCTTTGAACATGCCCAAAGGGGTCAAATTGATAGAAGGACCAAAATGCTAGATTTTGACATAGGTTTTTATTGTATTAAAAAACATGATAGAATATTTGGTTAAAAGCATTTGGGATAAGTTTTATGTCATAAAGGCCCTTTTAAAATAAGACTTAGTATATGTCTCTAGCTTAAGTTCATGACATTCAAACAAATGCAATGGGGACCTTAGGATATAGGATTAGACTAAATTAATTTCTATTTATATTTATACTATGAGATCATTTCAATATTTTTAATTCAAAGATATCAAGTGTTTGAACATCATTTGAGGGGTCCCATTAGTCTAAAATGCCATTCATGATTTTTTTAACCACATTTTGGAGCATATCTTGGGCTTGAGAAAAATAATCCATTAACTTAAATTTTATGGCCTCACAGACGTCAGAGTCATCCTCACAAATATCAAATGATGGTCATACAAATGCCAAATTTAAGCTTGTAAAGTTCTTAGTTTTGATGGGCTTAAAGTTTATGGTCATGTAGACGTCAAATACGTCTTTGTAGATGTTAAATTATGGTCGCACATACATCAAATTTAAGCCCATAAAATTCATATGTTATAATGAGAGAGTTCTATGTGGAAACTCTATGGGGCTTCCTGGTATTTTGAACTCAATTCACTTTGTCTGATTAAAAACTATGATGAAGCGAGAGCCATCTAATCATGATCCAAGAAGTCACATACCATTGGTTCCATTTTATAAGTGGGACCCTTTGCTTTTAATTTTTCAAATTCAAGAGTGCCACATGGTGATTCCATAGGGCTTCTAAGGCTTTAAATTCTTAATGATGTTTTTTATTCGTCTGATCTTTGGCCCATGATGAAGTGGGGGTTGTTGATCATGATTTGATTACTTGAACATGATTGGTATGAAGGACTAAGTGCTCAATTTTTTAGGCTTTTCCTTTATCCATTCGATCAAAAGGTGTGAGGAAGCATGAATCATTGGATCCTACAAGATGCACAATATTTAAGTTAGGATCTGGGATGAAAGAAACTTAGGCTAAAGCATTTATACTAAGGTCTCATTTGTGTTAAAAAACATGAACATGGCCTTATCATTAAAGCTTTAGGCTAAGTAGGTAATAAAGAGACCACATTAGAAAATTAAAAAGACCTTGCTAGCATAAAATTAGACCATGTTAGAAAATTAAAAGGAATTAAAAGGGGGGAAATAAAAATGGACCAAGACATAATTTTTAGGCTAAGGTTTGTTTGTGTTAAAAAACATGACCAATCCTTAACATAAAAACTAGGCTTAAGTCTAAAATAAAAATGTTCTCACCAATTTTTTCCTATCAAATTTAAATTTGAACTAAGGGTTTATACTAGGGTTTTAAGACATGAATCTACTAGTAAGGAATCCATAAAACTTGTTACTATAAGACATGAAGACCAATTATTAGAAACATTAGGTAAACTCAAAACAAACCATAACTCAATAAGCTAATCTTATCAAAGTGGATGATCTTCAAATTATAATAATATTCACAATAGGCCATGCTTTCAGGGTTAAGCCTCAAATTATATCAAGGGCCCCAGTTTTCAAAAAAGGGGGTATGTTGACCTTAATATATGGTCATATCCTATTCTAGTTATTATTTTGTATTGGACACCTATGTCATAGATAGACAATAATGTTAATGATAGTGTCTAAATCTTATGGTAGTGTTTGCAACCATAAACGTACATTTTCTAGAATTTGACGACTGATCTAGAACATTGATCCTACATATTTTACACTTGATTCTAGTCTAAGTTTGTCTACACATAGAAAACTATTTAAGTACTATTGTTTCTTATTTATTAAAATATCTTTCAATAGTTATACTTTATTATTTTTAGCAATCTCAATTGTATAAATTTAAAATATTTTTTATTTGAGTTTTATATTAATTGGCATGTTATAGACTAGTTTATCACCCTTGTGTTAGAATTATTTATATATTTCTTAACCCTATACCCCACACATATAAATTTAGTGTTACACAATAGGTAAACATGATCATTTGGTATCAAGACCTTAGATTGATATAGGGTTTTCTATTTTCTGATTGTTGTTTCAAATTCTATTTTTTTCATTTATAAGCAATGAAAAATATTAGTCACCAAAATCATTTTGAAATGGAAGATAAGGAAGCATCAATCAATCATCTTGATAAAAAAAATACCTTAATGGATGCATTTTTGTATGTGACAAGAGATGAGATTAGTAAACATGCTAAGGTAAGGCATCCTCACGTAGTGTTGGTAAATCCTTAGAAAGTAATATGACTGATTCCAATCCAATAATCCTCCCCTTGAACACATCATCAATTCCTACATCTAATAAGAGCATGGGTTATGTATTTACACCATTGTTCCCCAAAAAATATCTAGCTATTATTACATCATCTATGGGAACCATTGGCACTTCAACCTTATTACCAATTTTGATTCCTATATCAACTCAAACCATGGGTACACCTCTTTTGGTGGTTTCTCAAAATTCCAATATTAGAAATAAAAATGTGCAATATCTTGTCTAAACTATAATCATTTTACAAGATAAGGTTACTAATATCAAGAAAATTTATATGAAGTCACATTCTGTTATTGATTCACAAGATGTGTTATTTAATCCTCTTTCACCTGAAATATATTTGCACCATTTTCCAACTAGTTTTGTTTCACCCAAGTTTGCTTTTTATGATGGAAAAAGTGATCCTAAACAACATCTGCAATATTTTTATGTGGCATGTCTTGATTATTCCTCCAATGATAAAATTTTGACCAAATTATTTCCAAGAAGCCTCAAGGACTATGGTTTATGATGGTTCTATGACTTACCACTCTAATCAATGAGAGCATTCAAACCTCTAACTGACAAATTCCTATCACATTTATCTATCAACATCACTAAAAAGATGTCATATGGTCAAATTATAAATATAAAACAAATCACTAAAGAACCTATCAATGAATATGTTTTGAGCTACAAAATAATGTTGGCCAAAATGACAAATCTAATGGTAGATAAATAAATTCAAGACATTTTACAACAAAGCTTTCTTTCCCTATTACATGAGTCCATTTTTAAAAAAAAATTCAAATATTTTGATGACTTATGCCATATTGTTTGAAATCATGAAATGAAACTTATTTCCTTCAACAAGATCAAGTATGTAGTAAACACACTGACTATATCTAATACCAAATTTAATATAAAACTGATCTATAAGGTGACACCTACATAACCTAAAAAGGAAACATCCAAAATGTTTAACGTAGTGTGATAACAACCTAATCAACTCATCTTATCTAATTCACCCAAGAGATAATTTACAAAATTATCTGAGTCTCCAACTTCTTTACTTTAAAAACTTGTAGAGTGTCATCTCATATCTTTCCCTCCTCCCATAGAGGTTGATATGAGTCAAAATCTACCCAAAGGATAAGATGTTAATGCATATTTTGACTATCAACAAGATCTTATCCATTTTAAGAACATATGTTATACATTGAATCATAAAATTCAAGACCTTATCAATGACCAAAATATTACCTTTATTGATCCTCAAAAGGATTAAGGTTCACAACCTAGTGATTACTACAATAAATTTTTTTTTAGAAATCCTTTGTAAGATAATTATAAGAAAGATATGAAAGTGAAAATGGCATACAATGGACATTTTCCTCCATCACATTATGGGAACCCATTAGATTGGATTATTATAATGCAAACACAAAATGTATATCATACGGTTGAGATACCTTCTATTACATTTGATGATAATGAAATCATGGATGATGACTTAGATATTAATTCAAGCATACCTAGAACATCAACATATAATCTATATTATGATGGATAATGGTGCTAGTGAGAATGTATATACCATGATTCTACTTACACATTTAGGATATACACATGATGATTTATATCCTTTGACCAAAATGATCAGAGTATTTGATGGAACATCATAACATGTTATTGGTGATATTGATTTACCTTTATAGGTTGGTCTAACATATTTGGTTACCACCTTATCAGTTATACCATTTACAATAGTCTTTGATATGTTATTAGGACTACCTTGGATACATAAAATCCATGTAGTACCTTCCATAGTGCATGGGTGTATTAAAAACATTCATATAAATAGGGTAGTCATAGTTCTCAAAATTCCATATTAAAATCCACTTAAACAAAAGAAGTTTATTCCAAGGTAGATAATTATCAAACCTAATAAGGTTAATACTCTATGAAATGGTAAACAAAAACTAATCCTCTTTCCTAGGTGGCCCATACTTGAGAGACCTTTTCACCAGAGACACAATGGATTCCATAGAATATTCTTCTAGTATTACAAAACATACTCAGTTACCTAGAGCAACTAAATATGTTTCAATTTTAACTACTCCAAATAAAAAATAGAGCACTCAATGATGGGTTCTGTAGAGTTAAAAAATACTCTACATTTAATTATAATTTTTAGTAGCACATGATCTGGATCATTGTCCCCACATAATTTTGTTCGAGACGGTGAAGTTTTTAAACAGAGTGTCGGCTCTAGTTTCCTTTTGATTCAATTTTCTCAAAGTGTTGAAGTAAAACGAAATCTGCCAAGTGTCATCATCTGAATCACCTTTCATATTTTCTATGAGTTAGTCAGAATGTGCCACGTATCTCATAACAACTCAACGAAACGTGCCAAGTGTCAGCATCCACGGTTTCATATTTGTACCCATGTTTCATCTATTTTCAGTGAAAGGTTTTAACAAGCTAAGTATCAGGATCAAGTAGAAAGCACCAAGTGGTAGTCACAGAAGGTCTCAAGTTTGCTTTTCTAAAAGCGATAGAAGATGCTATGTACCCCAACAAAAGAAAGCGGAAGCCACCACATGTCATGATCTAAATTATCTTCATTTTGCTTCACTAATATAGCAAAGACCGTGGTGGGTTTTAAGTGTGGTTTCTAAAGCAAGCGGAAGTCACCAGGTGTCACTGTCTACGTGAATATGAAATGAGACCTGATTATTTCTATGATATAAATAGAGTAAAGCGGAGACCACCACATAACCCCAAATGAGTAAAGTGGAGACCTTCACGTGTCTTTTGATGAAGCAGCAGAGTTTGCCACTTGTCCCTATGTCCCTTTTAAAGTTACTCAAGTAATAAATTCTATGGGTCTTATTTTCTTTTAAGCTATTGAAGTTTCAAAGAAGCGAATTATGACAAGGGTCAAAGTCAGAACACTCCTGAGTAAAGACACAAAAAAATATAAGTTACATAGAAAGTGTCACGTGTCTTCAATAGGTGCTACGAAACATGCCAAGTGTCATCATCTGGTGTCCCCTAAAGTAATAAGAAGGTTTTCAAGAAAATAGCTAAGTGTTACCTAAAAATTAAGGGAAGGGAGTGTCCTACAATCTATTTTATCCAATGAACTGCTAGAAGACAAAGCATTTCAAAATCTATAAAATATATTCTATTAGACACTTCCAGTTTGGTTAGATTTCAGTTGGGCTGTTAGATTGGGAATAAGCAGACAATCCAAAGGGAATCCAAGGCTATAAATAAGGGTGCAAATATCATCATAAAAGAAAGCAGATACCAGAGAGAATTTTTTGAGAGAATTATTGTCAATAGTTTAGACTTTCTAGAGCTATGACTAGGAATATCATTTGCTTTTGTTCTATCTTCTTAAGGTTAGAAGGTTTATGTAACTTTGCATGTTTCTGTACCTCTTATGTGACTGAAAAATTAATGAGAAGATTGAATCCTATGCCTTTGTTGATATTTGTTGTGTCATTGCAAAAGTAGTCTAGGCTGTGTTGTCAAGAGTTTAGACTTTCTAGAGCTGTGATTAATGTCATTTGCTTTTGTCTCATTTTCTTGAATTGGAAAGTTTATATAACTGTGCATGTTTTTATGCCTCTTATGTGATTGGAAAATTCAAATAAGAAGATTGAATCCTATGCCTTTGTTGACATTTTTTGTATCACTGCAAAAGTAGTCTATGTTGTGAAACTCTGTTTCTATTCTTTTCATCTTTTACATTGATCATGTACTTGTTTGCTCTTAAATGTAAATGAATCCTACATATAGTCTCACTATGCTTAGGATTAAGGTCAAATTACATTCAGGCACATCACCATAGTTATATTTTCTTTCTTGCATTTGTGTTTTTGTTAAAATTCTTGTCCCTTTTCCCAGTATACACTTAATATATAGAAGAACCAGCTTCTCAAAAATCTAGAGGTTGTTTCAAGTCACAAGTCCCACATCTTGAAACCTCCCATTGTTGATGTTAGAACAAGCACAATTTTAAATCATCAATAATTTTTGGCATGCCTGGTGGGATCAATCTTGAAGTTTATTTCAAGATCGTATGAACGAGAGAGCTACGAGGAGTCATAGCTGTGGACTAGTAACTAGATCACAATCTAATACAAATCTAGGTATTCTACTACCACCTTTGGTAACTAGTCCAAGAAGAAGAGTTAACCAGTTTATGCCAATACCAAGAGAAAATATGGAAGCCCCTATACCCCCAAGAAATTATGCGAGATAGAACACTGGTAGTCCCTTGATTATCCCAATACCATGAGCCACTTGGGACCCTATCCCAGTGAATGCCCTAAAAGATTTGCCCAAATTTAGTGGGAAAGACTTTAAAACACCTGAGGAACATCTTCAAGATATATCAGATGTCTATGCTATACATGTTGTCACATAGCAAAATGTGGCCATAAGATTATTAGTAGCTTCTTTTAAAGTGAAGGCTCTAGAATGGTATCGATGTTTGACCCCAAATACCATATCTACATGGGATCAGCTTGGAGATCTTTTCTTTAAAATATTTGAAGAGAAGGGTGATAAGTCTTCTTTGTTATAACAATTAATTACCATTTAAAGAGCACCACAAGAAGCCATGACTAACTTCAATTCCAGATTTCAAAAGAGTTGGGAAAGAATCCCTGCGACAGCTAGATCATTACTAGGTATGGTTATAATATTTTATCTTAAGGCTTTGAATTCAAATATATCTGTTATGATTCAGTCACTTGGAGGACACACTTTGCCTAAGGCTTATGACTATGCGGTCAGAGCTGAGAATAATTTGATAGATGCTGGAAAGTTACCCCCAAGGCCTCCCATGCCCATGTTCCTAGAAATTTCCTTACCATTACCCCAAGAAGCCCTAAATCTATAGCCCCACCTGTGTCTATGTATACCTATCCTCAACCACCTGCTAAAGAAATTGTCCCCACTCAGTCTTCTGAGCTGGATGATATCAAGAATATCCTAAGGACATTTTCTAATGAGCTGATCAATATAAAAAGATAGCAAAATACTTTTCCTAAGCCTCCATATCAAGGCTATCAAGGAAATAGATTTTCATCTCAGCCAAACTAATATCAGGGTCCTCCGAGGTAAAATAACCCTCAACCAACAAATCAATTAGTTGTAGTCCCTACACCCTCACAGACTATTCCTCCCAATTCAAATAGGGAGATGGTTCTAGGGCAAAATAACTATGTGGATAACACTAATACCTAGTGTTTCCTTTGCAATAATGCCCATACACCTAGAGAATGTCCTATGGGTAATCTATAATAAAAGGTGGCAGAGCAAAGAAGAATGGATGATCAATTTGCAAGTTCCAATCACAATCAAACCTACCAGTCTTCTGATATACATAATTCAGTCTTAATGGCTCAGATGCAAGGGATGTCTTTATAATAAGAGGAAGAAATAACACCAAAATATGCTTTGTTCTCATGGGTTGAAGATGAAGAATCAATATTTTTGAATGAAGTTTTTGTTTCCCAAAAACCGTGGTGCAATCAGATTATGTACTAGATCAAAGAGAAGAATGCTGGAATAGCTTGAAGTTATAAACAATGAAGTTATGAATAATCCTTCATTTCAATGTCATCAACACACAGCTGTTAGACAAGAAATGCTTCAGCTAGTGCAGAATCAAGAAGTTCTTGATCAAGTTCAAAGAAAGACAAGATATCCTAATCTTCCAAGAATTCAAACTTTTGGACCAATGAATGTGGTGGATCAATTGAAGATGACCCCAACACAAGTATCAATTTAGGACATATTAGCTATTCTTGAACAAAGGACATTGTTACAAGAAGCTCTTCAAAATCAAGCAATGCCCAAATATACTGAAGGACCTACTGATAAAAGAAAGCTCAAAGATACAGTTCATCTGTAGACAACAACCTTAGTGAACAATGCATCAGAGGTAAGCAAATCCAAACTAGATTCCTTCTATTTTACTAAGATAGGTGACTAGACTAAGCATAATTAGGAAAAAGAAAATAAATAGTTGTTAGCTATGATGCATAGTGACCCATATGAAAATTATAATTCTACTGGTTTGGGCACTTATGTTATTTTTGATGAGGACCATGAAATCTCAAATGTTTTAAGGGAAGAAACACCAACTACTCAAGGATCTGAAAAAGATTTAGAAATCTGGACTTTAAATATTGATGGGGTTAGAAGTAAAATGGTGCTAGAGCAGGAATTTGTCTTACTGTTCCAAATGGTGAGAAAATTTTAAGAGCTATCCATTTTCAATTTGATTGCACTAATAATGATGCTGAGTATGAATCTTTAGTACATGGGCTTCTATTAGCCAAGAAAAAGGGGATAAAGAATCTAATAGTAAAAGGAGATTCATAATTAGTAGTAAAGCAAATTAGAGAAAAGGCAATAGCAAAGAATGTTAGGATAAAATCCTATAAGCATATAATTTGGGACTTAATAGAAGATTTTGAAGCTTTTAATATTGAAGTAGTTCCTAAGGTTCAAAATTCTAAAGATGATAGGATGGCACAGATTGGTTCACAGTTTGATCCAAAAGATGTAAGCCTGGAGAAGAAAAGGTTCTAATCAAATAAAGTATGTTATTCTAAAATAGAGGTGAGTGAAGGAAAAAATTTAAAAGTTGGAAACTCTGCAACTCAAGAAGAAAAGGAGAGAATAATTGAATTATGCAAAAAATATGATAGAATCATAGCTTGGAGCTATGAAGACCTTCATGGATATAATAGAGACATCATTCAACACACAATAGAACTGACTGAAGGATCTAAGCTTGTCAGACAGAAACAAAGGCCAGTGAATCCAAGGATTGAGCCTTTAATAGTGGATGAGTTACAGAAACTTTTAGATTCTAAAATAAATTTTCCAATCAAACACTCAACTTGGGTATCAAATATGGTACCAGTTAAGAAAAATAATGGTGATATAAGACTTTGTGTAGATTTCAGAGATCTAAACAAAGCATCTTTGAAAGATCACTATCCCTTGCCCTCCATGGAACAAATTCTACAAACTGTGGCTAGATCAAAGAGATTTTCTTTGCTATATGTTTTTTCTGGATACAATTAGATTTGGTTGGCTAAATAAGACCAATACAAGACTGATTTTACTACCAAGTGGGGAACATTTGCATATGTTAATATGCCATTTGTCCTGTCAAATGTTGGAGCCACTTTTTAGAGAGCTATGGATGTTGCATTTGGGAAACTGATAAATAAAATCATCTTGATTTATCTTGATGACCTTACTATTTTTTCAAAGAATGCTGCTGATTATTTTGATCATTTAGAAGTTGTGTTTAAAAAATCTCAAGAATTTGGAATATCCTTAAATCCTAAGAAATGTATCTTTGCGGTCCCTCAAGGAAAATTATTGGGATATATAGTATCTAAAGAAGGAGTTTCCATAGACCTAGAAAGAGTGGCAGCTATAATGAACTTACCTCTTCCGTTCAATAAGGAAGCAATTCAATCTTTCTTGAGAAAGATTAATTTCGTCAGTCGGTTCATATCTGACTTTGCAGGGTTAGTAAGACTAGTGACACTTTTGCTGAAAAAAGACCTAATTTTCAAGTGGACTATGGAAGGAAGGCAAGCCTTTGAAGAGGTCAAGAAAGCTATCTCAATAGCTCCAGTACTTAGAAACCCAAATTTTTCTAAGCCTTTTGTAATGTATGTATATGGAGGAGAGCTCAATATTGTTGTTGTTCTAACACAAAAGGATGATAAGCAGGAGGGAGAACATCCAATAGCATTTTTCTTGAGGACTCTTAGAGAATATGAAACCAGATATAACTTTGTGGAAAAACAAGCATACGCTATGGTAAAATCTCTCAAAAAGTTTAGGCATATAGTATCAGAAAGTAAAATTCTGATACTTGTAGTACATCCAAGTGTCAGAGAATACATCATGGAGGGTGAAATTACTAAAAAAAGAGAAAACTAGATAACTAAGATCTTTGAATATGATGTAGAAGTCAAACCCACTAAATTAGACAGAGGTAGGGGTTTGTGCCAATAAATGACTCAGGAGCTTGAAAAGATGATACCTGAAGAGATAAATTTAGGAACAGAAGAAGAAATTGTATTAAGAATACAAGAAGTTGATCAGGAATCCTAGGTCACAAGCAAGATTCATTTTATGAAAAATGGGATTTACCCAAGAGAACTCCCTCCAAATAAGAGAAGATACTATAGGATACAAGGAATTCATTTTGTTTTAATTGAACAGGTTCTTTTCAGAAGAAATTCTGATGGCAAATTGTTAAGATGTGTAGAAAAGGATGAGGCTAAGAAAATACTACATGAAATGCATCATGGAGTATCAGGTGGACATTTTTCTACAAAGACCACAGCTATAAAGATAAGTGAAGTAGGTTATTTCTAGCCTACTTTATTTACAGATTGTTATCATCTGGTTAAAAAATGTCAATCTTGTCAATATTATGTGGGGATGAGAAGGAATGCAACAATGCCTCTTAGTCCTATAATTATGGATGAACCTTTTGCTCAAAGGGGTCTTGACTTCATTGGAATGATAAATCCAATATCTAGTATGGGTCACAAATGGATCTTAATAGCCAAATATTATTTCACCAGATGGACCGAGGTAGTGCCACTCAAGGAAGCAACAAAAAATATGATCCTAGATTTTCTAGGGAGTATCACTACTCATTTTGGGGGTCCTTGCACTATAATTTTAGATAATGATAAAGAATTTTTAGGGTCCAAAGTATCCAAATTTGCATTAAAGCATGGAATATATCTAAAAACTTCTTCTAATTATTACCCTCAGGGTAATGGCTTGGCAGAATCAACTAATAAGAACCTGATTAGACTCATCAGAAGAATAGGGGCTGATCATCACAAGGAGTGGCCTAAGGTACTTAATATAGCATTGTGGGTTGATATAATTACTCCTAAATAGGTGATCAAAATTTCCATATATGAATTAGTATATGGGAAACCTGCTGTAATTCCCCTAAGCTTGGAGATTCCTGCGCTTCAGCTGATCAAACAGATTGAAATTGAAGAAAATGGCCCCATGCAGGTCAGACTCATAGAACTTCTAGAAGTTTAAGAAAAGAGGGATGCAGCACATGATTCATTGATAAAGCATCATAAAATAGTTAAAGACTATTTTGATAAAAAGACTTCAAATCCCCATTTTGAAACAGGCTCAATTGTTTTGAAATGGGATGCAAGAGCTACCAAACTAGGTCAACACACTAAAGCTGAAGCATTATGGACTGGCCCTTATAAAATTTGGGCATGTAAACAACAAAATTAATTTGAGCTAGAAATGATGGAAGGTGAACCTAAAGAGATTCTTGTAAATGGAATCTATTTGAAACATTTTAGTTAAAACTATTTTTTTTAGCAATCATGTGGGAGTTGTGGTTTCTTTTTTAGCAGGCTCAAAAGTCCTTAGGGTCGCCAATAACTGTAGAGTTAAAAAATACTCTATGTTTAATTTTGATTTTTAGCAACACATGATCCAAATCATTGTCCCCGCATAATTTGGTTCAAGACGGTGAAGTTTTTAAATAGAGCACGGGCTCTAGTTTCCTTTTGATTCAATTTTCTCAAAGTGTTGAAGTAAAGTGGAAGCTGCCAAGTGTCATCATCTGAAGCACCTTTCATATTTTATATAAGTTGGTTAGAATGTGCCACGTATCTCATAGTGACTCAGTAGAATGTGCCAAGTGTCAGCATCCATGGTTTCATATCTACACCCACGTTTCATCTCTTTTCAGTGAAAGGTTTTAACAAGCTAAGTATTAGGATCAAGTGAAAAGCACCAAGTGGCAGTCACGAAAGGTCTCAAGTTTGCTTTTCTAAAAGTGATGGAAGATGCCATGTACCCCAACAAAAGAAAGTGAAAGCCACCATGTGTTGCGATCCGAATTATCTTCATTTTGCTTCACTAATATATCAAAGATTGTGGTGGGTTTGAAGTGTGGTTTCTGAAACAAGTGGAAGTCACCAGGTTTCACTGTTCACGTGAATATGAAATGAGACCTGATTGTTTCTATGATATAAATATAGTAAAGTAGAGACCACCACGTAACCCTAGATGAGTAAAGCAGAGATCATCACGTGTCTTTTGATGAAGCAACAGAGTTTGCCACCTATCCCTGTGTCCCTTTTAAAGTTACTCAGGTAAGAAATGTTGTGGGTCTTATTTTATTTTAAGATGTTTAAGTTTTGAGGAAGTGAATTGTGATAAGGGTCAAAGGCAGAACACTCCTGAGCAAAGACACAAAAGAATATAAGTTACATGCAAAGTGCCGCGTGTCTTTGATAGGTGCTGTGGAACATGCCAAGTGTCATCCTCTAGTGTCCCCTAAAGTAATAAGAAGGTTTTCAAGAAAATGGCTAAGTGTTACCTAGTGATTAAGGGAAGGGAGCGTCCTACAATCTGTTTCAGCCAATGGAATACCAAAAGACAGCATTTTAGAATCTATAAAATATCTTCTGTTAGACACTTCTAGTTCGATTAAATTTTAGTTGGGCTATTAGATTGGGAACAAGCAGACAATATAGAGGGAATCCAAGGCTATAAATAAGGGTGAAAAGATCATCATCAAAGAAAGCAGATACCAGAGAGAATTTTTTGAGAGAATTATTGTCAAGAGTTTAGACTTTCTAGAGCTGTGACTAGGAATATCATTTGATTTTGTTCTATCTTCTTAAGGTTGGAAGGTTTATGTAACTGTGCATGTTTTTGTGCCTCTTATGTGACTGGAAAATTAATGAGAAGATTAAATCCTATGCCTTTGTTGATATTTGCTGTGTCATTGCAAAAGTAGTCTAGGCTATGTTGTCAAGAGTTTAGACTTTCTAGAACTGTGATTAGGAATGTCATTTGTTTTTGTCTCATTTTCTTGAATTGAAAAGTTTATATAACTGTGCGTGTTTTTGTGCTTCTTATGTGATTGGAAAATTCAAATAAGAAGATTGAACCCTATGCCTTTGTTGACATTTTTTGTATCACTACAAAAGTAGTCTATGCTGTGAACCTCTGTTTCTATTGTTTCCATCTTTTACATTGATCATGCACTTGTTTGCTCTTAAATGTAAATGAATCCTACATATAGTCTCACTATGCTCAGGATTAAGGTCGAATTACATTCAGGTGCATCGCCATAGTTAGATTTTCTTTCTTGCATTTGTGTTTTTGTTAAAATTCTTCTCCCTTTTCCCAGTATACACGTAATATACAAAAGAACCAGCTTCTCAAAAATCTAGAGGTTGTTTCAAGTCACAAGTCCCACATCTTGAAACTTCCCATTGTTGATGTTAAAACAAGCACAATTTTAAATCATAAATAGGTTCTATGAACCCTACTCCTTATATTATTTCTACTATTGCATAACATACTCAGTTATCTAGAACTTGAATAGTTCATTTGATATCATTGGTTGTGTGTTCAAAATAAAAAATAAGGGTGTCCTAGTTTCATGGTTAGTATTTTTTGAGAAGTTACAACTCCACTATTGTAATAATGTCTCCAAAAAATACTTCAACCAACTAGCTAGGTTATGCCAAAATAGGACTATAAAGGATTACATTAATAAATTTTAGAATATCTCCTTATGTGTGGTAGACATCATTGAGGAAAATATGATTGACCTATTTTTGGGCAACCTCAAAGATAACATCCAATTGGAGGTTTGCATGTTTCATCCTAGTAATGTATTTAAATCCATACCAAGGGCATGCTGGTTCAAGGAAAAAGAGTTAATCAAATGAATACCTTTCACTAATATTCATTAATACACCTTCCCAACACCATCTTTTTTGCATCCTACCAAATTGATACCTCAACAAATTTAAGAAAAGTGTGCAAAATGTTTGTGTTTTGGCTATGATAGAAAATGGAGCGAAAGACCTCATATGTTGAAAATAAGTTATTTTACATTCAAGGAGCCAATGAGGAGGAAGAAGATGATGAGGATTTAGGGGCAAGTTTGGAAGAACCTGAGGATGAATATGTAGATTCTCGACCTACTATTTCCCATCATGCACTTTCAAGCATTAGTACTCATCAAACTCTTAAGGTGGTGGGTTTCCTAAAGAAATGAAAGGTGATTTGTTAATTGACTCTGGGAGTACACATAACTTCATGAATAATAAGTTGGATACTCATTTGAACTATTTCATTTACCCAGCTCTAGGATTTTAGGTCATGATTGTAGATGGTGGTACTATAAATTATTATGGAAAATTCCATAGCATTAAACTTACTATGGGAGACTACTTTTTAGATTACCCTATATTTTTTATTTCCATGGGAGGAGTTGAAATTGTTTTTAGAGTGCAGTGGCTCACCATTTTGGGCACTATTGAGATGAATTTCTAAGAATTATTTATGAGGTTCCATTCAAAAGTTAGGACCTTTAAACTACATATATTATAGGCTAAATCCCCATGACTAGTTAGTTCCCATCAGATTAAAGATTCTTACAAAAGGTGTCAAGGGATTTGTGGCATGATTATTTTCTATAGAGGTTCAACTAACCACAGAGTCTACACATCCTGATTTATAAAGGGTGATGGATGATCATTATGTTATTTTTGGTGACATGCCAAAAAGACTTCCTCTAAGACACACACATGATCATGCCATCAGAATCATTATGAGAAGTACACCACCCAACATTAGACTCTATAGGTATCCCTATGCTTAAAAGAGTGAAATTGAAAACATGGTATAATAGATGTTGGAGATAGGTGTCATGTGACATAGTCAAAGTGAATATTCCTCCCTATGGTCAGGGTGTGTAATAAGGATGACACTTGGAGGATGTGCCTAGCCTAAATAGAACTCAACAAGTACACCATAAAAAATAAGTTTCCTATTCTAGTGATTAATGATTTTATAGATGAATTACATGGTGTTGTTTATTATACCAAGTTAGATCTATGCTATAGGTATCATTAGATTCAAATTCGTAATGAGGACATACCTAAAACAACTTTCATAACTCATGAATGCCATTATGAATTTATGGTCATGTATTCTGGCCTCACAATTGTACCATTTACATTTTAGAGTTTGATGAATACTATTTTTTTGACATTTTTGAGAAAGTTTGTATTGGTGTTTTTTAATGATATCCTTATCTACAAAAAATTGGGAAGACCATTTGAATCATGTGAAATAGGTACTTTTAGTTTTGGAAAAACATCAGATTTATGCCACACCTCCCAAATTTGATTTTGGTGTTCAAGAGGTGGAGTAATTGGGTCATATTGTTTCACATGAAGGAGAAAAAATTGATCCTAAAAAAAACCAAGTGATGATAGAGTGGTAGGCTTCCAACAATCTCAAGAACCTCTGAAGATTTATGGGGCTAACTGGTTACTATCATAGGTTTGTCAAAAATTATGATAGAATTATAGCCCCAATCACCTATTTATTGAATAAATACTCCTTCTAGTGGATTGATTTAGCCACCAAAGCATTTTAACAATTAAAAATGGATATGTACACAAATCTAATTTTATCTATTCCTAATTTTTTAAAAACTTTTGTTATGGAGTATGACGCATTAGGATATGACATGGGATTTGTATTCATGCAAGAGGGAAAACCACTGACATTTGAAAGTCACCAAATAAAGGAAAAAAATATGCTTAAACCAATTTATGAGAAAGAGACGATGTTTATTTTACTGTATTCAAGCAATGGAGACCTTATCTGATGGGTCATCACTTTCAGGTAAAGATTGATCATGGTAGCCTCAAATATTTTTTAGAAAAATGGATGTCATCTTAAAAACAATGAAAATGGGTTATTAAAATGTTATGCTATGATTTTTAAATAGTTTATAATAAAATAAAAGAGAATGTGGTGTCAAATGCACTATCTTGGAGGGATGAATTAGTTGAGGCATTATTATGTGTAATGACTATTTAAAAAGTATATTGGATAGAGGAAGCAAGATTAAAATGAAAGAATGATAGACCCATGATTTGATTCAAAATATTTAACAGGGTTATGAGTGAGATAAAAACTTTACATGGAATGGGAATACATTATAGCATATAAATAGATTATAACTTTGTAAGCATTCTATCCTCAAACATAAAATCCTTTAAGAACTTCATGCATCTCCACTAGGAGGTCACTCAATATTTTTAAAAACATATCATAGAATCAAGCAAGTTTTTTTAGGAAGGAATCAAAGGGGATGTTTAGAAATATGTGGTTAAATGCATGGTTTGTAAATAAAACAAAGGTGAAACCATTAAGACCCCAGGTCTTTTGTAGCCTTTATCCATCCTTAGCCAATGTTAGGAGGATGTTTCCATGTATTTTATTATTGGGTTACCATGATTTGAGGGTAAAAATGTTATCATGGTAGTTATAGATCAACTCACCAAGTATGATAATTTTTATTCATTATCAAAACCATTTGTTTCCAGTATAATAACTTCTACTTTTCTTAATATAGTTTAGAAATTGCATGGTACTCTAAATATCATTATAAGTGACTAAGATTCCATATTTACTAGTAATTTTTGGACTGAATTATTTGCATGTTTGGGAACCTAGTTGGCTCATACCCATCTTATCATCCTCAATATGATGGATAAATATAGGTATTCAACAAATGTCTATAAGGGTATCTTCATTGTTTTGTTTTTGATAAATAGTACAAATGGGTTCATTCACTACCACTTATCGAATGATAGTATAACAATTCTTTTCACACTTCTTCCAAAATGTCTCCCTTTGTGGCATTGTATGGGTATCACCCCCCATCCATCACTTCCTCATTGATGGTGTATACCAAGGTTTGAGTTGTTTAGTAAAATGTTCACGATCAACAAGAGGTACTAGTTAGTTTGTGAGAGAATTTAGCAATGACACAAAATAGACTGAGCATCAAGTAAATCAATATCATAGTGAGAAATGTTTTAACATAGGAAATTGGGTATTTGTGATTTTATTTCCATATAAGCAGATGCCTATGAATAAACAATAAAAGGATAAAAATATGTCACCTAGGTAATATGTCCCTTATTAGACCTTGCAAAAACTTGGTAGTGTGGTTTATAAACTGGAAATACCCCCATCCACTCGCATACATATTGTTTTTCATATATCTTGCATGAAGAAGGTAATTAGACATAGATTTTCCACTTAGAATAAGTTACCAGAATTAGATGAAGAAGGTTGAGTCATTATAGAGCCTAAATAGGTCATTCACACACACAATAAACAACCATGGACTAGATCAATTAAGGAATATTTAAACAAATGGAATAACCTAAATTTTGAAGATGTAACATGGGAGGATGAAGTGTTCCTATAGAAACATCCTAGTTTGATTCAACATTGAGGACACCATTGTTCTAAAGGGGAGGGGCATGATATGGCCTTAACCTATATTGCATTTATGGATATGTGTGGCCAACTTTTGGCTTATACACCTTCATATTATCTTATTGCATTTCTCAATGTTCATAGTATGATTGACCTATGAAATAACCATATCTAAGTAGAGTATATATAAGAGGTAGTGGATAGTCTTTTATCATATATTATGAATTTTGTTCTTATTGAATTATTTTGGAGGTTTCCCTCAGAAGTGGCTTAGTCATAATATTCAAGTATTTTGCTCTTTTGCCAATTGTTGTTATGGATCTACTTATTCTATTATTAATTTTGTGATATATAATTTATTGTTGTGAATTATATAATTAATTTATATACACTCCATATTTTAGTGGGGGTGTGTCATAAGAACAATATATCCACACTTGCATAAACTCTAATTCAAATTTCATGATTTAAATATACATTGGGTCAAAAACTTTTACATTACACCAATTTTTTCATATATTTGAAATAGAGTTTTTTAGATTTATGACACATATAATCTATCTCAGACATATCATAGGTAAATATGAGATGCTATTGTACCAAAATTTGTAAAATTTATCAATTATACTACTCATTAAGATGCCCTAATTACACTAGGATGTACTATTATCAAGCCTTTTCTACTATAAAATTGTGTTTATTTTATAGGTTGAAGTGATTAAATAGTTAAACATTAACATATTTATATATTGAATTGATTAAATCATCTAATCTCACCATATTTATAGATGAGTTGATTAAATCACTTACCCACACCAAATTATGTATATTCACTTGAGTTGTGCGATTGAGATATAATGATCTCAATGGCCAGGTCACAACTCATCCTTATACCAGATTGGGGGCATAATACCTTACAACATACCTTTTTAAATATCTAAGATTTAGGTTTGAATCTTTTACATCCACAATTATTCACAAGGAATCATCATTACCAAGTTAAAGCATCAAAAGGCAACATGGTTGTATTGACACACAGATGTAATCCTTCCTTACTCTCTTTATTTTCAAGTATTTTAATTATTTCATTTTTAAAATTATATGCACTAATTTAAATTGTAACATGCTCTCGATTATAGGTTATACACCAAAAAATAACTCAAAGTGGGCTCAAGTAAAGGCAAGGTGTATTATACACATCTAGATACATATTTATTTCCTTTAACCTAATAATTTCATCCTTATGCATTACTATATTTGGGAGGGATGTAGATACTAAAACTAAATATTTATAGCGTCACAGTCTTGTATGTTTAATAAATATCAATTATGGCTATAACCTTTAGTTCTAAATTTTCCTATAACTAGAAGGCTCACATTCATTATCTCATTATGCCTAAACGCTTATCTCTTAGGCTGATCCATATCATTTTGATGGTCCAAGTATCTTGTACTACATATGAAGTTTAAAACTAAATAAACATCATTCATTATCAATTTCAAATCCATATCTTTTTTCTATCCTTTTGGATTGTACTAAACACAAAACGACATTACCACTGACGATAGTATCCACATCCTTATTTAGTGTCTAGTAGCCAAAAGTAATCCAAATTAAAAAATGATAAAAATCATGGGTTAGCATAATTATATTATTGAACTCCACTGTGAGATATTTTAAAAAGTCATGGTATAAATACAAGTTTAAGACTTATTATTTATTTATAAAATACCAAGAAAACACATAATGAATCTAAATCAATCAATTGCACAAGTAATCTAACTTGACCTATTCATCCCTATTTCCATATCAAGCATAAGATCAGTCATGTCATAGGTATGAAGCATTCAAAGAGTAGTCCATGAATGGTATTTTTGAAATTACAAGCTAGATCATTGCATACATCTTCATATAGTATATTTCACCCTTGTGCACACACTTTCACACATATAAGGAATAATTACATAAGTTTGAGGCCCTACTTAGAGTATTTTATATGTAGGTAGTGCTCATTGATAGAGGGGTCTTTGGGGAACTCAACATTATGATCCCACTAATTGATTTTTAAGCAAACTCATTCCAAAGGTGAAGAGAGGTGAATAGATAGGGTTTGATCAATCAACAAAGAGTGATAACCTATATTCTAGATCTAAATATATTATTAGAAATGTGGAAGAAAACCTAAAATGATAAATTTAGTTGCATCCTAATCTAGTCATTATTCTTTAATGGACACCTATATAAGAAGAAGACACTAGTGTTGATGGTAGTGTTTGCAACCATATAAGTACATTTTATATAATATGATGACTAATATAGGATACTAATCTTACATATATTACCCCTGATTCTAGTACAAATCTACCTACACATAGTAAAATAGTTAAGTACCATTATTTCTTATTTATTACTATATCTTTCAATAGTTATACTTTATTATTTTAATAATCTTAGTGGTATAAATTTAGAATATTGTTTATCTGAGTTTTATATTAATTAGCCTACTATAGATTAGTTTATCACCCTTATGTTATAACTATTTCTATAGTTATTAATCTTATATCCCCCACATCTAAATTTAGGGTTAAATAAACACAAATTTAACACTCATGACTTGATCACAAAATTGCATACTATTTTATGATTCAAAAATTTTATTCTACTATTACACACCTATAGGAGCATCATTATCTATTTTAAACATGCTAAATATCCTACACAGACATCTATAAACTCCTTATTCAGTCCACCTATACATAAGTGGTTCCACTAGATCTAGTCAGTACCACTAGTTGATACTGACTGATATGGTTATAACCGAATCTCTCCCATTGACAAATATTTTAAAAATAAAATGTTTCCTTAGGGTTGTTCCATCAACTTATAATTTTAGTGGCATGATAAATTATTCATTTGGATCCATATAAAAATAATCAAGGTCTCATTTAAAAGGGACTTCACACTTATTTGATATATATCTATACACTATTACACATTGAAAAAATCTACCTTATTGTTCCCAAATTAGACACATATCACTAGGATTAGTCACAACCAAATATAGCATTGTCAAGTATCAAAATAAATCATTAACTGTATACATATAGTGAAGGAACATAATTACATAATTACATTAGGTGGGATCACTATGTGTGGCTTGATTTCCCTCTTCAAAGTATTAGATACATAGGCAATGATCAATCATCAAATGGAGTTGATGGGGTCAACTAATATTGTTACACTTTACCCATTTTTTATAGGATTATAGCCTTCATAAGAACATATCAAGGTAAAGGAGGTAGATTTCTAAATCCATGCACATCATCAGGTATCGGAATTATGAATACAAATCAAGTATAGATAATCATAGGTGAACATACATTAAATTTTCCTTATTTCCGCATGGGTTTTCACCAATTAGAAGGTCAATATTGACCAATGATATTAAACTAGTCCAACATAACCGACCCTATGTAGATGGATAATTAGTTCAAGAACCAAAAAAACTAAAGGTATACTTTATCTTGATTTTAAATTATATAATATAGTCTTAATTATATATTCACCCAAAAAATATAAGTAATCATCACTTTGTTGTACTTATCATATTTAACATATGCCACTTGTTAAATATAATCAATCATTTTACATTCAAATGTATGATTTAATGACATATCTTAATATTTGAATTAAGTTTCAAAGTTATATCTTAATTAGATTAATCATTATCATTAATCAAATTAGGGTAAAATATCTTCTAGCTAGGCTATATAGTCCCCTAATAAGCATGAAATTTGAAAATGCACCACATGAAAAAACTATTGATATATGCAAATATATTGGACAATAATTTTGGATTCAAAATAATGATATATGTTTGATCATGGTGAATCAATAATGATTGAAGAATAAGATGAAGTGACATTCTAATCTCCCTAAGTCTCTATATGGAATAAATTTCTATGATGAACTATCAATTATAGTAACATTGTTGAATAGAGTCATGACGCAACATATCACTAATGTATTCTATGACTAGATGTGTATATATATAAACATCATTTATGTGGGGAAAAATTCATTGCATGGGGAAAAATCATTAGTGATAATATCCATGAATAATTTAAAAAAATAGAATCCACATAAAAATTATATATGACTTCATACCTAGTTTATTGCATTACAGTTATGAGATCATGGCCACTTGTAAATGCAGAGGGACAAAATATTCATAGAAGTTTGGTGTATAAAATGCCCCCATAAGTCACTCATGAAAAAGGGAAGAAACACTTCAAGAGAGTGAATGATTCATTTACTATGTTGGCAGTAAGGATTTTATAAAGTAATACCATAATGTAAATATCAAATGAAGTTGCTACCCTGATCAAGAGATACAAAAGTTATTTCATTCAATTCATAAAGTTCACATATATTAGGGGTTTAGGCCCTAAAGGCAACCCATATAGGCTACCAAATTATTCAAGTGTCAAAATGGTCCTCATTTAACTTTGTATGGAATTAGGAAAAGTGTTGAGCATGGTCATTGATGTCAAAGAGAGCATGAGATACTAGTGCATTAATGATCAAGAAGTTGTGTTTGATAACATGGCCATTGATGTTAGGTTGTCATTGATGTCAAAGAGAGCATTAGATACTAGTGCATTAATGATAAAGAAGTTGTGTTTGATAACTTGATGTTATGCTCAAGTTTTATAGACCCTATAGGTGTTATGAGTGCTTATATAAGTGACAGGAATTCATTAGAGCAGTCATATGAGTGTCTAAGTTTAAGTAGTCATCTTAATAGATAAGGCCGAGTGAGAAGTTTGATAAAATCATATTTCACACATGTGAAAGTTTTAGGAGTAGTTTTATACATGTATGGATTCCCCTATGAAAGGTTATCACATGGTTAAAATTTAAGGTCATGAGGTTAAGCGTAGTAAAATTTATTAAGGTGCAAAGTTGGCCTTCCAGGCAGATTTCACTAAGGTCCCATACTTAGCCAAATTTGCATTATCAAAGATCTACGGTGAGCATTTAATTGGGTGATAAAGATTTAACAGTGAGTAATTTATCTGATCAAATAAGGATATAATAAAGCACATGATATTGTTATATAATTATCCAATGGTGTGTATTAATTCAATATGTTAAAGAATAATTAGAAGGCATGTGGGGCTACCAAGTGGTAGAAGTTCATTGGAGACTGACTGCAGGGTATGCAAAAGGCACATGGGGCTGCCGAGTGGCTTGATCTCAGAAGCAAGTATCTAAGATAAATGGTGAGTGATTTAAGGTAAATACCAAGATAATATTAAGTATATAAACCAAACATGTTTGATCAAGTTGTGTGAGGACACAAAATGAAGACACGTGTTTGTAGATGTTTTTACATTAACCAATGACCGTTGGAATTTGAATTAGCAAATGGAAAAAACAATCTATAATATTTTTATCTAGGATGAATTTATTGATGGATTAAAAATAAAAGTTGAATAGGACTTCAAGGTGAATCCATATAAGTTAATTAAAAGATTTGAATGTTTGTATAGTCAAAGATATTGATCTTTAAAGTTGACTATGTGTTTAACCATGGTCTGTAAGTGATCCAAGAAGGATATTTGAGTTTTTATTGATAGTGTCTTGATGTTTCAATATAAAATAAATATTTTATAGTGTTTTAATTTCCATGAGGACCATTTATGTTTATTTTATAGGTTTTACCAATCCATATTCAGTATTAACAAAGTCTTAGAAGTTGATTGTGTTTATTGAATACACTAGCAGTTTGAGTGACCATATTACAAAGGTAAGTTGAAGGTGTTTTGTGTATATTTGAGGAAAAAAATGAATATTAATATGTCAATTAAGTTTCAAAGGTTCATGATAAGGTATTAGAGGTCTTATGCTTCCCATATTTAGTTGTGGAGAGTCAAAATGGTTTGACTGTATGTGATCAGTCTGAGTGGTCATTCAAAGAGAGTTGAATTGAGTGTTTAGAGCCTATTTTTAAGTGTCTACAAAAGATATAGGTGTATAAAAGGTCTAAAAGGGTTAAAACATGTGATATAATCATATAGATATGTGAAATACTTGAGTTTTTACTTTATAAGTTTGAGACTATGTTTTTTGTGTATGAAGACCTGAAGAGTAAGGAGACCTAATTGGTAGGTTCGAGTATTGAGTTGGTGTTCTAGTTGGCATGGACTCATGAGGGAGTGAGAAATGGTATATTGGAGATAGGTTTTATTTTTTTAAATATTTTTTATAAGCTTAAAGTGGCACAAGGAGTTGAAGTGATAATGTAGGAGTTTGAAGGCCTAATTATTTTAGGTCTCACTAAGACGTAATGGTGGTTTAGGGCTAATGAGGTATTGGCTGACATAAGGAGTGTGTTTTTATTACATTTAATATGTATGAGGAAATATTTAAAAGTTTTTTCAAATATTTAAATCATATTAGTCAACCGATATAGGTTAAAATAAGAGAGTGGTATAAGTATAAGGTCTAATTGGACTAATTGTGCTAGTTGTGGGAGAGATGAGCCAAGCGAAGGAGAGAAAATATGAGAGAGAAGGTACATGTCATTAAGGAATAAAAAAGAGTGAATGGTATCATTAATTCTTTCCTAATCAAGTTAATGTAGGTGGATACATAGGTCATTGGACCTGATGAGCCTAGAAGAGGCAGATTGAGAGAGTGAGCCCTTGAGATTGTTTGGGTGAAAGAGTGAAAATAAAGGTGGTCATCATTATTTGAAGAGTATAAAAAAGTGTTCAATATTATTTATTTAGGGTATTTAGGTGGGTTATTGTTTTCCTATGGGGTTAGTTCCTTCTTGAAAGGTAAAGCTTGCTAAAGGTCTAGTTATTATGGGTGCTCAGCTAGATAGAGGCAGTAATACCTTATGAGATTGGTGTGTCACTAAACTAAAGGATGGGTGTTCCTTGATTATTTAGTGCTAGTCTAAATTATAGATCTTATTTTATATAACTATATTCCATATTTCAAGGTTTAGTGGGTTTTATCCCCCAAGAGGGTTTGCCACATATATCATATGTTATGTGTTTGATCTTGCTATATCTTCCTTGTTCATTGAAATGGTTAATTTGTATGCATCATGATTTTATGTGTTAAAAGTTTAAGAATTGAGAATTGAATTGGATTATCTTGAATAACTAATTCACCCTACCTTAGTGATTGTACCTATAACATAAAATTCATAAGAAGTGTAGTGAGAAACATGTTGGTGGAATTTTATTCCCTATTAGGTTGAGATACTATGTCTATAAGTTAGCTCATGATGCATCAATTATTGAGAAATTAATGGTTGATTTTATAATTTAATTTTATACTAGAAGGCTTTATTTTGATATCAAGAGTTTTGAAAAAGATAATCTAAAGGTTGGTTCTGGTTATTTGCACATGCCTAAAATTGAAGATTACTTCGAGGATTGTGAAGATAATTTTAAAGTGAGGAAAATAAATTATTCAAGAATGAATCTAGATCAAATGAAGGTCTTCAAGTTATAATGGGTCATGAAATGATTTTTTGATACTAGAGAAGATATGAATGATCCTTTGTTCACCAAAAAAAATTAGTTGTTGCCTTTGCCTATAATTTTTTGGTCAATGAAAGAGTTGACATATTTGAAGGAACACCCATAATTTTTCTTGATAACATAAAAAAAAAATTTTTGATAAGAATTTGGATGTGTATATTATTTCAAGATGTTATAAGAGTGCAAAGCCTCCTAAAGTTCAACAACAAACATTCTCTACCTCATCAATTTAGTCATATAGTATTAGAGTTATATCAAAATCCCATGGTCAAGTGTAACAAAGGAGAGTGAAGGTAATGAATAAGATCCTAATAAGAATAAATTTCTTGAATAAACTTGTGGAGTTGAAATTTAATCAAGACAAAAGTTTTCTATCAAAATAACTTTTGCCTCTTTTGTTTTTCCTAGTGAACTCCACTTTTTATAATACCTTGATCCTTTCATGTTGATTAATAATACAACTCAATAATTTCTAGCCTCTAATTAACACTTTTGTCATATTCCTCTTATTTATTTTCATCCTCATGAAGTAATACCATATCCCACTCCTCAAGATTCATCTCCTCCTTAGATTCCATCTCCATCTTGTGTTCTACTTCTACCTCTGTTGTTTCTCCACCTCCAAAGTAACCTCATGTTCTAGGGGATTCTCTTGCTCATCTTTAGAAATATTCTCCTTCCCTAGATGTTTATTATACTATTAATACTCATATGTGTCAAAACCCCTAATATTCAATACAAAAAAAACTTTAACTTTTGTGGTTATAGAGATCAAGTTAGAATAATAAGCTATTCAACTAGGAACATTGATTAGAGACACCTCACTTAAATAGGTCTTAATTAAGGAAATATATTATGAATATGAGTTCATGTACACACATTAAAAAAAGGTTCCAAAGTATACACCATACTCTTATGATCTTTCCTTTGTGATAAGGCAATCTAGAAATATTATTTCCAAACCTTATATGAGACCATTGATTACTTTTAGACTAGTAGTGAAACCATAACATCCATTTTTAGAAGTTTTATTATAGCTCTAAATAATAAATTTTAATGTTTTTTACACAACCAAAAATTTAAAATTGTATAATAAGGTAATTAAGATAAGGAATTTGATATTTAACTATACATTAGAATATTTTAACAAATTGTTACTCATAATCATAATGAATTCAAAGTACTATTAATTTATCAAGCAAGATAACATTACTCTTATAGAAGCTAGGTTAGATTCTGATTAGAGATGTCATGTAAAAATATTATTAAAAATAAATAAAACACAATTACATTTTTAAATCCATGTTAGTGTGTTCTATATGGAAGATACTTATCTTTTATGAAGATTACTAGGCAAGTCTACCTTGGGTCTTTCATTAGGGTCCAAAACCAAAGCAGTTCCTACCTTCAAATTATTATCCATCATTATTTATTATACATAAACTATGTTAACAATTATAACCAACTAAGAAAGGTTACTAGATTTTATAACACATATTCAAATGCATCTAAATAAATTAGTCATAATTACGTTTATGAATGGCTAAGGTACCACCTAAATGGATAGTACTACTTAACTAATAGTGTTTTGTGATGAGTCCATAAAATGGCTCATAATATCTAATTAATGACTTCATTTATACATAAATAACATTAATTTTGTGTGGATTTAAATGTGCATTCTATAAATCATTACTAATTCAAAGTATAAAATGAGTACTTTGCCTTAACTATTCTATACAAGTTAATGTTGCTTATTTATACCACTTTGTTCTAACCTTCTACATGAAAAGACACCAATTTTATGTATACAAATATTATAGATGTACTAGAGGAAAATAATGTGTTTTTGTAAAGAAAAATGACTTTATAATATCAGTTTAGATTAGCTCTGATGATCTCTTGTCTAGCTCTAGAGATCACCAGGCTAGCTTTGAAGTTCATTAGTCTAGATCTGGAGATCACTCATCTAACTTTGGAGATGCTCAGATTAGATCCATAGATGCTTAGACAGGTCTTGAAGGCTTCTAGTGTCTTGAAAAAAAAAACATTTTGAATAATTTGCATCATGGTCAAAATCATATCCTCTTGATAAAAAACATTCTAATCTATTTTTGGAACATTTTTAGAAGTCATGTAATTTTTTTCCAAAAGTAGTATGCCAATTTATAGTCATAAGCATTTATAGTAGTTTTGATAAAATAAAATACAAGTAATTCAATAAGTTTTTTTGATAGAATAAATAGGATTTTATTTTCAAGAATAATTTATAACTAGCAGCAACCAAAGGTGGCACATGGGAACTGAGGCCAACACTCTCCACCAGTTTGTCCCTTGAAACATGGAAAGGATTTGTTATTTATCTATTTTAAATAAACAAGATCCTAGTTAGTTATGGTCTTGTTAGGATGTTAGTTTATTTTGATCAACTATTGTAAAAACATTGTCACATATAAATAACATCTTCCTACTAATATAAAGAGAGAAGAGAAAAAGAGTATGCAACAATTAAAATATTGAAGCATAGAATTGAGTTTTTATATCATTGTAATCATTTTAGTTTTAATAAATAATTTATTTCATGACATGTATATAATTTTATTGTGATCCAATCCTATTCCAAGGAAGATCAAGAGACTACTCATCAAAAGAAACATGATCATTTATTGTATTTATTTGTTTATGTTATTATGTGCTTTTGTCTTTTACTGATTTATGTAAAGCATTGTGTGACAAATTCAAACCTATAGGTATCTCTATGCTTTTTTAATGCATGTGTGTTTTAATTTAGTTATTTGAATTTTCATAGTATTTCGATTTAAATAAATTCCAATAGTATTTAATTTCAAAGAATTCCAATTTCTGCAACTTAGACTAATTGTGTATTTCTTTTAAGAGTAATTTGCATTACAACAAGTGTGTTTCCTTTATATTATTTTCCATTATATTAAAGTGTGTTTCCCTTAAAATAATTGTAACTCAAAAAAGCGTGTTTACATATAAGTAATATATTAGATTTTAATTCAAGCAATTAGATTAGATATTTAGGAGTAAATGATCTGCAACTCCCCCCAAATAGACAACTGTTAGTCATTACCTTGCATACCTTACTTCTGGCTACCATTAAACATTGACCCTGGTTTGATATGACATCAACTTGACTTAGTTGTTTAAATGAAGAGGATATAATGACACTCATCAGTCTATTTTTTCAAACAATATATTTCCATAGCATGCTTGAAAATAATCTTGACCTTGAAGATACTCATATAACCATGCATCCATATGTCCCATAACTAATCAAATAAAATTTTCTATATTTAACAATTAATGAATGTATGACGTTATATATGAGATTATCACCTTAATTCAAAATATAATACCATTTTGTATCTCTAAGTTTTTAAGTATATTTATTTATAAAAATTGTAGAAAAAGTATATGAGATCTCATAACCATATTATTATTAACATTAATTACTAAGTGAATAAATAGACGTAGTTAATTTAAATGAAATAATACCACATGTTAATCTTGACTCAAATGTGAAATTATTGAGAATGAAAAACTTCAATATTTGATGGAGTAAGAACCATTTATACTCCTAAAACAAGGGATCCATCATTTATCAATTGTATCCTTAAATACTTAAGCAATATCTATACCAATAAATCTAAACTTGTTTCAAAAATTCCATGAATGTTACAGTTGTTACCAAATTGATACAAATAAGGATTCACATAGTAGCAAGATAAAGTGACCGTATAAAAATTATAATGGTTGGGACAAAAATCTATTACCAAGAATGTTTTATATCATCAAAGAAGCTACCATTCTTTTAGTTTAAACATCAAACCAAGATATGTTTTTAAATAAGACCTACTTATAATTTATTATATAGTTAGATATCAAAATTCAAAATAAAATAAATCAAAATTACTTCCACACATTTTCCAACCAACTGATCATGTTTGAAAAATAGTAGCTTCATCTTATAACATAAGTAAGAAAAAGAATCAATTTCTATGCAAAACTAGGCAAAGGGCATTATAACCAAAAATAAAGGCAATCCTTAAGAAAAAGTTACAATCATACTAATTCACTATAGTTTTAATAATTTAACAAGTTAAAAAATAACTAACTTGATCAAATAGAGAAACTAATACAACCATAAAAAGGAAAGTAATGTCACAAATGAGTGAAAACCTTGATTAATCAGGCCAACCATACATAAATAATTTCCTTTTATTTTTTATGTTACAATGGAACACAAATAAAAATATGAAATGATAAGATGAATCCCAATTATACTTAGATTTCAAATGCTATATCTCACCAATGAGCCAAAACAACAATAATAAGTCCTTTATGCTAACTAGTAACAAATAATCAATCTAGTAATGTCGTATTATATATACATACTCTAAATAACACAAGGATAATACATTAAAGCAAGAATACAAATTAATCTAACAAGAGTTTGTTTTTTCTAATTAAAATAAGTTTTAATTGTCAATATCAAACTAATAATTAACAATAAAGCTTCTATATTACTACATATTTAGACCATAATGAATTAACATGTAAAGTTTGTGCCTCTACAAGAGACACCATGTACATAGCAATTTAAGGTAATCAATTAAAAATCAATCAATATCTAAATATTATTTTCGCTTTTCATATACAATAACTTGACAAAAAATAAATGTTAAAGTATATTCCTAATAAACTTATGTAATCTTTTATGCCAAACACGATAAGAAAATCAACCCATATTATAATGAATTTAATTCACTATTAAAATAGTCTAATAACATGATTCAAATGATATTTTATTAACTAACCATGAAAATAAAGTCCACCCCTTAATGTCAATGCCTTAGAGCCATTCTTAATAAGTAATGATAAAATTCAATCAAATAAATAATAACCAAATGATTTGAACAAGTCCTTAATAAAACTCTTTAAGAAAAAAATTGAATATGGAAAAAACATCATGGGCTTACAAGTGACTCTAATGAAATGCATAAGTTTATAAAAATAAATATTTGATAATAATAATATTAATGAGTTCCCAAAATTCCTTTCAAACACAAAGAAGACATAGTCCAATATTGTAACAATCCAAAATATGTATTTAAAATCAACAATGGAAAAAAGTCTTTTCCACATCAAAATGATCCCAACCATATACTGAGTCCATACCCATCATAACCATAAATTGGAGAGTGGATTATATCATTACTCATTAAGCTCATGATATAAATATTTATATCCATGATAAACTATGAATGAGATTCTAGGTTTAGGCTAGGGTTTCACAACAAGAAAGACCAAACACCAAACAACAACCCAAAAATCATAGGCACTCAACGGTACTTAACATTCAGCAAAGTATACTCTATTAAATAAAAAATCAACTTGAAGTGAGTAAAATAAATAAATATTTACCTCAAAAATAACTAGTCAATTAAACATACTCGAAAATGACTAGAATATATGTGTAGATAAATAACGAGTAATAGAAATCACCATACGCTATCTAGGTAAATTTTTACCATAAAAATAAATAATTACACTCATCTATATGCATTTCAAGGGTTAGATGGAGAAAATTTGGCCTCACCCAACATAGGGTTTCCTTGGACACCAATTATTCAATAAAAACTAGTTTTGTAAATAAAAATCTGAATGAGGGTTTCTAGGAAGAATTCCAAGCCATAAAATTGCTTTTCCTCTATATTAAGATTTACAAATTTTAACTATACATAAAGAGCAAAACAAAACTTCCTTGTTCTCAATAATGACCAAATATTAAATAGTCCCTTATTCACCCTATTTTTTTAATTTCTTCTTCTTTCTTCCCAAGACACACACCACACACATATTTCCATTTACCATTATTCCATTTAAATTGTACGAGCTAGATTTTCAACTGGAAGAATGGTCTAGTTCTTCACCAATGAAACTAAAATCATGTATTTCACAAGAAAGAGTGTTTCCATGCCCAAAATAATACATGTATTCCAATCAAGTTTAAACCCCATTGCCATCCAACTCCCAACCTATTCAAATGCCAAAACACATGTATCAAACGAACCCTTGACCTTCTAGAAAACCGTAATAATTGATTAGGTATGAAGGTCAACCAAACAAATCAAATAATATTTTAATGATTTCCCAACCAAAGTCTAAAGTGATTTTGATTACAATAATCATGACTAAGTCCAAAGTAAATTATAGTATTATTCCATGGTTAAGTCCCAATGACTTACACTATGACACCATGGCCACATTTTAAAGGGCATCCATAAATAAAAAATAGTCTAAAACTTGGAATTTAATATTATTTAATTCTAAGAACCTCATAAAATAGTTTAAATGTCAAAATGACCTTCAATATCTATTTTATGCTAGTAGATTAAACCTCATAACCTAGTCATTCATACTTTAGGCCTAGTCTAAGTTAAAATGTCAAATGTTCCACTCATTGACCAATGATTGTTTACTTCAGTAAAATAAAATAGAAAAAACATATAAAGACTCCAATAAACAAAAATTGACTATAAACAATAATCAATTGTTCAAGCAACCAACCGACTATATAAAACAAATAAAATACTACAATATGGGTCTAATCACAATAGACATGCCAATAGGTAGTAAGGTATAAGGTATAGATCTCATTCATACTTTACCACATGTATATACCTATATACCTTATGATCTAATCCAAACAACATACTCTAATTTCTAGCCTATCTCATACCGAGGTAACACCTATAGTCATGCAAAAATGACATGAGAATTACCTGTATAAAATAACTTAGAATAAATCTAACATAATAACTAAATATAATAAAGTAACATATTTGAAACAATATAATGTAAATGAAAATTGATAAACTTGTCTTAAAGTTATTAATACATGAGAAAAATGTTCAAATAATAATAATAATAATAATAATAAAATTATTAGGTCTGAGTGGTCATGACATCCACCCCCCAAGGAAAAACATTGTCCCCAGGGCCTAAAATAAGTGAGGATAGTGCTGCCATAAAAGATTTTCATCTTCCTAGGTAGCACTCTTTTCACCCATCTAGTCCCACTAAATCAATACTTGTTGCAAATTACTATTTCACAGTCTAATACTACATCAAGCCATAATCTTGATGGGTTTTAGCTAAATCATTTACTCATCTGCCTCTTGGATATTATTTTAGTCTAGAATATGAGACAGGTCAAAAACATATTTTCTTAGATATGACACATGAAAAAAATCATGCATTATGATAAAGAAGGAGGAAGAGTTATACGATAAGCCACCAGATGATCTTTTCCACTATGTCAAAAGAACTAAAAAATAGTGGATCTAGTTTGGATGATTTTCCAAACTTAGTGGAGTTTTTACGAGGCCTTACCCTAAAAAACATTTTGTCTAAAACTTTAAATTTTATAGGTGACCTTTTCAAATCAACAAAAAAAATTTTATGATCAAAGGAAACCTTTAACCTTTGGCATATGATAATCATTTATTCATCAAAATCTTGGAAAGTTTATAGGACTAAAAAGACTTGATTTTTTGAAATTTCCTAGACTAAAGGAGTTATGCACTTTCACCTATACAAGTATTCAAAGGGTGTCATCTTAATGAAGGAATGATATGAATTATCATAGGAAAATTACACCAAATAGAGGTAATCTTCCCACTTGTATTATTGATTCATCATATACATCCTCAACATGTCTTCAACAATAAGATTTAGTTGCTCAATTTGACCATATGTTTCAGGATGATATGATGAACTGATATTTAGTTTGGTGTCAAATACAACCATCAAAGTTTTCCAAAATATAGAAGTGAACAAATATTCTCTATCAAAGATAATCAATTATAGTAATTTGTGAAGGAAAAAAACTTCCTTTGTAAATATTTTAGCAAGGATATCAACATCATCTGTAAAATTGCCTGTGATAAAATGAATATATAGATTTTATTTATCAATTACAACTAGGATTTTATCTATATGTCCTTGGATTTAGGAAGTACCTAGATAAAATCCATTAAAATTATAATTCATTTAATTTTAAGAATTGCATGAGGGTATATCAGTCCCCCAAGATGGAAAATTTTAGCCTTGACATGTTGACATTCCAAACATCTAGCTACAAAAGTAACCACATATTTCTTTAGGCCAAGCCAAAAAATATATTTTTTTAGTTCTTGTGTCATTTTTGTGACACTTGAATGAGAAAAATGAGGTTCCACATGCACTTCATTCATATTTTATTCCCTTAGATTCCCTCAATAAAGAACATAAATTCTATCTTTATGTCTCAAAATACCATCTAGATCCATTAAAAATTTAGAAATAACATTTTTTGAGCTTTCATTTAATAAATCACAATTAATTTTCAAACATTCAAAGTCTGAATTTTATTGTAACAACATTTTTTTTGAAATTTGACTGTAGAATCAAGATAACAACAATGTAGGTCCTTCTATTTAGAGCATCAACTACTTAGTTCTCCTTTTGTTTTACATGATCAATATTAGTATCAAAGTTACTAATAAATTCCAACCATGTTCTTTGACTTGCATTTAACTCATCTTGAGAAAAAAATGCACAATATTTATATGGCCAAAATGTATTTTAAAATGTTTTCCTAAAAAAATATTTTGATTATTTAATTTTATGAATTACAACAACTAATTAAAGGTCATGAGTTAGATAGTTTTGTTCTTGCACTTTTAGTTTTCAAGACTCATAGGCAAGTACTTTTCCATCTTGAGTCAAAACAACATCACTATCCACTTTACAAGAATAAAACCATACTTTAAAATTTCTATTTGGGTTTATAATTACTAAGATGGGGGTTGAATTTAATAATTCTTTTAGCCTTTGGAAAATTGATTCACATTTTAGAGACCAATCAAATATCTTTCCTTTATTTTGTAAGGATGTAAAGAGATTATAAATCCTTAAAAAATATTCTAATTTTTTTTGATAATAATTGGATAGTCCTATGAATCTATGCACTTTGTGCACATTTTTAGGATTTGGCCATTCATTAATGGTTATAATCTTTGTAGGATCTACTGCAAGGCCATGTCTAGAAATTACATGCCCTAAATAGTGAATTTTAGTTTGATAAAAGGAAAATTTAGATAGTTTACCAAATAGCCTATGATATTTTAACCTTTGTAACACCATCCTTAAGGGTTTTTAATCTTCATGCTCATTCTTAGATCAAATTATAATTTCATCTCAAAAAAATAACACAAATTATTCAAGAAAATCTCTAAAAACATTATTGATTAGGATCATGAAAGAAGTAGGTGCATTATCTAAGCTAAAGGGCATAGATATAAACTCATAATGTCTATACCTTGTTATAAAAATAATTTTATAAATATATTCTTCTTTGATATGGAGTTGGTGATATCAAGAATGAAGATCTATCTTAAAAAATATAGTTGCTCATTGAATTTAATCAAAAATATCATAAATCCTAAGGATAAGATACTTGTTCTTAGTGATGAAATTATTGAACATACAATATTCAATGAAAAGTCTAACAGTACCATCTTTATTATTAGAAAAGACCACTAGAGCTCCCTAAGGTGACACACTAGGTTAAATCAACCTTTTATCCATCAAATCTTACAGTTGAACCTTAAGCTCTATTAGATGTAATACATTCATTTGCTATGGGGATTTAGATGCAGGTGTAGAACCAGGTATGATTTTAATCCTTTTTCTTCAAATGCCTCATTTATTTTGATAGAATAGATTTTGCATCCTTTTCTTACCTCTATTTTCAATTGTAGGGATAAAAGAATATTTTTGGTTGAATGGTTAATGATACCTTGGATTACCATGGGTTTACTACCTTTGTCAAGACATTGGATTTTTTTATTAAAGTAAATCAAGCTTTGATTCATGTTGATGTAACCAATCCATACCTTAGATTAGGTCATAGGATCCTAATGGTGCAAGGAATAGGTCTACATGAGTATTAAAAACTCCTAGATCAATTTCAACCTATTCTATACATTCAAAAGCATCAACTCTTTTTCTGATGCCAAAATCTACCTCCCATCCTTCTCTAAGTCTAAGGGTTTATTTTTACATTTAAAAGCACTTGTAGTAGAAATAAAATTATCAGTGGCTCTTGGATAAATTAAAATTGTGAAAGAGAAACCATAAATTATACCTATGGTTTCAATCAAAGTAGATTGAAGGTTTGCATTTCTATTTTATATAATAGCACAAAATATGTGATTTGAAGTCTAATTTCCTTGTAACCGAGGGCAATATTTATGATAATGGTTGTCACCACATTCTTAGCATGTCACAAAAATTTTAGAAGGAAAAGGAATGGTACTAGATATAGTAGAAGGGCCACAAAATTTAGCTTATTGATGGTTTTTATTTCCTTACTCTTTTTTACAAAGGGCTAAGTTTTAGAACCTCTGTTGTTAGTCTGAAAATTTCTTGCAAAGTTATTACTTTTGACAAAAGTCATTTTTTGATATTTCTTCTTGAAATTCTTTATTACAAGATGGATTGTGGATTTTATTTTATTTTATAGTCTATTGTTATGATAATCTTGTCTTGCTTTCTAGGGAGACCTCTCTTTTTCTTCAACACGATGTGTTGATTATAAGGCAAAAACTAAAGTACGTATATTAGTCATGTTCACATCATGTATAATTAATTCATTCAAGAATAACTTGAACTTGGTAACCTTAGTATCCTTATCCTATATGTAATTCACATGATGCAGGAGACCAAGAAACTTGTTTTCATATTCTAAATTATACATTGTTCCTTGATTTAGTATCTAGAATTATGCATTTTTTCTCCTTATAAATACTATTCACATATGTATTTTTGAATTTATTATCAAATATTTCCCATGAGATAGTCATGGATTCATACCCCTTAAGATAAAACATGTGGTTCCACCACAAAGCAACATCACCCATCAATTGGTAGGCTCCCATGCACACTTTTATGTTGTAACCCATATTATGTACAATATTTTTATAAGTTAATAAACTATGCCTCAGTGACATCACTAGAATCTCCACCAGAGAATGTGGGAGGAGGAATATTTTTTAGCTCATTTATGATGGGATCCAAAACATATTATTTCCTTGGATTTACATCTAAAGTCTCTTCTTCGTACTCACACTCCTATAGATTTTCTAGGTGGGTCAACCTTTGACTATACCTTTCCATTTGCACTTGAATGTTGTATAGTACACCAAAAATTTCATTGAGGAAAACATTCCAATCATCAGGAATGTTATTTTTAGGGTTTTCATGATCCTCGACATTAATAATCTTATGATAAACATCAACATCAAAGTTTACATGCTCATTGTGACCATGATTATTAACCAAATCACTTCCAACATTCCTGACTTCCCTGTTGGCTCTATTTCTGACCATCCTAATGAACATTAAACACAAATTTAGATAATAATTTACAAAGCTACATTAGAGTTAAATGAGGATACGATACCACATTTCAAAACCCTCAAAAGTCAATCCAATAAAAAATTTGACTTTTATTGTTATAGAGATTAGATTCCAATAATAAGTTAATCAACTAGGAACATTGACTAGAGACATATTGTTTAAATAGATCTTAATGAAGGAATAATATTATAAATATGAATGTATGCACGGACATTCTAATAAGGTTCCAAAATGTACACCATACTATTACAATATTTCCTTAATGACAAGGCATTCTAAAAAGATTGTTTGAAAACCTTAAATTAGACTATTGATTAGTTTCACACTAGTAGTAAAATTGTAACATCCATTTTTATAATTTTATTGCGACTCTAAATAATAAATTTTAATGTTTGATATATAACTAATAATTTAAAATTATATCATAAGGTAATGAAGATAAGGAATGAGATATTCCACTATACATTATAATCCTTTAAAAAGATGTTACTCATAATCACAATGAATTCAAAATACTATTTATTTCTCAAGCAAGATAACATTACTCTCATAGAAGCTAGGTCACATTCCTATTGATGTGGATTTTATGCACACTATAGAAATTGAATGAGGTTAAATCTAATGTTTTAGTATTTTATGGAAATGAAGTTATACTCTAGGTCACGAGTTGCACGTATGTGGTTAAAACAACCAGTTGTTAGAATAGATGGTTGAGCATGTAGGTTGTTTAAACAAAAAAATGGATGGATATGTGAAATATGAAAGAAATAAACACTAGGTGAATTGGTTAGGTGTAAAATTACTCTATGATGGGTAGATATCAAAATAAACTCATAAAAGGAGGGAAAGGTAAGGCAAAAAATAAAGTCTTATGTTTTCAAAGGGTTACTTTCAAGGTTGTTTCCTTAATGGATGAGTATTTATAAAACCAAGGATAGTGATTTGTAGTTATTTCACACTACATAATTTGAATGAGGTAACCTATTAAATTTTAGGATCTCTATGGAAATAAAGTTCCACTTTAGGGCACAAGTTGTAGGTATGTGATTAAAAAAACTAGTTGGTGGAATAGTAGGTTGAGCATGTAGGTCATGCCCTAGAGTGGAACTTCATTTCCATAGAGATACTAAAATGTTAGAGGCTACCTAATTTAATTTATGTAGTGTGCATAAAATACACATCAATATAAATTAAAATTGGTGCTATAAGGAGGACCTATGAATTGACCACCTTGTCCCATAGAGATTCAAACCCCCATGATAAGGTATAACAATGCATTCATAATCTGGGCAATTAGTATAGTCATGAGCCCTATGATCATGAATTCATATTTATCAATGCAAAGGATAATTACCAAGTCTTGGAAAGGGATAAATTGGATGGAATAAATGAAGATGTACTCAAGGTAATCCAAATAGATCCTTCCATCACAATTGAACAAACATAACACAAGCTCCCACCACTAGGAGGATGAAATGCTTCATAATTTTGGAAAAATAGACCTCTTCACAAACCACATGATCAAAGTCAAGACCCATAGAATCCACCCACCATGATGATGGTTGTAAAGCAAGAATGGGGTAAATGGGAAACTTCAATTACTATAAAACCAACAAAAGAGGATATTTCTCAGGTTTAAGCACCCATAATTGAATTGAGGGGCATAAAGCAAGAATCTCAAGCAAAGATAGTTCAAGGTAAGGAGAGATATCTTGGGAAGGAAGATAAGCCTATATGTATAGACTTCGTTGACTCAAAGGACCTCACACCCACTATTGTATCCTTGGTTGTCCCTCTTTCTAACCAGCAAATGGTTACTCCTCCATCTTAAAAATAAACTATATGCTACAATAGGAAGCCCAAGATAGGAATGCCTTAAGTGCAGTCTATAGAAGGACCAAGTGAATAGACACAAACCTCGACTAAATATTATCTAGTGGACAAATAAGATGAATAAGAATTGAAATAGGCCAAAATCTTAAGCTTGCAAGGACTCAAAGGAAAGACACCCCTCAAAAGTGAAAAATTAGGTAAGGGTTTACTCCCTACTACTCCTTTAGGCTACCTTTCTATTAACACATTTCCATTTATTACTTATTTCCCTAATGTGTCCCTACCATCATCTGGACCCATCTCCCTACCCATTGCTATAACCATTCCTTTAGTTGCCACCTTTGTTATTACTACCACTAGCCAACCCAACACTCACTTGCTAGTATCCTCTACTTAGTTGAGTTCACCCATGCCTTACTTAGGAGAAATTTAGACCATGAGAGTGGTAGCTACCAAGAAAACTATAAGGAATAAGCCTATATACACTATCCACCCAATGCGACATTTTTGGGAATGTAGACTAATTAAATATAATATGGCCTTCCATGCTAAGTCTCGCTCATGAGACTGAGCCTTCAGAGGATAACCAATAGAGACATAACCATTAGACCTAGCACAATTAACACTTCTAGATAGGGCCAAAGAACTAAGAGCTTCAAATTTTAAGAGGTCAGACCCAAAGATTACTAAGATACCCACTCTAAGCTCATTATTTGATAAGTCTATTAGCTCTGTACAAAGGTTGAATAAAAGAAATATAAAGGACAACACTGGGTGAAGTTTGATTCTATAAGAAAGAGAAAAAGTATTTTATCTTTCCAAAAGATAAAATATAATAATAGGATAGTCCATTTACATTTAGGACTTCAAGTCCTATCTAGAGACCCATACTAGAGATTTACTAATGATCCACAAAGGTATTGAGTAGGTGGGGAAGGAGCTGGAACAAGAATTAGAGAATATCAAAGAACAATAATAGGTCATCCATGACCCCTTTAAGATTGAGAGGGATGTTTAAAATTAAACCTTAAGGATATATGACATACTAAACACTATTGTATCTTTGAGGACATAATTGGCCCCTCATTTAACTCAAATGGCCAAATTGTTCAAAACTTTGAAATAAGATGAGACCAAATTGAATTTTTTGGTTTTATATACACCAAAAAGGATTTCAGCCATATTAACTTAATGTCAACCTTGGAGGCATTGAATTAATTAAATTTAGTGATCATTTAGACCCAAAAATCAAGGGAGTGGATGATATTGGCTGATGCCTTAGTCTCAAAAATAATTAAACATGATAAGTAGGTGAGTCAAATTTTGGATGAATTAGAGTTAGCAAATGCATGAGATGGCACTAGAAAGTTGGTGGTAAGGCCCATTTTTGATTAAATGCTTTAACAAGCCTAAATAAACTTCAATAAAAGTCTATAGGGGTTAAATTTTAAAGATATTGAGGCTAAGTTGATATTTTCAAGGAAGAAGGCCACAAAAGTGGAGATATTTCAGTTATGCTTTAGATCCACAAAGTTGAACATTCAATATTAATAACATAACAGGGTAAACAAACCACCTCTTTTAGATATGAGAATAATAAGAGCATAAGATGTTATTTGATATAAAAATTACCAAGAGATGGAGGAGAAGGGGAATTCTAGCTCTATCCCATCTACCAGTTTAGCTAATGTGCCGATTTCAACACTACCTTCATCTACTAGTTTAGCTACCCAGACTCCAGTGTGAGCAAATTGTAGATATTTTAATATCAATTTTGTATGCAATTATGCATGTAATATTTATTCAAACTAAATAAAACTATTTATGATTTATTAAATTCATATTATAGTTAACTAAAGTGTTTTGATAACATGCACATATTACATGACTATTGTAATCTATGAGTTTTAACATGTAGTTTTACAAATTAGAACTTAAGTTTTGTTTATTCTAAGATGTAATATGAAGCTTTATTACACTTGGAGGATGAGATGATCTCTTTCCAAAGTATTTAAATACATGTAAAACCCTCATTCAAAGGGTTAGAGTTTTGATCAATAAAATAAGAAATCAAGTTATTGATTGTCATGTAACTGTGTTGGTTCTTTCTTATCCCTTTTTTATGTTGTTAATATTTTATCTTCTTTCACTATGTTAATTTAGTAATTTTTAAGTGTGTAAAATATAGGGATAATCTTGACTGTTATCATTAATGTATACTAATCATTAAATGCATAAAAGCTATTGAAGTTAGTAAATTTCATTAATTTTAAGTAATTAATTTAGATTTATTTGATATTATAATGTGTGTAGGAGTGTCTCCCTCTAGTATAGTCTTCTAGGTGTGTGTCGTGGCTACTTTAGATACCTTCCTAGTTAGAGCTGTAATCTCTCAACTAAGGGTGTGCAATAGAAACTCTAAAGAGAGCAACCATAAACTAATACCACTAAGTTTCCTATGCCTACTTTCCTATACTGCATAATTGTGTTTGTTCATGAGTGTGAAATAGCTACAAATGACAACCATTAGTTTTGAAAATACTCATTCGCTAAAGAAACAACCTTGGAAGTGACCCTTTGAGAACATAGGACTTTCTTTTCTACCTTACCTTTCCCTTATTTTTTTGAGTTTATTTTGAGATCTACCCATCATAGAATAATTTTACACCTAAATAATTCATTTAGTGTTTACTTCTTTTAGATTTCACATATCCATCCATTTACTTGGTTAAACAACTTGCATGCTCAACCTGGTATTCCACCAACTAGTTATTTTAACTACATACTTATAACTCATGCCCTAGAGTGGAACTTCATTTTCATGGAGGTATTGAAATTTTAGAGGCTACCTCATTCAATTTATATAGTTTAAATAAAATCCACATCAATAAAAAGTAAAGCTAGTATTAGAAGGAGGGCACACTTGTGTGTTTTTATCAATAATAGAGGTTAGTCACTATGTAGAGTTGCACTGGAGATGCCTAGAAGAGTAAAATGTCTAGGGCCCAAGATAGCCTCTTGATATCACCTTTTTCAAATCATAAGAGGCCTAGACCAGTACCTATCATCCATGAGATACATCGATCAAGGACACCTTCCCTAGTGAGAAACATCTCAATTATCAACCATCCTATGGCTCAACCTTGGTTAGTTAGATCTGTTATTGCCATTCTTAGGGACCAACATAATTTACCAAGGAATATAGAGATATACTTGCCTACATTCTCCCCCTCAAGTGGGAGGATGATAGAGGATAATATTAAATATTTCAAGGCTTCTCTAAGATTAATAAATGTTATAGATGAGGATGTTACATGCAGACTTTTCCCATTTAATCCATATGATTTTACTTATGATTGGTACTTAATTTGAAATAAAATTCCATAAAATCATGGAGTGCATGCCAAAATACTTGCCTTTCACAATTTGAACAAGTTACTAATCCAAGTTTGGTGTATCATCATTTCACCAGCATGAAGAGGGAGCCTAATGAGTCAATCTGGGCTTTTAATACAAGATTTCAAAAGATGTACACTTTTATGAATATGGCATACAAAATAAAATAAATACTAGCACTTGAGATGTATAAGAATGATTTTGATCCCATCACTACAATATTTTCATAGATAGATATCACTACTAATAATTTAGCCTTGGTGTATGAAGATACTATCAACATTGACAAGTAACTCAATCCTTAGACATTAGAGGGCCCAACATTTATCAATGGTTTTCCATATTTGAATCTAATTTCACATGTTAATCAAAATGTTCTTGCATTCAATAAAAAATATTTTTACACTCTACCTCCCATGACACAACAAGTAACAAATCAAAAAAAAAGTTTATTGAACAATAAAGTGTAAAGGACTGGACATCAATAGAACCAATGAAACCAACATATAACTCATTCCAACACAGTAGTCGCTCAGGGTATAAAATCCACCAAAGATGATTTTGATTCTATACAAAGAATGGTCCAAAATTTGAGCAATGACTTCTTGATTATGTAGAGAAGGATGAGCAATACTACTAAATATAATAATAGCCATAATTATGGTTTTATAAGATATAACAAACCCTTCAATAGACCCACCAATAATGTAGTTCAATAATAGTTCACTAAGATTCCAAAAATCAATATCATGGAGACAAATTTGGATAATTGGTGTAGAGTTCATAACACATCACAACATGGGTAATTGGACTACGTGGAGTTATGTGTGACATTTGAATTTTTCCAAAGGGAAATGGTTAGATAAGACCAAATGATGAATCCCCCATATCTCCTTCATGAATTTGGCCCCTCAAGTTCATCCATGGTCTTTGAAACTTACGAGTTTCCCTTCCCTAGTGAATATGACAATGTTATAGAGGATAATTCTAATGAAGTACAAGCATTTCAATAATTCAATAGGAATAATTATAATTTGAGGAACATATAACCTCTCACCACTTCTACTCCTCTTAATAATATAGTTATCCCCTTTAATCCTAAAGTTGATAATAATCTTCCTCCCCCAAAATAGAATGATTAGCCTTAACATAGAGAAGAAAATAGTAAGGGAGGCTATAATATTGTTGAGGATATGAAAAATAATAAGGCTAATATTACTCTCCATGAACTGATGCAAATCACTGAAAAAAAGGAGTTTTTATGGAAGTATATAATAGATAAGTCTATTGTAGAAGAGGCCAAAATGGATAAAATAAATGTAATATATAGAATAAAGCCTAAGGTTCCCCCTTTATTTCTAACCATATGGACATTTGGAAAAAATATACACAAATATTTGGTGGATTCTAGAGCTTCAACCAATGCCATGCTAATCTCCATTTTATAGAAGTTTGGTTTAACCCCAAGTCCATTCAAGATGATTATTTAATAGATGGATATAATAATGGTACCCATGATAGGAGAAATTAATAATGTACTCATCCAATTTACATCAAAACCTCATGTGTAGATGATTATCAACATACTGGTAGTAGATATTCCTAAAGGGTATGGGCTATTATTAAGTAGAGATTGGTCAAAGATGCTCAATGGATATCTTTCCATAGACTTCTCTCATATTTGGATACCATGGAGAGGCATTTCCAACCAAATTAGAATTGATCAAGATCCAATAATGAATCACCCTATCACATAATATAATACTACTAATGAAGAAGTAAGTTACAAATCTCTTAGTGTTGGAATATATACATTTATTACAAAACATGAAGTGTAGGAAAAAGTGTAGGGCCTTTCCCAATTATGGACCTTTTATTTTGATGGAGAAATATCCAATCAAGGATTGAGTGTTGGTATTGAGTTGGTCAATACAAAGGGAAGAAGTACCTAGCGAAATATAAGCTCTAATTTATATGCACCAATAATAGAGCAGAGTATGAATCCCTAATTTTGGGATTGTAGTTTTCTCTCAAGAATAATGTCAAATAACTACTAATATATAGAGACTCAAAATTGGTGATCAACTAGGTTATAAATAATTACCAATGCAAGCTATCATATTTAAAGAGATACAAACACAAATCCTAGGATTTAATCAAGTCATCCGAGGATTTAAACATAGTGGCCATTCTAAGAGAAAAAAATTAAGCTGATGACTCACTAGCTAATTTAGTAAAAAATTTGTCACTCATGCAAGATTCAAAAGTGCAGAAGTTCCCTATCGATTCGGTACCTTGTTCATTATTACTAAAAAATATTGATAATTTTTAGGTGTTCGATGATGATCAACATATCATCTAGTTTATGACCAATTCAAGATAATTCAAGCCCCAAATAATTGACAATGAGGAAATAATAAATTTGAGCCAAGAGGAATTGGATGAAGAAAAGATCATCCAACTAAAAGAAAATCACCTCCCACTGGGGATGGTTACCTTGGAAAGAACCTTTGACATAGATTCACAAACCTAGCAATAAAGGCAACTTAAGGTTAATGATTTTGAGTTCAACTTAGAGAATTTGGGTAATGAAGGAGACTTACATCTTGTTAGTATTGGTTTAAGCTACAATCTATAGGAGAGATAAAAGGTCAAAGATTTGATCATTATATATAAAGACATAATTGCATGGATGTATGATGATTTAAGGATCTTTAATCCTAGGTTCATCACCTATACAATCCCACTCAAGTCAGATCATAAGTCATTTAGATAGAGATAGATATTGGTTAATCCAATTTTGGAACCATTTATCTAGAAAGAGGTAAAGAATCTTCTAAGTGCTAGGATAGTCTTTCCTATCAGGCTTTAACTTCGGTAGATAATCTAGTTCCAGTAAAAGAAAAAAATGGAGAAATTAGGCTATGTGTTAATTTTAGGAACCTTAACAAAGCTTTAGAGAAAGATAACTATCTTTTGCCCTCATTAGATGAGGTGATATAGACTATGAGCGGTTATGGAATGATGCCTTTCTTAGATGGATTTTCAAGATATAATCAAGTGTTGGTTAAATTATAGGATAGAAGGAACATTACATTTACCAAAAAATGGGGAATGTATGCATATAAGTGGATGACATTTGGCCTGATCAACATAGGAGATACTTTTCAAAGAGCCATGGATAATGCATTCCAAGGAAAAATAGGTAAATGCATAATAATATACATGGTCGACCTCACTAGTTTCTCAAAAAATAGGGCTAATCATATAAACCATCCCCAACCCATATTTGAAAGATGCAAAAAATTTGGTATATCATTAAACCCCCAAAAGAGCATATTCAAAATTACTAAAGGCAAGTTGTTGGGCCATATTATCACCAAATGTGGGATCACTATTAATCCAAACATAATTTAGGGAATATTCAAAATAATTTTCCCAAATAGTAAAAGGGAACTTAAGTCCTTTGGGAAGATTAATTTCATAAGAAAATTTATATCAAGATTTGTAGAATTTTCCAGACCTCAGAACACAATACTTAAACATGATGCCAAAGTGGAATGGACCCCTAAAGATAGAAGTTCTTTACAAGACATTAAAAATAATATATCATAGGCTTTATTATTGGTAAGCCTAGATTTATCTAAAGACTTCTTCCTATACTCATTTGATTTAGAACATACAATCACTATTGTACTCACACAAAATAAGGAAGGGAGAGAGCATCATATTTATTTCAAGAGAACAAACTTAAAATATATAGATCTTAAATATTAATTAATTTAAAAGCATATCTTTTCCCTTGTTAAAGTGTTAAAGAAGTTATGACACTACATTCTTAGGAACAATACCATTGCTATTGTACCAAATCCTACTGTCAAGCTTACATTAAGATAGAACAGTTAGGAGAGTGTAGGGGTAAATAGATGGTGAAATTATAAGAGTTTTAAGTTGAGATAAAACCTACCAAGATCATCAAAGGACAAGGTATTGTGTAGTTGATGACTAAACCAGACCCATGTATCACCATCGAAGAAGTCTAAAAAACACAAGTTTCCCAAGAAGAATGGTATTCAGATATCATTTAATTCCTACTCACTAGAACATGCCCCCAAGAACTCAAAAGAGAAAAAAAAAGAGCCTTGAGGATCAAATTTTCTCATTACATGATCAATAAGGGAATTATCTATAGGAAGAACTATGAAGGCATCTATTTGAGATGTGTATCATGTGATGAAGCCTAAGAGATTATATAAAAATTACATAAAAATATTGGTAGTGGTCATCCATCTACCAATACTATAGCCCATAAAATCCTTAGACTGGGTTATTATTGGACAAAAATATTCAAGGATGCTCACTCCCATGTGAGGAAGTGCCACAAGTTCCAAGTTTTGGTGAAAAAAGAAGTACATGTAGTAATGCCACTACAACTCATGATTAAGGGTAAATTGTTTGCCCAATGAGTTAAAACTCATCAATGTTATCAACCCTAACTCTTTAGCTAGGCATAAATTCATGCTCAACACTATATATTACTACACCAGATGGACTGAAGGAATAACCACCAAGAATTTGACAACACAAGATATGATCATTTTCCTTGTGAAGCATATCATGACTAGGTTTGGTACTCCCATTTCATTGGTTTGTGAAAATGGGCCAATGTTCCAATCAAGTAAATTCATAGAATGGGCCCATGATAATCAGATCACCATTAGATCATCCTCCAATCACTACTCAAAAGGGAATGGATTGGTTGAATTAAATAATAAGAACCTCATTGATGCTATCAAGAAATCAACTATGGATAAAACTAAAGAGTGGCATATCCTATTAAAGTTAGTAAAAGTAGGCTCTTAAAGCCTCACCATATTTACTAGTCTATGGGAGGTAACTAATCTTCCCAACCATGCTTATGTTTCCAACGTATTAGTTCATGTAGGAATACATGGAACCCAAAAAGAATATAGATTCTAGATTGATAGATATAATAGAAATGGAAGACTCGAGGATTAAATCCTTGTATAAATTCCATAGGCATCGAGATGTAGTCAAAAGATGGTTTGATAAAAGATTAAAATCTAAAACATTCAGGATATCTGACCTAGTACTTTTATGGGACAAAACCAAGAAAAGAAATGATAACATGATAAATTCACCCCATTATGGATATGATTCTATTAGATCTCTAAGATCTTGGGTAATAATTCTTTCCATTTGAGGGTCCTCTAAGGTAACAAATTGACATATCTAATCAATGAATAGTTTTTGAAGCACTAATTTATGGCTGCTCCATCTAAAGATGTCTCTAAATGACATGTGTCCCAGTAGAGATAGGGGTAGTCTAGATTTGACTTATTAGTTATTTTCCCACTTTTAGTCATTTGTTTTTTATTATAGTAGTTCATGATTTCTAGATTAATCATTATTAATTTATACATGTTGCTTTGCTTAATCTAGTCTCTCACTTTTTAGGTAGTTTCCCACTTTCTAGGATATTTTTCCTTTTGATTTCATGGCAATCTAATTGATTACTCTTAGTATAATCAAGTAACAACCTATTCAAGTGGTGTCCTAAATAAAGTTTTTGAGTTCATATTGAATCAATGGGTATTACACCTTGTGCATAAAATTATTGATTCATTTAAATAGTAAGAGAGTTAATCATGACAATGTTATAAAGAAAATAACTCTATCAAGTATATGATAGCTGATCCCACAACTCCATGCAAATTTAGAAAGATTTTCTCATTGCCTTAGATCAAATTCACATTAAATACTAATACTTATTGGAGATAATAACCATTGATATGGGTAAATTTTACAAGGACATTTTGATGAACCAAATCTTACCTACACCAACTCATGGTGGTTACCTATTCCTTTTTTTATTCGTACAAAGAAAAATGAGAAAGGGTAAAAATCCTACATGATGAAATAAGATCAATGTATCACACATCATGAAAAAATACAAAGGAAGGGAGGAAGAGTGATCAAAGGCATCTCTATCAGGGATATGGATGTCTAGATAGCAATAGAGCAATGCCTGAGCTCCCTAAATTTATACTGACTTAACACTAAATTAGAATGAAACCTACAACTCATCCCATGTCTTTGCTAAAATACTTTGACAAGGAGTAAATAAAATCACTTTGACACACACTGGTCCAAGGTATGAGTAAAGTAAGTATGTTTCCTAAAGTTAACAAGAGTCCCTTTCATGTTTCTAATCTAATAATTTCTTTTATAGCATGGTTTATGGTTGATATTAGAAATGTGAACCCATGTATTTTGGGTTCTTGAAAACTCAAGAGTATTCACCCCTGTGAGTCACCATTTGTTATACTCAACAAACCTCACTTTGTATTATTTATGGATAAGTGGGAAACCATTTGGTGTTATAAATCTTATTCATAATAGGGTTGTGCATGCATGTTTAGCCCATTTCTTATCTTTGGAAAAATTTACTAGTTTTAGCATTAAATCACCTTTATTGCTTCTATTTTCCTCTTGGAACCCATTTTAATTAGAATGAATTATTTTAACTAATATATTAATTTAAATTTTGGGAAGTTTATTATGCATGATAGATCCTCATAATTATTATAATTTTAGAACTCTGCATTTCAAAACATAATGTTTTAGTCTGCAGGATTTTGGTCTTCGGGAGATTTGTTTGAGAACTTTTGTTTTTGACAACTTTAGTCAGAATCTTTGCTTTGAAATTTTATTTAGAAAATTTATTCATCAATTTTATTTCTTCATAATTTTTACTATTCAAAAAAAATCTTTTCGATAACTTTCCCAGAATTTTTACTATTTGATAACTTCCCAATTGACAACTTTCTTTGGGTCTTTTTGTTCAGAACTTTCTCTTTGGCAACTTTCTCCAAAAAATCTCCCTGAAGAACAACTTAGTCTTCATAAAAAGTGTTTGGAGTTTTGGATTTTAGGAAATGTTTCATGAATCTCCTCAAATAATAATTTGGCCTTTAGGGTCTTTCATTTAGAACTTTTAGCTCACAATAATCAATGATTCAGACTGAATGTAAATGCTGACACTTGACTAAACATGTGTGAAAAAGGCAACATCGTGGCACCCATAGGAGTGAGTAAGCATCGTACATGGAATGTATACTAAGCCAAGGTGGTCAAGTTTAAATTAAATTAAATGATAAGCTTGGAGATGTTAGTGATTAAAGGTGCATGAAATAAGCTTGAATGTTAAAAGGCTATAAAATCGAGTTGATAACCAACTTCACATTCATTGATTTTTAAAGAGATCAAGAGAATATTTCCCTCTAATAATTTAATGTTTAATCAAGCTATAATTTTCATAAAAGAGTGCCCAAATAACATTATAAGGAGCTAGAATTCTATCAACATCAAGGACTAATAATGACATCTTCATCTAGAATATACAAGGGAACTTAGGCACCATCTATATTTTCTATCAAAGATTCAATGGAGTATAGGTACACAATATTTGATGCCTCTATATTTGATGGTACTTATACTAAATATTCAACTATATGGGAGGCTATAAAATTCATCACCACATTCACCTGTGAGGAAGATGTCTTTCAAGAAGAATGACAAGTAGAAATTGACCTAATTTCCTTTAAGCATCAAGACCTTCACTATGCTACTGCCACACCTGAGGTCATGCTATGCATTGACTTGGTATGTGACTTATTATTTGAATGAAGGATTGCATATGGTGGCTTCCTATACCATATTAATAAAAAAATATCATTATTTGGATATCATGGGAATCATTTCAAAGGTATTTATGTTTGCCAATATTGGAGGCCACATTTAATTTACATAATGCAATATCCTTGAATAAAAACAACAATACAAAGAAGATAGTGAGCAAATGGATTATCCCTAGAAAAATATTTTTTCTCAAGGACAAGAATCTTATACCCATCACCAGATTATGAATGGGAATTGCATTAATATGGCATTATTAAACTACCTATATGGTTACCCAAGCATCTATTTACTTTTTTTGGAATGGGTACCATTGGTCGACCTATTACTGACATCATAACAAACCTACACATTGGAAGAGATCATTAGTGCTTGATTGCATGAGTTGATATTACATAAAGATAATAGGCCCCAAGGGGATAACTTAAACATGATGTCTTACCTTATTGATGCTATCATGGGTACTATCTACATACACAATGGGTTTCTCTGGGAACCAAATCCTAATTATATAAAAAATAATATTTGTGATGCTTATTCATTTATGCATATCTATATATATATATATACCAAAAACATATTGAGTATTGTAGAGGACTTGTATCCCCAAGTTTGACGGGAAATTCATGAAGAACCCATGCCTAAAGTGTCTAAAATTTTCACCAATTCACTCATGTTGAAGGGTGAATATTGACTATATCCAGATTACATCATGATAATGGTTACTAAATATAGGGTTGATCCTTTGTGCATATTTCCCTGACAAGATGGTTGAGAAAGAAATTGATTATCAGTTATGGGAAGGGATCAATGAAGATTTGACTAGAAGAAGGAAAACACATTTCATGGATCTCATCTCATAATTGAGAGGATGTGTTACACCTTCTACAAACATTTTGGGGAAGTTGGCAAGGCCAAGAGATCCTATGAATTAACCACCTTTCCCCATAGAGATTTATACCCCATAGTAAGGTATAAAAACACATTCATTATCTAGGCATTTAGTATAGTCGTGAGCCGTATGATCATTATTTCCTATTTATCAATGCAAAGGATGATTCCCAAGTCTTGGAAAGGGCTAATATGGCTGGAATAAATTAAGACTTACACAAATTAGTCTAAGAAGATCCTTCTATCACAATTGAACAAGGACAATACAGGATCCCACCACTAGGAGGATAGACTGCATCAGACTTTTTGAATAATAAATCTCTTAATTAACTACATAATCAAAGGAAAAAACCCCATAATCTACCCACCATGATGATGGTTTTAAATCAAGAATGAGGTAAATGGGAAACTTCAATTACTCCAAAACCAATGAAAGAGGATATTTCTCAGGTTCAAGCACTCATAATTAAATTTAAGGACATAAATAAAGAACCTCAGGAAAAGATAGTTCAAGGAGAGATCTCTTGGGAAGGAAGAGGAACCTATATGTATAGACTCCTCTAAATTAGATGACCTCACACCCACTACTGTATCCTTGGCAACCACAACATCTAATGTAGAAATCCCTCTTTTTACCCAAAAAGTGAATGATCCTCCAAATAAAAAGGAAACTATATTCTACAAGAGGAAGTCCAAGGAAATAAGGCCTCAATGTAGTATAAAGATAGACCAAGTGAATAGACACAACCCTCGATTGAAGATTAGCCAGTGGATGAATAAGATGAAGAAAAACTGCAACAAGCCAAAGTGTTGAGATTTCAAGGACTCAAAGGAAAGGCACCCCTCATAAGTGACAAATTAGGTAAGCATTTTATTCCCACTACTCCCTTAAACCACCCTTATATTACCACATTTATATTTGTTAATTATTTCCCTATTGTGTCCCTACCATCATCTGGACCCATCTCCCTACCTATTATTATAACCATTCCTTTGGTTTCCACCTCTATTAATACTACTACTAGCCAACCCAACACTCACTTGCCAGTATCCTCTACTCAATTGAGTTCACCCAGGCCTTCCTCAAGAGAAATTCAGACCATGGTAATAGTACTGACCAAGAACATTACAAGGAAGAAGCATGTTTACACTGTCCACCTAATGCCACATTTGGGGAATGTAGACTGGTCAAAGCTAATATGTCCTTCCATGTTAAGTCCATATCTTAAGACTGAGCCTTCAAAAGATACCCAAATATAGGTACAACCATTAGACCTAACATAATTGACACTTCTATACTGCACCAAGGAACTAGGATCTTTAGCTTCTAAGAGACTAGACCTAAATATTACTAAGCTACCCACTGTGAGCTCACTATTTGACAAGGCTACTAGTTTTGTGCATAGGGTAAAGAAAAGAAAGATAGAGGATATTATTGGGTAAAGTTTGATAATAGAGGAAAGATAAGAAGTATTTTATCTTTACAAAAGATATAATAGAAGAATGAATCAATCCCCTTACATTGAGGACTTTAATTCCTATCTAGAGACCCATACTATAGCTTTTTTAACTATCCATGAGGGCACTGAGCAAGTGAGGAATGAGATGGAACAAGAATTATAGGATATCAAATAAAAACAATAGGTCATCCATGTCACCTCTTAGATTGGTCAAGATGTTTAAAATGTATCCTTAAGGCTGTAGGAGATACTAAACACTATTAGATCCTTGAGGACATAATTGGCTCTTCATTTAACTCAAATGTCCAAATTGTTCAAAACTTTTAAAGAGGATGAGACCAAATTAATTTTTTTAGTTTTATATACCCCAAATAAGGATTTCAACCATATTAACTTAATCTCACCCTTAGAGGCATTGAATGGATTAAATGTAGTGCTCATCTAGACACAAAAAGCAAAGGAGTGGTTGACATCAATTGACTCCTTAGTCTCTAAAATAACTAAAATGAGAAGCAAGAGGGATAAATTTTATATGAATTAGAGTTGGCGAATGCATAAGATGGCATTGAAAAGTTGGTGGTGAGGTCCATTTTTGATAAAATGCTTTATCAAGCCTCAATCAACTTTAAAAAAAGTCTGTAGGGGTTAACTTTTAAATAAATTAAGGCTAAGTTGAGCTTTGTGAGGAAGAAGGCCATATAAGTGAAGATATTTCATATAGGCTTCAGAGACACAAAATTTGAACATGCAAGATTAACAACACAAGTTAATAGGGTGAAATACCACCTCTTTTATATACAAGAATAATAAGAGTGAAAAATTCTATTGGATATAAAAATTACCAAGAGTTGGAGGTAAAGAGAAAGTCTAGCTCCACCCTATCTATTGATTGAGCCAATGTGCTAGTTTCAACACCGCCTCCATCTACCAATTCAACTACCCAGACTCTAGTTGTGAGTAAACTATAGATATTTTAATATCAATTTTGTATGCAAATTTTCATGTAATATTTATTGAAACTGACTAAAGCTATTTATGCTTCATTGCATTCATGTTATAGTTAACTAAAGTGTTTTTCCAACATGCACATGTTGCATGACTATTGTAATCTATGAGTTGTAACAAGTAGTTTTACAAATTAGAACTTAAGTTCTGTTTATTCTAAGATGTAATTTGAAGCTTTAATACACTTAGAGGATAAGGTGACCTCTTTTACAAGTCTTTAAATACATGTAAAATCCTCATTCAAAGGGTTGGAGTTTTGATCAATATAGGAAGAAATCAAATTATTGATTTTCATGCAACTACTTTGGTTCTTTCTTATCCCTTTTCTATATTGTTAAGATTTAGGTTCTCTGAATGTGTCAATTCAATAATTTTAAAGTGTGCAAAAGCTATGGATAATCTTGATTGTTATCATTAATTCATATTAATCATTAGATGTGGAAAATCTATTGAATGTTTGTAAATTTCATTGATTTTAAGTAATCAATTTAGACTGCATTGATATTATAAGGTATGTAGGAATGTCTCCCTATAGTATAATATTCTAGGTGTGTGTTGTGGCTACTCTAGATACCTTCCTGGTTAGAGCTGTAATATCTTAACTAATGGTGTGAAATAGCAAATGTAAAGAGAGCAACCTTCAAATGAGACCACAAAGTTTCCTATGCCTACTTTCCTAGACTACATAACTATGTTTTTCATTTGTGTAATAAATACAAATGGAAATCATTGGTTTTTGAAATACTCATCCAATAAGGAAACAACCTTATAATTAACCCTTTGAGAACATAGAATTTTTTTGACTTACCTTTCCCTCATTTTTTGAGTTTCTTTTGAGATCTACCCATCATAGAGTACTTTTACACCCAACCAATTCACCTATTGTTTACTTCTTTTAGATTTCACATATCCATCCATTTGCCTTGTTAAATGACTATTGAATCACTAAATTATACCCTTAGGAGAGTATTGTCTAGACCTCTCTAAGTGTGGGGTAACATGGGATTAGCCTAAGGTTATGGGTGGCCTACGGATGTGATAAACCTCTTGTTTATGGGGCTAGCTCCCCTAGTACATAAATTGAGCTCAAATCACTAAGCCCACTAACTTGTTGGGGTGAAAAGGGATAGAGAAATACATAGAATTAAAACCTATACTACTATAAGTGATTCACCAATATGATTTATCCACTCTATTTCACTTCTTAATAACACTAAAAAACCAGACAAGTGATTGAACCTCTCTTTTCAAATGCTTCTAATAAATAGTGTTTCACATAAAGGATATGCTAGGTATTCAGAACATGAGGGTTATGAAGGAAAGGTCTGATCCAAGACACTTACCAGTCAAACTCCACTCCAAGCTCAATTATTGGGCCTCTAACCTTTTATTGGAGTGTTTACACCAACTTAACATCCACCTTGACACATATATATATTTTTGGCAAATGGTTAGCCTAATGGTTTTGGTATCCAATTGGAGGATGCATGACAAATATTATGCCAACTAGCCAATGACTAACCATCTCCTAGATATTTTGGGAATCAATGAAGATTTGATGAAACATGGCAAGTGCAACATGGGGATCATAGGGTCATAGAGCTGACAGTTATGATGATATAACTCCATCTCAACACTCAATGTGTAATTTTCATGCTAGCAAAGATGTTACTGAAAGGCTTATATAAGAAGCTTGAACCAGAGGATGAAGAGAGAGAGGGAGAAATAAAGTGAAGCTCTAGTAGAGTCAATTCAAAACCATGCTCTATAAACTTTGCTCTAACATCCATTAAGTCTTAAAAATAGAATAGAGGTCACTTTGGCTCTGATTATATGTGCCCAAACTCATTTGTGAGCCTCTAGGTTATTAGTATTATGATTTTTAATATAAAATATTGCTATGGAATTAAAATAATGATAAATGGTATTGCCTTAAAATGTACTTAAGTGTGTTTGGTTTGAATTTCTGTAGTTATTGTTAATGGGATGCAAGTGTTTTGTGATGTCACACTTATGACTAATCATGTGAATTAATGATCATGTGTTTTGTTAGTTTTGTTACTTTAATGGAGTCTCTATAATTTTCTTGAAAACATCATAATTTTACATGGAAGATGAGTATAGGTCTTCCCCAATGAACCCAACCCCTATTTAATTTACATGTGTAGGATATGTAAGTACTTATATGACCTCGAGCTTAACTTGAAAAAGGCCTATGCCTATGGATATGCCCTAGATTTAATATTTTGGTGCATTACTTAATTCCCCCTAGTAAAGCCTCATGCCATGGCATAACTAGCCCAATGTAAGACCAAAATACACCAACCAAAGACTATACAGCTACCACAACAACAAGATTCATTTTGGAAAACATTATTAGTAGGTATGGGTGCCTGTTCAGCTAGACTAGTGACTGTGGCATACATTTTGACAATGAAATAATTTAGATCTTATTGTTTGAGTATATGGTGGCACACCATAAAATGAAACCCTACCAACCCCAAGCTAATGTCACCACATAAGAATTTAATAAAATACTAGGGACATGCCTCACAAAAATATGTGATGTTGGTCACAAGGATTGGGATGACCATGTGTAAGTGGTGTTATGGGCCTATTACATGACATACAAGTGCCTGAATAAGGATACACCATTCCAACTAGTATTTGGCATAGAGGCCATTTTAACTATGGATTTATTAGTTCCTTTATTATGTATCACATGCATTGGTTAATTGGATAACCAAGAGTTATTAAATACATTCCTATAAGATTTGGAGATGCTAGATGAGACATGCACAAAAGCATGATGGAGCCAACATATAGATAAGGCCTACCAAAAGACATGGCATGATAAGCACATAAAGGGAAATGTGTTTACAAAAGGTACACTAGTTTTTTTATATGATTCTAAGTACTTAAGGCACCCAAAAAAATTATAGATCAGGTGGATGGTACCTTATGTCATCTATAACATCTCGGAGACTAGTACATGCAAATTGTGCATGTTAACTAGTGAAATTTTCCTTGGGTACTTCAATGGAAATAGATTAGAATTATACTATCACTAGGATGGAACTTACACAATCTAAAACTAGATTTATAATTAAAAGTTAGTTGCTTTATCTTGTAACCATTATAAAATTGGCATGATCCAATTATTTTCCTTTTTTTAATTTATTTTGTGTTGTTTGAATAAGGGTGACACTTTCAAGACTATAGTAAAACATTTTTGGTAGTTACAAATGCATAAATCTAGTTGAGTGAGTCAAGCCCAGTCACTTTTTAATCACTTTAGGCCAAACACCTAAGTTTATCGATGTGTATGAAGTTTGGCAGACCTAGTAATCTATAAGTATGAATTGATGAGTAAAACACACAAGATGTTCATATGTAAGAGACCATGAGGAGACAATGAGGCACTAGAGGAAAAACATAAGGATTTGTAAGGGGTAGGGGAGGCTAAAGCAAGAGATAATAAAAAATAGATAAATTGACCAAGAAAGTGAGGCATGCTTGAAAGGACATGCATCATCAAAGAAGAGATGTAACCTAGGAGGCTGAATTGCACTCATGTGAAGTGCTATGCCAGGGTAACCAAAATTAAGGTGAAGGTCATGCTAAGATGAACAAAGTATAATAAAGTGACTATATTTTTAGTTTAAACCCACCCAAAATTTTGTGGGAAGTGACCATTTAAATCACCTATCACTTCTTTGAAGAAATCATTAGCAAAATTAATGTTACGATGATGGAAGAACAAAGATCTACATTGATGAGTAGATGGTGGTAGATTTTATAAGATTTTAAGGATATAAATGATGTTATCCATCAATTTGGTAGATGATAATAACATATAAAATAAGATATGGTAGAGGTTTGAGGTTTACTATAATTTTCAAGAGATCAGAATAGAGTAAAGAGCCAAAGCCACCAAATGAGAAAATGCTACCATAGAGGAAACAAGTTCCCCATAGGCTCCCTAAGTGTGAAAAATAATAAAGAGACTACATTTTTCCCTTTAAATAAGAGGATAATAGAGGGAAGTTGATAGAGAAATAGGAAAGTAGAGACTTTGGTAGGATAACTAGTCTACCATTAACAGGGTAGGAAGCTCAACAACTAAATGTGTAATCACATTTCCCATGATTGTAAAGTAGATTAGACATTATTTTGGAATTTAGTAGGATTAATCAACCAAATTTTAATAGTAATAGGTTAAGGATGGAAAATAAAAGACTAAGCTTAGAAACACTAGAAGTGCACAAGTATGCAAAGAAAGTGAAAGCAATGAGGGAAACAACCACCATAAAATTTGAGGCATAATTGGTAGAGGGAGTCAATGTCATGGAGGTTGATCCATAAATGAGTGAAAAGATCACTTACAAAGAGATGGAGTACCTACCAAAATTCATGATGGGGGAAAATTGGTATCCTTTGTCTATGTAACAAGTTGAAAGATTATAACCATAAGATAGGCAATAACATGCAAGAGCTAAATTAAAATTGGATGGTAGACACATGAAAGAAGACCAAGGCAATCACTGTGCTCTTTGATGTTTCCATTAGAGACAAGTTACAAACCATGGGTTCAACATAAATTTTGAGATACCAAGCTTCAGTACGACAAAAGACTTGGTACATTTCCTTTTCTCATGGGTGCATGGTGACCGGTTTTATTTTGTTGGATGACATATGAGGATTTATGCAAGCCACATAAGTAGATTCATAGGGCTACTTGGTGTAGGATCAGATATACATGAGAGGATGGATGATGATGTAGAGGTAGAGAGGGTTGTAAATATCTTGGGATATTACAAGTTAGGATTTGCATTCCCTATCAAAGACATCCAAGACCCCGACATATGGGAAATAACGCACTTGGTAAGCACCAAAATTTTCCCTAGTAGATGATGGTCAGATATAAGTAAAACTTTCCTTTACATTTCCCACCACATGGTGCAAGGAGAAGTTTTCAACATCTCCAAGTTAATCATAGAGGAGATCATAAAGAATGCACAAGAATGCAATTGGGCACATGAGACCTTTCACTGGGGATACATGCTTATCCTAATGGTGATGGAAGAGATAGGTGTGTTGGATGGTGATGATGACCACTTATGGGTGTTTCCACTAAAACATGAGTCCCAAATGATTAAGTTCCAAGAATTCATCTTCCCCCAAATTTTTGTATGAGTACAAAATGAGAGTGTAAGGGTGGTTTGATAGATATATGGAGGCCTTTATAAAGGAGTGGTGCATCCCATAATAACTCCCTTAGTAACTCATGGGAATGATGACCTTTGTCATGATGCAACACTTTTATGTGGTGTACATAGCACTCATAAATGGAAATATATCAAGTTAGCTTTGATTATCTTACATGTTTTTATCCAAATAATTCATGGTGATCTTAAAGAGAATCCTAAATGTGCAATAAATTGATATCCAATCTAAGGCTATTAATTATTATAGATAGATGATGATGCTCTAATTTGTGTGCCCTTGATCCAAGGCAATTAGGGATGAAAATGATGATTGTGATAATCCTGACATCCATCCCCTCTAAAGGGTAATAATCAATGGAATAATTTTCAATATTTACTATGAGATGAAGTCATGTAAGAAGGGTGAAGATCCTAGAAAGGATGATGATCGTCCCTTCTAAGCTGATGATGAAGGAAAGAGTGTGCCAAAATTTTAGGGGAAGTCACTCCTAAAGAACTAGGGTGAGAAATTAGAAGAGATTACAGAGTGCATATAGTTGAAAATAGCCTCTTAACAATAGATCATGTCACCTACCCCAAAGAAGCACATGACATTCAATTAAGAGGGTGCTTCTTCTAGTAAGCATCTAAAGAAAAAGACTAAGGGACCTATATCATTCCCTACCAAGACCCTTGTAGATATGGAAAGAGAGGTAGCCCTAGCTCCCATAATAGAATATGATACTAAAGAAGATAGGGTGGGGACTTATATCTTTCAAATAGAGGAAGGTGAAGAGGAGATCAACAATGGAAATGTTTGGGATGCCCTATAAAGTGGCATGGCTACCACATTAAAATTAAGGGAAGAAATGATGAGCCTTACCTCCGGTGCACCCTTGTTAAATATCCAACCAAATAAAATAACATTGACATTCAATGATAAGGCCTCCCCAGTGGCCCCTCAAACTATTGAGGAAAAAAGAGTGGCCTAGAGGAAGATGGGACTTAGTAATGAATATATATACTGGGATTTGGCACTTGAAGAGAAGCAAAAACTTGATTGTGAATAGAAGAATGCTAATTTGGAAAAAGGGCCCCAAAAGGACCCTCAATTATAAGACCAAAAGTAGAAGTGGTCAAAAAGGTGTCAAGTGACCCTACCAAACAAGTAGAGGAAGTTATGAAGGCATGCCTGAGTAGTGAAGGGGTATTTGGACAAAAAGAAGGAGATACTAGCACCTCAAAGAAATAAATAGAGACAAATAAGAAGCACTAGTAATAACAAGGTGACTCTGGTGCCAAAGGAATAACCTTTGAGGTAAATATTGAGAAGCCCTAGGATGAAGAAATAGATGAGGGGGAGAAGTCCATTAAAAACACCTCCAAGGACTAGACAAGTGAATCCTTAGAGGAGCATACCAAAGAGCATGGTGGTTCCAGTGAAGAGGAAGAGGTACACATGGAGAAGGACATTACCTAAAAGGATGATAGAGAGCATAACATTAGGGAAGAAACACAAAAGAATTGGGGGGATGAAGATTTATACTTATACAAAACTATTCCCCCTAAGTTTCCATGATAAGGATGTGCAAGTAGCTCTGATTTGTGCTGGACCATTACATGGATGAGCCCAAAATAGAGGAACTAAAGGTTGTTAGTTTGAGCCTAGAAGATTTTGAGGGAGGGTAGGAATCCCTTCTTACTGACCCACATGCCATGAAACCAATCCAATCTAGGAATGTGCTAATAAAAATGGCCATGGAAGTAACACATTGGAATATCATAAATGATGGCAAGGTGAGGAGATCAAAGAAGTTCCTCAAGGAAGCCAAGGAGGAAGTGTAGGCCAATAGGTTCAAGTTACATTATCTTTGTGAGTGCATGGAGGTGATCTATCCATCTCTTTTGGTTGACAACAACACTTTAGACCTTTTAGAGGCTGATAGTATTTATGTATTTGTGGAATATATGCTCCCAAGAATATATCCTGAGCTGATGTAAGAAAAAGAAGAGAAGACCCCAACATCGCATTGAATAAGGAGCTATCTGACAAGCTCCAAGAAGTGGAGGATCTCTTCACAAAGTTTAAGGAGGGTGTAAAATAAGTAGACACAATATTATTTAACCTCTCTAACCAAACCTCGATGATAGATGTGCACTTAAATCAAACAAAGGATGATAAGGAGTAGATTATGACAAGGTATACTCTATAAGTAAGGAAGAAATGTCAAAAATCATTATCAACATCAGCACATTGAGAAATCAAATCAAAGACCAGGAAGGAACCTTAAAAGAACTCTTTCATGCTCTAAAGACTAAGACTTATGAGTAAAGGGAGATCTTAGATGGAAGTGTGGAAAAGGAATAAACCAACATAGAATCCTTCCATAAAGAGATAGATAAAATAGATAACTTGTACTCATAACTGAATCATCTAATATTGAGAGTGCCATAAAATAAATTAAGCTATCCATAAAGGGTTTTGAGGTTTTTAGTGCAAAAATCCAAGAGAATTCACCCTAGTTTTGCACTCCCAATAGTTTGATAGATTAGTTTGAGGGTGGACTAGGGTTTTTTTATGGGGTAATATTGGGCCCCTAACCTATTAGTGGAGTGTTTGGGCCAACTTGACATCCACCTTGATGCATCTAGATATTTTTGGCAAATGTTTAGCCTAATATTTTTGGTCACTAGATGGAGGATGTAACACAAATATTATACCAATTAGCTAATGGATAACCATCTTTCAGATATTCTAAGCATTAATGAATATTTGATGAAATGTGGCAAGTGTAACATGGGGATTGAAAGGTCATAGAACTAGAAGTTATGATGAAAGAACTCTAGCTTAACACTTAGTGTGTAGCTTCTACCTTGACAAATATGATCTTGAAAGGATTATATAAGGAACCTAAACTAGAGGATGAAGAGGAAGAGGAAGAACTGAAATGAAGCTTTGGCAAAATGATTTAAAAAACATGATCTATAAAGTTTTCTCTAGTAGCCATTAAGGCTTAGAAATATAATGGAGGCCACTCTAGATCTTATTGTATGTGCCAAGCTTATCTGTGAGCCTCTAGGTTGTTAATATTATGATTTTGAATATAAACTCTTGTTATGGACTTTGAACAATGACAAATGGTGTTACCTTAAAATGTAATTAAGTGTGTTTATTTTCCATGTATGTAGTATTTCTAATGGGATGCAAGTGTTTTATGATATCACACTTATGATTAATCATGTGAATTGATGATCATGTGTTTTGATATTTTTTCTACTTGAATGGAGTCTTTGCAATTTTCTTTATGACATCATCATTTTACATGGAATATGAGTATAGGTATGCACCAATGAACCCAACCCATATTTAATTTACATGTGTAGGATAAGTAAACATCTATATGACCTTGAACTTAACCCAAGAAAGGCTTGAACCTATGTATCTGCCCCAAAGTTACGTTTTTAGTGCATTACTAAAGTCCCCTAGTAAAGTCTCGTGTCATGGCATAACTAGCCCAATACAAGCCCCAATTCCTTCTCAACTAAAATTTTAGTGAGAGCATAAGGCCTATGCATTATGTGGATTGATTACAACATAGTTTAGTGTTAAATTTTGAGCACAAAGAGAGTTATCCCATGTTTGTGCTTGGTTATAGTAAACTACCCATAGACTTCCACAATATCAATCACTAACACCTTCACACACTATGTGACTTGCATAGAATAACCCATAAAGGGAAAAAATATACTACTTATGCATATCAAACAAGCATATAAAACACTATAGACTAACACAAATAAGCTATAATAGTCTTTGTATAAGCTCAAGAGGTGACAAAGTACAAACTTAGGTAAATTTTCTTCATACCCAATCGAGGGATTTATACAATGGCCTTAGAATTTAAATTTATAGAATAATGAATAAGAGGGATAAGATATTGTGGCATGAAAACTACATGAAGAGGTCATAATGGTCACCATTAATTCAACCAATAGTTACAAGTATCAATAACAACCCCCTCATCTCTCCATGCATTGCCTTTGCTAGTGGATGTCCTTCAATGAGTATAGCGTAGAGATGGAGTGTTGAAGGCTAAGTCAAACTTAGTTGACCCAATTCAAGGAATATCCACACCAATTTAGTCAATAAATCTTTCCCTTGGTAGTTTATAAAGGTGCATTATGCTTTAATTAGCCTCCATGAGTCACTAAGTAGCCCACCTTCCCCTTTTACACATTGACTAGGCTCAAGAAACTACCCCAATCCTACATAATATCCATGTGAAGTGAAAATTCTCACCTTCATGAGGTATTTACATGGTTTTATTAACCTAAAATGACTCCCTTAGCATCCTTCTACAATAAGAAAGCATCTTCCCTTGTTTCCAAAACATGCCTACTTGGAAAATAGGCCTATTCACATGATGTTTATTACTTGGGTGGACATGAAACCTGAATAAGATATTAAAAATAGGTGATTTATCATGTTTCAGGTCTAAAAAAGTGTTTCACATCATAAATTATGCCTTTTAGATAGTACATGCCATGTAACTTTGCACATCTAGGTGACTAAGTCACCTTTTACTAGATTTCTAGACAACTTATTTGGTGTAGACCTATAGGGGAATTTATAGGTATAATTGTGAGAATTTTATGGCTTGAGAAGGTGAAATATACCTCATATTACCCTCCTCCATTATTTTCAACCTTTCAAATAAATCTGCACCTTGAAAACATCACTAAACCTTGCTAAAATAGTGTTTATTGGGAGTTTGTACAACTATATGTACAAACCATTTCCATGGATGGGACCTCCATAGAGTTCATCATGTGATTAAAGTGTATTTAGGACCAATTTAAGGTATTTAAGGGAAAATATATTAGTTTTATTTACTCCAGTCTATATTAGGGTTTATACAGGGTTTTAGTGGCCTACCATCTTAATAATTATTCATAAAGTACAAGCCTCAAACCCAAAACTTATGGCCATGGATGTTGAGAACATAGAACCATATAAAACTCTTGAACTATTCCTAGTGCCATACAACTTGTACAGTGCATACTGAGTGAAGTTTGGTAGCCCTTGAGCTCTTGGTTAGGCATTCTATGTAGGTTTTAGTGTTAAGGATCATTCATAAATATGGGCTCCTTATTGCAACTCTTTATTTTATGAATGGTGATTTTTTATGGGTCCAAAAATCCCTCTAATATCACTGGGATTGAGTCATTATGCCATGTAAGATATGAGAATTGGAGTTGGTGATTTGACATGGCAGACTGGGGTAATATAGTTTAAGAGAGGTATTAAGACCAAATTTGACACTTCCTTGCCTCATTATATTCAAAACACATTATTTAGGACCTATATCATCCTCATATGTCTTCTCATGGACTTAAATCTACTTGGGGGGTTTGAGTCTATCACCAAGATGGAGATGGGGTCTTGAGGCCTAACGGTGGTTTTAGGCCTCACAGGCCTAAACTAAGTTTGAACCACCTGTAGGTGAATTGGTCACTTAAATGTCACCAGAGCATGTCCTTCCCATTTTTTTCACCTCTTTTACTTTCCTTATCTACTTAAATTACCACCTCAATCCCTTTCTCTTGTAGGTTTGTCTTGAGTGCCATTAATGCTATGCCTAGTTTGAGTGTTTAACTAATTGGTGTTAGAGACCTGAGTAGTATATTTTCCACCTAATATTTATGGAGTTATAACTCATGTGATATGATATCATGTTATGGTAAAAATAATTTGACCAGATTACCCTTAATTATTCTCTCTATATACCTTCATATTCTTGCCTACGGTTTATGAGTAACACTAGTAGTCTGATCCTATAGGGCTATATCTTGGGTTTTCATTTCAATTATTTGAGTTTGGACATAATTGACCATCATTTAAATTATCACTTAGTTCATCTAAGAATTCCCATCCTCATAATTCATTTAATAGGTGAAATTTGTCTCAAATTTCCGTATTTAGGCCCTGCATGCTTGTTTAGGCGTATAAGGCCTAATTAGGGTGTCAAGGCTCTTTTTGCTCTAGAGGAATAGAGTGTTCAAGTGGGAAACATTATGGAATCTTATATTACAATTCAAGACACTTATTTTCACCTTTTTCACTTCACTTCTAGTATTTTTTCAACTCTCAAACAACCCCAAACATGTAGGAGTCTTTAACTTTTAGGCACAGGCCTAGGAAACCAGTTTTAAGCCTAATTAGGCTAATAAGCACTCTTTGATTATCTCAAAAAATCATATCACTAAATTTAAAATAATATATTTTAAGATAAAAAATTCTTAGGCCCCCATTTTCACTTTCCCAATAGTTTACCTTTGTGTAGGGTTCCTTATACTCTTACTTTCTTATGTGACCCTACCTGTAGGTGGCAGTCCTATGTCTTGACTATGTGTAAATGTGGGTTCATTTGATTTTTTAGGACATTGAATTCATTTTTATATTTTGAAACATATATTTATCATGCTCACAAAAATTTTAGACTTTTCTAACCATTCTAAAGTTAGTCACTTTGATCTTCATGACTCTACCTATAGGTAATAGTTGGCATATTGGCCGAGTGAGTCCATTTAAGGGATGATTTAGTGTTTAATTATTTCCTTAAGACACCAACATGTTTATGACCATATATTAATAATTATACCCTCTGAATCTTTTCAATTTCATCATACCATCAATGTTTCTTCAATCTTGCCATTGTAGCCTTGTGTGGATGAAGTAGGACTCTTGACTGAGTTTGTATCCTTGGTGATTTGATGGAGTTGGTTTCTATTTAACCCTGATTTATCCATACCCATAATTATTTATAGACTCATATGACTCATCAAATCTCATCAATGTATTAAACACCCATGCCAACAACCCACACTACTTAGTCTGTATAGTAGGCCTATAGATGCCTAAATAAGGGGTTGTCTCTCAAGGGCTAAGTAGGAGAATGGGTTGTGAGTATAGGATAGTGATGAGTACGAAGGATAAAATATAGAATATGACCATAATATTAATCCCATATATGTATTAACCTAACTTAATGGTTCTCTATAGTCATTATAATGACACCCTATTCCACTTATAAGGAAATCACATTACATACATGGCAATCACCTTAGAACATGACTTGAAGGATTTATTTGGCCTAATGACTTAGCTGATTATTTAAGATAGAAAAGGAAGACTTTGATGGATTTAAATAACCCATAATATAACCTAAAACATCATCGACTTCCATTTTTATGTGTTAAATACTATGTAACAAGAAGAAATGTTACCTAAAACCTGTAACTATGAAAACCTAGAGGTTTCCTTGCTCTTTAGGGCTCACACATGTGAAATATTAGTGGGGAGTTATGGATATTAGATGTGTAGACCCATGGAAGACTCATGCAAACATTAATTTCATTAAATAAACCATAAATACATTGAAAATATTGTAAAGATAACCTTGCATGGATGAAGAATACCAATATGGTTGCTTGAGTTCTTAACCTTTGTTAATAAATCATAGGGGATCAATATAGAAACCCATGCATAGGATTGGAAGGCCATTGGACACCCTTACTTTGGCCAAGAGCTAAATTCACCATCTTCTCTCTCTTATCCATACTGAGTAAGAACCTGATTGATTGTCTAAGGCTGCTAAAGAGTTTGATGGAGAAAGGGAAATGGTTTTTGACCTTTTTGAATTTGAAACTCAAATATATCCTTATTTTATGCCTACACTAATTCTATAATAAATATTTTTGACTTTACCTGACGTTGACCTATCTATACAGGTCTATACAAGCTTGAAACAAATGCAAAACCCCTTCTTTTCTACATTTTTTCATGATTTAGTTACTTCAAATGACATTAGAGGATGATTTGAGGTAAAATAGATGTAAAAATACATTTCAAAACATAAGGTACAATTGGGGAAGTTGAGAAGTCACATTTTCACACTTGTGGGGCCCATTTGGTGAATGAAAGATGGGTTTGGCTTTTAAAAGGAGACCTTTTATGCATAAAAACACATTCTCATGACAATAGGATGGAAATGAAACCCTTTTAATACCCCATAATTTAATGAAACATCAAAAATTTTCCCTTTTCTAAAGGTTTACAATGCAATTTGACTTATATAACATGTTTGACAATCATTTTATGAACTTAAGGGTTAATTAAGGCTTGAAACAAGTTTTAATAAGTAAACCATTGAGAAAAACCTTAGATACATCATTAACCACTATGTTAAGACTTGGATAAGGCTTGGACACCCTTCACCATCCTATTATCAAGGTCCCTTCTCAAGAAATGGCTAGGATAGGTAGAAATACTATGAGAACCATAAACCTTAACTTCCCCAAATTACCTTAATTTTTACTAAGAAACCTTAATTTTGTCAAATAATGAAAAGACCATTTCTTAAGCTGAAAAATACCTTTGAAACTCCTCCACTCACTCAAGGAACATCATGAAAAATTAACACATCATCCAAATACCCAAAATATCTATGACATATGATGATCTCTTCAAGTAATGTGCAACACATATAATGGCACCTTAATCAATACTAAAAGGCTCAAAGTGAGACAAAATAAGACATCACAATGCATGAAGAAAAATATGTAAAAGTTGGGATGGGTGTCATGGGAAAGTTTTTGGTTATAGGGGTTTAAATTTATCCTTGAAGGCCAAATTTTCAACAACCTACATGCTCAACCTGCTATTTCACCAACTAGTTGTTTAACTGCATACCTGCAATTCATGCCCTAGAGTGGAACTTCATTTCCATAAAGATCCTAAAACATTAGAGGCTACCTCATTCAATTTATGTAGTCTACATAAAATCCACATCAACAATTATGATTAGAGATGCCATGTAACCACATTATTAAAAAATTCAAACACAATTTTATGTTGAACTCCATATTAGTGTGATCTGCATGGAATACACTTATCTTTTATGAAGTTCACTAGGTGAGTCTTCCTTTACTCTTTCACTGGGTTTCAAAACTAAGGTAGTTCCCACATTCACATTTAAATCCATCATTATTTATTATATATAAACTATGTTAACAATTATAACCAAATAAGAAGGGTTACTAATTTTTATAACACCTATTCAAATGCATCTAAAGATGGTATTCATAATCTTGTTTTTGCATGGATACTGTGCCACCTAAATGGTTATCACTACTTAACCAATAGTGTTATGTTTTTTTTAAACAATGTAATTACATAACATGCATGAAAATAATCTTGACCACATAGATAATCATATACCCATGCATCCATATGTCCCACAACTGATCAAATCCAATTTGATATATATAATAATGGATGAATGTATGAGGTTAGAGTATGAGGTTATCACCTTAATGTTTTAGAGATAGTAAAATCAAAAGATAATAAAACTTGAATCTCTTATTTTATAATAAGTTTAATTTATCACCAATTGTATTAAAAGTATATGAGATTTCATAACCATATTATTATCAACATGAATTGCTAAGTGAATAAATAGACTTAGTCAATTTAAATGAAATATGAGCACACGTTAATCTTAACTCAATTGTGAAATTGTTGAGAAGGAACACCTTCAATATTTAAAGGAGTGAGAACCATTTACACTCTTGAATTAAGGGATCCATCATTTATCCAATTATATCCTTAAATACTTAAGCAATAACTATACAAAGAAATCTAAACTTAATTCAAAAATCCATAAATATTGCAACTATTACCAAACTGCTACAACTAAGGATTTCACATAGTAGAAAGATAAATTGACTATATAACAATTATAATGGTTTGGAAATCAACCTATTTACCAAGAATGTTTTATGGAATCAAATAAGCTACTATTATTTCAGTTTAAACATCAAATTAAGTTTGTGTTTTTAAATAAGACATACTTGTAATTTATTATATAGCTAGATATCAAAATTAAAAATAAATGATATATAAATGACTTCCACATGTTTTCCAAATAGTTGATCATGTTTACAAAATATTATCTTCATGTTATAACATAAGTAAGGAAATGAATCAATTTACACACAAAACTAAGTCAAGTGCATTAGTTTTGAAAAAAAGGCAATCCTTCTCAAAAATCTACAAATGTACTAACACACTACAACTTCACTAACACACTAAAATTGTACTAAATTAACAAGTTATAAAATAACTAACTTGATCAAATAGAGATTTTGATATATCCATAAAAAGGAAATTAATGTCAAAAATGAGTGATAACCTTGATTAATTAGTTCAATGATACACAAATAATTTCCACTTATTTTATATGTTGTAATAGAGGACAAATACAACTATGCAATGATAAGATAAAACCTGATTATACTCATATTTCAAATGTTACAACTCACCAATGAGCCAAAACAATAATAATAAGTCTTTTATGCCAATTTTAACCAATAATCAATCTAGTAATGTTGTATTATAGATACATGTTCTAAATAACACAATGATAACAAATTAAATTAGAATGCAAAGTACTCTGACAATAGTTTATTATTAGTAAGTAAAATAAGTTTTACTTGTCGACATCAAACTGAGACTTAACAATGAAGCTCCTATTTTAGTGGATATTTAGACTATAATGAATTAACATGTAGAGTTTGTGCCTCTACAAGAACAACCATGTACAAATAATTCAAGTTAATTAATTAAAAACCAATCAAGATCTAGATATTATTTACCCTTTTCATATGCAATAACTTTAAAAAAGATAAATATTAAAGGGTATGCCTAAGCAACTTATGTTATCTTTTATGCCAAACATGATAAGAAAATCAACCCATATTATAATGAATTTAATTCACTATTAAAATAATCTAATCAAATTATTCAAACAAGATTTTAATAACTAATCAATGAAAATAAAGTAAACCCCCTAATGTTAATAACTTAGATCCATTCTTAACATGTAATGATAAAATTTAATCAAATCAATAATAACCAGATGATTTGAACAAGTCCTCAATAACTAATAAAACTATTTAAGAACAAATTAAATATGCAAACACCATCATTGGCTTAAAAGTGCCTCTAATGAAATTCATAAGTTTATACAGATAAATATTTTACAACATGAATCTTATTGAGTTTACAAAATGCCTTTCAAACACAAAGAAGACATAGTCCAAGCTTGCCATAGTCCAAAAGATGCATACAAAATTAACAATGGTAAGATCATTTTACACATTAAAATGAGCCCAAACATAAAATGAGTCCTTACCCACCCCAACCATCAGTTGAAGAGTGGATTAGATCATTCTTCATCGAGATCATGATATAAATATTTATATCCACAATAAACTATGAATGAAATCCCAAGTTTAGGCTAGGGTTTCATAATAAGAAATACCAAACACCAGATAATAATCCAAAAATCATAAGCACTCAACATTATTCAATAATCAACAAGGTAGGTTCTATTAAAGTAAAATTCAACTTGAAGTGAGTTAAATAAATAACCATTTACCTCAACAACAACTAGTTAAGTAAACATACTTAAAAATGACTAGATTACACATGTAAAGCTAAATAAATTATATGATTAATCACCATACATTTTTTAAGTCAATTTTGACAATAAAAATTAATCATTTAGCTCATCCATATTCCATCCAAAGGTGAGATGGAGTAAGTTCAGCCTCACCCAATAGAGGGCTTCCTTGGTTGCCATGTTTCATAATAAAACCTAGTTTTATAAATGGAAAACTGAATGAGGGTTATAATAGAAGTTTCAAGCCATAAACTTGGTTTTCCTTTATCATAAATTTTGCACATTTTAACTATACATGAAGAGTAAAATAAAACTTACTTGTTCTTAGTAATGGCTGACTAAGAAGTAGTCCCTTATTCATCATATTTTCTTCTTTATTATTATTTATTCCCAAGCCACACACCACACACACATATCTATTTGACACAAATCCATTTGAACTATATGAAATGGAGTTTCAACTGGAAGAATAATTTAGTTCTTCACCTTTGAAATTTTAGTCATGTCTTTCATAAGAAAGAGTGTTGTCATGACTAAAACAATACATGTATGCCAAATAATCTCAAACTCCCATCACAATATAACTCCCAACCCTTAAAAATACCAAAACATATGCATCGAATGAACCCTCAAACTTATATAAAACCTTAATCGTTGATTACATATGAAGGTCAACCAAAAAAATAATTTTTTTTTTAATAATTTCTAAACAAAAGTCCAAAGTGACTTTGATTACAATAATTATAATCTAAGTCCAAAGTGACTTATAATATTATGCCATGGTTAAGTCCCAATTACTTACATTATGACACCATGGAAAATTTTTAAATGGAATACATAATGAAACCTCATAACATCTATTTTATGCTAGTAGTCTAAACCTCATAACCTAGTTACTCATACCTAAGGCCTAGGCTGAGTTATAATGTTAAATATTCCACTCATCGATCAATGATTAATTACTTAAAAAAATATATATATAATAGACATTAAAAATAAATAAAAAAAATCAACTATAAATAATAATAGACTATTCAAGAAACCAATTGATGATTTTAAACTAGAGATACATTGGAAGATATACACATATAAAATAAAAATTGTGATGATTTTAAACTAGAGATCCATGTAGACATTTTTTCTATGCATTGTGACTTACTAATGGAATATGAGACTATTCCATGGAAAATTGTATAGTTGAAATAATATTTCCAAAAATTGGTGAAAGAAGAGATGTTTGGAGTAGATACTTTCAACATGGAAGATATGAACAAGTTGCGTGACATCCATTGTGTACTCAATGAATATAAAAAAGTATCACAAACTTATTGAAAATAATTTATGATCCAATAAGGACCATGAGCACCTGTCTAGTCTGATTAGTTCACAACACCATTCTAAAATAAGAATGAATTATTGGAACATCGAAAAAATTTAGAGTCTATAGATTAAAGTTATCCTAAACTAAAGATCAAGGTGTATTTACAATATCTAGTCATAAGGATTCCCAACCAGCCATCTCTCTCTCTCTCTCTCTCTCTCTCTCTCTCTCTCTCTCTCTCTCCATTATGTTTTTTGTAAATCTATTTTACTTAAAAGTATATTATTTTACCATTTGATGTGAACAAGGTGATAAATTAAAATGTAGATATAGAAAATCTACATAAAAAAGATAGTTATAAAGCAATTAATTCCTTCACTATAAGTAAGAGTAAAATTAATTGCTATGGTAATTTTTGACTTAGCATGGAATTTTGTAGAGAGATGGTTTGAAATTATTATTTTATGTTTTCTTTCCAAGGTAATATAAAGACAATTTATAGATATTGTGTGTCTTGTTAACCCTATGCATTTACATGTATTATTATCCTATTTAATGCATGTTAATTCTTGTATTTTTTAATATTTAAATAGACAATATTAAACTGTCAACTCTCTTATATGATATTTTCTTACATGCAAGACATGAATTTATTTGTATATGCATGTATTCCATATTTTTTTCCATGCTACATTTTCTATTTTCTTTATCACACTCTCATTTTCTCCTTCACAAATTCCCTTTATAAAAGCCCTCAAGAATAATTTACATGTAAATATTTATAATATTTACCTGTTTTTATTTTACTACTTTTAATGAAGAGAACCTCCCCTCATAATAAAGGATGGAATTTTTTCCCCTTCATTGTTGGAAATTTTTTACCCATTTTGCACTTTATATAAAATATTCCACCAACACATTCAACAATACATTCTTGTAGGCCAAGGTTTAGTGATGACCAAATCTTTGATATGTTCACTCAAGAATTGAGGTGTGATGTTCATATTTTATTTTTGAAGTGTGAACCTACCTCTTATGATGAGGTTTTTATATAAATTATGAAGATCAAAGTCTCTTAGGTCTAGGTTGATATATGGCCTCCCTCATCAAGAAGGCATCCTCTATTCATGATTACAATTATAGTACAACATGTGGTGCTATCACTAATTATTTTTAGAGAATAAGGACAAAAATAATGAGTGAGAGGTCAATGCCTTAAGTAAGAAAGACTCAAAAAAGGGTAAATACAAGAAAAGGAATAGGTATATTTATTGTGGCTAGTATGCCCATAGGCCCATGGGATGGGATTATTTTTATTTTTATTTTTGAGAATTTAAAGAACATAAACACCATTCCCTAAATATTGTGTTAATAGAAGATATCTTGACTTAAAACTTATGCATGAAATAAAGAAATCCTAGATGCATGATTATATTCTAAAATGTTTATTATGTAACTCATGTCAATATTTAAATTAAAACTATAATAGCAACGTATCTCAGATGTATTTAATTATTCAAGCCTTGAAGTCTATCTTAATGCTGAATGATTATACATTCCTTAGTTTTAGAGATACATTGGAACATGATTTAGAGGTTTTTTAAATATTATGTGATTATCTCAAAGGGATTTATGAATAAAGTGATTAATAACTTTGGAAATGTTACATTTTGTTTTGTTTTACATTAAAATATATGTGCTCATATTATTTCATGTAACTAAACTAATAAAATTGAGTTTAAAAAAAAGTGAGATGCCCTTAAGGATTTTGATTGGTAATAATATATGGTGAAAGTGTGTGAAATTGGTATACATATATAAAGTGCAAGATAAAATGAAACATGGAAGGTTGCATAAGATACCCTATGTGATTGCGGTAGATAAAATGATTTATTCATTAACAAATTCTACATTCTATAAATCTTCACATGCAAACATATCCATTAGATTATAATACACTTTTAATAGCCAAGGTATATCTTAGCATAGGAAAAAAGGATGAAATCTGTCAACATGAAGGTGATGGTTTGGAAAGTCAAGCAATGCAAGTAACTTCACTAAATATTGTGATCCATAGTTATAATTCACTCCATACACCACAAAAAGGTCCTATAAGGACTCACAACTCCAATTTATCATAGGGACATAGTAACTATTGGCCAAATTTGGCCCACATAAAAAACTTTTGATTGGATGTGGTTTGAAGCTGAGTAGGGTCCTAATTGATAAGAAATATAATAGGAGAAAAATCACTTGTCATTTTTAAGCTTTTAAGAAACTTTAAGCAAGCTAAAAGTGTGAACTTGGTGATATTAAGGAGCCAGACCATCATGACACATCATGTGGGAATGAATTGATCAGTCTACTTTACATTTGATAGATGCACTGAAGAAATTAGTCAAGGCTAAAAGACCACATGGACATATTTTTTTCATGTCGATAAGGTCCCCTACAAATTTTATATCTTGATGAGTTATCTATCTCAAGATATAAGCTTCCAAAGTCAAACTTGTAGAGTGGGACATGCACATAGATGTCAAATTTGGGCCTCATGAAATAGCTATTTAAATTAAAATTATCTTAAGGTTGAATGCAAATCTGATAAGTGTCAATATCTCAGGATAAAGGTATAATATCTACAACACATGCAAGGTCAAAGAGTAAAAAACTTCCTAGAACAAGATTAATGATCGACATTCGATCAAATCAAATATCTAATGACAAGTGGAAACCTAATGATGTTAGTGGGTCCCAAAGATCTATCAGAATGAATTTAATCATGCACTTAAGATCTAATGGTGAGTATTAAGTCAAAAAGTTAGAGGATCTTGAGATTAATTAAAGGGCTAACAAGTGTCATGATCATAGTGATGTAGTAGATCAATGGTGTGTATTTGATCAAATAAAAGGAGATCAATAGTACACATTAAATTAGATGGAGATTGAATATGCATATAGGGTTAAAGAGTCAATGAGATCAAATTAAATGTGATGCCACCATGTGACATAAGCATAGGAGCAGATGAAACTGATAATGTATCCTAAGGATAAACATGTAATTGCCAAGTGTCTTAATCTCAAATACAGATCATAGATCAATGATAATGATGAAGGTCAATGGTGTCATAATACAAAGACCTAAATCAATATCTATGATCAAAATTAAAGGTCAAAGTTATACGCCTTCAAATGGAGGTCAAAATATAATTTAAAGTTGAACTAGAGTGTATTTTTACGGATCAAACATCACCATTGGGAGATATTGAGTAATGTTAACACATTGACGAGCTCAAAAAGGATTCCATACAACCATTCTTGATTTATTCTTATATAAATAATGGGTTTCATGCTTCTTTGTCCACCTTTCTATGCTAGATAGAGTCCCAATGACATTAATTCATGAGGAGTTCAAGGAATTGGTACAGTTGTTGTCTTGATCATTGATGACTCATCCATTCTCCTACACATGTTTCCCATCTCTCTCATTCCCTTATGCTATAAATACAATATTTTAAGCCTGGAAATGGATCCCTCTCTTGGGCATGACTAGACTCTACCAAGATTGATCTTTGTAACCTCCTGAGATAAATAAATGATTTTTTTATATTTCATTGTTCTAGTATAGTGTGTTAATGTTAGTTTGATTTTCATATGTGGTAGAAATCTCTCCCTTGTTAAGTCTTGATCTTACTTAGATACTAGTTTATCTTATTATGTAGGCCATGTTTAGTATTTAATGTCATTTTATTGAATCTAGCATGTGGATACATTGACTAGTTAGTGCCTTGAGTCAGGGCTTTCCATCACTTCCCTTAGGTTTTGATCACTTGGTATACCTATGCATGAAATATTGATGCATAAAAAATATTTGGAGTTGTAGATTTAGTTTTTTTCTTGTCTCGTTAATGTATTTATAAGTTCAAATAGAGTGGATGTATAATAAATTTAGGTGTATCACCAAAAATAGCTTAGATTTCCCTTTTAGTTATCTTTCTCTCCCTTTTCACCCTAATAATTAGTAGGTTTTAGTGGAAATGAGCTAAATGATATGTTAGAGGAGCTAGCCTCATTAAAAATCTTAGAGTTCTGACCCAATATTTGGTAACCCATAGCCTAGGGTTATTCCCATGTTGGACTAGATTTGGGTAGAGGACCTGATCACTCTTTTGCTCAGCTAGGGTTCAATCTAAGCCTCCAATAGTTCTGACACACCCAATAGGACTAAGATCCAAAAGAATGGAAATATTGTTGGTGTGTCTTTCCTCTAATTAGATTTTGGAAAAAAGTAAGTTAGCACTAATGGTGACTTTGAATCAAAGCTTTTGGTTGTAAGCAACCCATGTATGTCACATTAAAGATTTTAATCAATTTTTGCATCTAAGGTAGATATGAACAACTATGATGGATACCCTTATTATTAACCTCCTTATCAATAGTTCCAATATGATCCTCATGATCCATATGAGCCTAATCAGCCTTAAAAAGAGTTTTATCAAAGCTACAATGAGCCTTATCAAGTTTCTCATGATCGTTATTATCAAGGGCATGGCTCTTACCTTCCTCATGACCCATATCAACCCTCCCATGATCTCTATCAGCCTTATGGTGAACATCACCAATAATATACATAGCATTACCAATAATATGGTGACTCATACCAATCTTATGATAACCCTTATAAATCTTGTTGTCTTCCTAATCAACCCAATCAAGCCCTAAAGTAATCTATCTCAAGCTTCAAACAAGCCCTGTTTATCTATGAGAAACATATGATGAGCATAAACACTCAAAAGAGATACAAACAAGAGATTTATAAACATGAAATTAATAACATGAGAGCTAATTTTTAGTAGGATAAAGAGGTAGGTGCATCCTCCATAAGGCAAGGCCACTCAAATTTTAGTGCTAATATTCTAGACATAAGTGGTCTAATAGTAAGAATTAAAGAGATGATAGTTGTTTATGAGGAACCCAAGGGTCATCATAATCATCATCATGTTACCATAGAGCTACCCTTTTCCCTTCATGAATTCCAAACCAATGTTTATCATATCCCTCAAAATTACATTAAGACCTTGCCTAAATTTCCTACCTAAAACTCTATCCAAGAGAAGCCTTGGAAGGCTGAACAAGTATGTTTTGAGGAGACTAATCTCCATGTTTCTTAGTAGATCATACATGAGAATTCATCTTCAATTTTGTAGGGAGACATATCTAACCAATTGGTCCATGATTTTGAGGCTAATTTAGCCAAGCAAATTGAGTTTACAAATCAACATCTCCAACATTCAATAGTAGTTACAAAGGCAACATAATAACAAATTTATTCTTTCCCACCCATAACAAGAATAACTACAAAAGCAGAGGTTTATAAACCTAAGTTTATAACTTGGAATCAAATTTAATAATCAAGAAATAAGGAAGAACATTCAAGCATAAGACAAGATGCTAAATTCAAGAGGAAGCCAATGATAATTTATCCTCCACTCCTTTCCCCTCAAAAGCCCAGAGCCTTTCCTTCATGGAAATCCATTCAAGAAATAATACAATAAGAGAGGAGGTGAAGGTGATCTAAGAAGAGTATCTCCATGATTAAAATCAGGTATCTATGGTAACTCATTTGGACCTTTCTCATCTTATTAAATATTTTCAAGGGTTTATCATGCCACTCTTTGAGAAAGAGCCTCTCCTTTGTGAGGTAAATCAAGAAGATGTAGCTAAGGAAACATAAAATGAAGGTGACTTGAGTGACCAAGAAGAAGAAATCATGATTGGGACACCTCTTCACAAGGAAAAACATGTTTTAGTCTTCCATAATGATTCAAATATGGAACAAGTGCAAGAGAAAGCTGAGGTAGAGGCTGAGATGCAAGTGCAAGAACAAGTACATAAAGAGGATGTTACTGTTGTTCAAGAGGAAGACCCTCTAATTGTACAAGTTGAAGGTGTTTTCCATCAGTTATTTGATAATATAGAAGTTACCATTCATTATGAAGGATAAGAGCTTATAGAAGTAGTGGAAGACAAGTACTAATCAACTAATGAAAATGAAGAACAAGCTAACTTTGAAAGTATGCTCAGTCATTAGTTTGATGTTGAAGATGAAGCAATTTTGATTGACCAATTTGAGATATCAAAAGAAGAATTTTAGCCTCATGATTGTGGTAAATAAATTTATATGCTTGCTTTTGACATTCAGCTTAAAGAAATCCCAATTAAACTATAGCTTTATGAGAATAAATATTTAGATTTATTTGATATATTTCATTCAGGATACTCTTTAATTAAATTTGGTCCATTGCAGGCCAAGGAAAGTGCCTTCATCAAGAAATAAGCAATTATTCTCTTAGAAAATGACATGTTTGAAAATTTCAAATGTGGTTATCAACTTTTCTCTTAAACTTTAAATGCCTCTCTACTCTTGGAAGCTGAGAATGAGCTTAAGTGGCCTCAAGAAGTCCTAAGATAAAATTCATCTCCCTTAGAGGTTAGCCTTGAAGATATGTCAAAGGATACATATCAAGCTGGTCTATAAGTTTATGATCAACAGTTCATGAATGAAGGAGAATTGAAGTTATTACTATAAAATACATGAATTTAGGAGTATGACTGGGTCCTAGAATCACATCTACAACTCATGCACCTAAAATTATTATTAGAGGAAATAGTTGCTTCCCTAAGAATACATGAGCATCCAATTAATATTATCTATAGAAAAATCAAACATGATTCAAAGTTCCAAGGTGCACAAAATATCTTTCTATTTGATCCTGGAGGGAAGCATCTTATTTCAGGTTAGTTATTCTAGGTTTGTTTTGTTTTAATAAGTAATTAATATAAGTAGTAGTCTGCTTCCCTTTTGTCTTGTTTTCACTATTTCCTTAGGTTAGTGGTCCTTGCTTTTTTTAGGTTAGTTTCCCTTATGTTATGTGTTTCCCTTCAATAAGTGCCTTGGTCACTCTATTTTGTTTTGTTCCTTTTGGTCCTTATTTATTTCAAGAGGAGTTATCCAAGGGTTACAATCTAGTTTTAGATTCAGATCAATATGTTGAAGCAAATCAGAGACTCCATGCCCAATGGACTAGACAAGGCAAATGGTCTGGGTTGTCAAACATAGCAGGGATGCTTCCCATTTGAGTCGCCAAAGATGTTTTCCAAATTTGGCCCACATAATAAAATTTTAACTAGATGTGGTTTGAAACTGAGTAAGATCCTAGTCAAGAAGCAATCCAATAGGAAGAGGAACAAAAACCTTCATTCATATCACTTTTTGGTTAAAATCTTTTAAAACACTTTAAGGAATCTTAAAGTATGAACTTGATGATTTTAAGGAGCCAGACCATCATGACACATTGTGTAGGAATAAAATGACCAGTCTATTTGTAAATTTGATAAATACACTCAAGAAATTGGTCAAGGCTAAAATAACACATGGACATGATGTTTTTCATGCCAAGAAGGTCCCCTACAAATTTACTATCTTGATGAGTTCTCTATCTCAAGATATAAGCTTCCAAAGTCAAACTTACAGAGTGGGACATGTGTGTAGATGTCAAATTTTGGCCTCATGAAATATCCATTTGAATTCAAATGATCCTAAAGTTGAATGTGTATCTAATAGGTGTCAAGATATCAAGAGATCAAGTAGAAGATCTATATCATGTGCAAGGTCAAAGAGTCAAAAAGTGTCTAGAACAAAATCAACAATCGATGTTTGATTAGATAAAATATCTAATAGTGAGCAATAACCTGACGACATTAGTGGGTCCCAAAAATCTAATAGAGCACATTTTATCATGCACCTAAGATCTAATGGTGAGCATCAAGTCAAAAAATCAAAGGATTTTGAGATCAAGTAAAGGGATAACAAGTGTCATGATCACAATGGCGTAACAGATCAATGGTATGCATTTGATCAAACAAAAGGATTTCAATGGAATTCATTCAATTAGACCAAGGAGATAGATGGTGTATATAAGGTCAAAGAGTCAATGATCTTAGATTAAATATGAGGCCACCACATGGTAGAAGAGTAGGAGTAGATGAAACTAATAGTGTATCTTGAGGATAAATCCATAATTGCCAAGTGTCTTAATATCAAATTTGGATCAAAAATTAATGGATAATGATGAAGGTTGAAGGTATCATAATATCAAAGACCCAGATCAATATTGGTGATAAAAATTAAATGTTTAAGTTATGAGACTTCGATTGGAGGTTAAAATATTGTTTAAAGTTGAACTAGAGTGGATTTTTAGGGATTAAACATCACCATTGGGAGCTGCTGAGTAACATTAACACATTGAAGAACTTGAGAAGGATTACATGTAGACATTCTTGATTACTTGTGTAAATCATAGGTTTCATGCTTCTTTCTCCACCTTTCCATGCCAGACAGAGTCCTAGTGACATTAATGCATGAGGAGCTTGAGGAGTTGGTACAACTATTGTCTTGATAATTAATGAATCCTCCATTCTCCCAAGCATGTTCCCCATCTCTCTTATTCCCTTTAGCTATAAATATAAGATGCTAAGCCTTGAAATGGATCCCTCTCTTGGGCATGAATAGACTCTACCAAGATTGATATTTGTAACCTCATAAGATAACTAAATGACTATTTTAGATTTTATTATTCTGGTATAGTGTGTTAATGTCAGTTTGATTTGCATGTGTTAGAAATATCTCCTTTGTCAAGTCTTGATCTCACTTAGATACTAGTTTATCTTATTATATAGGTCATGTTTAGTGTTTAATGTCATTTGATTAAAGCTAGCATGTGGATACATTGACTAGTTAGTGCCTTGAATCAGGCCTTTCCATCACTTCCCTCAGGTTTTGATCACTTGGTGAACCTCTACATGAAATATTGATTCAAAATAGACATTTGGAGTTGTAGATTTAGTTTTTTTTCTTGTCTCATTAGTTTTTTTATAAGTTTAAATAGAATGGATGAATAATCAATTTAGGTGTATCACCAATATTAGCTTGGATTTCCCTTTCGGTTATCTTTCTCTCCCTTTTCACCCTAGTAATTAGTAGGTTTTAGTGGAAATGAGTTAAGTGATACATCAAAGGAGCTAGACTCATTAAAAATCCTAGAGGTCTGACCAAATATTAGGTAACCCATAGTATAGGGTCATTCCCATGTTGGACTAGATTTGGGTAGAGGACCTAAACATTACTTTGCTCAGCTAGGGTGAAAACTAAACCTCCAATAGTAACTATCCCAAGTTTTAGTTTTTCTTCTCCCTTGTTGATTAGTTAATAAATTTTGGTGGGCACAAGATGTGGGGATATGTTTCTACCCATGAGAGAGAAGCAATCTAATAAATATCAAACTTAACTTTCCTCTATTGAAGAGTTCCACATGTATGGTGGAAGATCTAAAAGGAAGTGTGGCTCAATTTGTAAATAAATATAATGATAGAGAAACTAGAGGAAATAAAATGAATTATAGACATTACTCTAGGCCAAGGGACTAAATGTAAACATATCAAATCAATTTTTCTTGGGAAAATTTCCATCTTTCGAATGGCTTAGTACATAATCAAGTGTAAAGGTGTTTTTATAGTAAAATAAAGGAAGACTTCCATGTCACCATTTAATGAGTTCCAAGTCATCATTATCTCTCCATATTCATAATTATATTTTCCATTTAAGTGAATTGAGAAATGACGTCAAAATCTGAAAGGAAATTCATGGGAGTGTAAAAACCTTTCTAAGCTCATTTATGGAGCCTTGAAATCTAGTAACAAACAATAAAAGTAGTGGAAAATTTTCCAGTCGAGATAGTACCTTCATGTAATGTGGATTTCTCATGGCATAATTTATCATGGACTTTCATTGATTAAAAACATAAAATGGATGAACAAGTCCTATTTTCTTTGACAATTTAGATCACATAATGTCATTTTACAATGTTTGGTGTGAGCCAAAATTGTCTTCATAATTTAATTAAAAATAAGAAAATAATTATAGATATATAAGATAAAGAATCACTTATCATTTCATATTCAATAATTCCTTTAAGATTCCTACAAGACTCTTGAGCTACACACTGTAAGATAAAAGTAAACTACAACTATTCTTAGGAATTAGGAAATAATATATATAATAATATTGCATCCCCCTTAATATGTAGGGGTTATTGTGAGCCCAAACATTCCTCTAAACATTTAATAATTTTCTCATCCAAGTTCTTTCATCAGGTTATCTACTAGTTGCTCTGTTGTAGGGCAATATTGTAACTTGACACTGTCATCTTTCACATAGTGTTGAATCAAATAAAATTTGGTATTGATACACTTGGTTTGGTTGTGAAAGACTGGATTCTTTGTCATATATATTATTTAAGTGTTGTCAACCATGAGAGGTGTTGATAAAACTTATTGTTCTTGTAAATTTGAAATAACCCTTTTGAGCCACAAGATCTCTCTAGTTGCATATATAGCGGCTACATATTCTAATTCTGCTAAAGAAATTATTGATATTGATTGCTTCTTTGATTTCTAATTGATTATTGTTTATAAATTAATTAGAAAATTTGTATTGGACTTCCCATATTCATGATCACCAACATAGTCATAATATGAATATACAACCAATTTGAAGTCTTCTACCATGGAGTATTTGAGCCCAAAATTATGTATTCCTTTAAGATATTAAAGGACCCTTTTGTTACTACCCAATGATTTTCCCTAGGTTGTTGCATGAATATTGAGAGGATATCAACTATAAATGATATAAATAGTTGAGTTTTGGTCACATAAATTAGAATACCAATGAATTTTCTTTGTTTACTGGCATCAACCTAATATATTGAATATTCAGATGTCAATGTGAGACTGTATTCCATGGGCATGCTAAGAGGCTTACAATCTTCCATTTCAAACTTGATCATAATGTCATGAGTATAATTCTACTGAGTGATGAATAAATGATTTGGTTTTTGAATTACTTTAATACCCAAATAGTAATGAAGATAATCCAAATTAGTCATTTCAAAGCTTTTTATCAACACTAATTTGAAATTTATAGTGTACCATTCATTGTTCCCTATGATGAGTAAATCATAAACATACATCACCACAAATACAACTATTTTGATTAAAAGAGTTTCATCTTCAAACTCAAAATGTTTGAATTTCATGTTTGTGAGGATTGAAAGAGAACACAAGTTCCAGTGAACTAGTTTCAATTTTCTATCAATTTTCCACTGTGACTTTGAGAACAATTCTCTTGTGTGTTTAGTCAAAATGTAGGAATTACACTTTTAATTTATTTTTGTAGGTGATGTAGGCATGCAAATAACACCATTATTTTATAATAAATGAATGGTTTTATAGAGAGTGTGCCTAAATCTATCATGTCACAACATGTTTGGAGACATTTCATCTTCCACGAGATGTGCATAATTCTTTGAATTTGATGGCTATACTAGGAACCCGTGTTCCTACCCTTCTCTTTGTAATTGTTAGTGTATTAGACATTATGGATGGATATGCTTTGTAAGTCATACATTTAGTATATTTTAATTATACCACATTAATGGAAAGTATTAGTTTATAGAATATAAGTATTATTTAAGTAAGCAACATAATTGAATTATCCCACATGCATGGGAAGTATTAGTTGATGTAATAGAATTAGTATTTAAGTAAGTATTGAGGCCACATTAAGGCATTGATGAATATTATTATATTGAGATTTGTCAAAGGAGGTTACCACCTTGAAGTGGCCTATGATCAATATAACATTTTTGAATTGTTCTGAGTTAATTTTTGAAGTTATTTTTATTATTCCATTTTTTTTCTAATTCATAAATCTATGCAATAGGTTCATCACATTTGGTATTGAAGCACTTTCCTCATCCTGTAACTAGATTTTAGAGATTTTCTTTATAGCAAATATTTTTAGGAGCTACACCCTTTTAAAAGAATATTTTTCATTATATCTATTTTTACATCTTTTTTTAAAAGTTCAGATAAGGGTAAAATACCCCTTTGCATAACTATGGGAATTACTTGGGAATATATCCCTAAAACTCATTATGAGGAATACCATAGGAACCCTAAAGTAGCTAGCCCATTGAGAGGACCTTTTAGAGAAAAGGTTAGTGACCCCATATTTATTGATTAGTTTCCACCCATGAGGTAAACCAAGAGATATCATTTAGTGGTAAATACATGCTCAAAAATTTCTAGAGAGCGGTACTCATTCAAATAACATTGGTGGCCAGAGATATTTCTTAAAACCTTTAAGAATTTAAAAAAACTTGGGGACTATATCAAATATATCAGTTTATATAGATTATCAGTAGAAAAACTAGTTTCAAATTAACACAGTGGTAACTAAAAACTTGTGGATAGACTTTTGAGAGGAGCATCTCAGAAAAATCAATTTCAGATTAACACAATGGTAACTGAAAACCTATGAATATATTTTTGATAAGAGCATCTCAGAAAACCAATTTTAGATTAGCATAGTGGTAAGTAAAAACCTATGGATAGACTTTTGATAGGATCAACATAGATAAACTAGTTTTAAATTAGCACAATGGTAACTACAACCCTGTAGACAGACTTTTAATAATAGAAACCTAGAGAAACCAATTAAAAAAAGAGAGTGATTATTTTTTTATTTTTTCACCATATCTCTTCATCTCTATATATTTTGATCCTCAAACTTTTCTAGGATCTCAACACCCCACCATGCTTTCAACAATCCCATCCTTGGGATGGGTGTGCACTTCCACATACATGCAAAAGCCCTGGGTAAACACTATTATGCCAGAGTTACCACTTGAGACCCAAGACTTGAACATGGGTGGGCACTCTGATACTACATGTAATAAACCATTACACCAAAAACCCAAAATGTTAGTGAATCTTCCCATAAGTATCTTAATAGGATGACCCTTGAGTTTGAGTAGTTTTCCTTCCTCATATCTAGTCAAGATGACTACATTGTCATTTTTTATCTTGATTATGAAATCACCATTATCCAACATAATGGAATGGACTTTTTGTCTTATGAGAACTAGGGGAAAAAAATCATTTCAATTGAGTAAGGTAGAGAACATTTTGGAGTTTGAAATCTAGAAGCCTTGGACACTTGAATCTTATTTTACCTCTTCCTTGTGGTTTTGGACTTGATCTATCTATGAGGTATATTGAACCACAACTTTGTTCACTAAACTCAAAGAATAATTTTTATAAATTCATATGTAGAGTGGTACCAATATCAAGAACCCAAGCATAAAACCATGAAGAATTGATAAACTATTTATTTCATCATCTGTACTAGAAAACACATAATTATTGGTGAATTGGGTATATTTTGACTCTTTTATTTTATTTTATTTTTCCTCTTTCTTCTTAAAGTATGCTTAAATTTTCTCCCATATGATTTTGCATTTATGAGGCTCATGGATTCCTTTTCTATCACACCATTCATAGTATAGGTTTTGCTTATGATTTTATTTTTGACCACCTTTATTTTCATTTTTACTGTCTTTTCCCTTGTACTTATTATTGAATTCATTTTTGGAAGATGTGGCCTTGTTGGATGTTTTAAAAGAATTTTATTTGATATAGCACACACTTTATCTTATGGTGGACTTAGTTTTTATTCCAAAGGCTTTTTCTCTTTCTACCATATTTTCTACCAATTGATCAAATGTGAGAATCTTCAACTAATTGCTTGCTTTTAGAGACTCCAAGTAGGTTGAATAGTTATGAATAAGGGATTTTTTTCATGTGGTCATATATATGTTTATTTTGACACTTGTTTCATCTAAATTATGCTTGATGGCATGTATCTCTGAAGCCAATCTCATCACGTCATCATATTTTAACTCAAGGTTTAATAAATTCAACTACAAGTGAATGGATTATAACTCTAAGTGGGAATCATATAGCTCATTATATTTGTGAAATGTTCACCATGGAGTATTACACCCTTTAATATGATGAAACACATCTCTATCGACTGAGGCCCTCATCAAATCCCATGATTTATGGTTTTTATGCTTCCATGTATGAATATCCTTTACATTCCCTATTATCTCAATTGGCTATTTATCCCTATCATAAATATCAAACCATAAATCATTGAAGATGAGTGTGTTTTCCACTTGTCGATACCATTCTAACTAGTTGTCTTTACTAGTCAATGTTTTACTAATGATAAATTTGATTAAATACATGGTTTCAAGTTTTTAGTTTGTGTTTGGAGTTTAACCCCAATTGGTTCCTTATCACTCCAAAATGGTCCCATTTTATATATAGCACTAGATCGATATACCAAACCTCTCCATACAATTGCCCTTCCTATATACCTATTGGCATGTGGAAGAAGCTAGCCCTTTCTATATACTTGGTAGTACGTGAAAGAGGATTTACGGTATGTGAGAGAAGACTAGTACATGGTACCTAGGTGGCACATGAAAAGGATTCACCCTATCATTAACATTGTCTTAACAATAAAACATTATACATCCATATACTTAGTTTTTCTTAATTTCTAGATTTATGTTTTCGACAAAAGTAAATGAGTAAAAGAGTAGATCTCCTTATTTCTCCTTGAATTACATAATTTGGTTGTTTTTCCCAAATTTTCTTAGAGTATGTTTTCAAATTAACATTAAATTATTTCAAATTGAAAAATAATTCAAATTTAAAAAATGCCATTCAAAAGGAAAACTCTACTTTTTGAATTAAAAAAGCTTAAAATGAAATACCTCTTTCCTCCATATTTGACTTATGTGGAAAAATTACAATATTGGAATAGAAATGTATGACCTCCTAAATGAAAATCAATATTTTCCCTTGCTTTAGCACCACATGAAGGTGAGATAAAATTATCTAAACCCTCCTATTGGGTCTATGCATAGGTCTAAACTTTATAAAATATAACAATGAGAATATCCATGTAGAGTAGAAATGAATGAGTTTCAATGTAGAAAATGAATTTTAATACCAAATAAAGCAAAGTAAATCTAGGTGTAATAGCATAATATTAGAAAAACAAAAGAGTGTTATTTCATTTGATGTCATAGACCTCTATGCCTCTTTTAGAGCAGATAAAAGCAAGGATAATATTATCGTATTCTATTTTCACCTTGATGCCTTGTGTAGGTCATGACATGTGTAACATGACACTTAATCATATTTTTTAGGTTGCCCTAGGACTTGAAACATCCTTCTATTGATTGGTATTCTACATGCAATAAAAATTATAGTAATTATTGACTAAAACTACCAATTTCTTGTTGAAACCACCCAACACAACTTTTAATATATGTTCCATTCACTTGAATACTACCAAATACTACAATAACATCAATAATGATAGGTTGTATGACTATAAAGGAGTAAATAAGAAATTGAAAAATCAAATTGTAGAAATTTTTAGCTCTCATACCAATGATAGATCAGATCTTTAAATGCTAATTTAAAATGTTTGGTGCAAGACAAAATTGTCTTCACAATTCAATTAAAAATAAGTAAACAATTACAAATATGTAAGCCAAGGAATGGCTTATAATTTCATATTCAAGAATTCCTTTTAGCTTCTGATGATATTCTTGAGCTAAACACTATAAGATGAAATCAAAATACAACTACTCTTAGGAATTAGGAAATAATATATACAATAATATTACATGATTTTATTTTGAAGTTCTATTCAAAGGCTCCTCTAAACATGAGATTTTAATTTGTAATGTTTGGTAAGATGCTCACATCCACTACTTCTATGTTCTTTTGACACATTTGAGCATCAAACATAAGAGGTTTATTCATTAATGACTTATTGATCCCACATGTATAATGTTATATATATGAGATTAATTCTTATGGATTCTAAAGTATGTAAATAATATATTTTTGTTAATTTTTGGACCCACATCCGTAAATTCATTGAACCTAAAGGAAGCTTCTCTAGTGGATGTAACACAATCATCTACCCAAGTTGATAATATTATTGCAGTTGATCAAGGATCCTAATAAATAAATAAAAGAAACATGGAAACAAATTAGTTATTTAAAAGTGAGTTGAAAAGGCCTCTCATACATTTTGAAACCCATTAATACAAACACAAGAATTTTTATATCTAGATACATATTAGAAGTAATAGTGAAATGGGTCATGTTTGTAAGGTGGTTATGAAGACATCAAAGTAAGGATTTGATAGGAATCAGTGACATTAAATAAGATATGCCAATATTCACATAGTGGAAACCCAATAAGAATTAAGGTGGAGTGTGTGTGGAAACCAAGAAATAAATTGCATTTAATTCACACTAACATGATAGTGAAATATGTATGGTGGTTAGTGAGATATAAGTCATCTCAAAAATATTTAATGGTTGTTAAATATATAAAGGGATAAATAATTTATTATCAAAACTTTGTAAACATTTGAGAAGATTCAATAAAAATGAGAAATCATTATTAATGACATTTTGTTGAGATCAACATGTAATTAGAAAGTTTAGTAGGTTGTGAAGATACAAAATTTAGAATTAAAAATCAGAGACTATGAAATATAAAGGAAAGAATATTGTACTTCCACATATGTAGCATTAATTATTTAGGGATACCTAGTTTACCATAGACATTGTTCATACAAAGAGTTATGCTAAATTATACAACTATGTGGAGAATGTGGTAGACTGCATCATGGATGGCAATACTTCTGGGGCCAAAACATTATACACCAATGATATCAAAGTTATTCAAAATTTAGAGTTACATATGGTCGATGTCATATCAGATATTTTTCCATGTGCTAACCTTTTTGAAGGTGTTAAGAATTATATGCTAAATTTTAACACTATTGACATCATGAATGGAAACACTAAAACTACCATCAATGCAATTTTTTTTTAAAAAAATGTATTAATTAGAAGAACCTATAAAGGATTATTTGAAGGAGGTTAAATATTGATGGAAGACTCATATGGTCACTGATGCACTGGAGGAATTAGTAGATGAATGTAAGAAATGGATCAATAAATAAAATGTAAACCAATATGCTATCAAGAATTTTAGACTAAGTATGAAGATTGAAATGGTACTAATTTAGAGATTCAAGTATAAAACATGTGAAATCATTTGTATTCCATTACTCTTTATTATCATATAAGGTGCCCCTAAATTTAAAAATTTGAGCCATAATCTCATAAATCTGACAAGGAATCTTAGAGTGGATTTTTTTCTTATGGACTCCTACATAGTAAATTATTGGTGCATGAACCCATCATTTTATCAAGAAAAATGTTGAGAATGGAACCATTCTTCAAGTGATGCCATTCAAAATTTGCTCTCTAAATTGTAGATTTAAAATTAATCTCATAATTACACTACCATTTGCAATCAATTTTACCTAGTGATATAATAGAATCTATGATGCACCCATGTCAAGGCTTTCCAAAATCACCTTTGGGAAAATTAACATATGGTGGTTCTTCTTAGAGGCTAATATTATCTAGATTAATGGCACTATGGGGGATCTTTGTTGATTACCCTTTTATGTTCCTGATAGATTGGTTGTCATTAAAGTCCATTAATAGTGTGTTATAAGGATATCCTTGGTGTTAAAAGAAAGAAAATTAACTTTGTACTCTTAATTTCCATTGAGGATATGAGATCACTACTTGGAATTATTTTTAGTTATTTGTATTAGAGGGTAATATATTTAGCTTTATGGTTTTAATAGGCATAAAAATAGATCCTATGACCCTCATGTGATAATAAAGACTAACATAAAGGGTCACATCTAATTTCCATATCAACATAATCATGATCAATAAGAATACACCTACTATCTCAATCTTTCTAGTCACGAAGAGGTGATGAAAATGATGATTTATACCAAAAACTTACCACCTTTACAATCATTATGGGATGATGAAGAAGAGAAAGATATTAATGGTTGGATGAAATTATAAAGGACATGGCATATATTTTTAGAGAATAACTACTTAGTCTACCTACAATATCATATTGTAACTTTCTTGACCCTCTTCCAAAAAGGTAAGTTTTGACACTCATGTGCCTTCAAATTTGAAGGATTTAATTTCTAGTTTTGCTAATACTTATGTTAAATTAGTCGATTCAAAATGAACTAGTGTATCTAATGTTATCAGTGTTACTACCAATTTGATTATCATTAGTGATCCTATATCAGTGAGTATCCTTCTTACCAATCCACCACTTATTGTTTCACTCATACTTATTTCCACCAAATTCAACATCGAAGTGAAAAAGGGACCTATTATGCCAACTTCTAGTGCTACTCCTAGAGTCTTAGAAGTGTCAATTATTCTTGTTGTCCCTTGATTTCATTTAGTGGATAGTGTAATAGTGACCATTATAGCCAAATATGCTCATTTCACTTCAATCATACATACATATTCTACCTATGTTCATTCAAGGAAGAAACCCTCCAAAAGAGATCAAATAATTTTGTCTCTATATCCTATTATCCCAATTGGAAATTCCCATGTTTATGCCTTAAAACAACATATTAATATTAATTTGAATCAATCTCACAATTTTATATTGAGCTTCATGTTGCCTCTTTTAAGGAACATCCATTTGCCAAAAACCTTAGGATATAGAGGGAAAACCTTGGCAATTTCATTTAGTCATTCCTTTCATATGGATAACCTTATCATTTTTATCTATCTTAAAATTGGATATAAAATCTACATTGAGATGTTTCTATTTCTATGTTAGACATGCATGGTACATCAATCATTGTGGATATTGTGATAGAAATCAAGTACAAAAAGAGCATGTATGAGTTTAAAAGGGTAAGTAAAAGGAAATTTTAGGTTGGAAGGCAAGTTTTGGGACCATAAATAGAGCATAATGTTCACTTCCATACTAAAACAAATAAAACAGCTATTAGAAGAGGTGATAGTGAAGGAGGATATCCATTCCATATTCAAAGAATTTAATAATTTCATTAGACATAGGATGGATGAGGACATGATAGAGATGAGGGGTATTCAACTAAAATTCAATTATTAGTTCCTCCCTCTATTTTCAATAAGTTAGATGATTATATAAAAATGATTAATGATTTGTTATTATCTTTACATGATTTTTTGGTTAGAATGTGGCATTGCAAGTAACTATAAAAATATGAATTTATAACACAAGAACTCTAAAAATTTAAATTTTAGTAATCATGAAATATAGTCAACAAAGAATTATGGAGGGGAGAGATGATATGGTTTAAAACAAATTTCATTCCTACTAATCAATTGTCAAATAACATAGGGACAAAGTGGTATAGGGCATTGAGAAGGTTATAAATGAAAATATTATAGAGGCTTGTATATAAATAATAGTCTAAGTATTTCATTCCTTATGGATAAGGAAAATAATGCAACAAGATAATACTTGGGTTTCTAAGGTGAGGTTTCAAACACACACAAGTCATTTATGGATACATTTTGGGAATAAACAAAGTATGTGAAATAAAAAATTGATGGACGAAAACCAAATATGTCATTAAGGTGGTCAAGAATATTTAAAGAAGTAACATGTTTTCCCAAGTCATCCAAAAGGTACTTCATGTAGGAGAAAAAGTTAATATAAGTAAAAATTCAAGTAGGACACTGTGTTATCTTGGATACAATTTTGATTACCCAGCTATACACTCAATACACTCAATAAGTACTGACAAACTCAACCATTTTATCCATGAATACTTTAACATGTAGAAGTATCAACTCCAAATTGGAGTAAATAAGGGAGGTAGTGGCCCATGTCATAAGAGACCACATTCATGATTTTGTTAAAAATGTTTAGAATTAGTTTAAAATTAGGATTGATTATCAATGAGTCAATATCCCATCTTAAAAATCTTTTATTATAAGTATGTTTTGTGGGTTAGAATTTAAATCCTCTATATATATTACACTCTCTTTAGTATATATTTAGAAAACCCATGCTTGACTAAAATATTAGAGTTTCAAGTGTGTTTTATCTTTGTTGTTCATGATAAAAAATATACACAATTTATTTGTAGAAAGATAGAGTTGTATGTGTGGGTTACTATATTACTCTAAATAAATTGAGTAAATATGTTTTAATTCTTATGTTCATGAATGTAAATATGTTGTGTTATTTAGTTCATGAACTATTAACATTTGGAAGATACAAATGTTGGTGGTTTCCATTTCAAATGAAAGTAGTCTCTAATTTTTAGTCTATTTATAGAAGTAAATAGGATATGAGTTTGCTATTGGTATCTCTATGATCATGATGTTTAGATAAAATAAAATATTTATTTTGGGTCTTATAATAATCATAATCTTGCATTGAAACTAATTTAACACTATCTTCATCTAACCTACTTGATTTCAATTTAAAGATTGTGTAAAAAATATAATTTACTAAGAATGAGATGAATGCATTTTGGATATCCAAATATTTATAAAACCCTAACCTTTTTTTTGAAAAAATATGAATTATTTATCTTATTTAATTAATCATCCAAGATAATATTACACTAGAGTAATTTAATCAATTTGGGTTACATTAGATTGATTGTAATTACTTGGCTTTATAGTTACATGTCAGGAATTAAATAATGATTTGTTATCCTTCAAGTGGAATTCAAAAATGTGTTTAAAACCCACATGTTTTATAAGATATTCCCATCCTCATTAATACCAACCAATTTAATTCCATTCCTTGGGTTCATAAACAAGTGTGCCAAAAAAGGAGATGGAAATCTTACTATTATCTACTTGTGTGTGTCAAAACATGCAAAAAAATACACATGATCCTAATAAGTACTGCAACACACATCAAATTAATGGGAATTATAATAGGGAATGTGTCAGTTAGGAATATATAGTTTCACTTAAGGCCTCTCCTCCTCAGTATTCTCCCCTTATTGCTCCTAACCTCAAGTTGGGCATCTTCTAGGAGCCTTTTCATAACCATGATGAGGAGAAGAATAAAAATAAATAAGAAGAATAAATCTAATGGAAAGTCTCGTCACTCACCTTATTATTCTTCATCTTCTTTGGGTCCTTCCTATTAGGCTTCATTAGAGGATAAATTAAATCACCATGGTGGAAAGCTTATTTCCACCATTGATATTGATGACTCTAGTTATGAGTGTTTTGTCAACATGCGCTTGGGTCATAAAATTGACCCTATTAGAGAGACTAGTGCTACTAGACCTTTAAATAAATCTTGGAGGAAGTTAATCCTAAAAATAGATTTGAATTTTTGTGAAAATTTCCTCCCTAAGAAAAGCTTTGACCCTACTCTATTATTGAGGAGCTTCAATCCCTTTCTATTGGGATTTCCATATGGGACTTTATTAACCTTTTCTCCAAATAAAGGACACTCATCTTTGATGAGCTTAATATCTCTATTTATATGTTAGTATGGAGTGAATTTAAGGTTATTTTTACCTCACCAAATCTATAATATGCACCATTCATGACTTTGATCCTTCTTCCTTGCCTGACACTTTAATTCTCGTCAAAAGAGTTTAATTTCATCTCTATTTTAAGAAGTTTATTGATGTCAATTGCATCAATTGGTAAATTATTGATGAGAGTGTTACTCTAAAATTATGATTTTTTGGGGTGTTCAATCCATTTGGAATCAATGAAAATAATATTTATGGGTCTTACCACATTGTGTTGGTTTCAATAATGACATCATTTCCTAGGTGGGTAAAGTAAAGATTCATATCAAGTTTGGACCCAAGGTAGTTCAAATTGAGTTTTGTGTATTAAACTTGGATTTATCATACCACATAATCCTTAGACATACTTATATTTTTTTATGTAGGCTATTATTTTAGATAATTTTTTGTGTACTCTAATTTGAACATAAATGAAATTTTCATGTCATGGATGCTTACTCAGATCTATGGGATTGAATATATGTTAAGTTGAATCCTGATAATGAGGGCTTGAGCATTTCCACCTAGGTTATTACTGAGTCTATGTGTGTTCCCATTGATGATCCATGACTTATCAAGCATGATAAATTTGATCTTACCAATTACAAGGTCACTTTCACCTCTATAGTGATAACTCATCTCTCTTAGTTTCACCAAATGGTATACACTCCCACACCTAGTGACTCTCCTTAATTTTTTATTGGATTATCATTCCTTGTGATTTTTTTAGTTGAATTTACCTTCTATTTTGAGTGTTATATATCTTTCAAGTCTAAATTATCCTCTCTCAACATCAACTATGTCAATTCCTCACATAAAGAATTAATAATTATAGGTAATGACCTTAAGTGCCACTAAATCCACATCAAGGTAGAAAAATTGTTTAATGAAAAGAAATTTTATGAGAAAATTATGAAGGCTTGATATAAGGACTACCCTATCCATATTTACCAATTAGGATTAGAAATATATCTAGTATTGTGTGAATATACCCCTAACATTCCCACTATTTAAGTGATGACAATGGGATGTAAGAGCTTGACCAAGATATCCATCTTTCCCCTGATTACTTTGAGAATGGAAACACCAAGGTTGTAGAGGTATTTATTGATATTAACATAGGCACCATGATGCAATAATTTTTAAGGATATCAATTCATAAATGACTTAGACCATGTAGCCCTTAGAATACACAAGCAAAAATTACAAAGAAATTTAAAAACAATAATTTAGATCTATATTAGTTTTCAATCAAAGTAAATAAAATAAACACAATGACAATAATGATACTACAATCTCACCATGAGATTTGTTACAACATCAAATTTATAGACCTTAGAATTTTTAAATCATAGTCTTTACAATTATTCTTAGATCTATTATTTTTTCCCCAAAAAAAGTCCCTTAAGATAGGTGTAGGGGTATGCTTAGATAGATGCAAAACCCACATACTTACATTAAGTGATTTTACCCTACTAACAATATTAACACACCTTAGTGTGCCAAACACATTAAATGTCTCTACACTCCCAAAATAGAGTAACACTATAAATTAACACATCATAAAATATATCACATACATTATTAAATGAATCATTATTAGCTTCCATGACTTTTGGAATCAAATATCCAAATAGTAAGCAATGACCCCTTCCATAATACATTACAAGTACATAAAATTTTGCACCACATCACATGACTTTAAAGTCAAAAATTATCATGAAACCTTTGTGCTATGACTCTTCAAATTGATCTGAAACTTAACACATGGATTATGAAATGAAGATTCAATTTCCTCAAAAAATATCACCTACTCATTTATCATTATGGTGAAGAATCAACTTGATCTAATACCCTATTCCAAGAGATATCACAAACTGATGAAAATGTATCATAAATCTTTTCTCTATTGTATTATAATGACAGAGTAACATAACATCTTACATGATTATTCACATACTTAGGATAACAAATAGATAAAACTATGAAACAAAATATACATAGAACATTACAAACACAAGTGTGCCTGAAGGAAATACAATATTAAACTAAACACTATCACACACCAAGGTAACATAAAACAATAGAAAGACAATTTACACAACATAAAATACTTGTGAAAAATTACAACAAGACATATGCACAACAAGAAATCGTATGAAACATAAAACTTAAAAAAAATCCTAAACTAACATATTTTTGGTTAATGCAAATTTATCGTGAACATGGATGATCCTACATCACACCATTTCAAAGACCAATATGGTTAAAATTAATGCCAATATTTATAACAAATAAAGGGAACTACTTATTTCCTTATTATGTGAATTCAGGGATGTATTCAACCATGAATATGCATAAATTAAAGGAATGGATCCTAACATCATAGTTTTCTAGCTCATGATGACTTATAATGCCAAACCCATTCACCAAAATATAATGACCCATGGGTTATTGAGTCTCCCAGTTAGTTAAATAAGAGATAAATAAATTTATTCACATCATATTTATAAAAGTTTTAAACTATATACAATGAATTTATAACATCATCCTTATTTATAAGAATAATGGGACAATATTCATTTATATTGCCTCATAATATTAATTTGGCCTTCCCAAAGGATAACTTCCATGTTACTTTGATTGACCAAATCTTACATTCCACTATTAGTTTAGATATTCTCTCTCATGGATGGTTTATATACATATAACCATATTTATATTTTACCCCATGATCATCTCAATGATATTTTCCATACCATGGAGTACATTCTACTATTTCATAATTCCTTTTGGTATAAAGAACATTAACACCACCAATTAGTGCACCATAAAACATGTTTTTCATGATGTCATCCATATGATTTTGGAAAGTTATGTGGATGACCTTCTCAGAAAATATAATAAATGAAATGAGAAAACTTGATATCTTAGACTTATCTTCAAATAAATCTATGACTTTAATATTATCCTCAACCCTAAAAAGTATGTTTTTGGCATCTCCACTAGAAAAAGTCTCAATTGCCTAGCCTCTCAATGAGATATTGAGGTGGATCTAGAGAGGAGCAAAGTGATCCTTCATATGTATCCTTAACATAACCTCATTCAATTTTAGTCATTCTTAGGTAGGTTTAACCTATTATGATACTTCCTTGAGGATTATGTGTACATGTCTATGACCCTCACCTATCTTCTTTGTAAGACTGTACACATTCTTTGGGAACTTGAGTTTTAGGTTGGGTTTAAGGAGTTGAAGTGTATGCCTCATAATACTATAGTATTGATAGGACAAATCATGGGATAAGAGTTTATATTGTATACATGCATCACTGATTATGTAATCAGAGGCATGCTTGTCCAAAAGGATGATAACACTAGAGAGAGTTTTTTCTAAATCTCGTGTACACTAGCTATAGCTGAGCTCAAATACACTACCCTTGAGAGGTAATGCCTTAATATTATATTTTAGATGGATAATATTATACATTTTGATATATATTAAGGGTTTTATGGGTTCTTCACCATTAAATTAAAACCAAATAAGAATTTAAAAAATCTAAGAATATAATTGATAAATAGATCAAGGGAAACACCATGAAAAACTTAAAGTTCCTAAAGAGACTGCAACACCTAAACACCAAAAAATAATGCACAAAAAAACTAAATCTGATTAAATATATTTAAGACCAACATCAACCCAAAAACCCCTATCAAGAAGGATAATTTGAACTTCTTATAATAAGAGAAAAATCACATCCATGGCAATCATAACCCCTTACTAAAAGGGAGAACTCAATTGAGATTTGTAAGTGCTCTCCTTACTCTTCAATAAAATAGGTCCTCCATAGTCCATTGAGATCTCTCAACTCCAAAAAATGTTCATCCATTTTTAGATGCTCTACTTTCATTTTCTTACCTTTATGACTGGAGTATCCACAGTTAGGCCTAAAAATTAAAGTAACCATCTTAGACATAGTAAGGATTTATCTAGAAGTTAAATATTCACTCTAATAATCTAAAAAATTATCAAACCTTGATTAAAAAAATAGGGTTTTTTATTCTAAAACCATTGAAGTTAGATCTCTATCAAAGCTAGACCCAAACAACTCACTCAAGGACTAACGGTTTTAATATTTTTTTCTATCTTTACATATTGGTGAAGAAACAAGCTTATTATTCTCTTTTGGATCCTTAACCGCATTCATGAATTGAATCTAAACAAATTTATTTATAAGATGTCTAGGGCATAAAGGGGAAAGGGTGGAAGAGTCCATACCACCTTAATTAAAAACCAAAATCCACTTATGAGATTGATGTTTTCCACTAGGGATGAGGGAAGAATAAACATCACTTTTGTGACGAAATTTATTCCAACATAAACATCTAAGGGTTTTCATCCCTTTTTAAAAAAATGTTGCATCCAAAAATCAAACTTAGTAAATTTGAATGACATGATTCATCAACTTAGAGGCATCCCAAAAAATAAAAATTTGAGCATGGGAAGAGAGAGATCCATTAACATCAAGATCAACTTTGATAAATACCCCTATCTTATATTCTAGTTGCTTAACCCTTTCCATAGATCAAAAAACCAAAGGGAGGTTATAAAAATGAATCCATATAGGATCTTTTGTAATGGATTTCACAACTAGACAAAAAAAAATGGTTCCTAGGGGATTAAACACAACCCTACCATGTGAAAATACCATAGAACCTTATCCCAAACAAAATCATGATGATTTTGAGAGTGGAAATGTATGATAAAAAATCCCTTCGCCAATAGGGACACCATAAGGCATAAAAAATATTTCCACACTGACTCCATACATTTCAAAAATATTAGAACCAAGGGTATTTTACCTACATACCATCCAACCAAGGAATAGGTCCTCATGTCTTAGGTGAACCCATCAACCTCTTCTTATAATTAACAAAAATCCACTACTTTCTTAGCCAAAGAAAATAATATCTCCAAAGGTAAGATAAAAAGGTCACGTATCCTTACTAACATAAGGATAACTCATTTATTTATGATTAAAACTTCATATTGTATTATATCACCAATAAAATCCTAAGAAATCAGATTTGGAGGGGAAAGACTTTTGAAGTCAAGTTAGGGAACATAATTTGAATCACCGATAGGTTGGATTTTAGATCAAAAAAAAATACTACATGAGTGATACATATTTTAGCCATTAACACATCTTGGGAAAATGAAATGGTCACTAACATAAACTAGGGTTTATTTCTAACCATATTTTAAACTAGGGTTTATGTCCAAGTCATTCTTGACAACATTTCAAGACCTTAACCCAACCTGATAAACTCCACATCTTGATCTACACCACAACTACTCACACTCTATTTAGTCTTGCCATTATAGTGAATTCCCTTACCTTATCCTTTAAAACTATTTTTAGAATTCCTTTTTACCTTATTCATATCCCACTCCCACATTCTATCACTCCAAATCCCTCTCACCATCACTTTATTGAATATTTTTGATAGAGAATCTTATACATTATATGCTTTGGAAAATGAAAAATGTCCTTACCTAATTTGATCCACTTCACTACATTCTCACCAAGACTACACTGGTAGGTAGGAATGCAAGGTGGATCATGCTTATTCATTAGTTTAACCTCTGAATCATCAATCCAAAGTCCAAAAAATACTTATCTATAGCTAATCAACTTAATTTTTGTGTATTGCCTAGTGAATCTCAAGATATTGTTGATGATTCATTTCTTAATGAAATGGATTATTTCATGAACTAGAGGAAAATATTTAATTTTTCATGGTATTAAGATATCATGCATTATCTAGAGGACCAATCTAATCTGATAGTGCTTCTTATCAAGATCATTTCAAGATATATAATATCTTAATTTGATATGTCATAGTTGGTGGGATCATATTTAAGAGAGGTATTGATGGTGTGGTCATGTTGTGTATATCCCTTAAGATACTTTTCTTTCTCTTAAGGAGTCTCAAGGTAGCATGTGTGGTAGTCATCCTAGTGGGAAGGCAATTGCTCAATGTATTATTAGGACAAGGAACTAGTGGCCCACTATTGTTAAAGATGTCACCTGATATATTAAGAATTATACATCATGCTAGTTTAGTGGGATGCAATCACTTCCATCATTAGTTACTTGTAGTTTGTTTCATCACTTTAGCCTTTTTATGCTTGGGTTTTTGAGTTTTTTTGTGATTTTTTTTTTCTTTTTTTGATGGCCACCATTGGTTCATCATTGGTGTTAATTACTTTACTAATAAAGTTAATTCTATGCTCTTTATTATCATGTGTGGCAATATAGTCACTAAATTCATCCTAATAGTTTTGGGTACCTTCTATAGTAGGATTTTGGGTACCTTCTATAGTAGGATTTTGAGCACAATGGATTAAACTATGCAATTTAATCACTCAAATATAAAACCACCTATGTAAAGTCTAGAGCCATTAGAACCAAATGCAAATAGATGGATAAAACATTTAAACCATCATTACAATTCTAAAGATAAATTATCCAAAACATGATTAAATGGATGCAAAACATGAGGATTGGATTTATTACCTTAGACTCAAAAATAGGGCATGGTGATTGATTGATCAAGGATTGATGATTGGTAATTGGGCATGGATTCCTCACTTGATTTATTCTTAATTTCAATTGAGGAGTGGCCTTGTTTAAATAGAAGGGAAAGATCAATGATGGAGATTCAAAGTTAGATTAGGGAGATCAAGGGTGGAGAATTATCCAAAGAATTTAAAATTCCTTGGAAGCCTCTAGATTTAGAGGTTTCTAGAGAGGAGGAGTGAGAATAGAGAGGATTATAAAATTAGAGAATTCTAGAATCCTCTTAAGTGGATAATTAGGATTAGGTAGGGGATTAGATAGGAATTATGTGGGTGACTAAGGACTAGGGGTGTAGTATTGCCTAGTAATAGGCTTAGTAGGTGGGTAGGTGGGCTTTAGGAATTTAAAATTCCCAAATAATGAATAAGATAGATTAAGATGGGATGATGGAGATTTAGGATACTTAATGAAGAATAGGGATAGGACTATGGCTAGCATATGAATAAAATTGAAGGGGAATATTAGACAAATGATTAAGAATGGATGATATTGAGATGAAATTAGAGGGGATAAATTAGATAATTATAATTAGTGTCAATTAATAATAATATTAGTATCGTTAAAGGAAGTGAGTGAATTTAGATGCATACATTTTGCCCCTCTTTGAAAGGGCATTGTGAGGTGGAGTGAAGTGGAAGGAGTAATATATTTTCAAAGAAAAACCATTTCATGGAAGAATGTTAGTATATAATGTTAGTGGATATGACTATTAGTATATGATGTTATGATGCCCCCTTGAGGGGACATATAGGGAAGAATTAGATGGATGGCCACTCAAAAGAGGAAATAAATTGTGGGATGTGATGGATAGATGAGGGGATGGGATGCCAAATGTGAGATAGAATATGAAGAAGATGAATTTGACTTTGAGAAATGAGCTAAAAATTGATGATGACCCTAGCAAAGACACATGCTCAGGGAGTATAGAAGACATTGTCATGGTTGTTGACACATCCTAAGGGGGAATCAACTTTAACATGATAATGATAAGATTAAAAGGCTAAAAGATTTAGATGTATCCTAAGTAAGGACACATTCAAGGGGAGATATAGGCCAGAATAAGATGATTATTTGATAAAATTATTAATGGGTGTAGATCAAAGATATATCAATCAATATGATGTATGTGATGATAGAGAATAAATGATATGATCGAGTGACCAAAATACAAGGAAGAAGAAGTGAAATGTATTACATCAAGCTAATGAGACATAATATGAGTAATAACAATGATGACCCTAGAAATTACATATGTAAGGGAGTGATAATTTATCAATTGACCAATCAATGATTGATGGAAGATGAGATGGATGTTATGATTTTATTGGGCCTAATCGACAGGTATGGGTGATTGATTAATTTATTGATGAATGATTGATATTATAGCTAAATGATATTATTAGATGATGAAATATGAGATATATATGATGAAGAAAGATGAGATAGAGGCTGAGCTATCCTTGAGCACTATGAAAGTGGCCAAGTGTTGTTTACATAGTTTGAAAATACCTTAGGCCATTGTATTTTTGATTAGAAGAAGAAGAAGATGATGATGATGATGATGATGATGAGGATTGGTGATTAGAGGGTGATGTTGGTGATGAGATGGATCAAAAAGGATTAGATAGGTGATGGGAATAAGGATGATTAGATGATTAGGTAAATGGTGAAGGTGTAGGTGATCAAGCCATTACAACTATCATAAGGCTCATCATAGTTTAGGAAATTCAATAAATATAACACTTGGTAGTTTGCCCCATGATATAAGCATGAATAAGAGGAAATTATGCCAAAGTGTGTATGTAAATGATGAACTTTACATCCTCAAAGGCACTTTTGGTGACCTCATATAATCCTCATTCATTACCCAATAGACAAAAAGAGACACAACATAAGACCATAAACAAACAAAACATAAGACTAACAAGATATATATACATGATGCAAACAAGTTAAATAACATAGAGAATACAAGTAACACACACACGTATCTACATGTAGTGTCACAATGTCTTATTTAATGATGAGATGAGTGATTGGGTGATGGGTTGGACTAAGATGAGTATGATGTGATTATGGATTTAGGGTAGACTTAGACTTGGATAGGATGATCATGATTAAGATGTAGGAGTTGGATTCTAGTTTAACCTATAAATCAAACCTAATAGTGGTCAAACAAGATGAATTAGAAAGGGTGATGTTTAATATGACCAAGTATTACTAACAGACAAAACCTTGCAAGAATCCAACCTAGTAAGAAGAGTAGGAAATGATGGGATCAAATACCTTTCACACTAGCAAAATAGTGATTGGATGGGTGCTAGGTATGAAGAGGCAATGATAAGAAAGTGATGGGATAAAATACATTTCACACTAGAAATATAATAATTGGATGGGTGATAGGTATGGAGAGGAATTGATAGGGAAGTGATGGGTGCTATACTAAATTCTTTGATGAGGTTATGTGTGTTAATAATATGTATTCAAAAAGATGATAAATAAATGGAGAGATGGGTGACCACTCTAATTTGGCTCCAAGATTGAATGTTGTATCTAAAGAGGATGGATGGTAAAGATATGAGATGGTTATCAAAGGTGATGAAAGATGAATGGCATGGATATGGATGCGACTAGGGGATTAGGCATAAGACAAGACACCATGGACTATTTTTGGCTTTCTCAAATTTTATAATTTTTAGGGTTTTTTGGAATGTTTTAATTTTTAATGATTTTTGATATATGTATGTACGCTATACAAATGGGGTTACTAGCAAAGGGAATACCAAGCCTAGATACCAATATAAAGATGGATGGAATGATGGATGAGTGACAAGAGGATGAGGGTGAGGTGGAAAAGGGGATGAGGATTAATGAAGAAGGAAATAGGGATTGAAAATGACCACATCATGAAAGAACTAGATTATTTAGTTGCCTGAGTGTCCATTAGAGGATATGCCAATATGGTTCAAGAATATTTATCAAGACACCTTCCAATTCCTTATGAAGGTCAAGACAATAAGCAAATAAGAGATAGGATGATATGATGGTAGACGGTGGGTAGGGACAACGGACCAAGGGATAAAATAGATAGGGATGACATGGAGGGAATTGAAAAGAGAGATTAATGGATTTTACCCAAAGCATTAAGGTAGAATGTGGATAATAGATTATTTTACCAAGATTTTAGAGACTAGTTTTCATTCTAGTACTTGCCCAAGGCGTCAGAAGATTGGTTTTCACCATTGGATGAATGATTTTTTCAATTTTTTGACTTGTTGGATGGAATATTGATTTATTAGATAAGGGTATGAGATGCATGAATGCTGACATTAGCTAAACCTTTTAACCAACACCTATTCTATAGATATGTTATGTTGGATTGTCATTGTTGTTGGATATATTAGGGTCCATGTGACCTTTAGTGATTCTTAATTGTGACCTCTCTAGATATCTAGACCAGGTGTCTTCATCACCCCTATAAGAGACAATACTACCTGATTGGGTGATGTGAGACATGGATTTGATTAGATATTGATGTTGATGGAGGTGTATTAGAATTGAATAGAGGATATGATCATAACAGGATGTTATAATGGATGATGGTGGATTAGGAATAGAGTCATACACATCATTGGAGATGTTGGACATTCTTCATTTGTTTGGTGCCAATTGACAAAGGACTATAGGAGATCTAAGACAATTTGAATTTGTGGTTCATCTTTGATCTAATTATTTGATGCATGATTGGCCATAATTTTGACATTATTTTGATTTTATAATTGGATTTGACTGTGATTACCCCCTACTGCCCATTTTTGGGCTTCACTAGGGGAGATTTATTTTTGACTTAATAGATGATTATTTTGACTTTGGTATTCCCATAGTACTTAATTTTTAGCTTTAATAGGAGAAGACCTTTATTGATTAGTCTGATGATTTGAATTTTATTTATTTTGACTTATGGAATCAAAGATGATTTGATTTTTATGATTGATTTATAAAATATGGTCTTGGACCTTTGTATTTGTGGCACACATTATGCTTCTCAAGAAAGGGTCCAATGATAGATGTTCCTATTCATCCTTATGGAAGGAGGTGATTAAATGATTGTCGATGGGAATAAATGGGTCTATGATGGATGAAGGTGATGGAGATGGTATGATGAGGTTAATGAGTGGTGAAGGGGAAACATAGTCTTCATAGGGGTTCCTAGGAGACCTAGTTTTGATATCAAATATGATCTCTTCAAGACCAACAAAATGATCACTAAGACTAAATATAGTATATGCATCCAAATTAGGATTAGATTCACTCTAATGATCTTCAATAGATAAATCTTTCAAGAAATTTTTTATGACTTCATCTTCTTGATCAAGATCCAAAGGTATGCCTCATGATAGATTGGAGGTATTTAGATTAGAGGTATCCTAAAAGAGGTAGAAATTATCAATATCTACTATAATATCAATGAATGATGATGTTTTTGATGAGGAATATGGTTCATATAATGGTGTTGAACATGATCCTAATGCAGATAAAACTTATATGGCTATAATGTTGACTTTGGTGTACATGACATTATGCTTCTAGTATAAGAGTGATTGTCCACAAGTGATCTCTCAATGTGGGGTTTTTGTTATGATGGGTGAGATGAAGATGATAAAGGAATAATGGATTTGGAAAATATAGGCCCATGGAAGGTCTCACGAGACTTGAAAGAATTTGGTGTATGGGAAATAGGCTCATGTTGGATAGATATTTATCAAAGATGGGATGATCATGGATGATGGATGTGGGGTCTTAACCTTGGATTTGAAGGGAAAGGGATTAATCAATATCAAGAGTGGGATCTTGGCATTCCTCTTCTTATTCACCTAGGTATATAGATGCATCTGGTTCATCCTCAATTATTATATCACCATGGTTGATGAAGTCTTGGACATAATGTTAGAAATTATGACATCGATTAATGGTGTACCCCTAGGTTTGGTGATATGCATAATATTGATTATATTTATACCTAAATGTCTTAGGATTGGTGGGATCAAGATGTCATATGGGTGAATAAACCATCATGTTAGTACTGACTAGTTGTTTGAAAAGGGATTCTAAGGACATAAAATGGGAGTATAATTACCCACTTCACTTTGTGACTTAGAGGTGAAAGAATTGGAATTTAGATTAGATGGTTGTTAGTGTGACTACGTGGATGGACTGGTAGTAGATGAGGTGGCCAAGATTGGATTCCCTTTACTTATGTAGGAAAGAGTATATGATGGGCTATGACTAGTGGATAATGGGTTTTAACTATGGGTGAGATGAGTTGTATGGGGTCAATACCTTTGGGAAGTGGTACACCCATCATAAGAAATCACAAGAGGGTCATCCTTATTGGAAAATATGTATTGGTCTATGAGAACTAGGTCTAACTTCATGGTGATGGATGATAAAAGGGGGTCAAGACAGTGATAGACTAAGGATTATAGTAGGTTTGAAGGACCGAGCTAGTATTATTGGTAATGATGAGGATAACGAGGATGAAATGTGATTAAGATGATGTATGAATATGATCATATTGTAGATTGATAGTATAATAGGTGATAATGACCTATCAACATGCCTAGTTTTCAAGCTAGAAAAAGGATTGGGGATTTGATGGGTGCCTAAATTCAAACTAGCAAGAGGATGATTAGATGGATTCTAGTTATGAATAGGCAAGATGAATGGATGATAGATACTAGATTGATGATGATGGGTTTGTTAGATTGAAATTGACAAAGTGATAAGATACTATTAGGATAATGATTAGGTATGAGACCTAACCAAATGATGAGCGATAGTGGATTAGAATGATAAGGTGATATGGATGAGTAACACAAGGACTAGATTAAAACCTTATACTAATTTTCTCAAGATAGGATGTGATATGATTATGTGATGAAAATGATAGGATAGTGGGATAAGGAAAAGTATAGATAAGTGATGATAAAGGGATAATGGGTAATGTAAATGAGATTGAAGATGATTTGGACATGTATGTGACCTAAAGTGCCAACTAGGATAAGATAAGATGAGCTTAGACTAGATAGGGGATGAGATGTCTAGGCAAAGGCAAGGTCAAGACAAATGATTGATTATGGATAAAGTAGAATTAGGATAAGGTGTGGATGACAAGATGTGATTAGGATATGTGAATGATGGGGTGTGATTAATGATGAGTGGATATGACAAGGTCCAAACTAGTTTGGACTAGGGGATTAAGTCAAGGTGAAGTGTGATTTGATTATGAATGAGGTGGACTTATAATAGGATGTGATGGAGGGATGATAAGGCTTGATTATTTAAGTGATGGGGAGATGACCAATTATGGGTGGATATGGTGAGACTAGGAGGGGATCAAGACAAGGTGGTGATGGGAGATAGTATCTAAAAGTATGTACAAGAGATAATATGTACAATGTGATAATGACAAGGATGTACATGGATATACAAAATAAATTGTGCAAAGACATAGATAGGTGTGTATAAGTTTGGGTGAAAGGATAAATTGGCTCACAAACAACACTGATTTAACACAACACTCACCAAATCAAGCAAGACATAGACCTATGATTAGTAAACTCAAGGGTGTATAAATCGATGACCATACTATCTAATGGATTTATGGGTGAGGCTATAGATGGATGACCCATAACAAAATATATCAAACCCTCTCAACCTTGTCTACACATGATGATCACTTGGGAGATAATACTGACTCTAGTAGTGGATCACGTATTACAATCAAAAAGTCCTATGCTAGGTTTATATAAGGTGTCTAAGTGTATCTCTGATAAACATGAAGGTATGATGGGGCCTAAGTCACCTTTTATATTGGAGATTAAATGCCCCTCACTCCATAGAACCCTTTATGGGGAATTACACTTAGGTACCTAATGATAACTCTCTTGATATTTAGACAATACTATAATATAGATTTTGGTTAAGTGCATGGTGATGAAATCCATGTCACTGACCCCTATAAAATAAAAAAATAAGGAAGGGTTTATAGGTGGTTTTTGATCCTCTAGAAATGGCCTCAAAGATGTAAGGAGGAGAGCATACACCATCGTAGACCTCAGGTGATAAATAAGTAGGCCAAAAAGGAGATTAATTAGGTGATTAAGATTAAGTGTGAAATATTTACAAGAATCAAGAATATGAAATATATATATATATATATTTCATATTCTATATATATAAGATAAAATGATGAAAATGATATATATAAAAAATGATCAAGATGATTGAAATGATTTAAAAATAATTTTTAAAGTTCCCAAAAAGGAATCTTTGATAGGTATCCTATGAGCACATGATTATTAGTTTAAGTGGCACTAGTAAGGAGGCAACCTGCAAGATAAGGATTAGTAGTTTTGATTGATAATCTTGAGGGGAAACCTATAAGACACTAATGTTAGACCAAAATATGACCTACAAAAGATGATGTTATAAAGAAAAAAATAGCCTCTAGATTTACCCCTATAGGAAATAATATTTTAGTCCAATATGATTTAAGAAAAACACCCTAAAAAATCATGATTTGGATCTATAATTCCTTTGAGGTGAGTGGGTCATGACATGGGGGTTTGGGGTTGGAAACCCTCAATGGGGTCAAGGGGCATCACCCTTTGTGGGGTCTGGGTGTAGTTCCCTAAGTGTGTTCCCTATTGTAGTATAGGGTAGGGTTGAGGGGCAAATCCCATAACACCAAAGACAATTTGGGCTTTGTAGGAGGCTCAGAATGACTAAAAAAACACAAAAATGACTCTAAAAATATACTAAAAAATACCAAATCAAAGGCAAAAATTAGTGCAAAATCACAACTTCAGACTACAATATCACAACTACCAATGCAATATCACAATTGATGAATTGTGATTTTGAAATAGATAGTTAATCATGATGGTTAATATACAAAACTATGATTGTTAATGCAATATCATGAATTGATAAGGCAAAATCACAACCATCAAAATTTCAAGATTAGCAATTTTTTCTAAAATATAAATTTTTCAAAAACTTGATTGTTTAACAAAAACATATTGTTAAACAGGTTCTAAAAAGTTACTCAGATGCTTAGAAATGATTATTTTCAAATAGGTTTGGGACTGATTACAATGTATTAAAATTTTACAAATGGATATTAAAATGGACAAAATTCTGAATAGTCTAAAGGATAACAAATATTTTTAGTTAGATATTTATCCTAAATATACCCTATAGAACTCAAATATGACAACCAATAGACAAAATTAATTTAAAATTGAAAAAATTTCCAAAATGACAAAATCACTAATATAGATGCAATATCTCTATTTATAGGGCAAAATCATGATTTCGTGAGTTGTGGTTTTGAAAAAGTGGGGAAAAAGGTAAGAATGGTGTTTTTTTTAGACATCCTTCCTTGCTTTGGCCTTTTTCCTGCTGATCATTTCAATCATATAGCAAGTTATATAGATAAAACTATTTATGAAAGGTGGTTAACAAAAATATTCCCAATCACAAAAACAAAATATTCAAGATTGAATATAGTTAAATAAGCTTTCAAGAGTGATTTGCATGACCACTAATTTTCCTTCAAGATAGAAAATGAAAAAATTAAACATGTAGGTTAGATATCAATAGATAATTATTATCAAATTTAAGACAAACTAAAATAGCATGACTATAATTGCAATATCATGATTCTTAGGATAATATCGTGAATCATGAAGTTACAATTTTTATCGATAGTAAAAAACCTATCATAGTAAAAAACATTAGCCATAAAGGGTTAGAAAAAAACATAACTTAGAATGCAAAATTATGACTACCATTTTAATATCATAATTCATAAAGTTACGGTATTGTAGATGAGTAAAAAATTACCCAAACAAGACAGTTAGTGGTTAGACAAAATCATGACTAGATATACAAAATCACTATTTACAATACAATTCCATAATTCATGAAGTTGTGGTATTGTAGAATAATAACCTACCAAAGAAAGAATTCGTGGCTAAGTCAAATGGTTAATGCAATATCGTGACTTTTGAGACAAAACTATGACTGTAAATTCATGAATACTAGTGCAAAATTGCAAGTTTCACTTGTGCATGTAAAACTTAAAAAATCCAACCCTTTTCTTCCACCATTTGATCCTGAAAGATAGAAAAAGCACTAATAAAAATCACAATGTTTAAATTGGGAGGGATAGGGTCCCACCATGGTCACCAAAATGTAGTAGGATTTTGAGCACAATGGATTAAACTATGCAATTCAATCACTCAAACATCAAACTACCTAGGTAAAATCTAGAGCCATTAGAACCAAATGAAAATAGATGAACAAACCATTCAAGCCAAAATTATAATTCTAAGATAAATGATCCAAACCATAATTAAATGGATTCAAAACAAGAAGATTGGATTGATTACCTTAGACTCAAAAATTGGACATGGTGATTGCTTGATCAAGGATTGATGATTGGTAATTGGGCATGGTTCCTCATTTGATTTCTTATTTGTTTTAATGGAAGAGTGACCTTATTTAAATATAAGGAGGGAAATATCAATGGTGGATATTCAAAGTTAGATTAGGGAGATCAAGGGTGGAAAATTATCCAAGGAATTTAAAATTCCTTGGAAGCCTCTAGATTTAGAGGCTTCTAGAGAAGAGGGGTGAGAATAGAGAGGATTATAAAATTGGATAATTATATAATCCTCTTAGGGGATAATTAGTATTAGTTATGGGATTAGATAGGAATTAGGTGGGTGATTAGGGACTAGGGGTGTAGGAGAGCTTAGGAATAGGCTTAGTAGGTGGGTAGGTGGGCTTTGGGAATTTAAAATTCCTAAATAATGAATAATATAGATTAGGATGGGATGATGGAGATTTATGATAATTAAAGAAGAATAGGTATAGGAGTATGGTTAGTAGATTAATAATATTAAATGATAATATTAGATAAATGATTAGGAAGGGGTGATATTAGGATGAAATTAGAGGGGGCAAATTAGATAAGTGAAAGAATTAGTGTTGAGTAGTAGTAATATTAGTAATATTAAATGAAGGGAGTGAATTTGTATGAATACACCTTCAATATTCATGATTGATAATGGCACACATTTTCTAATACTCATGGTGTGTGGATTGGCCAAAAATTTCAGATTCAAGTGGCACTTCTCTTCAACCTATTACCCACAAGGTAATGGTCAACATGAATCTCATAATAAGAATCTTAAGAATATTTTCCTTGTAACTATTTTAAATTATAAGAGAGATTGGAACCTCATTCTTTATCCCACTTTGTGGGCATATTGGACCAATTTTCACATTTCCATGATATTAATCCTAGACTTGCTAGTCTATTAATTTAAGGTTTTTCCTACTCTCAAGGTCTTAATATATTCTATGTGGGTTAACATGGTTAGATGTATCTTTAAAAATGAGGAACATATTTCCTATTTAGTTGAGTTAGAGTGGTTGGATGAGCATTTTATATATGTTTTATAACAAAACCATGTTTATCAAAGAAGTAAGAGCCAAAAATTTAAGAAGTTGGTGTGACCTCATCCCTTACATGTCAGTGATATAATAATTATTTTTTTACAAGAAATAGTAAATGAAAGGAGAACTAGCATTTAATTGGGTTTTCCATTTCATCATCATTAAGATCTTGAAGAATGATGCATACCATCTCTCCATTTTTGAAGGTGATTCCTTCTAGCATTTGGTCAATGAGTTATGCCTCAAGATGTTTCATGTTTGAGGTCCCTTTCTCACACCCATTATATGAGCTTAGATCATGGTGGTGTAGTGGACCTTCCTCTCTCACTCACAACTAACTATACACTACATGTGTGTATGGGTGAATGTGGGTTCATTATTAACATTTTATATATTAGTCACATGTATTGGAAGTCCTAAATAATTGTAGGTACATCAAACATATACAATCATACACATATGTACATAAAAATAAAAATGTACATATAATAATATTGATACAATATATGTATTTTTAGGTACATCAAATGACATCATATGAGACAAATCTATCATATGCCAAAAATTTTGCACACATGGCTAGATACATAAAATCTAAGTTATCTTATGATGTGGTCTCTATTTATGTTGTTATCCTATATAATTAGTCACCATGTGTTGGGGGTGATCTTGACATCTCTCTCACCTATTTTGGAGAGTGATTCCCTTATATATACTTATTTAATGAGTCTAGATGTTCATGGAGTGATTTTATGTTTGCATATGTCACCACCTTATTTGTTTATTATATTTACATCAATTCATGTGCATGTATGGATACTCTCATATAGACTGATGTGTTTCCTATTGATTCCCTCATAGTTATCTCCTATTAAAACATGTGAGGAAGTGGATCCTCCCACACTCTTGGACATGGTTCCCTGTACTTTTAGAAGAGATCATTTAGGATCTCTCTCACCTCAGGACCCATCCATGATGGGATTTTAATTGTACACACTAAGTGAAATATGTTAACTTAACATATAGAATCTATCACTAGGCTAAATAATGTAATAATGTTGATAGTTTAGTATTGTTTAATTGTTCCTTATGGTAGGATCGATGGAGTGGCCCCTCTATTGTAACCTATGATTAAAGACATAGATCTTATGTATACTTCATGTGTATCTCAGACACACAACTCATCTCTATCCTAGATACTAATGACCCTACCTATATAACCTATATAGTTTTCCCAGTTGGTACTAGTTATCTCACTCCTTGAAGTCCTCTTTTGTTAATTTGGACCTATCATCCTCTCTATCTCAAGGCCACTATTATCACTTTTAGGTAGATCCAATCGACATGCATTTATATTATGGAAATAACCCCATCATAGGGATTAATAGTGTTAGAATTATGGATCAAGACTTATAAGAAATAAATCATAAATCTAAGTTTTAATTTTGGTGCAAATTTTCTCTCACAAAAATGATTTAACCCTAATTTGTTAATAAGAAGATTCACTCGCTTTCCACTATGATTTCCATTTGGGAAATTCTTGAAATTTACCCCAAGAAAATGATCTTCATGGTCAATGAGATTAGTCTCCATCAAAAGGCCCCAATATAAAATGTATATGAGGTTTTATTTACATTACCCACTCCAAAATGTGTCCTGGTTCTCACCTTTGATCCTTATTTCTTGTGTAACATTTAGTTCTCATTAAGAGAGATCAATTCCATCTCTATATTGAGACATTTGTTGATACCAATTGAATCAAGTGGTGCATCATTGATGAGGGTGTTACTCTAAAAAATTACCTTTTTGTGTATTTAATGCACTATAAATCAGTCACAAGAATCTTTATGAGTCTTGCCATAAGTGTTATTTCAAATAATGACGTTATATCCCTAGTGCGTAATGTAAATTTTTGGATCAAAATTGGAACCGAAATGGTTTGGATTAAATTTTATGTGTTAAAATAGGATTCATCATATAACATGATCCTTGGACATCCTTGGATAAATATTATGTAGGTTGTCACATTGACTATTTTTTTATAGTTAAATTTGAGCATTAAAGTAAGGTTCATGTCATGGATGTTGACCTATATCTATGGGATTGGATGTATGTCAAGATGAATCCATTTGATGAGGTTTTCAATGTTTCCACTTGTGTTATGTATAAGTCTATGCATGTTCTTATTTATGAGTCTTTCCTTGTCAAGGATACAAAGTTTGATCTTTTCATGTACATGACCTCTTTCACCCCTCTACTGACTACTCATTATGCTTAGTTACACTAGGTGATTTGCACTTTTATAATTGGTAAAATTTTTAAAAATAAAATTAATTATATTATTAATTACATGGAAATTACATATAGGCATTTAAATCATAAAAATAAGGATTCAAGCCTTAATTTACTAACCCTATTCTAAGTGAGTTGTTAATAACAACCCATGTACAAATAGTAACACACTAATAATAATATTCATAGTATGATAATTGTTTATATTATGCCATGTAATAATATTCCTAACATCTACCCATTAGTTCAAACATATGGAAATGAAGCTAATATACATTATTTAAAACACATGATGTGACATTAATTTTAGATGACTAGGAAACACATGATGTGACACTAATTTTAGATGACTAGGAAATACATAAACCTTTCATCGAGCATATATATTGATGGACAATGAATCCATCAACCTTTGATCATCCAAATATGAATAGGGAACATTATAAATATTCCATAGATCAAATATACAAGTTAATTAATACTATTAATCTAATTTCTGCATAAACATTGGTTCAAAATCATATATGCATACCCACTTTCACTTGTTCACGCTACACACAAAAATTATTTAAATAAATATTGAGGACTGGGTCCTCACTATTTTCAGTGAGTTCTATCTTTCTCACTAAGCTCACATTTTTAGACAACATTATTGATAATTTCCACCTAATTAATAATAATATAATATGATCACCACTTCCAATTGAAACTGATCTTGGCATTAGTCTATTTGGCAAAATTTGTTTTTCCACTATTGTAGTATGTAGCCTCTAAGTTAATGGGGAAATTGAGGTTGATAAAAATGCATAATTGTTACATTTCATTTGACATCCAACTACCTTATCTCAATAGGATATAAGTCACATTGCATGTCATTTTTATGAATAAATTATCCCCCCATAGGACTACCACATTTTTATAGGATGTCAGGTTCACATGATAATGCATCTTTTACAAGTATGGATTTCAAATTTGACATTAATATGATTTATTAAAACTAATTTTTTATCCTTAATAATAGGATAAGTGTTTAAAAATATATAAAAATGTTTATAAGATAATAAATTATAATAATTCCACATGAAAACTGAATTAGAGTTTATGGCTTTTCCTTAACTACTTAGAATTTTTCTTTGGTTTTCATTTTTCTTATAAACTATGATATGGGTTTGGCTAAATTTTATATAGTTTATTAATTACATATCCACCTTCAAACACATTCAATTTTATATATAACCAAGTCATAAAAACATTATTATGACCTATTATTTAGATAGGTTTTAACTAATTTTTTAAACTTTTAAAAGCATAATGCCCAAAAACCACCCAACAACTATTGACTTTATAATTGACATGAGTATGGAGCTAAATGAATAATTTAACAAAAGATATATAAAAATATAATAATGAAACACTAAACAATAAAATCTTAAAAAAATAATCAATAAACAAAAACACTGTATAAATCTTGAGATTGACTGCAAACTATGTACCAAACTTATTTTTTTATTTGATAGGGTAAAAAAACTAGGTTTCACACGGATCCTAAAACCATGAAAATGAAATACAAAAAGTATCAATAGGATGATCAAAGTCTATCCAACCAAAAAATAAAAAACCACTATACTAAACCAAAAGCAAGGAAAATAGAAACCAAAAATAAAGATTAGGAGGGAGGTCCCTCCAGTGGGTCTTCAACATCCTCGTGATTGTTCACTGGGATGTCTTGCTTAACCTTTAAAATCTTAGCCTATGTGCAGTTCCTAGGTCCTTCAACTGCTTCTCTAGGAAATATCATACAAGGTCTCTTATGTCATTTAACCTACAAGGGAATCTACTTTGTGGGGAGCACCTTGGGAGAACTTGATGGTGGGATCCTAAGATCTTGGGTGATTATATGATAGGGGTTAGGGTTGGTTGAGAAGATTGAATGAAAGACTACACCATGGTCTCAAACTATCTATGTAGATCATTTTAATATATATAAGCTTAACGAGGCCATCCCTACCTCTTACACCTTGGAGTTGAACTTATCTAGTTGCACTTTATTCCTTTTCATCTCCTCTAATAGAATGGCTTTACCCTTTCGAGTGGTCTTCTCATAAGTACCCACATTGAGGGTGATCAATTTAGGTTTAGGTGTGAACAACTTAAGGGGGAAATCATCGGTAAGGGATTTGTAAAGGCTAACCTATGGGGTGCTCTCAGAGGGTGAGTAGGATCCTGAGGTGGGCTCCTCCTCTGGGGAGTCTTCCTTGGTAGAGGATCCCTTAGGGGGACCTCCTAACCATGTAGGGTTTTTCCATGTTTGATGAGGAGAAGGATCAATCCTTGGTGGAGGATAGGGTTAGTCTTAGTTACTTGATGAATAAAAATGGTGCTTTTAAGAGCTTTAAGTAGAAAGAAAGGAAGACTTATCTTATAACTAATAAAGTGATTTAACAACAGGAAGTGGTGGGAAAAGATCAGTGTGTATTTACCTTCAAGGGTCATATAGTTCATAACTTGAAGATAGATTTTAGGTCAATGATGAGGAAAATCTACCCATTTAAATCCTTTCTTTTTAGTCTTCATAAAATCATTCATTTATAAGAATCATTATAACAACTCCTATTTATTTGTTTGGTCTTTGAATTCCTTAGTCCCCTCATAGGACATACCGGTCGATTCCCAAATGAATTCCTTCATAACAGTGATTTTTATGCCATGAATGGTCACCTTATGTTTATTCCAAAGTCATGGGCCACTTCTGCATTATGCTCTATGATTCTCTCCATGAACTTGGTGAGGACCTTATGTTTGAGTTTTGTCTAGACTTTTTCTTGGCCACATAATTTTATGAAAGAAATGGGTTCAAGTCTTTCCCTATCATCTCCCATAGAAGTGGTGTCCGTAGAGCCAAGGTGAGTAGGTGGAATGTTCTAGATGGAGTGATTTTTAACACTACAAATAGAGTTTGGGAAGCCCATTGATATCACCTTATAGAAATTACACCTAATCCTATAGACATAATTATGGATCAACATGATTAAAATCCACCCCTTGGATGAAATATTATACACATGTGGTGACATGACGTTTCTACCATGTAGTGGTACTTTCAACCCACAAGGCTTTGAGGACATTATTAGGAACATTTCTTTCATCATGATAGTTTATTATAATGTGGAGTTCAACTCCAATGTTGGTGAGAAGGTCCGTTACCCCGTTGCCTTCCCAGTAGGTATGGATAATTTTATATAATGCAAAGTTTGTTTTTGCTTGGTGTTTTTACTAGTGGACATCACTTTTGTGGGATCAATTTATGTATGGTCCCTATGTATGATTCATTCTCATCTAATTATCTCATTCGATTAACATTCCTTTAATTATTTTTCATTACCTCTTGAAGTGGCATCTTCCTCATTTAATGGTATTTATTGCATTGTATGTGGGTTATATGAGGCCGCAACTTTATTTATTTTGGATTTATACTTATAAATTGCTAGTATGCCTCCCTTGTTTTCTTTTCGAGGCACCAAGAGCTAATATATTCCTCTTCCTATATCTGAAAGGATTTCTTTTGGGTTATGTTTGGACACCTCAATATATACAAAAAGAACCTCTCACTCCTTATAACAATAAAAATATATTTTTAATTATTTATTCAAGATCATTCATATATTTTTATATACTCCCAGGATCTACTCTCTTATCCTACTACCACACTAAAAAAAAATATATAAAATATTCTACAAACTAATTCAAAAATAAATTACTATGAATTTTTTTTATTATCAAAGAATGAATCATAAATTAGGGAAACAATTCAAGCTATGGACCTACTCATTATTTTATTCCTCTATCACAAGGCCCAAAATAAAATTGCTTTGATACAAATTTCTAAAATTGGTCGGATCTTTACACACAAAACTTGCTTATATTATTTTGTACATGGAAAGTACATATAGGCATTGAGATCCTAAAAAAAGGAGTTAAGCCTTGACTTTGTCACCCTATTCTATGTGAGTTGTTAATAAAATCCACATACAAAAAATAACACACTTATAATATTATCCTAATATGATAATTATTCACATTTTATAATGTACTAACATTCCTTATATTCACTTCATCACCTAATTCCTCTCCATGCTTTCTCATTTTGTTCTCACTCAAAAATAACTTCATTGTTTTTTCCTCCTCTTTCGAGTGTCAATTGCATTCCAAGTTTAGAGTCTTCTTTGTTAGGATCGACACTGTCAATGACTCACCTAAGAAATTGATAGCTACAAGTAATGATATCGAATGCCATTTCAACCATGTTATCATAAAACCTATTCAACAAAAGGAATTTTTATGGAAACTTATTAATGCCTACTATAAGGACTACCTTCACCATCTTTATCAATTAATCTTGGAAATCTCTCCAATCTTTTGAAACTCTACGCTTGACATTCCCACTATCTAGGTTATAACAGTGGGACATGAGGAGTTTGACATATCTCCCTCAATCCCTAGAGCATTTTATAAATGGAAAACCCATGATTGTAGAGGGGCATATTGATATTAATCTAATTATTTCTTAAAATTATAACATGGTTAAAGTCAACATCAATATTTATAATGACTAAAGAGAGCTACTTACCACCTTGCTACATGAGTTTATGAACATATTTTCTTGGGAATATTTATAAATGAATAAAATATGTGTTATCATAATATCTCACAATCTCATGATGAATGATAATTCCAAACCCTAAAATAATGACTTATGGATAATTGATTCTCTTAGTTAATTAAAGAAGAGATGGATAAAATCATTTGTTTTGGATTTCTAAAAGTAGTTGACTATCCATAAAGGGTTCCCAACATAGTTCCTATTATAAATAAGAATATGAAATTTTGCATCTTTGTTGACTTTATAATATTAATTTGGCCTAACCAAAGGATAACTTCCATGTTCCTTTGATTTACTGTATCATAGATTCCACTATTTTTTTTGAGATGCTCTCTCTCGTGGATGGCTTCTCCAAGTAAAAACACATCTAGATTGCACCCCATAATCAACATAAGACAAAATTAACAAACCCTTGGGGTAAATTTTTACTATGAAATTATGCCTTTTATTCTGAATAACACTAGCACCACCTATCACTATGCCATTATGCCTTTTGATCTGAAGAACACTAACACCACCTATCACTATGCCATGATCCACTTTTTCCATAACCTTATCTACAAGATTATGTAAACATTTTTTTATGATCTTATTAAAAAAATCCCATAAATGAGATGAGAATTTTTGAGATCTCATACTAATATTCAAACAAATCTACAAGTTCCATATTAGGATTAACCTAGATAGGTGAATTTTTAGCATCTCCTCTAGAAACATTCTCAAGTTTTTGGTCTCTTAGCAAGGAATTGAGGTGGATATATAAAATAGCAAAGTATTCCTTGATATATCTCCTTCACATAAATTTTATTAGTTGTATTTATTCTTAGAAAATTTCAACTTCCTAAGACATTTTATATAGATCATGCACACAAGTTTGTATGCCTCACTCATATTCTTCATAAAAGTGCATCCTTCATGTGGTATCCTCAAGTTTAGGTTGTGTTTGAGGTGTTAAAGTGCATACTTAATTATAATCTAGTCTTAATGGCACCTATCAAGGGATGATATTTTATCTTGTATGCCTCTATCACTAATTATTTACTTGGGTGCAAGCTATCCCAAAAGGACAACAATGCTAGAGAGAGTCATTTATTACATCTATGATACACTAGTTTGAATTAAGCTCAACTACATTATTGTTAAGAGGTAATGCCTTGATCTTGTGTTTTAAATGAAGAATATTAGACATTAAATGCTTGGAAAAAATAATTATTTAATTTGATCCAATTTTATACCTACTCAGCAATACTACACTAGTATGTAAGACTATAACGTGGATCATTCTTTTTTAGGAATTTGACCTCCACATCATCAATAAGAAGTCTAAAAAATACTTAAATATATCCAAGAAACTCACTGATAATATGATGTGGCCTAAAAACTCTTAGGATCATGTTAATGATGAATTTATTGATGAAATGGTTTATTTCATTAATCAAAGGGAAATATCCACCCTGCACATGGTATTCAGATAGAATGTGTTCCCTATATGATCAATCTCATCTCAACAATGCTTCTTATAAAGATTATTAAATTATCTATAAGGTATTCATCTGATATGTAATTATTTGTGATATCCTTTTTAAGAGTGTTCTTAATGAATTGCTACATAGTGTCTCACCCTTAAGGATACTTCTCTTGCTATCTAAGAGTCTAGTGGTGGTGTATGTTGTGGTCAACCTCGTAGGTAGTCCATTTTTCAATGAATTATCATAATGGGATACTATTGGCCCAGTCTTATTAAGGATGTCATCCAATACAATAATAATTACAAGTTATGCTAGCTTATTAGGGATAATATCAATGCCTTTGTTGGTTCCTTGTATCCTAATTCAACCCTTTTGTCTTTCTCCATTTGGGATTTCAAATTTACTATAAAGTTTTTACCACTTTATTTGATGGCCATTATCATTTCATCACTTCCAGTGAATACTTTAATAAATGGGTTGAATCTATGCCCCTTAGTATCATGTATGGGTATAAATTCACCAAATTCATCTTAAATCATCTCATTTAGTAACTTTGGGTTGTTTTTCATATTCATGGTTGACAATGCCCTGTGTATTTAGACCTCGAGATGTGAAAATTGGTTGAAAAGTTTTGTTTCTCTTTGACATGCTACCCCAAGGGTAATGTTCAGATTGAATTTTCCAATAATACTATTAATAATTTTCCCCTTATGAGTCCAATAAATATTTTACATTTATGATTTATTCTACTTTTTTGGCATAACAAACCAATTTTTATAATACCACAGGTGTAAACCCATACTCACTAATCTATGGATTCAATTGAGGTTATTATTATTCTTGAGGTCATCATCCCTTCTCTGCACATCAACAAGTTTTAATCTATTTTAGATGAGGAACATGCTTTCCACTTAGATGAGTTAGAGTACTTGAGAAAGAATTACATAGATGACTTGGAACACAACCATGCTTATCAAAGTCACTAATGCCAATAATTTCATAAATTAATTCCACCTTGTCCCTTTCACATTGGTAATATGGTAGTTGATATTGATAAGGAGTACCATAAAAATGCAAAATAGATATTAAGTAGTTTATCCCTTTCATCATCACTAAAATTTAAGATAATGATGCATATTGTCTCTCCACCCTCGAGGATGATGTCATCTAACATTAGATTAATGTGTCCACCTTAAGATTTTTCATGTCTAAGGGATATTTCTCAAGCCCATTATATGATCTTATATTATGGTGGTTCAATTAATCTCTCCTCTCTCACTCACCACTATAGATGTGTCATGTGTGTGTATGGATTGACATGGGTTCATTATTAGCATTTTATATGTTAGTCTCATGTGTTGAAATTCATGAAATGTTAAAGGTACATAAAACACATATAATCATATAAATTTATACTAAATATGAGAAATGTATATATAATAATATTAATATAATAAACATATCTCTAGGTACATCATATGACTTTAGATGGACCTAGGATCACATGCCCCAAAAATGCCATACACATGGGTAGATACATAAAGTCTAGGTTAGTCTATGATATAGTCTTTATCTATTATGTTTTTATTGAGATTAAATTACTATGCATTGTGTGTGATCTCAACCTCTCTCCTAAACACTCTATAGAGTCCTCACCTAGGATATTCCTCTCCAGTGAGTCCAAATGCTCATAAAAGTTTCTGATGTCTGCCTACCTTGTGTAAGAATCCCTCTAGTCAAATTCTATAAAAATGCCCTTGGAATTTTTTTCCATTTGATTGTAAGTTATCCTATTGAAAGTTTTTTTTAACTAATTGTAACAAAATATGTTTGAGAGATAAACTAGTACAATTAATGTGTATAAAATTTTAGATTTATTAAAAAAATTCATTCCAAATCATTCATGTTAACAAATTTAAAGTCAAAAAATATTTCTAATATTCATCTTACTATTTAAATCAATTGAAATGTTTCATAAAATAGGTACATGTTCATTTTAAATAAAGTGACTAAGCAGAATAAATCAATATTATTTTCATCCTTTAAATTAAAAATATAGTTTCTAATGTAATAAATAAATTTAAACTAATCTCATGTTCACATTAATGTTTATATATTTAAAGATTTACATACATAAATACTATATTTTTATTTATAATGCATCTAAGTAATACATCATCAATGAAATTTTACATGATTTCATCTTTTCCTAGTAATACATTTAGCTCACATTATTCTAGCCATGACAACCTTGTAAAAAATTAAGTCTTTGCAATGTGTAATCCATGCAAAACACAAAAATAACCATTGATATTGAGATAGTGTATAAGAAGAGGGAGTACATCATCATATTATTTACTCCCAACCATAAATCCTTTCATATTTAACTCGACACTTCTTGTATAATGAGAATGGGCTTACCCTTCATGAGAAAGGTAGATGTGGAATTATTAGTAAGGAAGAGAACAATGTGTATTCAAGTCATACTTTGGCAATCTCTGTGTAACACCGACGTCAGTCAGGGAATCAACATTGGTGATCAGGAGGCAATGACATCGGTCAGGTGTAGACCAAGGTCGGCCAGAGGTGACTAACATTAGTCACTGTTAAAATGGATTTTGGGTGGATAGCAAGCTGTCAAGGAGTCTCAAATGCCCATGAGGAGGACTGAAAGGGTAAGTAAGCCTCAAATTCATTATTCCCCTTCTTTACACTACTTTTTGCTCACTGATGGTCAAGAACCAAGAAGTTTTAAAGAGGCAGAGCAGGTAGAATCCAAGAAACAGTGGGAGCATGGCATGAATGAGGAAATTGATTCCTTGGGAAAGAACCAAATGGGAGATTTGGTAGAGTTTCCAGTCAGAAAGAAAGCACTGAAAGATGAATGGATTCCTAGGTTAAAGAAAGGAGAGAATGGATAGGTGAGACAAAAGGCCAGGTTATATGGTCTTGAGCAAGCTACAGGATAATGGTGTTTAAGGTTTGACAAGTGTATGACAAAGCATGGCTTTAGTCAATGTCAATGTGACCATTGTGTTTACTTTACCAGGTTGGATAATATTAGCTACATTATCCTATTATTGTATATGGTGTATATGCTTGTTGTAGGGTCACACATGCAGGGAGTTGCTGAACTAAAGGTAAAGTTAGTTCAGAAGTATGCCATGAAGTATTTGGAAGCAACAAAGAAATTCTTTGGCATGAGTATTTCTAGAGACAGGGAAAGTCACAGGTTGATGTTGTCTCAAGATGATTATGTGAATAAGGTAGTGGAGAGGTTCAATATGCAGGATGCAGAACTAGTTAGCACACCTATGGATGGACAGTTCACAGAATAGTGTCCCAAATCACATGATGAGGTTGAGTACATGTGTACTAAACCTGATATTACCCAAGCAGTGGGAGTTATCAGCAACTTTGTGGCTAATTCAAGAAAGAAGCACTAGAAAGTAGTTCAGTGGATTCTCAGATATCTGAGAGGGACCAGCAGTAGGTTAACATGCTATGCAGGGTCAAGCACTTCTCTACATGGGTATGTAGATTCGAATATAGTAGGTTACTTAGATGACAAGAGTAGCACAATAGGATATGTGGTGGTTGGTATTAAAGATTGAACTTGAAGAGGGATACAAGCTAGGAAACAAAATTAGATAATGTATAGGTATAGGTACAGGTGCAACTATTTATCTCCAAGTGGGAGATTGTTAAGTTGTGGAGCTAAAAGCTTCACTAATGCAAATGGAGGAGGTTGTTGAGTGTCAGAGCAACCAACATTGGTCTAATCAACCAACGTCAGTCATCTTCATTGTATGCAGTAATTGACATCAGTTAGGGGTCGGCTAGCATCGGTCAGATAGGAACCGACATCGACAACCTGTGTGTGTGTGCGTTTGCATGCACTTCTAGAACTGGTCTAATTTTAGACTGACAGTTAGTTTGCATGTAAAAGACTAATTTTAGTCTTGAGTCTACGTTTCTAATTATTTTAATTAGGAAGTCTAATTATTTTTTGCATGGGATCTATTTAAGAGACCCATGGGGCTGTATTGTAATCAAGGACAAAGAAGAGATCATTCCAATTGTAAGATCAGGTTGATCTGCAGGTGTGCAAGATCAGGGGAGATCTACATGGTAAGTAAGATAAGTTGATTTTTAGGTTGTTACAAGATCAGGGAGATCTACTTGGAGTACTTTAAGTACTTGCTACTGGTAGTATTGTTACTGACTGGTGGAGGGTACAACTCTATGTTTGAGTTATGGTTGTAATTGGTTGTGAGAGAGAGAACTCTTGAGGGAGAATCACTGGTATGCCCAAGAGGTGTGGGAAGAGTGTAATTTCTTCATTGTATTTCCTTCTGGAAGAGTGTTAATACAAGATTGTATTATCTCTCATATTTTGTGTTGTTTCTAAATTCTAGTTACATTTTACTTCTGGTTTAATTCCGTGTTTAGTTGCTTATATAAGGTAATCAATTGTGCTCCTAATCCTGACAAGTAACTCCCTTACCCATAATAATTGATCAAAGAGTAAATCCTACCAACTAGCCAATAATGATGATCAAGTGTAATTCCCTATGACAAATGACACCTAAGTAAGCTAAACCACATGTGTAGGAATAACCTGAATAAATCAAATAAATAAAAATAAAGTTCTACACTAATAAACCCTTAAGTGTAGCTTAGGTGGGTAGAGGAAATGGGTCCCAAAAATAAGGCTTGATGGGGTACCCATGTACAAATCAAGTCTCATTAAGTAGAGAAAAGGAGAAAACCCATAGAAAAAACTACCCCCCAAAAGAAATAAAAAAAGAAGAGAGATATAGAAGCCCCCCTAAAGATGATGTTGAAGTAGTTCGTACTCTAAGTATAGCTCATGAGATGACCAATGTTGATAATGAGATCCTTTATCTAAAGATTATAAAAGCTTAATGTACATCAAATAATGTTTCTTCATTTTGATAAAGGAAGAACATGAGGTGTGTACTAAAAGTCTTCCCATTCCACAAAGGAGGATGAGGGAAATAATATGAATGTATCTGAAACAAGTCCAAAAAAAAGGTGTGGCATAGGTATGGTAAGATCATGCACAAGAACTAGATGTAATGACATTGAAGTGAACCTATCAGAAGAAGGACATGTAAAATTTTCTAGAGAAATGTCCATGTCATTAGGAGATCTCAACTCAACAACCATCCAAATTTAAGAAGATGCTATAGATGAATCACATAGATATATAATATGAATATCCATAAGAACATATGAGTCATTGAAGATCTTAATGGGTGTACTCACACTGTAAATAGTATAATCCTCTAAAGTACATGACTATGAAGGTTCTAAACTAGAAACATTTTAAATAGGGATGGAAGTGGAATATGTAATAAGATAGCTAAGGTCAACATAATCCTGTCTTGTAGTGGTGGCTCGATAGAAGGAAGATCACAGTCTACCATGAATATGTAATCATAAAAAATAGGAGTAGGAGGAGGGAGTACAATAGTGTATGAAGAGTCAAGAGGAATAGGAGGATAAGAAGTGATATAGATCATAGTAGGATCTCTAAAAAGAGACTGTAGAATGCTCTAAATAATATAGGGACATGCTATATATTTCACGTGGCAATAAAGATCCATGGAAACATGTAATGGTAAGGTATTAAGAACCTTGTCACAAGAATTATCCCACTTATTATATTGAATAAGATCAATGGGGGAAGGAATATATTATATAATAATGGAATATGATTCTTTATTGTAAGCAAGTGTTCCATGTAAGCATGCCAAGAAGCATAGTTGGTCTTTCCAAGAAGAACCACTAGTGTAGAATTAACTTTCCCCTATAGGTATCTCTTAATTAGAGTCAACATGACTAAGATAAGACACCATATAATTTAAAAAATAAACAAAACACCTGATGATGACCCCGTAATACATATGAACAAAACACACTCAATATGAGGACATTAGACTTAGTCGATAATAAATCCAAGAATGAATAATCTCTGTAAGGAGTCGGTAAGTAAAAGTGCATGCTATAGAGATGGACTTTAAATTTTATTGAAATGAGTCCACTTAAATGAAATAAATTGGTGCATAAGTGATAATGCATGCTTAATGAATGTATGTCAAACTCAAATGACAATGCATATACAAATGTGAGAGAAATTGTGAAAATGACACCAAAGTAACATGTAAGTAGAGGAAACTATGTATGCACAAGAGAGAATCAAGGGCCCATAACAACCCCCTAATATAATCAATAATGACACCTTCCTAAAGTTTATAAGTATAATTCATTCTCAATGTGAGGATGTTAGACTCAATGGACAATGCATTCAAATAGGTGAGATTAAATTGTGCACAAGTGCTAATGCACATATTAACAAATGAATGTTAGACAAAGATGAAAATGCGTCCAAATGTAATAAATTAGTACAATTAACACAAAAATTGAACAAATTAAACTAAAAACAAAATAAGGAGGACATCGGGATCTACTGATAATGTGTCTATGTAAAAATCTCAACAAGACATATAAAATGTTTTTGTGAGGGGATCTAACCACCTATCATATCATACCTCACCCTCTAGTGGAATAAATTATATTATCACTTTATAATTTAGTGTGTTTTACAAAATAAATGACACCAATGTATTGGGTATGAAAAATCATGCACTTTTAAACAAAATGACACTCAATTTTGAGTTATCAATCAAAAGTTACAATGAATATGGTTTCCCATCATTAATGGTCCATTAATAAAATTTACACTAAAATTTTAAATGCACTAAGGGTTAAAAAACAAATATAACCTTACATACATGCATTCTAATTGAAATTGATACCTCTCCAAAGTAGTTTTACAAGTCTTAACTAGTCCTACTATACACCCACATATGCAATTCAATGGATTTTTTTAGGGCAAAATAAAACTAACTATTAAAACAATAATTAATAAAACATGATTTAATTTTAGGGAATGGATTTGAGTTTTTTTACTTATATTTGAAGTATAAATTCATATGGATTCCTCCATTATGCATGTACATTCTTTCAAAGAGGAGGAATGGTTGATTTGAGGTACCATTATAAGGAAGGATGGCACCATGAATGAAGGTGGAGGGATCCAATGAATAATTTTCTATAAAATTATTGGCAATATGATTATCATTGATGTCAAAAGAGAGATAGTTGGAAATATTATTTTCATTGATGTCAAAATATAAGTCAAAGGAAAGAGTGATGGAGAGAATAACATGTTTTATAATTGCACAAGTTGTAATATTATCTTATAAAGTTGTCATGATTTTACAGAGATTGATTTTAGATGTTTGCAAAGAATTTGATAGAAGATCTGTTATGGTTTTTTCAAGTTCATCTCATATATATGGTCTACATGTTTAGATGAAGAGAAATGAGCCCAAAAATGATTTATTTTATCTCTCATCCATAACTAATGTTTCTTAATAAACCCCTATGGGTTTTAGTCATGACGTTCACATGTATTTCTAAATTTATGTTAACTAGATATAGGAAAAAATTGGTCACTTAAGTTATAACTTAAGCCTTCTTCATCATTGTGTAGCTAACCCCTTCAACCTAGCAATTATTAGTTTGGAGCAATGATCAAAGAATTTAATTTGCATAAGTCCTTGACTTAATATTTATCTAAGCTTGATCAGTGGTTAGTACTTAATCACATGATGTAGATATAATGACATGAAGTGAAGTTAATAAGTCAAAGAACCTGAGAATGAATGCATTGATTACATGTGTCATGATCATGAAACTTGAATATTAAATATATTGTGTGGTTCAAATTCAAATAGTCAATGATCAATTCAAAGGTGACATGTGTCACAAGCATAGGCACTAATAGTAATGTGAAAAAGGTATGAGAGGGTGACAAGTGTCATAAGCATGGGCACTGACAGCAATGTGTAGAAGGTACATGAGGGTTCCAAGTGTCACAATCATGGGAACTGATAGTAATATGTAAAAGGCATGTGAGGGTAACAAGTGTCACAAGAGTAAGGACTGAAAATGTACAAAAAACACATGAGAGTGCCAAATGTACTAATATCAAGAAACTAAGACAAATATCAATGGAGCACATGGATTCAAAAAGGTCAAAGTGTCTGATGTTTAGCAAGTTAAAGATTGAGAAACTTTGAGGAGATCAATAGTGCATATGTGTTCCAAAGAATTAGGACATAGTGAGATGAGATCAAGTGTTCAATGTTTAATGATAAATAGAGGTAAAGTCCATGCTTCTTTTGAAGATATAATGACATGAAAGATCTTGGATCAAAATATCAATGGATGTATTTAAAATTTAAAATTTTAAAGTTTGAAAGCTCATAGAGATCTAATGGAGTGTGTGAGCCTATCATAGTTTGATCTAATGGTTACATTTTAAAGTTGAGTCATTTGAACATTAGATCATGGTGAAAAATTTAAGATCAATGGTCAATATTCAAAGATATGTTCATCTCAATGGTCAAGTGATGGAACATCTAGGAAAGATGCAGTATATGACATAGAGAATGATATAGATCATTGTGATTGATCAAAATTATGTAATATGAAATGTGCATCAAAAATAGATTTTGATATATTCTAAAAATAGTAAAACATAGAGAATTATGGTGGTTATGCATGATTTCAAGGAGAAAGAAACCTATCATTAAAGAAACATGATCTAAGTCCAATAATGGAGTGTGATGTGTTAGTGAACAAATGTGAACACTGAGAAGATGTGAGACCTAGATCTATGCATATATACATCATCTAATAAATACACTAAGAGTGTATCAGTGTGAATGGAGAGTTGAATGGAGAAGGAAAGAGAAAGAGAGGAAGAGAGATGTAGAGTAGAGCATGAGCAATTACATAATAGGTCTGTAACATAGAACTAGATTCATCTTTGAATCAATTTTTGTAATTTGGAGATGTAGCTCCAAAGTAGATTTGATAGGTGGGTGTCATCATAAGAGTTGAGTTGGTGCTCAGTTAGGAATTAGGTGATTCCTTAGATTAGGTTCTCTTAAATTAGGGGATTAGTGTCTCCTTAGGGTCAGTGACCTTAAACATTGTAACCAGTAAGGTTTTGTCTGTGAGGTTAGATTAGAGTAGTAGATTCTAGCAGCTAATTCACTATGGTTTTTCCCATATTGAGTTTTCCACGTACACTAAGTGTTGTGTCTATTTGTGTGTGTGATATCTAAATGCATTTTTTAATTTGAATTAAAAGTATTAAAGGACTAAGTTTAATTAATCTACTGATTCAACCCCTATTAGTAGATAGTTATGGTCTAACAATTGGTATCAAAGCCCTAGTTCCTCAAAAGAATTTTAATTAGCTCATGTAGATCTTTGATGGTAAACACAAATGTCTAGTAAAGAAGGCTCTTCCTCAAACAAAGCACCTCTCTTTGATGGATCAAACTATGAATTTTGGAGCATTAGAATGGAGACATAGTTATATTCATTAGGGTTTGATGTATGGATGTCTATTGTAAATGGATATACAATGCCTACTACAACTCCTACTGATCAAGCTACCAATAAAGTAGTAATGCCAAGGCAAAGTATGTTATCCTTTGTGGATTATCTAACTTAGAGTTTGTTTAAGCAATGCATTGTTAAACTACACATGGTGTATATAACAAGTTGAAGATCATCTATGAAGGTGATGATAAGGTAAAAAGGCTAAGATACAAACATACAAAGGCAAGTTTAAAAGTCTTAAAATGAATGAAGAATAGAAAATTTTAGATTACCTCCTTAGAGTAGATGAAATAGTCAATGCAATCAGAGGCATTAAAGAAGAGATGATTATCTAAAAATTCCTAAGATCTCTACCATCCAGTTATGATTCCAAAATCTCTACAATAGAGGAAGTAAGAGATCTATATAATCTCATTGTAGATGAGTTGTATGAAACCTTAAAAACCTATGAGATGAGAATGGGAGAATCAAATACTTTCAAGAGAGAAGCTACATTTAAAGTAGCTAAACAAGTAAAAGCAGAAGCACCTACATCTAGATCTAAAGAGACTGATGAAGAAGAATCCAAATTTGTAAGAAAATTAAGAAGAGGGTCTATAAATTACAAAGGTAATTTACCCTTTAAATGCTTTAACTATGGTAAGGTAGGACATTTTGCTGCTAAATTCCTTATAACAAAAAAGATAACTCTGAGCAAGAAAATGATAGTAAAAGGATGAAACCTCACTACTCTAAGAAGAAGAACTTTTAAAAAAATAAGAAGGTCTTGTACATAAAAGAAGGTATTGATTCATTGGATGAGTGTGATCGATCAAATGATGACCATGATTGTGACTTTGTGGCTGAGGGAAATAAACTCTTATTCATGACATTAGAATCAACTTCTGTGGATCAAGAAAAGGAAGAAGTTGAAGACTCAGATGAAGAAGTTGAAGACTTAGATAAAGAAGAGGAAGGAGAATTGGATATAGAGGGTGAACTCATTTGTGATCTAAATGAAATTGAAAATATGAGAAAATAAAACTCAAAACAAAAGAAGCAAGCATAAAAGGAGATTTAAAAAGTATCCAAAAGTCTTAGAAAATATGGTCAGATGGTAGTTATCCTAAAGACATAAGTTGAAGAGGCTAAAATAATAGAAGATGTAGTCAAATTTGAACTACAATATAAATCTAATGAATGCATGAAGTTAGAAGTAAAAATAATGGCTTTGAGATAGCCAAACCTAGTAAAAGTGAGCTCAAATAAGTGTTTTATACATATGCCTAAGATAACCAAACCTACAGACACTACTTGTAAGGAATGTTAGCAAAGAAAACAAACAAGGGTTAGATTTCAAATAAAGTATACAACTATAAAGCCTTTAGAATTAGTTCATAGTGATCTGTGTGGTCTTACTAAGATAAGAGGATCCAAAGGAGAAATATACTTCATGTTTCTAATAAATGATTACTCAATAATGACATGGGTAACCTTTTTGAAGGATAAGTCTCAGGCATTTGAAAAATTCAAGATCTTTAGGGCCATGTTAGATAATGAGATTAGATGAAAAATTAGATGCTTAAGATCTGATATAGGTGGTGAATTCACCTCAAATGACTTCATAGATTACTATGAGAAGCATGGAATCAAAAGGCATTACTTTGCAATAAGGACTCCATATAAAAATGGAGTTATTGAAAGAAAGAACAAAATAGTCAAGGAGATGGCTATAACAATGCTAAAAGAGGCCAAGTTACTTGATGGATACTAGAGAGAAGTAGTATAAACAACATTTTATATCTTGGATATAGTTCAACTAAGGTTAAAAAGTGATAAAACCTCCTATGAACTATGGTATGAAAAACGTGTCTCTATTAACTATTTTAGAGTGTTTGGTAACAAATGCTACATCAGGAGAAAATAAGACAACTTGGGAAGCTTTTAATCAAGATGTGATGAAGGAATATTTCTTGGTTATTCCACCCAAAGCAAAGCCTACATATGTTACAATAGAAGGATACACAATATTATAAAGAGTGTTAATTTCAAGGTTGATGAAGGGTTAAAACATGTTAAACCTGACAAAGACATATGTGAAAAATAATTAGAGTCTAAAGAGGAAGTATCTAATGAAGAGCCTGAGGAAGTAAATGAAAAGCCACCTGTAAGATTTGTTCAAAAGGATAATCCTATAGAATAGATCATTGGCAATAAAAATGGAGTTTAGAAAAGGAGAAGACTTTCAATGAACAAGGAACAAGTAAGTTTTGCTATAATATCTATAATTGAGCCTAAGAACTATGTTGAAGCTAGTAAGGATGAGAATTGGCTAAAATACATGGAAGAAGAACTAAGCCAAATTAAAAAGAAACAAAACTTAGGAATTAGTTCCAAGACCTTCAAACAATAATTTAATAGGTATAAAGTGGGTCTTTAGAAACAAACTCAATAAGGATGGAACTATTATAAGGAATAAGGCTAGATTGGTGTGTAAAGGATATGCACAAGTTAAAGGCATTGATTTCAAGGAAACATTTGCTTTAGTTGTTAGATTGGAAGCCATAAAAATATTTATAGCATTTGTTTATAAGAAATTCAAAGTCTATCAAATGGATGTTAAGTTTGCTTTCTTGAATGGGAACCTAGAAGAGGAAGTCTACATAAAATAGCTTAAAGGTTTTAGCTTTTAGAAGAAGAAGATTATGTTTGTAGAGTGAAGAAAGATTTCTATGGTCTAAAATAGGCACCTAGAGCATGGTATTCAAGATTAGACTAGTATCTATAATAATAAGGATTTAATAAAGGTTGTCTAGATAGTAATCTATACTTCAAATCAAAGGGTGAGCATATGTTAATTATTGCATATGTAGATGATATAATTTTTTGTGGTAAAAACAAAAAAATGTGCAAATAATTTTCTAATCAAATGCAAAATGAGTTTGAGATTTCTATGCTTCGATAACTTTCTTTCTTCCTTGGTCTTTAAATAACACAAACTAATGAAGGGATATTTATATCTCAAACCAAGTATGCTAAGGAAATGCTCAAGTTTGGAATGGAAGATATCAAACCAATAGGTACTCCCATAATATCTATATGTAAATTGATCAAAAAGTATGATCCCTTGATGTAAATCAAAATTTGTATAGATCAATGATAGGTAGCTTTTTATACCTAACTGTATCAAGACCTAATATCATGCAAATAGTGTGTATGGTTATAAGATTTCAAGTTGTTCCCAAAGAATAACATGTCAATGCTGTGAAAAGAATCTTTAGATATATCAAGAGTATAATTGACTATGGCCTATGGTATCCCAAAGGTGAAGATTTCACTTTGAAAACATTTATAGATGTTGATTGGGTAGGAAGTGTGGATAATAGATGAAGCACTAGTGGTGGTGCATTTTTCCTTGGAAACAAACTTGTTTCATGGCTGAGCAAAAGGTAAGAGTTAGTTACTTTTTCTACAACATAAGTAGAGTATGTTGCAATAGTGGAATCTTACAGTCAAGTCTTGTGGATGAAGCAAACAATTAAAGCCATAAAGGTAGAATACAAATCACCTATCTCTATTCTTTGTGATAATTTAAGTGATATTAATATATCAAAGAATCCAGTGATGCATTACAAAAATAAGCACATGTAAATCAAGTATCACTTATTAAGAGAAAAGGTTGCAGATCAAGAGGTCACAATGGAATATGTGCCAACACAAGATCAAATTGTAGAAATATTCACCAAACCTCTTCCCAAGGAATAAATTAGTATCTAAGATAGAAATTGGGAGTTGTGGCTCCTACATCACATCACTAGATCCCAGTAATAGGGCATGAATCTAGGGGGGATCATAGAAAATTTGTTAATCCCTATAAGAAGAGAATAAAGGGAAATTAGGTATGCATATTTTTGAAAAATTTTAATGAGTTGATGGTTGTAGATTCTTGGACAAACTCATTTATTTGATAAAGGGGGAGAAAACCTTGGAAAAATAGTGAGAAAGTTAGAGTCCCTTTGCCGTTGATGTCAAAGGGGGGAAGTGAAAATGCTCTTTGTAAAAGCTTTATGTTTATCAAAGAAGGAGAAAATCATGTGCCCAAGGTGTGTTTAGGATGTTAAATGATCATTCACAGGCAAGAGTGTTGGAGAGAAGAGCATGTTTTATAATAACCAAGTTGTAATATTGTCTTATAAATTTGTCATGTTTTTACAGAGATTATTTCCAAATATTTGTAAAGAATTTGATAGATCCATTATGGGTTTTTTAAGTGAATATAATATATATGGTCCATAGGTTTAAATTAAGATAAATGAGGCCAAAAATGATTTATTTTAGCTCTCAGCCATAACTAGGGTTTCTCAGTAAAACCCTATGGATTATTGTCATAATATTCATAAGCATTTATATTTTTATGTTGACTAGATATAGGTGGGAAGTAGTCACTTAAATTATAACTTAAGTCTTACTCATCATTGTGCAACTGACCCCTTCAACCTAGAAATTATTGGCTTGGATTAGTGATTAAAGACTTTAAGTTTCTTAAGTCCTTGAATTAATATTTGTCCAAGCTTGATTAATGGTTAGCACTTAATCACATGATGTACATCCAATGATGCATAATGAATTTAATAATTCAAATAACCTAAGAATAAATGCTTTTATGACATGTGTCAAAATCATGGAGCCTAAACAATAAATCTATGATATGGTTTAAAGTTAAATAGTCAATGATCAATGTGAAGGTGTCATGTGTCAAAAGCATATGCACTAACAATAATGTTTAGAAGGCACATGAGGGTGACAAGTGTCATAAGTGTGATCACTGATAGTAATGTGTGGAAGGCACATGATAGTGTCAAGTGTCATAAATGTGGGTAATGATAACAATGTGTAGAAGGAATGTGAGGGTGCCAAGTGTCACAAGTATGGGGATTGACAATGTGCAAAAGGCATATGAGAGTTCCAAGTGTCCTAATCTCAAGAGACTAAGATAAAGATCAATGGAGTATATGGAGTTAAAGAGGTCAAAGTTTTTGATGTTTAGCAAGTTAAAGACCAAGTAAATTTTAGGAGATTGATAGTGCGTATATGTTCCAAAGTATCAGGAAGCAGTGAGATGAGATCAAGTGCTTGATGTTTAACTATAGATAGAGGTAAAGTCTATGCTTATTTTGAAGATATAATGATATTTAGGATATCAAATCAAAATATCAATGGATGCATTTTAAATTTGAAATATTAAAGTTCAAAAGCTCATAGAGATCTAATGGAGTGCATGAGCCTATTAGAGTTTGATCTAATGGTTGAATTTTAAAGTTGAGTCATTTGAATGAGGATCATAAAATCATGGCGTGAAACTTAAGATCAATGGTCAATACTCAAATATATGTTCATCTCAATGGTCAAGTGATGGAACATCTAGGAAAAATGCATTATAGGACATAGAAAATGATATATATCATTGTGATCAATAAAAAATATGTAATATGGCATGTGCATCAAAACCTGACCCTGATAAATGCTAAATATAGTAAAATATAGATAATTATGGTAGTGGTACATGATTTCAAGGAGTGGGAATCCTATCATTTAATAAATATGAATTGAGTCCAAGAATGGAGTGTGATGTGTTAATGATCAAATGTGAACACATAAAAGATATGAGACCTAGACCTATGCATATATACACCATATAATAAATACACTAAGAGTGTAGTAGTGTGGACATAGAGTTTAATTGAGAGGGAAATAAAAAGAGATGAAGAGAGATGCAAAGTAGAGCATGAATAGTTATATAATAGGTTTATAACATAGAACTGGATTCATCTTTGAATGAATTTTTGTAATCTGGAGTTGTAGCTCCAAAGTAGATTTGATAGGTGGGTGCCATCAAAAGAGTTGAGTTGGTGCTCAGTTAGGGAGTAGATGCTTCCTTAAAGTAGGTGATCTTAAATTAGGGGATTGGTGTCTCCTTAGGGTCAATGCCTTTAAACATTATAAATAGTGAGGTTTTAATTGTGAGGTTGGATTATAATAGTAGATTCTAGTAGCTATTCTCACTATGGTTTTTCCCATATTGGGTTTTCCATGTGAACTAAGTTTTGTGTCTATTTGTGTGTGTGTGATCTCTGTATATAATTTTTAATTTGCATTAAAATTATTAATGGACTAAGTCTAATCAATCTACTGATTCAACCCCCCTCAGTAGATAGTTATGTTCCAAAAAAAATAACTTTATATTATGAGATTCCTATTGTCAAAGGCTTCCATTATTTTTTTACAACCTCTAACTTGGAAAAAATATAGATAAGGATTATAGTAATGCATATTTGAGGGTTGTATGAGCTCTTTAGACATAAAAATGCCTTTTAATAGGGGCCATCATGAGCTGAGGGAAGCTTGGTGAGGTAGTGGGAGTTAGGATGCCATTAATGGTGGATTTTTAATGATGATTTTTTTCCCAAAATTAGGTTATGAGAGGCTTGCAAGATGTTTTAGAGATCCCAATTAAATTTAATGGTGGAGCACCAATATGTTTGTAGGTTGTGAATACATCATTCAAATGTTGAGCTTACTATTGGAATGTCATTGATCTAAAAACTAGATACTACTTGATTTTAGAATAGGCTAACATAAAACAATCCAAGCTAAACCATATATTGTAGACAACACAAAATATCCACCAGATATTGGAAGAAGATGCTTAATAGTCACTATGAAGTAGGTTCCATGAAGCAAAAAAGGCTTTTATACAAAAAAAATCTTTAAGTAATGGATTTTAAAATAAGCTTTACAAACAAAAGACTTATGATCTCATAATAAACTAAAAAAACATAAAAACCAAACATTTTAGTTACCAAACCTAATGCTTTGATACCATATTGGGGATTCTACCAAGATCAAAGTTAGAATAGTGAATGCATCAAAACTTGAAAATGTAATAAATACAAATGAGCATGCAACTATAAGAGATAAACCAAGAGTGAATAATACATATCCTTTATAAATTCATCTTTAAAATAGGTGTACAAATAATATAGATGAAAATAAACCACCCTTAGAATAATGGTAAAGGATCCTAAAATAGGCATGTAACTCCCCTACCTAGAATAATTGGTCAAAGAGTAAATCATACCAACTAGCTAATAATGATGATCAAGTGTAACTCCCTATGATAAATGGCACCTAAGCAAGATTAACCACATGTGTATGAATAACTTGAATCAATCAAATAAATGGGAATAAATTCATACACTAATAATGTCCTTGAAACTCACTCAAAATTGATATCCAACTATTTACTATTGAAGATAATCAATAAAGATCAAGTCATACAATAAGTCCAATAATATTAAGACTAAATAAATCAATAACCTTAGTTATGAATCATAATTAGCTTACATCAATTCTAATAATCCTCAAAAGTTTGAAACAAACTAGTAGCCAACCATGCCTCTAATTGAACTACAAGTTCTAGATTTACTATTTTTATCCATTCACAAAACTCATCAAATATAAGAGCCATAATTATTATCTAAATGGAATAAGGATATACTTATAAAGTAGGATTATTAAATATAACAAAATAAAAATACAAATACACTATTTTTAACTAGCTCAAAGTAGGATATACTTATCGAGGATATACTTGATACAATTGAATGCATGAAGAAATTACCTGTGTGTAGTAGCAAAATCAAACATGAGATAGAAGAAGTTTATTACTCAATAATAAAAATATTTAAATATTAAATTTAGCATCATTATCCATAAAATTTTTAGGTATATTATATAGGTGAAAGATAAACATGTCCTCACTTCTTCATGAATGTGGGATTATCTCTCATAATGACCTAAACAAACACCTAAGCAAGCTAACTAAACATGTGTAGGTAAAAACCATTAAATGGAACAAAAACCTACACTAACATTATCCATTCACAAAACTCATAAACTAAAATATTTGTAATTATTATCTAGATGGAATAAGAATATACTTATCAAGTAGGATTATAACATATAAAAAAATAAAAATCTAAATATACTATTGTAAACTAGCTCAAAGTAGAATGTTATCAATAGAATATATATATATATATATATATATATATGCAAGTGGACACAAATATACATTCAAATCATTATTAATTTTAAAATAAAAGAGGCAACTATATGCATACATTAATATCTAGTCACAATTTTAATGAAAGGAATAATTTTTCCCTTCCCTATTATACAAGATTCTACTCATTACTGAGTTAAAATTTTTCCATAGCTTGAACACACTTTTTTTATTTTTCCAAGTTTGATCCCTAGTCTTTTTTCTCTTATAATAACCATTGGATTATTACCTTGTCCTCACACTTATTCCCAAATATATTTGTGTCTTCCATATACCTGAAGACACCATTTTATAACTTTTCTTGTTTAAAAAATGGTCAAAGTTTGTTTACTAAAAATGGAGAACATTATTACCAAAATTACATGGATTCAAATATTTTAGAAATGTATAACTTTTCCACTTATAGAAATGGAAAATTGGACTAGATAATTTGCATATACACCATTCAACTAAACATAACAATAATAAAAGTATAGACAAGATTATGAAAAATCTAAAGATCTTCATACGACTGCCCAAAACCTCTATGCAAATATTATCAAAATCATTATTTCTTAAATAAGGTTTTAATCTAATATGGCCAAGGCTTCACTTGTATGTTGGCCACTCCACATAATAATGACAATATAGGATTCAAAATAAAGAAGCATGGAGAAAACCTAATCCCAACTACCCAAAGCTTATTGAACAAACTTTTGGAACTCAACATAATAATACATCCCTTTTCATATCAGGTTGGGTTTGTGACCCTGGATTTTATCCCATAATCATTTTAATGAAAATAATGTATATATAAGGTTTATTTTAAATTCATGACCCACTCATGAGTCTTGATTAATATTTTAGCATAAGATATGAATAATAATGTGATAAGAATTTGAATCCTAGGTCTTTAGGTAAGATCATCAATAAAAGTGTACATTTCAAGATCAATCTCAAATTAATCAATAATATGACCAATAATATAAATATATAATTTTAAAAGGTGTCAAAACAATGATAAGTAATTTTGAAAAAGGTACTTATGCAAAAAACTATAGACTGATGCATTTATGGTTGTCAAATAGTTGTTAAGCAACTCAAATATCAAGTTTTTATCGATTTTGATGATAAAGGTATTTGAGTGATAGTATCCAACTATCCATTCAAACACTCCTATCATTGATGTGACATGTAAAAATCTAAAAAATGATAACATAATCAAATAAAATACTAGTATGATTATAATTAATAACATATAGGACTCAATATAAACAAGCATAATGGCTTAGTAAATCATAACTCAAGAACTAAACATAATAAAAAAAACAACATGATAAACCATGATATGTATTGCAGATAAATATAAGTTTACACAACAAGCTATCTAACCTTCCTAGGTATAATACAATTATTAATTATAGGTTCACTATCAAACATAGTTTCTTAAACTTGTATACACATCTTTCTCTCCCATTCCATTTGTAACACATCTCACTTTCCTTGATAATAATCTCCCTTGGCTTGGGGATAAACATGTATTTTAATCACACATACTCACCAAAACCAAATGATTTTTTAGCCTAAGTTAAGATATAAAAACCATATGATAATCATAATTGGTATAAACATCAACTCAATATGTTAAACATGAAGAAATGTAGACATGTACAATATATCTAACATTAATCATAATTTAATTAATAATTATAAGTAATGAATTACATCTAAATAATCATTATTAGAAATTAATTGTTTAAGGAAATTAAAAAATAAATTTGAAAGAATTTAATCCAAGATAGTCAATGTCCAATCCAAATGAAATCCATGTGGTACATAAATCCACTTATTAGATAAATTAATAAATAGTTTAAATATAAAATCATGATGTGAAACCTTTCCATCCTTGTCATTGATCTTAATTATATTAGATTCTATGCATGTATGCTTAGTCTCATTTAGAGTAAGGTGTTTTATAGTGAAACCTTATAGTTCTCTTAGTAGTGTGCATGAGGTCATGCTAATATAGGTGTGTAAATAAATGGAGACTCCCCCACTCTTGGCCATGGTGCCATAAACTCCTATAAAATATCCTTCAAGATATTCATCACTTTAGGACCTTCCCATGATGGGATATAACCTTCACACAATGAGTGAAATTTGTTATCTCAACATAAAAACTCTATCACTAGGACAAAGAGGGTTATATTATATACAATATTAGTATAATTTACATGATCCTTATGGTGGGATAATTGGAGGCAGTCCCTCTTCCACAACTTATTGTAAGAGACCAAGATCCTATCAATGTTTCATGTGCATCTTAGTTGCATGATTCATCTCTACCCTAGATCCTAATGGCCTTGAATATATCTCTTGTATGGCTTTCCATGTTAGTGTTGGTCTTCCCATCCCCTAAAATCCTCATTTTTGCCTAGCCCTAACCTCATATTTGTATCAAAGATGTATGTTATGGTTTTAGATAAAATCTATCAACACATGCTCAAATCAAGATAGGAGACTAAAAATGTTGGACATTTAGGTCAATCCTTGTGGCAGTGAATCCTAAAGACAAATTTGGATTTCAATGTAACTTTCCTCCCTAAGATAAGATTTAAACCTAATTTTTTATTAATTATTTTTAGTCCATTTTATTGGGATTTCCATCTGGGAGCTTCTTCACCCTTAACCTAAGAAAAGGACACTCATCTTCAATGAGGTCAGTCTCCTTAGTGAGGTGTCAATATGGAGTGCATATAAGGTTATCTCTACCTCATACACTATAGAATGTACCCTAGCTTTAAAATATGACCTTTATTCATTGCCTAATGCTTAGTTATCACCAAGAGAGTTCAATTATCTACATTAAATCTTTTTTCAATGCCAATAACATCAAGTAGTGCATCATTGATGAGGAGGCTACTCTAAAAATCATTCCTTTTTAGGTGTTCAAAGCACCAAGAATCATTCACAAGAAGATTTATGAGTCTCACCACAATTATGTTATTTTAAATAAAGACATCATTTCCCTAGTTGGTAATGTAAAGCTTCAAATCAAGTTTGGACACAAGATAATTTAGATTAAGTTTTACATGTTAAACCTTGATTTATCATACAATATTTTAATTTTCCATCCATGTATAATTGTTATACATGTTTTCACTTCACCTAATTTTTATCTAGTCTAATTCAAGTATGAATTCAAGGTTCATGTCATTGATGTTGAACAAAATCCATAATCTTAGATGTATGGCAAGATGAGGCTCTTTTATGAGGCTTTGAATGTTTCCACTCATGTTCATGATGAGTCTATGCATGTTCTTATTAGAAAGTATTACCTTATAAAGGATGAAAAGTTTTATCCTACCAAGTACATGATTGATTTCAACCCTATAGATTCTAATCATTTCTATTAGTTACAATAGGCAATGCATACTCTGTGACCTAGTGCCTCTCCTTGATTTTAGATTAGCTCCTTACTCTTTGGGAATCTCTTTGTTGATTTTACCTCCTCTTCCTAGCATCAATTATCTTCCAAGTATAGGGTATAATTTTTCATCATTGGTACTATAAATTATTCACTTGAGGAATTTTATAGCTAAAATTAATGAAATTGAGTGTCAATTCATCCATATCAAGGCAAATATATCATTAAATGAAAGGAAAGTCTATAAGAAACTTATGAAGGCTTACCATGAGGAATACCTTTGCCCTCTTTAGCAATTAGTCTTGGGAATATCCATCATATCTTGTGACTCTACCCTAGGTATTTCCAATGTTCATATGAGGAACTTGATCCAAATATCCCTCCTACCCAAAAGTGTTTTGAGGATGGAAATCCCATGGTTATATAGGGTTCTATCGATATTATCCTAGACACCGCTTCAAAGAACAAGATGTTTAAAATAGGTGTCAATATTTTTGATGAATAAATAGAGTTTTTTTATCACATTAATATGTGATTTCATTGATTTTTTTTCAGGAATATGTAGACATAAAGTGAATGGATCTTGGTATTGTAATTCACAATCTCATGATAATTGATATCTCTAGACCCATTTGCTAAAAGAAATGACATGTGGATCTTGTAATCTCTTAGTTAGTTAAGGAAGAGATCAAGACTCATTCATGTTAGACTTGTAAAGTTTATTGAACATCCATAATGAGTTTCAAACATTGTAACTATTATTGAATAAGACTGGGAAAATGCACATCTACATCGAATTATGAAATGTTAATTTTCCTTACCCAAAGGACACCTTCCATATTTCTTTGATAAACCAGATCATATATTCCACTACTCATTTTGAGATGCTCTTTCTTATTGATGGATTTTATAGGTACAATCATGCCTAGATTTCACCCTATTATAAATATAATATGACATTTATTACCCATTTAGGTGCCTTCTACTATGTTGTCATGCCTTTTGGTCTAAATAACATTAGCACCACCTATTAACTTGACATGAATCACAAATTTTATTACCTCAACCACAATATTTTAGAAAGATATGTGAAAAAACTTATAGGAAAATCTTGTAAATGGATTGAGCATGTTTAATATCTCAGACTCATGTTTGAACAACTCTACAAGTTCTATAATAGCCTCAACCCCAAGAAGTGAATTTTCAACATCTCCACTAGAAAATTTCTTGATTTCAATATCTCAGACTCATGTTTGAACAAATCTACAAGTTCTATATTAGCCTCAACCCAAAGAAGTGAATTTTCAACATCTCCACTAGAAAATTTCTTGATTTCTTAGTCTCTCACTGAGGTATTGAGGTGGATCCAAAGATGATCAAAGTGATCCTTGATATACCTCATTCACATAACCTTTTTTAATTTTATTTGTTCTTAGGTTGGGCCAAATACCTAAGACACTTTATTGAGGATTATAAATACAGGAATATACCCCTCACATGTCTTACTATAAGAACATACCCTTTTTGTGATCTCCTAAGGTTAAATTTACATTTTATGAATTTAATTGTATGATTCATAATCCTATAGTATTAATGGACCCATAGAGGGACAAGATTTTATCTTAAGTATAACTCTATCACCATTTATTCAACTAGGGGCATGCTAGAAAAAAAACATGATAATGCTAGAAAGAGAGTCATTTATTACATATATCATACATTAGTTATCATTAAGTTAAATCACACTACAATCAAGAGGAAATTTATTGCTCTTTTATTCAACACAAATAATTTTTATACATTATATACTTGAGAAAATGATTAATGTCAATATCCAATCCAATCCACTATGATACCTACTCAATAAGACCTCACTAATATATAGGATTTAAATATGGATCATGATTTTTTAGGAGTTTTAACTCCACGCCATCAATCAATAGTCCAAAAATGGTTCAACTATAATTGATAATCTCACTAACTTCATGTGTCCTACCACCTTGTAGGATCATATTGGTGTAATATCCAAAATTAGAATATTATACATGAATTTGGATTCTTGGATTTCCTTTTTAAAGTTTGAAATAATAATATTCAATGAATATATAATTATGTTCTTATTAACAAGATAATAAAATTATATAATAAATAATATTATATAATTATCAAATGTGCAATGCAAAATTTTGGTTATAAATACTCTAATAAAGAACTCTGAAAGGGTTTTACCCTTGAGGGGTTGATATCAAAGGGTTTCATCCTCAATTATAAAAGAAGAGGCTGATACCTAAACTGTAGATAAGGGAATGAATGTCAAATCTCCATATATATCCTTTTCCCTCACCAAGTTCTTATTATAAATACCTTTTATAGATTTTCATCAAATGATGTGTCTTCTTTCCAAAGTGATGTATCTTTTCATCAAATGGGTTGAATTGAATTAATATAAATTATATTCATTGCATTAAATGTGGATCTCCTTCCCATATGGATAATTTATTTAATTTAGTTGTTTTAGTTAATTTATTTTTTGTTAGTTTAGATGATTCCATTGGTGATTTATTTACATTAATGCAATTCATGTTTATGGTATCCTTTGTATTTAGGGATATTACATACCTCCCTTCTTCAGATTACTTGTCCTCAAGAAATTTTAAACCAAATAGTACACACCATAATAAAATATAATCTACTCCAAGCTTATATGTTTCTTTCCCCATCCTTGTAGACTCAATTACATTATTATTTTTTCCCTCTTATAAGGGATTATTATAATTGTTCTTTCCTTCTACCATTATAACTATTGTTTTAATTATTAATTAGCTCTTGGCTAAGCATAAGGATCTTGGGACCTTTATGTACTCCAAATTGATCATTTCTTGAGTTGTTAATGATCTTTTAAAGCTCATTTGTCACCAAATATACCCTTACAATAACCATTAATGACTCACCTCCACTATCTATAAAGACAAATATTTTATTTGTGCTATTATGGAGACCAAACAATGGCTCATCTTTAATAAAATATTCATACCTATTTTCATTGTGATAATAGGATGAATTTATGGTTATCATAAGATGATTCTAATGTTTTTTTGGTTGTTTAAGTTCAAGAACCATCACCTCCAACTAAAGCGTAGAGAATTTTTTGAGTGATGTTGTTGGGATGTTTTTCAACACTGAATAGTTTACTTCTATTGACTGCTCTTAAAACTCAAGATTGTTTCTTAAATCATCAACCATCCAAATTTTATTCTCCTTTATTAGTTTCTCTGTGATGACTTGTTTGACCCAATTTGGATACCATTCATCTTATTTTGGTACACATTTTCCATATAAATGGAAAAAATATATGAATGTCAATCATCCCTTATCATAGGATCAAGATTCAAATATTTATTGTGACATGCATTAATATCATTAAAAATCAACTTGGGCTCATCTTCTTCCTATATTGGTTCCTCTCATTGAAGGAATGTGGGTATGGTTGGGCGTACATAAGTCCTTGATGGGAGTCCTTTATGACTATTATTAAATGTATAACCCTATTGTGTTTATGATGATCTTCCATTACCATTATAATTCTAAGTTAGAAAGTTATTCAACTTCTACATTTGTTGAAATAATTATGATATCAACTTATATACCTCAATTTTCCCTTGGGCCCATCGGTCAAACTGTGCATCATTTATGTTGTTTATGTTGACCTTATGATTTGAATGCATAAAAATCATCAAAACCCTCAGGTTGGTAGGATGAAAAGCTTTGATACCATTGTAATATCCCAAATTAGAATATTATATTTTAATTTGGATTTCTCATAATTCCTTTTTAAATTTTGAAATAATAATATTCAATGAATATAGAATTATTTTCTTATTAACAAGATAATAAATTTACATAACAAATAATGTTGTATAATGATCAAATGTGCAATGCATAATTTTATTTATAAATATTCTAATATAGAACTCTCAGAGGGTTTCATCTTTGAGGGGTTGATATCAAGAGGTTTCATCCTTGTATATAATAAATGAGGGGTTTTGTCCTCAATTATAAAATAAGATGTTACTACCTAAACTTAAGATAAGGGAATAAATTTCCAATATCAATATATATCATTTTCCTTCACCAAGTTCTTATAATTACCTTTCATAGATTTACATCAAATGATGTGTCTCCTTTCCAAAATGATATGTATTTTCATCAAATGGGTCCATTTGCATTAATATAACTTATATTCCTTGTGTTAAATGTGGATTTCCTTCCCATATGGACAATTTATTTAATTTAGTTGTTGTTGTAGTTAATTTAATTTCTACTGGTTTAGGTGATTCATTTGGTGATTTATTTACATTAATGTAGTTCATGTTTATGGTCTCCTTTGTATTTGGGGATATTACAATTGATGATGCATGTCTTGATGAAATGGTATATTTCATCAATTAAAGGGAAATGTATTATTTTACATTATATTGAGATATCATTTGCTACTTAGAATACTAATCTCATCTCGATGGTGCTTCTTATTAGGAGAGTTATAGGATTTGTAAGCTCTCCATTCGATATGTCATCATTGAAAATATACTATTTAAGAAATCTCTTGATGGTGTGATCATGTAATGCCTCATCCTTGAAGATACTTATATTTATATATAAATGTCTCATGGCAGTATGCCTAGTAGTAATCCTAGTGGGTAGGCTTCCACTCAATGTATTATCATGATGGGCTACTATTAGCCACTATTGTTAAGGATATCATCTAATACACCACACATTGTAAGTTTTACAATATTAGTGGGGATACAATTGATTCCCTTAATGGTTCATTGCTATTTATTTTTCCACCATGGTCTTTCTTTGCTTGGACTCTCAATTTATTAGCGAGTGCAAGCTTTCTTTATCTAATGGCCATTGTTAGTTCATCATTATCAATGAATAATTTACTAAGTAGGTTGAGGTTACTCCCCTTAGTAACATGTGTGGGAATGTAGTCTCAAAATTCATTTTAAATGATCTCATAATAGTCATTGTTAATAATGGCTTAGTTTTTCAATCCCATTGATGCATGAATTGGAAAAAAATTCAAGTTTTAAGTTGTGATTATCTTAGAATGGTTACTTTTAGGTTAATGATCATTTTGAATCTTATAATATGACTCTTAATAAAATTATTCTTCTAACTATTTTAAGTTTAAGAGAGATTAACACCTCATGCTTATCCCATTCTATGGGCATATTATATCAATTTTTTCACTTCCACATGGGTGAATGCACATTCATAGAAAAACACACTAACATATGCACTCAAATTTTCAATTTCTGGCTAAAACATCAAATGTAATGGAATGGTTAGTGGAAAAATCTATGGATTGGGTTGATTATTCAGAGGAATGGGGTTTTGGATTACAAGAACTATAGGATGATTGTGACATAACTAGAAGATTTATACCATGTCATTAAGTTCATTAAGGGATTTTAATTGAGAAAATAAGTAACTCCAAGGCCCCTTTGACTTTATGACAATGAGGAGGTGAAGCTCCTGGTAAATGTTGGGAATGATGAACTGGGTGTGAACAAGTTAGATAACTTAGGGAACATGGTTGGATCTACCAAGTTAGATATATCCTATCAATGTCATACATGAAATGAATGATATATTACAAGTCTAATCTCAAGGATAAAAGAGGAAGGGGAGAGTGGATGACTAATCCTAAATGATGTTGTATTGATGGCCTTTGTTCTAAGGTGATATGATAATGGGGGGATTATGAGTCTACTCTTGCTTATCTAGAGAATTGAGGGAGTTAAAAATAATATGGGGGATGGGTATGGATTATAAAACTTATCTCTTGAGTCTAGTTTTGATAATGGATTTAATGTTAATGTCAAGAACTTGGGCTCTAACTCTAGGAGAAATATTCATTCTAGGAATGAGTGGAATCTCTAGGAGTGTCATTCAAGAAGCATGACAAAGGTGATATATAAGCCTAAGATATTATTTTGAATGTGTTTTAAGGATATTAATTTATATTTATAAATATGTGAGCAATTTTTTATGCTTGCACTCTTCCTGACAAGTCTTTGTGTGGAAACTAGTTTGGTACTTGTGCACATTTTAACAAGGTTTTTACAAATAAATATAACTAAAATGCTTGCTAAAATGAACATAAATTTGAAATAATTTAAATAAAAATAAAATTAAATGAAATAAAATTTTATTATTTTATATATTTTCAATTATGATTCAATGCATGAAACACTAAAATTGAAATCTAAACTAGAAGTGTAAATGTCGGTTTTTACCCTTTCCTATATGCAAGCTAAATGGAACTAATTTTATGTATTTTATAATTATTAATGAATTAATATATAATTAAATTTATTAATTTTATAACATGAAATAAAAATAAAATAAAATACAAACCCTAGGGAGTTTAACTTCCAAGTATCTATAAATTCTTTTATGCATGCAAGCTAGAAAGCTAGTTTTTTCGATGTCCTAAATGATTACTTGTTACAATAAAATATTTTAAATGAAATGAAAAAAAGTTAAAGTTCTATTTTTTTAATTTTTTTAACATGTAAATGTTTTCTAAAATTAAAATTAACTACTATGTGATGGATGTTCCTTTTTTATTTGATTTATTCACCCTAAAATATGTGAAAATCTATGTTCTTTCCGAGAGAGAGAGAGAGAGAGAGAGAGAGAGAGAGAGAGAGAGAGAGAGGAGAGAGAGAGAGAGAGAGAGAGAGAGAGAGAGAGAGAGAGAGAGAGGGAGAGAGAGAGAGAGAGAGAGAGAGAGAGAGAGAGAGAGAGAGAGAGAGAGAGAGAGGAGAGAGAGAGAGAGAGAGAGAGAGAGAAAACTTGAAATAAACTAATAAATTAAAATAATATAAGATACTCTAATCTAATAGATAAATAAACAAAATTAAAATATAAACCCCCAAACTTTATCAAGGTGAGACCAATTGGAAGCAAAGAGATGTATTTTATGTAGAATTTTCATCAATACACAATATCCTACACTCAAATAATAAACAAGAACTCTTAGACTGAGGGTGGTAGAAAATAAAAGTGGAAAAAATATAATGAAGAAGAACACAACCCCAAACAAGGAAGTAATTGATTGTGGCTGGATAGTCTACTAATAATAATGAATTGGTTATTTATCTAGTGATTTTCCTTATGTATAATTATGTGGTATGAAATGAAAATGACCAAAGGTGGAGAAAGAGATATTAAAAAAATAAAATCAAGTGGGATTGGGTTATTAAGAGCTTAGACACATCAATATTCAATGCAAAATTTGGATCCAAAATCAACTAAAAATTGGTTTACTTGTAGGAGAATAATGAAGGTTACATGAGGTAGTTGAACTAATAATAGAACTTAAAAGAGGATTAAAAATATTAAAATCAAGAGTGGAATGGAGATAGTCTATCATGAAGGTGAAATTATGGTGGATAAATCAATAAACGTGAAGATAAACATGCAAAATGTGTGAAAACTCATGTTTCAAAAGCTAAAATAAAACATAGAAAAGTGGTGACAAAACTACCTTTGTTTATAGGTGAAAAATACAAAACCACCCTTATCCATGACAAAAATACCCTAATAGATTAAAAAACCTCCCTATATAATTAAAAAATCACCCTATATGTCATGTTTCCATCACAGTAGTTTATGAAACCATTGTGACAGTTGCACAACTTTCAGGGTAGTTTCATAATGGTAAGGGGTAGTTTTGTTGTCGAAAGGGTCAATTTCATCCTTTTTAAAATTATCTAATTAGTTAAGATAATAAATGAAAAAAATGAAAAAAAAAATTTAGAAAGGTCTGAAATAAATCTAGGTAGAGAGTACGGGGTAAAACATCAAAGAGAACTTGCTTGAGCATATTTTCAAAGATCACTACATCATCATTAGACTCATTTCAAAAATATTGCACTATGTAATTTTTAGGTGCATATATATTGTCCCCTCAATATTATGCCTTTTTAGGAATTTATGAGGGTGTGGTCCTAAATAGTGGTGTGTATAATGGAAAGAAAGATTTAGATATTCTTACCATGCCTACCTAGGTAACACAATGAAGCCAATCGAGACTCTGTGCAACATGCAGACAAAAGATGGGAATAAAGTGAAATTTAATGAAAAAGTGGAAAATATACTATTTAATCAAAATATGGATGAGATTACTTACCATTCATGTGAAAAAGAGCATACTACCTGAAACATCCCATCAAGGGATTAAATCTGATGCCAACTTGTAAAACTGTAAAAATGTGCTACATGAAAGAGAAAGATATTGAAATTATTAGTTTTTTAATATGAATCATGCAAATTCTAAATAAATATAATATAAATACATAGAACATGAGATTACAAATGAATTTTTTTCCAAATTATAAAGTTTTAAAACAATAATGGTTAGTTAAGAGGTTTATATATTAAAAAATTGGCCCAAAATAGAAATCATTTATGCCAATTATATTTTGAGAATTTGGAGATTTGGATTTTTAGTAGTAAATTTGAGTGAAAAATTAGTATACAAGATGAACACAAAGTGAGGATGGAAAATATGCCATTTGCAGAAGTAGTGGGGCTGGGACATGTTAGTTTATTTGATTTTCCCCTTTTGCCCCAATTTTTATTTTTTTGCTTAAAACACCTAAAAAATTGGTTAAACTTGAAATTTTTAGCATAAAAATGTTTACGGGGGGGGGGGGGGGGGAGAGTATATTATTATGATATATATGGAAAAATTATATTTCATTTCAATGACTTTTCATTCATGTGTTATGGTTTTAATTTCCATGTATACTTTTTAGTCCATACACTTTAAATGACTAGGAATGTGATGATATACCATGTATCTCTATGTTTTTGATAATATGCTATGGAAAATGCTTATTTATGCAAGAAAAAAATGTATGAAAATGATATAATGTGATGAAAATTCAATAAATTATGAATGTTATAACAATTATTTTACTAGTGACGTAATTACTTTGTTTACACAACCTATGACTTTCAATTTGCACCAAAGGAATGAAAAAGTGGAATATATAAAATGGTAAAAATGAAAACTAGAGATAAAAATTTTTCATGGAAAAGGAAGGTGATCAAATCCTTATGATCAAAGGGTAAAATATACTTATTTATAAACTCATAAACCACTAACTTTATAATATTCATCTAGAGATAACTAGCCCTAACAAAATCAGTAAATGGGATAAAGCTACCCTTTTTGACATAGACATATAGACAAGCTTTTTGAAGAAATTTTTATTTACACACTTTAAAATATGGTATTATTTTTATTTTTAACCCCCTACACTTAGTATCTTGTGACTATAAATAAATATGGTCTTATCAACAAAGGTTATATGTGGGTAAGTAAGGACATCTCCCCTTAATGCTAACCCCACACAACTAGTAATATGTGAGAGCTCAACACTGAAGATTAGCAAAGGGTGAGAGATGTGAAATTTCACTTGTGTTTGCATAATTTTTTGATTTTCATAGGAGTGTATTATTTTTTATATTTTAGACACACACACGTGCATGTGTATGCATACATGTGCACGCGCATGCGCATGCACACACACGCATGTGCACATGCACGCGCGCACACGTGCGCGTGCGTGCACATGCACACACACACACACACACACACACACACACACACACACACACACACACACACACACACACACACACACACACACACACACACGATAAGGCCCTTATCCCCAATTCTTGGCTCTATGAAACTATTAAAATTCAAGGGATCATCACTGAAGACAAAGATAGGCAAGTAAGGTTACCTTATTTTTTGAGCATGATAATGTTTTCTACTAATAAGATACTTTGTAATGGATAATATTCTAGACTAGATTGTAGGCTAGTATTTTTAAGCTTTACAAGAATATGAATGGAAAGAAAGTTATACTCTACTCATAAGAACAAAGGAAAGAGACAATGTAATATTGACCTTGATAATGCTTTATATAGAAGAATAAGGTGATATGTAAAGTCAAATTAGATGATAAGCTACATTTTTTAATTTTGTGTTATGTGAACTAAAAATAAGATAATCACCAAACATGACATCTAATATGCAACAAAAAGTACAAATAATGGAAAATGAAATGTAATAAGGGAAATTTAGAAATAAATGACTAGATGTAGAAACATTTAAGGTGAAAATAGTTCAAAGAATAAACTCCTTGCTCTCCAAAGTGAATAATCAATAGGCTCTGTTTTGAAAATCTTTAGTCACTATGTAAGGGCATAACCAATTAGGTCTAAATTTATAACCTTATCCTTTATTTTTGTCAATTTATCTATCAATATTGAAGACAAGGTATCTTACATATATAGGGCATTTGTGAACATACTCATAAATCTCAATGTATTGATAATAAGGCATGATTAGCTCTATTTTGTTGTCATAGTGTCCAAATAAGAGGAAGTTAAAGTTTATGATCACTCATCACATTATTTTCTACGGTCTCCTTCTTGTATAGGAGGTTTAAAAACATATTTGTATAGCTCATAGTATTAATGATAAGTCATGGTTGACTCTGATTTTCTTGTTACTATGCTTAGAATAGTTTGTTATAAATAAGAGTAACTCTCTATGGTCTTCTTTTGCAAGAGGAAGATAAGACCCATCATTGAGATTTTTTTGGTAGTTATCAGAATTGATGTTGATTTTTATAGTTATATGGTTAACATATGAATCATTTCCTTAATCAATAGCATGGAAAATGAAGGAGATATGGTTTTTTTTATCTATTGTAAAGTTTAAACTATGATCTAAGTTATAACTTACCCCTATGTGACATGGTATTTGGTGATTATGATGAAGATATGGATCATCAGGCTCATTTGGATGATTATCTTCATGCCCCAAAATTTACCAACTTATACCATGGTATTGAGATACTCTAGACCAAGAGGCATGTGGGGACTATAAGTCCCAATTATGTATGATCAAACATGAGTTTGGTTAGTTTATATTTTTCAAAGATGCTTATGATTTCAGTTGTAGACATAATCGAGATGACTGGTGTTGTTAAAATATTTTTACTATTTGATTCTTTTACTATTACAATTTAATTTTCTTTAGGTTTATATTTAAGGAAGGATTTAGGAAGTTCTTCCCCTTTATTCAAGATAACCACATTGGGTTTAGGGGTATTTTTGACCTCAAATAGCTGCAATGATTTTATTACACCATTAGTGGGTAAGTGGTAATCGATATGAAACCCTGGCTATTTGAAGGGATTCAAAGGGATTATGATCCCTTTGGGCCATAAAAACCTTTATAAGTTGGAGGAACCTTATTTATATAAAAAGGGTAGAAGGGATCACCTTCATCCTATGAATACAAGGTTTTCCCAATATCATTTTGTATTTGGAATCTTTATCAATCACATATAATTTTATCAACACAATATTGGGACATGTTGTTGTGTGTTTTATGAAAACCAAATATTGTTATGGGAAGGTTCCTAACATTTTAAGATAGGTGAAAATTCACTCCAAGGCATGAGTTGTGGGTATTAGTTTTATAATTAACCACATAGTGGAATAACAATGAGTGGAGTGGTTATTTACTGAAGATGGTTTGAAAATGATTTGTGTCTAACTCTAAATATATATTCTTCTTGAGGTGGATGGGTGGATATAAACTAAGGTGAATCTATCTAAAAAATGATAAAAGGAGGGAAGGGTAAGGTAGAAAAGAAGGGATCCTATGATCCAATTGGAGATTAAACCCTTCCAAGCTAACTTATTATACCAGACCAAGCACACATCATAAACCAATGTCTGCTATGGATTAACTAAAAGCACATAACACACACAAAAAAAGTAATGAGTTAAAGGGAATAATTATAGAAAGACTCAGTGATTACAATAAAATATGTTGTTAGGACTAGATTACTACACATATCCAATGTCACTAACAAGTAGTAAGTATGATCTATAACCAAATAATTGACAAGACTAACAAAATATTCAATATTATCCATAAAAATAACACACACTCAACCTATTATAAATTTATTGACTTAATGGAAATTCCTTAATGAAATATATAAAGTTGGAAGAGACAACACATTCAAACAAACTCACATAACAACTGTATAAAAATTTATTCACTTGCATTAAATGAAAAAATTCTCTTGTCTTTTAAAATGTATAAGGAACATGCATATATAGCTCTGGATGGGCACTGCCTCATCTTCAAAACATGATTTCATGTATAAAGGACTAAAAATAAGTCTCTATATTAATTTATTTTTCCATTCATGCATGTACAAAAATTTTATTAATGATGAACCAAAGATATACATCAATATGCCAAAAATAGACTTCAAAATTAGACTATGATATCTTAGTGGTATTGTCAGTGGTAGCTAAAGTTGAAATGAACTAAATTATAATTGGTACATTGGGACTAGGTGTTTTAAAAGTAGGGTTTGATGACTTGGCATTGACTATGGAAGAACTAATTACTACAATAGTAACTGAAGGTGTTTCAATAGTTGTTTGAACTTGTGAAGCATCTGTTTGAGTAGCCAATTATTCTTGCTCCTTTTTCTTATAAGCATTATCACATGATGCAAAGTCTAATTCAATTACTTTAAAATTGATAATGGGAAGTTTGAATAGAACAATAATATTTTCCATTAATTTTCTATGTGTGCCTAATGAGGTATCATATGATTTGTCTAATATCTATGCATGCTCTATATTCTCCTTGGCAAATGTGATTAATTATACAATTTTTTCATTTCCTCCATGGACTGTAGTCTCAACCTTTAAATTGAAATGGTAAACATAGTTGAAGCAAGGTGTTGAAGAATGTCCTATTGATTATTTTCCCTAGTGGAGTATATATATATAGGAATTACATGTCTCCAAGTAAATTAGTGGCTTGGTTTTCTTGACTAGTTAGCTATTTAACTAACTGTTTCATTGCCAAACACCACTCAATGAGACCATTTCTTGTATTGTTCACATAATTTTGATCTAAACTAATATTTGTGAGTGTAAATATATTCAGATCTAGGTATGAATTATCCCTAATTACCTTTTCTATTGTGTATAATTTGGAATCTAATCTCTTCAAGGCCTCATGAAATTACACCACCCTTCACCACTATGGTTGTGACTCTACTCATGCTTTGTGGAAATAACATACCAATTTATATGATGATTAAGTAGAGTTTTATACTTATAAAATAATCTTTGGGGATTCAATCTTAGGTTGAGACTCCAACCTCTTATTTGCCTACTGTAGGCCATTTTTTTTAATTTAGCACTGCTCTTGTGGCATTTACCATAGACATAGGGTCTTCCTCAAACTCATCATGCTTTCCAGGCTAAGTTTTTATCCTCTTTATTAAGCTAAATAATTATTCTTCTCTTTTGAATTCAATTTCATTTCAGCACCTATCATTTTTATCATTCATATCATTTTTCACTTGTTAGTAATTTCATCAAATTATAAACTTATCTTGGGTGGTTCAATGAACACCAAGTGTTGTCTAGATTTTTTCTCTATTTTTAATTATTGCATCTAGGGTGTGGGTAGGACTAGTCTAGTGTTAGATACAAGCTATTGAGATGAGGTGGGAATGGGTGAAATTATTGATGGTGGTTCTATGAGTGATGGAGGGGTAGGTGAAGGGGGTGTATGAAATGGGGGATCAACCATTTTCTCACTAGAGAGATTAATTTTAGGTGGAGTGAAAATAATGTATTTGAATACATAAGGAGACTCCTGAATAGTTTTAACAATAGAGGAATCTTTCTGGGTGATTAAAGGCATAAGGGATCCTATCTGAGTGGATGAGTGGCTATAGACTAAATAATGATTTGGAAACTAAGTCCTCAAAATGTATTACATGAGGATTAATAAGAATAGGCCATTGAGGGTTTATTATGTACTCAGGTTATATCATGGAAAATTGGGTCAAAGTTGTAAATACTCAAGGAAATAGGGAACATGTGCCAAGGACTTCATGGGGGTGGTAATGGTACTAGCAAATTAAATAGTATGAAATGTGTCTGTAAGAATATTATATTTTTTGGGAAAAAGAGTAGAGATACCCATAGAATCTAATGGGATTATGACATCTAGAGTAATAACACAAGTGGTAGTAATTGAAAGGACATCTAAAATAGAGGAAACATGATCCATGACTTGTGTAGTGCTATTATCATTTTAACTAAACTATATATATCACAATTAATTGATGTGTTAACTAGAGGAGTATGTGTTATGGTGAGTGGGTATATAAATATGCTAACCACAATATCATATTCTTATGTCCCAATTATCTCTTTCTCTATGTCATCTATATGAAGAGGTATGCAATCAAAATTTATAAAATGTACCTATAGAGGTGTCTTTAAAAAATCATATTGTAATTGATATTATGTATCATGTTACTCTTTTTTCATTAGATGTTCCTTTGAAATATCTATGTCTGATAATTATTCTTCGATAGATTCCCCTTTTGAAAATAAGTGGATGAAATTCAATGGTGTTTATATATGTGTAGGAGCCTTTTTATATTGGATCTATAGACCTAAAGGAGTTGGGAAGTTTTCTCTTGGCCTAAATGTCTAGAGAAGGTCTAATTAAGGTAAGCACTATAAATGAAGGAGTCTGGCCTACCACAAGTGATTGCACTGATGGAGATGACTAAGATAGTTAAATCAGAGTAGCAAGAGTAAATGTAATTTGAAGGACCAAATGAATGCCCATATATAATGAAGAGGCTTATGGTTGAGTAGTTTTGGGTGGTGAAATCCCTCTTCTTGTTTGTCCATGAAAATTTGGTCATGTGTATAGTCTATATGACCATAATTCATTTTTACCCTTCCTTTGTAATTCTTTATATGATTGAATACCCTACCATTGGGATCTCAATATCTAAATTATAATAATTCAAGGTCAAAATTTATCATGTGCTTTGAGGCTCTGAATATTTAAATCCAATGCTTATATTTCTACCTCCTAATGCTCAAAGTTTTTTGTGCAAAACCCCTAGCTTAGTTGCTTTATAATTAGCATCCACACTTTTAGACAATTAGAAAATTATCTCTTGCTCTTTTAATTTGTTGAGTACATACCTAGGAGATAAAAAGGGTCCACCAATGTTACTTATATAATCATAACAATAAGATATGGGTAATACCATTAATTACATAATGTATTAAATGACCTTATAATTTATTTTGATAGTCTATGCATAGGTTTGTAATTGATAGACTTGTAAATCAAAGGGTAGAATATATCTACAATTATTTGTATATGACCTCTAAACATATAAATGTGTAACATATTGAAATCATCATAAATTATAAAATTTAAACCCCTTGGTTACCATGTAGTTTTCCATGGTGGGGTGACTATGGCACAAATAACATCTAATAAATATGACTGTAAAAATGGTAATCCAAATTATTTTGAGACATGCTTTATTATTTCAAATTGTAGATAATAACCTCCCCAATGGTTGGTATTTTCCATCATCTAAAATCATTGATAATAAAGGGACCCAAAAATCATTTACATATGTTATAGATGGGGCTCCATGTATTCTATTCATTAAATCCATAGTTATCCTAACTCCTAGCTTGAATTACATAATGAGAAGAGTCTTCCTTTTCACAAAATTATTGGGATCATTTTCCCATGCCTTGAGTTTCTCTCTAACATTATTATATTTTAGTTATTATAAAATGATTGAGAATTCATATAAGATATCATTTTATGGGAATCCATAGTATCTCTCAAAGGTAATCCTACATATGTAAGTTATAGGCTCCCTACTATTGATCTTATGTAATATATCATCTGTACATGTTCCATATGTAAAAAAATTATGAAAAACATTAATATAATGAAATATCTCTGGTCTTGCATCTACCTTGTGTAGTCCCATTGATTTAATGGACAACAAGTCATCTACGTATTTCATTTCAAATAATGATATGTATTCTTCATTATTATATGGATTAAACTTATCCTCTACATAAAGAGATAAAAAATTAAGGAACTTGTTACCCAAGGCACTGCAATCAAAAAGTGTCTATGAAATCCACTTATGTCCCAAAATAAAATATTAATTTTAGGAGTATTCTATTTATAGTCCATTGTCATATCCTAATGGGTTTTGTATTCAGACTATAGATTTTAAATTTTGTAGGGAATAAAGGCTTTGTATTTTAGTCAACTTGTTAATTTCATTTTGAAAATAATATTTGATTTGAATTAGGAATGACAAATAACTATGAGTGCCAAATTCATTACCACAATATTTCATTTATGGGAATTAATTATAGTTAAATGGTCTATGTTAACTATATTTCCATTTGAATTTGATTTTTATGATGCACACTTTCATGGGAATATATTTGACATGTGTCTTATTTTCACTTATTTTATCTACTTAGTCATCCATTTATTTTATAATATCCATCCACCATTGAAAGTTATCTCTATTTTGCTTATCCATGTCTTATTTTATGTCTCTTTGCAAAACTTGATGGGTTTATATTAGATTTGGACTCCAATTATATCAATATGGTACACATGGTGTGCCATAACTTTGTTTCTTAGTTCATGGTTTCCATTAAGATTCTATATATTTAATTATATATGATGGAGCAAGGAAATGACATGTGGAAACTAACTATCCTATGTGGGATACATGGCTTCATGTGAAAGTGACTTGTGGCTATTGACTATACTACATGGGACATGTGGCATATTTTTTTTTGATTTCTAGATCACAAGTTTTACAATCTATCATTTTGGCTATCAATTTTTATGTATCAAGATGGAGACACTTGGAATTATTTTGTTAAGTTTCTCTATCATGGGATTTGGTAATTTTTAATTTGTGATGCATCACTAGGCATATTGAGATGAAGACACATGGCATGATATTGCTACATCGCTTAGGCACATATTTTGGGATTTTGGAAATTTGAGCATAAGCTATTGATGAATTGAGAGAGTGACACATGGCACGATCTCACTAAACCAAGGAATTTGGAAGAATATAAACTTAGCCACTTTTATGGAAATATTGAGATGAAATGTGATAATAATGTGTGGCATGATCTTACTGAAGAGAAACATTTGAGACATGGGAGAGTCAATCAATCTTAGGTATAAATGTTGAAACATATGTATACATGGTAGTTAATGTAGAAATGACCTTATAAAGAAAGGACTTAGGTTGTCATTTATCTTTGAATTCAAGAGAGACATGTCAAAAAATTTAGTGATGACTTGTACATTTAAATTGAATAACTTTAGACAAGCATTGATTAGTCTTATTAGTCATGAAAATAAAATACAACATTTAACAAATAATTCTTAAGTTTTAAGCCAAAAAAATAACTCATGAATAATAGGACTTATGAAAAGGTATGATTGTGCCTAAAGTTATTAAATGAGTGTATGAGACCTGGATATGAAGTTTTGAAGATTAAATGGGTCCCTATTTGAAATTTTTACAATGGGGTTTATTGGTCACAATAAATGGCAACTCAATGGGAAAATACTCGTGAGTATTTGAGAACCAAAAAATATTGGTTTAAGTATATTAAATAGCTTCAAACATTATAATAAAGAAATAAATAAATTAAATAACTCAAAGGGACTTTAAAATTATCATGCACAATACTAACCCTTCCCACCTTTATGATTATGTGTGGTTATTTTGAAGGTTCATTCCTCCTTGTAACTAGATTTTTTAACAGATATTAGACAAAATTGAATATTCTATTGATCTTAACTTCTAAAAAAAATCTTATATTTTAAGCACAAGTATTGGGAAGTTAGGTATTGATTTATTACCAACTATATGTCCACAACAAATATACCTATGATTCCAATCTAATCATTTATATACTACCAACTAGATGTCCATAGCCTCGATATAAAGTACTTGAATCACCCTTAATTTTTTTTTAAAACTAGATGAAGGGTTGGGAACCACCATTGGCTAGGTGTATAGGAATAAAATTCATTGTTGATAAAAGAATTCACTTCACATTCTATTATATCAATTTTTATTATTTATCAAATAAGTTTTAAACATGTAGATGTGTGATTAACATTTCAAAATGAGAAATATTTCTAAAATTTGCATAATTATATCAAAGCAACTTCCAATTATGTCATAAAATCATCTATTTCAAATAAAAAACTCCATTCTAACATGATGCAGACCTTAAATCTAAGACCCAAATTCATCATGAGTAAATCCATGAATATCCTTAAGTGTGATTAACTACTTTCTTCTATAAATTTTTTCAATGTGTTTATAAGTGGTCCAGATGACCTTATTTACTATTATAGGAAAAAAGGGAATATAATCTGAGAAAATATAAAATCTTATCTAGGAACACATGAAATCTAATATAGGAACACATGAAATCTAATCTAGGAAAATAGGAAATCTAATCTACTCCTACTATTGAATCAGAACTTACACTCATTCTGAGATGATCCCAGTTGGATCAACCATGAAATAGTGTTTCAAAAACTTTTCATTGACTAGAAAATTCAAGTTATTACCTTGGATTTATTTCAAACAAAAAACATAGTTACCCAAAATTTTAGAGATCTAAAATAACCCAATCCATAATGGAGTGAACTTGCTATGTTGTCCTTTCGTTTCATGTGATTTATCTGATAGGAGAACTAAATATGAAATCCTACAAACTTTAATCTTTGATCTTTTGTCAAACCATCTCTTGATAATGGCCTGATGTTTGATGAAGTTATTTATAGCTTTTGTTCATGCATCTTCCATTTGAGAATTGTATATCAATCTAGATTGAATTCATCATCTTCCATATACTCTTGTATAAATTGATACATTATAAACTTAAGAGTAATTGGTATGATAGGTTGTTATCCATGCACTAACTGGAAAGGTGAAGCCTTTAGAGCCTATTTATGTCTAGTCCTATCCACCAATAATACATATTTTAGTAATAGGTGTCATTCTCTTGATTTGATTTCTATTGATTTCTTTATGGCATCAATAAAATTCTTGTTGGTAGATTTAGAAACTCCATTACCTTAAGGATAATAATTTGAAGAAAATTTAGTAGTAATACGATTATTGTAAGCCCACTTAGTGAATTCCATATATTGAAAAATTAGGACCATTATCACACACTAAGGAAACTGGGATTCTAAAACTCATTATAATATTTTATTTAAGAAATTGATCACATATTATGCTCTGGAATTATTCGTGGTTATAGCCTCAATCCATCTCATGAATTAGTCTATAGTTGTCAACACAAACTTGTGTCCAAATAATGAATTGGGGTTAACAAACCCTATTATGAAAAAGGGCACCCTTCAATCAAATATTACAAAGGAATATCAACATGGATTTCTCTCTTCCCAAAAACTTGACATTATTTATAATTTATGACACAACTCTATGCATCCTTAAAAATGGTAGGTCAATGGTATATATGGATCAAGAATCCAAAAATGGGAAATTAGTTGTTAATGAATAAAACATAAAAATAATTATATGAAAATGACACTCTAAGCCTAATCCCTAGGATTGAACAAGGTCAAACATATAATGAATCAAGTAGAAATCAAACAAAACACATTATGCCTTCATTTGAGACTTCTTTACCTGCTGATTTGAAGAATATTTTGCTTGGCATGTAGATAAGATATCTTTGGCAATGTTGAATACATACACGAATATCATTTACCCTTGCCTATTTGAGGTCTTGAAAGTTGGCTTGAGAAGAAATATGAAACTATAGTATGATTTTTGCATAATAAGTTTAATTCAAGAGAACTTTTCTATAATGACCAAAGTCCCTTGAATTTACATAATTTTGGTTTGAATGTGAGCCATTGATCTAATACTAGATAAATAGTGGAGAGGAAGTATTAAAACTCATGATTTCACAAGAAATTATGTGTAATAGACTCCATTTAAGATAATTGGAGTGTGGAAGAGATTTGGAATAAGAGTGCAATCATTAGTCCTCTTGGAGTGTGTTATAGGCAAAATCATAGATGAGTGTGTAATAGGCCTTGTCATTGGTGTAATAAAGTGTGTAAGTGTCCATGTTATAATCAACCTTTCTTGCACTCCACTCCCTATTCCATTGACATTCCAAATTATGTCACAATATGAGGTAATATTATAATTTGTGCATTTAGGAAATAAATAATTCCAAATCTATGGAATTTTCTATTAGAAGAGGATTAGATTGATCAAATAGAATTAATCAATAATTAGAAGAATAATGGCCTTTTGCAATGTTTTTTTACAAATTAAATATTAATTTAATTGTCCTTTAATAACACTTTCAAAGGATCGATTTGATTCAAGATGATGATATCAAATTAAATTTTGTGACATGATACATTACCCTAATCAAGGATGTGTCATTGTAAATTTAGATTAAATCAGTAATTATGTGAATAATTAGCTTAATTGACTATTTTTGAACTAGATTTGTGCATTATTACAGAAATTTGTTCCAATTGTAATTTCAACATAGGAGTGAGGTAAATGAAGTGTATATATTTTTTCCATGTATGATAAGGTGTTGAAAGACACATACAAAGTAATTTTTTTTCAAAGAATGAAAAATTCGTTAAGAAGAAGTTGAAAACTTAGATGAAGAAATAATTAGTGACCCATGATGCCCCCTCAAGAGGGAATACAGGGATGAAATACATGGATGGGGTCTTGAAAAAGAGAGGAAGAAGAAAAAATAAGAGTTAAATTAACCCATGGATCATTCTTTCACACTTTAATTTCTAATGTTTGAGGAAAACATAATTAAATTGGCCCCGAAGTAGGGAAAAGATGCATCCAAAAATAAGTGAAACACTTTGACTTACCCCAAATAGGGTGAAAGCTATGGGATTGTAATTAGAATAAATATTGAATGATTAAATTCCCCCAAAGAGGGGAGAATAATTGATTAATGATTTACCCTAGTAGGGCAAATTTGATCATTGATTAAATTAATTTTCCCTAGTAGGGTGAATTTTATCATTGACTAGGCAATTAATTGATTGGTTGGCAAATATAGCTTAAGGATTGAATATGTCACATAGACTAAAGATGAGTGGGTGCAAGCGTAAGTGCGATGGTACAATGAATTTTCAAAATATGAAGCCACAAAAATCTAGGCACATAAGAATGCAAAAAGGTAATGAAATAAATGGTTAGAAGAATATAATAATGGTTGAAGAATATTGAGATAATGGTAAATAAAGGATTATGACTTTTTTTATAAGCTCATCTGTATATGTATCATGAGTAACATATAACAAAGTCATTTAGATTTAGTTGATTTGTTAAGATTGGTAGACAAGGAGATTTTCATTACGAGATTATCTATTAGACCTTTAGTACTTAATTTTTGATGTAATATTTGATGGTATGCACCATGATATAAAAAATCATGATGATTGGGCCATAATGTACACAAGGATTGACCTTCTATCTAATAAACAATTATTGACAATGCACCAATGATAAAAACCATAATGGCAATGTTGGCATTTGTCGATGGATGGACTCAAGTACAAGTTCATGTAAGGAGCACCATGGTGATGACCTCATTATCATAATGTAATGGGTCAAGGAAACAATAATAAAATAAAACAAACAATCAAACACACACACACAAAATTGAAAATAAAAGCAACATAAAGCATCTTATCATTTAACCATGTCAAATAATCCACTTGATAGGCTCAATGATAATTATAATGGAATGGTGCCCCCATGGAAGGATACATGCAAGGGAAGGACACATCCCAAGGTGGCTAAAATCATTAGAACCAATAAAAATCAATTTTAATGACTAGATTTAAGACAAGATAAATTTTTTTGAATTTTGTGGCTTTATATCTCTCATGAAGATTTTAAGTGCTTTTTTTTATTTTTAGGATTTTTGATGTTTGAATCTCTCATGGAGATTTCAAGCCATTTTTTATTTTTTAGGATTTTTTTTAATGTTTTGAAAAAAATTTATGGTTTCTTGAATCTCAAATCAATGAAGGATTACAAGATGCAAAATGTTTTAGCTCGCAAAACAATGAGTGTGGCTTAGAATGCTCACAAAATGGTGAAAGCATAGCTTAGAATGATTATAAAATGGTGAGAGCATGGATTAGAATGCTCACAGAATGGAAAGATCATGGAATAAAATGATGAAAAAATGGTGATATCATGGCTTATAATACCTATAAAATAATGAGTGTGGCTTAAAATAAAATGGTGAGAGCATGAATTAGAATGCTCACAAAATGATGATAACATGGATTAAAATGCTCATAAAATGGTGAGAGTGTGGATTTAAAATGTTTAGAAAATGGTGAGATAATGACTTAAACAACTCACAAAATGATGAGATCATTGCTTAAAATGTTCATAAAACAACAAGAGCATGGATTAAAATGCTCACAAACTGACAAGATCACGGCTTAAAAATGCTCAAAAAATGGTGAGAATGTGGCTTAAAATGCTCACAAAATAGCGATATCATGGATTAAAATGATCACAAAATGGAAAAATCATGGCTTAAAATGATTGTAAAAATATGATAACATGTAAGTAGGGTGTTCAAGTTGAGCTTAGAAACTGAGTGTTACCTATATAGTCCAAAATAGACCTCAAGCCATTGTAGTTCAACCAGAAGATGGGAGATAACAATGAAGGAAGAAAAAATGGATAATTAAAAATAATAATGGATGAAAATGAGGGAAAGTACTAGGAGTATTCAAGGAACATGTCACATGAAAACCAAATGTGTCTAATTGCCAAAGTGTCATGAGGATAATATGCCAAAATATTTCCAAAACAAGTTTCAATATACCTTCTACTTTTGTAATAGGGTTAAGATGGGAAGACTAATGGTCATAATAATATGGGTTGGGTTGAATATGATTGAATGGAATGGAATGGTTTGATCTTAAATTCAAATTAGGTTGACCCCAAGTTTTAAGGTACTTGTAGATAATAAATTATGTATACATGATGCCAAAAACCTAGTTTTCATCATGGTACTTTTCAAAGGCACCATAAGCATGGTTTTCACCATTAAATGAATTATTTATCTCTTTTTTTAATTGATTTTATTTTTATTTTTAGCATCTTAATTGAATGGAGGATTATGATATACATAATTCAAACCCTTTTTTTATAAGTAATACCTACTTGAAATAATAGCTTTGTTTGAATCTTGATGTTGATGTGAACTATACTTCCATTATCATGATCTTAGTTGGTTGTTAATTCTACTTCCTCAAAACCTCTAGATAATATGTCTTCATAGCCTATAGAAAAAAGAGTGCCACCAAGAAGGGTAAAGAAGGATAGGCATTGAAATAAGGATCTAACTGGATAATGGAATATAGGCCTTGAATGAATAATATGATCATAATGGAATGTATAATTGTTGGGGGATAAATGAAAATTGGGATTTAAGTCATACACATTGTTGTTGAGTCTAGATTTAACATAATTTTGGTTATAATAGGGTCGATATTGATTTCAATAATTTCTTCATCATATAATGAAGAAGTAATTAGCTTAGCTATTAGTGTATTTGTGATTGTTTTGATTTGGATTATCCAATTGCACCTTAGATAAGGTTTCAATAAGTGACATAGATAATTCATTTAGATTTTCACTTAATTACTTAAGCAATATTTCACTAAAGTATTTTGTTTTTTGATTCTGATTGTCATCTAACACCTCAAATAAAGTTTCAATAGGAGATTTCTATTCTACTTGAATATTGTCTTTGATCCCCTAAAATTTTTCCATGAGATGTCACCATGGAATAAGCTCAATAATGTGTGATTCTATTTATCCCAATCAATGTTTGTGGGAGGTGAAACATTAATAAAATGTCTAGGTTAATTAATATTAAAGGCATGTATAATGTCAATGGAAGGATAAAAGGCAACATAGTCCTCATAAAGGATACTAGGAGAAATTGTGTTGATGTTGAAGGAAACTTCCTCAAAAATTGTTGAGGGATAAAAAATACTTTCAATTAGACCTTACAGAAGTGTGTATCTGATGTTAGAATAGATATTAAAGTATGTTAATTCTATAATTGATTCCAACTCAAGTGGATATAGTAAAAGTGTATAGCCAATGTCATAATATCCATTAATATATTATGGTTCTGAAGTTGATTCTAATTTATGGGGATTTGAATCTGATGTTGATATTGATGTTGATTCTACTTCTTATGCTAAATATAATGTTGGCTCCAAAATGGAACCTAATTTTGACATTTGTTCTAGAATAGAATCTGATTTTAATGTTCAAGTAACCTCAAACATGTCATGTTGAATTCCATTATCTATAAGTACCTTGTTCATATTTCACTTGGAAATGAAGGACTTGGGATGAAGTAATTTACTAAAATGGGAAATGTTTGACAATAGATGAAAGATAGACTATTAGTCAATAATGAGTTCTTAGAATATGGGTCTTATGTCAAATATAGGTGGACCAACAATGGTTTTGTTTTGGTAAAAATGGGTGATTTGAAAAAATTGTTGAAAATAGGTTGACTATCTTTATATTACTTTAGAAGTGGATGTATTTGATTGTGCTTGAGAAGGGGATCATGACATATCCCAATTGAGTATTTATCAGACTTGGACAAACTTGAGTCTTCAATAAATAATGGCCATTAGAGGGTAATTGGCATGATAGGTCTAGATTGTTGGCTTTGTTGTGGTTGTAAGACCAGATTGACTTGCAGACTATTAGACAAAATGTCAAAAGTAGATGCAAAGTGTGATAGGTTTTAGATAAGATTTAAGAGTTGATATCACTATCACACTTCAACGTATGGTGGATGAAGATACTAGAACAAGTTTAGGATCATGAGACACCATGACTTGGATTAACCTTAGATTAATTACCCCAATAAAGGATACATGAAATGGGAATTAAATTGGAAGAAATTGGTTCAAAAAAGGGTAAATGTGGACTAATTAGAATAGGACCAAATAAGGCATATTAGACTAGATTAAAATTTTGCAAAATAGGGTGAATTAGATTATTATGATTTAAATGAAATAAAAGACAGATGACATGAATTCTTCATTCATAACTGATAGGTGTAGGAAATTGAGTGAAAAGATAAGAAGTGGTTTGGATTGGCATGTAGTTGATTTAGGGTAATTGTATTTGGTTGAAATATGCCTATTTTAGCATTGTTATAATATATGGCTTTGAAGTTGACTTTGGTCTAAATTGGATTTAGTTAGAATGAGAATTAGAGTGTGATTCAAGATGAACCCGATCAAATTAGAATTTGGTTTAAAAAGAAATTGTTCAAACTGAAATGGGGTTTAAGATGAATATAATTTTTCTTTGATTTAGTTTTGGATACATGATTCAAGATGGACTTATTTTGGCTTGGATTGAATTTGTACATGGTTCAAGATGAACTAGATTTGGCTTGGAATGGATTGGTATATGTTTAAAGATGAACTCCTTTTGGCTTGGATTGACTTCGTATATGGTTCAAGATGAACCTAATTTATCTTGGAATGGCTTGGTACATGGTTCAATACAAACATATTTTGGTGTGGAATGACTTGGTACATGGTTCAAGATGAACTTGTTTTGGCTTGGATTGACTTTGGTAGATGTTGAATATTTAATTGGGTCTGCCAATGTAAATTTAAAAGTGGAATAGTTCAATGAAATTTTTTCAACATAAGTATCCAAATAGGAAAGGTATGTGAATAAAATCTATTTCCAAAAGGGTGTACAAATTGTGGTATGTCAAATTATTTTAATTGTTTGTGTCTCACAAAGGATGTAAGTGTTCCATGTTTGGATCTTGAACATGTTTGAGATTGGTTCAATTTGAATGTTTGATATTAGGTGAACTAGATTATAACCTTTTGAAATTAAATGTGTGACCTTATTTGACTTTAGAATAGTTGACCTTGGTTAACTCTTGACTTTGGGATAGGACCTAGAATTGGAATTCATATTTGGTTTGATTTGGGCTAACCTAGTCAATCTTGTTTGATTGTGGACTTGGTTTAGACTAGAATTCAAATTTGTCTTCAAAATAGAATTGGTTTTAAATTAAAATTAGGGATAGTGTTAAATGGGTAGCATAAGGGGAATGGTTTATCAAGAAATTGGACCTGTATTTTGAATTGGTTTGAAATTGGAAATTGTTTTGAACTAGGACTGGTTTAAAATGGATAACATTAAGAAATGGTTTAGCAAACATTTTGGACTTTGGTTTTGAACTAGTTTAAAATTAGACTTTGAATTAAATTAGGTATAGTTAAAAATGGGTGGTAAAATTACATGGTTTAGATAAGAAGGATGTTTATTTTGACAAAGTTTGACATGGCCCTCTCCAAATAAAATCGTACTTCATATTCCATTTTAGCTTCATGGCTCGCTAGTCATATTTGAGAACTAAGTCTCCTATTTTAAATTTGAGGTCGGATGATTTTGTATTGAACCATCATTTTACTAATTACTGATGGATTATCTTTGCATCACATTCTAATTCCCTTATTTCTTGGAGTTTGAGCATTTTAGCAAGCCAAACCTCCATTACTCCATTTTATTCAATTTTAATAGCCTTTAAGAGTTATCAAATTGAGATCTTTGATGATACTAGCATAATCACTTCCTTCCCATATATAAGTTCATATAAATAAGTCTTCAAGATTTTTTTGGGAGTGATACGATTATCCCATAGTGCCATCCTTACATGTAAGTGCCACTCCCTCTACTTATCATTGTTCATCCTCTTGATCAGCTTGATCATATTTTTGTTTGTGGATTCTACCAACCCATTCCCTTGTGGGTAATAATTGGATGAAGTCTTTAGGAATATGCCATTTTTAATAATAAATTCAAAGATATTGGATTCAAAGAAGGCCTTTACATTATCAGAGATGACTATTTTATACGGGATAAACCTAGTGACGAGCTCTTCTACGAAGTCAAGGATCACATTCTTGATCACTTCCCTCAATGAGACTACTTTGGTCTATTGGGTGAAGTAGTTAGTGGTCATCAATATCCATTTATAGACCATATTGGAGACTGAGTTGATCATCCTGATAAAGTCTAATCCCCATTATGCAAATGGATCATTGGTCATGATCAGGTTGAGAGGCATGGCTGAATTCTTTCTATTCTCAATGAAGAATTGGCATTTTTAACACTTTTTGATTGCTTGGTGGTAGTATAAAAACATGGTTGGAAATTTAAATTATACATGCATGGATTTTATCCTAGTAGTTTTGGCTGAGAAGTGACTATCAAGGGGAGTGAAGTGCATATCTTAGAGAATTTTTTCCACCTGGGACTTATCAACACATTAGAGGAGATCTCCATCAAAGTTTATTTTGAATAGGACCCCTTAGATTGACATGTAGATAGACCCTTGTAGCTTATAAAAATGCCTTTTATGTGTGGGGAGGTCATTATGATACCTATCAATCTGCATGATGTGGACTCTGTCGATCACCCAAGACCCATCCACTTTGAATTGGTTTACTAAGGCTACTTTGGGTACATTTTGATTTTCCATAGGGACATATATACATTGAGCTAGGTACTCACAGATCCCTCTCCCTCTGATTACCTTTTTTATCCTAATTTATATATTATATTCTAGGATCTTGGTAATCTAATTGGACCTCTTTTCTATAATCTCTCCTTCCATGATGTATTCATGGAAATTTGAATGTGCCATATACACCATTATTTTATTGCCTACCACCAGGTGCCTAAACTTATTAAGGATTTTAATGATGGTGAAGGCTTATCTCTATAAAAATTTATATTTGGTTTCATACCCATGCAATGTTTTAGATTGGAATGTGATCGGGTGCTCTTATTTTTCCCTCCTTTTTCCTTTTGAGTTAACATAACCATGAGGCTATTTTTACTCCCATAAACATATATGATGAAGTCCTTGGAAAATTTGGGGTTAAAAAGTATGGGTGTGGTAGATATTTTTATCTTAATTTCTTAAAATGTTTCTGTTCCTTTAGTTTTCCATTTGAAAACCTGATCCTTCTTCAATATTAGGGTGATTAGCCTAACCAATCCAACAAAGTTTGATATGAATTTACTAATGAAATTGATCGTTTCAAAGAAATATTGGATCCCTTTCTTGTTCACTATCAAAGCTAGGTATCTAATGGCCCTTATCCTTTTTGTATTAATGGTAATCCCATATTAAGATACTATGTATCTAAGTAGTTTACCTTGTGGAACATCAAAGACACACTTTTTGGGGTTTAGGGACACCCCAAACTCCTGACACCTTTGGAAGACCTTTTCCAAATGGTCGAAGTGGTCTTATTTCCTTTTATAAAATACAATTAGATCATCTAGATAGATTAGGATGATCTCATTAGTTATCCCTTTGAATGCCACATCCATCACTCACTGAAACATTGCCCTAAGATTAGAAAGACCAAAAGGCATCTTCGCATATGTGAAAGTTCCCCACTTTGTGGTAAAAGTAGTTTTGTGTTGATCATATTCCTTCACCCATAATTGGTTATATCCAAAGAAACCATCTAGTAATGAAAACATCTCTGCTTCTACTATCGTTTGAAGGATTTGATCCATGGAGGGGAGAGGGCAATGGTATTTCAAGGATGCCTTGTTTAGATCTTAGAAATCCACACATAATTATATTTCTCTACTCTTCTTTCATATAGGGACCAAGTTGGATACCCAAGTTGAATGCTTGATCGTGTATATGATCTTTGAATCAATTGGCTTATTTAGCTTTTAAGCCATCAAGGAATCAATCTGTTAGTTCACCAGCCTTTATTTTTGCCTAATAGACTTGGTTCCTTCTATCAAATCTATGGTGTGTTGAATGACCTCTCAGTCATGCCCCTTTAGGTCATCATAATTCCATGCAATGACACCTTCATATTTGTCACAAAAGGATACTAACCACTCCTTATCTCTCTGAGGAACCTCCCTTCTAGCCTTTAGATTTCTTTCACCCCCAATGTCAAGATTATAATAATCAATTTTATCTACAACAAACTTGTATTTGTCCTTCTTTACATTATCAAAATCAAATATATTTTCTAAGGTGATGAGACCTTTCAAGATCTTGTTGGTTTTCAACTGTATAATATGGTCTCCATAGACTTCCTTAATTTTTGGCTGAAGTTGTTCTACAAACTCATAGGATTACTAGAGGAACATTGTAATCTAAGCATCATTTTTAAACACTTGCCATTTCTAGTCATTGTCTAGGATAACAGATCTAATGATTACCTATATTGCTTACTCATTTGTGATTAAGTCTGTTACCAAGTCAAATTGGGATCCCACTATTTCCATCCTATCGACCTCTACATTTGTGGTTCTTAGGATGATCTAAATATTAAAGTCCTAAAAAGATTTAATTAGGTCCCATACTTGGTGAGGGTAAGATCTCATATGTACATTCTTCATGGTTATTACCCCTTTTACATGCCTTACTACTACTTTAGAATCATCGAATACCTTTAACTACTTGATGCCTATTCACTCGATGAGGATGAGGCCATGGACTAGGGCCTTGTATTTGGCCTCATTATTTGTATAGGCAAACTAAAACCAAAAGGCCTATAGGGTCTCTTTTCTAGAGGGGATGTTAGTTGGATACCAGCCCTAGATTGATAGGTGTAGGAAATTGAGTGAAAAGATAAGAAGTGGTTTGGATTGGCATTTAGTTGATTTAGGGTAATTGGATTTGGTCAAAATAGGCCTATTTTGGCATTGTTCCAATATGTGGCTTTGAAGTTGACTTTGGTCTAAGTTTTATTTTGTTGGAATGAGAATTAGAATGTGATTCAAGATGAACCTGATCAAATTAGAATTTGGTTCAAAAAGAAATTCTTTAGACCAAAATGGGGTTTAAGATGAATATAATTTGGCTTTGACTTAGTTTTGGATACATGAATCAAAATGGACTTGTTTTGGCTTGGATTGAATTTGTACATGGTTCAGGATGAACCTAATTTGGTTTGGAATGGCTTGGTATATGTTTAAAGATGAACTTATTTTGGCTTGGATTGACTTGGTACATGATTCAAGACAAACCTAATTCATCTTGGAATGGCTTGGTACAGGGTTCAATTCAAACATATTTTTGTGTGGATTGACTAGGTACATGGTTTAAGATGAACCTATTTTGGCTTGGATTGACTTTGGTAGATGTTGAATGTTTAATTGGGTATGCCAATGTAAATTTAAAACTGGAATAGTTAAATCAAATTTTTCAACACAAGTATCCAAATAGGAAAGGTGTGTGAATAAAATTTATTTCCAAAAGGGTGTATAAATTATGGTATATCACATGATTTCAATTGTTTTTGTCTCACAAAGGATGTAAGTGTTCCATGTTTGGATCTTGAACATGTTTGAGATTGATTTAATTTGAATGTTTGATATTAGGTGAACTAGGTTATAACCTTTTAAAATTAAATGTTTTGACCTTATTTTAATTTATAATAGTTGACCTTGGTTAACTCTTAACTTTGGGATAGGACCTAGAATTGAAATTCATATTTGGTTTGATTTGGCTGACCTAGTCAATCTTATTTGATTGTGGACTTGGTTTAGACTAGAATTGGAATTTGTCTTCAAAATAGAATTAGTTTTGAATTCAAGTTAGGGATAGTGTTAAATGGGTAGAATAAGGGGAATGGTTATCAAAAAATTGGACCTTTATTTTTAATTGGTTTGAAATTGGAAATTATTTTGAACTAGGACTGGTTTAAAATGGATAACATTAAGAAATGGTTTAGCAAACATTTTGGACTTTGGTTTTGAACTAGTTTAAAATTAGACTTTGATTGAAATTAGGGATAGTAAAAATGGGTGGTATAATGACATGGTTTAGACAAGAAGGATATTTATTTTGACAAAGTTTGACATGGCATCTAGAAAGAGTGATTTTTAGCATAAAATATAGATAGAGTAACACATCTTTATCTAGGTGTGTATGAAATATGTTTTGGTATTTTGTTTTGGATTTGAATTGTTATTATATTTGGTTTTGAATACAAATAGGTTTTTTACATAATAATCAAGTATCAACACACAAGCATCACAAGGATATTTTAATACATGATATGGGTATGCATGACATACAATGAACCTTTGATATACTTGTTTTTTAGAGGAGAAGTTTAAATATTAATCTATTATATTAAATTTAATGAATGTGGTATGTACTCCCACCCTCTCTCAAAAGTTTGTTCATGATAATAAATCTTCAAGGGTTGTTACCTTTTCACCCTTACATCAGTGAATGTTCCATGATAAAAGAGGTTCTCATGAAACAATCCAAAATTGGGCTATTTATGGGATGGTATAGCCCCTTTATGACCACTTCATTCATTGGATTTCAGTGAAGTATTTTTAGATATTTAAATTGCTTAAAGTTTTTATTTTATTACTAGATGGTCCCTAAAGGCCACAAAACCTATTGAATAAGAGATTCATGCATCAAGCTATTCATAGGGGAATACATGCCATATATAAGAGACCATAGTTTCATCTATGGTGATGTTTAATGGCTTAATTGGGAGTTAACCCATTTCTTTCATAAAACCCTTAATGAGGAATTTTAATAGGCCCCACCTGATAATAATTTATATCCCTCATTGGATGTATAAAGCTAGTGTAAATACTAGGGGATGAAATCCTAGTCATCACACCTTAAAGGCCCATAAGAAGGAAATGACACCCCAATCATGTATCCTAAAATAAAATGGAAAGGTATCATCATTACAATTCACATGAATCCCACTAAGGGAAAGTAGAGATCATACTTGGTGAATCTCCTAGGATAAAATAAAATGGTTACCTTCATGTTTCTAGGCCACCCATTTAAGGGGAAAGCATATGTTAAAAGAATAGTGGCCTTTTGTAATGTTATTTTACCAATCAAATATTCATTTAATTATCTTGTAATAACACTTGATAATGTTGAATTAAATGTTATGACATGATGTATTTCCCTAATAAGGGATGTGTCATTGCAATTTTGGATTAAATTAGTAATTATGAAAATAATTGGCTTAATTGATGATTTATGACTAGATTTTTGAGTTATTGTAAAAAGTCATTCCAATTTTAATTTTGACATGGAAGTGATGAAAATGAAGTGTCTATACTATCCCATCCTTAAAATTTTATGGGTTGTAACATTCCCTAAAGGGTATCAACTGCATATCTTCTGGTAGAAGTTATCAAGGATGTTTATAGATTCTTATCTAGAAACATAACTTGAATACATACCTTCATTAATTTTTTGATAAAACATCCCTTTATTGATCATATAGTGTGTTGATTTGATTTGGAGTGATCGCATTTGATCTATGTTTAATTTAGAAGGACATGTATTTGTAAGTAAATAATGAATGATTTGGGTATACTAGTTATCACCAACTATCCGAGATTGGTTGACATGCTTGATGGATATGCATGGATTCATCTCTACCATCAATTGAATAATACCTTGTCTTAATACCATTTTAATAGGCTTAATTTCTAGGTCAAATTCTTGTAATTGGCCATCTATTTGCCTCTTCTTTCACCTAGCTCATTTTATCCAAGCATGAGCTTGACAACTAGATTTAGGATAATGGCATATATCGTATTGCACATAATGTAATGCTTAAATTTATTTACATCTTTTATTAAGGCATAAATTTCCTTATCAATCAAAGAGTATTTTAATTCTAATTCCTTAGGATTGGTGCTTATGAAGGCTATAGTATGTTTGTTGTATTCAATATTTTGGGTGAGCACAACTATGATATGATTTTCTAATGCAAATAAATACATCAATAAATCCTTAGTAAAGTCTAGGCTAATTAGGACTAGAGCTTGGGAAATGAAAATTTTTGATGTCCTAAAATGCCTTCTTAGATTCAAATGTCCATTATACTCTTGCATCCTATTTAAACATTGCATTTAATGGTTTTACAAATTCTACAAATTTTGAAATGAATTTAAAAAATATATATCTTACCAAGAAAGGATTTGAGGTCCTTTTTGCTATTAGGATTTGGAATTTTCATAATAGCTTGAACTTTTTCAAGGTTAATTGAAATACCTTCCTTATTGATAATATGGCCCAATAATTTACTTTCTATGACTCCAAAAATACTTTTATTTGGGTTTAATGAAATTTCATACCTCTTACATAATCAAACTCTCTGTACAAGTGGAAACATAATCTACCCTATCTTTAGAAAAGATAGTCAGATCATCTATGTAAATAATTCTAAACTTACTAATGAGTACTTTAAAATAAAAATTCATGGTATGTTTAAAGGTTACACTACATTAATTAGTCTAAAATCAATTATTTTTTATGCAAAGGTTCCCCATTTAGTAATAAAATTAGTTTTCATCCGATCATCATTATCTACCAAGACTTGATTATAGTTTGAAAATCCATCTAGAAAAGACATCATTTCTTATCCACTACCTATCTAAATTACTTCTTTTAGGGAAGGCAAAGGATAATTATCCTTTTCTAAAGCTTAGATAAGATTAAAAAAATCTGTACATAGTCTGATTTCACCATTATTATTATGCATAAGAACTAGATTGGCTACCCAAGTATAATGTTTAATAGGAAATATAATTTTGGTGTCTAACCATTTCTAAACTTCTTTTTTAAAGGTTATAAAATGAGATTAACCTGTCTTTATCTCTATCTAAAAGGTTTTTGTTTTTATTTAAGTGGTATGGTATGCATAATAACTCTAGTGTAATTTTATTTAGGTCTTATAAGTATAGGCAATCACATCCTTGGGTTCAGTCATTAATTCTTTCAACCTTTATTTTTCTTGTTGAGAACAAGTCAATCCAATGATGATAGGTTGGGGATGTTCATCTGTTCCTAAATTCACCTTTGCAAAATTAGATTTGTTTGTCCTATATTGATTTTTTTTTTGAATTTATGGTCCATATCAAAGACTCATTCTAAGGAAACCATCCCTTTATGTATCTTGTTTTCTTTTAATTGAATGATACCATCATCTTATCTTTCCTCTTTTTTAATTGGGTCAAAATCTCTTTCATCAATAATCTATGACTCAAAATCACCAAAATTACCCATAAACTATATGATATATTGATCATCATCCAATACCTAAAAATTATCAACATTATCAAGGATTGAAGGACATGATACCAACTCTATAGAAAATTTATGCATTTTGGACTCTTGAATTGGGGCCAAATTTACTGCAGAGGCAACCAAGGAATCTTTCATCTAATTATGATCTCTTGGGATTGATTTTATATGGAAAGATTCAAATGATTTGATTATATCCCAATATATATATAACTATATATACTTATATATGATAGATTTCATTGATATTGAATTTTGACTTAGTTAACAACCAGCTTTGAATCCCCAAACATTAACAACTACATGACATTATGTTGTAGTGTAAATTAGATCCCCAAGATCAAAGATTCATATTTTACACAATTGTTAGTGCATGGAAACTATAAATTGAAATAATAAAGGTATTTATTCCCGTTGGGGTCAATAAGAGTTATACCTATACTTGAGTTATATTTTGAATGAACACCATCAAAATATAAGGTTCATAATTGTGAAGGACCTTCAATTTTTTTTTATCCTTATCTTTCATTGTGAAAGTGTAAACCCCTATGTGTCATGAAGTAAAATTAATTATTTCATTTTTGGAATTATATTTTATGATCATGGATTTAATATTTGGTTCTTAGTCAACTCCAATCTGATTGGTCACTCCCTTTCAAGGCAGCCATGTGTGTGAAAAGTTTGTCACCATATATATCCATTTAACATTTTTGACCAATCATGGCTCTTGAGTAGACTATAATCCCCAATATTATCAACTACAAGGATTTCAATGTATTGTTATACATATGGCATATAAATAAGCTACACGTGGACATTTAATAATTCCATAATAACTGGGACTGAAGACGTATCTAGTTGTACGACCACCTATTTAAACTTATCTAGAGTCAATCATATCTCCTTAGATATTCCATTGGGAATCACAATTGGATGAAGTGCCTGAGTCAATTAATAAATTATGCACATATAAAAAAAATGATAATCAATAGGAAAGGTGGGACCTTAGATTTATCTTTATAAATGACCATATTGGTATGTGCAACTTTGGATTTGTCAACAAATGGCTTACAAGTCAAAAATTTGAGTAAAAGTACTCTTTATGCTATAATCTAAGATAAATCATAAAGGATAATGTTTGCATTTATTTTATCCATGTTCTCAACTATATTAAATCCAATCTTATTATATGGATTGGCTGGTTGTTACTGATCATTTCCTTTAGGTGGAGGTGGATTATTATTGTCATTTAGATTAGGAAGAATAACTACATTATTTTTTAGAGGTGTTAAAGTTGTGATGGAATATTGATTCCTATTCATTGGATTGTAATTATTTATTTAGAATTGATGAAAATCATGAATCTCATAAATGTTAAATTTTGGCTCATTCTCATCCTCAATATGGACTGTGATGTCATGTCTCAAACACCATACAATGTTGGAGGTATTGAAGGTAGTAGATGTGGATGGATTAGGACGATTTGGGAAAATTTCATATCTTTCCATCTCTTTATAAAATATTTCAAAGTTAGTACAAAACTTTATACAATCCAACTCACTGTGTTATGTGGTACTATGAACTATACACTAGTTTGGTAATGCCACTTCACAAATGTTTATTGCATGAAGTTTTTTAGGTTGTGGATCTAAATTATTAGCTGACCTATTGGATGGTATGATATACCTTTGGAATGTGAAATTTATATTAGTTATCTTCTCTATAGTGTTCCTTAAACATTTTTGTAGGCCTACAAAATCATTACTAAGTTTATGTACAATGCATTGAATGACATCCAATTTAGCTTTGGTGGATCATAATCTATACCTTATGTGGTAGAAGAATTAAATAAAGCTAAAGATTGATTTTTATTTTATTGATTAGGCTTAGGCTTATAATTATTTGGAAAGCTTAGATTCTAGTTTGGTTCAAAATTAACTATAGGTAGTTGAGTGAAGGACTAATTTTAATTATTGGACATGCCATTCTGATTGGCATTTGGAATGGGATTCAAGGTTGGGAAATTGGATTGATGTTAAGTATGGACAAATATTTTAATTGAGGATTCAATTTTTTATCAATATTTATGGCTTCAAATATAAGCATATGATAATTTATTAATATTCTAAGCTCTACGTAAAAAATAATATAGTCATAAAATCTAAGGCATTTTTATACATCTCAAGGGCTAACAGAGTAGCATGTGTATAATCATTATCCACATGGATATACATCTTTTGAAATCTTGCATTTAAATATATAATTGGTTCATTGGGTTCCCTTTTCATACTATCAAAGTGTTGAAATACTACACTAGGGTTGGTAACCCACCCAGATTGTGTAATAAATGTTTCATAACACAAGTTTCATGATGTAATTGAATTATATTCAAGATTAAGGAATCATTCATAATCAACATCTTGTAGGGTCAAAGGGAATAATATGTATGCAACATATTCATGAATTGCACTCAAAAATTATATATAAGTTTTAAAGGGTTGCATATGTTCTTCTATAGTTTATCCCACAAAAATAGAGAATGAAAGAAGGTACTTATCAAGATTCCTAGGTAAATCATGGACATCACTAGCTATGGTGATGGAAGGACTAGATAACTAGGCCATATTAAACTACTAAGGTTGGATCCCTTATATTGGTGAATTTAGTTGAGTGATAAATTTCCAAGGGATATCTCTATCTGATTTGGGTCTCTGATGAACCTATAAAGTTGATAGTAATAGTATAATTGATTTAAAATTAAACCTTGTTAATCTCTCTGGTGCATCCAGTGTACACAAAGCAAGTAATTTTTATATTATTTAGAGCTTGGGCCCTCTTTCTAGCATTAGATAAAACCTATTAATGTTTTAGGATAGATGAAAATTATTTTTAAGGCATGATTTGTGGGTCTCAATTTTATAAATAATCATGTGGTGAAATAGTAATGAGTGAAGTGTTTATTTATTGTGGATGGTTCAGATACAATGAGTGTCTAACTCTAAATTTGGATTCTACTTGAGGTGGATGGGTGGATCTAAATTAAGGTGAATTTATCCAAAAAAAATATAAAAGGAGGGAAGGGTATGGTAGAAAATAAGGGATCCTATGATCCAATTAGAGATTAAACCCTTCTGAGCTAACTTATTATACTAAGCCAAGAACATATCATAAACCAATTTATATTATGGATTAGATGAAAAATCAAAAGACAAATAAACACAATAAAGAGTCAAAGGGAATAATTGTATAAAGATTCAATGATTACAATCAAAGATGTTATTAGTACCATATTGTTACACATATCCAATGTCACTAACAAATAATAAGTATATGCTATAATAAAACAATTGACAAGACTAACATAATATTCACTCTTATCCCTTAAAATAAAACACACTCATCCTATTATAGACTTATTAACTTAATGGAAATTCCTCAATGAAACATAGAAAGTTAGAAGAGATAACACATTAAAAAAAATCAAAAAATAGTTGTAGAAAACTTTCTTCACTTGCATTAATTGCCAAAATTCTCCTCTCTTTTACAATGTATAAGGAAAATGTATATATATCTCTAGATGGGCACCAACTCATCTTAAAAATGTGATTGCATGTACAAAAGATAAAAAATAAGCCTCAGTCTTAAATTAGTTTATCATTCATGCATGTAATTTTTTGCTTACTAATGAAGCAAAGATATAAATAAATATGCTAAAAATAGAATCTAAAATTAGACTATGATATCTGAGGGGTAATGTTAGTGGTAGTTGAAGTTTAACTAAACTAAACTCTAGTAGGTATATTGGGACTAGGTGTTAAAAATGTAAAAGTTGGTGACTTTGCATCGACTATGGAGGAACTAGTTACTACGGTAGTAACTGAAGATTCTTCAGTAGTTGTTTAAAATTATGAACCCTATATTTGAGAAGCCATATGTTTTTACTCCTTTTTATTATAAGTATTATCACATAATGTAAATTCTAATTTAGTTACTTCAAAATTGATAATGGGAAGTTTGAAAAAAATAAGCACCTTTTCCTTTAATTTTCTGTGTGTACCCAATGAAGTATCAAATGATTTGTCCAATGCATGTACATGGTCTATCCTCTCCTTGGAAAATGTGATTAATTGGATAATTTATTCATTGCCTCTATGGACTTTATTCTCAACTTTTACTTTGAAATGGTTAACATAGGTTTGAAGCATGGTGTTGAAGAATGTCTTGTCAATTATTTTCCATTATAGAATATATATAAATAAAATACATATGTCTCTAAGTAAATTAATGGCTTGGTGTTATTTACTAATTAGTTATTTAACTAGGTCTTCCATCATGAGGTACCACACCATGAGATCATGTCTTGTATTGTTCACATAATTTTTATCCAAAATAATATTTTGGAGTGTCAATAGATTCAACTATGGGTCTCCCTAACTGCCTTTGATATTATGTATAATTTATAATATAATTTATTAAAGGTCTCATGAAATTCCACAACATTGTCATTGTGGTTGTGACTCTACTTGTGATTTGTGGATAGAATATACCAAGTTATATACAAAATGAGTAGAATTTTATACTTGTTCTAAAATATCATCTAGGGCTTCAATCTTGGGTTGAGACTCTAACCTCTTATTTTTCTATTATAGGGCATGGAAAATTTTATTTATCACCCTTATTGTGGCATCTACCATAGATATAGGGTCTTCTTAAAATTCATCATGCTCACTAGGTTTAGTTTTAATCCTCTTTATTAAGTTGAATAATTCTTCTTCTCTTTTAAATTTAGTTTCCTTGATATCCCTTGTAATTTTAAATTTTTTGATCCTTTTTATCTTGTTATTAGTTTCATAAAATTATAAACTTATATTGGGTGGTTAAAGAAAAACTGAGTGTTCTCTAGATTGTTTCTTTATTTGTAATTGTTGTATCTAGGGTGTGGCTAGGACTAGTCTAGTGTTAGAGACAAGCTCTTGAAATGAGGTGAGAATGGGTTAAATAGTTGATGGTGGTTCCATGAGTGATGTATGGGTAGGTGAAGGGGGTGTATAAAATGAGGGATCAATAATTTTATCACCATAAATCTTAATTTTACGTGGAATTTGAATAATTTATTTGAATACATTAGGAGTGTTTAACCCCAAATTGGGATAAAGAGGGCTTATCCTACCTTGGTGGTATAGAAGGGTTAAGAATATAGAAATGATCATGCATGAGGGTGATAATTAGATCTAAAATAGGCCAATTGAGTACTAAACTCAGATATAATCATATACTAAATTTATTATGCTAAGTATAGTGTAAATATAGAAAGTATAACTAAGTTAGGCATGTAATTGACAAGAAGTAATGTACTTAGTTGGTTATGATACTAACAAAATGCTAGATTTAGAATAGGTAGGAAATATGATATAAGATAGTTCTAGAATAGTCATCAGATTCTAGATTTGATGCTTCTTGAGATTTGAACACTAATGTTAGCTTAGGATGGTTGCATTGATGTTACTATCTGGGTTCAACACAAGTGTCATGTGTGGAATATCTACTAGAAAGAGATGGGACCACCTAGATGGTTTTGTGTTTGACTTTTACTTCACTCTAGTTCATTTATATATAGGTCATGGACTGTCACTCCTTATGAAATATCAAAAACCTTATTACTTCATCTTCATTGTGACCTTGAGGAAAAATGGGTTAATGGGCACATGATGTTAAGCTGACCCCAAAGACCTCATTATCAGTGGGTACTACCTACACAGCCAATGCTATATAATAGGACCTTAGACTCATGTATTTATACCCTATGTGTTGGCTTGTGTGTGAATCATGTAATATTATGCAAAGTAAGTATAATTGTGACCTAGCTTGTCACTTGTAAAATTGGGCTCTTATGTTGTTCCTTTAATGCTTCAAACTTGTAGATGTGTTATATCTATGACTAGTGTGGAAATTATGTGTTATATTTATGACTAGTGTGGAAATTAGGAAGCATTATTCAATTGAATGCTTAATAAAGTTCTTTTGTAAGTTTTCTTGGTCTTTTTTGTCTTTTTTAGGTTTTCGTAGGTAATAAATGAATGATGATTGATATTGTATTTATATCAATTGATTTAGATTAATAACTATCATTAAATCACTTAGGTTGACCATTATAATACATTTAATTTGAAAAATAGATGGTTATAGGGCACTGGATACTTGCATCAGGACATGACACTAACATTGATGCTAGTGTCTACCTAAGATGTTAGTGTACAAAAGAAATAAAGTAGGTATAGGCTTAGAACTTGTAGAGATGTAATATAAGTACATTTTAAGCATTATAGACAAGATAAAAATCTTGGGTCATCAATGTAATACTAAACAGACTAAGAGATATAGGTAAATGGGCATATGATAGAATAGATACAAGACTTTTGGAAGTGGGAAAGGTAAAAAATTGAGAGGAAAAGCCAAGATTTAAGTTTTAAAATTGTATAATATTGAGTGATATATAATCCATAAATATCATGTACATTTCCCCCCCTTAATCTAGTAATGAAATTTCTAGTTTAAAGGAAAACAATGCATACTTAGGTGTGTATAACACACCTTATCTTTGCATGTGCCCAACTTGAGTGCTTTGCTGGTGACTGACCTAAAATAAGAAGCATGTTACAATATATAACTATTTCATATAATTTGGGTTGAAATTACTTGAAATAGATTGAAATTTAAAGATCAAGGTTTAGGGGTACACTTGTGTGTCAATGTAACCACTTTACCTATTGGAAATTTGATTTGAAAAAGATGTATCATTATAAGGTTCTTAAACTAAGATTAGGATAAATATAGATAAATCTTGAAAGTGCATATATCCAAAGAGATATATAGAGAGAGAGATATTGGAAGGTACATTCCTGTAACCTTAGATCAAAAGTGAGGTTCCACCTAGCAGTTAAGATTAGCTCAACCATATAATCTAATGATACTTATGACCTGGTGAGGCTAAATGATACAATCAAGTCCAACCTAAAAACTTGGAAAGATTGATTTATTCGATCACATCAACCATACCAAAAGGTGAACCACCTATTGTATTGGATTGTCTCAATAAAGTCTAAAAAAGTATGTGGGGTATTAATATGAAAAAGTCTATGATGTGGTAATAGTCCATAAAAAAGTTTTGGAATCTAAAATTGATTTAGATTTTACAATATTAGGTGCATATTACATAGAATATGCACCTTAGACATGTCTCATGATAAAAATGTGTATAACAATGGTACCAATGTATAGAATTTTTCCACAACTATGAATATAAATAATATAATTATGTGTTCTGGCAAATTTAGAAAATTATGTAAGTGTGGATAACATGCTTCCAAAGCATGCCCCCACTATATATAGAGAAATATAAAAATTGATACAAGGATGAATGTGAATAATGTTTCCAAAACATGCTTCCACTATAATATGGAGATTTTGAATATTGAATAGGTGTGGAAACCATGCTTCCAAAACATGCCCCCATTGAATCTGAAAACTATGAACGTATGGAAGCCATGCCCATATGACATTCCCCCACTGAATCTAAGAACTGATATAATTAACACATATTAAATGAGTGTGGAGAACATGATTCCAAAGCATTCCCCCACTGAATCTCAAAACTATGAATGTGTGAAAGCCATGCCCATATGACATGCCCCCACTAAATCTTAGAATTGATATTAGTACCACATACTAAATGAGTGTGGAGAACATACTTCCAAAGCATGCCCCCACTAAATTTAAAAATTGTGCCAAGTGTGGAAAACATGCCTCTATGACATTCCCCAACTAATATCCCCCATTTGAGGTGAGGGAAAGATAAGAATTGGTAGTTACCTCACCTCAAAAGGATAATACAAATGTATAATCTGTGAATATAACTTTGTAGCATATAAAAGGAACATGCCTAGGTAGATATAACATTTAAGTAAATAGAACCAATGTGATCACATGAAGGCCTAAGATAGATGATAAAGATTATTGAAATGCCTAGATAATAACAATACAAGCTCAACAAGTAAATAATCACATCAAAATCAAGTCAAAAGGTAATGGTTTAAGGAGACCACAAACAAGGGGCATGTTTAAATGCCCCATAATTGAAGGAACATGACTTAGTCAAATGTCCACAAAAGTAAGGATGACATATTAAAATATCCTTACAATAAACAATGACATTTTTAAATGTTAACATGGGCCACAAGTAAAGGAGAATATTCAAATGCTCAAACAAGGAATACAATTTGTAAGGCAAGAGACTCAAGTAAGTGCATAAAGTAAAGAGTAAGAAACCAATGTGAACATGTCATTTAATCCCGTGGATCTAATGTATTTGGAAAAAAATTCAAGTGTATAGCATATCAAGTACCATGTGTAAGATATAATCATGGATAAAGGAATGTATAAGTACATATGTAAGCTCAATCATGATAATGTAGAGTGATCATTGAATCATATAACCTATGTGTATCAAGATCAAATAAGCAGATGCCCCCATTGTCCATATGACATGAGTAGAGGTAAATCCCAACATATGAAATACACACATGTATATGTAGGAATAATTGAGTATGATATACATTAACATGGAAATAACACATATATGCTAAGGGTGCCAAAAAAAATTTGCATTTTTTGAATGTTTTTGATTTTTTTGGTATTTTTTGAATATTTGAAGAGGAAATATTATCCTATGATGTCATCTAATGGATGGCCATAAATATCTACCCACTATGAACTTGGTGTAATAATATTGTGATGCTACTGAGGAGAATATAAAGGTTCAATATCTATCACTGTAGTATTGGTGATACTCTAAGTATGTAAAATAGGACTTTATGGTCATGAATAAATAGTAATAGTAGTATTAGGGGTTAATGGAACCCATCATTGAGTCCTCTATGGTTTATTTGGAATAAAAATAATATGAACATGTGTAAGAGGTGTTATAGATATCTGAACATGGTGTGTAGTAGATGGGTATTTTGTGGAATCCATCGTGTGTCTTTGATGTAATGTTCTCTAAATTATTGGCCACCTAGTAAGGGGATTGATTATTTCTTAATATTTTGTGGTGAATGAGCCTTATTAGTCTTAGTAATTAATTATCTATGTATAAGTTTGTCCTATTCAAGAGGATGCTCAAATAGAATTCTAGAAACTATAATTACCCAATTGACATGAGTGCATTTAACACATCCATGCACTCTATAAGGTACTACTCAAAGTGTATGGATTCAAGGTCTTCCCATTAACATATCAAATATTCCCATGGAAGGTATAACTAAAAAGGTAGTAATCACATGTGTGAGACTGTCCTATAAAATTAGGTTAATCTCATGAAGAACCTTCTTAGAGATCCTATCAAATTCTCTAACTAATCTAATATAAGGATATAAATCATTATGAATATAACCCAACTGTGTAAGTAATGTCATGGTGTAAATGTTCTTATTTTCACCATTATCAATAATAACACTATGTATAATGTGTTTATCAAGGTATGCTTGAATGAATAAATAATTAAGATTAGAGTCATCATCCTTAATCTCACTATCATTGAAAGTAATAGAGGGTCTCTAAACCATAGGAGGTAAATGTCATGTTTTAGTACCAATAATACCATTTATATGGTGTCTATAATGTGGTGGGGTAGGATGTGCATTTGGAAAAAGGTGTAATGATATCTTAAGTACAAGAGGGTTATGAAACATGTTTATGCTTAAAACTCTTGCTTTAGGTTAAACAACCTCTATGGGAAGCTTTACAGATGTGGGACTAAATGCGGTTTATAAAGAGACCTCTGAGATTTTAGAATTTGGCTCTTTGTTTAAATTTGGTGAAAAGGGATAGGAGGAAGGGAAACAAATAACATAAATAAATAAATCTAAATGGAGGTGATATGCCAAGATATTTGAAAAATTTACCCACACTGGCATAAAATAGCACAAATATTCAACACTATAGACCATAAAGGAGCCTAAAGCATGAATTAATATCTATAACACAACCAAAGATCTATACTATAGAATCAAAAGAATATAAATAGAAAATAGAGATAATTTTCCACTCCAAATTGAAAGGAAGGCCATAGAGGGCACATACAAAGCATCCAAAATGCATCTGTGAGGTGTACATGTTAAGGTTTTAGAATAAAAAACCTAACTATTGTTTTCTAATCTATTATAATGGCTACTCATAAGCTAGTAAAAATTTCAAAAATAATAACCAACCCCTTACAAAAGAAATGAGCTCTAAATAAATAGGCAAGGTGAATACCTAAGGGAATTAACACCTAGATATTCCCTTACTTGCACCCATGATGACACCATTATAACTGAAAGGAGGTTTTGAGCTCATGAGTGTAATTGGCCTCTAGATCTTAGATATGGTGCAACTTCATTATTCTATTAATTCCATTATGCCTGGGGGAAATGAGGTAGTGCCACATGTGTACTCCTAGATTCATCATTCCTATAATTCATTCAATGACCTTGGTCCTTCAAAAAATAAATATATTACACCTTAGGCTAAACCTAAAGTGTTTCAAAATATTTGTTAAAAAGGAGGGACCCACACCATTATCTAATGAAACTCCTTTAAATTTTGGTAGACCAACACTACTCTTAGGAAAGTGTAGAAGTGACACATGTCAAACTAGCACTTCTCTAGAGAGGTTAGGGTCTTCTTTGGTGAGGTTGAGGATAGGGGTGTCATGTGTTGAATAAACACTCTTCTAGAGAGAGTTGGGCATTCCCTTGCCCAAAATGAGTGTGAGAATGACATGCATAAAAAATTGCATCAATCTTATCATTAACCACTTAATGGGGCCCATCCTTCCTCTCATTAGCCATTGGTCTTCCTTGGAGACCTGACCCAAAAATGACAAGGCTTTAGAGAGTGTGGGGATACCACGTGTTGAGCTTGCACTCCACCCTCATGAAAAGAAAGTCTCCTTGAGCTAGATGAGCATCATGCTACCCCATGTTCAAAGTAGATGAATGATGGAACTTAAGATTTTTTTTGAGAAAGGGGATCTGAAGAATAAAGGGACCGAAAGGGTATCTATCAGAAGGTGCTAAAGAACTACGTAATTATCAAGCAATCCCAAAGAATAAATGAATTACTCTAATATAAAAATGTGTATTATTGGTCCATAGTTCTTAGTGACTCATAAGGGTGTTTTCTTATATATAAGAGAACCCAAAATCTCTAGCACTCAAACCAGTTGAAAAAAACTATAAAAATGGGAGGAAGGTACAAAAAACTACAACTTTTGAAAGGCTGCCTATAAGGGCACCCATTCTTCCTCCTTTGGTTAGGTCTTCTTATTGAGATCCTTGAAGGCTCTATCCAAATTAATTATCTCCTTGAAGGTGATGTTGCCCAAGCCTTTAACCACTACCACTATCTAGAATTCTAATTGGGCAAGTGGATATAAATTTTTCTCCACCTCAAAGACATCAGGTGATTGACCAAGAGCTATGAAGATAGTCTAGTCATTTTTCTTTTACTCAAGTAGTACCTTGATTTGGTCCTTGAGGAGGACATTTTTATTATTTAAGAAAGGGGAGGGGAGTCCCAAATAGATTAATTACTCTACATGTCCCTAATTTTATTGGAATGCCTACTCCAAGGTATTAAGTAATGCTTTAAATTTATTTGTTGCCTTGTTACATCCCAAGAATTCATTAACCTTCACTATTGTTTGCCTTTGGTTAGTCACCCCTACTACTGCTAACACTTCAGGAGAAGAACTAGAGATTTTGAACAAGGCTTTATGATTCTAGGATCTTTGGGGAGATGAAAGCAATCATCTGATTAATATATGTGCTTACTTGAGACGATAGCTTTTGCATGTCTATGATGAAGGTTAGTGTTGTCTTTAGATTTTCTGCTATAGTCTTGATTCATTCCCAATAATATTTGTATAGCTACTAGAATATGGGAAGGATTGTGGTGGCCTATGAGAAAGTGGTGAGGTTATTTTTCAACTTCTTAATTTCCTAGTCCTTGACCAAGGAATCTTGTTACACCTGGTGCTATAATTGTTGATATGATTAATATGAATCATGAAGCTTTTGGATAAATTTAGCTAGGTCCTCCTTTTCTTCCAACCTGAGCTTGGTAGTTAATCATAGGAAAGCTTCCACTTGGAAGTTTTTATTTTGGGTGTTGCCTCAGAGGTTAGCCTGTGCCTTAGTGAGGTTAGTATCCTTAGCCTTAACCTTAACATTAAGGTGATTTACCATTACCTTTACTTTTGAGAGCTCCTACTTGGTATTTTATAACTATCAAGCTACCTTTATATAGTCTATAGTTACAAACTTATACATTTCTTCCATAAACTTGACCTGATCAGTGGTCTAAGCCTAACTAAGGTTAAGGCTGATAGTTTGTATGTGTAGTCTCCCAATTGTATTTATTCTTGGGGCTTGACTACCTGGGGGGTCAAATGGGAAATCATTAGGGATTGATAAATATGGTCATAAAATTATTTCATATGAGCCTCAACATTATCCTTGACTCCCATAGAGGTAAGTGAGTGAATAGTGAGGGTTGAAGGAGAGAAAGGTGGGATCCTATGGGGTGAGGAGAATGGGGATTGCATTATGAGGGAGTATGAGGTAGATGAAAAAGGTGGGGGAATGAGGAAAGGCATATAGGAGGAGATAATAATTGTAATAGAGAAGAGGTCAAGCCCTATAGAAGGCTAAGTGGTCAAAGAGAATATCAGAGCTAGGGTGGTATCAGGTTGAGTAGTGTAAGGTGATGTAACATATGGTGGGACTACCAGGGTAGATGATGAAGTGACATGGGGAGTTAAAGTGCTTAGCTGGGTAGTATATGATGTCATAACCTTCAATAGAGATGTATAGGGGGAAGGGTTAGTGAAGAAGGAAGTGAAAGTGGAGAGGAGGGGATTCATAAAAAGGATCTTTTTTATAGGTAAGAGCTAGTGGAGGGTTAGAAATGGGTTCCTTGATGCACTTGAGCTAGGAAGACATAGTCATGAGGTGACCAGAGGGATATGACTATTGTTGTAAGGTCAAGGGATAAGGAAATAGGGGAAATAGCCATGTTGAAGGAATTTGGGTGGCTGTGACCTCCATTTTTTATGCTCCCTTTCTTGAGGTCATGTTCTCTACCTCCTCCTTAGTAGTGTCTTCTTCTACTTCATCTCCACTAATTTCAATTTTGAGAGTGGATTAGCCCTTAGACATGACCTCTTCTAGGTGAAACTCATCCTATAATTTCTCTAACTTTTCATCTTGGTCTTCATCATACAGGCCCTTAGTTGGCTTGTCAATTTAAAAATTATACTTGGTGAAGACAACTTCCTTCTTCACAATCCAATCTAATTCAGAGAGTTGGTTCCTCATCCTTTTGATAAATTTTTAGTTGGTTCATATTTTTTGAACCTGGTACTAAAAGACTCCCATGGATTAAGGACATCTTCTGAAATTTGAACTAGTCCACATGATTTTTGGGGAGATCCTCTGTGGGTGATTTCCTCTACTCCAAGTAAGACTAGGGTTGATGCCTGGGAGTGCTAGTAGTTTTCAAGTTGGCTATGTATCCTATTAGATCATAGTTCCATCAGTTGTTATCAAATTAAGGTTGAGCTCTACTAGATTGGATATGAAGAGGTGTCCCTGGTACCTTTTTTCATTATGATGTCATTTTTTATGAAAGGGACATCATATACCCCCTTTTTTTCTTCCCCACCCTGTAGATGGAATCCATTGCATCAAGTTGGTAATCCAACTCAAGGGCTAGGGTTTTATAAATTAGTGTATGAGGAAGTTAGAAGGGCTCTCCATTGAATCTATGTCCTTGAATAAATGATAAGTGCCCCCCCTAAAACTAGTCGATGAAAACTCTGTTGCCCATGAGTTAAGCTTGTTTCCAATCTATCATTTTGGAGGTGATAGCCTATTAGTTGAGGTCCATGAGAACTCATATTATTACCTAGTATTTGATATGACATTATTTCATATGGTGATGGGTTTGACCACTTTTGGAAAGACCTCTGTATCAGAAGTGTTGAGTTAGAGGTACTTGGAAAAGCACTGGGAGTTCTAGTATAAAATCAAGTGTATAAGGAAGGATGGGTACCTGAAGGTACTCATCACTAAGATATTATCTATCTCTATCCTTATGGTGGAGATGATGGATTTAGTGAAGTCCATCTCAAAATCCAGTCCCTTCTTGGCCATAGTCATAAGGTATAGTGCACCCAACTAGAATTCATCAACATTATTGTTGGCATCCATACCTAGGATGAAGGCTAACCTGGATAGGGTGTCCTTCACCTAATATATGGGGAAAGTTGATAGGGGCATAGGTAGAAGAGGCATATCCATGATCTCTTCTTTGAGGAGAGCTCTAAGGAAGCATGACTTACTAGATCCCAAGGAATCCTAGACATTCTAAAGGCTTTCAATGTTATAAATAGTGGCCTTCAAATTGTACCTAAACTAGATCATCTCTCTAATATTATTTGCACCTATTTTTACCTGTAAATGGGCATTATCAATGATCACTATAGTATCGATGTCATATTTTTTTTCAAAAAGAGTGATAATCTTATAGCATGGGTGCACATATGCCATCATGTAATGTACCAATGTGTAGTCCCATATTTTGCATCCAAAAGAGCCATACCTTTTCCTGATGATCCTATCCATCATTTGGGCATGTGCATCCTCCCTCAAATTCTTGGGATTTTGGGCTAACTCTAGGTTTAAAATTTCATCCTTAAATTTAGTTACTAAATCCCATTTTTTTCATAGTCCCTTGGTTGCTTTTATGGTATTTGGAAACTTCTCCTTCACTTGAGTAGGGGCTAAAGCATAGGATTTTCTCATGGTGTGCCTAAGAGGAGGATATCTAATGTTTCTTGAACTATGGGTTATCTAATTTGCGGGGTGTTTACCACTCCCAAATGAGGATATAAAGGCCTCCATATTTATATCTACTCTAACAATCTTTCTTTGTTCTTACCTTGGATGACTGGATCGATGGTTCTTCACTATCTCATTTGACCTGTAAACTCTCTTTCTTCTCTTTTCGATTTGCTCGATTGTCTCTCCAAAATCAAAAAGTTTCAAGTGTTTGGTTCAAAATGAGAGAAGGTATATTTATGCATTAGTACCACTAGGTAGACTCATCATAGAAATTTAAAAATGAGCACCTTCATAAATGATGAGGAGATCCCTCATAAATGGTAAGGGTATCACACATGCTGGAAGAGCCATTAATGAAATATTTGTGGTGATCATCATGGGGAATGGCACATAACATATCATCTAACATAAACAACAAGTAAGGTGGGTAGATAACCATCTTTTAGAGAATGTTTTCAAAGATTTGGGAAGATTGAGGTAAGGACACATGGTGATCAAAATAACCACTTATGCCAATGACACTTATTTAAAGAAGGAAATAATGAAAAGAAGGAAAACATGGAAAAGGGAATGATAATGAGGGAAAGGAAACACATGATGGAAAAAGAAAAAGGAAACTAACTAATTATGTATAAAGGGGAAGATGGGCAAGTCAATTGAAATGCTTTAAGTTGATCCCATTAATGGGGATCTCTAGTGTATTGCCCTCTTGGTCTTCTAGTTCAAAAGCATTTCCCCATATATCATTTATAATGTGACATTCCACTCTCCAAAGAGAATCAAACTTTGTATTCCATCCTAGCTTCATAGCTCACTCGTCATATTTAAGAACTAAGTCTCCTAGTTTAAATTTGAGGTCTGATGATTTCTTATCAAACCATCATTTTATTGATTATTGATGGATGATATTTGCATCACCTTCCTATTCTCTTGTTTCTTGGAGTTTGAGCATTTCAACAAGCCAAACCTCCATTACTCCATTATTTTTAATTTTAATAGCCTTTAAGAGTTGTCACACCGAGATCTCTAATGATACTGGCATAATCACTTCCTTCCCATATATAAGTCCATACAAGGAAGTCTTCAAGATTTTTTTGGGAGTCATATAATTGGCCCATAGTGCCATCCTTATGTGTAAGTTACACTCCCTCTGCTTATCATCACTCATCCTCATGATCAGCTTGATCATATTTTTATTTGTGGATTCTACCAACCCATTCCCTTGTGGGTAATAATTGGATGAATTCTTTAAGAATATGCCATTTTGAATCATAAATTTAAAGGTCTTATATTCAAAGAAGGCCTTTGTGTTATCAAAGATGACTATTTTATATGGGTTGAACCTAGTGACAAGATCTTCTAAAAAGTCAAGGATCATATTCTCAGTCACTTCCCTCAATGGGATTGCTTCAGTCTCATGGGTGAAGTAGTTAGTGGCCATCAATATCCATTTCTAGCCCAAATTGGAGACCAAGTTTATCATCTTAATAAATTCTAAGCCCCATTATGCAAATGGATCATTGGTCATGATCAGGTTGAGAGGCATGGCTAAATTTTCTCTCTTCCTGATGAAGAATTGGCATTTTTGGCACTTTTTTATTGCTTGGTGTTAGACCAAAAACATGGTTGGCTAGTAATATTTTGCATGGATGAATTTCATCATGGTAGTTTTGGCTGAGAAGTGATTTTTAGGGGGAGCAAAGTGCATATCTTGGATAATTTTATCCGCCTAGGGCTTATCAACACATTAGAGAAGATCTCCATCAAAGTTTCTTTTAAATAGGACCCCTTGGACTGACATATAGCTAGACCCCTGTAGCTTATATAAATGTATTTTATGTGTGGGGAGGTCATTAGGATACCTACTGATCTGCATGAAGTAGACTCTTTTGTTCACCTAAGACCCATCAAATTTGAATTGGTTTACTAAGGCTACTTTGGGTGTATTTTTATTTTTTATTAAGACATCTATGCAATGAGCTAGGTACTCATAAATCCCTCTCCCTCTGATTACCTTTGTCAGCCTAATTTATACATTATATTATAGGATCTTGGTGATCTAATTGGCCCTCTTTTCTATAATCTCTCCTTCCATGATGTATTCATGGAAATTTAAATATGCCACATACACCATTATTTTATTGCCTACCACCAGGTGCCTGAACTTATTAAGGATTTTAATGATGGTGAAGGCTTATCTCTCTAAAAATTTATATTTGTTTTCATACTCGTGTAATGTTTTAGAGTATAATGTGATTGGGTGCTCTTCTTTTCCCTCTTCCTTTTGAGTTAGCATAACCATGAGGCTATGTTTACTCCCATAAACATATATGATGAAGTCCTTAGAAAATTTTTGGTTAACAAGTACAGGTGTGGTAGATAATATGATTTTGATTTCTTAAAATGTTTATCTTCATTTAGTTATCCATTTGAAAATATGTTCCTTCTTCAACATTAGGGTGATTGGCCTAACCAATCCAAAAAAGTTTGATATGAATTTGCTGATGAAATTGATCTTTCCATATAAAGCTTGGAGCCCTTTCTTGTTCACTAGCAAAGCAAGGTATCTAATGGCCCTTATCATTTTTAGATCAATGTTGATCCCATCTTTGGATACTATGTATCCAATTAGTTTACCTTGTGTAACATCAAAGACACACTTTTTGGGGATTAGGGACACCCCAAACTCTTGGCACCTTTGGAAGACCTTTTCCAAATGGTCAAAGTTGTCTTATTTCCTCTTAGAAAATATAATGAGATTATTTAGATAGATGAGGATGATCTCATTAATTATCCATTTGAAGGCCACATCCATCACTCACTAAAACATTGCCTTGACATTAGAAAGACCAAAAGGCATCTTCGCATATGTGAAAGTTCCCCACTTTGTGGTAAAAGTAGTTTTGTGCTGATCATCTTCCTTCACCCATAATTGGTTATAGCTGAAGAAACCATCTAGTAATGAAAACATCTCTACTCCTAATACCATTTGGAGGATTTGATCCATGGAGGGGAAAGGGTAATGGTCTTTCAAGGATGCCTTGTTTAGATCTCAAAAATACACACATAATCAGATTTCTCCACTCTTATTTTGTATAGGGACTAAGTTGGATACCCAAGTGAAATGATTTATCATGTATTTTATCTTTAAATCAATTAGCTTCCTTAGCTTTTAGGCCATCAAGGACTCAATCTTCAAGTTCATGAGCTTGTGTTTTTGCCTAATCAACTTGGCTTCTTCTATCAAATCTATGGTGTGTTGAATGACCTCTTAGTCATACCCCTTTAGGTAATCATAAGTCCATGTGATGACACCCTCATATTTGTCACAAAAGGACACTAACCACTCCTTGTCTCTCTGAGGAACCTCCTTTCTAACCTTTAGCTTTCTTTCACCCCCAATGTCAAGCTTGTAATAATCAATTTTATCTATAATAAACTTATATTTGTCCTTTTTTGCATCATCAGAATCAAACATATTTTCTAAGGTGATGAGATCTTTCAAGAGCTTGTTGGTTTTCAACTGTATAATTTGGTCTCCATAGGCTTCCTTAATTTTTGGCAAAAGTTATTTTGTAAACTCATAGGATTACTAGATGAACATTATAATCTGAGCATGATTTTTAGATATTTCCTATTTCTAGTCATTGTCTGGGATAGCAGGTCTGATGATTCCCTATACTACTTGCTCATTTGTGAATAAGTCTATTACCAGGTCAAATTGGGAGCCCACTATTTACATCTTATTGACCTCTACATTTGTGGTTCTTGAGATGATCTAAATATTAAAATCTTACAAATAATCAATTAGGTCCCATACTTGGTGAGGGTAAGATCTCATACATACATTCTTCATGGTTATTACCCCTTTTACATGCCTTACTACTAATTTAGAATCATCGAATACCTTTAGCTACTTGATTCACATTCACTCGATGAGGATGAGGCCATGGACTAGGGCCTTATATTCAGCCTCATTATTCATATAGGCAAACTAGAACTAAAAGGCCTAAAGGGTCTATTTTCTAGAGGGGATATTAGTTAGATACCAGCCCCAAATTTGGTCTTGCATTTTACACCATTGAAATGTAACATCTAGGAGTCAGATGTGTCCCTGAGCTTTTCACTTTGATCTTCCTACTTTTTCATGACCTTAGGGATGACTTGTTATTCATCATGAATAACATAGGTCTCAAGGCCCATTACATCAAATTTTGTGAAAGGGTCACTTTCAATAAATTCATTAATCATGGCCTCCTCTTTATGGATTCTATTGTCAGATACCCTTTCTTCTTTGAGTATTTTAATGTAGTGCATCTCCATCTTTGATAAGGAGGTGTGTGTTGCTTCAAAGTTCACCATTACTTCATCCTCTATATGTTTCAAGTGAAGAGGTTTAAATAAAACCTTCATCTTTGACTCATACTTGGTCCTCATAATCAAGTGAGACTAGTCCAATGATAGATATCCACCAATCTTGGTGGTGAAATCTCTTGACAAACATAGCCCAAAAATGGGTGAGATGTCTATCACTACAATGTCTTTGGCATAGTGATTCTCAAACAAGAGTAAAATGTGAGGGGAAGGATGTGGATGATCCCTAGGGCCTAAACCTTATTCCCATCTAGATATATCACCCCTTTATTTAAGGGTTCATATTTTAATTATAGTTCCTCAACTATCTATTTGGGCATCACCATGGTACTCACACCCGAGTCGATCATGAAATTATGAAACAACATTTTACCCATAATTAAATTCAAGTAGAATGGTGTGGATTTTGTTTTAATAACCCCTTCCTTGGTGTTGATTAATGTGGAGGCTACTTAGGGATATGTAACCATGCTAGCTCCTTTCCATTTTTTCCTTTGTGGGCTCTATAGCCAACTTTCTTTGTGGAGATAGACAAGACATCCCAAAGGGAGACATTAGCTGATACCTTATTTAGCTTCTCAAACACATTATATGACTTTAGAGGTGGGGCTTCAAGGTCTTTTACCTTGTCTTGTACCAATTTTCCCTAATTTGAATAGACCATGGGTAGAGGTTGTGGCATTGGATTCTTTTCAAAGGTTACTTTGGGCCTTACGAAAGCCTTGGAGCTTTCATCTAGTCTTTTTTTGGATCATGTATAGTAGTTTGATTGAACATGTAGAGATCTATACACTGACACTTCATTATCAAATACTGTAAGCTTGCCTTCCACCCTGGAGTAAAGTGTATGATATGAGTCTATTTGTTCCTCTTTCTCTAGGGACATACCCTACATTTGTGCCATCAACACAACATCTTCAACTCCTAGAGATTGATATTTATAGGCCAAGTCTAGTACATTCCCTTATCACCTCTACTTGGTGACCTTCTATTTTAAGTTTCCCCTTGGATAATTTGGGGGTCTATGGGGTTCATTTCAAGGGAAGCACTATGAGTTAGAATCATTTGCCAAGTTATTTTATCTAGCCACTAGCTCTTTATTCACACTTGGTGACACTGTGTGCAAAGGGCCTGGTACTGTAACCATCTAATTTATGAGATACATTTGATGGTTTGGCACTTGGTGGTTTAGTCTTTGCCTTTTTAGTATTGATTTTACTAGTAAGATGGTCTTCTCTCTTGGTAGATATTGTAAGAGGGTTTTGGAGGCATGACCTATTGCCTTTTAAGATTAATTATCTTATTGGAGAAGTTCCTTAAAATACTCTTCATATCATTCATTTTAGTTTCTAATGAAGACACAATAGATGTGATCACCTAATTGGGTGGGTACACATACATGAAAGGGGATGGGGTCCCTAAGGTGCTCTAGATCTCTAATTAAAGAGGCATAGATATCTTAGGTAATATTGGAATTAATGGTCAAGGAGGGAGTCTTCAATGTTATCAACCCTTATCATGATGTCATATGCATTTGACAACATCTAGCGTCTAAGTGATTGGATCATGACCTCAATATCTGAATCGAGGGCCTTGAGATAGAATACAATCACCATGCTCATGGGTGGTCAAGTCATCAATGGGATATTTTGCTAGGTATTTTTTAACCTAGTATTAAAATTAACCATAGCTTATTACATATCCCTCTTGATGGTTATTAACTATTGTAAGAGGGATGATCGGTCCACCTTCTCATTAAAACACTCAACAAACTTACTACCCAGGTCATACTAGGTTTTTATCGAGTTGGTTTGAAAAGATTCATACCAATCAAGAGCTCACACTTTGAAGGAGGCTACTAATAGCCTTAGGGATACATTTTATATGTTGACATAGTGTATGGTACACACATTATCCACATCTTGGAGGTGTTTAGTCAAACTCTTCTAACAAAAACTTGGGAAGCACCTTCAAAGTGTTGGTAGGGATTGAATCCCATATGGCTAGGGGTGTTGGAGGGATAAGTAGGCTATCACTATCCCATGACATAGAGTTCCTTAGTTGGCATGGATGTGATATTTTTTGTTGTTACACAATAAAAGACCTTAAATCTCTTTGGTGAGCAAGAGCTTCCAAAGGTGGAGTTAGTAAATTTAGATTATTTATAGTCTATGATCTTATTATGGGCCTATGGCTCATAAACTTAAGCTTCTAGTTGATTAGACTAGAAGATCATGTCCCATAAGGCATGCTATAAAATAAAACTGTTGACACCTAAAACTCTCACGTCAGGTTAAATAACCTCTATGGGAAGATTTATAGATGTGGGACCGAATGTGGTATATAAAGTAACCTCTGAGATTTTATAAGCTGGCTCTTTATTTAAATTTGGGGAAAAGGATAAAAGGAATGGAAATAGATAAAATAAAGAAATAAATCTAAATGGAGGTGATATGCCAAGATATTTGAAACATTTACCCACACTATCATAAAATAGCACAAATCTTTAACACTATAGACCATAAAGGATCCTAAAGCATGAGTTAAGATCTATAACGCAATCAAAGATCTATACTATAGAATCAAAAGAACATAAATAACAAATAGAGACAATTTTACACTCCAAATTAACACATCACATCCTCCTCATTATAGATGGGGAACATAATATAGAAGGCCACAGATGACACATACAAAGCATCCAAAATAAATCTATGAGGTGTACCTATTAAGGTTGAAAAATAGAAAAACTAATTATTTCTATCCTAGTCTATTACAATGGATACCCATAAGCTAATAAAAACTACAAAAATAATAATATCCACTTACAAAAGAAATGAACTCTAAATAAATAGGTGAGGTGAATGCCTAAGGGAAGTGACACCTAGATATTCCCTCACTTGTACCCATGATGATGCCATTGAAACTAAAAGGATGTTTTGAGCTCATGAGTTTGAGTAGCCTCCAGATCCTAAATATGGCATAAATGCATTATTCTATTAAGGCTACTACACTTGGGGGAAATAAGGTGGCACCACATGTGTACTCCTAGAGCCATCATGCCTATGCTACAATCAATGACCTTGATCCTCTAAAAAATCAATAGATTACACCTTAGTCTAAGCTTAAAGTGTTTCAAAAGTTTTTATTGAAAGGGGGGACCCACACCATTATCTAATGGAACTCCTTTAAATTTTGGAAAACCAACACTGCTCTTGGGCAAGCATGAAAGTGACATATGTCAAACTAGCACTTCTTTGGAGAGGTTAGGGTCTTCCTTTGTGAGGTTAAGTGAAAGTGTGCCACATGTTGAATAGATGATTTTTCAGAGAGAGCCAAGTTTTCCCCTACCCAAAATGAGCACAAGGGTGTGATACATTAGAAATCACATCGATCTTCTTGTTAACAACTTAGTGGGGCTTGTCCTTCCTCTCATTTGCCAATGGAATTTCTTGGAGACCTGAGCCAAAAATTAAAAGGATTTGGAGAGTATATAGGTGCCATGTGTCAAACTCACACTCCACCCTAGTAAAAAAAAATCTCCTTGAGTTGAATGAGTGTCATGCTACTGTGTGTTAAAATTGGATGAAGGTTGGAACTTAGGCAAAATTTTGAGAAAGGGGGCCTGAAGAAGAAAGGGACCAAAAGGGGATCTGTCAAAAGGTGCCAAGGAACTACGTATTTATCGAGTGGGCCTAAAAAATAAAATAACTGTTCCAAAATAAAAATGTGGATTACTGATCCACACAACACATCTTAAAAATTAATAGCATGAGAAGATTTTTAAAAAAATTATTCAATGTTTGTAAACTTATCTTCCAAGGTATTTATGACTTGAAGGTGTGTTTGAATGGTATACCTAGTGTGATTTAGATTATAAATTTGAGTAGTCACCAAAGGGGATGAAAACATGTTTTGAGTAGTAATAGGCATTGAGATCTCTAGTTATGTTGAAACAATGGGTAATTCCATGATAGGTGTATCAATAATAATTTTAAGAAATAAAGGTTTAAACACATAACTCATGCCCCCAATAGATGTAGGTGGATTGATAGGTGTGGGCTTGATTATAGTTCCTTATAAGGAGTCACCATCACTAGGTGAAGCAACCTTAGTTTTATGTTGTTTACTTATTTCATCTCTTGTAACATATAAAAATGCATCCATTAAGCCTTTTATTATTATTGAGATGAGTAATCAATGTTTATTTATCTTCCATTTGGAATGAGTTTTTTGCACTGACATTTTCCATTACTTCAAAAATGAAAAAAAATAAAATTTACAATAAAGCACAACAATCAGAGAGAATAAAAAACCCTAATTAACCTAGGGTTTGATGTTCAAAGATCAGGTTCACCAAATATTAAACCCTAAATTTTGATAAAAAGAGCTTATCCTACCTTGGTGTTATATTAGAGTTAAGAATATATAAATAATAATCCACAAGGGTGATAATCATATCTACAGTAGGCCAATTGAGTGTTAAACTCAGATATAAGAATAAACTAAATTTATTATGTTGAGTATAGTCTAAATAGACTTAAGATATAACTAAGATAGGTATGGAAATGACAAAGAATTAATATAATTAAATGGTTATAATGATAAAAAAATTATGTATTTGGAACAAGCAAGAAACATGATGGAATATAGTTCTAGAATAGTCATTAGATTTTAAATCTGATGCTTCTATAGATCTAGACACTAACATCAGTATGGGATTGTTGCATCGATTCTACTATCTAGATTTGATGCAAGTTTACTATATGGAATATATACTAGAAAAGGATGTGACTGTTTGGATGATTTTGGGTTTGAATTCACCTTCACTTTGGTGCATTTAAATCTAGGTCATGGACTATTTCTCCTCATGAAATGTTAAAACCCTAGTTATTCATATTCATTATGACCTTGGGGAAAAATGGGTTAGTGGGCACATGATGTCAAGATGACCCTAAATATCCTGCTATTAGTGGGTACTACCTACATAGATAATAATCCAAAAGAGGGCCATAGACTCATGCAGTTCTCCCTTACATGTTAAATTGTGTGTGAATCATGTAATATTGTGTAAAACAAGTAAAATAGTGGCCTAGCTTGTAACTTGGTAAATTAGTCTATTAGGATACTCATTTATTACTTTAAACCTATATATTTATTTTACCAATGATTGATTTGGAAATAAGGAAGCTTTATTTAATTAAATGCTTGATAAAGTGCTTTTGATAAGTTTCCTTGGTCTTTTTGGTATTTTTGATAGGTTTTCCCAGGTGAGATATGAATGTGGGTTAATCTTATATTTAATTTAATCCCTTTGGAGTAATAACTTGCATTAAATCACTTAGGTTGATAATTAGGATAAATTTCATTGGTAAAATAGAGACTGTAGGGCACTCGACCCTTGCATTAAGCTAAAACACTAATGTCAATGCTAATATCTATCCGAGACATTAGTGTTCATGGAGTAGGAAAGTAGGTACAGGATAAGAACTTGTAAACATTTAAGATAAGTACATTTTAAGCATTTTGGAAAGATAAAATGCCTAGTTCATCAAAATAAGATTGGTTGAACTAAGATACATATGTTAATGGGCACAAGATAGGGTAGATGCGAAGCTTGAAAAAGTGGGAAAAGTCAAGAAATGAGAGGAACAATTAATGTATGAGTTTTTCAAGTGTAAAAGAATGAGGTTCTATATAATCCATAACATCATCTAAAAGGAGACTCCTAAATAATTGTAATAATAGAGGACTATGTCTGGGTGATTGAAGGCATAGGGGTTCCTATCTAAATGAATGATGGTAATGAAATGGACTATATAATGTTTGGGAGACTACGTGCTCAAAATGTGTTGCCTAGGGATTGATAGGAATAGGCCCTTGAGGTTTTATTATGTCCTTAGGTTATGCCAAGATAGCCTAGGTCAAAGTTTTTAATACTTTAGGAAATAGTGCATGTGCCAAAAACAACATTAATATTCATGGGGTTGGTAGTAGTACTATCCAATGAGTCAAATGAACTAGTAAGAACTATTTTTGTAGGAATATTATAAGTACTAAGCAAAAAAGTAGATATAAACATAAAATATAATGAGACTATAACCTATGGAGTAACAACATGAGTGGTAGTAATTGGAAGGACATATAAAATAGAGGAAACATGAGCCATGACATGTGTAGTAGCTTCTTTGTTATAACTGGTCTATCTATACCACAAATAATTGATATGTCAACTAGAGGAGTATGTTTTATGATGAGCGGGTATCTATATTTTCTTACCATAATATCATGTTATTGTGTGTTATTTATATATTTCTCTATGTCATCTATATTAGGATGACTAGAATTAGAAGATACAAAACGTACATGTAGAGGTCTCTTCTAAAAAAAAAATTATTATCATTGATATTTTGTATCATCTTCCTCTTATTTTATTGTATGTTCGTCTATAAAAATTTCATCTAATAGGTCTTATTTATAATATTCCCCTTTTGAATCTAAGGGGATTAAATTCATGGTGCTTCTATATGTGGAGGTAGCCTCTCTTCTATTGTAATTACAGGGGACCTAAAGGAGTTAGGAAGTGTCTTCTTGTCCTGAATGTCTAGAAAAGGTTTATCTGAGGTAAGCACTGTAAATGAAGGAGTCTAGATACCATAGGTGATTGCCTTGATGGAGATAACTAAACTAGCTGAATCAAAGTATCAAAAGTTAAAAAATGGAGGTACCAAAAGAGTTATCATATCTACTAAAGAGGCATGTGGCTAAGGTTTCTTATGTGGTAGAAGCCTTCTAAGTATCTTCCTTGTTAATTTCTCATTGGTCTCTCCCATAGATTCTTATTTAGGATCCTATGTAGTAATTACATTACTTTTATATATACGATGATCATATTGGATTTTTGGAATTATCCATGGTCATCCCAATGGAATGAATTTTGATCCATACCTTAGAATCATCTTCTTTATCCATGAAAATGTGGTCATGTGAATAATCTACATGACCATAATTTATTTTTAGCCTTCCTCAATAATTCATTATATACTTGACTAACCTACTATTGGGATCCAAATATCTAAATTATGTTAGGTCAAGGTGGAATTTTTTCTTGTGCTTTAAGGCTCTGAAGATTTATCCCAATACATATATTATTGCCTCTTAATATTCAAGGGTGTTTTATGTAAAACCCTAGCCTAGCTAATTTATAATTAGCATCTAAACTTTTAGACAATTAGAAAGTTATATCATGTTTTACTAATTTATTTAGTACATACATGGGGAGATACAATGGGGCTACCATTGTTCATTATATCATGATAAAAATATGATATGGGTAATAATAATAATTACCCAATGTCTCCAATGACCTTATAATTTCTTTTGATAGTCTAAGGATAGGTTTGGAATTGACAACCTTGTAAACTAAAGGGTATAATATATATTCAATTATTTGTATATGACATATAAACCTATGAATGTGGGACATATTAAAACCATCACAAATTATATTATCTACACCCCTTGGTTTCATGAATTTTCCCTTGGTAGGGTGACCATGGCAAAGACAACATCTAACAAATTTGACAACATGTAAAAATGGTCATTCAACTTCTTTTGAGGCATGTTTTTATATTTCAAATTTTATTTAATAATCTCTAGAATGGTAGGTATTTTTAAATCATTGATGATAAAGGGACCCAAACATCATTTACATATATTATGAATGGAGCTCCGTGTATTATAATCATGAAGGCCATAACTATCCTGACTCTTGGCCTAAATTACATAATGGGAAGAGTCTTCCTTTTCATAAAATTATTGGGATCATTCACCTATTCCTTGAGTGTCTCCCTAACATTATTGTTTTTGAGCAAGTCTAAAATGTTTAAAAAGTCATATATTATATCATTTTGTGGGAGCCCATAGTATGTTTAGAAGGTAATCCTATCTATGTAAGCTATAGGTTCCCTACTATTGATATTATGTAATATATCATCAGTACATGTTCTATCTATAAAAAAAGTATTTAAAACATCCATATAGGAAAATATTTTGGTTTTGTAGCCATCTTATGCAGTCCTATTGCTTTAATGGCTAAAAAGTCATCTATGTATTGCCTTTTAAACAACAAATATTCTTATTCATAATTGTGTGATTTGACCTTATCTATCTCTATGTAAAGATTTGAATAGTGGATGAAATTTTTACCCAGGGAAATATGATTAAAAAAATGTCTATGAAATCCACTTATGTCCCAAAAAAATAATGATGGTGTAGGAATATTTTATTCAGAGTCTAATTTCATATCCTAATGAATTTGTATTTGAACTATAGATTTAAAATTTCACAAGGAATAAAGGGATTTGGGTTTTAGTTAGCTCATTAATTTAATTTATAAAAAAATATTTGATATAAATTTTGGATGATGAATAACTATGAGCACATAATTCATTACCACAATCTTTCATCCATGGGAATTAATTGTGAGCAATGGTCTATGTCAACTATCTTTCCATTTGAATTTAATTTTTATGATGTAAATTTTTTTGAGACTTTACTTTACATGTATATTATTTTCTCTTTTTTGGTACTTAATCATCCATTTATTTTAATAAATCCATCTACCATTGATAGTTTCCACCATTTTTCTTAGCCATGTCTTATTTTATGTCTCTATGTGAAGCTAGTTGGTTCATATTAGCTTTGGACTCTAGATAAATCTATATGGGACACATGGTGTGTTTTCACTTTGTTTCTTAGTTCATGGTTTCCATTGATTTTTGGTATCTTTACTTATACATGATGGAGTGAGGTTATGACATGTGGAAATTGACATTCCTTGATGGGATATGTGGTTTCATGCATAAGTGACACGTGGTTGTTGACTATCTAAGTGGGACACATGATATATTATCACTTTATTACATGATCATGATTTTTAAAATCTATCATTTTGGATATCAGTATCTATGTAACAATATGGATACATTTGGCATGATATCTCCACATTGCTCTTCTGAGATTTGGTAACTTTGAAATTTTGGTGCAGTTGGAGGCATGGAGAGATAAAGACATGTGGCATGATCTTGTTGCATCACTTAGTCATATATTTTGGTATTTTAAAAAAATGAGAACATGTCAATGATGAACTAAGAAAGTGATGTGTGGTGTGATCTCACTAAACTTGTGCATGTGGAGGAATATAGATTTAGCCATTTTTGTAAAAATCTTGTGATGAAATGTGATAACAACATTTGGCATGATATCACCGAACTAAAACATTGGATATATGGGAGATTTATTCAATATCAGGTATAAATGTTGAAAGAGATGTATCCTTTATAGTTGATGTAGCAATGAAATTATAAATAAAGGACTTAGGTCATCATTCAACTTTGAATGGGAGAGAGATGTGTAAAATTTAGCAACAATATATACATTTAAGCTAAAAAAATTTGGATAAGCATTGATTAGTCTTATTAGTCATGAAAAAAAATGATGTTTAAGAAATAATACCTAAGTATTAATCCAAAAAAATAACTCATGAATAATAGGACTTAGTTCAAGGTATGCTTGGGTATAAATTTATCACATGCTCAAATGATACTTGTATATACAATTTTAAAGATCAAATGGGTCCCTATTTTAAAATTTTAAAATGGGGTGTGTTGGTCACAACATGACCTAGGGTAAATAGAAGCTTTATGGTTCCTATGGAAGTGAATTTGAGACTATCATAGCCTTGAAGGGTGTTAAGGGTGGTTAAGCAGCTATTTTACCCATAACCAAGTTTTTACAAGAATGAAAATGGGACTACGTTAACCATTTCCCCACCTCTACCATTTATCTTTTTAAATAATAATTATATATCAATTATTGTAAAAAAACTATGTCTATCCCCTCCTAGCCATTTAAAATTTAGGAGGGAGAATCCTATGCTCAAATAAATAACCATCCCTCAAATCTTTCCTTGTAGGAAACATGTTGAGATCGATATGATTGATCTGAGCCTGAGGTGGAGGAGTCACATTGGTTAAGTACTCATACCATTATTGTTATTTATGTAATTATTGTTCATCAATTGGGGTTTATTATTGTTAGGATTTGTCTTCTTTTTTAGTCAGTTACACCATTCGTGGTGAAATTTTAGTTTATATTGAGATACTTGGGGCCTCATTTGTTATTAACATTATTTTGGTTCATGTTTTGAAAAACTTAATTATTTTGGTTAGGGTTAACTATAATCCCATTGGATCCATAGGTTTGGAAACTACTATCAATGGCCTCTAGGTCAATTCATAAATCACTCTTAAGTTCTTCTTTGTAGGATTGATAAGTAAATTTTTAAAACTATTCCCATCTCCTTGTTAAGAGAATGAATAAAAATATCTCATGGTTCTCTTTGATCCACGTTTGGTGTACTAGTAGATGAATAAAGAAATTTCCACCATCTCATAATGAAATGGGTATTAGATTCATTATTCTCTTGTTTAATTTGGAGGAATTCTTGAATGCCAATTTTTAGCAACTTGTTCATATTGAAGGTTTTAATGAATTATGCCATGAGTTATCTAAAAGAAAGGATAAAGGACTTTAGGAGTGATAGTACTAGTCAATAGAATTTCCTTCTAATGTTTTAGGAAAAATATTAACAACAACCACATTCTAAGGTAAGAGTTCCCTAACATAATAACATATGATTTGATGTGCATACTGGGATCCACTTCTCCTTTGAATTTGGGAAGGTTAGTTATGGGATGAGATAATAGAATTCATCATATAATGTGATCGATGAGTTATTTAATATATTCAATGTAAGTCCCTAAGGCATTGAATTATATCAAGGGCACAATATAATTTATTTTAAGGGGTGGGCTTGGATAAAGGTTGTCTATGTTACCATTAGGAATAAAATAAGGTGTTAGATAGGATGGTGTCGAATAGGCCAAAACATAGTAATTTGGTTGGGTAAATTTGGAGAACATGTGGAAGCAGGGAGGTAATTTTTTTATAATATATGGGATGCATTGGTTGAATGGTAAGAGTGTGTATACACATAATATTTTTAAACTTTATCACTTACTAACACTTCATCTCTTGTACGAACCTATCGAGTTTCAATATCTCTAAGTGCATGCCTTAAAAGGTGCACCAAAAAAGGGGTGGGTAAAACTTTAGTGCTTTGAAAGTATAAATAAAAAATATAAATTAATGTAAGAAACTATATGTCCATGTCTAAATTTCAAATGATACTTAAATATTTATTTTATATTTATACTACCTATTTCAACACCTTTCATGCCCTTATCCAACTCCATAAGTAAACTCCCTTCTCAAATATCCTCTAACTAAGAAAACACCCATTTTTAATACTATGTTGTCCAGGTTGATCTTTTTAGAAAGGGTTAAGCCATATGTTATAAAATAAGGTTAGCTTGACCAACCTAGCTCAAGGCCTAATAACTAATTTTTTTTCCTAAAAAAATTGCACTAGTCGATTTTGTCAGCTAAACTTTTGGAATGGTTTAAGTTCAATCCTTGGCTATGAATACCACCTTCACTTCAATCCAATAAATAAAAAAATTCATTTTAATATTATTAAAACTCATAATTCTACTAATTTTATAATTTAGGAGTCATTTCTAAGGCTTTTGACTTAGAAGGAAGAATTTTGTCTTGTGGGAAAGTCTTGGATGTAAAGTAGGAGTCTTTTAATCTAGATATGATTTGTATAGTGTGATCCTTAAAAGTCCACAACAACCTCTTGTAAATCACCATTATCCAAGGGAGAGATTAAGGCATGATAGGTTCATCCAAAGGTAAGTATTCCTAATTTTTACTCTTTTATTTGGTAGATAGATATTGCACAAAGTAATAGGTTGAATGTTTTACCCCTTGCTTAGTTTACCTCTACATTAAATTGAGTAGATTTTTGTGTTGTTATATGTTGTTTATTGTTAACTATCCTCATTTATGCCACAATATTTAGTGAGCACTAGATTATATTTATTTGATGTAATGTAGGCCTGAGTAGGGTTATTGCATAGTATCATTTGCCTAAAGGATTTAGAACCATCTCCTTTAGTATTATGTAGTAAGAGATCCCTTAGTTAGGTTTAGCAAATCTGAATTTGTTATGTTTTGATTTAAATAGTTATGTAATGATTTATTTGGTAAGATTACCTTCTCTAAGCTTAGAATCCACTAAGACAAGTTGTAGGTCCATCTTATTTCATTATATTCATTATGGTGAACCCAACATGAATCTAACCCTTTCATTCTTAAATTTTTCATTCACAATCAACTAGATTGTGTTGGTCGATCAAGTTTCATTTTATTAATATAGGTTAATATTTTTAGGTAACTAGATCAAGTTGGCTAATCTAATATTAACCTTTATCTATATATTTAGGATCCATAATCAACTAGATCATGCTGGTCAATCCCATTTTATCTTCTATTTGTAGGTTTTAATTTCAGTAAACTAGATTGAGTTGGTCAATCTAGTCTTATTTTACCATTTTTTGTATTTTCACTTACAGTCAACTAGATCGAGCTTATCAACCTAATTTAATTTAACAATTTCTAATTTTTTAGTTTTTAGAAAACAATATCAAGCTAGTTATTCTTGTCTTATTTTAATATTTTTTTATTTTTAGCTTTTTACAAATTAAATTGGCCTAGTCAATTTTGTTTAAATATTGTGTTTCAAGATTTTGTGCCTTTGCAAGACTAAATCTCACATGGATGACCTAGCTAATAAAACTTTAGTACCCTCAATAATACAACAAAATTGACCTGATGATCTTGTTCTATTTTCTAGGTTCACTCTTACCAAATTAGTAATTATTTTGTCAATTATCTCAATTTATCATTTATATTTCTTAGTAATATAAATCAAAACTTCAAATTTCCATTCTATTTTTGCTAGTTTTTTCAGTTTTGTTAAAATCATATTATACAATCAATTGGATTGAGATAGTTGATCTAGTTTATTTTTTTATTTTAGTAGAATTTAACTAGATCAAGTTAGTTGATCTAGTTTATTCTATACCTTTTTTATACTACTATTTTTATTCCTCAAATTCAATTAGATAGACCTAACTAACTCCGTAGGACATGGCTTACCTAATATAATTTCACACTACTATTTTTATTCCTAGAAATTAGCTAGATCGACCCAGTTAACCCTATATGTCTTGACCAACTTAGTTCATTAGGTGGTTGACCTAGTTTGTTTTGCCTATGTTTTCATACATAGTTCATCAAGTCGATGACTTCATTCAGTGGGTGGATGATCAAATTTATTTTCCCTATGTTTTCAAACATAGTTCATCAGGAAGCCAACTTAGTTCAGTAGGTGGCTGACCTAGTTTTATTTCATAATTATGTCTTCTTTTTAGCTTCTAATCAGTTAAGAACACTACATAATCAATAATTTATATTATAACCTCACTCATATTATCATTTTAGATGAAACTATTCAATTTATTCCTTCATGTCTCCCTAATACCAAACCAATTACTATATCATGTAATCTAAAATTTTCATCCTCAAAGCAACCATAATGTAATACATTTGAGGTTACTCACCATCATCCTCCCCCTAATACCAATGTTGGGAATCTTCTTCCACCCAAAAATCCTACTCCTCCCATTGATATAAGTCAAATTCTTGCTTAAATGATTCAACAAATGAATTTTATACAAGCAATTAACAATTCCCAAATGATGCAAATATAATCTCACATATTATAAATGGCTAGTCAACCACCTCAAGTCATCATGACTCAACCAAATCCTAATTTTTTACCTCTTCTTCTTAAATATGCTAGTGGGAATCTCATCCCTCAACCTCATTTGAATAGAAAAATTATTCGAGATCTTCAAAACCCCAAAGAGGGAAAAATTGATTTTCTTTGCCCTAAATAGGTCAAATTTGATTTGATGAATCGATAAAGTGATCATGATGTTTGTTAGTTGTATGATTGGATAAAATAGATAGAGATGTATTTTATTTATGGAATTGACATGTAAACATGTTTTAAACTTGATTTTCAATTTTTCACATGACAATATACATCATGATATAAAACACCATGATGATCTAGCCACAATGTGCATAAGGACTAACCCCAAATCCAATAAATCATGGAAATTTTTTGAAGGATACATTCCAAAAATAGGATACCCATGTGGAATTACCCCAAATAGGATGAAAGTTTCAATCATGGAATGATAATTTTCCCAAAACAAGATGGATTTGATTTGATGAATTAATAGAGTGATTGATTAGTAAGCATATATCAAGGATTTAACCTGTTACAAAAAATAAAGATGATATGAATGATTTGAAGTTGATAATTTGACACAAACACATGTGTTAATTGTATAATAAATTTTTATATAATTTGAAAAAAAATGAACATACAAGAATGCTCAAAGTGATGAGAAACTAAAGAATGGAAAAATAAGATAATGATTAAAGAATGATATAATGAGATTAGAAGAATATGAATGTTAATAAGAATAAAATAAGGGTGGTTGAGCTAACCTCATAAAATAGTTGGTACTAAGCATTGCCTACATAGTCTAAAAAGACCTCAAGCCGATGTAGTTCTCCTAGTAATTGAGAGAAAATATGGTGAAGAATGGACTAGATGATTAGAAGAATAATAATGGTTGATCAATGTGTATGAATCTTTTTTTACATGTTTATTTTGAGATTCATGTCTGAATAAGCATATATATAACCATAATGTGTAGTCATTTATGATTTGATCATGAAAAATGTGATGATGTGAATAGGTCAAATATGAATGATATTATTAGATTTGATAAGAAATGATGATGCAAGGGGAGATACTTCCATTATGAAAATTCTGATTTAAGACCTTTGATACTTAATTTTGAACACAACAATATACATCATGATATAAAACACCATGATGACCTAACCACAATGTGCATACAAACTAACCCTCGATCCAATAGGCAATTAACAAAAACACACCAATAATAAAAAACCATGATGACAATGTTGACGCATGTCAATGGATGGACTCAAGTACAAGTGCATGACAAGGGACACCATGATTATGACTGTGTTATCACAATGGACTAATTCAAGTCAAGGAATAATAAACTAAATCAAACAAAAAAATAATTAACACACAATCACATAAGCGATAGTAAGTAAACATTTAATTCAAAAAGGGGTGTATGTGAAAATAAGGAATTATTCTATGAGACCAAGGGTAATGATAATACAATCATGACTAGAGAAGGGGAATAGAATAATAAGGAAGGGGTGGTTGAGTTGAATCTAAATTCCCCATGCAAGTGGATGTTGCCTACATAGTCCTATGGAATTCAGGCCAAATGAAGTTCTCCTAAGGATTTGGGAAAGAAGAAAATTGATGACAAGTTAAGAAAATAGATTATGGAAGAAAAATAAGAAAGGACTCACAAAATGGTGAGAGTGTATAAAGAATAATCTTGATAAAATAACAAGATATATACTCACAAAAAATTAAGAGTATGGGATAATGGATGGTTGAGTTGACCTCTGATAACTGAGCACTACCTACGTATTCTAATTATAACTCAATCCATTGTAGTTTGAAAATAAATTAGGCACAAAAATTATAAGTATTATCAATGACAAGATAGAAATGCTTTGAGACTGGACAGTTAAACTCACAAAATAGTAAGAGTGTGACTTAAAAATGCTTAAAAAATGGTTAGAGCATAGTATTAAATCATAAAACAATGAGATTTTATAAATGGGAATGTTTAGGAGTGTTTGAAACATTATACCCACAAGGGATCACTAGCAAAGTTAAAAACCTATTCTAGCACCAAGATGTGATTGAATAACAAATGACAGGATTAGAATGATCAGATTGGATAATAATGGATGATAAGTAGATAATGAATATACAAGTACCATGTTATATGGGAACCATATATGTAATTGTCAAAGTGTCACTAAGAGGATTTGCCAAGATATTTTCCAAAATAGGGCTCAAAACAACTTCCACTTTCTTATTAAGATCAATATAAGAAGGGAAAATTGGACCATGGGAGGATGAAAATAAAGATGATCCAAGAAAATGTAAAATGGTAAATATTATAGGAATGGAATAGATGTCAATGTAGATATTGATTCCCCCAAGTGTCAAGGTAATTTTAGACTAAAAACTATTTACACATGATGCCATAAACCTAGATTTCAACATGATACTCTCCTAAGGTGCCACAAGCATGGTTTTCACCACTAGATAGATTATTTATCTTTCTCTTTTAATAATATTGGCATCAAGACTCTAAGGTGCATATGCAATAATAAACCATAGTGTAATAGGGTCTTCCAACCCCAATAACTACACAAGGACTCCCAAACTCTGATGATGGCCATGGGAATGTTAAATTTAAGCTTGCAAGGTGTGACACATAATTTTTAAAAAGTGGTCATTTTTTGGATGATGTCACTCCCCAATAAATCACGACAATAAAAGTGAGGGGGGGGATCACCCAAATTTGGTTTTATCCCCTATTCATATGGGAATAAATCCCTTGGTCACAACTAACCCAAAATTACTTAAATTTTTCTCCAAGAGGACATAACTTTTTTGTGGGGAAGTTGCCACCAATTTTTTTCAAACTATTTTCACACCCAAATTTTTTATGAAAATTCAAGAAAATTATTTTTTACTAGAAATAAACATTCAAACACACATAACTTTCAAAAAAATTCTCTTTTTGAGATGCTATTTTTTTGAAAGTGTGATTTTTTCGAATCTCTACACATTGGTGATATTCTCATGCCTTGTAAATTTATACCTCTATATAATTAAGGGGTGGCATATTCCTAGTTTACATCACATGTAATTCAACACGTACTTCATTTATGTACCATAAGTCTAAGTTTTGTTTTGATTCTTACACCATTCAATTATCATGTGTGGAAATTCAAAGTGAAAATCCTCTTGAGGAACAAAGGTTTACACCAAATCATGATGGGTACAAAAATAGAACCAACACCTGAAGTAGAGAAGGTTAAGTGGTATAACAAAAGTGAAAAAGCCTATGATATTCTATAAATGTCCATGTATCCTGACTTGCTTTTTCATATCAAATCTATAATAACTCCAAATTAAGTGCAGACCTTATTATAAAAACTCTTTAAAAATAAAGATGTCATGAGGGGTCATGAGTTGGAAAATGAGCTCATTAGTTTGAGCCCAAGTGACTTTGATATGATTTAAGACTTCTTCATCAAGTTCAAATCACTCAAGTTATAGTTGAAACTATGTAGTATTGACAAAAATGATGATCAATTGATTATTTCCATCCTTTCCAAAATAGGTTTTGACTATTCTATCTTCATTTTCTACCTTCCACATAACTAAGTGTGCCATTGGAACTACATGGACCATGCCATCTTTGGATGATTTTACTAATGACTTGACTCAAGAGTAAGATAAGTTTATTCAAATGGGTATAATAAAGTCATACAAATATCATGCCTTAATTGTGAGTCATAACATATATAAGGCTTCTAGTATCAAGGAAAAGAAATAGAAAAAGGACCCAATGCAAAGACAGGGTCAAAAATATGATGCTAAGTTAAAAGCTAAAAAAGTCATCTTTAGACATAAAATCCAAGAAATAGCATATCATATGTGTGTATTTCAAGAAATCTTGACATGATTAATTCAAATGCTTGAAAAAATAGATTGACCAATTAACAAAAATACTTGAGAAGCAAAACATCAATGTCCCTAATTCTTCCAATCAGATTTCATTAGCATAAGAGTATTTTAAGGCCAAAGATAATAAGAAGGGAAAATATAAGGGTAAATCACTTGATGTATTTGTGTCCCATCCTTCCACATGGGTTATTGATTCTGGTACATCACACCACATGGATTCATCGCAAGACATGTTCTCATCCTTGGAGCCTAGTTCTATGCCTTCCATTTTATTGGGTGATGATACTTCTACAAAAGTTAGTGGGAGTGGATCAACTGAAGTGAATTATATGAAATTTTATGATGTCATATGTGTTCCCTTGTTATCCACCAATCTCTTATTTATTTATCAAATCACTCACATCAGTTCAGGAAAGAGAGTTGAATTCACCCCTGATTCTGTGGTTATTAGGGAAGTGAATAGTAACTCCATTATTACATTTAGGAAAGTAGATCACCAATCATGATTGTATAATTTATCACATTTGGCACCTGATCAACCCTCTACTACACTACTCACTCATTCAAATGGGGTGAGTAAATTATGACATGAGTGAATTAGCCATCTTAACTATCACTACCTAGAGTAACTCAGTCATCATGACATGGTTTTAGGGTTATCATGAGTCAAGTTTTATGATGGATGTTTATAGGGTTTCATACTTGGTAAGCATGATAAGATGTATGACAAGGGTAAATCATGAAAAGTTGAATAAATATTAGATATTGTCCATAGTGACATTGTTGGACCATTTCCAAAACCTTCGTTTAAGAAGACAAAATACATTCTTACTTTCATTGATGACTATTCAAGATATACTTGGGTGTACTTAATTAAGTATAAATATGAGGTATTTGAGAATTTTTAGGACTTTAAGATGCTTGTAGATAAATAGTCAGGTAAATCCATCAATATTTTGTGCACTAATAATGGTGGTCAATATGTCAGTAACCATTTCTAGTAATTATATAATTAGCGGGGATTAAAATAAAGTGTATAGCTCTATATAAATCTCAATAGAATGGTGTTTCAAAGTGTAAGAACAAGTACTTGAAGGAAATGGCCAATTGTATGATACACTCCAAGTTTCTTGCACCTCAGTATTGGGTCAAGGCCATCAATTGTGCTTGTTATATCCATAATCAGATTCTTCATAAATTATTGAAGTGAGTCACTCTTTCTGAAGGATAGAATGGTAAAAAACCCATAGTGAATCACTTATAAGTGTTTGAATCTCATAAAATGGCCCATATTCCCAAGAATAAACATAAGGCAATGGAACCTCAGAGATAGCCTTGAATCTTCTTTGGATATTCTGAGGGTGTTAAGGGATACATGATTCTCCATCCCATCACTCATGATTTGTTCATTGAGAGGACTATTCATTTTTTAGAGGTTCATTTGAAATACACACTTGACACCTCTCCCCTTCCTTAGATTTACTAGGATTTGATGATAGTTATGACGATTCAGATCTACCTGATTAGCTTAATGATGATCTTGATTCTTATATTTTTAATGATAAGAGTAGTGATTAGGATTCCCCTCTTCCTTTTCCTAGAATATCTTCATAGGATGACAAATCTCCTCCTAACTCTTTGAGAATTGGTCCTCTTTGGGCTAGATAGACACTACAAAGTGTTGTCCAATGGGTTGGAGATCCATTAGACATTGGGTGAACATGTTCACAATTATATGATGCCCTACATGATTTCTTTATATTTACTTCTGACCTATAATTATTTCATGAGGAATTAGGCACTCTAAAGTGGGATACATATATGGAAGAGTAATATGGTTCCTTTTAAAGTAAAAACACTTGAGATTTAGTCCCTCTTCCTAAGGGAAGAAAACTTATTCTATGTAAGTGGATGTACCAAACAAAATTTATAGAAGATGGGTTTATAGACAAATTCAAAGCACATTTGGTAGCAAATAATTTTTCTTAGGTACCTAGCATTGACTAAACTAAGACATTCACCCTAATTTACAAAATGAACTCAATCTAACTCACTCTTGATATTTCCACAACACATCATTGGGATGTTTATCAGATGGATGTGAATATTGTCTTTCTTCATGATGACCTCAAAGATGAAATATGCATGGAGTAACCCTATGGATTTATAGAATATTATTTCTTATTTTTCAAACATCAAAAATCTATTTATGTCCTCAAAAAATATTTTTAAGCTTGGTATGTCAAGATGGAATCTTTTCTTCTTTAGGTTAGGTTTATCCAAAAGCATTCTTATCTGAATGTCTACATTTCATGATAGGATGATTCACTATTTATTCTATTTCTCTACTTGGATGACCTACTGATCACAAGGAGTTCTTCATCTACCATCATAGTAGTGAGAATTACTTTGTTTAGTAGGTTCTCAATAACTGACTTGGGCTTGTTGCATTACTTCCTTAGCATTGAATTTTTTCAATATGACTCTAGGATCACTATTGAAAAATCCAAGTATGATATTTATTTGTTTACATGGTTTAACATGGTTGATTATAAGCTAACTCTAACTCCTTTTTTATTTGGGGTGAAGCTTGAGGTTGAATTTCCATCTCTTTTGGTTGATGTTACCTCATATCAACAATTTGTTGGCAATCACATCTATATTATGCACACTAGATCTAATATTTCATATGCATTGGGAATCATCTTCAAATTTATACAAGAACCACATGAGCTACAATAAAAATTAGTTAATTATATTATCCATTACATTCAAATTACTCATAGTTTCGATATTCACTATGGATTAGGCATTGACATCAACTTAATTTGGTATACATATTCAGATTGGGATGGCAATATTTAGAATCATAAGTCTAATTTAGGTTATAATTTCTCCCCTAATTTAGGCTTGATTAGTTGGTCAAGAATGAATTAGAATGTTATTACTTTATCTTCTATAGAGGATCTATTAATGCTACCATTGAATCTATTTGGCTTCAAAGGATTCTTATTGAGTTTGGTATGCAATTTATATGACCAACAATCATCTTGTAGATAACCAAAGCATAGTCCATATCTATAAGAATTTGGTCCTCCATAAACAAACTAAGCATATAGAGATTCACATTAATTTAATTCAAGATCTCATCCATGATAAAGTCATTGATATCTACTAAATCTAGACAACAAAACAAATTGTTGATATATTCACCAAACCCTTCACTAAGAGCAAGTATCTTCATTTATAGTCTCTTATTGAGGTTGAGATAGCTCTAGTATCCTCCTCTAGGGAATTTTATTATATTTGGGTACCTCATCAGGCCTTTATGTTGGGACCCAATTCTATTACCCACCTAAGTTACACTTAATGGGGGTGTTAGTATAGATTTTTTCTCCATTTAATGGTTTTTCCCTACACATGTTTAGTTAACTTGCTTAGGTGTATTTTTAGGTTATTGTGAAAGATAATTCCACATTCATAAGGAAGTGAGGACTTGTTTATAGTTAACCTATATAATGTACCTTATTAAAACTTTTATGGATAATGATGTTAATGTTAATATTGCAATATTTTGATTGTTGAGAAATTACTTCTTTCTGGCTCATGTTTGATTTCATTACTACAAATTATTAATTTCTTCATGAGTTAGACTCTATCTAGTAGATCCTCAATTGTGGCCCACTCTAACACTCAATAAATGGACAAAGTGTCAAAAGTGGAGGTGAGATTTAACAATATTTTTCTAAACTAAAGGAGTGTCATACCTTGATTTAGAAATCTAGACTTGGTAATTGACATGGTTTTTGTGGATTAAAATCCAATTATTCTTTAGATAAAGGTGTTAAAATAGGTTCTCATATGATAGTATGATCATGATCAAGTGGTTAACTAGTAGATATAATGTTTGATGGATGTCATTTTGAAATAGTGTGTTTAGTCCTACGTAGGATAGAATCTAGGTTTGCTAGATTCAAATCTATAAGTAGTCAAACACGTGTTTTTAAGAGTCATAAAAGGAGATCATCCTTATTTTCAAACATGTATCATTATTGATCTATTATGAAAATCATATAATTAAATTGAAAGGTAATAGAATATTGATCAAAGGATTCCCCTAAGCAAGGACACATGCAAGGAGAATGATTGGATTAGAATTGGATTCATATAAGAGAAAGGATGGATGCCATGACTATTATCTACTCAAACTACACCCTTATGAAGGTTGTTTAAGTCTTCATAGTTTGGAGTAACATGGAGATAATCCTATGTTGTGGGTGGCCTAACAGGTGGATTGAATCCCTAGATTATAAGGGCTATCTCCCCTTTGTGTATCAGTTAGGCTCTCTACACTACACTACTAGCTTGTAAGGAAAAAGGAAGTAAGATAAACTGAAATAAAACCTATCTAATTGAGGTGATACACCAAAAATTTTCCTTCACATGCCTAAAATCCACTAAGAAGGATGAATTAAAACATGAACCTAATTTCACTTATCAAATGAAGAGTCTTTAAACATCAATATTTCACATAGATGTCACTAGCTTGATGCATGGTCTAAGGTAGCTAATCATGAGGTCTCTAAAGGACACTGATAAAGGATTGTAATTTATATACATACAAGGAAGTTCAAACACAATATGTAACCTAAAATGATAAACTAACACCTATAAATGGGTACATAAGAGAGGACAAATGTGAGGAATCATTCAGTATCACTAACATTCATCTACAAACCATGAGCATACACTAGTCACAAGCATTAAGGAGGCCAAAATTTAGTTTTATTCATTTCATAGAGATAAGTAAAAGTGTTTTTATAAGTATGGATCTACCAAAACTTAGGTTAAGGATGCTTACAAATTCCAAAACTAAGCATACTTAAAGAAAAAGTGAGAAAGGAGAGAGAGAGTCAAAAACCTAAAATCTAGGGATGAGTCATCCACCTAGTCCTCTTCACATAACTATGTAGTACTTTATTGATTCTCTATTCCTCTCTTATAAAATGGATTAATTGTATAAGGTAATCTTTTTGAATGTTGGAATAAGTCTTAGCATTATTTCTTGGGGTTTGAACCATTTATGTGTCTATATTCTTGTTTTTTTGCACCTATATTCTTAATGAAGAAGTCTCCTCCTTGAAAATAGGTCTTCATGTCTTGATCAATTATTCAACCAAATCCATTGAATACTTCTCCTCATCCATTTATGAGGTCTCTCCAACTTGTTGGGGATGTTAGAAGGCTCCTCAAGCTAGTTTAAATTTGTCTCCTTGCTTGATGTAGAAAAGGAAAAGGTCTCTTCAAGGGTAGTTGATGACTCTTTTAATCCTTTGAATCCTTATTGAAAAAAATATCTGACTTATTATTACCATCCAAGTGGTGTAGAGGATATAAGTAACCTTAATAAAATTTAATGAGGAGTTTTATGCATTGATTTGGTTGGTTGACCCCTTGAACTCTTTCTTTTGTAATGAGGTGTAGAAGTGAGAAAAATTATATTTGATTTGAAAAAGGTAATTTTAATCCATGGATGGCCTCTCAACATGACATTAGATCTATAAAAATACACTTCAATCCTTTAAACAGATCAAAAGACCTAGTTTTTCACCTTTACCTTACTTTTCTCTTTATTCCTTGTAACCCTTATAATAGTTAAAACTCATTTTGTGGAAGAATTCACAAAGGATATTAGATAAATTAAGACATATTTGAGGACCTAGTATCCCCTTACATCTCCATGACAATTTTTATACCTAAATCTTAGTGGAAGTACATTTTTATCCCATTTTATCTATCTAATTAGTCCTCCTTGCCTAGAAACTGATGTTTTGCTCCACATACCTCCCACACATGTGAAAATAATAGTATTTTTTTGATTCACTTTAATAATTATAATACCATCATTCATTCTAATTTTGGGCTTTTCTAACCTTGTGTATGTAGGCAAACCAAGAAATGGCTAAGAAACTAGCCCTTCTTCAAGATTGTTTTGGATTGCCTTGAAAAATCAAGTTTGTTTGAGAACTTCCAAGGTATATTATATGGTTTTTGGAATTTAATAGGTAAAATAAATCCCAAAAAATCCTCCCCAACCATTTTCAATCCATGATCTCAAAAACCCTATTTGGAGCCTAAAAACTCATTAAAATATAGTTTTTAATGCATTTATACAGTTACAAGTATAGGAAAGTGCCATGGTGAGAATATAATTTGAGTATATAAACTTTTTAAAGAGGTTTCATAATAATTATAGGTCATTTAATGTGCTTTAAAATTCAATTTCCCCAAACTAGTCAAATCTGGTCTTTTATGTACCCTGTGAATGCCTTATCATCTTAATGATGATTCATAAAGTAATGGGGGTTAAAAAAAAATAATGAAAATAATATGTATTATGGGGACCCATATAACATACTCTATGGTATTTATTTCCCATGAAAAATTTCATGAAATATTTGATCATTAGAACCTGACCTTCGAATGGCAAACTACACATTCTAAGAGGTTGAGAGAGAAACAAGCCTGAAAGTGCAATTTTTGATGTTTGAATCTAAGTGATAATAATAAAAAATGTATGAAACATAATTTATGACATTATATAATTATTTACGTTATATTTTGTGCTCTCAATACTATTATAGCATACATTGGTTGAGACTAAGGATTTCTAGGCAAATTGGCCATTTTGACCCTAGCTACTAGATTTGGTACTTTTCACTCAAATTGAGACATTATTAAAACTTTTTAAACCTTTTTAAAGTGTATATTACTCTTCTTATACCAATTAAAAACATTAATTATCTATAATAAATCAATTTGACCTCTTAGACACTATGCTTCATCAACCCTCATGGTAAACTAAATAGTTGTAGGTGTATTCCTTGGTTTTTTGTCCTTCAATAGAGAAAGTGAGAAGTAAAAAGGACTTAAATAGGTATGAAAATTATTATAAAATTTTATAAACTTAAAATTATCTCTCCTATAAAACTTTATTAAAACCTCCATCTACCATAAGCATCTCTTTCCCTCATCCAATCCTTAGCAAGCCTGTAGGTAACATTGGATCTCAAGACCTTCATCAACTTGATCTAGGGATGTGTCTTGATCATTAATAAATATCATATCATCATGATGATCCTATAAAATATAATAAAAGGTGTTTGAAAGCTATGCCTCATAATACTACTTTGTTTCATGACTAAGACACTCTTAAACTTCTTCATCTATAGGAGCGGGCCTATAGGCTTCTTATTAGACGACTGAGATGGCATATTAATATGTTTTGATCTTCATGAACACTAACACCATGATTATTCACTAAGATCCTTCTCAAGATTTTTAACTCTAATCTCAAAATTTAAAACACATACCATCTTCATTTGGAATCATCCATTAGGACTGTAGACACCTAAATTTTATTTAGTGTCAAAATGCACCTAAATTTATTTAATAATTCTTCTTAAATTAATAAATAACATTTCCTTCCAGATTTAAAATAATTGAATAATTTAACATATTGAATAAGTCAACTATGAACCCGTAAATCCTTATTTTAAATAATAAAATTTAGGTTTTCCACATATTCAAACCTTTCTCAACTTTTTCTCTCTCATCCCAACCAAATCCACAAAATTCTCCACCTCTTATGACTCCTCCCCTGAGTTGTCAATAAAATTGACTAAGTCTTGTTTAATCAGCTAACCAACCCCATTCTTTTCTCAAATAGGTTTAAAATGTCTCCATCCTCATAGGTTAGGACTCATCCTCCATTGTTTATCATTTAGAGCATTGCAAAAGTCCAAATGATCTTCAATCATTGGATCCTTTTCCGAACATCTATAAATAAACTTGTAAATCTCCATTTTCAAGCATCACAATTGTAATCATATATTTTGGAATCACAAGATCTTAAGATCTTGCACATAAGTGAATAAAAGTGAATAAAATTCTTCCTTTTTCACTAAATGTTTCCCATTCTCTCTTTGCATTGGAGGAGTGAGCACCACATACTTGAACAAGCAAATCAAATATACATCATAATGGAGAAATATTGTATTCAAAGTATGAAGTTGTGATTGTTGTTTTATTTATTTTTTACTCTAGCATAGTTTAATTTTAACTCATATTAGGATTAGTTTACTTTATTTTCATATCTAAATTTCATTCATACATTTCTAGCATGCTCGATGGGGCCAACCATGTTTTATCTTCTTTGCACTTAAAATTTATCTTTTGGTTTTTGTTGTTTATGCTTGAATTTTGAATTTAATCTTATTTTTTTTAGTGTTGGTATGGACTATAGGTTGCTATCACTAGTTTTAAATTTGATAATGTATGTTTCTCTACGTAACAGTAAATTCAAAGGCTTTAGCAGTGAAATTATGGGACTTAACAGTGAAATTGTCCCTTTTCTTGCATTATTTGTGTTTTTTGTTCTCTTTTAAGGTTAGTAAAAATTTAATTTGGAAATAATTATTTTTTCAAGATCAACAACATTTTCATCTCCACATAATGAAATCATTCCACTTCATAATGAGGTTATTATTTTCTACAGAAAAAATCATCAGTTCTTATAGTGAAATCATTTTTGTGTTTAGGAATTTCATTTTATTCCATAGTGAATTCATTCCTGGTAGAAGTAAATTCATCATTTATCACAAAAAAATCATTGCTCTGCACAGTGAAATCATTTTTTAAGCATGGGTTTTTCTCTTTTCTATTTTTTGTTGTGTTTTTCCTGTATTATCATTTTTCAATTTCACTTTTCTAACTTGACTGTGTAACAACATTTTTGTAATAGAGACTATTTTTTGCTTATTTTCATGGTTTTTCACTTATTTTTTTTACAGGTTATCTCATTTATCACTAAAACAAACATTCTAAAACCTTGTTTTTAGGATGCTTGCTAAAGAGGATTAGCAAAAAATCAACATAAAAGCCAATTTTTCTTGTTACTAATGTTTTTCTTTTTTTATTTTTCAAAGTTTTTAGTAATTACATCACTTTTATTTCAGTATCTTTATTTGTGTTTGTGAAATTCATGTATGATCTTTCCTTTGCATTACATTGGTAATGATACTTTAAAATCATAAATATTTTCACAATTATTTACTACCCAAGTAATATTCACGTATTCTCTTTCTTCAAAATTACATTGGTGATGAAACTTGGAAATCATAAATGGGTATCTACTTTTATTTTTTATTTTCTTAGGGGTGTTATTGATCATGAATTTCACCACCACATAGTAGACTACACTCCATTTACCAACAAGGTAAATAAATCAAGACCCAACTATTTCAATTGCCTAAGTGGTTGTGTGTTTTAAGCACATTATGATGTGAGTGTCTTTCATGCTTCAATACACAGGGTTTTAATAGTTGACTCAAAATATGATATTGTTGATTATCAATAGATTGATACCCCTATGGCTATGTTGGGAACTTTAGGACAAGACCTAATAGTGTGCATCTACTTTATCTATTTATTCCATGGTTTTCCCCATTAGATAATCTTGTATAAACCTTAAGCCTGCGATAACCTTTTTTGTTGTTTGAATTTGGTGCATCAATTAATGATTAGTGCTAAGAAGTAGCTTTACACATACCCTTGAAAATGGACTCAGTGGGCCATGGGAATGGTATGATCCTCCATGGTTATTACCTTTAAATATTAGGTCACAGCTAAGAGCATGAATGATTGACAATGGAAGGCCCAATAGTTGTTTGTGACCCTTCATCCTAGTTTTTCACCCTTTTTGCACAATTTATTGACTATTTATAATACAAATTTGTTTGTTGATTCTTTGTGTCTACAACATTTTTCAAAATCCTTGTTTACAGACAAATTCTTTTGAGTTTAAATTCTATCCTAAAAATCACAACTTTTTCTATAAAAGCTCAAAATCATTTAGTTCACAATCAAACATTTAGTCACTTTGGTATTTTTCTTTGCTAGAGTCCAATTTCAAGTATTTTTTGAGTCAAGTCTTTCCTTAGTAGTGTCATCCATTGAAATAATAATGGCTATATGGAACAACAAATCTATCAATTTGGTCCCAAATCTAAATCCAAATAATCCATGTTATAACCTGGGGTTCTACCCACCTAATTTTGATTCGAACACATACTCAAATAAATTTTAGATCAATCATCCAAAAAATTCAAATGTTAGTTTGAATATGTATTCATCCTCATCCATCAATCAATCAAATCCAAACTTGAATAGTCATTTAAGTTTCCCAACCAACCAATTCAACCCAAACCCCAACCAATCAATTTAAAAATTGAATACTTATTCATGTTTACCTATAGATCATCATCTAAAATTTACCTTAGGGACAAAATCAAACTAGTTTTCCAACTTTGATAGTCAAAAATATTTAAATTATTTTAAAAGTGTCACCCTATCCACAAATCAAAGGTCACCAATCATCGATCAAAATGCATTCACCAATCCATCTAGTTATAACCTTAGCATCAATATAAATCAAACTTTTGATTCACTTTCACTACCAATTTCAAATCTATATTTGAACCAAAATCCATTCACAATTCAAACCCAAATTTAATCAAATCCAAAATCTTCCATCTAAATCAACCTTTCAACTCATACACCCTTTAAAACCAATATTTTCACATTCATAAAAATCAACCATTTAGTTCTGCATCCAACCCATTCCTAAACTTGAACCAAACTACATCAAATTCACATTTGTTCACAAACCCAATAGATTCAAGTCCATAAATCTACACAAATCCATCAAATTTAAATACGTTCACCTTCAACATAGATCCAACAAATCCATCTTTCAGAGATCAAGCTACATCTCTAGCTAGAGAATCCTAAAACATTCCACATCAAATTCACCTTACCACTAGTAAACATATTTTATAAAATCAAACAAAGTTTCCCTCCACTAGTTATAGCCTTGATTATAAAAACCCTATCACACTAACAAATGGAATCTAATTTTATCACCCCTACCATCTAATATCACTCCATCCCTAGAGCTACAACAACTTCAAAACTCCCAACCTATCAAAAACATTATCATGCCTATTAATAAAAATTAACTCCTTTATGGGAAACTTATGATGTATTCTTTCAAAAATTGGTTGCTACAAACTTAGTCATATTTATAAACACCAAATACTTTGAGCCAAATATCCCAAAACCTAAGTGGTATAGACCTAACAAATATTGTGATTATCCCAAAATTTAAGGTCATTGTACAAACCTTTGTATGAGACTAAATAATTATATCCAAGATTTGATTAACAAAGGGTACATCAATGTAGAGCCAAGTGTATCCACATCTGAAATCCATAACTTGGGTATATGCCAAGATGTCTTCCCTAAGCCTAATCAATCCACACCACGTCTAAGTCAAGGTCATAACCTTCTATCCATTTTTCAAGATCCCATTTTTGACACATTATTTTTTGACCAATCCATAGTTGATCAACCTACCTTTAGGTTTACCATCCATTTTTATGAAGATCTTATCTTTATTGAAGAGCCAATCTTTGATTAAAAATATATCTTTGATCAAGATCCTATCTTTAATCAAAATCCCATTTTTGACAAATATCCCATTTCTAACCAAGATCCTATCTTGGACAAAACCTCCTTTAACCAACATAACCTATCAGCCATTGTACAAACACCCAAACCCTCATCACTTATTGAATCTCCCATCATCACCAAACATGAACCCCAAGTGATAGAGGTACTTATAGATAAACCAATCCATGAGCAAGGAATTATCAAACCATCCATTTCAAAGTAAATTTTTGACCTCATAACATCAACTAAAAACCATTTGAAAGTCAATGTAAAAATGTTAGTATAATTTTGTGGTTTCTAAGGGAACTTCATCCATAATCAAAATAGGATCTGTTTATAGTCTCTATGAGGACTGTGTTTCCATCACTCCTTTCATCAACCTCACCAATCTTGTCTTCCATCTTGAAATAAAATATCATAAACCTTTTGATTGGGACCAATGATCTTACTTACAGTTAACTTCCTTGCATGATAATAAAATAATTGCAGACTTCCTAGCTAGTCTCTTTCCAGAAGAGCATAAAGAAACATCTGTGTATTATGAGAAATAACAAGTGTACCTTAATCAAAATGAATCCTAAAATCCAAATCTAAAATCCACACCCCATAGTGAAAACATTTTTTAGGCACTATCAGATGATCAAAATATAAAGTGTATTCAAAATCCAAATCAAAATATAGAAAATAAAAAATATGAGTCCCTTAGCGAAAACCTCTTTGAGGTGTTATTAGACAATCCAAATATAAATCCCAATCAAAAATATTTTGAAGAATCCTTTGGTGAAAATTTTTATATGGAACCAATGGATGAAAAATTTAATATATCCTCTACATTAGCACAGTTATGGGATCGATCCCCATCACAAATTGAAAACATCATTGAAGAAGCATTGAATTCCCAAATCATCTGACTTACAGTTACTCCTAGTCTTGTTGAATGTGAGATTATTGGTCCCATTCATCCTTTACATCATGAACCATATAATCATGCCCACTATAATTCCATCCCTCCAAATCCTTCATCCACTCAACACACATTCTTCATACAAAATACTTTTCACTTCACCCTCTCTGGTAACACCCTCTATCATAGGGGCTATGACTATATCCTAGTAAACTTGGTAGAGACAAACTTAGAAATCAATGAAGTTACTAAAGATATCTTTGGAGTGAATATATAAAATATTAATAGTGGTAAGCATCATACATCTCAAAATATTTTATAATTGAGATGTCAAAAAATCCAAAAAAAAAGATAAAAAAATCAAAAATAGAAAGAGAAATAAATTCATCCAAATGTGAAAACCATTTCTATGACATATTGAGAAATTACCATGATAAAAATCAATTTTTTATCATCATGCATAAAATAATTAGTTGTTTACAAGTACGCTACACTTGGGGACAAGCTCATTCCATTCCAATCTTATGCATTCTAAATCATCCCCCCATCCTTACCCATCCTACACCTATAGAATCCATCCTAAACTCATCCTCAACCATCATACACCATACTTAAATACCCTTACCCATCTTATGCCTATCCAATCCATCCTAAAATCATCCTCAACCATCATACACCATTCATAACTACCCTTATCTATCCAAACCCATCCTTATCCATTTAACCCCAAACACATCAAAACCCATCCGATACTTTCCATCATAAAACCATCCTTCTTCCCATTTTGACCTTGACAAGGAAGTATAAATATCTTGAGACATGTTCTTAAAAACATCTTGGTGTATCCTTGTAATTATATTTTGATGAATAGATACTTGGTTCTTACCTTGTGTGTTTCCTAGAGTTATCATCTTAATTCCAATCCATTCTTATTCATCCATACTCCATATATAATGTATTCCTTCCATCCCCTACCATTTACTCTTTGATGATAGAATATAGTTTTCCCTTTGCTGTAATTCCTTTTTTATACACCTAAAAACTCCAAAAAAAATCTAAAAACATTAGAAAATCCAATAAAAAAAATCCCTTATCCTTAGTTACGTACCCTAGTCATCCCTTATACAGATTACTCATCAGAAAATTAAACATTATCAAAAAAATTCATATGCCAAAGGGTTATAATCTAGCCAAGGACATCCCAAAAATTCATTTATATACTTGTTTTAATCACTTGCTTACCTTTTTGTATAGTCATTTACTTTATTTTACATCATGGGTGTTTACTTGCTTTCACATTGTTTATTTACTTCTATTTTTGTTTTACTTACATTATTTTCATTGTCACAAACATCTCTTTTACTTATCTTTATTGCTGTTTCTTATGTCTAGATCACTATGTGCATTACTAATAGTGTTATTATGATATTCCATATCATGATGCACCAAGTTTTGTCCTTGTGAATCTATTAGTCCTTACACATATTACATGATAGTCATCATGGTTTTTCTATACCATTGGTGCATATTATCATGCAAAATATAAAACATTAGGTTGCTCAACTCTTACTCAATTGGAATTATTGTTGTAAATCCAATGCAAAGAATGAAATAAACATAAGGCAAATATCAAACCATCCCACATTCTCATATGAATCCTCTATGCATAATATCTCTCTTACATCTATCCTTATCTCATCCATGTTTTCAAATCATTTGATCCATCATCATTAATCCATGTAAATTATTCATTTATTTGTTAATTCTTGCATATTAATCATCCACCATCATTTTCTAATATTTCCATTCAATATCCTACACTTGTCAATTGAGACCAACAAAATCATAATTTCCATCCTTTTTCCATCATCTAATCATAATGTAAATAATTAACTTGAGTCTAGCATCCATGGGTCAATCTTATATTACATCATCATTTCTCTTCCCATATTAGGAGAACTACATCTGGCCTGATATCCCCACTCTGACTTTGTCCATAGTGGATTATGTAGAAAACACTTAGAGACATGGGGTCTCTAGGGTCAGTTCAGCCACCATCATTTATCTAATCCATTTCATCCACATTTTCTACTTTCATTTAATCAAAGTGTTGTATCTCTTTATCAATGCTTGAAAATATTAATTTTGTAAATCTTTATCACAAATCATAATATGTCTAGGCCTGTGGCTTACCATTATTGGGATATATCATTCCCACATACACTCGTGAGACCCCTGAGTCTGAGAAAAATACAAGAATACAGTCTATAAAGTGGGAAATGTTATTTTTTGAATATCTTCTCTAGCATTTAACATCTAGAGGTAAATGGTTTTACTCATAACTATGATGCTAAGAATTTGATGATGGAGGGTAGGTTAGATCAAGTGTTAGTTTTCATATAAAACAATGAAATAAACACACTAAAAATATTAACATATCCATGCCTAGATCATAGGGGGAGATTAGGGAACAAACAATAAGTGATAAATCTTAACTAAAATGCAAAGAACTACACATTTCTTACCTTCCTTGAATGCTCCAAATGATGTGTTCATTTAGATTTCTCAGCTTGTGCTCAAAGAGTCTTTGACAAATGGAGTTATGTGGCTCCTCTTCTTGGCACCATGGTTGTATTTTCTTATTATTGATGTAGCTTGGGCTTGCTTGATGGATTGGCTTATAATTTTGGAATTATACTACTATTGCTTGCAATCTTGTCATAAAAGCTGCATTATAACATTACTATGTCCAAGCTCTCCAAATGAAAAGGTAAATGTTTATATTTATAGATTTAGAAACTAAACCCAACTCAAGGTGAGTTATAGTGTATTTAAATCTTATAATGATTTAAAACCTAACCTTAGTGAGTTAATTAACCAAAATAGAGTTAAAAGGTGTCAAATGGTCATGATTAGCAATGAATAGGCATGTTGAGATTTTTAGGATATTTGACAACTCACAAAAGGGTAATTATGAATTCCTAAGATATTATTATATTTTTTAATTTCCTTTTTGATAATTCATTTAATTTCTCATGGATTGATTCAATTAGGCATTCAATTAGGTTTTAGAATTTTAATTAGTTTTGTTTAGGCATTTTAGCATTTTTCAAGATTTGAATTCATTGTATGTGTGCATTTGCCTCATTCAATAGGTCTTATAGGCCGAATAACATCTTATAAAGCTAAATTTATGATGTTTAGTGATTATTAGTCATGATTTGCAAATATTTATAAGAATTAGTATAAAGTCTAGTATGAATTCATTGATGGCTAATTTTAGGTGTCTACATTTTCCCCTATTTATGAAGGCATTATAAGTTGTAAGCATAGTGACGTCTTATCAAATAATGAAAAGGTCATGTATGCTTATGAATTTAATGTAAATAGATTTACTATAGGGTGCCCCCTCAAGGGATTGGTTGGCAAAATGAATCGATAAATGGTCCCTCAAGATAAGGAAATGAGTGGACCAAACAGATGAAATGGGATGGAAGAGACTGATTTGCCCAAAGGTGATTATAATTAGTGGCATATGGAGCTGCCCTAGTTAAGAAAAATAGACAAGATGTTTTTCTCATAAGAAGTTATAATAATTATCATATGTGGGATAAAAAGGTGATGATTTACCCAAAGGTGGTTATAATTATTGAAAAAGGCTTAGGGTAACAAGAGATTGATTTGCCCAAAAGTGATTATAATAAGTTAAAGGGAAAAACAACATGCCCTAGGTGGGTAGAAGAAAGTGAATGATTTGTGCAAAGGATATTATAATAATTATCTCTAAAATTGATGGAAACATAATGATTTGACCAAATGTATTTATAATCATTGAAAATGTAAGTGGTATGGTGTACAGTGATTTGCCTAAAGGTAGTTATAATCATTATAACCTAATAATGGAAAACATGATATGAAAGATGCAAGTGGGATGGTATATAATGATTTTCCCATAGGTGGTTATAATCATTAGTATCCCAATTATGGAAAACATGATATGGAATGATGATGGCAAATTGATATAGAGGATAAAGATGAATTTGGGTAACTTGATAGTAAGGAGATGCTCATTCTAACTAGTAAAGGAAGATTTTTTTTTGTTTAATTACTATGTTTTAGATATTATTTAGATTAGATCAGGAATGTTGTTGGTGCTGGTGTTAAAGATATATCATTGTTTCATTTGCCATGTAGACTACCTGAAGCTATTTTTTGTTGTAGTATGTGATGGTAGGCATCATGATAGAACACCATGAGGATTTGGCTAAAATATGCATAAAAAATGACTCCTATGATCTAATACTCAATGATAAATAATGCACCAATGATAAAAACCATGATGATAATGTTGATGTGTGAATATGGATGGATTCAAAAATAATGTGCAAAGAATCACCCAATGAATGCACATAGACTGAATTGAGGAACAACAAGAAAGCAAAAAAATAGGCACATAAAAAAATAAACAAATAGAATACCAAAACAATAAAGAGAAACAAACAATGATTATTCATAATGTTAATATAAATAACGTGAATTAAACAAGATGATGGACATTGCCCTTAGAAAATAGGAGACAACTTAAAAAACAAACAAAATGAGGGAATATAATAAAAGGAATGGGGTGGTCGAGTTGTCTCCATATGCATTAGGCAAGTGGATACTACCTACATAGTTTTATGGATGTAATATCTAATAAAAATTTGAGGCTAAATGTAGTTCTCCCAAGAAATGGGATAAGAAAATGATGAGAAAGAAAAAAAGATTATGTTTAGAAGAATATGGGAATGAGCTCGTAAAATGGTGAGAATTGGGATAAAAGGGCCAATAAGGATGGGGAAACTAAATTAAATGTGGTGTCTTGTGACTTAGTGAGGGTTCCCAAAATCCTTAAGGCAAAGAAGTGGTTAATGTTTTTGGATTTTCTAAAAATGGTTTTTACAAATGTTTTTGGAATTTTTTAGGTATCTCAACTCGATCGAGAATGATGAGACATAAATGGTCCAATCTTGTAAAATGGAGAGAGCATTCAAACTTGAGAAATTATTCATAAAATGGTGATAGCATGGTGAAGGGTGACTGAGTTGACCTCAATGAGTATTAATTGCTTCCCATATAGTCTCAAGATGGGACCACGAGTAATTATAGTTCTACCTTACATCAGAGTAATCTAACTAGTGTAGTATCCAATTCAAACAAAATAGGCATAGTTGGTAGAATGGCACAATATGGCATAGGAATGGTAAGTTGGTATGTCAAGTCATGGTAAACAAGTAATGACCCTAGTTTGCCCATAGGTAGTTATAATTAGGAAATAATAACATAAGTCAATGATACTAATTTGATCATAGGTGGTTATTATTAATAGCAAGAGAGTGATCCACTAATTTTACCAAAGGTGGTTATAATCAAGACCACATAAACAAGTCATGATATAGAATGGAATAATAAATCAAGGATGAAACTACAAAAACCTCTATCATACTGCATCAAAATATGACCTTTGTCTAGAATTCTTGAAATAATTGTTGAAATTGATCTGAATCTTCATGCGAAAAGCAAAACCAATGGATGAACCAAAGTCAAATGGGTTGGTAAGGAGGTTAAAAATAACTTAATTGATAGGAAAGGTATGGTAGAATGGAATGGTGTAATGGCAAAGTGATAGAATGGTAGAATGAAATGGTATAAAGAATAATGTTGATAATATGGTACAACTTGAAATGGTCCTCATAGACAATACACCAAGTCACTTCAAGTGAAGTAATGCTTAATGTGTGTAATGTTCATCAGCTCATCAAGTTCACCCCCATCAAGTGTGGTGAGCCTGTATGCTCTGGCACCATAGTTTGAAACAATGATGAAATGATCTACCTAGTTAGCTTTGAACTTGCCTTTATGATTTTCTCAACCATGGTATTCTTTTGATTTTATTTAAGAACAAAATCACCAAGCTGAAATTATTTGTGTTTCACATGTCAATTTTAGTGACCGCAGAGTTAGTTCTAATAGGATTATAGGTTGTTAACTATGTCCATGTATTTATCATCAAGTAACTCTAGCTCTTACAGGTGAGCTACTTGATATTCTTCATCATCCAAAGCATGCTTCAAAGAAATGCATAATTAAGGTAACTCAACCTTAATAGGAAAAATGGCCTCAATGCCATAAACAAATGAGCATGGAGTGGTACTTGTGGGAGTGTGATGATTGGTATGATATACCCAAAGGGCATGAAATATCTAAAGGTGTTAATGATGGCTAGCATCATTGATAATATTTTTAATGATATTGGCAATGGTTTTGTTTGATGCTTATATATGGCCATTACCTTAAGGGTAATATACCATGTAAAAATGTTGTTTTATCTTGTAATCAACACATAGTGATTAGACATACTTATTTTTGAATGATCTACCATTATCAGATATAATGTTGGAAAGGATACCATAGTGTAAAATGAGATGGTTAAAGATAAATTTGGAAATTTGATTTCTAGTCATGTAAGTGAGGGGTATAGATTCAACCCACTTAGTGAAATACTTTGTAGTAGTAAGGATATGTTTATGGACATTAGATGAGGTGGGATTTATCTTCCTAATGATATTGAGGCCCCATGTAGCAAATATCCATGGTGTAAGCATTGGTTTTAAAGTCTTGGCTAAGGCATGAATCAAATTAGCATGTTGTTAATATTTATCGCATCTTTTGACATATATAGTTACATCTACATCCATCATTAGCCAAAATTACCTAGTATGCAAGATCTTTTTGGATAGGACTACCCTACTGGTGTGGGATCCACATACTCCTTCATGAACTTCCCATAATGATAATGTATATTCTACCAAAGTTAAATGATGAAGTAGAGTTCCATCAAAACTATAGTGGTATAGGGTTGGTCTGAGTAAGGTATAACATGTGGCATTATGGATAAGGACTTTGGATTGTTACAAGATAGGTATGGTGGTAGTATTTGGTCATGTAAATAGACATATAGGTCTGAATACCAAGTAGAGTTGGGACCAACAATATCAAAAATCATTGTGATGGTTTATGGTTAATGAGCTAGCACTATTAGATTTTTAATGAAAAATCGGTATTCCTTGGCCATGTCTGTATGTCGAATCAATGATCTAATGGTAGCTATGGTATATGTTGTTCTATTATTATCCCTTAGTATATGTTACTAGACATAAAAAATCTATTATTTAAAAGTGTTGACCATGGCCTTGTATGGCACCAAATTGTCATCCTTGGTCTAAAATGGTCTATAACCTGATTGATAATTAACAGAGAATCACCATAAACCTTTAGATGATGTATGTTCTACTATACTACCTATCAAATCCCTATGATTATTAATTCATATTTGTTCATGTTGTTGATACAAGGAAAATTGATTCTAAATGACTTAGGGATTAGATCCCCCTATAGAGTAATAAGCAAAAGGCCTATCCTCAATCCATGTGTTGTGAATGATCCATCAAAATATAGCTTCCATTTCTACTCCTAAAGATTTGTTTTAATGATGGCCATGATGGATTCATCTAGGAATTAGAATGGTAGTAGCTCTATATCTACAAGAGGTGCTTCAAAAAGATAATTTGAAAGAACTTGTCCCTTGATAGCTTTTTGGTTGACATACTTTATCTCAAACTCACTAAGGAACATGATCCATTTGGCCATGTGGTCTTGTAAAGCTATTTTGGATAGTAGATACTTGAGTGGATCTACTTTAAAAATGACCATGATCTTGTTTAACATGTAATTTTTTAGTTTTTGAGCTATGAAGACCATAGCTAAATAGGTTTTTTCAATGGGTGTATAATTGTGTTCATACATGAATAATGTATGACTTAGATAGTACATAGCATGTTATATTCCATTATCATTGTGTTGATCTAGGAGTGACCCCAGGGCTTTTTCTATCATTGATAGATATAGAAGGAATGGTTTTCTAGGCATAAGAGGTAATAAAATAGGTAGATTTACAAGATAGTACTTTAATTTATAAAAAGATTTCTATAAGACATCATCCTAATGAAATGTTATACCCTTCTTCAGTAAATGTGTAAATGGATGGCACTTGTTAACCAACTAAGATATGAAGTGTCTAGTAGATTGTATCTTGCCCTAAAAACTATGGAGCTACTTAAAATTGGTCAATGGTATCATCTCTATTATGGCTCATAATTTGGTTGGATCGACTTCAATGCCCATATGAGACATAATGAACCCAAGTAATTTTCTTGATGTAACTCCAAACACACATTTCTTAGGTTTGAACTTGAATTTTTACTCATGTGGTTGCCTAAATATCCTCCTCAGTGTTGCTAGATGATCAAACCTGGTCTTTGATTTACCTACTATGTCATCAACATACTATTTAACAATTTCCTACATCATATCATGAAATATGATGGTTATGACTCTTTAATAGGTGCCCTCTACATTTTGAGACCAAATGGTATAACCTGATAACATAATATTCCACACAAAGTGGTCAACATTATTTTATGTTGGTCATCTAGTGCTATTCAGATCTAGTTAGAGCTTGAGAATCCATCCATCAGTGAAATCATCTCATAACCCATTATGGATTAGATAATCATGACAATGTTTGGCAAAGGAAAGTTGTCTTTGGGGTAGGCTTTGTTTATGTCCCTAAAATCATGCAAATCATGATTCCTTTTGGCCTTTTGTTAACTGGTACTAAATTAGAAATCCATTCAAAATAGTTGATTAGACTAATACATCTCACTTCCAAGAGTTTTTATAATTCTTTCTTGACTAATACAACAATGTGAGGATGCATCTTGCACAATTTTTGTTCCCCTGGTTTGGCATCAAGATGTACTATAAGGTGGTGAACAACCAAGGTGGGGCCAGACCTGGCATGCCAGAGAAGGCCCATGTAAATATATCAACAAATTCCCTTAGAAGGGATGTAAGGACTTTGCATTCCTCTTCAGTGATGGATGTGCCTAATTTAATCCATTTTAGGTCTTATAGATTCCTAATGTTAACCTCTATAATATCCTCTACTAGAAGGGTCAAATCATCTTCTAGAATGGTTGGTAAAGATTTGAATTGGTTTGTAATTTTAGAGTCCTCTATTAGGAATGGATCTTCAAGCTCTTCTAGGCATGATGAATTATAATCCCCCAATGGTAGGGATGTCCATGTGACAAATATGATCAAAAATTCTTGTACGATACAATCAAAAGCTTATTGTTCTTCAAGATTGAATTTAGACCCATAGACAAGTTTGTCGTTGGTAGTGTCCTAGATGATTTGATCAAAATCCTATTATTTTTTAGGACTAAACTTAGACCCGTAGATAATTTCATCATTGGTGGTCTCCTGGTCTATTTTTGAATAAGGTTGAACACCCCCATCTAATGGTGCCTGAAATAGGTTTTCAACACTAGACTAGCCTCTCTCTTTACTATTTCCCCGGTTTGAAAGTGCCTCAAATAGGTTTTCACTTTAGGACCTCAATGTTTTATTTAATTATTTTTGGATAAGGGTGTTCACCCATTCTCCAAAATAGGTTTCATGATCTAACTTGATTGAGAACCCTTTTTTTTGGTGTCCCAACGAAACATTGTCCCTAAGGCCTAGAAAATAGTAGAAAGCCTCATCATTATAAAACTCATCAACTGGAAATTTTGATTATTATTAGTCTAATTCTATCAATTGGGGATAATATAATGGAAGTGGATTATGGTGAATAATTGGTCAAAGGGTACAAATGGAATTAGTGTCAAACAAATTGGTATGGATTAAGTCATCGAAAGGGCTATGATCAAACTCTACTTCACTATTGGCATCATCATCACTAGTTATTGGCAATAGAATATGAATAAGATACATGGGGTCACCCCTAAGTAGTTTAAATACAAGTCCATAGGTTCCTTTATAATAAGTCATAGAAATTGGCTCAAGTGTTCCCTATTGATTTGGCTTGAAGCCTTCTCCTTCATAGTCTTGTTTCTCCGTGATCCGATTAGGAGTGGGGCATTTTGAATTTTTGTAACAATTAGCCAATTTATCATTATATAACCATGATTCATCACCTTTGAGAGGGTCCTGTTCTTGGATAAAGGCTAGTATGAAATTGATAGGTGTTGGACTATGCAGATGTCCTTTTCCCTTTATTTACCATTGTATGATTGGTTTAGATTTTGGTCTTCTAAAGGACTTAGGGTTCTGTGGAAGCTTTGCAATGTAAAAGGTGTCATGGGTCAAATATTTTATTGGGCCATTAGCTAATATGGTATAATTATTAGACATTTTAGGAGGTGGCATATGGGAAAGTGAATCAAGGGTATTAAAGGTCAATGTAGTTGGTCTCTAGTGAATCAAAAAGTATTCCTTCCCCTTGTCCTTCTTGACAACTGGATTCATGTCAAAATGGTAGATTATAGCTTTTGAAATTAGCCTCTAAATGCTTACAATGTTTGTATAGATGCAAATATCCTAGAATAGTAACCTCCATACCTGAATGAGAGAACTTGATAAACTAGTGCAATGTCAATGGGATTGCACAAATCTCCTATATCCAAGGTCTACCCAAAATCATATTATATGACAAATCGAGATCTAACACATGGTATAGTGTATCATGGGTCAAAGACCTAATGATAATTGGTAAGCTAATGGTGCCTTACAATTCTCATTCTTCATTGTCATAAGCTTTGATGGTGATTATTTATGCTTGGATATCTATTTTCATTTACCCAAGAAGCTTGATGATATTTATAGACACAATATTTAGACTTGATCCATTGATGATGACACACTTCACTTTGTACCACATTATGTAAACTTTGATGTACAATGGATTGTTATATAAAGGACCAAGGGATAACATATCACTTTGGTTGAAGGTTAATTGTTGGCCTAGAGCTAGGTGTCCAACCAAAGCTTTAAATTTGTCTAAATATATGTCATTAGTAAATTTGGATTGGCCAAGGAACTCTTTCAAGATGTTCTTATGGATTGTAGATGTGCATAACAAATCTAAAATGGAGATATGTGTGTCTTCTGTAATTATTCCATAATATTGAACATCTTTTCTTGTATAATAATAAATGGCTTGTTCCTAGCTAGAATAGATGGTTGGATGATGGGTTAAGTGGCAGATGGTTGTGGGCCTAGTATGGTAATATTTTATCACTAAGTTGTGATTATATAATCAACATTAAATATACGACCATTATTGATAATAAATGATGGTGAAGGAGGACCAAATAGGATATTTCTTGATTATTGGTGCACTTGTGCATGGTCATGGGCTAATGACAAGTTATCGTTATAAGGTCCAAAAGTGGGAATCACTATTTGTTGGTTCGCCTGTATGTAGTCCCAGGTCAAGGAAAGATTACTAATATGAGTTAGTTGATTGGGAATGATTATAAATGGTCTTGTTTGATTGTTACTTGGTCTTGGATTGATGGAAATGGTGGTAATGTAACCTCATGTAATATGGCCTATAATTTTGTTATAGTCATGTGTAACTACATGGTAGGTCTATTGGTTATTGACATCATTTTGACCTTGGTTCTATCCATTTTGTTGATGTTTTTGGTTTTACTACTAATTTTGTTGGTTTGGCCTTGGTTGTTTATATTATTGTTGTTGTTGTTGTATTGGCCTCTATTGTTGTTGGTGTTGTTATTGGTTGTTATGTTGAGGAAAAGGGTTTTGATAAATGTTAAGGTTTTGATTAGAGGTGGAAGCTCCATGATCCAATGTGATCTCTCCATTTTCCAACATATTCTCAATCACATGTTTAATTTGCACACAATGATACAAATTATGATCATTAACCCAATGATACTCACAAAATTCATTTAGCCTATACCAATATAGATAAGCAACATCCTTAGGAAGGCCCTTCAAAATATGCCATTTAATTAGATTAGATACAATGAGCTTGCAAAACATTGATTTAATGGGTTCTCCAAGGTTACTAAAGACACAAAGATTAGGCACATTTCTCCTTGTAGGAGGGTTTTTTAAGGGCATAAGTTGCTATGTTTATTGTGTTGGTCTAGGTTGTTGTGCTTACTGTGCTTACCAAATTTGCTTAAGAGTTTTTTGGTTAGGAGTAATTTGTAAATGTGTTGTAGGCTATGCATATGGTGTTTACACTCTTTGGACATGTTGAAACTCTATTACTCCATTTCCTACAACATTATTATTATAATTGAATGTCTTGGGTTTGTCATAGTCAGAAACTGAATTCTTTGATAATTTAAGAAATCATTCCAAAACTTGCCCTATTAAGCTCCTTAGAAATTAAAAAAAGGTATATGTCACTATAGGCCACTAGCTACCATGCAATAAAAAATTCCATCAAGTGGGCCTTGAGGTCACCTTTCCCCTTATATTTTTCAAACTTTTGTGGTTTTGACCCTGGAGGAAATGGTATTTTCAAGTACACCATGTTGAAAGGGTAGAAACACATATCATCTAACTTAAAATTTTTGGTCTATTTTCCCACTTGGATGAGGGCAATTACATCCTTAATTTGTTATAGTTCTTGTGCAAGGAAACTAGTGGGATCATTGTCCTGAGGTAGAGGTTAGGTGGTCACAAGTGGATTAATTTAACTAGGGTAGAGTGGAGGTATTGGTTAGGAAATGTTGGATTGGTTAGGGAATGGACCAAGAATATGCATGCATAGATCAGGGTGTGATCATTGAAATTTTACATAATGCAATGTGATATTCTAGTTGGGATTGGGTATGTAGGTCTGTTTTTTGGCATATTGAGGTTGGGATGGAGGAATATGGCCATACTATGCCTATTGAGGTTGAATAGAGACATTGTACCAACTAGTTATACCTTATTGATTGGGGAGAGCTTGTGAATCAAAACCTTATCAATTAAATTGTGACACATTTTTCATGAAAGGTAATTACTACCTAATAGTTATTTATGGAACATTAGAAACTCTTGGTTATGTGAATCCCTATTAAGAAGTAGATGTATGTTGGAGATTTGACATTTATCATTAACCAATACTAGTATGTTTTTGGTTAGACATCATTTAGTTTTATATCAGCATGTTAGTTTGTGACTGAAGAGGTATGTTCATCATTACCTGATGAGGTGGAACATCAGTTACCCCCTATTAAGGTGGTAATATGTTTTAACTTTGCTACATGGGTACATTTGATTATGCCTATTATTATGGAATATTACTCATCACCTATTAGGGTGGAGTAATATTCATCACATTTTTTTATGGCATGACACTAGTCATTGGTTAACTACTTAATCCGTGATGTTATGTGTTAGAAGAAGAAACTAGTTGAGGATTAGTGGGATCTTGGGAGGTAGAAACTCCTACTCCCTGAGTTTGTGAACCACTAATGGTTCTAGTTAAAGACACATTTTATTGTTGATTAGTTGTTTGTGTATTCACACCACTTTAGTTTGGATTGGATGTTACTTGTGTATTGTCCACTTTGTTTAGCTCACTATTCTACATATAAGTAGAAGACACTTCCCTGATAGTTGGGCTATTGAACATGTTTTTTGCTGAAGTGCTTTGTGTAAATGGATCTAAACCTTTATTTTCTTGGCCTGTCAACTCAAATAAGACTCTTATTGAAGGAAGTGACTTAATAAGAGGTGAATTTGACATGGTCATATTATTAAAGTTATGCGCTAAATTTTGATATATTTGGTATGTTGTTTGCATCTAAATGAAGTGGTCCTACATGAGGCCCCTTTATGAGACAAGCATATGAGGATCTTGATGATAAGAATTTATTGATGGATGGGAGGTTAGATCAAGTGTTAGTTTTCATATAAAACAATGAAATAAATACACTAACAAGCTTAACACCTCCATGCCTAGATCATAAGGGGCATTGTTTTTAGATCACCCAAATTATGTGGATTTTGGGGAGAGCCTAGACAAGTTTATTTCTATGCCTTAGACTAGGCACAAATGTAAGTGAAAAGGTATTTTTGGTCACCCAAGTTCCCTATAGGGGATGGGGGGAGAGCATACATGTGTTATTCATTTTACAAAAATAAACAAACAAGTTCAAACAAAAAATTTCAATAAATTTTGATTGAAGTATTGATTTTAGGCACCAAATTAAAATATGTAAAGAAGTTCTTTACTTGGCCCCTTGGCTTAAGTGTGAAAACTTTGAAAAAATTGCATAACACAACTTAAGCAAAAACACCTAGTTCATTTTAAGCCTTAAAATCCAAATGTTCAAGATTTAGCGTAAGTTCATTTTTAAACACCAAAAATTAGTGCTCAAGATTTAGCCATTCTTTTTAAGAACCAAAATGAAGTGTTAAAAACATTATAAATCTAACTCATTTTAAGCACCAAAGACCAAATTTTCAAGATTTAACATGTTCATATTAGCACCAAAATAAAGTGTGAATGACTTAGTTATTATTTTTAGGTACCTAAAATGAAATGTTAATTAGCCTAAACTTGTAAATTTATGTTCCAATCACACCTAAGACTTGCAATGGTTAGATAGTCTCCTCCTTCTTTGAAGTAAATTTGAAAGTGAGCAAACAAACTTTTAAAAAGTAGCTCTTGGGTTTTTACTTTGAAAAAATAATGATCATGGTTGGTCAAAAATGACCAATGCCAATTTCAAGGCAACTGATGTCAGTTGGTCTTAAAGAAAACTGACGATGGTAATAAAAGAGTGATATCTATCAACTAGATCGATGTTGGTCACTTATGAACCTAAAGGCAAACCACACAATATGAAAATGTTAGTTAGTCCAAAAGCTAGTAAAAAAACTCAATAAAATCTATAATACAATGATTAGGTAAAGAGTTTAAATGCTAATGAAACCAAGAAAGAACAATAAGGAATTCTAAAAAGACTCAAAATGCAATTTTTGTAAACCATGTTTCTCCCTAGATACTGATCGATGATGATTTGATAGAACTGATACTGATTAGGCCTGATTGATGTCAAACTCTATGTAGATTCAAGTTAATTCAAATATTTAAAAATATGACAAAAAAAGAAAAAATTATAATTTTGATGATATTCAATCATTCTTTTGTCAATTTTTGAGGTGCATCTTTGTCTCCTTAGTATATGGGGTACTCAACATCCCATCGGGTGTGCCATTTTTTATGCTAGAAATTTGATGATGGAGGGGAGGTTAGATTAATTATTAGTTTTCATATAAAACAATGAAATAAACACACTAATAATCTTAACACCTCCATGACTAGATCATAAGGGGAGATTACTGAACAAACAAGTGACAAAGCTCAACTAAAATGCAAATAACTACACATTCCTTACCTTCCTTAAATTCTCCAAATGATGTGTTCATTTAGCTTTCTCAGCTTGTGCTCAAAGAGTCTTTGGCAAATGGATTTGTGTGGCTCCTTCTCTCATTGGCACCATGGTTGGCTTTCCTTATGCTTGATGTAACTTGGGCTTTCTTAATGGCTTGGATTATGATTTTGGCATTATAACACTATTTATTTTAATCTTGTCATAAAAACTACACTATAACTTTACTATGCCCAAGCTCTCCAAATGAAGAGGCAAATGTTTGTATTTATAGGTTTAGCAACTAAGCCCAACTCAAGGTGAGTTAGAGTGTAGTTAAATCTTGGAATGGGTTCAAACCTAATCTTAGTGAGTTAATTAACCCCAATAGAGTTAAAAGGTGTCAAATGGTCATGATTAGCAATGAATAAGCATGTTGAGATTTTTTAAGATATTTGACAACTCATAAAAGGGTAATTATGAATTCCTAGAATATTCTTTGATTTTTTAATTTTCTTTTTGATAATTCATTTAATTTCTCATAGATTGATTCAATTAAGCATTTGATTAGGTTTTAGCATTTTAATTAATTTTGTGTAGGCATTTTAGAATTTTTTAATATTTGAATTAATGGTATGTGTGTATTTGCCCCATTTAATATGTCTTATAGGCTAAATAGCATGTTATGAAGCCAAATTTGAGATGTTTAGTGATTCTTAGTTTTTATTTTCAAAGGTTGGTAAAAATCATTCTAAAGTCTGGTATGAAGCCATTGGTGACCAATTTTAGGTGTCTATAGTAACCTTTAAACATTTTCAAACATTATATTGAGACAAGTATCTGTATTATTGATGATAGTTTTCTCATTTCCATCCCTCTATGACACTAATTCTTCATCCATTTTCAAATTTATAGAACCATAAAATCAATTTATTTTGGATTTTTATTCAAAATCTTGCAATCATCTATCAATGTAAACTTAATAAAATCATTTGAAAATTCAATATATTTTATCTATTTATAGATCCAAAGTTTATTATTGTTGGAATATATCATTCCCACACCCACTCAATTGGCCCCTACATTATTAGCAACAATAATAAGTGTGAAATCTCTAAATGGTTAAACTATTGTTTTTAAAATCCATACACTAGTTTTAATTAACTAGAGGCAACCCTTTTATGCCACCAAAATCTTGAAAATTTGACATCAATTTAAAAATAACTTGGTTTATTGTTTGTCCACATCATTATTTTAACTGTTGTCTCTTTAAATCAATTTTGAGCATTTGTCCATTTCTCACACAAACTGAGGAGGCATCATCACACTCATTTTCTTTCATTTAGGGAAAAATTTTCCTTTTCTATCATCAACACTCTACTTATTCTACTATTCTTCAAAATAGTATTAATTCACAACACTATTTCAAAGAGGGGAAAATGTAGACACCTAAATTGCATTTAGTGTCAAAATTCACCTAAATCTATTTAATAATTTTTCTTAAATTAATCAATAACATTTCCTCCTAAATTCAAAATAATTGAATAATTCAACATATTGAATAAGTCAATTATACACCCTTAAATATTTATTTTAAATAATAAAATCTATATTTCACACCTATTCAAACCTTTCCCACCTTTTTCTCTCTCATCTTAGCCAAATCTACAAAATTCTCCAGTTCTTATGACTCCTCCCCTGAGTTGTCAAGAAAATTGACTAAGTCTTTTTGAGTCAGCTAACTAACCCCACTCTATTCTCAACTAGGTTGAAAATGTCTCCATCCTCATGGGTTAGGACTCATCCTCCACCATTGATCATTTTGATCATTGAAAAATTCCAAATGATCGTCCACCATTGGATCCTTTTCCAATCATCTATAAATAAACTTGCAAATCTCCATTTTCAAGCATCATAATTAAGCATCACAATAACAATCAAAATTGCAATCATATATTTTTGAATCATAAGATATTGAGTTATTTCACACAAGTAAATAAAATCAACTAAAAGTCTTCCTTTTGTACCAAAAAACTATATGTTCTCTCTTTGCATTGGAGGAGTGAGAACCACATACTTGAAAGAGCAAATTAGATATACATTGAATGGAGAAATCTTGCATTCAAAGTATGAAGTTTTGATTGTTATTTTCTTTATTTTTTGCTCTAGAATATTTTAATTTTATCTTATATTAATATTAGTTTACTTTATTTGCATATCTAAATTTAGTTCATACAAGGACCGTGCAATCTACCAAATCAGGTCATTACCATACTTTATCATTTATACATGACATAATTATTACATACATGCCTATAAACTGAGTTAGACTCTCCTAAAGGTCTTAATGAACCCTTATAACTATTTAGTTCCCATTTTACTTTCAAAATATCACTCTTATATCATAAAATGTTCATACATAGTATTGTGTAGTCTACTACTTTAAGGTAACTTGGTCTAATCAACTTGCCTAAGTCCTGACACTATCTCTCTTGACCTTGATTATTATGTAGAGATGTCATATTGGCATTATAATATCAATTAAATATGATTTTATTTCTTCTCAGACCGTAATTCTTAACCAAACTAAGAATACAACTTACAACTACAAGGTAAGCCTGACTATATGTGAAGATTTAGGTGTCAAAGCTATATTTTGGAGTTTTAGAATCTATTTTGACCTCTTAATATCAAAATTATCTTATATACCTATATATTATCTTAATATTCCACCCCATTATCATTATTTACACTCTATCCTTTCCAAATTGACAAACCAACTGTAGTTGTCCAAGTGAACCTGTAGGTAGTCATTTAATGTTTGAATGTATTTTAGGGTTTAAGACCTCTATCAAAACTCTTGAAAATTTAAATGATTTTTTATATAGTTTTAAGGGCATCAATTTCTTATTTTAAATCTTCTCAACTTCTAAAACCCTTACAATTTCACAAACATACATTTGATCCTTATACTTTCTCAAAGTATGGTTATAGGTGATAGTATACCATGTTTTGACTAAAAATTAAAGATGGATTATCCTTATGGAATATTCCTTATCTCAGTGGTTTCAGTCACTTGTTAATTCAAACATCCAAACTCCAATTCCACTGATATGAATTTTATTCTATTTTCAAGCTTGAAATTAGCTTGAGTTGCTTAAGCATTCCTGTGAGTGGTCATTTGGGTTCTTAGTCTTCCATGGAAAGATAAAGTGGATTGATAACCTTGAAAAGGTTTGTACAAAACTTTTTTACCTCATAAAATCATTAAATGACCATCAAACCTCTTTCAAACTAAGTATCTCCCTGAGTTTGCATCAAGTTGGCCTTAATTAATTGTAGGTGTCATTTTAGGCATTTAGATGCAATTTTAAAAAAGCAAACCCTTTAATCTAAGATCTCAATACATTTGATGTTATTAGAAAAAATATAAAATGTATTGAATCCATTTCTTTAGAATCTTATGCTTACATATGCTCACAAGAGTCAAGACTCCTCTAGAAACACACAAGCCTGTGTGTGGAAGTTTTAGGCCTAACAAGTCTAATCAGACCACTTCAAATCTAAGAACCATCTTCTATCACTCTAAAAATCATATGGAAGTTATGAAAAATATTTTAAGGATATGTGGACATTATCTTCCCCTTATACTTCATGGTTTCATCTATCACCATCATTTAACCAACCTGTAGGTGTCATCATTGTGTTCTTAGCTGCAAGGCTAAATAAGGTGAGTTTTTTCAGATTTTTCTAGAATCTGATGATGTTAGTGAGATCTTGTCACCTTAATAATATTATATTTAACCTCTATGACCTTATAGGTCCTCCATATATCACTCAAAACCATTCTCTTTTTTTATGCCCATGATGAGCTTGTATGTGCATTCCACTAGGCCTAGACCTTCCTTTTATGTATTTCACCTTTGTTGAAGTCATTTATCCATATTGTTGAACATGTAGAACACATAAGTCTCATTATTATGTTTTAATAGAGTATAAATTTCTTAAATAGGATCAATACTACTTCATGATCACTAGTATATATCTCACATAAGGATGAAACCTACAGGTCTATGTTTAATTGTTAAAAGCTCTTTTATGTACAAAAACTAATTGTACTAACCCTTATATGGATTAATTATTATCATTAAACCTCTATAATATGATTATAAACTTCAATAATCACTCAAATACACATTTGGCACCTTTTTCATGTTCATATTATGTGTTATTAGATTGTATATACAACACCCATAGCCCAAAATGGCATTAGGCTTATCTTTTTTTATCACAAAGTCACTTTTAAATTGTATATTTATCTCTCTCATGAGTTCATGACCTTTATATACCTTGTAACAAGGAAAATAAATACCTCCTTACTCCATTATTGTAGGGAGATCAATGACACAGTAAAAAAGGCTTGAAAACATTGTTTGTTGCTTGGAGAAAATGATATTAGAGTGAGCATGGAAAACATTTTTGGAGTTGTATATATTTGAGAGTAATTTAAACATGATATATAATCTTTATAAACATTCTAAAATCTATTAATAACCCTAAAACATCAAGAAATAATGGCAATTGTCTTGTAAATATGAAGAAATGGAGTTTTCCTTGCCAAATGAACTCACACATGCCAAGTGTGGCTTGAATAAACATTTTAGATGATTTCATAGACTGTAAACATCTCCCCCAATTTCTATTATGTATTCAACTTGTTTCAAACTTCCATTTCAAAGAATAAAATAAGTTTATGGGGTTTTTAGGTAGTTTTTGGAGTACCCTAAAGTCTTAATGATTGTTCATAAAGGATGGGGGATTAATAAATTACCAATGTTAAAAATATTAATCTTACTAGGAGCCCATCCTTTTTATAAAAAAATAGGACCCAAATCTCTCTCCTTTGTCTGTACTGAGCATTTGAAAACTACCTTTGTGAGTTTGTGAAGAGAGTAATGAAGGAGAAAATTCATGTTTTGCACTTTTAAGTGCAAAGAAAGCTAGTGTATATTGGATGATCTCATGTAGAGAAAATATATCAATCTAGGACCTTCTATCACTTCAAATTAATTTTTCCCCATCTTATTTAATGTTCCATGTAATAATAGTTCCTTCATAATGTTTTATTTATCCATAATGCAAACCTATATTTATCCAAAAACCTTAAACTTTGCTAGATTACCTTAATTTCATCAAACAAGATCAACAAGCTTTAAACCAAGTGACCAATTGAAAGTACTTGACTTGATAGACTATAAACCATCTTGACACATCATGACATACCCCCTAAGACCCACTAGACTTACTTTTAAGTAATTAGAAATCTTGGCAAAGATATTACCTTAAATAATACTAACAAGACCTTACAAAGACCACTTAAAGACTATCAAAGCATGACAAAACTTATGAACAAGGTTGTAAAATCATGACAAGAAATTTTTTGAATTATAGGGGTAATAGTTTGATTTGTGAGGTCAAACTTGTAAATAATGACCTCATAATTTCCAAATGATAGATATAAGAGATTGAATGGAAAGATAAAGATATGAATTAGAAATGACTAAAGAAAGTGTTTGTAACATCCCCCTGGGATCTACATAGAATGACATTATTTTTTTAAATATTTAATCAATGTATTCTTCCATTAGATTACACCATGATAATTTAATTAGTGATCCACTAAACCACTCTAAGTATTATAACTATAAAATAAACATGTGACATCCATATGTCACTAATCACTATCATCAAATGAAATAAAACATAATTGATTATAGAAAGTAATTACAAATTTCCATCCATAGCTGGTACAAACATGCAGTCATTGATATCACGGTACAATAAGTGAATAATTATATCTCATTAGAATAATGTTTCAATAATAATACAATAAAATGCAATACAATGTACAAGATATAAGATACAAGGCTCCATGGAGCATGAGTTCCCAGAACTCTAGTATCTATGGCAATATCAAGTGTCATCTCCAAATAAGTAATATTGTGGGTTGGGAGAGCATCATCTAATCACTTTTCCAAACTAATCATAGAACATAAATCCCCCACACAATCCCCCATCAAATAATTTCCTTCCCTTCATGGATGAGTAGATAGTAATGGTGAGGGAATCTAGAGAGACAAGCTCGTACCCATGTGCTATATGATTTATAAGATCATGTTGTATACCATAAATAAATCCATTCTAACATGATATTGTAAAAATATTTAAATCATACACATGAAATGATAATTTTTAACTAACATTACTTTAGCCAAAGTTTTCAATAGGTATTGATCTCTAGGATCAGTCCAATTTCCTACACACCACTTGATCGGATTACCTTCATCCAGTAATAGTGATGCTAACAAGCTAGTGAAGTCCATCTCACTACTTACTCAGTAATATCAATACAATATTTGGTTAACATAAATATAACCAACATATTCATACATATTATTTCCTACCAGCAAGCATAAAACATGCTAAATATAAGAATAATCAAAATGCATATATTTAGTCCATCACATATGAATGAATCTCCACAATATCATTTATCACATAAATAATAAGCAAACAAATATAGTTTCTACCATCTGGGTATAATCCATGTTTAGTCTACATAATCTAATTTTTATAAATATATTCAAATATATAGTACAAATAGTAATAACACAGTCTACCATTTTTATGTACACATTACTTACTTTCAAGTAGTTAGTCATAATATTTGCATAGAATCAGATAACTCATAAACCAAGTTATAACATAATATTTCATTTGAACAACTTATTCTATTTCTAGGAGACTATTTTCATAAAGTTATAGTTTTCAACCCCTCAGAAACCTTATAAATTATTTTAACCATCCAATTAGCTATAAGTATAGACATATAACCCAATACACCTATATATGTAATATTTTCATATGTCTACTTAAGTCTATATATAAATATGTTTTCTATATAAGAATAAATTTGAAAAATAATATATATCATATATAAGCACACAATCAATATATAAATATTATACAAATGGTCATTTATATTTCTTAATCAAGAACTCTATATGATTTCAACAATCATTATAACTTTCATATTCACAAAATATATTGATGATATTTATAAGATAAGGGATTTAACAATGTAAATTCTCATTCATAGTCTTTTATCCCTAATTAAATAGATTTTCATCCTGATATATTTAAGTTGTATATAACTCTGTACACAAGTTCTCAAGATAACATAGTCTTTAGTATTAGGGTTTGCATATAAGTATTTGGCAATATACAAATTTTGATTATATGATACACTAAATTTTCATCAAATATATAAATATAAAAATCACTAAGGCTGGGACAATATACCAGTCAAAATCTATGCTTATAGGCATGCATCCCAATGTATATATATATATATATATATATATATATATATATATATATATATATATATATATATATATATATATATATATATAATTTATATCTATATACAACCTCATATGTATTATACACAAGTTTATAATGGAACAATATACAATACACAAACTAATAATTCTCAATAAGTATTTATGATCTATGCTATGGTATACTAATAATTTACATTACACATAATCTATAAATATACTAACCATTAATGGAACAATCATAGCATATACTAACCACTAACCACTAGATCAATAGTTAGTAATATATTATTAATTGCATTATCTAGTAAGACTTGAATACTTATGAATGAAGAGTTTAAATTTAGCATATCAAGCTAAGAAGGTACAATCAATATGGTATTTAATATAACCCTTGTTCCAAAAGAACTCATACCTTTAAATATAGTCAGTTTGAAGTGTAATCACACATAGTATCTAAAATTCCATAATTAGATATATATAGAGACTTGGCATGGCTTCTGATTTACTCAATTGATAGCATTAACATCTACATATATTTAATATGCATAAGATAATACTAATATTTATTATATAACCACTTATTATATCCTTAGATTAAATATAATATGATCAGAGCTCATATAATAAAATATATAATATAATCACTTATTCAATTATATTATCATATTTAAATCAACATGAAGAAATTAGATTCTTATAGACTTATAGGCAACTACCCTTATTAGTCACATTCACAGAATAGATTACATGGATTAATTTATAGTATACAATAATGTACATCAATAAAATCATTGTGCTATTAGAGTACATTGTACTCTTTCAAATTTGACTATAAAGATTATTCCAGATAATGCCAATTAATATGGAATACTAGATAATCCCAATTAATTAATCTGGAGTTCTTTTATTGCATATTTTTATTAATATGGAATAATTTAGGGGTAATCCCAATTAAGAGGGTGAGGTGGCCAAGTTAATTAGTAACTCCAATCTCTATATCACTATGTTACTCCATATAACATGTAACACTATAATGACATTAATAAAAATATATATGTTAAAATATAATCAAATATATATTAGTCATTATACATTAGTTGTGACATATATGCTACTATTAATACCACTATACATACCAAAATTCTTCATACACACACACACACACACCATAATCAAATATATATGTGACTAATAATACTAGGTTTTCAAATATATATATATATATATATATTTGACTTTCAGTTATCATATGTAACTGACCAAAAAAACAAAAGAAGACTTTCGATACTATATATATGATAACTGAAAGTCAAATATATGATAACTGAAAGTCATATATATATACACCAGTGTTTCCACATTAAATATGTCAGAATAGTAATATTTGTTATGCTAATATAGCCTTATAATTAAATAACCAATCATAACATATATTAAAATCATACTATGTTATCTACTTAATAACCAATCGTAACATACTAAATATTCCCATATTTATATAGTTCATTAACCAATCATATCATACATCATAAAATGAATTTTATCCATGGGAACTATATTTAGTATTGATGAATATTTATATACTATTCACCATCACTATGTTATTTGGGAATATTTACAAATAATGCTAAATATTTTTAGATTTATACAGATAACATGATCTCTAATGATATGTAACATATATTAAAATCATATAACAATTACATTTAATATATCCTTTTATTATATAAGTTCTCTATTTTATATTTCAACCATTGCACTATATAAATCATTATACCTTCATGTGAATCATTGAGTTTACACCAGGTCACTATACTTTTGCATGGTGTGCCTTAAATACATAGTGCATAGCTTATATTTTTGTTATGAATATAAATCAGTGTAATTCATAATTAAATATATACTCATTTTTGGTTGATGGATGTTATTATATATATACACAACTCAACCTTTATGGTTCGATGCTTCTTTATGTTGGATATGTTTACTATCTATTGAACAAATCGCTATACATCCATGCCTCTATACCTATGCAATAAGTTTTCTATTTCTATATAGTTCATCTGATTCATTATCTTAAATACATAATGCACAAATTTTTAAATAAAGGCTCATGATTTGATTGACAAATTTCACACTAATCGCTATGCAAATCAAACATCAATAAATATAGGATTTTTTTGAATTTAAGATAATAACAACACTAACCTTTTAATGGCATCCCAAAAATATAAAAAGATTATCTCTCCTCTTTCTTTGTCCTATCTCCTCCTCAAAATTGTGCTCCTTCTTTTCACATGCATCCCTCTTCTCTCTCTATTCTCCCCTTTATAATGGTGTGCCCCCCTTTAAAATTCCACTCTTTTTTTTTTAGCTCTTTCTTTTACTTTCTTCTATTCAAATATTTTCTTTTTTTTTTATTTTATTTATTCTTTTTTGTTTCTTGTTTTCTTTTTGATTTAATCTTTTTCACAAATATATAGTTTCCAATTCTCTAAGTATAAAATACAATTATTATTTTTTATTTATTTCCCTTATGAGGTTTTTCATATTTTTATTTTTATAATTACTTAATAATGTCTTAAAATATACTGATGAGATGTGGGTGAGTTGGTAAATCAACTTGGTTGCTACAAACACCACTCAAATTTAAATCTTAGATGGTATTAGAATCTAGTTATGGCCGGTCATTGGTATTAAGTTGGTTGTGGCCATTGATGGTATTCTCGAGCCGATTGTGGCCATTGTTGGTATTTTTGGTACTTGTGTACTTGGGGATCTAGGGCCCTAATTATGTCCCAAACCAGTTAGAGCTCTAATAAAAAACATATAAGGGTAAATATCCTACCAAAATTATTTCTATCTAAAAAAAACATCTTTATATAGATAAATAATCATAATGACTTGACCAATATAGGGTCAATAATATTCTTTTAAATCAAAATGGTAAATAACATAGTAGCATTCTACATTAAAACTATATTTAATGTGCATAATGAAATCACATAAGATTAATTTCTTTAAGCATAAATATAAGCTAACACACACAATTAATCATTCATAAACCATTATATAAATGCAACATCTTCAAAAATGTATTAACGCTAACAATTCAAGCCATGTATCTAATGAGTGTTATTTAACATGGTGTGTGTAGGGTTCTAGCCATTCCTCTGTCATCCTCCAAAAAATCTATCTGCATCACCTTATCCATTAATTATCTCTCTCCATCATGCTCTAAGGGATGAATCTCTTATGTATCTAACTCATGACAAGTAGGTAGTTAGTCCATACATCATGACATGTCTATATCATAAAATACTGCTAAATAATAATTCAACATAATTACACTATAAAGAATATACAATATAGTTAACTAATAGCAATGTCATCATGAAATCAAATCAATATTAAATTGTCTCATAACAACAAATGATCAAATAATAATCAAATCAAATTACTAACTATAAATATCCATAGTTAAGCAGGTAAATTTGCTTAGCAAAAAATTGGGATGTAACAACATTAGACTTTAATAGGTTTGATTCGAATATGATAAAATATTACATAAATACTAGAATTTAACCCTAGTCTTTAAATGGTTTTGAATAAAAAACTTGTGCAAATTATTAGAATGGGTCCAAAATCATATAGATATCATAACGGTATAATTTCACACAGGAAATGTATGAAATTTATGCAATTAACAATTTTAGATGTAGAAGAGAATAATTTTAACCTATAACATGGATAGACTAACACCTCTTTGTGTAGGTATGTTATGACAATGTTTTGAATTTTGGTCTTGACTTGTTGATGGGATTTAGTTTTTGAATACAAATAAGGTTTGATGTAACAATCAAGCATCAACACATAATTGTTATAAGATAATTTAATAATTGACATGAATGTATATCACATTCATTTAACCTTTGATATGCTTTTCTTTAGAGAGGATTAAAAGTTTAATATTCATTAAATAAATTATTGCAATTATTGGTGGTGTTTTAATCCCACCCTTCTTTCAAAAGTTCTATATGATCAAGGAAATATTTAAGGAGGTTTTTAACCTTTGCACCCTTACATAAATGAATGATATAATGTAAAATAGGTATCTAAGAAACAATATAATATTGGGTTATTTATGAGAGGGCACTGTCCCTTCGTAACCTCTTTAGTCATAAGGGTCTTGTGCTACTAGATTTGGGGTTTTCTAACAATTTTACTTGGATTTATAGATGGTCCCTATATATAACTCATAATAGGTAATTTTTCATCCCTATATATAACCCATAATAGGTAATATATTATCATAGGTTTGTCAATTAACAAGTTCAATATTTTTTCCAAAATTTCTCCTTTCGAGGGTACCACACCTTGGCCTTGAGTATTGGAAAGAACTCCCCTAGGTTTAATCCTTAAGCAATGATGTGTAAACACAAAGTCAGGGATTCACAATGGAAATGATCCTCATTTTTTAAACCCCACTAGATAAATAGGTTTTAGTAAAAATATTGGGTAATGACATCATAATCATTGCACCTTAAAGACTTATGAGAAGGAGATAAAATCCAACTTGCATAACCAAAATAAAAAGGAAGGTATTGTCATTCTAATTCATGAAATTATCATTAAGGGTGGGAAACGATCATAGTAGTAAAATATTAAAGATTAAAACAAATATGAATCTTTCATTTTTGATTCACCTAAAAATGTAGAGCATACGTGCAAAATATCCTCACAAAACACTCAAGAAACAAGAAAGCTTGTATGAAATGAAGAAGCTTGAAAAATAAGCAAGTTTTATTATGACCCAAAATGAAATGTGAATTTTTTTTAAGACATCAAAGTAAATGTGATTATATAGTGTATTTTTTTGAATAAATCACCACACCCATTTTTTGCTTGGTGTGTCTTTGGCATGCATAAATTTGCAAACAAAATATTAAAATCAACATCTAGTATTTTAATGATAAATTATAAAATATGAATAAAATTTACATAAAAAATTTAGAATTTTTTTATAATAAAAATCCTCACATATTCATAAAAATTCAGACTAGAATACATAACTTATCAAAAGTTATGATTATTTCACTAGTCATTTATTAACCAAAAAATAAAATCAGAAGTAATTTGACCATAAATCCTAAAATACACATCATTTTTAAACTAAATTTTAATATTTTTTTTATAGTAAAAATAATCATACCCATATAAAAAATTAGATAAAAATAAATAACATATTAAAAGTTATGAATATTTTACCAACTGTTTTTAAACCAAAAACTAAATTTAAAATAAAAGGTGATAGTAATTTGACTATAAATCTTAAAATATACATAAAATTTCAACTTAATTTTCATAATTTTTTAATAGGAAAAATACAAACACCCTTTAATAAATTCATATTAAAATAGATAATAGATCAAAAGTTATGAATGTTTTACCAACCATTTTCTAGTAAAAATCAAAATAAATTTTTTTTAACTAGAAGATTGATAAATAAACTAGAAAAATTTATGGGGTATGATTTAGGTCCCATCATACATGTCATATGTGTCCATATAATTATTCACAAGCAACATTTTCATAAATTTTAGTTAATTCTATCAAAAACCAAGCAAATGAAAAATAATTGAGCCTAAGACCTCATGAGCATACAAAGATTAGCTAGAAACACATGAGATTTAAACCAAAAGCATGCAAACCTTCATTAAAAGTGTCTTTGTATAGGATTAATATTATATGTTGTGTCAAATTATATTTTAAAATTCTAATTCATGTTGATAAATCTCCATTTAAGATATGGACTAGTGGAATTTGATTGAAAATAAGAAAAGGTGATGTGCAAGGAGACTTGAGAAATTGTTAGCACTTCATTATATATATTGATCATAATAATTGCATTTTAATGAGGTATATTTATAAAAATTTAGGATTAATTATGAACATTCATCTTAAAATAAATATGAATTTTTGAAAATGAGTCCTAAATAGCACACATAGATCACTAATGTGAGCCCCTCATCTTACTCAAGATGAAGGGTGGAGGATGGCTCTTGAAAATATCAAAGAAGGATTAATATGAGCCCTTAATATTTTTTAAAATATTAATTTTGGAGGATTATCCTCATAATATATTTTTGAGATTCATTTTGGGCCCTTCATCATGTTTCTAAGATGAAGGGTGAAGAATTATTCCCAAAAAAGCACATGGATAACCAATGTGAACCCTTCATCTTGTTTTCAAGATGAAGGGTTGAGAATAATCCTAAAATATCTCACAATATTCATTTTGGACCATTCATCTTATCTTAATATGAAGGGTGTAGAATAATATTGCATATTAATTCATTTTTTAATTTTTTTGGCTCACAAAATAATATTTCATACAATCTCAAGATTCTTTCTTGAATGAAGATGCCTTTTTAGAAGAAAAGAAGGAATTAATAATTAAAAATAAATTATAATTATAATAATTATTAATTTAATTAATATAAGATCAATTTAATTAATACAATGTGAAGAATTTGATTAGAAAAATGATTTAGAGAAGGGTAATTGATTGTATTGATTGATCAATAAGGGAAAATTAGTGAATTGATCAGAGTAAAATAATTGACCATAGAAAATGAGAAAAATGATAATTTAACATATCTAATATTGTGAATTATTCCACTTAGATATGCCCCAAGGTGAATTCAAACTCATAGGTTAGATGAAGAGATGATTTTAGACTAGTTTGTGTGCAATTATGGGAAGTTCTTCCACTTCACAATTTTGACATGAAAGTGATTAAAATGGAGTGTCTACACCTTAAATCAACTAAAAATAGTTGGTATGTTTTTGTGTTAGTTTATTTTTTATTTTGGAATGTGAAATTAAAAGACTAAAATGGATAAGATATGGTAAAAATAAAAAATGGTCATAAATAACATCTTTCATTCTAAATATGATTGCATATTTAGATTCCTCTTGAAAAAATATGTAATTTTAAAACAATAATCTTGATGCAAATCCACATGAAAAATTTATTAGTATTTTAAGTTAGCTCTAAATATGTATAGTCATGATCTAAAGATGCAGAGTTAGGATCCAAATATACACAATCTAGCTCCAGAGATGCATAGTTTATCTCTGAAGATGCCTAGAATTAGCTTTGGAGATGATAATAACTAAGTTTTGGCTCTAAAATATCAAATAAATAATGAAATAATGTTTTGGGATAAGTTTTATATTTTTTCTATATCTTGAAATTCTATAAATAGAAACTTTCTAAAATATATATCAATAGAAATCAACCCCAAAAATTTACATGTTCAAAAAGTGAAATCAAAGAGTTCTGGAGATGATTGCTACATATTCTTAAAAATTATTTATATGAAACATATTCCTAATATTTTAAAAATAGGTATTTATAAAGAATTCAAGATATTTATAATATTTCAACTACTATGAATATCTTAAACATCATATTGTTGGAGGAAACTAAATTGGTCAAGATTATGATTGATTCTCTCTAACAAAATAAAAAGTTGTTAGAAAGAAAATAAAACACCTAGATTCTCTCCAAAAAAACTAAAAGATGGTGGATTTGTGAATCTAGCATTTTCCACTATATTTTCCTTAAATAATAGAGATTGTTGATATTCTCCAAATAATGTAAGAATCAATTTTTTTATATTATTATCCTATAATAAAAATCAATTTTAAAATTGACTTGTTAGGATGCTATCATAGAATAAGAATCAGTTGTAAATTAATTTGTTATTTTGTTAAGATTAAGAAATAATTTTTAAAATAGATTTGTGAATTTATAATTCTTAAATAAGTTACTGAACGAATTGTATTATAAATACAACCTTCTCATTCATAATTTTTAGTATAATAAAGTAGAAAATAATTATAAAGTTGGAAGAAAGGTTGAATAAAATATTTGAGCATTTTTAAAGTTTTTCATTTTTAAGTTATTTTCTAAGGGAAGAGCAAGGGCCCGCTCAACCCAAGGAAGAAGGTTAGTTTGTATTTATGTTTTCTAGATTATATTTTTTTCATTTCTAAATATTATTTTCATTCTTATATTATAATTTAACATAAAACTAATTGGATTGATAGACCAACATTTTTTTAGTTTCTTTTCATGCAATGTGTGTTTCAATTTATATAATTTCAATTATGTAAGTGTGTTTTTCATTATATAAAATGTGTTTAGTTTATGCAATTTAAATTTTTGAAAGTGTGTTTAATTATTCAATTTTAATTCATGTAAGTGTGTTGTTAATAAAATAACTATTACCTTAATGTATTATGTTCTCTATTGTATATAGTCTTTAGACACCAAATTTGATTTGATATGGCATTGACTAAATTAAGTTGATTAAATGAAGAGGATTAAATATACTCATCATATGTATAGGTTGATGATCTAGGTATGTTTAAATAATGAATAAATGAAGATCTAATTCATCATCCACTATTTCACTATCATAAAATGTAATAGAAGGTATGTGAACCATGGGAGGTATTGTGCATGTATAAGTGCCAATCATATAATGGGTACCCATAATATGGTATAAGAGGATGTACATTATATGTCATTGTTACTTATATATCTTTCTTATAATGATCTTATGAAGGATTGTTAAATATATTATGATTTTGGTGATCACTAGGTTGTGAACCTAATTTATTTGGAGGATCATCAAAAGTAATATTTTGTGCTTCAATAAGGTATTTTAAATTATGCTTCAATATATAACATCTATTTATAGAATGCCCAAGGACTTGGTGATAGTTACAATATGCATTAGTATCATATCCTTTGGGTAGAGGTTGAATCATATCAACCTCTATGGGAGTAGGGAGAGATATGAGATGAAATTCCACAATATTCTTAAGTAAATAATCTATAAAATCAAGTAATCATGTAAATTATATCTTAGATGCATTGAATAATATAATTTGATTAGGTTTTTGTGACACTAATTTAACCATTTTGTTTGTTTTCTTTTTATGTTTTATAGGTTTCACCTTATAGCTTGGTTTGATATGAAACTTGGTATTATGTGTAGTTAGTGTGTTTGTTATATACTTTATCTTATTCAAGGAAATAAATTTCATTTCATGATCTTGAAAAATATGGCACAAGTCATCAAAAGATTAAAACTTTTGAAAATAATCAACTTGTGTAATGTGAAAAGCAAGATTTTCTTGAAGATGTATTTAAGTTATTTATCTACCATTGGATTTGTCATTTTGGCCAACATTGTTATATATCTAAAAAAAAATTCATTGATAGGTTCGTTGTTTTCTTTTTTATCTTTATAATTTGAGCATATGCCATATTTTTAATGATTTTGATAATGAAATGTGATAGAAATTAATCAACTAAAGGTTTGAATTCTCTCATTGATTGGAGTGGTAAATCATACAACTATCATAAATCATAATCCTTGAAGCTCCTTAGAAATAATTTGGTTAAAAGTTTATCATTAGAGGCATAATGAAGACATGTCACATAGAAATATCATAGATGTTTAGGATCACCCTTTCCATCACAAAATGTGAACTTAGATGCAAAAAAACTAGTTTGAAAAGGGTATGAACATATTTCAATAACAAGAGGATTATGTAACAAATCTTATGAATCAATAGCGTAAGGTGATTTCATAGAATTTTTATCAATATTAGTAACCTTATCTTGAGAACATTTTATGGTTTATACAAGGTCTTACACATTTTTATCATTAAGGTTTTTAATTTGATAAGTCACCAAAGGGAATGGAAACATGGTTTTAGTTGATATAAGCATTGAAATTAGTAATTGGGTTGAAGTGATAATGATTCTAATGGAGAATGTATTAATAGTAGTATTTATTTTAGTAAAAATGGTGTAAACACATAACATGTGCCCCTATTAAATGTAGGACTTGATTATGTGTTCAAGGGGATGTTTATTGGTATAAAATTTATTTTAGTACCACATAATGGTTCACCATCACCAGGAGAAGATTCCTTATCCTTAACATTTTTATTGATCTCATCTCTTGTAACATATATAAATTCATCCATTAAGGTTTTATTGTTATTGAGATGATTAACTAGTGATTCATTATCTTCTATTTGAAAATTATTCATGTGATTAACATTTACCATTGCTCATAAATGAACAACATAGAATTTTAAATAGAAATTTATATAAATCAAAAAATAGAAAATAGAAAACCTTGGGCTAATCTAGGGTTTGGAGACCAAAGGTCAAGTTAACAAAAAATATAACCCTAAATTTTTAAATATATGGGATATGGTTAAGAGTATATAAATAGTTCTAACACAAGGATGATAAATTAATCTATATTAGTCTAATTAATATTAAATTCACATAAATAATATTTTAAATTTATACAACTAAGATTGATAAAAATAATAAAGCCCAGTTATTGAAAGATATTGAAATAAATAAGAAATAATGGTACTTTGTTGGTTTATTATGTGTAGGTGTATCTAGACTAGAAAAAAGTGTAAAGTATGTGAGATTAATATTTTGTATTATTTATCATATTTTATAAATTATACTTTTATGGTCATAGACACTATCATCAGATCTAGACACTAGTGTTGGGTTGTGATGCAGGTGTCTAGTATGGAATAATAATTAGATTTGGATGTGACTAAATTCACCATTATAGGTTTTATGTCACCTTTATACTGATGTATTTATATCTTGGATATAAGTTGTCACTCTTCACTAATTGATCAAACCCTAGTTCTTCACCCTTTGAATGATTTTTAAAAAAATGGATTAGTGGGCTCATAATGTCAAGTTGACCCCAAATACCTTTTTTATCAATGGATGATTCCTATATATCCAATACTCCAAGGAGGGCTTAAAACTCATGTAGTTCTCCCCTGTGTGTGGGAAAGTGTGTGCACAAGGGTGAAATATACTATATGATGATACATGCAGTGGCATAACTTATAATTTGACAAATACAGCTCATGGGCTGATCTTTGAATGCTACAGACTTTTAATATTTCTACTCCTATGTTTGATATGAAAATAGAGATGAAAATACAAGAAAAAATTGATTGTCAATTTGATTGATTTAGTTTTAATAGGTGTTTTCTTGGTACTTGATAGATGAGGAATGAGAAGGCTTAGACTTGTATTTATACAATACTTTTTGAAAATATCTCATGGTAGGGTTCAATAAGAAAAATAGGCTAACTCATAGGATTTGAATCATTTGTACTTTGGATGAATTTTGTCAACTAGACATTATATAAGGGTCTAGACACTACCATCAATAGTAATGTCTCTCTATGACCAATAGTATCCAAAGGGCTAAAAAATAGGTATGAATTTGAAACTGATAGTGAAAGATGTTTATTACGTTTTAAGTTTTCTATACATTATAAGATACCTAGGTCATCAAAATTATATGTATTGGACTAAGAGATAAGTATTTAAGCATAATGAGATGGTGAATACAAGTCTTTCAGTAGCTTGGAGGTCTAACTCTAAAGGGTAGATCTCTAATTGATATTTTTCAAATTTACAAGACTAATATGCTATAAATATTAAATTTTAGTATCTACAGGTGGAAACATATATTAATAAACTTGGAATAATTATTTATAACTTTAAAATTAAAAACAAAACACCTTACCCTATCCTCCTCATGGAAGAGGGTATGTTTCTCACTAAAATAGAATCCATATAATAGTATATATTATATAAACATAAGATAGAAAAACTAGATCATGATAGACTTCCTATCATTGCTTTGTTATCATAAATAACATACATACATCTAAAAGGAGGTTTGAAAAAAGGATTTGATAAATTATTATAATTTTGATTCATCTATGTTAAAATAAACCTCTCATGTGATGTTGACCTAAATTTTTAGAATTTTGGGTCATCGGTGATAAAATACCTCTTTCATGTGAAGTTAACCTAAAATTAAAAACAAATTATTTGAAAACTTTTAGAAGGATGAAAATAGATTAAAAAAAAATTGTTATAAAGATATCATCAGTCTCAAAATTTAACATCCATCATACCCATATAAGGTTTTGATTTTTAAGAATAAAATTATGATTGAATAATATTATTGATTTACATAATAATATTGATATATGGACACTCCCAAAAATTCCTTTGAAAAATAGATTTAATAAGGTACATGTAACTTAAATGTACAACATGCTTTATGTCATTGATAGTTTCAATCATAAATAGATATATGAACTTCTAAATTAGTATATTTAAATGAATCTTGGTGATTTTGTTTTAAATTTAAATTTCCATCAAATCAAATATCTACACAAATAAATATTATTATATTATTAGAATTTAATTTTGACCTTTTAGGTGTTAATAATTATTTATGGAAAACATCTAAGGGAGCTGAACAATACTTTCATAGCATTAATTCCTAATAAAATTGGTGCCAATGATTTTAAAATTTTTATGTCAATTAACCTTTGTAATAACATTGATAAAATTTTCACTAAACTGCTTGTTTTGCTCAGCCTCTTCTCATGCCTATTATTTCAAATCAGCATAAAGGATTTATAATTGAAGGAAAATATAGGATGGTATTATCTTAGTTCATGAAACCCTTCACTTTATGGGAAAGGGTAAAACAAAAGGTATGGTCCTTAATCTTGATATGAATAAATCTTATGATATGGTTTCTTGGGCTTTCCTAAATATGATTTTGGAAAATTTTGGATTTTAGCTATAGATCAAGAAGTTGATCTTGACTTGTATCTCTACTGCTATGTTTTATATTTTTATTAATGGTAATCTAGAAGGTTTATTCCCTAGAGAACATGGTTTGAGGAAAGAAGACCCACTATCATCCCTTCCTATTCATTATAATGGTTGAAGCTCTTATCACAACCCTATTTATTTCCATTATAAGGGGGAAGATTCAAGGAATCAATCCTACTTAAAATATAGATCTTATTTCTTATCATAAATTTGTGGATGACACCATAATCTCAATTGAGGCATCGGTGAACTAAGCTAAAGAATTGAAAAAAAAAATTGTAGGATTATGAGGTAACTTCAGGCCAAAAAATAAATGTTGTTAAGAGTTTCTTATTTTGTATTAACACCCATTTCATCTATCAACACAAGATTACTATGATTATAGGATGTTCAATAAATTATATCCCTACTTCATATCTTGGTATGATGATTTTCCATGATAAGATTCATATGGATGCTTGAAACTCTTTTCTAGATAGTTTTTAGTGTAAATTGGTTGGCTAGAAGGGTAGACTCCTTTTTCAAGCTAGTTAAAATTGATAAGAATTAATTTGAAAAATATTCCATTTTATCTAATGTCTTTGTTTAAATTTATTAAAATTATTATTGATAAGATGGAAAAAATTCAAAAGAGATTTTTTTATTTTGGTATGCAGGGGAAGAAAAGATTCTCTTTGGTGGCATGGAATAAAAATTTTCACCCAAAGATCATAGAGGATTGGGAATTAAGAAAAATAAACAATGAATCTAGCCTTGATGGCTCAGATTGGATGGAGATTTCTCAATGTAAGAAAATTGTGGATGGAATTTCTAAAGGCAAAATAATTTAATTTATGGGAGGGTGTAAAATGGATACAAGATAAGACTCTTCCATAAGGATTTTGATTTTGGAAATGGCTAATTAAAGGTATAAATATGATTTGGCAAGATCTAAATGGAATATATGATCAGGTGAAAAGGTTTTGTTTTGGGAATACTCATGGGTTATAAATCATCCTCTTAAATTTTTGGATCCTTGGATTATGGTTAGTGATAGGTTGAAAAGGAATTATGGGGTTAGATTTGTGGATTACACTTATTGTAAGGACTTGGGTGAAGAATGGAAATTATTATCTATATAAGATTCATATATTGAGGATAATAAGATCATCTCTAATATTAATCTTTTGTTAAGAGGTTATTTTGTTAGTGGATCTTATATTGAGGATGAACTAATTTAGGAGGATTCTATGGATGGCAACTTAAATGTCAAATCTAGATATAAGATGGCCCTTGGATCTTCTCCTAATGGTTTCCCTTTGGTGAAGTTATAGAATAAGAATATTATCTCCAAAGTTAACATATTTTTTTGGCTAATTATTCAAGATAAAATCCTTACTATTGAGAATCTTATGAAGAGGGGGTTGCCAATTCTTAACCATTATGTTTTGTTTGAGGCTAGTGTTGAATCTATGGTGCATCTGATGCTGGAATGCCCCTTTATCTTTTTTGTTCTTAGATTCATCTTATCTATATTTGATATTTATTGGGTTTAACCATCATCTCTCTTTCATATGTGGAGTCATTGGATGGCACCTTTTAAGAGTGATAACCTAAATAATTTATAGTATTTATTTTTATCCCATGTTTTTAGGGGTCTATAAAAAGATAAGAACTTAAGGATTTTAAAGGTCTAAAGACTACTGTTGAACTTGTGGCATTAAAATTGCTTAATTTTCTAAAAGAGAATTTTCTAGTAATAAAGTCTAAGTATTATAATATACTTAGAAAGAATGAAATAAGGATTGTTGCAAATTAGAAATTATTCAATGATGGAAGGAATGACATTGACTACAAGAAACACTTGATAAGTTTGACTAAATGGATTCTTCCCTCACTAGGATGTGTCAAAATCATCTTCAATGGGGCTTCTAAAGGAAATCCTATGAAACCTCAGGGAGGGGGTTATCAGAGATAATGTGGGAGTTGTGATTATAATATTTGTAGGGAATATCTTTATTCAATACAGTCATGTTGATAAAGTGGCTATGGTGCTATGGGGTAAAATATTGATAAGGATTTTGGATCTACACATCTCATTATAGAGGGTGAATATTTATATATAAATAATTATTTTTAATAATAAATAGGTTCCTAGTTGGAATATAATTAACATTATGTAGGAAACTCTTGATATTATCCAGTCTTTTCAACAAAATTTAATCAAGCATACATATAAAGAGGGGAATAAGATTTGTAATTGGGTCACTAATAGAAGATTCAATGATCAAGATTTTTCAAATTGGAGAAATGCCAATGATATTATATTTAAATTGATGAAACTCATTTCAAAGGAGGTTTTATATGCCTACACCTTAGTTTACATTCTCATTTTATTTTATAGCTAATGGCAGAATTTTGAGTTTCTTCATTCAAAATTACATGGCTTGGTATTATTGGGTTTTCCAAATGGTTTTAAATAAAGTGAGCCTTGGGTTTATAAATTCCAATATGATTAGATATAGGAATCATAATCTTATAATGCTGATGTATATTAGTTTCAATCATGCCTTTAATTCAACTGTTGGTAATAATGATCTTGAGTTGTGAACTCATAATCTACCTTGTGCTAAGATGTTTCCTAATCGTGAAAACCTTTGGCCTAATCCCAAGGAAATAAACCAATGTAAGCTCATTAATTATATCATTACACTTAAAGGTATAAAATATGTGATTTATGTTTTGTATCTCAAATTCATAATTTCTTTATTTAGCAATGAGATTGAATGTTTTCCTAGTTTCATTTTGAATAAAATTGTTATGATGGGAGGAGATTTATGAATATTTGATCCCACTATTGTAAGAAAAATTAATAAAAATAAGGAAATGTAACCCATTTTTTAATATTTATGTCTATATAGTTATATGGAAAACATTTAGGGTAGTGATATGCACATCTCGATTGAGTTTGTCAGAGGTTGGAAAGGGTGTATTGTTTCAATGAGAGATGTGATTATTCTTGTCACTGATGAGCTCATTTCTCATGTAAATAGAGAGAGTATGTATGGAAATAAATTATTAAATAATAGGAATTAAAAAAAGAGATGGAGTAATTTCTTCAACCTAAGGAGCAATTGATTGATTTTAAAGGGGGTTATCTCAGAAAATTTGTGCCTAGTTCATATCATGAAGTTGCCAAACAAATTATGAAGTAAATTAATATGGAAGGAAGGTACCTAATCATATATCCTATCACTTTAATATTCTAAATAAATTTAATCATAATATTATTATTTTTCCATTCTATTTACTCCTTTCATTGGAAAACTTTGTCATTAATGTGCAATTAGGCAAAATGCCTTTGCCTCTCCATCAAGATTTGAATTTTTTGTTGTATAATCATGAAAATATATTGGGATTTGACCTTCATCCCCCATAAATATTTTTTAACCTAGGGAAAAATATAAATTTATCATAAAATGGAAAAGAAAGGGGAAGATTGTAAGAATTATGTCTATCAAAATACCTACATAGACTCCCATATCGACTCCCACCAAGAAACACCATTTGTTTATGGTCTCAGACTTGGAGGAAGAATAAAATGAGGAATAATATGAGATGAATTTAGAGTACCTTGATTTTTTGAGTGGTTCTCATAGTTTAGATAGATAATATATGGATTCCATGAAGCATAAATCTCCAATGTTGGCTAAAGAAGATTTAAGTGAAATAGTTAAAAGTAAGTTGAAGGAAAAAAAGAGAATTGGGGAATTGAATGAGGATGAGATCTAGGATAAAACTATAAATAAAAATAAAGATATGGAGATCCATAGTAAATCCCCAATTGGATTATGAAATATAGAAATAACATGAATGTTGGGGATCAACCAACAATGGATTACACTTATGAAAGCAATGAATGCGGAAATAAATCAGATAGATAAGTAACTGAAATGATAAATAGCACAGAACAAGATATACAAGAAAACACCCTGAAAACTTGTATTAAAAACTCTTTACAATAGGAATACAAATGAAGAACTTTGTTCTTCCACACCTCTCTCAGATGCACACAAGATCTCTCACTAGATCTCTATTCCTCAAGAGCTCTCTCTAAAGTACAGTCCTTCAAACATTCACAATGTTCTACTCATACTCTATTACACTCTCATCTTAAAATAGCTTAGAAGATCTCTCCTACATATAGAATTAGGAAACTTGAGCATGCTCTTACAACAAACAGTTAAGCCTCTTCAACAAGGGCTCTAAAAATAATATTGCTAACAATAGAGACGCGAGCTTGAGTCTACAACTCAAACTCATCATGCAAACACTCGCTTCTGTCCTCGAAAATCACTTTCTGGACACGCAGGTAACCGACGTCGGTTCCTGCCTGTTCGCCTGTGACCGTCGCCGGCCGACCATACCGCCGACGTCAGCGCCTCTGAACTGCAACTGACCGACGTCGGTCGCTCCTGACCGACGCCGGCGTCTGTGTAGACCCGAACCTGTTTGTCTATGCTCCATGGTGAAGCTTTTAGCTCCACATACCTAACAATGAAGGAAATTATTGACTTGATTAAAAATCTCTTAAGGACAGCACAAGTTTTTTTGGGAAGCAACAGGTCCTTGGTAAAGGGGATAATGTTATTCAAAATATGTTGAGGTTGGAAGAGATGATTTTGTCATTGGATAAGGATAAGGTGTAGATTCAATATAATATCAAATAAATCATCCAAATTAGTAAATCAATAATCAAGAATTACATCTCCAATATCAATGTTTTGAAGGAGGTTGTCAAAGTTGGTAGGGAAGAACAAAGCAATGTGAGGAATAGTAAAATGGCTAAAGGATATTAAAATGGGAATATTATGGAACTGGAAATGAATATTATGGGTGAACTTGATAAATTTCTCGATGAGATAACTAAAGAATAAAATATTATCCTACATGGAATTGATATGTAATTTTTGTTTTCTTAAGTTGGTCTTTTGGTTTTTTGTGGTGTTATGGTTGTTTATTTGTTGTTGATCAATACCATGTTTGTTTTTTGGGATTATTTTTTATTTTTATGTGTTATTTTTTACCCTATGCCTATTGGTTGTAAATGGGAAATGACCCAACAAAAACTCATGTTTTACCTTTATTAAAAAATTATTTATCTCTCAATTTTTTCCCTTTTAGATTTAATCATTTATTACCTTGGCATGCTATTTAATTGGTTATTGATTTTACTAGGCACTTCAAGTGGAAAGAGTTTTGGGATTGTTAAGGAATTTTATTTGGTAGGATAAATTGGAAAGAGTCTAAAGATTAGCATAAATATTTTTCTAGAATGTGTTCAAAAATTGTAAATTTTAGTATAAATAAAGATAATTACAAATTATAATTTATAAATAATATTAAAAAATAGAATATGTGCTTTGACATGATGCATTAATGCACTTAGGCAATTTCATGCTCTTGGTGATGAATTAGTCATTGATGTTTTTAGCGATCAGCAAATAATAGCCAACAAAGGTCCTTTCATCATGTCAATGTATGAAAGGGTTTTAAACTTGATTTATGAATAGGTAGCGGTGATTGTTTTGGCAAGGGATAATGGGTGGAAACATGAGATGGAGGCAAAACTAGAATGAAATATGGAGTCAACTAAGGAAGAGAGTTATATGGTAGTATTTCTAAGGGATGAAGAGAGTATCAAGGATGATGTTCATCATTTATAGAGTATAACTCTAGGAGAGGTGGATGTGTACAAACTATTTGACAAAATTCCACATAGATGTTTTGAATTCCTACTTAAATATACTACTTTGAATGAGTACTACGAAGTGGATTTGGAGGCCCAAAATCCAATACAACCAATGACAAGTCTATTAACCATCAATTAAACATAATATATCTTTATATCAGTGTGTGCTCTCTTTGAAGCATTAGAAAATGAGGAAACATTCAAAGTGTTGAAAAAAAATTAGTTTTATTCTCCTTTGAAAGGAATGTTTTGACAATAGATTAGGGTGATCTCAAGGGCCAAACATTCTCCTCTGAGTTAGATTTGTATGGCATCAATAACTTTTAAATATTAGTGTAAACTATTGAGGGATAAACCATTACACTCTCAACTACATCATCAGATACTTTTACAATACTCAAACATAAGATTCAAAACAAAGTATGGATCCCATTGGATAAACAATGCCTTACCTACAAGGGTAAAAAACTAGAGGACTTCAGTCAGTTAAATGCCTTTAGTGTTTCACTTACATGGAGTAGCATTGGGATATAGGAGACCACATAATTAAAAGTTAGTTTCTGACAATGATGTAGCTCATTCCAATGCTCCCACCTAATCAACGCTCCTTATTGACAAGTTAAACCCATAAATTGTTGAGAAAATGGATGAAGTACCTATTATGGAGGTAAAGCATCTTGAGGTAAATTAAATATTTGATTCTCTTAAATATAACATAATTATATGTCATTTTAATGGATTTTGGCCTTGATCAAGAGAGTTACATCAATGGATTTATATACATTGGTCTAAATATTGTGAGATACTTATATTCTCAAAAGACTTCTTTGTAGTAAAACTTTCTAAAGATTATTAGAATATATTTGAAGAGGGGCCATGTTGCCAAATTAGAGAGGGACTCTTTATTACCCATTGGTTTCTATAACTTGATCTTAACAATATTATCATTTCCAAAATGCCTATTTAGGTTTTCCTCCCAAATATGCCTCTTCTTTTTTGGCATTCAACAGTATTCACAAACATTGGGAATGCTTTGGAAAAAATTGTAAAATTTGATCATGACCAAACCCATCAAGGTATTTTTACCTTTTCCCACATCTGTGTTGAGATCAATCTAAGTAAAGGATCACCAAAAGGCATAATTCTAAAACATGGTGCATTGACATATATTCAAATCTTGGAATATGAAATTAAAACATTTAGGTACTAATTTTGTCACCAAACTAGGCATCTACAGGAATATTACTACCAAGCAAGAGGAAATTCAAAGGGGAAAGGGGAATTTACTTCCAAATAAAATATCTAATAGCCTTATAAGCCTCAAATCTTGAAGGATGGATATGAAAAGAGCATAGATGAATCATATAATGTAGAGGAAGAGAAAGCTACCAATTTAGGAATAAAAGGGGAAAATATTGATATAAATTAGTTGCTAAATAATTCATAGGAAGAAATGAATGTTTGGGAAACATCCACATGAGGGACATATACAAATTAAAATGCAATAGGAGCAATCAAGAGATTACATGAGTCAGATAAATATGAATCCGATAAGGAACAATCCAAGGTTGGTGATTGGGGAACAAAACCTTTTGACCTAAAAATGGTTGTTTTGGGATTTCCTTCGGGGCTTGGACTGAGGTGAAAAAGAATAAAAGGAAAAAACTATGGATGAAGGATATTTACATATAATGTAGGCTTACCTTTTCACCTAGGGAATAAGGCCAGGTTTGCATATTATTTATCAATAGGAACTCTTCAATAGCTTGTGGATATTTCTATAAATTATGTTATACATTACCTTGTGGTTATTTTTTTAGTAATTGTTAGTTGTATTGTGCTACTTATACCTATAGAATGTGTTTTAATTCTACATTTGGAATATAAATGTGATTTTTTATTTGGGAAAAAAATAAAAAAAAAAAATACATTTTCTACACACTTTATTAGGTATAAAAAACTAGTTTAATTTTAAAAATATTAAAAATTACCATAGTAATATTTTTAAACTATAAAAATATATAATTTAAATATATTATAAATAAAATCTATATTTAAAGAGAGTTTTTACACACTAAAAACAACAAGCTAGCCTTATGCACTCAAACTCATAAGGTCAAGTCAAGAGAGTTTATGAGGAATAATATGATGGTTGGGCTACTGATATAATTGGTTTAGTTGAGTTGGTTGAGGTGGTTGAATAAGCTAAGCTAGAAGAACTAGTTGGTTTTTATGAACTAATCACAAGGTATTTTGGGAAATGAGTGATAATGGATATCATGTTTATACCAAAATAACTTGATTATGTCAAATTTATGATTGATGGCATCAAATTGTGGCACAATAATATCCCAAGAGTATCTATATTCTATAAAAACTAGGTGAGGTAACTCAGTCTATATTACTTTCTATAAATGGGTTAATGTAAATTTTGATTAACCTAGGTATTTTATTTTATCTATAATGATGGTATTTCCCATAAAATTTCATCACAAAGTGAATTAAATTAGACTAGGCTACACTTGAAGATGAAAGAAGAAATCAAATTTTGAGGTTTCAAGTTTGGCAGGCTAAGAGGCCAATTTGTCTAGTTAACTGAGTTTTGAACAACCTAGTTTGCTCATATAGAGAATTTAGATATCTAATGATAAGGTTGGGTAATTTTTGTGTTCTTGATTATACAACATGCCCTAATTTATTCTAAAATTAGGGAACCTCTTTTTTGTTTTTTGTATCCACTCTTGCTTGTTCTCACGAGTCATTAATCTCAACACTCCCAAATTGATTTGGTGGTTTGTCTCAGTTTACATGTTAAAATCAAACCCACATTCACTTTTATTATAAATATCATGTCTATGTGATAAAATTTATTGTTTAACACTTAGTGCTAAAATTGAATCTCATTTCCAGAATCTACATTTGAATGTCTCATTCACTTAATTGTTTGCACTTGTATCATTACTTTGCCTAGGTATACCTTAATTTGCGTGCATTATAAAATATTAAAATTGCCTTTTATTTAAATATCATGACCAGATGGAGAAATTTTATGTTTACCACTTCTATTAAAAATGCCATCTTGACACTTTATGCTCTCAATGAAATGACCTAATCTAAGGATCCTAGAACCTTGGTCTGAAAAAATCATTCATTTTACAAAACATCAAATCCATAAATGAAAAAGGTTAAATGAATTAAAAAGGATTTTCAAATTATCATGGCCGTATCAATCCAAAAAAACAAAAAGTTTTATGGTTTGTGGAAACCATGGTTTTCATAAAACCACCTCAGGAGCTCCCCCCCTCCCATGGGGCAAAAAACTTTGAAACCACTTATTTTCCCAAAAATTTAAAACCAGCAAAGATGCATAGGTAGAAGTTAGCTAGCTAAATCCTCCTAGGCATATAGATGCATTATCTTGGTCCTCTTATGTGTGCAAATGTGTCGATAGAGGTCATCTATCTAGGCCCTCTCATGGATGTAAATGAGTCTACCTTGTACCATGCACTTGCATGGTTGAAGGTTGTCTAGCCCATCTCTACGACCCACTAAAGTGTGACTGCATGATTTTTAAAATTTATTATCATTTTTTATTAATTTTCTAAAAATTAATATATTTTTTTGTCTGAATTCAAATTTTTCTCATTTTGAAGACATTAATGACCCTAGGGGATGTTTTCACTCATATCTTGCAAATCGAAAGTCTTTTTTTAAACCATCAATGACATTGGAAAGATGGTAATGACATGGTATGCATGGCATGGTTAATTTCATGAGAAATTAATCCAATAAAAATTTACTCATATTTTCATGACTAAGTTTATAAAGTGCATTTTAATTAACTTAAAAGTCATTTTTACTCACACATGCCAAAAGTAACTAATTCTATCTATTTTACAGATGTGAATGGAGCTAAAGAGCAAGGAGCTTGATTTTGGGGGGGAAAGTGTAACTCAAGTTTTTGTGATTTTAAGTTTTGGAGGGAAATTTATTTCCCTCCAGTAACCAATTTTTTTATAAATATCTAGTTTATGGTCATTTTAAAGGGTTGGCTCTTTTTTATTATAAAGGAGATATAGAACTAGACTTTTTTTTTTGCTTTGTAGTGTAATTCTTCCACCTATATTTTCTTTGACACTACTTTTATGATTCCAAAATTTATAATTGATTGGAAAATGCAAACTTAAACATTGTGATATTGAAATGAATATCATTATTAATCAAAGCTATGAAAGTTTAATTTCATTTTCCTTCATGTGTAAATGGTGGATGTGTTATTTCTTTTCTTGGCTTCTTGTTCTTTAGACTCTTGAATCATTATATTTGGTGGTTGTGTATTTGTTGGCCAGGAAAGGAATTAATTTTGTGGGTTGCATTTGTTTAAATGACTCAAATTTCAACAAATTTCAACAGGCTTTTCTTTCTTTTCCCTCTTTCTTTGTTCCTTTTTAATTATTATTAAGTTAATTAATCTAGGTTATATTAGTTTTTCATACAATATACTTTGAATGACATATCTTGATTTTAATATCTCTTTAATTGCTATCATGTTTTCATATTTTTTAATATTAATAATGAAATGAATGTTAAAAATTAGCCTCACTTCGTTTCACATAAAACACTAATTTATTTGGGAAATCTATATGCATGCTTCAATGTTCTCTGAAACGTGATTAAAATATGTATGAATGAGAAAATGAAACTTGTATATCTCTCTCATATGTTAAAGACTAAAATAAAATTTGAAACTATATAATCAACAAAGTCCCCTTATATGTAATAGTTTACAACATACCAACTAAGTGAGATCTAGTCTACCAAGACCTAGTGGGTATTTTTGGATCTATTTTCAGGAGAGGTTGGATGGTCCCCATCCCTCCTAAATTGGTGTGATAAAAAACTCATCAAAAAAATTGGCACTATAAGGAGGGCCACCAATAAATTTTACTAGAATATTTAAACTCTTTAAATGTTTTTGTCTAGAATGACTTTCTAGGTTCTAAAATTGGAAAGATAAATTTTAAATCCACCCATGGCTAATCCTACTTGTCTTGGCCTAGGTGTCTACCCTATGAATGTTATAGGACCTTCCCATTACTTTCCCAATAAACCCCATAAATTTTGTGTGAGGTATATCCATTTTTGGATCAACACTACTGAAGAAAACATCTAGGATTTTAAAAAATCCATTATCAAAAGGTAGATTCAGCATGAGGATGTGGCTTATCACATACTCCCCCATTAGGTAGATCAAATGGCATATTATTGGTATCTTGGTCTAACATAAGGATGCATCACCACTTGGGTCATCTTTGATAATTTGTTCCTTAACTATTTTAGTGTGCCCACTAACCCTTTTGTCTTATTTTATCAATTTTACATAGCTTGTAAATATCCTAATGAGTTGACTAGTGCATTTAACCATAAATTGCATTGGCTATACACTAGGTTGAAGGATCCTTTCCTAAAAATAGACGGTGTATCTATTAGATTATATCTCAATACGTTGGATCCTCTAACTACCATGTTTATTATGATGAACCCACCTGCTCTCACATCATTAGCATTAGTCTACCAAGAGGTTGTTAATTTAGAGTAATAGTCAATGACTTAGGGATTTGATGCATACCCTTCCCATTCTTTATTCCTAAAATCTTTCAAGTTTCATGTATACAAATCATCACATAGATCAATATGTGCCCCAAAATGAAGCATTAACCTAAGTTTACAACCAGATTAGTCTCCCTCTAATAAATGAGATCCCTAATTACTCTTTTAATGCATGTATCTCAATTAATTTTATATATAATTAGTATGTTTCTTCATATTATCTTAGTGATTCAATATATTTGGGTGTTTTTAATAATCAAATCAATAGGTAATGCACAATCTAATCCATGAAGTTGCATGCTCTAAAGCACCATTTGGAGTGTATGAACCTGGATACATTAATAATGTTGAGCTGATCATACACATTGAGAACATCCCATTTCATAATCCTTATCCATTATATGAAGGCTATAGTAGTGGAAATGATGAATCTTAAGATGAAGAAGAAGTAGTTGTTAAAAACAAATTAGAAATTGAAAATAAAATTAATGAAGAGTTATCCACACAAAATAAACAATCTAGCATCTATTTCACTCAGCTAGAAGAACTATTCAAGGAATTAGAGAAGTTAGAGAAGGGCGATGCATATTATGCATCTAAATCATCCTTATTATATGCTCCTACTCATACATTTGAAAATTTAGTTCGAGATAATGAGCATCTTTTTGGAAATGGTATAGCTTCCCCCTCATCATTAGAGGGAGATAAAATTGAATAAATCTAAGATGAGCTAAATTTATTGTGCCAAGAAGAATAAAATCAATACAAATTTGGTCATTTTATTAAAGAGAAGGAGGTCAAAAAACTCAAGATGGTTAATATTTTTCCTCAGTTTAGCCTTACCTTCAAACCAACCGATATCACTCAAGAATTCCTCTTAGTAGTAGAGGCAATCAAAGGGGAAGAATAATAACATAGTGGCCTGAATGAAAAATTCATGCTAAAGGAGATGCAAGTTAAAAATGATTTGGTGCAACCTATCTCTCCACACACTTCAACCATTGATGACAAGGACAAGATATATTTAACATGGGAATAACCCCTCCAATACCTCTTTAACAATAAATAAAACAATCAAAATATTATCATAGCATTTATTTCAATCCAAGCACTACCACCAATCAATTTATTAGATGGATAAAATAAAGAGGAAGTCTTTATCAAGTTAGTTAATCAACACATTTTGGTATGTATTGATGTTCAAAATTATTCCTCATCTCAATTCCAAGTGTGGGTAGAATTATTTCTCTTCAATTATCCCTCATTCTTTCTAAAATATAGGTACAAACATAATGTAGATTTTTACAGTCTTAGTTTACTTAAATTACATAAACTAAACATTGACAAATCATTATGGGATAGTGTATTTTATCGTAAAGGGAAACATAGAGGAAAGAAATATTATCTCTTTCCCTTCTCAAAATATTGTAACATAGGTGTCTAACTAAATTCAAACATATTCTTTTCTGAAAAAAATCTCTATAAATAATTTCTCTTTTCCTTTCTTGTTTGTTTGTTTTCTACTTTTTCCTTTGTATCCCTTATTGGTAGTTTTGTTTCCCTTTCTTGTTTTGTTTTTCTTGGTCTTATTTTTTCCTTGAGGTTCATGGTTAACCAATGAATGATGGAATGAAAGACCTATTGATAAGTAAACAAATTGAATGACACTCAAGGCATAAAATTTAATCTTGTTTGAACACTTGCATAAAATTATCATGACTCTCTTGTGTATTTTTAGATTGATAGAGGCCAACAATTCAAATCAGAATGTGTGGATTTATAAAGACTTATTTTATTATTTAAATCCATTTATACACTTAATTGAAACATATGAATAAAATGTAACATTGTATTTTTAGGGTTGCCTTAACTAATCATGAACTTTCTAATTTTCTCTGAACCCTTTGATTGGTCCCCAACCCTCCATAAATATAAAAATTAAATTTGTATTTCAAAATAATTGAGCCAAAATATAAAATCTAAAAATCTTCATCGAAAGGGTGATCTTGGAAACCTCCACCATAGGATTGTTGGACTGGTTAGTAGTGGAGCAAGGATTTTATAAGGGTCCATAGGTATCTCTATTGGAGCTATAGATGCTTGGTTGGTAGTAAAATAATGCCCATGTCATTCCTCCCATGCCAAATAGCTAAATATTTATTTTTTATAAGTTATAATCATTTATAAAAATATAAATTATTGTGTGTATGGAAAAAAAATGAATGAATCACTTTATCACACACAAATGGTCTTTAGTAGGATTATAGTTAAGTATGCCACACATTGAAGGAGAATTTAGCACATTTATTTTTTGATTTTGTATCAAGTCACCATTTACAACTAGTAATTGTTATTTAGATGTAATAATCAAAGATAATATATCCTTTAGATACTCAAGAGTATCTACCATCATGAGTCACCATTTGTTTTTGCTTGCACAAAATGCCTTAATTTATTCTAAAATCAAGAAACCTCTTTTTTCTTTTTATAGTTACTCCCGCTTGCAGTCACAACTTGTTGGTCTCAGCACACCCAAATTTATTTGGTGGTTTGTCTCAATTCACATGTTTAAATTTTACCCACAACCACTTCTATTATAAATACCATATCTATGTGATAAAATTTTATGTTTAGCACTTAGTGCTGAAATGGAGTCTCACTCCCCTAATATGTGTTCGAATGTCTCACTTGTTTAGTTATCCACACTTGTATATTCACTTTGCTTGGGTATACCTCTATTTACATGTATTATGGAATTTTAAAATTACCCTTGATGGAAATATTAGTCCCATATAAATAACTTTCATGTTTATCATTTTGCCTGAAAATGACATCTCAGCCCTTTATTCTCTCATTAAAGCAACCTAATATAAGGATCCCAAAACCTTGGTCTAAAATCAAATTATTTAAAAATCATTCATTTTAAAAAAAATAAAATACAAAAAATTATTTTTAAATGTCAAAAGGTTAAAATAAATTTAAAATACTTTTTAAATACTCATGGTTGTATAAATATAAAAATTAAAAAGTTTTATGGTTTGTGGAAACCATGATTTTCAAAACCACCTCAAGATCTCTTCCCCCATGGAGACAGGAATTTTAAACCACCTATTTTGAAAATAAAAATTTATGACACTTTCAAGTTAATCTTGGCATGGAGATATGCATCTACATAGGTGGAGGTTGGCCAATTGTTCTCTTTGAGCGTGCAGACATGATGATCATTGGTCATGTCGGCATGCCAGAAGAGGCTAGCTAGTTGAGTCCTCTTAGGTGTGCAAATGCATCATTATAGCCCTCATGCATGTGTATATGTTCTATTTTAGGTCTTCCATCTATGCCCTTTAGGCACATGAACACTCCTTATCGTGTCACATGCTCGCATGGTTGAGGGTTATCTAGCTTATTTTTATAGCTCATGAAAGAGTGGCCATGTGGTTTTCAAAAGCTATTATCATATTTTTATTAATTTTCAATAAATTAAAGTATTTTTTGTCTTAAAAATGATTTTTACTATTCAAAATCCTTTTAATGACCCTAGGGGACATTTTCACCCATATCTTGTAAACCAAGAGTTTGTTTTTCAAATCATTTATGGCATTGGAAAGCTAGTTTTGGCACAATCTGTGGCATAGTCAATTTCATGAGAAATTCCTCCAATAAAAATATACTTATATTTCTATGATTAAGTTTATAAAGTGCATTTCAATTAACCTAAAATTCAATTTTATTCACATATACCAAAAGTAACTAGTTTTATCTAGTTTGCAAATATGAATGGAGCTAAAGTGCAAGGAGCTTGATTTTTGGAGGGGAAGTGAAACTCAAGTTCAAATTAAAGTGATTTTTATTTTTGGGGAAAAAAATTCCTTCCATTAATGAATTTTTTTATAAATAGTTAGTCCATGGTCATTTCAAAAGGTTGGCTCTTATCGATTCTAAGTAAGGAGATATAGAACCAAACATTTTTTTTGCTTTGTAGAGTTATTCTTCCACCTTTATTTACTTTGGAACTATTTTTATGCTGCCAAAATTTGTAAGTAATTGGTGAATGCAAAATCAAACATTGTGTTATTTAAACGAAGAAAATTATTAATCAAAGCTACAAAATTTTATATTCATTTTTCTACGTGTGTAAATGGTGTATATGATATTTATTTTCTTGGATTATTATTCCTTAGACTCTTGCATCATTCTTGTTGGTGGTTTTGCATTTACTAGATAAGTATGGAATCAATTTTGTGGGTTGTATTTGTTCAAACAACTCAGATTTAGCTGCATTTCAATAGGCTTTTATTTTTTTCCCCTCTTTTTTGACTTTATTATTATTATTATTATTATTATTATTATTATTATTATTATTATTATTATTATTAAGTTGGTTAATCTAGGGTTAGATTAGTTTCTCATACAATATACTTTGAATTACATATCTTGATTGAAATTTATCTTTAATTATTATCATGTTGTCACATTTTTGAATAATAATAATAATAATAATAATAATAATAATAATAATAATAATAATAATAATAATAATAATAATTAACCACACTTCCTTTTACATAAAACACTAGTTTATTTGGGTAAATTTGTATGCATGTTTCAATATTCTCCAAAATGTGATTAAAACCCACACAAACAAAACAACAAAACTTATGTATCTCTTTCATCCATCAAAGACTAAAAGTTTGAAATTATAGAACCAGTAAAGGCCCCTTATACGGAATAGTTTACAATGAACCAATTAAGTGAGATCTATGCCACTAAGACCTAGTAGATATAGACCTTGGAGATATTTTTAGATCTATTTTTAGGAGAGGTTGGATGGTCCCCATCCCTCCTAAGGTGGTGTGATAAAAAACCCATTAGTAGTTTGGATCCCAATACTTGTAGATAAAACTCAGATTATATATTGCTCTGGATATTTTTTACTAGGATGGGGGTGTTAGGTTGTGGAGCTAAAAGCTTCAACTCTTTGCAAAAAGTAGGAACAGAAGGTTGCTGAGATCCAGGAGCACTGGCGTCGGCAGCAGGACCGACGTCGGTCGTGACCAGTGCAGAATGCCACCAGCGACGGCAGGAAGTCGGCCGATGTCGGTAGAACTAGGCAAGCAGGGACCGATGTCGGTCGCCTGTGTGTTCCAGAACTGCTCGTTGCACGAACAGTTAGTTAAGTGAACGAAGAGTTTGCATGTTAAGACCAATTAGAGTCTTGAGCTGCGAGGATAATTGTCTAAATTAAGAGTCTAAGTTATTGTTTAAGTTAGGGATCTATTTATAGACCCATTGGCATGTATTGTATAAGTATGAGATAGAAAGGAAGAGTTCCTTCCATGGTAAGATCATTGAGTTGCAGGTTGTTGCAAGCTCATAGGGGATCTACATGTAAGTTTGGTCTGTTGAATTGCAAGTTGCAGGTTCATGGGAGATCAACTTGAAGTGCTATAGAGTGCTTGGTGTACCGGCAGGGTTATTACTGATTGGTTAGAGAGGTGAACACCAATTCTGTGTGTGAGTTGGTTGTTGGGACCATTTTTTGTGTAGGAGAGTGTTGTGTAGAAGAATTACTGTACACTTGAGGCGTGGGAAACCTCTGTAAGGTGGAAGAGTGTGGCGGCTCTTTGTAGTATTCTTTTCTGTAAAGTGTTAATACAAGATAGTGTATTGTCTCTCATATTCTGTGCTATTGGTGAATTCTAGTTACTTGTGTTTCTGATTATTTATGCATATTTAATTGATTATATTTGGTAATCATACTATGCTCTTTCTGAGGAGCAAGATCCTAACAAGAGGAATCAAAACAGGTGTGTTTGTTCTTGGATTCCCACCCCTACAATTGGTATCAGAGCTTTTGGTTGGGATACTAACAGATTGGTTTAGATCTGGGTAGTGTGTTTTGATTACAGGTTACTCACAGGGTTTCTATTTGAGTGGGAGTTGAGAAATGGTAGAAGACAGTAAGCTATGAATGGAAAAGTTTAATGGCAAGAACTACCAATTATGGAGGATGCAGATTGAGGACTATCTGTATCAGAAAGATTTGTACTTACCGTTGGGTGGGGTTAATTGCAAACCCCAGAATATGAAGGATGAAGAATGGGAGGTTCTTGATCAAAAGGCTCTGGGATCTATTAGATTGAGTCTTGCATCATCTATGATTTCCAGCTTATCACAGTGTAAGACAATGGTGGAGTTGATGGAATCTTTGGCAAATTTATATGAAAAACCCTCAGCTTCTAATAAGGTATTTCTTATGAAGCGTTTATTTAATTTGCAAATGTTGGAAGGTGGATCTTTTCATAGCCATCTTAGTGATTTCCATGGTTTGGTAAACTAGTTAAGTTCAGTCAATATTGTATTTGATGATGAAATTAGAGCTCTCTTAATCTTGTGTTCATTACCTGAAAGTTGGGAAGGTTTGGTAATGGCAGTTTCTAATACTGTGTCTCCTTCAAAAGTCTTAAAAGTGGATGATGTTGTGAGTGTGATCTTGAATGAAGAGATACGTAGGAAAAGCACAGGTGAATCATCAGGAGATGCTTTGAGTGTTGAAGGCAGAGGAAGGCCAAGAGAGAAGATAGAGCGTGGGAGATCAAGGTCGAAGATAGGTAGAAGATCCAAGTCCAGGTATGGCAGAATAACCTGCTGGAAATGTGGAAAGCAAGGGCACTTAAAGAGAGATTGCAAATCAGGTGAATATTAGCATGAAGGACATGGAGAAGAAGTAGATGTTGCGGATTACATTGCACAGGATGCTCTGGTATGTTCTTTGGATAAAGTAGAATCTTGGGTTTTAGATTCTGGTGCCTCTTTTCATGCATCCCCACATAGGGAATTTTTTCATGAGTATGTCCAGGGAGACTTTGGAGAAATTTGTGTAGGGGATGGTAAGCCTTGTCAAATTGTTGGCAAAGGAAAAGTGAAGCTGAAATTGCAGACATGTGACACATGGGTGTTAAAGGAGGTCATGCATGTCCCAGTTCTGGAGTGGAATTTAATTTCTATTAGAAGTTTGGGTGATGAGGGTTGCACAGTAACTCTCACAATGGACTCTTGGAAGGTTACCAAGGGTACACTTGTTGTAGCTAGAGGTAAGAAAGTAGGTACACTTTATCTATCTACTTGTATTACTGATTCTCTTTCTGGGTTATCTACTTCAGCTATAGATTCGGAGATGTGGCTTAATAGGCTTGGTCACATAGATAAGAAAGAGATGCTTGTTCTTGAGTCAAAGAGCATGCTTTCGGATTTGGAAGGCATGGATCATGGTTTCTGTATGCAAAAGAAGAAGGTGACATTTCTTGAGGAATTCGATGTTAGTGACAAGAATAAGAAAGCCTTGGTTTTCAAGGAGAAGGTGACAGACAGAGTTTAGCACAAGGTGCAGAGGAATTCTGAGCAGAGCAAGGGTGATTTGGACAAGGGTTTGATCCAAAAGGAGCTCACGGGAAAAAGTCAGGTCTCACTAGAAAAACACAGAGACTGATGTCGGCATAAAAATCAACATCGACATCCAGACAGGGATCGACGTCAGCTATGTGCAGCCCGACGTCGGTGACTCGGGGCAGATAACAACCAGCGTTGGCCAGGGGAAACCGACGTCAGTAAGGTGGCAGTCGCAGGGAACCAACATCGGTCAGCTGCAGACTGAGATGTGACCGGCATCGGTCACTGAGACAAATTTTGGGTGGACAGCTAGCTGTCATGGAGTCTCAAGCACCCATATGGAGGACTGAAGGCATAAGTAAGTTCTTAAATTCATCGTTTCCCTTCTTTACACTACTTGTTGCTCACTTATGGTATAGAACTAGGAAGTTGTTAAAGAAGTAGAATAGGTAGATCCAAGAAACAGTGGGAGCTTGGCATGGATGAGGATGTGATTCCTTGGAGGAGAACCAAACAGGTGTTTTGGGTAGAGTTGCCAGCTGGAAGTAAGCACTGAGAGACGAATGGATGTTCAGGATGAAGAAGAGCGGAAATGGATACGTGAGATGGAAGATCAGGGTATATGGTCTTGTATAAGCTGCAGGACAATGGAGGTTTGATCATTGTGTTTCTCTTTACCAGGTTGGATAATATTAGCTACATTATCCTATTTTTGTATGATGTGCTTGTTGCAGGGTTACATATACAGGTATTGTTGAACTAAAGGTAAAGCTAGTTCAGGTGTGTGTCATGGAGAATCTGGGAGCAACAAGATTCGTTGGCATGAGTGTGTTCTAGAGACATGGAGGTCTTGTTGACTTTGTTTCAGGATGATTGTGTGAGACTGGTTAGCACGCCGATGGTTGGACAGTTCACAGAACAGGTGTCTTGATTCACATAATGAGGTTAAGTGCATGGTATGTACTAAACCTGAGTTTTCCCAAGCAGTGGGAGTTGTCACAAGTTTGGAGTCAATTCGGTAAAGTAATACTGAAGGGCAGTTCAGTGGGACCAGCAGCAGGTGCACATGCTATGCAGGGTCAAGTTCTTATCTACATGGTTGTAGATGTAGATGTGGCAGGTAATTTGGATGACAGGTTTTGCACTACAGGATTTGTGGTGGTTGGTCTTCAAGAGTGATCTTGAGGAGGGATACAAAGCTAAGGGAACAAACTAGATGGAGTACAGGTACAGGTACAGGTTGCAGCTGTTTATCTCCAAGTGGGAGATTGTTAGGTTGTGGAGCTAAAAGCTTCAACTCTTTCCAAACAGTAGGAACAGAAGATTGCTGAGATCTAGGAGCACCGGTGTTGGCAACAGGACCAACGTCGGTCGTGACCAGTGCAGAATGCCACCGGCGATGGTAGGAAGTCGGTCGACGTCGGCAAAACCAGGCAAGCAGGGACCGGCGTCGGTCGCCTGTGTGTTCCAGAACAGCTTGTTGCATGAACAGTTAGTTAAGTGAACGAAGAGTTTGCATGTTAAGACCAGTTAGAGTCTTGAGATGTGAGGATAATTGTCTAAATTAAGAGTCTAAGTTATTGTTTAAGTTAGGGATCTATTTATAGACCCATTGGCATGTATTGTATAAGTATGAGATAGAAAGGAAGAGTTCCTTCCATGGTAAGATCATTGAGTTGTAGGTTGTTGCAAGCTCATAGGGGATCTACATGTAAGTTTGGTCTGTTGAATTGCAGGTTGCAGGTTCATGGGAGATCAACTTGAAGTGTTATAGAGTGCTTGGTGTACCGGCAGGGTTATTACTGACTGGTTGGACAGGTGAACACCAATTCTATGTGTGAGTTGGTTTTTGGGACCGTTTTTTGTGTAGGAGAGTGTTGTGTAGAAGAATTATTGTACACTTGAGGCGTGGGAAACCTCTGTAAGGTGGAAGAGTGTGGCAGCTCTTTGTAGTATTATTTTTTGTAAAGTGTTAATACAAGATAGTGTATTGTCTCTCATATTTTGTGTTATTGGTGAATTCTAGTTACTTGTGTTTCTGGTTATTTCCGCATATTTAATTGCTTATATTTGGTAATCATACTGTGCTCTTTCTGAGGAGCAAGATCCTAACAAGAGGAATCAGAACAGGTGTGTTTGTTCTTGGATTCCCAACCCTACAGGGGCTTGGTACTTGAAAAAATATGCTTGTTCTATGTAGATTCACTTGTCTAGGAATCATCATCCAAGGGTGAGGAAAATGTTTGTTTGATGTTTTGGTGTGTTATTTTAATTTTAATTTTGATTTTATAAAATATTGGTATGATTTTTTTTGTGTTGTTTACAAAATTATGTGTTTGTTGGTTTTATCATTTAGGTGACTAAATGTTTAGCTAAGTAAAAAAATTATTGTTTGTTTTGAAATTAATTTTTTTAAATGATAAAATAAATTAAAACTACTACTTGAAATAAATATGTTTAAATTAAAGAAATAAAACTTATTATTCTTTTCTTTTCTCAAAATATAATATATGAATTCCAATTAATTTAAAACTGAAACTGAACTATATGGATTCTATTTTTTTTTTTAATTTTCTAGTTTTCTAAAAGTGTAGAAATTCAATTGTACTTTGTTATAATAAGACATTTTTATTTTTGTAATTAATTTAACTAAATATGATTGAATAATCTAAGTTTTAGATGAATAAACTAAAATTAAATATACAGTTTTGGATTTTGTCTGCATGAAATAGGATTCCTAACTTCTAAAAATTAATATTAAATGTAAGATTTTTATTTTTTAATTTTGAGTTGGATGCACCATATCCTAGTAAGCAAATGAAAAATTCTAATTATTTATTATTACTATGCTTTTAAATTTCATAAAGTATGTAGGGATGCAAATGATTTGATAGATGTAATTATTTTTCATTTGATTTTTTTTATTTCTATGCAAGTGGGTGTAAATATTGTTGTTTGTTTTCTATATGTGTGTATTGTATGTTGAAAACTAAATAAAAAAATGCAGCTTGTTATAAATGAAAGAATATTTTGTCTGTTTAATCTAAAACTAACATCCAATACTATGTGATTTCAACTTTTATATATACAAATAAAACTACAAAGGATTAATCAATTTGCAATGTGAAGGAGTATGAACAATAATTTTTTATTTTATTTTTTAATCTTTTATAATATGTAATTAAACTAGTTAAAATATCTAATATAATGAAAAAAAAACAAATAAAAAAAGAAAGAAAACTAAATCTCCAAACCTAACCAAAGCAAAGTGTAGGTTGTGTTGGGTCATTGATCTAAATAAGTTTATTGTTAAATTGTTATTTTATTATGTGTTATATGGGACATGTATCTCATATGAGACACCCCCTTAGGAATAAGTTAAATAAGTTCCTATTGGTAATTAATGTGTTACATTAACTACTTGTATTTTTAAGTTAGTTGTATAGATTTTGAAGTGGGACTGTTGGGTCTCATGTAACTTTCTATTAAAGCTTATTTAAGATTACAAAGTAATGTAATAAAATAATGGAGATTTATCTATTGTATAATATTTATTTGAATTAAAAAAACATGTAGATTTCTCTTTCATATCTACCTGGGCATGTTCCAATGGTGGTATCATAGTCAATGGTGGCCATTGATGCATGAGGAGAGAGATGGAAGACCAATGAAAAATGTGAACATGAAGATTTTAAATTTTTTGTAGATTTATTTTTCTTGAAGAAGTAATTTCATTTATTTTTTTATTATTTTCCCTATATCTATCTAAACAACTTAAAATCAATAAAAACATGATTCATGTGAGATGTGATCAAATTTAAAGTATTTAATCTTGTGCTTTGACATCATTAGCCTTTTTTGGATCACCATTCTTTATCTTGGAGCACTATGTTTTTGTCAAAGCATTGTATTTTTTGAAAATTATGTTCCAATTCAGCTAGGGTGTTTGAAAAGCTTGGAAAATAGATTTTACTTTTAACTATTTTAAATGGTGTTGAAAGACATTGAATATTCTCCTTGAGGCATTATAAATCTAACCAAAAGCACTAAAATTTGTATTAGGGTATGATTAAAATTCTTAAAAAATATTATAGGTTGATGTGGCATTGAAATTGTTACTCATACTCATAGAGGACATTGAAAATATCTTGGATATCATTCTATATTTGCATGGAATGATGCATGGGGTTGAAAAATAAATTTGGAAGCATTTTTAAGAGTGTTAGGCATTGAAAGTCTAAGAAAGGTTGATAAAATTTAATTATTGTCCTATTTTAAGTTGAAAAAATCATGTGTCCCTTTAGTTTTGGTAAATTTTGTTTGCTGGAAAGTGGCATTATTAGGTAAAATATTTCATTGATATGTTTTTTTTTTTAATTATTTGATTACACAGTAAAATCTAAGTATGTATATTAGTTTTTGTAGTTTAGGTTTCACCCAAGTGCATGGATGAGTTGGTTAAGGGAATTGTATTTTAATTTATAGGTCTCGTAGCCACTCATATTTAAATTTTTTAATTAAACCTCTTTACAAGACCAAAAATATAAATAAAGGCTAAATTTATGTTCTTGAAGCATAAATAAAGTAAGTAGTTGAGAAATTTTTTTGAGTCACTTCATAAGTGAGAGGTACAAGGTTAAAATCCCCTCAAATCTATATTTTTGTCACATTTATTTTTTATTTTCCAAATATAATATTTTAAGCATATTCACATTTTAAATTTAATGTAAAGTGGGTAAAATGGTTAAACAAGTGTATAAAGGCCTACAAGTATCACAATCAAGACCAATAAATGTATATTAATGTATTTATTATCTTGGAGTCATAAGTAAAAACTTGTTTAACCCTAAAATAGATGTGGATCCTAACTTTTGAGTATAAAGTGTTAATAATATAAAAATTATAATGCAAAAATGTGATAATCATATCTACAATAGGCCAATTAAATGCTAAAATCTAATATAAACATACATAGAATTTATTATGTTGAGAATACGCTAAATATAAAAAGTGCAACTAAGTTATGCATGAAAAATGACAAAGAAGTAATATACTTAGCTAGTTCTGATGCTAACATAGTGTTAGATCTAGAACAAGTAGAAAGTAGGCTAGAAGATGATTTTAGAATAGTCATCAGATTATAGATCTAAAACTTCCAAAGATTTGTATACTAATGTCAGCCTAGGATGGTTGCATCGATACTAGTGTCTAGGTTCGATGCAAGTATCCTAAATGGAATACCTATTGGAAAAAGATGGGACTATTGGGAATTAGTATTTACATTGAGTAAATTACTATTTATTATTTTTTAATTATTGTATGGTTAATATGATTATTATTAGTCATTAGTTTAAATGAAATATTATTGTAAATAATATATTATGTATATGGGTTAAGAGGTTAGTAGGTGATATTTTGTAGGATCAGAGTATCCCCTTGTATAGGAAATGTAGTCCTATATGAGTATGTAATATGTAGTTTAATATATGATGAATATAATATAGTGTCTATGATTTTATTTTGTGTTTTAAATTTGAAAATTGGGGAAATTTTTATTAGCAACCACTTAGATGTTTTTTGGTTTGATTTTGCCTTCACTTAATGCAGATCTAGGTCATGGACTATCATTCCTCATGAATTTGTAAAACCCTAGTTCTTAAATTTCATAGTGATCTTCGGGGAAAATGAGATAGTGGGTACATAATGTTGAGATGACCCCAAATACCCCTTTGTTAATGAGTGATTCTTACATAGCCAATACTTTGAATAGGGCCTCAGACTGATGTATTTCTCCCCCACATATTGGCTTGTGTGTTAATCATGCAATATGTACAAATCAAGTACAATAGTGACATAACTTATAACTTGTCAAATTAATCTCTTCAAATTCTCCTTTAGTACTTTAGACTTGTAGATGTGTTGTTTCTATGATTGGTGTGGAAACATGGAAGCTTTATTAAATTGAATGTTCTTTAAATGCTCTTTGGTAAGAATACTAGGTATTATTCCCTTGTTTGTAGGTGAAGAATGAATGAGGTTTGATCTTATATTTATATCAATCCCTTTGGAGAATTAACTCACATTAAAACACTTAGGCTGACCATTAAGATACACTTCATTTGAAAAATAGATGTCTTTAGGGCACTAAACACTTGCGTCAGGTCAAGACACTATCATTGACACTAGTATATGTCTTAAACATTATTGTCTAGGGAGCAGGAAAGTAGGTGTAGGTTAAAAACATATAGAGATGGAAGATAAGTACATTTTAAGCATTTTGGGTAAGATGAAGGCCTGGGTCATCAATATAAGACTACTCGAACTAAGATATAGGCCAAGGGGTACATGATAGAGAAGATGCAAGACTTGTGGAAGTTATAGAGGTAAAACACTTGGAGGAACATACAAGGTCTAAGTTTTCCAAGTGTATAAGATTGAGGTGATATATAATCCATAAATATCATCTACATCCCCCCTGTAATCTAGTAATGAAATTTCTAGTTTAAAGGAAATGAATGTATATTTGGGTGTGTATAACACACATTTTCTTTGCATGTACCCAACTTGAGTGATTTAATGGTGACTAACCTAAAACCAATAGCATGTTATAGTATATAATTAGTATATATAAGATGGGATTGGAAGTACTTGAAATAGATTGAAATTGAAAGAGAAAAAATTAGGAGTACACATGTGTGTCAATGTAGCTACCTTACCTATTGGTAAGTTGATTTTAAAAATATGTATCATTATAAGGTTATGAAACTAAGATTAGGAAAAATATAGTTAAATATTGAAAGTGCATATATCTAAGTAGATATATATATATATACATATATATATATATACATATATATATATATATATAGAGAGAGAGAGAGAGATTGAAAGTCACATGCCCCTAACCTTGGAGCAAAGATGAGTTGCCACCTGATAATTGAGATTATCTCATCCATGCAACCCAATGATACTTATAACATGGTGAATATGGATGATACAATCAATTACAACCTGAAAACTTGTCAAAATTGATTCATTTAATCACCTCAACCATACCAAAAAGTGAACCAACTACTACAGTAGACTATCTCAATAAATTCCATAAAAGTCTTACTAGGGTAACAGTATGTAAAATAGTTTTAATCTGAAATTGATTTGTATTTTGAAATATTAGGCACAAATTTCATAGCATATTCACCTTAGATATGTCTCATGATGAAGCTATGTATAACAATGGTACCAATGTATATATCTCTACCATAATGGTGAATTTGAATCATATAATTGTGTCTTTGCTAATTTAGAAACTATATAAGTGTGGATAACATGCTTCCAAATCATTCCCACACTATATATGGAGAAATATAAAAAATGATATAAGTACCAATGTCAAAAACATATTTCTAGAACATGCCTCACTATAATCTAGAGATGTTGAATATTGAATAGGCATGGAGAACATGATTTCAAAGCATGCCTCTACTGAATCTAAAAGATATGAATGTGTGGAATCCATGCCTATATGACATTCCCCCAATAAATTTGAAAATTGTGAGAAGTGTGGATAACAATCATCTATGACATTCCCTCACTAATATACCCCCCTTTGAGGTGAAAGAAATATAGGAATGTGTAGTTACATCACCTCAAAAGGATAAGACAATTGTATAATATGTGAATGTAACCATATAGAATATAGAAGGAACATGTCTAGGTAGATATAGCATTGAATTTCTTAGAAACAATGTGATCACATGAAGGCCTAAGATGTATTAAAAGGATCATGGAAATGTCTAGATAGTAATATTACAATCACAATAATAAAATCAATCACACATGTAAGATCACTCAAAATCAAATCAAAAGGAAATAGTCTACGGATACCACAAACAAGGGGCATGTTCAAATGGTGCACAATCAAAGGGACTTGACTTAGTCATATTTCCATCAAATCAATGTGTTTCAAACTATTTTTTCACTTTTTTACATTCAAAGGAAGTAAGAAACTAAGATTAAGGTTCAGGGGTTAGATGATACTCAGATGAGGTCTGCACACCATTATCCAGACATTGTAGGGACTCCTCTTTGGCTGTGGAGGATGACACCTACAGAAGAAAGAGATTTAAACAAAAAGATTGTTAGATGGATGTAAGGTGGATTGCCAAGCGATATGCTTGGTCCCAGAAGTGCAAAGAATTCCTTAAGGGATGTCAGTCCACTTGTTGATAAAAAATAATGTTGAATAAAGATAATAATGATAGACTAAGCTAGAAAAATACAAGCAATGCGTACCTGTTGTCTACTATCGGTCTGCCACAGTCCCTGATGCCAGTTGGTCTATCGACATTGGTTGGTTAAGGTTGCCGATGTCGATTAGTCTACCGACGTTAGTAGGGGCAATGGGTCTGGTGGCCGGCATCGGTTGGGGCAATGAGGTTGTGGATGAGCTTCAGGTATGTTTGTCACTGATCAGAATGGTCTAGGAGGTCTGTGAGGGTTTGATGGCTTGTGTTAGGTTTATAGGGCAGAAAGTATGATCCAAATGAGAGATCAAATGGATGATAGGGGCAAAAGGGGAGATAAGGGTGAGAGAAGGCTTTTTAGCCTCTCTGGGAAGAACAGACTGGGTTGTGTCTAGAATGCTTGGAAATGGGTAGAGGACTAATTGCTAATGTATAAAAAGGACAATAAAATGAAACTAATACAGATACTTAGTTGTGAGTGGAGAGGCAGAGGTGCAAGAGTCTTATTTCTATTGTAGCTGATGCTGGAGGTGTTGTGCAATCTTCAATCCTATGTGGAATGACTGGTGCAAAACCTCTGAGCCTGGGGAGTGCTGTTGAGACACTGATACCTGCAAGAAGCCAAGGAGTGAGAGTGCTAGAAACCTAAAGCAAGAGAATTCACGTTCTTGGGGGTGGAGCAACAAAATAGAAATGCTATTTTAAGGGAACTGACATTGGCAAAACCACCAACATCAGTCACATAATGACCAACGTCGGCAGCTGAAGAATGGGAAAAGAGGCTATTTTTAGCCTTCTGCTCATTCTTACAACCGCCAGGGCTAAGCGTGTCATTGGAAAATGGTCCTGGGTGGATTAAATGAGTGCAAGAGGCTAGAGGAAGGGATGAAATGGGGGTTAAGCATTTAAGATTTGGCATGGGGTGAGGGATGGCATCCAAAGAGAGGTATCCATGGAGGGGTGAGGTGTCAAGGGGGTCTATTAATTTAAAATAGTCAATTTATTTTAAATTAATAATTTGAGTGGGTTAGAAATGTTTAGAAGAGGGTCAAGGGGACCAAGGGGGAAGATGACCAAGGGATAGACACGATTTTGGTGTCTACATTTGCCCCTTTTTGTCTTGTTGGTTGTTCTTAACGAACTGCAAGACAAAAATAGGAGTCGGTTGCCCCAGGTATAGGATGAGATGTTCCCCCCTCAAAGCAGGAGTCAAGGGAAGGGGACCGGAGATCGGGTGTCGATTTGATAGAGAGATTGATGGCTATGGTGAAGGTTAGGGTGTGAACGTTGCAAAGGGTGGGATTGCACGTATGCCACACCATGCGATAGGTAGGTCAAATTATCGTAGGTTAAAGGTCGAGGAGTGCCAAAATCTAAATAATTGGGCCCCAGCATTTAGTCATAGCTGATTGGGTTATTCGATCCAAGCTATAGCTCCAATGGTCATCATGTTTCAAGTATCTTGGGCTCAGGAAGTGCTCTTGGAAACATGAAAAATGTCACAAGTAGTGGGGATCAACTTGCTCATGATCCAATACTTGTGAGGGTCAAAAGATGGGTTGCGAACAATTTGGCTAACTATTCGCAGAGTAGCCTAAATGCAAAAACAACCAAGGCAAAGTTGTCTTGGAAGTGGTTGAGGTCAGAGGAGATAGTCATGATCTCCAAGGTTATTTGATGTGGTCAGGGAGATGTATGTGATTGCCAATGTGCCCCATGAGAAGTCAAAGGTGACTCCTACAGTGTAAGGGCTAGTTGTTTTGTCATGATTGTGGACTAGGTTAAGTCATGGTGAAAGATAAAATGGTTTGTCCATCAGATAGATGAACAAGTGGATATGGCTGAGTTAACCCCAGAAGACGTCATGTCATCTGAGTGCTGCCTACATAGCCCTTGTGTTGAGGGCCTCAGGCCAATGTAGTTCTCCCTAAAAGGGAGGAAGAAGGTTGGTTATGGATTAGGTCTAGATCATGGTGAATTCATGGTCAAATGTAGTATGGTTTGTCCATCAGATAGACGAACAAATGGATATGACCGAGCTAACCCCAGAGGATGTCATGTCATCTGAGTGCTACCTACATAGCCCCTATTGTTAGGGCCTCAGGCCAATGTAGTTCAGATGAAGGAGTCGACGTGGTTGATGATTGGTTTGGTCATGATTAAGGTCTAGCATTTCCCATATGTCTGAGGGTACGTGCTTGAGATGATGAGGGTAAGATGATGTTACATCCTTTTTCATATTATGTGATGGTGTATTCTGTAACATTGGTGATGTGGTCTTTCATCCCTAGCAATTTTCCATATTAGTGATGGATGTATGATAAAAATGAATTGAGTATGCTTATGCTTCAGCAAGTAATGGTTTATGCTTAACATAAATTGTGTGGTCGATAGTCTCCATGTGTATTGGTTTCCATAGAAACTAGTATGAATAGGCTATGATAATGTTATTGGTCTGAAAAAGGTTTGGTCTGGTTGGGTATGGTTGAGAAAATGATTTGGTTGAATGTGACCAAAGGTAAAGAGGAAGTGAAAGGCATTTTTTCCCTTTCATTGACAAGGACCATAATGATAGCATAGGTAGGGGGTTTTTAGAAACAAAAGCCCCATTCATGCATTACATCGTTGACCATTGGTTGTGTTAGAGAGGTAATCAAATCACTTTGACATTAAAATGATCTTGAAATCCCTTGAGTAGGTGATGTGATATGTGAGGAGAGGGTAACCCTTTTTAGTGTGGATAACTTTGCCCCTTGTTATAGGAGACCCTGAAACGACTACAAGTCAAGTCCATGACCCATTTTTTTTTTTTTTTTTTTTGAGCAGACTGATCAATGCAGGAAGTCTACGTAGAGATGTCATTTTGTTTTTGTGGTCATTTGTGAAGCTGATCGATGCAGGAAGCTTCTAAGAGAGTGTTGTTTGTAGCAATGAGTTTAGTCATAACCATCCTTCGAGGGAGTGGTATATATTTTTGCTTTATATATTTGAGGGCTTTGAATAGATGTCCTTCAAGGGAGTAGTCTATTAGCTATAGCAATGATGATACAGTTGTCCTTTGAGGGAGCAGTCTGCATTTAGAGTTTTATGACCTTTTGATATTTTCACATCAATTTATTTTTGATAGAATTTTGAGTCATGGAAAAGACTATATAAGTTTGAGGGCTCCCTTTTATTAGGACAAAGCATTACTACTTGATAAAAGGGTTGCAGAGTGATTGTTTTAGGGGAATAGGGTTGAAAGGAATGAGGATTAAGAGGACAGGGATTGCTCAAGGGATGAGCTCAAGTTAAATGTAAAGTGAGCAAGTACTCGACTAACAGTAGAATGGTCACAGATGCAAGGCATTAAGAGGCTCAGGTTTTGGTCAGCCTTTGAGAGAAGATAGATGATAAGTCCCTGATCCATACCTGTGCATGATGATGTAAGGTCTGAGCTAATTAGGAGAAAATTTGCCTCGTTTACTCCATTCCATATTGGTCACATATTGGTTTTCTTAGAGGATGAGGTCTCCAATCTTGAAATCTCATTCTCACATATTTTTGTCATAGGCTCGCTTGATGCAATTTTGATAGACATGGAGATGGTTGAGGGTGGCAAGATGACGTTCATCGAGTAACTCAAGTTGAGCTAATCGATCTTGACGAAAGTCATCATTAGAGAGAATCTCATGCAATGAGATGTAGAGAGATGGGATATATACTTTGAGAGGTAGGACAGCCTCTGTTCTGTACACTAGAGAGAAAGGTGTAGCACCCATAGAGGTTTGAATGCTAGTGTGGTAGGCCCACAAAGTGAAGGGAATGTGAATGTGCCAATCCCTTCCAGTGTCGTTGACCACCTTCATGAGAATTTTAGTTAAGATTTTGTTGGAAGCCTCAGCCTGCCCATTTGCTTGTGGGTAGTAAGGCGAGGGGAAGCCGAGTTTGATGCCAAATGAGTCACAGAGTTTCTAGACATTTCTATTTTTAAATGACTTACTGTTTTCAGTGATGATTTTGTGAGGCACACCAAAATGATAGATGATATGGGTATTGATGAAGTCAATAATTTTTTCAGATTTTGTGGAGATGAGAGGAATAGCTTCCACCCATTTAGTGAAATATTTGGTGGTGGTGATAATGGACTGATGTCGAAGAGATGAATGAGGGTTAATCTTGCCGATGAGATCTAAGCCCCATTGGGAAAAAGGCCAGAAATCTTGAGTGACTTGTAAGGCATGGCTAGGGAGGTGAAGCAAGTTAGCATGCTATTGGCACTTGATGCAACACTGAACATAGTCACTACAGTCTTGATGAAGAGTGGGCCAATAGTAGCCCAGGCAAAGGATGTGCTTGGCAACCGAGTTACCACTAAAGTGTCTGCCACAAATCCTGTTGTGGACATGTTTAATGGCATGAGATGCTTCAGTGGAGGTTAGATAGCGAAGAAGGAGGCCATCAAAAACTCTTTTATAGAGAAGACCCCCTAGCATGGTATATCAAGCTATGCGTTTGATGAAAGCTCATCGTGCATTGCTAGAGAGATTGGGAGGAATGACAGAATGAGCCAAGTAGTCCATGAGTTGTTTATACCAAACATCTCGTGGACTAGAGTCAATGGTGTGGACAAGGTTGATATTAGGAGAAATATAAGAAGGCAATGGCACACGATGCACCATGAAAATTTTTTTTGATGAAGATGATGAAGATGAGATATGCGAGGCAAGAGAAGCCATGGTGTCAGCAAACTTATTCGTAGATCAAGGAATAGTTTGCAAGAGGTAATGGTCGAAAGATGCTAGGAGAGTGCCAACACGGTGCTTGTACCTTTGCAAAATTTCATTTTTGTAAAGATATGAACCGTTGATTTGATTGACAACAAGTTACGAGTCGCTAAAGATGTTGATGGTCTTGATGTTTAAAGAAAGGGTGGTTTAAAGTCCCAAAATTAAGGCTTCGTATTTAGCCATATTATTGGTACATTCAAAGTCGAGTTTGAAAGATAGGGGCATGGGCTCACCCTCATGTGGGATGAGAATGACTCCCGTACCCCCATCGAGTTGACATTTGGAGCCATCGAAGAACATTGTCATTTGATAGACTGTGTCATCGATGGAAAGCACGGTGATAGATTCATTAGGGAACTCGTACTGAGAAGGTTGGTTGTCAAGTAGAGGGGCATCTGCTAGTTGGTCAGTAATTGATTGCCCCTTTATGTATTTTTGCTGGATGAATTCCAAGTCAAACTCAGCAAGAAGCATGAGCTAATGAGCCATACGCTAGTTTTGGTATGGCTTGGAATGCATATATTTGAGGGGGTCAGTGTGAGTGATGACAAAGGTTTTGTGATTGAGAAGATAATGATGGAGCTTGGTAGGTGTGAGCAAAGTTGGGTTTGCCAAGAAAGGAGAAGTTGGATGTGAATGGTTGAGGTGAGGAGAGAGGATTTCCATCAGTAGGAGCTCGATCTAGCCCCCCATAGATGAGATGTGTTCAGAGGTTAGGAGGACCATAAGGGATGACCATTCCAATCTAATGGTCATAGCTTGGACTGTGATGAAGCTGTCCATACTCTTGTGAAGTTTGGAACATGTCTAAGGTAAGTAAGTGATATTCCCCAAGTGAAAGTCATTGGAAGATATCTTCCATGGGGTCCTTAGTTGTCACTTGAGGAGGTGGTGTGAGGGCGACTGCCATTTGTGAACTAGTTGAAGCCTCCGCGGATGGAGGCAGTGTTTGGGCTGATCTCTTGAGAGGAATGAGAATGTTGTTTGGTTGATAGGTCGTGTTACATGTCTTGAAAGGAGATGGGTCAGTGGGAATGACATGGACTTGCCCGTCGTGTTCAAATTTGACACAACGGTGCAATGTAGAAGGAACACAAGCCATGGCATAGATCCAAGGTCATCCTAGTAGCATGTTGTACTGGAACTCTCCTTCGATGATGTAGAAGAGCTCTGGGACTACGTGTGGGCCAACACAAATATGGAGGATGACGGTGCCAATGGTGGTAGTAGTGGTGTCATTAAAGGATCGAAGGATTGCGTCAGTTTTTGATATGCAATTCTTGGGGAGGGCCAATTGATCAAAGGTATGGGTATAAATGATATTAATGCTGGCGCCCCTGTCAATCATAACTTGCTTAATGCAGGTTCAGTCAATGTAGGCCGTGATGAAAAGAACAGCGTCCTGATCTTTCAAGTTAGAGGTAGGAATTTTAGAATCACTGAAAGTAATAGAGGCAATGGGAGATAATGAATGGACTAGGGCAGCGAGTGGTTGGGGGTCTTTGGGTTGGACCTCCATTGCCTGTAAGGCTCTGATTAGAGCTCGACGATGTTGGGGTGAGCTTTGGATGAGGTCATATAAGGTCATCTTCATGGGCGTTTGGTGAAGTTGTTTTAACATAGAGTCATGGATTGCCCCTGAAGAAGAGGGTTGAGATGCACCCAAGATAGAAATTTTGGGTTTGGGTGGTTGAGGTGGTTTGACAAAAGGATATGTCCAAGGAATAGTAGCTTTTTCTTTTGCCTTATCTTTTTGTGACCTAGTGGTTACGTGGATGGCATTGATTTTGAAAAGAGGGCTTGAAAGAGGTGAAGGGTCCATAGTTTGTTGATGAGATGTCGATGACAATGAAGGGGTTTGAGAGATACAGGAGGGTGTCAGAGGTCTATCGACAATATCCTCAAGGAGTAGGGTGTCCTTCTCCATGTATTGGTGAATGATGACCTTGAGGGTACATTAATTCTTGGTATCATGTCCCAATGCGCGATGATGTAGACAAATTTTAGTATCATCAAACCAGGAAGGTTTTGACTTGAGAGGTTGGAATGGCTTGATAGGTAGAAGGGTTATGCTAGAGGTTTGCAAGAGTCAGTGCAATATCAAAGTGTATGAACCTACTAAGGGGTCCATGCTTGTCAATGTGTGAGATGTTGATGACTTTTGCTTGGGAGGTGTTAAAGGAGGCTTTCGTACCACCTTTTGGGTTGGTGGTGCAGCCACGTGCATAGACGACACCTTCTTTGTGAGAGGTGCCAGATTTTTCAGAGGTGGTAGGCTCGTGGTAGGTAAAGGAAGTAGTGGAGGTAACTTGTTTTGGTTAGGGGTTGGAGTAGGGAGCACTCCTATTAGGGTAGAAGGATGAGGGCCCAAAATAGAGGGTAATGGTGATGGTGGAGGAGGAGTTCATCGCGGTGGTTTAGCAGTCTTCTTTGATTTGGTTTGAGGACTACTATTGGGCGAGGCAAGGTTCAAGTTACCTTCACTTGCGAGTGAGTGAGGTTAGGCATGGGATGAACACCAAGAGATTTGATCAGTTTTGATATGATGGATGAGGGTTTAGATTTTGATGTGGATGGTTGAGGTTTTGAAGGTTTAGAAGTATAAGTCTAGTCTGTGTTGGGGGATTTTGTCACAAGAGGGTCGGTGACACGAGATGAGACGGGACGGGCAGGATGAGGAGCTTTGAGTTGCTCCCATAATGCTTGATGTTCCAATTTCCTTGAATGGAGAAGTCCTAGTTTTTCCACCAATCGATGGAATGGTTTGGAAGATGTCAAATGAGGCTTTGGTCCTTCAAAAGATGTGGATGGTTGTGGGGCTGAAAATGTGTTAGGTGTAGCGGTCTCAGATCCAAGACATGAGGGAGTCATAACTGGATCATCTTTGGTCGAAGAAGGTGGAGAGACAGGTTCTTCTCTTGGTGGAGAAGGAATCAGAGAATGTGGCTCCTCAAGAGGATAGAGGGCAGGGATGATTGCGTCTTCTACTTGCGGTTGAGGAGTAGGAAGGGTAGGGTCCTCCATTGGTAGCAGGAAGGAGGACGGTGGGACTAGTGGTGCTGGTATGGTCAAGGCATCCTCCAATATAAGGGAAGTTGATGGAGAACTAACAGGAGATGAAGGTTCATCCACGTGTGATGGACTGATGGGTTGACTAACCTCTTGAGATTGTGAGAGAGGTTGGTCAGGGATGAGAGGTGAGACCGTATTGACTGTGTGTATGTTATGCTCTTGAGAGTCGTTAGCCATGGTCTGCACATTGTTTTGGCTAGGAGGATGGTTAGGAAAGGGTTGTTTGAAGATGTCTATGCTTTGATTGGGTGGCACATTTGGGTTGTCCAAGATGAGGTCACCTTTATCTAGCATGTCTTGAATGATGTTCTTGAAAGTCTTACAGTTGTCCGTGTCATGGCCTTTGACACAGTGATATTTGCAGAAGCCGTTCTCCCTATACCACGCAGGGATGGCACATGAGGGATAAAATTGAGGGGGCAGTCAGATTTGGGGGAGATTGAGAACTCCCTATTTGACAAGTTTGTCTAGCATAGATGCGTATGACTCTCCTAATGGAGTATACTAATGCTGCACATATCTTTGCTAGAATTATCATGTGATACTTTGAGATGTAGATGGTTTGGGTTGGTTGGTTGTTGTTGAAGATGATGGTCTAACGACTATAGCATTTGCTGATGCCTTAGATTTGGAATTAGAAGAAGGTTTAGAGGAAGAGTCATTGGACTTGGTGTTGGGGTTTTTACTCTGCAACTTGACTTTGTTTTCCTCAACGACACGTAGTTCAAGCTTCCTAGCCATCGTGAAAGCTTTGTCAAAGGTGCAGAATGTTTGGACCTACAAGGTAGAGGAAATATGTTTGGCACACGCCTGAGAGAAGAGCTCAATGAGCTTAGGTTGAGGCAAGGAAAAGGAGAGCTGGTTGATTAGGCTTCTCAAGTGGGTGACAAAATTGGCTATGGATTCATCATAAAATTGTCGAATAAAATACAGATCTGTGATTGAAACCTTTTTGGTGATATTGATTGAAAAGTGGTCAAAGAAAAGTTGGGCTAGCTGGGTGAATGTGAAAAGAGAGTGACTGGTGAGAGAACTATACCAATTGAGGGCAGCACCAGAAAGTGACATGGGGAATGTGCGTAGCAGTAGCGCATCATCATGTGTTATCAAGTAACAAGCATGTCTGAATGCTCGTAGATGCTGCTGAGGGTCTTCTTTACTCTGGAAATGAGTAAACTTAAGAAGTTCCAATTGACTGGGATACAGTCAAATTGGGACAGAGGGATGGATGGGTTCATTACAAATTTGGTCGTATGAAAGGACATTTCTTGAACTCAAAATTGAGGTCTCAAGATCAGACATTTTGTCCATCAACATTTTGATTAGGTCAGTTGACAGATTTGAAGGTGGGGCGCCCCTAGGTTGTAAGGTGCTTAGAAGGTGCTAGGAGGGGCATATGATGTAGTTGGTTATGCTTGTATAGGCGCAACGTATTGATAACTAGCCATTGGGATAGAAGTGGAAGCTAGGGGTGGTTATGTCGTGAAGGTAGAAGAAACGACTAGGCTTGATGTTGCCAGAGGTGGTTGGATTGTGGCAACACTAGCCAAAGGATGAGTAGCCACCCTGGTGTTGATGGGGGCAAGAGTAGGCGGGATGGAGACAACTAGATTTTGGAAAGGGGTAGAAGTTTGTTGAATAATTTACAGTTGATGGGGGGCCAAAACCCCAAAGGAGGTGGGTCCAGAAATAGAAGGAGAAGCCATACCTTGAAGGTTAGTCATGGTCGAATTATTGATTGAGGCAATGGCTTGGGTGTCTATGGGTTGAATGATGGAGGTGGTTGATATAGTTGCCGTCTCAAGTAAGGAAGTTGGCATCCCATAGATTGGGTTGCCTAAAGAGTCTCGTGTTCAACTTCCTGTGAGATAGTGTTGAAGGGCCTTGATGTTGAGGTCAAGGAACCTTTTGAAGTATTGATCCCCTTCAGGAAAAATAGATGGTCGAGTTGGGGTCAGTGGGGTAGGTGTTCATTCAGTCTCTGAATGATACTCCATTTGAGGACTGGTTATGGAAGGCGAAGGTGGAAGCGGTTGTTGCCTCACGTGGTCAACAAGAGTCTTGGTTTGACTACGTGTCAAAACCATTCAAGGAAAAAAGGGTCAGGTTTCAGAAACTGTGTTTTTTTTTCAGTTCCAAAAACTCAGAATGGGTGCTGGACAGTAAGAAATTCAAGTTTTAAGCTTGTTTGATAAGAGGATTTTTGGACAGTGATCGATGTCAATTGAAAAACTGATGTCGGTGAAATAGATTGCCAATGTCGATCAGATGACCGATGCTGGCGAATATGGTTATCGACATCGGTGGAAAAACTGATGTCAGTTATTGTGTTTTTCCAAAAACTCAGAGATTTGAAAGTTTTTGGAAAAAAAAGAAAACATCCTCACTAGCTCAAAAAACTAGATAAAGACAGAAAAGTAAATGAAGACAAGCAGACCCTAAACGTTAAATCATAAGAATAAACTTTTAGAATCACGTTGGCTTATGCCTTAGAGTGTGTTTGGGAATTTGGCTTGTAGAATGAGTCCTAGAAGAAGTAGTCTAAGGTTGGTTTCAGGTTAGTTTTGGTGCTCAAGATCTGTGTTAGGTTCCATACATGGCCTGGTGCTAAGGAGCAAGCTCCCCTCACTTCACGAGCCTAGAGATGAACTGGGTCACTTAGCCAATATATGCTTCCCCTAGAGTTTATCCTCTGCCAGAGAACAGAGTGGGCTTTCCCCTTGGTAGTGAAATCCAAGTGGGATTGCCGGGATGGGTAAGGTATCCGCTAGGTGATGAAATCCTAGTCGGACCTTGTCTCAGGTGTGTTTAGATGTTTAATTTGTGATAGTGGTTTGGATGTGTAACATAAGTGGCCTATGCTTTATTCATGATGCATTTTTAATTACTAGATGTGAGAGCTAAGTATGCATTCAGGAAGAAATGAAATGTAATGTATTTTAAGCCCAAATAGAAATGCATGTTCGTATGCAGACAAGTGGAGAAAAGGTTGAAGAGTATGACTTTTACTACTCTAAGATGCAAGAAAGAAGGAAAAAGAAGGATTCTTTTTAACTTTGTTGATGGTGTCTTTTCGGAAGAGATAGAAGAAGAGAGATGCAAGGAGAGACCTAATGCACCTATATGAAAAGTATGCTTAGAAGAAAAAAGTATGAACCCAAGGAGAATTCCTAGGGTCCCATCGGGCGTGCCAAAATGTTTCAAACTATTTTTTCGCTTTTCTACATTCAAAGGAAGTAAGAAACTAAGATTAAGGGTCAAGGGTTAGATGATACCCAGATGAGGTCTGCACACCATTATCCAGACGTTATAGGGACTCCTCTTTGGTTGTGGAGGATGACACCTACAGAAGAAAGAGATTTAAACAAAGAGATTATTAGATGGATGTAAGGTGGACTACCAAGTGATATGCTTGGTCCCAGAAGTGCAAAGACTTCTTTAAGGGATGTCAGTCCACTTGTTGATAAAAAATAATGTCGAATAAAGATAATAATGATATACTAAGCTAGAAAAATACAAACAATGTGTACATGATGTCTACTGTTAGTCTGCCACAGTCCCTGATGCCGGTTGGTCTACCGACGTCGGTTGGTTAAGGTCACCGACGTCAGTTAGTCTGCCGACGTTGGTAGGGGCAATGGGTCTGGTGGCTGGCATTGGTCAGGGCAATGAGGCTGTGGATGAGCTTTAGGTCTATTTGTCACTGATCAAAATGGTCCAGGAGGTTTGTTGGGGTTTGATGGCTTGTGCTAGGTTTATAGGGAAGAAAGTATGATCCAAATGAGAGATCAGATGGATGACAGGGGCAAAAGGGGAGATAAGGGTGAGAGAAGGCTTTTCAGCCTCTCTGGGAAGAATAGACTAGGTTGTGTCCAAAATGCTTGGAAATGGGTAGAGGACTAATTGTTAATGTATAAAAGGACAATAAAATGAAACTAATATAGATACTTAGCTGTGAGTGGAGAGGTAGAGGTGCAGGAGTCCTATTTTCATTGTAGTTGATGCTATAGGTGTTGTGCAATCTTCAATCTTGTGTGGAATGATTGGTGCAGAACCTCTGAGCCTGGGGAGTGCTGTTGAGACACTGATACCTACAAGAAGCCAAGGAGCGAGAGTGCTGGAAACCTAGAGCAAGAGAATTCACGTTCACGGGGGTGGAGCAACGGAATAGAAATGATGTTTTAAGGGAACCGACGTCGGCAAAACTGCCGATGTCAGCCGCATAATGACTGATGTCAGTGGCTGAAGAATGGGAAAAGAGGCTATTTTTAGCCTTTTGCTCATTCTTAAAACTGCCAGGGCTAAGCGTGTCATTGGAAAATGGTCTTGGGCAGATTAAATGAGCATGAGAGGCTAGAGGAAGGGATGAAATGGAGGTTTAAGCATTTAATATTTGGCATGGGGTGAGGGATGGCATCCAAGGAGAGGTATCCAAGGAGGGGTGAGGTGTCAAGGGGATCTATTAATTTAAAATAGTCAATTTATTTTAAATTAATAATTTGAGTGGGTTAGATATGTTTAGAAGAGGGTCAAGGGGACCAAGGGGGAAGATGACCAAGGGATAGACACGATTTCGGTGTCTACACAATGATGACATATTAAAATATCCATACAACAAATAATGACCTCTGCAAAGGTCAATGAAATCACACATAGGCATGGGGGTCACAAGTAAAGGAGCATATTCAAATTCTTGAACAAGGAATACAATAGCAAGGTAGGACACTAAAGGAAGTTCATAAACTAAATCATAAGAAACCATCATAAACATGTCATAGTAGCCCATGCATTCAATGTGTTAGGAAAAAATGTCAAGTGTATATCATATTAAGTACCCTGTGTAAGACATAATCATAGTTAAATGCATGTGTAAGTATATATGTAATCTCAAACATGATAATGTAGAGTGACCATGAAATCAAATAACATGTGTGTATCAAGATCAAAGAAGCATATTCCCTCAATATCTTCATGACATGAGTAGAGGGAAGGCCCAACATCTAAAATAGGAATAGATCATGAATTTGTGTATGCCTGTATCACACTAAAATATAAGTGTGACACAAGTGTGTGTATGTAGGAATAACTAAATATTCCATCCATCAACATGGAACTAACACATAGATGCTAAGGATCCAATAGAACATGTAGGTGCCTCAAATATTTTTAGATTTTTGAATGTTTTTTTTATTTTTTTGATATTTTTCAAATATTTGAAAAGTAAATTTATCCTATGATGTCATCCAATGGATTCTCATAGATATCTCCCATTGTGAACCTAGTGTAATAATCTTATTACATTTTCAAGGAGCACACATAGGTTCAATATCTATTACAGTAGTAGGATTAATCTGAGTAGGGGTTCATGGAACCCATCATAGAGTTCTTTATGGTTTTTTTTTAATAATTGTAATAAGATCATGTGTATTAATTCTAAATATTTGAACATGGTATGTAATAGATGGGGATTATATGGAACCCATTGTATATATCTAATGTAATGGTCTCTCAAGTACTAGCTACCTAATAAATGAGATTGTCTATTGTTTACCCTTTTATAGTGAAAGAACCTTAGTAGGCTTAGTAATTAATTATCTAGGTATAATTTTTTATTTTTCAAGAGGATGCTCATATAGAATCCCAAAAACTGTGACTACCCAATTAGCACAAATGTATTTATCACACCCATGCACTGTAGAAGGTATTGCTCAAAGTGTGTGGATCCAAGGTCTTCCCAATAACATATCAAATATTCTTGTGGAAGGTATGACTAAAAAGGTAGTAACCACATGCTTGGGAATGACTTGTAAAGGTATGTCAATCTTACCAAGAACCTTTTGGGAGATTCCATCAAATTCTCTGACTGATCTAGAAGAAGGATGTAAATTATGATCAGTATAACCCAAGTGTGTAAGTATTGTCATGGTGAAAATGTTGTCACTTACACCATTATCAATCATAAAATTGTATATAGGGTATTTATCAAGGTATGCTCTAATGAATAAAGAATGAAAATTAGAGTCATCATCCTTAATCTTACTATCATCAAAAATAATAGAGGATATATGAAATATAGGAGGTATATGTCATGTGTAAGTACCAATAATACCATCTAGTGGGTGCCCATAATGTTGTGGAAGAGGATGTGCATTATATTCCATTTTCACTTATAGTTCCTTCTTAGAATGGTCTTACAAAGGATTGCTAAATATTTTATGTTTATGGTGATCACTAGGTTATGAACCTGATTCTTTTAGATGATCCTTAAATATAATATTTTGGTCATCAATAATATCTTAGATCTTGTACTTCAAGGTAAAGTGTCTTCTTTTAGAATGTCCTAATCCCTAATGATAATCATAATAATCATTTGCATCATATCATTTAGGTAGAGGTCAACTCATATCAACATAAATAGGATGAGGGAGAGATATAAGTTGACACTCTAATAACCATGGGAGTAATGAAGCTGGGGACAGGTAAATGGGATAACTATCTCCTTGATGCATTGGATAAAATAATTTGATTAGGCTATTGTGAAACTATATTAACCATGGTGGTTGTTTCCTTTTTAGGCCCAGGAGGCTCTACATTATAACTTGGTTTGATTGTAAATTTGGTACTAGATGTAGATGAAACTAGTGTGTTTACTACATAATTGAGCTTATTCAATTAAATAAGCTTCATTTCATGGCCCCGTACAACATGGTACAAGTCATTGAAAGATTTGAAATTCTTAAAAATAATGGACTCATGAAAATGAGAAAGAAAACTTTTCTTGAATATGTTTTTCAACCCCTTATATTCCATAGGATTGGTCATTTTATCTAAAATTATCCTATATATTAAGACATATTCATTGATATTTCCATTGGTTCCTTATTTTATTTTGGCAATTTGAGCATAGGAAACCTTTTTTAAAATATTAATCACAAATTATGCTAAAAATTGGTCTTCAAGAGGTTTGAATGTGTTCACAGATTGGAGAGGTAAATCATAGAACCACCTCAAAGCATAGTTATTAAGGCTTATTTTAAATAAGTGGTCAAATTTTGATCATTGGAGGCATAGTCAAGGCATGCCACATAAAAGGATCAAAGATGTTGTTTAGGATCACCCTTGCCATCATAAAATGGAAACTTAGGTCCAAAAAATCTAGTTGGAAAAGGATGCAAAGATATCTCAAGTGAAAGAGGTTTATGCAACATATTTTGTGAATCAATAGAATGATGGGATTTTTAAGCATTTTGTTCAATGTTTATAACCTTGTCCTCCAAGGTCTTTATATATTGAAGGAGTGTTTAAACTATGGACCCATTGGGGTTTATATTAACAATTTGATTAGTCACCAAATGGGATGTAAACATGGTTTAGTATTAATAGGCTTTAAAACTAGTATTTATGTTGAAATAGTTGGTAATTCCATGGTAGATGTGGCAAGAGTAGTTTTAGGAAACAAAGGTTTAAACACATAACCTGTGCCCCCACTATATGTACTATTTTTTAATGTGTTCAAGGGGAGGGATGTTTCAACTATAATTTTTGAAATTTTTATTTTTAGTATAGTTTTTAGGATCTCATCAAGATATTGAGGGTTTTATCAAATACACTAACAAAATAATTCAATTGCTTGTACTTTATCATGGTCTATTTGTTTATTTTCATTTGTTTCATAGTTTTCATTATCATAATCTTCTTCTATGATAACCCTATCAGTATGTTTTCCATTGTCAATATGGGTATCATCATGATCCAAAGTATGATATCCCTCATTGGTTTGAGACAAATTATATGGTGGGACGGGAAGCTCAATGTGTTCAATAGGCACACCTCCCAATTTAGGGTTATGCCTAGGTTATATGCAAAATAATAGAAGTATGAAATGAAAAATTATAGTAATTTGAAACCCTAGCTAGCTTAAAACCTTAAGAATCATAAAAAAATTCATTAATATGAATTAGGTTCACTAAATGTTTAACCCTAAAATAGATTTGGATTATAACTTTGGAGTACAAAGGATTAATAATATAGAAATGATAATACACAAGAGTGATAATCAGATCTACAATAGGTCAATTAAATTTAGTAGGATAATTAGATGGGTTATTTCTCCTCATGAATATTCAAAACCCTATTTATTTATCTTCATAGTGACCTTAGGTAAAAATGGGTTATTGGTCATAGAATGTCAAGTTGACCCCAAAGAACCCTCTGTCAGTGAACATTGTCTAAATAGCCAATACTTTGAAGAGGGCCTTAGAATGATGCAGTTATCTCCAATGTGTTCCCTTGCATGTGAATCATGAAATATGTGAAAAACAAGTACAATAGTGACCTATCTTATAACTTATAAAACTAGGCTCTTGGGATACTCCATAAGTAATTCAAACCTATAAGTGTGAAGTTCTTATGACTAGTATGGAAATAGGGATTTTTTTTCAATTGAGTGCTCTTAGGTATTATTCCCATGTTGATAGGTGAGGAATGAATGATGGTTTATCTTGTATTTATATTAATCCATTTAGATAAGTAAATCATATTAAATTACTTAGGCCAACCATTAATATATGTTTCATTTTCAGAATATATGACTTTAGGGCATTGGACACTTATGTAAAGTTAGGACACTAACATTAACAATAGTGTATATCATGTATGTTAGTGTCCATAGAGAAAGAAAGTAGGTACAAGTTCAAAACTTATAGATATTTAAGATAATTACATCTTAAGAATTATAGGAAAAATAGAAATCTTGGATCATCAATATAAGATTGGTCAAACTAAGAGATAAGCCAAGGTCCATAAGGTAGACTAGATGCAAGACTTATGGAAGTGAGAAAGGTCCATAAATGAGAGGAAAAACCAAGGTCTAATTTTTCCAAGTGTATAAGATTAAGGTGATATAAAATCCATAAATATCATCTACAAAATCATTGTATCACTAATCTACTAGAGGGTAAAGGCAAAGCCCCAATAGTATTCATATTTTATAGTAATTTTTTCTGTGCATGTCATTATGGCTAAAACCATGTGTCATCTTTGAATCAGCATAAATAACACCCAATAAATATAAGTAATGGAGCATGAATATATAAAATACATTATTTTTTAATGAATTTTGGAACTAGTTGAAAAACAACCCATGCCTCCTACTGAAGATGGTAAATTTAATGAATAATCAAAATGTGATAAATGTGTGATTGCATTATAAAATATTATTATTCTACACAAGTTATCATTCACATTAATGAAATAAAAATGGATTCTTGAAAGGCTTGGAAAACACTTAAATATTACTATGATAAATATCCAATGTATATTAAATTTAATCTCTTAATGCAATTTTTGAATACAAAGCTTAATTTAGATGAATATATATCTAAATGTATTTCTAGGATTAAAAACTTGAAACAAGAATACAATACTATAAGTGGTAAAATAAACTATGATATGCTTATCTCCATCATTTTGAATGGATTCCATTCAATATATATAAACTTTTTTTAAATGTTTCAACTTTGTGATAAAATTAATAATGCAAAATTTGATTTCATATGTGTGTTACTTACTCAACATGAGTAATGATTCACCAAAAAAAAGAGTAATAAGTTATTAAATATGTTTACTTCATAAAAACATGGAAACATAGAATAGAAAGACATAAGAAAAAAACAAAATATTTTCAAAATAATTCTCTGAATCATTATCTAAATTCCACAAAACATAAATGTGGGCATAAGCATAAGCATTCTTCTTAGTCTCATGATTACTCAAGTCACTCTTACTTGTCTTCTAGTTCTAATAGAAAACATCCCAAGTGCTATAAATATGGTGGTATATGTCACTATGTAGATGTGTGTCATTATATAAATAAACCCTCCAGGCATAGAAAAAAGGCTAAAGCACATTGCATTAATCTCTCTATTGAAATTTTTTCTAGTTACTCTAATTATTCTAGTTATTCTAACACAACATCTAACGAAGAAACATCCTACATTGTTAAGACATATGGTCTGGATGGAACTGAATACATATTTTGAGTGCACATATATTCACCCATCTTGATTGAATTACTAACTAAAAGAGATGGTTTTGATATAGTAGAAAAAAAACATTGGACTTTCTTGTTTTCTATCCATTTTTTGTCTTCAGTTCTTTGATATCCTCTATTAGGATTAGATCAAGTTGTTTGTGTTTGTTTTTTCATTATAGGGACTTCTCACCTCTCACTTGATATGGAAAAAATATTTTATAGGTCTTCAATTAGTCATTAATGATTATACAAGTTGACATAGATAGATTTCATCATTGTTGGGCATCAGGATAGATGTACCATACACAATATTGGATAGTCACTAAATGTGTTTCTATGTGAAGCCTTATGTGGATCGATGTAGTTGAGAAAACTTTGATTGTGATTATACTAGAATATAGGTATATAATGGTCATAAAATTTTAATATGCACATTAGGATGTTTTTCATTCATGTCACAACTTTAGGGGTGATAGGCTTCTATGTGAAGTGGAATCGATTCATCAATACCATAATGTATAGTGTGTTAATTTATAGGTGTGATAGAGACTATTAGATGACTTCATAGTCATGTGTTCTAGATCATCTTCTATACCCATTTAAATCAAGGGGATTTTTTTGGTTTATTGATCCAAATATGTTCTAGTTAGACGGGATATGCATCTCATATGAGACACCCCCTTAGGAATAAGTTGAATAAGTTCATATTAGTAATTGATGTGTTATATTAATTAATTATGTTTTTAGGTTAATTATACTTATTTTGAATTTGGATCATTGTGTCCCATATAACTTCCCTTGAAAGCTTATTTAAGATTGGGAATAAATGTAATATAGTAATGGATATTTATCTATTATATAAGCTTTACTTGAATTTTAATAAAATCATGTAACTTTCTCTTTCATATATACCTACACATGTTCCTATAGGTGGAGAAGAATAACTTGACTAAGGTTGAAATTATTTTGATCCTTGGTTTATTGTCTCTTTATATTTTTCTTAGTAATGACCTAGAGATTCTCCAATAAGAGATATGTAAGAAGCAATGAAAACATTTAACCAAAGTGAAAGGAAGAGGCAACTAGATTATGTCTTATTATCATAAAAAAATAGTGTTATATCAAAATTTTATGATATTTTTCCTCCAATTTTATATAGTTACCAAAATTTTATTTAAATATTTGGGTTGATTTCTCAAAAAAGGTATATAAATAAGATTATACCTTTCTCAAAACTTGTACGCTCAATTTTTAATGTAATTTATAGATCTAAATTCCATGATAAAAGGAACTACTTGTATGAGAAGAGAAGATATTTCATGTGGGATTTAACAATATCTAAATGGGATCTTGTTAAAGTTGACTTAGAGTTAGCTAAAATTATTTTAGACATGACTACGAGTGAACTAGAACATTAGCGAGTCAAGTGTAAAAAAATAGGAAGTAAAATAAAGGTGTGAACATGCAAAACACATCAAAATGCACATCCTGAGAATAGATTTAAAAGTGAATGAAATGGTGATAAAACCTCCACTATATGTAGATAGAGATTATGTAACCACTTTGGTAGTCATTGAAACTGCCAAGGTGGTTGCATGAACCACCAAGGTAGTTTATGAATCTTCCACTATAGTTATATTGTGCACCTAAAATCCCTAGATTTAAAATTATTAAACTTAAATTTTAAATTTTTACACTTGGGTGGAGCCTTAAAATAATAAAAAGAGGTAAAATGGGGAGAATACTAGGTCTAAAAATGTTATTGTTAATTTATGTCCTTACATTATCATTAGATGTCATGAAATTTTCTATTGTGCAAAATTTTAGTATGTACACATTTCCCTATTTGGGAGGTACATTTACATGAATTAGAGAGATAAAATTTTCCCATGTGGTGGTTCACTTAAAGTAAAATGAGGTTTATAAAACTTACCTCACCTATGTAGCATAGTGAAGCTAGCTGAGACACCCTTGGGACCTATAATCAAAAAGATGAGAATCAAGTCAAACATTATGACAAAAGTGAAAAAATATTAATCAATCAAAAAAATGACAAGAATTAATTACCATTTATGTGAGTATGAATATACTACATAAATTATGCATTCGAGGGGATGAGCTTGATGACATGTGAGGAGGCATCAACCTACAAAATATTAAAGTGTGAAAATGGCATGCTTTATAATAAAATTATGGGAAATAAAACACAATGATTATTACCATATTGTCTACCCTACATGAATTTAGGCTTGAAATTTTCCCATTTTTTCAAAGTGCACATAAAATAAATCTTTTGGGATTTATATTTTCCAAAAGGGGAAACTTTTGAAATAAAATAATTAAAAATATAGGGATATAACTAGAAAAACATGCCCAATTTTGAAATCATTTGTGCATTAAAATTTTAAAAAATTTGGAGCTCAAGAATATTGATAATATAATTACATGATAGTATAGTCAAATTGATGAGCCCAATGAGAGGACAGAAAGAGTACTAGTGATAGCAAGTGAGGTGCAAGCACGAGTGAGTTTTATTAGTTTTTATGCAAAGACATAGGTTTAGGATTGTTTTTTTTAAATAGCATAGCAATATTGGAGTTCAAAATTTGTGATATTAAAATTTTTGTGGTAGAGTATATTCTAGGAGATTGTAAAAAAATTGAGTTTTAATTTAATTTTTGTAAATTTTTAGGCATTTTTAAGTTTAAGGACTTAAAGGTTGAAACCACTAGTATTTGCAAACTAGAAATTACATTTTCACATTATCAATTGTGTGATCATCATTATGATTAATCAACACTCTTTTAGCCACCATGGTAGTTACAATACCATTGATCTATAAAAGACCAATAGATTCACAAGATTCATAATAGTTTCAAAATTACCTCCTACATATAAAAATGGTTTCACTATGACATGGGATAGATTGAGTTTAGATGGATTTTGATTAATATGGATCCTATTTTTGTGGTTTTAGTGGGGATATGTACACTAGATCAAATATAGAGAGCAAGAGTGGCTACCTATATTTATTATATAATTGATGATAGATGAAACTATCATATTTGATAGGGTATGAATTTGGAGGGTAGTACATGTAGGCATAATTTATAAGCCATCATATTATTATGTTATTTATTCACATACTAGAATAGAGACCAAAACACTTTTCAATTTCCATAAGTCCCAAGAGAGTGGACCATCAAATTAGTTTATGTATACTAGATTTTTGGATTACCATTCATTAGGAAAATAGTGAAACTTAGGGATACTATAGATAGAGTAGAGGCATAGGGATGGGTAGAGTGATTTGGAGATTTGGGTGCACCTAATGTGGGTGTGAAGCAAGAGGTGAGGTTAGCATGGGTTAAGAAATCAATAACCCCCACCCTATACAAGGTGATTATTAGCATCTTTATCTCACGATTGGTAGGGAAAAGGGGGAAAATCATTAGTTTCAAGGTTAGATGGGACTAGGAAATTTTTTCTTAGAATTACAGTGACATCTATCATATCTCTATATTTATATATTTATCCATTAGTCACCTGACCCTGATTATGTGTTAGGCCTATGAGCACATGATTCCCTATTAGAGAGTGTTGTTATTAGATATGTAAGGGCCATTAGGAAATTGTTGTGGAATTTTATGCCATAATTTTAAGATGTGTCACATCTAGTTAGTAGACTAATTATGAGAGACATGATTTCCCAATTGTACCAAGGCATGGTAGGTCAATGGGTGGATGAGATCATCACTTTAACGACTTACAAAAGTGCATGCTAGGTGTGAGATAGATGATTTTAGGTGGAGTCACACCTTTTAGATCATTTTCATGTTAGTTTGGGATACAGTATGTATAATATCTCCTAATTCATCAATTTTTTTACATGAGAGAGAGAGAGAGAGAGATTGGAGACATGAAGATTTGGAGGTTAGAGTGGTAGCCACTAACACTAGGCACTCTGATCACTAGACTAGTAGGTGTGAGGAGAGGAAAAATAGGGGGGTAAGTCATGGGAGATGGAGGAGTGGATTTTTATCAACAAATAATGGGATGAGGAAGTTAATTATATATACCTATAGTGGTAGTCCATGTACTATAGTGATCACCAAATGTAGACCAATAATAATAGTAGTATCCACCACAACTAGTAGTGGTTTCATGAGATGGCTAACATGGAAGATTTGTTATAAAATTTATGATTCAAATGTAAATATTACATAATAAAATATTTTAAACACATGATATTATATTTCATACTCATTTATTAAACTTCATATTACATACTTATATAGGAAGACATTTCCTATACACGGGGATACTTCAATCCCAAAAAATCCTCACCTACTAACCTCTTAACCCAAATACATAATATATTGTTTACAACAATATATTTATTTAACCTACTAACCAATAATAATCATATTAACTATACAGTAAATGACAAATAGTAAATAGTAATTTACCCAATGTAAATACTAATTCCCAACATTCCCCCTTAGTTTTTACATGGTAAAACATATATAATTATTACACTACAAAGTGTCATTGACGGAGCTAACCTTAGCCATGGTGCACCACACAAGCTTACATAAAATCCATGAGTTTTATAGTAAATTATGAGCAACATTCTACAATGCTTAGACAATAGGGGTTACATAGGGAATACTCACAAGTGAACATGAATTTACTACATCTATTTTTATTTTGCACACCACACTAAAAACTAAAAAACTAAAATCCACACCACATAACTAAAAAAAATTACACCAAATCATATTGGCCTCATTCTTGGTGACTAACGAGAGGATTTGGAAACCTCCTTCCTTAGTTTCCTTCATCCTCCTTCGTCTCATTGTTTACTCAGTCGATTGGAAATTAAATCTCAATAATTTCCACATTAGGTTTATTATAAATCCCACACACCTCAATGTGAAACAACATGGATGTTGGTTTCCACTGAAAATGCATCCATTATAATAAAGAATTTGACATTAACGACTCTATTACTAACATTGATGAGACAGTATCAGCATACAATGATAAATTTTGATAATGATTCATTATTCTTTTGATTTTAACTTTTAATAAAAATGATAATTTAAAGCTATAAAGAATTAAATTTATAATATAGTTAAAGGATATAATTACAAATTTAAATAAGGAAATAAACTAAAACTTATAGACTATATAAACCAAAAACAAGACTTAAACTAAACTCATGACTATGTGTACTTTGGATATTTCAAGGTATGGTTTTGAAGAATAACACTACAAAATCTATAAGTATGTAAAGACTGCAGCCAACATGAACATGTGGATAATAAGATGCACATAACATTCATATAATGGAGATGGAAAGTCCAAGAAATACAACTTTGAAAAAAAAGTATAAGAAATTGATGTATGATACTAACATGAATCATAGTTGAAATGAATAGATTGTGAATAGCATTAAATTTAATCTTAAGTCGAAGCCAATATAGGCATATGAATGTAAGTAGATCAGATTTCAGTCATAACCAAAACACATTTGATGCAGGTTTGAAATTATGTCTATAGTAGATTAACAAAACATAGATCCATATAAAATTCTCAAATCTCTATTTACCTCCTAATTTTTAATAGATTAAGGATTAATTATTACATAATATGTTAATATAAATCTAATTACTCATATCTGAATAGTATAATTAGGACACTATATTTATATAATAGATATTTTACTATAGTTTTTAAATCTCCTCTTCAATTCATCTAGTCACAGTGATGTAGCATTGATGCAAATCTTGAGCTAGTGAAAAATGTTGAGTACCAAAAGAAGCTTCCAACATAAAACATATGGTAAGTAAAGGGTGAATGGAAGGTTGAGAAAATGCAAGGAAATTTCAATTGTATGTGATCTAAAGATACACCATTGTAAAAATGAGAGTACAATTTGATCTGAAATCGATACAATACTAGCAAAACCAATGTAGAAAAGAGATTAGATGCACAAGGTAGAAAACCTCACAAGCTACTAATTTACTTCAAACACTTGGAACCTACATTATTCTATACTATAAAATTATCAACAAGATTAAAGTCTCATCAGTCATGGTAATCAAATATTATAGATGCCCCTCATAATGTTCAAAATTCCATATGGCACTCTGATACCACTATTATAATATTAAAGATATGAATGTAAAGAGTACATAGGAAAATCTTTTAAACACACAATATTATATTTCACACTCATGTATTAAACAACATATTACATACTTATATAGGAAGATATTACCTATACACAGGGATACTTTGATCCCTACCAAATCTCACCTACTAACCTCTTAACCCAAATATATAATATGTTATGTACAACAATATATTCATTTAACCTACTAATAAATAATAATAATAATAATATTAATAATAATATTAACCATACTATAAATAACAAATAGTAAATAGTAATTTACCTAATGTAAATACTAGTTTCCAATAGGATCCATAAGAGGGTAAGAAATAGTTATCATAAGAGATGATCTATCCATTTAGGATTAGGAGGTGGATATGAACTCCAGAAAAGACTCTAATCCTGATTGACATGAGGGGAATCTTAATAAAGATAATTTTTTATTTAAGTGTTTACCATAATTTCAACTAGCTAATTTTCTTTATTTATTTATTATACAAATATATTCTAATCTACATATGTGTTTGCATGTGTTAAAGATTCCATGATGGAGTGGTGGAAACTAATTAGATATTCTTTTGTGTACTTGTTTCATGTCATTTCTAGTCTAAGCATGAAGAAGCTTCTTACAGATCTAGGCCTACATGCAAGCATGGGTTAGCACTTAGATATATTTACCCTTTCCTATCATGAAACACAAGATTTGATCTACCAGATGACTAAGATTTTTGTCCTACACAAAAAAATTATTATGGTTAGAGGCTCAATTCAAGATGTCATGTCCAAAATTTTACATGAATGAAACCAAAAAAAAATAGTCCAATTTGTTTTTATAATGTACAATGTAAATTTTTAAAAACTACATTGCCTAATGGCTACCCATATTTGTGTTATAAGACATGAAAATTATTAAATCAAACTCAAATTATTAAAAAATATGGATGGAAATGTAAATTTGGTTTCATTATCATTACGTAACCAAACGGACCCACTTGCTCTAATCAACTTACAGACCCTCAAATAAGCCTAAAACTCTTTAAACAAACATAAAAGGCCCTATTAGCAACCCAAGTTGTACCCTTTATGTTACGAATATGTTGTGTAACATTATTAATGTTGTAATATTATTAATCATGAGTTGTATTAACACAACTCATATTAATAACATATTTTATTATTGTTGTGAGTTTTTTTAATAAACAAATTTACGTAGCTTATTTTAGGGGTTTGGGTATTCAGGTGAGATATTGGTGAAGATTGTATCTCCCCAATTATATGAATTATCTTTCCTATATATTTTTAATCTTCTCATGTGGTTGGTGATATATAAAATTATTATTATTGTGTGGAAATTTGTCTCTATACATTGCATATTATATTCTCCTCATGTGCATGAATTAATTCTTGTGTTCATCTCCTCCAATTTCTAATAGTGGTATCAAAGTCATGTCATTCCTTAGCATAATGGATTATTAAATCATGTGTAGGGGAAGCTCAAAAAATTTCCATTGGCCCCGTATGATGTTATAAGCTTTTGATTTTCATGTGTAAGATCTGCCTTCATATATACATGTCTATATATCTATCTATTTAGTGGTGTCTCCTATAGTATCTTTTTGTGACCTGTCTTGTCTATCTTTGCATCAATTTTGTGAATTATTAAACTTTTGTACACCTGCATCAAATCATATTAGCTCTATCATTTGCCTCAACTCACATTGGACTTGTATTCTCCCATTGCATTCGAGCTAAATTCTAATCTATGAAATAAAATTATGAGCCATTGATACATGCATTGCAATTTTAGAATTATGATCAATTAATTGAGAGATCATTTATTTAATAATTATATCTTTGTCAACTCAACTAAGATTCAATAGAAATACGGATTTACAAAACATCAAAGCTCATCATTCATGTAGATCATATTAAATTTTAATCTCTATGATGAGCTCACCTGAATAGAATCAATACATATTTTATTATGTGGTTTTGTATTTCTACCACGTCTTTCATAATATCGAGTTTCCCACTTTGGGTTCCCTATCTGGTATTAGAATTTGCATTGGTAGACTCAAGTTCCAGATCATACCTTAACTGATGATATCTTCACTCCATGATAATTGAGATTGATATTTTGCATCATACTCATTATATCATTGGAATCCTCCATAATGATCTCAATGGTTGTCAACAACTCTCAATAATTTTGCATTCATTTTTTATCTTCCCATGACTATGACGTTATTATAGATGAAGTTTGTACTTATATTTTCAAGTTGACACATTATGATGAATTGAATTAAGTCTTTTGAAATTTTTTTAATCTCCTATGCTAATAAAAGTGGAATCATCTAATTTGGTGGCCTCTTGGTGAAGACATGTGGATTGTTTTTTCTTTGCAAGCAATATGGATATTATAGCCTATGGTGAAGTGACAAAATAGTCAAATGTCTAGTTTAGATAAAGTTTATTTTATTTTTTATTTTTTATTTTTTAAGTAGGGTCCATAGTCATTTATGTTAAATATTCAAAATAAGTCTTTTAATTTTATTCTTATAAGTCATATGTTGATAGAGTCAGGTAAGTGATTAGAGTATTAAAAATTAATAAAGAAGAATTACTTTTTAAATTTTGTAATTGGACATGTTATCAGTGTAATCTGATGACCATTTTTTAAATGAGTTACAAAGTTATACCTGTTGAAAAATTAAGTAGAGAAATTGGAGGCTAGAGGCTACACAGAGGATGGAGGTTATTTAGCGACCTCTCATCAGGCACCATCGATGAGGCTACATACTGATTTGGTGGCCATGTGTTTTTTTTTGTGTGGTGTGTTTACTTTTAGCATGTGTGATAAAATAAGAATAGATGTTACATTTCTATTCATAGTTTGGAGCATATTTTCCTATATTGTTCCCTTTGTAAAAAGTGAGTGAGGAAACATGTACGTTTTTATGAAGTGGTTGGTGGTTCCATTAGAAAACCACATACTGAGAAGTTGGTGGTTCTCCTTGAAAACCACATATTGAGTGGTTGATGGTTCCACTAGAAAACCATTTCTTAGATTTCATGGTTCTCCTTGAAAACCATTTACAACACGAAAAGGTACTAGATAAAACTCATTCATGTAAAAGCTATGGGAGTGTCTATTAGAAAATATTTTTCATAGTAGGGGAGTGGTAGTTGTTAAGATTAATAATGTTAACAATAGGGCAGCGAATGTTATGAATATAATGTGTAATATTATTAATCATGAGTTGTATTAACATAACTCATATTAATAATATAGTTTATTATTATTGTGAGTTTGTTGAATAAACAAACTCACGTAGCTTATTTTAGGAGTTTGGGTGTTCAAGGGAGATCTTGGTGGAGATTGTATCTCCCAATTATAGTAATTATCTTTCCTATATATTTGTAATCTTCTCATATGGTTGGTGATATAGAAAATCATTATTATTGTGTAGAAATTTGTCTCTATGCACTGGGTATTATATTCTCCTCATGTGCATGAATTAATTTTTGTGTTCAGCTCCTCCAATTTTTAACACTTTGAAGGAGGTTGTTCAAACCTAATTCAAACTTGAACTAACATTGGAATTGTCTAAAGGTCATCGATGACCTTATAACTAGACTAGACCTCTAGATTAGGGGGCTAGCTCCCCTCGTACAACACTTTAGCTCAATTTAATAAGACCTATTACTATTGGGGTGTAAAGAGATAGAAATTACATAAGGGAAATCTAATATAAGGGGTGGTGATGCACCTATATTTCTTATCCACTCACTCAAATTAAACTCCTAACAAAACTAATGGACTAACAAACAACTAAAAAAACATCTTCATGAGTTCCTATGCAATAATATTTCAAGTGTAGGATGTAATAGGTAAATAGAGTATAATGTCATGATAAAAAGTTATGTTATGAAACTTGTACCAGTCATATCACACTTAAACTCCATCACCAACACTTCTACACACCACATAACTTGCATAAGACACATTTTTGACATCTATGTGAACAAGGACCTACAAGGGAGGAAAATCCATCACATTTTTAAATATAAATAAATACAAACACACTATATATTATCATGAAATATCCTTAATAGTTTATTTCTTAGTTTAATAGGTTTGTTAAGTACAAAATAAGTAAAGTTTCATCATACCTAAAAGAGGGATACAAATCACGGCCTTAAGGCCTAAATATATAACAAAACGAGGAGAGAATAAGAGGTATAATGGCATGGAGGAGAGAATTATGGGTCATTAATGACCATATTAAATTCAAACTTTAGTTATAATAGTTACAAATAATCATGTCATACACCCCTTATGCATTGATCTCTTCAATGACCTTTGAATGAGCCCTTAAGCATTGAAGTGAAGTAGTGGAGAGTGTGGTTGACTGTTTCAACCTCCTTAAAGCATATTTACACCTCATTTGGGTCAATTAATTTATCCTAATGGTAGTTATAATATGAATGAGGTGTAATTAGGCCATTATAGAACATACAACAACCATCCTCCTTTTGAGCTTATTTGAATAAGTTAAGAAACTACCCTCTCTATATCCATTATGACCATGAAATGTGCACTTAAATACTTCAATACATCAGTTACATGGCTTAATATATTTACATTAACTCATTCCATCATCCCTCTATGCCAACTTTGATGTCTCCTTGTTGACCAAGTAGGTCTACTAGGCCAATTAGGCCTAGTAGCCTAATTATTTACATTTGGTGGCCATGAAACCTATATGTAACCTTGATAACCTATGAATATATGAGTTTTAGGTGTGAAAATACCTCCCATATCATGACATGAGCCCTTTTGAAAAAAATACACCTACAATTTCACCACACTAAGTGACTAAGTCACTCTATCCTTCATTTCTATAGACTGGTTATATAGAATAAGCTTACAGAGGAAATTCTAGGAATAATATTGGGTATATAATTACTTGAGGATGCAAAATAAGTCTCAAACCTTCATATCTAATGACAAGCATTTATCAAAATAACTTTGTACCCTACAAATTTCATAAAACCCTAAAAAAGTAATATTTTTGACTAAGTTTGTAAAACACAATACCATGGTCTAAAGATATTTTGAGTTTTATATATATTCCAAATGTTTCTAGGGTCATTCCATTTTAGTTAGATTTAAATTATTCATCATCTTCTTAGACTGTTCTATAGTAGGGTTTTGGAGGTCCACCATCTTAATGATGGTTCATAAAGTAAGGACCTCTAAACCAAAAATTATTGTTATGGATTTGAATTAAATTTACCCCTTCAACTTCTATGACCATCTTTAGTTCCCATGAAAATATGGGCCAAGATATGAACATAGTGAAAAGTGCTTGTATTCTTCTATAGGTAGTTTGGACATGCTAATTTATTAGCATTTGTTCAGAAACCCAAGATCCTTAATCTATCTCATTATTTCATGAATTTAAATTAAATTTGGGTTCCTAAAATCTCATAGGATCATTTTAATTGAATCATATTATGGTGGGAGATACAAGCATTTGAACAGATGTCTTGAATGACTATTTAAGGTTGTGTGTTTTGAATAGTCTTCAAGACCTGAATTGACCCTTTTATGCTATTATTTTCATGAAACCTCATTAATAAAACCTAAATAATAATCTCACACCTTCTCTTTGTGTCTAAATTTCTTATGGAGGGTCTATATGTACCCCAAGGTGGTGGTGGGGTTTATAAGCCTAAGACAGGGTTTTAGGCCAAACAAGCCTAAACTAAGTGTTAAGGTTTCAGATGACCTATATATATTTTTTGGTTTAAAACATCATCCTAATACACTCCTTAATTAGTTTACAACATTATACAATTATTCAAACTACCCATACTCCACTCTATCTTCATTACTTCATGTGGTTGGTTATAGGTCTAGTCTGTCTACTAGCCTAGGTGTTTAGCAATGGTATGGGGTCTAAGTATGTACTTATTTATTTATTTAATTGATGATGTATAAGTATAACTCCCATTCATGATCTTATAGTGTATAATACCCTTATGCTAATCCTTTTACCAACTTTGGTCCTACATAAGACACACAATCAAGCTTAGGGTTTGTGCACAATCAGGTTTATGGAACCCTAAGGGCTTGATTGAGAAACTCTCTACCTTACAAAAAAAATTTAAAACTTTTAAAACTTACTATTAGATAAATTTAAAGTTTTAATTTACTTCAAATCCATAACAAGAAGTTTTAGTTTGGAATTTTGTACTTTATGAACCATCATTAAGATGGTGGACCTCAAAAACCCTCCTAAAACCCTACTATAGACCAGCCTGAGAAGATGATGAATAATTGACATATTTAAATTTAATTACCCTATAAAAACTTATAACATCTAAAAAACTTAGAATATCTCCTACCCATGGTATTGTGTTGTACGAAATCTGTATGGACTTAGCACAAAATAGTATTTTTTTAGGGTTTTATGAAATTTGTAGGGTACATAGTTATTTTTAGATATTATAATAATTATATATGAAGGTTTAATACTTTTTTTGCCTCATAAATTCATTATATTCCAAAAATTATTCCTATAATTACCTATGTAATCTTCCTCTATACATCAAGTCTGCATAAATGAAGGACAAAGTGACTTAGTCAACTAGTGTGGCAAAATTTTAGGTGACTCTTGTTCAAAAGGGATAATTTCATGATATGGGAGGTATTTTAAGACTTAAAAATAATATATAAATATGTTCTCAATGTTACATATAGGTTTTATGGCCATAAAATGCAAACAATTATGTTACTAGGCCTAATTGGCCTAGTAGACCTACTTGGTCAACAAGGAGACATCAAAGTTGGCATAGAGGGCTGATAGAATGAGTTAATATAGATATATTAAGCCATGTAACTTATTTATTTAAGTATTAAATTTCATATTTCATGGTCATAATGGATAGATAGGGAAGTTTATTGAATTATTCAAATATGCTCCAAAGGAAGATGGTTATTGTATGTTCTATAATGGCCTAATTACACCTCATTCATGTTGTAACTAAAAAGAAGAGAAATTAATTGACCCAAATTAATCATATATATGCTTTAATGAGGTTTAATTAGTCAAACACACTCTCCATTACCTCATTTCAATGCCTAAGGGCTCATTTAAAGGTCATTAAAGATATCAACACATAAGGGGTGCATGGCATGATTTTTTGTAACTATTGTAACTAAATTTTGTAATTAATATGGTCTTTAATGACCCATAATTATCTCCTATATCCCATTCTCCCTCTTAATCTATCCTCTTTTTTCTATTTATTTAGGCATGAAGGCCCTATCCCTTTTCTAGGTATGAGGAAACTCAACCTATTTTGTACTTGATGAACATATTGGACTAAGAAATAAACTATTTAATCTCTTTCATGATGATATCTAGTGTGTTTTTAATTTTTTATATTTTCAAATGTGATGTATTTACCTCCCTTTTAGTTCCTTATTCACCTAGATGTCGATAAGGTATCTTATGTAGGTTATGTGGTGTGTAGAAGTGTTGGTGATGGAAATTTGAAGTGTGATATGAATGGTAAGAGTTTCATAGTAGACCTTATTTTCATGAAATTTTACTATATTTACCTATTACAACCTCTAAATGAAACATTTTTTCATAGGAAACCATGAAGATGTTTGTTTAGTTACTTGGTAGTCTACTAGTGTTGTAGGAGTTCAAGTTGAGTGAGTGGATAAGAAATATAGGTGCATCACCACCCCTTAGAGTAGATTTAACTTATGTAATTTTTATCTATTTAAACCCAAATATAAATATGTCTTAGTTAATTGAGCTAAATTTATGTACCAAGGGAGCTAGCCCCATAATCTAAAGGTTTGGTCTAGTTATAATGTCACCCATAGCCTTTAGACCATTCCAATGTTAGTCCAAGTTTGAAGTAGGTCTGAACAACCTCACTCAAATGGTGAAACTTGGGTTGATAATAGGTCCCATATATCTAAGTTATAAAGTGTAAACTTGACAAAAATGAAATGGGTTCTAAAAATCACTAGTTTAAATGATTCATCCTAACTCTCAACGGGGTTCTAGGAGGACCCTGAGTGATTTTAAAAAATCATCGGGCTAAATTCACACTAAAGTCACAACTTGAATCCATTTTTAAGTTGACTTAACTTATTATAAAATTTATTATCAAGGAGGACTAATACTCTCATATGACCTCAAATGGGGTCTAAAGTGTCATTGATTATCTCCATAAGAATGAATCATTCCATCTTAGTCATTAGATCCTTTCTATTTTGATCATTAGATTTGATCGAGGTGAAGAAACCATATAAATATTTAAGGAGGGAAATAAATGTCTTAAAAAACTCTTTATGCTTCTATTTCATATTTTAGAGAAGGAGATTTTAGAGGATGACTTGTACATGTTAATCCTTCTCCTTCCTCATCCTTGGGTGACTTCCATTAATGGAGTCTCCAAGCTTTTGACCTTTTTCTATTTCATTTAATTTTTAAAATATATCTCAATATAATCATCCTTTGGATGGTTTTGTATAAACCCATCTTCTCATAAATTCTCCAATTAATTACAAGATCCCACAATTTTTGAAAAAGGCCTTTGGGAGCTTTAAGCTCTACCATAGGTATTAATGGCCATCATCAAGGTTAAATAATAAGCCACATTTTAAATTTTTATTCATGTGATAGAGGAAATAAAATTAAGGAGGTTTTCTATTAGGTTAAATCATCTCAGACTTCCATGAATCCACAAGGATCAAAAATTTTGAAAAGGACCTCTCTTGGATAAAAGGGTCATTTGTTAAAAAATATGAATTTTAGGACAATAAAAATTACTCCATGTGAAAAGAGAAAAAAATTAAGGGGGGTACCTTTCAGGTCACCCCACCTTAGGGTCTTATGGTTACCATAAATGGATACACAAAAATAGTTCAAGTCTAGACAAAATAATTCTAGTTTTAAAATAATTACATGTCAGAGACTTAGGAAAAGATATTTTTTTCAAAAAAATGATCTTTAATAAAAAAATGAATTTATATTATTAATGAACTTTGGTGTTCAAGTTTTGTGTGGTGGTTAATTTTTTCTCCTCGCCCACATTATATTAAGGAAATAAGTGGAGATTAACCACATAACTTATAATCCATCTAGTTTCCCTAACCACAAAGGCTCCTTGGTGGTGCTTACATGCACTGCCAAACTTCTAACCACTATGGTCACTTCAAACTTTCCACGCCAGCCCGTAGGGCCTAACAAACTCACTTCATAGTCATATGGATGGTCATTGGATTAATTTCTAGTGTTACCTACACAACAAGGCATGTGCCATTCTAAGGGGCATGTTTAACTTTCAGTTACCCTACAAGCACCCAAAATTTAAAAAATAATAGAAAACAAACCATAATCCAAACATTCATAAACCAAATTGTTTTGGGTTAAAACATTTATTTATTTTATTTTAAAATTATTTACGCTCTATCATTTTTTTTTTGCACAAAAATTTATTGAATTTTGTTTATTTTCTTAAATAATTTGGGGCAAAATTAGTACCTTACCTTCAAAAATTCATAATAATAAAAGCGTAAATCCTAAAATTAAATTGTTAAATGTAGTGGAACCTTGATTATCATAATTTTAATTACAATTAAATTTGAATAAAATTATAAATTTTAGATTTTTATAAAAAAAAAATGAAACTAGCCACAAATAGTATCCTTTTTGCCATAAATGGCTACACAAAAATAGTTCAAGTCTAGGGAAAATAACTCTGGTTTTAAAATAATTACACATGTCACAGACTTAGGAAAAGGTAAAGGTTTTTAAAAAATTATATTTAATAAAAATTATATTATATTTTTATTTAAATTTGGTGGTTAAGGTTTTTAGGGTGGTCAACATTTTTTGACCACACCCTTATGTTAATTAAATCAATGGGGATTCATCGCATGGTTTATAAGCCATGTAGTTCCCATAACTGCAAAGTCTTCTCAACAATGCTCATGTACACCACCAAAATTCTAACCATGATGATCACTACCAACCTTCCATGCTATCCTTTAGGGCCTAAAAAATCACCTCATGGTCATATGGAGGACCAATGACTTAATTATTGGAGTACCCAACACAATGGGGCGTGTGCCCTTCTAAGGGGCCTGTTTGACTTCTGATTACCCTACGAGCACCAAAAATTACAAAAATCATAACAAACAAATTGTAAATCCAAAAGTCATGAAATAAATTGCATGAAGTCAAAAAAATATGTATTTACCATAAAATTATTTTAGACTCAATTTATCATTATTTTTTGTGGACAAAAAATTACTTGAAGTTCATTTATTTCCTTAAGAAATTTATGGTAGAATTAGTATCTTGCCTTCAAATTTTCATAACAATAAAATCATAAATCCTAAAATTAAACCATAAAATGTAGTGAAACTCTATTAATAATACTTTCCATTAAAATTATTGGTAAATTGTATAAATTTTAAAATTTTATAAAAAAATATTTAAATGAAACTAGCCATTCTTTGGATTAATGATATCCATACAAATGAGCAAAATGAATCAACATTTTAAATTTATTTTGATATAGTGTTAAAAATAAAAAATTACATTGATCATACAAATTTTATGACCTGATTTTTAGGGCATAAAAATATTCTTTCATTCACCCTTTCTTCTTTCAACTAGCACTTTAATGAAAATTGATGCATGAAAGCTCATAATAATTATGTCAAATTTTATTTATTTCCATTTTAAATATATTATAATTAAATAGTATATAAAAAATGGATTAAAATCAACCAATAATCATTTTTATAATATTTACATCTATAAATGCACAAAAATAAAAAATAGACTCCAAACAAACTTCTAAGTGTACCCGTGAGGCTAAGCCCAAAAAGGGCTCAGATCCCATCCTTTTTCCATCATCAAGCAGTTTCCCTAGGCACCCTTGAGCCTATAACTCACATCTATAATAACAATAACACCAATGGTTCAAGGTAAGTTAATATAATTAAATAAGGAGGTGGATAATGATAATGTTAGAAGCTCAACTAGATGTACCACTAAGAGTTTCAATTAACAACGTCCTTATATCAAGAGGATTCCACATTCACCACAAACCAAAACCCATGTACCATAAATAAAATAAATATCATATGAACATTTACAAACACACATGATATCCACAAAAAATCAATACTTATCAAGACTCCACACTCACCCATTGTGAATGATAATTTCCACTCTCCACACTATGGGGATGGTAGAAGGATGACTTTGTAGTTTCTCCCTTGCCCAAACCCTTTTTCATTTATGTGGAAGGACCTTGAAAATAAAATGTGATCCATTTTCCAAAACCACATGTATTGGTGTTTTTTAGGAGGACTCAACTTTTTTCCTTTCCCCAAACCCTACACATGAAGGCACCTATCATGTAGAACAATCTAAGCCTATTTAGGCAACATAATAGTACAATATTTTTAATCTCATAATGAGATGTAAAAATATCTAACAAAAAATGGAAGTATTTTTCATCTCCAATCTAAATAGGCAAAAAAAAAACATTATGGCCATAAACACAACCATGGAAAATAATATGAATATAAGGTAAGACAAATGATCCTCTTGAAATCATAAGGCAAGAATGAAAGAGATTATTTTATTTTAAAATATGAAATAGATTGAATGCATGGGTGGAATTAATTCATACCTTATCTTTGAAACTTAACTCTACATAAAGGAATATTCTACAATTATTTGTATCAAGCTAACTCCTTCCCAAACTAGGTTATCCTCCTCCTTCTCTAAACTCATTATTTCCTCCCTAAATCTCTCCTCAAATCTCTAATTTCAAAATGAAAACAAAGTTACTCAAAGGAAATATTTCCTCTCTCTTATAGATAAAGCACTCCAATAAAATGGACAATGGGAAGGTGACATTTGTCCCTTCCCATTCCACCATTCTTCTTCAAAAAGTATTCTCTTGTATTAACTCACCTTACACACCCATGTGGGCAAGAAATATTTTCCCATACCCATTAATGTTATCACTTCCCTATGCCATAAATGGTAACATGAGCTATCCTATAACATGTTCAACACTTTAAAAATTATTTTCCCCTCTCTTGGTCAAAATGGATCTTAAATGCACTTAAAACCACCTCTAAAACACTTTATATCAACTTACAAACATGGATTTAAATTATCACTCGAGTTTTGTTTAAGGGGACCAATTAAGTAGTTAAATTTTTTAATTTTATGATTTGATTTAATGTTAAGGTCACTTAAAATTATAACACTAGAATTAGATTTTAATCTAATAAAGTCATGAAACCACTACATAAATAATACCAATGGTGCACCTATGCTTGGTTTATTTCAATTTCCTTCAATTGACCTCCCCTGTAACCTACATATCATTTCACACATAAAATTTCACTACCCTAGGTATTCTAAGTTGCTTAATGTAAACAAATCAAATAATATCTAATGATACAAAATACATAAATAAAACATACAAAGTGTAACATATCAATAATCAACATGAGGTAATCTCAACATGATAACATCCATATATATGTAATAAAAAATCACACGATAAATCAATATTATCTAAACTAATATGATAGTTTAGTATCCATATCAATATCAAATTGAAATCATCCATAACCATCATGTGAATAGTACTCATGTAAGAAACTAATAACATCAGGAATATATTATCCATTATCTCATTAATGATATAATAATAAACATCTCATGTCTCAAATAACATAAGGAACACATCACAATAGGACATGTTTACTATAAAAAAAATTCTAACAAAACTAGCATTATGAGAAATGGGGCCTCACATCCTCCTCCCCTTATGTAAACTTCTTCTTGGAAGTCAATGAAAGTCTAAAGTCTAATTTTAATGATGTTATAACAATCTTGATTTATATTATTAGCTCAAGTCAGTAGTATCTCTAAGTCATTGATCTTATTATCTTTATTAAAAATCATAGAGTGAAATGTAGTACATTAAAATATCCATTGTTAAAGATAAGTTAACTCCACCATAGGAAGAGTCTGGCTTCAAGGCATAATTTGATATGTTATTGATTAATATTTGGTTTCCAAGTTATGAGAACACATAATTAAAGATGATTTATTTCCAATCATTGTTACTTGATGTTTATAGCATGTATTACAATGTGTCAAGTGTCATGTCTAAGTATAAGATGTTCGTGTAGGCCTTTTTCCAACTGGGTCTTGGCTACACAATTGCATTAGCTTGCTTAGGGTTCTAGAGGTCATGTTGGATACTTGTAAATATTAGTACCACATTCACTAATTTTTTTTGTTTCTTTCCCTCTCCAACCTATATATACACCTCTCTCCCTTTGTATTATTCATTCAGCATGATATAGAGTAATTCATCTCTTTGTGCAATATTCTCGCTTGATGGTTTCAATTGCTTTTAGCTATGTGATGTGTGCTTAATTGAATCACATGATCACTTAACCATGACCATTCATTGATGAAAATATCATGGTAAATTATTTTATGGTATTAGAGTGCCAATCCATGTTCATGATTGTCTAATTTATTATGATTTAAGCTTTGTTCTGAAATCTAGAGTTTATTTGCATATTTTTTAGACAATTTTTTGGAGGGTTTATAAAATTTTGGGGTTGGTTTTGAAATAAAAATCTCAAAATATTCAAGATTTTTTAAAATCCCTCAGTCACCTAAAGTGACTAAAAAAAATTGGGGGGGGTCATTTTTCTACAAAATCCAGGGTATTACTCGTATGTTGCCTTTTTGCATTGGTTGTATAAATTTGGTTGCAGATCTTGTTGGCAGGTTAAGAGGAAGGCCTAGTTATTTTATTCATAAGCCTAGTTTTTTATAAAAATCTATTATTTTTAACCTATTTGGTTTACACACAGCGTGCTCTTGGATCAAGATCTCCTCTCTGAATTGCCATTAGTGCTTTGTGGTAGAGTTTGGCAAGTTTCAGCATGGCATTAAAAATTTTCTCTTGGAAAAGAAGGAATCCTTATTGCATCTAGATCTATATTTATTTTTTTAGAGGCTCTTATTCTATATTTTATAATAAATAAAAGGTGTTTCAGTCTAAGATAGGTGTTGGATCAAATATCTATAGATCTTTGCTTTAGAAGAAAGCATCTTACTAGATCTGAAGGAGAAAAAGATAGGCATTGAGTTACAAAGATCAATTTTTTTGTCTATGGCATCTTATTTTTTAGCAAAGCATTAAGATATAGATATATATTATTTTGGTGTCTTTATATGGAATTTTGAGCTTCTATGGCCTTAAAATATGATGTTTTGCACTTTTTATGACCTGCTTGGAAATCAGGGAGATATATCGGTAGATCCAGCTATGCTCACAACTCGATACCTCATCACCAACTAATTTAAAACTAGGAATATAACTCAAGAGATATGAATACACCCAAATCACAAACCTAAAAATTTCTCATGGCCCTTTTCTATGCAATATATTTATGCACTTCTCATCTTTACCCACCATTGAAATGGTCTATTCACCTAGTCCCCAAAATATGCAGTCCATCACCGACCTACATTGGTTCCTGGTTTGTAGTATCTCTCTATTCTACCACTTTTGACATCATTAGCATCCATTATAGGTTAATGGTTCTTTAAATAGAATTAGAAACCCCATTTGGCCTCCTCCTGAGCCTCTCATAGACCTGTAGTTACTCTCCTTGTACTCAAGCATTCACCACCATACACTCACCCTTGCCAACCTCCATTGGTTCACCATCCACTTCAAATGTGTCACCACCTATGCAAGATGAATGACATAATTAGAAGGAGAATATTCATTAGTGGGCTCATTATTCCACATTGATTAGAGACATATTGATTAAGTCATGTGTAAGTGGGGAGTTTTTTTTTTGAGTGGTGAACATGTGGAGGGCATTTTTTATTTTCACAAAGTGCCCAACGTGGATGGGTCATTGTTTTGAGTGATGTGTGTTCACATGGAAAGTGGAATTTATGTTTTCATATGTAGGGCATGGCTAAATTTTTGACTATTTTTTAATTTAAAAACCATACATTATAAAGGGTAATTTTATTGTTTTTAATTTACCTTGTATTTTTGCCCTACAAAGATGAAAGGTGAGGCTCGAGTTGGCAATAGGCTAATTCCATTCCTTGGTTAGTGTTGATTTCAATGGGTGGTTACATGGCATAGTTGGTGTCTAAACTTGTCAAGCTATTAAAATTTAAGTATAATTTAATTAAATAGGTCATTAATGATGGAAAATGTATTTTGATATAGCTTTTGATTGGTAACTCAGAATTGAGTGCCACTTTTTTCAAAAGTGCATGGTTTTTTCCTTCTTTCCATTGATCTATTTTGTTTTGTAAAATTTTCTCAACTTATAAAATTCCATATTCAATGGGGGTTATGGGCCCTACTAATTTTTTCAACATACTTCATTCATAAATTACTCTCATGTACATGGACTCATTTTTGGCTAAGTTTGAAGTCCATATCTAGAGTGTGCACCATTATTTTAGTGACTACTTGTATAGATTGCTCTTGTATTCTTGGATGTATTGTCAGTAAAGCCTGATATATATTTGAGTATGCATTAACACTTATGCACTAATTAATCTCATTTGATTGGACTCATTTTTAGTGTTGTCTGAATTCCATATCCATAGCATGCACTATTACTCTATATGATGAGATTTTTTTCATCTCCAATGATCCTTCTTGGGAAGGATAATTATGCTTCCTGGCGTTCTTACATGAAACACTTGCTCACACACAAGAATCATATTTTATTACTATATGGATAGATTATTACACCCACTATTCCTATTAAGTTTGATAAGTGGGTTAATACTCATGACAAGGTTTTTTCCACTCTATTACTACATGTTTCCATGGATCTTCATTTCCATGTGGAATATATAAAGTGCCCATGCACTGTTTATAGCATACTACAAAGTATTCCAGAGATCCTACTGAGACTTATTATTGTCACTTGGATTTTCACCCCTTTATGAAATTTCTATCTCTCCTAATCCAAATGGCATAATGGAAACATCTCTCTTTTTGTGCGTAACAATTTATGAGATGAATCTCTAAAAGGGCTAGTTCCCTTGATGCACTCTTTGAAATACTTTCTTACCTATCAACTATGGATGAAAAGGGTATAGAAAAAATAAAAATAAAAATAAAAGGTGATGCACCAATATTATATTTCCTTTTATAGACTAAAATTATACTACTTACAGATAAACAAGGCTTCTTTCACACAAAACTCACAATTCAAGTTACATTGTCACATTAGTGTTTCATAAGCTAGGTTCAAGAAGGTATTTGATACTTAGGAGGGAAATGAATTGTTCCTTGTGATAATATAGTCATGGGCCACTTATAATATACTCCTACACTTAAAAGTAACACTAACAAAGACCTATAACAGTCACTCTTCTACACACTTGGTGAACAATCAAGGATAACATGCTAGAATAGATCATCTTCTACTAGTCAAGAAAAAAAAGATTGCAATATCACCCAATTGTATAGAATTTAAGTAATAAAAATCACTCTTTTATGTCTTAAATATTCATTCAAGTACAAATTTGGCTAGGGTTTCACTATTAACGAATATAGGCTACTAAAAAGAGCTAAAAGAGTCAATATTTATAGCTTTTGAGAGAGGATAAAAACAAGGGATGTCCAAAGGTCACTTGGACACCTATAAATCTAATAAAATGGGTTATTATTACATTATAAATATATATGGTATGAACCATGAAATTTCAGAAGGACCAAGTGTCCATATAAGTCATGAAACTTATGAAAAATGGCATAAAACTCTTAGTCTTGGTTCAAAAAACTACCTTCATAATTTAAACCTATTTGAACATCCCACCACTAAGGATATGTTTGATTATTGATATAATAGGTAAGGCCTTTAAGCATGAATATATATTTATTGGTGCATTCTTACTCATTTGGAAACTTCTGGAAGGAAGCCATCACTGTCTGTAGTCTAAAAAACTCCCTTTTTAGTTACCCTTTACACTTGGCCTCAAAAATGCCATAATTTTTCCATGAAAATACGTGGGATGGATTTAATGACACCTTTAAATACCCCACATGGCCTTATAGTCATTAATTATGCTTTAAAAAGGCTCACACTTAGAGTTTTTGGCCTTCTCACCCTTGTGTCCACTATGCATGTTTTGACTAGCTGAGATGAAGGTAGTTGTTTGGACACTTATAAGATTTTTCAAATCATTAAATGACCATTAGGGGTTATATCAAGTCTATATATTTCATCCAAACTTTATTTCATTCTTTGAAACCTCCTAAAACCTATAAAACACAAAAATTGGTCAAAATACCCTATTTTACATGTTGTTCATATAAATCAATACAAATAATCTTAATGGGAGATATCCTGAGAGAGTCCTATACATGATCCAATAAATTTCATTTCCAAAACTATGTCATTTGGATATCTCTCCAAGACTATTTTCTCCATTGGATCATGGCTGAGGGTTTAGTAGAGTTTTAGGTAGTTTTTAGTCTTAAGCTTTCTTCATAAAGCTTGGACATTTAACCTACCAAAAAATTTATTCCAAGGGACACTAATAAATTCTCCTCATCCCTTTAGTTCCCATGTAAAATTTTATAAATGATTTGAGCATTTGAAAACACTTCTTCAAGTTTGTCCTTGCTTTTCCTGCATACTTGTGTTCTCTTTGAGCTAGACATGGATTTACAATGGGTTTATATACATAATATGAGTTCCATAATGTGTATATCCACATCCATAACATTCCTCAATCATATGGATAGTCCAACAAGGGGTAGAAATGAAGTTGTACTACCATTTGGCACTAGGCATTCTCAAAGCCTTATAGGTCTAATAGGCACCCTATTAGATTTGGCTACTATTATTGCTATATTATATGTGGTTTGGTTTATTATTAATTTTATAATCCTATTTTATCTTAAAATATTATTACATAACCCTTAAATCACCCTTCTTCATCCTCTTTCCTCATTTGCCAATTAGGCGTAGTGGAAGTTTACTATGTTGGGTTGTGTGCATGAGAAATTTTGTCACCTTGAGGGGTCTGAGCTTGATATATTGATTCCATAGTATCATTTTTCCCTCCATAAATCTTATAAAATTTTTCCATGAGGTTTCCAAGGATCCATATTAGTTCCTTTGCTCATTTTCCCTCACTAGCTCACATTGCCAAAACTTTATTTGTTTGGACTGGTTGCCCTCTGAGACAAAATAATGAAGTATATCCCTTATCCATTAGGAAAAGTGAATATTTTTGGATATTTTCCAAGTCCTAATTATAATTTATACAATTTTTTTTTCTTTATTCCATGTTTTAGGTGTCTAACTAGTTCTAAATGTCCAAAAAGGCCTCAAAAACCCTATTTTCTTGCATTTTTCTCAAACCCTCCTAAGAGTGACCTCTCCAAGACAATAAAATTATTTTATTATGATATAACATGTTTAATATATCCAATTAATGATATTTTATCTTTTTATTCTTTCAAAAACATTCTTTTCCATGGATTCCACATGTTCACCTATTGGGCCAAGAGGTTTCCTGACCCCTGTACAGGCTAATAGCTTTGGCCAAGTAAATAAAAGTAGATGGACATGTTTGAATGGGTCTTGGAGTGTGTATAAACATTAATTAATCAGTCATGGACCATATTAAGTTGATTCCAAACTTCTCTCTTCACCTAAACACCTTCATGTCTTCCTCTCACCTTCATGCCCAAGACTGTAACTTGGTGGTTATAGGTGCACACAGGGGTACAAAAGATCCTGTGGAGGTTTTTTTCATGATGTTTATATATTATAAAACTACCATGACTTTTATTTAAATAACCACATGTTATTCATCAGTTGTAAACTTTAGTTAACCGTGCCTATGTACCTTGATCTTCAAGATTGAGCTTTCTATGATGTTAACTGAGGCACTCTTCTGTAGGTGTCTATTGGTTTCTAGTGAACTCAAAAAAGAAGTTAATATATCCTAAATAAACACATTTATGTTTCCATGTATTTATTTACACTAGTATTCCCATTTTCAAGGCTTAAGGCACCATCCTATTATCAACCTTCTAGCTCATACCCTATTGGACTGAGGCACCTCTGCTTGTAGGGATTGTTGTAGGTATTCATACCCCTATCCATTTGTTCATAATTATTTTAAGTCCTTAAACCATTTTTGGGTTCATAAAACATCCTTAATCATCTTAGGTTTATTTATATTCTTCCATCAAATAGAAAACTTTATTCTCTTTGTCATGACTGAGAAATTTGCTATAGGTATGCATTTTTCCATACAAAGGACACCTATAGATAGTCATAAACGTGAATAATACCTTGTGTTTACCATTTCCTTATGAATTTTATTTCATTTGACTTCATGTCATTATATTATCCAACCTAATCATAAATGTTTTTCCATTTGTTGCTTCTAAGGTGGCAAAAGTCCATTTACATCTTTAGGCCTGTAGATGTTACTAAAACATTTTAGTCTATTTTAGAGCATAATTGAGGCCTCCAAAAACCTATCTCCCTCTAATATTTGACCTTAATTCTTGGCATAGGTTTTTTTTGTGCTAAGGTCTATAATATGGGTTAGGTTAGATGCCTTGGAACATTTTGAAAGCATGCTTTGAAATACTCATAAGAAGCCCCCTGACTTCTATTTTGACACTTTAGGGACAATTTTTTGAGAACACAACTCTTTTTCCCATCAACATGATTCCACACTCCTTGAATTTTAGACACTTTATAGGGGTTTTCAAAGATTCTTCATTAAATCAAGGTCTTCAAAAGGTGTCAAGTTATCTCCATCTCCTCATGTAGGCTTTTGGTACCTTGCTCGACCACTTGTAGGTGGATGCTTTGTAACACCAACAATGAGTTAGATATGAGAAATTATGAAACCATCCATGTTCATAAACTTTATATGATTATATCAAACCTCCCAATGCACCTCTAACAAGACTAAGAGGTTAGAACACACATTCACTCTTCCACACATTAGCATGACATCAGCAAGAGCCCTAGGTGTGCATTAGGTGTGTTACATAAGTAGGTCATGGAGTTAAGAAAAAACTTGATGATGAATAGCCTCAAAACATCTCAAATTTATTTCCAACCCTCAAAAACATGACCTCTATTCTTGGACACCTTGAAACCAGCTTCAATACACCTTATCTAATCTAAAAATCACCTGCATTTATGTGAAATAAAGCAATCAAAAACATCAAATGACTATTTTAGAATGGTGAATATACTTAGGACCACATTTTCACCTTTATAAACATATCAATGGGATATATAAAAAAAATTATGGCTTGGACAACTAGAATACCCTAATTATCACTCCATGAATAAGTTAAGCAAGTCTATCCAGGTGACTGCAAGTAAAACCAAGCATGAAGTTGAAAATGGAGGAAAATAAGCTTGAAAACTACTCAAAGGATGACATGAAGGAACAAAAACATGGAAGGAGTGAAAATATTAATTTTAGGCATGTGGGACATCCTTTTCCATTCACACAAAACCTTTGTAAAAGACTAATTTTTTGGAGCAAGGTAAAAATGACTTTAACTTCACTCCTTCACTCCTCCTTGCAAAATGAGATAGTTGACTCATCAAATCAAATACAAAAGTGAAAAAAATAATTGAATACATGAGTAAGGGAGTAAAAATCCTCTAGAACTAACCTCAGTAAGTGAATTATACAAAATTTTACAAACAAGAGAAAAACTTGTAAGGTTCATAGATTAGTAAGTAGATTTGAAAGGTCAACTTCTTAGGAATGGTTCATAAAGCTCAGACCACCATTCATATGTAAAAAAACATAAAATGTAATTTTAATGAGTTTAGAATACACCCCAAGAGCATTTTTCTTGAAACCCCTTGTGTTGACCATACCAAGTACAAATCTACAGGTCACTTTTGCTTGCCAAGAAAGGTGAAAAGGAGTAGAATAATTTTGGAGTTGAAATGACACTTATATATCATTTAAAACATGGATATGATCATGGAGAATCTGAAGAGTCACATTTCAACCTTTTCCAAGTGGCACACTTCCCAATGAGGCCATACAAGTGCCATTTTCTTCTCCTTTCACTAGAAAACTACCTTTTCTTCTACATAACCTACCATATTTCAAAGTTTTTAGTTACTTAAGATATATAGGGACACATGGGGAATTATATCATCTTTTTTAACCTTCACATATCTCAAAAAACTTGTACAAAGCATTAAATACACCTTTTTGACCCCTAAAATAACTCAAAATGACATGTTGGCTAATGAAATTTATGACCAAAGATAATATATCATTGAATAATATTAAATGACCTATGAAACACCTCATGACAAGATATTATGCCTCTAAAAACATTTATAAAATTTAATTTTTACCTAGGGGTGCCCCAATTTGACATAAGAGTCAAATTTGGTCAACACTTACATCATGCCTCCTCCTCCACTTCCTATTGTCTCTTCTGAGAATATTGTAATCTCTCCTTATGATTTTATTTCTTATGATGACATATCCATGGTTGATAGTGATCTTCAATTTATCGAGCCCCCACTACAGGATGAGATTCTACCTAACCTTAGTTATCTCATTATAGATTCTACTTTTGTTCTTGTGTAGATTGTTGTTCTTTTAGAGACTTCATAGACTTAAATTTTAGAGGACTTTACTGATTCCATTGAGAGTATTGATGACTCATATGTTCCTTTAGACATTAATCTTGCAGATCTAAGTACTTCATTTACAAACCAATCTTCAGTTTAGATGGTTTTTGAGCCTTTCTCTCTTATTCTCATGGACATTCTTTTAGTGAATGTTCCATGTCTATCTTCTTCTCTGATTGTTCTCTCTCCTGCATTGTATGCTCCTTCATTACCATCTTCTATAGTTAGTCATGTGATCTCTTATCAGACTTGGCACATTCAAGCATTATTAGGGAGACATTTGAGCATTTTTTATAGATATACATCTTGATTCCTACATATATTCCAATTGAGTGAGAATTTATCAGTTTGACAATTTTTTGTTTCTTTCTTTTGAAGGAAGAGATAGTATTTATTATGGAGGGACCTATTATAGAATTCACCATGTGACATTCTACGTGTATCTTCTCTCTCTTATTTTTGGAGGCACACATCCTTCATATTTTCTAGGATATTAGGGATAATTACTATGTACTTGGAGTGTTGATTATTTTAGCATCATCTTTTAGGGGGTCTTTTAGTCTCCTCTTTTGCATTTCTCTATTTTGGGAGGGAGTCTTTCCTATGGGTTTTCTCCTTTTCTCTACTTTATGAGATATTGCATTGTACATGGGTACCTCATCAGGCCTTGTTGTCATGACCCATTTTTATATCATTGCCTACCTAAGTTGTGTTTATGGGGGGTGTTGATGTAGGCCTTTTTCCCATTGGGTTTTGGCTACATGGTTGTATTAGTTTTTTTAGGGCTCTAGAGATCAATTTGGTTACTTGGAAATATTAGTACCACATTCAATAAAATTTTTGGTTTCTTTCCCTCTCCAACCTATATATACATGTCTCTTCCTTTGTATTATTCATTCAACATGATATAGATTAATTCATCTCTTTGTGCAATATTTTTTATTGATGGTTTCAATTGCTTTTAGCTATGTGATGTGTGCTTGCTTGACTCACATGATCACTTCACCATGACCATTCATTTATATGAAGATTCTGAAAAATTTTGATATGTGATTTGGATAGATGGGTTTGATTTTTTGAGCAATCTGGTTTTGATTACAACCCCATGGTTTTAGAGGGAATACATATTGCTTGTATTTACATTTGCATGTATTATTTTTTATATTGGCATCTAGGTTTTGACATGTAAAAGGATCCAATATTTGTCATGGTATACACATGCAACACAAGGTTTTTTCAAGTTTGATCTATTTTTTTAGCTTGGAAAGATCTATGCAAAGTGCAAATCTCATTTTGATATGATCTAGCCTTTTGCTACATAAATATGGTGTTGGAGTTTGTCTTTCTATCTTTTTTTATAGAGATTTGTTGAAGAGTGTCTTAGATCTACACCTTTTTTTGGTATTAATTTGAAGTGTGAAGCATTATTTTTACAAGGAAATGTTGGATATGCATAGGTGGCATCATATTTTTTATTTGAGATTTGCCTTTTTCTATTGATTCTTTCTAGACACAGGAATTGTCATTCAAATATATAGATAGTAGCATGGCATTGGAAATTTGACATGATGTGTTGAATAAGAATGAAATTTGCCTACTAGAAGATAAAAGTTTGAGAAAGGCATTGGAAGAAAGAGAGGAGAGCTAAGGCGTTGAAGGAACTAGAGTGTTGGATTGTGCCTTTTTTTATCTGCACTTTAGAATATTATTTATTCTCCTCCATTTTTATTTGTGTTCAACTTAGTCTTTTTAGATCTTTTATTTCATAGTTTAGCATTGAAATAAGGGAGGCATTTTGGTTTTTACAATGTTATAAATTTTTGATTTTTGCATTGAAATCTGATAAAACATTCATTCATACCAAGTCTATGTTAACCTAGGTGTCTTGCTCAGTCTTTCATACTATATGGAAGATCAAAAATTTACATTGGAGGTGAGGTGTTGAATCCAAAGGTGTAATTATAATTTGAAGGAGGCATCTGAGGTCTGTGTTCTTTATTGTACAAAACTTTCTCTTGACTATTGTGTTATTTTTTAACTAGATATTTGTTGTGTAAAAAGACAAAGAAGAGGCATCCTTTTATCAGTAATCTACCAGCCTTGGAAACACTCTACCTTGGTGCCATTATATCCACTTTGAAATCATTATGATCTTGCTTTATAGACATGTACATGAATTCTAGTTCTATTTTTTTCATTCCAAACCTAAGCTAGCTTCTCCTCTCTATGGTGGTTCACAAGTAGACCTATGCTTGCATCATTGGAAACATTTCTCCTCCCATTGGTGTAGTATAAATCACTTATATTTGATAAGTATAAAAACCTAATCATGCCCTATAAATATAAAAAAATTAAATCATATTTTAATTTTATTTAAAATATATTTATGTAATTTTTTAAAGAAAACCCCTTTCAAAAGGATTTTTCAAAAAAGGATACGTAGGGGTGACTAGGCTAGGTGGTTTTTGAATTTTGTTGATGTAAGGAGGTTCATGGTTTAGTGTTGATTATAATGGGTGGTTACATGGAATATTTTGTGTTTGAACCTGTTGAGCATTTAAACTTTAAGTGTAATTTAATTAAATAGGCCATTAATGATGAAAAATGTATTTTTCTATAACTTTTGACTGGTAACTTAGAATTGAGTGCCACTTTTTTCAAAAGTGCATATTTTTTTGTCCTTTTTCCATTGGTCTACATTGTTTTGTAAAATTCACTAAAGTTATAAAGTGCCAAAATTTGGGGGGGCTACTTGACTAGTGAAAAGGGGGGTTGCCATTGTGTTGGTTCTTGTCTGTACATCTTCTCTTTTTCACACATGCTTTCTACATCATGGTTAACATAGTTAATAGGGCTAATTATAATCATGAACTAAGATAAAGTTCCACTTTTTGGGTTTTATCATGGATATTCGTAATGAATTCCATAAATTTATTGTAAGGCTAACTTTAGAGAACTATTTGTCTGGAATCAAGGGTTAAAGAATCATTGCCTAGAGCAAGATATACTACCATATCTCCTAAGACTTGTTCTTAAACCAAATATCTATGAACATAAGAATGTATGGTTTAAAAATAATGGCATGGTCTATGGCTTAATATGTCTAACTATATCTGAGGATATTATGCATCATATTTAGTATACTTAGTTCCCTTTCCCTACATGGACCATCATCCAATAGTTGTATGGAGACATTGGATATTCATCTGAAAGTGATGATTCCTTGGATGACCAAGCACCTACTGAGATTCTTGATGCCTCTTCTTATGTAGACACATCCTCATTGGATGATCAGTTTGTATGGTTGATATACATTGACACCCCATCTATTATTGAGGAAACTTTGCATCCTATATCATGTGTTGCTACTTCAAAGTTCATATTTGATTCATCAATAAATTTTAGTGATTCCTTGTAGTAAGACATACACAGTCTTTTAGTTTCAACATTAAGTTATGATCTCTTGACAGGTTTTTTAGAATTGTTTGTGGAGAATCATATTATAGATGTGGAACACACATTTGAGGGTTTATATCTCTTATTTTATGATAGCCTCATCACAAATATTGTCACATCATCATCATCTCTAGATCTTATTCATCAGTCAATTCTACATGGTCTTAGTTTTTCACCTACTTTTTTGATTAGGCATGTACCTATTTGGATTGTGGCATCTTCACCTATGGACATGGCTAAATTTGAGAAGTTTTTAGAGGTGAATTTGATTATCTCAATTCCCTCATATTAATTTTTGGAATGGGGATATTATTTTCACTTTTTTATAGTTTTATTTCTTCCTAAGGGGAGGAATGTTGTTTGACATAATTGGATCATCTTCAGCATTCAGTGTCGGGCATCTACTATCACTATAGGAGGATCTCATCTTTTGAGGGCACTTCTTAGATCCTTTATTTATCTCTCTATTATGGGGGGAATACTCTCTTTTGTGTGTGTGTGTGGGGGGGGGGGGGGGGGGGGGGGGGGGTACTTCTCTTTTGGGGGGATTCTATGTACATGGGTACCTTATCAAGATTTATTTACTGAAACCCATGTTCTCACCCACCTAAGTTTCACTTAAGGGGGATGTTGGTGTAGGCCTTTTTCCCATTAGATTTTGCCTACACCTTTTATTAATCTTTCTTAGGTTAATAAAGCATGTTTAATTAGGTGATCAAGTTATGAGGTGTCACCTTCCTATTGGTTTGTGTTTCCACCTCCTCCCTCTCTCTTTTCTATTTAAACATGCTACTTGGCTTGTATTTGGTATCTAGATTTTACATCCTCATAATGATATTTTGATTTTGGAGCATTTGCATTACTCTCATGGAGACTAACTCTATGTTTTTATTCTCGCTTGATGGTTTCAATTACTTTTAGTTGCATGATGTGTGCTTGCTTGACTCTCATGATCACTTCACCATGGCCATTTGTTGATATGGAGATCTTAGCAAATTCATTTATAAGATAAATATTTATTTTAATTATCTTAGGGGACTAAGATAATTTTAATTTCATTCTTGTATCTTTCCTATTATGACAAATATGAATACCAAATGCTTCAAGCACATTGAAACCACAAGGTTAGGCACAAGATATCATATCAATATAAGGGATCCTTAACCCATTAATTGAACAATAATTCTATTTTACAATCAATGGAATCATATAAGGAGGACATTTTGAATTTTTTTTTATCATTGTTGCTGAAACCCTTCACTTAATTACAATAAGAGGACTTGGGATTATTATATCTACTTTTCTTAAACCCTATTTTTTAATTCATTGGGAGGAATTTAGATTAAATCCTAATTCCCAAACCCCTCAATCCATTATGAGGACTTTAGAATCTCATCCAAATTCCTAAACTCCAATATTATAAACCATTGGGAGGACTTTGGGCACTCATTCTAATTCCCAAACCCTAATCACACAACACACTAAGGTGTATCCAATATCACAACATAACCCATCTCCATCACTCTCAAATTTAGGAAGAAACATATGTTAATATCAAAACTAAAATGTTAAGGCTCACATAATACTTATAGCCTTTCAAGAAGTAACAAATGATTCAATGTCTCCAAACTTGCTCAATAAATTACAAAAGTATCTCATAATCTAGGACTAATGAGATACTGCTCACCTATTACTCCCACACTCACATTAGGATAAAGGTACCAAAAAAATGCTCATAAAAACAACATACTTTAACAAATTGAAAAATTACCAATCCAAATGAGGAGTAATTATAAATCTAATAATTAGTCTATTTCAACCCACAAAGGAGAATAAATTAAAAGGCTAACAACGCATAATAATCCAAGTAAAAATGAAAGTGAAAATGGATAGATATCCCAATTCAATCCAAAACTAAAGATAAATAATAAAATTAAGAGCTCTAAAATTTATTAAAGGTTTAAAATAATAAATGGCTAAACAAACTCTAAATCCATAGCAAGGAAAACCATAAAAAGATGCTTTCAATCAATTTAAAAATCCAAATTAAGAACTAAAATAATTTTAAGGTATGCCACATCAAATGGTAAAAGTTTAAAATTTCAAATAAAATAATATTGAATAGTGTGGCTCTATAAGGCCATAAGTGGAGAGTAGGGTACTAATAAATAAACAACTAGAAACATAACTCTTCAATAACCTTGTATGGTATGAAGTATGCATTGTAAATCCAAGTTTCTAAGAGTTACAAACACTTACAAACATGTAAGTGGAAAATCTCATAACATGTTTTCCAAAATAAAAATATATATAAACCACATGAAGGCATCAAATTGATCCATCTATACAACTTATCTAACCAACATGAAGTAGTAATCACCATCCTATGAATGCCAAGGAATGTAATAAAATTGTCACTAATGGTACATGACTTTGATTAGAAGAAACACTTACTTAACATCATCTAAGACATAATCCACTAAATTTAATTATGATGATGTCATTTGATGGTGAGAAAGTATCAACTCCTCTCAATGCTAGCTATGTTCCATCTATAACCAAACCTCTTCCAAAATTCTAAGGGAACATAAGGAATATTAATCCATAAAAAAATTCCTAACATAGAGAAAGCCACTAACATAACATGCTACACTCCTCTACTACGATAAGGACGCCCATAACTCAATGGTGGTATAAATATTTGAGGGGTATTTTTTATATCCCCTCCCTTGGAATTGTCATTATCAAAGAAAAAAATTGCATCAAATAGGTGCACACTTGCTTATGTGAGCAACATCTCATGCTTATACAACACCCACTATAGATAACACAATTGGACCCTAATGATATTTTATATTAAGAAAAAGTTTCTAACCATCACCTAGTATGCTCAATATAAAGATATTAATAAGGTTTTAAGACCTCTTTTTTTAAACTCATGAACTACATTGTGTACTAACCTACCTGACAGGATATACATAAGTACTCATAAAAACTCATCCAAAGGAACAACTAATAACTCTAAGAAAGGTACATATTACCTCTAAGTACATGCACATGTACTATATGCCCCCTTTGAAAATACTCCTCAAAATGCATCCTAACTTCCAAGACTCATGTGTTTATCTATTGCAGTGCCCTAAAACTCAGCCCCTCTATATCCAAACTATAATCACACTCTCATGAGCATTCCAATAAACTCATACAAAAATCAATGACAAATATGTGAATAAATTAAAATTACATCATATAATGAGTCAAGATATAAGTGACACTCTTAGATGATTAAGAAAAAAACACTAGTGAAGAGTGAATCATCTTAGGATAATAAATTCCCAAAAATCATGGATGTGAAACATGTGCACTCCTCATAAACCCATACATAAGGATGGACCCAACCTCATAATCCATATAATAGTGTGGCATGGTTCTATAAATGTGGCATTGTAATCCAAAATAATCAACATGATCATCTAATACAATACCATCCCACTAAATTTTGCATGTGTTTGTACAACACACACTATCAAAATGATACAATGGTTAACACAAAAATAGAAGGTTCACCTCAAAAATGTGAACATCCATAAAATCCATGATGTCACAATATATTCTATATTGCATTATCTATGAAACTAACATATAAAATACAAAATTAAAAACATAATCTTATCATTATCATGTTTAATAGATAAGGAGGTACACCATTTCAAGGCTTAATGATACCTCTAGCTCTAAAAGAAAATTTCATTTCAATAATTTTAGCACTAATCATGGCAACCCACTCAACTAGGTGTCACCACTAAAGGAAACAAAACTTCTATATGAGGGAATTATCTCATTGTTATCAAATAACTCAAACTGTCAAGGATATATCGATCAATTCTAGATTCTCTACGAGTAGGTATATATGCTCTAAACCTTCTTAGTAATGATAGAAGACAAATAATGCTCTTCTCAAGATCCCTATCAATAAGGTAACCTCTGAACCACCATTGGTTCAACATAAGGGTGTTATCTATATAGATACTCCAAAAAAGGGTATCATAACCTCAAAGGGGTTATTAACCATAAAATTTGGATATCAACATCCAAATTTGATCAGTGTGCCTTTGGTATTGAGAAAATATGTAACAAGAGGAAATTATGTCACTCTAACATAGTTATCACATGTTAAGTTAATGATTGCACTAGCTTGGTGTGAGTATGCAACATAAGACCCACATGTTCCTTTACAACCATCATTGGCATTTAAATCCAATGGAAATTCACTCCATCATGTGGTTACAAACAAGGCATTACTCATTACCAAAAATAGGAAAGGACCATTTACCACAAGGATAGGTGAAAATAAAGTGACCCACATGAGGATCCTTAAAAAGGTCATCTATGTGGTATCACTAGTCCACTACACAAGATGATTACATTATCTAACATATGTATATACGAAGATACATTTCAAGTAGAAACACATGCATAAAAAAATAAGGCTCTTTTTATTTCATGTGTACCAAGCATGTTCTTAATGTATCTATAACCCTTTGTGTTCCACATAGATAAAGTTTTCATCCTATGAAGTAACTATGCCCAACTCTTCTTGGAACTACTCGCAAAGCAAGAGTTGAAAACTAAGGAAAATTAAATAGCCTCACTAAAATGCATTTTGATTTATTACCTAACATCAATAAACTGTCAAGCACACTTCACTTTATTATCAAGGTGATGTTTGCTTGCAATGGTTGATCACTAAACCTATCAATTCCCACCTCTACCATAGGCCCACATGACACTCTAAGGTATAGCTATTATCAAACCTCATGTCATTAATAACCAAGATCAATCTATCCCAAAAAATTATATATGAATTCCTTCAAGGTTAGATGTGTACATCTCACTCATGAGCTAATGGTCACTTGACCCTCACAACCATATAACTTCCTAACACCTAGTTAGATCCTTTTGTTTCAAACCTCACCCACTCTACTATATGGGTGGATGACCTATAAATCTTGACATGGGTCTATTAATCATAGAGACCATTTAATAATCCAATTGTTTGATACTTGACCTAATATTCCATAGTCTAAGGAATCATTCACATGTACTATGCTTACCTCCTCAATAAGATGTATCACCCAAAAATTGTGTGTATTGATTAATTATGAAATAAATAGTACTAAACACTAATAACTATATATTCTAGTGTTCAAACTATGCTCTAATACCAAAATGTCATTCCCAAAATTTTGCATGACTTAAACCACACAAAAATAGGCATAAATTTTTTAAGAATATGCAATTCACATTATATGAAACTATGTTACCCATTAGATATCCATATTAATGGCATGATATTCACAATGCATCAAAACAAACTCACATGCCTAAACAACATGAATGTCAATGCATAAGTTGTTGCATCATCGGTACATAACCATGCCCACCCCACTTGCTCTAATTAGATTATAGGCTCTCAAACAATCCTACAATTCTCTAAGTAAACATAATAGTCCCCATGGATATATGGTCTAAAATGGAATCTCAATTAAAATTAGGTAATTTGATCAACCACTAGCTTGAATTATTCACCATAACTCTCAACGGGGTTCAAGGATGACCCCAAGTGATTTCAACTAATGATAGGGCTTAGTTTTCACCTAAAATCACAACTTGAATCTATTTTCAAGTTGAATTACCTTATTAGAAAAAATATTAGCAAGGATGATTCATACTCCTCTTATTTCCTCAAAATGGGTTTAAAGTTTCCTCACTTAGCTCTTTGAGGATGGAACACTCCATCTCAACCATTGATCCTTTCTATCTCGACCATCAAATTTGATCAAGGTGAAGAAACCTAAAAAGTATTAAAAGGAGAAATAAAGGTCTCAAATCACTCTTTAAGTTTCCATTTCATATTTTGGATAATAGGAAGGAGGCTTAAGAATATGACTTTTTCATGGTCATCCATCTTCTCTCTCTTCATCCTTGGGTGACTCCCAATAATTGAGTCTCCAATATTTTAACCTTTTTCCATTTCATTTCATTTTGTAAATCTATCTTGATACAAGCATGTTTTGGGTTGGTTTTTTAATTTCCCATCTTCTTAAAAAATATCTAGCTAATTCCAAGCTCTCATATTTTTGAAAATTCCACCACAATCATTAATGGTTGCCAACAAGGTTGAAGAAGAAACGACTTTTAAATTTAATTTCAAGTTTTGATTTCTAGTTCATTTAATAGAGGGAAAAAATTAAGGAGGATTCCATTTCACTCAACCTATCCCAGGGCTTCCATAATCCCTCAAGTGTCAAAAAGGTCAAAAAGGACCTCTCTTGGCAAAAGGGCCATATCTTGAAAAATATGAAGTTTTAGGCCCTAAAATTTATTTTATGTGGAAGAGGGGAAATATTGAGGGGGGTCCCTTTTAGGTTAACCCACCTTTGGGTCCTATATTTATTGTGAATGGTTGAAAAAAAAAATTTAGGTCTAATCAAACTAGTTATGGTTTTAAAATAATTTCATGTGATAGACTTAAGAAAAGGTTAAGTTCTCAAAAAAATAATATTTAATAAAAATAAATGTATATTATTAATGAACTTTGGTAGTTAAGGTTTGGGTGGTGGTTAACTTTAATTGAACTCACCCTTATGTTAAATAAATAAGTGGGGTTTCATCATTTGTCTTATAAGCCACATTGTTCCCCTAACCACAAATGCTCATTGATAGTGCTCACATACACCGTAAAGCTTCTAACCACTGTGGTCACTACCAACCTTCCATGCCAACCCTTAGAGCCTAAAAAACTCACCACATGGTCATATGGATTAACATTGGATTAACTATCAGGGTGCCTTACACAAATGGTCATGTGCCCTTCCAAGGGGTTTTTTTTAACTTTTGCTTACCCCATAAACACCAAAAATTCATAGCAAAAAAACCATAAGCTAAACAGTCATAAACCAAACTGTGTTGGGTCAAAACCTATATTTATTTATTTTTTAATTATATAGGCCTCAATTTAACATTGTTTTATGTACATAAAAATTTATTCAAGTTTGTCTATTTTCTTGAATAGTTTATGGAAAAATTAGTAACTTACCTTCAAAAAAATCATAACAATAAAACCCTAAATCCTAAAATTAATTGAATTTAGAGAAAATTGGGAATTTTATAATTTTATGAAAAAATTAAAATGAAACTAGCCCTTCTTGGGATTAATGAGATGCATAAAAATGAGCATAATTAAGTAAGATTTTAACTTTATTTTTGATATAATGTGAAAATTAGTGAATGACATTCTTCATACCACTTTTTCCAGCTTGATTTTCAGAGCAAAAAAATATTTTTTCATTACAATTACCCTTTCTTCTCTTAACTAATAATTTAATGAAAACTAATGTGTGAAATCTCATAATAATTACATCAAATTTTCCTTCTTTATACTTCAAATCTATTATGATTTAATAGCACATAAAAATTGTTTAAAACCAGCTAATAATAATTTTCCTTGTGAGATTTGGCCATAGCTCTTATACCATGTCTAAATATGACATAGCTCTGATATCATGTTAGAATGAGTGACATTCTATTATAATGAGCCAAGATAGAGGATTGGTAGATTTTATCACACTAAACTATTAACATTCAAATCATAAATGTAGAAAGAGAGTTATGTTGTAAAAGTGGAACCAAACATGATCAGAATAATAGTTTATATTCAGAATATATTGGATCATATTAAAATAGATTGGAGGAGAGGTACATAAATATGTAGAGGAGAGGCATAAATCCACCTACATTTCATAATATGAACACATGTAATTTTCCAAATGAATAGTAAGCACAATGTGAAACATGTCAAGCACCACATGTGCATAATGTCAACATTGGTTTCCAAATGAATAGTGCATCCAAGTTGACTACAATTTAGACATGTGCACATGAAACTAATGACTTCATTATTACATGTAAAATAACTCAATATTACACATAAGAAAGATAAATTTATATTTGTATGAAAAACTATATATGGAGTAAAAACCTACACCAACACCCTTCCTTAAGCATAGATTATATGGGTAGAATAATTGGGTCCCATTAACAAGGCTTGATTAGATGCCCCCCTCCCTGATAGAAGTAGAGAGAAGAGAATATGAATATAAATACAACATAAAATTTGACTAATGTTAAAGATGATGTCATCTACTTGAATACTAAATAAGGTCCATTTACATCAAACAACATTTATTGCCTTTGAAAGAAGAAAAACAAAATAACTACTTTGGAAATCTATCCATTCCAAGATGGAATATGAAGGCAATAATATAAAGATATATGAAATTTGTCCAAAGCTAAAGTTTGGTATAAGTTTGGCAAAATCATGCACAAGAAAATAAATTTATACCACTGAATTAGACCTATCAAAAGAAATAAATGGACCATTTGCTAAAATAAATTCCATGTGAAGTGGAGAGCATGGCTCAACAATCTTTGAAACTAAAGAATGAGGATCCATAAGAAATGATGAATTATTTGTGTTCTCTAAAAATTCGAAGGTTCCACATAACACAATAGGGGCACTTTCATCAATGGAGACAAAATAATCCTCTGAAGTAAAAATATATTATGGATTTATAAAATTAAGAGAAAATTTCTATATAAGAGCAAAATTGGTGTCTACAAAAATATGACTCGAATCTAGTAGAAACTCATCCCAAAGGGGTGGATCTTCAAAAAGAAGAGATATGTCTGATAAGAATGTATCATCACAAGAAATAATAGGAGTAATGATAATCTTATAATAAGAGTCTTCAAAAATATTCAAAAAAATACTCCAAATAGTCTAAGGACACTATGTGTGCCCCAAATGGTTGCATAGATTCATGAAAACACACATCAATAAGTGACCAAGAACATAGTCACATGAATTGAGCCAGTCATTTTACTGAAATGGGTCAGTAGTAGTATGAAACTATCCATATATAAATGGGAAAAGGCCCTGTCTAATGAATAAATTTTCCATGTATATATGCCATGGTGCTAATTTATTTGACCAAGAAGAACTGGTGGATTTGAATCTTTCATCATAATGGTTTCTTGAAAATATATCTCAAATAGATAATAAAAATATATTGGTGAAGAACTAAAATTTTTGAGAGAGTTCCAAAAACACTACTCGATCTCTAAATACAAATGTTAAGGATGTTAGAAGGTAATACTGGCAAGTGAAATGTTAAATGTACAAACAAGTACACCAAGAATGCCACCAACTTCCTAAAGTAGATGTAAGAGATAACACAAGGTACAATATAACACCCCTAAAACTATCAATAATAACTCCCCAAGATTATATAGGTTTGTCACATGTGATAATGCACACTCATAAAATATATGTCAATCTCAATCAAAAATTCATCCACAAATGAGATAAATATGTGAAATAGTGGTACAAGTGACAATAAATGCTATAAAAATAGACATCAAACTCAGTGAAAAATGCAACCATAAATGAGAAAAATCTATGCAATAGTTGTGAAAGTGATAATACATGCTCAAAAAATGGATGTCATACTCAGCCAAAAATGCATCCAAAATGATACTAATCAGTGTAATAGAGACTTAAATTGGCACAAGTGATAATGCATACTAAAAATGGGCATTAGACTCAACCAAAAATGCATCCACAAATGAGAGAAATTTGTGCAATAATTGCATATGGCCCACTTGATTTAATAAATCCTCTACTTAAAATAAACATCACTTATTAAAAAATGGTATATATCCCACTTGTTAAAAGTGATGTCCCCTACTTAAATGTTATTTTGTTTTTTATGTAAAAGATAAAAAAAAATGAATATAATATTAGTATGGGTAAAAATTGAACCTTGGACCTCCCACCACACTTTGTTCTTACAAAATCAATTCTAAAAACTCCACTATGAAGCACTTCAAGTGTTTAAATGCACTAACTTATATTTAAAGAGTTACAAAAATGCCCCTTTTTTACTTTGAATCCTTTGGATGTGTTTGAGGATGTGGTTGGTGCTTAAGGTTATGTTTACAACTTTGTGAAGGGAATCAATAGTCGTGGAGTTGTGTGGAGGTGAGTAGGACACTTTAACCATCTTATCGATTTGAATTCGAATTATGCCTCAAAGTTTTTAACTTGTCCAATACCAATGGATCTGGATTTAAACATCAATAAGCAGGTTTTCTAGAGTGTGAAAAACAACATGATCAAATGAGCCAATGAACCTTTTGGCTATGAGATTGAATGCTAATAAGGAGAAACATAGTTTTGAGGCTTTTAGGTTTTTAATGATATTTGAACAAGCCACTCCCAAACATATGCAAACAATTTTAATCGATGTTGACCCAAACAAAACAATGTATATGTTACTCTTGTCCAAGATAATATGTATACAAGATTTTGAAGCAACTATCAAAACCTTAATATTGAGAGCATTCAAAATTTTTTGTACATATAATAATCAGTGATGGAAACAAAAAAATTAAATGATTATTGATTAAAATAAATACAAGATTCACCTTTTGATCAATTTCTAATACCATAACATTTCAAAATACAAATTCAACCCAATATTCTAAACATGTATTACAATAAAAAATAAGGTGTTCATTTTACCAGAACCCACTTTGATACCATGTCAGATTTGGCATGGATGTTATACCATGTCTAAATATTTCATAGCTCTAATATCATGTTATAATTAGTGGTGTTCTATTATAATTATCCATGATTGAGGGCTAGTGGATTTGGACACACTAAACTCTTATCGTTTAAAGTAGAAGTGCAGAAAGAGAGTTATGGTGTAAAAGTGGAAGCAAAAAAGAGAAGAATAATAACTTGTATTAAAAATAGATTAGATTAGATTAAAATAGCTTTGAGGAGATGTACATAAATAGGTAGAGGAGAGGCATAAATCCACCTACACTAGGAAATATGAACACAAGTTAATTTCTAAATGAATAGTAAGCACCATGTGTAACATGTCAAGCACCACATATGCATAATGTCAACATTGGTTTCCAAATGAATAGTGCATATAATTTGACTATAATTTATACATGTGTATGTGAAACTAATGAATTCATTATTACACCTAAGTGACCTCAATATTACACCTAATCAAGTTAAATATATGTGTGTAGGAAAAACTATAAATGGAGTAAAAAACCTACACCAACATTCATAACATTTACATATACAAAGGCATGAAATGAAAAAATAGAATCCAAAAAAACTTTCAAGTGATCTATGAGGCAAATCCAAGGAGAGGCTCACCTCCCATCATTATTCTATCTTTAGTTGGCTTCCTTAGGTACCCTTGATCCTAGGAATACTATATCTAAATATAATGACACCAATGGTTTAGGTTAAGATAATATAAATAAGGAAGGAGGTGTACAATAACAATGTAAAAAAATCAACTAGATGTACCACTAGGAGTCTAAAATAATAACATATTTATATCAAGAGGATTACACATTCACCCAAAACTAAAACCCACGTAACATAAATAAAATAAATCTCATATGAATATGTATAAAACATACATGATAGCCATAAATAATTATTAATTATCAATACTCCACACTCACCCATTGTGGATGATAATTTCCACTCTCCACACTATGGGGGTGGGAGGAGGAATTTAAAGGATATCCTTTACTCAAACCCTCCTCCCTTTACATGGGATGACTTTGGAAACAAGATGGTTTCTATTTTTACAAACCTCATGAATTAGATATTTGTAGGAGGATTTGGAACTTGGTTTGCTTTCCCAAACCCTACACATGAAATCACCTACCATGTAGAAAAATTTAATACCATTTGAACAGCATAACAGTATGATTTTAAATCTCAAAATGGTTTATAAAAACATTCAACAAAAAATTGAGTGATTTTCATCTCCAAACCAAAATAGGCAACTAAAACACTATTGGAGAGTTTTCAATTATTTCATGAGGATGTCATAAAGGTGTCCAAGTGAGTGTATTAAGAGCCTTAATAGTCCAAGTGATAATGACAAAGTGTGCAATGTGCTTCTCCCAATATGCTTGAAGTATGATTGATTGATATTCTATTTTGGCATGGTTAGAGATGTTCAAGGATGAGTGTGGATTATTGATCATGTTTTAAAGGTCCATACAATGTTTTATAAGATTTTAGTGCTTCTATGCATAAGTAGAATTCATCTGGTTGTCCATAGTTTTCATTTAGACGCTTTGGGTCTAGTAGTAGAAAATCTAAGTAGGCAGTTTGATGATGTCACCAATGTCACATGTGAATGAGTTAATGGGAGTTGTTCATACAATTTTTATCACATTAGTCCCTAGTTTCTATGTGCTAAATCTCAGGTCATGTGCCAAATTACATCAAAAGATATGCAAGTGTAAATTTGGGCTTCCAAGCATTTTGATAGTGTCATCCCATACTTAGCCAAATTTGTATGAGGCAAGAAATAGCCAAGTAATAATTTTGATGGTAGCATATCTTAAACATGTGTGTGTTTAATGAGAATGTGATCATATGGGTTTGTTTAATTTCATACCTTGTTAATTTTCACTAATTTTTAGGTAAAGTGCCAAAGTATAACAAAAGATATGCATATTCAAAGTTGGCATCCAGACAAGTTTTTGACATAGTTGGCTCTATGGTAGAAAAATCTGAGTGAGAATTTTAATGGAATTATATCTCACACATACAAATGTTTAAATATTAGTTTGATATATGGTTGGATTCTCTTTTGAAAGTTGATCATATGGTCCAAATTTTAGATCATGCATTTAAGCACAAAATAAGTTAGTGAGGTTTAAAGTTGGTTACTTAGATAGATTTAAATGGTCCCCATAATTTGTCAATTTTACACAAGTTAAGGTTAAAGAAACATCGATGGAGTGCATTACTCTAAGAAGTCAGGAAGAAGTGAGATGGTGCCATGTGTTCAATGTTTAATGCTGAGCAAAGATAAATATCAAGCTTCTTCCAAGGATCAATAGTAAAGTGGTGATTATATAGATAGAGATAAATGGTGTGTATTAAAGTTAAGAGTTCAAAGTGATAGTTGTTTAGCTTTTTTAAAACTAAGCTATGTATAGGAGATCAATGGAGCATGTGAGGTCAAAGTTGTAAGATTACATGAGATGAGGTCAACATGTTCAAGGTTTAACATTTAAGCATTGGCACCTAAGTGTTAAAGTTTGAATAATATTGATGGTTCATGATTGATCTAAGCTATGAGGAAAATAGATATGAGTATATTGTCTGAGGTTTAACTGTGACCATTTGCATTTGAATATTTGAATTTGCAAAGGAAAAAACTAGTGCTTTGTATTTTGGTCATATCTTTCAATCTAGATAGAATTTGCTCATTATGTTAAAATAAAATTTAAAGAGGACTATATGATGCACTTAATGATACTAATTTAAATATCTAAAAGTGTGTAAAATAAAATATATTAAGGTTCAAAGTTGACTGTGTGTTCATGCTTGTTCTAGAAGTGACCCAAGAAGAGTAATTGAGCTTATGTAGATGTTTTCTCAATATCTCTTAATGAATTAGCTATTGGGTAATGTTTTATACTCCATGAGGAAAATATATGTGCATTATGAATATTTGAACATTCATATACAATATGAACAAATCTTAAGATATCAATTGTGTATTCATTTATGGTGACTGTGTGCACAGAATGTTGTTTGAGAAAATTATGCTTAAGCAGAAAGGTACTATGCTGGTTATTAACACTTAAAGGGGACCTATAAATAATATGGAATGAATCCATGAAATTTAAAGTGGTCATGTTTTCTTGTTTTGTTCAAAAAAATTCTAAAGGAGTGTATGGGTTCATATGAGACCTATAAGAGCTACAAGGGCCTTATTAAAAGATGTAGTTGCTTAAGGGTGACCCATAGATGTTATGGCTGACCTATGAAGATTGTTTTTATTTGTGTCTTGATGTGAGAGATGCCTTAAGGGATAAGATATGCCTAATTTCTGACCAAAGTGTTGATTATCATGTATGCTTTATAAATAGTGGAACCAAAGATGATGGTTTCTAGACTTGAGTGTGAGACTTGAGAGAGATTTGAGAGAGGCTTATTTTAGTGAATTATAGAGTGAAGGAGGGGTAGAGTGACCTATGTATCAGTTTAAGAGTAGAATATATTGAGGACTATTTTTATGACCTATAGGTCATAATTCTTTTGGTAGAATAGTGTTCTTTCTATACTATGATCAAAGGTGAAGAGTGATAATCAATGGTCCATCATCAGGTGTTGAAGATATCAATTAATAGGTGGATGTGTTCATAGGTTTTGTTGTGGTAGCTCAGAATCTAAGGTGGTTTAAGCCTCCTTACAAGTTGAAACTTTCTAAAATTTTGGTTGTTATTGTAGCTCAACTAGAGAGGTGTTGTAGCACCTTGTGGGATTTTAGTCTCACTAAATAGGGATTGTATTTCTTTGATCAGTCATAGCTGGTCTAAATTGGTTCTTATTTTTATAGGATAGTATTCCAATTGTAGGCTCCAATGGATTTTCTCCCCTAAGATGGTTTCTCATGTACATCATATGTTATATTCTTGTTCTTGCATTGTCTTTCTTGCTCATTGCTATGAATGATGTGTATGCCTCATAAATGTACGTATTAACTAATTAAGAGTTTAAAAGGATTGTAAATAAATTTGAATTATGTGGGCTCATTGAATCACACCCCCTCTAAGTGATTTTACATCTAACAAACACATATGGTATCCATAACCATAACCATGGAAAAAAAAAAAGAGAGAGTAATCCAAATTACCTTACATCCTATTGAAAGCACAAGACAAGAAGGGAAGATAGACTTTTATTTAAATTAAGAAAATGAATCATGCATGGGTGACATGAATACCTAACTTAGCTCCACCACTTCACTCTACACAAGGGAATATTCTACAAGTGTTTGTAGCAAGTTAACTCCTTCCCAAACCAAGTTTTGCTCCTTCTCTAAGATCCTTATTCCTCCTTCTAGCTCTCCTCAACTCTCAAATTTGTAGCAGAGCAAAAATTTACTTCAATAAAGGCTTTCCTTGCTCTTATAGACAAAAAACTCCAACCCAATGGCTAATGTTAAAGTGACACTTGTCCTTTCTCATTCCCTTTCTCTTCTCTAAAAAGTCTTTTCTAGCATCAACACACCCTACACATCCATGTGGGCAAGTAAGACTTTCCCATACCCATTAATTTTATCACTTTACTATGCCATTAATAGGCACTTGGTCTATCCTATTACTTTTTCAACATGTAAAAAAAAGATTTTCCCATCCCTTGGTCAAAATGGGTGTTAAATGCACTTCAATCACCTCTAAAACACTTTATATCAACTTGCAAACATGAGTTTAAATTCTCATTCGAGTTTTGTTTAAGGGGACCACTTGGTTGGTTTACAAATTTATTTTTATGATTTTATTTAATTTTAAGGTGACTTCTAAGGTATTTTTAAAATGTAACAAATAGTGTCAATGGGGTGTGAATAGTGTTAGGAGGGTCAAAGAGAGTCAAAACTCAAGACTAGATTAAATGATAACACTAAAATTGAATTTCAATCTAAGGGAGTCATCAAGCACCTAAGAAACTAATACTAAGGGTACACTTATGCTTTTCATAGTCCTAGTTTATTTCTTGGCCTACTCTATCACCTACACATCATTTCACATATAAAATTACACTACCTTAGGCAGCCAAAATTGTTTAATGTAAACAACTCAAGTAATATTCAATAATAATAAATTCATATGTAAAATATCCAAAGCACAACATCTCAATAATCCATGAGGTATTCTAAACATGATAACATCCATATATATGTAATATCAAATCACATGATAAAATAATATTATATCAACTAATATGATAATGTAGTATGCATATTAATAATCAAAGTGAAATTATCCATAACTAATATCTGACTAGTACTCATGTAAACAACTAATAACATCAAGAGTATAATATTTATTATCTTCATAATAAACATGTTATGTCTCAAATAACATAAAGAGCACATCATAAAAGGATGTGTATAATAACAAAAGGTCTAACAAAACTAGCACTGTGAGAAATAGAGCCTCACACAAGACCTTGAGTTACTTGTCCACTCCAAGGGGTGGATGTGCCTCTTCAATTATTCACAATATAGGAGGGGAGGATTAATAGGTTGTGACCATCTATAGATGGCACCAAATTAATAGCATGGGTCCTCATCACTCAACATCTTGAGTTTTTCTTACAATGAATAGTTTTGTCGGTACAAGTTTTATGCACACCATAGCCTTAATGAGGTCTCCTCTAACATTTAAGGATATAAATAGAGGTAAACTCCACTCTATGGCATGAGTTTTAGGTATGTGGTTTATTTCAACCTATTGATGGAATAGTGGGTAGGGCATATAAATTGTTGACAAGGTTTTTGGATGGAGGTGTGGTTCCTAATAATGGGTAGTGAATCTCTATGTAAGTTAGATGGGTGGTTGGTTGCCAATCCAGAATGGGTAGATCTTAAAAAAACTCAAAAAAGGAGGGAAAGGTAAGGAAAAAAATAAATCTTCTATGGTTTTCAGGAACTGCTTCCCTAGTTGGTTTCTAAAAATATAAATGCTCTCAGAACCTATGCCTATTACTAGCATTAATTGCACACACATGGTCAAATATAGCTAAGAAGTCTAAGGAGATAATGATGTAGGAAATCCACAAGCCTCATACAAATTTTGATCCTTTTAGGGTAGCTATTTCACACCCTTAATTAGGAGATTATGGCTCAGGCTAGTGAAGTATTTGAGGCAGTTATTTTACACACACGAAAAATTACATCCAAAAAAGCACTCATGCACAATCAGAATTATGAATCAATTTGAACTTGACCATCTTAACCAAATAATTTTATCAACCTTTCAACATCTATTACACATTTATAGATTAGTATATCAATAAAAAATAATGAAGAATCAATTCATAGATATTACACACTAAAGATTATTGAAACATACAACCAATGAAAGTAACAACTAATTACATAGAAGTTGGAAATAAAATACACAAACACATTCATTGGTGATCAAACTTGATGTTTCTATTGTATTCAAAATTCTCTGACAAAAAATCCAAGTTGGATTACAATTGTTTATATAGACTTGGGGAAGGGGCCACCTCGTTTTCCAAGTTCATGTAAGGTCATTACATTTGATAGTCAAAACATGAGTTCTAACTATGGTCTAAAATTGTATAAGAGTCTAATTTTAGTTATCAATTCAAAATAGCCTTTACCAAATCTATGTATCATGCATATGTGTATAAAGATAGCGGTAATTTTTTACAATTATAGATCAAACTATATGCAAACTATAAATATATTCACTATTTACTAGAACTATACATGCCTCCTTTTATAGGTTATGAGAACAACCTATTCATCTTTCAGATTAACCACCTTCAAATGTAGATTTTACATATGCATTAAGGACAAAAATCACTTTACCAATGTTTTAGAACTAGTGGTACTACTACTAGCCATGACTAATCTAAACTATGTGTTGCATTCTCACCCATGCCTTTTATAGAATTTGGATCTTTAATTTTATATTTTCCACTCATATTAAAACATGTGTGTTCATATTCTGATGCTTATTGATAAATATAGCTCAAGTGTCTAAATATATATGTATTTTATCCATAATGCCTTTCTAGTTTTCTAAATATAACACATGTCATTACTAATTGAGTTCATGATCTTTAGAAATTCCATCTAGAACTTGCACCATCTATCCTTATTTATTGGTTTAAAGTGGTTCATTGGATCTTAGTGTTTCAAATCATTGACACCTACAAGCTTGACACTTGTCATTCCTTGTTTTTCTCTATTACATATGTGTGCCACTTGGAAGTTATTCAGGGCTTCTAATCTTTATATACTAGGCTCCCTACTTCTTCCCACAGGTCATTGGATTTGTGTACTGGGTTCCCATGATGGTGACACTTGTCACTCTTGTAGAGCTTTAACATTTCAACTTGTTCTCTCATCATTCGATCAAATGGGCTTGAGTGGACATGCACCATAGGGTCTTGGCTTAGACTTTTTGACTTGTACTTTAATCACATGGGTATGCCACTTGGAAACTCTCTATTTAATTCTAGACCTTTGAAAATTATTTTTTAATTTCACACCATTGGATGAACTAGATGGATCAATTCGAACCATCTATCTATTAGGTCCACTTAATGGGTAATTTATGAGGTTAAATTTGACATTTTTGTAACCATTAAATGATGTCTTCATGACTGTCAAATTTAATCTCATAAATTAACCATTATAGAGGTTAAATTTGACATTTGCATGACCATCAAATGATATCCTTGTGACCGTCAAATGACATTCGCGTAACTATCAAATTTAATCTCATAAGTTTTGACAATTATCAAGGTTAAATTTGATCTCATAAACTTGACATGTGTCATTTCTTTAGCATTCCCTACTCTTGCAAACATAATCAAAAAATGACTTAGCATAATAGTTTGGGAAATATATATAAAGGACCCTGCATGAATATTCTAGCCTAACGTCTTAATATTAGTAAAATACAACTTTAACCTAGGCTAAGAATATATAAAGGAGATCTTACATTTAATCTCGATGACCTAGCATAGAAAAATATGATTGGGACCCTTGGCTAAAATCTTAAATTAATCTCAAGACATAATCAAAATGTTCTCTAAGTAAGGGTGCCACTTAGTAGTTTAGTATTTATTTTGAGGCAATTATTGCAGTCAAATTGTTGTGGGATTTTTGTTGTTAGGACCCTAATTTTGTCAAACAATTTTTGAGACATAAAGTTTGAAGGATTTCCATCAAGGGAATTGTTTCATACAAAATGTTTGTAATAATTCTCCTGAAGGGTCACTTTCATAAGACAAAATGTTTGAAGGGATGCTTGAAAGGATGGTCTCAAAAAGCCAAAGGACATGATGTTTTGAATAAAATGGTTGAAGGAATTGGTTGAAGTTCAAAAGGCCCAAGACAAAAGTCCTAAAGGGTAAGTCTCAGAGGGGAAAGGGGTCCAAGACAAAGTCACAAAGGGTAAATGGTCACTTTAAAAAGCCCTAAGGGTCTTTTTCAAAATGTCTAAAGGATAAGTGGCCACTTTAAAGAGGGTTGAAAGGTCTTTTTTAAAATGTTCGAAGGGTCATTTCAGAGAGTCCAAAGGGCATGTGCCCTTGGGGGAGTTGTTTTGGATTTTTATGTTAGACAAAATATTTGAAGGAAAGGTTCAAAAAGGTAAAGGTGTGGGACAAAAGTCTCGAAGGAAATGTGTGGGAGTTTTGAAGGGTAATTGCAAAAGTCTTAAAATAATTATGTTGGGGTAATGTGGCCACAATAAAAAAAGGTTGAAGGACATATTACACAAATTCCAAAGGGTAGGTTGGCAAGGCAAAAGGGCATTTCAAAAGTTTTGAAGGGCAATTTCAAAATGCCGAAGGGTACTTTCTATCTAGAAACAATCTAAAGGGTCTACTTTATAAGGAATTCATCCATGACAAAATTCTCAAAGGATCTAGTTTGTAAACATTGAAGGGAAATCTCAAAAAGGCTAAAGGGAAAGTTTCACAAATCCTAAAGGGTAGCTTTATTTCCTCAGGGAAAATGTCTTGGCAAGATTGTCTAAAGAAATTATTCTGATTTGGGGAAATTGTTTAGGCAAAATTGTTGTGGGGAAAATAATACAAAGAGAAAATTCCATTAGAAAAAATGTCTGACATAATAAACCCAAAGACCAATTCATGTGGACCAAAAGTTTCAAAGATAAAAACCCAAAAACATAAATCTTGAAGTAATAAACCTGATAGAATAAAATATTTAGTCTATGAGAACACAATACCAATGCCATATTGTTAAATTATAAAATTCCAAATAATGATCTTTCCCCATTATTTACATAAACATATACAGGAGGGCTCTCAAAATCAAGACAATATTCTAAAAAAGTGGGTCCCCATTTCCTTATGGGAAATGGTTTGAGCCTTGGAAACTTTGCTTCAGGATGTGCTCAGATGTAGGGATGACTAGACTTCTAGAATTTAGCTTTATTTTTACCTTTTTTAACTTTTTTGAGATTTTATCAACACTTTCCATCTTGGTGTGGAGATGATGTAAATAAAAATTTATGTATCTAAAATACCTTTTTGTCACTCCAAAAGCTGGTCCTCAAAAACACCTATAAGATTAGGTGCCCAAAAGAGACTGGGGTGACAATAAGTGACTTGTGTCCTCTCATTTTAGGATTTTTATTGAGTTAATCTAGGGCATGAGTTTCAAGTATCATGATTCATTAAATATACTATTTATAATATATCTCCAAGAGATGTAGCACTACCACCAAAGGTTCAATACCATTTTCTCACTGACACAACTTCTATACTTCTAGCTAAACCAATTTCAATAGATTAAAATTTTGAGTCCTACTTTGTTTCACTTCACAATTTCTAAAAATGGGAAAGATTACTTGATAGCACAAAAAAACATAAAAAGAGGGAGAGGGTAAGGAAAAAAAGAAAGCCTTTTGAATAAATAGACAACACAATCACTTCTAGGACTAAAATGTGCCTAGCTATAATTTTACCACTGTATGCTAAGTTTCATGATGGCTCAATCTCTAATCACATAGGGAAAGAGTATAAATAAAGGGGAAAATGTTTGATTCAAATATTATTTTAATAGATAAATGTGAATATGCCTATTTTTAACCACATACAGTTCTTAATAGATTTTAAATAAAATGAGAAAATTGAATAACTTAATTAGCATAGTTAATGATCATCCTAATTAACACATGAATATTACAAAAAAAACATGGATAATAGTCCTAAAATTAGTGTTAATCCATTAAAATAGAAATAAAGTGGAGGACATCCATGAACTAGATGCATTTACATAGAAAAATTGATTTAGCATTAATCTGATAGTGTTTGTTTGTAATAGAGTCCATCCTTTCAAAATATTATATAGGTGTATATAATATAGAAGGGGATTGAGGCCCTTCTCCTATTAGCATGAGTTCCTATTCTGGGCCATCATTTCCTGAAAATGTTGTAACATAATAATAACAAAATATCCCATATCCTAAAATAAATAGAATAGAATTTCTTAGGCCCACTAAGAGAGAATAAATATGAGGTTAGAGGCATGTCACTTCCCAATTACTTAGGACATGCCTCCTTATCTATAAGTGTAGTTTCTAATAAGTTTAAATCTTAATCTAATTTATCAAGGTTCATGGGAGGCTCTCAAAATATCACCTCAACTTGGGCCAACAATAGATCGTGGACTTAGAGTGGGGCCTCCATGGAAACCTTCACTTCAAACACATGGTTGATGCTCGTTTTTACTAAGTTTCCAACTCCATAATCACTTTATCCCCATCTTAATTGGATTTTTCCACCTTTATCCACATGACTTTGTCAAATTAATCTAGGTGGACTTAGAATTCCTCATTATCTAGTAAGGTGCCATCTGGGTAGAAAAAAACATTAATGTAGACCTATTTAAAATAAGTCAACAGTAACTCCTTGCTCTTCTCTAAATGCTTTATTATTATTTACACCATAGCCACCCACTCCTCAATTTAGGTCCTCATGCTCCCATCATAATTTTGGTAGAGGTTTAGATCCACCATAGGCTCTTGAGATATTTTAACATGCCCTTATGAAGGACCAAAACAAGATTCTTGCACTTTTTATTCATATAGGAAACCCTCTCCAAGTATGCTTGAGTTAATTAGAGGTGTTATTTACTTGTAGATAGGGATTTCGGAATCTTTCTGAGAGATATAAACAACTATGTAAGGGCCTCCTTGACTCTACCAATCAACTCCACTAGGAAATTATTCATAACCTATGATATAGGTGTTCTAACCTATTCCCTCATGTTATCCATGAGCTTCTCAATCAATTCATTAGTATCTTATAGCATCGATATAGGGTCTTTAGCCACTTTCTCCTCCCCAATGGATGTCCACACTTTGGTGATGGATAACATGTCATGCTTAGTTCTCCAAAAGATTAGGTCCCCTTCTTAAGTCAACCTCTATGTGAGAATTCTCTTTATGCTTATAGTTACTCTATCAAACTCTCATTAGACCTCTGAGTCACCCTAATAGACCATTTTTGGTCTCTACACTTTAGTATGCACTAAGGGCATGGCCTAGCTTAGGCCCAGAGTAATTCCAAATGTATTATAAGAGGATGAATGTAGGGTGGTAAAGGCATAGGTAGATGGTGGAGTCTTGGGTAGAGGAATAGATGAAGCAGAAGGAAGGAAGTAAGAAAGGAGTGGAGGAGGAGGGTTTATGGGAATGAAATGAGGTAGGATGAATAGAGATCCCAAGGGAAAAATTTGGCATATTTTTGGTCAAGGGTCATGTTAACCTATGATCTAATGGCACCTGACAGTGGGGTGTTTAATAAAAATGACTAAATCATCTAGTTAAACTTAAATCATTAAAGGCTTAGGGTAATATAGGATGAGGACTATGGAAAAATGGGAGGAGAAATCTAAATTAAAGATGATAAGTGGCAATCTGAAATGCATCATGTCCATAAATTAATCCTAGATCAGATGGGATAGAGCACACCTACACTTCCAATTGGGGAGCATACAACTATTAAGTAGGAGCATGATCAATGTGAGGATCCACTAGACTCAATTAGGGTTTCACTTGTCACAACACACCATGTGAGGTAGGGTTTTAAAGCCTACATTCTAAAATAATCACACAATAACCCTAAAAGAGTCCTATGATTTAATATTTCACTAATGTAATAACAATAAAATCTAATCTAATATAGTGTGCACCAAATCTTGTGGCATAAAGTTGGGGTTAGAAATAAAAAAATAAAAAACTAAACTAAACATGTATAAAAGACATATACTCACATTAATGTATAAAAAATCCTAATACATGGAAGAGAAGAAGACAAATGCTCTATCTATCTACTCTTAAAAAGGAGGAATAAATTTAGGAGCACTTATCTTTGAAGATGAACCTATTGAGCCTTAATCTCCCCCTTGGCCAAGGTGATTCGTAAGAGATTGTCATGGTATGTAAGGATAATTAAGATAAATCATCTCTAGGCTACACAATCTATCCAAGCATATAAAATACTTATCCACAAGATGAGATCAAAGCTCCAAAGAAAGCATTGAACCCTAAATCTATATTCCCCAAGTAGAATGGTCAATAGGAAGATGTTCATTCACATTTCTTCACTTAATTTTTTGCTCTTATGAAATGGTAAGGAATGACCTTGTATATATATTAGTATATTACCCTAAAATATTTCAAGAATTTCAGTTGTGATAGGTCAACCTAGTTGACCTAGCATGTTTTTTGGGTAAACTTTCTAAGTCTGTGCTAGGCTGGCCAAGAGGCCAACAAACCAAAAGAGAAAAAGTCCCTAAACTATGTTAGGTCAACCTAGTCAACCTAGTACAACTGATAGGTTAAAAGGGTGCTAAGGAAATAAATGAAATATAAAACATATTAAATGATAGGAATAGGTAGAACTAATAAAAATAAGCTTGGGTTTAATGGATTTAGGAGGCTAAAGTGTGGATGGCAAGTGGAAAAAGGAATGACTATCTTACAAAGTATCAATGGTCTACCCACCCCTTTCTCACTATACCCCTTAAGGCATGCACTCAAAGATATTGAGACTCGATAGGTTCTTGAAAGATACAAAGTGTTAGTAATCAAATAAAATTTAAAAATATTATGTGTATACATATGCCTTAGTCGAAGCTCATCACCTATCATGTAAGTGCAATACAAGATGGTGCTTTGGAAGAAAACATGATAACACATAACATTGATGCTAAGTATGGTGAAGTAAGTATAAAATAAGATAAATGAAAGAAATATATTTAAAAACACATACCTTTAACTTACCTTAGTGTCATAGATAAATAAGTAAACTGTAAGAAATGTGAAGGTGTCCAATGTAGAGTACACTAGGTGAACCTGTAAAAGTTAGTGAAAAAAATAGCCAAAAATTAAAAAAATTGGAATATAGACATATGATAGTGGAAAATAATCTCTACTCCATCACTATTCTAACACATTTTATGGTTTACAAAATGGATGATCAAAAATAAAAATAAAGGCAAAATAAGGAATCTGCCTAAAAATAAATTCAAGAATTAAGTTGCTAAAAATTGGTTTTAAATAGGGAAAAAGAGAATTCATTTGGAATTATGAATTATGAAAAAGAGAAAGGAGATATTTGAGACCATACAAGGCTATGATGGTGATGTAATGACATGATAGATGAGGAGGACACCTAGAGGTGACAATAGGTGCACTACAGGTATGCAACTATAGATCTCAAACCAATTTTTGAATTTTGTATTGAATTAAGTGAATTTTCAATCAAATTTGATTTTAAACATTTATATTTGTAAAAATTGATCAAAATTATATTATAAGGGTATAAAATAGGAAGAAGATAAATGGGTTTGAAGGGTTTAGGAAGAAAGTGAGTAAAATATACATTTTGGGAAAAATGTACTAGGTCAGTACATAGAATGCACTAGGTTGACCAGGTCGACCTAGTAGAATGAAATTGGGTAGAATCCATATGGTCAGCCCAATAGGTATGGGTTGACATAGTGTAATTTGTAGGCTTAAAATCTATAATGGAGTGAGAAACTAGTTTGTAAGGGCTAGAATGAAAACTTAGTACTAGGGAGGGGAAAATAAGAGGGTTGACTTGGAATTTGAAATCAACTATGACAAAAATAGGTAAATCACACTAGAATATGTTTATGCCATCCTTATTCTACCCATAGCAAGAGCATTGATGACCATAGGGATACTATATATCTCAAAGGAGAGGAGAGCCTTAGCCATGTGGGCTATAGGCTTAGAGATGATATTGAGAGAATTGATAGTTAGTATGGACAACATCTATATATCATATATTTTGGACCTCTGGAAGGTGGTGGTAGGCCGTGTGACATAGCAGGTGATCTATCACAAATTATATGACAAGGTACCACTATTCATGGTGGCCTTGAGTAAGATGATTTTAGAGGAGGGAGTATTATATGATCTAGGCTCTGTCATCTGGGTCTAGCTCTTTCATGATCTATTTGAGATGTTGGTCAAAGGGCAAAAGACTATGAGATCGATCATACTATTGATAGCATGGATATACGAGAGATTCCCCAAGTATTGACTATTTAGGTTCCCCCTGTAGTTGATGATGGGTTACCTTGAGTATAGAGATGGAGGGAGGACCATGTAGTGTGGGTCATGCCCTATGTACTAGTGCTACTCAGTGAGATGTGTAGACATTGTATAGCAATTGTATAGGTACATAGAATCTACATGGGTGAGATGGCACATAATTTTACTATCACTAGAGAGGATAGAGGTGATTGAACACTATACATGGTGGAGAAAGCCACATATGTTGCATGGGTGCCAGGATAGATGGGCCTACCTCATCTAGTGATATTGATACTGATGCCTGACTAGTGGGCTCAATATGTGAGGGAACCACAAGGGAAGAGGGGACTTGAACCACTAATAGTGAGGTTAATACTAAGGATATGTCAAGAATAACCATGGACTGGTTGGGCATGATGAGAGATAGAGGAAGAGGTAGAGGAGGAAGAGATACTAGATTTACCATTATTAGCCCTATAGTGAGATGAAAAATGGTCACTAAGGATATGGTGATGATAGAGATAAGAGATATTGGAGACTATATACATCCTATATGATCCCATATATAATCCAAAGGAGATGATAGAGAGACCACTCAAATAGAGGTTGAGATGGACATGAGCCATGATAGCCATGTTCGAGCTAAGGAGGCAACCTATCGAGGAGGTACTAAGAGGCCACATAGATGGGGATACTGTGCTAGGAAATCATGTAGATTATGATATCATAGAAGTTGAGACATAAATAGGTATGAAGATGGTTGAATTATTTCTTAAGTTGTTATTTGGTAGTAGAGAGATAGAGATAGATATTATGAGACATGATAGTGATCTAATATCCATCTAGTGTGATTTTTTAGGTGCACCTAAGGATGATGAGTAGAGATGGGGTCCCTAGTGAGGGGATCACTCCATAACATCATATATGAGACTATATAGCCATACAAACCCATGACACTAGAGGATCTAAGTGTACCATCTATCCTAGCTTAGGTGAGTTAGTTTAGATTAGCTGAAAAGGTAGCAAACTAGACATAGGTGTAAAGAGAGAGGTTATAGCCACCATTAGAGATGGGTGTAAATGAGAGATAGGCCTATAAGGCCTTGATAGATGAGATAGATATGCATTTGGATACTATGACATAGATAACATAGGCATATATAGTGATGCAGACTTAGTTGACATAGGCACATACATTGACCCAAGCTGAGTTTGTGTAGGCACAAGTGCAGATAGCATGCCTATAGTGATAGGTAGAGGGATTGAGATCTTGGACCATCTCATTTTAATGTACTATTTAGAGGAGTTAGAACAAGGCCTCTAGGCAGCATGGCGAGGCCATGAGATAGATAGGATGGTGCTTGACCTTAGTACTGAGGCTTTGTATATGGTTATATATGTTATATTTAACTCATGGTGTGTGTGTGTGTGTGTGTGTGTGTGTGTGTGTGTGTGTGTGTGTGTGTGTGTGTGTGTGTGTGTATGTGTGTATGTATGTATGTATGTATATATATATATATATATATATATATATATATATATATATGATGTATCATTTTGACTTAATTATGTTGGTTGTGTATGTTGTCTTTATGATGATTATGTTTATTCATTATGGTTGAGGCTATGGATGCTTTGGATATATTTCTTTCTAGCACATGTATTTAGATTTGTTGTAATGTTATAGAAAATATATGTGGTGTGGTTTATTTTTTATAATTATGGAGTACACATGCATGGTTAAAAATAAATAGGAAAAAATGATTTGGAAAAATATAATCAATCAAAGAAATTTATGAACACACTAGCTCAAGTTGGGAAGTGTATAATAACAAAAAATTACTAAGTATAAAAATCCAAGAAAATGGCAAACAAGATGGTAAAATGGGATTTTTTTTTAAACCAATGTAAAATATTTTTGCACCAAATTAAAACAAGTAAAATCATACTAAATATCACATTGGGAAGTATGAAAAATAATGTAATAAAATGGAATGTATGTATAAGGTCACAAATGGTAATAAAAAAATCAAAATTAAGTCAATAAATTATACTATTTCATGATGGGAAGTACAAAATAAAAACAAAATTTGCAAAAATTTGGTCTTAAATTTATCATACTAATTCAAGCTGAGAAGTATGAGAAATTCAAGAAATGGTTGTAATCTTACATGCACTCAGAAAATAAGAAAATAAAAGGTGAAATAAAAATGAATTAAGCATAAAACATACTAAATATCCAGATGGGAAGTATCTTAATTATGTATAACCTCATAATCTATCGAATCTTATCTCCTATTTGACACATGTAAGTTTGGATGGTGACTTGTTTATTAGAAAATTTTGTGAGGGCTAGGTTTTATCTACAATTTTACACTATAATTCACAAAATAAAAACTCAAGGGGTACCAAATCATGATTGGTAAGTATAAGGATAAGTAATGATAAATCAAGGATGTGGGTAATAGGATGGAAAAGGTGGTAATTTGTGAGGATGGTTAGGTCCTATCCAATGTCTTACAAAGCAACTCATAAATGAAATCCCATAGGGAATGATCAGTAAGCAAGAAAATATTTCCCAAGATTAAATATGAAGGAAAAGGAATGACAAAGGGAGTGTAAAAATCAATATTTAGGAATCTTATGAGAAGACTTAAGGAGGGAAGAGGCATACTAAGGACATGAAAAGACTCTAAGTGACTAGTGGTTGTCTATATACAAAGGAAACCCACTTGCTATATACATAAAACTTTGTAGGAAAATAGGTGTGTTATTATGATCAACTCATGATGGTTTATTGGGAACAAGGAAAATTAAAATGGACCTACCTTCCCATGACATGTTCCTTGATCCTCAAGACCCCTTACAGACCTATCGGTCTACTATGAAGATTGGGTACTTGGATGAAAAAGTAGGTAGAACTAAAAGTTTTTTTTTCTTCTTCTAATCTACTGGCCTACTACACCCCAAAGGACCTTGGCTCTATCATGAGCCAAACTATGGAGTTTCAGCTTTAACTAGAAGAAGGAGATGTGTTTTGAATCACATCTTTTAGTGTGATTAGACTTTTAAGAATATTCAATAGTTTTGCCTTTTGATATCATTGCCTTTTATTTAAATGATTTGGATTTTAAATTTATTTTGAAGTCTTTTTTTAAGATTCCTCCTCCATACATATTTGGAATTACCAATCATGAGAGAGATAGTGATACACACAAATGAGCTATAGGCTAAGGATAAATAAAGCTAAGTGACCCAAGACAAAAGATTGACTAGAACACTTAGGCTTGATAATGAATTGAGCATGTGATCTCAAGTCTCAACCATGTATATGCTTAGTTTTTGGAAAAAGGAAGAAGATAAAAAGGATATCCAAAGGAGGACCAGTGAAAAGAAATAATAATGAGAAAGATTGCTTGCTAACTAATCACATGGTAATAGGAGATGGTAATCAAAGGGAAGAGGGTAAATATAACCAAGTCACCATGATAACTATCTATTAAAAATAAAGATAAGAAAGCAAACAATCATGAAGATACAAGGGAAGAGTTTTGAGAAAAACTCTAAATGAAAATAAAGCAATGATAAGGAAAAGATAAGTATCTAATAAAGAAAAGACAAGTATATGTGAAATGTAAAAATGATAACATAAGCTAACTAATTATAGTAAAATAAGAAGGAGAAACATGATATAAGATAAGAAAGAATTTTACATAGTGTTAAATTATATAATAAAAATATAAATAAGATTGGAACACATGTCTAATCCAAATATAAATGAGAAAGCACCATGCATGTGCTCATAAATAATGGTAAATTTGTCCACATGCATTATCTAATACATCAGATAAGTCTCTATGAAGCTATAATCAAATGACTACTAAGGTTTCATCAATATTTAGTGAATATTAGGAAAATACTTCTTTTTTTATCTCCTCAACTAAAAAGGTAGGAATGCTCAAAGGATCATGTTGAGGAGAAAATTTAGGCAAAGGCTAGTTAGGAGAATGCATAGAAACAGGATCTATAAGAGAAGAAGGAATCATGGGTGGAGAAGGATCCACAAGTGAAGGACTCATAGGTGGGAAAGGATCCATAGGTGAGGTAAGGTCCATAGGTGAAGGAAGGTCCACAGGTGAAGGAATCATAGGTAGAGGCATAGAACATGGTAAAGGGACCATAGGAGGTGATGGAACCACTAGAGGTAGAGCCATGGGAGAATAAGGAGAAGCCTTCTTATGAAAATGACCTATGGGAGTAATGGTAGAAGGTCTAAGGATGGATAAAAGATGATTTTTAAGATTTTTTTGAATATTGTGGTAATGATTGATGTGATGCATGCCATATAGGTGCCATAAATAATATACCTCACCATACTTAGGTAAATATTTAGGAAGTACCTTTGGGAGAGGTATGGCTTTGTTTGATGATGGGGAAGAATGATGCAAGGTATCAAGGTATTGTTTCAATTTATGATAATGGGTAGAAGAGTGATTATCTATCCTATGGAAGCAATAGATACGCTTGTGATTAGTTTTAGTATCACTCATAGAAGGAGGTGAAATAGGAGTAGAAGCAACTAAAGAGGAATCATCAGCCCATTTGGTGGGAAAAGGTGTCATCTTAGGTAGTGGAATAAAACCATCATCAATTGAGGGTGATGATGGGGAAGGAGTGGAACTAGGCTTGGAGGAGCACTAGGATGAGAAGTAGGAAGAGGCTCAACAATAGTAAGAGAGGAAATAGGTTCAACTAGAGTGGAAAAAGGAATAAGCTTAACTATAGTTGGCCCTACTAAAAGAGGGGCAAGATTTGCAGAAGGTATAAGGAGGACTACCCTAGGTGTGGCAAAGAAATAAGGTTTGGTCATAACACAATCCAAGAGCATGGTCTGAAGTGGTTCCTCAGAAACTGAAGGTATTGGTGTCATCTCTACCCTATGATAAAGAGGAAAAATGCAAAAATTAGGAATTATAAATGAAAGATAATGATGAGATACACAAAAAGACTCAAGTAAAGAAGAGTGTTAATGGAAAATCTTGACATCATGAGCCTAGATAAGGCCACATAAAATAGGATCATCTAAAGAATATCCATCATCATAATCTAGAGTATGAATATCGATGACACAAGTTGAGATGACCTTGTCATCAGAAGAATATTGATGAATAGAGTGCCTAGTCTTGGTTAAGACTACTGTAATATCATCATAAAGAGGCTTATGATAATGAGGCTACAAGGAAGCAAAAATCAATGAGATGAGATGAGGTGAGAGATCAAAATCTTTGATCTTTAAGTTAATCTTGTTGGGCTCATCGTCATCAAAATCTAAAAGGTTGGGAGAAATGTTACCAATGAGCTTAGGATGCCCATTGTAACCTCTGGTTGAGTTGATAGGAAATTTGAGACATTGTGACTCATAGAATGGAACACTAGACAAAGGTTCAAGAGTAAGAATATTAAAAACACCATGATCTTGGAATTGTTCAAAATTCCAAGGGTTAGTGTCTTCTTGAATCCTATAAATGGCTTCATTGTGAGGAAATTTTATGCATTAGCAAGTGAAATATGTGACATATCATATACAATGAGTCCACGGACTACCAAGAAAGATGTTATACAAAAGGGGAAATTTGAATAGCATCACCTTCACATGAACATTGATATGTGGGATGGTAATGGGAAGGCACATACACCCTAAGGGAGGCATTTGCCTTCTATTGTATCCTTGGCATGTGCTACATGTAGACTTGAGATTACATTAAAAATATCCAAGAGTCTTAATGAAATCAAGGGAATCAACATAAGTGTTATAACCCTCATTGATCAAGGCTCACTTAATTTGTATATCACTGATTTGAAAGCTAACAAATAACAGAGGATCATCTGCACAAAGTAGAATCTCATCCAAAATCATAGATGCAATAGGAAATCATAAAAATAGAAAAGTGTCTATAGTTTCATCAACATTAATAGATATCTCTTAACATTGCTTTAAGATACTATCCTCAGATCCATATAAAGTAACTTCATGTCCTACTAGAGGAGGGCGAGGGATATTCATCTTGAATAAGAGTTTCATGAAGTAGTTTCTATGGTGTGGAGATGTCCTCATGAGTTCAAGAAAGGTATTTGGGATGGAATATTAGTAAGTTTTGCAATGGGATCCCACACATCTTAACCCATAAGTATATTGTTAGATATAGGTGCATAATTATTAATATCTTCATAAGGTGGATCTAAAGAGCATTGAAGCTTATGTTGATAAGAATGAGAAGGTTGAGAAGAAGGTTGTAAATCATTTGGTGATGAAGAAGTAATTGGTTTATATTGATATTAAAGTTTAGGAGAAGTGTTAGTAGAAATTGAATTGTTATTAGGATTATAAGATGATGGGAAAGAAGTATAAATAGTATGAGATGTGTCATCCAATGGAGAATCATAAATCAGATCATCAAAAGAAATAAGATCTTCTTCCCCCAACTCATTTAAATAAGTTGGAGAAGAATCCTGGATAACATGATATGTCTTATGGGAAGAAAGAGTGTAGATAGGTTATAAATAAATGAAATCCACCACTCTTTGCATATTATTCATGCTAACCACATTCTCTTTGGCATTTGGTTCAATAAGACTTTCTATGTTATTGGTGGAAGAGGTGGGCTTATCTTGACTTTCTTGGATTAGTTAATGATTATGCAAGGGGTCTTTATAGATAGCTACATGATTATTTGATTTATTTAAGGCATGAGTTTTATCATGTGACTTATAGACTTTGAAATCAATCTCCTAGGCTTGTTGACACTTGTGAATAATATAATCATGATCAGAATTTGGGCTAAGAATAAATTCTATGGCTAAATTATGAAGTTGTCTACAAGTCTCATGAGAGTGACCCCAGCTAGTATGAAACCATCAAAACTTATTAGGATCATACCATAATTTCATAGGTCAAGTAGGGTCGAGCTCTTGTGGAAGAGGCTTGGGTAGACGTTTAAGCAATTCAACCAAGGATAAAGGCTTATGGACATTAATGTTTTTATTGAGAAATGAGGATTAGTGAATTGTTCTGAATGAGTTAGTTCTAAAAAAGAGATAAGAATGATAGCTTGAACATTGTGAATGGTGTCATATGAATTGATAACACCATCATTAGTAATATTGTAGTTTTTGATATTTACTAATAGGCAAGGGCCCACGGAAGGTTGAGGTGGCTCAAATTGATGCATGAAGAAATATTATCTTTTGAATTGATCAATAGCTTCCTCCAAGATATGTGGAGAAAGGGTATAGACTTGATATTGTAATTTAAGAAATAAATCATTTGTAAAGAGATGAAAGAGATTATCACCCGCCATGTTATGTTTATATTTATTTGATAAAGTCTTCCATCACTTAAAAAAGGATTGGGTAGTTTTATTTTTGTTTTTTTTTTCAATTGATGAAATGGGCCAAAGTATTCTTAGGAAGATCACTAGTTTGAAATTCTTGAACTAAAGCATTTAATAAATCCTCCAAACTAGTGATAGAGTGTGTTCTAAGTTGATTGTACCAATCCAAGGCATCACCTTTGAGGGTTTTGGCTAAGATTTTGATAGAGATAAAGGTATATAACTTGACCTAATCCTTATAAAGATTTCCAAATTTCTTGAGTTAAAGGGTAGGATCGGTTGATCTACTGTAAGAAATTATAGGTGTTATACCTCCAATTTCAATGTTAGAAATTTGTGTGGTGAGAGGTTCAATTTGTAAATGGTTGATGACTTTGTTGACTAATAGAGGTTGAGGAATGAGATTACCTTGAGAATTTTGAAGAGGAGGAGGAGGAACACTCTGGTTATGTGTGCCCCAAGTCATTGGTTGAGGATTGGATTGAATATTAAGAAGGTCATTTTGCATTCGCATCATTTGATTTATATTATGAGCTTGGAATGTGTTCATTTGATTGATAATTTACAATAATAATTGATGAGTTTGATTATTATTATTATTATTATTATTATTATTATTATTATTATTATTATAATAAGTAGTATTGGTGTTTGTGTTGGTATTAATGGCTTGGGTACCACTATTAGTGTTGATATGAGCTTGAGAAGAGCTATGATAATTTGATGCACTAGTGGAAAAATTTGATTGTGAAGTAAAAGGATGGACTAGTAAATGGTTGAGAGGAAGAAGCATGAATTCCTTAGGTAGGAAACGATGAACTAGTGTAAGGATTAAGGATAGTGGATCTTATGAGAGGCCCACTAGATGTAGAACCTACCATGTTAGTTGAGATACTAGGCATGGATGTGGAAGAAGTTAAATAAGAAGATGACATGGCATAAGGAGTCAATTTTGAAGTAAGAGGTTGAAAATCAAAGAAATAATTACCCCCAAATCTAGTTGAGAAAGTGGGAGTAGGAGAATGAGGTTATTCAACTTGATGGTTAATCATGAGGTTATAGATGGTGGAAAGATCCTTCCCTCTATGTTGAGGGAATTTCATGATAAATAAAAGCATTATAGGAGTATACTCTAACTCAAGATAATCTTATAAGAGAGGAGGAAGTTTTTACTGCAAAGGGGTATGAGGAGGAGTCCTATAGTCCATCATGTAGGTTGTAATATGAACATTACTAGCATTCACAGAAGGAGCCCTACTTTGTCTATGGGAGACCCTATTAGGATTAGTGAATTCCATCATGTTTCTTGACTAAACTTTAGTGTTGTCACCAAACAAAAAGTCCCTGATGAAAGGAAAACAATCAAGGTGAGAAAACAAATAATCAAAAAGTGACTGACAATAGTACTAGGTTGACTTAGTCAACCTAGTACAAAACAAGAATTATAAAACTATACAAGGTCCATAATATTGACCCAATTCAATGAATAGTGATTGACAAAAATAGGTAAAGATGATGCAAATAGTACTAGGTCAACTAGGTTGACCTAGCACAATTTATACGGGCTGAAAAAGATACTAGGTCAACCTAACACATCAAATAGGGAAGAAAAGAAAGCTGATAAAAAGCTATGAATTAAAGCATGATAATTGCAAGTAATGTAAGAAAGTATTAAGTACTAAAATTGAAACAAACAATCAATTTAATTGATGCTGACTAATCTAATTGATGTACACAAAGAAAAATATTTTACTAAAATTGGTTAATGCAAGATTTTGTGCACATAATTGACCAAAGAGTAATAAAATAACTTGAAAGTAAAGCTAACTACTTGGTCAACCTAGAATGTTGATTATATTATTAAGAATAACTTTTAAGTGTAAAGGGAGATTGGCTATAATCAAAGTACTAAATAGTAATATATGGATAGTTTAGGCAAGTTTAGGATGAAAGGGACTGTAGTAGTAATGATAAAAGCTTGGTATTGGGGCCTACCCCCTCACTTCACATACCAAAACAATAAGGGTAATGGGTGCTTAGCCAAAATATACCATTAACCATGATTTATACTTGACTAGAGCATCAAGTTAGCTTCCCCCTTAGTGATTAAATCTAAGTAGGTTGGCCTGGTTAGTCAAATTTTTAAATGTGTTTTGATGTTTATGTGGTTTGGTCATGTGTTCAAAATAATATAAATAGTGAAACTAAGTGATTAATTAAAAATCCCTTAATTAGACTATATGAGTTATTCTAAGCATGTAAACAACTAAAAATAAAGATGTGATTAACATATATGGTTTGTTCCAACTTTGAAACAAGGTATATTTAAGAAAATATATGGATAATCATATAGAACAGGGTCAACATGGTCGAACCTGTACTTTGGAAGCAAAGTCTGAAAGTGAACTAGGATGGTCAAGTTGACCTAGTTATTTCAAAAAACATATAACTAGGTCACAGGGCTGACCTAGTTGACTGTTTAGGGGTAGTTTTAAAGACTACAAAATATGAAAGGAAATTACAAAAATAGAAAGATATAGAGGAATAGAAACTGACCTAAATGGTTTAGAGATGAAAATGATAACATTATTTATCAAGAAACTTGGAAAAAATTATCAAAAACCTACAAACTAGGTCGATCTGGTCGATCAAGCATTACAAGAACTTGATAAAAAAGTTATAAAAATGCACTAGGCTAATCTATTCAACCTATTAGGTTAGACTAGAAGTCTGAAAATCTAAAAACTTATACTGGGTCAAGTTGGTCGATCCAATTATCTAAAAAAAAATTGCAAGTTTTGAAACTTGTACTAGGTCAAGCTTTTCAAGCTAGTTACCTGTTCCTACAAACCTACACATAGAGATAAATAATTGGGTCAATAGGGTTGATCTAGCATGGTAAATATATGATAAAATAATAATTAATAGAAATGAAATAATTGAAATCAATCTTTCAAGGGTTTGGTTCACATCAGGTTTACCAAAATGTATATAATCAGAAATGCATCATGTCCATAAATCAATCCTAGATCATATGGGATAGAGCACACCTAAACTTACGATTGGGGAGCATAAAATTATTAAGTGGGAGCATGACCAATCTAAGGATCCATTAGACCCAATTAGAGGATCACTTATCAAAACACACCATGTGAGGTAGGGTTCCAAAGCCTACAGTCTAACACAATCACATAATAACCCTAAAAGAGTCCTATGATTTAATATTTCACTAATCTAATAACAATAAAATCAAATATAATATAGTTCTCACTAAAGCTTATGGCACAAAGTGGGGGTTAGAAACAAAACAAATAAGCAACTAAACTACACATGTATAAAATACATATACTCACATCAATGTACAAAATCCTAATACATAAAAGAGAAGAATACAAATGTTCTATCTATCTACTATTACAAAGGAGCAATAAAGTTAGGAATACTTACCTTTGAAGATAAACCTACCGAGCCTCAATATCCCCTTGGCCAAGGTGCTTCATAAGAGATTGTTGTGGTATGTAAGGATAACTAAGATAAATCAACTCTAGGTGACACAATCTATCCAAGCATCCAAAAGACTTATCCACAAGATGAGATCAGAGCTCCAAAGAATTTATTGAACCCTAAATATTTATTCCCCAAGTATAAAGGTTAATAGGTAGATATTTGTTTGTACTTCTTCACTTAACTCTTCACTCTTATGAAATGGTAAGGAATGACCTTGTATATATAGTAGTATCTTACCCTAAAATATTTTTAAAATGTCAGAAGTGTTAGGTCAACCCGATAGACCTAGCATGTTTTTAGGGAAAACTCTCTAGGTTTGTGCTAGGTCAGATAAGAGGCCAAAAAACCAAAAGAGATAAAAAGTCCCTAAACTAGTCTAGGTCAACCTAGCACAACTGACAGGTGACAAGGGTGCTAAAGAAAGAAATGAAGGATAAAACATAGTAAATGATAGGAATAGGTAGAACTAAAAAGAATAAGCTTGAGTTCAATGGTTTTAGGAGGCTAAAGTGTAGATGGTAAGTGTTAAAAGGAACAATAATCTTACGAAGCACCAATGGTCTTCCCACCCCTTTCTTCGTGCACCTCTTAAGGCATGCACTCAGAGAAATTGAGACTCGACATGTTCCTACAGGATACAAAGTATTAGTAATCAAATAAAAGTTAAAAATATTATGTATATATAAGGAGTTACCTTTAAAATTTTCTTAGATTGCCTACCCTTATCAGTTAGATCCATGACCATGGTTGTAGGGATTATGGTGATAATTATAAATTGAACTGAAGGCACAATGAAAGTTACCTTCTTCCTTTTGGGTGTTATTCTTGGATTAGCTAGTGCCATGTTGATCAAAGGAGACATGGTGGTAATTATTGTTAAATTAACCTAGACTGATGAAGAAGTAGCACTAATATAGGATCCACTTGAATTATACACATAGGTTAATTTTTCACCAAGGTGGTAGTCATCAGGATGGTCAAGTTGGGGGAACTAGGAGGTGTCCATGCCTAAGGAGTAGCCAATGGAGTTGTTCACAGAGTATCCATAGTGTATGCTAGCATTGTGAAATTTGGAGGCATTATAATTTTTGATCTCCCTAGAGCTACAAGAGTTAGTTTAATTAAATTAGATATTCTTGGATATGAGAGCCATGTAACTGAGACACCTAGAGAACTAAGGTAGGCATTAGGGATTCTTACAAGTGGAATGGGCTAAGTGGAGGGGAATTGGAAAGTGAGGATGTGAAACATGGTTGGACCTAGGGTAACTTGAGTTGAATGGGGATAATTCATAATGGGAAATAGGGAAGGCCTCATTGGAATAGGCTTAATAGGAGTAGGAAATCCTGGAGGTGGTATGATCAGTTGTTGAAGGATGGTGGTAGTAAGGGAAGGAATATCCAAGGGTATCCTTTTTTGGTATTACTTTAAGATTGATTTGAGGTAGCTATGAATTTTTAAGTTCCTTAAAACATCTTCAATTAAGTGACTCATGTAAGTGGAGGTGGAGAAGTTGGAGTTGATATTAAGGGATATGAAGCTCATGGAGGTGAAGGTATAGGGACCCCCTACATAATTATCCTAGAGATGTGAGGTATAGTCACATAAATGTCCTTTCCCAATTAAATTAGCATAATCCCTAGGGATTTTTGTGGTATATTTGGTTGCATTGGTAGAACCTATGAAGGTGGTATAGGCCTTTCCTCAAGGATTGGTCTAGATAAATCCTGTTTACCCTTCCTTTTTGTATCTTCCACTCTTGCTAGTTCCTTAGTGTCTTTGGTCAGATTGAGATGAATATGATCATACTCATGAGTCTCATGGTGGTATGTGTTATTGATCACATTCATGTAACTCATTACATGGGTGTTGATGACCCCTAGGTGGTCTCACTCTCTATTCTTGACACTTCCCAATGTGTATGAATTCTTTTTATGCACCATCTTTCATAGTAATATAAGGTTCTTATATTTATGATGGCAGATAAAGATTTAGAAGTCTAATAACACCTTTTATTGGTGATCAAATAAATAACCCAAGACACCCTCATCCAATTAATAAGTAATATCTTATTTTACAATGTGATATAGGGATTGATAGGGTAAGAGGAGAGGGGTTTATTAGATGCCCTCCACCCAGATGATGGTGTGTTATTTGTAGTACTAGTAGGATCTTATGGGTATGATCATCCTCCTTATCTCATACAATATTCATGGAATGTTCCTTTCATTAATGTCCATGTAGACCATGGGGTATAAAAACTCGTAGATGTCTAAGATGTGGTTCATATAATGGTGCACATATAGTTTATAAAAAACCATATGAACCATAGAGAAAGAATGGGTCCATGGAAGGAACACAGAAGGATTGAATGTGAGGGTTTCAAAAACCATTTCCACAAGATAGCTTATCATACATAATTTTTCTCCCCCTTGAGCCTTGATAACACCTTGACTAGGTTGAAGTTGATAAAGTTACTATGTTATGGGACTCCCTTTCCCTTAAGGATGATTCTCAAAAAAGGCACCCAGGGTATTTTTATATGTATGACATCCTTTCCATTAATAACTGATTCAACAAGATCATCCCAACATGAACTCCTTATAAGATATGAATGGGGTAAAATTAATGTCCTCCTTTTTGGTCCATCAATATGGATTAATGGCCCAATATTGGAGAACCCCATATATTTTATACTTCTTATTCCATGTGACTATTGTGTTTTGGTCAAAATCTAGGGTGTACTCTAAGATATTGTAATATTTCTTAAAATAAGATTTGAATATGTCTATAATATTGTTCTAAGACCCCATATATTTTACTAGGTCTTACATGGTTTCATTCACATCCATGAAGTTCCACAACATGCTATCAAAGAGATCAGCATATGAGAAAACTTTTGGCTTGGCATTTGTAAACACTAGAAAATTACACAATTACAATTTTTGATGACTAAATGCCTCAGGACCCCCTAAATACCACCTAAATGTTCTTAAACCTTAACCAACCCCTTTTAACCTAACCAAATCACTATTCTCCTTTTCACATCATACTATTCAAAAGTACTCTTCACTATCACTATTCACTATGGGACCCAATATCACTATTCATGATGACATGGCAAGTGACATTGAAGGTTATTTGGGAGGTGATATGGAAAGTGACATGGATTAGAAGTGAGATGGATTGATGTGGGATATCATACCCCACCTGAGACCCTTTCTCAAGTGCTTAATGACCTCATTTAAGCATCACAAGGGTCCCCCCTTGAAATATGGTGAATTTACCCTTAATATGCCATCATTCAACATGTATTTTGTCTTCACACATGAAATTTCCTTCAAAATGGGATGCCCACCTCTTTAGTTCTTTAAAAAAAATAAAGGGCACTATATCCACCCATTTTTTACTTTTTAACCCAAATGGGAGACCTATGAGCAAGGTGAGAATCCCACCACCCTCATATTTTGACTCATTAATGCACCCACATGGAAAATAGTGCAACATTTTTTATGGAATCTCTTTAAGTGCTTGGATGAAGAAAATAAAGGGTGGTGAAAAGTCTTTTAGCCTCATTTAGGCCCATGTACATGATTCCCACTCAAAATTGGACTCATGTGCAAGGTAGGAGACACACCAACCCAAATGGGAGACCCATGATCAAGTTTGGAATCCCACCACCCTCATATTTTGACTCATTCATTCACCCACATGTAAAATGGTGCCACATTTTGAGGGGCATCTCTTTAAGTGTTTGGATGAAGACAAGAAAGGGTGGTGAAAAGTCCTTTAGCCTCATTTAGGTCAATGTGCATGATTCCCATTCAAAATTAGACTCATGTGCAAGGTGGGAGACACACCAACCCAAATGAGAGACCCATGATCAATGTGGTAATATCATCACCCGTATCTTTTGACTCATTCATGCACCACATGGGAAATGGCACCGTACTTCTATTATTCCCTCTTTTGGCATGGTTATTGAGAATAAATGCTATAAATACCCCCCCCCTCTCCTTCACCCAAGGTTAAGTTGGAAGTTATTAATTGGTTATTAACATCTTGTTTCAAGTCTTTGAATTAATTCATCCACATCTTGGAGGAAAAATAATTCAAATCAATGAAGCTCTAACGAAATTGCCTCAAGACATCTTTAACAACAACAACATTCTTCTTCAAGCTTGGAAGGTAACATTTGATTTTGTTTCTTAAATTTTATCTTATCATCCCCTTGGATTTTTAATCTCTTTATCCCCATTTATCCATTTTCTCCCTTTTTCATTTCATTAATCCATTTGCTCCCTTGCCATCTTTTATCCATTCACACCTTTGCCACTTTTACCCTCCTTATCATCTTCCCCTTTTGCCATCTTAACTACTTACCTTCTTACCTCATAAACCATTCATCCACTTATCCAATTTAAATATTTACCTTTTTATTACCTTAACCATTTATCAACCAACCAAACCACCTTTCTTTAATCCCTTGTTAAATTTTCAAACCAAAACCATTGCCTTGTCTTGACTAATTTTCAGCATTAGTTGCTCTATTTAGTCATTGTTTTGAAGCACTTAACTTTATTTTTTTAATTTAGTTATTTTTTTTTAGTTGTCTTTAATTTCAGTTATTTTTTTTTTAAATTCAAGTATAGTTTATTTTTATTCACAAACTTAAGTGGTAAAAGCAGGTGGATTGACAACCCCTCAAAAAGCTTTCGCTTTTATGATCTAGCTCACGCTAGGCAATCCACCCAACTACTTGTCTAAGCAACAAGTTTCATGGTAGTGATTTATTATTTCAGTTAATTATTATCTATTAAAATAATATTTCTCACAAATTATGTATTCAACACATGTGCATTCAAAAGGTATTCTTTTACACACTCTTCTTAACTAGTTTCTTCTTTTCACACTTTAAAAAAAAGCAAAACTTAGACATAAACATTTTGGCATGCCCGATGGGACCCTTGAGTTTTCTTGGTTTATTAGATGTTTTAATACATTTATAATTTCATTAGTGAAATTCATTTATTTGAATTCTTAGAAAATTAAGCTTCTTTCTTTACAAAAAAAAAGGAAAAATAAAGTTTTAGTTGCATTTTTTAGAAAATTAAATTTTATTACATTTGTAAAAAGAAAGAAAAGATCATTTATCCTAGGATTAAGATTGAATTTTCATGTTGAATTTAGGTGAATTTTAGTTTTTCTTGTCTTCATTCAATTTAAACAAAAAAAAATCTTTTAGTTAAAATTGAGTTCATCCTTTGACTACTTGCTTGATTTTAGCTCACCTAGTTTAATTAAAATCATTATGAATTAATCGTAGTTTATAAATGTTACAAAAACCAAATCACTTGCACAAAAAACATCAAAATAGACTTGAGACAAGGCCTGACTAGGATTTCATCACCTAGTGGATCACCTTACTCTTTCATAGTTATCTTACTTATATTTATTCATTGAGGGGATATCCAACTCAGTTATCTAGCTATGTATAAACTCTAAAAATCGATACATATTGGCTAAGCACCCACATTAGCTTTGGGATTATGATTTGAGGGGAGAAAGACCCAAGTACCATACCATGTACTCAAACCAATATAAACTTCTATTCAGTTCCTAAACATAACCCAAAACCAAACATAGACTACCTTGTTTAAAACCTATTCAAGCTAATTTTCTCTTCACACTTTTCTAAGACATAAGCCAAAAAATAGATTAAAAAGAGTTAGAATTTAATGCACTCTTATTGAATGCATTATTTTCCTTGAGTATTTGTATTTCTCTTTTTTTGATATGTTATAATGTATCATCCTTTTCTTATCTTCTTATATGGTTCTCATTCACCAATAGCAAAAAGACCTCAAGGAACAAAACCCACCACCAAATCAACCATCAGCAACTTCCACCTCTTCATCCATGGAACACATTTCCAAACCCATAAACTCCCCTCATTCTTTGAGAATTCATACTTGGGTAGTCCCAGGAGATGCAAATGTTTCCACTTTTCTAAACAACAATCATGCAATCTTACAATAGTACCTAAGAACCACGTCTTACCAAATCTTGCTTTTGACCCCACCCATAGATCCACTTTATGACATACCTCTCTGCCTCATGGGGAATACCTCCAATATAATAGAAACTACTCAACCTTTGGTTTCTCAAATGTTATCATCAACCAACAACTCTCTCAAAACTAATCCACTAACCAAAACTACCACTGCCCTTATACCTTTTACTAATCACTCACCCATAATAGGAGCACCTACCCATATCACTACCTATCTTCATCTAGTTACCTCTAATCAATCAAACACTACTCCACTTCCAATCCTTATGGTGTCCATACCCTCCATGTTATCACCAATTAGTACAAGAGTCACCACCCTTTCATTGGCCACTAACCCAACTACCACTCTGACCCAACATGTAACCTTTAGCTATTTTCATAACCCATAAGGGAATATGCCCTCTATCTAACCACATACCTCTATCCAACCATTAACATCCACATACCAATATATATCTTCCACCCAACCTCTAAAAACCACATACTAATACGTGGAGTCATCTCAACCATCTACTAGCTATTCACACATTACTCAACCTCAACTAAACATACCATATATCTACACATCTAAATAACCTCAAGCAAACTTCATGAAGTTGATCATGGAAAATATGACTACCCTTGAGTCATCCATCTCTATATTCTATAATCTCTTATCTTATGATCATATTTAAAATTTAACCTATTCACCCTTCAATCCCCATCAGACCTTATCCATCCTAGTGGAAACTTCCAAAATTTACCAATTTTAATAGTAAATAAGACCCTCAATAACATTTAAGAGCATTTAATCATTCATGCTACTTGATTTCCTAAGATGATGCTCTTCTCCTCCATACCTCTCCAATGTTATTATCCAAACCATCATTGTATTGGTATAGTGCCATACTTAAACATTCCATCCTCTCTTTCACTCACTTTTCAATCAATATATCCAAGAAAGTTTTTAAAACTGACCTCTACTCTATTTGGTAATTTGAAGATGAATCTATTACCAATTTTGTGACTCTTTGGAGGATCCTAATCAATAAAATTTACTTTTAATTACCTCAACTTGAGCTTATAAAGCTCTTTGCCCAAGCATGTTCAAAACATATTTCATCCACATTGCGTGTCTAAAGTTTTCGGACCTCTGATGAAATTTTTACTATGGCTCACAAACTAGAGAATAGAGCCATTGATGAAGGTTAAAGTTTAAGAGTACGAACTCAAATTATAAACCCAATGATCCCTTTTCTTCTAAACCAAATAACCAAACCAATCCCAACACTAAAACCAAAGTAACTATCAATTCCATTATCCTCAAAGCCATACCCCACCATCTACCAACCAGTAAAACCCAAGGAACCAAACTTCTAACTCCTTTAATTATTTAAATTGAACCAAAGGAATCAAACTTGGAATAATATAAGCAATTAATTTCACTTGGAGATCCCTATCCTTCTATTTTAGAAAAGTTACTAAAATCCAATATCATCCAATTTCCATCAATTAAACCACCCCAATTATTTGATGTTTCTCACCCCATACTGGGTTGGTATAATGAGAATGACCATTGAGACTTTCACCAAGTCATAGGACATGACATAAATAGGTACAAAACCTTCAAATACCTTATATAATCCCTCATTGACAAAGGATATCTTATGTTGGACAATCCCAATGCACCACGGAACCAAGCCCTTAACATATTCCACAAGCCTTTTCCTAATCATGCTCTTTCTACCCTTTATCATGAAAATAAACCAGACCCATATCATGAAGCATATACTATTAATGAAGTTACTAACAAACCCATTGTTGATGAAAACATTACCTTAACCACCTTTTTTCCCATTTCCTTGATGAAATAAAAAAACTACCTTCTATTCCTTTGAACACCCAAACAAAGGAATCCACCTGTACCCACACCTCCACTAGAGGACACAACACCTACCTCTATTATCATATAACCATCCACCCCCTCTTTGGAAGCTATCTCACAAGAGAAGATGACTTCATCTACCCAACCTTTAATTTCAAAACCTTATGTCAAAGGTCAAGACAAAGGTAAGGAAACCAAACTAGAACTTCTAAACCCTTCTTTGGTAGACCAACCTATCCCTTCTAAACTAACTAAAACCTCCACCCAACCAACCAAAACTTCCCCTAAATTAATCAACCCTCAAACACTTAAACCCACTAAGATAACTAAAGTGACCAAATCCCCTCCAAAACCAACAACTAAAACAACCAAAGAAGTAAAACCACCAAAAGGCCTAAAACCCTAAATTTTATCTCCCTCAACCTTGCCCTCCATTTTGGGTCCTCATTCCTCTGCCTTGAACATGAATTCCATCATTTTTACCAAAACCCCACCACCTTTAATGGTCACACCTTCATACTTGCTTTCTAAGACACCTTTCCTCACTACACCAACAATTCCTAAGTTACCTACCTTGCCCTCCTCTATCTCCAGCTCATAAACCATCTTTCCTAAACCAAAACCATTAACCAAGAGTACCACTTTACCCAAGACACCTACTACCAAATCTATGTCCACACAACCTTCTACTTCAACACCCAAAACAAAAACCACTAAACCCTTACCACCTTTAGTTGAATCTTACTTAACTATTCTCTAGTGGTTATTAAAAAATTCTTCCTTAATCTTAACACCCATCAAACCCTTTGACCCTTCACACACTAAATCCTATTGGTTAAATGATAACTTGATATGTACATACCATATGGCACTAAGACATGGCATAGAAAATTATAAAGCTCTCCAAGCACTTGTTTATAGCCTAATATGAAGATGATGATATATTATCAGACAAACCTCCTTCATCCACCTTGTCAATCCAACCACAAACTCAACCCATCCAATCTTCATTCTCATCCAAAAGTAAAGAGGAGGAACCAAATTAACCACCCAATCTAGAAAACCCCCTTATCCACACTATTCACATGATTACCCGATCTCAGTTCTAACATAAGGATAAAGGGAAGGCTAAGGATTCCATTCCTTAGACTTACCCCTCCTTTAACTCCCAAGAAAACAATACCCAACCATATCTATCTTCAAAAAAACCCAAAGTGTCTATCTTAGGTGCCTCCCCATCTAACCCTCCATACCCTAACCCATATCTAATATCCATCCGAAAAGCTATCCTCAAGTAATTTCACCAAACTCTAGAAAAAATGAGCTTATATGAGTTAGTATCTACCTCTCCTCATCACCACTAAGCACTAATATAATCCTTGCAATCCATAGATATCTAACCCAATGACCCTCAACCTCTAACCACCTATGTTGGTGCGCTTCGAATTTCCAATCTTATCACCTTTAAAAATTCAAAAACAGCTTCTATTTATCTAGATGATCCCAATCCCCCCTCTGCATTATGGCATACAATAATCAAACATGCATCAAAAGGGTGATAATTGATGGAGGATCCAACATCAATATTATCTCCTTCCACACCTATGACTAGTTTCACTTACCCATGAACATCATGTCTAAAAGCATAGTAGTCCTTTGTTCTTTCAATGATACCATGGCTACTACCTTAGGCACAGTTATCCTCTATATCTATGTAGGTCCCTGTACCATTCCCAAACTTTTTTATGTTTTTAGAAGGAGAATTCCAATACAATGTTTTACTCAGATACCCCAAGATTCATGCCATGGGTTGTGTCCTTTCCACCTTACATCAATATGTCAAATTTGATCATGAAGGGCAAGGTGTGACTATCTAGGTTGACCTTAGTCCTTTCACATCTTTAATTATGAAATATATGCCTAATGGCATCCTTCTTCCTTCTCCATCCACCCCACAACCATCTACTAATGACACAACCCCGCTAACCAAAACCCGTGACACTTCCACACCAAATGTTGATAAAGCTTCTACTAGCTCATCTATCCCTTCTTCTCAAATTCTTGGGGAATATAGACTTTTAGCCCTAGATGCCTTCTTTAATCCTCAATAATATGGGAATCTCAAACATGACCCTTCCTATGACCTTAACATTGGAACCATCATCCCCTTTGGGATCCCTAATGATCAAACAAATTTCATGTATGGGGGACTTGACCAGCCACTTCTAGCCCCTACCACTACTTCATCTATCCAGCCATTTACCTCTAACTTTTCATAACTTAACAAACTAGAGTTTGCTAATTTTTATCTTCATAGATGTGCTTAGAAAGGATTTAGCCTTGGTTTCTATAAACAAGGGAATCATGAGTTACCACATATCAAAACTTTGCAACCTCATGAGTCATTTGTCCTTAGGTATGAACCACTAGAAGAACCCACCAATTCACCCAAACCCATTTCCACCATGGAGTAAGATATCCCATCCTCACCAACCCAACCACTTTCCCTACCTAAATATCTAAACATCATCCCTCCTAACTTTTTTTTCTAGTAAATATCATTAGTTTGGGCCCTCTCATCTACCAAAAGGGTGGCCAAACCAAAGTCATTCTACTCATACACCTTGAAATGTTAGAGAACAATTCTCCTACCATCAACACCATCCAACATCAAGATGATGATTCCATTCTTATTTACATGAGTGCGAGATATTATTCTATCCACAAATCCCTTCCTCTTGAGGCCTTAACCATGTCAAATGAATCCACCATAGATATCAATTTGGGAACTCTAGATAACCCTCACATTATCAAATTGAGCCAATAACTAAATGTTAAAGAACTTCAAGACTTCTCTTTGTTCCAAGATCATATAATAGCATTCACTTGGTCTTACAGTGATATGCCCAAGATTGAACCCACCATTGATAACCATAACATAGTCACTCATCATGATGCCAATCTTATTAAACATGAACTTCAATGCATGCATCCTCACATAGCCCTTCTCATCAAAAAAGAGCTTCAGTGTTTCCTATCTTTAAACTTCATTCAACCCATTGACTACCCCTAATGGGTCTAAAATATCATACTTGTCACCAAAACCATTGGGGGTCTATTCATTTGTGTGTAATTTCATAACCTTAACCTCACCTACCCCAAGGATGACTTTCCTCTACCTAGCATTGATTAGTTTATTGATCTTATAGCTAGCCATGAGATGTTATCTCTCATGGATAGGTTTTTAAGTTATAATCAAATCTTGATTGCTTTTGAAGATCAACACAAAACCACCTTTACCACCCCTTAGGGAAATTTTTACTATAGAGTCATGTCTTTTAGGTTAAATAATTCTAGGGCAACCTACCAATGTACCATGACTTATATCTTCCATGATATCATTCATAAGATTGTATAAGACTATGTGGATGACCTTCTCAGGAACTCCAAACTTTGAAAATATCACTTGACTATTCTTACAATAATATTTGAATGCCTCATCTATTATCATGTTTACCTTAATCCCAAGAAATGCATTTTTGTCATCCTCATGCCAGTTTCTTCTTTTCACACTTAACTAATTTTTGAAGATATTAGGTAGCACCCTTTTTCTCTTTAGGTCCGAATTCTAGTTTCTTCTTTTCACACTTAACTAGTTTCTTCTTTTAACTAGTCAGGTATTAGATATAAATACCTGACCATACTCAGATCACCCTGACCTTCGACCAAGCGATTCATTTTATTTTTTATCTTTTTAATTTAAAGAGGCATAACAAAAAGTGGTGAAATGTAGATACTAGAAAATTGCACACTTATAGTTTTTTATGACTAAATGCCTTAAGACCCCCTAAAGACCCTCTAAACCTTTTTAACCCTTAACCAACCCCTCTTAACCTAACCAAATCACTATTTTTTTATTCACATAATACTATTTAAAATTACTATTCATTGTGGCACCCACTATCACTATTCATGATGACATGGTAAGTTACATGGCATGTGGCATGGAAAGTGACATGGAAGATGATTTGGGAGGTGATATGGTAAGTGACATGGCTTATAAGTGAGTTGGATTGATGTGGTACATCATACTCCACTTGGGACACTTTCCCAAGGTACTTAATTACCTCATTTAAGCATCACAAGGGTCCCCCTTGAAATATGATAAATTTACCCTTAATGGGCCATCAATCAACATGTATGTCACCTTCACACATGAGAGTGGCCTTCAAAATGAGATACCTACCTCTTTAGTGATTTGGAAAAGATAAATGTCACCCATTTTTTACTTTTAACCCAAATGGGAGACCCATGATCTAGGTGGGAATCCCACCACCCTCATATTTTGACTCATTCATGCACCCACATGGAAAATGGTGCCACATTTTGTGTGCCATCTCTTTAAGTGCTTGGATAAAGACAAGAAAGGGTGATGAAAAGTCTTTGGCCTCATTTAGACCCATGTTCATGATTCCCATTTAAAATTGGTTTCATGTGTAAGGTGAGAGACACACCAACCCAAATGGGAGACTCATGATCAAGGTGGGAATCCCACCAACCTCATATTTTGACTCATTCATGCACCACATGGAAAATGGCACCATACTTCTAGTATTCCTTCTTTTGACATGATTTTTCACAACAAATACTATAAATACCCCCCTCTTCTTCACCCAAGGTTAATTTATAATTTATTATTTTGTTACTAGCATCTTGTGGCAGGTCTTTGAAGGAGGTCATCATTTTGGAGGTCATCCAAATCTTGGAGGAAAAAAATTCAAAGTAATGAAGCTCTATCAAAATTACCATAGGATTCCATCATCAACTACATCAACAAGGCTCAAGGTAACCCTAACTATTTTTTTATTTTAGTCATTTACTTAAGTCCTTCCTTTCATTACCTTGACCTCTACCTCCTTTACCAATTTTTCCATTGTAATTCCATTTACCTCCTTTTCCATCTTTGCACCTATGCCACCTTCACCCTCTTTTCCCCCTCATCCCTTTTCTACCCTAGTTACTTGTTGTTTTATCTTTTCAACCATCCATCCCTCTCATTTTATTATCTCAATCAACCCCAACCAAACCATTCTTTTGACCCTCATCAAATTACCAAAACCAAAATCACAACCTTGTTTTAACCAATTTTCAGCATTCATATAATCAAATTAGTTTCTTTATTTTGGTTAACTTAGCAAAGCATCTAATTTTTTCAATTAATTTATTGTCATTTATTTTATTTTATTTAAATTTTATAGTCATTTAAGGTAAATATATTTATTTTATCATTTCCACTTAAGTGTTTTAAATAAGGTGGATTAACAGCCTCCTAGAAAGCTTTCGCTTCTAGGATCTAGCTCATGCTAGGAAATCCACCCATCTACTTGTCTAACAAACAAGTTTTTTTAATTTTTTTTTAATTTTTAGGTCATCCTATCGATCCAAATAGGATCTTTCCACAATCACTTGGATTCAATGCACTCACATTCAACAAGTATTCTTCCACACCCTTAACTAGTTTCTTATTTTCACACTTAAGAAAAAATAAAAATTAGATAGAAATATTTTGGCACGTTCAGTGGGTCCCTTGAGTTTTCTTGGGTTATTAGATGTTTTATGAAATTTATAATTACATTAGTGAAATTCATTTAGTTAAATTATTATAAAATTAAGCTTCTTTCTTTACCAAAAAAAAGGAAAAAAAAGTTTTAGTTACTTTTTTAGAAAATTAAATTTTATTGCATTTTTAAAAAGAAAGAAAAGAGCATTCATCATGGGATTAAGATTTTATTTTCATGTTTAATTTAGGTGAATTTTAGTTTTTCTTATCTTCATTCAAATAAATAAATAAAAATCTTTTGGTTAACATTGAGTGCATCTGTTGACTACTTGTTTGATTTTAGCTCACCTAGTTTAATTAAAAGCATTATGAATTAATCGTAGTTCACAAATGTTACACAAACCAAACCACTTGCACAAAAAAACATCAAAAAACACTTGAGACAATATCTAACTAGTATTTCATCACCTAAAAAATCACCTTACCCTTTTTTTTTTATCTTACTTGGATTCAATCACCGAGGGGATATCCAACTCAATTCTCTGGTTGAGTATAAACTCTAGAAATCAGTACATATTAGCTAAGCACCCACACTGGTTTCAGGATTATTACATGAGGGGGGAAATCCCGAAGTATCAATCCACATAATTAGACCAATATAGACTTATATTGAGTGCCTAAACATAACCAAAAACCAAACATAGACTACCTTGTTTAGGACCTATTCGAGCCAATTTCTTCTTCACACTTTTCTAAGGCATAAGCCAAAAGAGAGATTAAAAGAATCTTAAGATATAACACACTCTTAGTGAATGCATTTTTTGCCTTAAATATTTTTATTTATCTTTGTTTTAGGTATGAGAATGTATCATATTTTTCTTGTCTTCTCGTATGGTTCTCACTCACCAACACCAAAAAGACCTCGAGGAATAAAATCCACCACCATATCAACCATCACCAACTTCTACCTCTTCATCCATGGAACACATTTTCAAACTTATAGACTGCCCTCACTCTTTGGAAAGTCCTACTCAGGTAGTCTCAGGAGATGTATATTTTTCCATGTTCCTAAACAATAATCATGTAACCTTACAACACTACCTAAAAAATACGTCTTACCAAATCCCAATTTTGACCCCACCCATAGATCCACCTTATGGCATGCCTCTCCACCTCATGGGGAATATCTCCACTACCATGAGAACTAATCAACCTTTAGTTGCCTAAATGTTATCATCAACCAAAAAATCCCTCAAAAATAACCCATTAACTTAAACTACCACTGCCCTTATACCTCTTACTAATCATGCCCCTGCAATAAGAGTGCCTACCTCTAGTGCTACCCATATTCCTCTAGTTGCCTCTAATCCATAAAAAACTACTCCACTTCCAAGATTTATGTTTTCTATATCCCCCATGTTACCACCAACTAGCACAAGAGTCACCACCCTTCCATCAGCCACTAACCCAACCACCACTCTGACCCAACATGCAACCTTTAGCTATCTGTATAACCCACAATGGCATATGCCTATTATCCAACCACCTACCTCTACCAAACCATTAACATCCACATACCAATATATATCTTCCACCCAACCTTTAAAGACCACATACCAATACATGGAGTCATCTCACCATCTACTATTTATTCACACATTGTCCAACCTCAACAAAATATACCATATATCTACACATCCCAATAACCTCAAGCAAACTTCATGAAGTTGATCATGGACAAGATGACTACCCTTGATTCATACACCTCTAGAGGCCATAATCTCTTATCCTATAATCATATTTATAATGATCCTATTCATCCTTTCGTCCCCGTCAGACCTTACCAACCTAGTGGAAACTTCTAAAATTTACCAAGTTTAACAGTAAATAAGACCCTTAATAATATTTAATAGCATTTAGGCATTCATGCTTCTTGATTTCCCATGATGACTATCTTCTCATCCATACCTTTCTTATATTATTATCCATACCAGCATTAGATTGATATAGTGCCATATCCAAACATTCCATCCTCTCTTTCACCCAATTAGCCCAAAACTTATTGGATCACTTTTTGATAAATATATCTAAGAAAGTTTCTATTTCTGACATCTACTCCATTTATCAATTTGAAGATGAATCTATTACCTATTTTGTGGATATTTGGAAGAGCCTAATCAACCAACTTTCCTTTTCATTGCCTCAACTTGAGCTTATATAGCTCTTCATTCAGGCATGTGTAAAACATATTTCATCCACATTGCATGTCCAAAGCTTTCAGACCTTTGATGAAGATTTTACCATGGTTATAAACTAGAGAACAAAGCCATTGATGAAGGAATTTTAAAGTTGAAGAGCAAGAAATCAACTTATAAACCCAATGAGCCTTTTCTTCCAAATTAAACAACCAAACCAATCCCAACACTAAAAATAAAGTAATCACCAATGCCATTGTCCTCAAAGATACACCACCACCATCTACCAACCAACAGAACCTAATGAACCAAACCTTTGACTCCTCTAATTATTCAAACCAAAACCAAAGGAACCAAACTTGGAATAATCATAATAAATTAACTCCACTTGGGGATCCCTATCCTTTTATTTTGAAAAAATCACTAAAAACCAATATCATCCAACTTCCACCAATTAAACCAACCCAATAGTTTGATGCTTCTCACTCCATACTAGGTTGGTATAATGAGAATTATGCCTTTTACTGATCCAAAACTTGAAATCTTTGGTTGAAATATAATTTAAGAAACAAGAACAAAATAATTCAAATAATGTTATCTCTGATAAGAGATGTTTTATTGATCAAATTTGCAGACCCAAACATATGCTTATCTCTGAGAAGAGATGTCTGATTTCCATTTTGGGTTACATATTCATTTATACATGTTTTGAAGGTTTGGGGAAGATGTGGAAGGTCACCAATATTGAGGGAGATGAATTGGTTTTACTTCCATGATTTACAACAATATAGAACTCGAGGAATTACTATTTTTAGAAACTTACTATTTTTAGACTGCACTACTAAAATTGAAATTTAGGACACTTCCGTTGGGTTTTATGGGGTCAAAATTCATTGAGAAAACCTCAATTCCATCTCACAATGTTCCCCTCATTATTAGCTTTCCAACAGTTCAAATGGTGATTCAATTGGAGCTACGGTGCAAAAGTTATGGCTCCCAGAAGTTTTGCCATCAATTGGAGTGGACCCATCACCCGAATTGTCATCTGAATTGTTGTCTGGATCATTCCTCTCTCCTTGAGAAGCAATGGTCCCCATTGCATCAAGATTGGTCATCAAGTGTGGTATTTGTACTTTGATTTGATTCCCGATGCATACTTGGAAGGGACTGTGACTTATGGAACTGTGCAGGGCCCGATTGTTCACCATTTCTATCTGACCATCAGTCTATGGATGGAAGGCTATAAACTTCTTTAGATTGGTATCTATTTCCTTCTATTATTGTGTTGTTTGTGTATTCAGTGCTATAACATCATCCCTTTTGGATTCTTGAGGCTTGATCACCATGAGAACAAATTTCTTGGCACTAATCAGAGAGACAGATGTAGAAGGTGGTACTTTTGGTACCCTATAGTGTCATGTTCCAAGAGTGAGAGTGATCCTTCTAGTTCTTGATTCATATATACCATGTTGATCATACATGAATGGATGACCAAAGAGTACATCACAAATAACTAGATTCACCACATCACATAAGACCTCATCTTGGAAAGGTTGTATTGCATATGAGAGAAGACATTGGTGGGTGACACGGAGGTTTCTCCCTAGACTCAACCATCCAATACTATGTGGTTTTGGGTGAGGCTTCATGGATAGATTTAGGATTTTCACAAAATTAGGAGAGATTAAATTATTTTGACTTCCACTATCAAGAATGAAATGCAGAGGCTTACCTTTCACCCATAACTTAGAGTGAAACAACCTTTCCTTGTCATCTAGCATCTCGCTGTGTGTCTGTGATGAATCAATAATGGCTTCAGGATCAGTATCTATAATTTCTTCTTCAACCTCTTCAATTATAGAGTCTATATGAGGTAGAGCAGTAGATGTTGAGGATTATGACTCAAAAAGCAGTGATTTGATAGCTCGACATTATTCTTTGGAGTGAGTTACAGATTTGTGATAATCACACCACTTCCTAATCTCTCCTTCCTTTTGCTTCCAATTTTGGCCTTGTGTTTGACCTTCTTTGTCACTTTCCCATTTTCAAGACTGATTTTTTATATTCATTCTTCCATGCTTTTGCTCAATATTTACTACAAACTTGTATGCCTCACCGATGGTTTCTAAATTGAAGAGTTCCATTTCTCCTCATATGTACCACTGTAGTCCACCACAATATTTGAGAACCTTGTGTTTCTCACTTTCTTGGATGCCCAATCTCATAGATAGAGAATGAAAAATGTCAGTGTGATCTTGAATAGTTTGTTCCTTACCTTGGTGAAGTTGTTACCACTCTATATACAGATCGTCATATGCTCCAATGGGGTAGTATTCTTCCTTTACAGCATCTATGAAATCATCCCATGTAGGTTCCATCTCAAGGCCAATATCATTTGCACTGAATCTCTTTTTTTACACTTCCCACCAATTTTTGATAGGCAATGATGCTTTCAGAAGAGCAAAATTAATCTTCTCTTTATTAGTGAATTTATTTATAGAAAAATAAGATGATAATTGATCCAACCAATTTTCTACTGCATCAGCATTGATTTTGCCTTCAAATGTAGGGATATCAAAATTCACCTAAACCTTGAAGGGTGTTGGGAAACTAAAAGGATGTGTAGGTGTGGATGAGGAGCCAAAATTTCCCATCGAGATCTATTGGAGAATTTGAGTGAATTATTGTAGAAGGACTGGCCATCACGCCAAAAGCTCTAAAGTGATCTGGGTCCTCCTCTAGATCCCTATATGGCCAATCATTGAAGCACCTGAGGTGATTCCCAATTAGACACATGGCATGAGATGATCACCTCATCAAGGAGATGTATCCCTGAGAAGGGATGTGGATCATACCCACCAGCTTTTGTGGGTCTCAACCTCGAGACCTAGCTCTGATACCAATAGAAGGACTGGCCGTCATTGCAAAAGCTCTAGAGTGATCTAGGTCCTCTTTCAGATCCCTATATGGCCAGTCACTGAAGCACCCAAGGTGATTCCCAATCAGACATGTGGTGTGTTATTATCACCTCAGTGGGGAGACGTATTCCTGAGAAGGGATGTGGATCATTTACCAAGTCATAGGACATGACATGAATAGGTGAAACACCTTCAAATACCTTATATAATCCCTCATTGACAAGGAGGAGCTTACATTAGACAATCCCAATGCACCATGGAACCAGGTCCTTGACATATTCTGCAAGAATTTTCCTAATCATGCTCCTTCTACCCCTTACCATGGCAATAAACCAGACCCATGTCATGAAGCACATACTATTAATGTGGTTACTGATGAACCCATTTTTAAAAAAAATATTACCTTAACCACCTCTTTCCCCATTCCCCTAATGGATGAAAAAAAATTCCTTCTATTCATTTGAATACCTAAATAAATAAAGCCACCATACCCACACCTACCTCCCCTATCATATAACCATCCACCCCCTCTTTGGAAGTTATCTCATAAGAAAAGAGAATATGACTTCATCCACCCAACCTCTAATTTAGGAACCTTCTGTTAAAGGTCAAGACAAAGGTAAGGGAACCAAACTATAACTTCTAATCCCTTCTTTGGAAGATCAACCTAGCCCTTGTAAACCAACTAAAACCTCTACCTAACCAACCGAAACCTCCTCCAAATTAATCAACCCTCAAACACTTAAACCCACCAAGACAATTAAAGTGACCAAATCCCCTCCAAAACCAACAACTAAAACAACCAAAGAAGTAAAACCACAAAAAGGCCCAAAATCCCAAATTTTACCTCCCTCAACCTTGCCCTCTATTTTGGGTCCTCATCTCTCTACCTTGAACATTAAGTCCATCTTTTTTACCAAAACTCCACCACCTTTATTGGTCACACCTTTATACTTTCTTTCTAAAACACCTTTCCTTACTACACCAACAATTCCTAAGTTACCTACCTTTCCCTCCTCTACCTCCAGCTCATCAACCATCTTACCTAAACTAAAATCATTAACTAAGTGTACCACTTTACCTAAGACACCTACCACCAAATTTATGTCCACACAACCTTCTACTTAAACATCCAAAACAAAAATTTCTAAACCTTTACCACCTTTAGTCAAATATTACTTAACTATTCTCTAGTGGTTATTGCAAACTTCTTCCTTGAGCTTACCACCCATCAAACCCTTTGACCCTTCATGTACCAAACCCTCTTAGTTCGATGATAACTTGATATGTATATACCATAGGGAACTACAACATGACATAAAAATTTGTAAAACTCTCCAAGCACTTGTTCATAGCCAGTATGAAGATGATGATCTATTATAAGACAAACCTCCTTCATCCCCATTATTAATTCAAACACCAAATCAACCCATCTAATATTTAGTCTCACCTAAAATTAAAGAGGATGAACCAAATTAACCACCTAATCCAAAAAATCCCCTTATCTACACTATTCACATGGTTACCCAATCTCAGACCCAACATAAGGATAAAGGGAAGGCTAAGGCATCCATTCTTCAAACTTACCCCTCCCCAAACTCCCAAGTAAATAATACCAAACCATATTTATCTTCAAACAAACCCAAGGTGTCTATCTTAGGTGCCTCCCCATCTAACCCTACATACCCTAACCCATATGCAATATCCATCCAAAAAGCTATCCTCAAGCAACTTCAACAAACTCTAGAAAAAATGAGCTTATATGAGTTAGTCTCTACCTCTTCCCATCACCACCAAGTACTCATAGAAGCCTATTAATCCATCGAGGTCTAATCTAATGACCCTCAACCTATAGACATATTTATTGGTTCCCTTCCAACTTCCAACCTTGTCACCTTAAAAATTTTAGAAATACCTTCTATTTATTCAAAACATCTTGATCCCTCCTCTTCATTATGGCATACATTAATCAAACTTGCATCAAAATTGTTATGATTGGTGGAGGAGCCAACATCAATATTATCTCCTCCCATGCCTATGACTAGCTACACTTACCCATGAATGTCATGTCTAAAAGCACATTGATCCTTCATTCTTTCAATGATACTATAGCTACTACCTTGGGCATAATTGTCTTCCATATATGTGTAGGGCCATGTACCATTTCTAAACTTTTTTATGTTGTAGAAGGAGAATTTCAATACAATGTTTTACTTAGATGCCCTTGAATTTGTGTCATGAGTTGTGTCCCTTCCACCTTGCATTGATGTGTCAAATTTCAGCATGAAGGGCAAGTTATGACTATCTAGGCTGATCTTAGTCCTTTCACAGCTTGCATATGACATATTTGCCTAATGACATCCTTCTTCCTCCTTCATCCACCTCACAACCATCTACTAACAACACAACCCCACCAACCAAAACCCATGACACTTCCACACTAAATGTTGATGAAGCTTCTACCAGCTCATATATCCCTTCTTCTTATATTCTTGTAAAGAACCCCATAGCAACCACATTTTAACATCTTTCCCTTAGGTAATATAGACTCTTAGCCCTAGATGCCTCATCTACTCCTCAATAATATGGGAATCTCAAACATGACCCTTCCTATGACCTTAACATTGGAACCATCATCCCCTTTAGGCTCCCTAACCCTCAAACAAATTTCATTTATGGGGGAATTGATTGGCCACTTCTAACCCCTACCACTACTTCATCCCTTTAACCATTTACCTCTAACTTTTCCTATCTTAACAAACCAAAGTTTACTAGGATATATCTTCATAGATGTGCTTGGAAAGTATTTGGCCTTATTCATTATGAATAAGGACCTCATGAGTTACTCCATATCAAAACTTTAAAACCTCATGAGTAATTTGGCCTTGGGTATGAACCACCTGAAGAACCCACTAATTCACCCAAACCCATTGCCATCATGGAGGAAGATATCCCATCTTCACCAACCCAACCACTTTCCTCACCTAAAGATCTTGACATCATCCCCCCTGTTGTTTCCAAAATCTGTCACTTGTTTGTGTGGACAACATACCAACCATTTTAGTCCTGTAAACCAAAAATCTCTCTTTTCTTTCTCAAAAATTTTCTGATGTAGTTGACTTTTTCTAAATATTCATGCTTTTTTAGCTAAGGAAGTCACAAGTTCAACAGGCAAGATTTCTTCAAAGGAAGTTCAAAACACTTAAGGCTTTTCCTTAGTGTTATGAGGATGGTTCAACACTAAAGTTCAATCAAAATAATTAATGGTAGGATTCAAAAAAATAGAATGAACCACTTTTAACCATTGAACCATTGAACCCCACCTATGCAAGGTTCAAAGGTTCAACGAGTTCAATGAGTTCAATGACTCTGAAAGACTTAAAGAAAAGAAGGAATCAAAGAGTGAAGATTGAACTATTAAACTGTTAAACCTTGAACCAAAAGAGTTCAAAGGTTTAAATGAGTTCAAAGGTTCAAATGACTTAGATGGACTTAGAAAATCTAGAGAGTTTGAAGCTTCGAAGAAATCAAAGAATTAAGATTGAATCATTGAACCATTAAACCTTGAACCAAAATGGTTCAAAAGGTTCAAAGGTTCAATGAGTTTGATAAGTTTGATGGACTTAGAGAATAAAAGGCTTAAAATAAAGAGAATGAATTGTTGAACTGTTGAACCTTGAACCCCAAAGGTTCAAAGGTTAAACGGATCAATTAGTTCATAAGTTTGAAAGGAAGCTTTGAGTGAATGAAGAAAGTGGAAGATTCCAGAAAATGGTTCAAAGAAATGGTTCAACCGAAGAAGAAAAGAAAGCAAATGCGTCCCTTTACAAAACATTGAATCAATGAACCATTGAACCATTGAACCATTAAACCTTCGAACTAAAATAGTTCAAGGTTCAAAGAGGTTTAAGGTGAATAATGACATCCCCGCAGACATCAAATTCAGGGTGATGGAATAACCATTGGTTTTCAAAAAGACCTAAGAACAAGCTCAATGACCAACCAAGGAAGGAGCTGAAGGAGCCAGTTGAAAGTGAGAAGATAGACTCGAGAGCTTAGATTTCTAAGAAGAGAAAAAACATGAGAAGGAAAGAGAGAGAAACTATAGTAAATCTAGAAATATCTGTAGGAGAGTTATTTCCAGTAGGTGAAATAGTCCACTAGGTGGACATCAGGGAAAATAAAAATTTAAGGACACAACTTGTTTTTCTACATTAAGTTAAGGCAAATGGATAGCTATGTAAACACCATTAAGAAGACCAAATAAACCATGTTGAGGAAGGGACATTTGAGATAAATCAAAATGCCAAAGTCAAGGCCCATGCCCTATTCTAGCATGGCCCTTTCATAGATATTCAATGCATTCAATTTAGCATGGGTTGTTCTCATGAAAACAAGTGCCCAAGTCTTTCTTACAATGCTATATATTGTAATCTCCCATTTTGTACAATGTGATCTCTTTGTTATTAGACCGAAGCTCTACCCAAATTGAAAGGCATTCCTGAGACTTTGAGCTCAGACTGTTAATCAATATTTTGTTGAATGAATTAGAAAGGAAGTGGCCTTTCAAATTTTGTGTTGGAATAAGCTTGTGTCATCTAGGAAATTATTCTTATGTCTGTTTCCTAAATATAGTCTTGTCCATTTAATCAAACAAGCAGAACAAGTGGAAGTAAGTTCGAAGATGTCCTAAAGCTGACTATGGGAGACTTTGTGCTACCATAATTGTCTTCAGTCTATGTTTTGTGTAAAGGATACTAGAGAGACTTTGAGATCTCTTTATCCTTTGTTATCGTTTACTCTGTTGTAGTTTTAAGTGTAGACTTTGAGCTACGTTTAATCCTACTATGTTACTTTGTCCTAATCAGTAGGAGAGACAACAAAAGACTTTTTGCTTTCATTGGTTTCTTGTGGTTTCTATTACTACCCAAGAAGAATCTTGTTGTTGGCTGAATATCACTTCTGAAAGAAGAGAAGTGATTTTGATAATTACACTAGAATTCTCCTCTATTTTGTGAACATCATCTCTAAAAAAAGAGAGATGCTTGGTATGATTTCACCCCTGTGTCTATTTTCAGCTCATATAAATATATATATATATATATATATATATATATATATATATATATATATATATATGTTATAGTATATAATAAATTATAGGGAACCTCCCCTTGCTGAAAGGAGAGATTTATCTCCATTCGGCTGTGGTCACCACACCCATTTTGCCACATAAATATCCTTATGTTGTGGTTGATGTAACCATTTTTCCTTCAGTCAACTGGTGATAAAATATTCACCCAACACCCCCTAACTTTTGTTTTCTAGTCAATACCATTAGTTCGGTCCCTCTCATCTACCAAAAGGGTGGCTAAACCAAAGTCCTTCCACTCATACACCCTAAAATGGTAGAGAATGATTCTCCTACCATCAACACCATCCAACATCAAAATGATGATTCCATTCTTACCTGCTTTGATGTAGGGGATTCTTCTATCCACAAATCCCTTCCTCTTCAGGCCTTGACTATGTCATATGAATCCACCATGGATATCAATTTGGGAAATTTGGACAACCCCTACATTTTCAAATTAGTCCAATCACTGAATGTTGAGAACTTTAGAACTTCTCTTCTTTCCTTCAAGACTGCAACATAGCATTCACTTGGTCTTATAGTGATATGCCTAAGATTAACCCCAGCACTCTACCCATAACATAGTGACTCATCATGATGCCAAACCTATTAAATAGAAACTTTGATGCATGCATCCTCACATAGGCCTTCTCATCAAAGAAGAGCTTCAGCATCTCCTATTTTTAAACTTCATTCAACCCATTGACTACCCCGAATGGGTCTTGAATATTATTCCTATCACCAAAGTCATTAGAGGTCTATAGATTTGTTTACTTTCATGACCTTAATCTTGCCTACCCTAAGGATGACTTTCCTCTACCTAACATTGACCAACTTCTTGATCTTACCACTGGCCATGAGATGTTATCTCTCATGGATGGGTTTTTAGGTTATAATCAAATCTTGATTGCTCTTAAAGATCAGCACAAAACCACCTTTACCACCCCTTGGGAACTTTTTGATATAGAGTCATGCCTTTTGGGTTTAAAAATTCTGGTGTAACCTACCAATGTGCCATGACTTATATCTTCCATGATATCATCCATAAGATTGTAGAAGACTATGTGGATGAACTTCTTAGGAAATCCAAACTTTGAAAAGATCACTTGACTATTCTTAAGATCATATTTAAACTCCTCATCCATTATCATGTTCACCTTAATCCTAATAAATGTACTTTTGGGGTCCTTTCAAGAAAGCTTCTTAGCTTTATCATCTCTCTTAGTGGAATCAAAGTAGACCTTGCTAAAGTTAGAGCAATTTTGGACATACCTCCTCCAACAAACCTTAAGCAGCTCTATAGCCTATAGGTAAAACTTCAATCCATTAACTATTTCATTTCCCTACTTTTAGATTGGTTCCAACCTTTCCATCACCTTCTGAAGAAGGATGTCTCTTTTAAATGGAATAACTATTATCAAAAGGCCTTTGATTTTCTCAAATAGTACCTTTTGTCATCACTTGTCCTCACCCCTCCTAAGGATAACCACCCCTTTTACCTATATATCTCTACCACTGACCATTCCCTAAGGACAATATTGGCTCACCGAGATGAACAACACAAAGAGCAAGTTGTTTACTACATTAGTTTCATGCTTGTAGAATATGAGACTCATTATACACATACTAAGAAACTCTGCTTAGCATTAACTTTCGTGGCCACCAAACTATACCACTACCTTCTTAACCATAAAACCTATGTCATAATTAATACCAACCCACTCAAGTACATGCACTTTAAACCATACCAAAATCAGCATATGGATTAGTGGCTCATGTTCCTAGCTAAATTCAACCTTGAATTCCTCTAATAGAAGTTGATTAAAGGGTAGGTCATTGCCGACCAATTGGTCAAAGCTCTTTTACCAAATAACCAACCACCTCCTCCTACCTTTTTAGATGAGTCTATCGTGACTCTTTTTCAAGAATATGGAATAACCTACCAAATGACCATGTAAGGTGATAACAAGGAGGTGGTGCTAGAGTTATTCTCATTCCTCTCAATGGTGAACCCCTTCCTCTCTCTTTCAAACTTAAATTTGAATGCACCAATAATATGGTTGAGTATGAAGCCCTAGTGATAGGTCTCCAAAATACTTTAACCTTGGGAATTAAGATAATCCATGTCTTATGTGATTCCTAGCTTATGGTCAACTAGGTCAATGGATCCTATCAATGTAAGAATAAAGTCTTGCAAAAATATAAACTTTTAGTTGACAAACTCTTAACATCATTCAAACATTACTTGGTCCAATCTGTTCCCTAATCTACCAATAAATTCATAGATACAATGGCATGTCTTACTTCCCAGATCCCTTCTTAGCCTTCCAATTCCAAAATCCTTGTCACCATTCATAATTTTACCACTCCCTCCTATAACTAATATGATGTCCTTACTATTTGTAGTGTGGAGAAATCCCCACCTGACATTTGGTATGACCAAACTCTTAACTAACTTAACCTAGGCATTGTTCTTCCCAACCTCTCTAGGAATGCCCAAAGAGCCTTGTTTTAGAGTACCTCTCGTTACACCATACTAGGGGGAATATTTTACAAACATGGTTTTGATGGTCTCCTTCTTCATTTCCTATGCAACCATGAAGCTTCCCATGTCATCAAGGAAATAAATGATGGGATCTATGGGGGACACTTTAGGAGCCTAGTGATCGTTAAATGTATCCTTCACCTTAGATACTATTGAGTCACCCTCAACCAATACTATTATGATTATGTAAAAAAGTGTGTTAAATGTCAATAACAGACAAATTTACATCATGCGTTATCTAATAGCCTCCAAGTATCTAAGGAATTTTGGCCTTTATCTCAATAGGGGCTTGATCTCATTAGGGAAATTAACCCCCATTATTTGTAGCGGCATAGCTCCATCATCATAGCAACCAAATATTTCACCAAATGGGTGGAAGCTATTCTTCTTATATCAACCAAAGTAAAAAATATTAGCAACTTTATCAACCATTATATCATCTGCCACTTTGGTGTTCCTCATAAAATCATCACCAATAATGGCAAATCCTTCAAAAATAATCAAGTCCAAGGTTTATGTGATGTATTTATCATCAATTTAATATTTTCCTCACCTTACCATCCAAAATCGAATAGACAAGTAGAAGCCTCCAATAAAACCCTCAACAAAATACTAACCAAAGTTGTCAGTGCTTCATATCGATATTGGCACTTGAACATCCTATTTACTTTATGGGCTTATCGGACTAGCATTCAAACCTATACAGGTGCTCCACCTTTCTCACTAGTCTTCAGAGTAAAGGTAGTCTTGCCTCTTGAAGTCCAAATCTCCTCTTTTCGCATATCTTTACAAGATCTTATTTCTTAAGAATATTTTCATCAATAAAGTTTAGCTCAACTTGAGCTACATGACAAGCATCATTTATCAGCCCTCACCCACCTTTGTATCTATCAAGAGCATATCAAACATGTTTATAAAAAGCACCTCAAAGAACAAGAATTCAATATTAGATACCTCATCCTAAAGGAAAACCAACACATGACCAACATAGATCAGAGTAAACAAGGAAAGTTTACTTTCAATTGGCTTGGACCCTACATCATTACCCATAAGTATGGATTAAGAACTTATCATTTGTCCTCTCTCAAAGGTAAACCACAAATTGAACCCCTCAATGCTCCATATTTTCATCCATTTTTTTGTTAAATAAGGATCAAGCTCACTCCTTTTATATAACTTAAGCTCATCCCTTAATTAAAAAATTTTAACCTTCACCCATCTTTCTCCTTTCCTTTTGAGGATAATTGATTACAACATAGAACCATTTGATTAACCATAACACTCATAGCCTAATCCTAAATGTGGTTACCATGGCTCTACCCATAGCATGGTTCTCATGGATACTTTTTATCTCTAATAAGATGGAATCCCATGGTCATTGTCTCTCAGAAACCACACCTTTTCATATCATTAACCTTATTGTATTAAAAAATTTCCTTCATAAAATTAAACCTCTGAACCTAATTAGACTTGTCCATGTCTAAAAACATTACATCCAAAAATAATTTGGATACCAAAATACTACTTAGGTCAATATCTTAAGCATTACAGATTATTCCTTATAAGGATAGCTACCCAAAAACAAAATAAAATTGCCAAATATAAGGTAGATTGTTCTCTTGAAGGATAGCTATCAAGAGCATTAACAAATCTAATAAGTTTAGACCACTCCCGTGAAGGATGGCTAAGTTAACTTTATCAACAATAGAGAAATTTTTTGGAAGCTTCCCACATCGATTAGCTTCTCATATATAGAAATAAATCAAAACACCCACTATCACAACAAAATCTAAAGCTACAATCGGCTCTCAAGCAGTATAATAATTTAGAAGCTACAATCAGCTTTCAAATGTAGACTTCCCACATTGATTAGTCTACATCTAGCACATGATATGGACTTATCTATTACCATTCTTAGGCTACCTATAGAAGGGGAAAACTAATTCACATGAGATTATCATACATATCACCCATTACCCTTCACACCACCTATCACCCATATTCCCTTTAGAATATCTATAAATCAAGGGATTTAGAGCTTACTTAACACCCTGTGATCAAGAAATATTTTTTATCAACTCATGACCATTCATGCATAATGTTTGAAGGGCTTATATTCATTAATCTAATCCTACTTTATGTATGTTTTTATTCCTTATCAAAAATAAAACATCATGCACTATTCTTATCTTAATGTGCTTGGTTGATGTTTTCATCATGACTTTTACCATCCAGTGTTACAACAATAATAATCATTCTTTTAACATTAAGAGAGATTTCAACCACCATAACCATAACCATAGCATTCATAAGTATCCAAAAAACCTTAGGCATGATAACATTTGACCAACGACATCCAAAACATTTTGTACATGTTTATAATAAACTATGTAATATTTTATTTTGGGTGCAAGGAGTCACATAACACATACAAAGTTATCAGATTATCCACATTTTCCCTACATATATTATTTTCCTACCTAAGCACTAGGTTGATTGTCTAGTGACTCTGTATTTATGCTAGCCATCTTTTTACTTGATTTCTCCTTGAACTAACATCCATAACATTCCATGTCTCAACAACTGCTAAAGGGTGTACTATGTTTTCCTCTTCTGCATTCATCCCCATAGGATGAGAATCATATTTCACTCTAGGTCTCTCACCTTGCTCACCTATCATAGCCATTACATCCCTCTACTCTAGTTTTTCTACTCGCATAGGTGTTGTCAGTTGTTACCTCAATGCACATCCCCTTGGATAGTGAGGGTTCCCTCCATAGACAAGTTGATGGTCATGTTCTCCATCCCTACATCTTGCACAATGAAATTCTCACCTTCTTCATTACTATAGAGGTAAGATTTTAGGCTCAATCTTAGGTTATGGGTACCTTTCTTCTTATTGTTGATCTAACAATACTTCCATTATTTCCATTACATGTTACAATATTTGGTAGATCTACACATTCATTATATTGATTATTTTAGGTCACAAAGGTTTTTGATTATCTCCACCATTGTTCCCATTATTCACCATATTCAACCTTATGTAGTTATATGCACTCTCTCTAACTTGCAAAACTAAATAACTCAATGATAGACATTTGTCCTTATCATGATTCTTTAAATATAATACCTAACCTTTCTTCCTTGCCAACATGATTCTTCATTCCACCAACTAAGAAAGTCATATGATGTCATGGACTCCCTTGAACACCCATATTTCACATCCTCCCCTTACCCTTCATGATTGTTACACTTCTCTCCCCATCCTTTTCAATTCTCTAATATATCATTTTTTAGTGCATCCCTCACTCCCCCATCTTCTACCTTTTATTTTTATTCTCTTTTCTCTATTTCATTTCATTTTTTCATCTCCCTTGATGACATTCCTTTCTCTTCCTGACCTTTTTTTCCTCCTATATGTCCATGCCTAGCTCCTTCCATCCTTTTCCACCTTCATCTTTATCTGTGACCTCATTATTTTCTCTACCTATTTCTTCATCCATCTCTTAGTCCAACTTCACCTCATCCCTTGTTATATCTCCCTTATTTTCTCCCATTCAACCTCCAACTCCTCAAAGTGTAGATATAAGTTGTACCACTTTTATGTACATCTCCTTGTCTACTTTCTCATGTTATCCATGCCTTTGCTTTAATGCACGAACTCTAGTTAGGTTCATTACTTCAGGTGCATCCCTTTCTTCCTTTAATGCCTTTGCATGTTGAGCTTGGATCCTCTTTTTTATCCCTCTCCAGCTACTCCCTTCACCTTACCTATCACCTTTTTCCCTTTAAAAACCTCTACCCAATTTTAGCTTATATGATCATAATGTATATCATGTTATGGCCTCTAAAGTATTCCATTTGACTTTGGTTTACTATAAGATATATATCGATCATATAGCTCTATAACATAATTGGCTAGGCCCACAAGCTCATATGACCAACAAGTGAGCTTGAGTATCGCTAAGCCATCATGATGAAGATTCCTTCCCCACCCCCTCTGGTCTTACCTATTTTAAAACCATTTTACTTCAACCTTTGGAGATGTTAGAATCAAAACTAAAACCACCTTCAACTGGAAGATTTGGGGTACCTGCATGTAGATGCTAGTTATACCCTCTCACGCGACCTACCTCCTAACCAATATGTTCCCTTAATTCTCCCTACCCGGCCTACATCCTCCTATGCACTGTAATAACACTACTCTTTAATCACATTCCACCTAATGACCTATTATAAGAGTCCCCTCTTCTACCAAACTATTTCCCTCTTTGGTCTCTTTTAGACCTATTTCTCCCACCTTCCTTTTCAACTCCTTAATTTGTTTGTTTCTATACATTCTTCTTCTATTTTCTCTCTCAATTTTCCATTTATACCATTTATTTTCCTTCCTATTATAACCTAATCCATCATTTAATTAACATTATTATTATTCACCTTATTCTATATTCCAAAACCCTTTAGAGTCTTTCTCTGAATTCCCTTAAAATTCAATGCTTACTTATTTTGGGACCCCACTAGTTCAAGGGTCAAGGGTTAAAATCTTCACCACTTCTCATTTACCCACTCTACTACTTTACTTCCCCAAATCATTGAATAATACCCTTTCATAGCTTGTTAACGACATTGTTATGAAGTGTGCATAATGTCAGCCTATTTGGATGGTGATGAATGAACCCATTAACTCACTATGGCAATTCAAGTAGTGCCAAATTTTGTAAAGCCTGGTAAAGCATATTTCTCCCTTTTTTAAAATGGTTGTAGAAATTTCACACTTGAACCTAATTATCTATGGCTACAGATTCCTTTTATAGAGTTGAAGCAATCATCTAATTTCATCTTAGGTAATCTCATCCACCATTTCTACCAAACCAATTAGATAACTATTTGATAGCCATATTTTCTACCCTTTGGCACTTCCCTCTCTCTAACATCCTTCAACCAAACCTAACTACATGATACATCAAATTGGGGTAACCAAGTTAACCAACACTCCCCACCTCAAAAGAACTATATTAGGCTTAAAGTTCATTTTGGACATTATGTCCATGGAACTATGTAGGTAGTGTCCACTAGCCTAGTGCATATGGAGTTCGCTCAGCTACCCCATTCCAACCAACCAACCCACTTGCCCATGTTCAACTAGATGTTGGCCATTTTTGACCTGACCTTTTTGCATCTTTTGTGATTATATTGCCTTGGTCCTTTTGATTGCACTAACTACACCTACCATGTTTCACTTTTTACACCCCACCTCATGTACAACTAGACCATTTGTATTTTTCTACAAGAGAACTTCTTACCCTGGATACCTATGAACAACACTAACCTTGTCTAGATGACTCGATAGGCTTGATTTGATCAACTACAACTAAAATTTTGGGCTAGTTACCCTATCGTATGTCCATCTAAAACCTGACCTTCTTTTTATCAACATTGGCAACTTTAGTCTTTGCACAATCTTGACTATCATGCCTAGTCACATTTTTTGAACCCATTGGCATTTCACATTCCCAACTACCTTGTGGCACCACCTAGTGCCTCCCCACCAACTGCTTATCAAACCTACACCTGATTAAGCCTTTCCTCATCAAATCTTAGTTTGAATGGGAACACCTCCTCCCATACTCAAAACAACATGACCTTTGACCAAGTGATTCATTTTTGTTTTGCATCTTGTTTATTCAAATATGTATAATACAAAAGGGCAAAATATAAACACAAAAAAATTGCACACTTATAGTTTTTGATGATTAAATGCCTCAGGACCCCATAAATACCCCCTAAACCTTCTTAATCCTTAACCAACCCCTCTTAACTTAATCAAATCAATATTCTTCTATTCACATAATACTATTCAAAAATACTATTTGAAAATACTATTCACTATCACTATTCATTGTGGGCCCAATATCACTATTCATGACATGGCAAGTGACATAGAAGGTGATTTATGAGGTGATATGACAAGTGACATGGCTTAGAAGTGGGGTGGCATGATGTGGTACATCATACCCCACTTGGGACCCTTTCTTAAGGTGCTTAATGACCTCGTCTAAACATCACAAGGGTCCCCCTTGAAACATACCAAATTTCCCCTTAAGGGGCCATCATTCAACATTTATTTTTCCTTCAGACATGAAAGTGGCCTTCAAAATGAGATACCTACCTCTTTAGTGCTTTGAAAAAGACAAAGGGCACCTATTTTTGACTTTTTAACCCAAATGGGAGACCCATGATCAAGGTGGGAATCCCAACACCCTCATATTTTGACTCATTCATGCACCCACATGAAAAATGGTCCCACATTTTTTGTGCCATCTCTTTAAGTCCTTGGATGAAGACAAGAAAGGGTGGTGAAAAGTCGTTGGACTCATTTAGACCCATGTGCATGAATCCCATTCAAAATTAGATTCATGTGCAGGGTGAGAGACACACCAACCCAAATGGGAGACCCTTGATCAAGGTGGGAATCCCACGAACCTCATATTTTGACTCATTCATGCACCACATGGAAAATGGTGCCATACTTCTACTATTCCCTCTTTTGGCATGATTCCTCACAACAAATGCTATAAATACCCCCCTCTCCTTCACCCAAGGTTAAGTTGGAAGTTAGTCTTTGGTTATTAACATAGTGTGGTAGGTCTTTGAAGGAGGTCATAATTTTAGAGTTCATCCACATCTTGGAGGAAAATAATTCAAAGCAACGAAGCTCTATCAAAATTATTGTAAGATTCCTTCATCACATCATCAACAACATTAACCACATCAACAAGCCTCAAGGTAACCTTATTTGTTTTTTTTCATTTTAGTCATTTACTTATGTCCTTTATTTCATTACCTTGACCTCTACCTCCTTTACTACCTTTTCCATTGTAATTCCATTTACCTCATTTTCCCTCTTTGCACCTTTTCCACCTTCACCCTCTTTTTCCCCTCATCCCTTTACTATCCTAGTTACTTATTGTTTTATATTTTCAATAATTCATCACTCTCATTTTATTATCTCAATCAACCCCAACATAACCATTCTTTTGACCCTCATCAAATTACCAAACCCAAAACCACAACCTTGCCTTAACCAATTTTCAGCATTAATATAATCAAACTAGTTGCTTCATTTTGGTTAACTTCACAAAGCATCTAATTTTATCAATTAATTTATTGTCATTTGCTATATTTTATTTCAATTTTATAGTAATTTAAATCAAATATATTTATTTTATTATTTCCACCTAAGTGTTTTAAAAAAGGTGGATTGACAACCTCCTAAAACGCTTTCACTTCTAGGATCTAGCTCATGCTAGGAAATCCACCCATCTACTTGTATAAAAACAAGTTTTTTTTAGTATTTTCTTATTTTTAGGTCATCTTCCCAAGCCAAAGAGGAGCTCTCCACAATCACTTAGATTCAATGCATGCACATTCAATAGGTATTCCTCCACACCCTTCTTAACTAGTTTCTTATTTTCACACTTAATAAAAAGCAAAAATTATATAGAAACTTTTTTATCATTTGAGTGCTAGTTTCAAACATAAAAATTAGATAAAACTCATGCTCTTGAGGTTCAAATTCTAGTTTCTTCTTTTCACACTTAACTAGTTTCTTCTTTTAACTAGCTATTTATTTTTGGGGTCCTCATGATTAATTACCTAAGGTCATTAATCACTATCATTTGAACCTCTATAGGTGCTACCCTTTTCTCTCTAGTCTTTGGAGCAGAGGTAGTCTTGCCTCTTGAAGTCCAAAGCCCCTCTCTTTGCATATCTTTGCAAGAGCTTATTTCTGAGAAAGATTTTCATCAGTACTATTTATCTTAACTTGAGCTACTTGATGAGTGTCATTTAGCAACCCTCACCCACCTCCGTATATATCAATAGTATATCAAACACAGTTATAATAAGCACCTCAAATAATGGGAATTCAATATTGGAGACCTCATCCTAAAGGAAAACCAACACATGACCAATATGGAGAAGAGTAAATGAGGCAAGTTTGCTTTCAATTGGCTTGGACCCTACATCATTACCCATAAGTATGGATCAAGATCTTATCATTTGTCCTCTCTCAAAGGAAAACTATAACCTGAGCCTCTCAATGTTTTACATCTATGTCTATTTTTCTAATAAAGAAGGATCAAGCTCACTCCTTTTGTCTAAATTAAGTTCATCCCTTGATTACAAGATTTTAACTTGACCCATCTTTCTCCTCTTCTTTTGAGGATAATTGATTATAACATAGAACCATGTGATTAACCATCACAATCATAGCCTAATCCTAAATTTGGGTACCATGACTCTACCCATAGCATGGTTCTCATGGATACTTTTCATCTCTAACAAGATGGAATCCCATGGTCATTGTCTCTCAAAAACCACACCTTTTTATATCATTAACCTTTTTGTGTTAATATTTTTCCTTCATAAAGGTAAACCTTTGAACCTAATTAGACTTGTCCATGTCTAAAAACATTGAATCAAAAAATAATTTGGATACCAAAATACTACTTGGGTCAATATCTTAAGCATTGTAGACTATTCCCTCTAAGGACAGCTACCAAAATTAAAATAAAAATTGCCAAATATAAGATAGACTTCTCCTTTCAAGGATAGCTATCAAGAGCATTAACCAAATCCAATAAGCTTAGACCACTCCCTTGAAGGATGGATAAGTTAACTTTGTCAAAATTATATCAACTTCTATGAACCTTCTTGCATTGATATGCTTCCCATGTATATAAATAAAGCAAAAGACCCATTATCACAACAAAATCTAAAGCCACAATCAGCTTTCAGGAAACATAGTAAGTTAGAAGTCACAATCAGATTTCACATGTAAACTTCTTGCATTGATCATTCTACATCTATCATACAGCATGGACTTGTCTATTATCATTCTTTGGCCACCTAGAGAAGGGGTAAACTAATTCACATGAGGTTATCATACATATCACCCATCTTCCCTTTAGACTATCTATAAATTAGGAGATTTAGAGCTTATTTGATAGCCTATGATCAAGAAATCTTTTTTTATCCATTCACGACTGCTCATGCACAGTATTTGAAGGGCTTATATTCTTAAGTCAATCCCACTTAGGATCTATTTTCAATCCTTGTCAAAAAAAAAATAGCATGCCCTATTTTTATCCTAATGTGCTTGGTTGATATTTTCATCAGGGATTTTACCATCCAGTGTTGCAATAATAATAATCATTCTTTTTATATTAAGTGAGATTACAACAACCATAACCATACCAATCATAACCATAACCATAACATTCATAAGTATCCACATAACCTTAAGGATGATAACATTCAACCAATGACTTCCAAAACATTTTGTACATATTTACAACAATATGTGCAATGTTTTATTTTAGGTGTGAGGAATCGCACGACACATACAAAGTTATAAAACTATCCACACTAGCCCTACATACATTATTTTCCTACCTAAGCACTAGGTTGATTATCTGGTGACTCTGGATTTATGTTTAGCCATCCTTTTAATTTATTGCTTCCTAAATTAACATTTGTAACATTTCTTATCTTAGTAGTTGCTAAAGAGTGTAATATGTTCTCCTCTTCTACATTGATCCCCATAGGATGAGAATCATATTCCACTCTAGGTCTTTCACCCTACTCTCCTATCATAGCCATTTCATCCCTCTACTCTAGTTATTTTGATTGCATAGGTACCACTAGTTGTTGCCTTAGTATACATCCCCTTGGATAGTGAGGGTTCCCTCCATAGACAGGCTGACAGTCATGTTCTCCAACCCCGCATCTTTTACAGTAAAATTATTGGCTTCTTTGCTGCTATAGAGGTAAGAGTTTAGGCTCAAGCTTAGGGCATGGGTGCCTTTCCTCTTGTTTTTTATCTAATATTACTTCCATTATTGTCATTACATGTTGCAGTATCTGATAGATCCACACATTCACCATATTAATTATTTTGGGTCATGGGGGTTACTAATTATCTCCACCATTATTCCCATTGTTTACCATCTTCAACCTTATGTAGTTCTCTACACTCTTTCTAACCTAAAAAACCAAATAACTCAATGATATACATTCATCCTTATCACAATTATTTAATTATAATACCTGACCTTTCTTCCTTGCCGACATGATTCTTCATTCCACCAATGGGGAAAGTCATATGGTGTCATTGATTACCTTGAACACCCATATTTCTCATCCTCCCCTTACCCTTCACGATTGCTACACTTCTCTCCCCATCCTTTTCAATTCTCTAATTTATCATTCTTTAGTGCATCCCTCACTCCCCCATCTTTTACCTTTTATTTTTCTTCTCTTTTCTCCATTTCATTTCATTTATTTCATCTCCCTTGATGACATTCCTTGTTCTTCCTAACCTTTTTTTAATCCTATATGTCCATGCCTAGCTCCTTCCATACTTCTCCACCTTAATCTTTATTTTTGACCTTGTTGTTTTCTCTACCTATCTTTTCATCCATCTCCTGGTATGCCTTCACCTCATCCTTTGTTGGATCTCCCTTATTTTCTCTGATTCAACCTCTAGCTCCTTAGAGTGTAGTCACCAGTTGTACTACTTTTATGTACATCTCCTTATTTTCTTTCTTGTGTCCTCCATGCCCTTGCTTTAATCCATGAACTTTGGTTAGATTTGTTACTTTAGGTGCATCCCTTTCTTCCTTTAATGCCTTTTCATGTTGAGTTTGGATCCCTTTTTTTGTCCCTCTCTAGCTACTCCCTTCACCCTACCTATCACCTTTTTCCCTTTTAAACCCTCTACCCATTTTTATCTTATATGATCATAATGTATAACATGTTATGACCTCAAAGTTATTCCATTTAACTTTGGTTTACTATGAGATATATATTGATCCTATGACTCTATAACACAATTGGCTAGGCCTACAGGCTCATACGACCAACAAGCGAGCCTAAGCACCACTAAGCCATTAGGATGAAGATTCTTTCCCCACCCCCTCTGGTCTTGCCTATTTCAAACCAATTTTACTCTAACCTTTGGAGATGTTAGAATCAAAACTAAAACCACCTTCAACTATAAGATATGAGGTACCCACATGTGGATGCTAGCTATACACTCTCACATGACCTACCTCCCAACCAATAATTTCCCTTGATTCTCCATACCTGGCCTACATCCTCCTATGCACTATAATAGACCTACTCTTTAATCACATTCCACCTAATAACCTATTATAGGAGTCACCTCTTCCACTAAACTATTTTCCTCTTTGGTCTCTTTTAGACCTATTCTTTCACCTTCCTTTTCAAATCCCCAATTTATCTATCTTCATACATTCTTCTTCTATTTTCCCTCTCACTTTTCCATTTATACCATTTATTTTCCTTCCTATTTCACTCTGATCCCTCATTTAAATACTATTATTATTATTATTCACCTTGCTCCATATTCCAAAACCCCTCAGATTCTTTCTTTAAATTCCCTCAAAACTTAAAACTTAATTTGGGGCCCCACTAGTTCTAGGGTAAAGGGTTCAAATCTTCACTACTTCTCTTTTACCAACTTTGCTACTTTTCTTCCCCAAATCATTGAATAATACCCTTTCATATCCTATTAATGTCATTATTGTGGAGTGTGCACCATGTCAACTTATTTGGATGGTGATGAAAGAACCCATCGAGTCACCAGGGTAATTTGAGTAGTGCCAGATTTTCTAAAGCCTGGTAAAGCATATTTCTCCCTCTTTTTAACAACTGGTGGCAAACATTTCATGCTTGAACCTACTTATACATGGTTATATATTCCTTTTGCATAGTTGAAATAATCATCTAACTGCCTCCTAGGTAATCTCATCCACTATTTATACCAAACCAATCAACAAACTATTTGATATCCATTTTTTCCACCCTTTGGAGCTTCCCTTTCTCTAATATCCTTCAACCAGACCTAACTACATGATACATCAAATTGGTAAAACCAAGTTAACCAGCACTCTCCACCTCAGAATAACTACATTAGGCTTGAAGTTTATTTTAGACATTATGTCCGTGGAACTATGTAGACAACGTCCACTTGCCTAGTGCATATAGAGTCCACTCAGCCACCCCATTCTAACCAACTAACCCTTTGCCCATGTCCACCTCGACATTGGCCATTTTTGACTTAACCTCTTTGCATGTTTTGTGATGACCTTGCCTTGGTCCTTTTAACTATACTAACTATGCTTGTTGTGTTACACTTTTTATACCCCGCCTCATGTGCAACTAGACCATTTATATTATTCTAAAGGAGAACTACCTACCCTAGATACTTGTGAACAACACCAAACTTTTTTAGATGACTCAATAAGCTTAATCCGATCAACTATGACTAACATTATGGATTGGTTACCATGTCTTATGTCCATCTAGAACCTGACGTTCTTTTTATTAACATTGGCTACTTTAGTCTTTGTGCAATCTTGACTATCATGATTAGTCACTTTTTATGAACCCATTAGCATTTCACATGCCCAGCTACCTTGTGGCACCACCTCATGCCTCCCCACCAACTACTTATCAAACCTGCACCTCATTCAGCGTTTCCTCATCGACTCTTAGTTTGAGAGGGAATACCTCCTCCCATACTTGAGGCACCCTAACTTCGACCAAGTGATTCATCATTATTTTATATCTTGTTAATTCAAAGCCACATAACAAAAAGGGGCAAAATGTAAACACTAAAAATTTGCACACTTACAGTTTTTTATGACTAAATGCCTCAAGACCCCTTAAAGACACCCTAAACCTTCTTAACCCTTAACCAACCCCTCTTAACCTAACCAAATCACTATTATCATATTCACATAGTAATAATCTAAAATACTATTCAAAATTACTATTCACTATCATTATTCACTATGGGACCCACTATCACTATGCATGATGACATGGCAAGTGACATGGCATATGACATGGAAGGTTATTTGGGAGCTGATATGGTAAGTGACATGGCTTAGAAGTGAGGTGGCTTGATTTGAGACATCATACCCCACCTGAGACCCTTTCCCAAGGTGCTTAATGACCTCATTTAAGCATCATAATGGTCCCCGATTTAAATATGGAAAATTTCCCCTTAAGAGTTCATCATTCAACATGTATTTTCTCTTCACACATGAAAGTTGACTTTAAAATGGGATTACCACCTATTTAGTGCTTTTTAAAAATAAAGGGCACTATATCTACTATTTTTTGACTTTTTAACCCAAATGGGAGACCCATGAGCAAGGTTAGACTCCCACCACCCTCATATTTTGACTTATTCATGCACTCACATAGAAAATGACACCACATTTTGTGGGGTATCTCTTTAAGTGCTTGAATGAAGACAAGAAAGGGTGGAGAAAAGTATTTTAACCTCATTTAGGCCTATGTACATGATTTCCATTCAAAATTAGACTCATGTGCAATGTGGGAGATACACCAACTCAAATGGGAGACCCATGATCAAGTTGATAATCCCACCACCCTAATATTTTGAATCATTCATGCACCCACATGGAAAATGGCACCACAATTTTTAGGGCATCTTTTTAAGTGCCTTGATGAAGACAAGAAAAGGTGGTGAAAAGTCTTTTAGCCTCATTTAGGCCCATGTGCATGATTCACATTCAAAATTGGACTCATGTGCAAGGTGGGAGACACACCAACCCAAATTAGATACCCATGATCAAGGTGGGAATCCCACCACCCTCATATTTTGACTCATTCATGCACCACATGGGAAATGGTGCCATACTTCTACTATTCCCCCTTTTGGCATGGTTCTTGACAACAAATTCTATAAATACCCCCCTCACCTTCACATAAGGTTAAGTTAGAAGTTAGTCTTTGGTTATTAACATCTTGTTGCAAGTTTTTGAAGGAGGTCATCATTTTAGAGGTCATCTACATCTCGGATGAAAAATAATTCAAATCAATGAAGCTCTATCAAAATTACCTCAAGACATCATCAACAACAACATTCTTCTTCAAGCTTAGAAGGTAACATTTTATTTTTTTTCTTAAATTTTATCTTATCATCTCATTGTATTTTTAATCTCTTCATCCCCACCTATTCATTTTCTCCCTTTGTCATTTCATTATCTCAATCCATTTGCGCCCTTGCCATCTTTTGTCCATTCACACCTTTACCACTTTTACCCTCCTTATCCTCTTCCCCTTTTGCCATCTTAACTACTTACCTTTTTACCTCATCAACCATTCACCCATTTATCCCATTTGAATATTTACCTTTTTATTACCTTAACCATTTATCAACCAACAAAACCACCTTTCTTTAATCCCTTGTTAAATTTCCAAACCAAAACCATAGCCTTGTCTTGACTGATTTTCAGCATTAGTTGCTTTATTTAGTAATTGTTTTAAAAGCACTTATCTCTCTTATCTTAATTTAGTTATTTATTGTTATTTACTTGTCGTTAATTCCAGTTATTTTTGTTTTAAATTTAATTATATTTATTTTTTATTCACAAACTTAAGTTTTAAAAGCATGTGGATTGACAGCCTCCTAGAAAGCTTTCACTTCTAAGATCCAGCTCATGCTAGGCAATCCACCCAACTACTTGTCTAACTAACAAGTTTTGTGGTAGTGATTTATTATTACAAGTAATTCTTCCCTATCCAAAGAGGATTTCTCATAAATTCTAGATTAAACATGGATGCATTCAATAGGTATTCTTCTACACACCCTTCTTAACTAGTTTCTTTTTTTTGCACTTAAGAAAAAGAAAAAATTAGATAGAAACAACATCTACCTTGTGTAATCCTGATTCCCCCAAGGCAATGAGATTTTCAAGGAACTAGGTCTCATCTTCATCATCATCCAAGGTAGTTTTCTACACATCTTTGATTTCTATGAACACTTTTTTATAATGCCTAAAGTTATTCATTTTAGATGAGAAGGTGTTATCTCTATATTTGGGCTTGAGTTTAGGGATATAAGATGATGCATCCATGGCTAAGAGTTTGGATTTGTTTGGCATGGAAATTTGAGCTTGAGGGAAGTAATGAAAGATCAATAAGTAATTGAAAGGAATGATACTTAGGAGTTGGGATTGGTGGTGATAAATTAGATCACTCTAATGTCTTATAGGGATTCATTAAGATCTCTTATATTAATGGCATTTAGATGCTCACCTTGTGTGGTTCAATTTTGAGTTAGTGGCACAATCTACTTGAGTGTTTAATAATATAGCATTAACTTAAAGGATTTCAAAAATATGCTCTTGGTTTAGATTTAGTGATGGTGAGGGTATGCTTATAAGTTATTGAATTAGATCTTAGTTACCCAAATTGATCAATGTAAGGGCATCATAGGCATACACCTACCTTATCCCCTATGTTACCTTTGGTATCCTCTAGTTGGGCCACATGTCCTTTGTTGGTTGGGAACTTCTCTAGAGGCTATGCCAACTAGGTATGGTTAGGTACCACTCTTTTTCCTCTTTTTGTACTGAGGTTGGCCATGTGGAACCACAAAGTACACATGACACTCCATTAGTGTCTTACAGCTCCACATGTACCTTTATTTTCCTTCCCTTGGCCATTCTAAATTTTTACATTTGGCATATGAAACTGACATGTGGTGATTTGTGTTTGAACTTGGGTTTTAATTTTACTTCATTTTTAGCTCAATCAGATGTCTCATCACTTATTGTAATTTTGTATAAAATCACCATGTGGTGGGATTTGGTTGGTTAGGCTCTTTTGGGGCTCTGATAGGCTCCATATGTCATCATCTCATTCATTGGGCTCTCCTAGGGCTTTGATAGTTATGATGCCCCTAGGGGATAGAAAACTCTAACAAGCTCCACATGTTAGCATCTCATTCTTTGGGCTCTCTCAGGCCTCTAATAGATTTTATTCCCCTAGGATACTGACAACTCAGATAGACTTCACATAGTAATATCTCACTCATTAAGCTCTCCTAGGGCTTTAATACCTATTATTCCCCTGAGAGACTAAAAATTTTGATAGGCTCTATGTGGTAGCATATCATATGTCAGAATCATAAAATATTTATGAAAAATTACTAAGTCTAAAAAATAACCATGCAATCAAATGAAATCTTAACTATTTGTCAATGCATCTCAATGAAATTCTATGTAGGACCTTGAGATACATAATTTTAACCCTGTGAATCAACATGATTAGCACAAAATATTCTATGGGAAAACTTTCATGTTGAAACATAAAAGGGTTGGAATATTATAGACATAGTAAAATCTATGGATTTCCATGATTACCATCATCATACCACAAATGTCATGAAATACTCAGTTGGTCAAGGCATAACAAGGTTTCAAATTTTTACATAGTTAGGTACCAAGTGAAAGGATATCTAAGCTCTAGGAAACATTTGAGTTAATAATTTTTAGAGGGGTCCCATTTCTTCTATGAAAATGGGGTTGTATTGGACACAAAAAATGGAGACTTTGAGGGGAAAACACTACCCCAACATTTAGAATCTAGATTGTGAGCCTCTATTATTAAACTATGAGATAATCCATTGAAACTCTATTATATCAAATTAGGAAAAAAATAGAGTGCTCAAATCTACTTTAAAAAACAACATATTGGTCTCTAACTTTATTTAAAGTGTCATTATGTACAAAGTGATTCATTCTTTTTTGTGGCCCTGAATAAATTAGGAAAGCTTATGCACATCTTAGGTACTCAAATATCTTTGAAAGGTAATTATTTTTATACTTTAACTAAGTATATGATGGCTTAGGTATTTCTCTACTTTAATATAGGCATTTATAGCCCTGGTAGATATGCCTTTGGTCTTATTCTAGGCCTTTCTCCATTACTAACCATGCCATAAAGCTTATGATGGAGATTATCCAAATCACCCATTATAATTAATTAACTTAGAATTTTACATGAAATTTAGACTTTCTTTGTTATGATATTTTGATTTTTGATCCATGAGGTTTGGATAATAATGTATCTAAGGTTGAGGGATGGTTCAATTAGCTCTTTGCACCAAGGATATCTTTACTTGCTTAGTGGTTTTTAACTAATTGATATGTTCCTTTTAAGTGTTGTGATGAATTTTGTTAAAAATATAATTTTTTTCAATTCACCTACTCAATTTTGAATCAATGAATTCTAATCCTTCCAGTATCTCAAGATGGTTTCCTTATCTTATCATGTTATTCAATAATGGGAGATTGCCTTTTACTTTTCAATTTTGGGACTATTTCTTAAGTGCATCATTAGATTTGAAATGATTAGGATTAGCTACCTCTCAGTCTAAATCACAAGAATAGGGGAAAAAACTATAATATTAGTAAGGAAGAACATGAGTAAAATAAGATAAATGCCCAAAGCAAACAAACTTAATAAAAACAAACATAAATCAAGAATAGAAAAAAATGAATGTGGAACATGATCAAACACATAGTCAAATTAAACTAGCTAGAGTCTAATCTAATATATACATCACTATCCTTTGGCCAAAGGCTACTCTAATATTTTTTCATAAGGGATAACTAATAAATATCTCTTTAATAATTTTCCATTCATAGGCATCAAGAGATAATTTCCTTCAAGGTCTTTCAATATAAATGTGTTAGACCCCAAGAAATCAGAGATTTGGTATGGGCCAATCTAGAGTGGATAGAACTTGGAATGTTACCCTTATTATCATTTGATTTATCCCATAATAGGTCTAATCTCTAAAATTATTTGGCCTATTCCCTCTTATCAAACCATCTTTTGATATTTACATGATGCCTACTAAAGTTTTGAAGATCCTCTTCACATGTATCCTCCAACCTGATGATGTCCAACAATCTTAAGTTTATTTTCCTAGTGTCCTCCATGTATTATTGCATGATATTTTATTTTTGGTAGCCTATAGTTCATTAGGAATATGGGATCTACACCATACACTAATAATAATGGTTAAATTTTGAGAGCTTGTTTGTATCAGGTGCGGTTAATCCAAAGAACATATTTCAATAATGAATGTCAGTCTCAGGGTCTCTTTTCTACCAACTTATTGATTGCATCAATCAAGTTATTATTTTTTGAATCTACCAATCCATTCCATTATAGGTATTAGTTATACAAAAATCTCAAATTAATTCCATTTTCATAATCCCACTCAATAATCTATATGGATCAAAATGCAGGGACACTATCATAGACTAGGGAGACTAGTGTGCCAAACTAAATTCTTCTAAAAACTTAATCACATCTTTATCCATACTATTCTTCATTTACATTACCTTAGTCCACCTTGTGCAATAATTAGTGGTTTTGAGTATGAACTTGTGGCTTGATAACTCCTATGATAACTCCTATGAACTTGTGCAGTAATTTGTATTGATAACTCTTATGATATTGAGTTCCCATTGTCAGAATGGTCTTCTTCAATGATAAGTTGTAAATCCATTTCAACATAAACCTATCATTTAGAAAAGGTCTGGCATTGGTGACATGAACACACATGGGCATAAATATCACTAAATATAGAGGATAATTAATATCCCACTTGAAGTATTTTATGTGTAGTTTCATTCTTATAAGGATGGTTGCTACGTATCTTTTTTATGAAAATTGGTCATGACTTCCTTGGAATCTTATTTTGATAAGCACCTAAAGTAAATAAATTCATAATTATTATAATAGATAACCCCATTTACTCAGCATGTAATAGGACACTTTCATCCTAACAATCTTTTTTGCATCTAGGTTAGGCCAAGAGGTAGGCTCCTATAGATAAGGTAATGTATGACTGAAACATACCAATTAGGATGGAGCATTCATGATTGATTTATTTGGTGTATAGTAATCATCGATTTGATCTTAGTGACTAGATGAGTGATGTCTTATTTTTGTAATAACTTAGTGGGTTTGACCTCAAGATCATGTTATTATATATTCACCATCTATCATCCTCTATGTTCCCCTAATTCATTATGCCTCAACATGATCTTTATAGCTAGGAATGGGACAATAGTATGCACCTTATTTCTAAGAATGTAGTGCCTAAACTTCCTCATAACCTTGACTAAAGAGTAAGCATGTTTTTCTAAGGTATAATACTTTAGTTTGGTGTCTTTTAGGTTCATAATCATGAAGGGTATTAGGTTCTCATCTCCACCCAAATTTTGGGTCAGCATTGCTACTATGGTGTGCTCAAAAGTAAAAGAGTAAAGGTATAAATCTTTTGCATAGTCTAGACTAATCAAGATTAGTGCTTGCATGATGGCCTCCTCACTTTTTTTGAATGATTTTTTGGCTACTGGAGTCTATTCCACATTTGCCTCATATTTCAACATTATATTTAGAGTTTTAACAATCTTACCAAAACTCATTATGAATTTTCATACGAAGTTAATCTTACCAAAGAATAACCTAAGCTCATTTTTACTATTACATAAAGGTAATCTCAAAAACACACTAATATGCTTAGGTTCGATGGAAATACCTTCCTTGGTGAGACATGACCAAGGATATTACCTTTTATCACACTGAATATTATCTTCTTTGGGTTGAGATAAATACCATACCTCATATACTTTTCAAACACCTTATGCATTTACCAATAAGATCTATGTTTTTTAAAATGGTTAAGTCATCCATATAAATAGTTATGCATTTACTGATTAGACCTTAAAAACAAAATTCCATGGCTCTCTGTAAGGTTCCTCCTATGTTTATGAGGCCAAATGTCATTCATTTTTAAGCAAAGGTACCCCACTTGGTTACAAATGCAATTTTGGATCGGTCTTCTAGGTTGACCAAAACTTAGTTAGATCTCAAGAATCCATCCAAAAAGGACATCATCTGGTATCCACATTATTGTATTCAACACACCCCACCTTGAATTATTTATGGATAAGTGGGAACCCCTTTTTTTTAGAAGGCTTGTTCATTGTAGGAATACACATACATGTTTGGCCTATCTTATTATCTATGGAAATTTGGGAAATTTTGGCATTAAATTACCTTTGTTTCATCTATTTGCATCTTATAACCCATTTTCATTGGAATGACTTATTGGAACTAATTTAGTAGTGAAAATTGTGGAAGCTTATTATGTATGATAGGTCTTTAGAATTATGAACATTTTAGCCTTCGGCATTTTGGTATTTAGATTTACTTATTTGACATTATGAACATTTTGGTCTTCTAGAACTTTTCAGTCGGTAACTTGTGGTCAGGAAATTTTCTTCAAGTTTTTCTTTTTAGGAACTTTTATGTTAGTAATATGTTCTTCAAATCCTTTTGTTCAGTGCCTCTTATTTAGAAGTTTTATTTCAGTAACTTTCTCTTTGGTAGCTTTCTTTCAAGAACTTTCTCATTGGCAAATTTATTTTGGGAAATTTCTCTTCAGTAGCTTTCATTCAACAACTTTTGTTAGAAACTATCATCTTCAATAACTTCCTTCGATAAATCTTCCTGAATGATAATTTAGTCTTCAAGAAAATTTCTTGACATTTTGTTTTTATAGAAAATTATTCAATGAATCTTCTTGAAGAACATTTGGGTCTTCAAAGTCTTCCATTCATATCTCTTGGCTCAAAAAATATAATGATCCAAATCGTATGTAAGCTCCATCACCTAACTAAGCCACACATTGACAAGTGTCAAAAAGAGTAGCACTGTGTCACCCCCTGAATGAGTAAGCATCTTACACAAGATGACCATTCGGCTAAGCTAGTCAAGTTTGAATTAAATGAAGGTGATAAACTTGTAGGCATTGGTGATTAATGGTGCATGAACTATACTTGAATGCTAAAAAGTTATACCATCAAGTTGGTAACTACCTTCATGACCATTGATTGTTAACCAACTCAAGTGACTATTTTTCTCTATGAATTCAATCCCTAGTTTCATTCAAACAAGTTATAATTTACATAACAAGAGTAATAGATTAAATTCTACCAAAACAAGGAAATAGCAATGGCATATTCATCTAGAGCATATAGGGGATCCCAAGCACCATCCATATTATCAAGCAAGAACTCAATAGAATACATGGATATATTTTTTGATGCATTAGTATTTGATGATATCTACACCAACTAGTCAAATCTATGGGAGGATATAAAGAGTGTCAACCCATTTACTTGTGAGGAAGGCATCTCTATAGAAGAATAATTCATAGCTAACCTAGTTCATTTTAAACACCAAACATTCCACTATATTGTTACCAAGCTTGAGGTCATGCCATACATTGACCTACTATGATATTTGTTCTTTGAAGAGAGGATTAAAAATGGTGGTTTCCTTCACTACATCAACAATAGCACCATCATTGCTTACATATTAGGAGAAGCATTCAAAATTTATTTATGTTTACCAATCCTAGATACCACATTTGATTTGCATAGCATATCCCTTTAGAGGAAGATAAATAATGTAGAATAAATAATAAGTAAATGGTTTCTCCCTAGAGAAACCTTTTTTCTCAAAGATAAGTATTTTGTGCCCATTACTAGATTCTAGATGGGAATCCACATTGGTATGGCACTATTGAACCATCTATATGGTCGCCCAAGCATCCATTTCCTTCACTTATAGTGGGTACCATTGCTTGACCTATTGATCACTTTAGAGTGCACCTTCATATTAGGGGAGATTATTAGCACCTAATTACATGAACTAATACTGCATAAGGATAGGAGGCCTCAAGGTGGAAATTTTTACATGATATCCTACTAGCTTGATGTGGCCATGTGGACCATCTATAGACATAATGGGTCTCTTTATGATCCAAATCCATAATACATCAAAAATAGGATCTATGATGTTTATTCCTTTATTCATATCTATGCATAAACAAGTAACATATTGATAATTGTAGAAGATTTGTATCCCTAAATTTGGAGAGCATATCATGAGGAACATCTACCCAAAATATCTAAAAATATCACCAACACACTCATGTATTAGGGTTATTACTAGCTATATCTAGATTATATTGTGATAATGGTCATTGGGCATAGGGTCGATCCTCTATGCATCCCAAAATATGTCCCAGACAAAGTGGTCCTATACAAAGTGGCTAAATAAGAAATTGTCTATCAGTTGTGGAAAAGGATTGATGAATACTTAACTAATTCCAAGAATATCACCTTTCATGACTCCCATCTCATAATTGGGAGGATGTGTTACACCTTCCATAGACACTTTGGAGAGTTTGGTGGTGCCAGGAAATCCTATGCCTTGGCTACCTTACCCCATAGATATTGAGACCCCCATGGTAAAGTATAGCAACACATTCACAATCTGGGTATTCACTACAAGTATGATCCCTATGATCATGACTTCTTATTTCTCAATGAAAAATATGTTGTCAAGGTCAAGGAAAGGACTATGACTATTGGAATAAGTGAGGACTTGCTTAAAGTAATTCAAGTAGATCCTTCCCTCACACTTGAGCAAGTAAGATATAGAATCCCACCATTAGGGGGATGGACCTCTTCATATTTTTTGAAAAATAAACCTTTTTAAAAACTATAGGATTAGATTCAAGACCCCCAAAATCCACCCATTGTGATAATGGATGTAGAGCAAGAGCAGGGTGAAGGGGAAACATCAATTGCTACAACACAAGTAGAAGATGAAACTCCTAAAGTTTAAGTATCCATAATTGCATTAAGGAAAATAAAATAAGAATACGTAGAAGAAAAGGGGGCCTTCTTTGCCTTCCACCTAAGATATACAAGAAGAGCCCAAAGTCAATCCTAGGGAACAATAAATCTTCATAGGTCTTTTTATCCAAGTGTAGGTAGTTTACATCTTCATAGACATGTCTATTTAATTGAGTCTCTATTTGAGTTAGTGCCCAAATCATTATGCCTTTTATTTAAGTCAAAATTTACTCCACAAATAATTTCACTACCTTAGGACCATTATAGTTACAGCTGCCATTCACTAAGGATTTAGTCACTAGATTCCCTTCATGCAAAGGACATTTCTATTTGTAAATAAGAGGAGATTATTTTTTTAGAATCCTTTGATAAATAATACCTCACACCCACTATGTCAATTCAATCAACCATAGCATCCAGTGTGATAGTCCCTCTTCCTACCCAATAAGTGGTTGTTCCTCTAGCTGAGAAGATAACCATATACTATAAGATAAAATCCAAGGTGAGGAAGCCTCAGGTGAAATCCGTAGAGTGACTAGGTGAGTATGCATAAATTTAAATTTAAGGTGATCCAAGAGATGAATTGGATGAAGAATAACTATAACAAGCTATGGTTTTGACTTGCAAGGACTAAAAGAAAAGGAACCCCTTAGGGGTGACCAATCAGGTAATGATGTCCTACCTACTATTCCCTAAGGCCACTCTCCTAGTATTTCATTACCATTTATCACTTATTTTCCTACTATGTTATTACCTCCATCAAGACCCATCTCCAAATCCATTAATGCTACACCTACTCCTTTGGTTTCTACCTCTATTTACATTACTACCAACCAACCCAGCACCTAATTTTTAGCATCTTCTACTTAATTGAGATCACTTATGCCTTCCTCATGACTAGCATAGACCATAGTAGTAGTGGCCACCAAGAGATATCCAAGGAAAAATTTAGTCTACATTGTTCACCTAATGCCACATCTAGGAAATGTAGACTGATCTAAAATAATATGGCCTATAATGCCCAAGCTAACTCCTTAGACTGAGCCTACAAAGGACACTTAGATATAATCACAACCACTAGGCCAATCAAATTTGACCCTTCTAGACTGGGCCAAGGAACTAGGAGCATCAACTTTTAAGAGGCCAAACCTAAAGATAACTGAGTTGCCCACTATGAGCTCATTGTTTGATAAGTCTACTAGATCTATGCAAAGGGTAAGGAAAAGAAAGATAGAAGACAACATTTGGTGGATCTTGATTTTGGAAGAAAGAGAGGAAGTTTATTATCTTTCAAAGAGACAAGATAGAAAAATGGATCAGTCCCTTTTCATTGAGGACTTTGAGGGCACAATTGGCACCTTAAGCAAATTTAGTGACCAAATTTTTCAAGGCTCTGAAGGAAGATGAGACCAATCTAATTTTTTTGGTTTTGTATACCCCTAATAAGAATTTAAACCATTTGAACTTGATGTCAACCCTGGAGGTAGAAAATTCATTTAATCTAGTGGTCATCAAGACCCAAGAAGTATAGGAATGGATAATATACCTTGATGCTTTGGTCATGAAGATAATTAAATATGAGAAGTAGGTAGTACATGGTTTGACTAAACTGGAGTTGATGTATGCATGGGATGGCATAGGGAAGTTGGTGACCAATTCTATTTTTGATTAGATGATACACCAAGCCTCAAATAACTTAAATCAAAGTCTAAAATTATTAACTTTAGAATACATTAAGGCTAAGTTAAGCTTTACAATAAAGAAGGCCCCTAAAATGGAGATATTTTAGGTAAGCTTTAGAGCCACCAAAGTTGAGCATGTAAGCTTGATATCACAAGTAAACAAGGTAAGTAGACCATCTCTTATTGATATGAGCATAATAATGGCATAGCATGTTATGAGATACAATCACTATCAAGAGTTGAAAGCCAATAATAAGTCTAATTCTACTCCATCTACTAGTTCATCAAGTACCCCAGCTACAACTTCTAGTTCAACTCAAGCTACCACTTTAGTGCCTACCATGATATCAAGTAGTGCCATGAAGTCACCAAGAAAGCCTTAGTTAAAGGCTAATTTTGTATACATTTTTGCATGTAGTATTTATTCGAACTAACCATGACTAGTTAAGCTTCATTACATTCATGTTATAATTAATTAAATTATTTTTCCCAGTATGCACACATTACATAATTGTTGTAATCTATGATTTGTAACATGTAATTTTGTAAATTAAAACTGAACTTAGGTTCTATTTATTCAAAAATGTAAACTAAGGTTTCACTACACTTGGAGGATGAGGCAACCCCTTCCACAAGTCTTCAAATACATGTAAAACCCTCTTTCAAAGGGTTGGATTTTTTATCAATACAAGAAGAAATTGAGTCATTCATTTTAATGCAACTATGTTGGTTCTCTATTCTTCCTTTTCTATGTTATTAATATTTTCACTTCTTTGTTTGTGTCAATTCAGTAATTTTGAAGTGTGAAAATGCTACAAATAATACTAGTTGTTACAATTGATGTGTGTTAATCTTAGATGTGTAGAAGTTATTGAAGATTAGTAATTTTTATTGATTTAATCAATTAGTTTAGACTACATTGATATTTTAAAGTGTGCAGGATTATTTCCTTTCAATATAGTCTTCTAGGCATGTATTAAGGCTACTCTAGATATATTTCTAGTCTGAGTTGTAATCTCTCAACTAAGAGTGTGCAAAATTAACTCTAAAGAGAGAAACCTTTAGCTGAGACCACTAAGCTTCCTATACCTACTTCCCCAAACTACTTAAGTGTGATTTTTCATGAGTGTGAAATAGCTATAAATGGAAAACATTAGTTTTGGAGAGACTTATCCACCATAGAAATAGCCTTGGAAGTGACCTTTCAACAATATAGGACCTCCTTTTTTGCCTTACCTTTCCCTCTTTTTTGAGTTTATTTTGGGATCTACCCATCATATAATAATTATCCACACATATAACTCACTTATTTTTTGATTTCTTTTAGATTTCACACATATGTCCATATACCTAGTTAAATAACCTACAAGATCAACTTGTTATTCCACCAGTTGGTTATTTTGACCACATACCTACAACTCATTCCTTAGAGTGAAACTTTGATTGCATAGAGATCCTAAAAAATTATAAGATACCTCTTTTAATTTATGTGGTGTTCATAAAACCCACATCCTAGTACTATATTAGCAACCATTTGATTTGTTTTATAGTAGGGGTGCAATATAGGCTAATATGAACATCATGGGGATGGTTTGATGATCCCAGATTGATAGTTTTAGACCTATGATCTAGGTGTATTGGTCTCTTAGGTTTGTGTGTATGTATATCAATGTCGAATATCCTTTAAAGGGAGACCATTCCTTTTGGAACATAGTTTTATGTTAGATTCATAATACCATATAGGTCATAGTCTACATCTCCCAAGTTATCCCTTTTAGCCTCATCTATGACTTGGGTTTCAAATGATTTAAAATTATTAAGTAATTATAATATGTGTTGGTCTTCCTTGAAGACCTAAAATTTTCTAATGTTGTCCAATACTAAGTGGCATGGGATTAGTTCAAGAGAAAAATCCTATAATCTTGTGTCATCCAAGGGTGTTAAGTTTATAGCAGATATTGTCAATTAATCAACTACCTGGTTTTCTTCTCTAGGAATGAGAATGATGTTGAAATCATTGAAGATTTCTATTAGATCCCATGCCTTATGCTTATACTTTCTCAAATAGGACACTTACATTACAATTTTATCTTGATTTGGTTCTTCACTAGCTCATAATCCCCAAATACTTTTAGTTTTTTTTACCCTATGTTTTAAAGTAAATTATAGTCTTAAAATCAAGGCTTCATACTCTTCCAAGTTGTTAATGAAAGGGAACTATAGCCTATAAGCATCCAAACGTCATTTCCATATTGGGTCAATCAAAATTTTCATGCTCTAGAATCTTGCTTGGAATGAGCCCCATCAAAGTATAAGGACCATAGACTTGGTAATTTAGGGTCTTTTTCAACTTATTTTTTAGAATATTTTATAGACATAGTGTAGATGCCTATGTTAGAGGATACTAGGTTTAATTTATCATTAACAACATTATATTCTATGATCATATATTTCATCTTAAGTTCTTTTTTAACATATATTTGGTTGTCAACACCTCTCCAGGGCAATCACATATGTGGAAATTCAGTAGCCATGTACCCATTTAGGGTTTTGGACTAGTCTCTATTGAGTAACATCATGTAACCTTCTACAATATCCACCACTTGGATGTCTATGAATTTTTGGACCCTAGCCTTATATTCTAGTTAAATATACATGTTTAAGAGATAACCTACCACTTTGACCTCAAAATTATCAAATTGTACCACTATTTTTTGTAATTTAATAGGTATTAATCCTAGTTTTTTATAAATCCTAGTAGGCATGACATTATCATAGGATCTCAAGTTGACTAGATAAATATGAAGGTTCTTCCCAAATAGCTTAATATTAAGGAGGAAGGGTGGGACCTTATCCTTATTCTTATGTAGTAGTAAATTGGTGTGCATAGGCTTGGACTTGAGCTAAAACAGGTTATCTACGAGGGACTTTGAGAGGATATCTCTTTGTTCAGTGATTTGGGCAAGCTCATGCCAAGTGATGTTTGCCTTGATCTTATTCTATCCTCCACTATGTTATAACCATCCTTTCTAGTAGTAGACTAGACTTATTTAGGTGACTTGGGATTATTTTGAAGGTTGAGGATCATTTTGGGCTAAGGGATCAGGGGGAGTTATACCATTATTATGAGGAGTGGATATGGTAAGAGGGTGTTGTTACATCTATTTGTTAATATCATAATTTATCCTTTATAAATACTAGAAATCATGCACCTCATTTGTGTCATCTTATGGTTCATTATCCTCTTAGCTATGGAAATCTAGAGTTTCTAACATGATGGTAGTGTTTGGGGTTAGTGAATAATTAGGGGTCTTTATCTGATTGTCGACACTAAGATAATTTGGTACCACCTTATAATATTATATTTCCCTTTTAAAGATATCAAAGGTACTACAAAATTTTATGTAGTCTAACTATCCATGTTGGTTTGAGTTATGTACACAAAACTATTTTGGCAAAGCCAAATTACAAATGTTTATCTCAAGGAGTTTATTAGATGAGGTCTATATATGGTGGTTAGAATAGTTATGGGGATGGTTATGTCTTTGGTAGGTTAATTTCATGTTTTAAATATCACTACCATTATTCCCAACTTGTACTTTAAGGCCCAAGAATTCATTAATGAGATTTTGTGCCATGTGTTGTATACTGTCCAATTTATTATGTGTGGATTCTTGAGGCACACTTTGGACATTATTAACAAGTACCAGTGATTGAATATGGGATTGATATTATAATTAATTATTAACTAGGATAAATAATCCCAAGTTTTGATTAGGATTAAAATGCCTCAAAGGAATCTAATTTTTCATTAGCACAAGTTGTGGCATAGGTACATTATAACTAGTGGCAAAGAGGGGATTAAGAACATGTAGGTTCAATACAACATTTTAGATGGTTGGTGCCAACATACCTAAGTATTGAGATGAATATATACTTTAAAGGCCTCAATATAGGCTAGGATAAATCTACCACTAAAAGGTCTCTACACATGAACATAGTTGTCTAGTGATCAAACACATTCTTATACATTTCAAGGGATAATTAGGCATCTAGTGTATATAGTAAAATGATATGAATATACATATTTTGGAACCTAACAGTGAAATTCCTTATGGAATTATTTGGTTCTCTTTTAATATATGTGAATTTTTGGTACACCACACTTGGGTCAATGACTTGCCCAAATTAGGTAAGGAATGTATTGTTGAATTATTCCATCTCATGATGGAACTTTTAAGAAAATTTAAAAACCAATCATACATTGCATTTATCAAAGTAAATTTTTAAAATTATATAGGTAACATCCTCATGTTTAATATTTAGAATCTTGAGATTCATTTTATATGAGGTTATGTGAAGTATGCCCTACTCCTAGTGTAAATATTGGAAGGTATCTTTTTGGGTTCCTAGGTAGGTTATGGATAAGCCTAGGAATTTCAATAGAAAACCTAGATAACTACGCCATAGTTACAACCATAGGTGTAGGTTGGTTAGGGGATGACTGAGAGGATGAGCTAGTAGGCATGACTAGAGGTCTCGATCTCTCTCTAATAGTTCTAGTTCTCCTATGAAATTATAAAGGGGATATTATCAATCATTCAAGACCAACTTAAGAATTGATGATCCACACCGTAGGCTCTAAGTTACTCTCAACTTGTATAGTAACTCAAGGCTTTGTTAATCAGTGAAAAAGGGTGCCCTCTTTTAGCACCAATTATTGTCACTCTCAAAATCTAGTCTCAAGAAACACCTATGGAATTAGGTGCCTAAAAGAGACTTAACTAATAATAATGGAATTATGTCCTCACATTTTAGGATATTATTGTTGAGGCAATCCATGGAATTATTTAAAGTTATTAGGCTCTATTAAATAGCCTACTTGGAAAATATCTCCAATAGATGTAGTGTTACCACCATAGGTTCAATACCAGTTTTCTCATTGACACACAAAAAATCTATACTTCTAACTAAATCAATTTCAAAAAAAATTAAGTACTAATTTGTTTCACTTCATAATTTCTAAAAATTGGGAAGATTACTCGACAAAAAAAAACATAAAAAGAGGGAGAGGGTAAGGCAGAGAAGAAAGCCTCCTGAATAAATGGCCAACACAATCACTTCTAGGAAAAAAATGTGCCTAGCTACAATTGCAACACTATATGCTAAGTTTCATAATGGATCAGGCTTTAGTCATATAGGGAAAGATTCTAAAGAAAGGGAGAAATGCTTGATTTAGATATTATTTTAATGGATAAATTTGCATAGGAATGTTGTTAACCATAGATAGTTCTTAACATATTTAAAATAAAATTAAAGAATCAAAGAACTTAATTAGAATAGCTAATGTTCATCCTAATTAACATGTGAATCTTTCAAATAAACATGGATAATAATCCTATCATTAGTGTTATCCATTAAAATGGAAATGAAGTAGATGACATCTATGAACCAAATGCATTTACATAGAAAAATCAATTTAGCATTAATCTAATAGTGTTTATTTTTTATATTCTACCCTTTACAAATATTACATAATAATATATATAGAAATGGAATGGGGCCCACATCCTAGTAGCATGAGTTCCTATTCTAAGACATCATGGCCTAAAATGGTTGTAACATAATTATACCAACATATCCCATATCCCAAAATAAGTGGAACAAAATACCCCAAGCCCACTAGGATAGAATCAAGAGGTTGGAGGTAGGCCACTTCTCAATTTATTAGGACATGCCTCCTTATCTTCCAATGTGGTTACCACCAAGTTGAACTCCTGATCCAATTTTTCTAACTTTGTGGGAGGCTCTCAAAATATCACCTCAACTTGGGCTAGCAACCATTCATGGATTTGGAGTGGGGCCCCTAAGGAAACCTTCACTTTTGACTCTTGGTTGATGTTTATTGTTGACTAAATTGCTAGCTCCATAATCACTTTATCCCTATCTTAATTATATTTTACTACCTTTCTTTGCATGACCTGGTCAAATTGAGCCAGGTAGACCTCTAATTCCTCCTTATCCAATAAGGTGTCATCTGGGTGAAAAAAATAGTAATGTTGACAACTTTGAAATAGGTTAACATTCACTCCTTACTCTTATCCAAATGCTTAATCACTCTTTGTGCCAGAGGTCCTTATGTTCATAGAATAAGTCTTGTATAGGTTAGAACCACCAAAGGTATGATCTTGAGCTCTAGGAAAAAGCCCCTATGAAGGACCAAAATTACCTACTTTCACTTGTTACCCATATGGGCAACCCCCTCTATATATGCTTTAGTGTGTTGGAGGTGATCTCTACTCATGGATAGGACTTTGATCACCTCTATAAGAGATAAAAATAGTTTTGAAAGGACCTCCTTGACTTGACCAATTATTTTTGTTAGGAAAGTGATCCTCACATATGATTTGAGTGCTCTAACCTACTCCCTTATGTCCTCCATGATATTCTCAATCATTTCATTAGTAGACCAAAACATCAATATCAGGTCTTTAACCACTTTCTCTTCCACATTAGATGTCCTCACTTTTGCAAGGTAGAATAGGTCATGCTCAATTCTCCACACTACTAGGTCCCATTCCTAAGTGAACCTTTATATAATAAATCTCTTCATACTCTTGGTTACTCTATCAAACACCCATTGGAACTATGAGTTTCCCTGATAAATTATTTTTGGTCTCTACACTTTGGTAGGTGTTAGGGTCCCAACCTAACTTAGGCCTACAATAATTCCCAAGTTAGTAGCAGAGGTTGAAGGTGTGATGGTAAAGGTAGAGGTAGATGGTGGAGGCCTAGGTGGAGGAGTAATGGATGAAGTAGAAGGAAGGAAAAAAGAAAGGAGTGGAGGAGGGGGCATGAGAGCAAAAGGAGTTATTTTTCAAATAGGGGTCCCCAAAGGAACAATTAGACACACCATTTATCAAGGTTCATGTTGACCTATGGGTTAATAGCACCTGTAGTTGGGTGTTAAGAAAAAACAAGGAAATTGGATAGAATTCTTGAAGGCTTAGGGTGATAGAGAAGGAAGACTAAGTAGTAATGGGAGGAACAAGTTGAATAAAAGGTTGATATGGAGTTAACTTTTTACTTTTCTTATATATCCTACCTTGATTAGTGGGATCTATAGTCATGGTTGTAGGGACTATGCATAAACTAGAACCTGAACTGAGGGTGTGATGAAAGTTACCTTCTTCTTTTTTGGCATCGTGCTTAGATTAGCCTATGTTATGATGATTAAAGGAGCCATGGTGGTATTTTTTTCCAAATAAACTTATACTATTATAAGAATAGTTTTTAGCACTCTAAATCTAGGAACCACTTGAATTATGCACACATGTGCATTTGTCACTGAGGTGGTAGTCATCAAGATGGTCGTGTGGTGTTAAAGAGAGGTTTCCATACTCAAGGAGTATCTAAAAGAGTTGACATGGTAATAATGATGTGTTTTAGCATTGTGGTGCTAGTAACCATCAAAATTTGGGCTCTCCTTGAAGCTACATGAGTTTCTTAAACTAAATGAGATACTCCTAGAGATGAGGGCCATACAACTAAGACTCTTAGAGACCTAAGACAAGTTATGGGGATTCTTAAAGGTAGATTTGGTTGAGTGGAGGGGAATTATAAAGTGAGGATGTTTAACATGTCCAATACTAGGGTAACTTTAGTTAATTGAGGAGTTATCATAATGTGAAAGGGGTGAGGCCTCATTGGAATAAGCCTAACATGCATAAGTAATCCTTGGGATGGTATAATGGGTTATTAAGGGATAGTGGAAGTAGGGGAAATAATATCCAAGGTCATCCCTTATTGGTAACAACTTAATTTACTTCAAGTATGTTATTGATGTCTAATTCCAATACTTATTCCATTTACTATTGAGTGACCCATGAAAATTGAGGTGGCAGAGCTAGAGCCAAGACTAGGGGAGGTGAAGCTCATGGAGGTGAATGCATAAGGACCCCTTGTATAATCATCCTAGAGATGTGAGGCATAGTCACCTAAACATACTATCCTATCTAAATTAGAATAATACCCTAAATTGGTAGATCTTATTAAGGTGATGAAGGCTTTTCCTCAAGGATTGGTCTATACTAAGCATGTTTCCCCTTCCTTTTCATTATTTCCACCCTTATTAGTACCTCGATATTTTTGGTTGGGTTGAAATTAATATCATCATCCTCATGAATCTCATGGTTGTATGCAATATTGAACTAGGCCACATGCCTTGTTACATGCTCATCCTAGGCCATATGAATTCTTATTTTGCACCATCTTTCACAGTGATGATAGGTTCTTATATTCATAATGGTGGATGAATATTAGGAAGTTTGGGAAAGCCTTCTATTGGTGATCAAGTGAGTAACCCAAGACACCCTCAGCCAACTAATAAAGAATCTCCTACTCTATGAGGAGATATGGAACTAGATAGGGTAATAGGAGAAGGTTTGTTGGATGCCCTCCACCTAGAATATGGTGTGATTTCTATAGTAATATTAAGATCCCATAGGTAGGAACATCTTCCTTATTTCATCTGAGAGGCACAGCATGGGCCTCTTGTTAATGTCCATGTAGACTATAGGGTATAAGGACTCAAATATGTCCCAATTATGGTACCTATAATGGAACATTTATAGCTTATAGAAAACCACATGAACCACGTATCTAGAATGTATCCAGGGTGGGAACATAGAAAGTTTAAACATGAGGATAGGACAGACCATGTTTAAAATTTATCTCAACATATGAAATTTTCCACCCCTCAAGCCTTACTAATTCCCTTGACTAGGTTAAAGTTGATTAGGATCTTAAGGTCTAGGACTCCCCTTCTTTTGAGGATAATTCTTAGTAAAGGCATCGAGAGGATGTTTATGTGTATGACATCCTTTGCCTTGACTAAGTGATTTGATAAGATCATTCCAATAAGAAATCCTTCCTATAAGATATGAATGGGGTAAGCATTGATGTCTTCAACTATATTCCATCATTCTATATTGATAGCCCAATCTTGGATAACCCCATATATTTTATGTGTCTCAGTCCATGTGTCTACTATGTTTTATTTGTAAGCCAAATTATACTCTAAGAGATTGTAATATTACTAAAATTTAACTTTGGATATGTTTATAATATTTTTTTGAGACCTCACATAGTATATCAGGTCTTTCATGGTTTCAATCATGTGTGTAGAATTCCACAACATGCTACCTAAGATATCGACACATGGGAAAATTTTGGCTTGGAATTTTCCTTATGCAATCTTGATTCCTCCTTGACAATGAGCTCATTGAGGCACTAGGTCTCATCTTCATCATCATATGAAGTGGGTTTATATATATTTCAATTGCTCTAAATGTTTTATTCTCAAAATGAGTCATCTTTGATGAAAATGTGGTATCTTTGTATTCGGGCTCAGGTTTGGGGTTGAAAGATGATGTGGCCATGGATAAGAGTTTGGATTTATTTGTCATGAAATTTTGAGCCTGAGGGAAGTAATAAAAGCTCAAGAGTGCATTGAAAGGAAGGATATTTGGGATTTGAGAGTGGTGAAAATAAATCAGATCACTCTAAGGACTTATAGGGCTCCATAAATATCTCTTATATTAATGGAATTTATAGGCTCACCTTACACAAGTTTAATTTTGATTTGGTGGCATAATCCACTTGAATTTTTCCTAATCTAACATTAACTCAAAATATTTTGAAAATGTGCCTCTCATTTGGACTTAGTGATGGCAAGGGGACATTTATGATTTTTTTAATTATAGCCCAGTTACCCAACTTGATCAATACAAGGGTTTGGTAGGCACATGCATACCTTATCCCTTGTGGCACCTTATTTATCCTCTAGCTAGTCTATGTGTCCTTTTCTAGTTGGGCACTTCTTTGCAATATATACCAACCAAGTATATCTAGGTGCCACTCTTTTTCCTCTTCATGTATTGGGGTTAGTTGTGTGGACTTGACAAGTACACATGACACTCTATTAGTAGCTTATATCTCCACTTTTACCTTTTATTTTCCTTTCCTAGGACATTCCAAACCATTTTTCCATTTGGCATATAAAAGTGACACATGGTACTTTGTTATTTACCCTAGGTTCTGATTTTACATCATTTTTGTCTCAATTAAGACATCCTAGCACTTCCTATCATTTTTCATGGAAGCTCCATGTGTCATCCTATGGTTGGTTGTGTTATCCCATGCTTGTGATAACTTTGATTCCCTTGAGAGCCTGACAACTTTGACTTGTTCCACATGACATTGTCTCTTTTATCAAGATTTCCCAAGGCTTTGACATCTCTAATACCCTTAGGATATTGACAAATCTAACAAGCTCCACATAGTAACATCTCATTCATTAGGCTCTCCAAAGGCTCTAACATCTCTAATTCCCCCAAGATACTTATAACTCTAGTAGAATCCATGTGGTAACATCTCATTCATTAACCTCTCCCAAGGCTCTAACAGCGATGATGCTCCTAGGAGACTGATAATTATGATAGGATCCATATGGAAACATCACATTCATTAACCTCTCCTATGGCTATGAAAACCATGATTCTCCTAAGATACTGATAACTTTGATAGGTTACACATGGCATCATCCCATTCATTGATATCTCATAGGGATATGACATATTTGATTTCCCCAGGAGATTAAAAAATTTGATAGGCTCAATGAGACATCATTTCATTCATCAGGTTCCTTTAATATTTATAAAAATTAACTAATTGTGAAAAAGAGCCATGTAATCAAATTAAATCTTACCTATCTTCCATTTCACCTCTAATAAATGCCACATAGGACCCTAAGGTGATGTCTTACTAGGAAAACTTTCATAATTTTAACCCCACAAATCAACACAGTTAGCATAAAATATTTTAAGTATGGGAAAAGTTTCATGTTGAAACATAGAAGGGTTAGATTGTTACAGACACAATGTTACATAGTTAGGGACAAAGTGTGAGGATATCTAAGCTCCAAAAAACTTTTGAGTCAATAATTTTTTTATGGGTTCCCCTTTATTATATGAAAGGGGGTTGTATTGGCCATGACAAATTTTATATATATGACCTTTTTTAAATTTAAGTTTTTTTCTATCATCTTTTTCAGTTATTGTAGTGTTTGTCAAAATATTTATACATTGTAGATGGCTAGGAATGAAATGACATGTTATGTATCTCTTATTATTATAGAATTATATGGATTTACTAATATTTTTATGTTGTGACAAAATCTATGCAAATGTAATTTGTGATGATTTACAAAATACAAATGCACTAATGGCTATTTTTTCAAATAATGATCAAACTAGTTCATCCATATGACAAGTGATGTTAGGTTGGTAGAAGTGAGTGGAGGGAAAATTGGCTATTCAAAATGGATAAAATATAAAACTTCACAAAGAATAATAGGCTAACCTTAATCCCTATAGGCTACAGGATGATTCTACCTCCCATTAGACTTAGAAAAAACTAATTGTATTGGTTGTGTAAAGACTTGATCAATAAGTGGCCAACCAAGGTAAAAATGGTAAAGGGAAGGGTTATATTTTTAGCATGTGCATCTAAAATATATTTTTAGAAAATTTATTACACTTTTTGGACACTTTTTCATTGCTTTTCTTTTACTTTACTTTTTTTTTACTTTTTGTGACCCCCTACACTTAGCCTCATATAACTAGTAAGACACATGGGCTCATCACCAAAGACTGAATGTAGGTGAGTGAGGGAATATCCCCCTAATGGTATCCCCATGCAAATAATAAGATGCAAGGTCTCATCACTGAGTATTATCAAAGGGTGAGATATGTGAGGTTGAGTCTTGATTTTCTAGGCTTAAATTTGCATAGTGTCTCTTTTTTAGGGGGAGCGGGGGGGAGGGGGGGGGGGGGGGGGGGGGGGGGGGGGGGTGGGGGGGCAGCGCGGGGGGTTTCTTATCCCCAAGACTTAGCCCCATAAAACTAGTAAGAATCAAGGTCTCTTCACCAAGGAACAAAGTATATGAATAAGATTGCCTAGTTAGATCGTGCTAGGTTTTTTCTTAGAGGGAACCCAAAGGGGATTATGCCATGGATAAGCTTCTACAAAATGTTTTAGGCTAGAGTATATAAGATTACAATAAGGTATATGGGAATGAGTTGTATAGTACCTATAAGAAATAAGGTGAGGCTCTTATTTTATGTTTATTTTAAGAGTATTTATATAATAGGGAAAAAAGGTAGTGGGGAATATTGAATTATATGTTCCACTTAAGGTCTTGTCATGTGAACTCACAACTAGATATTCATCTTATTAAAATAATTGCAATGTAAGAACAACAAAATTATAATGATGGCTTTATTAATGTAAAGATGGAAATTTTAAATGTGATATCTATATGAAGTAATGTTTGAGGTGTCATGAGTTCACTAATTCATCAAACTCCTTACCCTCTAAGGTGCATAAATGAAAATATTTATTTTGAAAATATTTTGTAACTAAATATGGGCCCAACCAATTAAGTTTAAACTTCTGACATTCTCCCATTTTTTTTCAATTATATTATTGAGTCTTAAAAGAAGATCACTACCTTGGATAAGGTAGTTATGAAAATTCTTATTATACTAGTGACACATATGATCCTTGTAGGTAATATGGTTTTATATAACTATGATTCGATACTCATCTAAACTTTTTAACTTAGTGAGATGCACATTTTTGTATTATTCTTCATCTATGAGGCCCTAAAGAGAAATGCAAAGAATTGTAATTTATACCTCTAAAGTCAGAATTACTTTTGCCCCAAAAATGAAGGAATAGGGGGTTGCCTCATTGTATGTATAAATACTCATCCTATAAGTCAAAAATATATGATAAAGTTAAATATGTTAGTCCCTTAAATTATCTTTCATAGACTTGATAAGTATTGATTTATAACTTTTTTGTGTGGCCTCATCTTAAGTGTTGACTTGAGGGTAATACAAGGACATTGCATGATGCATATAAATAATTTATTACATAGATCATATACCTAAGGGTTATTAAAATGGGATGATTATCAGTTATTATTATTTTTTGGATCTTGAATATATAATTTATTTTGTTTAAGATGAATTTTTAAATCACCATCCCAGTAATGGTGGTTAGTCACATTACTTTTTTCCACTTATTAAAATAATCAGTGGTTGTAATAATAAAGTTATGGCCATTGGAAGAATTAGGGGAAATCTTACCAACTAGGTCTAGCTCCCAAGTGAATAAGTCCCAAGGTGTTATTGTGGACTCAATTGCTCGATCAAGGACATGAATGTTTTGAGATAAATCTTAACACTCACATTTTCTTACATATTATACAACATAATGTTTGAGGGTAGGCCAAAAATAACCCATTCAATGAATCTTTCTATAATTTGCCTGACCACCAAAGTTTCCACCATAAATTTCACTATGACATTGGAGTAGGACTTTATCAAACACTTCTTAATTCACACATATAAGGATCATCCCATAGAAATCCTTTTGATATTGGATGGTCAAGAATCACATATTTGGATGTGATGATTCAAAGATGTCACTTTTGATGAGAGTTTTTTCCTTTGGAATAGTTTTGACCAATCACATAGTTTATATGTCATTATACCCCTAAGAATAAGTGTTTGTGGGTTTATCTATGTAGAAAATAACTTCATCTAGGAAGTTAGTGTCGACCATATCACCAACTTCTAACATGGATTCAGCCAACCAGTCAACAATAATTTTTCTTTTGATAGAATTTTTGTTGATGTAGATTAATTCAAGCTCACTCAAAATCATGATAAAATGACCAATATTTTATGACAAGGTTGGTTGGTTCAATAATGTATGAATTAATTTAGGCCTCACAATGACTTTCATTGGATTTATTATGTAATGCCTCAATCATTTAGTTGTAAACAATATGGCTAGACATTATTTTTTGTTTGTGTGTACTATGTTTTTATTTATCACTAAATTTAGATAGTTGGGGTATATAGGGTTAAAAAGATTAGATTAGTATTTTACACAAGGGTGGTGAACTAATATTTTAAGCAAGAAAATTAATATAAAATTCAAACAAATAGTATTATTAATTTATACAACTAAGATTGTTAAAAATAGTAAAGTATAATTATTGATATATGTTGCGATAAATAAGAAATAAGGATAGTTGGTTTAGTTTGTGCATGCAAGTCCGAGCAATAATAGGTTGGAAGTAGACTAGATGATTATCTTGAAATAGTAATTAGATCTTATAAATATATTTTATGTGGCCTTAAATGCTTATATTAGATCTGGATAGTTATGCCAATGTAGGTGTCTACCTCTACCATAGGTGTCCTTTACATAATATTGACTAGATATGGATGTGACAAACTAGAGCCTTCTAGTTTTTTTGTCACCTTTATTCTAATGTCTTTATTTCATTTTCATAGGTTTTTACTCTTTATCAAATTAATAAACACTAGCTCTTCACCCTTGGAGTGACCATGGGAAAAATGGGTTAGTGGGATCATAGTGTCAAGCTAACCCCAAAGACCACACTATCAATGGGTGTTTCCTACATATCCAATACTTGAATATGGTCTCATACTGATGTATTTCTCCCATAAATTTCTAATTGTGTGTGCATAAGGGTGAAATGTGTGTTAAGTAAAGATATGTAGTGGCATAGCTTGTAAATTAGAAAATATGGCTCACGGGTTGCTCTTTGAATGCTTCAGACTTGTAGAAAGATAGATCTTATTATTGATATAGAAATAAGGGAAAATAGGGAATATTTTCTCACTTGAATTATTCATTAAATGCTTCTTGGTATATTTTCTTGTGAGTTGTATGTGATTTCTATGTGAGGAATGAACGAGGATTGATCTTGTATATATACCAATCCCATTTTTAGAAATATCTCTCATTAAAGAACTTAGTCTGACCTTTTAGATATGTTTATTTTGAAAATTGGATGACTTATATTCACTTGACACTTTTTATGAAAATGGATAGTTGCATTGATGCATGTGTCTACATGGGATGCAAGTGTCCAGGGAGATAGAAAATAGGTACATGTCCAAAACTAGTAGTGAAGGATAATGATCAATTTTATAGATTTTTGCATGATATAAAATCCCTAGGTCATCCAAATAAAAATATGCACAAAGAGATAGTGAATTAAATCCTTTTTGTATTAGGAAGGTCTATAAATGAAAGGTACATCAATGAAAGGTATTTTCCAAGTTTACAAGACTAAGATAATATATAAATCAAATTTTAGTATCTAGAGTTTCATAATCAATAAAATTAAAGCTAATGAAATAAATTTATCTCTCCTTTCCATTTTCATCCTCTTGGGATAACATATATGTGAGAGAAACCCTGGTTGCTCTGAAATAAAGTATGAGAGGCTAGTCAAACTTAGGCTCCATGAGGGTTGGTAGATCCATAAGAAATCACTTTACCAACTTGAATGCATCTTAGCAATATTGAGTCCAAGTCAGACCACTCTCATTTTTGATGAAATGGTTAATAATATGGATAGCATATGTAATTTCAAGGATTAACCTTAAGATTTCCCCCAGCTTCCCCAGGAATGAACTTATTATTGACTCATCAATAGGGGGATCATTTATAAAATTACACATATTTTATAGGATCAATGTTGATATTTCACTTTGAGATGATAAAACCTAAGATTTTCCTTCATGTAACTATAAAAAATCACTTCTCTATATTAAATATGGCATCGTATTTGATTAAGCGAGTGAGGATAGTACATAGAACCTCAAGGTGATCCACTATCTTTTTAGCTTTTCCTAAAATATCATCAACATAGACCTCTACTATTTTATGAATGAGATCATGTAATATGTGGTTTATATCCCTTTGATAAGTTTCCCCAAAAAAAATTGGCTAAAAGGGATGTCAACATAACAAAAAAAATCCCATGGCATTGTGAAGGAAGTCTTTCTTTGGTCTTAATCTAAAATGTGAATCTGATTGTATCCTAAGAAACCATCCATGAGGGACAGTAACTTCTATATGGTTTTACCATCTAGATGAAATTGATAGATGGTGGGGTAAATTCATACTCTAGACACTAGACATGACTTATTTATATCTCTAAAATATATGGATATCTTGATTTTATCATTATTTTTAAGGATAAGGATGATATTAGAGAGCCATTTAGTGTAGTCCACATGTTTAATGAACCCCACTTTTAGAATATTCATAACCTCTTCTTTGACCATCAATGCAAGCTTTGGATTAAAATTCCTAATCATTAATTTAATTGTGTTTTCATTAGGCTTGGTTATTATGTTGTGGACTACCACCTTAGGTTTAATACCCTTCATATCCATGTAGGAAAAGGCAAAGGCTTTGGAGAGCTCGGTAAGTAAATTCTTATGCTCTTATATCTCTTGAGGAAAGAGTGAAGACCCAAGTTTAAGGGTCTTGGGTTGATATTCAATCCTAATATTAATACCAATGGTATCCTCTATGAAAAAATAACTCCCTTCTTTTTTTATGGGGTAGGGGGAAGGATGAAAATTTCATCTACCCCAAAGACCTTGTGTTCTTCCTCATAATAGTTGTAATACTTGATTTTAAAATATGAATCATATCATTACACTCTAAAGTAAAATTATATAATAAATGTGAGATAAAAACACTTCTTAAGGTGTTATGAGGGGAGATGATCATAAACTCCTAATAATTAAAAAATGGCCCCATCATTTTCTATAGAGTCTAGGATGAGAGATCATTTTCCTCTTATACATGGGAAAGGGTCTGAAAGTTTGGTATATTTTGTAAAATTGGTTTAGGTCTTACAAACATAATAAAATAATATTTCATTATTGTTTTATGAGGTAAAAACTAAGAAGATGAAGTAACTATTAAATTAGTTAGTTGGTTTTTATCCCTAAAGATAGTTTTTATGGAAATAAGATCAAACTCATGGTGACATCACACACAATATTATAATAAAATTAAATATGTTTGATCCTTTTGATAAATATCATATCCCTAATTAATTACTAATTATAAGTCACCTTAAATTTTGAGGTTTTGGATAACTAATCTCTTAGAAATGAGCATCCCTAACAATAAGGCTTCATATTTTACTCCATTCTTGGTGCATTCAAAATCGAGTATAAACCTAAAATGCATGATCCTCCCTCTATGGTAAATTAGGATAACCCATGCCCTTTTACCTTAATTTAATTATTATACATCATAATGGAGCATCATTGATCACTTAAAATTCAAGGATAGTTGTGATGCTCAAGGAGTATCTCTTCATTTTTGGAAATTTCAACCATACAAATGTTAAGTAATATGGCTATCCCATCTTGTATTTATGGATCTTGAAATTTTTAAATGTTATAATTCCTAACCCCATATGCGTCAAACAAGAATGTAATAGATTTATCATTTTCTAGGATACTAATGATTTTAGCTTTTGACTTGGTCAAGACATTCAGCATCATTATAATCTTTTCCTCGCTCACTTTATCCATTATTCATATGCTTTTTGTTAGAATTTTCATTTAGTGAGCCATTAAATCCTTTAGATCCTAATTTTAAAATGCATGTCATAGTTTCAATGGGATATTTTTCCTTGGTAGGTGGAGAAGAATTCATTATTTTATTTCCAATAAAATGGTATTTAATATGAAGTCCTAGATTTTTATTGATATTTTCCTAATGGACATCGAATAGTTTAGGATCATCTTGGGCATTGAAATCATTTCTTAGATGCAAAAATTTTATTTCTTAGAACAAAATATATGGAATTGCCTTCATCCTATGGATCCAAGGTCTTCTCATAATTTTATTTATAATCTGTGTCCTTGTCTACGACATAAAACTTGATAAGCATTGTTGTGGGTCCCAAAGTGACAAGTAGCACTATGGTCCCAATAAAATAATTTTAAGGATATCATAACCTCACAAGGTGTTCCTAATCATGGAATATTTGGTTTCTACATAGCCAAGATTTTGAAGAAATAAGAAATGTACTATATTTACTATAGCCCCATCATTGACCATTGATATTTTAACATAATTTTAATAGATCCAAACCTATAGGTATAATGTATGATCTACTCTTCTATCCATGTCAGCAATAGGATGTAGGAATATAAGGTTAAATAAATATCTAGTGTACTTATAATCTCCCTAAGATGATACATGTCCAAATATATATAGTTCCTTTGGGATTTTTGAAGTAGGATAACACTATAAAAATAATCATGACCTAAGGCATCAAGTAATTCCAAAAAATGGGTAGGATATTTCTTAATTAGATCCATGAATGAAATATAACAAAAGGTCTTGGTGAGATCCATGACAAGGTCATAATTTCTCATGGGTTTGGGGTTGATTTTCAAATTAGTTTCTAGGGCATTAGTGAGATAGGGAGTTTGTGTTTGATACTCCCTCATTGAATTGAAGTGACAATATTATCATCCTCATTAGTATCTAACTCAATGACACCTATTATCCTATTTTTCCTTGAGGGCCTAGGCAAGGGGCCACATCGAGGTTTATCAATATAGAGGTCAAAAATTTAGAAACATTAGTTCTATTCAATATGGGTTAGTTTATTGGTTATATTATGGTGAATTTTTATTATTTCACTATCTTTTGTTAGAAAATGGATTTTTATAAATGCACAAGTTGGCATTCTGAGGCAGCACGGGCTCTATTGTGGAAGGTTGAGGGTTTGCATTTACACTTCCCAAAAACATGTCTACAAATATATGTTATTGTTCCTTAGGGATTTATTGGATTAACTTTTTATACTTCCTAAAAGCATGAGTTTCATGACTGAATATATGAAATATATAATACACATTTGGACCATAATCCCTCAATCTTTGATTTTTATGTTTTTACCAAACCTTTGTTGATTATTTTTTGGATAGAAAAATTAGTTTTGGAATTGAGCATTCTAATTTTAATTAAGATTTTATTATTGGATTTTGTATTAGTTTTGATATTAGTTATCATGAGCTAGTGTATAACTAAAATATACATCATAAATGATAGGTGGAGGGTTTGGATTTCCCATACCTCCATTTTTTTAATTTTATTTTTATTTACATTTTGATTTTGATTATTGTCACAACATTAGTATTTTGGGTTTGATCTATTACACCACTTGTCGTAGAATTGTGACTCTGATTTAGGAATTTAGTCCCTTGGTTATTTTAATTATTTTTCTTATGACCCCATTATTTTTATTGGGAGCAACAATTCTTCCATTTGATCTATAGGTTTTATAGCCACTAGGTTAATTCTAAGTGCACTCTCTAATGTTTCTTCATATAATTTATAGGGGAATTTTTAGACATCTTCCATAGTTTATTTTTTAAGAGAGAAAAGTAAAATATGATGTGTTTCTTTAATCCATTTGTAATTCATTAGCAAAGGAATATATTACTTTCCACCACCTTGAAATAAATTGAACAACAAATTTATTAGAATCTTGTTTAATGTTTATAAACTCTTTTATGTCGGTCTAAAATAACTTATTCATATTGAAATCTTACATGAGATCTATCATAAGTTTTCAAAAAGAATGGATATAAGCCTTGAAGAGGAATTAATACCAATCTAATGTCATTCCCTCAAAAAATTTGTGGAAAAAATTCCAATACTCCATCCTGTGGTAACAACTCTCTAATGGTTATAGCATATGCCTTAACATACGTGTTTAGGTCTCCTTCCCATTTTAATTTTGGAATTTTAGGTTAAGGTGCATGGAAATATAACCCCTAAAAGTATTTGATTGATTTTCTCCTTTAGATAATTAGCATATGTCCCTTTGGTTCCAAAATCCACTAGAAGAATGTTTGGATAAGTTTGGGGAAGAGGTGTCAGATAATAAGTGGGCACAAAGCTATGAGGGTAAAAATATGATGCCTAAGTGGGTATAGTATAATACATGAGAAAATAGGTAAAAAACTATATTAATTTTGATAACATGTGATAATATGGTAGCAGATAGTTTTAAGAATGTACATCAATTGGTGTTCACATAGGTGGAGTGTATGTGGGTAGAGTACTAGTAGGTATGTAGTTTGAAATAACCATAGATGGTAGTGTATTATCTATCATATTATTTAGAGATGCATAAGAGATAGGAACACACATAGTAATGTGATTTAGATTTTGAATATGTGGTGTCATGTTTTTTTTGCATGATTGAAGACACAAAAGTAAGGTCTCCTAAAGTTTGGTTTGGTGTAAAACTAGTTGGAAGAGAAGTGGGTTGATATTGTGATGATTGGTAATATGTTGTTAGAGTATGAATAAGAGATAATGACTTTCATTATTTAATTTTGGGTTTATTCCTTGGTTAGAAGGTTTAATTTTAAGGGAGAGTTTGTTGCTATCCAAGTCCTAAATGCATTTTACCAAGATGGATATGAGATCATTTGGAGTAGCATTAGTAATGGGCTTAAGGCCTTATCTCATGGAAAGCTCTAAGGTAAGAGGATGATATTAATTCTAAGATGAACTAATTTTTGTTAGATGTCTCCAGAGGAGTCATTCTTGGTTATTCAAGTGGTGTAAAATGGATTGATTATTATTAGAATGTGGTGGGGGTATTGCATTCTATTTAAACCATATTCTAAAATATGAATCCTCTTAGTGTAATAATTAAATATTATCATCTTTACACTTTAGATCTCTATAATCTGATGTGGGGTCTAGTTATAATATGTGGATACAATCCACGTCCACCAATTAGTGTTATGTCATTAGAGTCACAATAGTTACTAGAAGTCTTTGATTGATCCTACAACTCTTGACTTACCACAGAAGAATTGGTTTTTAGTATGGAGGGAGAAACTTTTTAAGATGAAGAAATATTCTCAATGTTTTATCATGGTGTTAGTCCAACTAAATAAATAAGGTTTAGTCTAATATTGATCACTTCTTATATAAGTCTCAATGCTAAAATACCTATCAAATTCCTCTCTAGACATATTTATATAATGTATAAACACCCATAGAATAAATGGAAGAGGAGAAAAGATGAAAGAAATAATATAAAACGATAAAAATAAATAAGTCTTTTACATAGGGGTCACAAGATTTATACACACGAAAAGTGATAGGCTAACCTTGTGCACTCAACCTCCCAAGGTCAAGATAATCTGGCTAAAGAGGAATGATATGATAGTTGGGCTACTGATCTGGTTAGTTTAATTGAGGTGGTTGAGGTGGTTGAATAATTTAAGCTAGAAGAGCTACTTTTTTTGAGTGAGCTACTCACACCATATTTTAGGCAAAGGTTGGTAATATATGTTGCTATCTATACTAAAATAACTTAGTTTCATCAAAATGATCATTGAGGGAAGTAAATTATGGTATAATAATATATCAAGAGTATCTAAATTCTAAAATAACTTAGTAGTTTAACTCTTAGTCTATATTACTTTCTCTGAATGGGTTAAAGTGTGGTTGGATTACCCTAGGTATCTAATTGGCTCCATCAAGTTGGGATTACCTAGACAATGTCATCCACCAAGAAAATCAAATTAGATGAGGCTAGACCCTAATATAAAATAATATATCAGATTTGGAGCTTTCAGGATTGGCAGACTAAGAGGTGAATCTATCTGGCTAAATAAGTTTTGGACAACCTAGTTTATTCATCTAGAATGTTTAGTTTACTAATGAATAAGGTTGGGTAAAGGTGTGGAGTGAAATGCTTGCACTCAAATAAAATATTATATATAATTCTAGATGTTTTGGGCTAAGGTGGGGGTTGGTACTCAAGGAAATGTTTGTATTTTGTGTAGATGTGTTTATTCAATAAGCATAATCCAAGGGCAAGGAAAATATTTGTTTGAGGTTTTGGTGTGTTATTTTAATTATTGTTGTGGTTTTATAAAAGATTGGTATGATTTTTTTTTTCTAAGTATGTGTTTATTAATTTTACCATTTAGGTGATTGAATGTTCAACTTAGTGAAATTTTTATTGTTTGTTTAGAAACTGAAGTTTCAAAAATGATTAAAAAAACTACTACTAGTAGTAGAAATAAAAATGTTAAAAGTGAAGAAAATAAATTTCCTTTTTGGTTCTTTTCTGAGGATATAATATGTGAATGTAAATGAATTTAAAACTGAAACTGAACTTTATGAATTTTGATTTCTATTAATTTTCTCATTTTCTAAAAGTGAAAAAAATATTTATACTTGCTAAGAATAAACATTTTTTTTCAAATGATTGAAACTAAAGATGAATAAATACTCTAAATTTTAGATACATGAATAAAAACTAAATCTACATTTTTTATTTTGTATGCATGCAATAGGATTCCTAACTTTTAAAAATCAAAACTAAATGCAAACTTTATGTTTTTTACTTTTGAGTTGGATGCATCCAATCCTAATATGCAAATGGATAATGTCGACACTTCATTTCTTTCACTTTTGTGTCATATTTTTCATTGAATCACTTTCTCACATTATTGTGTGGATTTGCCCCAAATTCTAATTGCCTAAAATCATTAATATAATCAGCATTTTTATATGCAATCAAAATGATATACCTTTAATCATGATTTTACATTGCATCATGTTATAAAAATTGTCAAACACATATTGAATCAAGTTATCACTTTACAACATTTCCCATAGTAAATTAATATGTTGAATCAATTAAACAATTAACTTTATCTAATCTTTAAAAAATCATATTATTTAATTAATCTTTGTTAATTAATTAATTTTATCAATAATAGAAAACTATGGAATGCATAATTACTATTTTTCCATAAATAAATAAAATCATATTATCCATCTCAAACTTGTGATGTCATCAAAGAACCCTCTTGGAAATTTAATAATCTTATTCCAAAATCAAAGTGTCCTTCTCAAGGAAAATTGAATGTGAATAAAAAAGTGTGCAAGTAAGGCCTATGACATGCTCTTACACACTCCAAAATTTCATGAGTAGATTTCCTTACATGATTTTACATAGTCCACACATGGAATTAAATGAGATTTATGACCTCTTCTCATCCATTGATTTGGATCTTCATGCAACAGTCAACATCAATCATAAAACTCTATAAATTGAGGGATCACCCTTCATTATCAACAACATTATTCATTCAAGGAAGTGTTGTCTAATTGTCTGATAAAGATTAAATATACATCCTTGTTCATAACATACAAGCATTCATTTTCAAATGGAGTTATGTTGTTTGTTTGATCACGTGCATCCACTAATAATTACAACCACATCACTTTCAAACACATCCAAATTATTCAAGAGGAAATTAAAGGTATAATTAGTATTGTTTTATAATTTTAATTGCATTCCTTTTGTCTTGCTCAATTTGAAGACACATGGTTGGATTAGTTATCTATTCTAATTTTATTTTGATTTATACTAACAAAATACTAATCTTCATTTCATGATGTTACATATGGCACACCTGGTGGGACCATTCACATCCTCAAATCCACTTTAAATTATCGTAGGCCTAATTATTGAACTATTATATCCTTTTTTAGCTAAATTTTTCCAAAAATTCATGAAATTTATTGAAATTTTGTGTTCTTAGATTCATGGAGAATCATCTTACAGATTAGTGGAATCACATATGAAAATGATGGAATAGACATATTAATTGGTAGAATTGTATCTAGTAAAAAACTTTGTTTTCAATATTTGGTAGAAACATATTATCTATTATCAAAAATGTTATTGTCTATTTTTTAATAGTGGTAAAATAATCCTACATTTTTATAGAATCATTCAGATTTTGATGGAATCCTTTCTATTTTTTTATAATAAATATTTGTAGGCTAGTAGAATTATCTTAAATTTGGTGAAATCATTCATATTTTGACAAAATTATTTCTATTTTTTGACAATTTATGGTTCCAAATTGGTAGAATCATCATGTATTTTGGTGAGATCATTCTAATTTTGATGAAATTATTTCTATTTTCATAAATTTTATGTTTTTAGGTGGTATAATTATCTTAATTTTGGTTAAATCATTCAGATTTAAGTGGAATCATTTCTATTTACAACATTCTATGTTTTAAGGTTAGTTAAATCATCTTAATTTTAGTAAAATCATTCATATTTTGATGGAATTATTTCTATTTTCTGATAGACTGTGTTTGTTAGGTTGGTGTAATCATCTTCATTTTGGTGAAATCATTAATATATCGGTAAAATAATTAAGATTTTGATGAAATCAGCTCTATTTTATTGACCATTTGTGTTTTCATAGTGGAAAAATCTTTTCTATTTCATGAAAATCATTCTAATTTAGGTGAAATCATTTTTTATTTTTTGGTTGTGTTTTCCTACAGAGTAGCAGAATAGTCTTGTGTTTTGGTGAAATCATTTTGATTTCAATAGAATCATTGGTAGTTTATGATCTAAAACATTTACAATATTTTAATCTTGTCAAATATGATACCAAACAAAATAATGATTTATCTTTTGTAGGTTTTCACATGTCAAAGTCTTAAATCAACCAAACAACTCTCACACTTCTTTTTAAGCTTAAGAATTAAACACACATTTTGATTTGGGTATTAAAAAAAAATGATTTGTTTCTTTTGGGTGATTGTGTGTGTGGTTTTTCAATATAAGATCATGTGTTCACTTCCCTTGTATTGTAGGTGAGTCTTAGGAATCAAAAAAGGCTTATATTGATTATTTTTATCTTAGATGTATGTTACCTAGGTTCTTCTCTCGTACCTTTGGGTGATCTTGGGAATCAAAAATAGTGCAAGTCTCTTTTTTTATTATGTGACTTGGACCTTGATCCCCAAGTTCAAGTATTTAGGGTTCAATGAATAGGATTTCATCCCTCGATGTTAGGTTTGGTGGGGTATATAAACTAAGGGAGGATTTATTATTACTGGCCAAGTGACTTTTTATTTTAAGTGTGTTGTGAAGTGAGGATATTTCATGATCCATTACATAGGCCCTAAAAAAAACCCCTTTAAGAATTATTTTACAATAATAGTATATTTAAATCCTATAGATGGAATTGGGATGAATAGACTAAACCCTCTCATATAGCATGTTAATCATCATCTTCCATAGACATGGGCCCCATCACACAATGAGATATATAGGGGATACACCTATAAAACTTTGTTTATACTTAGATTAAGAACCTTCAGCTATAAACAACTATCAATTCAAGGGAAAAACATCCCCAAAGATTACTCACCATATATAGACATAGAATGAGGGTTGGGAGACCAACCTGGTCATGAATTTATGTGAGTTTATCAAAGGGTTGTTAGTTTAGTTGCACACTTTTTATACTAATCATAAGGCTTCTTATTTTCATGATTTGAATTTTTTGTTATCAAGACTTGTATTGATTGTAAAACTTAAACACTTTAAACAAAACCAAATCCATCAAAAGTTAAATTTCAAATCAAGTTCACCTTTTAAGTATCAAGTCAAATACAAAGTCCAAATTCAAATCTAAAGTCAAAATTTGAAGTCAAACCTCAAGTCAAATTCAAACCAATTCAACTTTACTAAGTTAAATGAGGTCAAATTTTTATCCAAGCTTCAAAAATCTCAACAAAGTCCAATCCAAAAATCAAACATTGATTCAAAACAACTTTTCAAAAGTCAAAAGTTTCAAAATCTAAAGTGAAATTCAAACATCGAGTAAAAGGTAAAAGGTCAACTAAAATCAAACTTTTAATAATAAGTCAAACCAAAGTGTGTTTTGATTCAAACATTTAAAAAGTAAATTCAAATATTTTCATAATATTAACTTAAGATCACACTAAAAATAGGTCAAAAAGTAAATCAAAATTAAGGAATCAAAGCGAACCACTTCTAAATAAGTATACAAGTCAAATGAAGTAAGTTAATTAACATTTTATTCTAATCCAAAAGATTTAAATTCAAAATTCAAAATCATATAAACATTGAACAAAAATTTAACATATAAATTTTTTTAAATCAAATATCAAGTTGAAATTAATTCAAATATTAAAATCAAAGCACAATAAACTTTTAGCATCATGCCTCATTACGCCAAATTGGAACTAGTTATAATCCTACCTTTGACAATTATTTTCATGGAAACCTATTTAATTTTTACCAAAACTAATAAGAAGTACATAATCCACTACACTTTGAAGGTGGAGTGGATGCAAGTGTTCATGAAATTGAGACCAACATTGATCCACTTCAAACAGACCTAAGAAGGGCCTAATTTGAATAACTTTTTGGAAAAAATATGAACTCCTCTTATGATTATTAGAGCTATGTGCTAAATTTCCTATAGGCTACACCCTAAAAAAATCAATACCTTATTCACACTCTAGAAGAGGATGTGCTAACATAGCAACAAGACAAAGCTTCTTATGGTCAAGATCACAATATTGTTCAAAACCCACATCCAAATCCCAAGTCCTCTAGCAAAGAGAAAGAGACCCTTGTAAGGATACCACCTCATGATACTAATTAGGTTATGATAGATAAATTATATAATGTGAGAAAAATGCTTACTACTTTGGCTTTTACCTTTAATACTATTCAATCCAATACACAACAAAAACAAATCTTGACCAATCAATAGTAAGTCCTATCCAACCAAAAAATACCACCTAACCAGTAATAGGTTCCCATCGATAGGGTGACAAAAAAAGGGTATTTATTCCCACAAAATTTGGCTCTAATTTTCCTATCAATGTTAATTTATCAATAAACCCTAATCAATCCTTTTTCACACATCATCATGCATCACATTCATCTCACAGCACTCTAAATGCTCAAGAATGGGAGGAAATGAAAGATGTTATTTTCATATTAAAAATAGAGAACCAAAGTAATAAGTTCATTTCATTACTAATTTTGAGGCACCAAAATTCAACAAGTATAAAGGGAAAGGGGATCCAAGAGAACACATCAAAGAATTCTTCATGGCATGCCAAGAAGTAGTATTAAATGACATATATTTTCTTAGTTTGTTTCCACATATTTTTAGAGGCCAAGATCTATAATGGTTCCTTCAGTTGCCCAAATGATTGGTCACTACTTTTATTAACTTATTAAAATGATTTATGAAGCATTTCTCATACAACATAAAACATGAGCTGACAATGATAGACCTTTGTAACTCAAAATATCAAAGTGGGGAAATTTTTTTATCCTTTTTATAATGGTGGAGGAGCTTTGACAGTAGGATTTCTCATTCCCTCCTAAAAAAATAACTTATAACCACCTTTACTTCAAGTTTAAATCTAAAAATAGATTTTCATTTGCAACTACATTATGCAAATATATTCAATGAAAGCATAGAAAAGGGTGTGCAAATTGAAAAATCCTTTATTGATAAAGGGTTTATCAAAATATTCTCTAGGTATTATCCACATCCATCTCAAGATAATTTAAAATCATAAACATAAAAATACAAATTTTTCAATAAGAACAAACATGTCATGGGTGATAGATTTACAAAGTCCAAGCATGTGCAAATTATTTAACCAAAACACATCCAAAATGTTCAATCCAAATTAGTAGTCACTCTTCAAAAAAAGACACCTAATAGACAATATCAGTGAATTAAATTCTCCCCTTTTATAGAGCCATTATAATTTTTCTTTAAAATTTTGGTTACTGCAAATATGGTTATATGGCTTGTCACCAAATCATTTGAATAAAGTCACCCAAACTAACATGGTATAAAGATAATCAATATTGTGATTATCATACATTCAAATTCCATACTATATATAGATGTATACAACTCAAGCATTATATTCAATATCTACTTGACTATGGAGAAATTGAACTTGAAAATAATGCATCATCTTCTAATCAAAATATGGGCTTATTTAAAGACCCATTTCCAAAGTGATTTAACTATTTTAGGAATTAATGTAAAACCTTGAGTAGATAAAAGAACTATGTATATAAATCAGGGCATAAAATACTACAATATCAACAGCCATTAATTTGTATAATAATTGATTTGTTTGTTTAGGCTATAAATAGCAATGAATTGAAAAGTGTGTATATAACTAGAAAATATGACTACAACAGACAAGTGGGAGGATGTAAAGTGATGTAGGAATAGGGTAGAGTGTCATCATCTAGAAATAGGTATCATAACCCTCCTCAAAAAGTATCATGACCCTCTTTTCTAATAGTTCAATGCATTACTGACCTTCTATATTATGTTATTGACCCTATGCAGATAAAATAATGAAATTTAGGGTAGACCTTCGCTCTATTTCAAAAATCATGTGCCTACATGACCAAGACCTGGATCTCATTTATGTTTCATTTTGACTAGTTTCAGTATATAACCTTAAGGCTCCATGATTTCTAGGGTTTTATCAAACACAAGTGTAAAAAGAGTGGCAATAGTAATGTAAGTTAGACATGACCTCAACACCCCATGTGTTAATCATTGCCTACATACTAATACTTCAAAAGGGGATCAAGCTTGGTGTAGTTCACCTAATCTAAGTGTTGTTTCAAGTGAGAATGATACTAGTATATCTAAGTATGAATGTTAATTTTAATGCTTTGAGTGTGAATTGAAACTATGAATCTGAGTAAAACTAATATTTGGGATATTGTACATGGTTGTACACAAAAATAGGGGTAAATAGGGATTAATGACCTTAATTTGTACATCTATTTTTGAGTTTGTTCATGAGAATTACCATCTAAGGGATAAATGAATGAGATTGGTATTTATATAGTGTTTTTATGCTTGTCAAGACATAAAATGAGTCTAGGCTAACCTTAAGATGCTTCGAGGAGTGGAAATATATTTTTAGGGGGAAGAAGAAGTTAAGGGTCAATAATGTTTCCCCCTTTGCCAATAGTGCACTGCATTATAGACCAAAGGGGCCACACTATTAGCCAAGGGGCTAACATGTGTGTGAAAGGATTTGGTATGTCTATGTGATTTCTTAATACATATTTTGGCATATTTTGGCATGGGCTAGATGTACATAGAAACTAGAAAAGGATCAAAAGAGGCCCTAAGATAGGTCTAAGGCTAAGCTAAGGGTTGGTTGGTCTCAAGTGACACTCATTACATTAAATGACATTTTAGATGACTACATTTACCCTCCTCCCTTTATTATATAAATAAAATAAAGTGAAATGACTAGGATAAATAAAGGAGAGATGTACATGGACTAACTTAAGAGGTGAAGCTTATGAATGTGGGTATGAGTCTATGAAATGTGCTCCATCGTGTATCCTACAAATGAAACATATATGAATTAGTCCTTAAGAAATATCAAAATCAAAGACAAAAACTAATTAAAAATATGTGAGATAGAGGAAAGTAATGAATACACCTCATTGGGTATGTGAACCAATGCAAAAACCTGGTGACATCCTATGTGTGTAAATGGTGATCAAATGGTAAATAGCTTGGACTAGATTGATGGATTACCAAATCCCCATGTGTGTGTGGATTAATAAGTCAAGTTTTCCTTGACTCCATCATTGTCAACCCGTATTTTGTGGATCATAATCTATGAATAACTTCGATTGGACTAATGAGTTTTGTAACCCTCTCACGTAGGTGGCCCAAGAACTCATGTAGGTTATAACTCCATCATTGCCTACCCATGTGTATTAGATGAATTTAAAGCTTAAATTGTGTGATGTAACTAAAATTTTATAATATGGCTCTAGGCCACATGGAAACTCTAAATGTAAAAATGTATCTAGGCCACTCAGGAATGCCAACTGCTAGAGACATAATGAGGTATCAATCTAGTATAAACATGGTGAAAAACTAGTGAAAAATTGGTGAATATGGTGTCTAAAGTTTACAACATGGATTATGGCATGGATTTTCCATTCCATCTATGATAACTGGTGTAAAAATAAACATATGAGAATAATATGCCACATACATGCCCTCAATTCTAACAATTGTGCATATGGATTCTGGATTGAGTCATAGTAATATGTGTCTATGCATATCTAAAATTAAAATGGGAGTGATCATGCCATGTATGATGTCCCCAATATGAGAAAACCTATGTAATTATTTATAAAAAATGAGTATATACTAAACAGATCTAATAATTTGTGATTGAGACTATGCAAATCTAATCTATAACTATTGTACCTTTCTAAAAATTCCTAAATATTCTTTGTTTGAGGCTATTGATTTATAACATGGTGGGTAGACTTAGAACCCTACACTTATGATAGTGTACTATCTTATTGTTCAAATTTTTTGTTTATTAAGGAAATTAAGACTGATCTATGTATGACTATATTTCACTATATTTTCCCAAGTCTAAGCTCTATAATTTGTGTCTACATGCTAAAAATTGTGTTCTAATTGCACTAAGATAGATTGATCTCTATGACAAACCCCTATGAATGCCCCCTCTTTTGAGGGGAGTTATTGAACCTATGCAATAATTGTCCTCAAAAAAAAATTTATGCATCATGTGTGTTAAAATAAAAATATATTATATATGTGTGATAAACCAATATAATGTGTATACATGACATCAGAATGTAAAAGGGTCTAAGCATAAGTTCACAAAGTACAATGTATTTTAGATCTAGCATTTACAAGATTGTCAAGATAAATATAATAATGTGATCATGTATATGAACAACAAATATTAATATAATTTTAGTAAACTACCTATGGGTACGGGGTATGATGTCCATCAAGGCACCCAAGGAGGAAGGGGAGATGTATGAGGTCCCTTATGGCATCACAAACTAGATGTGAAAGAAACAAGTAAGAGATAAGTGTCATGGTCATGATGCATACATAAAAACATACATACAAATAAATGATGCACATAAAGTAGGCCAAGGGGCCACAATAAAAGTTACATGGGCATTAGTCACTAAGTTTAATAAATAAGTGCATATAAGGGCATGTTCAAATGTCCACATATGAAAAGATCAAGCAAGGTTAGCTTAGAGACACATAGAAGGACATGTTCAAATGTTTGCATACTCAATCAATAATTACTCAATCAGAAATTGGCTTAGAACCATAGAATAATGGCATATTCAAATGCCCTTGAGTATATGTAGAAGCAAAAGGACACAATCAAATCTAAACTAGTAAAGCTAGAAATGAAAGTATGGATAATCATATGGTATGAATCCATATAAGATAAAATATGTACATAATTTGAGTCTATAGTAGTATTAGTTGGGAAAAAAGTAGTGTAGTATAGGATGGTCAATATCAAGATATAATCAATCTTAAATTTATGATATGGAGTATAGAAAGATGTAACCTAGCAAACTGAAAGTTGTGTGACCAATGCTCATAATGGGCTTATATGTCAATTTTGAATCTATGTATATGTGTATGTACCCCTAATGAGTAGATAGTATCAAATATTGATCTATATAGAGGACTAAAGTCCTATAGTAATATATGAACACTCAAAGGGAACAAGTGAAGCATGTATGTATGATAAAAATGACTACACTAACATAGATAACAGATTTAGCATCTAGTAAATAGAAGGAATGTAAACATGGAAATGCATACAATCTAAAATTTATATTATCTGAGTAAATATTTGAATGTTTTTGTATTTTTGAAAATAATATATTATTTTTGTGTTTTATGAGTATAATTTATGTACAAGCAACATGAAAATGAAACTATATACAATGATCAAGATAAGATAAACTAAATGCAAGTAATATTATAAGTAAATAAGATTATGCACAAGTAAAATGTAGTGAATCTAAATATCTAAGAGCACATCCACAAGATGTGGATAGTTAAATTTTAGATCTGGTGGGAGGTCATCCAATGTTGGATAATGAATCTACTCAACCTTGAATAAACCATCATCATTGTGATCATCATACCATTATGTTTGCATAAGTATAGCCTTATCCTTGGTTTTGGTCTAGATTTTATGCATTCATATAGCATACTACTCTACTATGTAATAATGACTCATGTGCAGTTCTAGGTTAGACTACATTAGACCACCAGATGTCTATATGAAATCTATGATTTTCATGTCGGCCATCATGTAAAATTTGAACTCTGTGTCCCTCCTAACTAAAATTCAAACATATGTTTGTCTGATCAACTGTGGCATCCATTTCCTATAACCATGTGCTACAAAATGTAACATATATATGAGTGTTTGTACTCATGATAAAAATTAGTGTGTTAACTACCTTAGGGCCACATGAAATTGGTAGTGTGCTATGTCCTAAAGAGTTATAACAATGTATAGCATTTTGTAATTTTGTCCCTCAGTACCCTATGATCTATAATAATTTTAAAGTACAAGTTTTGGGATTAAAATTCTCATCTATATCAATATTATGGATGTATTGGTCCTTGATGAAAGCCTTGATAGTCAATGGATCATTACTTGAATGTAAAGGTCAGTGAATATTCTATCATGGTGCTTGTAATGATGGAGATGGAGGCTGTGTAATCTAGATAGTGCCCTGAGCTTTCATTTTATTCAAATTTTGTTGTAATGTTAAGTATGTATATGTATCATGTCAGGTAATCCTATGAAAGAGATAAAAGGGTCTATCATCCTACCATGACAATCTACTAACAAATATATGGAAAACTTTGGGTAATGCTATCAATCCTCTAACAAGCAAAATATGTAAAATTAGTTTTGGTATGTCATGTATACTACCTACCTGAATCTGGATAATTGGGTCAATATCCATATATGTAACCATATATACTGAGTGTATAGAAGAATTTTCCTCTAACTACAAGTGTATAAACCTATATCTAGGGTATTGTTAAATGGTGGTGATGCCTATGTAGGGAAAGGTATGAGTGCCTTAGAATCATATTTTTACTCTTTAGGACCTACTGGTGTGAATCTAAATCTGCATAAATAATCATCAATGTTCATGGGCATTGTATTATATTTTGTGGTGGTCTAGGAATCTATATCTAAGTTTTTGATGTATATTTTCTCTAAGTTAACAAGTAATGGTAATTATATTATGATGATCTCATCATCCATCATGAGAGGGTATAACTATGTTTTAGGAGGGTCATTCTCCATCATGGGTCAAGCTAACTCTACTATAGGAGGATCTAAAATGAGTGCAATAAAAGTGTTACTAGATTACCAAACCTCATATGTATTCATATATATTATAGGAATAATATGAGGTGGGGACTCTATGAGGACATGAGATGTCCCATCTGAATAAATACTTGAGATAGTAAGTTCAATAAATCTACAATATTTTAATGGTTGGTTATTATGTGGATAAGTGTATAGATATCCACCATGTAAAAACTTGCACATCTATTCAAGGTAGAGGGTATTGACCCTATGGCATGTATCTAAGGTCTCTCGAGTAATAAATTGTAATGCAAATGATTAGAAATCACCTAAAATTATGTTTATAGGGTTTCTGGCCTGATCATGATATCTAAATTTATAAAACCTAATGCCTATTGGGGAATGTCATCAAAACCTTGAATGTTCTTATATGTCTTCTAAATGGATCTTATAACAACCCCCATTATTTTTAATAATGTGAGGTTGCATATGTTAAGACTTAAACCACTATCAATTATAAATCATTTAATAATGGTGGTTTTAATTTGGGCCTAAATGAAAAGTGGTAGATTTTAATCAATAATTATATGTGAGGTCAAATCCTCATTGCTAGAACATATAACATCCCCAATGTCTTTTATAGTGTTCATCATAGATTAAAAATAAGTCATATTTGTATCATGAGGCAAAGATGTATGATTGAGTGTTTGAAAAGAATGTCTTTAAATCTAGTTGACTATTGAATTAATTCCAATGTATAAATCTTGGTTGGTGTATTTCTCAAATGATCAACGATATCATATGCTTTGTGTTGATCCCTAGGTCCCATTATATTATGTTGGGGATAAGGATGGATTATGGGATTAAATTTTTCCTATATAGGCTAAGGAGGCATCCAATTTCATCTAGTAATAGCTTGAACCACAAAATCTACTATTTTCTAAGGGTGAGTAGTAGAGGCAAGATGTGAACGAACCTAGTTAACAAGTCTAGGTGGAGGAGAAAAAAGGAGTCATCTAAGCCCTTTGTCATCAAATATTAACCAAAGGTAATTCAAAATTGACCATACAGCAATTCTCTCCATATAAAGGGGGCTCAAGATGAGGTGGCCCAATTTATGAAACAAGCTGAGTTCTAACATGATCCGTGAGAGGAGTGACATACATGTGCGTGTTTCTACAAATGGTAGGTAATAATAATTCAAGACAAAAAACAAGAATTTGTACTAGAAATTATAAAATGGATTCCATCAGGATGATCATGATGAAGATATAAAATTGAGCAAATTCTAAAGATAAGAAGGTAAAAACCCTAATGATACACTAGGGTCTTGAGCAATATGTTTGAAGTAAGTTGGATTCACCAAATGATATAACTATTTTAGGAATTAATTTAAAATTTTAAGTAGATAAAATAAATGAGGATATAAATCAGGTAATAAAATAGTACGGTATCAACAACCACTGATTTATACAATAATTAATTATTATGTTTAGACTATGAATAGTAATGAATTGAAAAAGGTGTATTTAGCTAGAAAATATGACTGAAATAGAAAAGTGGTAGATTGGAAAGTGATACAGGAATAAGGTAGAGTATCATCAACCATAAATAGGTGTCATAACCCTCCCTAGACAATGGTACATCCCTCTTTTCTAATAGTGCATTATGCTACCAACCTTTTGTGTTATGTTATTGAACTTATGTAAATAAAATAGTGAAAATTAGGGTAGACCTTCACTCTATTCATGAAATCTTATGCCTACATGACTGATACCTAGATCATCATTTATGATTCATTTTGATTAATTTCATTATAAAACCTTTAGTTTCCATGCTTGCTAGAGTTTTGATGAACACAAGTCTAAGAAGAGTAGCATTAGTAGGGTAGGCTAGATGTGACCTCAACTCCCCATGTGTTAAGCATTGCCTACATACCAAGACCTCAAAATAGGATCAAGACCAATGTGTTTCTCCCAATCCAATTGATAGTTCAAGTAAGAGTGATGCTATTATGTTTGAGTATGAAAAACAATTTGATGCTTTGAGTGTGACATGAAACTACAAATCTAAGTAAAATTGAGCTTTGGATTGATGTAGATAGATGTACCTATAAATAAGGGTAAATATGGATTAATGACCTTAATTTAGATATTTTGTTTTGAGCTTGTTCATGATAATTTCCATCTAAGGGATAAATGAATGAGAGTGATTTTTATATAGTGTCTTAATGCTTATCGAGACATGAAATGAGTCTAAACCAACCCTAGGTTACTTACAAGAGTGAAAATATATCTAGTTGGGGTAGAAGAAGCTAAGGGTCAATAGTGTTTCCCCATTTTTAAATAGTACACTACATTATAGAACAAAGGGGTTGCACTATTGTCAAGGTGGATAGAACATGTGTGGAAGGATCTAGGATACCTACGTGATGGCTTAACGAAGATTTTTCTATATTTGTGCATGGGTTAGATGCATATAAAATCTATAAAAGGATAAAAAGAGGCCTTAATATAGGTCTAAGGCTAAGCTAAGGTGTTGACCAATTTTTGCTCACAGGCCAAAATCATTCACCTTTTTTCTTCGCTATTCAAAGACAATTATTTCAGGTTGCACGGTTCTTGCCGTGGTTCTTCGAGCTTAGTTCAACACTTTGGTCATCAGCATGTTTCTTTGGTTCGGCATCTAGTTCATTGGCCTTAGTCCAAGTTCAAATGTTTTAAGCATAGCAGGCACTTCAAAGAAAAAACCAGGTTCAGTTAGGTTCAGTTCAAAGTTCATTTGCTTTAAAACTGACCAAGTCCCGCATATATAAAAGTTTCAAGCAAAAGGAAGGCATGCGTTTACAAAAGCAAATGGGTTCAGGTCGCACTAAGCAAAGGCACTACAGCATTCAAAGGTAAGTAATCAGGTCTAATTCAAATCTGGCTAAGGCAAAGCCCATGTTTCAAATTCTAAGGCATAAGGTAGGCGGTGGCATTTTTGCAGACTTTTTGTCCACAGAAAATGTTTGCAGACAAAAGTCCGCAGCAAATAAAATGAGCAGCCCGGGAGCATTCCCATGGACTTTTTGTCCACAAGGAAATAGCTTGAGCAAACTCGTGGGGCTTTCAAAGCCACAGACCATCCAAAGCAAACCGCAATAAGGTTAAGGTGGTCCATGCACAAAACAAGGGAGCCATCAATGGTCAAACAGCCAGCAAGTCCGTAGAAAACATATAGAGTGCCCGGCAGACAGCGAAGGCTAACAAGGATGCTATGAAAAGAAGTTAGCAGGCTACAGGAAAGCTAGTAGAGACAAGGATGTCCTACATGGACGTCAAAGTTTAGTGAAATAGAGGATAACAGTTTGTTTTAAAAGCAAGAGAATGCTAATAAAAAAAGAGCCAAATTGCAGCGACTCGCTGGGAAGTTCACCCCAGGGGCCGAGTAAGCAGATAAGACAAAATGAAGAAGAGACAAGGTGGAAGCATGGTCTCTTCTAGCAGAATGATGTCATCAATATTATTTTTCTTCTTCCCAATGAATACTCGAGCAGCCACTTGCAAGCAAAATGCCAAAGGAGTCTCCTCTTTGCTTTTGATATAAGTTCACGACTTTGTTCATTTGTAAAGGATCTTTCACAGTTTAATCAGGGGTAGCCTTGCTAAAATTTCTGCCTAGATCAAATAAAGATAGTTTTACCTCTTTCTTGGATGGATACCCTGTGTATGTCCTATGTGTTTGATTTGTGTTCAGTCATTTTATTTTAATGCTCTCACAGGTCCAAATACCAACACACCAGCTATCTACAAAGTGCCATTTTGTAGCTTACAGAAGAAGAGTTCCATTTGGGGTGTAGAAATAGAGGAAGTCATTTTCAATATGTATTCCATAGCATCTTGGTGAGTCGTTGTTCCTGTGTTTTCCATAAGAACCTCCCTGTCATTCTCTTGCACCCTGGTCCTTCTGCCAAGCCTGAGTGTATGTATGTATTTGTCTAATTCAAGAGTGGGTGTGAGAAGGTCATATGGTTTTGGTGTATCACCTCTTTAGAGTAGGTTGTTTTTTTTCCTGTATCTTTCTCCCTTTTCCCCCCAGTATATCTATATATCTATATTTTTCACTACCTGAAACAAACAATGATACATCAAAGGGAGCTAGCCCTTAACTAGAGACTCTCCTCTCCTGCTTCGCCATCCCACAGGTGAGAGAGGAGTTTCCATGTTGCAGGGAGAGGGTAGGAACCCATTTTCTTACAACCAGGTGCACTTTCTAGCATCAATAATTCTAGCATGCCTGGTGGGACTCAATTTGATAACTCAGTAAGTTTAGGATTGATGTTGTCCCTGATATAGCAAACTAAATATCTTCAGCATCTGGCGACTCCAAGTTAAATCCACTGGTTAAGTAGCCTAGTGCCTTCATAAATCACGTCTTATGTGTATACCTCTTTTGCACAAAATCATGGGTCTTGTTTTCCTTCATATGAATATAATCAGGGTTTAGATATTTATACAATCCCCTCAAGTAGCTCTCCTAGTTGCCCTGCAACTATAAGGGAGATGGCATTGGAATTTGAGAAGCAGACAATGGAAATTGACAGGCTGGAAGAGCAGTACAAATATCAGTAAGAGCTGATGTATAAAGAAGAGTGTTTGTTTAGGAAATCACAGGCCTTGCAATCCATGGAGGGGGAGGTAACAAAATGGAGAAATCCATCTATCCAAGGCATTCAGCCTTGTGTGCCCCCTCCTACCCTGAAGAAAACCCCCTCTTTTGCACCAAATCCATTTTTTCAAATTGCACTTGCTCACTCTAGGTCATCAAATATAGCTGCTCCCAATCCCATGCGCCTGGCTTTCCAACACCAAATGGCATCAGAGCAACCTCCCATGGAGATCAATCTTTTCAACTCCTTAGATCAGGAATCTTCCATTGAAAATAATACCACCAACCAGCACGTCCCTCTTCTAAAGACTCCTCCAACGCATCAACAGTGTTTTCCTTGCATTCCCCAACCTCCCCAAGTCCTTCAGCATAATACGTAGATTTCGAGTTGGAGGAAGGATTTCCAGGGCCCAACTCAGAGCTTTGAAGAGGATAATGCTGACAACCTCCAAGAAAGACTCTTTCAGGGCAACCTAGCCAAACAAATTGAAGATTTAGAGGCTAGGATGAAGCTGCTCCTTGAAAGAGAGATGAAATTTTTGGACCTTGTGGAGGAGCCTTAGGGCCTTGTGGAACACAAAGTTGCTGCCTATTCACAGGAGCAAAATTCAAATTTCAAAATCTTGAATTGGGGGAAAACATTGGGATCATGGGATGGCATAGTGGAAGAGAAGCAAGGTTTTTCTCAAAACCTTGAAGAAGCTAAAGCTATGCATGCTGATGTTGATGCTGGAGACCTCCAAGAAAAGCTTTTCCAAGAAGATCTGGCCAAGAGAATAGCAGATTTGGAATATAGAGAGAGTTTCCTCAGTGAATGTGTGATGGATGGTTCAGACCAAATAGCACATTCTATGTCTGAACACACCCCACCTACACATTTCCAAGAGAGTTATCAGGCCACACCTGATATTGATGAAGTGCTGACCAACTGGAAGGAGGAGAATCATTCGATTCTAGCTCAAGGGTTGCCCCCTCTTCCACATGTTTTCTCCACTTCATCCCTTCTCAAAGAAGAACCTATTTTGCAAGAGGCAGACGAGGGGCAGAAAATCCAATCTACAAGTCTTCAGGAGGCTGTTATGAGCGATAACAAAGAAGAAATCATCATTGATACTCCTTGTGGAGACCTTATCAGCAATGGAGAAGATGCAGGTCTTGCATATATGTAGATGTTCTAACAATTCGAAGAGGAACAAATGCATGGTAAGCTCTCTTCTCCTCTGATTGATGAACTTCCTTGTTGCTTTGATGATGAGGTCAACTACATTAAAGAGCCTAAGTTAGAGGAAAATCAGGAGGATACTTTTGAATATCTAGAGGTCCTGATTTTTGAGGAGGAAAGAGAGAGGTCAATCTTCCAAGAGGAATGCTTTGAAGAAGAGAGTTTTAAACAAAGAGGTGATGTTCTGTGGGATAAGCAACCATTTTGTGAGTCTATTTCAGACATCGCAGCAGTCACACTTCTTCAAGAAGGCCAAGAGGAAGCAGAGGATGAGTCTGACAGAGTTTTCAAAGAGGTAGAAGGAAATGAATCAGACCATGATACATTGCAGAAGGAATGTGCAGATCAGAAGGCTTACGGTGATGAGCCGACAGCGATTGATTTCTTGGTGAGGAGCACCAATATCAGGGACCAGCATTTAATAGGCCTCCAGGGACAATCAAAATACGTATATATTGGAGGCATGTTTGATTTTGATCCCCTAAGTTTCTAGCCAACTCAGGTGACAGGTAGGAGGAGCAGGTCACCATCTCTCTTTTTCTTTCAGCTACTTGCCTGCCACCATAAGTCTCCTCACAAGGAAGGGGACTTAAGAAATTTTCATTTCAATCCAGGAGGGAGGCGAACATTCCTAGTTAGCTGTATATAATAGTTTGCTTTCAGTTGTTTTCCCTATTTTCCCTAAGCACAGTTGCACAGGTAGTATTTTTTTAGCCTTGTGTGTTTCCCTTTGCATGTGGGGTAAAAGCTTCATGTTTGATTCTTGAATATTTTAGGAGTTGTTGCTAACTTTCATTATAGCTGCATCTGAATCCGTGCCCAATGGAATGTAAGGCAATTGGGTTCTAAGCATAGCAGGCATGCTTCCCTTGTGAGTCGCCAATCTGTTGACCAATTTTTGCTCACAGGCCAAAATCATTCACCTTTATTCTTTGCTATTCAAAGACAATTGTTTCAGGTTCCATGGTTCTTGCCATGGTTCTTCGATCTCAGTTCAACACTTTGGTCATCAGCGTGTTTCTTTGGTTCGGCATCTAGTTCATTGGCCTTAGTCCAAGTTCAAACATTTTAAGCATAGCAAGTGCTTCAAAGAAAAAACTGGGTTCAGTCAGGTTCAGTTCAAATTTCATTTGCTTTAAAACTGACCAAGTCCCACATATATCAAAATTTCAAGCAAAAGGAAGGCAGGCATTTACAAAAGCAAATGGGGTTAGGTTACACTAAGCAAAGGCGCTCCAGCATTCAAAGGTAAGCAATCGGGTCCAATTCAAATCTAGCTAAGGCAAAGCCCGCGTTTCAAATTCTAAGGCATAAGGAAGGCGGTGGCATTTTTGTAGACTTTTTGTCTACAAAAAATGTCTGCAGACAAAAGCCTGCAGCAAATAAAATGAGCAGCCCGAGAGCATTCCCATAGACTTTTTGTTCATGGGGAAATAGCCTGAGCAAACCCACGGGGCTTTCAAAGCCACAAACCATCCAAATCATATCACAGTAAGGTTAAGGTGGTCCACGCACAAAACAAGGGAGCCATCAACGGTCAAATAGCCAGCAAGTCCATAGAAAACATATAGAGTGCCCGGCAGACAGCGAAGGCTAACAAGGGTGCTACAAAAAGAAGTTAGCAGGCCGCAAGAAAGCTAGCAGGGATGAGGACGTCCTACGTGGATGTCAAAGTTCATCAAAATAGAGGATAATAGTTTGTTTTAAAAGCAAGAGAATGCTAATCAGAAAAGAGCCAAATTGTAGCGACCCACTGGGAAGTTTGCCCCAGGGGCCGAGTAAGCAGATAAGACAAAATGAAGAAGAGACAAGGTGGCAGCATGGTCTCTTCTAGCAAAATGATGTCATCAACAGTATTTTTCTTCTTCCCAATGAAGACTCGAGTGGCCACTTGCAAGAAAAATGCCAAAGGAGTCTCCTCTTTGCTTTTGATATAAGTTCACGACTTTGTTCATTTGTAAAGGATCTTTCATAGTTTAATCAGGGGCAGCCTTGCTAAAATTTTTGCCTAGATCAAATAAAGATAGTTTTACCTCTTTCTTGGATGGATACCCTATGTATGTCCTATGTGTTTGATTTGTGTTCAGTCATTTTATTTTAATGCTCTCACAGGTCCAAATACCAACACACCAGCTATCTACAAAGTGCCAGTTTGTAGCTTACAGGAGAAGAGTTCCATTTGGGGTGCAGAAACAGAGGAAGTCATTTTCAATATGTATTCTACAACATCTTGGTGAGTCCCTATTCCTGTGTTTTCCATAAGAACCTCCTTGTCATTATCTTGCACCCTAGTCCTTCTGCCAAGCCTAAGTGTATGTATGTATTTGTCTGATTCAAGAGTGGGTGTGAGAAGCTCATTTGGTTTTGGTGTATCACCTCTTTAGAGTAGGTTGTTTGTTTTCTTGTATCTTTCTCCCTTTTCCCCCCCAGTATATCTATATATCTATATTTTGCACTGCCTGAAAAAAATAATGATACATCAAAGGGAGCTAGCCCTTAACTAGAGACTCTCCTCTCCTGCTTCGCCATCTCACAAGCGAGAGAGGAGTTTCCATGTTGCAGAGAAAAGGCAGGAGTTCGACCTCCTTGCCCCAGGTGCAATTTTCTTGCATCAACATAAGGATAGGGTGGTCTCAAGTGACACTCATTTAATTCAATCACATTTTAGATGACTACAAAAAGCATAATAAAAATAATTAGAATAATTAGGGTAATCACCAACGGTAACATCACAATCAAAATCAAATTCAAAATTCACAAACCAACTGTATTTATTATCATAAAGTCTAACATAACTATGATAACATCATGGGCATGAACACATATAATCATGTTGCCACTATCAAAATCAACTCCCATCATAATCCTAACACTAATCATGATGTTAGGACCATTATCATGGGACCTTTTCCATCACCTTTAGTTAATCCTAACCAAACTTGAGCAAGTGTTGTTACTACTTAGTGCTCAGAGGTTTTCATCTGAGGTCCTTATACATCAAAAATTTAATAATCAATTCTAAGGTCTACCTCCTTCCAAATCAAAAACATCCACATCCTCAGTTGGCAATCCATATGACCTTATTAAATACTTGGAGAAAACCATCACTCATATATCCATCTTGGATATTCTACAAACATACACTACCCATAAGGATATTCTATATAATATTCTCTTGTATTCAAATGTCCCTATATATATTAACCACTTATAGTTTTAGGCACTTGTAGGATGTTTTTCCTTAGGGTAACATATCACCTTTGACCCAAATGACATATCACATGTAGGTCCATCCCAAAATGACCCCCTCTATATTTAGGTAACTATTGCAAGTCATAAAGTTAAAAGTTTGCTCATGTATACTTTATTTAGGTTGAAAATTTGCACACTTTGGGTGTTCATGCATCTAGGGTACCTAGATGCATATTTTTAGGCAAACACCATTACAATCAAGGCTTATGATAATGCAAAGAAAGAATAAGTTGGCACCATTTATTTTCCTATCATTGTTTGGATTATCATCCATCAAACTCTTTGCTATGTTATTAACCTATAACTATCATATAAAATCCTTGTATTTCCATGGATGCATGATATATGGGTAGTACCCTCCACTTTAAATTAATGCCTTAAATTCTCACATGTTGAAATAAAAGTCATAATCCTCGGTAATACATGACCCTATCAATATTGTAAGATTCTAGAAGCTAAATATAATAATTCACATCATTATCCTATCACATATTATTCCCCTAAAAAGGATTAAAATGTGATTCATGAAATTCTTAAATCATATTAAATCCATCTGGACAACCTTGAGTCCACATCCAATAATCTGCCTCCAAAGGCATCATCACACTTTATAATCAAGGATAAAGGTTATGGAAAATATAAATTTAGAGATTTTTTTTACATCACCAAACTTCCCACATCCCCCAAAAATTGTGGAAAACCCAAAATTGTTTGGCACAAAAAATTATTCTTATAAAGTACGATTCCTCTTCTTCAACAAAAATTGTCTATTAAACTATGAGTAGATAAACAATTCTAGATAATCTCAGTTATACAGAAATGGTTTTGCATCATTATATAAATCAATAAATATATCATTCTAAAAAAAAATTGGATAATATGGCTTACAAAGGTAAAGGAGTTGGGGTAAATGAAAAAATAATTATTGTGCCAGTTCCCCCTACTAAACAAAAATGAAATTGAGGCATTAGATTCACCCTACCTGGAGGTGACCCCTCTGATCTCTAAAGTGATGACACTACAATATATAATTTGGAATTTGATACCTACTCTAGAGAAGAGTTGGACTTCTATGGTCATAAAAATAAAAAAAATTCAAGAATTAGTGTCCTCTAGTGAAAACCTCTCTGAGGTGTTATTTTAAAAATAAAAATGTGCTCAGTGGGGAAAACCTATTCAAGGTTTAAATAGATGGGGAATTACACTCCCTTCATGAGGAATAATAGAGTTCTTATTATTAGCCTATATTTCACCCTTGAGGCAAATATGTCTTATATTTGCCTCATCTAGCTGATATAATGGAATCACCTCTAGGTGTGGGTAGACTGTTAGGTCAGGTGAATCTCTAGTTTTGGGGCTAACTCCCTTGATGCATCATTCAGACTAAAATCTTAAACCTACTTACTTCTCAATGAAATTGAATAGAAAGATGCATGAAACAAACCTAAACTATGGGAGGAGATGCATCAATATATTTGTCTCCTCTACTTGATCCTTAACAACATTTATGGATAGAACAAGACTGATTACTAACACACACACTCTCCAAACTACTCCTACACATCAGTGTTTCACATGGAGGTTATGCTATATGAACATTACCTAAGGATGATAAATGAGAGTCTTGATTCAAGGCACTATCAATAAATTTTCACTATAATTATAGTCACTAACACCTTCAAATACAATGTAACCTATACAAGACACTCCACTAGTTCTTAGGTGAAGATAAGGACCTACAAAGGGAGATGAATCAACCACTTATGCAAATATAAAAATAATAACACACTAAAATACCAACATAAAATAGGTTTAATTAATCTTATATCATCTCAAGGTTGCAGATACAAATGGGCAGCACTTTCACATACCTAGCAAAGGGATCCTTACAATGGATTTTAATGCCCAATTTATAGAATATGAGAAGGAGAGATAAGGATAATGTGGCATAGAAGTGTGGATCATAATCCATGAATACCATCATTCATTCAATAATCAGTTATAAACATGAGTAGTGGGGTAGTAACAGCTCCATGACTTCTCCCATGTGTTGTCTTGGCTGTAAAATGGTCTTCAATTATCCTTTGTGCATTAAAATGTGGTGGATGGCCTATTTTTTGTCATATTTGACCCCATGAATATTTCATGCACCTTGAATCTATTCCATCATTATTTGACATGTATTGAGAGTTCATGCACCCATTATGAGAGGTAGTTGCTTGAACATGTCCATTATTATCCTAACTACCACCCTTAAATCCATTCATAGCCCATTCAATGTTTTTATCCTCCTAGTGGGTGAGGAATCTGAGACTTAGGCATCTTTCAAGCATGTGATGAGCTTGTTAGTGGCTTGAAAAAGTTATTAAAATAATGTTTATGGATTTTAGAGTCTCATCACTATGGGAATACGACTACAACACTCCCTTCTTAATGTAAATGAAGGTTATCTCTTTAGTTGAGTTTAATTGTGTTTATTAGGCTTGTATATATTGTTTTAGGGGTTAAAAGGTGATCTTTTAAAGACCATCCCACCTATTTATAATCCTAATAATCTTTTTAAATCACTCAAGAGCTCAAATATGCTCTGGAAACATGCAAATAGTCTTAAAACTAGGTTGTATAGTCCATTTTCCTACACATTTTGACTCACACGTGCCAAATTGATGGTGCACAAGGATCACATATGAGCTATAGGTGTCTTTATGATAATTTCATGGTGTCATAGGGTCATTTTAATCATCATGAATAGTTTCTTTTCCATTGAGTCCTTCATGAGGGTTTGGAAGGGTTAAGAGAGGCCTACCATCTTAATAATGGTTCATAAAGCATAAGCCTTAAACTAAAAAATTAAGGCCATGAATGTTGAGTACATATAACCCATAAAATATCCCTAACATATCCTAGTCTCATTCACCTTATACGATTATTTATGAGCAAAATTTGGTAGCTTTTGAGTTTTCACTAAGCATTTTGGGCATGCTTACAATCTTAAGGATTGTTCATAGAGATACCCCCCTAAATCCTACTCTCTCCAAAATGGATGGAAAGTGCCTAAGGGTCCCTAACTTCACTTAATTTAAATGAGTCCCATACATCTTGTCATGTAAGATATGAGCATTTAAACTAGCGATTTGAATTGGCAAACTGGGATGATGGAGCTCAAGGAGGGCTATTAGCCCAAATTACCACTTCTCATGTCTTCCCCTACTTGAAACACCTCTCTCAAGACTTGTACCATCATCATGAATATTTTTATGGTCTTATATCTTCTTGAGGAGCTTTTCATGTTAAAATCATGGACTTATGGATCTAAGGGCTTAAGTAGGGTTTTAGGCCTTATAAGTCTGAACTGAGCCTCAAGACGTTAGACTACTTGTAGGTGCTAATGGTGAATACAAGACTTTTTTATCATCCCTTTATATTCAATTTCAACTTTTATATAGTCTCAAAATGGCTCAAACCCCTACTTTATCATTCTCCCCTTTTAGTTATTGACCATCCTTGGCTCATACTAGGTGCTCTGACTAGTTGATGTCAGAGACCTATGTGGTTTGTATTTCTATTTTATTCATTTTTGAGGGATCTAGAGATATTAGGGTTTTTTATCATGTTTTTAATTGGGGACTCTCTCATATTATATAATTAAACACACTCTATAGCCATACACACAGGATTGTGTGTCATGAATGCTCAATTAGGCCTAGGAAACTCTATTAAAGTTGACTCTAATTTTAAAGGCCTTAAAGATCATATAGATGCCATAAACCCCATGGGGTCACCTTCACATATTTTTTTTCCTTCATCATTCAGACCAGATAAGTACTCTAAATGACTAGGCAAACCTATATGCATTAAGCCAATTGTGTATGTAGAGTTAGAGGGACCTGAGTTAGCTTATTTTAATTATTCTTTCACATTAATTTATCTTTTAATAACCTCTACATTTTATTCATTTTTTTATCCTTAACCTCATGTGTATGTGTAATTTCACTCCCAAGATTAGAGACAACCTACTTGTAGTCATGTAGGTAGTGATTTGGGAGCACTTAACTAAAATTTGAGTCTTTCTACAGGTCAATGAGCAATAAAAATAATCTTTAGGCCATATAAGGAACCCATTTAACCTCATTTGAAGTAGACTCCCTCAATATATTCATCTTCAAAAGTTTTTTTCCTTTTCTTTTATCTACCTAAGCTCAACTGTAGGTGGTGATTTGGGAGAACTCTTGAAAGTTGGGCCTAAACTTGACCTTTTAAACTATGTCATTGGCCTCTTAATAATGTCCAAAATTGATTAAAATTATTATCTCATTATTTCATTATCATTTCATGAAATTATATAGACCTTTGGTCTCACTTTCACATATAGGCTTGTGCATGAGGACTTAAACATGTAGGTGCATTACACAGTCCTTTTGAAGTTCTAAGTCTAAAATCTAAAACTGATTATGAGGTAAAGATGGATTGATGAAGTCAACATATAGTAGATGTCTTTGGGTTACCTCGTGTGGACTGATACTCCCCTCTTAATACCACCCATTGAGACCTTAAACATCCCCATCTAGGTAATTAACAAGGAAAATAAATTTGGTTGGGTGAATCAAACATCTTGATGGATAAATTAAAATCTAGGAGTCCACAAAACTTCTTGATGGAGATTCCATTAAATTTTATTCCCTTTTTTTCACATTTGAGACATGAATCTTTGTTTTATCTGCCTTCAAGGTATCCCCATAAAAATTTTGACCTCTTTTGACTCTAACCCATCCGTATAAATCCATACAAGTCTTGGGAAAACCTATAAAACATCATTTCTCTAAAAAAAATTAGGTTTGATATATTAAAAGGTCATTGGATGACAAGAGGAGGTAAATGAGGAGAGAAATATGCTTTCAAATCATAGAGTATAGATGGATGGAAGCTAAAAGGTCATTTTTTTCACATGTGTGGGCCCCTTTTTAGTGAATAAAAGGCATTTGACTTCTAAAAGGACCTCCTTTCACATATAAAATGACCATAAAATGAAATTATGATGGAAATAAGACCCTTTTGGAGATTTTTAACCCTTGATAATGAATCAATGTTGTCTTAGGGATCATAAAAATACTATTCTCATGGTTTAGACACCCCTAGAAAGCAAAATCTGCATGATTTCAAATGAGACATCAATTGAAGAAAATACTGTAACATCTGCTAAAGAACCTTAAAATATTAAGGCTTTAAACAAGGGTTACCATCCTTCCTCATACTAGCCCCTAATCTCCTGAATTTTACCCCATTTTATAAGTCCTTGGCATATTCAAATGGACATATGATTGGTTATGGACACAGTATCATAAATCATCTTATTATACATGGTTTTAGATCATAAGGACCACCTTAAGTCTTGTTATAAACTCTTATACACAATTAATACAAAATGATGCCTTGACACAAATTCAAATAATGTGAGATGGGGACCACCATAACACTTTTTGATGTGACTCACTACTTGAACATGTTGCCTCTAATCCTAAGGACAATGAAACCTCTCCTAAATTGTCAAGACTTCTCAAGGACCCATAAAGATGACTAAGGACAATTTCAAGTGTTTTTTAGCATAATTTGACCCTTTATAATCCCAAGGGTAGAAATATATCAACAATATTTGTGAATTCTAGGGGTTGACCTGCTTACTATTCAAGATAACCAACTAGTCCATCCATGATAGTCATGACTCAACTTGACAGACCTCTCTAAATATACTGACAATCAGACCTAACACCTTAAAAACCTTAAGGACTGTAACAACCTCACAACATACACACAAAAAAGACAAAAAATAACACCAACACCCAAACACCTAAGAAATAAACAAGATAATAAAACAAGAAACTAAAAAAACATTCGTACCATAGCACTTGGAAGAAAAAAACCTAAACTACTATGTAAAACTAAAGTATGTGCTTATCAATATCAGTACTTAAGGAAAACCCCACTGATAGGGATAAGGATTTCCTCACCATTAAAACTTGAAAACTAGAATACATTTTGATCCTTGAAGTTGGTGATAGTGTAAGGTCTACTCTATAGATTATAAAACTTTGAGTGCTTACCTATTTTGGCTCGATCTTCATCCTACTTAAGCATAATATTAGCTTTTTAGAAGGTCATTGAATAATATCTCTTATCAAACAACCTATTAAATTTATCTTGGTGGGACCACATGGCATTCAAAGCATCATCTCTTATCTCTTATAGCTCTCTAAGCTCATTCATCCTTAGTTACATGGCATCACTCTTCATTAGCTTAATATGATGAGTGAGTTTCAAGGTTGGTATCTCAAGTGATATAGGTAACCTTGCCTCTTTGACATAGATAAGAAAGTATGTATAATTACAAATAGCTCTCTTGGGTGTGATCTTATCTACCTACAAGGTTGTCCTTAGTTTGGTATATCACTCCCTTTGGTTGTCTTCCATAGTTCTCTTTATGATTCTAACTAGGTTCTTATTGGTGGACTTTACAATTCCATTACCCTATGAATAGTAGTTTTAGGAAGTGATAAGGTAAATTCCATAATTAAGAGTCCATTCACTTACCCTTGCACCACTAAAAGCTAGTGCATTATCTTATATGATGGTGGAGGGGACCCCAAATCTAGTCACTAGACTGTCATAGAAATCCAAGACTAAGTTTTCATTTGCTTCCTTAAGGGATACTACTTCTACCCACCTAGTAAAGTATTTTGTAGTAGTCAAGACCCACTTGTGTCCTATAATAGAAGAAGGGTGTATCCTTAAAAAATATAAGCCCCACTACATGAAAGGTTACTCCACTTGGATCGATTTGAGAGGCAAGGAAGCTAGTCTTTTTTCCCAAGTGAACATGGCACACTTATGGCATATCATAACCCAAGTATAGGAGTCCTTGAAAAATCTTGGCCAAAAGTGACTTACTCTTATTATCCTTGTTTTTATAGTCCTAGCTACAAAGTGGCCTGATGCAAGCTTATCATGAAATTGATCTAAAGGCTTGTTAACCTGGTTAGTTTCCACACATTTTAAGAGCATGTCATCAAGATATTTATAAAATATAACTTCATCTACCAAGACATAAGTGATTGATTGTAGCCTAAAACACCTTCTTCTTTTCCTATTTGGACCTATAGGACATTTTCCTATTTGAAGTAATCTTACCATGTCTTGAGTCCAGCTGGAATGAGGTGTAGGTACAATTATTTGGTGACCATTATGCATTACTAAAACCACTTATTTATCCTCCTTAACATTTACTACCAAATGCTCACACAGTCCTCTACCCCTTAATAACTTGGTAACCTTCACTAAATTATGTCATACTCCATGCATCTACTCACCCAACATGATATTTTTTCACTCAAATATCAGTTAAGAAGGAAGTCCTTGATGTTAGGGTGAGCCACCATGACATAGATTTTGTTGTTGGACACCATGTGTCTAAATTTTTTAAGGCCTCTCATGACTAAAAGCACATGCTTTTCTGCATAGGTATACCTATCTTCATATCCCTCCAATGCTTGACTAAATAAAGCTATGGGTTGCTCAAGGCCTTCACTATTTCATTGTATCAGCATGGTAGAAATGGTGTTATTAATTAAGAAGGCATATAAAAAGAAGTCTCTTGAAAAATTAGGGTTAAGGAGAGTGGGTGCTTGAGCAATGGCATGTTTAATTGATTCAAAAATTATCTTCCCATCCCTAGTCCATGTGAAGTCCTTATGTTTCTTGAGCATAGAAGTTAGGGGTCTTATCAACTCAGCAAACCCAAGAATGAACTTCTAATGAAATTAATCTTACCTAGAAATATCTACAGTCCCTTTTTATGCTTGGGAAGTGATAGAATAATAATTTCACTTATCCTCTTAGGTTCTATGGAAATACCTTCTTTAGACACAATGTGGCCTAAAATTTTGCCCTCATGGACTACAAAAATGCACTTTTTGAGATTCAAAGAGACCCCATACTACCTGCACCTATCAAATATTAGCCTTAGGTGTGTCAAGTGACCTTTGGCATCCTTTCAAAATATTGTGATGTCATCAAGTTATATAAGCACCATTTCATTGATTAATCCTTATAAGGCTACAAATATTTACCTTTAGAAGGTGTCCCCTATATTGGATATCCCAAAGGGCTTCTTCTTGTAAGCATAAGTTCCTTAATAAGTTGTGAAGGAAATCTTGTGTTGGTCCTCTTCCTTCACCAACACCTAATTCTACCTTGAGTATTCATCAAGCAAGGAGAAATATTGTGAACCTGTAACCTTTTTGAGAATCTAATCCATAGATGGCTAGGGGTAGTGGTCTCTCAATAATACCTTTTTGATATCCCAAAACTTTACACATAACCTTATCTCCTTATTCTTCTTCCTTACAAGAACAAGGTTATCCACCAATGAAGAGTGAAAATAATTTCGATCTCAATTAGTTTAGTCAACTCTATCTTCATGAGGATTTCAATCTTGGGGATGATCGCTCTTTGCTTCTACCTCATAGGTTTAGCATTTGTCTCTAATTTTATAGTATGTTAAGCTAAATAGGGTCAAACCCCTTTAAATCATTATATTCCCAATAAAATATGTCTGTAGATTCCTTACACAACTCTATGAAGGTTATCCTTTCTTCTCTAGTGTTTGTTTTGCCTAGTTTGAGAAGCCTATCCTTAAATATGGTGACCTTATCATAGTGATCTTCCTTAGTTGACATGTTAACCTTATCTCTCCTCAATTTATCATCTTCATTCAAGGTGTTTTCAAGAGTCACTAATCCCTTGGGAATTTTATTTGTCCTCAATTGAATAATCTATTCACCATATTGTTGTTGAAGTCTACCTTGATTCATTGAGCATAATTTTGCCTATTATTACAAGAAACATGTTATTTTCCTATCACTATCAAAGACCTACTAGTTGACTTCATTATCAGGTATTGATGTTTTGTAAATTACCTTGATTTATGACCATTTCTACATGTTATTGACTTCACTTAGGATGTCATATTGTGCCCCTATAGCTATCAGCTTGTCTGCATGTTAGTTGGCTTCTCTTGGGATTGAATGGATGTCAAAGGCCTCAAATTTTTATAATAGATCCTTATTAGATTCAGTAAAGATATTGACAAATTTAATTTAACAAGTGTACTAAATAATACATGAGGGGCCTATTAAATATTCAAAAGAGCCACTCGAGAAAATAGGGGGTGGGAGAAACCACAAGCATTGGGTAGTGGAAAATAGTTAAGCTTGTAAAAAATAAACTAACCTATTAATCTAAGTGGTTAAAATAACTAACCAAGGTACATAGATAATATACCTTAGTCAATAACCCAAGGTATTTAAAATAAAATTCTAACACCCTCCTTTAATGACTAAACCAAAAACATGACCAAGTTTGTCTCTAAATGTTGTGAATTTTTTTGTACCAAGTGGTTTGGTCATTATATCAACAAGTTGATCTACAGTGGGGTAGTAAAAGAGACTAATGTCTTCATTTATAACCAAATATCAGATGTAATGATGGTGAACCTTAATGTATTTGTTATTGGCATGGAATACTAGATTATTCACCATCTTCAAGACACTCTAGTTATCATAGAAAATTAGAGTAGGCTTTGATGACTCAAATTGAATATCCTCCAAGATTTTATTTATCTACATAGTTTCAAAACCTGTACTGAACATAAATTTATACTCTAATTTTTTTTAAGATAATTCCACTATTATTTTTAGTTTTCTCTACCATGAGAAAACTACTGAACCAAGAGTGAATACATAGCTTGTTGTAGATTTTATTGAATCTACGGATCCTACCCAATCAGAGTTAGAATATCCTAAAAGCTTAAAATATACAAACTTCTCATTTAGTATGCCAAAGTCAAGAGTACCTTTGACATATCTTAATACCCATTTTTTAGATAACCAACATACTTCCTATGGTTCAGACATGAAGCGAGATAGAAAACTCACTATAAAACAAATATCTGATCTAGTGGTAGTGAGGTAAATGAGACTACCCACTAGCTGTTGATATAATATTTCATTTACTCCAAAGGTGAATCAATGTCATTTGAAATTTTAGCTCCAACTTTCATAGGTGTGTGAGTTGGATTATAATCCATCATTCTAAACCTTTCTAGCAATGATTTTGCATACTTATTTTATTACATAAATACAACACAATCACCTTGTTAAAACTCAACACCAAAATAGTATTTTAGTAGTCCTAAGTCTATCATGTCAAAAGTACAACAAATATCAGCCTTCATCTATTGAATGAGACTAGCACTACTCCTAGTGATGTCTATATCATAAACATATATAGTGAATATCATGATATCATCACTAGACAACTTTACATAGAGAGTTGGTTCAAATTTACACCTTTTGAAACTAAACTCCCTAAGGTATTATCTATCTTCATATACCAGGCTCAAGGAGCCTACTTATGCCCATACAGATACTTGATCAACCTAAAAATAAGATGTTCCTTACCAGGAACCTAAAAACCCTATGTCTAAATCATGTAGACTTCTTCCTCCAAATCTCCATTCAAGAAAGCACTCTTGACATCCATTTGGTGCACATGCCATCCAAACTGAGTGGAAATAGTAACAATTAAATGAAAAGTTACCATCTTTGTAGTAGTAGTAAAACTCTCCTCATAATCAATCCCTTCCTTTTATGCATAACATTTTACAACAAGTGTGTCTTTGTATTTGTTTAAGGAACCATCCACTTTGCATTTTACCTTATAAATTCATTTACAACTAATGGATTTCTTTCCTGGTGGTAGCTCCATGAGATCCCAAGTCTTATTTTTAACAAGGAATCATATTCCAATTGCATGTTTGATTCCCACTCATGCTTCCCTTTGGCCTCTAAAAAATAATTAGGCTCAAACACATGTGAAATAGCAGTTGTTAGAGCAAAATTGTCATGCTCACCTCTATTACCAAACTACTTTCCTAATCTCAATCTTATTCCTTTCACACCTTGTGGTAAGACTCCCTCCTTTAGTGCTTCCATAGTGGCAGAATACCACTTTGGATTCTTTGATTGTTCTATTGGAACCTCACAATGACCTGCATCAATTCCCTCCCTAGAATGTGATTCCACTGATGAACTAGAATCTTGCTCAACTTTCACACCTTAACTTATAATAAAATCATTAGGAGAAAACAATAACTCAATATCTAAAAATATACCAGTTGCTATGAAGTATGGCATCTGTTCATTTACTATGACATCTCTATTTACCATAACTTAGTAGAAACATCTTTAGGTCTTTGACTACTCAATGTACCCAACAAACATGTATGCTTTGCTTTTTGTATCTAAGTTACTTCTCTTTTGACTAGGAATAACTACAAAAGCTACACAACCAAAATTTTGAAAAGTACTTACATCTAGAGTTTGACCTGACTAAGCTTGGTCTGGAGTCATATTCTCTAATTATTTTTTAGGACTTTATTTGAGGATTTATATTGTTGTATTAACTACTTCTACCCAATATCCATATTGGAAATTTCTACTTTAGACCATACAGTGAGCCATGTCCATCATCGTCCTATTTCACCTTTCCACAACTCTATTTTATTGTGGAGTGTAAGGGGTAGTATACTATCTATATATACCTTCATTAGCACAAAACTCCTTGAACTATTTTGAGATTAACTCACCCCCATTATCCATTCTAATAAATTTCACTAACCTTCCCATCTATTCTTCAACCATAGCTTTCCAAGTAAGGAAGTTAGAAAAATAATCAGATTTCTTCACTAAAAAGTATTACCACTTTTTCCCAGAGAAATCATCGACCAACAATAGAAAATAATGGGCTCCAAAAGGGTTAAGTGTCTACATTAGACCATGTAAATCCACATGTATCAGATCTGATACTCCCTTAGCTCTTGAAGCTTTACCAACATGAAATGATTGTCTAACTTGCTTCCCCAACTGACATCTAGTACATACATGATGACTATCCTGAATAGAAGGAATCCTTTTAACCATATTAGTCTTGCTCAATGTAGTCAAATACTAGAAATTCAAATTCCCATACCTTTCATGTCATATTGCACTTATGTTATCAACCACTACAAGTGCACTTTCCTTTGCCCTCTATGGATATGTAAGCTTACACAATCCTTTCTCACCAATCCCAATAGCAATAATCTTGTTATCTCTGGTAGTGACTAAACATTGTTGTCCTTGAAACTTTACAAAAAAATTAGATTTTGAAGTGATCTCACTAATGGAAATCAAATTTTTGTTCATATTAGGCACATACCTAACCTTCTTAAATGTATACCAAATTACACCATTAAAATTGATCTGAACATTACCATATCCTTTCACAAAATGGGTCCGACCACATACCCCAAAGATATAGATCCATTATTACTATCATTTTCAACAAAATCCACATACCAGTCCTTATGACATGTATAATGGTGAGATACCCTTTAATCAAAGTACCAAGCTTGATCTACCACTGAATTACCATTGAAGCCATGAAAGAAAAATTAGGAGATGATTCCTTACCTTCACCTTCATCTACATTCACATGATGAGATTTCTTTCTAGGGTTAGCCATATCTTATCATCTTTTCCTACAATCTTTCTTAAGGTGACCAGGTTACTTACAGTAAAAAAATTTCCACTTATATTTCTTATTATAACTACTTACTTGGGAAGTTTCTATCAGAAAACTAGTTATTTTACCAAACTGCTTACTCTTTCCATTGATGAAGAATGCACTCACTATAGAAGTAGATATAGACAACACTATTTTTTCCTATCATCTCTCCTTCTGTAATAGTAATGTGTACAATTTATCAAAGTCCAAAGTCTGTGTCTTAGTAATCATGTGTAAGGACTCCATAAAAAACTCAAATGAAGGTGGAAGATTCTACATAGCCAGAGCAATCAAGTATTGCTCATCAACGGGCTTCTACATAGCGTTTAACTAATCACTGATGTCCTTGATCTGCAATAAAAACTCAAAAATAGAGCCACCTTCCTACATCTTAGTAGAAAACAACAAATTATTCAAATACAATATCCTATCGACTTCATAAGCCTGGTATTTAGAAGTAAGACTAGTCCACAAAACTAATGTAATGGTCACATTTCTCACCTCTGAGATTATAATATCTACTATTAATAGTTTTAACAACATAAGAGCCTCACAATGACATTTATCATAGTCATCATTACCAATGGAAGGTCATTACTCTTTACCAAGCACTATTTGATCAAGAATCTGATATTCACATATCATCAAAACCTTGTGACTCCACAAACTAAAATTTTTTCCTTTCAATTTTTATTAATCTGGCAACAAGAGGTGTTGTAAACTAGCCATTTTGACCTAGTTTATCCAAAAAATGAATATACCAAAAAAACTATAATTACTTTACACAAAATTCCTCCTACTCATGGACTCAAATCATAAACTGGTCAATACCTCTAGTTTTCATCAAAAAACACCACACTGTTTGAGAAATTTTAAATTTTCCATCTTTAAAAACACCAAAAAATAGACAAAAACAATTTTATCTAGATATCTAAAATTCCTTTTCTAACAACATCTAGATTAAAAACCAAAAAAATGGTGAAATTTTCACCTTCCAGAACTTTTTTGAGATAATTAGTCACCAGTAGGTCTCCAATAACCCATATAAGCTAAAGTTTTAAATTATTTCAATTAAAAGATTAAAATTAATTGAAATAATAAAACTTTAGATTATATTTTTCATAAAAATAATCAGCTAATCCAAAAATTGGCCTACCTCTAAGACTTTAAATGCAAATTCTATGAGAAATACTCAACCAAATTGAATTCCATTAGTTCATATCATCTCCTCTCAGAAAATAGAAATTTTTAGACCCCTCACTCACCAAAAATAGTGCCTGAATAAAAATCTAGTCACTTTTCAAAATGAATAGAAATGGCCACCCAAAAAAAATAGGAAAAATAAAAATAGACTTGTGAGCCTCTTATGTTGCCTCCTATCTCTTTTCCTTTGTTGAGACAGGGCTTCAAATGCTTCTCTCTTGATTATTGGCTTTCTCACTAGTCACAAAAAAAATCTCTTCACGACTCTCCATCAGGCCCTTCATGCTCTTCCCTGATAACACCACTCATATTTTGCTTCATAGGCTTCATCCCAAGCTTCCTAAATCGTAAGCTCTGATTACCATATTACATTCAGCAAAGAGATTGAAAAATGTAATTTAACTAGCATACTAAACAATACTTGAGAGGCCTATTAAATAGGCAAAATAACCACCCAATAAAATAGGGTGTGGGAGTAACCACAAGCATCAAGTAGCATAAAATATATAAGCTTTTAAAAATAAACTAACCTATTAACCCAAGTGGTTAAAACAACTAACCAAGGTGCATAGATAATATACCTTAGTCAATAACCCAAGGTATTTATAATAATATTTTAACAATCCCAAGCCCTATTCTTATATTCCTTTAAGAGTGGATTTTTTACTAAATTCTTCCCTCTCACCTGATGTACTACCAATTCACTATCACCCATGGCTTGTAATAACTTGATGCCTCTTCTCCTTACCCATAGCATTACATGAATGAGATCCTCATATTTTGTTGTATTACATATGTAGCTGAATTGGAATCTTATGGAAAAAAATACCTTTTCTTAGAATTAGAGACAAACATGACACTTGTTCCACTTCCATTCTTTCACCTAGAGCCATTAAAAATTATCTCCATACTTCCATGGTATGATGCTCCATACTTCTTCAATACTCTTATATGGATCATACCTATGGTTATATATCCCCCATTCACCAAGTAGTAGATCTGATATGCCCTCAAGGGGCTCAATTGGCTCTTGTTCTTCTAGGTGTTCATCTTCATCAATAATAGTGTAGTTGACATTAAATATATTAGGCATATACGGCTCTAAATGAAACCTAGAGATAGGCTCAGACCTAATGGTGACTTTGGTCCCATACTAACCATATTTATTATCACAACATCCAACACAACTATGATAACATCATGGGAATGAACACAGATAATCATGTCACCACTATCAAAATAAACTCCCATCATACTCCTAACACCAATCAACATGTTAGGACCATTATCTTGGGACCTTTTCCATCACCTTTAATTAATCTTAATGAAACTTGAGCATGTGTTATTTCTTCTTGGTGGTCAAAGGTTTTCATCTGAGGTCCTTATACATCAAAATTTAATAATCAATTCCAAGGTCTCCCTCCTTCCAAATCAAAACCATCCATGTCCTCAGTTGACAATCCATATGACCTTATTGAATAGTTAGAGAAAACCGTAGCTCATATATCCATCTTGGATCTTATACAAATGTCCATTATTTGTAAGTATATTCTATATAATATTCTCTAGTAGTCAAAGGTCCCTATACATATTAACCCCTCATAGTTTTAATCACTTGTAGGACATTTTTCCTTGGCGTAACATATCACCTTTGACCCAAGTGACATTTCACCTATAGGTCCATCCCATAATGACCCCCTCTATATTGAGGTAACTATTGCATAGTCAGGTTAGTCAGACATCTAAGGTACTTAGATGCATATTTTTAAGCAAACACCATTACAATCAAGGATTATGATAATATAAAGAAAGAATTAGCTGGCACCATTTATTTTACTATCATTTTTTGGATTATCACCCATCAAACTCTTTGCTATTTTATTGACCTATGACTATCATATAAACTCCTTGTATGTCCATGAATTCATGATATACATGTAGTACCCTCCACTTTGCATCAATGCCTAAAATTCTCACATGTTGAAATGAAAGTCATAATCCCTAGTAATACATGACCCTATCAATATTTTAAGATGCTATAATTTGAATATCATAACTCCTATCATTATCCTATCACATAGTATTCCCCTAAAAAGGATTAAAATTTGATTCCTAAAATTCCTAAATCATCTTAAATCCATCTAGACAACTTTGAGTCCACATCCAATAATCCACCTCTAAAAACATCATCACACTCCATAATCAAGAATAAAGGTTATGGAGAATATGAATTTAGAAATGATATTGACATCACCAAACTTCCTACATCCCCTAAAACTTGTGGAAAACCCAAAATTATTTGTCATAAAAAAAATATTCTTATAAAGTAGGATCCCTCTCCTTCAACAAAAATGGTCTATTAAACTATAAGAAGATCAAAAATTCTTTATAATCTTAGTTTTACAACAATGGTTTTGCATCATTATATCAAAGCAATAAATATATCATTCCCAAAACAATATTAGAGAATATAGATTACAAATTTAAAAGAGTGGGGGCAAATGAATAAGGAATTATTGAGCCAGTTCCCCCTACTAAACAAAAAGGAAATTGAGGCATTGGATTCACCCCACCTAGAGGTGACCCCTATGATCTCTAAAGTTATGACACTACAACATCTAAATTGGATTATACTACCTACTCTAGAGAGGAGATGGACTTCCATAGTCATAAAACTCAAAAATTAATGTCCTCAAGTGAAAACCTCTCTGAGGTGCTATTAGAAAGTCAAAAAATTAAAAATTAAAATATGCTCAGTGGTGAAAACCTCTTCAAGGTTCAAATAGATGGGGAAGTCTACTCCCTTAATGAGGGATAATAGAGTTCCTATTATTATCCTAGATTTCACCCTTCAAACAAATATGTTTCAGACTTTCCTCATCTAGTCAATATAATGGAATCACCTCTAAGTGTGGGTAACCTATTGGGTGAGGTAGATCTATAGTTTTAGGGCTAGCTCCCTTGTTGCATCATTTATACTCAACTATTAAACCTAGTTTCTTCTCAATGAAATGGGATAGAAGGATGCATGAAAAAAACCTAAGTTATGGTAGGTGATGCACCAATATGTTTATCTCCTCTACTTGATCCTTAACAACACTTATGGACATAATAAGATTGATTGATAACATACACTCTCTCCAAACTACTACACATTAGTGTTTCACATGGAGGTTATGTTAGATGACCATGACCTAAGGATGACAAATTATAGGCCTGATTTAAGGCACTATCAACTAATTTTCATTATAAGTATGATCACTAACACCTTCACACACCATGTAACCTACATAAGACACTCCACTAATGCCTAGGTAAATACAAGGAACTATAAAGGGATAAGAATAAACCACTTATGAAAATATAACTAAAATAAACACACTATAATACCAACATAAAATAGGATGAATTAGTCTTATATTATCTCAAGGTTGTAGATACAAATGGGTATCACTTTCACGTACCCAGCAGAGGGATCCTTACAATGGCTTTTGAAGCCCAATTTATAGAATATGAGAAGGAGATATAAGGAGAATGTGGCATATAAGTGTGGATCATAAGCCATGATGACCATCATTAATTTAATAATTAGTTACAAACATGAGTGTGGGGGTAGTAATAGCTCCATGACTTCTCCCATGCATTGCCTTGGCTGCAAAATGGTCTTTAATGAGCCCTTGGGCATATAAGTGTGGTGGATGGCCTATTTTTTGTCATGGTTTACCCCATGAACATTTCATGTATATTTAAATTGTTCCATCACACCTTGACATGTAGTGAGAGGTCATGCACCCATTATGAGAGGTAGTTACTTACTTGAACATGTCTATTATTCTCCTATTTTCCACCCTTGAATCCATTCATATCCCATTCAATGTGTTTATCCTCCTAGTGGGTAAGGAATATAAGACTTGGGCATATTTCAAGCATGTTTTGAAGTTGGTAGTGGCCTGGAAAATTTAGTACAATAATGTTTCGACCTTTGAGAGTCCCATCACTATGGGAATAGGACTACAACACTCCCTTCTTGATATAAATAAAGATTATCTCCTTGGTTGAGTTCAAGTATGTTCAGTAGGCTTGTCTATACTATTTTAGGGGTTAAAAGGTGATTTTTTGAAGACCATCCCACCTCTCCATAGGCCCAATAATTCTTTCAATTCACTCAGGAGATCAAATATGCTCTAGAAATATTAAAATAGACTCAAAACCATGTTGTTTAAGCCATTTTCCTACACATTTTGCCTCACACGTACCAAATATTTGGTGCACAAAAAGCACATATGACCTATAGGTGTCTTCATGATGATTTTATGGTGTCTTAGGGTCATTTGAATCATCATGAATATTTTCTTATCCATTAGGTCCCCCATGAGGGTTTGGGAGGGTTTAGAGAGGCCTACCATCTTAATGATGGTTCATAAATCATAGGCCTTAGACTAAAAACTTAAAGCAATGTTTATAAAATATACCCCCTCAAATATCCCTAATATATCCTAGACCCATGCACCTTGTATGGTTAGTTTTGAGTAAAATTTGGTAGCCTTCAGGTTTTCACTAAGCATTTGGGGCATTCTTACAATCTTAAGGATTGTTCATAGAGATACCCACCTAAAAACTACTCTCTCAAAAATGGATGGAAGGTTATTATGGATCCCTAATTTAACCTAATTTCACTGGTTCCCATACATATTGTCATGTAAGATATGAGGATTCAAACTAGCAGTTTGAATTGGTAGACTAGGGCGATGGAGCTCGAGGAGGACTAATAGGCTAAATTACCACTTTCCATACCTGAAACACCTCTCTCAATACCTATACCATCATCATGTATATTTATATGGTATTATATATTCTTGAAGATCTTTTCATGTCAAAATAACAAAGTTATGGATCTGAGGACTTAAGTAAGGTTTTGGGCCTTACAGGCCTGAACTGAGCCTCAAGATGTTAGACCACCTATAGGTGCTTGTGGTGACTTTAGTAATTTATTAGCATCCCTTTTTATTCAACTTCAAATTTTACATAATCTCAAAATGGATTAGACCCCTACCTCTATCATTCTCCCCTTCTAGGTCTGCCATGACCATCCTTAGCTCATACTTGGTGCTCAAACTAGTTGATGTCAGAGACCTAAGTGATATTTATTTTTATTTTCTTCATTATTGATGGATTTAGATATCTAAAGGTTTTTAAACATGTTTTTAATTGGGGTCTCTCTCATACTCTACAATCAACCACACTCTATAGCCATACATACACACATGTGTGTCATGAATGCTCAGTCAGGCCTAGGCAACTCTCTTAAACTTGAATCTACCTTTAAATGTCTTGAAGACAATATAGATTAAATACACCACCAGGGGGTCACCTTCACATAGTTTGTTTCCTTTTTCATTTAGACCAGCTAGGTACTCTAACTGACTAGGCAAACCTATATACATTAATCCAACTATGTATGTAGAGTTAGAAGACCCTGAGTTATCTTATTTTAGTCATTCTTTCATATTCCTTTGTATTTTAATAACCTTTGCATTATGTTCATTTTTTTTATCCCCAACCTTAATTTGTATATGTCATTTCACTCCCAAGATTGGAGACAACCTACCTTTAGTCCTATAAGTAGTGATTTAGGAGAACTTATCTAAAATTTGAGTCTTTTTTTAGGTTAATGAGCAAGAGAAAGGATCTCTAGACCATATAGGGAACCCAATTAACCTCCTTTAAACCTCAATATCTTACCTAAATAAAATCATATTCACAAGTGTATAGCCTTTTCTTTTATCTTCCTATGCTCAACTATAGGTGGTGATTTGGGAGAACTCTTGAAAGTTGGGCCTAAACTTAACCTTCTAAACTATGTCATTGGCCTCTTAACAATGTCTAAACTTGATTTACCTTATTCTCTCATGGTTTCATTATCCTTTCATGGAATTATACATAATTTTGGTCTCACTTTCACACATAGGCTTGTGCATGAGGACTTAAACCTATAGGTGCATCACATAATCCATTCGAAGTTCTAAGTCTGAAATCCAAAACTGATTATGAGGTGAAGATGGCTTGATGAATTCAACATATAGTAGATGTATTTATGAGACCTCATGTGTAATGTTACTCCCCTCTTAAGACCACCCTCTAGATACTTAACAAGGCAAATGCATTTGGTTGGGTGAATCAGGCATCTTGAGAGATAATTGAAACCCATGAGTCTACAAAAACCTTAATCAATGCTAAGAAACCTTAAACCATGTTAAAAATCCAATGGATTCTTTTAGAGCTAGCCTATGTGTGTTGGTATTGAGGTCCATATGGAAACTTGTTTCTCTTGAAAAAGGAGATGCTCTACCATCTTAAACCACCCATACAACCTGAAGAAGACATCATTCATATGTTGTCACCTTGGAGATGGGTTGCCATGAGAGCAAAATAGGTCATGTTTAGAGCCTTTTCCCTTCCTTCACATTGTGAGCATTGAATAACTTGAAGGAGATCTATTCTGACCAAATGGTGACTAGGTGAAGTATGTGAGGAGCATGGGGGAAACATTTAAACTTCTACTGATCCTCTTTGTGTTCTACTCCATGAAAACATAGGAAACTTGCACATGACTTGTAATCTACCAACCAAGGGAGACTAGGTGATGATCTAACCCTATAAGTGCCATGATAATGTGATCAGATGGGTATAATACACTTAACAAGATTTTAAATACATTTATCCATGCTCAAGTTATAACAATGAGCTCAAACTTTTCATAAATATGCCTGTAGCTAAGCTTATGGGGTTTAAAAAGGGCTTAAGACTACCTGAGGGTCTTGGTGATTGTTCATAAAGCCCAAGGCCTTCATCTATAAAGCAATGCCACTTATTACAATCCCACTAGGGACCTTACCTTTAGATAATAGCTTGGGCTTTGAATCTCCTTGTACTAACCATACTATTCAACTCAAACTAGCCCTTGTGAGATTTTCAAGAGCTCGATGGAGATTCCACTACATTTTCTTCCATTTTTTTCATGTTTTAGACATGAATCCTTCTTTAACATGCCTAAAATAAATCCCCATAAAATTTATTACCTCTTTTAACTCTAACCTATTCATACAAATCCTAAAAATACTTATAAAACATCATTTCTCTAAAATTATTTAGGTCTGAGATCTTGAAAATTCATTCGATGACAAGAGAAGGGAAATGAGGAGTTAAAAATGATTTCAAATCAGAGAGTATAGATGGATGGAAGTTGAAAGGTCATTTTTTCACATGTGGGCCACTTTTTGGTGAATGAAAGGCATTTGAATTTTACAAGGACCTCCTTTCACAAATAAAACTACCTTAAATTACATTATGATGGAAATAAGGCCCTTTTGGAGATGTTTAATCCTTGATAATGACTCAATGATGTCTTAGGGATCATAAAAATACTATTCTCATTGTTTAGACACCCCTAGAAAGTAAAATATGCATGATTTCAAATGAGACATCAATTAAATAAAATATCATAACATCTACTAAAGAACCTTAAAGTATTGTAAAACTTTAAATAAAGGTTACCATCCTTCCTCATACTATCCCCTAATCTCCTAAATTCTACCCCATTTTACAGGTTCTTAGCATATTCAAAAGCACATACGACTAGTTATGGACTATAGTATCATAGATTATCTTATTATTCATGGTTTTAGATCATAAGGACCACCTTAAGTCTTATTATATCCTCTTATACATGATTTTCAAAACATTATGCCTTGACAAAAATTTAAACAATGTGAGATGGGGACCACCATAGCACTTTTTGACATGAATCACTATTTGAACATGTTGCTTCTAATCCTAAGGATAATTGAACCTCTCTTAGATTTTCAATACTTCTCAAGGACCCATGAATATGACCAAGGACAATTTTAAGTGTTTTTGACTATAGGTAGATCATTTCTAATCCCAAGGGTATAAATATATCAACATCATTGGTGACTCCTAGGGGTTGACCTACTTACTATTCAAGAGAACCAGCTAATCCATGCATGATAGTCATGACTCAACTTGATAGACCTCTTTGATTAAACTAATAATTAGAACTAACACCTTATAAACCTTAAGTACTACAACAACCTCACAACACACACATAAAATAACACCAATGCCAAAACACCTAATAAAGCAACAACACAACAAAACAAGTAACTAACAAAGTATTTTTTCTATAGCACTTGGAAGAAAAAAGACCTAACTACTATGTACAACACAAACATGTGTTTCTCAATAATAGTACTTAAGGAGCACCACATTGATAGGGATAGGGAGTTCCTCATCATTAAACCTTGATAAATGGAATGCATTGTGCTCGTTGAAGTTGGTGATAGTATCTACTCCATAGGCTATCAAACTTTGATTGATTACCTGGTTTGGCTCAGTATTCATCCCACTTAAGCATAATATTACCTTTTTAGAAGGTCCTTAAAGAATATCTCTTATAAAATTACATCTTAAATTGATATTGGTGGGACCGCATGGCATGCATAGCGTCATCTCTAATCTCTTTTAGCTCTTTCAAATCATTCATCCTTACTTTCATGTCATCATTCTTCATTAGCTCAAAATGATAAGTGAGTTCCAAGGTTGGTATCTCAAGTGATATGGGTAACCTTGCCTCTTTGACATAAACAATAAGGTATAGAGAATGACCAGTATATCTCTTGGGGGTGATCCTATCTTCCCACAAGGTTGTCCTTAGTTTGGTATTCCACTCCCTCTAGTTATCTTCCATAGTTCACTTTATGATTATGATTAGATTCTTATTGGTGGACTCTACAAGTCCACTACCATGTGCATAGTAGTTTGAGGAAATATTGAGGTAAATTCCATAATTAATATCCCATTCACTTACCCTTGCACCACTGAAATCTAGTGCATTGTATGATATGATGGTGGAGGGGACCCCAAATCTAGTCACTAGACTGTCATAGAAATCCAAGATTGATTTTTTCATTTTCCTCCTTAAGGGATATTTCTTCCACCCTCCTAGTGAAGTATTCTATAGTAGTCAATATTGCCTTGTGTCCTACACTAGATGGAGGGTGTATCATGCCTAAAAAATCTAAGCCCCACTACATGAAAGGTTACTCCACTTGTATGGATTTTAGAGGCAAGGTAGCCAGTCTTTATTTCCCAGTGAACATGGCACACTTATGGCATCTCCTAACCCAAAAATGGGAGTCCTTGAACAAGATTATCCAAAAGTAGCTTGATCTCATTATCCTCTTTTTTGTAGTCCTATCTATAAATTATCCTCTTACAAGCCTATCATGAAATTCATCTAGAAGCTTGTCAACCTGGTTACTCTCCATACATCTTAATAGCATGTCATCAAGATATTTATTAAATAGAACTCCATATACCTTGCCAAAAGTGATTAAGTGTATCCTATAATACCTTATTCTTGCCCTATCTAGACCTATAAGACATTATCCTATTTGAAGTAATATTACCATGTCTTGAGTCCAGCTGGAAGAAGGTGTATGTGCAGTTTCTTGGTGACTACTATGCATTACTAAAACCACTTCTTTGTACTTTTAACATGTATTTCCAAATTCTCACACAATACTCTACCCCTTAATAACTTGGTGACCTTCACTGAACTATGTCATACTCCATGCATCTAAACACCCAACCTACTCTTTTTTCACTCAAATCCTAGTTAAGAAGGAAGCCCTTGATGCTAGGGTGAGACACCATGATATAAATTTTGTTTTTGGACACCTTGTGTCTAAATTTAATGTCTCTCATGATATCAAGCACATGATTTTCTACATAGGTGTACCTCTCTTTATAGCCATCTAATGCTTGACTAAATAAATTTATGGGTTACTCAAGGCCTTCACTATTTTGTTACATCAGTATGGCAGAAATGGTGTCATAGGTTGAGAAGGCATACAAAAATAATTTTCTTGAGAAATCAAGGTTAAGGAGAGTGGGTGTGTGAGAAATGGCATGTTTAATTGATTCAAAACGTGTCTTCCCTTACCTAGTCCATGTGAATTCCTTATGTTTTTTTAGTATAAAATTTAGGGATCTCACCAACTCAACAAACCCAGGAATGAACCTTATAATGAAATTAATCTTACCTAAAAATATCTATGGTCCCTTCTTGTGTTTGGGAAGTGATAGAGCAATAATTTTGCTTATCCTCTTAGGGTCTATGGAAAACCTTTTTTAGACATAATGTGTCCTAAAATTCTATCCTAATGGACTACAAAAATGCACTTTTTAGGATTCAAAGAGACCCCATACTGCTTGCACCTATCAAATATCAACCTTAGGTGTGTCAAGTGGTCTTTAGCATCCTTTGAAAATATTATGATGTCATCAAGGTCTATAAGTACCATTTCATTGATGAGTATTTTAAAGGCTACATCCATTTCCATTTATAAGGTGGCCCCTGCATCAAATAGCCTAAAGGGCATATTATTGTAAGCATAAGTTCCCCACTTAGTTGTGAAGGTAGACTTGTGTTGGTATTGTTCCTTTACCAGCACTTGATTATACCTTGAGTATCCATCAAGTAAGGAAAAATGTTGTGAACCTAAAACCTTTTGGAGAATCTAATCCATGGATCGAAAGGGGTAGTGGTCTCTTAATGACACCTTTTTGAGATCCCTAAAGTCTACACATAACCTTATCTCCATATTATTATTCATTATATATACAAGGATATCCACCCATGAAGAGTGTTTGATGGGGAAAATAATATTGGACTTAATTAGTTTAATTAGCTCTTTCTTCATGAGGAGTTCAATCTTGGGGATGATCAATCTTTGATTCTACCTCATAGGTTTAGCACTTGTCTCCAATTCTATAGTATGTTGAGCTAAACTAGGGTGAAACCCCTTCAAATCATTGTATTCCCTAGCAAATATTTTTGCAAATTCCTTACACAACTCTATGAAGGTTGTCCTTGCTTCTCTAGTGTTTACTTTGCCTAGTTTGACCAGCCTATCCTTAAATATGGTGACCTTATCATAGTGATATTCCTTATTTTACATGCTAACCTTATCTCTCCTCAATTGATCATCTTCATTAAATATGTTTTCAAGATTCACTAATCCCTTGGGAAGTTTGTTTGTCCTCAATTGAATAATCTGGTCACCATACTATTTTTGAATTCTACCTTGGTTCTTTGAGCATAATTTTCCCTCCTGTTTCAAGAAACATGCTATTTTATTATCACTATCAAAGACCTGCCAACTAACTTCATTATTAGGTATTGAGGTTCTACAAACTACCTTGATTTGTGACCAATTATTCATGTTCTTAACTTCACTTGGGATGCCATATTTTTCCTCTACAACTGCCAACCTATTTGTATATTGGTTGGATTCTCTTGTTATTGAATGGATGTCAAAGGCCTCAAAGTCTTCTAAGAGGTCCCAAACCCTATGCTTATATGCCTTTAAGATTGTATTTTTTACTAAATTCTTCCCTCTCACCTAATGTACTACCAATTCACTATCTCCCGTGGCTTGTAGTAACTTGATGCCTCTTCTCCTTGACCATTTCAGCCCATGAATGAGAGCCTTAGATTATATTATGTTACATGCATAGATCAATTAGAATCTTATGGAATAAAAATAACTTTTATTATAAGGAGAGACAAGCAAGACACATGCTCCACTTTCATTCTTGCACCTAGAGCCATTAAAAAACAAACTCCATACTCCATCATTATCTTGACATGGATTGGTAAGGGATGGTATGATTTCCTCCTCCTCATGAATATAATATATCCAAAGTACTACTTCTTAAATGCTCTTATATGGATCATAACTATGGTTATTTGTTCCCCATTCATTAAGTAGTAGATCTAATATGACCTCGAGGGGCTCAATTGGATCTTGTTATTTTAGGTGTTTATATTCATCAATAATAGCGTAGTTGAAATTAGATAGATTAGGTATATAGGGATATAAATAAAACATAGAGATAGGCTCAGACTGAATAGTGGCTTTGGTCCCATACCTATTTCTAAAGACCATATAAGACCAACCAGAAGATAGGTAGCCTCCTATCTTAGCATTGAAATCCCTGGATAAACAAAAGGTAAAATAAGGGGGAGATCAACCACTACAAAATATTGGGATATGATGTTATTTTTGAAAGCATCTAGGATAATTTTTAAGTCTTTAATCACACCAAAAATATTAGTAGGAGACTTATGTAGTTGCAATACTCCCTTAGATTTAGGCTCATACTTTAACCCCAACTTGTCTGGTATTAATTTTGGCATGATAGATGTAATATCCCCACTATATATCATACAATTATGTAATAATAAGTCCCCTATTATGACATAAATATATAAATTATGGGGTTTACTTACCTTGTCTGGTTGGGGCTCATTAGGGTGACTAGTGTTGATTAGGACTGCACTTTCTTTTTTTTCTTGCTTATCCATGATGTGAAGTTTGAATAAAACTTATTGGAGGATATATTTATACCCTATGATAATCAATGTGTCTCATTATTATGGTGACATGAGTCTTATTCATATAATATACAATGTTGACGTGATGGCTAGCATCCTTTGATTACAACTTAAGAGCAGTAGTACTACTTGAAGCTTGAATGAACTCAGGTATGAAAGGACCCTTATTATTCTTCCCCTTATCATTCTAAACCTTTTGAAATGGTGGATTTTTATGGGCTTCATCTTTCTCATTAGTCTCTTTAGGTTTTTTCTAAGATGAATGATTTTATATCCCAACCTTTGCGTCACCACTCACTACCCTTATTTTAGCCCTTGTATTGGTTATAATAGGGTTATCCACCTTGGTTGCACCCCCAAGGTGATTTACTACACATTTTCTAAAATAATCTTCTCCTTATTAGAATTTTACAAAGGTAGCCTTTGATTTTGCTTGACTCCCACTCACTCCTTGTTGATTTGGTATTTTAGATTGAGTCATGAAAGGGGTCTCTCCATGTTGCACAAGAGGGGATTCTTTGTGTTGTGTAGGAGGAGGCTGACTATTTTACATGGGAAGAGACTGATTCTACTACATAAGAGAAGTTTGATAAGAACCTTCACTTGGTATTATTTATTTCTCATGAGATTTCCCCCATTGTGTAGACCATTGGCCTTCTTAAGCATAGTTGTTTTGAGTAGGAACTAATGCTCAAGAAGTGTTGGCAGAATTAAGATTGAAACTATTGTAGGGCCTTTCTTGAGTGATATGCCCTTGACCTTATGAATTGGCTTGATAAGTAGGTATGTTAAACTAATAAGGTTGATAGGAATCTTGATAAGGATCTCGGTATGGTCTATGGAGTAAAAATTTTTGCCTGTCCAAGGCCACTATCTTGTTAATCTACACCTTGAGTAGCCCTTCAAGTTTAACCAATTTATCTACCTGAATAGCATCTACCTGCTTATGGTTAGTTGGCATTGGTATGGGGGAAATGGTAGGCACATGACATTATATCTCTAGGAATAAAGGCATGAGGGGCCTTGGTGTAATTTTATCTATTTTTATGAGACAGTTTTCTACCCTTATTTCCACTTCATAGGCATCAAGTAGTGTGTTCCCACCCATGGACTGTATCATGTCTGATACATCAAAATTGAGGGATATCAAATAGTATAAGAATATGTAATTTGGATTGGTTTTAACTATTGTTGGTATCCTATCCTAAGTTTTATGAAACCTCTAGTTAAAATCCATCATAAACTCTTGAGGATCCCTTTTGATTATGGTCAATTACTCCACTAGGGACAAGTGGTCACTTCTATATTCAAAATGCTTACATAGGTGCTCCCAAAACTCATCCCAAGTGTTTATATATGTAGGTGTTATGCCTCTATACCATTGAAGTGCCTTACCTCTTAATGAAGTAGCTAGTAGCCTCATTACTACATTTTCTTGAGTCATATTATGTATTAAACAAAGGTTGGTTATGTTTTTAATGTGTTCAATAGCGGTGGTAGAGTGTTATCCTATAAATTATGGAAGGATATTAAGTTAAGTATCATGGATATCATCAAATTGATTCAATTTTAGAGGGTTAACACCATTAAAGGGAATAAAGGCTTGGTTTCTAGGCCTAGCCATTAGGGGTGTAAGAGTTGCAGCAGTACTTTGTTGAGCAAGATTAGGAGTAGGGGGTGAGAAAGGTCTTATATATTCTTGATGAGCTTGTCATTTAAAAATAATAGAGCTGGGGATCTAAGGACTTAAGTAGGGTTTTAGGCCTTATAGGCGTGAACTTATTCTTAAGACCTTAGACCACCTTTAGGTGCTTATGGTGAATTCAAGACTATCTTAGCATCCCTTTCTATTCAATTTAAAATTTTACATAGTCTCAAAATGTCTCATACCGCTACCTCATTCATTATCCCCTTTTAGGTCTGTCATGACCATCCTTGGCTCATACTAGGTGCTCAGACTAGTTGATGTAAGACACCTAAGTGATCTGTATTTCTCTTTTCTTCACTATTGGGGGCTTTCAATCTCTCATGGAGTGTGATCTAAATGTTTTTCAACACATATTTAACTAGGGTCTCTCTCATACTTTATAATCAAACACACTCTATATCCATACACATAGGCTTGTGTGTCATGAATGCTCAGTCAGGCCTAAGCAACTCTCTTAAACTTGGCTTTACCTTTGAATGTCTTGAAGACCATAAAGATGCCATACACCACCATGGGTTCACCTTCACATAGTTTTTTTTCTTTCATCATTTAGAGCAAGTAGGTACTCTAACTGACTAGGTAGACATGTATGCATTAAGCCAACTGTGTATGTAGAGTTAAAGGGCCCCAAGTTAGCTTGTTTTAATCATTCTATAATATTCCTTTATCTTTCAATAACCTCTACCCTCTATTCATTTGTTTGAGCCTCAAACTCAATGTGTATGTGGAATTTCACTCCCAATATTAGAGACAACCTACCTATAGTCTTATAAGTGGTGATTTGGGAAAACTTAATTGTAACATGAGTATTTATACAGGTTAATGAGTAAGAAAAGGCTCTCTAGGTCATACAGGGAACCCAATTGACCTACTTTTAACCTTAATAGCCTCATTAAGATATTAATATTCATAATTATATAACCTTTTCTTGTATTTTCTTAGGCTCAATTATAGGTGGTGATTTGGGAAAACTTTTAAAATTTGGGCCTAAATTTAACCTTCTAAACTATGTCATTGGCCTCTTAATAGTGTCCAAACTTGATTGAGCTTATTCTATCAAGGTTTCATTCTCTTATCATGGCATTATACAAACTTTTGGTCTCACCTTCACACATAGGCTTGTGCATGAAGACTTAAATTATAGTTGCATTATACATTCCTTTTGAAGTTCTATGTTTGAAATCCAAAAACCATTATGAGATGAAGATAGCTTGATAAAGTCAACATATAGTAGATATATTAGGGAGACCTCATGTGGACTGCCACTCCCCTCTTAACACCACCCATTGAGACCTTAAACATACCCATCTAGGTAGTTAACTAGGTAAATACATTTAGTCAGGTAAATCATCCATCTTGAGGGATAAATTGAAACCTAGGAGTCCAAAAAAACCTTAATCAATGCTAATAAACCTTAAACCATGCTAAAAATCCAATGGATTATTTTAGAGATAGCATGTGTGTGTTGGTCTTGAGGGCCATATGGAAACTTCTTTTTCTTGAAAAAGGAGCTCCTCTACAATCTTAAACCACCCTTACAACCTAAATAATACATCACTCATATGTTCTCAGCTTGGAGATGGGTTGATATGATGGCAATTATGTCATGTTTGGAGCCTTTCTCCTTCCTTCACATTGTGAGCATTGAATAACTTGAAGGAGATCTATTCTGACCAAATGGTGACTAGGTGAAGTATGTGAGGATCATGGGGGAAGCATGGAAACTTTTCACTGATCCTCCTTGTAATCTAATCCATGAAAACATAGGAAACTTGCACATGACTTATAATCTACCAACCAAGGGAGATTAGGTGATAATATAACCCTGTAAGTGCCATGATAACATGCTCAGAGGGGTATAATACACTTAAAATACCTTTATAGACCTTTATCCATGCTCAATTTATCACAATGAGCTCAAAATTTTCATAATTCTGCCTGTAGTTGAGCTTATGGGTTTGTAAAGGGCTTAATACCACCTAAGAGTCTTAATGATTATTCATAAAGCTTAGGGATTGATCTACAAAACAATGCCACTAATTATAATCCCACTAGGTACTCTACCTTTTTCTAAGAGCTCGGGATTTGACTCCCCTTGTACTGATCATACCATCCAACTCAAATTGGCCCTTATGATCTTGCCAAGATTTTGATGGATATTCCACTACATTTTTTAGCCTTTTCTACACATTTGAGACATGAATCCTTCTTTGAGGTGCCTGCAAGGGATCCCCATAAAATTTATGACCTCTTTTCACTCTAAATTGTTCATACAAATCTGTACAAGTCCTAGAAACACCTATAAGACATGATTTCTCTATAATTTTTTAGGTTTGAGATCTTCAAAGGCCATTCGAGTTGATGATGAACCAACAAGATTTGGGCTTGGAATATAAGCATGAGTATAATGATGATCTTGAAAATAAAATGAACATGTCATCAATATATGAAAAGATAAAGATTTTTTATCTATAAGAAGGATAAATGATAGGAGAATAAGACCTTAAAGAAATAAAATGTCCCATTGAAGACATGGAAGAAGAAAATATACAAGAAGGAGAAGTTTTGAATCAATGAGTACATGAAGAAGCTATATGGCCTAAATTTTTTACTTCTAATATTTCCTTTGATCATGTGAATGCATATGAACAAGTTAATGAAGGTGTCTTGAACAAGGAAGTATATGATTCATTGTGTAGACTCATGGTTATCAAATTTTAAGAAGAAACACATCATGAAGAGTTTGTAGAACTCGATATGCAATAGGAAAAGGTGTCTAAATTGACACATAATGAAGATAAATTTAGAAACAATATATAATATAAGATATGGTACCTCGTGAAGAAGAAAACAAAATTGAAAATGATGATATGATAGAATATAGTGAAGAAGAAGAGTTGATTTGGAAGCAAATCAAGCTAGGATTATATTTATTGTACCTCATAGGAGATGAGGAAGACATTGAAAGCGAAGAAGCTGAGCTCTTGGATATTTTGAACCAAGACAAGGATGATTATAAATAAGATAAGGAAACAAATTTAAGATAAAGGAGAAGGCCTGGCTACAAAACATGCCATATTTTGAATATGATACCTTGATGAGATATGTACATATAGGTAAAATTATTGAATATTTTCAAACCATGAAGAGAGAAGCTACTGAAGGAACTCAAAAAAAGAGTGCACAAGAGGACATTCTCATATTGAAGAATGAAAAAGATAAGAAAAAAAACATTAGAAAGAATGAATAAAATAAGGTGATAAATAATTTGAAAATATGAAAGAAGAGATGAAGATCCATTTGAGTATGAGCTCAAATTTTTTCCCACTCGGGGAGTTTGATGTAGAAGCGTCAAAAGACTTTTGTAAATTTTGATGTTTTAGTTTTAGGAGGTCTAGTGAAGTTGTATATCTTCATTATACATCAATTTTTTCATAATTATATGAAGTCCATTTAAGTCTATCTATAGGTTTGCTAGTAAGTAGGGTGTTCAATTTGGTCTCTAAATCCTCATATTAATTTTCACTCCAAAAAGCCAAATTTGAAAATTCAAATTGTCTTATAAGGGTTTGAAGGGATATTACAAGTTAAAAAAGGTGTGAACCTTTTATAAAAGGTCATTGAGGATTTATTACACGTTTTAAAGGTGATCTTAACTTCCATGTAAATGTAAATCATTATAAACCCTTATCTAAAAGGAGATGTTACGTTGGAAGAGGCTAAAGAGAGCATGTATGTTGAGATAAGAGTAAAGGGAGAGTTTTTTGGTCTTATTTGAATGAAATAAATAAATAAGGACATATTTATACATATATATGAGTTTGAATATATTAAATAGGAGATAATAAAGGAGGATGGACATGGGAGATGGAGTAGAAGGTCTACAAGGAAGAGGTCTGCCAATAAGAGATTATTATCAAGTCGCAGGCCTATGTTTTAATGTTTTTGAAGGAAATAAGATAAATAAAAGGCAAATTTTATATTTTAAAATGTTATTTATATCTCAAAAAACTTTTGTACAAAATTTGGCATCCTTATGAGTTGTGTTTTGCTTGTAAATCTTAAATTTGTGAGGCTACTTATGAAAAACACAGATTTATGCGTGTTACAGTCTTGAAAAAAGCTGATTTTTATGTAATTTTTTAGGTTTGATATCTTTAAAGTGATAAATTTTCCTCCTAATTAACTACCTTCTAAAATACTTGGTCCATAGTGGATGGTCCATGTACATCTACTTCTCAACTAATTTTGGGTTCTAATCCCATAATGAACTTCCTGATATGGAAACGTTCATCTTTTTGATACTATGGAACATACTTCAAGAGCTTTGTGAACTAATACTAGTATTTATTAATAGACAAATTTCCTTGCTTCAAATTCTTGAAATCTATCAATTTTTTATCAAAATATAGCTTAGGTGACCATCATACCCTAAAAAGAGTCACAAATTACTCCCATGTGGTAGTAGTGGAATCAAGGTTCATCTCAAGCTTCCTATTAGTCTACCAGGTTGTTGATTCACCAGCTAATTAGTAAGCTCCCCATATAACCTTAGTCACCTCAAAATTTATTTAAATTTTGAAATAATTTTCCATTTCTATGAGTCAAGCTTTAACTCCATCACCTAATACCACACCATCAAACTTGGTTGGCTTCACTTTATTCGTATCATGCACAAGCTCTGTGGATTTTTGAGATATAGAAAATCATTGACCTTTCTCATGCCCATGTTCCTAAGGAATTTCCTATTCAATATGTTGCTCCTTTATACTTCTTGTTCACCTTCCTCCTCAGGGCCATGAACTTCTGACTCTAGAGCTGGTGTTTTATCTCTAGTCTCATTTATAACAGTGAGTATATAATTGAGTTTTGTAGTTTATTTTATTGCTATCTAATTATTATCAACTTGAGGGTTTGGATTAGAAGTTCCCTTACCAATAGATCTACATCATGCCATTCTCTTCACTAAAAATTAAAAGAATAGATTTATGTTAGTGGACTCATTAGGTTTGAGCATTAAACCTTCACTCTGATATCACAATGTTAGAACCCCACTGAGTTATCCAATAGTTTACACTATAAAAAAATTATTCACATAGATTATTTATGAAATCATCTATAACTATCTAAATAACCACTCTTTGATTAATAAATACATCTAAAGTAATAAATGCAGTAATATATCAACCCACTGGCTAATAAATTGATCCATCCAATTTCTAAATAGTCTAAATTAGATCTTTAAATAAATATTTCTTACAAAATAAAAAATGGAATGAATCAAGTATAACATAACACTGATATAATCCATATTTCAGCTATATTAAGCTTACATCCATTACTATCATAATATTTAAAATTAATTGCAAGTCTCACAGCCACTATTATGTTGAATATACATCAAATAATAATGTACATGTTACATTTTAGTACATAGTCAAATATATAATAAAATATGTATATCAGTATAAAAGAGCTTCACAAGTAGCTCAATGATCTATAAATATAGCCTGAGTATGATCCCAAATAGTTGAAATAGTTATACATGATAGGACCAAAGTTTCCCAAAGTTTTGACACAACTTGTCAGATTTAAGAGCACACATGATTACCAATGTATAAGCAACTTAAACATGTGGAAATACCATAAGAACAAAAACTATCAATGAGAAATAACATAGAAACTGAGAGGCAACACATAATTGTATTCAACTCATTACAAAGGAAATTACAATAAAGATATCACACTCTTCTCCACCTCTACAAGGCCTTCCACACCTTAAGGGCTCCAAGTAATCTTCCCACCTGAGTAATCTTCTCTCATAGGTCTCAACTAACAACTTACACAAGCTGTTGTTCACCTCATTATACCTCCAGTACAACTGAGTATGAATCGGTACTCCAAGTAGATCTAACCATGATCCTGCTCTGATGTATTGCTGTCACCTTGGATCTAGCTCCCCCGCCGATCTCCTTTCTGACCCTCACATTCACACATCTCCCTACAAACCAACCTGATCTTACTTATCACATGTAGATCTCCTCTATGACCCTGCAACTACCTGCATATCAAACCTGATCTTACATACATGGGGAATTCTACTTGATTCCACCATGGGAAGAACTCTCCAAGCTCCACACTTGGGTTCTACAAGTTCAACACTTAACAATACAGCCCATGAGTCTATTATATAGATCTCATGCATACACTTAATTTAGACGAGCGGATCAAAGACTTGAACTGGTCTTTAACATGCAAACTCCGCGTTCACTTAACTGACTGTTCGTCAACAGTAGTTCTGACTATTACAGGTGACCGACGTCGGTCCCTGCCTTCCTGGAGGTGACCAACGCCGGCCGATCTCCTGCCGATGCCGGTTTCCTCTGCACTTCCCCTGACCAACGTCGGTTGTGGCCTACCAACGCCGGTGACTGTCAAGATGCGAAAAACCTCCTCCTTCTATTTGCAACAAGGTGAAGCTTTTAGCTCCACCCTAACAATCTCCCACTTGGAGATAAAGAGCTACACCTGTACCCATACCAGTACTCTATCTAATCTACATCCTGGCTTGTATTCCTCTTCAAGCTCCCACTTGAAGACAACCCACCACACTCCCTGTGGTGCTACACCTGTGCCTAAATTTCTCCATTCTTCTACCTTGCTATACTCCCACTCAAACAGCAACCCCTGTGAGTAACCTATAATCAACAAAACTTAACAGATCTGAACCACCTGTTAATCAAGCTCACTCTAAGAACGTCCAACCTCGCTCTGATACCATTTGATAGGACCAAAGTTTCCCAAATTTCTAACACAACTTGTCATATTTAAGAGCACACATGATTACCAATGTATAAGCAACTTAAACATGCAGAAATACCAGAAGAACAAATAACTATCAATTAGAAATAACACAAAAACTGAGAGGCAACACATAATTGTATTCAACTCATTACAAAGGAAATTACAATAAAGAGATCACACTCTTCTCCACCTCTACAAGGCCTTCTACCTTAAGGGCTCCAAGTAATCTTCCCACCTGAGTAATCTTCTCTCATAGATCACAACTAACAACTTACACAAGCTATTGTTCACCTCATTTTACATCCGGTACAACCAAGTATGAACCGGTACTCCAAGTAGATCTAACCATGATCCTACTCTGATGTATTGTTGTCACCTTGGATCTAGCTCCCCCGCCGATCTCCTTTCTGACCCTCACATTCACACATCTCCCTATAGACCAAGTTCTGACACAACTTGTCAGATTTAAGAGCACACATGATTACCAATGTATAAGCAACTTAAACATGCAGAAATACCAGAAGAACAAATAACTATCAATGAGAAATAACATAGAAACTGAGAGGCAACACATAATTGTATTCAACTCATTACAAAGGAAATTACAATAAAGAGATCACACTCTTCTCCACCTCTACAAGGCCTTCTACCTCAAGGGCTCCAAGTAATCTTCCCACCTGAGTAATCTTCTCTCATATGTCACAACTAACAACTTACACAAGTTGTTGTTCACCTCATTGTACATCCAGTACAACTGAGTACGAACCGGTACTCCAAGTAGATCTAACTATGATCCTGCTCTGATGTATTGCTGTCACCTTGGATCTAGCTCCCTCACCGATCTCTTTTCTGACCCTCGCATTCACACATCTCCCTACAGACCAACCTGATCTTACTTATCAAATGTAGATCTCCTCCACGACTCTGTAACTCCCTGCATATCAAACTTGATCTTACATACATGGGGAATCCTACTTGATTCCACCATGGGAAGAACTCTCCAAGCTCCACACTTGGGTTCTATAAGTTCTACACTTAACAATACAGCCCATGAGTCTATTATATATATCTCATGCATACACTAAATTAGACGGGCGGCTCAAAGACTCGAACTGGTCTCTAACATGCAAACTCTGCGTTCACTTAACTGACTGTTCGTCAACAGCAGTTCTGACCGCTACAGGCGACCGATGTCGGTCCCTGCCTGACTGGAGGTGACCGACGCCGACCGATCTCCTGCCGATGTCGGTTTCCTCTACACTTCCCCTGCCCGATGTCGGTTGTGGCCTACCGACTCCGGCAACTGTCAAGCTGTGAAAAACCTCCTCCTTCTATTTGCAACAAGGTGAAGCTTTTAGCTCCACACCCTAACAATCTCCCACTTGGAGATAAAGAGCTACACCTATACCCATACCATTACTCTGTCTAATCTGCATCTTGGCTTGTATTCCTCTTCAAGCTCCCACTTGAAGACAACCCACCACACTCCCTGTGGTGCTACACCTGTGCCTGAATTTCTCCATTCTTATGCCTTGATATACTCCCACTCAAACAGCAACCCCTGTGAGTAACCTGTAATCAACAACACTTAATAGATCTGAACCACCTATTAATCAAGCTCGCTCTGAGAACGTCCAACCTCGCTTTGATACCATTTGATAGGACCAAAGTTTCCCAAAGTTCTGACATAACTTGTTAGATTTAAGAGCACACATGATTACCAATGTATAAGCAACTTAAACATGCGAAAATACCAGAAGAATAAAAACTATCAATGAGAAATAACACAGAAACTGAGAGGCAACACATAATTGTATTCAACTCATTACAAAGAAAATTACAATAAAGAGATCACACTCTTCTCTACCTCTACAAGGCCTTCCACACCTCAAGGGCTCCAAGTAATCTTCCCACATGAGTAATCTTCTCTCATAGGTCTCAACTAACAACTTACACAAGCTGTTGTTCACCTCATTGTACATCTGATACAACCGAGTACGAACCGGTACTCCAAGTAGATCTAACCATGATCCTGCTCTAATGTATTGCTGTCACCTTGGATCTAGCTCCCCCGTCGATCTCCTTTCTGACCCTTGCATTCACATCTCCCTGCAGACCAACCTGATCTTACTTATCACATGTAGATCTCCTCCATGACTCTGCAACTCCCTGCATATCAAACCTAATCTTACATACATGGGGAATCCTACTTGATTCCACCATAAGAAGAACTCTCCAAGCTCCACACTTGGGTTCTATAAGTTCTACACTTAACAATACAGCCCATGAGTCTATTATATAGATCTCATGCATACACTAAATTAGACGGGCGGCTCAAAGACTCGAACTGGTCTCTAACATGCAAACTCTGCGTTCACTTAACTGACTGTTTGTCAACAGTAGATCTGACCGCTACAGGCGACCGACGTCGGTCCCTGCCTGACTGGAGGTGACTGACGCCGGCCGATCTCCTGTCGATGCCAGTTTCCTCTGTGCTTCCCCTGCCCGACGTCGGTTGTGGCCTACCGACGCCGGCAACTGTCAAGCTGCAAAAAACCTCCTCCTTCTGTTTGCAACAAGGTGAAGCTTTTAGCTCCACACCCTAACAAAACAGAGGGAGAGCATCATTTGAGTGCTTTACCTCCAATCATAAACCAATGGTCTCGCTCACACAACCCACTAGGAGTGGCCCTACCCTTCACAGAGGGGAAGATAAGAATAGTGCAGATATGAAGAAATCAATTAGAAACCATGTGAGAATAATCATTAATATATACATTAGTCAAATAGACAATGGAATCGAATCCTCTACCTAAAATGATATCAGCATACACATGTAAACTGAAAAGTACAGTGTAACGATAATGTCTCAAATATAATATTACTTTGGCCAAGTTTTTCATTATAAATTAGATCTAAGGATCCAAGTCAATTCCACTCACTCTCTACTATTGAATCATGGCTATCTGATGATATCAAGGGATAGCTATATTAGTTGCCTATTGGCACCCTCATATATTTATCAAATATTATCCAAGAAACAATTCTAATAATTTTCATGTATAGATTCAAGCAGAATAAATACATATTTTAGTATGCCCTTAGTCCAATAGTAATATAAAATATGAACAATCACAAATATAGAATCTCTTTGATTCCATTCACTCAATCTCATAAGTGGTATACATAATTTTATCAAATGAACTATGTTCAAAAACTAGATATGTATAAGTGAATAGAACAAGAATCAAACCACCCTAAAACATATACAATGTGTTTGTTCTCAAATACACAAAAATACCATAGACAAATTTAGAATAACCATTGAACATTATATAGTTCATTAAGATCTTTTATAACCCTTACATAATTCCATCTTATTTTATTATGGGAAGAATTCTCATAATTTTCACTAATATAAAAGAGAACAGCCTTGTAAATATGATAAATACTCACTCAATGCAACAAATTTATAATTTCAAGACAACATTACTAGATACTTATATGCTCTCAATGTATATATATCTATAACAACTATGTAGCAACTTCCTATCAATTTACTAATATAAATCCAAAATAATTAAAAAATGTCACATGAATTTATCAATCCATTCAAGTATAATTTATGACCTGATAACTCATTCTAGGAATCACAACTTATCTTGCAGTCATCAAAAACCATCAAGAAGGAGACAAATAAATGCTTGGGTTTATTATCCCTATGTTGGATGACTATGAATTGCATACACAATTGGGTATAATCAATCATCATATGTAGTTAGAGTTATATATTCACTTGTTATGATGTTATCAATCGGGAAGTTTTTGATACTCAACTAATGCTACCAATATATCTGAATGTATACTCATAAACCTTCATGTTATGACAAATCCATATCATAACCTATAATTGCTCACAATCATCCAAGATATGACTAGTTTATGCTCATTTTTATATTCCTAAAATAGTTCACTATGCATTTACATTCATAGGTGAATGTAACATTACATTATGTATAAACAAATGTAGTATGTTACTAATAAATTTTACTATCACTAACAGATATATTCAAGTTCCTCATTCATAATGGTAATCTACATGATTATGTTTTCTCATATGCATATATGACTCAAAACTCACATTATTACTTATAGTTATACAAGATGTTCAGTTATATGTATGTATAGATTTCATTATCTCGTGTGTGTGTGTGTGCATGTGTGTATTTATACAACTATATATTTATTTATGCATATACATAAATTTATATACACATCATGTTCATATATTTCATCTACCACATGAAAATTGATCCTAAAATTTTTAAAAATATATTACAAAGTGTTCATAAATATCTTTGGTTTATGTAGACCTTTTAAGTATGGTGGGTTACTCATATTCCAAAGAAAATGTATATATCTTATCTAATTTCCTTCCAATCTGAATCTTGCCCAAAAACTGTAATAAAACCATACACATAATTTGCATTTCCCCTTATATTATTTTTAGGAAGTCCTTTGTCAATGACAAATACTCAATTGGTAAGTGTTTAAAGTTTAAATCTCATCTTACCTAAAATACTCAATTTTTCTTCTGATAATGGCTCATACAGGCTTTGCATTATGTGCATAGGCCTATGGATGGAACTTAGTTCCATCCCCAGGCTATATGCATAAAACCCTAATTTTTATTTTTATTTCAAAACTACCATTTCACTCATTTAAACAGATATAAAAAACCCATATCAAGAATTGTTTTTCTTTTATAGATCCAAGTTTGCAAGCAATAATCAAAATGATAAGCTTGAGATTCAATCAACCTGATCTTGAAATGGGTGTCATCTAGATGAGCAAAATGGAAGTTTCTTTATCCTTCCTATCAAGCTTGAATCTCTTTCTCCTCTCTACCATTTTTTTCTTTTCTCCTCGTCTCTCTTATTATTTTATCATAATCCATGCACGATTTGCATGTATAAGAAACTCTCCTTCTTTCTTGTAAGTTTTCCATCATGTAAATCCTCTCAATCAATGCTCAAACTTATTCATGCTTGCCATTAAATTATATTCAGTCATGTCTATACAGGCATAGTTACCTCATCATTCCAAATGGCAAGGTCAACTTCCCAAAACAAAACCTAATTTTATTTCCTTTTAACTTCGTAATATATATGCCAATGGATTTAAATACCCATACAATCTAAAGGTTAGAAGTTTATTTAAATCAATTTGGTTTGGAATATTTTTACCTCTTTTGACTCCTATACCATGTCATCAAAAAAATGATGTGTCCAACTCAAACATGATCTAAAACAATCAAACCAGACCAATACACTTATGCCTCCACTATTCATAATGCAATCAAGATTAAAATAACATAGTGAGTTCCTATATATATTTTAATGAAATCAAAACAACCATCACTAATCAAAGCACCCAATCAAATCATAGACTTGAATACTATGTAAATCATGAAAAATAGTGTGTGCATGGGTTCGATAGAGTTCACTCAACCTTTAATGTTGGTATTTGTATTACCCTATCTGATGATAATCTCCCTCTAAAGTGCTTATGAGGGCAGGATAGTCTTGTAACCATCTCAATCAAACAAATGGGTAATTAATCTAAGATTATCACAATAATCAATGTATAAATATCAATAAATTGTTGAATACAAATAATCTATAAATGAAACCAGACATCATGATCATAAAGCATAGTATAACATATGCAACTGCTATCCAATCAAATATTGATCATGAAATAAATAATATAACTATCAACCATATATAGTCATCATGATCATAAAGCATATTATAACATATGCAACTGCTATCCAATCATAATATTGACCATGAAATAAATAATATAACTATCAACCATATATATATATATATATATATATATATATATATATGGTTGATAGTTATATTATTTATTTCATGGTCAATATTATGATTGGATAGCAGTTGCATATGTTATAATATGCTTTATGATCATGATGACTGATTTCATTTGTAGATTATTTGTTTTCTATATATATATATCGTTCAGACATAAAAAAAATAGAACTACAATCATTAGTCTCATAATCCACTATTAATGTTTAAATAGTTTTGTAGAGCAAAATTAGATGTGACATTTTATATCATTTCCTTCATTTTGAGGTGTTCATCCATTCAAATTATTTTCCATTTGGTCCCTCGAAGGGGCATCTCATCTATATAATTTTTTATCTAGGGCATCCTTGTGAACCTGTTTTTGGTAGTTTTTCATTAAAATGTCAATTCCATCATCTTCACATCACTTGGGGCATATTGTGATGCCCATTTTTTGATCTTTTCCTTATTTAAAGGTAATTATTTCACCAATATCTCATAGGACCCTTTTAAATAGGGGGAAAATGTAGATGCCTCATTTCTTCCACTCTAATATCATCATTGTTCACCAAGTCACTTTCTCACATTATTGTGCAGATTCACCCCAACTTATTTCAATCGCCTAAAATCATTAATTTGATCATATATTTTATCATAAATCATAACGATATATCTTTAATCATGATTTTTCATTGCATCAGGTCATCAATTTTATCAAATATATCTTGAATTAGGTTATCACTTTACAACATTGCCCCTAGTTAATTAATCCATTGAATTAAATAAATAATTAACTTTATTCAATATTTAAAAAATCAAATTAGTTAATTAATCTCATCAAATTAACTAATTTTATCAATAATGAAAAATTATGGAATGCACAATTATTATTTTTCCATAAATCAATAAATCATATTTTTCATCTCAAACTTATGATGTCATAAAAGGACCCACTTGGCGATTTAAAAATCTTATTCCAAAGTCAAAGTGTCCTTGAATAAAATTTAAAGCAAGGATAAAAGTGTGCAATCAAATCCTATGACATGATCTTACACACTCTAAAATTTCATGTGTATATTTCATTACATGCTCTTACACACTCTCCACAGGGCATTAAATGAGATGTAGACCTCTTTTCATCTATTTATTTGGATCTTCATCCAATGGTCCACATCATTCAATAAACTCTATAAATTGTGAGGCCACCCTCTATTCTCAACAAACTTATTCATGCAACAAAGTTTTTCCAAATTGTCAAACAACGATTCAATCTACATCCTTGTTCATCACATATAATCATCTATTTTCAAATTGGGTTATGTTTTTTGTTTGATCACACAAATCCACTAAGAATTATAACCATATCACTTCTGAGCACATCCAAATTTGTCAAGATAAAATCAAATTTATAACTAGTATTGTTTTACAATTGTAATTGCATTCCTTTTATCTTGTTCAATCTGAGTAAAAATGATTAATTTAGTTAGATATTTTAATTTTGTTCTAATTTATACTAAAATACTAATATTTGTTTCATGATGTAACAAATAAATATCATTTCTTATTATGACTATGCTTTGAACTTTCAAAAAGTTTACAGGGATGAGAATGGTTTGATAGATGCAATTATTTTTCTTTTGATATTTTTGGATTTCTATGCAAGTGGGTATAAAGGTTGTTGTTTGGTTTGTATGCATGTGTATTATGTGTATGTATCTTGAAAACAAAATCAAAATATTCAAGTTATTGTAAATAAAATAATGTTTTGTTTGTTTAACTCTTACACTAACATGTAATACTGTGTGCTTTCATATTTTCTATATAGAAATAGATTTATGAAGGATTAACCAATTTTTAATGCGAAGGAGTTTGATCCAAAAAAAAATTGTTGTTATTTTCTCTTTTATAATATGCCACTAAACCAATTAACAATTTTATTCTAGTGATAAATACAAATAAAACAAGAAAGAAAATTAAATCCTCCAACCTGACCAAAGTAGAGGGTAGGTGGAGAAAAAGAACTTGACTAAGGTTAGAATTATTTTGATACTCAAGTTGTTATCTCCTTATTTTTTAATCAGTGACAACTTTGGAATTATCCAACAAAAAAGATGTAATATGTAAAGAAAACACAAGAGTAAAGTGAAATAAAGAGGCAACAGGATAGTGGTTTATTCTCACAAACATCAAAGTTTTGTGTTACAAGTTTGTGAGCCTCTTCCTTCAATTTTTTATGGTGACCAAAATGTTGATGTAAGATTTGGTTTGATTTATCAAGGAAGCTATAGAAGGTATACTATATCTCTTTGAAAACCTATACACTCAATTCTCAATGCAATTTTTAGATCTAAATTTCATGGTAAAAGGAGTTACTTGTAAGAGAAGAGAAGATGTTGCATGTAGGAGTTATTGAAATAACCCAATTAGTTTAAACAACTAGTATTTTAGCAAAAAAAATATTGATTATTGACATCTGATTATTAATAATTAATTAAGGATAATTTGCAATGGAAGCATACATTTGAAGCACATCAAACTAGTTGGCTATCATTCTAATTTTTATGCTGGAATGATAAAAATTACATCAATCAATCACTCATAAAAATCCAATAATCATGGATCAACATAACCCATGGTAAAAAAAAACTGCATGTTTATAAAGCAAATGTATATAATATAGTTGTAAACATTACATAGTGAATTATACCATTTTCCATTTACATGATAAATAGTTATAGTTGAGAAAGTACAACAAGGTACATAATGAACATGTATAATTTTCATTAGCCACTGATATGAAAGTTTGCTCAATACAATAACATCTAATATAAATTGTAAAAAAATAGAATATATTTGAAAATAGTATGATATTCATAAGTATACATTAGTATTGGTTCAGTTATGGCTATAGAGAGGGAGAGTATCATCTGGGCACTTTTCCTCCAACCATAGACCAACAATCTCTCGCACACCTCTCCACTAGGGTTGGCCTTTCCCTTCATGAAGGGAGGGATAAAGATAATTTGAATATCTAGAACCATCTAAGAACATGTGTAAAAGTACAATCACTATTGCATGTAGTCTCACATAAATATACAAACTAAAAATTACAATAGACATATAATGTATACAACTATAACATTACTTTAGCAAAAGCATTTTTATAGTATAAATCAAATTTTCCACAATTTGGATCTTAGTATACATAATCAATACTCTATGTTGAATTATACAATAGTCAAGTCTTTCTTATTTAACTGATGATGAATGACCTATAAGTAATCTTCTTGCTTGTCGTTGATCATCCTTTGAACAAGAAAAAGTCCTTAAATGTACAAATCACAATCATATATAGGTCTCTCATAATACATAAAATGAACTCACATTAGATAGTCCATATTATACATAATGGATGAAAAAAATAGAATATCATATTTCCATCTTTCTCATATACAGATAAGTTCAACCCAATCGGTTTATATAATCAAACATTTTCCAATCTCAAGGTTATTTTTATTTTTATCATTTAGGTTAGATCAAATGTTTCAACTTAAAACCACTCAGTAATATGTCATAAAATTATAATCATTCAATATTAATCAGTTGGTTTCCTTAATGAGGATATACCATATGAATCTCACTTAGTCCCAATTATTTATTCTTATCTTAATACTACTTATTACATTCTATGCTCACATTCACCATATTAATGAATCGACCTATGAAAGTATCAAGGTTTATTTGTATTAAATAGAATTATACACTAATGATTTCTTTCACTACACATCTCGATAATGAATATATCGATCTATGCAAGCATCTTAACTCAATAATTAGATAACTTATATAGTTTAGTTTGAGTGTTCCAGCCACTTTGTTTCCCAACATAGACTATATTCCTATAGATGGATGTAATGACCACCTATAGGTCTATAGTTTGGTTAATGATACCATAAATTTGATAAAATTGCACAGTCCATCATATTCTCCTATAATTCCAAATGTTAAATCAAACTTAATCATAAATTAGTACTATATTAGTAGTTGTTGGCTTATTGAGTGGTTTGTCAAACTAACCCAATCACATTTTTATCATGATAACGCATAGTGTTTAAATCACATCCAATACTATGAACCTTGATCGGCCCTAGAGTTCATTCCTTCGATTTAAAAGATGAAAAGATAAGTTTCACTATTCATTCAATCCTATAAGCTTGTGAATCAAAGTAACCTTTCACCTATAAATTTATAAGTGTAAATGAACTCCTGTATGATTCATAAATTCCATTCATGTAAATTATTTCCAAAAATAAAATATATACAATTCCAAAATCAAGTAATACAACAGCAACAAGGGAGTTGAATTAACTACAACAAGTTATTTTCATAATGAATGATTGCTCACAATTGACCAAGACTTCACATGACCTCACAGTTTTCTATAATAGATAATACTACAATCGTTTATATTTACTAACCCAAAAATATGCTACAATTAAACCATTGCTACAACAACCTCATTTATAAAAAGGAAACATATACTCCACTACCAAATAAATCAACCATGGCTAGATAGGGTTTTAAACAATTCAATGCATGATACAACCATCTATGGCTTGCTAATAAAAAAATTTCTTATATTTTAATAGTAAACAACTTCATCCCAATAACATATTTACTATAGAAAGATGTAACAGTTTTGAGTATGTATCATATTGATAATCATACAATCTATTTTCCTTCTTTTTATTTATATTCTCACTTTACCCACTAGTAACAAAAATGCAACAAAAAAAAAATCTTATTTATTAATATTTTTATATTTTCATGGTAAATTAAAACCACCAAAGTTTCATTTTTTTCCCAAAGTTTATCCCTCTAATTCTTTTCTTGCTTTATTTAATCTATTTCGCACTCTTTTGCTATGCCTTTGCTTCGTTTTGTTTTCTTTTAATTATTTCATCTCTATTTTACACTCAACAGAAATCCTAGTCTACTTACCTTCCATGGTCATCATTCTTACCTTTATTCACTCACAGTTGTGCTCTCAAATGTTGCCTAAAATTTTATACTAGACACCACTAGGGTTACTTTAAGCGACAGTTAACTTGAGAACTCCACCTTCAAACCCCTAAATGTGGTCCATTGACTTTGCATGTGGCCTCAAAACCCTAATTTTTATTTGTTGTTATTATTCATTTTAATCCACTCGAGGCCTTTGAAAATAATCATGGTTAGGTCATTTTTACCACCAAAATTTGGTTTTAATGCTTAAGCATGTCCCCAAATTTGTGTTATGTTTTCCACATAAAGTGGTTAGAACAAATCAATAATTTTATTACCATGCCAACTTTGGTAGAACCCAACTAGAAAAAAAGTTTTTATGCACTTAATCCCTAGTTTTGTAATGATCATATAGGCATAAAAAGGATATGTCCATGCAATTAGATTAAAGAATAATATCATGCATGACAGTCAAAGATATCAATATAAAACAATTAATTACTCCACAAGGATAAAATAACTAATAAGATCACATCAATGACAAATCTAAATTTACTCTACCTACTAATGTACAAACATTTCCTTATTAACAAAGATAAATTGGTTAAATGCAATGCACTGAATCATTACTTGGTTTAGCACAGCATCAACCCTAGGAATAAATAGTCATTCATAATAAATTTTCACATAAAATAATCAACACATAAATCAAATACCAACTAATAATTATAAATTAGGGAATTTTATATGGGTGTGTGATTTGTTCTTGGAATGTTTAGACTATCTCCAACTACCGCTATTTTATGCCCTCTCCCCTATGATGTTTTCCCTCTATAGTGCTCAGCATGGGTATAAGTTGTCTTGTATCCACCTCGGGTAGAATAATGTAATCAGTCTGAGCTTTAAACAAGATGACTAAAATACTCAAAATGTAAACACATTAAATAAACTATCGCATTACCAATCCAATTGTAAATGAAATCATCTCAACAAAAGATTTATAAATCATAGTAATGCAGTATACTCAGATATATAATGTCATCATGATCATAATCAATCATAAAAGTAATAGAACAACTGTAACATATATTTGAATATATCAGGTAAAATCATAAAATTAACTAATCAATAGTTTAATCATTTATTTTAAAACAAGTTTTACTTGTAATGAGTCAGATGGGATGCAAAATTATCCTTCGCCCATAAAATAGGTCATCGTCTCGATGACATTATTAAAACAAAATTTATGAAAATTAAATAAGTTCATCAAATTATATCAAGTAAACAAATGAAGAAATAACTTGTAAAACTCCTCATAATCTTCCCATGTGGCACTATCTTAAAAATATTGGTCCCACTAGACTTTATATTGTGATACCTCTCAATTACATAAGCTAAGCTTGTGTGTATCAAGTATTTTAATTGATTCTATTATTATCACTACTGGATCCAGAACCTATAATACATTCCAATCCAGTACATGAGAGGCGTTAGCTACACACTTTTTAAAATAATATATATGATAAATATTATGAATTTATGTTAAAGCTTATGGCAAGGCAGGCTTTTATGCAACAAAATTAATCACTTCTACAAATTTGAAAGGTCCCACATATCTAGGTGTTAGTTTGGCTTATTTTTCAAACTTGATGGAGCTCTTTTATGGTTTAACTCACAAAAAAAATTGTCTCCAACTAAGAATTGTCTTGTTATTTTCATATCAACATAAAAAAATTGTCTATCATTGGCTTCACCCAACCTTTGCCTAATTAATTTCACCTATTCTTCTATTTTAACAAGCATATCAAGTCCAAAAACTAATTTATCTTATAATCTATCCCAACTAATATGTGTTATACACTTTATGCCATACAAGGTTTTAAATGAAGTCATTTTCAAAGCTAACTAAAATGAGTTATTATAAGCAAACTCAACTAATGGAAGGTATTCCTCCCACTTGTATTTTTGATCCTCATAATACATTATTAGAAGGTCCTCTAAAACCTAATTTACCCTTTCAGTTTGTCCATCTATTTCTAGATGGTAGGCTATAGAAGTTTAACTATGTGCCCAAATTTGTATTGAGGGTTTGTCATAATCTTGAGGTCATATGAGAGTCTCTATCAAAAATTATTTTCTCTAGAAACCCATTGAATCTATAAATTTATTTAACAAACCTTTTTGATAGCACTGGTGCATCATCAGTCAAATTTTATGGAATGAAATGTGCCACCTTGGTGAGTTTATCAACTACCACTAGAATCATATCAAATTGGTTTATTGACATGTGCATCCCTTGGAAAAATTCCATACTAATAACTTGTCACTTCCATTCTGGAATGTCATGTGGGTATAAAAACCCACTAGAATGAACATGTCTAGCCTTAACTCGCTGACATTCCAAACATATAGACATAAAATCAGTTGTCTTTCTTGATTCCTTTCTAGAAATACAAAGGTATAAGTGCTGCCAAAAGCATAGTTACAACTAGATAACCTAAATAAGGAGTGTTATGTAACTCCTTAAGCATGAATATCCTTAAAATATCTTTATCTAGCACATAGATCCTTATGTTGAACCTAATAATCCCATCACTCTCAAAATAATTTTTTTTATGACTATGATCTTGGGGATTTTTTGTTAGATCTTTCTTGACTTACTCATAGAACTCACCTCCTAGAGAGAACCTCAAAACTTGATCTCAGAAGGTACTTTTGATAGTAGCCATTGTTGTTATGTAACTTATGCAGTTAAGATCATCTATAACCCTATTTTCCTTTCCCTTAATATATTTGATAACAAAATCATAATCTGACAAAAACTCTAACCAATGCCTTTGCCGAGCATTCAGATTTGGTTGAGTGAAGATATATTTGAGCCCTGAATTATTTATTTTAAGCTCAAATGGTTTACCCAAAAAATAATACCTCCAAATAGGTAATGCATAAACACTATTATGGCCAATTCAAAATCATGTGGAGCATAATTAGCCTCATAAGGTTTCCATTTCATGGATTCATATGCTACTATTAAGCCTTTTTGCATTAATACTCCACCTAAGCCATCCCCAAAAGTATTTTTTATTACATCAAAATTACCATTTAGATCTATGACCCACGATATCGGTGTTGAGGTAAGCCTCTCTTTTAGGATCTAAAAGGCTTCCTCAAACTTATTATTCCACACAAAATGATGTTCTTTTTGTTGCAAGGAGGTGATTAGGTTAACTATTTCAAAAAAGTTAGGTAAAAATTTCCTCTAATACCTAGCTAAACCCATAAAACTATGTACCTCGTGAACTTTTTTGGGTACTGGCCATTTCATGATGGCTTTAATCTTTACAAGATCTATATAAATTCCTTCAATTGAAATGATATGACCTAGGTATTGCACCTTTATCTAAAATAAATCACATTTTAGCAATGTTACTTTAGAGCTTATGCTTCCATAAACATTGTAACACCAGATGCAAATGCTCAACATATTTTTCTTTGATCCTAGAATATATCATAATGTCATCAAGTAAATCAAGAAAAAACTAATCTAGATAATCCTTGAACACATTATTCATGAGATTCATGAATGTTGCAAGTGAATTTGTCAATCTAAAAGGAAGAACTATGAATTCATATTGCCTGTACCTTAACCAAAAAGTAGTTTTAGAAATATCTTCTTCTTTGATTCTTAACTAATGGCACTCTGCTCTTAGGCCAATCTCAAAAAATACTGTCACACCTCACTTTTTTTCAAAGAAGTCATTAATGTGTGGTAGGGGATACATGTTCTTGATGGTTTTCTTATTCAACATTTTGTAATCTATGCATAGGCAAAGAGTTTCATCCTTCTTCATGAACACCACTGGTGTACCCCATGGTGAAACACTCAACCAAATTAACCATTTGGATAACATTTCTTGAAATTGGACTTTTAATTTGACTAACTCTATCATTGTCATCCTGTAGGGGGCCTTGGATTGAGGCTTCGACCCTGGAATGATGTCAATCCTAAAGTTGAATTATCTTTTGGGACGTAATACAAGTAAATATTATAGAAACAAATCCCAAAATTCTTACGAAAAGGAAGAATCTTCTAAGGCATATATGCTCCTTGGTTTCTTTGATTCCATCAACCTTGACCACAAAAACCTAGCATCTTTTTTATTGAACCCTCTTTAACTGAATGGTTGAAATTTTCCTTAACTTTAACTTATTATTTTCACCTTGGATTTGGGTTTGATTTCCCAAATCATCCAAGTATTTAAATTTATTTGAGAAATAATCAACCTTTATTTTATGCTTCTAAATCCAATTCACTCATAGGATCGTGTCAAATGACCCTAGTGGAGCTGCAAAAAAAATTACTACTATGGTGAATTCCAATAAATTTACCTCTACCTATAAGGCATTTATCTAATTTGACTATATATTGATTCCCATACTACATCATCTAAGCATTTGCCATATCACTAGCTTTCCTATGTAGTTTATTTAACCTACTATGAAAGATAAAATATTTAGTGGCTCTGGTATCTATTACAATTGAAATAGAATTCTCAAACATTGTACCTGACACTTCGATGGGAGAGGATTGAAACTCATCTTGATGATTGTCAACAAATGCATGAATCCACTATTGAAAAATTCCTTTATGTGAAGATGATGTAGAAGGATTCCTGAACTTGCTCCATGTCTTCCACTAAGGATAATTTTGGCATAATAGTCTCCTCCACATGTGAAACATCCACCAAGTAGTCGTTTTCTCTCAGACTGATTATCTCTTCATAATCCTTCCTTAAACCATTACTGGATTTATTATTCACAAAAGAGTTTTTAAACTTGGAATTATAATTATTAAATCTATTTTTGGAATTTCCATTTTACTTCTAATTTTTATTTTTGAAAGTGATTTTTAGGCTACCAAACTTCTTTCGATACTTATTTCTAACTTTTGAAAGTGATTTAACTTCTGCTCCTACTTAATAACTTTCTCAAAAACTTATTCCATGGTATTTCATCCATGCACATCCAATCTAAGGCCTTATACCCATGATGAATTTCTTAATCCAGAAGCATTCATCCTTCTGATACTAAGGAACATACTTCAGAAGCTTGGTAAATTGTTCCTAGTATTTTGTCACAGACATATCTCCTTGCTTCATATATTGGAAATTATAAATTTTTGATCAAAATGTAGTTGTGTTGCCACCGAGCCCTAAATAAGGTTAAAAACTATTCCCAAGTGGTGGTGGTAGAGTCAAGGCTCATTTCTAACTTCTTATTGGTCTACCAGGTTGTTTCTTCTCCAATAAGTTGGTAAGATCCACAAAATGCCTTGGTTACCTTAGAATAATTTTGAATTTTGAAATACTTCTCAATCTCAGTGAACCAACCTTCATCTCCATCACCTAATATTATTTCATTAATACTTAGGTGGGTTTACTTTTTTAATTTCATGTGCAAGTTATATGGTTGCTTTCACTCTTATAGCTTGTTTCCCTTTAACATGTTCATCATCTTGTTATTCTTCCTTATCATCTTGTTTATCCTCAGGTTCTTCTTCCTTGTCATGCCCATGAACCTCTTGTTTCAAGGTTATTATTATATCTTTTGTTTTATTGAGGATTGTGAGGATTTGATCATGTTTTGTAGCTTTCTCAATTGCTAACTAATTAAGTTCAGGTTATGAATTATGATTGGAAGTTCCCTCAACAATTATTTTTCCATGCATGATTTTCTCCTACTAGAAGATGAGATATAGGTTAATGTTAGTGGAATCATTAGGTTTGAGCATTTAAACCTATGCTCTGATACCACATGAAACAACCCAACTAATTTAAACAATTGTTATTTTAGCAAAAAAAATGACTATTAGCATTTGTTTACTGGTAATTAATTAGGGATAACTTACAATGGAAGCATACAGTTGAATCACAACAAACTAGTTGGATATAATTCTAATTTTATGCTGGAATAATAAATATGATAGTAATCAATCACTCATAATAAGTTGATAATCATGGATCAGAATAACCCATGTTATAAAAAAAATTCATGCTTATACAGCAAATGTATATAATTTATCTATAAGTATTACATAATGAATCGTACCATTTCTCATTTGAATGATAAATATTTGTAGTGGAGAATGTACAACAAGGTACATAATGAGCATGTATATGTTTCAAGAGCCACTGCTATGAAATTTTTAATAATACAATAGCATTTGATATACAATAGTACATAAATAGAACATATCTAAAAACAATATGATAGCCATGAGTATGCATCAATATTGGTCTAATTCTAGCTATAGAAAGGGAGAGGATCATCTGGGTGTTATTTATTAAACCACATACCAATGATCACTCGCACACCTTCACACTGTGAGTGGCCCTTTCCTTCATGAAAAGGCATATAAAGACTGTGAATAGTTAGAACTATCTGAGAACATGTGTAAAAATACAATCATTATTGCATGCAATCTCACATAAACATATAAACTAAAAAGTATAGTGGATAGACAATGTATGCAACTATAACATTACTTTGGTCAGAGCATTTTTATAGTATAAATCATGTTTCCCACAATTTGGGTCTTATTCCACATAAGCAATACTCTTTTTTGAATCATATAATGCTCAAGTCTTTCTTATTCAACCGATGATGAATGACCTATAAGTAATCTTCCTACTTGTCGTTCATCATCCTTTAAATAAGAAAATGTCCTTAAATGTATAAACCATAATCATAGACAGGCCTCATAGAATACTTAAAATGAACTCACACTAGACAATCCATATTATACATAATGGATGCACAAAATATAATAGCGTATTAATGTATTTTTCATAAACATATAAGTTCAACCCAATTGGTTTATAAAATCAAACACATTTCAATCTCAAAGTTAATTTTCTTTTACCATTTAGGGTGTATCAAATGTTTCAACTTACAGCTAGTTAATTTTCTTTTACCATTTGCGGTGTATGAAATGTTTCAACTTACAAACACTCAACAAATGTCATAAGAATCTAATCATTCAACTATAATCAACCAATTTTCTTAGTGAAGATATACCATATGAATCTCAATTAGGCCCAATTATTTTTTCTTTTCTCAATACTGCTTATTACATTATATGCTCACATTCACCATATGAATGAATTGACCTATGAAAGTATCAAAGTTCATTAGTATTAAATATAATTACTTACTATTGATTTCATCCACTATACATCTCGACACTAAAAACATTGATCTATGCAAGCATTTCAACTCAATAAAAGGATAACCTATACGGTTTAGTTTGAAAGTTCCAGCCATTGTGTTGCCCAACACAGACTATAGGCCTATAAGTGGTTGTAATGACCACCTACATGTCTATAGTTTGGTTAATGAGACCATGGATTTGATAAACTTGTACAATATAGCCTATTCTCCTATAATTCCAAATGTTAAATCCAACTCAACCATAAATTGATACTTTATTACTAGTTGTTGGCTTATCAAGTGGTTTTCCAAACTGACCCAATCACATTTATATCATGATAACACACGTTATTTAAAGCATGGCTAAGACTATGAACCTTGATTAGCCCTAGAGTTTATTCCTTGATTTATAAGATGAAAATATAAGTTTCACTATTTGTTCAGTCATATAAGCTTGTGAATGGAAGTAACCTTTCACCCACAAGTTTATAAGAGTAAATAAACTCCTATATGATTCAAAAAATCCATTCATGTAAAATATTTCCAAAAATGATATATATACAATTCCAAAATCAAGTAATATTACAGTAACAACAGGGTCAAATTAACTATAGCAAGTTATTTTCACAGTGAATGATTGTTCACAATTAACAGAGACTTCACATGACCTCATGGTTTTTGATAATGTATGAGACTTTTGTCATTCAAATTTATTGACCTAAAAATATGTTGCAGTTAGGCCATTGCTACAACAACCTCATTTATAAAATGGAAACATATACTCCACTACCAAATGAATCAACCATAGCCAACTAGGGTTTTAAATAATTCAAAGCATGCTACGACCATTTTACGGCTTGTTAATAAATTTTTTTTCTTCTACTTGAATAGTAAACAACTCCATCCTAATAACATATTCACCACAAAAAAACCTAATAGTTATGAGTATGCATGAGATTGAGAAGCATACAATCTATTTTATTTATTTTCTCACTTTAACCACTAGTAATAAAAATACAACAGACAAGCTTCCTATTTATTAATGTTTTCGTTACTTTCCTGGTAACTCAAAAACACTGAAGTTCCCTTTATTTTTTTTGTTTTCCAAAGTTGAGCCCTCCAATTCTTCTCCTTATTTATTCAATTTATTTCCCACTCTTTTTTGCACCTTTGTTGCTTCTTTTTCTTTTCTTTTAACTATTTCATCTTCATTTTCCACTCAACACAACTCCCACTCTGCTTACCTTCCTTAGCTATCATTCTTGGCTTCATTTACTCACATTGGTGCCCTCACATACATCCTACAATTTTATATTAAATGCCACTAGGATTGAGTGACAACTAACCCAAGAACTCTACCGTGAACCCCAAATGTGTTATGTTGACTTTGCATCTAACCTCAAAACCCTAATTTTTATTTGTTGTTATTTAATATTTTTAATCCACTTAAGGCCTTTGAAAATAGTCATGGTCATGTCATGTTTACCACCAAAAAGTGGTTTGAACACAAGCATTTCCCCAAATTTTGTGTTATGTTTGCCACATAAAGTGGTTAGAACAAATCAATAATATTATTACCATGCCAATTTTGGTAGAACCCAACTAGAATATAAGTTGTGTAGAAAAATTTTATTTCCGTAATGATCACATAGGTATAACAAAGATATGTCCATGCAAGTGGATTCAGTAATAAGATCATGTATGACAATCAAAGATATCAATATGAAACAACCAATTACTCTGCAGGGATAAAACAACCAGCAAGATTACATCAGTGACAAATCTAAATTTACTCTAGTTGCTAATGTATAAATATTTATTTATTAACTAAGATAAATTGGTTAAATATAATTCCCTCAATCATGACTTAGTTTAGCACAGCATCAACCCTAGGAACAAATAGTCATTCATAATAAAAGAGCACATCAAAAAATTAACACATAAATCAAATACCAATTAATAATTATAAATCAAGCAATCTTATGTGGGTGTGATTTATTCTCGAAATGCTCTAACTATCCTCAGTTGTCACTATTTATGACCCTCTCCCTATGATGTTCTCCCTCTATAGTGCTTAGCAAGGGTAGAAGTTGTCTTGCATCCACCTCAAGCAGAAGAATGCAGTTAATTTGAGCTTTAAAAAAGATGACTAAAATACTCAAAAAGTAAATACATCAAATGAATTGTTACATAATAAACCCAATTGTAAATGAAATCATCTCAACATAAGATTTTTAAATCACAGTAATACAGTATACTCAAATATATAATGTCATCATGATCATAATCAATCATAAAAGTAACAAAATAGTGGTAGCATATATCTGAATATACCAGGTAGAATAAAAAAACTAACTAATCAATAGTTTAATAATTTATTTTAAAGTAAGTGTTATATGTAATGATTAGGACAGGATGTAACAGTTAACAAGAGTTAAATAGGCGCTTGTTAAAGTTTATTTAAGAGTTAGCTAAAATTGGTTTAGACATGAATTTGGATGAACCAAAACATTGGGGAGTCAAGTGTTAAAAAATAGGGAGCAAAACAAAGGATCAAACATGTAAACTGTGTCAAATTATGTGTCCTGAGAATAAAATTTGAAGTGTATGCACTGGTGATGAAACCATCGTTATATGCAAGCGGAGGTTACACAATTGTTGTGATGGTTATGTTGTGCACTATGAAAGCCCCATAATTAGAAAGGTTAAGCTTAAAAATTTTAAGTTTGGCACTTGGATGGGGCTTGGAAAGAGGCAAAAGAAGGGAAAATGGAAAAAAACAAGGTCTAAACATAATAATCTTTATGAAAGTCCTTACATCATCATCGAAATCATGAAATAATATATCGTACAAAATATAAATACATATAAAACTCGCCCTATCAATAATATTAAATATGACAAATTTTAGTATAAAATTATATTAATTTCAAAATTGTCATATAATAATATTTGAAAAACTATATAAAAATTTTTATTATAATTCAATATTTCTAAAAATTTATTTGATTGTCCTTAAAATAATTAGAATTTAATCTAATAATACTTCCCTAGAACCAAACTCCAAAACCAATATACCACTTCTCATCCACCTATAATGCTCATTTCCACTCTTAAAGCCCATATCCCCACTATAAATTTGGGGCAACCTCATTTTGGCAACCACATAAATTTCCTTGTTTAATTGATTATGAAGTGTTATCCACTTGTAACGGTAGGCCATACCTTTTCTCTTTTCTCTATTTCAATCCCTCTTAACTTGTCTTTTATTTAAATTGTGTATAGCAACCATCGGCATGCCAACATTTCATTTTGTAGCTAATGTGGTGTTCCTTCTTATTAAAGGTTATTGCAACATTCTATATCAAAATAAAAACAATCTCATTTGGTCCTAGGTGTTTTATTAGTTATAAAATTATATTTTAAATTGTGTATAGCAACCATCGGCATGCCAACATTTCATTTTGTAGCTGATGTGGTGTTCCTTCTTATTAAAGGCTATTGCAACATTCTATTTCAAAAGAAAAACAATCTCATTTGGTCCTGGCTGTTTTATTAGTTATAAAATTATATTTTTTTAAGGTGTTTTTTTATTTATTAATTATCAATTTAAATTAGATTTTTATTAATATTTATTTTTATTTTTATTTTATTTTTTTTATTATTTTTTATTTTCTTTATTTTTTCCATTTCTTCTTTCTCTATCATTTTTACCTATTTCTCTATATTCTTGTATTTTTCATAAAAACAAATATTGTATATTTTTTGAGCTTCAAAAATTATACAATATATATTTGAAGCTCCAAAAACATGTAAGATTTATTTCTAAGAAAATTCACAAAAATATAGGAAAATAGGATGGGAAGATAAAGAAAAATGAAAGATAGAAAAAGAAGGAATATGACAAGGAACAACTAAAAATATAAAGAAGAAATGCCAATAAAAATCTAATTTAAATTGATAATTGACAAACAAATTGATATGTGTGTTAGGAACCCAAGGAAGCACAATTGATTACCAAGCAACTAAATATGTGAAATTAACCAGAAGCAATAAGTAACTAGAATCAGAAACAACACAGAATATGAGAGACAATACCCAATTGTATTAAATACTCTTCCAGAAAGAAATACAACAAATAAGATGCCACTGTCTTCTTCCTTACACTCCTCTAGGGCTCCCACACCTCTAGGGCATAAACAGTAAATCTCTTCAAGAGCTCACTCTCTCTCTCTTACGGTCCCAACAACCAACTCAAACACAGAGTTGTTGTTCACCTCCACCAGTCAGTATCACTACTGCCAGTACACAAGTACTCAAAGTACTCCAAGTCTGAGTATACACACATACTCTAAGTACACAACATACTCCAAGTAGATCTCACCTGATCTTGCTACCTGTTGTGTTGCTGACCTCCTTGATCTTGCACACCTGAAAATCAACCTGGTTCTGCACACCTGCAAACCTGGATCTCACACACACACACACCTGTAGATCAACCGACCTTACTTACCACATGTAGATCTCCAACCTGATCTTGCACAACCTGCAGACCAACCTGATCTTACATACCATGAAGAACCCTTGTCCTCCAAACCAACACCCCTGTGGATCTTCTACCAGACCTTACTCTCCCATAGATCTACCTGATCATACACACTTGGCACTATGGCACTATGAGGAACCAAGCTTGCTCTCTCTATCTAGCACCCCGAGGAATCCCTGCTTTGATCCCTCACCCTTTACAATACAGCCCATGAGTCTCTTATATAGATTCATGCAAACAATAATTAGACATCCAATTACAATAATCAAATCCGCAGCTCAAGACTAAAATTAGCCTTTCAACATGCAAACAACTGGTTCGTTAACTAACTGTTCGTGAACTAGCAGTTCTGGAACCACACAGGCGACCGATGTCGGTCCCTATCTACCTGGAGATGACCGACATCAGCTGATCACTGACCGATGTCGACAGCTTCTTGTCTACACCTGACCGATGTCGGTTGGCCTGACCAACGCCGGTGACTGTGACACTCAGCAACCTCCTCCATGTCTGCATCAGTGAAGCTTTTAGCTCCACAACCTAACAATCTCCCACTTGGAGATAAATAGTTGCACTGTACCTGTACCTATACACCGTCTAATTTGTTTCCTGGCTTGTATCCCTCTTCAAGCTCAACCTTGAAGACCAACCACCACACATCATGTGGTGCAACACATGTCATCCAAGTAACCTACCATATCTAAAGTCCTGACCTTGCATAGCATGTCGACCTGCTGCTGGTCCCTCTCAAATACCTGAGAACCCACTGAACCGCTTTCCAGTGCTTCCTTTTTGGATTGACTACAAACCTGCTGACAACTCCCACTACTGGGGCAATATCAGGGAGTACATATGTACTCAACCTCATCATGTGATTGGGGACCCTGTTCTGTGAACTGTCCATCCATAGGTGTGCTACCCTGTTTTGCATCCTACACTACCTTTACACAATCATCCTGTGACAACATCAACTTGTGATCTTCCCTGTTTCTAGGATTACTCATGCCAAAGAATTTTGCTACTCCCAAATCCTTCATGGCAAACCACTGAACTAACATTACCTTTAGCTCAGCAAAACCCTGTATGTCTGAACCTGCAACTAGCATACCATCCACATACAGTAACAGGATAATGTCGCGACCATCATCCAACCTGGTAAGACAAACACAATGGTTACAATGACATTGACTAAAGCCATGCTTTGTCATACACCCGTTAAACCTGTACCATTGTCCTGCAGCTTGCTCAAGACCATATACCCTGGCCTTCCGTCTCACGTGTCCATTCTCTCTATTCTTTAACCTTGGAATCCATTTGTCTTTTAGTGCTTTCATCCCAGCTGGAAACTCTACGAAATCTCCCATTTGGTTCTTCTCCAAAGAATTCATACCATGCTCCCACTGTTTCCTGGATCCTGCCTGCTCTGCTTCTTTAAAAAAAAAACTTCCTGGTTCTTGACCATCAGTGAGCAACAAGTAGTATAAAGAAGAGTAATAATGAATTTGAGGCTTACTCACCCTTTTAGTCCTCCCCATGGGCATTTAAGACTCCTTGATAGCTTGTTGTCTGCCCAAAATCCGTTCCAATGACTGATGTCGGTCACTTCCCAATCTGCATCCGACCGACGTCGGTTCCATGCGACTGACTGACTACCAACGCCGGTTATATGACCGACGTCGGTCGCCACCTACCCAATACCACCGACTTCTCTAGTCTGCACATGACCGATGTCGGTACCTATCTGTTCGACGTCGATTACCCCTGATCGATGTCGGTACCTGTGTTTTCCTGTGAGTGATGACTTTTTACCCGCGAGCTTTCTTTGAATCATACCCATGTCCAAACTGCCCTGATCAGAAGTATCAAGCCCCCTCTACTAATCTTTGTCCATCATCTCCTCCAAGAACACTAAGGCTTTCCAGTTCTTAAGTTTATCAAATACATCAGACTTCCTTTTCCTGCAATAAACAAAATCCTTTCTTGTAGCATCCCACTGCTCACAAAAATCTCGGTCTATGCTCTCCGAAGCTAAACTCTTACCATTTGACTTAAGAACATCCATTCCCTTCTCACTCATGTGACCAAGCCTATAAAGCCACACCTGTGCAACAGAAGTGGAATCAGTAATACAAGCAGGTAGATAAAGAGTACCTACTTTCTTACCACATGCTAATTCAAGTGCATCCTTGGTAACATTCCAAGAATCCGCTGTGAGAGTTACTGTGCATCTCTCATCACCCAAATTTCCTGTAAAAATTAGCCGCATCTCCAGGACTGGGACCTGCATGACCTCCTTCAACACCCATGTGTTGGTCATCTGCAATTTCAGTCGCACTTACCCTTTGCCAATACTTTGACAAGGCTCACCAACCCCTCTATTTCAGGTTGCATGGAAAGAGCCAACAGAATCTATAAACCAAGATTCTACTTTATCCAAGGAACATAAAAGAGCAACCAGTGCAACAATACCTGCCACTTTATTTCTTTCATGTTGATCTGCTACCAACAATCTTTTTTTTCTTGCTCTTTCTTTCCATAACACCGTAATTGACCATTCGTGCATTTGAATTCCTCCATTCTTAGTGTACTTTCTTTTGTCATTGCTTTACTCCCACTCAATTAGAAACCCCTGAGAGTGACATGTAATCAAACACAAAACCTGCTCCCTACAACCTTAGCTCTGATGCCAACTGTCAAGATTGATACCAACCTGGTCAACCTGTTAGTAACCCAACCTGGCTCTGTTACCAACTGTTAGGAACCCAAGGAAGCACAATTGATTACCAAGCAACTAAATATGCAGAATTAACCAGAAGCAATAAGTAACTAGAATCAAAAACAACACAGAATATGAGAGACAATACCCAATTGTATTAAATACTCTTCCAAAAAGAAATACAACAAATAAGATGCCACTGTCTTCTTCCTTACACTCCTTTAGGGCTCTCACACCTCTAGGGCATAAACAGTAAATCTCTTCAAGAGCTCACTCTCTCTCTTACAGTCCCAACAACCAACTCAAACACAGAGTTGTTGTTCACCTCCACCAGTCAGTATCACTACTGCCAGTACTCAAAGTACTCCAACTCTGAGTATACACACATACTCCAAGTACGCAACGTACTCCAAGTAGATCTCACCTGATCTTGCTACCTGTTGTGTTGCTGACCTCCCTGATCTTGCACACCTACAAATCAACTTGGTTTTACACACCTGCAAACCTGGATCTCGCACACACAGACACCTGCAAATCAACTGACCTTACTTACCACATGTAGATCTCCAACCTGATCTTGCACAACCTGCAGACCAACCTGATCTTACATACCATGAAGAACCCTTGTCCTCCAAACCAGCACCCATGTGGATCTTCTACCAGACCTTGCTCTCCCGCAAATCTACCTGATCATACACACTTGGCACTATGGCACTATGAGGAGCCAAGCTTGCTCTCTCTATCTAGCACCCCAGGGAATCCTTGCTTTGATCCCTCACCCTTTACAATACAGCCCATGAGTCTCTTATATAGATCTCATGCAAATAATGATTAGACATCCAATTACAATAATTAGATCCGTAGCTCAAGACTAAAATTAGCCTTTCAACATGCAAACAACCGGTTCGTTAACTAATTGTTCGTGAACTAGCAGTTTTGGAACTGCATAGGCGACCGACGTCGGTCCCTGTCTACCTGGAGATGATCAACGTCGGCCGATCACTGACCGATGTCGGCAGCTTCCTGTCTACACCTGATCGATGTCGGTTGCCCTGACCGACGCCGGTGACTGTGACACTCAGCAACCTCCTCCATGTCTGCATCAGTGAAGCTTTTAGCTCCACAACCTAACACTGTGTGTAACTCTTATGCAATGCACATCTCTCCTTTGCTTCCTTATAGCACACTCACATTTGTTATGTGTTCATCTGCATTGAGATTATTCTCATCCTTGCACACTCGTCTCGCACTTGCTCACATACTTATGCACCCAACTCGCACTAGTTTGCATCATGCACACTCTTCGCTGCCCAACTAGCTTGTAATCATGTACGCCTCTCCAGCACTTGCTTGCAAACTTATGCACCTACACTTATCACAATTTCTATGCATCCATGTGTCAGCGTGCTCCGAATATGTGGCTTGCCAAGTGGCACTTCCAATCATGGAATCTATCAGTTATCCAATTGGACTGTTAGTCACCATATACATAGAAGCTCAACTATCGCCCAACAAGGAAAATGAAGCATCTTGTAATTATCTTCTTTGTAACCAGTAGTATTTGTAACTGCTTGTATTTGCATGTATCAATATGTAACATGTGCATCTCGCCAAAGGTTGACACAATATATAATTGATACCATACACAATCATAATGATATATGTAATATGTTTTGTGTATCTACTCTATCATATACAAATTGTACATCATTGTATTATTTTTCCTATTCACTTTCATTGAATAGAAGTTGCATTTTTAAAAATATATTCAATTCTATTGAATATATGTTTATTGTTTTCTACATGAATACTTTTACGTATATTCATTTTACATAATCATATATGTTTATTTCTAACATACGATTGTTCCTCACGTACCTAATCCTAAACCCTCCTAACGCGTATCACAAACTACCACCTTAAAATTATATAATTTTATAACTAATAAATAACCCCTAAAATAATTGAAGTGTGTTACATTATTATAAGATATTATAATAATCTTCAATAAAAAATAACGAAAAAATAACCCGAAAAAATAAAAATAGTAACATTATAATGGTTGTTGTGGACAATTTAATTAAAAGACAAAGCCAATAAGTATAGGGAAAAAACCAAGCCAAAGAAATAAATATATATAGAATGAATAAATCATAAAAGATATAGCCTACGCATTAGGAGCGGATAACACTCAATAACCAATTAAAGAAGGCAATGTGTGGTTGCCCAGATGAGGTTGCCCCAAAATTATAGAGTGGGGTTATGCCACCTAAGCCCTAATCTAGTTATGTAAATGAGCATTAAGGGCTAAGCCCTAATCTAGTCATATAAATGAGCATTAAGGGCAGATGAGAAGTGTTATATTGGCTTGGAGTTTAGTGCCATGGAAGTGATTTTTGTGTATAATAGAATTGTTAAATCAGTTCTTATCTACAAGAAAAGTATTTATAGTTTTGGAATGGTCTTATATTTTTATAAAAAGTCTTATAGTTTGAGAGTATTGTATATTCAATTCAATTGTTGGGTTCATTTTATTTTGTTTTATTGTTTAGATCTAGTTTACATTTTCATTTTGTGATAATTATTTTGAGATTTACATAAAAATTGGATATTTTTTTAAATCTTTTCTTATTAATCATTATATTAAAAATAAAATAACAATTTAATATAATTTTAGTGTTTCAAATTTAATTAGATTTATTTACATGTTTATAATTAGATGTATTGTATTTTGATGTAAAATTCATTTTTCATAAAATATTAAGTGGTAATAAGGATGTCAACAACTTTGTTCCATAAAATATATATTTGAAAGTGAAAATATAGATTACATTTATTTAGAAGTCTGTAAATCTATCACATTGTTTATGTTTGTTAAATCATGATGTATGTTGGATATTAACTTTATTTGGGTTCACTTTAGGCTCTTTAAGTTTATCTTAAGTCTCTTTTAGGTGTACATTTATTATTATAAATTAATATTTTCTTATATTTATGAGGTGTCTCTCACTTTTCTTGTCCACTTGTTGGATTTGGGAGTTACTTGCATAAGTAACTCATCCTTCCACATGTTGCACACTTCCCTACACTCTTTTTGGGAATAAGACTTTGGCACACACTTAAGAGGTATTGTAAGATCATGATGAGAGTTTTAATAACTACCTCATCCTTCCTCTTACTCTATTTAAAGAAACCCCTCCTATCTTCTCATCTAGTCACTTTTTAACTTGAATTTTATTTTGAATATCTCTTCTTATTTCTCAACTTGTTTTGTGAGGATTATTGTTAGCGAAGCTTTTTAATAAACCATGACTTTCTCTGTTTGATAATTTTTCACTTCAAAATTCTTGTATCTCATTTGTGATTTGCTCACCATTGAGGTGATCTTATGTATTTACACTCTTACTATATGCTTTCAACATTTTTATATGATCTTGGAATAATTTTTAATATGGTATCAGAACAAACTTGTCACATTCAATTAATTGTATCACCGCATCTTTATTAAAATATGTGTAAATGTTGCTGATGGGATGTGGGTGCTTTGGTTAAGTGGCTTGGTTGTGTCCAGCCCCACCCAGGTTCAAATCCCATTGTGGCATGATACGTCGGTGTTGACCGTTGATGATTTAGGTTGGCTCGTGGTGATTTTTAATGATTTAAGTATCATGGTTCTATAGTTCTCTCGAGGACTGGACCCCCAACTTGTGTTCCAGAACTGATTATTGCTCTGATCAAAAAGCTCCACATCTATCATAAAATATGTGTAAATATTTATTTTAAAGCTTAGACCTTTGACATTTGTGACAAGTGTGTGCTTTTTAAAAATATGGTTACATATTTTAGGAATTGATAAGGTTTTTTTTTTTTTAAATGTCATATTTTATGGGAATAACTTTAGTAATTTAATGTTAAATTGGAGATTTTTAATGCTCTAATAAATTCAGTTTCACATTACATCCTTTTTTAATCTTTCTTAATATAATTATAAGTTGTATATTGTTTGTTCACATTTTTTCCTTTAATGTTATCAATTTCTCTTGCAATAGCTTTTAAATTAGTCATTTTTCTCGCATTTAAATTTTTTAAGGTAAAAGTTATTTTTCAAAATGATGAAATAAATGCTTTTAAATGTCAAAGTATGACTATCAATGCTCTTCAAAACATTTGTCATGAGCACATAGAGAAAATGCAAACTTCTTTTGACTATTTAAATGTAAAATTTGTATCTTTAACTCATGATTATGCCTCTAATGAACTTAAATGTGTTTATAAATAAAATATTTTGCATACTCTTAACCTTGTCTTTAAAATCATACAATTTATAGATTATTCAAGTGATGGTCTTGGTAAGTGTGAAATTGGTATTATTAAACCTCCTTTACTAAAATCTAATACAAATTGTAAAGGTCTTGATTTTAATGCTTCCACTGTTTTTAATGCGAAATTGAAATTGTATTGTCCTCTACACCAAAGGATTTATCATAGAGTTTTTTTTATTATAATATTTGTCATGCTTATTCTTCAATTCAAAACAATAAAATTTGTGAACATTGCGGAAAACACAAGCATCATATCTTTAAATGTTTGAAATTACATTCATGTAAATCTTGTGATAAATCCACTCATAACATTTTGCATTGTTAGAAAATGCATAAAATATCTAATTCTAAGCTTAAAACTATTTGGATACTTAAAGATAAAGTATCTTCTAAAGAATTTGATATATCTTTTTACAATAATTTTTCAAATGCTTCACATAGAATATTTTTTGCAAGTAATACATCTTCTTTGCCTCCCTTTTGATAAACTCAATCTATTATGTTTTTTTTGTTGTAAAGGAAATATGTTTTATTTGGAGTTCATTTTTTACCTAACTTATTTTCGTGCAAGATTTTGCATTTTGTGATGGAAGTTGTCTTTTGTTCCATTTTTCTTGTACATCTACTTTTATTACATTATGTATGTAGATCAATTTTTTATGACATATTTTTTATTTAACTTGACATATTGGTGGTAGATTGTTTATTTTACAAGATTTAGTGGATCATTGATTTTTCTTGTTGGTCTTTGTTTCATTGCGGATTGACCACCTTGTTTGGAAATGATTCTTAGAGATTGTTGATATCATATCTTCATCCTTGCAACTTTTGACAACACCTATTATTATTTATTCTCTCAAAATCTTGCAATTCCTATTGAAGGAAGTTTCCAAAAGGAAAATATTATGTAATGTTATGTTTTTTCCTTGTTTGTAAAAGGTTTTCTTCACTTTTGTAACCCCAAATTAAGCTTAAGGGAGAGTGTTAGATATTAATTTTATTTAAATTCACTTTTAAGTTCTTTAGGTTTATCCTAAGTCTCTTTTAGGTATGCATTTATTATTATTATAAATGTATTTTATCCTAGATTTATGGAATGTCTTTCACCTCTTTTGTCCACTTATTAGATTTAGAAGTTACTTGTACAAGTAACTCCTGCCCCCACATGTCACACATTTCCCTCCACTCTCTTTGAAAATATGACATTTGACACACACTTAGAAAGCTTTGAAAGGTCATGATGGGAGTCTTAGTAACTCCCTCACCTTCCTCTTGCTCTATTTAAAGAGCCCTATCCTCCTCTCTTCTCATCTAGTCACTTCTTGACTTGTCTTGTATCTTAAATCTCTCTCTTCTTCTTGCTTCTAAGCTTGTTTTGTGAGGATTATTATTGGCAAGGCTTCTTAATAAACACATGGGTTTTTCTCCGTTTGATGGTTTCCCATTTCAAAATTCTTGTCTCTATCATTTGAGGTTTGCTCATGATTAAATTAATCTTTTGTATTTACGCACTCTTTTGTGTTGTGCTTTCAACATTTTTATGCGATCTTAGAATAATTCCTAATAGTGTCAAGTCATTATAGGTACCTTTACCAAGAAGTATGTAAATCCATCATATGGTTTTGTGTTTGTGTTTGTTGAATTGTGGTGTTAAGTCATTATATCATTTGCCAATAAACATCAATAAAAGTTTTTAAATCTCTATAAACATAACCCAAGGCAATTTTGGAAGTAAATTTTACCTAGGAAAGTCACAATTGACCTTAATATTGATATAATAAATGAATGTTTTTATCTCAAACAATTATATGTTACTACTATCAATATGGAGGACACTGATGATGACATAACATGCTTGCATGATGAATTGAATATTTCCTCCATGTAGGTTATCAACGATAAGATTTAAAAACTAGAAAATGCAAACGATAAAGACATCGAAGGCTATCAAGCTGAAATTATTAAGATTTGAAACTTTATCCATGCCCCACATATACAAACCCTTTTCAACACTGCATTTTGAGAAGAATTCCCTAAGGATGGACAAAAAATTCCACCGTACCTATCTTCAAATCTGGGGAAAAAACAACGCTTCTCATTATAAAATTACAATGATTTTCCCTCTACTCGCAAAGCTTTTTGGAACTATGATAGAGAAAAAAATCATTGGTTGGCTAAATGACAACAAACTTAGAGCTAAAAGCCAAGCTAGCTTTAGAGGCAAACACTCAACAATTCATCGCATTCACCTTTAGAATTATTGTTAGAAATTGTTGTGATGATAAAGATAATCTCTTTGCTTGCTTTGTTTATTTTAGAAAAGCTTTTGAAACTATCTCATAAGTAAATCTTTTCAAATGTATGGCAAACCTCAAAACTCCCTCCAAGCTCAAGATTGTGGTATATAGACTTTATGTGCAGTTCATCCCAAACTCATAAGTAATGGGAGGATGGTCTACACACATTAATTATAATATTGGAATAAAGCAATGTTGTTTTGTCTACCTTGTGTGTCCCCAACTTCTTTTATGAGTTATATAGATTGTTTATAAAATTACTTTGAAGAGGCTAGGCGCATGGGTACCAACCTTCATAACTATAGTATTAGTAACCACCTTCATAACTCTAGTATTATACTTGTTCTTTATGTGGACAACATTATCCTCCTTGCCAAACCCTTTCAAGAGATGGAAAAAAAATTAGATGTCCTATAAGAATATTGCAACATGTTTGCTTTAATTGCAAACATTGATAAAACTAAAATCATGATTATCAAATCTCAAACATCGAGCTACACTACAATTACCTTCAATTTCCATCCTCTTGAGATTGTTCACAATTATTTAAATAACTTGGTATTGATCTTAATTGTAAACTAAACTGAAACATTAGCTTTGTAAAAAGAAATTGTGTAGCTTGAAAGGCTTTTTATGGTCTAGAAAACCATTTCAGAGTTGGGATAAACAGACATCATTGTTTTCTAGCCTTGTAAGTCATGTGATATTCTACAATTGTGAAGTTCATGGCAAAAGTGTATCTTGGGAAACTTGGAATAAAATTGAGCGAGTCTAAAAACAATTCATTATTTAAAACTTCAAAATTTTAAAAAAAAAACACCTTAATCCATCCTCTTCATGGAAGCTCATATCATTCTCATTGAAAGTGAAGTCTTAAAATGGTATATGTTATACAAACACAAGCTAATAAAACTAAATCATGTTAGACTTTCTATTTTTGCTCAATAATCATGCATAATGCATCTTCATCTAAAAAGAGGTTGGAAAAAAGATTATTAAATGACTAAAAATTTTATGCATCTATAACAAAATAACCCTCATGTCATATGGACCTAAAATTTTGAAAATAAGTTATTTGAAAACCTTTATAAAGGTGAAAATATCAAATATAAAAAACTATCTTATTATAAAGATATCATAATCCCAAATTTTAATATCAATCATATTCATATAAGGTTGTGATTTTCAAGAAAATTAATTATGATTATAAAACTAAGAACTAATTGATAAAGTTTACAGGGAAAGTTGGTAGATTGATACTCAAAAATATCTTGGGTAAAAAAATTGTAAGTTATATGTAGCTTAAATGAAATTAAGGATGAAGCTCACTTTCTCCTAACTTACCTACTATATAATAATATAAAACATGTCTATATTGACAAATTTACAATCATAATTTGATCAATAATCTCTTAAATCAAGGCAACCAAAGAAATATCTCGGTGATTTTATTGAATCTAAACATCCATCGAATCAATTGTACACACAAGTAAATATAGTTATTGATTATTCAAGTTTTCTTCTGACCATTTGGATGTTAATAATCATTAATCTCTGGATTCTTTCTCATTTTAGATTTAATAATTTATTATTTTGACATAGTTTCTAATTGGTTGTTGCTTTTTCTAGAAACTTCAAGTGAAGAAGGGTCAACATTGTTTAAACCCAAAAATTGTCAAGGTTGGTGTCAACAAAGACAACTACAAATTATATTTTAAAGAGGGAATTCAAAACAAAATTACATTATCTACACACTTAATTAAATCCTATCAAGTATTACAACCTGCTCCTAATGAGTAAGCCATACATTTGCTTCTTAACGAAGACTATTGTATCTAGTTCGCAAAGGCCATCCCTATATCTCATTTGCCTCTTGTAAGTCTTGCATGTTATCTTTCCTATTCTTTTTATCGAGCGTAAATACACAATACAAACAAGAAAAATCTGTCTACTCCCTAATAGTTTGTATATAGAGTTTTTTTTAAATTGTTCTCTAAATTTTGCATGTCCTCTATTATGCATTAGGTCACATTTGAATCAATTTAGGTCTATAAATAATACCATCCTCTAAGAAATTTAGTCGATTTTTTTCTCTCAACTTTTATAACTTCTTAATTCCCCTTGACCGAATTCTTTTAAAACTGTCCATTTTTTCATCAAAGATTATCTTGATATATCCATAAAAATATATAAAATTAAAGGCCGTCAGAGTTTGCAGAAGCTTTATCTTATCTGCAGTGCAATCTGGACATTAGTTTGATTGATTCGTATTCTATGCTTCTTGCATTTTAATTTTTTTAAATTATTATACCCACAATTTTTGTTTATGTTCGTAATCCTATTTCAGATCTATTACTCTGATAAAATATTTTCAGATATAAGGAATAGGTCAAAACTTATTCCAACAAAAAGAAGAGCTCTGTAATAAATCATAGAACTTATTTGAACTTTGTGTTTATACCTTTTATAATAACCCTTTTATTAAAAGTTCGTTAATAGGTCATTACCTTCTAAATAAGTTTTTTATAATTATATTATATTTCAATTCCTTGCTTCCTAATTATTATTTTATTTATCCTACAATATTTCAATAGTTTATCCACTTATTTTGTTTTTGTTACAAAGCATGATTCAATTGGTTGCAATGAATGTAAATGTTCACCAATATACTCCCTTCTAACAAATAATTAAAACATATATATCTAGAGGTGTTGGGTGGAGACTTCAAAGAAAAGGCCCCCATAGAAATTAATATCACTAATGAATGGAGTAGGCATGACATCTCTTGAATTGAAATAGCAAGGCATGACATATCTTGAATTGAAATAGCAAGGCATGACGTATATTTTTCTTAATTATTATCTATCCCCCCACCCCCATTGAATGTTGTAATGTTGTGGGACCTAGCATATTACATTATTTGAAGTGGCCCAGAGCCTTATTCTTCTTAATGTGATGAAACTAATGGAAAGGCAAAATAAATCCCCTTCTGAGTTGCATCTTTACCACCTGGACTCATCTCAATTCATTTGTTCTGCTGCAATTTCATTTTGTTCCATTTCAATTGCAACTTGTTACCTTTATTCCAATTTCACCTTCTCGCAGTATTGCATGATTGAAAACAGTCATCTTGATCTCGTTTATTTTTGAATTTGTTTCCCAAACAAATATATAACCAGTTGCACACAGTCCTATTCTACCAATGGTACAATCTCAGAAACCCCAAACAGAGTGAGTGCCCACATTTGATACCAAATATTTTATCGGCAAACGTTTGTCTAACTTCAATGTTAAACTATCTAATCTTCAATTTTTTAGTATGGTCTCCATGCTTGGAAGGCAATCCACGATGGTCACATGGTCACATAAGTTACAAATGATCGCACGGGCTTATGTGGAGAAGCCTAAGAGAGAATACTCTCTTACTTTGATGAAGCTTTTACTTCCAAGGCTAAATGAACCAACTAGTATTATCAATACAACTTAGACTAAAATTAACTATCCCTGGGGAAAAAGATTGTTTAGCTATTCAATCTCAACAGAATGACATTTGATGTATTCATATTATGCATTATCAAGGGCATATTTGATGTCGTGTGGCAAACTGGCAGAGGGACATGATTGGAGCAGATTCTCAATATTTTCTAGTCCTAGCGAATTGAGACACACAATGGAATCAGATTCACAACATTTTTAACTTCAATCTAGATGTCGTACTTTACTTTTACAACACACTTGTATACAGGCTAAGTTAAAAGCGATTTTTGTAAGACATACACTAGAAGCAATTCTCTCTTGTAAAAATATTAATGTTATATTATTGTCGGTCCCCACATTATACTTTATATGGAAACACATTCGTTAAGGTGAGTGCATAGATATTTAATGAGCTTTGCCACCTCACATTGGTTCCACTCTCCCCTTAGTGTGAAGATGGAATACAATCTTTTATAATGAAATATTGGAGAATGAAAACCCTCTTTTCTTCGTTCTTAATTCTCACAATATCACCAATATAATATAACTTTAGAAGTAAATATTTCTTTACATATGTGTTGTACTCAAGCAAGACTTGTAGCCTGAGATTTTGTAATGATTACATTGGAAATATTCAACACCCACTGTAGTGCATAGCAAGATGCAAAGCCTGGGATCTTGCAATGACAACACTGGAAATATTCAACACCCACTGTAGTGCAATGACCCCATAATCAAATAATTGGGTGCAAAGACAGTCTTGATCTTGATGCAAAGCCAAGCCATGAGTGACTGTTGCACGAATCCATGTTGCATTTAAACAGGCAGCTTTTGCTCACAAAGGCTTACGCTCTAATGCCATCTTCTTCTAAGTCAGTCTTAACGCCATTCTTTGCTTGTGTTTTTTCTTTAAAGAATTTAAAATTGTGCCTGGGATTCACCTTATACTTTGTAGCAAGGATATTATAGGTAAACAAATTAGTTCCAGCAACTCATGGCTTTAGTTGATTTCTCTTGTACACAACGTTTTATGATATCAATGCATTCGAGAACTTTAAGGAGTATGATCCTCAAGTGACCAGCAACACTTAAGCTATTGGTCAACATTGACAGGCATTAAGGCCACTGTTACCTGAGTGTTATATTCTTGTTCAGTAAATAATTGTAACAACTGCTTTACATTGACTGAACAAGACATCTTAGGGCAATGCCTGCCACAATTCCATGGATTATAATATTTCTGGAGAGTGACCCATTAAATCGAGCCTTTTCCAAAAACAAATGCATACGTGCAATGAAACCACCAGATATGTAATGTGCTTTACAACATAATTTAATGTTCTAAATCCACGATCACTTCTTAAAGTCAAATTCCACCTTCCCACATTTGAAATCCAACATAATATTAAGAGGACAAAAATACACTTGCCCTTAACATCTTATATTCAACATGACACGATAACAAAGCCCCTTAATCCTTACAAAAGGTATTAACACACCTTGCATTGATAAAGGTGGCAAATCATGCTTAATAGCCTGGTCCTTTGTAGAGAACACTTCTTCCATGACCAAAGTGTTACATATTAACAGATACAACTCGCCTTCTTTAATCAAATTTCTTGCTTTCTTCCCTCCAAGCAAGCTAGTATATTTTGAGGAAGTTCCATGCACTGAACATTGTTTTAATTCTCATGTACTCCCATAAAAGACAAGTATGCAAAACGTTCCGTCGAAACTTCTACTTCACATCAGATATTCAGATCTAGTTAACCTGTATTTCATGCCAATTACAAACGGAACCGATCTGATATACAACAGTTCTAATCATTTATTGGATTTGGTTCTTGGCGCTTGCATATGCAATTATATTCAAGACCTATAGGTTATCTGTCTTTAAAATCATGTCCATCAATCACAACAGAATATAACATCCACAGCATAGAATCAGGATATGAGCTACTAAAACAGGTGTTTCTTGTCTGGCAAAAACTATAATCAATTCATTAATTGCCAATATTCTGAATAGTACAAAAGAATGGCGAACCCTCCGCCTAGAAATCTCATTACAATTTTGCTTGGGGACTATAGAATACAGATCAAAATTGAGTGGCCTGTATCTGGCTTGATCACCTGAGGCTCTTACAACCGATTAAGATGACTAAAATACACTCATATGTCAGAAGAATTAAGCTGACTAAAGCAGACTAATATGATATTTAGGTCCGACCAGAACTTCATTGATAAGGACGGCTGGTTAAGAAAAAACTTCACGATGTTTAGCAAAGAGACTACTTAGAGAATATTCAAATTACAAACCTAAAAGACATGCAAAGAAAGAAAACTGCCTTGAACAAGTTTTCCAAATACTGATTCCATGTATGCTTACTGCGACAGGTAAGAATTGATACCTGAAAGAAAAATGCATTTGAACAAGATAATGCACCAAAAATGCAGATGAATAGGGAAAACTAAGACAAGGCCTACCCCAAAATGATGATGCCATAACTTTGATGGATACTTCAAAACTCAGCATTATGAGGATGACATGAAAGCCCAATATCAGTAAGGAGTGACAAATGGCAATGCATGTATGTCAACTGATTCTAAGTGCAATGCCTCTGACCATACCAGAGGAATTCCTCTGTCCGCCTCCACCACAGCCTTAGGCATCAATTGGAGACTACTATCAAAGAGCCATCCCTGGTCATCAACATCTGACCAAACTTCCTTAACAGGAAAACTCAGAGTATATCTTAGATCTTGCACATCATTATCATGCCTATTTCTAAGAGGACTACTGTGACCAGCTTCCGTATGACTATAAATTGAAGGCTTTACAGAAACTGAAGGCAACTGACTACCTACTTTGCCATTACTTTCCCCATCTTTATTGCATAATGAGGGCGGGCAATTTCTGCTGTCAACACGTTGCTCAATGCCAATGTTGTCAGCTGCTCCACTCCTCCGGTCAGGTACAAGCTGAACAGGAACCTCCTTTGCTTCTTGCATTCTTCTCCCATTCTGTTTGTAGGGATCACTTGAAACTGCAGTTCGAGGAAGCTTACCAGGCCTCTTGTCATTGTCTGTAAGCACAGGCAAGGGGATCCAAAGCCCAATTTCTTATGTCATAATTGTTAAAGCAGAGACATGCAACTTGGTCAATGAGTTTACATATGGTAAAAGAGAGACCATTGTCTCTGCAGTTTCCAACAAAATGAGTGATCTGTGCTTTGTGCAAATTCATCGCTATGTATATGGCATTCACAAGCAGAACAGAGCTTTGGCAATAGATGCAAACAAAGAATCTCTAGCATGAAGCTATTTGTTTCTACAAGAATGTAAACAAAATAAAATGACTCACCATGCAAATCACCATTGGTGTCTATATCTTTCCTCTTTGTAAGAATTGTCTCCTTGTTCTGGTCATTTTCTGTATCCTTTTTCTTGTTCTTTTCATTGCCCCTTTCTATATCTTTACCTTTGAACTTTAGTTTCTCTGGATCCAGTTGTTTGGCCTTCTCTTGCTCTTTTTCCTTCTCCTTGTCGAAGTGTTTTTCCCTGTCTTTATCCTTGTCATTAGGTCTATCCTTGTCGTTAGATCTATCCTTGTCGCTATCTTTCTCTTTGTCTCTCTCCTTTTCTTTCAGTCTTTCCTTCTCTTTGTCTCTATCCTTTTCTTTCGACCGTTCCTTCTCTTTGTCTGTCTCCTTTTCTTTCAGCCGTTCCTTCTCTTTGTCTCTCTCCTTGTCTTTCAGTTTTTCCTTCTCTTTTCCTCTGTCTTTTTCTTTCTCCCTGTTCTTGAGTTTTACCTTTTCTCCATTCTTCTCCTTAACTTTATCCCTGTCCTTTTCTCTCTTTTTCTTTTCATTTCTTTCCTTATCCTTGACCTTGTCTTTCTTCTTTACATCTTTTCCCTTATCCTTGCTCTTTTCTTTTCCGCCAATTTTCTTCTCGTCTCTGACCTTATCCTTGTTATTCTCTTTTTCAGTAACCTTAGATTCATCCCTTCCTTTATCCTTAAGCCTGTCCTTATCTCCCACCTTTGTTTCATCCTTGTCCTTTTCCTTGAACCTATCCTTTTCTCCAGTCTTTTCATCATTGATTCTGTCTTTGGGCCTGTCCTTTTCTCCAGTTCTTCCATCAACAATCTTGTCCTTCGGTCTGTCCTTTTCTCCAGTCCTCCCGTCGGTGATCCTGTCCTTGGGCCTGTCCTTTTCTCCAGTCCTTCCATCAAGGATCCTATCCTTGGGCCTGTCCTTTTCTCCAGTCTGTGTTTCAAATACATTCTTGTCCTTGTGCCTGTCCATTTCCTCACTTCTCTTGTCATTGATATCATTCTCCTGCAATATGTCCTGGTCTCCAACCTTCTTTTCATCTATGTTCTTGTCCTTGACTCGGTCCTTTTCTCCATCATTGTCCCTATCCCTGTCTTTATTCTTGTCTTTTGGATCCTTGGACTTCTTTTCTTTGCGTTTCTCCTTGCTTTTGTCTTTGTCTTTTCTCTCCCTGTCCTCTTTTTTTTCCTTCTCTTCCTTCTCTCTCTTTCGTTTTTTGTCCTTGTGCTTTTCCTTCTGAGTAGTAAAAAGAAATTTGCATTAGCTGTCTTGGCATATAACAATAAAATGTCATATGCAAAGCATTTAATAGATTAACAAATCTATGGTAACCAACATGAAGGCACAAATAAAGGATTTGCAGAGCAAGAAAAACATTAAACATTAAAATTAATTTACCTGTTCACTAAATAATGAAAAGCACCTCCAGGGAAAAAATATCCTAATTATCTAATATACTTTCCTTATAGCTAATACAGAATCAAACTGTGAAGCCTGGGTAATAAAGTAAAGCTCTGTTCACAAAGCTTGACACATATTCAAGCGGGTCAGATTAGTCAACTTCTCAGATATGCATACAGAAAAGGTTACACTTACATTGAAGGCAAAAATATATAAATAATAGCATTCAACCAAGGGCACCACACCAACCACGTGGAAAATGGAAATGCAGATAAATTACATGAATATAAAACCTGCTATCATTCCATGCAACCAGAAATAATTACCAGTGCTGATAATAGGATCCGCAATCATTTCAAAATCAGGAATATTTGTATGTACAGGGAATGTGCATATGCTCTATTTACCTACCAAGTCAGCCATAATCTTAAGGATAAAAGCATGCAAGAAATTTGGTAATTTTTTTTAGTGGAGGAGAGAATAATGAAGAAGATTTCATAATTGAGACACTAAAGAAAATCAAAAAAATGTGCAATTTAATATAGCTGACAGCATTAAGAAGAAAAACAAGATTGTGTTCCTTCAATTTCCTACAGTACTTGCTTTCTTCATTCACTCATTGCAGTCTCAACTAATTCATACACAGCAAGAAGATAGGCCGATCTCATCCTTTTATACATTATAATCCACAGTTAGCTTTAGACTAATTTAAATGGCATCTTTCTTCCCTCCAATTAATGACAAATGTTATGTACAATGAAATAACAAATTCTCATGAAACGGTCCAAAAAATAAGACTTGCCAATGCTCCTATCACTAACACACTTCATGGATGAATTCCTTGACCATTATCCAGTTTTTGACAATTTAAATTATACTGAGTGCCTTTACAGCATTGGGTTTACCCCTCATTTATTTTCAGTGCTTTTATTCTTATTCTTTTATTTAGTTAGTCATTGATCCTATCACTATGGTCCTTTTACACTAGCACTTCCTATTGTATTGGGATGTATTCTCAAGTCCCGTTGACCTATTTTGGTCATTTGTGGACATTAATATAATTTTTTTCTTTCTTTCTTTCTAGTGAAGCCTTTTAAATATACAACTTCAATAGTTTCCACAAAAAGATCACTAGCATCGATTATGAGAATGAACTTCCCCCCTACCCTTTCACAACTCAATGCGCAAAACTCCAACAGCTAATTGTTTTTGTCATGAGTAACTCCTAAAAATAGTTCCAATGATGCCCAAAAAAAAACATTAGAATTAATAATTACAATGAGTTCCCCCACCACTCAATTAATTATAACTACCGACAAAGCTACAGGAAATGATGGGCAGCCTTATAAGTTCTATAAGGCAATTGCCACATTACTACCCTAATTCTACCTGTGTGTATCAAGAACATCATTACATTCAATAGAATCGGTTCCAGTTATGGTGTGATATATTAAAGATTGCACTCGTATGTCTGAAAAAATAATCAGCAAAGGAATCCAAGTAATGGCCGTTCATTCTTAAACTACTTAGCGCTCTTGATTGAATCTTTTAGTTTTCTTTTATATTCTATTTTGACCTCATTTGTTGAGACCCTTATGTGCACTAGACATGTTCTCCAACAGCAAATTTAGATTTAGTCTTGGTCTATCAGATACAGGTATCTAATAACTCCATAGCCAAGAAGCTAGCTGCCTACTCAAGTAGATTTGTTATGGTATGGAAGTGCTTACATAGCAAGTACTACAATCTCCCAAAGGCCCTCAATCTACTGACCAAGAACTCTCCCATTGCAATGGAGTGTTCCTCTATAAACACGAGTTTAACCAAGAGTCGATTGAAGCAATCTTCTTACCCAATTCAACCATGAAGTTAACAGTGTGAAGCAGAGTCTGATATATTGCAGCAGTGATATCTTTCCGAGACCATACCTTCTTCATAGGACTCCAAATCGAGTTCCCCTTTTTTTTAATTTCGTGTATTTTTCTGAGAGGGATCCAATGGTGGAGTCAAATCCATTATATAAGGTATCACCTAGGCGACACCACCTAGAAGATATTTTGGATGGTATTGAAGATGCCGAAGGACCATTTTGAGGTATCGCTGCAGTAACACCTCTTATGCATAAAATTGTATGATTTGGCGTGGACGACAACATGTGGCTAGCTTTATGGTCTAGCAACAACAATACTTGTAGGACACAAATATTGGTCCATCTTGTAAAACATTAGATGATTGACAAAATAATTATTTTATGGCGTCACGGCAGCAAGACCATGTTGAATACCTACATGTGAGAGGATCAACACGTGTCAATGATAGTCATGCCACGTTTTATTCACCAATTAGCCCTTCATAAGAGCCATTTCATTAACACTTCAGTAAGTTGATTTACAGCTGCAAAGGCATGCCATGTGTCACATTTTGATGTTTGGACACATGTCAAGATGCCAGAATAGACATGTTCTCGTGTTCTACATTTTGAAGTTGTTATTTTGGGATGTTTCATCTCAGCATCCAAGATCTTGTAACGGTTGGAAAGCGAATCATTTCACTCATCCACCATTTATTCTTCCCTCTTATAACAAACAAGAATGATGAAGATAAATATTCATTCCAAATTAGTGATGGAAGATTTTTGGACTTGGCTGGGTAAAGTGGAAAAGAGAGGGGCTTGCAAGGAAGAGAGTGAGTGCATCTTGCAAGAGAATTTCCAGAAAGTCCATAAATCAATATAGTGATAGGGTGTGTTCAATAATAAAGTGAGCATGTTTAAGAGGAAAGTGTTTTGAAGTCAAAGAAGGCCCATGCAGGCCAAGATTGTAATATCTTTAAGTTGTAAGAGTGTGATGTAATGCATTTTTTGAGATTAATGAACAATGTCGTTTTTTCAATGAATGTGTCGTCTATGCTTCTATTGTGCACTCTGATCAGCAAAGGGTTGACAGTTCTTTATTCGATGCTCAACCCTCCTGCATCACTATATAATTTCAAATCATTGGGAAAATGAACAAGAAACTCTCCCATTATATGTTAAGGCAATGTATTTAGCAATTAGGTTACAACTTACAACTCCCCAATCGTATATGATGTATAATGCATTATAAAGAAGACTTGTCAGACCCATTGAGCCTTCTCGCAAATACAAGGGAAAAATGTGTTCCCGTTTGCTAAAACAAAACATTTGATGCAAAAGAAAAGATGACAGCATATAGGAAATCATTGATATCCAAAGATGAGCAGTATTGTGTCGCTAATGAATTAGGCAGGTCACCAAAGGCAATGAGTGTTGCGACTAATAATATCTTCAATGTTTGCATTTCTCCATCGATTTACATAATTACTCTATAGCATTTAAAGGTCGGGATTGCTTTAGGATTTAATAGATATTAGACATCAGGGAAGAAATACAATCTGCAAAATATAGACTGTTTTTCAACCAAGGCATGGATAGTTTGCAAGCCAAATCTTCCTCTAAAGATATCCCATTTCATTCATGAGAAATGATTGCATTGAGGTTAAACTACATGCATGGCTTGAAATCAAGAGCTAGTCAAAGAAAGGTATCACCATAATAGCTAACATCTATGAGAGACAAATCACAAAACAATGATGGGGGAAAAACAATGACAGCTAAAGAAATATTGCATTAAACTCGTGCATCTCATTAATGACATTCAAGACAGTTCTTAATCCTTCGTTTTCCAATGGTTGTAAAAATTTATTTCTTATATACCATTGAATGGACAAAGCTTGAAGCAATCGAGTTTCTCACTCTCAACCTTTTGTTTTACATACAAACAGATTTATGTCATACAGAATGAAACCCTGGCTAGGAGGCTCAAAAAGATATGGGGGTTCAAATGCGCAGTTAGAGAAAGCTACTTACTGCAAATCACCCATGTTCTCAAAAATAACCAGCACTGCCAAAATTCAGACCTGATGAAGTACAACAATTTTGAAATCTCTGTCTTGGCAGTCATTCTAGCAGTAAAATTAATACAAGCTCATTGCAAATTTATTCATATGGCACGTGCCAATGGATGTGATGGATGAGGAAAGTGACTGTGTTCACTGACATATTTCAACATGTTAGTGTAAATCATCTGTGTACTCATCATCAGCACTGCCAAGTAAGACAGATGGAGCAAGGAATAAACTGGGTTAAGTATAACTTGAGGGTGGAAAATGTTGTGATTAATGATGTGGGCAGCCTTCTCACTAATAAAGTGAGAATATTCACCATAAGAGAGAGAGATATGCTAGCAGTATTGTGTCGCTAATGAATCAGGCAGGTCACCAAAGGCAATGAGTGTTGCGACTAATAATATATTCAATGTTTGCATTTCTCCATCTATTTACATAATTACTCTATAACATTTAAAGGTCAGGATTGCTTTAGGATTTAATAGATATTAGACATCAGGGAAGAAATACAATCTGCAACATATAGACTGTTTTTCAACCAAGGCATGGATAGTTTGCAAGCCAAATCTTCCTCTAAAGATATCCCATTTCATTCATGAGAAATGACTGCATTGAGGTTAAACTACATGCATGGCTTGAAATCAAGAGCTAGTCAAAGAAAGGTATCACCATAATAGCTAACATCTATGAGAGACAAATCACAAAACAATGATGGGGGAAAAACAATAGCAGCTAAAGAAATATTGCATTAAACTCATGCATCTCATTAATGACATTCAAGACAGTTCTTAATCCTTCGTTTTCCAATGGTTGTAAAAATTTATTTCTTATATACCATTGAATGGACAAAGCTTGAAGCAATCGAGTTTCTCACTCTCAACCTTTTGTTTTACATACAAACAGATTTATGTCATACAGAATGAAACCCTGGCTAGGAGGCTCAAAAAGATATGGGGGTTCAAATGCGCAGTTAGAGAAAGCTACTTATTGCAAATCACCCATGTTCTCAAAAATAACCAGCACTGCCAAAATTCAGACCTGATGAAGTACAACATTTTTGAAATCTATGTCTTGGCAGTCATTCTAGCAGTAAAATTAATACAAGCACATTGCAAATTTATTCATATGGCACGTGCCAACGGATGTGATGGAAGAGAAAAGTGACTGTGTTCACTGACATATTTCAACATGTTAGCGTAAATCATCTGTGTACTCATCATCAGCACTACCAAGTAAGACAGATGGAGCAAGGAATAAAATGGGTAAGTATAACTTGAGGGTGGAAAATGTTGTGATTAATGATGTGGGCAGCCTTCTCACTAATAAAGTGATAATATTGATTCACCATACGAGAGAGAGATATGCTAGCAGTCAAACGCAAACTATTTCCACTAGGTACACTTGCTTGGCTTGCTGTGAGGGATGATGTGACTGTGTATGGAACAAAATTGTTTTACAAGAATTAAAACCAGTCATACATTTTGTCAAGATGCTAAGGGGGTTCAGGTGGAGATGTCACAGGTATGCGGAAGTGATGTTGTAAAGTTACTTTAGACAACTGTTGCAGGAAGTAAGTCATGTACACTCAAGAGTCACCCATAGATGCAAATTAAGAGCTGTCTTGTGAAGCGTAATAACCACAAAGTTAATAAAAGTAAACCAGAGATTTTTCATGCAGAGAATAAGCAAACAAAAGGACAATCAAAAAAAGGAAAAGAGAGAAAAACTTAAACCTGTATGATGTCCCTATAATAAGACTCCGCAATTAAATCAATGTGCAGTGGAGAATAAAGACGCAAGAAACCTTTAAGTCATAAAGGGGAACAAGTTGTAAAATTAATATATGTCAATTAACAAGGGAATTTTTACATCAGCCAAACCTATGCCAAACGAAAAACCAATGTCTATAAATAAGTAAATAACCACTCGTGGAGTCAATTGTGAATGCAGTTAAACATCAACAAGATTTAAATAAAACTCCGTATATTTATTCTTTGCAACTGTAGATTTAAGTGGAAGAATTTAGAAGTGGTGATTTTGAAAAGGCTTTCAAAATTTAAGAGGCTGAAATTTTTCATCAGTATGATTGTCCTCCATGAAGATAACCAGGACAGCTGGACAGCCTAATGTGAATGTGAAAAAAACTGCAAGGGAGTCAAATTGAAGTGAAGAACACGTAACAAGACCAACAACAAGATGTCTAATTGAGGAGGGGTTTTTTTTGTAAATTATGATGTTTGCTGAAGAAACACAACCTCCTCCCAGGACATCCCAGTGAAGAGAGTCTGTGAAGTCCAACAAGACATCCTAGGGAGGAAGGTATGGACATCCAGCCAAGACATTTTAGGCCAGAAGTCTAGACGTCTAGCCAAGATATTCTAGGCCAGAAGTCTAGATGTCTAGCCAAGATGCGCAAGTTTTAAAACAATACCGGAGAATATTACAAGGCATGCAAAAGGAAAGACAAAAAGCAACAGCCTATGCCGGTGATTCAAGGCATCTTATTGGGACATCCTAGAAGTAAGAGAAATACAGCCTACTTGGGTTGACTGACACATTTAAAGCAGACAATCACAAGACGAAATATTTTGATTTTGCTGACTGTCATTTTTACAAAAGCAAAGACAGGAGAGCGTTTAATTCTTTGAAGGACATTTTGGTGGAAGACTGGAGAGCGTTTAAGTAGAAGAGGTGAACACCAATTGTTAAAACAACATGTTTGGCTATGTAGCAAGAAACATAACAGGAACTCTCCATTTCACATAATACGTACCAAAATGGCAACACACCAGGACACCATTACAGACAGGATTGTCTGTGCCGCAACGGCAGCTGCAACACCAACTGTCCTTAAAAACAAAAATATGAAGGTTCTAAGTTAGTGAAGTTTGTAATTTATTTTATTTGAATGTCTTATTAATTCATAATAAATAAACAGGTGTTGAATTATGGTTATCTAGATTTGGCAAGGATTGTGTTATTCTGTCATACTACATAAAACAACCAGAAAGTAGAAACCACCATTTGTCCAGCTGTTTCACATGGGTTTTGTTACCACATCTTGTGCTCGGGCAGTCGGGCCCCACACCAATCTCCCATTCTCTGCCCATGGTAAGACTAGAAATCATCAAATTATCAGTTTTAAATGCAGATATGTTTTTAATTCCTTTGTTTTGGCTGCGCACTTCAACCACCCTAAGTCCTCTAGTTAATGAATTTGTTTCCCTGATCACCTCAGTTCAACACTAGGAATCAATTAATTTTGTTTTATGTTTCTTTGTTAAATTTAATTAATAGTTAATGCTTAAATTATATGTATGGTTCAATTCTAATAAATTTCTGCAGAAGTGTAAAAAAGTCCATTTCTGATGTGCAACCTCTCCCAACCCTATTTCTCGTCACATTTTTGTTGCCATCACGTTCATCATTTCTTGTTTCTTGCAACATAGATGTTAAGGATGACTGAGTTTTTTGAGAAATCTACCAAACAAAATTAGTGAAATTTGGTTTAAGACATCTAGGAGAGGTCGAAAAGTGAGTTTAGCAGAACAAATATAGGTGGCACAGAAGGTCTAGGTATAGTAGAAAACATCCAGTAAGAATGTCTTAGTTTGGTGAAAATGAAGAGTTCTAGTGAACTGCTTGATTTGGCAAACAAAAGATCGATCAAATTGGAATTTTGGGTGGCCAGGGAAGTCATCTAGGAATCTCCAAAAAAGTTTCAAATTAATGAGGACTTCTAGCACTTTCAAGTACAAACCGGAAGGGATTACTCTGCGATGTAGCCACAGAGGATGAAGAAGATTGGAAGTAAGGTAAGATGTGCAGACCAAGCAGATAGCTTGTTGAGGAATGAAATCCTCAACAAGTATGCCACTATGATCCTTGTGAGCATGCACCTAAGAAGGAATCTCAAATGCAACAACAAGAGAATCCATTAGTAATTTGCTTAATGATCACAGATGCATAAGTCTTCCTACATTACATGCACCAACACTTATATCAAAGGTGTTGAAGATAAGGGGAGAAGAACCTTGGAGGGGCCGCACCATCAACATCAGAGAAATAGAAAGATGTCCTAAATTAGGCAGACGAGGCTTCGTAAGCAGTTAATTGCACAAACAAATAGTTAAAATTAGATATTCATCCTACTAATGTTTGCAATGATGATCCATCGGTTTCACCAACTTTCAATATATTTCGGTGGTTGCATTATCTCATAAAGCTTAGTTAGGTATGAGATGGTTTTGGTTTTCCACACAAACAATACATTTGTACAAGCACAGAACGAGAGGTTGGTGAAGTCCTTGGAAAAGATAAAGGTGGGCTTGGCAGAAATGGTGGAGGTACAAGATGGAAGCATCGTTTGACACTATCACCACTGCTAACAAGGAGAGGAGGAAGTCTGATGCGATGAAATGAAAATTGGAGATGGCAAGAGTTACATAGAGAGAAGTCAATTGAAGGAAAACAACAAGTTGATAAATTCTGCGAAGGCATTTTGAAAGGAAAACAAGGCAAAGAGAAAAATACAAAATTTGTTATCTTTCGGAGGCAATATCCAACTCCTAAGCAACAACATCAACATCAACCCATGCAGGGCTACTGACAGTTCCACCAATTACATGTTCCAGCTCAATATCAATTTTCTGGTTCAACAGCAGATTCTAGTGTAGATGCAATTCCGCTTTTTAGCATTCTCAACGCAGTACTTAAGCAGGATTATTGTAGATCGTAGCCTTTCCTCATTACTGCACACAACAACAAAATACAGAAACACAAAAGGGTATTCATTAGTAAATATTCAAAAGCAAACAAGTATTAGTACATTATTAATGTTTTGGGGATTTTACGCGTCTGTTTAAATCCTCTTAAGATGACCTCCATGAGTAGTCATTACCCTGTTCAGCTACCTAAGGACTGGTACAACACAGAACATCTCCAAACTTGCTAGTAGACAAAAGTTCTCTGCTAGATCTCCCAGATGACCTCCATGAGTAGTCATTACCCTGTTCAACTACCTAACTAGTACAACGAAAGACCATCTGCAGACTTGTTGGTAAACAAAAGTTCTTTGATGTTCTTTGCTAGATCTTACATTAGATGCTTTAGCTCTCTAGTTCAAAACTTCAACAAACCCGTCAATCCTAACTATCCGTAGATTTACGAAAACAACTATCTTTATATTTATTTATGAGGAAGAATGTCATCAAAACTTGATCAGACATTCTTCAGAAAGCTGACATGAAATACCGGACATGAGGTAAATGTAGTTTGAAGTCAATCTGATTAAATTCCTTTATCATTGCAAATAGTTTAATTGATAGGGGTTCAAACAATTAAACTTGTTGCTACTTGGAAGGCCAAGAAAAAGATCAATCAGATTTGAATTTAAGAGACAAGCTCTGAAACATACTTTATCTCCTACTTTAAACATTCAAGGCATCGCTGTTGATTTTGATACAATTTCGGTCTTCCTTGTGCTCTTACCATATTTTTATTACATTCCTTTGATTGATCGTGCATCTTTCTTAGCATTTGATGTGAAACATGCATCTTTCAAATAAAATTTTGGAGGTCCAAAGTGATAGGTATAGAGGATTCAAAACCATATGTTGGTCTGAAGGGGCTCATGTCAATGACAAAAAATACATAATCATTGTAACAAATTCTACAAGATATAATTAGTCTTTCAAAAGTGATTTTTAGTTGCAACTTAATTGACTTAGTGTAGTCTCTCTGACTAATTTGGTGTGATCTTTACTGCTAAACTCTAGATGCTAAAATGTGTCTTTCAAAAGAAGTCCAGGTTAAGATATCTGTCACTCATAATATTCTTCGGTATTTCACGCTTCAAAAAGAATCTTGTATTAAGGACGGGTACAAGTTCTGTTGTTTTATGAGTTGTTCAACAAGAAATAAATCTAATCACCATCATCATTTTGTTTGAAATTTCTTGGTAGTTTGGTGACAAAGTCAAGAGATATGCCACCCCATTTATTATTACATACAAGAAAAGGCATCAGGTGCCCTGCGAAAGATACTCTTTCAGGCTTGTTTGTTTGGCATTTGTTAAAAGTTACATATTATGATGTTTTCTATGCATGTTTTCATATTCTTCTAGTACAAATACTATCTTGCAGCTTTGTGCCTCTTGTTTCTGCCCACATAGCTAGAAAAAGGGCAATCATTGAACTCGTAAATAGATCTTATATTTAAGGGTATCATTATTAGGTACCACTAGGTTGGTTGAGATATCATTTAACTCATAATTTGTAATGAAATTAATTCACAAATAAAATAGAATAAAAGTAATTGATCACAATTTGACTGAAATAGAGCAGAATATATGAATAAATGACAAGCCACTTCAAGGGGGCAACCTCCACAACCTTACAATAAGAACAGAATTCGCAAAATGATGCTAAACTACTAACCACTACCTCCTATATATACCCTAATTATCTTATGGACACACCCTAGACCGACCCTACTAACAATATGAAGCTATAGAAAAGATCATATGACTTAATTAAAGGTTATGATAGCCACAAGTCAACCACACATATCCCAATACATGCTCTAGACTGAGGGCGTAGCATGCTCACCACCCACTCCCGCCCCCCCCCCGCCCCCCCCCCGCCCGTGTAAACAAGTGTTGTCCCCAACGTTGATGATCATTGAATGCTTCAATATGAATTATTTGTCCTCCTCTGGCATATCAGAAGTCTCAGTGGTTGCCCTCTTCTGCATCCTCTTGAATTGAGTCGAGAAAAGATCATTTGGTTCCCAAATGATTCTTCTTTCTTCATTAAGCTTCGGTAACTCTAATTGGATGGGAAGCTTTTGGGCAAAATCTGAAACATGAACAATTGGGTTTGTTTTTGTTGACTGAGGAAGCTCTTGTTGAGGGTGTAACCTTGACTACTTGAATTTGGGGTTTTATCTTCGAGGAAGGTGTATTGGATGGTGAAGGTAATCAAAAAATGCCCTCGATGTAGACTTTTTGGAAGAAGTGTCTCTTTTAGGTAGCCTCTTTGTTGGCATATCATCAACAACAATTGAATATTTTTCCGCCCTTTTCTAGAAATCTAGTGGTATTTGCACATGACTTTTTTTCTTCCACGGAAAACAATTGTGTTGCATGCCCCACTAATCCCATTTTGTGAATCATTTGCATTTGATGAGAGCTTACCATCTACAGTGGCTTGGTGCACACCCCTAACTCAAACTTCTTGCCTTCCAAGTGAAAACACATGAACAATTCCTAGAAGTTCATCTCGATCGTGCCCAAAGTTGTGTGCCATTTGACTCCCAATACAATATCAACTCCCCCCATGGGAATGGAAAACATAGGGCTTTGCAATAGGTAGTCCCCCATAGTGAGTTTAAGACAAGCATTTTCCTAAACAATTAACAGTACCCCCGTCTGCAACCATTGCTTGAAATTCTAGTGTTGGATAAACAAAACTGCAATAGATGGTTGAAAATCCCCAAACTCTAGCTCATCAACAACCTCTACAACTTTTTCTTCATCCTCGTCATCTCCATTGATGCCCTTAATTTAGAACAATTTCTTTTCAACACATTTATGTCCTCAATTGTACTTGCTATCACAGTTAAAACATAACCCTTTTGCCCTCTTCTCTTCAATCTATTGAGGATTCAGTCAGGCTAAGGGAATGACTATGTTGGAGTGATTCTATCCCTTATACTAGTGAATGGCTACCTTTTGGTGACTAGTGCCATTTCCTCTGACCTGTGTGCCATGACAAGAGCCTCAGAGATAGAAGTCAAATTAAACATGCGCACCTCATGTTGGATGTGATACTTGCGTCCACCAAGAAATAAATCATTCAATTTTCATCTGTGATTATATCCACCCGCAAGGATATATTCTGGAACTGATGAATATAATCCCCAACAAACCTTGTTTGTCACTGCTTTGCTAACTAGCTAAAGTAGTTCTTCAAGTTGTTGCAATAGTGGAACTGTAATTCATCAGAAAAAATTGACCAATTAACACTGAGAACCTTCTTCTTTTGAGCATAAAGCCATTGATACCAAATGAAATGCTCAAGTTCCAAATATAAAGATGTCATTACCACCGTCTATCCACATGGGATCTAATGTACCTCAAAAAAAATCTCCATTTGGTTGATCCAGGTGGTTGGATCCTCCCCATCAAACTTATACATTTCCACTTTTGGCGTCATGTTTTGCGACCCTGAATGAGAACCGACTGAAGGCCGAGGTTGAATTGTATTAGAGCTTGCATTGTGTTGACCAAAAGATCCACACTGGATGCCCTAAGCAGTAGTGAATTGCAACTAATTTTTCAAATTCATTTCAAAATTCATAATTTTACCAAGACTTTGTCTGAGTTCATCCAATAGGCGATTGATGTTGGCCGTATAGGACTGTACAATTTGCACACTATACTCAAGTTGCCTCACCTTGTGATCTGTCAAAGAAAACCTTGGAACAAACGCTCCATCTCCTCTTTGTTAGGAGTTTTTTGTGGAGTTTTGGAACCCTTTCCTCAGTCCCTAGCGTGCGGTCTTGCCATAGAAAGTCTTGACAATGCAGAATTGATTTTCACTTTTGACCAAACTTTAACCAAATGATTTCAGACTTATGTCAGCCTCAAATCCCAAAATGTAAAGAACACATCCCTAGTACATTTTTGCGAGCTTTCCAAAAATGTAAATAAAGCCAAAAAAAAATCTTTAAAATGTAGCATATAGGGCGAATTTATGAAAACCCCTAAACTGTGATAACTCACTTTAAAATGATCACCAAACCCTAATTTTTTTACTGTTGCTTTCTTGAAAGATCCTCCAACCTATATAAAAAAAATACAGAAAAATTCAAAATGGTTTGTGAAATATGTGTTTCTTCAAAACTAAGGTTTTGACCACAATTTTGTCCAAATTGAAGCTCTGATAACACTTGTAATGAAATTACTTCACAAATAAAATAGAATAACAGCAATAGATCACAATATGACTGAAATAGAGTAAAATATATGAATAAATGACAAGCCACTTCAAGGAGGCAACCTCCACAACCTTACAATAAGAACAAAATTCACAATATGATGTTAAACTATTAACCACTACCTCTTAGATATACCATAATTATCTTATGGACACACCCTAGACCGACCCTACTAACAATATGAAGCTATATAAGTGATCATATGACTTAATTAAGGATTATGATATCCATAAGTCAGCCACACATCCCAATACACGCTATAGGCTAAGGACGTAGCATAATTAGATCTTATAAATGGGTCTTGATTGAGATCTTATATTTAATGGCACCATTATAGGTAATCACTATTAGGTACCACTAATGGTAGGTAATAACGATAATAGTCATAGATATCATTATAGGGATCATTATTAGGTACCATTAATGGTAGGTAATAATGATAATAGTCATAACTAGAGTATTATCGTTATTAGGTATCACTAGGAATTATGTGATTTCATTTTGAAATTTTGATAATGTTTTGGCAATGTCGGTCATTATTTTGTTCTCTTCTTTAGGTTCCCTTTGCACCATCAAAATTGAGTATATATAGAATGATACATAAACAACAGTGATTTGTTTGCTAGGCTCCTAATTAGGTTTGGGTTTGTACTTGTTCATCAATTATTATTTAGGTGAAAAGTACAATAATGGTTAAATGATCTACACATAATTCAATATCATTGTTTTTGATGTAAAGTTTCAACGTTTTTATTGGGTGAACTACTACTAAAAGTAAAAGTTCTTGGTTTAAAAATGAGATATTGCCATTTTGCATTATCTAGTCTCTCAATCTTGTATGCATTATTATACAGGGATCAGATGGGTCACATAAAGAAACAACGTGCAATCATGTTTAGGCTTCTTCAAGGTGTTTAAACACTCATATTTCAGTACCCTCAATTTTTGTAGTTTTTGTTAGCATCTCTTGCAAGGGTTGTGCTTGTTTTAAAAAACCCACTAGGAATTTCTCATAAAATCCTTGTAAGGCCTAGAAAACTTCTAACTATTTATATGCTTCTGTGGGTTCTCAAATCTCTAATTACTTTGATCTATTTGGAGTCAAATATTAATTTTTAACAAGAAAAGGTGTCCTAAATACTCTATGTTTTTCTTAAATAAATCACATTTACAGAACTTGACGTAGAATTATTTTTTTAAAGACAATTAAGGGGTATTTCAAATTGTCATGTGATTCCTTCATTTTTCCTAAAGATAATCTAAAAGTACTCTACACGCATTACATCCTTTTTTACTAAGAGTGTTGGCACAGCAATAGGGGAATTAGAAGGTTGCATATAACATTCTTGTATAAATTTGTGTACTTCTTGTTTGCCATGGTGCAAGGGGGGAGATTGTGTCTCGTACAACTGTTACCAATTGTCCCCTTCCCTACACACAATATCTATATATAACAAGGATTAGTACGGTGGATGACCATAACCAAACTTGCCCATAGACTGGTCTCCCTTGATGTCCTTCACAAGTTATCCTGATGGGCTATTTAAGCTTGCTAATTTCAGACTACATTATGCATAGATATATAAAAAAATTATTAACAATAAAAAATTATGTACCAAGCGTAGAAACTCTTCTAGACATATTATGGACAAGGCGTAGAAAAACTAATAGAATTATTATGTACCAGGCATAAAAACTCTGGTAGAGCTATTATGTACCAGGCAATGAAAGTCTTGGCCCTGCAATATATCTAGAAACTTCTGTAGAAATATCATGAAATGAAATAAAATAAAAATTATTTACGTCTGTGGCAAACCCAGCAGGAAAAGGTGGCCGATCAAGAAATATTTGTATGCTTGTGTGGGTTCTTAAATCTCTAATTACTTTGTTCTATTTGGGATCAGATATTTTTTTTTTACAAGAAAAGGTGTCCTAAATACTCTACATCTTTTTTAAATAAATCACATTTAGAGAACTTGACGTAGAATGTTTGTTTTTAAGAGAATTAAGGAGTATTTCAAAGTGTCATGCAAGTCTAAGACAAATTTAAAAGAGGTTAAAAATTAGTATAGAAACCCCTACGATGTTAATTTATAACCTAAAGGTAATCTAAGCTTGACGACGCACTCCATGCACAATAAAAGACTGCTACACTTTACCAAGAAAAAGCTAAAAATTGTATATAAACAGCAAAAAATGCAATACAGATGACATCATCTAGAGCTGACTAGTCACAGCATGTATTTAATTATGTAATAACCCAGATTATGAGCAAACCAAAAAAAAAAAAAAAAGCTTTCCGTACAGACGTTATACTGCTGATGTTGCCTTGATGATATGGCCGATATGCAAAGAAGTAAGGTAATGCCAGTTTATAACAGCAATAACCAAACAGCTATGAATGCAACTAACAGCAATAGAATGTTGATTCCATAACTTGAAACGAGTTCACCTAAATATGAGCAAATAGTTATCACCAAACGTGCAACCTTTGATGATACCTTTTCAAAATAATAATTGAACTTGAGTAGAATAAAGTCAGCAGCCTAATCAAACTTAGTCTACTTGGTGCTCGACTATATACTAAACGCACCCAAGTATCCCTTATGCTGCCTACACTATCCCCACCCCAAAAACTAAACAGACTCCTGACCGTCTACTCTTGATGCTGCAGAGCGGTATAGTACTAATGCTGCCTCGTATCAACAACCACCAATGCCAACTCATTTGTCCGATTCTAACTAGCTCAACACCTTGTTCTTCATTGTACCAATGTTCTCATGCACTACAGAAGTCATCTCTAATATCCTTTACCATTGTAAACTTGAAAATGCATTACAGTTAAAATCTTCACTCTATGCTTTTATTAATCCTGCTAGGTAGCACCTTTTCTTTCAACATCTCATGTTTCTTCATTATTGCTTTATTTATGTCTTTTGGCACAATAACCAAAAGCACGTTTAGACGCTGTCAATGGTCATGATCCTCAATCAGTGGTCAAGATTCTCAATCGGCGATCACTGATCATGCATTACAATTTCTTGTTTAATCAATTTGTTATTCTGCCGACCATTTTTCTCAATCATCATATCACTTGACACGTGGCATCTATTCATTTCTGCCTGCACTTTTGAGTGAACTTCTTATGTCACTCTATTTTAAATGTCAACAATTGCCGATGGATCCCTCTGTTCGCCGATCACTGCAGCTTGTATCATCTTTTTGTTTTATTTTTGGCTTTTCCTTGATCAGTAGGGGCCCTATTCGTGACAATGTTATAATCAGTTGTTTTTTTGTTTTCAAAGAGTGACTCAAGTTCAATAGAGTTGACTAAGTATGCAGGCTTCAGCATTTCATATTTTCCCATCTGCCGATGTAAAAGGCCTCTGACGATGTACCTACTGTCCTCAAAACATTCATCAAGATATAACACACCTTTATCATCTGGTTCATATTCATTTTCCAAATCTGATCCATCACTTGAACTAAACTGCTCTTCTCCAATTACTTTGTCTCTGAAAGTATCCATTGTAACTTTGGCTCTTCTAATTTTTACTACTAGATTTTTGTGCTCCAAGTCATGTATTGCTTTGAATTGTTTGAGCCAGGGTCATCCAAAAATAGTATCATGGTGCTGCAACACGCTTTCCATTCTTATTATTATGAAAAGTATACTGAGCTTTTTCCCAGCGATCACTATTTCTTGAAGTAACAGAATTCCTATTGGACTAGTCTGCTCTTAATTTGCTAATGTTAGCCTAAAATCTGCAGGTATCAAGGCTGGTTTCCCCGATTTGTTCCAGACATTCTCCATGAGTATATTCACACCTGAACCTCCATCGATTAAGGACTTCAGGGGAACCATATCTCCTATTTTGATGGACATCTTGGGTATACCATCTTTTCCTAATAGGATCACATATCTTTCCTCCATTGGTGCAGGATCTGTTTGCATTAACATTAGTACTTGGGCTAGTTGTGGAGAACAGTCCATTAACAATTTTAATGGGAACATAACCATGGTTTAATGAGAGATACCAATTGCTGTATTGGACTCGTCTCCTCTTTGTTTTCATCATCTCTAGCTCTGGTCCTTCCTAATCTGGGATCTTGTATTGGTGCTATTTCTTGCACCGATCCTTCTTCATTTGTTTGTTGATTTGTATCATTTACTACTTGCATGGCATCTTGCATTCTTTCTTGTTCAACCAACATGTCCAATTCCTTTTTCTTTGCAGCTGTAGTAACTGCCAATAGGTACGTATCTTCTTCCTATCTTTCTGGCTGATTTAAATTTAGGACAATCATCATCGTGGTCAGTTGGGCCACTTTTGGTGCACAATTTTGAGACTTTCACTGGGCATTCATTAGCAACGTACTTCCATTTACTGAATATTTGACATTTGGTGCCTTTTTTGTCATGCAATAGTGGCGTTCTAGGTCCTCTAAAGCCACTGCTGCTATTGCGTGGGGACTTTTGGTTTCGCTGATTTCTGTACCCTCCAATTCATGGTGTCTGATGTACCATCATGCATTTTTTTTCTACTTTTTAATTTTTCAGATTAAACAGACATTTGCTTATGCCGTGTGTTCTTACATTGCAGAATACACGTTGTTTAAGAGGGCAATCTTCGCACTTGTCCCCTTCCATTCTACATTTTAAACATCAAATTCCAGCTTTTCCTATCTGCACCTTTTTCTCATCTTTCTTATTATTTCCAATAACTTGGATACATTCTAGTCATCATCAACATCTTTGTTTTGTAAATATTGCCTTTGTTCTACATCCAGCATCCTTTGATAAGTATCTAGGTATTTGGAAGTTGGCACAATTTGCAGACTTTCCCTATGTATTTTTCATATCCCATTTACAAAATATTGTTTTTTCAAATCGTCCCCCAATAGATTATTGAGCATCTGCACCAAATTTAACATTCTTCTGTTGTATTTTTAATTGACAAATCTTTCCCTTGATTTATGCTTGTCAATTCATTCAAGATTTGGGTATCAGTGTACCACTTATTAAATTCTTTTGTTAAAACTTAAGGCCATCTTTATTTTTTACCAATTATCCTTTTCCTCCGATTTTAGTTGGTCAAACCATTTGATGGCATAATCTAGTTAGATTCCTGGAAAATGTGCCAATTGGCCTTAATCTTTCCCAATCCCGTTGGCTTTCCAATGATACTACCAGTTCAGACAATTTATAGTTGGATCCTGATTTGGTTCACCACCAAATGTTGCCAGTTTGGAAATCAATATGATGGGTTGTAGCTTTTTCTTTTCCTTTCTAGGGGTCTTTTATTGAACTCTTGCTTTTGTGGCCAACATACTGGTCCAAGCATTCTTAGCTTATTCTTTCGGCAGGTGTAGACTATTAGTAATCGTTCTCAGTAACTAATATCACTTCTACCTCACCTTTGGATTCTATTTCATTTTCTCCAACAGTGATTTGGCCGATATCAAAATCAGCTGGGTGGTTTTTATGAAACAAAAGAGCAGATCTTATTTCTCTAACTTTTTTTGCTCAGTTCTTCGCCTCTCACTTTGTGGTGTATTATCACTTCCTTAACACTCAAAACTGATATCCACGAACAATGGCATAGACTTCCCTTACACTGCTATGCCAGGTTCGCCAATGATAACATATGTTCAATCTACCATCTTCTTCGACAACAATGCAGGGAAGTAAGGTAGCAGCAGATTTAAATCAGTTTATAACAGCAATGATCAAACAGCTATGAATGCAACTAACATCAATAGATGGCAGCAGAATGACGATTTCATAATTTGAAATGAGTTCACCTAAATATGCGTATAAGCTCATCATCAAAGATGGAATCTTTAATGATATCTTTTCAAAATAATACCTAAACTTAATTAAAATATGTTCAGCAGCATAATCAAACTCAGCCTACTTGTTCCTCAGCTGTATACTAATGCGCTCAACCACCCCTTATGCTGCCTGCAATGGCATATGGCTACCGTACAAAATACCCTGAAAATCTCCTTGCTAGTGTTGCAGCTCCACACCAAGTCAAAAGAGATTCAATATGGCATCAATAATCCTGATAACATATATTTAATAATACAAGTAATGGATGCTGAAAGGGAGAGGTCAGCTGAAATCAGCAGATCAAGCTTCAAGAAAACAATGAAAATAATAAAAGCATGTGAAAATAAGAAATTTCAGATCCTGGCTTTAATTCTCCTTCGGATGCATGCGTTGGGGCTCTCTGTCATGATTTTTAGCATATAATATACTGTTTCAGGATGCAAATTAGGCCTTCTTAGAGATATAACAGGAATGCTTAAGATATTATCCCCAAGATGAATATCTCAATTTTGTAATAGATATGCTAAAGATCAATTTCTACTTAAATCTATTTTGCCTTAGTAAAATAAAGTCATAAGAAATCTATATCATCGTTAACAAAATAAGGCATATGAATAAAGATGTGCATATGACCATGATCACTACTTTAGTGAAAAACCAAGTTTATAAAATACATGAGATCCTAATGTGAAAAATCTAAAGGGAATTGCCAAAAAATATAGTCATCAAATATTGATAGAATCATGTACAATTAAGCATGATATAAACTTATATGGTTCTTTTACTGGAAAATGCATCAAAGTTGACATTTCATCTCATTTGTTTGGTTCTTTTGGTTTGCTCAATGGATAGACACCTCTGTGGCTAAGCCTTTTTTTAATCTTTATTATGGGTCTGGCAAATATCTCTCTATTCTCAGGTGCATCCAAGGGCCTTCTGTTTTAATGTATCTGGTTTCGGTGTACCTGCTAATGGGCTGGCTACTGGTATTTTCTCTCTAAGTTCCTGCATCTATGACCCTCAATACAGATTTTGGAAGCAATCCAGCTGGCCTATTTCTGTATATTATATAAAATGATATGATGTTTTCTCTGGTCAAAATAAAGTAAGTAATAAACATTTGATGGAATCATTGGTATGTTTGGGTGGCCATGAGTTGTTGCTCCCAGAATCATGTCTGGTCAAGTACAGGGCACTGAGTATCTATAAGACTCACCTTTGAATTTCAATCTATATGGTCAGAGAGTGTATGAGATGAGTCCCATAGTCACAAGGCTCGAATTCGAGTTCGAGTTCGAGGATAAAATTCGGTTCAAGTTCGCCAATGGATAAGTTCGGAAAAAAATCGCCATTAAATTTGAACCGTAGAAAAAACATGAAAAATATATATAAATAAATCAAATCAAAATAAAAATAATAATAATAATCATATATAAAACAAAACAAAAATAAAAATCATTGTAAATAAATTAAAAAATAAAAATAAAAATAAAATTAATAAAAATTTATTAAAAACAAAATAAAAACAAAAAATAAAAAAATTAATGAAAACTAAATATAAAATAAAAATAAATAAAAACAAAACAACATAATAAAACTAAAAATGAATTAAAAAATTATATAAAATAGAAAAGAATAAAATCGAAATTAAAAAAAATCACCAAACACAAACCTAAATCTTAAATTATAAAAACTAAAACAAAGCCCAATGAAAAAAAACCTGCCTCACCCAGTTCGCGCGGCACATAGGCGGCAGGCGGCAGCAGCAGGCAAGCTTCAATCTTTACCAATCGAACAGCAGGCACTCCCATGTCCCTCTTGGCAAGCAGCAGATTCCTCTACGTCTCCAACACAAAAAATCTTCCACGTTTCAACAGACAAGTTGATAACCTCCACAGTCAAGCTGTTTTTTTCTGCATGGAGTGTATCTTTTTATAACCAGATCGCTGTCTCTTTGTCGCTCAGCATTTTTACACCTCAACACTTGGCATTAAATTCGCCGAACAGGTCGTTTTTCAAGAGAACTTCTACCCGTACTTAAAATTCGTCGAATCCTGAATTTTTAGGGAAAAATTCAGCGAACCCTCCAAGAGACTTGTCTGGTGTGGACCTCAAACCCCACTTTCTGATCGACTGTCATTATGTGCTTACTTGCACTGAAATTAATACAAAATCATACTATTATTTTTTATATGGTGTCTTAGATTGGATGGACTATTGTGTTTAAATGTGCTACTGTAAATTGGCTGTGCTCACATCATTATCGAGACTACCAAACTTCAGATCGTATCAAGGATAACGTTCTCCCATTGCAAAGTTTGTATAAACTCCTTCCACAATCTTTGCAAAAACATAACCTTATACAGCTAAGATGGATTTCTATATTACTTGGCAACTTTAGGCCTTTGTCCTATTCCATAAGACAAGATAGTTAAAAAGAGCTTAAGTACTCTTGTACACTTCGAAATTCCAAAACCAAAGTGGGCTTTAACAAAAGTAATCTACATTCTAACTCATTGTATTGCTAAACAAATGAAATTGAATGCCTGTGTTTTCTATTGATTAGAATGTAATTATTTCTAACTGAAACTAGCACAGATTCATCTTAGCCCAGATCTGACATGCACAGAGAGGTATCCAAAAAACTTAAGGTGCCAGTCCAGTCCCTATGTTTTCACACCCAAAATACTACCTTAAGTTAAGGTTGTACACTTTTCCTCCATTCATTGTTGCTTCACCTAAATTTCAAGTTTTTCTTACCTAATATTGATCTTCATTTTCCACATTCAGTTGTTCCTTTGCCGATCTCCCTCTATCTTGATTCTCAATTCATTGTCATCAGCTTATATTTCATTTTATATTTATATAGACATACACATTCAATATCACTGTATTGTTTTTTATTAATTAGTGTCAGCTTCACTCATATGTTTAACCTGGGTGCACTGGCAAGTGTGAATATCAAGTTACAAGGAGTACCACCCAAGCTGTAGGATGCACTTGTCGTCATAAATAATAACGATTTACAACCAAAAGAGACTGGAATGGAAAAACAAAACACCCGTAGAAGTTTGAGAAATGTGATCATTTACTAAAAAAGGAATATATTCTTGATAGCTTTTGCAATATATATTGCAAAATAAACAAAAATTAGAAATCTGAAACAATCTATTAGGTTCCTATGCTAGACCAGTCATTGGAGCTAAACAATTATGGGGGAAGATAAAGTGTTTTAGTTGACAGCAGGTAGAAACATTGAACAGATGCACAACTATGACCCACATTCCATGTATTCACCTCTCTTGTATTAGATTAGAAAGTCGGTACAAAATGAATTAAAGTACCAAACTATGTGTAGTAAAAAAATACAGATTTGTGAAGACGAAAAACGGTTAGAACCATTCTTGGACTGTTTCTATGTGTAAGAATATTTTCGTCATATTTCATGTGTAACACATAATTAGCTATGCAACATACCAATAAGTCTTGAACAACAGTCAATGGGTATACTCAAAATCCATCAGTGATCTGAACTCTGAAGCAAGGGTACAATTGATACCCTGCTTTCTCAATTACATCACTTACAACTCAGTGGTTTGCGATGGAATTGCATGCCCAAAATTTTAAACAACCCTCATAGTTGTGTGTTACTAGAAAAGGGCACAAAAGGTAGTAATTGAAACAAGCTATGGTTTTACGTTATCCATTCCAGAACAATGAGAACTTTTATAAAAGTTGCCATCCTTACATTTGGTGTCTTCCTCAACTTTTATATACAGATAGGTAAAGAGAGCTTTGTTAAATGTCCAGCAGATATCACAATTTGATTGTATGTACTTTTGTGTTCATCTGCAGCCTTATCCTTTGAAATGTGCCCCATGTGAAAATCATGAAGTGGCACAAACTCAATATTGACATGATGTGCACCTTTATGCCCTGTGTATAATGCAACTTTGGCAAAGCTGTTATGTATGTTGACAAAGAATGACCGATAAACAACAGGACCTTAAGGCCTTGTTTCTCAATAGTTTAGAATTTAATCTTCCTTATAATTAATTGAGAAACAAGATTGTGAAGCAACCCCTCTTACTTTGTGGTGACGAAAAAGAAAGTCAATAAATACATAACTATGAAGGGCATGGCTACTGTTGAGGAATCATGTTACCCATAAAGTGAAGTGCATTATCTCTAAGCATACAATAGTGGCACTGTACTAAAATTTAGTAATTCATTATACTGAACCGTTTAATATCATAACCATGCTTTAACAGAACAAACATGACCTCAGAACTACAAGTCGAGATATATCCAAATACAGTTTAATTAATAGAGATTACCTGCAAGATAAATGATTCCAGGAAATGAAATTCTACCATATTCGATGCAAATCAGTATATGATCTTAAGGTTACATGCAATGAAACTACCATTGTGCAGGCAATCAGAATAATAATACAAGAAAAATCCTGATTGGATAAGACATATACGCTGTGGTAATAATGAAAATTGAAAAGCAACCTTATGAGGATCTACAGGATCAATAAGATATAGCGCATAATCATAATTGATGATGAAAAAAAATCTAGCAATGCTCATGCATTAGAAGAAATCAAACCTTGATCGATAACTCCAGTTCATCGTTTTTGTTCTTCTTTTCATACCCAGGGGGTGGAAATGGAAAACAACGAGACATTCTGTAGAACAGGCGTTCTGATCACCACAAACACCTTCCAGCAACAACAACCAACAGCCTAACTTATAAGAATATTGACACGACTTGGGTAAGGAACAGCAATTATGCTCCCAATCATGCACCATGTCAGTGAATTCATCTCCAGCTCATCGTCTGTGGTAAAAGACTGCCGGAAACTAGAAAAAATCGATGTCGTTCCACCTAGTCTTGCTTTCAAAACAAGTGTTGTGCTTTGCTCAGAAAGTTCAAATAGTTCACCACATTTTGGACTCACTAGATCCCATGCCAAAACTGAGAGAAATGCATATAAACAGAATATCTTACTAATAATATCCCCAATATATACTCAATTGCAATATCACAGCTGAAAGATAGGCCTTCAATAATAAATACTACAGATGGCTTTACGAACTTCGGATAGTTCTATAAACACCAAAATTCTGTTGCAAGGCAATATCCTTTCCAACAAGTGTCATAGTTTAACTTTTATCATTATCTTAGTCTAAGCTCCTGGATTCATCCTTGTAGAATAGGGCAGATGTTTGCATAAACCCTGTTTGCTTAGTCTCCAACAAAAAGCTGTCTCCAAAAAATAGCTTACTTCAATTGTTACTCAACAAGCTGTACTGATCTGATTTCTGCCTTCCTATTTTAAAAATGCTCTGCAAAACCACTACAACATAGCAAAATGCTTACTTGAATTGCATCTAAACAAACAACAAAATTTTCATTTCCTGTATCTGTCTGAATTTTGCTTGCCCATGTCAAAAACTATCTGACTAGCCACTGCAATGTCTTCCACATATTCCCTGCTGTAGATTAACAAGCCTCTCTCCCTAAACTCCTCAAAAAATGACAAGCCTTGAGGAATGGCCTACATATGATGTGGACAAGTTTTACCAACATAATCAATGAGTTGATTCAGAATGCTTTCCCCCAAGACCTCCCAACAAGTCCCCAAAAGATGTGATCTGATGACATGGCAAACAATATCAGGCAAATCACACAAAGGCAGCGAATCAAACACTTGTGACCACAAGCAATTCACAATGCAGCCATGGGTAAGTTGATGAAAACTAGGGCAAAACAATCCAACTCTCCTGTCAAATTTGGTGCCAAGAACTAACCAAAAAAACCCGCCGGTGGTCAAAACCGTGCAAATAATGTTTCCTTCTCTACACCCTTTACCAAAAAACCTTCGGCAAGATATCCATGTTTTCCTCACTAACTTCAATTGGGTTTTCTCCAACTGATCTTAAAATTCTCCTGAAACTTACTCCAAAGTGCAAAATTGAATTTTGTAAACCCTACTAATCAGATTTTTTTCACCAGTTCGAGATTAATCAATTCTGAACGCAGCAGCGACCAAGGAGAGAAGCCAGAAAAAGCAAAAGCCGTAGCAAAATTGACCTTCTCCGGAGAAAAACAAGAGACACTTGGGGAGCTTTACCGTCCCCTGCCATGCACTCATTGATAAAACATCCCTAATTTGAACTGTTTTTTTAAGTAACATCAAACCCCAACGGAAAAAAATTGTCAGACTGTAAAAACACTTTAAAATTAATTAACTTCCAAATTCATTGCAGCATCATCATCAGTCATGTTTTTTTCCATTGCAACAATCTAGGAAAAACACAAACTTCATGAAAATGATTGCTTCGTTTTTATTTTTTTACTTTTTTCTTTTGCGGGTACTGATATAAAAAAAATATCCGTAAATGGGGGAAGATCGACCTCTATCATGCACAACAGCAAAAATGCTGTGCTCTGGCTTTTGGCCGATATTCGCACAGCGCCGTACAAAACAATTTCTGTATCGGCCGGTACAAATTTGCAATGGAGTTTGATCTGGTGTCAATGTTTTTTTATGAATGTTTTGGTTGGAAAACTATAATAATGGCTTTGGAGGGTTTCAGCATTTCCACAGAGCTCTCAAGAAGAGGGGAAAAGAGAGGAAAAAAAGAAACAAAATCATCAAGCCTACGGGATTTTATATAAAGGAAAACAATACCAACTGGCACTCATTATAGGAGCTATATTAAATTAGGAAGGGAGCCATATCATGGTTGTAAATTATTATGGTTTACTTAAGGTAAGTAATAATAGTCCACATTTTATTTCAAATTGGCAATTCATTTCATTTTTTTAAATGTTAGGGCTAAGACTGTTTTTCATTGGGTGTCTTCCCTATGGATGGGGTTATTTTTAAACAAAAGATTTTAATAATGTTTATGGGATTAAACGTATTTGATGTAAGGTTTATTTTATTAATCTGTGAAATGTTTATTTTTATGATGACAGTTTTTGTCATTTTTTATTATAAAATATGGTATCGAGTATTAATTTCGAGTGGAATTGATCAATTATAATCAAAATGAATTCCATCATTTGTTATTATGTATGTCAAATGTTGTGTGTTAATGTTTCTCATATAAACGTCAAGTAGTGTGTGTTGAATGTTTCTCATTTGAATGTTACGTCTTACATGTAGATGGAGTTACTTCTAAATGAAAGATTTTAATAATGTTTATTAGATCAATTAGTTTATAGGATTAAGAGTATTTGATATAAAATTTATTCTATTAGTTTGTCAAATGTTCGTTCTTTTTTAATGTAATGTAAGTATTAAATATGAATATGAATATGATGGAATAGTTTTTAGATTAGTCAAATTTAGGGATGTGGTTAGATAACTTTTCTATGATGATAGACGTGGTCACTTTTTTATTACAAAGTAAGCATTTTATTGATATCAAGTATCTGATATCAAGTGGGATTAATCAATTATAATCAAAATGAGTTCTATCATTTATGTTAAGTGTTGTATATTGAATGTTTTTCGTATGAGTGTCAAATTACTATTTTTCGATATTATTTGGGTGTTCGGGCTTCTAACAGAGTTGTCTTTACATGATTAGATATGTCGATACATAATAGATAACTTTTTTACATTGTCTTTGTAATATAATATTATAACTCGTATTTTTTAAAGAGTAATAAATATCAAAATGATCATTATTTATCAATAACAACGCTTTGTTTATGTAGAGTTAGCCAAGTTCCATTTATAATATATACAATATTGAGATGGGCATGTGTATTTTATAAAAGAAGGTTTGTAGATTTGTTTTCTATGTAGAAAATAGTGACAATATTATAAAAACTTATCATTATTATTTAAATGTTTAGGTTTTAGATAGACCTATGTTTGTTACATGTATTAGATAGGTTGACACACAATATTTAATTTCATATACACATTGTCATTGTAATCTAATATTATAATTTGTATATTTTTTAATGGATAATAAATATCAAAATGATTATTCTTTATCAATAAAGATGCTTATATTATGTATAATTCACCAAGTTTCATTCATGTTTGTATACATTACGATATACATATATTCTATAAATTTGAATGTTTGTATATCCATTCCCTAAATAAAAAATATTGACACTTTAGATTAACAACAATCATAGATCAAGTCATGTCATTTTATTTTTCATATAATTTTGTCAAAAATATTTTAATGGTTGAGATGGAGCAACTATTATGCACTTTAATTCAACATTGATTATTCTAGTAATTTTACTTAAATTACTTTACGCAAATATATTTGAAAAAGAAATTTTAAAACTATTCACTGGACCTATAGATGTGAGATGTTAGGAAACTTTTAAGATAATGTCTAAGTCCACAACAACTAGAGTTTGAATGTTAAAAATTATTATATATTTCTTCAAATTTTTCTTCATGATTTGATTTAAAAGATATTGTATAAAATTATTGTCGACACAAATTAATATTCTGAATATAAATTAAAAACTAAAAAATACTATTTTTAAATAAACAAGTATATACAAGTTTATAATAAACAAGTAAAAATTGTTGTGCATTAAAAATCAAATGTATAATTAAACTTTGAGTTCTAAAATCAAAACATTATATATAGAGAGAGAGAGTTGTAAGTGTAATCAATATTTTAATTTTATATTAATGTCAATAAAAAGTATATTATAATATATGGACTATAATTTATAAATTATTGTTTTAAAATTTTAATTATTAAAAAATATTTATAATCTATATTAAAGTGAAATTATATAATAATAATAAATGATAAATAAATAATGAACGTAAAATAAATAATGGTTACATAAACACTACTTTTGAAATTGTTACATAAATAAAATATATATAGTGTTAATAAATAAAATATATATAGTGTTAATGTATTAAGATTGAATAATTTTTTAAGTTTTTAAACTTCTCATATCATTGAAACTTTTGATTGTAGTTTTGTTGTAAACCCTTTTTATTAGTCATTGTATATTTAATTAACAAAAATCTTCTAATTAATCAGTATATTATATATAATATATTAATATTATTATTTTTTTGTTGGTTGAGGGTATCTCATTTTATTTTAGATGGTATTATTATTATTATGGACCCAGCGATTTAGTGCATGTTTAGGCGTGCGATTGTAGGGCAAGTATAATAGACTAATTTTTCATATATCACGTCTGTGTCCCACCTAATGCTTCATAAGTTCAATTGAAATTTGAACCTATGACCTAATGGTTATCAATACAGTGATATATCGTTGAGGCCTAGCCCTGAGACATATTAATATTACTACTATTCAGTTTTGAATTAATTTATTGTATAATAAACCTTTTAAACCTTATTCCAAATGAATTTTATTATAATTTTGACATATTAAATTTTTTTCATAAATTATAATTTTATATTTCTTCTTGGTTTTCAAACAATTTAAGGATGACAATAATTTATATTATATGTGCATGGTGTGACAGTCCATGCCACATTTAATGTCAAAGTTGTTTGACATAATAATGCATATTATTGAGATGAACAAGAGAAGAAAATCTTCCTAAAGAATCTTTTGTGTGGATATTTGACTTATTGTGAGATGCTCAGGGTTCATCCTTTTTAATAGAGAAAATGTTGTGGAAGAATAATAAAAGAAGTGCAAGGTGTTGGGAGATGATCATGATGCATCTGATGAAGAGATTAGGCCATCTTACCACAAAATGGTTTTAAAGTATGTCATTTTCCTTATTTGTTTATTTTTTCACCTCAATTGAGTTTTAGTTATACAAGGTCATTTTCTTTCTTTTTTTTTTTTTTTAATTTAGTTAAGGTTTACTTAAATAAATTTAATGCTCTCTATTTATATGTTTAATTTCATATCAGAGGGTATAAGTGGTGCTTATTTTTGTTGTAATATGAAGTAACAGGTATTGAGGATGGGCATCTACCCAACATTTGTGATACATACACTCACAAACTAGGTGTTGTGGTGTGATTACCAGGATTTTTAATCTTAGTAAAAAATTTGAGAATAATTTGTAGTTTGATAATGTAGGTGTGATATGATGCACAGTGAATACTTGTGATGGTAGTGATGGAGATGTTCTAATAGGTCAATATCAATAGTACTTAGAGGATGTGAAGTTTATAGCAAATCTACGAATGAATGGTCTAGGCTATTTCCAAGTAAAAGAATCTAATGCACACACAAGTCCTAATTTTATCAAAAACCCCATGCATAGGGCATGGCAATTGAACTTTAATTTTATGTGTGTATGTGTGTGTGTGGGGGGGGCGGGGAGGCGGGAGAGGATGGGTGGGTGGGTGTGGGTGTGGGTGGGGAGGGCTTTAATTAGCAAATAACTCTTATGTTTTGTTTTTTTATAATTTTTTATGTTTTTTTGTTGTGTGAGTGTAATTGCATTTTCGAGCCATGTTTTGGACATCTTATAGAGAAGAGAGGTTGCTAATACCAAGAGCATTTTAACATCTACCAAAGGCATTTATGAGAAGAGAAACATAGGAGTAATGGTTTAGTTTGTGTTTTTTTTGCTTAGAAATTATGATGATCTCAACCCTAATATTGTTTTTTATTTTAAGTTGGAATAGAGAGTACACTTGTTGAAGGGGAAGTAAGGTATGACATCTATAAGGCGGCTAAAAAATATAATAGTAAGGCAAATAGATTTACCTACAAACCTATAGATGTCTTCTTCAATTTCCTCCGTCAGCATGCTTTAGCAAAATTAATGGTGGGTTAATAGGCATTCATGCTGCAAGATTTAAGGAAAAAATATACATATAAGGGCATTTTGCCATTATTGTAAGCCATCTAAGACAAGTAACATAGTGCTTTGAAAACTACAAGGAATAATAAAATACGTACATTTCTCTTTACATTTATTGAATGAGGGTGTGAATAACTAAAAATAATGAAAGAACAGAGAGTGTTACAAGTTTAACTCATTTATGGTTATTGAGTTTTTATTCTAATTTCAATGGAAATGGCGCTCAATGAATCACCATGTAACCCTTTTTTTTATAGAGGTGGCAAGCATCCATCATTTGAGACTCCTAATAACTCGCCTCCAAATGTGCATGGATTGATACTTTCTTTGGTATGTGTTAATGTGATTAGAACTACCATGTAAGCGGCCAAGGTAACCACATGAAGGGCACTTCCAATATTTACTCAGCGTATTTTATGTGACAAATTGATTATGTTATATATCAGACAATAATTTAAAGCAATAGAACTGATAATCTATTTTTATATAATTTAAGCATTGTGTCATTTAATGATTCTTATTTAGAAAGGTTGTGAGAGAGTTTATAATATCAATAATTTATAAATACAAAGTCAATGTTTCTCTTTTAGTAGTAAGAGATTATGTGATTAGTGCATTGAATGTGAGGAACTCAAAGTAGACATTGCAAAGCTACATGTGAAAAAGTGTGGATCAAAATAGACATTGTAGAGTTATTAATTAATGCCTTAATGTGAAAATTTATAAATACCTAATCCTTAACTCAAAGTAAACAAATGGATGTAAGAAAATAAAGGCCCTTTTTTAATAAGTGCATTAAATGTAAAAAGCTTATAATGGACATTGTAAATGTATTAATTAATGCCCTAATATTTAATTTTAAATACTTGGCCTTTAATGCAAAAATCAAGTATATGGCCAAGTGATATATATATCAAGAAATATCGAGTGTGGAGAAAGCTTAAAAGTATAAAAAGATTATCATTACTAATATAAATGTATTTCCCAATAAAAATTTAATGCAACTATGAATCTTTTAAAGAACCATAAATGAATTAATAATCAAATCATGCTCAAAATTAGAAACTTTTTTATTAATATGGCCATGTGTAGAGACATAAAAATGGCCTAAGACATTTATTAGTTGTTAATTTATATGTTTTTATTATATTTATTTATTTGTAGATTATTATTTTAAATCAAGTATTATTGGTGTGTTTGGCAATTGTCTTATGTATCCCCTTTTCAAGCCCCCAGACTTCTTTTTCCTCTATGGTAACTTAGGATTGTTATCTAGAGCACCCCGATGTTCCTGAGTCATGTCTGGAGTACCCCAACGCTCTTGGGTCTTTTTGGTCTCCTCTGAGTTAGGGTGCACCCATCCCCTTTGTTCCATATTTTTCACTTTTGGTCATTTGGTATTAGTTTTTGGGTCACCAATAAGATTCTATTTTGAATTAAATGTTTATAAATGCACAATAATTATAGTTTATTTAACACACATTAGATATCGATCGTTCACAATAATACTTTTGAGCAGTAATGGTAATTTAAGAGAAATCAAAAAATTATTAGAGCATTATCATTGTCTAAAATTAGTATTTCCATTAGAGTGTAATATTATTAGAAGGAACTATGATATGAGAATACTTGACAAGTTCTAGGATTTGTGAAGGTGCAACCTCAATATTATCACCAATAATTGCATGTGCATACTTGTGAAACATTTAAAGTAATGAATATCATTATATTAATGAAGCTCAAATGTGGAAGAGGCCTTTAACATATATGTGTTTATTTTCTTTAAATGTTTCATGGGTATGCACATACAATCACAAGTGAAAACAACCTCAAGACTAATGGTTATGTGTGCATACCTATGAAACAATAATGAAATAAACATATATATGAATAAGTTATAATGCATGATGTATATTAATAAAGCTCATGAGCTTTATTAATAAAGGATAGTCATTATACCTTAGCCATATATGTGTTTGTTTCTTTAATGTTTCATAATTATGTACATGTCATCATGGATGAGAATCTTGAGTTCGATTATTAAAAAAGACATTTTCATATCATGGGGCCTTCTGATATTCTTTCACATATAACTTTTGGTACACGAATTAGGGTTATAACTATTTTTTAAGTTATTTTCATTTATGTAATTTATGGTTTTTTTAAATTTTCATATTACAATTTGCACCCTTTTTCTAATTTAATTTGGATTAATGGGTAAGATCAATTTAATTAAGATAAAATTTTGAAACAGAATTAAGATTAATATATATGTTATTCAAGCATATAATTTGAATGTAAATTATTGACAATTTTTTTTCTAATTTAATTAGCGCATATGATAAATATTTAAAGTACTACAAAGATCATAGTACTTAGTTTTTTTGGTTGACTGTTTGATTATGATTTTGTTATGAAAGTGAAAATCAGGGATAAACATGCCTATAGTTTGCTCAATTCAGGAACTGATATGCTACTTACATTGGGTCAGTTCTATAAGATTGGGTCAGTATCTCAGTCAATTCTGACATACTAGTTGAAACTGACCTGTGTGGAAATGTGGCACAATGACTGTATAATCACATGTGATTGTCTTTAGTTGCTCTATGTTTATAATCTTGAACCTTGATCACGAATATAAATCTATAAATCGACCTCCTTTGCCTTCAAACCCTATATGTGCTTGAGAGGGTTATAAATCTATAAAAATAGGGGAAGTGTAATGCGTTGAGTTGACCTAAATCACTCCCACTTGGTGATTGATTGTTAGCTACATATCCAATACTCCAAGGAGGGAAATCAAGCCACATAGTTATCCCATCTATTGTGATTGTGAAATTATGTTCCTTCACTATGTGAATACAACTAATGGTTAGCTTTAGTACTTGACAATGTTTGCTTTGAATTGGCTCTTGAGTGCTTCAAACTTGGCTTATGACTACTCCTAGTGAATAATATGAAAATTGGAATGAGTATGGTAGATTTTGCTCAATGTGCAGGGTGTATAGATGTGTAATAAATAAATCCCAGATGTATTTGAAATGAGGCTTTGATTTGTTTATATATAGATCATTTTAAATAATTCCTCATGCCATTGACAGACTAGGCTTATGGGCTAACCCTAAGGATATATTTGATTTTAGAAAATAGTTGAAGTTGGGATTGGGATGGTTTTGACCAACCAAGTCGTTATTAACTATTAATAATGATTCTACTGTCAAAACTTACCCATGTATAAGTGGACTATAATGAGAGTCTAGAGATGTCTATGGAGGATATTTAACATGTTTAAAATAGACAATGAGGTTCCTATAGGTGTTTGACAATAGAACATATGGGTTGACTCATAATATAACATGCACATGTGAGAAGATGGAAAATCAGGACCATGTTTGGGTGCTCAAGTCATGCATGTTAAATGTGTATCAAGTTTGTTAATGTAAAGTACTGAAGACCAAATTTTAGTAACTACAAATGCCCCTTTTTATTCTAGTAATGAAATTACTATAGTAAAATGATAAAAATATACATGATTGTATATAACACACTTTGCCTTTTGAGAGATGGCTCCAAATGTGTAGTTTCACTCTATAGAAAACTTGAAATGAGAATGAAGTAGTCAATGTCCATATGTGAAATCTAAAATATGAAAATTTAAAAAGTAAGGGTTAGAGTATACCTGTGTGTTGGTGCAAACCATGTTAGCTCCGTAAATTACTGGAGATGATGTTTCCTCATTGAATGATTGGAGATTTGGGGGTGATCATGCCCCAAAATTATGTAACTATGTAGATTCTTGAGTTGGGAAAGAAATATGCCCTAACTCTCATGTATGTGTGGAGAAGTACACAATGTAATAACCCAAATAACTATGCAAGAAAAATATAGAGAGAACCATGCAATTAAGTTCAACTCCAAAAGAAAATGCTATGTAGGTAAATGAGAGAACTGATTGAGTGAGGTTTTATCGTAAATGAATCAACCACTATAGATGGCTTATAGTTTCAAATGTAATTTTTGTTCTATTTTGATCCATAAAAAAATTACATAACATGATCACAATGGAATGAATAATGTTTTTTCCCCCACCATATATCCAGGTTTTGTTAAATGTGAATTGTAATGATAACCATTTTCCATTCAACTATAACTATGTTATTTATGTGCATGATCCAGTATCATGCCCCTTGATCTATATGCTAAACTTGAGAACCTATATCCCAAATGTAATGTGAATGTGTAACTCTAAATCATGATGCTATAAAATGTGTGCATATGCACCCAAGTGTGTATGAATATTTGTTCAAGTGTTTGTAAAGTGAATGCATATGATGGCACATGCCCCTATATGTTATATCGATGTGCTAGTTTTTTTCATATATCTAAATCAATTTGTTATCTAAACCATGTGAATCTATGAAATATGTAAAACATGTACTTTGTTTTGGTTTTCTACTCATGAAGGCTCATGTCTCTAAAAAAATCTCACTGTAATGCCTCCCTTTTGAGATGAAGGATGTATCATGTAAGTCACTCATCTCAAAAGAAGAATGAATTGTAACATGTCATGCATAAATATAAGATCATGTAATATCATTTGACCATGTGGATAATATGTTATCATAGTCATGTACGTATTAATCAAGGCATGTATGTAACATATGGAATGCAGGGCATGTAATTATCATGTCTAGATAAATGTATCAATGAAGCATACAATATAAGTAAATTTAATTAATATTATGTAGTGATAGTGCATGATATAGATCATGACACCCCTCAATGTCAACAAACTCAATAAGATACAGAGTTAGTTGTCACATATAGGCCAAATGGATGCATAAAAGGGACATAAATATGTCACAAAAATCAAGACTAAAGGTCACATGTAGGATGACATAAAATATGTCACAAACGAGGGACATTAATGAATGTCACAACAAGCAAGCCCAAGTTCCACGCATAATAGTTACACACAAAGTAAGCTATCATGTAAGAGAGTAATAAGATCAAAGGAACATAAAAAAAGGGATTAATCTATGTCATCTATATCTATCAGTGTCACATCATAGTATAATGGCATATCGTGTATCATTGTGTTAGAAATGAGTGACTGACAAGGCATGTGTAATCAATATAGGTGGCTCAACATGGTACAAAGGTCATAGAAATATATGACCTGTAATAGTGAAATATATGGAACAAGATGCCTCCAATATCAATATGACCATTGGGTAGAGGGAAAACCAACATTTGTATGTCCATGTGTAACCTATACGTCTTGCATAGGACTTAGCTACTGTGAAATGCATGTGTGTATATAAAGAATATAGAATCTACCAAAATATGTGACAAATAACATATATAAAAGTGTAAACTAGCCATCATGTCATGCTTAGGTCATGATTTTTGATTTTTTTAATATTTGAATGGTTCTGCATTTTCTATTTTATTTTTTTATTTTTGAAATATTTGAAATTTGAGAATCATGTATAGTATTGGCTCAAGTGCATGATGTTCGTAGAGTTTCTCATAGGGCCACCTTCTAGTGTAGCTAGTTGATAAGTTCCTATACCTACCTTCTCTATAATAATGAATGGACCCAACCAATTTGGCTTAAATTTTCCTTTATTCTCTTTATTATCATTCATGTTCTTTTGATTTTCCTTCAGTACTAAATCTTCAATCTAAAATTAATGGTTGCGAAATTAGCTACCACATTCTCTCTTTATATGGTCATGATAAACTTTAATATTTTCAATGACCTATATGCATTTGTCATCCATGGTTTCTAGTTCATACAATTGCTTCTCTCAATATTCATTTTCTTTGAATATGTTATTCAAAGTAACATGCAAGGAATGGATCTCTAATTCCAAACGTAAAACAGGTTCTATTCTATGGACCAAATAATAATGTGTAGCCTTAATTGGTGTGTAGACACTTGTGTAGTAGGCCCATAGTGCATAAATAATCTGATTGTGCCAATCCATGCCATTTTCAGTATAGTTTTACTCAATATCTTCAAAAAGATTTTATTTGTTTCATCTATTTTCCCATTATCTTATGGATAATATGGTGTATAAAATGTGTGATGAATCTTTTAAATGTTTTATTTTTTTGAGGGCCTATTATCTGTGATAATTGTTGAAGGTAGTTCAAATCTTGATATGATGCTTGTCACTAAGAATGTACATATATCTTCTCCTATAGTTGAAGATAATGGTTTGGCTTTTACCCATTTTGTGAAGTATTGTGTAGTTGTAAGTATAAACTTGCGGCCTTCTAATGATTTTTTATTCATCTTTTGATTAAATAAGATCCCCAAAGGGAAAATGGCCTTGGTGATATAATAGGTTATAATTCTTGTGAAGGAGCGTGATTTAGATTACTATGCTTTTGACATTGTTGGCATAACTTATCATGCTCTTGGCATTTTTGCTTCATTTTATCCCAATAGTATCCTTGTATTAAAAGTTTATAAGACATTTTTTGTACATTGAAATGTCACCCACATTCACTATAATGGACCTCAAGTAAACCCACTTTAGATTTCTCACGAGCAAGGCATTGAAGTAACTATCCATGCAAATATTTTTTGAATAAAGAACCTTTAATTAACACATAACACATTATTTCTCTTTGTAATTTTCATGTATCATTACATGTAGCATTTTTTAGAATAAGACCTCTATATAAAGAGTTATATATCACTATACAATTCTAAATTTACTACTTTGTGTGTAACTACTAATACCTCAGGAGCCTTTACTTTTGTTGATGAAATGGATGGATATTGTAACTTTCAGTTTGTAAATTTTGTGTGATCATCATTATTGTAAATGGGAATCAAATTAGTTTTAGTAGCCATGGCATCAACATGTCAATTATCTTTTTACAATATGTTGTATATTGAAAAAAATCAAAATGTGTTTGTAATCCTTGTACTATTTCTTTGTATGGTATTAAACATTCTTCATTTGTTTAATAGACATCTAAAACCAATATCGATTTTATCTATAATGTACATTTTGTAAGTAACCCAAGTATTAATGCCTCATATTTTTCTATGTTATTTGTACATGAAAACCCCAACCAATATGCAAATGGCGTAGGTTGCCTCTGAGGTGTAATGAAGACTATATTGGCACTAGCCCCTATGGCACATTTGGATCCATCAAAGTATATGGTCCATGTGTCATCATCTATATGATATGAATTAAAATCATTGTTAATTGGTAATGTATCCAATAATGGAGCTCTGTGGCTAGTTGGTCTTTGATAATTTGTCATGTTATTGATTTTGGGACACAATTTATATCAAATTCCATGAGTAATATTACCCATTTATCTCTACATATTTATAATTGTGTTTTTTCCATAAGAAACTTGAGTGGATTGATTTTCGTTATAACTAACATTTCATTATTAAACATATAGTGTTGTAATTTCTGTGTAGTATAAATAAGGGCTAAACATAACTTTTCCATAGTAGTGTAACTTTTATCATAATTAAGAAGTGTTAGACTGATATAATATACTACTCTCTCTCTATGATCATCATCATATTATGTCAATAAGGCTCCTAAGTCATGATTTATAACTAATATGTATGATAATAAAAGTCTATATGGTGTTGGAGGCATGAGAATACGTAGATTAAGTAGATATTCTTTTATTGTATCAAAAATATATTGACATTTTCCATCCCATTCCTTTATATCTTTCTCAAGTAATCATGTGAAGGGTTGCATCTTATCTATTAATTAGTCCACAAAATGTCTTATTGACTAAAATTTTCCTTGTAATGATCATAATTGTGATAAACCTTTTTAGTGGAGGCATGTGTAAAATGGAAATTGGATTTGACCTTATTGGGATCTATTTCAATGCCTCATTAAGATATGGTGTGGCCTAGTAATTTTCTTGAAGATACCCCAATTACACATTTATGTGGGTTTAAATACACATTTACTTAATCATTCAAAAAACGGTCTCAGATTGTGGATACTTTTTTTGAATTATATAACACCTCAGTCTTATACACTTGGCAAATGCATGTTATGGATGTACCTTCAACTTCTAGACATTTCTTGCTACCAAAAGGCTCGCATACATTATTTCTATGTGCTTAATTACTCATCTCTTAGTTTGACCAATGTTATTCTGATGACTCAAACCTTTTATCTAGACCAGAATGTTATAAACCTACTTATCTTCCACCTCTGCAAGTTTTGGACCTACACCTATTTTTCAACTACTTGGACACTTGCATCCTAATCAGATGCCTATGTCGATGTGTCCTACCCAACACAAATGTCCAATGCCCTAAAGTCATCTAATTTGTAAATGAAACATTTTCCTATGGTTGGCCTAAGTGATTTAATGTGATATATTATCCAAAGGGATTGGTACAAATACAAGATCAACCCTCATTCATTCCTCACCTAACACAAACATAGAAAATACCAAGGCAACTTACCAAAAGAAATCAATCAAGCACTTGAGTGAGCAAATTTTACTTGTTTTCTCATATTTCCATATCAATAATAGGGACATCATATTTACAAGTCTAAAGTAATGAAGGAGCACTCCACAAGCCATATTTACCAAGTTACAAGCTAGGTCACTGTTGTACTTACTTATCACACATTGCATGGTACACACACAAGCTAACACATAGGGAATAAATACATAAGTCTAAGGCCCTCTTCGAAGTATTTGTTATGTAGGCAATGCTCATTAATAGAGGGGTTTTTGGGGTAGTGACACCATGTCTCTACTAACTAATTTTTTCCACAACCACTATGAAGATGAATAACCAGGGTTTTGTTATTTAATAAGGAGTGACAGTCCATGACCTTGATCTAAATGCGCTATAACGGAGGCAATACGTAACCCATAAATATCTAGGTGGTCACATCCAGTTTTAGTAGTTATTATGTACTAGACACTTATATCTAAGTTAGATAATAACATCGATGCAACTATCCCAAGGAGATGTAAGTGTCAGTAACTATAAAGGCACAATGTCTAGAATTAGGGGATTGATCCAAAATCCAATATCTAGTCTACTTTCTACCTATTCTAGATCCAGATCTGTATTAGCTTCAAAACCAAGTATCTTGTGTTTATTATCATTGCAATATCTATCATATATATACTTTTTATCTTTAACATCTCAACATAATAAATTTAGTATATGTTTTATATGATTTTTTCAATTAATTAGCCTTCTTTAGAGATAGTCTACCATCCTTGTTCCCTAGGTTATATCTACCCTTTTAAACCCAGATTCTCCATATCTAGATTTTAGGGTAAACCTCTAGATATTGATCTAAGGTTTCTTAGATTTTCTACTTCTGATTTATTATTTTAAAAAATGGATTTAAAATTAAAAAAAAATCATTTTTATTCCAAAAAGGCATGTTTAATATGGATATATCTATTAGTTACTTCATATTGCGATACTTCATAGTAGTTGTTACTTGTTATGTTTCATGCATGTTTAAATCAATCCAATCTAAAATGGGTTCCAACTCTGATTACTACAAATCAAATGTATTCTTGCATACCCCCTCTTGTTATAATGTTTACAAAGATCTCCTACCTTTTACTGCAAAATACCAAAGGGAGTGCATGAAACAATCTTTCTCTTCCCACCATGTCATAAACTCTTCCAATGATGTTATATCTAAAACTTCACTATGGGACTTATTACACTGTTCTTCCCATTACAAGGATGTTTTTTTGCATGCATTAAACATGACTTATTTACCAAGTAATGTGGAGCCTCCATATGTGGATTCTGTATTAAATTCCATCAAATGGATTGAACATAATATATCCTTTGAAAAGGAAGAACTACCATCGCAATACCTCATAAATTGTTGCTTACCATCATACATTCAAGTTTGTGTGTGCAATAAAATTGTAAAAAGAGTCTTTGTGGATAATGTTTTGGGGTTCAACATTCATAACATATCCTTTCTTTCCTTACTTGGCATTGGGCCTAATGATTTGGAACCTTCCAATATGAGCATCAGAGGCTTTGATAATATTCCACAATAAGTATTGGGGTAATTAACATTAAAAATTATTGTGGGACCCCGTACACTACTTACTGTATGCCATGTTATGCCAAATTATTTAAGCTATAATATACTTTTAGGATGGCTTTGGATACATGAAATATATGTAATTCCATTACTTTGCATGCATGCTTAAAATTCAGCCATCAAGGATTTATTTACACATGCCCAATGGATACCAACCCCTTCAAACATTACACCATAATCCAATAAATAAATATTCCTACGTTGAAATCCTATAAACATGATTTTGGTTCTCGATATTTTTATAAAATATGGATATAAAGGATAAGGGTTAGAAAAGCATAAGCAGGGTATACATCAACCCATCTCTCCTACAAATAACACAAATTTGCAAGTCTTGCATTTTTTAGATAAATCTGTAACTCATAATCAATCTACTCACACCACATCTTGTTTTCAAAAAGCCAATTCCAAATGTATACATACTTCTATAATAGACATACATGTGGTTCACCCTCATATGATTGATAAGACTACTTCACCAAAAACTTTGATATTTGATGAATTTTCAAATGACGAGTCATTATTAGAGTACTCAGGGGCATATGAGGGTATCCCTTCCTTATATCATAAGAATAAGCTTCCTCATGCCACCCCTACTCATGCTTATTTTGGTGAGAGCAATGATACCAATGTCCAACATGATTCACATAATACTATTCCTACAACACCATTTATTGCAGAGCAGTCTATGTTGCTAAATGATGAAACAATACAATTTAAATATGGAATAGATAAAGATCCACAATTGGTATTGCTTGTAGCAATGATGCAGGATGATGAAGGCAAGGCCTATTGGAAAGTCCTATATGATCACCTAGAACTATTTGCTTGGGCTTACTTAGATATGCCTAGGATTGACCCATTAGTGGCGATGCAAAATTAATTATTATATCCTGATGCAAAGCCTACTAAGCAAAAGATTCATAAAATGCAACCTAAAGTGGCATTGCTAGTCAAATAAGATATTCAAAAGTTGTTAGATACCATATCCATATAACCCATTACACTATCTAATTAGGTATCTAACATTGTGCATGTTACTAAGACTAATGGTGAAATTTGATATTACATTGATTATCATGATATAAATAATGCTTGGCCAAAAGATGACTTTCCATTACCTAATATCAACATGATTTTTGATTCTACATTTGGATATGAGACATTTTCATTTATAGATGGGTTTGTGGTATATAACAAAATTAAAATTAACCCAACAAATCAAGAGAAGTCAACATTTACCACTCTATGGGTCACATTTTGCTATACAATCGTGCCTTTTAGACTTAAAAATGTCAGAGCAACATATCAAATGGCCATGATTCATTGTTGGGTCCTCAATTTTGTATCTACTTTTCCTAAGTACTTTTTGAAGACAATGGTGCAAAATGAAGTGTAGGCATGAAAGACCATGGCGCAGAAGAGGCAAGTCATAAAGAACAAGGAAACATGAAACATGGAGGAAACAAGAATGTAGGACTTGGATAATAATGAAAGATGTGGGCAAGGACATAGAAATCAGAGATAATTGGGGAATGGTTTTCTTGAACATCAAATAAGAATAGTCAAGCATGCATTTAATAATGATCCATGAAAATATAAGTGCACAATGACAAATATCCAACATAGAGAGATTATATAAGGGCAGTTAGGCTCGAGCTTCCTAATTTTATTGAGTGCATTGGTTGATAATTTTAATCTTGAAGCCATCTTAATTATGGATATGGCATATGTATGTAATGAAAGGAAGCTATTGTGTTGATGTAATTTGAATATGAATATAATGGAATTCTTGTTATTTTATTCTTAGTTTACACCCAGCTTATTTTTCTATAATTAGTGTTAGCTATCCAAATAGCACCCAATAGAGGTCATATTCATTCAAATTTGACCCATACTTGGACTAACATGGGAATGGTCTAAGGCTGTGATATGCCTATAACTAGACCAGATCTCTAGGTTTTTTTATGAGGCTAGCTCTTCAGATATTATAATTTGGACCTTTGTTTCTAAAGCCTAAAACTAGTTAGGTTGAAAAGGGGCAAGAGATTTGCTAAAAGTAAAACCTATTCTAACTTGTGGTGATGCACCATGAAGATTGTCCATCCACTCATACTTGAGACTATAAAACATTAGTGAGACTAAAATAAATAACAGGATCTATGACTCCAAATGCCTACCATGCATCAACATTTCATGTAGAGGTTTGTCAAGTGAGCAAAACCTAAGGGAGGTGATAGAGAGGCCTAGTTCAAGGCACTAATCTAGTCAATATGTCCATTGTTGGCTTTAGTCAAATTGGCATTGAACACTAGACATAACCTACATAACCATACAATTTACCAGCTAAGTGAGGTTAGGACTTGGCAAGGGAGAAGGCTCTACCACTTATACAATTTAAATTGACATGAACACACTAGGCTAATATCATGAAATCTAAAAATAATCATCTTATTTATCTCAAGAGGTTATAAGGCTCGATATTTATAGAGTTTAGTTTTGCCCAAGAGAGGGATCCAAAAAAATAGCTCAAAGGCTATATTTATAGAAGGTAGGAAGCAAGAGAGAGGGAAATTTTACAATCTAAGAGAGAATCAAATGAGCTCAAATTCTTTTAAAAAGTTGTTATAGTAGCCTTCATAAATCAAGCTCATTCAAACCCTTTGATTGATCTAGGTCATCCAGTGCACTCCATCCCATTGTACCACTTCATTATTCTTTCAGTGATGCTCCATGGTGGCTACAACAATAGGATCAAGTTGTTTCTAGCTAGTTCTAGGTATCATTGCAGTTACAACACTCAGATCCATCATTTAGAATCATGTCTTATTGCAAACTACTTCTAACTGGTTGTCATGGCATACATAGTGGAGAGAGAGGTCACTTTCATGTAGTTGATCCTAGGGATGATCTATTGGGGTCCACTTGATTGCCTTCATGGTACCCTTTGAAAAGCTAGCTCCTTCTATCCAAAAATGGCAAACATAGTCAGAGTAAGATCCCTTTATGACGTAAACCCATGAGCCATAGGTCCATATTTAGCCACATGGGTAGTCCCTTTATGTTCTCCATGCTTGATTGCATCATATTGACCACTATGTGGCATTTGAACCAACTTCAATAGCATTAGGATGACCGTGAAAAACCCTATTGTCCATGGTTGAAAATAGCCTCTCAACCTCTGTCGAGAATCTTGGGTTCACCTTTGCTCTAATTGGTTATCAAAATTTGACTCGAATCATTGACATACTGACTCATTTTTCTCCATTGATTTTGATCAGTATGAATTCTTGAGAACCATTGATCCTCTACCAATTGAATGTGTCCTTGATACTTGTCATGCCCACATTCACTCTTGAGATTCACTGACCCTTTAACCTCTGATTGTCATTAGATATGAGTATATAATTGAACACAGACCATTCAATCAACTGGGACCCATTGTTTGAAAGCCAATGTCTAGTTTATGATCTTAAAATTGACATCCTCATTCCTATCAAATGACGTTTGTGTGGCCATCATTGATGGTCATATGACTATCAAATTTAAGCTCAAAAGGATTTGTCTTGCTCTGTCTTAAAGTTGACATCCCACCGAACATCATTTATCATGTCTCATAGACCATCAAATTTAATCACATATGGATTTTTGCCCAAACTCTACTTTGACATTTGCATGAACATCTTATGTATTTTGACCAACTTTACAGATTTATATCTTGAAGCACAATAATTATGGAGGCACCAAACTTTTTGGAGATGTTCTTCTTACCAAAAGGGATGAACCCAGTTGACCTACTAGTCTCAAGAACCTTCTAAATGAAGATATTAAATGTTCAAATTAGCTGGTCCATATCTGCTTCTACATGATGTCCTGGCGATGGTAAAGCTCATTTAGCTAAGCATGGAAAACTTAGCAAAATCTGACTGAGGAGCCAACTTTGAACATGCGTAACTCCATTTGTGCTTTGACTGAGGACCCATGACTTAGTGTGTATGTTCTTAGCACAAATGTGAACAAACCCATATGACCATTTCCCCTTGCAATTGCCATATATGCGAGATATAGCTTTATGAAGATGCTCACTCAGCTCTGTTGAAACCTCTTGAAAATGGCTAAGTATGGGAAAACACATAGAAAGTGATTGAAGAGCCAACTTTGGACCTTTATAAATTTTTATGCACTTTAGTGGAGGACCTAGAACCTGGCACATATGATCTAGACACAAATGTGAACAAACCCATTTGACCAATTCTCTCTAACTCATCCACATGTGACAATGGTGATGTCAACAAAGTGCTTACTCATAATTTTTGTTACTAGGCCCAAGTGTCTCAATGAATGCAATGAAGAACTAAATGGATTCCATGCACTTCTAAGCCATTCCAAGCATTCTTGGCATCTCTTGGGGGCTATGAAAATCTGGTCATGTCTTTAGCAAATGAAAATTTACACTTTAAGTGAACCCAAAGTGTCTTAAAATCCTTGTGAGAAAATTGAGATCCTAGACTACTTCTATTTAGAACCTTGTCTACATGTGCATCTATTAACATCCTGGTCTATTTAGACATAAGCTTGGTATGTGGGCCAAAATGGCCAACATTTTTGGTGACTAGTAGGGAAGCATGCCTGCTATGCTTGGAGAACCCAGACCATGTGCCAATCTTGTTCTAACCTCTTGAAAAAAAAATAAAGACCAAAAGGAGTAAAACAAAATAAAAAGGGAACCTAAACTACCAACACAAGGATCACTACCCTATAGAACCATAATGAAAAGGGGAGCATATACTGTTGCATGTGATACTCACTTATTTAAATAAGACAAACCTAAAACAACTAACTTGAAGTAACAAGCTTTTCTCTAGGGTCAAATGGGAATTTATTTGATGCAATATGGATCTTTAAAACATGATTGCTTCTCCTTGATGGCATTTTCTTGCAGATGGGAGCAAATGGATGCTCATGTCTTCTTAAGATGTAACTAGGCTTCCTATCTCCTTTCTCAAGTGTACGGATTGAAGATATGGATCCAAGACCCAATCATCTTCTTCCCAAACTCTTTTTTCTTATATCAAAAATGCTATCTCTACCTCATTTATAGGTTAGATTAGTAATATGGTTGGCATACTTGGATTGATGTCTTCAATGTTATCCATTTGAAGTAATGGCTTGTTAGATTTTTCATCTTCTTGATTGGTATCCAAACTTGGTTGTAATAAATCAATTACCTCTTGATGATCAACTACAATAATATTTATTAGAGAACATTCCTCAATCTTTATATGAGGTGGAGATGGATTATCAAACTTTGCACAAAAGATCTCCAGGTCATCCCAAAAGTCTTCTTCATCATGATCAATTGAGAGAAAATGAAGATCATCAATACTCTTACCATTTGAAACATGTTGATCGCATATTTATACTTTTTGGATGGAGTCATATGAAGGTTCTTGATCAACTACACTTGTTTCATCTTCATCCTCTATAGTGAATGGTATCTCATCCTCTTCATGTTGGATGGCAGTTATTGTGTGGTCAATAAGCTCATGGAAAACCCATTCAACTTCAACAATTGAAGTGTCTTCATCTTGAATTTCATCAATTATTCTCAGCTGATCTTCTATCACGGTAATCACCTCCTTGACCTCACTTTCTTAAATAGATTATGAGATTGGATCAATCACTTCACTGACATTAAGTGTGTCTATGATGATGTCCTCCTTTTGATCATGTAATGCCCTTTCATCTCCATTTACTTCAGCTACAACTTCCTCAATTGCTTGGAAAAGGATAGGCTCCTTCTCTAGGATTGGCATAGTAGATCTCTGAAAGTAATCAACAAGATGAGAAAGGTCCATAAATGCTACCATAGGTACCTAATTTTCTTCTTTTATTCTTCTTGGATCACTTTCACCTCCTCTTTCTGCTACAATGTTTATTGAATGGATTTCCATGAAGGAAAGGACTTTGGATTCTAAGGAGAAATGAGTGGAGGATGAATGATCTCTAGATTGTTCTTGAACACAACATCTTGATTCTCGTTTGGATGTTATTCCTTCTTCATAGAATGTTGTACCTAATTCCAAGTCATGAACTTGGGTTTATAAACCTCTACTTTTATACTTTTTGTAGCCATGGGTGTGAAGGAAGGAATTGGCTATTGTGTTGACTTTGTAGCTACCATTGAATACTAGAGATGTTGATTTGCAAGCTCAATCTGCTTGGCTAGATTAGCCTCAAAATCATGAACTAGATCATTAGGTATCTCTTCTTACAAAATTTAAGATGTAGGCTCATGTATGATCTCAAAATTAGTCTCCTCATAACAAGCTTCTTCAACCACCTGAGACCTCTCTTGGATAAACTTCTAGGTAAGAAAACTAGGGAAGGTATAGATTGGATCTTGAGGCCTATGATAAACATTAGCTTATTGATCATAAAGGGAAAAGGGCAACTCTATGGGAACATCCTGTTGATTAGGACGACCCTGGGGTTTCTCATACATCACTAACCTCTCTTTGATGTTTACTATTAGACCTCCAATGTCTAAAATATTAGAACTAAACTTTGAATGTCCTTGCCTTATAAAAGTTGAACATACCTCTTTATCCTATTGCAGATTTGCTCTCATGTTCTGAATTTCATACTTGGAAATTTCCTCATTATAGCTTTTCCTAGTGTCTATGCTTATCATCTCTTTCTCATAGCCAATCAAAGCTTTCTTGAAGCTTGATATGGACTGTTTAGGGACTTGAATGGATTGATCAAGAGGATAACAAGATTCATGAGAGTGGTTATATGAATGGTATGAGCTTTCATAATATTAATGAGGCTTTGAATGGTTATTATATGGCTAGTATGTATCATGATAGGATTGATATGGGTCATGAGGATCATACTAGAACTACTGGTGAGGAGAAGAATAACAAAAATCTTCCCTATAAATATCTATAGCCTATATAAAATCATGAAGATAACTCAAAATATGAATGATAATGTATCTTTGACCTTGAGATAGGGGTTGAAGGAGTATTGGAAATTTGTTCTGAAGATGAATATGCTACAAACTTGTATTTCAATGGTTGAATTTGGTCCCCACCAGGCATGCCAAAACTGTTAGCTATCCAAATAGCACCTAATAGAGGTCAGATTCATTTAAGTCTAACCCATACCTAGATTAACATGGGAATGGTCTAAGGCTGTGAGATGCCTATAACTAGACCAAACCTCTAGGATTTTTTATTAGGCTAGCTCTTCAAATTTTATAATTTGGACCTTTATTTCTAAAGCCTAAAACTAGTTGGGATGAAAAGGGACAAGAGATTTACATAAATTAAAACCTATTCTAACCTATGGTGATGCACCATGAATATTGTCCATCCACTCATACTTGAGCCTCTAAAACACTAGTGAGATAAAAACAAATAACGAGATCTATGACTCCAAATGCCTGCCATGCATCAACATTTCATGTAGAGGTTCATCAAGTGAGAAAAACCTAAGGGAGGTGATGGAGAGGCCTAGTTTAAGGCAATAATCTAGTCAATATGTCTACTATTGGCTTCAGTCAAATGACATCAAACACTAAACATAACCTGCATAACCATATAATCTACCAGTTAGGTGAGATTAGGACTTGACAAATGAGAAGGCTCTACCACTTATATAAATCAAATTGACATGAACACACTAGTCTAATATCATGAAATCTAAAAATAGTCATCTTATTTATCTCAAGAGGTTACAAGGCTCGATCTTGGTAGAGTCTAGTTGTGCCCAAGAAAGCGATTGAAAATAATAGCTTGAAGACTATATTTATAGAAGGTAATAAGCAAGAGAGAGGGAATTTTTGCACTCTAAGAGAGAATTAAATGAGCTCAAATCCTTTTGAAAAGTTGTTAAAATAGCCTCCATAAATCAAGCTCATTCAAACCCTTTGATTGATATAGTTCACTCCAGTACACTCCAGCCCATTATACTGCTCCATTATTCTCTCAGTGATACTCCATGGTGGCTATAACAATGGGATCAAGTTATTTCCAAATGGGTCTAGGTATCAATTCATTTAAAATAATTGGATCCATCATTTAGAATCATGTCTTGTTACAAATTGCTTTTAATTGGTTGTCATGGCATGCATAGTGAAGAGAGAGGTCACTTTCATGTAGTTAATCCTGGGGATGATCTATTGGGTTCCACTTGCTTGCCTTTATGGTAACGTTTGAAAAGCTAGCTCCTTCCATCTAAAAATGGTGAACACAGTTAGAGTAAGATCCCTTTATGACTTAAACCCATGAGCCAAAGGTCCATATTTAGCCACATGGGTGGTCCCTTTATGTTCTCCATGCTTGACTACATCATATTGACCACTCCATGGCATTTGAACCAAATTCAATGGCATCAGGATGACCCTACAAAACCCTATTATCCATGGTAAAAAATAGCCTCTCAACCTTCATCAAGAATCCTAGGCTCACCTTTGCTCTAATTGGTTATCAAAATCTAACTCGGCTCATTAACAACTGACTCATTTTGCTCCATTGATTTTAATTAGTACAAATTCTCGAGAACCATCAATCCTCTACTAGTTGAATGCATCCTTGACACTTGTCATACCCACATTCACTAACCCTTTGACCTCCACTCATCATTAGATTTGATTGTATGATCAAACGTAGACTGTTAGATCAACTAGGACCCACTATTTGAAAGCCAACAACTAGTTCATGATCTTAAAATTGATGTCCTCATTCCTATCAAATAAGTTCATGTGGTCATTATTGATGATCGTATGATCATCAAACTTAAGCTTGAAAGGATTTGTCTTGCTCTGTCTTAAAGTTGACATCTCACCAACTGTCATTTGGCATCCCATAGAAAGTAATTGACATCCCACAGATTATCAAATTTAAGCACATATGGATTTTTTCTTAAGGTCTAATTTGACATTCACATAAATTTATTATGATTTTTGACCAACTTTGTAGATTTATATCTTGAAGCCTAAGAATCATGAAGGCACCAAAATTTTAGAAGATGTTCTTCTTACCAAAAGGGATGAACCTATTTGACCCATTGGTCCTGGGAACCTTCTAAGTAAAGATATTAAATACTCAAGCTAGCTGGTCCATATCTGCTCAAGCATGATGTCCTAGTGACGGTCGAGCTCATTTGGCTGAGTATGGAAAACTTAGTGAAATCTAACTGAGGAACCAAATTTTCACATGCATAACTCCATTTTCACTTTGGTGAAGGACCCAAGACTTAGTGCGTATGTTCTTGGCACAAATGTGAACAAACCCATATGACTATTTTCTCCTATAACTACTGTATGTGTGAGATATAGCTTTGTGAAAATGCTCACTTGGGTCTTTTGGAACCTCCTAAAAATGGTTAAGTATGGGAAAACACATAGAAAATGACTAAGGAGCCAACTTTGGACCTTTGTAACTTTTGATGCGCTTTAACAGAGGACCTGGAACTTGATGCATATGATCTAGGCGCAAATGTCAACAAACCTATATGACCAATTCTCTCTAACTCATCCACATGTGTAAATGGTGACATCAATAAATTGCCTACTCAAAATTTATGTTACTAGGCCCAAGTGTCTCAATGAACACAATGAAGAACCAAATGGATCCCATGCACTTCTAAGCCATTTTAAGCATTCTTAACATCCCTTGGGGGATATGCAAATCTAGTCCTATCCTTAGCAAATGTCAATTTACACTTTAAGTGAACCCAAAGTGTATTAAAATCCTTGTGATAAAATTGAGATCCTAGACAACTTCCATTTAGAACCCCTTCTATTTGCTCAACCATTAACAACCTGGTCTATTTGGACAAGTATGTGGGCCAAAATGGCCAACAATTAGTTAGGTAGAGAATCAATAGTTAAGATTTAGACATGGAACTAAGTATGAATTCAAAACTAAGTGCCTTTTCAAGCACCCCAGATTGAGAAACTAAATGAATACACTGTCACATGATGAAACCTATAGGAATTGATCTTAGGCTAGGTGTTTTAGGTTAGCATGTGAGAACCTTTTTATCACGTGATATGATAGTGCGCTAACTCATTGGAACTCTTGTTTTCTTAGGCTTACAACTAGGAAAAGACAAGATAAACTAAAGGAAAATATCCCAATATTTTGGTTCTATTGTTGGGACCCATTATGCTTGTTTGCATGATGGTGGGAAAATGCTTAGATAATTATCTCTAGAAAATGTCAAATGTTGGGTTACTACTGTGGAATATAATTTTGCACTTCAATATCTTGAATAAGGAGTTTTTATGCATGCATGGGTAGAACAACACCTTTATGACTCACTCTTTGAAGCTTTCTTTATATAAATGTTTATTCATTTGCATGCTTGGCTTTCAGTGTATGTACAAGACTGTTTTAAGAATTATGGAAGAAAGGTATCCTAGTCAATAGAGCATTAGTTGGCCTTGGCAAGATTGGGAGCACCTTGGATGCATGTGGTGGATATTTGGTGGTGAGGAACACTTAATAGCTATATTTTGGAATACACAATCTCTACATACTCTTGTCCAAGGGAAGCCTAATTAACTTCCTCCAAGAACTGCACGGAAGGTATCTCAAGTAGTTTTCATTAGAAATTAATAAGCTTATAATTGAATCAAGATTTGAAAACTTCCACATCGATGGATAAAATATCCCTCATGTGAGTAGTGCATTTGGTAGGGAAATGAAGGAGCACATTTTGATATAAGATTGTTGGTTCAACATGGTAACCAGTTAGTGGGAGTTGTGTAAATGTAATTATGATGAGGATAGGTGAAGGGATATGATTGGAAGTGATCCAGGGAGGGGTTCAGAAGACTTTGGAAGTACCACAAAGATCTATAGGGATACAAAAAGGCATAATGAGGACTACCCACCCACAAGATGACACCCAATGCCATCATAGGTACACACAAGAGAAACAAGTCAAGTATTGGTGATTGTTGAACCCAATCTAGATAGGCCCAATTCCCCACCCATAGTATATGCTCGTGCCTTTGAGTTAGATGACATTCTTGTAAGAAATTGGTATATAGATAGTGTAGAATTAGAGTTTAAAGCTATCGAAGAAACTTTTGAAGTACAAAATCAAGATAATAATTTGTCATTAATTTCTTTTCTAATACAAATCAACCTTATGGATCTCTTTGAAATGTCTGGTGGACCAATCATCATTAGTCGATAGAGTATAAGCCCTTCAACAGTTAATCAACCTATTTTTATGCCCAATGTATTAGGTGTTTTTATTGCCTTAGGAGGTGTGCAATGCGATACTGGTAGTGGTTTGGCTGGAGGATTTAGAGTGGTGCAAGAGGCATTGGTAGACTTACCCCACAAGGTCTAGGATGGATTAGAAGTGCATCACAATAGGCTCCATTACCAACACCCAGTCCACCTACAGTCTACTACAAGATGATGCTTCATTTGACCAAATATTATGGTGTTGAAAATGTAGTTGAACATGTTCATAAGTGTGAACTTATTTAGAAGGCGTAAGGCATTAATTTTACTGAATGGAAAGAAACTTAGTTTTTAACTACCCTTTTAGACTACATGCATAAATGGTACTGGAAGTTTGATCTGCAACAAGCTATGATAAACCACAAGTAGTTGAAGGTGACTTTTTTCAAGAATTTGAATTCCCAGAGTTTAAAAACAAAGTATTACTACCCTAAAGGATATTAAACAAGAACTCATTGAGAGTGTGCACGAGTATGATGCACATTTTAAAATACTTATTTACAAGTTACTGTTGATGCCTAAAACTCTCACTTTAGGTGAACAACTTCTTATGGGAAACTTTATAGATGTGGGATGGAATTATGATCTATAAAATGACCTCTGGGATTTTAGAAGCCAACTCTTTAAATTAATTGGGGAGGAAAAGGGGTAAGGAGGAAATGTAAATAAAATTGAAGTAAAGCTAACTAAGGTGATGCATTAAGATTCTTTAAGTATCTATTCATAAAATTGCATAAAATAACTTGAACCCTTAAACATTACAAATAATCAAAATAGTGTATGCATGATTTAAAGCCTGTAATATAAACCAAAATCAACACTATAGAAGCAAACAAATCAAAAATAACAAACAACAATAAGTTTTGATTTGACACAAAACACCACATCCTTTTCATAGTTAGGCTGAGAACAAAATACAAAAGGCCCAAAAGGCAAAGTATACAATATTCAATCCTTCCCATGAGGGGCACCTACTAAGGTCATGAAATAAAAAATAAAAATATTGTTATTCCTATTCAAAAACTAAACTATTACAATGGTTTTTATTTTTATAGTCATGAAAACAACTTCTCTTATCTAATGTCTAGCCTCTAATATATAAGTGAGCCTTGAATATATAGGCACAATAGCCTCATGAGGGAGTGACACCTAGAACCCAAAACTCGTAGTCATGATGAGGTCATTACAACTGAAAGGGAGAGCTTTGGCTCATGAGTGAATTATGTATTCAAAATCCTAGATATGGCATAACTATTGATGCCTCATGATCCCACATGACTTTTAGAAGAAGCATTGTGGTGATGTGTGTCTCATTCCCAAAATGCCTCTATAATTTTGTTAGAAATGGGGCCAACTTCCCTCGACCAATAGTGCTGCTCAAAACCCTGACAAAAGAAACTTTACTCTCAAGGAGCACTGGGATGACATATGGTGTACTAAGGAGCAAGTGATCTCCTTTGAATATTTTTTATTACTTTTTAACTAGTAGCACATGGAGCCACCATGTGGTGAGTTGGCACTGCATTTTGGGAAGTTGAGAACTCCTTTATAAAGAATGAGCGTAGGAGCACCCCATGGAAAGTTTTTTTCCTTATCATTATAATTACATAGTGGGTCTCACCTATATTTCATCAGCTAGTGGCGCTATTTGAAGCTCTAAAAAAAATAAACCTACCTTAGATAAACATTGTAACACCATGTGTCGAGCTGGCACTACTCCTGGGTGAACTAGGAACCTTTTTGTGAAGAATGAGCACTGGAGTGCCATGTGGTAACAACAAAAGGAGCTGAGACTTAACCAAAATTAAACAAGGGGACCCTAGGAAAGAGGAAGCCAATGCACCATCCACTGAGCTTGCCAAACATGTCCACGATAAAAGTCTAACTATCTCAAAACTTTAAAAATTGGATTACAATCCATAGTTCCTAGTAACTTGTAGGGGAATCTATCTGTGGATAGAGGAACCCAAAATTTTTGGTTTCTCAAACCAGTTAAAGCAAAACTAAAAAAAGGGGTGAGACATACAAAACTCACAACTTTTGAAGAACCACCTTCAAAGGCATCCACTCTTCCTCCTTAGACTAAGTCTTCTTCTTTAGGGCCTCAAAAGCTCTATCTAGATCAATGATCTCCTTGAAGGAGATGTTACTCAAGCCTTGCACTACTACCAACATCTGAAACTCCAGTTATGTAGGAGGCTACAAAATGGTCTCCACCTCAGAGATGCTTTGATCTGGGAAACAATTTAGGTGACAATTCGGGTGACAGTTCCACCCCAATTGATGATGGAACTTCTAGGAGCCATAACTTTTGCACCGTAGCTCCAATTGACTCATCGTTTGAACCGTTGGAAAGCTAAGAATGAGGATAACGTCATGATATGGGATGAAGCTTTGATCAATGAATTTTGACCCCTGAAAACCCAATGGAAGTGCCCCAAATTTCAATTTTAGTAGTGCAGTCTAAAAATAGTAAGTTTCTAAAAATAGTAATTCCTTGAATTCTGTATTGTTTTAAATCTTGGAAGTCAAACCACTTAATCTCCCTCGAGATTGGTGACCTTCCACATCCTCCCCATTCTTTAAAAATGTGTATAAATGAAGATGTAACCTGAAATGTGAAGATAGACATCTCTTCCTAGAGATAAGCATATAATTGTATTGCGATCTTGAGTAATACTACATCTCTTCTCAGAGAATTCATTGTTCTGTGTTATTTCTATGTTATTGAAATATTTATTAACCAGAACTTCTGAGTTTTGGATCATGCTTGGTGTTTGATCGAGAGCTACAAAGATGGTATGGTCATTCTACTTTTTGATCATCAACTCTTTTATTTTTTCCTCTGAGAGGACTATGTTGTTTGTAAATAACGGGGAGGTGAGTCCCAACTATACTAGCTGCTCAATATGTCCCTTCATGTCCCAAACTAATTTTTATAAGGCATATACAAATGCCTTTTACTTTGATGCTACCTTCTTGTAGCTCAAAAACTCATTCACCTTCACTATCACCTACCTTTAGTCAACTACCCATTCTACTTGGAGTGTCCCATCCATCATGCTATACAACTTCTAGACTAAGTGATATAAATATTGAACTTTAGGGGATACAAAGGCAAGGACCTGAAATAAAAATGTATTTACCTATGTGCTTAGTTTTTATGAGTCTGTGATGAACCCAAGTGCTGGATTTGGGTTTGCAATCACAATCTTTGTTCTTGTAGACACTTGAAAACCACCACTTGACTAGTTTTTGATGTCGCTTGTAACTGGGGCCTATTCTTGACCTTTGTTAGCTAAAATTCACCTATTTAAATTAATAAAACACCTAGGCACCTTTATTTAATAGACTTTAAACATATTTTTTTAAGACCCATTTTAACCCTTTTACACTCAAGGGTTGACCGTCGATGGTTGGATTAACCATCGACGGTTAGATCTTCACCCCTGTAAAATAAAAAATCATCCAGCTATAGGATAGACATGCATGGCTAAAATAGAAACTTTCCCATGCACACCTTACAACTTTTTTTCCCTTCGAATTGGCATCTTTATCCTCACTTAACTTGGCAACTTTATCTCTCCTCACTTAGCAAGTTTGTGCTAGAAATACAGGGCTCTTGGAGTAGTTAAGGATCCAAAAAAAATTCATCCAGGTTTTCTTATTTTCTTTGTGTAGGTACTTAGCATCCTAAAAATCTATTTGCATGACCTTTAAAGGTTAAAGTGCTATTATGTCACCCAACTTTATTTAGTTTTTCAACTATCATTCACTTGGCATCATACATGTATCCTCTTTTTATTTTTACTATTTTCTTTCATTACCAGATTTTTCTACCTTGTTCTACTCACTTGCACACCACCCCTCACCCCAACTATCCATATTATAACTCTTGTCCATCAGCTATTTCATCTTCAACTCCATCTTAATTTTTACAAAATTCCCCAAGCAACCGTCACCAGTTGCAAGAACCGTCATCAGTTACCCCAACCATCATCGGTTACCTAACCGTAACCGGTCATACCTAATCATCATCAGTCACACCCAACCGTTGATGGTCACTATCAAGAAAAAATAATAGATTGTTATTTTTTCCCCTTTCACCTAATCAAACCTTTGTTTCTATTCTTGACCTATCTGTAGACCCAACCCAGACCCTCTGAACCTAACCTTGGTACACTTGTGCATGGTATTGACCCACCGTGTCATATCTTCTATCAAATAGGTACATTTTTTTTTGCATATCTACTTTCTTATATCATTTTCAACTTAATTGTCTTAAAAGTGGATTGATAACCTCCTAAAAAGCCTTACGCTTCTTGGATCTAGCATACGCTAGGAAATCCACTCAACCTATCATCTAACAAATCCTCTTCTAGTTTTCTTGTGATTTGCAGGTTATCCTCCCTAGCCAAAGAGGATTTCCCACATTCATTTGGATCAACACGTGTATTATACCAGTATTCATCTACACACCTTAGTATTCACTTTCTTTTATCTACTTTCAAAACTAAGAAATGAAGGAAATAAATTGAAATATTTTGGCATGCCCGGTGGGATGCAGTTCCCTTTCTTCCCTAATTATTTTCTCATCAAATGAAATCATTTATTTTGGGGATTAAAAATTAACCATTTTGCATTCATTGATTGCTTGCTAATTTTCATTCATCTACTAACTTAAGAGGGAAAGTAATGTCATCGTAGCATTCATACTTGTTATCACACACAAAACTGAACCATAAAATAATTTACACATCAAAACAATACTTGAGACAAGGACCAACTAGGATTTCATCACCTAGCGACAAACTTACCCCCTCTCGGCTATCCTGCTTGGATTTCACCACCAAGGGGAGAACCAACTCAGCTTTCTAGTTGAGTATAAAATTTGGACTCAATAAATCTTGGCTACCCTTATCGCTGTGAAATTGTGAAGTGAGGGGGTAGGCCCCAACACTAAGCCACGTACTGAAGTTCAACACAGATCTTCCTTCTGAGTGCCTAAAAAACCTGAAACCATCCATAGACTTCCTCTTTAGTACCTATTTTTCAAGCCAACCTCCCTTATCACAATCTTTAAGGCATAATCCAAAAGCAATTTAAAAGTATTTCTAAGGTTATAATGCACTTCTTAGTGTATGTATGTATTGCTTTGAAATTCTTTTGGGTTTGCTCTTTGTTTGAGGTGTGAGTGTCACAATTACATTGCTTATTTTCTCATATGGTTTTAACTATACAACAAGTGAGAAATCAAAACAACCAACCACCCCCTTCTTCTTCATCCATGGATTATACCTCAGATGTTGAGAAATCTCCTCACGCTTCACCTCACCATTCTCCTCCACCACCTTATCCTTTTAGAATCCCAATCATATCTAAAGTAGATCTAGAATTTACTACCTTTCTTGACAATAATCTGGTTGCTTTACAACATTACCTCAACACCTTACCTCACTGTACCCCCCTTGCTTTGGTTCCTTCTTTTGATCCTTCTCTTGGCATGCCATCCCACTTTATGGTAGGTACCACTTCAACCCAACCATTGACTCAGGCCTCTTCTAACACCCCATCCACCCAAACTCAAACCAACCTTCCACCTCCCAACCAAACACCTCGTATCACACCCCATGTGGGTTCAACCTTGCCATTAGTAACCTATGCCCCATCTACTATGGCATTATCTTACACTCTAGCTTCTATCTTCCCTTCGGTTGCAACCAATCCCTTGGTCACAGTTCCACTTCAAATCCTAGTGCCCTCCATACCTCAAAACCTTCCCCCAATCAGTACTAGGGTAACTACCCAACCTCAACCTTCCCAACTTCCTCCTACCTTAACCATACCAACCACAACATTTTTTCAACAAGTGCCTATGACAACTTACCAGTATGTCCCTTACCCACAAGGGTACATACCACCCTCCACCCAACCTTTTATACCAATTTTATCTTATGTGCCACCATCTCAACCCCTTACCACCACCTATCAATATATGGATCTTTCAGTACCATCTACCACCTATTCATACATAGCTGCAAGCCAACCTCAATAGAATGTGCCCCTTAATTATGCAGCTTCTCAACCTCAACCCGATATAATCAAAATGCTAATGGACAAAATGACTAGTTTGGAGTCATCCATCTCTGCCTCAACCAATCTTTTGTCCTATGACCAAATTTGTAAGGAACCTTTTCACCCATCCGTGCCTATTCATGCTTACCCTCCTCAATGGGAATTGCCTAAATTTTCTAAATTTCAAGGTGAAGAGGATCCAAAACAACACTTGAGAGCTTTCTGTCATGCTTTCTATTTGATTTCTTATGATGATGCTTTCCTCTTCCAAACTATTCCCATGTCATTATCTAGAACTTCCCTTGATTTCTATAGTGCCCTCCCCACGCACTCTATCTTTTCCTTCTCCCAATTGGCACAAACCTTTTTTAGAACACTTTTCTGTAAACATATCTAAAAAGGTCTCCATTACTGATTTATACTCCATCAAACAATTTGAAGATGAATCCATTATTGATTTTGTTATCAGATGGAGGGGCCTCATCAACCAAATCACCTTCCCCTTACCCCAACCCAAGTTAATCAAATTATTCTCTCAGGGGTATGCCAAACACATTGCTCCCACTCTCCAATTCCAAACCTTTAGGACTTTTGATGAAGCATTCACTATGGCACACAAATTAGAAAATCATGCTATTGATGAAGGGAAATTGAAGCTTTGACATAAAAATTCTAGTTTCAAATCCACTAAATCATCCTCTACCAAGACCACGAACCCAACCAGTTCAAAAGCATCAACACATTCGGTTGTTCTCAAAACTGCACCACCTCCAACCATCAACCAAACACCTCAAACCAGAAATCCTTCCAATCACTAAAACCATACCCAAAAATGGGCTCTTTCAAAACCATTTAACCCAAGTGGGGAATGCTATGTATAGATTTTGGATAAAATACTCAAAGCCAATCTAATCCAACTTCCACCCATTAAGCCCCCTCAACAATTGGATACTTCTTGTCCCCTTCCTGAGTGGTACAATCAGAATGATCATTATGATTATCATCAGGTTATTCGACATGATATTAATAGATGTAATACCTTTAAAAGTATTGTCCAAGACCTAATTGATAGAGGGGAGCTTGTGTTTGATAACCCAAATGCTCATTCTAATAAATCTCTTGATATTTTCTGAAAACCTTTTCCAAATCATTCACCTTCAACCCAACATCATGAAAACAAGCCCAAGTCCTCCAACTCACATGAGGCACATATAATTAATGTCATCAGTAATGTACCCACTACTAAATAAGTCATCACCTCTATCACCTAAATAAAGGAAGCCAACCCACCATCCATTCTTTTAGAAAACCCAATGGACGAATTAACTGCCCCTTCCTCTTTTGTAGATGAAACCACCATTCCATCGACCCCTCATATGGTATAAATACCCAAGGAGATAACCATTATGTCGACCATTTCATCCACTCCTCTAATCCAAGTAGAAAACCCACCTACTTCTTTGGATAACCAAACCAAGGAAGGAGCTATACCGACTCTTCCACTTGAAACCATTACCCTTACCGCTCCTATTGCCAGAGAGACAATACCCTCATCTACCCAATCATCACCTCTGGAACCTTCCACCAAAGATAACAACATTTAAACTGCTCCTTCTTCTTCCCCAAAGGGCTTGCACTTTGAAACTAATGATCAGGGAACAAGACCCATTTATAAACCCTTTTCTCGACTAGTTTAAAGTTTGGAATTTACCTCCCAACCTAACTTTGATAGATCCACATTTTGTCATTGGCTTGGACTCCCATATCAAAATAAAACTGAACCTTCTACTTCACTTGAGTCTACTCTCAAGCTTGTTGTTATGACTCCACCAACTACCCCTTCTAAAGTCACTAAGGAACCATCTCAATTACCCCCACCTAAAATTGTCAAATCATCCTATACCTCTCTTATCAAGCCAAACAAAAAATTAGGGGTCCTTTCCATTCCTAATCCTGCTCACCCTCCTTGGAAATTGGACTTAACTACATCAACCCAACCAAAGCTGAATCCAATTCAGTCTATTAAGAAGGTGGGATTGCCTAGACCACAACCTTGAGGAAGGACCATACAAACTCCTTCACCTTTACTCTCTATTTTGGGACCACATCTTTACACCATTCATATTACCTACTCTTCCTCCAAGAAACCATCTCCCCTTTCTCCACCTATAACAACCCAATCCTCTAGTTCATCATCATTCCTTATTAACCTTTCTCCATCCACTTTCCCATCCATTAAAACCTCATCATCTACACCTCCAATCTCTAAACCAATTGGAACTAAGCCAATTATTTCTAAACCACCAACCAAACTCACTCCACCAACCACACCTCCCATAAAAAACTCTTTACCCCATAAGATCCCTATACCTAAAGTAAAAACTTCACCACATCCAAGATCTTTATCAGAATCTTATACAACCATTTTACAAAGACTATATTAAGCTTCTGCCATTAGCTTACCACCAATTAAGCCTTTTGACCCCACTTGCCAAAAGCCATCTTGGTTCAATGACAATTTGATTTGTCATTATCAGAGGACCCCTAGACATGATATGGAAAAATGTCAAGCTCTCCAATCAATTATTCATGGCCTTTTAGAGGAAGATGATCTATTGGATGAACCTTCTTTAAGACCTTTGCTTCTTTTACCACCTATCTAATCTATCTTTCAATCATCTACTTCTCTACTCCCGCCAAGGAGTGAAGTAGAGGAATTGAAGCAAGCAACTAGTCCCCTTATCCATACCATTAATCAAGCCAAAAAAAGGGATAAGGGTAAAACCACATAGAAAAATGAAAAAGGCAAGGCCAAGGAAACCATTCCATGGTCCTACCCTTCAACTTCTCAACCAACCAACCAAACCCAAATAACTACACCTTCACCTTCACCCTCACAACCATCTAAGCCAAAAGTCTCCATTTTAGGATCTCTTTATTTTTCTAATGCATCTGCATTCATCCAAATTTTGGTGTTAAAAGAACTTCACCAAACACCAGTCAAAATGAGTCTTTATGACTTAATTAGCACCTCACCCGAACACTGTCAAGCTTTAATCGAACACTAGATTCTATAGAGGTTCAACCAGATGATCCCAACCTCTTATATATTTGATTGGATCCATCCAACATGCTACCATGGTCACCTTTAAAGAATAAAAAATTCCACTATATCATAGCAAAGACCCTGATCCCCCTCTTCTTATCACCGCATCCATCAATCAGACATGTGTTAAAAGAGTTATGATTGATGGTGTAGTAAGTATCAATATCATCTCCTCCCATGCCTAAAATCAACTCCCACTACCTAAAAACATCATGTCAAAAAGCTCAATAGTTCTTCGGTCATTCAATGATCCCTTGGCTTCCACTCTAGGAATAGTTGTTCTCCACATCCATTTGGGGCCTTGAACTATTTTATGTTGTAGAGGGAAAATTTCAATATAATGTGTTACTCGGTCACCTTTGGATTCATGCTATGGGTTGCATCCCTTCTACCCTTCACTGAAGTGTCAAGTTTGAACATGAGAGACAAGTCATTACAATCAAATCTAATCTGAGTCCCTTTACTTCTTGTAATATGACATATCAACCCAATGACATTCTCATTCCACCTTCACCCTCTTCACAACCAACCTCTAGCCAAACTTCGACATCAACCCAACCTAATAACACTTATATCTTCAACAATGATGAAGCATCTACTAATTCAACCATCATTTCATCTCAAATCCTGGTCGAACACCTATTGCAATCCACATTTCAATGTCTCACATTGGGGGAATATCGACTTTTAGCTTTAGACACTTTCCCTTCTCCACATGAATTTAGGAACCTTCAAAATGATCCATCTTATGATCCCAATATTGGTACCCTTATCCCTTTTGGACTTCCCAGTAATAAAACATATTTTGTCTATGGGGGATTTGATAAACCACTCCTTGCTCTCACCGCCATGCCTTATATCCAACCATTCACTTCCAATTTTTCTTATCTTAGCAACCCGACCTTTGCCCAAATGTACCTTCATCAGTGCTCTTGGAAAGGGGTTTGGTTTTGGCCTCTATGAACAAGGACCCCATGAGCTTCCCATCATAAAAACTCAAAAACCTCATGAGTTCTTTGGCTTAGGGTACGTTCCCTTGAAAGAGCCCACATCACTAAAATAAATTCTCACCACTACTGATGAACCTATACCTTCACCAACCCCACTTTTCCAATTTGAAGAAGCTCTACCTTCACCAACCCAACTTTTATAATTTGAAGAACCTCTACCCTCACCAACACCACTTTTCCAATTTAAAGAACCTCTACCCTCACCAACACCACTTTTCCAATTTGAAGAACCTCTACCCTCACCAACCCCATCTTTCCAATTTGAAGACATCGACATCATCCCACCTATTTTTTTTTTTTTAATAAATACTATTAGTTTGGGTTTGATAGCTTATCAATAAGAAGGCCAAACCAAAACCATTCCTCTCATCCACCCTAAAATGATTACACATTACTCACCCACCATTAACACCATCCAATGTCAAGATGATAATTCTATTCTTACCTACCTGGGTGCGGGGGACTCTTCTCTTCAAAAGGCCCTCCCTCTTGAAAACCAAACAATGCTAAATGAATCAACCACAAATGTCAATTTGGGAACTTAGGAGGACCCTCATATCATCAACATTGGCCAATCCTTAACCCTCGAGGAACAATGAGACTATTAATCTTTTCTCTATGACCATATCATAGCATTCGCTTGGTCTTATCAAGATATGCCCAACATTGACCCTTCCATCACTCTTCATAACATCATAACCCATCCTAAAGTTAAGCCAGTTCAATAAAAGCTTCATTATATACACCCTTGCATAACTCTTCTCATCAAAGAAGAACTTCAATGCATTCTATGTATCAACTTCATTCAACTCATTAACTACCCATAATGGGTCTCCAATATTATTCCTATTACCAAACCCACTAGGGGACTCCACCTTTGTGTGGATTTCTATGACCTTAACCTTGCCTGATCCAAAGATGACTTTCCCCTACCTAACATAGACCAACTTGTTGATCTCACCACTGGCCATTAAATTTTATCCCTTTTAAGCATGGGATATACTGAGAGGGGAGGGGGTGAATCAGTATATCATAAATCTTATAAAATTTACCTTAATCAAATTCCACTTAACCAAACATTTAAGATATGAAATAAAACTAAAATAATAAACACCACACAAGATAGAGAGAGACACCAAATTTAACGTGGAAACCTAATGTGGGAAAAACCGTAGAGAACAATCTCAAGTATATGAATGAGTACCAATTAAAACTACAATATTAGTAATCACCAACTTGCAGGATCACCAACCCACAGGAGTACCAACCCCTTTACTGAGCCCCAACACAATAACAATTCATGAGCACCAACCCATAGGAGCACCAACCCCTTTGTTGAGCACCAACACAGTAACAATTCGTGAGCACCAACCCCTTTGCTGAGCACCAACACAACAACAATTCATGAACACCAACCCACATGAGAACTAACCCCTTTGTGTATACCACACAACTATCTCTCAATGTTTCTATCTCAACAAATGATAGTTCATCATTACAATATCTCTTTCCTCTCTCACCTTTGCTCTTCTAAGCTAGATATAACAAATATAAATCATTCTCATCTCTTACTGCTCTTCTAAGCTACATATTACTATCTCAAATCAAACTCTATCTCACACATAACAAATGGCTTCTCAAGCCTTTATTTATAGCTTTCCAAATGACCTTTGGCCTTCTCCCTTTGTGACCCTTCAATCCTCACGGAAAATGGTGCCAAACTTGCATGACCCTTCGTATACTTGCATTTGAAAATTCATATAGTGACCTTTCATAAGCAAACACATCCTTTTCTCTTTTGTCCTTATCTTGGTGACTTGTTGTATTCCTCAAAGTGTCTCTTCATGAGAAATTGTGCCCTTCCTCTTTTGTCTTCACTTGGTGACTCTTAGAATTCCCCAAGATGACTCTTCATGGGAAAATGCATCCCATTCTTCTTTTGTCTTTACCTCGTGACTCTTTGACTTCTCCATGGGCCCTTCTTTTGTCTTATATGCAACCAAAAATATATTCATTAATATTAAATAAATATTAACACACATTAGCCAAGATATAACTATTACAAACATCATTAAATGCAATGGGGCCTTTATCACTAATAATGCTAGACCTTTGACATCAATGAAAATATTTCCAATAATCTCCCCCTTTTTCATTGATGGAAACCTCAATCTTAAAATTTTCACATCCTAAAACCTACACATACTATCATCTAAAAATATATAGTAACTCCCCCTTACTATTGCAACATGTACTTGTTCCCTGTACCTATTTCTACACCTATACCTGTACCTTTTATTCTCCCCCTTTGACATCAATGGTAAAGGGCCTCCCTGGAGTTAACACTTAGCTCCCCCTCAACTGATGCTGAACCTCAGTGGTAGGAAGTAATAGAAATTACTCCCAACTCCTCTTGTAGATCTTTGAATGTGTCCTTTGATTGTGCCTTTGAGAAAATATCTGATAACACATATAAATAATTGCCTGTCCTTTGAGCATCTATAATCAACTCATTTGAATATTTTATTATAATCTCACAAAATTCTACATAAAAATTTAATGTGTATCCCTGATCAAATATTTGACTTACACTCAACATATTATGCTTAAGAGCTTTTACATACAAAACATTTTTAGTCTTGGTTATACTATTATCCAAACTCACAATACCTTTTCCAGCTATCCTGGCAGTGGTTTTATCTCTGAATTTCAATGTGCCACCATTTATCTTCTTTAGAGTTATGAACTTACTCTTGTCTCCTATCATATGCCTCGAACATCCACTATCAACGAACCATGGCTGATCTTCATTTCTTGCATGCAAAACTATTTGAACCATTATAGAATCTTCAGGTTGTTTCTTCTACCATGAACATGTTTGAACCTTCTTCTTAATGAATGGAGCCTTGAAACTCTGGTCCTTATTGATTGACTCAAACATACTTCTGTAGTACCAAGCTATGTGTCTGAAGTTGTTACATTTGTAACATATTATGGCCTCTTCATCAAAGCTTGATAGAGGAGTAAAAGAGTTGTAGGTTCTGCTTGACTCTACATGACTTTCCTTCTCCTTATTTCTAAAACTGTTAGCTCTTTTTCAACATTCTAATTTCTTATGACCATATCCATTACAATAAAAATAGTAACCATAAAAATAAGACCTGTCTATATATCTCTGACCTGATTACCTTTTGTAGCTTTGTTCTCTCCAACCTTCTTTGTTTGAAATGTCCTCTGTATTCTTCACTTCTTCCCTTTTTGTTTCCTCTTTTGTAAGAGCTTCAACATAGCTCTTTTTCTTATCTAAATTTTTCTTTTGAATTTCTAATATCTTGTTCAATATGTTAGTGCTATCCTCAAATTTTGAATCACTAACTACTTTATCATTGACTGCTTTCTCAATGTCTTCTTTTAAAGAGGCAATTTCAATAACATACCTTTCACATTCTTTTCTTACTTTTTGAAACTATGTTGTTAGACCTTCTTCATTCTTCTTGGCTTCTTCCAAGTGTGCTGTTAGATCATCAATTATTTTCTTTGACTCCTTTTCATTTTTCTCGATCTGGCGCTTTAATCTTGGATTCTTCTTCTCAACAGCTTCTAACTCTTCTAAGGCACAAATGAGTTCTCCTTATAGATTCACTTTAGGTTCATCCTCTTCTTCTTCTTGATCATCTGTACTTTTGCTTGTAGAGGCATCTTCATGTATTTCCATAAATATAATCTCTTCTTCTTCTAAATCACTGACTCTACTATCTTCGACTGAGCTAGGATCTTTAGAATACAAGCTCTTCTTCTTGAATCCCTTCTTGAATTTACCTTTGAAATTCTTCTTGTATGTAGACTTTCCTTCATCATCATCATTACCCTTATTTGGGCATTTAGCTGAAAAATGTCCAATCTTCCTATAATTAAAACATTTAAAAGGTAATTTTCCTTGATATTTACCTGTTCTCCTTTTTGGCTTGCGAATGAAAAGAGCTCCGTTGTCATCTTCATCATCACCAGAACTATCACTTGATTCTTGAATCTTAGCTTTCTCTTTCTTTGATGTCTTGAAAGTTGCTTTTCTTTTTGAGGGTTTATCTTGTTCAGTCCACATCTCATATGCCGTGAGTATACCATGAAGCTCATCCATCTTTAGCTTGGCTAAATTCTTCATCTTTTCGATTGCTGAAACCTTTGCATCATATCTCATTAGTAGAGATCTCAAAACCTTTTGTACCACTGTTGACTCTTCCAACATTTCTCCAAGATAACTTGATCAACTTGTAAAAGATAACTTGCTATATCTTCTTCTTCCATCTTCAAACTTTCAAACTATCTTCTAAAAGTCTGAAGCTTAGCTTGATGAACCTTTCCATCACCTTTATAAATATTCTCAAGTTTTGCCCAAGTTTCATGAGTAGATTTACATTGCATAACTTTAACAAATTTAGATTCACATAAACCACATAAAATAGCATTTAAAGCTTTATCATTACATTCACTTGCCTTCTTTTCTACTAGAGTAATTACAAGTGTCTGTGGCTCTTCATATTCCTCCACCACTGCTTGCCATATGTTGAATCCAAGGGCCATCAAATAAGTCCTCATTTTTATGCTCCAAAAAACATAATTCATCCCATCAAATAAATGTGCCTTATTTGTAGAAAATCCTTCATGCGATCCAACCATCGTGCTTTCTCGATCTACCTTCAAGCTGTAAAACTTTTTCAAAAAGAACCTGCTCTGATACCAATTGTTAAGCACATGATATACTGAGAGGAGGGGTGAATCTGTATATCATAAATCTTATAAACTTTCCCTTAATCAAATTCCACTTAACCAAACATTTAAGATATGCAATAAAACTGAAATAATAAACACCACACAAGATAGAGAGAGACTCCAAATTTAACATAGAAACCCAATGTGGGAAAAACCATGGAGAACAATCTCAAGTATATGAATGAGCACCAACTCAAACTACAATATTCGCAAGTACCAACTTATAGGAGCACCAACCCCTTTGCTGAGTGCCAACACAAAAATTATTCATGATCACCAACTCACAGGAGTACCAACCCCTTTATTGAGCACCAACACAACGATAATTTGTGAGCACCAACCCACAGGAGCACCAACTTCTTTTCTGAGCACCAACACAACAATAATTCATGAGTACCAACCCACAAGAGCACCAACCCCTTTGCTGAGCACCAACACAACAATAATTCTTGAGCACCAACCCATAGGAGCACCAACCCCTTTGTGTATACCACACAACTATCTCTCAATGTTTCTATCTCAACAAATGATAGTTCATTACAATATCTCTTTCCTCTCTCACCTTTGCTCTTCTAAGCTAGATATAACAAATACAAATCATACTCATCTCTTACTGCTTTTCTAAGTGAAATATTACTATCTCAAATCAAACTCTATCTCACACATAACAAATGGCTTCTCAAGACTTTATTTATAGCTTTCCAAATGACCTTTGGCTTTCCCCATTTGTGACCCTTCAATCATGGAAAATGGAACCAAACTTGCATGACCCTTTGTATCCTTACATTTGAAAAGTCATATGGTGACCCTTCATAAGCAAACATGTCCTTTCCTCTTTTGTCCTTATTTTGGCAACTTTTTGTATTCCTCAAAGTGTCCTTTCATGAGACATTGTGCCCTTCCTCTTTTGTCTTCACTTGGTGAATCTTGGAATTCCCCAATATGACTTTTCATTGGAAAATGCATCCCATTCTTCTTTTGTCTTTACCCCGTGACTCTTTGACTTCTCCATGGGCCTTTCTTTTGTCTTATATGCAACCAAAAATATATTCGTTAATATTAAATAAATATTAACACACATTAGCCAAGATATAACTATTACAAACATCATTAAATGCAATGGGGCCTTTATCACCAATAATGCTAGACCTTTGACATCAACGAGAATATTTCCAACAATCCCTTATGGATAGTTTTTCAGGATACAACCAAATCCTGATCACCCCTTAAGATCAACATAAGACATCCTTCATCACCCCATGGGTAACTTTTTGCTATTGTGTCATGTCTTTCAGCCTAAAGAACGCAGGGGCAACCTATCAGTGGGCCATGACCTATATCTTCATGAACTCATTCACAAAATAGTTGAGGACTATGTTGATGATCTGCTTGGTAAATCCAAGCACCGTTAAGATTACCTCATGTTCTCACTATCATCTTTGAAAGACTTATCCATTATCATGTTAGGCTTAACCCAAAGAAATGCATCATTAGGGTCTTATCAGGAAAACTTCTAGGCTTTATTGTTTCCCTTTGTGGAATAGAAATAGACCTGAAAAAAGTTTGAGCTATTCTAGAAATGGCCCCCTACTAACCTAAAATAACTTGATAGCCTATAAGGCAAACTTTAGTCAATCTATCACTTTATTTCTCAACTGTCTGATCATTATCAACCTTTCTATCACCTCCTCAAGAAAGATACCTATTTAAATGGACCAAAGAATGTCAACAAGCCTTTGATGCAGTTAAGGAGTATCTTCTCTCTCCACTAGTCCTTATTCCCCCAAAAGAGGATCAACCCTTTTATTTATACATATCTACCACCGATCATTCCTTGGGAACCATGCTCACTCATCATGATGACTAAAATAAGGAATAGGCCATTTATTACATCAACTGCACCCTCATTGACTATGAAACCTGATATACCCATCTTGAAAAGCTGTCTCACCCTCATTTTTATCACCTCTAACCTTCATCATTATCTTCTTAACCATAAGACTTATGTCGTTACTAACACTAACCCCATCAAGTATATGCACTCTAAGCCATATCATAACCAACATATGGCTAAGTGGCTCTTGCTTTTAGTTGAGTTTGATCTTGAGTTTATTTCATAAAAAATAACATTAAAAGATAAGTTATTATAGACCAACTAGCTGAAGCTCCTCTCCCTAATAATCAAACTCCCCATCTTACCTTTCTGGATGAGTATATAGCTACTCTTTCTTTAGAAGAACCCACCCATCAAATGACTATGTATTTTGATATCTCTAAATGTCCAAATGGTGGGGGTGTAGGCATAATTCTCATTCCCCTTCATGGTGAACCTCTTCCACTATCCTTTAAACTTGACTTTGAATGTACTAACAACATGGCAGAATATAAAGCTTTGGTCATTGGTCTCCAAACAACTCTTGCCTTAGGAATCAAAACCATCTCTATCTTTGATGACTCTCAACTCATAATTAACCAAGTTAATGGAGCCTATCAATGCAAAAATGATATCCTTCTAAATTAAAAACAACTTGTTGATATACTTTTAGCATCATTTAACCACTACACTATCCAATCACTTGCTCATTCTATGAATAAATTTGTGGACATAATGGCTTCCCTTGCATCCCAAATTTCATCTCAACCTGCTAAGTCTAAACTATTTATCACCATCCATCACTTTGCCATGCCATCTTACCTCAAATCTAATCTTCCTACCATTTATCGGATAGAAACATCACCTATAAACATTTGGTATGATCAAATCTTTGATAACCTTAACGTTGGTATCCTCCCTTATGATCTTTTTATAAATGCTTATAGAGATTTCATTCAAGGCACCTCTTGCTAATTAATATTAGGGGCATTCTTTAAAAATTAGGCTTTGATGACCTCCTCTTTCATTGCCTTCGCATCCATGAGGCTTCTCACACCATTAAAGAAGACCATGATGACATTTGTGGAGGACACTTTAGTGGTCTAGTTGTTGCCAAACACATTCTTTGTCTAGGCTACTACTGGCCCACACTCAATCAGGAATTTTGTGACTATGTCAAGAAATACATCAAATGTCAACAACAAGCTAACCTTCATCATGTACCTCCTCATGGTCTTCAGGTATCAATTGACTATTGGCCCTTCTCATAATGCAGTCTTAATATTATCGAAGAGATTAATCTGCATTCCTTATAATGACATCAATATATCATCGCTACCACAAAATATTTTACCAAATGGGTGGAAGCCATCCTGTTGGTCTCAATCAAATCCAAAAAAATCATTGATTTCACCAACCACCACATCATCTACCGCTTTGGTGTTCCTCACAAAATCATCACTGATAATGGAAAATCCTTTAAGAATAAAAAATTCCAGAGCTTTGTGACGCTTTTGGTATCAACGTAAGGTTCTCTTTGCCTTATCATCCACAAGCCAATGGATAGATTGAGGCTTCTAACAAAACACTCATCAAAATGCTCACAAAGGTAGTCAGTGCTTTAGGCAAGGATTGACACCTCCATATCCTATTTTCTTTATGGGCTTATTATACTAGTATCCAAACTACCATAGGAGCTACACCTTTCTCTCTCATCTTTGGAGCTGAGGTAGTTCTACCTCTTGAAGTCCAAATTCCATCTCTCCACATACCCTTGCATGAGATTCTTTTTGAAAGTGACTATCGTCAAAAATGCCTTACACGCTTAAAACTTCTTGATGAACATCGCCTTGCTGCCCTTAATCACCTTCGCATTTATGAAGATCGTATCAAGCGAGAATATAAAAAACATCTAAAAACATGAGAGTTTAACATTAGATATCTCATCCTCAAGGAAAATCAACACATCACTAACATGGAGAAGACTAAGAAGGGCAAGTTTTCCTTTAATTAGTTTAAACCTTACATTACAACCCATAAGTATGGATCAGGTGTTTATTACTTAGCCTCTCTCGAGGGCAAGCCATAACCTAAACGTATTAATGCTTCACATTTGCATCTCTTTCATTGTTAAAACAAAGATTAAACCCACTTTTGTGTCTAACTTAATCTCATCCCATTGGATCATTAACCTCATTTTCTTTCTACCCTTTTTAGGATTGATTGATTATATAGAACCATGTGATTTATCGATCACAATCATATCCCAATCCTAAGTATGGGTACCCTAGATCTACCCATATCATGGTTCTCATGGATACTTTTCATCTTTTAATAGATGTAATCCCATGGTTAATTGTTTCTCAAAACCTCTTCCTCTAACGAACCTTCTATGCCTAGGTCTTACTTCTACATGAGTAGACCTTTCGAACCTAACTAGACTTGTCCATGTCTAATTTTAGTTTAAAACATATCCATATATCTAAATAAATGGTAGACTACTCCCTCAAATGATAGCTACCCCATAAAATCAAAAGTTGCTTAAAAACAGACTGCTCCCTTGAAGGACAGTTATGTGTAATAAAATCTTAGACCACTCCCTTGAAGGATGGCTAAAAAATATTCATTATAAGCTTCTTGCATTAATTAGCTTCAACAACTTTAAATTAATAAAAATAAGAAAAATCAACAAGTAAGCCACAACTGGCTCTTATATCAACCATTTCTAGACTTCCCGTATTGATCCATCTACCTGTTTATCTCAATTAAGTCATAATTGGCTCTTATATATGGCACAAGTAGACTTCCTATATTGACCAGTCTATCCATTATAATCAAACATACAAAAATCATGGACTTGTCTACTAAAGTTTTTTGGTCACCTGTGGAAAAGCTAATGACTCCACTCCAATATTTACACCCTTACCTATCATCCACATCCTAATCACACCTAAGGGACTATGAGCTTATTTAGCACAAAGTGGTCAAGATGCATGTTTTCTTAATAAAGCACACTCTTATGAAACATTTGATGGGTTTGTGTTCACTAAGTTAATCCATCTATGGATTCTTATTGTTAGGTTATCGCTAGCAAAAGACACCATGTTTCATTTTCTTATCCAAAACAAGTGAATGTGAATGTTTCCTTTTCCCTACAAACTATCATCTTATATCATCATATCCATTCACAAAGCATAATCCATACGATCATCCTAACATTAAAATTATATTATAACTATCCTCATCATTCAGCTCAAAATTAACGTCATTCATAAATGACATAACTAACAACATTAGCATCACATAACATAACACAATCATCACTAATATAATAAACATCTTCATCAAAATTCTCATCATAATTAAAATAGTAACATCATAATCAGTAAGCTCATAACATTATAGAACATCATCATAAATCCATACTATTAACATCATAGTCAATGACCTTATAATATTAACAACATTAATTACATTATAATATCATCATAAACACATCATTATCATAATCATATCATAATCAAATCACAAAATCATCCATGATCTAAATATATATATATATCAATAAGTGTCAACAAATTTACATATCTCTCACTCATAAATACATCTCGCATCTCGATGTGCAAGCTGGTGTCAAATTATCAAAATACATCACATAGGATCTCTGCTCATGAACCTAGATCACCTAAACTAGAACCACAAGCATCGACATCTGGTGGTGGTCCCCTTGGAGTACCACCCTATCGACTCATTACCATTACCCACTGACTTGGTATTGTAAGTGATGTTACACCAACCAAACTCACCTGGTACTCACCCCACCTCAATTCATTAAGACATTGTGTTAGCATAATGCCTTCATAATAATGTAACTCCTGTATGGCTACTAGATATCTAGCCTATGTCACAAAACCTAGGAGTGCCACTGCTACTCCATTGGCCCATCATAGAGAGTCTCTCTCCTATGTCACCAAATCAAGTGAGACCCTAACCTGATCCTACTCTGCTATCACTATGGCAATCTACCCCTATGACATGGCCACCTGACCCTATAAAGTAGTGCCCTGTGCCTGGGCTTGATCTCTTTGCACTGTAACCCTCCTAGTTGACCCTATAAGGTGGCAATTTACCCCTATAATGTCATATTTTGGGCTTGTTCTATTGCCAATAATTCCACTACCTATGGATCCCCTTGTGCTAGCCTCTAACTTAGGTCAACATCCATCAATTGTTGGTCCCCATGTCCCAAACCAAAATCCATGGTTGTGTATCTCCCCTGAAACTAGGCTAGGTAATCAGCTATGCAACTTGCATCATCTCCATCCCTTAAGGGAAACTCCTAAAAAACCAACTCCTTGACCGTATATGGCTCTAGTAGATAAAACTATGCATCTTCCCTCCTATACCAAGAAAAATCAAGAGGGATACCCTGCATAAGCCCAAACTAATGTTGCACTCACTCAAAAGGGATGCACTCTACCTCACCATCCTGCCTCCCATATGCCCATCTCTAACTCTATAATGATAGGGTGTGGTACCTGTACCCAATCCATACTAGCCACATCTAATATGGCCTCCACACTATGTCACTAGGAACTAAAATCTCTAAGGTTCCTCTAAACCAATCAATGTCCCTAGTACCACCACCCACACCTATCATGGCTCGATCTCTCCTTCATCAGTAAAAGTTAACCACGTAATCCATCGATTGGTATTCCTCTATCAGAAGGCCCAAGGGTCTTAGTACCTATATGTGCTCATAGGCCCAATAGTGAAGAATAAATCCCACATTGATGCAATAGTGCTTGTGCACTCTGAACCCCCATAACTCTATATTTCGAAACTAGTAAGACCTATGCCCATCCAAACACCATACCACCCAAAAATAGCTCCACTAGCACCCCCAAAAGCATACCAGGATATCTCTCTCCTAAAAAATTTGGTAGCGCATAACACATGACCACTAGTTGCAACATAGTCAATAAATGTCTCTCACCAAGAGCCCTCTGGTGTAGAGGCCTAATACTGAAACCTCCCAAGTGGAACTGGGCATCATCTTGATCATTTCCATATAACATCACCATACACTCATTGATATCCTCCCCCTTTATGTGGTAGACAAGATCTCTTTGGATGGATAGATATGTAATCTAATGGACATCTTATAAAAGGATGCTCATCTCTCTAGTCAACATCCAAAAGGTATTAGTTGCTGGGTCCCATCTTTTAATGAGGGAAATTATCATCTTGGCATCCCTAGGTAAGTACTGGTAGTGATACATCCCTCTAAAACCCACTCCCTCCATATGATACTAGTCCTTTGTAGACATGACATCCCTCACCTTAGCAAAAATCTCAAGAACTCGATCACGTAATTGGATCTGATCTCATGCCTACAATAAATGTATCACACATCACTAGATTATCTACACCCTTATCAACTCTTATCTCAGCATGCTTCCTAACCTATCCCAACTCTCAAACCAAACCTAAACCCATCTCGACTCCTAAAAACCTTCCCATTACACCTCTTATTTTACCTTTACCAACTCGTAAACCCTTCCCATTATACCTCTTAAACCTTTCTCAACTCTTAAACCCTTCCCAATTCTTAACCCATCCCAACTCCTAACCCATCCCCAACTCCCCAACCCATCCCACCTCTTATCCTACCTTCCATCCCAACTCCCAACTTTTCCCCTTCCCGATTGTCATCTATTTGACCTAACTATCGATGGTCTCCTGAGATCAATTTCCCCCTAGGGTCAATCATCGTTGATTGGCTTAACTATCGATGATCACTGTTAGGTGACCATAAGTGGAAAACTTCAACCCCCTAACCTTATTAAAACCCTCACTCCTTCTCTACACCTAAAAATCTACTATTTATCACATTTCCACACTCCTCCCTACCTTTATCCCCATACTACCAACTCCTAAACACACAATCTTGTACACACATAACATAAATAACCATGCGCTAGCCCCACAATTAAAAACACCCCTATTTCCTAATAATTTAACCTATTTCATTCTATTTTTACAATTTCAATTCAAATTTTATAATTTACTACCAAATTTAAGACACCCCCTACCTCATTTCATGACCAGTGGTTGCACCTTAATCCGTGCCCAGCCACTTATCCTCGATCAGCTCCTGTATCTATCTCAACCCCACCGTCACTTTCACACACCACAATCCTCTAAGATAACTCACCACCTTTCTACCCACTCATGAGGAATTTTTGTCCAAATGCTCAAACCAGATAAAACACTACTTCTCTAAATTATAAATGGGGATAAAATGGGCCCTATTGACCTTTTTATCATCAATTTAGGGTTTCAACCCAACCATCAATGGTTATATAAATGTCATTAGTTAACCCTAACCATCGAAGGTTACCTCACCAACATAACCATTAATAGTTGCCTAACTGTCATCAGTTAACCCTGACTATCGATGATTAGGGCACTTTTTCTTCTTTTACCCCTATACACCTAGATTTTTGTTACTTCACCCATAACTCTTAATGCCTCTACATGAGCTCCTCCTTGCCACCCTCATACCTATTTGGGAGTTCATTTCTCCCCACTAACCAAGAACTACATTCGACCTACAATCCATGTTGGATCAACTATCCCTGGGACTATGTAGGTAACGTCCTCTTACCTAGCGTATTTGGAGTCAACTTAGCCACCCCCTACCCACCCAATCACTTGACCCATTTACCTTCACTTACCTCAATGTTGGTGCCAAATTTTTTCACCTTAAAACAACCTTATTTTGGTCATGATGACCACCTTGACCAATTTTTCCAAGTTAAACTTTTGTATTACACCCCACCTCGTGCATGACCTGACCCATTATGTTTTTCTTAGGAGCACTTCCTACCCTAGATACCTGAGTAAACACTAACCTTTTATAGGACACATGACAAGTGTGACCTGATCATCTATGACCAATGCTAGGGACTAGTTACCTTATCACTAATCTTAGAACCCAACCTCATTTTTACCAAAATGGCAATATTTTATCTTTATGTGATCATGAATATCATAATTAGTTTCATTTTGTGTGCATAGTTGCATCTCAAATGCCCAACCTTGTGACCTTCATTATACCTTTTATCAAACCCTGACCCAATTCAACCTTCACCTTGTTGGCTTCCAGTTTGAGGGGGAATACCGTCCTCCCATATTCAGGGCAACCATACCTTGACCAATTGGCAACTCATTTTTATTCTATAACTTATTGACCTAAAAGCTGCACAACAAAAAGGGATAAAATGTAGACACCCAAAAACCACCCCTTGATTAGTTTTTGATGTCGCCTATACCTAAGGCCTATTCTTGACTTCTGTTAGTTAAACTTCACCTAGTTAACCTAATAACACACCTAGGCACCTTTCTTTAATAAACACTTTAAACATATTCTTTTAAGACCCATTTCAAACCTTTTACACTCAAGGGTTGATCATGGATGGTTGGCCTAACCATCAATAGTTAGGCCTTCACCCTTGAAAAATAAAAAATCATCCAGCTATAAGATAGGCATGCATGGCTAAAATATAAACTTTCCCATGCACACCTTGTAGCTTTCTTGCCCTTTGAATTAACATCTTTATCCTCACTCAACTTTGCAACTTTCTCTCTCCTCACTTAGCAAGTTTGTGCTATAAATATAGGCCTCTTAGAGGAGTTAAGGATCTAAAAAATTTGCATCTAGGTTCTCTTATTTTCTTTGTGTAGGTACTTAGCATCCCAATATTCTATTTGCATGGCCTTTGAAGGTTCAAGTACTGTTATACAACCCAAATTTCTTTAGGTTTTTAAATATCATTCACTTAGAATCATACATGTACCCACTTTTTGTTTTTAGTGTTTTCTTTCATTATCAGATTTTCTTGCCTTGTTATACTCACCTATACACCACCTTTCACCCCAAATATCCATATTCTAACTCCTACCCATCAGCTATTTCATCTTCAGCTCCATCTAAATTTATATAAACTTTCACAAGTAACCATCATCGATTACAGAAACTATCATCAATTACCCCAACCATCACTAGTTATTTGACCATCATCGGTAAGACCCAACCATCACTAGTCACACCCAATCGTCGATGGTCATTGTTAGGAAAAAATATAGGAAAAAATAAGAGATTGTTATTTTTCCCCCTTTCACCTAATCAAACCCCTATTTCTATTCTTGACCTATCTGCAGACCCTACCTAGACCCTCTAAACCTAAGCTTGGTACACTTGTGCATGATATTGACCCATCATGCCATATCTTGTATCAAACAAGTACATTATTTATTTTCTTGCATATTTACTTTCTTATATCATTTTTGACTTAATTGTTTTAAAAGTGGATTGACAGCCTCCTAAAAAGCTTTGGGCTTCTTAGATCTAGTAGATGCTAGGCAATCCACTCAACCTATCATCTAACAAATCCTCTTCTTGTTTTCTTGTGATTTGTAGGTTATCCTCCCTAGCCAAAGAGGAGTTCCCACATTCATCTAGATGAATGTGCACATTATACCAATATTCATCTACACACCTTAATATTCACTTTCTTTTATCTACTTTCAAAACTAAGAAAAGAAAGAAATAAATTGAAACAATTCTCTCCTAATAGGATACATATAATTATTGGACCATGGGGAGGATACATGTGGTCTGGGAGCAGGTAACGAGGTCATTTTTTAGTTACTAGATTTTTTGGTCCTTGATCGAGGACTCCTACTGCATCTTCTATTTTAATTTTTGCTTCGTGCTTGTTGAGTCCAAGATATTCTCGTGGGTCTGCATGAGCTCTAATTATTTTTCTTGTAGCTTATTTTCTATGGCCTACTTCTCTTATTTTAGGCCATCTATTTTGGCCTTCAGTTCTACTACTTGAATTCATCCTTGGGCCCTCTCATTAGCTTCCACCTAGAAGATCTCAATAGTGATGTGGCTCTATAGGTGAGACCTCATCTTAGTGAGCTCTATATCTTTGGCCTTGGCCTCAGCATTCTGGCAATTGATAGTAGCTTTTACTCTTTCAAGTTCCTAGTCTCTTTTTCAATTGATGACCTACCTTGAGATAGTCCATAGTGATGAACTTCTAGGTTTCTTCCATCAATTTGACCCTATCGATTGGTCTATCATAGATGAGCTTAAGGCTAATGATGTGTATCTATTAATCCCCTAGTTATGTCTATTCTTGGGGCTTGATTACTTATAGAACCATATGTGCAATAATTAGGGATTAGTGCATCAGGTTAAAGAATAACCTCATATGAGGTACTGCTGGGGCCTTAGCCTTTTTTCCTCTCCTATTCTTCACCCAAGCTTTGCTGTTAGATCTACTCTTGAGTTTGAATTAATTCCCCTATAAAGAGGGATGCTTGTGGCAATTTGAAGGGAATGGTCACTTACTATTGTGAATTAGAGGATGTTGTTCCCTTAGGGATGAGTGGGTGAAGGGTTAAGGTGGAAGGTGAGAAAGGTAGGAGGCCATGAAGATGGGTGGCAGGCAATTGCACCATGATGGATGTAGATGTGGTGGATGAAGGTAGAGGAGTGAAGACTAGTGCAAGTGAAGTGATCAGTTGGGTGGAGGAAAATGATGAAAATATGAGGGACTTGATGGAAGGTAAGGAGGAAGTGAATAAGGAAGATAAAGTATAAAGGAGAGGGTAGGTGAAATGTACCTTCTTCTATTTTGGCTCTAGAGGAGGGTTGGAAGCTTGCACCTCAGAGCCATGCTAAGATGACCCTACCTTGGGCTTCCCTGAAGAGGCCTGTTATTATTATAGAGGATCTAGATATAGAGGAGGTGGCTAGGAAAGGGGTTTGTAAATCACAAAAACCTCCTCTTTCCCAGAGGGGGTATCTTCCTCTTCTTCTTCTTCTTCAACTAAAACCTCTTCCTCTATCTGAGCCTCTTTTTCATGGTGCTCATCCCAGAGGTTCTTGAATTGTTCATCAGAGTCTAAGTACTCAAATTTGAGCTCCCTTTGGCCAATTTATTGCCTATATTTCCAATAGGCTTCCATATTTTCTTTGTTTTAGCCCCTTTAGATGAGCTGAGCTCTTAGACCTTTTGTCATGGTCTTTACGAGATCAAAATCCCAAATTGGATTATAGAAGGGATCTTAAATAGATTGACATAGTGTTTGACATCATCCTCCATTAGTGACCTTTGATCCTCGAGGTATGGTCAGGGCTCGTGGATGTAGGGGGGGTGATGGTCTTCAGGGTGGCTATGTGGCCGACTAGGTCATAGTTCCATTGATCATTGATTTGGTCTAAGCCAAGCTCCCCTAATTTGAGTGCAAGAAAATGTTCTTACAACCTCTTCATCACTATAATGACCCTTCTTGAGAAGGGTATGTCATATATGTCCCTTTTATTATGGCCCATGTCATATATCGAGTCCACTATTTTAAGTTGGTGGGCCAACTCCAGGGCCAAATTTCTCTCTTTGAGCAGGCACAAAAGCTAGAATGGATCCTCCTTGAAACCATGGACCTTGATGAATGTAAATTGGGCTCTAAAGAAGCATTTGACTAGAAACTTACAGCTAATAATCCATGTTCTCTAGCAATCCATCATCATGAAGGTGATGGCCTCCTGACTGAGGTCAATCAGGATCGAAGACAAGAAGTACGCTATGAATTCATGATAATCCCCTGTGGTTGATAAGATGTGGGTCCATGTGGAGATGTGAATCACCATGTGAGGAGACATGGTCATCATAGTCACATTGAAGGTGAATTATGGAGAAAATAACCCAAAGCTCTGATACAAGATCAAGTGGAGGAGGAAGGAAGAATGCCTTTAGGTTTTTTGGGCTAAAAAATTCACCAACTAATAATGTATGGCATCGGTGATGGTATCTATGAAGTCCATTTTATAGGCCTTTTCCCTACTTATCATATTTAATTAGAAGACAATACCCAATTGGAAATCATGCACATGGGCATCCGAGTCCATTCCAAAGATAAATGCCAACATGAAGAGGGTGTCCCTCATGTCTTGTGTCATAAAACTCATGAGAGCGATGGGCAGGGGTGACACTTCCATATAATCACTATGAAGATCTAAGTTAAAAAACTTTAGCTTATAAACATAAGTGTCCCATATATTTTGTAAGTTCTCCATGTCACAAACATCTAGACTGGGGTCACTAGGAAGTCAGAGCATTTTCTTCACAATGTCGGTACTAATGTCCACATTTAAGTGGTTACCTATGATAATGCTAATGGTGGAATTATATCTCTCTACACATAAGGCAATGATCTCTGGGCATGGGTGCACAAGAGGCACCATGTATTGAGCCAGTGTGGAGCTCTAAATCTTATAACCAAATGACTCAAAGTTATTGTTTCAAAACTTTGTGATCATGTAGGCACAAGTGACCTCTCTCATGTTCTTTGTATAGTTGGTCAATTTGGGATCAAAGATTCCATCTACATAGTCTAAGACCAGTGAGGGGTCCCTGTAAAGTCCCTTCATGATGCTCTTACCATTTGACACTATGAACTTCAGCTGTGTGAAGGCAAAAGCATATGACTTGCTTTCCACAAACTGAGGGGGAAGGTCCCCATGGTTTCTTGATCTATGAGTTCTCTACTTCTTTGAATTCCCACTACCAGACAAGGATCCATAAGTCTCCATCTCATAATTCTCCTAAAAAATTATACTAGTCACCTTGAGGAAAATACTGGGTACTAGCTTTGGCTTAGAATTCCTCACATAACTCTCACAATTCTACACACAATTCCTTGCTATAAACTCTTTGCTCAACTTAGCTCAATGCTCTTGGAATTTTTAAGGCATTTAAATGTTTGGCTTGATTAGGAGATGGGCATTTATAAGCCAACACTTATAGCACATGGATCATGCTAAGTTTTGAATTTGGGTGCCCATATATGTTAAGGGCAACACACATGCTTGAAGAATGTCCCATAAGATATTTTGCGGTGATCCTCATGGGAGATCTTGCGATTGGGGTGCTTGACATTAATGGTAAGGGGAGTGTGGTAGATAGTGGTCTTTAAGAGATGATTAAAAATTTAGGGGAGTCAAGATGTGGGAACTTGGTGATGGGATAACAACAACTTGTGCTAATGACACTCATTTTAAAAGGAAATAACAATAAAAGAGGGAAACTAACTAACAAAAGGGAAACTAAATATGTACAAGGGCAAATCTAATAAATTAGTTAAAAGGCTTCAAGTGGATTCTATTAACCAGAATCTCTAAAGCATTTCCTTCTTCATCCTCTAACTCAAATGCATGACCCTATCTATTTATAATGATGTGAAAAGGGCTTCTCCACAGAGAATAAAATTTTGTATGTTGACCTTGCTTCACGACTCTTTCATCATACTTTAGAACCAAGTCTCTCGACTTGAAGCCTAGGTCAGATGCTTTCTTATCAAACCATTGCTTAACTATCTTCTATTGGGTGACCTTAGCATTATTGGCTTTTTTCTCTTACTTCTTGGAGGTTGACCAATTCCACCAACCTAACATCTAATGCTCTGTTCTCCTTTATTTCAACAACTTTCAATAGCTATAGAATAGGAATTTCTATTGAGATGGGTGTGACCACTTCCTTCCCATACACTAATTCATATGAGGATGTATTTTAAATATGTTTATGAGTGATCCAATCAACCCATAGAGTTGTCTTCACATGATGATTCCACTCCCTTTGTTACTTAGTGCCTATCCTCTTGATTAACCTTATGAGGTTCTTGTTGGTCGATTTAGCCAACCCATTCCCTTATGATTAGTAGTTGGATGAAGTCTTAAGGAAGATACCATTTTTGAGGGCAAATTGCAAAATATTTAAGCTGAGGAAGGATTTTGTGTTGTCAGATATGATCATTTTTGGAGGGTCAAACCTTGCAATTAGTTCTTCTAAGAAGTTGAGCATCACATTCTCAATTGCTTCTTTTATAGGGGCCACTTCAGTCCATCTCATGAAGTAATCCATGTTCATGAGTATCCACTTATGTCCTATACTAGATATGAGATTGATCATTCCAATGAAATCTAAGCCCCATTATGCAAAATACTCATCGATCATAATCGAGTTTAGTAGCATAGTCAAATTCTTTCACTTGCCTACAAAAAACTAGCACTATTGGCATTTTTCACCACTTGATGGCAATCCAAAAACCTAGTTAGCTAGTAATATCCTACATACATGATCTTAGTTATGGTTATATTTTCTATGACATGATCACTTAGAGGGGCAAAATGCATATCCTATAGGATTTTGATGGCTTGATTGTTGTTAATACATCAAAGAAGTTCTTTGTCAAAGTTACTTTTGAAAAGGACTCCTTGGACTAGTGTGCAACTAGCTCCTTATAATCGATAGAATATTCTTTTATGTGTGGGGAGGTCATCGAGATATTGACCAGTTTATATAAAGAAGGTCTTATCAGCAACCTAGGACCCATTACTTTTGTACTGACTTACTAAAACCATTTTAGATGTATCTTGTTCTTATATCGAGGCATTCGTGTATTGGGTCAGATACTCACAAATCCCCCTCTATCAAATCACTATGGTTGGCTTGAATTCAATGTCATATTCTAGGAACTTGATGATCCAATTGGCCCTCTTCTCTATGATCTCTCCCTCCATTATGTACTCTCAGATGCTAGGATGTGCTCCATACACCATTATCTTGCTTCTTGCCACCATATGCTTGAACTTCTTGAGACCTTTAACAATGGTGAAAGCTTTTTTCTCAATGAAATTATATATAGTCTCGTACTCACACAGGGTTCTTGAATAGAAAGAATAATATGCTCATCCTTCCCTTCATCTTCATTCCAAGTAAATGCAACCACTAAATTATGTTCACTAGCATAAACATACATCATGAAATCCATAGAAAAGTTAGGATTAACTAATACAGGAGCAATGGATATTGCTTCTTTGATCTTGTTGAATGCTATCCTCCCTTAGGTGGTCTATTTTAAAGCTTGGTATTTCTTTAGCATCAATATGATTGACCTTACTATCCTTGTGAAGTTATATATGAATCGACTGAAGAAGTTAATCTTTCTAAGGAAGGATTGGACTCTTTTCTTGTTTACTAGTAAGGCCAATTCCCTGATGGCCTTCACCCTATCTGGATTATTAGAGATGCCTTATTTGGATACCATGTATCCTAAAAACTTTCCTTATGGGAAGCCAAAGACACATTTATTAGGGTTAAAGGATACCTCAAACTCTTGGCACCTCTAAAAAATCTTTTGCAAATGATCAAAATGATCTTCCTTGTTTTTTGAGAACACTATAAGATCATCCAGAGAGATGATGATGATTTTGTTAATCAGGCCTTTAAAGGCTATGTCCATGGCTCGATGAAAGGTAGCTCCTACATTAGAGAGGCCAAAAGGCATCTTTGCATACGTGAAGGTTCCCCACTTTGTAGTGAAAGTGGTCTTATGTTGATCTTCTTTATTGACCCATACTTGGTTATAACCTAAGAACCCATCTAGCAGAGAGAACATTTCTTCACTCACTACCATTTAGAGGATCTATTCCACAAAAGGAAGGGGATAATGATATTTCAAAGATGCTTTATTCAATTCTCTGAAGTCTGTGCATAGCCTAATTTCTCCATTATTTTTCCTCATCGGAACTAGGTTGGATACCTAAGTCAAATGCTTGATTGGGTATATGATCCTTGAGTCGACCAATTTTCTCAGTTCTTAATCCATAAGAGACTCAATTTTGGGGTTTACTAGCCTTTGATTTTGGCAAATAGGTTTAGCTCATTGAACTAGATCTATGGTGTACTAGATGACCTCACAGTCATACCCTTTCAAGTCATTGTAGGTCTAGGCCATAACTCCTTCATATTTATTCTAGAAGGATATCAATTGCTCCTTATCTTTTTAGGAAACTTCTTTCCTCACTTTCAATTTCCTTCTTTCTCCTACATCTAGCTTAGATTAGTCACCTTTGTCTGTGATAAAATTTATTTTGTCGTTTCTTGCATCATTAGAATAAAATAGATTATCTAGGGTGATCAGTCCCTTTATAAGCTTATTGGACTTAAGTTGTATGATCTGGTCTCTATAAGCTTCTTCAATTTTTAGCTACAACTGCTCTGTAAACTCACATGATTGCTACATAAACATGGAAATTTGGGCATTACTCTCAAATACTTACTAATTTTGATCATTATCTAAGATGGCAAGTCTGATAATCACCTATACTACTTATTCATTGATCAACAAATCGATCACCAGATCAAACTAGGAGCCTAGTACTGTCATTCTATTTGCATCTGTATTCTTAGACCTAGGGATAATTTGGATATTGAATACTTCAAATGCTTTGATCAAATCCCATATTTGATGGAGGTAAGACTTCATGTAGACATTATTTGCAACCCTGACTCTTTGTACTTATCTTATTACTAGTTTGGAGTCTTTAAACACTTTTAATCACTTTACGCCCATACGCTTGGCAAGGCTAAGGTGGTGGACTAGGGTTTCATACTTAGATTCATTATTTGTGTAGGAAAATTAGAAGTATAAGTATCTTATGGTTTCTTATCTAGATGGAGACATAAATTAGATACTAGATCCAGAGTCAGTTTTGCATTTTGCACCATCAAAATGCAAAGTCCAAAAATCAAACTCATTTTTAGGTCCCTTGCTTTGATCCTCCCTTTTCTTTATGACCTCAGGGATGACCTGATATTCATCATGGATTACATAAGTCCTGAGGTCAGTGGCATCAAAATTCATGAATGGATCATTCTTGATGAAATCTTTAATGAGGACTTCCACCTCTAGGCTCCTGTTGTCTACCACTCTCTCTCCCTTGAGCATTTCCGTGCAATACATCTCTTTCTTGGAGAAAGAGGTGTGCATCACTTCAAAGTTCACCATAGAATCATTGTATATGTGCTCTAAATGTAGTATCTTAGACAAAAATTTCAATTTTGAGATGTATTTGGTCCTTATGATTAAGTGAGACTAATCTAATGATAAGTAACCGCCTATCTTGGCAGTGAAATTTCTTGACAGACATAACCTAAAGACTAGTCAGATGTCAATTATCACAACTTCTTGGGAGACTGTGATGTTAGGACAAGAATACAAAGTTAGGATAAAGGCCTTGATGACACCTATGATTTGAACTTTCTTCCCATCTAACTGCATTACCCCTTTATTCAAGGGTTTATATTGGAGTTGTAGAGCATCCGCAATCTACTTAGGCATCACTGTGGTGCTGGCTCCAAAATCAATCATAAAATTGTGTAACAACTTACCCCCCACAATAAGAGTTAAATAAAATGGGGTATGTTTGTTTTACTTACCTTTATATTAGAGTTGATAAACATGGATGGTGCATGAGGTTATGCACTACTATTGGCTTCCTTTAGCTTGTTTTATGCTGAACTCTGTGGCCAATTTACCTTATGTAGGCTTCTCCTAGTTTTATAATGCCTCTCATAGCAGAGATTTATGCTTGGGAATAGATAATACATCCTAGAGAGAAACATTGGCTAGGGCCTTCTTAGCTTCTCTACCATATTAAATGACCCTTATGATCAAACCTTGGGGTCATTTATCTTGTTCTGAGTTATCTCACCCCACTTTTAATATGCCAGAGGTGATGGTTGGGGTCCTAGAATTTTTATGAAAGTCACTTTAGGCCTTGTGAAGGCTTATTGGGTCTTAGTCAATCTCTTCTTGGATAGAGTGTAGTAGTTTGATTGGACTTGTAAGGCCTTCAACATGAGGACCTCACTTGCATAAACTACATCCTTGCCTTCCATCCAAGAGAAAAGTACATGCTCTGAGGCTATCTCCTCTTCTTACTCCAAGGATATTCCTTGCATTTGTGCCATTAGGATGGCATTTTCAACACCTAAGGATTGGTATCTGTAAGGAACTAAATCAGGTGAATTCCCTTATCTTCATTGCTTAGAAAAATTTTGCTGTAGATTACCTCTTAAGTGGTTTCAGGGCATATGGACATTATTACATTGGAAACACTATGAATTTGAGTCATCCACCAAGTTATTTTGGCTATTGACAAATTTTGTATTTGAATTTGGTATGACCATTTTCAAAGGACCAAGAACTGATATGATTTAATTTATAGGTCACACTTGATGGTTTAACACCTAATGATTTAGTGCATCATGATTTGGCATTTGCCTTTCTTGATTGTGATTGTGCTGTTACAATGCCCTTCCATTATATTAATTTTGGTAAGGGGGCTTCAGGGGCATAACTTGTTGCCTTTTGAGATTTATGATCTCATTTGAAAAGTTCCACTTGATGCTCTTCATGTCATTCATTTCCATAGATAACATGGATGAAGAAGATACACTTTTTGAGTAGGTGGATATACATACATGGAAGGAGATGCTTGTAACGGGCTCAGGACTTCCTCTTGTGGTAGAATTGATATTTTTAAGAACATGGGCATCAAAAATCATGAGGGAAGTTTCCTAGCATCTATCAAATTATTATCTGCTCTGACTGCCAAGTCATATGCATCTGGGAGTGTCTGGCCTCCAAGAGATTGAATCATAACCACTATGTCCAAGTTAAAGGCTTTAAGTTAAAAAATAATGGCCATACCTATGGGCGATTAGGTCATTATCAAGATTCTTTGCCAGGTCTTATCAAACCTGGTATTAAAATTAATAATAGCCTCTTATAGGGCTCTTTTAATGGTGATTAGCTACTACAAGAGAGATGACCGATCTGCTTTCTCATTGAATCATTCGAAGAATCTATTGACTAAGTCATCCCAAGTGGTGATGGATTTGGGTGGCAAAGATTGATACCAGTCAAGAGCTCACCCTTTAAAAGAGGTGGCTAGTAGCCTTAAGGCTACATTCTACTGTGTGACATAATGTACAGTACAAACATTAGCGACATCTTGAAGATGTTCCACTACACTTTTGAGATCTTCCATTATGAATTTTTGAAGTGCCTTCAACACATTAGTAGGAATAGGATCCCACATAGCCAGGGATACTAAAGGGACGAGTGAGCAACCATTTTTCCATGTTATGAAGTTTTTTGGTGGTCCTGGGATCACCATTTACTATGGTTATTATGTCATGTTGGATCTTACGATCCCTTGGTAAGTTACGACTACCAAAGGTGGTAGTAACAAGCTTGAGTTTTGTGCCATTTATGACCTTGTGATGGGTCTATGGCTCATAAAATCTAACTTCTAATTAGGTGATTATGAGTTTTTCATCCCATCAGATGTGCTAGAAAATAAAAATTATTGATGCCTAAAAATCTCGTTATTAGTGAACATATTCATATGGGAAGCTTTACAGATGTGGGACTGAATTGCGATATGTAAAGTGACCTCTAGGATTTTAGAAGCTGACTCTTCAAAGTAATTAGGGAGGAAAATGGGTAAGGAGGAAATGCAAATAAAATTGAAGTAAAACTAAAGCAATGTGCCAAGATTCTTGAAGTATCTATTCCTAAAATTGTATAAAATAGCTTGAACCTTTAAACATTATAGATAGTTAAATGAGTGTATGCATGATTTAAAGCTTATAATATAAACCAAAGTCAACACTATAGAAACAAAGAAATTAAAAATAATAGATAGTAATAAGTTTCACTCAATTTGACACATAACACCACATCCTCTTTATAGTTAGGCAAAGAACAAAATACAAAAGGCCCAAAAGGTAGAGTATACAATATTCAATCCCTCCCATGAGGGGCACCTTTAAGTCATGAAATGAAAAATAAAACTATTGCTATTCTTATTAAAAATTTAAACTCTTAAAAAGGATATTCTTTTTACAGTCATGAAAATAACTTCGCTTATCTAATGTCTAGCCCCTTTTATAGAAGTGAGCCCATAATATATAAGCACAACATCCTCATGAGGGAATGACACCTAGAACCTAACACTCATAGTCATGATGAGGTCATTGTAATCGAAAGGGAGATCTTCAGCATATGAGTGAATTTAGTCTTCAAAATCCTAGATATGGCATAACTATTGATGCCTCATAATCCCCAATTACATTTAGAAGAAGCATCATGGTGACACTTGTCTCCCTCTGAAACTATCTCTAGAATTCTATTAGAAATGGGGCCTACTTCCCCCAACCAATGGTGTTACTCGAAACCTTAACAAAAGAAACTTTGATCTTAAGGAATGGTGGGATGATGTCTGGTTTACTAAGGAGTGTGTGCTCTCTTTCAAAGATTTTTTATTGCTTTTTAAATGACAGTGCATGGAGCCACCACATGATGAGCTGGTGTTACTTCTTAAGAAGTTGAGAACTCCTTTGCCAGGAGTGGGTGTGGGGGCACCACATGGAAAGTTCACTTCCTCATCGTTACAATTACATAGTGGGTCTCACCTCTTATTTAATCAACCAATAGCACTACTTGAATCTCTAACAAAAATAAACCTACCTTGGATAAGCATTATGATGTCATGTGTCAAGTTGGTGCTACTCTTGGGTAAGCTAGGAACCTTTTTATGAAGAATGAGCATCAGGGTGCCATGTGGTAGCAATAGAAGGAGCCAAGACTTAACCAAAAATAAATAAGGGAAACCCAGGAAAGAGGAGGCTAATGCACCATCCATTGAACTTGCCTAACATGTCCATGATAAAAGGCTAACTGCCTCAACTTCAAAACATGGATTACATTCCATAATTATCATTTGAGGTAAATGCAACATAACATGTCTAGTGGTTTTTAGGAGGCTTGTTACTTCCTTTCTAATACACATTATCCTAAAAAACCTTCACTAATCTGCATGAGGCATTAGAAGCTGTCCTTCACTTTGAAGCCATTAGAAATATAGATATAGGGATTAATCCCTTTATGGAATCCTAAATTACTACGATGACATATTAGTTAGAGAAGCTCATTGTGAATAGTACTCAAAATACTCATGATAGTTTATGGTGTGTTGACTATGAAGTTAAAGGTCATAATAGACATAATTATCCCAAGAAGAGTAGTTGGGTAGTGGTAAAGCAATCCTATGAGATTTTCCAAGAAAACTGTGATGTGAGAGGTTTCCCTCTATTTCAATGTGCTACTTAATCAAAAGTATAATCATACTGTAAAATATGTGATGCATATACACATGATAGAAATGATTGTCAACTTATCAGATTCATGAGGCATACATGTGAGGTACTTGCCAGACCTATGTAGCCAACATCCTACTGGTCCTATAGAGGTCATGGATGTAAAGGTGTTTATTTTCTACCTAGAACTTGATATAATTATGGATCTCCAGAGTATTACCAATGTGACTACCCAATTTGTCCAACTTATGCTTGTTGTAAGAATGAACATCATCTGGAAGAATGCCTAGACTTGTACGCCACCATCACTAAAGATCAAAATGATAAGGGTGCTGGGATGATATGGATTGGAAAATCTAATTGCTCAATAAAGACCATGCCTTACTACTCTGACTGGTCCTAAGGTAAGTATTACTACATGAAGTGGTATTTAGCTATCCAAATAACACCCTATCTAAAAGGAGGAATGTTCAAGTCCCACTTTCAAACTTTGATTAACATGGGAATGGTTTAAGGCTATGGGTTACCTATATCTAGAACAAACCTCTAGCCTTTTTTTATGAGGCTAGCTCCTCATATTTTTAGAATTTGGACCTTTACTTCTAAATATAAGAAAAGTTGGGGTGAAAAGGGTCAAGAAGTTTGCATAAAATAAAACCTATTCTAAGCTATGGTGATGCACCAAGAATTTATCAGATCTACTCTTAATATTGGACTCCTTAACATATTAATGAACTATGAAAGAATCTAGTGCAATACTTATTATAGTTTATATGCAATAATATTTTGTATAGAGGTCAGTTTGATACACTTAGACTAGGATGCAATGAAAATAAGGTCTGGTTGAAGACACTTAAATTCAAATATCCACTATATGCTTGAGAAATCAACATTAAGACACACTATACGACCTATAAAGAAAATATTCTATCATTTAGGTTGAGTTTGGACATACAAAAGGAAGATAACATTCACATTTTCATATTAAACAAACATAGAACACTAAATACAAAATAACAAATGACTGTAAAATAATCTATTTACTACTCTAAGAGGTGTAAAATATAATTCTAGTAGAGTCTAGTCATACTAGCCTAAGGGATGCAAAACAATAGCTCGAAGGCTATATTTATAGTAGAAGGGAAGCAAGAGAGAGGGAATTGTTTAGCACCCAAAAGGGGATCAAATGAGTTCAATTCCATTTGAAAAGTTGTTACAATTAACTCCATGAATCAAGCTCACTTAAACCCTTCATAATTGATCCAGGTCACTCCCATCCATTACATCATTACAATATCTTCTTTGTGATGCTCCATGGTGGCTCCAACGATGGGATCACGTCATTTTGATTTTATCCTGATATGAAACTGATCATGAATATCTTGTTAATGCATGCCCAAGTGGGGAGAAGGGTAATTTTCATGTAGCTAGCTTTGGTGATGACTGTTGAGGTCTACATGTCTATTTATATAGGTCCTTAATGGCATTTCTTGATCTTGAAATATATATTTTTGACCCAATCTAGATCATGTTCGAGCTCAACTTTGTTCATGTCTACTTACCTTGGTTGAAAACTAACCTTTTGATCTCTGTCTAAGTCATTTGGGCCCTTTTTTTTCTGATTGGTCATTAATAACTAGCTCAGATCCTTGACTCTTTGACCTTTACTTCACACCATCATATCTTGATTTGCACGATCAAGTGCCAACGATTGATCTTTCGCCAGTTGAATGCACTATTGACACCTATCATGCATGCATTTACTCTTGAGATTCATTAACTCATTCCATTCAATACTTTTTCTTCAAGCTTTGTGTGCCAACCACTTCCTCTAAAGGAAATAACTTGCCATATCTTTGCCTTGAGCAATTCTTTTAGACAAAATGTTCGAAAGATTTCTACTTTAGTCTTTTGCTTTGGGATAAGACTCCAAAAGAAATCCATCTTTGGGAAAATTATCCCAGATAATTTTTTGAAGGAGTCGTGTCCTTAGAATGGCCCTCGGGACCTTTTTAAATAGATCTTTACCTTTTGGAAATGCCCTTTGAAACTTTTGCATTGGACCCTTTCTCAAAAGTAAAAGACCCTTCATAAACCTTGAATTGGACCATTTTCCTGAGAAACTGGCATTCAAAAAAATTGCACTAGACCTTTTGGTGAATAAAAGTACCCTTTATAAAAAGTGTTTGGGACACTTTCTCGAGAAAAGACCCTTCAGGAAAAATGTATGGGCTTTTGCTTGAAAAAGAAATCCTTCGAGTTTTTTGCAAAGATCCAATTTGTCAAAGAATGATCCTTTGAGAAAAGTGTTTTGGACACTTGGCTTCAAAAGTGACCTTCAAAACTTTTGAAAAGGACCCTCTTTGAGGAAATGACCCTTCAAGATAATTCTTTTAGATAAAATATCCGAAACAATTCTTGGCACTTCCAAATAGACTAAAACAAAAATACTGAAAAAATTCTAACACTTAGCCAAATAGAGTGGGACAAAACTCCCAAAAGAATTAGGCCTTGTACATTTATTATGGGATTTGTGTGGAAAACTTCCTTTGAAGGAATTCTAAATGCTAGACTTGGCCAAAAGTTGGAAAAGTGTAAACCTAGGCTCCTTGTAGACCTACTCCTATAATTGTTCAACACCATGAAAGCATGCTTGGATCCCTCTGCTTGTAATGTTGATATTTCTTCTAAGCCACATGATCTATTCATTAATTAGGACCCTAATCATCTATTTAAACTAGGTAGAAGCTTGGTATGTTGGCCAAAATGGACAACAATTTTGGTGACTTAGCTAGCTTGACTAGCTTGCTGGTCATGGAACTCGGACCTTGATCAAGCTTGCTTAAAATGAAAATCTACTTACAAATAGACTCTGCTTAAGTTCTGGAAACACTTTTTGGATTAATGAGGGGGGGGGAATAAAAAAACAATAAAAGACAAAGCAACAACCTAAACTAAAAATAGAACAACTAAAAATAATAATGTGCAAAGTACTTGGAGGAAAATAATAGACCTATTTACTAATGTAAAAGGGGAAAATATGAGACTAGTAGTAGAACTTGAGATACCTCCCATTAACAGGGATGGGAAGGATTTATCCATTAAATTTTGTAAGATCAAAATCATTGCTCTCTTTGCATCCTGTGATGACATAGGGTCCACTCCAAAGGCTGTCAAACTTGGAGTGTTTTCCTGGTTTTGCACGATCCTCATCTCATTTGAGGACTATGTCATCTTGCTAAAATTTATTTGATGAATCTCTTTGATCAAAGATCATCTTGAAATAATATTGGTTAGACCATATGACATGCATTTCATCATCCCTTATTTCCTTTAATTCTCTTAGTTCATTCATTCTGACCTCCATTGCATCACTTTCTAGAAGCTCTAGTTGGTGTGCAAGATCCAAAGCTGAAAGTTCCAATGAAATTGCCAAACTTGCTTCTCTTTCATAGACTAAGATACAAGGTGAGTTAGCAATGTCCTTGTTGGGGGTGACTCTATTAGCCCATAAGGCAATCTTCAACTTTGTGTGCTAGGATCTCTGATTATCTTCCATTGTTCTCTTAATGATCTGAATCAGGTTCTTATTAGTGGACTCAGCTAGTCCATCACCTTGTGAATAATAATTAGATGAAGATGTCAGATAAATAACCTACTCAATATCCTACTCATATACATTTGTACTTCTAAATGCCAAATCATTATCTGATATTATGGTGGAAAGTGTCCTAAAATGGGTGACTAGGCTCTCATAGAACTCAAGTACATAATTCTCATTTGCTTCCTTCAAGGGGACTACTTCCACCCATTTGGTGAAGTATCCTATGGATGTAAATACCCACTTATGACTAGCATTGGATGGAGGATTAATCATGCCAATGAAGTCTAAACCCCATTGCATGAAAGGTTGTTAAACTTGAATAGGCTTTAGTGGCATGGTAGCTAGTTTTTGTTTCCCTATAACATGGCACATTTTGAACACTTCCTTACCCATGCATGTGCATCTCTAAATAAATTGGGACAAAAGTAACCAACTCTAATGATTTTTTTAGCTATGGTCCTAGCTAAAAAATGGCCTCCTTGAGGACTATCATGAAATTACCTAAGAATCTTATCAAATTGGTTAGTCTCAACACATCTTAAGAGCATACCTCTAATGCCTTTTTTTGAATAACACTCCATCAATCAAAAAGTATGGAACTAATTATAGCCTAAAATATCTTCTTTGTGATGCATTGAAACCCATTGGACACTCTCCCATTTAGAGGAATATAGAAATATCCTATGTCCAAATCGATGGAAGAGTATCTTCATCTTCCTGTTGAGTGTCTTAGACTTCCAAGATTATCTCTTTTTCTTCTCTCACATCTTCAGCAAAATGTTCACATAATACCTTTCCTCAAACTAGCTTTATGATCCTGACCTTAATGTCATACTCCATACACTTAGTGACCCATCCATGTCTCTTTTCATTTAAGTGTCTGTTGAGGATAAAATATTTCACACTTGAATGAGCCACCATTAGTATGATCTCATTGTTTGAAACTAGATGCATGAATTTATTCAAACTTCTTACAACAACAAGCACATGTTTTTCAACAAAGCTATATCTTTCTTCATAACCCTCTAAAGCTTGGCTAAAGAAAGCAATGGGTTACTTTAGACCTTGATCATTTTGCTGCATGAACATAGCTAAAATTGCATCTAATGTGGAAAAGGCATATAGATAGAATTCCTTATTGAAATTTAGATTTAACATAATGGGGGCATGAGATATGACCTCCTTGATGGCCTTAAATATTCTCTTACCTTCTCTTGTCCATGTGAACTCTTTGCCTTTTATTAGCATATGAGTGAGAGGCTTGACCATCTCTGTAAACCCTATAATGAACCTTCTGATGAAGTTGATCTTGCCTAAGAAGATCTATAACCCTTTCTTGTGTTTAGGTAGTGATAGGGCAAGGATTGCTTCTATCCTCTTGAGATCAATGGAAAGACCATATTTAGACACCACATGCCCAAGAAGTCTTCCCTCATGTACTAAAAAAATGTATTTCTTTGGATTTAAAGAAACTCCAAATTGTCTGCATCTATCAAAAATATATCTCAAATGCATAAGATGATCGTTAGGATTATTTGAGAAAACTATTATATCATCAAGGTGAACTAAAACCATGTCATTCAAAACACCATGAAAAAAACATCCATTTCTCTTTGGAAGGTGGATCTAGCATTGGAGAGTCCAAAAGGCATTTTACAATATGCATTGGTGCCCCATTTTGTAGTAAAGGTAGTCTTATGCCTATCCTCCTCTTTCACCATGATCTGATTATAGCCAGAATAACTATCAAGGAATGAGACCCATTGAGAACTTGCCACCTTTTGTAGGATTTGATCCATGGAGGGCAATGGGTAATGATCCTTGAAGGACACCTTGTTGAGGTCCCTAAAGTCAATACATATCCAAATCACTCCATTATTTTTCTTTATTGGCACAAGGTTCACCACCCAAAGGAATAATTGGAAATATTATCCTTGATTCAATCAGTTTATAGAGTTCTCTTCTCATGAGATCCTCCACTCTTGGGTTGACAGGCCTCTGCTTTTGCCTAACTAGCTTGGCATTATTTTCTAATTCAATGGTGTGCTGTGTAAGTTTGGGGTTATATCTTTGTACTCCTAAGAAAATATATCAAAGAATTCTTGGCACAAAGCAACAAACATGGCTCTTCCTTCTACTATATTGAAATTTTTGAGCTTTAACAACTTGCCCTTAAAGATATTTATCTTTTCATAGTGTCATTCTTTCGCTGAGATGCACACTTTCCCTTTTCTTACTTGGTCATCTTCATTGAAGATGATTTATAATGTCACAAGCCTTTTGGGAAGCTTATTAGGTATTAGCTATACTATTTGATCATCATATTAGTTCTGGAACTTGTCCTAGTTCTTATGGAAAAATTATGCCTCTTGCATTAGAAAACATATAATTTGATCATCACTATCAAATACTTACCAACTCACCTCATTATCATGTTTAGCTAGTCTACATATAATCTTGAACTTATCTTGGCTTTGGATACCTTTGACTCCTACTATCTCATATTGGGCACTAATGACTGTAAGCCTATCTACATGTTAGTTTGTTTATGTCTATATGGACTAGATATCAAATGCCAAAAAATCTTCCATGAGGTCCCATACCTGATGCTTATAGGATTTTAGATGGTGACTCTTAACTACACTTAGGCCTCTTACTTTTTGTACCATGAACTCACTATCACCCTTGACCTTGAGGAGCTAGATACCTCTGTTTCTTGCTTCTTTCAACCCATGAAAAAGAGCTTCTTATTTAATTGTATTCAAGGTATAATTGAATTAAAGTCTTGTAATATAATGGTACTTTTGACCTGAGGGTGAAATCAACATGGCTCCCACTCCACTTCCATTCTTTGAAATTGAGCCATCAAAGAACAAAGTCCATATACCATACTGTTCTTGAGCAATGTTAGTTAAGGAAGGTATTACAATACCTTCCTCATGCATACAATACACTCCTAAGTCTCTCTTTAATGCTTCTATATGGATCAAAACCATGTATCAACTATCGATTCATCTAAGTACATATCTGAGATGCTTTTAAGATGACTTTGGGGCTCTTGTTGAATAACCTCTTTTACTTCTTCAAATATGGCATAGTTAGTATTTGCAAAATTAGGCATGTAGGGTTCTAGGTGGAACCTGGAGATAGGCTCATACCTTATGGTCACCTTGGTTCCATATCTGGTTTTAAAAACCATGTATGACCAATCAGATGATAAATATCCCCCAATCTTATTAGTAAAGTCCCTAGACAAATATAGGGCAAAACATGGAGCTAGGTCTACCACCATTACATATTCCTTAATGATAAAATTTGGATAGGAAACTAATGTGATCTAAAAATCTTTCAATATGCCTATTATCTTAGTAGGGGAACCATATAATTGGAGTACACCCTTTTTGTTAGGCACATATTTGAGCTTAAGCTTATCTACTATGGCTTTAGACATCACTAAGGTTGAAGCACCTGAGTCAATCATGCAATTGTGTCCTAAAAAATCCCCTATGATGACTGATAGATAAAAGGGGGGAGGCTTAAAAACCTTAGAAGGATGAATAACATTTTGAGGTTGACTTTTGCTTGGAACTTGATTGGGAACTTGGCTAGGGGCTTGATTATGCTGACTATTATTGATGAAAATAGTGTTCACTTTATCAGCTACCTTTTCCCCATGATAAATATTAGAGAGCTATTATTAGAGAATCTCTTTTTACCCAAGGATTGACAGAGCATCATACAATGCCATAGTTACATTAGCCTTCTTCAAATGATCCACAATATCAAAGGGTAGACTAGTACCTTTAGGCTACACCTTGGAAGTAGAGGCATCACTTGGCACTTGGGTAACATGAGGAATGAAGGGGGACCTCTGATGCTATCCATGAAGTTAGGGCACTCACTAATTAATAGGAGCCTTAGTAGTTACATCGAAAGAAGTAGGTTATTGACTAATCTTTGGAGATAATGTAAAAACCGTAGATTGCCCCAAGTTATCCTCCAACATCCTCTTCTTAGCCCTAGTTTGAGTTGTAACTAGTTTATTTATTCTCTATGAATCTTATCCCATATTGGTTGCTACATGTTCTAACACATATTACCCTTCTTTAAAATTCATGCATGTGGTATCAACAGGTGCTCTACCCATGTTCCCTTATTGTTGGCTTTGAGCTTCTAATCATGATATGGTATTATCTTGACTCATTTGGGGGGTTATGGTAGAGGCGACATCATGTCATGACTCTAAAATTAAGGAGCATGCTACCAACTAGGGTCTTGATACATGTCTCTAGTAGTGTCCATCACCATCTCATTGGGCTATCCCTTTGACTACCATGTACCTTCTTGAGCATAGTTGTTATGAGTTGGCACAATAGCTCTAGAATTACTTGGAACATTAGGATTATATTGCCTTGACTAAGGCTTCTACCCTTATCCTTAATGATTGGGTTGATAGGGTGGCTTATTATACTAAAAATTCTAATTATTATTTTGGTATGGCATATATGGTGGAGCTTGTTGCCTCTCCATTGCAACCAACTTGTTGTTCTGGGATTTGAGAAGACTCTCTATCTTCCCTAGTCTGTCAATTTGCTCACCTTATATTTGATAATTTTTTTTTGATTATAGAACTAGAGTAAAAGTTAGGGAAGGAGGATGTATCTCTGGGAAGGGAGGCATTGGTGGCCTTAGAACCAACTTGCATGCTTGTATAAGGCAATTTTCAGCCCTAATTGTTACTTCAAAATCTCTAGGTAGGGTGTTCCCTCCCATAGATTGAATCATGACAACTAAATTTGTGTTGAGAGCCTTCAGAGAGTATAGAAAATCATAGTTGGGCATAGGCTTGATCATCGGAGGAATTCTATCCTAGGTCTTCTAGAATATGTAGTTGAAATCCACAATGAATTCATGATTGAATCTCTTGATCATTATAAGTTACTCCACAAGTGAAAGGTGATCACTCTAGTCCTCAAAGTTCTTACACAAGACCTCTCCAAACACATCCTAACTATTTATTGATGCAGGGGCCAATCCTTTGTACCATTGAAGTGCTTTACCTTTGAAAGAGGTTGTTAATAACCTCATTGCTACATTTTCCTGTGTCACATGATGTACTAAACAAAGGTTAGCAATATATAAAATATGGTCTATAGGAGTAATTGGATTTTATCCTGTATAATAGGTAAGAGCCTTTAAAGCCAAGACTAGAATATCATCCCATTGAGTGAGATTCAGAGGACTACCACCATTGAATGACATGAAGGCTTGCCTTCTAGGAATAGCCATATGAGGTATGGGGTTTATAATAATGTTTGGCTAAATAATATTGGTTTGAATAGGAGAATTTTTGGAAACAAAAATGGGAATAAAAGGGGTAGGTCTAAGCTTTGACTAAGAGGCTTTCTTCTTCTTCATTGATGGGAAATGTAGCTCAGAGAGATATGTTTCCTTCCCTTTTGTAGAGGATCTTATGATAAATCTAGGGGGCATGAAAAGTTATGCAAATCTAGAAATGAAACTTTGAAATTCATTACTATACTTAAATATGTAAAATTAGTGGTCCCACCAAGTGTGCCAGAACTATTAACTATCTAGATAGCACCCTAGCTGAAAGGAGGAATGTTCAAGTCCTACTTTCAAACCTGGACTAACATGTAAATGGTCTAAGGCTATGGGTTTCCTATATCTAGACTAGACCTCTAGGATTTTTTTAATGAGGCTAGCTCCTTAGATTTTCACAATTTGGACCTTTTCTTCTAAATCTAAGACTGGTTAGGGTGAAAAGGGTCAAAAAGTTTGCATAAAATAAAACCTATTCTAAGTTGTGGTGATGCACCAAGAATTTATCAGATCCACTCTTAAGCTTGGATTCCTTAACACACTAATGAACTATGAAAGAAGCTAATGCAATGATTATTATAGTTTCTATGCAATAATATTCAGTATAGAGGTTAGTTTGATACACTCAGACTAGGGAGCAATGAAAATAAGGTCTGGTTAAAGACACTTAAATTTGGCTTTCTACTATATCCTTGAGAGATCAATGTTGAGACACACTATATGACCTATAAATAAAATATTCTATCATTTAGGTTGTGTTTGGACATACAAAAAGAAGAAAACATTCACATTTGCATATTAAACAAACATATAACACTAAATATAGAATAGCAAATGATTGTAAAATACTCTATTCACTATTCCAAGAGGTGTTGAATATAATTCTGGCAGAGTCTAGTTATACCATCATGAGGGATGCAAAATAATAATTCAAAGGCTATAGTTATAGAAAAAAGTAATAGAGGGAATTTTTGTCTCCCAAAAGGGAATCAAATGAGTTAAAATCCATTTGAAAATCTATTATAATTGCCTCCACAAATCAAGCTCACTTAAACCTTTCCTGATTGATCCAAGTCACTCCAGTCTATTACATCATTACAATATCTTCTTTGTGATGCTCTATGGTAGATGTAATGGTAGAATCAAGTTATTTTCATTTTGTCCTAATGCAAAAATGCTCATGACTAGTTTTTAAATGTGTTCCCAAGTGGGGAGAAGGGTCATTTTCATGCAACTGGATTTGGAAATGGCCATTAAAGTCTATGTGTCTACTTATATAGGTCCTCAATAGTGCCACCCAATCTTAAAATATTCACTTCTGGCCCAATCTGGATCATGCTCGAGCTTGGTTCCATTCATGTCTACTTACTTTGGTTGAAAATTGACCTTTTGACCTCTATCTAAGTCATTTGGGACTTCTTTTATTCTGATTGGTCATTAAGAACTGGTTTGGATCCTTGACTCTTTAACCCTTGCTTTGCACCATCAAATCTTGATCTGCATGATCAACCACCAACCATTGATCCTCTATTAGTTAAATATGTTGTTGACACTTGTCATGCATGAATTTATTCTTGAGATTCACTAACTCCTTCCATTTGGCACCTTGTCTTTGGTCTTTATGTACTGGCCACTTCTTCTGAAGGAAATAACTTTCTATATTTGAGCAATTATTTTAGACAAAATGTTTGAAAGAATTATGCTTTAGTCTTTTGCTTCAGGATAAAAGCTTTGAAAGAAATGTCTTCAGAAAAATTATCTCAAATAATTTTTTAAAGAAATTGTGTCCTTAGAATGGTCATTCAAACCTTTTGAAATAACCCTTTGCCCTTTGGAAATTCCCTTTGGAACTTTTTCATTGGACCCTTTCTTGAAAGAAAAAGACCCTTGAGAAAAAGTGTTTGGGATACTTTCCTAAGAAAAGACCCTTCGAGAAAAATGTCTACGCTTTTGCTTAAAAAATATATCTTTCAAGATTTTTGCAAAGGTCCACTTTGTCAAAGAATGATATTTTGAGAAAAGTGTTTTAGACACTTGGCTTTAAAAGTTCCCTTCAGAACTTCTGAAAAGGACCCTATTCAAAGAAATGATCCTTCAGGAGAACTGTTTCGGATAAAATGTTTGAAACAATTCTTGACACTTAGCCAAATATATCGAAACAAAAATCCAAAAAGAATTCCAACACTTAGCCAAATAGAGTGGGACAAAAATCTTAAAAGAATTAAGCCTTGTACATTTGTTTTGGGCTTTGTGTGGAACACTTCATTTGAAGGAATTCTGAATGCTATACTTGGCCAAAAGTTGGAAAAGTGTAAACCTAGGCTCCTTCTAAACCTGCTCCTATAGCTATTCAACACCATGAAATCCTACTTGGATCCCTCCACTTGCAATTTTGAGCTTGCTTGTAAGCCACCTGATCCATTCATCAATTGGGACCCTACTCATTTGTTTAAACTAGGTAGAAGCTTGGTATGTGGGCCAAAATGGCCAATAATGGTGTTCCTTCCTAGTCCATTTTGAATCCACCCACTGACAAGGTTCAAGGGAAGAGCCCCATATGAATTGCTACCTAGATGTTTAACAACATAAAGAAGTATTACAAGACACACTGAATTTGGTGTGGAATTTCAAGATGAAATTTAGTTCCTTAAGGATAGAGATGTTATCATCCACATTGAAATGTAGAAAGCCTTAGTTCTCCAAGACTAAGTGCATGATGAGTCTCTTAAATTATGCAAATGACTTCTTGACGAAGGCGTCATTCACCTTTTAAGGAATTGGTTGAATCATAAAACACCAAAGCCTACAAACGATCATCAATTGAAGCATGAATAATAACAAGAGGCTTGTATCCAACCTAATACGAAATGTGATAAAAATATCTTAGTAAATGCAACTATTGATGGTTGGATCATTCAGGATATACTAGTAGACACTAACATGGAGGTAATTGTACTAACCAAATATGCTTGGAGAAAGATGATGATCCCTCCTTTGTATCCTTCTCCTCAGGTATTATTCATGGCCAATAAGACTCATGCACTGGCCATAGGAGTTATTAAGTATAACATCATTGATATTTTGGGTGTCACTTTCAAGGTTGAATTTGAAGTGATTGAGTTGACTGAAGCTAATGATTTTTTGGATCTTTTGGGTCATCTATGGTGTTATGAAAACAATGCTGACTTGAGATTCAAAAATCACTACATTAGTTTTGCAAATGATGATCAACATGTCATGATTCCCTTAGACAATGCTTAGGGACTTCCTTTTGTTGAAATAGTTAATGTCAAGGAGGATCTCCATCATATCTATAATGTCACAACTAGGGGAGCTTAACATCTTGATCCTAGTTTAGATGGTTTATTAAAGTAGGTGGATGCACAGTCTATTTATGACACTACCAAGAATACCTATGAACTCATAGAGAATATGATCTTACTGGAAATTTTTTAGGCACAGTTGGTAGTCGATAGGATGTTCTACGCAAGTTACTTAAGTGTCATAAGTTTTTTCACCTTATTATGGATGTTTGATGGCTAGACCACCCCTATAATTAGATTAAGCACCTAAATTTCATGGTCAAATAGAAGTATAGGAGTATGTGCAGTAGTTGGAAATTTTTTATGTTTTGAAGATGAATGGATGTGCTCACTTATTCATATTTTTCAAGGGATAACTACTCGATGGTGAGTAATTCACCATCATAATTTGCTCACCCAGGACCGACTGCATTCTATCATGCACTATCATTTCTATCATGATAATCACATTCATGCCACTCTAAGTTATGATGGTGTTAATGCTACATAAGCTCATCTCAAGGCCTGCAAAAACCTTTGAAATGTAGATGAGACATCTTTACCTGAATATTTATGGGTTCATGCATTTTATGGCACTTTATGCACCTGGGCTAGAGTATGGTACATTCATCAATAATGATGCCTTGACATGGATTATTGGAGTGACATTAGAACTAATATGATTTTAACACTATCCTACTCATCACCTCACATGAATTTATGCATGTCCCTAAAAATGATCTATTAGGTTATTATATGTGAGCCAATGTTGGTTGAAGATCACATATGACACATACATGGTGTATGTGAGGATAAATTATTCATTTTTCAAGAATCTAATACTATTGCCTCATCTTCTTCACATATTGACTCTCAACCATACCATACACTAAGGGAACATATATAAAAGGGCAAAAAAAAGGTTGTGTAGCAAGTTAAATAAGGTACCAATTCTTACCCATAATATCCATCCATTAACCGCTTAGATTTACATACTAAATTGGATCATGTAATGATAGAGACACTATACAGACTAACCAATAGTCATATTCTAAGCCACTCTAGATGGTTCAACATAATATTAGAATGGAAGGTGCACTTAAGCTGGCCATTGTGGGGAATTATTGGTCTAATACCAAAGTCACCAAGGTTTTTGAACTCTTATATGAATATTAAGATGTTTTCCTATGTAATTACATAAAGATGAAAGGTGTGCATCCTTCATTGGGAGAGATTCATGCTAATTTAGTTGAAGGTGCTCCCCTAGTTAGAAAAATACCTTATCAAATAAATCCTAATATGTGCACTCGAGTTAAAGAGGAGATTGATAGTATGTTTCATGCTAGAGTTATCACTCCTATTGATGAATCTAAATGGGTGAGTCCCATAGTGATCAGTATCATGAAGGATGGTCGCATTCACATTTATGTAGACTATAGGGTACTTAATACTACTTGCATAACTGAACCTTTTCTAATGCCTTTCATTGAATAAAATTTAGATGGAGTTGTTGGGTGAAAAATTTATACCTTAACTAATGGTTTTTTAATTATCATCTTGTTTAAATCATAGAAGAAGATAAAACAAACACCACCTTTGCAACTAAATGGGGTTTGTTCACCTAAAATGTGATGCCTTTTGGTCTAAAGAATGCTCTGATTATGTTCTCACATATTGCGGTATAAGATTTTAAGGATTCTATTCACAAGTTCATTCTAGTATACTTGGATGACTGGACCATCTATGGTTTAGTGCATGATTATTATGCTAATATTTGCGTCATGCTTGAGTGTTGTCAACAACTTCAGATTTATTTAAATTTAAATAAGTGTGTCTTTGTTACTCCTTTCTAAATTTTATTGGGTGACATTATTTGTCATGATGGACTACTGGTAGATCTGACCAAGATTTTAGTCATTATTCACCTTCCAACACCGACCACCCAACATGAGGTTCATGCCTTCCTAAGACACATGAGGTACTATCAAAAATCAATTTGAGAATATGCTAAGATCACAACATCATTGGAAAAACTAATTAAACATAATGGTCAATTGATATGGACAAATACTCACCAATAGGCATTCATAGCACTCAAATTGCCCCTATTCTCTAATTTTTAGACTAGACAAACCCCTTTCATGTACATTTTGATGCTTTAGGTATGGTAGTGCGCACTATCCTTGCACAACCTGGTGAGGGAAATCTTGATCATCCCATCTACTTTATTAGTTGCAATCTCACTCCAACTGAATAAAATTACTTAATTATAGAATGTGAAGCCTTGTCCATGGTATACACGGTCTATAAGTTTTGCCATCATTTATTGGCCACTATATTCACTTTATTTAAAAATCATGAAGCACTCAAATACCTTATGAATAAGGTAGTGTTGCATGGACACATTTGTCAATGGATTGTTCTCTTTTAGGAATTTTAATTTTTTGTGATGGTGAAATTGGGCAAGATAAAATATGGACCAAATCACTTGACATGCATTGAATCTAGTAAACTGGTGCATGTCATTGATGATGACTTACCTAATGTGAAAATTTTTAAAGTCACATGTGTACCTAAGTAATTGGAATATATCACAACTTTCCTTAACATAAGTTCAACACCAACCCACTTCAACACTCAAGAGGAAAAGTAATTGGTTATTCATGTTACTCCTTTCTATTTAATTAGAGGTGACCTTTAGAAAATTAGATGGGATGAAGTATTATGATGATGCATGGTGCAACAGGAGCACACTAAAGTTATTCAATAGGTTCATGAAGGTGTCACTAGAAAAGATTTTATGTTGGTGATGTTATAGTGCAGAAGGTTCTATTAACAGGGTTGTGGTGGCCCACTTTATTTAAGGATGCCAAAGCTTACACATGCAAATGTGATATTTATCAATGCATGGGTAAATCAAACTAGAGGGATGTGATGACCCTTAATCCAAACTTTATTATGAACCCTTTGATAAATGGGTTGTTGATTTTATTGAGCCCACTACTCTTGTGGTGAGGCCTATTAAGTCATGCTATATCATTACTGCCACTAATTTCCTTACTCACTGGACTGAAGCAATGCCAACCAGGGATTGTAATACTACAACTACAACCAAATTTCTTTGGGATAATATCATTACAAGGTATGGATGACATTTAATCTTGACTAGTGATCATGAAACCCTATTTTCTTAATGAAACAATCCACATCCTTTTAGTCTAATTCATGATTATGCACCATAAGACTACACCATATCACCCTCAGGCCACTGGTACAACTAAAGCTTTCAATAAAATCTTGGATCATATATTGATGAAGATTTGTAATATTGGTTGCATTGAATATGATGATCAAGTTTTTATGGTATTATGGGTATATTAGACCACGTATAAATTATTGAACAAGAGCACTCCTTTTAACCCTGCCTTTGGTGTTGAATCTATTCTTCCAATTGAGTTCCTTATACCTTCTTTATATATTATGCATGTTGGTTAGTTGAATGATGAAGAATCTTTGAAAGCACACTTGTATGCTTTACTAAAGTTATATAAAACATGTTTTCTCATAAATTGGAGTCAAGGAGTGGAGAAACATAAATAGAAAGCCTGACTGATAGATATCTTAAGAATAAGACTTTTTCTCTTGGTATGCATGTGTTGGTTTATGACTCTAAGTTCATGCACCACTCTGATAAAATTTGTTTCCATTAGGATGGTTCATTTATCATTCATAACATTCATCACACATGCACATTCAAGTTGAAGATGTTATATGGACAGTTCCTTTCAGGCCATTTCAATTGTAGTCATCTTCGACCCTACCATTCTGAGTGATATTTCCTTTTTGTTAATAAGTCATATGCCACTAGATTAGTTTAGGATTTTGGTTTATTTTTAATAAAGTGTGAATTATTTATGTGCATTTTGATTAGGTTTAGATCAACACTTGATTCTCTCTTATTTTATTTGTCATGCCATGGAGGACCACAAACATATTTTAGTGTGGGGTAAGTGTGAATAAAGTAAAACTTAGAAAGTGCAAAGGAAATAATGGAAGGAAATGCATGTAGAAAAGTGGCATGTAAGGGAAAACACATAAGGACAAGAAGATATGCAAGATGCAGTACATAACCACTATGAAGGGATCAAGATGGAGAAAATAGGTTCCCACCTTGGAAATAAAAACTTTGAAATTCTTTTACAGTTGTCATTTACTATGAGAAAAGTGTGGGATGGGATAAATGTATTAAATGCAATAAAGTAATAAGTGTAATGGAAAGTCTGCTAAATGGAGGCCAGGGTAATAATTTTAGAGGAATTAATGAGTGAAATGATGGATGAAGTCATGGAGAAGTAAATATGGGCTAGCCCTCAAAGCTATAAAAGGTTAACAAGTCTTCATTTTAACACTTTACTATTGATAATTCATGAATTCACAGAGCCAAGTGAAGAATTTTCAAACTATCAAAAGAAGTACTCATCAAATTTAGGTAACCAATTCACAATTTTGAAGTAAGGTGATCATTGTAAACAAAGAGATTGGTAGAGTTATGATTAGAGGGATATAGTTGAAAGAGTTGCAGGTTATAGGTGTCGACGCCTGCCATTAGAGGATGCTAAAGTAGGAAAGTTGAGAGAGTTGGAAAAAGTGACCATGTATTCTCTCAGAAACATTAGATGACTATGCCTCAACCTTTGGGCTCCTCATGGGGTGATATGACCAAAGAAAAAGGTAAAGAAAAGTGATCCCTTGCTTATGATCCATGAAGAAGAAGAGTTTGAGGGTGTAGAAGCATAACCAATTTTGATAAGAGATGATGTACCTAGTGAATCTGATGTGCAAGAGAAAAGATTGGCACAGTAGATAGAGGGAACACACATTAAGGAATAGAAGATGACACATGAGGCAAAGAAGAAAACTACAACACTTCCCCCACTCCTTGTATTAATTGAATAAATGCAATACCCTGAATCAATGTTGCATGTAGAGAAATAGGAGTTCAATATGTCAACCTGTCAAATATTTGATTGTAATTGCCACCAACCTAGAAATGAAATAGAATTACAACATGCCTATAGGGTTGAGCACTAGAACACTAGAAATGAGCTCATTTATGATCTCATCATTTTTAATCATCTTAATGATGTCGAAGTGTTTTAGCTATTCAATTTACCTTATGCCAACAAGCCTATGGAGATTGTGAGGTTTCTTATCTCACACATTCATGAAGATTAATTTTACTTTATAGGGTGCAAAATGAGGATCACTAACTAGAGAATTAATAAGGTCATAGGTTTTGCAATGCTCAAGCACTAACCTAAATGGGGATTTAGAGGACTAGGACCTTATGAAAATAGTGATGGTGCTAGAGTACAAAAAATAAGGCCATACTATGTACATATCTAGTCTCTAGGATCCCGACCTTCAGGTAGCTATGTGTTTGGCCATGACCAAGCTTAGAAGGGTTGATATATGGAAAGAAGTAGATATGGCACACCTATACGTAGCCAACCAGATGGCCTAAGGGCTTAAATATAATTATTCCTAGTATTTTGTTGAACAAATTATTGTGGATGTGGAGAAGGCCCACCACTTGCCAAATTAAAAAAATATTGGTTCATAATTATTTTGTTATTGGTATTTGATGAGATTGATGTGTTAGATTACACCAATGGTGAGTTGAAATGGGCCTACCCACTAGAGAAAAAATATCCATTTGAATGGTTCAAACCATTCACCTACCCTAGCATCATTATTCCTTCTCACAAGTTAAGAATGAAAGGCTAGTTTGATGGAATGAAAGAAGATTTTGGGAACGAGTGGCACATCCCCAAGGAATTATCTATGTAAATGGGGGATCAAACCTAGTTTGTGATGAATCAACACTTTTCATTAGTGCACATTCGTATAAACCTTGTAGATGACTTGTAATAGTGGCTTAAGCTACCTTATGATTTCACAACCAGGTATTTTATGAATTTTGTAAATGGAATATATAATGCACACCCTATGAATATTAACACAAATAAGATTGAAATTAAATATCACACTCTCACCAATTGTATGTATATCTAGGGCATAAGGATTATAGAGAAATATAATAATTAGATAATGTTGATATCAAAGCCCATCAAATCCTGGTTGAGGACAAGATTCATTTGTTGTATTATATGCTACAGTCAAAGAAGAAGACATTGAGGAGTATCAAGGTCAGGAAAGAAACCATTCCAACCTCATCAAATATTAGAAGGCACTAGAAAGACAAGAGGCCAGGGAATAATTTTAGCTTGAGCACTCAACAAGGACAACCAAAATGACAAAAGATTGCCCCTTTACCACCAAGAAATAGAGTGCCTACAGGTCAACCAAAAAGACTCGATTCTGCCACACAAACATTTGTTCCTTGGAAACAAGATAATTTAGTGCAAAAAGTTTGGGAATCTAAATAGAGAGTGGTGACTCTTGAGGCACCACCTAAGAGGAAACCCTCCCCTAAGGAACAAAAGGAAAAATATGCCACACCAGAGCTATATAAAGGAACCCTCTCCAATGCATGATGGATAAGCCACCATTGATAACACACAAGTGGATGTTGGGAGTCCCATTGGTGAAGAAGGGGATAATATAAAGACATATTTGGGCAAAAATGACCTTGATTCTAGTTTTAATCACCTAAAAGTAGTAATTAGATGCTACGAACATCACTTGAGTTACCCTATTCCTAGATTATCCCTAGAGCCATCCTAGAGCATTAAACACACTTTTATAGTCTTTTAGTATTCCATATTCACCTATAGTTAGTTAAGACATAGTCTTATAAATATCCTCTCATATCCCAATCCAACTTGCTTAGCAATCTTCCAAGTGGACAATAGTGCAACATTTGGGATACTACAGCCACATGGCGCTAGTGTCCCCAACTAGGCACTAGTTTCCTTAGCCTTGACTCTTCCCAATGGATACTTTTTCAAATGTGTGTCCCTCATGAGGTTGGTATAAGCACATTTTATTATCCACATAATAAACAAAAATCTATAAATACAAGTCTAATTGACCTCTATTCATGAGATGGAAAATAGATGCAAAAGTACATTCAAACCAAATATAAGTTGAAAAAAATTAAGATATTTGATCCCTATTCTACCCTACTTCTACATACTACCATATAAAATAAACTTAAGCTTAGTTTTAAAATATTTCAAATCTCAATCACATTAAAGACATCTAAATCCACTCTCATTCTAGTATTCACTTGCACTTGCATCAAACACTAGGTGGGAGATCTACATCGGGCTTTATCACTGTTCAGAGTATTAGTATGTAGGAAAATCTCATCATAGTAGGGTGTGGAGGATGTCACACCTATTCTACTAATGAATACATAATTATTTATCATTCCATAATTGAAAGGAGGATTAGGGTTTTCATACTAAATTAGGTTTTCTAGGCATAACATAGAGCTCTAGGTTTTGTGCGCACATGAACAAGACCTAAAAACATAGGAAAAGGTTCTCATAGAAAATAGGAATAGTCCCACAAAGGGGACACTACCAACACCTGGAGGACATTACACAAACATGGCACTATTTTCCATATTAGGTGCTAATGTCTAGTGGGCAGATGAGCACCAAAATCCTATTGATGACACTCATCATCCATGATAGTCACTTTCCAGATAAGTCTATATTTATGCATATATATTACTATTTTTAGAAATTAAAAAAAGGTCAAATGCTATAACAAATTAGTACTTAATTATTTTAATTTATTTAACTAATTTAGACATCTCATCCCTTTAATCTAAACATAGGTGTTGCATAGTAAATCCCAAAAAGGTTAAATCATTTGGTGAACTTGTATTACCTTGAATATTAATTTAAACCCTAGCTTGCATTAATCCAATTTTTTGTGAAATAATTTAGGGCTACCTACTTCTAATTTTATATTTTTTAATACAACCTAGCTAAATTAAATAAATTTCATATTAGGGTTTCAATTTATTTGAATATAATTATATTTTATTGCAAAGAAACCTTAGATTCAAAAAACCCTAACTCTAAACACACTTAGGGTTTGTATCCTATTATATTTATACTTATATTTTATTTCTAAAACTTAGATTTTAGATTCATATATATTATAATTCATATAATCATGATTATAATGACATAAAAAACAAATCACTTTTTGTTGCAAAGTCTAATACTTTCATTTACATACTTGCTCCTTTTAATTCAAAATTAACTCAAAAAAGGCATAAACATATGTATAAGTGATGATTTATATCAATAAAAATATATATCATATCTCATAACATGTTATCTTTCTCCTATATGAAATTTTATTAAGAATCAAACCTATACACACATAGAGGATTTAGCACATAAGCTAATAACTATGTTTCAAGCTTCAATGTCATATATTATGCACAAGAAAGAATCTCCTACTCCTCATCTCCATGAGGGTGAGAACTAATTTCCATATAATCAAGTCCATGCTAGCATTCCTCCACAAATTGAAGCATCTTATAACACTGTCTCTAATACTACTACTCAACCTATCCACACCTCTTCCCTATAGGGTGTGTGTCTACATGTTCAAATAAAAACAACTAGGGTTTGAGCTTGTGAAAATCCATGTGATCAACTTATCAATATGATAAAGATAATTAAAAATTTACAAAATCAAAATCAATTACTACATGAAAATATTAAAACATTGGAAAAAATATTACTAGATAAAGGCCTTTAGGGCATAATAGTGTAAATCATGTTTATACATCTTTAACTAGTCGATTTGTGGCAAACAATGTTACTATCAGAACATGAAATCAAAATAAAGTACATATAAAATTAGTGATTCAAAAATCATTCAAAGGTCAAATAATACACTAAGGGAAATTATTAAATCTAAGTTGATCAACCTACCTCCTCTACACCCAATGAGAATATCCAAATATTTTTGTGCATATTGTAGAATGCACGGGCACCACATTTATTCATGTCTAGAATTGAAAAGGAAAATACAATAGATCATGGATACAGATGACTCACACAATGACACTTCATCCAAATAATATACACTATCACATCTACCAATTCAAAAAGGGTCAAATTTAGAAATAATACAAAAATGGTTACCAAAGCATAACTCATAACAACAAAAGCCAAAAGCACAATCACAACAAGAAATAATACAAAAATCATAGGTAAATCAATCAAATCTACCTCTCCAAAATGAGGTTAAATATTCAATATGATCTGGGTTTGGACAAAAGTATCTATAATAATATGATTATCATGGCCAAGGTTTTGTCAAACAGGGACAAAGCATCACTTCTCCTATTTTAGTAGTTGATAATATTGGTTAATAAGGTTTGGGGTTTATTGAACATCCTAAGGCACATCAATCACATTTATAGTTTATCAAGATAAACATCTAGATACACATGACATTTTATAGAAAGATTAAGATCTAAAGTTGCAGAGTTAAAATCATGCTCAGCCAAAAAGCATTCTCAAACAAGGCTTTCTCATAAAAGAACCTCCACAACACCATATGTATACAATAAGCATAGTTTCAAAAGGAAAAATCATAATCAATATTCTGAAACACAATTTAGAAAGGTCAACTCCATAGCATGAGGCAATTCCCTCTATCATTTCAAGTTATTATGATTCTGATGTTGAACAATATTATGATTCTGATGATGAATAATACATAGATTCCTACTACAACAACATTCAACTATAGAATATCAATCACATACATGAGAGATTATAATTCCTATATTTGACACATGCCATAGTGATAATGAGTCTCCCATGAGACTCATTGGTTAGTATGGTTCCTACTCTTGTACATACTTCCTTCTCTCTCTCATTCCTTGTACATAACTTATAATCATAAAAAAAATAAAAAAATATAACATGTCAAAATACAAAAAACATTTAAATATTTAAAAAACACAAATTTTATAGATTGTATGCATTTCTATGTTTACATTTATACTATTTTCTAGATATTTCATATAGTTAGCTATCCTAGTATAGTCGGTTTTATCATACACACATGATTTACTTGTTCTTGTAGAGTGCTTATAGATTTTAGATAGAACTCCAATCTACTACACTATTCCAGACCAACTATCATCTACCCATAAGGGGCATATACACCGATCTAGGTTTATACATTTGATACATCCACCCACTTGGGGTATCTCCTACACAGTTGCTATAACTAGGTTTTATCTTTACATTCTATACATTCCAATTTATGCATTTATATATATTGAAATTGATCATTGTTACTCATTACTCATATTTTTTACAAACTATCACTAGTTAGACTTGGTATATATGCATCCCAACATCTACATAGATTTGTACTACATAGTTATACATGCTTTCATTTCTAGTTTTCCTAGATTAGACTTGATTGTGTTTCCTATGCTTCTTCCATCTTTGAGGGCATTTGAATATGCCCATTTTCTTTTGATCTATGCCACTTCTCTATTTTTATGCCTTGGACATGTGCCCATGTCCCTTGTGTGTGATTTATTACTTCTATATGTGGACATTTGAACATGTCCTTTTATGTGGCTCTAAGCTAAATTGTTTGTTGCTTGCAAATGTGGACATTTGAACATGTCCTTATATGTCTTCATTCTCATATTTAGTGACATGTGCCCATGTTCCTTGTATTGTGTCCCCTTGGACTAATTATGCATGCCTTATGCGTTTGTATGCATGTTTCTTTATATGCTTCTACAACATAACACTTGTATTTGATTTTTACACACACACCATTTTTTGATGCCATGAGGGACCTCATGCATCTATCCTTCCTACTTGGGTGTTGTGATGGACATCATACCTTATCCTCCTAGGTAGTTACTTAGATTTTCTATTATACACACTAATTACATCTATCTTGACACCCTTGTGCAATTCTATATTATAACATATATATTACATTACCTACTTACGCTTAGATTCATTTACATTCCAATGTTATGTTGTAAATTATATTGGAATATCATGCATATTCTTTGGCTTACACATTTTGCAAAGCTACTTATTTAGAGGGAAGTTCTTACACATGTTTCACAACTACCTCAAAAGAGGGGGCATTCATAGGGGTTTGTCACAAAGATCAATCTCTTACATTGATTTTCATAGATATTTTTCAATATATAGTCTCAGTTTCAAACATCAGACTCAGGGCAAACATAGAATAAAATAAAGACTCAAAATTTAGTTCAAATCACTCAAAAATTAGACCAGGCAGACATTAGCACTTATATTGGGACACTAACACCATAGGTCACTACTGTCCACTAAAGGGCACTACTATCTAGTAGCCCCAACTTTAGGATAGTCTAGATCATTTAGACTAGTACACTAGGTACATTAGAGATTTATACAAATATAGTCACAGGTTTGACATTTATGTTCAGATTTAGCTTAGATACATTCATTTCAACATATATTCATACTAGTTACTTAGATTTAGGGGCATCATATGCAACATGATCACTTCCATATTTAGTTCAGTTACACATATTCAGTATACTTAGATACCAGATTGGGGGCATGTGCGTGACACATAATTTCCATATACTCATCTACACATAAGTTGAATGGATGGAATGACAAGCTCCATGCCATTCTCTATGCTATATACACTTTCTATCACATTCTAGGTTGTTTCCAGATTCATGCCTTACTCCATATGCAGTGGTTGGCATTCCTAAGTGCCCTAGAGCTGCATAATATACCTGTGTGGCTATGAAGTTCAATACATAGTTAAATTTACCCAATTAGATACTTTCAACACTTTACACAATATAATTATGAATGCATTTATTTCACATGGGTGGGCAGTGATGGAGTCATGGCCTACTTGAGTTCTTGAGCCACCTACATTAGAGGGTTAGACACATTTACAGTCTTATCCAAGCTATTCATAGATATCAAGATCTACTAAGCAGGGATGGGTAATTATGGAGTCAAAACTAGATTGAGTTCTTGAGCCACTCATATGAGTATTGAGTAAGCCATCAACTCAATCCATGCTATTCAACAATATGATCACTATAGACATTCAAACACATAGGTTGTTACAAGGTTCATGTATTAATTCACTTACCTAATGAGGTGTATTCATTCCTTTCCTCTCTCTTTACTCAGCTTTACTCAGTTACTTTATTTTAACATAGTTTTTTAATTTTGATCATTTTTTAAGGATTGATTTTTGCATGTTTCATTACAGGTCATTGCTTTGGATCATGTTTCACATATGCAAACCCAAATTTGCATACTCAAACTTAGTTATACGGGATTCATTTCTAAGGTAAGTCCAGGTACGCTTCTTTTTCCTTTATACTAATCATTTCAATTTGTTGCATTACTATCATAAAGGGGGGGGAATGTAATCACAAAAAAGTGGCAATTAGATGTTAAGAGTGTCATTTGAGTTACCCTATTACTAGTTTAACCCTAAAGCCATATTAGAGTGTTAGCCACACTTGTCCAATCATTTAGCAGACCAAATTCACCTACAGTTAGTCAAAACAAAATATTAGGAGTGTCTTCTCAAATCCTAATCCAACTTGCTCAATAGTATACCAAGTGGAAAATAAATCCACATTTGGGACACTAAAACCACATGGCACTAGTGTCCCCAACTGGGCACTATTGTCCTTAGCCAACTCTTCCCGATAGATACTTTTTTAAATGTGTGCCTAACCCAAGGTCAACTTCAATAGATTTTATTATCTGCATGAGTAATATAACTCTATCAATACAAGTCTAATTGAACTCTATTCATTAGATGGAAAATAGATGCAAAAGCACATTCAAACCAATGACAAGCTGAGCAAAATTAAGATATTTGATCCCTATTCTTCCCTACTTCTGCATACTACCATCTAGAATGGCTCTAAGCCTAATTTTGAAAGATTTTAAAGCTCAAGCACATTCAAGGCATCCAATTCCACTCTCACTCTAGCATTCACTTTTACTTACATCAAACACTAGGTGGGAGAACTACATTAGGCTTGATCCCTCTTCGAAGTATTGGTATGTAGGCAACTCTCTTCAAAGTGGGGTGTTGAGTATGCCCAACCTATCCTAATAACAAACACATAATTATTTATCATGCCATACTTACAAGGAGGATTGGGATTTTCACACTAAATCATGTTTTTAAGCACAACATAGAGATACAAGTTTTATGTGCATAGGAATATGACCTAAAAACACAGATGTTGGTGCTCCCAAAAAATAGGAATAATCTTCTAAATGGGACACTACCACCACTTGGAGAACACTATGCAAACATGGTGCTACTATCCATACTGGGAACTACTATAAAGTGAGAAGATAAACACCAGAATCCTATTGATGACACTTATAACTATCCAGAACCCAGTTTTTAGAACCCAAATCATCCACAATAGTCACTTTCTAGATAAGTCTATATTTATGCATATTTATTACTATTTAAAAAAATCCAAATAAGGTCAAATGTTATAACAAATCAATACTTAATTATTTCAATTTATTTAACTGATTTAGACATCTTAGCCCTTTAATCTAAACATGGGTTTTACATATTAAAACCCAAAAAGGTTAAATCACCAACACAAGCCACCAAGATGATGAACTAGATGTTGAAATACTTGATCACTACCCCACTAGAAGTAAGGAACCCATTGATGAATCTGCATAGAAGAGGGCACTAAATACCAATACAATCCCTTCCATTAACACCCAATATCAATATAATGTCTTAAAGGACTTATATATGTGGGAGTATTTTCCCAAAGAGGATTCAACCAATCAGACTTAACGAGAACTTTCTTTTTATATGGACATATAATGAATAACATTGTTATGAACTTCCTTTAGATCACATTATTTTAGCACTAGGATAAATGAAACTCCCTGATATATTTTGGGTGGATCCTCAATAATGTATGTCAGCTTTGGCAAGTGCGGCCCTTCTGAAGGTTGCTCATGAAGTGATAAGGTAGAGTGCCTTATATAAGATTTTGATGTGAAAACACTTAAATGTAAGTATAAATAGGTCATTGCTCTATATTGTAATGAGTGCCAATAATGGATAAATCTTAAAGAGGAGTTAGTAGAGCTCAAGGACCTATTAGAATCAACAATGACATCAAGAGTGAAGACTCTAACACTCTATGAGTCAATTTTATAGTAGGAGTCAACCCTTACTGATGGTATTCCTCTTGAAGGTGAAGCTATTGATAAATTAGGGACTCTAGTGGAATTGTTATTTAAAGAATGTAAAGGCTAAGTAAATCCTCAACATGAGTAGACTTGGGCAATAAAATAATTTATTAAGGCTATTAAATTTTTCAAGATATTTTTGACTAGAGTTGGTGATATGGTTCCCATCCTTGATGGGGTTTTTATCAAATTAGTGTAACCCCCTAAAATTTTGTAAGTAAGGCTTCAAGTAGAAAAACTTCAGCACCAATAATTAGTCTATAATGCACTTATAATAAAGGATATATTTGACTGCACCAAAGCATTCCAAGATGTGGAGGTCCTTGAAAATAAAATAAGTGCTCATCATCAAGAGTTGAACACTAGTTTTATAGTGCTCCAAGGATAGGTTTTAATAGAGTTTACTTCGATTAAGGAAATTCATTAGGATTCTTCCATATCACTTGGATGTTTGACCACTCAAGTAGGTGACTTTAAAAATAACTTGAGGAGACTATGCAACTCAAAGAAGAAGTCAAATAAATCACTTCCAAGCTCTAGATTGCATTGAATCATTATGAGGAAGTGAAGCATTAGGTTGAGCACACAAGACCTAAATTTTTGACATTAGAAGGACCTAAGGATAATACATAGTCTGGGATGGACTATTAGATTAGTGTGGGGTGATGTTGGGCTCTAACTTTTATATCTACTTTTCCTAAGTACTTTTTGAAGACAATGATGCAAAAGGAAGTGTAGGTGTGAATGACTGTGGCACAAGAGAGGCAAGTCATAAAGAACAAGGAAACATGAAACACGTAGGAACCAAAAATTTAAGACTCAAATAATATCAAAAGACTTGGGTAAGGGTATAGAAAGTGGAGATAGTTGGGGAATGGTGCACTTAAGCATTGGAGATTAATAGTCAAGCATGAATCTAGCACTGGTCCACAAGAAGATAGGTGCATGGCAATGAAGATCCAACATAGAGAGAGCATATAGGGGTACTTAGGTTTAGGGCCTTAGGAATTTAATGTAATGGCTTCCCATGATTCATTACTATTAATGGTTGTTGGTGAGTCATCTTTATGTAATTAATTTTATAATTGAATAATTGGGGAAGAACCATGTATAAATACCCCCTAATTTTACTTAGTGCATTGGTTGATAATTGTAATCTTGAAGCCGTCATAATTCTAGATATGACATATGTATGTAATGAGAGGAATTTATTGTCTTGATGTAATCTGAATATGAATACAATGGAATTTTTACTATTTTATTCTTAGTTTACACCCAACTTATTTTTTTTGATTAGTTAAGTAGGGAATGAATAATTAAGAGTTAGACATGGAACTAAGTATGAATTTAGAACTAAGTGCCTGTTTGAGCACCCTAGATTAAGAAACTAAATGAATACACCACTACATGGCAAAACCAATAAAATTTGATCTTATGCTACGTGATTTGAGTGAGTGCGTGAGAAATTTTTCTTGCATGATATGTTATCATGCTATCTCATTGGAACTCTTGTTATCTTAGGCACACGACTATGAAAAGACATGCTAGACTAAATAAAAAGAGACCAACACTCATGTCCTTCATGATTTTATTCACAAGACTATTAAGGACTATGTTGATGATTTACTTACCAAATTTAAACATCAACAATACCATTCTAGTGATTTACAATAGATATTTGAACACTACTGTAAGTTCAATGTTCATTTAAATCCTCAAAAATGTGTTTTTGGGGTGTCTTCTAGAAATTTTCTCATGTACATTATTTCTCAATAAGGCATCAAGGTTGATCCAAAAAAGGTAAAATCTATTATTGAGATGCCACTTCCAACTAATCTAAAGTAGCTATGATGTTGTAAGGTAGAATTCAAGCTATCCGACACTTCATCACTTAGTTGGATGATAAAATAATTCCTTTTACACATTTTTTGAAAAAGGATACCAAATTTTTATGGGATGACATTTATCAACAAAGCTTTGATAAAATCAAAAAATATTTAGCAAATCCACTGGTACTCCTACCTCTTATTCTAGACATGCCATTACTTCTCTATATCGTGGCCACTCAAGAGGCCCTTGGAGCCTTATTAGCATAATACTATGATAATCATAAAGAGTGGGCAATCTATTACATCAATTGATAATTAGCTAATTACAAAGGCAAATACACAATAATATAAAAAATATGTTTAGCCTTGGTTTTTGTTACACAAAAACTACAATAATATTTGATTAACAATGAGGTCCATATGATAATTAATGAAGATCCATTAAGGTTCCTTATGAATAAAACACACCTCACTATCCGTATCGCAAAATGGGTGATGCAACTTATCGAGTCTTATCTCAACTTTGTGTCCCAAAAGTTGATAAAAAAGTCAAATTTTAGCTAACTAATTGGATGCCACTCCACTCTCTGAATCCTTTCCAATTACCAATGCTTTTCATGATAAATTTGAGGCATATAATATATCTCTATATCCATGGACAATGTTATTCAATGTATCCAGATGTAGATTAGGAACAGGTGTTGGTATTATATTTTTCACCCTTGAGGGTGAATACATGCCTTTTTATTATAGATTAGCCTTTTCTTGCACCAATAATATAGCATAATATGAAGCCTTGATAATCAAGTTGTCAATAGCACAAAACCTTCATATCAAGGACATTCAAAACTTTGGTGATTCTTAGTTGATCGTTAATCAAGTTACCAATCATTACCAAACTAAAAAAAAATATCTTATACCATATAAATAAATGGTGGACAAAATAAAAGAAAAATTTGATACATTTTCTATTGACAATATCCCCCATAAAGATAATCGCCATGTAAATATAATGGCTAGTGTAGCATCCTTGATGACCTTTGATATCAACGATGATCATATAAACTTTACCATATGCTAGTTATGAGAGCCTTCTATTTATTATAACAAAATGGATGCCTTAACCATTCTTGTTATTACTCATAGTTCTACAAACATAGAATGGTACAATGATATTTATAATTTCTTTTACAAAGTTTATATACCAGACCACTTTATGTGGAACGATAAACATAAATTACAATGTGAAGCACTTTGTTATGTTATTATTGGGAAAAATTTATTCAAACAAGGTTTCGATGGACACCTCCTTCAATTTTTAAGCACAAATGAGGCACATACCACATTATTAAAAATTCATGATAGTATGGTAGACATTTCAATGGCAAGGCCATGTCCCAAAACCTCTTATGTCAAGGCAATTATTGGCCTACCATGGAACAAAAATGTGTTGAACATACCATATTATGTTTACAATGCCAGAAATATAATAATTTGAACCATGTACCGTCTCATAAGTTATAACCAATTGTCTCACTTTGGACTTTCTCTTTATGGGGATTTGATTTGGTTGACAAGATTAATCTAGTGTCCACTAATGGACATAAGTTCATAATCACATCTATGAAATATTGTACAAAATAGGTTGAGGCAATACCACTTGAATTTACTACAGGGGATGACATATGTAGGTTTTTGATGACCAATATTATTTCCCATTTGAACATATCTTTAGCTATTATTTTTGAAAATGGATCATCATTCAAAAATAAGACATTCAAATGCTTTTGTAGTAAATATAAAATAAAACATACCTTTTCTACTCCTTACTATCCACATGGTAATGGTTAGGTAAAGGCAAAAAATAAAACCATTATCAAAATACTTGGTAAAATAGTCTAATGATACAGTTCATCTTGGCACCAACAGATGGTGTATGCTTTATGGGCAAACCATACTAGTGTTTACACACCTATTCAGGTATTATTTGTTTTATGGTACAGAGGTAGTGTTATTAATTGAACTTGAGATACCTTCCCTTTGTGTCTTTTTCAAAGATATTATAAAAGATAATGAATATAGTGAAAAGAGATTACATCAATTACAATGGTTGAGTGAAAAACACAAAAGGCTATTGAATACTTATGGGTTTATCAAGATCACGCTAAACATGCATATAAAAAAAAGGTTCAGCCACGTGACTTTATTGTGGGTGACCTAGTATTAAAATAAAACCAAAAGAACACCAATGTATAAAAATACAAGAAGGGAAGTTCAAACCAAATTGTTTAGGACCATTTATCATTATAGAAAAATTGGGAAAAGGTGTGTACCACCTAGTTACACTTGAAGGAAAACCTCTCAAAATTCCAATGAACATCATGCACTTGCATAAATATCTTGCTTGAGATATTCAAAAAACACCCAAAAAATCATAAAAACTTAAAAAATCCAAAAATATTTTCAATGTTTATGTATCCTATTAGCTCATTGGCATGCATGTTGTTGGTTCCATGTTAGTATATGGCATATTATTACTTTCTATATACGCATGTGTTTCACACATCTTTTGAGTGTAATTTAGGCATACACAAATACATGATCTATGCACTTTTGAATGTCTATTTTTCCATTTACTCACATCACTAGAACATTGGGGTATCCACCTCTATGATCATGATACATCCATGTCATATCATGCTATGGTCATTTTATATTATCATATTTTGAGCTTATGTAGTTACACATGCCTTTATCCATGATTATATCTTCTAAAGTGTACTTCCTATGATTTGTAATTAATGTGATATTTGAACATGCTCCTTGTTTGAGGTCTCCTTAGACCATTGTATTTTGATTTATTTTTAAGTGCTATTGTATGTGTGTTTGATTGCTTGTTAAGATTGTACTATTACTATTTAGACATTTCCATAATATACATCATGCATCTTAAGAATTGGTGTGATCACATTCTTCATGCTTCAATGATAGATCTACCTAGACATGTTCCCTCTATATGCTACATGGTATGCTCATAGTTTACATGGTTATCCTATCCTTTTAAAGTAAGTTAATTACTAGTTGATACTTTCCCTCTCCTCAAAATGGAGACATATTAGTGGGGGCATGCCGTAGAGGCATGACTTCCACATTGCTTCATAGATTCAGATTGTAGTGGGGGCATGTTTTGAAAACATGTTCTCCACATTTTTCATAATTTTAAATTTAGTGGGGACATGTTTCGGGAACATGTTCTCCACATTTATTTAGTATGTAACATACCCATATTATAGTGGGGACATGTTTTGAAACATATTATCCACACTTACACTAGTTTTCAATTTTAGTTTCTAGTGGGGGCATGTTTTGGAAACATGTTCTCCATATTTACATAATTTAAAATTGGCCAAAATACACAATTGTATGATTTAAACACATTTGTGTTAGAATTATATACATTGGTACCATTCTTACACATAGTTTTAACATGAGACATACCTAAATTCCATATGCTATGCAATGGGCACTTAATATTACAAATCAAATTAGTTTCATATTCTAAACACTTTTAGAGATTGTCATCATCCACCAAGTTAGACTTTTATAAACTATATTGAGCCAATCTACTATAGTAGTTGGTTCACTTTTTAGGATGGTTTAGGTATTAAATCACTTGATCTTGCCAAGTTTATAGGTTAGACTTAATTACATCATCCAACCTCACTAGCCATATAGTGTGATTTGACTTACTTCACTCACTCTCACCAAGTTATAAGTATGATTGTGTTGCATGGTTGAGCTAATATCAATTGTCGAGTGGCATCTCATCTTTTCTCCAAGGTTATGGGCATGTGTCCTCCAATCTCTCTCTATCTCTTTAGATATATGCACTTTTAAGATTTTATATTTGCCTACTCTCACTTTTAGTAATTTATAATGATACATCTTTCAAATCAAATTTCCAAAAGGCAAGATGGTTGCATCAATACATATGTGTACTCCTAAACCTTAATCTCTTTTAATTTCAATCATTTTAATGATTTTCAATTTCAGATTACATACATTAATTATTTATTGTAACATGTTCTTGGTTTTATGTTAGTCACCAACAAAGCACTCAAGTTGGACTCAAACAAAGATAAGGTGTGTTATACACACCCATATATGAATTTATTTTCTTTTAAACTAGAAATTTAATTACTAGATTAAAGGGGGGAAATGTAGACACTATTTATGAATTATATAATAATTTAGTCTTGTACACTTGGAAAATACATATCATGGATGTAACTTTAGCTTCTAGACCTTTTTCACTATCATAATTCTATACATTGGTACCATTTTTATACACAATTTTAACATGAGACATATCTAAGGTGCATATGCTATGAAATATGCACCTAATATTTAAAAATCAAATCAGTTTTAGATTCTAAATATTTTCAAGGACTATCATCACCCACCAGGTTAAACTTTTATTGATTGTATTGAGCCAATATACTCTAGTAGTTAGTTTACTTTTTGGTATGATTGAGGTCATTAAATCACTCAATATTTCCAAGTTTATAAGTTGTACTTGATTACATCATCCAACCTCACCAACTTTATAGTGTGAGTTCACTTGCTTCACTCACACTCACTAGGTTATAAGTATGATTATGTTGAATGGTTAAGTTAATCTCAACTACCAGGTGGTAACTCATCTTTTCTCTAAGGTCGGGGGCATGTGTTCTCTAATATTTCTATCTCGTTAGAGATATGCACTTTCAAAAATTTATATTTGTCATAGTCTCACTTTTATTGATTCTATTTTAACCTTCTATGAATTTAATTATGTAAATCTTATGTTTGTTTAAAGGGTTGAGTAGTCTAAGTTAGTGAAATAATATGCAATAAATAACCACTGATTTGTTATAGATATTGAATTGCTTTAAATTTCTAAAAATAGTAATAAATATGTGTAAATAGAGACTTATCTGGAAAAAATCTAATATAGAAAATTTGAGTGCTAAAAATTGAGATACAAATAGGTCTAAGTGTCATGAATTAGATCCCTATGTCAGATCCTCTCCTAGATAGTAGCACCACACTTGGACAATAGCATCATGTGGCTCTAATGTCCTAAAAATGCTATTAGTGTCCTCTATGTAGGACTACTCCTAAATTCTAGGTGAACTTATGCCTGTATTTCTATGTTTTGTTCATACATGCATGAGGTCTGAAACTCTATATTATGCCTGTAATAATAGATTTATGATGTAAACCCTAATCCTCCTTAAAATTAGGGTATGAGCTGAAAAGTGTGTTTATTAGTAGGATATACTAAACATATTTAAAACCCCATTATGAAGAGAGTTTCCTACATACTAATAATTTGAGGAAGAATCAAGTTTGATGTAGTTATCCCCACCTAAGTGCTAGTGCAAGTGCAAGTGATGCTAGAATGATAGTGTGCTTGAGATTGGAAATTTGGAAAATCTGGGCTTAGGGAACCTATATGTAGAAGTAGGGCAAAATAAGGATTAATAACCTTGATTATTCTCAACTTGTTTTGTGTTTGAATATGTATTTTGCATCTAATTTCCATCTAGTGGATAGAGGTATAAAATTCATGTATTTATAGTGTTCTTTAGCTTGTGTGGATAATAAAAGATGCTTAGGGTGACCTTTAGAGGGTTTTAATTTTTGAAAATATATCCATTTAAGAAAGATAGGGTAAAGGACATTAGTACCATTTTGGGAACACTAGCGCCATGTGGCTTTAGTGTCCCTAATGTGGCACTGATGTCTAGTTGGTAGGTTACTAGGCACGAAGGGACATGATCTAGAAATGGGGGTTTGAGGCTATATCTTAGCTGACTAGGGATGCTTGTGGTCTATACAAAGGCTATAAAATTGTGATAAAAGGCTCTTGGATAGGTCTTAAACTAATCTAGGGATAGGTTGTCTGAATTAGCACTCTTAGCTCTCAAATACCACTTTTAGATGATTACATTTACCCCCCATTATGCTAAAAATGCATCAAAGTGAAATGACTAGTATAAAGGAAAAATAAGTGTACCTAGACTTAATTAAGAAGTGAAGCCTATTAAGCTAAGTCTAAATATTTGAAATTGGGTCTGCATATATGAAGCATTATCCAAAGCATGACCTACAATGAAACGTTCATAAATCAATCCTTACTTTAGAGATATCAAAAGCAAAAGATTGTGTTGTATAAATAAGTAATTGAGTAAAACTAAGTAAAGAGATGGGAAAGATGAAATGAAAAAATACACCTTGTTGGGTATGTGAACCAATGCATGAACCTGGTGATAAACTATGTGTGTGCATGTATATAATGACCAAATCATTAAACATCTTAAATTGAGCTGATAACTTGCTCAATCCTCACATGTGGGTAGTTTAAGATTAATTTGATTTTGACTCCATTATTACCCACCCTTACCTGGTGGATCATGACACATGAATAACTTGGATTGGACTAAAAGTGTGTCCAACCCTCTCGTGTGGGTGGATCAAGAACTTAAGTAGGCTATGAATCCATCATTTCCCACCCGTGTGTAGTAGATGCATCTAAATTTGAACTACATGAAGTGCTAGAAATATCTAACTGGGTATATCTAACTATGTATGTTAGCTCCATGACTACTTAGGTACATTAGACAACTCTAGGCCACTTAGGAATGCTAACCACTACATATGGAGTAAGGCATGAAACTGGCGACAACCTAGAATATGATGTCAAGTGTATATAACATAGAAAATGACATGGAGTTTGCCATTCCATCTAATCAACTTATGTGTAATTGAGCACATGGAAATAATGTGCCATACACATGCACCCAATCTGATATCTAAGTATATAGATTTTAGACTAAGTTATAATATCTAAGTATTTGAACTAAATATGGGGATGATCATGCTACCTATGATGCCCCTAATCTAAGAAACTAATATGAATCTAAGTTGAATTAGTGTGAATATAAGTAAAATCTAAGCATAACTATCAAACCTATACCTATATCTATGCAAATTTATAATGTACCTAGTGTACTATTGTGGCCAATCTAAATTATCCTAAAATCAAGGCTATTAGGCAATAGCTCCACATATTAGACAATAGTTCCATGTGGATATAGTGTCCCTATTTAGGCACTAATGTCTGTCTGGTCTAAAATCTGAGTCACTATACTAATTTTTGATTTCTTATTTTTTCTTATGTTTTACCTGGGTTTGATTTTCTAAAACTAAGCCTATATGCTAAAAAATGTTCTATGAATGCAATGTAGGACCCTGATCTCTATGACAAACCCCTATGAATGCCCCCTCTTTTGAGGGTAATTGTTGAACCTGTATAAGAACTATCCTAAAAAGACATAGCTCTAAAAAATGTGTGTTATCTAGAGTATATATGATAGCTGCATTATAATCCAATACAACGTGTGAACATAACATCAAAATGTAATAGAATCTAAGCATAAGTATGTAATGTAAGATGTATGTTATGTCTATAATTACATAATGGTGTCAAGATAAATGTATTTAATATATAAAAAAAAAAATATAGGTAACTAAGAAATCTAAGAAGCATATAAAAGACAAACAAGTCTAAACTAAGAAATCTAGAAATAAAAGCATGCATGAATGTAGTACAAATCTATGTAAAATATAAAGTAGTGATAGTTAGAAAAAAATATAATTATGACTAGTAATGATAAATATAAATATATAAAAATTCTAAAATTGGAATGTATAAAATGTAAGGATAGAAATTGGTAATAGAAACCATGTATAAGATGTCCCCAAGTGGGTGGATGTATTAAATGAATAATCCTGAATCGGTGTATATGCCCCTAATGGGTATATGATAGCAAGTCTAGATCAGTGTAGTGGACCTAAGTCCTATAAGCGATCTACAGGCACTGAACAATAAAAATTGAAGCATGTATGTATGATAAAACCAACTATACTAAGATAGCTACCATATGTAGTGTCTGGAAAATATAAGAAATGTAAACATAACAATACATTTAAGATGTAATTTTTATGTTTTCTGAGTAATATTTAAATGTTTTTATGTTTTAGCATATTATTTTATTTATATATATTTTTTATATAAGTTATGTATAAGCAAATGAAAATAAAATATGTACAAGGATCAAGAGAGAATAAAGTATATACAAGAGGGTGGGAACCATACTAACTAATGAGTCTCATGGGAGACTCACTATCACTATGACCTGCATCAAATAAGGGAACTGTGATAATGCATGTTATGTGAAGGGGCAACTATGATCCCATAATCTAATTTAATGAGTAATCTATGTCTGTATCTATATCTATAGTGGTGATATGAATTTGTGGCACTGATTATGGTGCCCTATAAACTATAGAGGTCTTAGGAACCCATATGGTAGAAGAAGATGTAGGTGATATAGGTGCCCTATGTTGAGATCCCTGAGAACCCAATAATAATGATCTCAACATAAACTAAGTGGAGTAAGGTCCTCTAAAATCTTTGATATATCTATGACATAAGGGTCTCTCTAATAATGATCTTTGTGGGAGAGTATGTGTATGTGTTGATACTATAATAATAGACCTTGCCTGCATTGGTGGCTCTACTGAACTCTATGATGTATGCATAGGAAATATACTCTAAGCTATAACTGATAGCTATACTATATCTAGTAATGGTGCTAAAACTATAATTGGTGACTACGTTGTAACTACCTATGGGATAGGTAGAGGATACTCATATAGGAGACCCTCAACTTTGACCACTTGATTTACATGTATGTATTTTAGGAATCTGTGCATTGTAGATGGGATGGATCATAGCTATTGTAACCATGGACCACCTAATAACATATCAAATATGCCTACACTAGGTACTACTAATAATTGAGTGGCTATATGTGTTGGTCCAACGTATAATGGAAATAAAATCTTCTTAATGGAGCTCTAAACATGACCACTGAAACCACTAATGATTGTATTTATGGGGAATATATCCTACTCTAAGTACCCAAAATTATATAAAAGTGTCATATTACACATGTTAATGTTTGGCCCTTTATCAACCATAACACTCTGGATAGGATGATGATCTATGTATGCTTGTATAAAGAGTACATGTAAATTTGTATCATCATCAACGATATCCTACTTTGAGAATGTGTTGAGTGGTCTAGGTGGAACTATAGTATGGTACATTCTAATAATGTTATTCAATGGGTGTGCATCCTCTATAATAGTATGATATGAATTTGGTGGTGGATGTGCCTGATATGTGTTGTGAACACCTGATGTGCTCCCTACCTCATTCATTGTGTGCTTTGGAAATGGATTTGAGAATATATTTAATGTCTTAGCTTCTATCTACTATGATTTTGGTGCCTCTATGGGCATGCTCACATCAATAATATTAGTTTCAATCAAATCTTGTATCTTATGTTTTAGACTTATGCATCTATTTATTGTATGGTTTGGTGCCTTGTGATACTCACATAACACATTAGAATCATAGTTCTTTAGAAAAGGAAATGTTGTATCAAACTATTTAATGGGAAGGAGAGATATGACATTAGATTCCAAAAGTTTCTATAAAACCCATGCTAGTGGCTCTAAAAGGTTGGTGAAGATTTGACACTGAGGAGTGGATGAAACCAATCTAGGAGATGGCTCAAAAGTTGCATTGTCTATGTACTTTTGATCACTCTTGTTCTCAGTGGCCCTTACCTTTCATGGAGGCTTATTTGAAATATTAATAGTTGTTTTTGATCCATTGGTATATTTTAGTTTTCCCATTGATAGAAGCTTGACCTTTCTTTCTTTTACTGTGCGGCACAAATATGTGAAATTAGGAAACTTCTTGAATAAGATAACTTCATATAATACTGGTAGAAGAATTTGTTTTAAAATATATAGAAGCTATTTATCTACCATGGGGCTAGTAAATTTGGATAATATAGTCTTGTATTGTAAGACATAATCTGTGATAGGCTCATTTAACTTTTTTTACAACTGTGCTATTTGGGAATATGATATCTTGTCATTGATATTGATGGAGAAGTGTGCTAAAAACATTTCGGTCAAAATATTTAACATGGTGATAGATTGATTTGATTAATCATAAAACCACTGTAAGGCATAATCCTTTAAACTATGTGGAAACAACTTCATGAGAAGCCAATCATTGGATAGGGTAGTCCAAACATGCTACATGAAAAGCCTTGACATGGTGCTCTAGGTCAGCCTTGCCATCATATAATATAAGTTTCGGTGTCACAAAGATGGATGGAAAGGGAGTTGTCATTATGTGATGTGCCAAAGGTGTATGTAAGAGAATATTATAATCTAAGGCATGTGATGGCCTAGTCAAGATGTAACTTCTTAGCTTGTAGAGCATGAATCTTGTGCATAAGGGATTGTACATCTGGAGTGGAAGAACTAGCCACATGATGTGTAGTTGTAACTGAATGTTGTTGAATTCTAATTTTAGGTTGTGTTAGATGAGTTGGCCCTATTTTAGGTATAAAAATGTTATTATCTGGGGGATTTCAAGATTGACCATTATTTATTTTGTTCTTAATTTCCAATATGGCTTGTAGGATTTGCACATGATCAAGGAGATATTCCCAAATTCTATCTTTGAATATTTTTAATATCTCATATTTGTTGATAATCATGTCATCATTATTAAGTGGATGGAGAGTGTCCCAATTTTCATTTTGTAAATAATCTTATTCTTGATTATATTGTTCATCTTCAGATGCATTATCATTAAAATCCACATAATCAGGGTGTGAAGGATGAATAACTGGAGTTATGATACGCCCCTTATCCATGTTATAGGCTTAGATAGTAGGAATCTGAATATGGTCTATAGAATTACCACTTAATGTATCACTTCTTAAATGAAAAGAGATAGATTTTTATATTTCTTGAATAGGTATCTTATACATAATTTCCATCTTGTGGATAAAGGTCTAAAAGTTATGTATTTATAGTGTTCTATAGCTTGTGTGGATAATAAAAGATACTTAGGCCAACCTTAAGAGGGTTTTACTTTTGAAAAAATATTTTTTCAATAAATATATGGTAAAGGACATTAATACCATTTTGGGGACACTAGCGCCATGTGGCTCTAGTGTCCTTAATATGGCACTAATGTCCTTTACCCTATATTTCTTGAATAAATATATTTTCAAAAGTAAAACCCTCTTAAGGTTGGCCTAAGTATATTTTATTATGGATTGTCCTTAATGTGGCACTAATGTCCAAATGATATGCTATTGGGTACAAAGGGCCAAGATATGGAAATGAGGGTCTAAGACTATGTTTTAGCTGACTAGGGATGCTTGTGGTCTATAAAAAGGATATAAAAATGTGATAAAAGACTCTAAGATAGGTCTAGGGATAAGATAGGGATAGGTTATCTCAAGTATCACTCTTAGTACTCAAATAACAATTTTAGGTGATTTTATATTCATAATGATACATCTTTTAAATCAAATTTCCAAAAGGCAAGATGGTTGCATTGATACACATATACTCGTAAACCTTACTCTCTTTCAATTTCAATGATTTTTAATTTCATATTATATGCATTGATTATATATTGTAACATGTTATTGATTTCATGATAGTCACCAAAAAATCACTCAAGTTGGACTCAAGCAAAGATAAGGTGTGTTATACAAACCTAGGTACACATTTCTTTTCCTTTAAACCAACAATTTCATCACTAGATTAAAGGTGGGGTGGGGGGGACTGTAGACACTATTTCTAAATTATATAATACATTAGTCTTGTACACCTCTCAAATACATATCACATATGTAAATTTAGCTTCTAAACCTTCCCCACTATCAAAAGGATCACATACACTATCTCTCTATGCCTAATTACTTATCTCTTAGTCTAACCAATGTTATTATGATGAATCATACCTTTTATCTTGTTCATAATGTTATAAACATGTTTATCTTGCATCTCTACAATTTCTAGACTTGCACCTATTTTCCAATTTCTTGGACACTTGTATCCTAGTCAGACACCTACATTGATGTAAGTGTCCTAACCCAAATCAAGTGTCCAATTCCCTAAAGTCATCTAATTTTCAAATTGAAAGTATTCTTATGGTTTGCCTTAGTTATTTAAGATATTCTCCAAATGGATTGGCATAAATATAAGATCAACCCTAATTCATTCCTCACCTAACACATACCTAGAAAAGACTAAGGCAACTTACCAAAAAGACTCAGTCATGCACTCAAGTGAGTGAAGCTTCCCTATTTTATCCTATTTTCATGTTAGTCATATGGATAACATATATACATGTATGAAGTACTGAAATAACACTCCATGAGCCATATTTTACAAGTTACAAGATAGGTCCATGTTGTACTTGTTTATCACATATTACATGATACACACATAAGCCAACATGTAGGGGAGAACTACATAAGTTTGAGGGCCTCTTCAAAGTATTGTATATGTAGATAATGATCATTCACAGAGGGTTATTTGGGGTAGTTCAACACTGTGTGCCCACTAACCCAATTTTCCCATAGCCACTATGAAGATGAAGAATTAGGGTTTTACTATTTGACAAGGAGTGATAGGCTATGACCCAAATTTGAATGCACCAAAGTGAAGGTGACATCGAACCCATAAGCATCTAGGTGGTTACATCTAGTTTCAATAGGTATTCTATACTAGATAATTGCATCTAAGTTAGATAATAGTGTCAATGCAACCATCCCAGGTTAACGCACGTGGCTATAGCTATAGAGATACAATTTCCATAATTAGGTGACTGATCTAGAATCTAGATCAAGCCTAATTTATACTTATTCTAGATCCAAATCTATATTAGCATCAGAACTAGCTATGAATTTTGTGTTCACTATCATTAAAATATCTAGCATGGTTTTACTTTCTATCTTTAGCATCCTAGCATAATAAATTCATTATATGTTTTATTCAAGTTTTACAATTAACTAGCTTGATTAAAAGATAGTATATCATCCTTGTGCCCTAGGCTATCTCCACTCCTTTAACCCTAAATTCCCCATATCTATATTTTAGTGTTAAACACAATTCTAAATCATGATCCTATCACTATTTTGATTTCACAAGTAGATAATTCATATAATCCTTCATTATTTAGTGTATATAATCATGAAAAATATGGGTCACAACTCATTGATAGGTAGCCCCAACATTTTTCATTCCAAAGACATGCATCTATAATAAAATTTTCTCTAGGGTGTGATAAAGAACTTTTCTCTTGATCTTATTGATTAATTTTGATTTGATTGTATCATAAGAACCCATCGATGAATGATAACATCTCATAACCAGTTGTAGAATCCATAATCATGTCAATGTTTGGTAGTATAAAGTTGTCTTTATGATAATATATGTTCAAATATCTATAATATGTACAATAATTAATCTTGTCATTAGTTTTTATAACTAGGACTATATTTGAAATCCATTTGGGATAGTCAGTGGCTCTAATAAAACCTACATCTCATAATTTTTTATCTCCTCCTTTACTAATAATGAAAATTTTGGATACATTTTACACATCTTTTGTTGCAATGATGTAGATAATAAAATCTAATTCATATAGTACGTCAATCTTGTACACTTAGGAAATACCTATCATGGTTGTACCTTTTAGTTATAGACCTACCCACTGCCAAAAGGCTCATATTAACTATCTCTTTGAGCCTAATTACTTATCTATTAGTCTGACCATTATTATTATGATGTCTAGGCCTTCTATACTATGCACTCATAGTTCTACACCTGTACCTATTTTATAGCTCCCTAGACACTTGCATCTTAGACATACACCTGTGTCGATACAAGTGTCCACTTTTCCTACAAAGTATAAAGTGCCCAAATGTCATCTAATTTGTAAAAAAATGTATCTTAAAAGTCATCTTAAGTGTTTTAATGTGAGAATTTTCTAAAATGGATTAGTAGATATACAATATCAACCCTCATTTATTCCTCACCTAGAAATCACCTAGCAAATACATGGAAATCACATACAACTCATAAGATAATATACCAAGAAAACTCAATAAAGAATTCAAGTGAGAAAACTTGCCCTATTCATCCCTATTTACATATCATTCATAAGATTGATATTTATACAAATTTGAAGCATTCAAAGAGCATATCATGAGCCATAGTTTCCAAGTTATAAGCTAGGTCACTACATGTCTTTGCTTATCACACATTGCATCCTTGCCTACACATAATTTAACACACATGGGAGAACTACATACGTCTGAGTCATTTTTTAGACTATTGTGTATGTAGGTAGCATCCATTGATAGAGGGGTCCTTGGGGAAGCTCAACACCATGAACCCACTAACCCTTTTTTACCATAATCACTCTAAGGGTGAAGAGATAGAGTTTTGATCATTTGACAAAGTGTGATGGCTTATGCATGCAAACTGAAGACATCAAAAGAAATACAATAGAAAACTAAAAGGTTCTAATTGGTTGCATACTAATCCAATTAGTATTTTTTATAGGACACATACGATAAGGTTATAAACTTATGTTGACATAGCTACCAAATCTAAAGCAAGCATCTAAAGCCATAGAAAGAATATTCCAAGAATCTAATAATCGTTTTAGGATCATCTTATAGTCCACTTCCATCTTATTCTAGATCAAACCTACATGCACATAGTAAACCAAATAAATATCATTTATTTACAATTCATTACAATATTTATCTATGGTTATACTTTACTATTTTCAACAATATCAGTTATATAAATTTAGAATATTATTTATTTGAGTTTTCTATAAATTGGATTGCTCATTAGGTTAGTTCACCACCCTTGTGTAAAAGCTAATTTAATCCCCTTAACCATAGATAATCTCATTTATCTAAAATTTTATGGTTAGACATTTGGTGAACATGATCTTTAGTCTCAAAACCCTAGTCTCAAAACCTCTTCCTCCTCTTCATCCTAAGGAGTGATAACTACCATGCCTATAATCAGGGCCATGCTATCACTACTTTAAGGGGTAAGGTGGCTAATTATATGGTTTTAAATGAAGGTAATAAATATTTCCTTCCTCAAACTCCTCCACTTGCCACATCCCCTCTAGATAGTGTGTACATGAATATTAAATCTAAAATACTTAGGGTTTGTGCTTATAAAGCCCAAAAAGAACAAAACATCACTATGGACAATTTAATAAAAGAGTTAAAAAATCAAAATAAATATTTTTGTGTAAGGATCAAATCATTGGAAAATTAGACTACATACTTACAAAATCCAAAATATTCTAGTGTTAATCATGTGTTTGCATGTCCATTTTTTCTACAACAAAATACCTCTAAAACAAGTGATTCAAAAAGTTAACAAAAGGCTAATAAGAGTCCAAGTGAAATCCTAAGAGAAATAGTTTAAAATAAAGTGATTTAATTACCTCCTCTACATCCCATTATGAGATCAAAATATTATTGTGCATATTATTTAATGCATGGGCATCATACATATTGTTATTTTTCATTAAAGAACAAAATACAAAGTCTCAAAGATAGTGGTGATCTTATAATCGATACATCAATCAAGAAAACCACTCACATTTTGAGTACATCTCCTAAATCACAAGTGCAAAACAAAAAATATAGGTACTAAAGGATAATTAAGAATAAACAAACTAAAAAAATCAATAATTAGGGAGAAAATATTCCAAAGGTAATGCTATAAAAAGATCAAACACAAAAGTTACAGACTCAAACTCAAGATAAACAAACATTCTAAAAAGAAGGTTTCTAACAAAAGAATTTTCAAAACAAGACATTCCTACAAAATCAAATGATATAAATATGGTGATAAGGATACAAACACCATATTTACTTCATGCATAGTGGAACAAAAACTTAAGTGCAATACTACAAAGTTGATTTAACCTGTTAGGGTTTTACAAGTGTAATTCCTATGTTTGGTTAAAAGGGATGAGATGTCTAAATTAGTCAAATAATATGCAATAATTAAGTGCCAATTTGTTATATATTTTTACCTTATTTGAATTTTTAAAAATAGTAATAAATAGGCATAAATATAGACTTATCTACAAAGTGACTGTCATGGATGATCTAGGTTTTGAAAATTGAGTTCTAAATAATTATGAGTGTCATCAAAATGATTATGGGGTCTATTTTATCATTAGATAGTTGCACCCCACTTGGATAGTAGTGCCATGTTGTTATAGTGTCATCAAAGTGGTGATAGTGTCCCATTTATAGGCTTGTTACTATTTTTTAGGAACACCTCCGCCTATGTTTTTATCTCCTATTCCTACTTGCATGAAATCTCAAGCTTTGTGTTGTGCTTGGAAAAATCTAATTTAGTGTGCAAACCCTAATCCTCCTTAAAAGTATGGCATGAGTAAAAATTGTGTGTTTTTTAGTAGGATAATATAGACATCCTCAATACCTTGTTATGAAGAGAGTTGCCTACATACTAATACTCTGAAGAGGGATCAAGCCTAATGTAGTTCTACCTAGTGCTTGATGCAAGTGAAAGTGAATGATAGATTGAGAGTGGAATTAGATGCCTTAGATGTGATTGAGTAGTTAAATATTTGAAATCTAGGTCTAGGACTACTGTAAATGGTATTATGTGGAATTAGGGTATAATAGGGATCAAATACCTTAATTTTGATCAAATTGTCTTTTATTTGAATAGGATTTTGCATCTATTTTCCATCTAGTGAATAAGGGTTGAATAGATTTGTATTTATAGAGATCTATAGCTTATGTACATAAAAAAATGTGTTTAAGCCAACCTTAGGAGGGTCAAACATTTGAAAAAATATCCATTCGAGAGAGTTAGGTCTTAAGATAATATAACATAGTTGGTACACTAACACCATGTGGTTGTAGTGTCCCAAATGTGGTGCTAATGTCCACCTGGTAGACTAATAGAAAAATAGGGTTGGGATTTGAGAAAGTTATCTTGGGACTATGTTTTGGCTAATTGTAAATGACTTTGGTCTGCATAATGATTGAAAAAGAGTGGCAAAAGCTCTAGGATAGGACTAGGGCTAAACTAGGAATAGGCTAACTCAAACGACACTCTTAGCATCCAAATACCACTTTTAGGTGATTACAAAAGTATATGATTTCATCCTCAAATAAAAAGGGTCAAGGCAAAAATTATATATTTTCTTAGTGTGCAAGCAAAGATACATGACTCTTCTCTATCCCATAATGAGATGCAACATTTTGACAATGATGAACATACTAAAGAAAAAAAACTTTTGAGAAGGAAACTCAAATCTATGGTGCAGTTGGTTTTTCATACACAGATGCTCAAAATGATATATCACACATTGAATAAAAACCTAATAAGTTACATGTATCATATAATAATGATTAACTCCATGATTATGATCCTAAAAGTATAGAATATTGGTATGATCTTGATGATATCGATTATGCAACATATGAATATGACAAACATGATACATAACCTTCACGAAGGCATTTATTTGATGAGTACATTGGATTTTAGTTGCACTTTTCCTTGTACATGTATTATTTGCTTATCCTTATAAATATTCCAAAAATACAAAAAAAATCAAATAGTCAAGAAAATACAAAAAACATTTAAAAAATTCAAAAACACGAAAACATTTCAACATGTTTCTAGTTGTATTATTTCTTATACAAATGTTGTTTGCTCCATGTTAGTAGATATAATATCATTATTTTCATATATACACATGTTTTATGCTTCATTTTAGTGTGATACAATCATACCTAGATACATGATATATGCACATACAAATGTTGGGCCTTCCCTCCACTCACATCATAAGTATGCTAGGGGCATCTATTTCTTTAATCATGATACACCTAGGTTATATTATTCTATGATTACTTTACATTATCATATTTGAGATTATATACTTACACATTCCTATGTCCATTCTTATACCTTTCCAAATGTACTTAAAATTCCATGTACTTAAAATTTAGTGCAAACATATATTTTTAAGAATTAGTATGTAATGTTCATGTTGGTTTCTTATATTACATGTTTTCATTTATGCACTTCCTTGACTGTGTCCATTGTTTTCTATTGTATTACATTGTATTTCCTATTTTAGCATTTAAATATGCTCCGTTTATTGTGGGCCTCATATCTTTTCTTTATTATTTAGACATGTAAATATGTCACTCTATGTTTTATGCAAACATTTAAATATGTCATTTATATGCTTTGTGGACATTTGAATAAGTCATGCCCTTAGATTTTGTGGTATTTAAACATGCCTCTTGTATGAGATCTCCTTGGACCATTTTCCTTTTTATTTAATTTTAAGTTCCCTTATGCATGTTTTTGATTACTTGTTGAGCTTATATTATCACTCCCTAGACATTGCCATGATCTACATCATGTATCTTAAGACTTGATGTGATCACATACTACGTGTCACAATGCTATATCTACCTAGAAATGTTATCTATATATAATACATGATCCATACAACTTATACCATTATCTTATCCTTTTTAGGTAAGGTAACTACTAGATTCTTCTTCCTCTCACCTCAAAAGAAGGGCATATTAGTGGGGGCATGTTAAAGATGCACAAATTCTACATTTTCACAACTTAATATTTCAGAGGGGGAATGTCAAAAAGGCATGAAATCCAAACTTATTTAGTGCTCAACATCTCCAAGTTACAGTGGGGGCATGTTATGGAAACATGTTCTCCACATTGACACTAGTTCTTAGATTCTTCAAATTCAATGGGGGCATGTCATATAAATATTTCCTCCACACTTTCACCAATTTAAAAATCACCATATTTCATATTTATTATTCATATACATATTTTTTTCATCATTATATACATTATTACTATTATTATACCCATATTTCAAATTGAGACATATATGAGGTGCACATGCCATGTGAAGGGCACATAAACTTGTGAAATCAAATAAATTTTTAGATTTATAATACTATTATGGATTTTTATCATAACTATTATACGAATTTTTGGAAAAAGGTCAAAAATCTAAAATGATATGTCTTTTGACCACAATCAGTCAAAAAGTCAAAAAGAGTCAAAATTGGTCAAAGTTATTTTTATTTATCTAAGTCGAAAAAGGTAAGTGAAGGAAATAATACAAATTCATTCAAGTCTTTTGACTTGTCATAATTTCATCAATTATCAAACATAAGGTGGATTTATGTCATTTGTTTAGCAAGTCATCAGAAACTGACATGTGCTCAAACATACATTAGAACTTGATGTATGCTTAAACTTATAATGAAATTTACCTCCTTGTCAAATAGATCCTCAAAACTTGATGTGTGTCCAAATAAATAATGGATATATATACCCCTACAAACACACCCTTTAGGTTCCACATTTTGTCTCTACAAACCCCATAATCTGACATGTTTCCAAATAAGCTTATGGATCCTGACACTAGCAGATATACCTTGAAATGCCTACCATTAATTTGCCTACTATATTTTCATGCACATATATTTCACATCCTAAAATAAATATATTCATTCCTTCCCTTTTGTTCATCATCTAATTTTCACTACTTTCACCCTCTATCCATCCTTGTTCCCATTTGTAAATCTTTCCTTCTCATAAACATTGACATTGTCTTCGACTTGGCTTATTTTCAAAAAACATAAGCTAGGGTTTTAATTCATTATCTCAAGAATATAAATTCACATGGTTTAAATTATGTTTTATAAATTTTTTTGAGTTTCTCCTCCAATAATTTCTCCAAAATATTTTGTAGAACTCAATTTTCCTTTATGAATCTTGTTAGGGTTTGCTATTGGTTCATATAACATCTAGATCCTGATCCTCTACTAGACACATTAGAAGACTCCAAGATTGGTCTAGGAATTTAATATATTTTAAGCATTGATAAATCCTTCATTATATATCAACCATATTTATAACACTATAAAAAATTGACCTATTATTTATCACACTATCAGACTCTGATACCTTGCTTAAAATATCATTAGATTCTAATCACTTGTTAGAGACACCATCAGACTTTAAGTCATATATAAACATGGTGTGGACTATGTAATATGCATAATCACTTATTGAAACCCATATTATACTCAAACATAATTCAAATTCCACCTTTTTTCTTAAACATTCTTTGGATTCCACCTCTTGTTCAAACATACACTAAAATCTATTCTTTACTTGAACAAGCCCAAATTTTTGCATCTCTTCACAAAGTCAACTTTGGTTCTAGTTTATCTCACAAGTAGGTGATATTCATCATATCTCAAAACTTGTGACCCCAATCAAATAAAATCCTAAGAAAATCACCCTGAAGAAGGCTCCTCCCAAAAAGGGTCCTTAATCAGAAGGAGCCACATATATGAAGTATCAATTTAAAGGGGTTGTTCCACCTTCATACCTAGATTCAAATGTTTAAGAAATAATGGATACTAAATTAGGTCATATCAAAATGGAATATTTATATAATATAATTAGTGGGGTCCATAAAATAAATTATGGTCAAAGCATTCATGACATTGGGTTAACTCAAACAACTACCTTTCTAATTTTAGTACATTGCCTAGAAATAGTACTAACCATGGATAAGAATTATTATGTAGGAAAGATAGAAATAAATAATTAGAAAGGAGAATATATCTTGTGCTTAGGTTTGGATCATATTGATCACTTGCTTCAGTTCCATGACAAGCAAGTATTTATCAATTTGACTCCAACATTTGCTCAATAATCTTGGGATTCTCTTACTAGTTCTTGTTCTAAATGGGTCAACAAATAATGGTTGATAAAACTAAGGCATACATCAAAACTATTTCCTAAGAATATTTAAAGGTTTAAATTCATTAATTAAGTCAATGATATGATCACACCCTTGTGGGTAGCCCAATTACAAGAAATTTTAAACATGGATATATAGATGTATGTGGATCATTCATCAGAATAAGAATTACATCAATTGGGGACAATTGATCAATAATTATATTAAAAAGTAGATAATATATGTCAATACCACTTCAAAATTATATATGACCTCTTATCTCATCTATGTTGTTGCTAAGAGAAGATTCTATAGTGGCTTGAATACAATAGGTGATGTGCAGACTACAAAGATATATAATTTCTATCCAAAACTCACATTGAAGGAAAGTACATGTCATTTACATAGAGTAAATTATGAATTTTTACAATATGTGATTCAAATGTTTGAACCAAAACCATACAGCTTAAGGATATCAATTCAAGCTTCTATAAAGATTTCCAGATGGGGAGTTTGGTTCATATAGTTCCCAACTTTTAATTATCTAAGAATTTATGGTTGTGATATTTCTCCATACATGCTTCCAAGGTATGTAGATGATAAATGAGCCATAATATAACTAGTAAGGTAATTTACTAAGACACATAAGCTCTTTTCTATCAAGCACAAGTCTAGAATAAGTTTTCTCATTTCTATCGGTCATTACACTTATGCCTATTTAGCTAAATCAAAATTGATTGATGAATAAATGACTTGAGTCTCTATTCTATCATTCTAAAACATGCCCTCCTTTGATGCAATAATCCTAATTAAAAATATTTTTCGTTCTTCATATCAACATGTGCACCACTTCAAAGACTTTTGTATGGATTGTGATGATGAAAAGATGTGAGAATTTGTGATTACTCATGATTCACTTTAGAACAGGTCATTGTATTTGATATATTATAAATAAAAAATAATATAGTAGATTATAAAGATGCATTGGACCCTATCTATGAGGAAGAAGGAATTGAATCAAAACTTATTCCAAGAATAGATTGAAATAAAAATGAATCTAATTCACTCATTGATAGGACCTAGGTGGTGCTGAATAAAACTCTCAAATGGTTGAAAAGCAAAGGAATTAATGTTGATAAATGAGGATTCCCTCCTTCCAAGAAGGAAATTGAGTCGAGAAGTGCTCATCAACAACATCAATCAGAAATAGGAACATATTCAACAATAGGAACTAGCAAAGATTCAAAGAAAATTGAAGTAGAAACAAAAGTTGAAGCCATCATAAAAGTTGTTCTAGTGTAAAAGCCACTCAAGTTGAAAATAAGAATTCTAGGTGAAAAATTCTCCAATACTTTGAGCATTTCCATTTTAGAAGAAATTACTTTTGATAGTCTTGCTCAGCCCTAAACCTTGGTAGCTAATACTACACAACAATTTCTAGCTTCAGATACATCTTTACTATTTCATTTTTTTGTTCCCTTTGAGTTTGATAATTCAATACCTCTACCTCTTTCTCAAATTGTTGAATTTCCTCTTAAATCTTCTCTTAAAACTCCAATTGAGATATTAGAAAAAGAGGAAGCTAAAATTATATTAAAAAATCCCAAGTCTCACAAACTCCTCCTCCTCCCCCTGAGACTCAAAAGGAATCTAATATTTCTCTTGTGTAATAATATCATAGTACAAAAGTTCCTAATTGGTTGAATGAGATTGAGACACATGGGATTGATTTCAACATTCTAACAACTATTCCTCCTCGTGTAACCAAGAAGCCCAAAATAGTTTCTAGAATAATCACAAATCAGAAAGGTGATAAATATGTGGAGGTAGCAGTTCCTCATGTTGAAAAAGATAATATTGAGGTTTCTGATGATGAAATCATAAAGGTATACTTGGGAAAAGCTATAAGAGAAGGTGTGAAAGAAAACATTCAATCTACAATTGGTAAGTTTCTTGAGAAAATATACTAAGACAAAGTGACCAAAGAATAACTCATAGAAAAGGTTTAATAATTAACATAAGTGGTCTAGAAATTGGTAAGGCCAAACCAATCTTCTCATTTAGTTGTTCATTAAATCTCAGACACCAAAAAATTGAATGCAGTAGATGAAATTTGTTATATGGGTAAGGTAAAAAAATAATGGATTGAGAAAATTCTATAATAAGGTGTCACCACCATTCATATAGTCATGACCATGTGTTCTAAAAGCTAATCAAAATATGATCAAGCAACTGAAGTTGAAGAAAAGTATGCTGAAGAAGTGCAAAAATGGGATGGATTGCTTCTCAAGTTGGAAGATTTATCTTATACTTGTATATATAACCTCATTCAAGAAGAGGTTATTCAAAAATAATAAATTACATACCTCACTGAGTTTCTAGGGGCTACCAAGTTTAGTATCCACATTTTCAAGGAAAGTATTACAAAATTAAATGATTCTAAATCAATAAGATGTGATGCTTTGCTTAAAATAATAGGAAGAATAGGGAAATTGAACATATATACACTTATGATGATTGGAAAGTGGTTTCTAAGGAAATCATAGTCAAAATATTGAGAAAATACTAACTCCTAAATCTACATTCAGTTATGGGTCAATTCAAAAATTGATCAAAAATTATAATAACTTGGATAATCTTAATACAATGCTAAAGAGACTTAAGGAACAACTTAAAGGATGACAAATATACATTATGATGTAGAGATATCTTATAAATATTTAAATGGCCCAAATGAAGATAAAGTGTTATAAATCCTATAAAATTTTGATGAATACCAAGAGAAGGCACAACTAGAGAAAGAGAAGATCTAAATCATCCTCAGTGAATAAGAACAAGGATAGTTCATCAAAAAAATTTGACAAGTTTCCTACTTGGATCTTTTTGAGTCATTATTTTAATTTTCATTTGCATATTTTTGTAATAGTAACTTACACATTATATGTTTCCTTTACAAAATTCAAGTAATGCAAATTTGCCAACACACTTTCACAAGTCATGCAAATTTGATATTGTAATTTTTTTAGTTTTGCAAAAACATCAATTCATTTTTACAAATTGTGCAAATTGCCTAATGTGTTTTTACAAGTTTTTAAGACATGAAAATTTGATATTACACTTTTAAAAGCTATTAAAAATCAAAAAAGGTGGTTACACAATTGTAGACACCTGTATTTGGTACAAGTATAATTTCACAACATGTTTTTATATCCTCTTCACATGTAGACATATCTTGATTGAGAATTAGACATCTAGTGACGTGGTCTCTTATGGACCTCTTTAGTTCCATTATTTTAGTTGATTTACCTACCCATCATGCCTATATGTTATGTTATTTATCTTCATCCAATGTATGCCAGGGATCCCTACCTATTATTTCATGTTTTCTATATCTTTTTATCCCCTAGACACTTGCATCCATTTTGGACACTAGCATCGATGTTAGTGTCCAATTATGATGTACGTGTCTAGGCTTATATTCTTGTCATTTTCCATATCTTTTAATTTTGTGACTATTTATTAGCCCTCTTTTGTTCATTTTATTATTGGCTTTTCATGTGTCACTAGGATATAATTCAAAATCAAGAGGTCCCTATATATATAAAGTCTATAGTTTAATTAAAACACCTAACATTTTGATTTGGCAACTATCTAATTGGAAAGTACTATATATTTCAAGTTATCAAATTGCACTAAAACATTGAATCAAAATTTTAAAGCATTCAAAAAGTCAAATATACTATTACATTATTTGTACCAAGGGTTATTAGGAGAAATAACATATAGTCACATTGTTACAATTTCACACACATACCTAGGAGGGAGAACTACATGTGAGTCTGAGGGACTCAATGGATTATTGGCTATGTAAACAACACTTAGCAAAAAATAGGGTTGCTAGGGCTAGCTTGACTCATGTGATAACTCTTCTTACTAAGTTTTAGGAGGCCCAATGAAAAGGAACTAAGGTTTTACTTATTATATGGATCACACACATAGGAATACACATCCATCAATACAAAATAGTTACATAAGTGACAACATAGGCCTGACGTAAATTTGGAACCATTCTTATACATATTTTTGACTAGATACCTGCGTCAGAAGTAGACACTTATGTTGATTCTACTATCCTTGATCAATGTAATTGTCTGTTAGATAAAAATAGTCATAATATACAATTAATAAGGTTAATATCTTTAATGCAACCATATGATGATTCTTGATCATTATTGTATTCTAGAACAAAACATCAATCAAGATATGCTCTCTTTTATCCCTTAACTACTTTTTACTTGTATTTATCACACATAGTTAAATCAATTATATTGTTAAAGAACTATATTACATTACTAAAATATAAATATTAAAATAGTGCATTCAAAAAACTTTTATTTCTTGTATGTTTATATTGTGAACTCCAAAAATCATAAAACATTTGGTGAACCCATCGTCTATTTGTTGAACCAAAACCCTAGTTTTTATATTAGGGTTTTTAGCTTCTTCAAAAGTTCATTTCAAATTTATGTAATTTATTTTTAGATCTGATTTCTCTCCTACTCATATGGGAATATCTTAATAATGCTTAGTTATATTATTTCTTTGGCCCTAGTGTTTGTGTGCTTCATAGTTATCTTAAACATTACAACCCTTATGGCATCACTAATATAACTCCATGCATGTAAGATCCATTATGATCATTACTTTAATCTACCTAATGATCAATGTATCACATATGAAGATCTTATAGAACACCAAAAAAAGGATAAAACCTCTTTTTATTACAAATATGATAATGAAAAAACTAATGATGTAAATACAAATGTAAATGAGTAAGGTAGTGATTACAATGTTTCTAATTTTGGGTATGACTATGATGATATCCCTCTTGGCTATGACACTGATCCTATTCTGTTGTTTTACTATGATGAAGAGTTAACATATGTACACAATGATATCATTCCTAATGTTGAAAATAAAAATGTTGCATGCATATCTTCTTTAGTTACTTCAAACAGTGAGTGTGCTTCCTCCCCTAAAAATAATGCAAATGTGGAAGAAGTTGAATGTTCTACCTATCTCTCATGATGAAAATGTTGATGAAATTAAGTGTGTGCCTTATTCTCCAAGAAATACTAATGTTGAAAATTTTATTCTCTATTTTGATGATTCAAATGAAAATAGCCAAATTTGTTCTTCCTCTCTAGTTTGTGATGAATTGAGGAAAGCAATGAGAGTACATATAAAAATCACAAGGAAGTACTTAAAAAACATGCATTGTTTGGGGACACAAATAATATCCAAAGTATATTCTATGTATCATTTTCAAATATAAAGTCATGTAAGACAAAGAAAATAAAAACTAGCATTGCATCTTGTCTCCCTCATTTAGAAAGTAAAATCAAAATTGAACATTGCATTCTTTCCTCTCATGATGTTTCAAATGAAATATAAAATGTTTCTTTCCTTCCCTCCATTTAAATTTATAATACAAAAGAGTAAATGATTACAAATGAAAATTACCCTCTGCTCTTATTCAATGTCAAGCGATTTTTAATAAAAATAGTACCAACCTTCGTGCAATCCAACATGATATACTCACTTCTTTAACCATGGATACCCCTTTAAAAAATAAATCAAAAACATGTGTTAATTCTCCTTTAGATAGTGAAAAAATTCAATTATTCCTATGTTCCATGTGCATGGTAATTTATAACCACTATAAAAAACTTCAATCTCTTCTTATGATTGTTATCTATCATGACTACCATGGGAGATTTGCAACAAGTTAAACTATAAATATCTTTTCATGAGGCTATTTTTGAGGAGAATACATTAACATAACAACCTATTGCTAAAAAGGTATTTGATCATCTTTATCCTTCCTTAAAACATTATTATGCTTGATTTTTCCTCCTTTAATGGTCAAGGGAACCCTAAAATTCATTTATAACAATATGTACATTATTTTGAACATTGGGCCCAAAATGGAAGCTTGCTCTTAAAGGCTTTTCATCAAAGATTTACCCAAGGGGATCTTGATTGGTTTTATAGTCTTCCAAATGGTTCATTATCAAATTTAAAAAAACTTGAAGATGTGTTTCTATCACATGTTCATAGTTATACATTACCTAATTTACCATTGGAATACTTGCAAGCATTGACACAAATAGAAAATGAATATATACATTGACTATGTTATTTGATTTAAAGACACTTTGTATTCTTTAACTAATATACCCTCAAATTTGGAAGAATAATTTATATTTAGTAGAGGTCTTCTTTCTCCACTTAGAGAAAGAGCATTGCATAGCCCCTTTGCTTCATTCAAGACCTTATATTGGGATGTACACAAAAATACATGTGCTCTAATGAATACTAAAACCAAGTAGCCAATCTCCACCAAAAATAACACATAATAAGAGTCATGTTTTTAATATAAATAAACAAGTCACAAAAGATCATAAAAAAATTCAAACATATGTCAAAAACCAAATGATAATGGTATTGAATAAATAAAATGAACATGCTTACTGTACACACCCTAATTTTGTCAAGCAATACAAGTACTATGTCTTTTACAGTTTTTTCACCAAAAGTTCTTAATAATGAATGGTCTTATTTGCATGGTCATTTTGGTCTTTTATCCTTTAGTATGACTTATTTTCCCTACTTGTTTCACCTTCAGTGGTCTTATGTCATGCCAATCCTAGACATAGGGTCCCCTGGCCTATTTGTCATAGTCTTTATCCAGTTTTTTGCCTATAAGATAATAGTGTGACCCTAGATAATAACACACTGCACTAGTGTCCACCACCACACTATTGTCCAACAATCACATTTTTAGCATGTGTTGGGTCTTTACCCTTCCTTTTGATCTCTTATTATGATTTTATCTTTCTTTTCACCTTGTTGGCATGTGAACAAGCATCTTAAATTTAAATTAAAGTTCCTTCTATATGAAGAACCACACAAGGCATTCTACATATAAAAATTACTACTTTGGCACATAAGTACATAAAAATCAATCAATAGTATATCTCAACACTCTACATATTACTCAACATCACACCTAGGTCTGTATGCTTGATCAAAGAGGGGCTTAAACAAAAGTCATTATAACATACTATGTGCATTGATTACGCATATTCCCTAAGGGAAAACTACGTGTGATGTGAGACCCATATCATAGAGGTTAATATAGGTAGTAATTATAACAATAGGGGTTCTACATAATGTGATCATAATATCCCACAACCCACCATTTCCATTCCTTTTTCATTTGATTCTTTGTTGTTTTGTGTGTATAGGTGTTCACTAGGGTTTTAAAGGAAAATCAACCAAACAATGATACAAAAGGATGATAAAAATCTTCTAAGCACATATATAAAACCCTAAAGCTCCTTTATAGCATCCTCAGAAGTCTTAGGACACCTGTTCACATAAGGAAACTATGTACGATGCTTTGGACACTAGCATAATGCATTATTATCCCTCTAACCGTGCTAATGTCCTAAAGCAACGAAAACTCTAGTTTCAAAAATGAAATGGTTCCAAGATATCTTCATGACCTATTTCAATGTCATTACTATATACACATAATATTTTTAAACTTTATAAATTACTGATGCTTTTTCTCTTACAAGAGCCTGTCAACTCTCAATATCTTTGAGAGTATGCCTTAAAGGGTGTACTAAGAAAGGGGTGGACAAACCATTAGTGCTTCACAATATTGTTTTCCAATATACTACCACTTGAAATCAACACAAACCTATCCTATACACTTCCCTAAGATTTGACACTTCCATTACACACTCCTCCAAGAAATTCACCACCTTAAACAACCCCTACCTAAGCAAAAAACTCTTTGTGACATTTACCAAATAATATTGACCTAAACTGACCTTGTACTTAAATTATATTAGCATGTTATAGGTCTCGATCAGCCTTGACCAACCTAGACTAGGATCTAACTTATTTTTATTAATTAATGATATAAGATCAATTGGGTCGACCTTGTCAGCTAAACTTTCATAAATGTTTAGGGTCAGATCCAGCTATATATACACATATTTTTCATCATTTATTAGAGAGAGACATAGTTAATCATTTATTTGCACTTTTCTACAATATGCCCTTCCACCATTCTACTTAAGGAGTCATTGATTAGGGTTTATAATTATAGAAGAATATTATCTTGTGGAAAAATCTTGGATGCTTTGGCCTACCTTAGTGATCCTTACATACTACAACCACTTCTTGCGAAACACCTTTGGCCAAGGGAAAGATTGAGTCTTGATGGGTTCATCTTCAAGGTAAGTATATCTAACTCTTAATTTTATATTTTAGTAGATATATGTAGCATAAATAATGTATTTTGAATGTATTTCTCTCTCCATGTATTAGGGTTATATCTATACTAGATTAATTATAATTATTCTATGCATGTTTAATTTTTGTTTGTTACCCTAATTTTGTGCCACATGCTTTGGTAAGAACTAGGTTAGATTATAATTTACTTTGTATCTATTTTTTGAATATAGAAAATATAATACCTATCTAGGGTTATCACATGGTTTTGTTTGACTAGATGCTTTGGAACCCTCTCTAGTGACGTTATTATGATAAGGGACCCCTTGGTTAGGTCTACTATATCCATCTTGGTCATGACCCTAATTGTCTAAATATACCAACAAGATTAAGGGTAAGTGTGATTTATCTTTTCCAAACAAATATTGATATGTAGATCAACTTAACTTTCCCTTGTATACATTTTGGTGAACTCGACATGAATTTAATCCTTGCAGGTTTTCTTTTACACATTCATTTATTATATCCTATATATATTTATAGTGCTATATTGAACCTATAGATATAGTCTAATAGTATATGCATAGGTTTAACACAGTCACTCCAAATATACTTTGTTTTCTTTATGTAGGTATTTTCCAACAATAGGTAAATAAATAAATCAGCTTGACATAGTTCTCTTTTTCCACCATAGGTTTGTAGACTTCATCGACCTAATTGACTTTGTTTGTAGATTATTTTTAGAATACAATTTTTGAAGACTTCATTGACATAGTTGACTCTATTTATAGAATATAAAAATTAGAATTTGTGAAACACAACATAAATTTTCAAATTAAGCATCTTCAAAATTATCAAGGTTCATTCTTGCCTTCTCTGTCATTTTTGTTTTTCATTTACAGTCCTATTTTTCATAGTTTTTAGTCTATAAAATTGTAACCTTATAATGAACTGGGTCAACTAGCTCGACATAATTTTATAACCTAATTTTGCTCTAAAAGACTCAATCAACCTATTCTACTATGTTCTTTTAGATCTTTCTTTTGTAGATAGTAGTAACCCTATTGACTATGTTCTATAATGTTTGCATATAGTGTCACTTGAAATGACTTTTTACTCTTCAAAAATAAAGAAATTAACCTATCTTTATAGTAATTAATTCACTTTTTATTTTTGTTACTTGCTTTCTTAGAGTAATAAACATAGACTAGATAGGAGGTTTTTAATTTACCGATTTAGTCACACTATTTTTCTCTTTTGCACACACTTCCAAATCACTTAACATAAAAAACATTAAACATTTTTCTTCCCAAGGTATACCTACTTCAATTTGATCACCAAGGGGAAGTTGACTTGGTTTTTTGGCCAAGTATAAACATGTGGTTGATGGTATATATTGGTAAGGCACCCGAAATCCTTATCACTATGGGATAGTGAAGTGAAGGGGTAGGCCCCAATACCAAGCTAGTACCATCACCAATACATATCCATTTCAACCTAAAACTACCTAAAATGATATATAGATTGACTTTATAGTTCCTTCTCACAACCAACTCCCTATCACATTAATTTAAAAATTTATTAAAACTTAACAACATTTAGGAATGACCACTTAGTTTAGCATTTACATTCAAGTTTTGTTGCTTACTCTTTGATCATTGTATTTTGTATTTCAAAACTTATACTAGCTATTGTTAGTACAAGGTTTGTGTTATGTGCTATAATTAGATCAAACCCATTAATATAATTACTTGTGTGTTCAATTGAATTTTCTTATTTATTTTATTACAAATTTTTTCCCTATTTTTAGAACACAATCACCCTTGTCGACATAGTCTCTTACAAGCTGTGGGTTCTGTCTTATCTTCAATACATAGTCAACCTATCTGACTATGTATATTTTTAGCCTATTCAGTTTTACCATCTGTAGAACACAATCAAGAAGTTTAATTATGTATTTTTCATCTTATTTTATTGGTCTTTCCTACATACTTTGTTGACCCAGTCGACTCTGTACCTCTTGGTTGATATTGTTTTGTATTTGGCTAATTTTGTTCTTGTTTTTCCTCTTTACTTTCTAATCTCAGATTTTGCCTTCAAATATCATGAAATCTCCTATCAAAATATTTTTGGATAACTTGAATCCATTTATATGATATATGGGATGTTCTTTTATTCCTACCTTTGGTACCCAAGAGGATATTCACTCTTGGAGCACTTTTTCTCATCCCTCATCTTTGGCCTACAATATGATCCAAATTAATCCAACTGATGAGATTGATGGATCATATCCATTCTATACTTCTCAAGATAATTATATTTTTAAGTCACCTTATTATACTATGGGGGTAATTGACATAATCCTAACAAACAACCCCACAAGAAACCTTCTTAACACCATGAACCCACCTCCCAATAATCTACCACCTAGCAACCCTCCCCCGAATACCAATTTGGGGAATGTTCTTCCTACCAATCCTAATAATCCTCCTCCCAACACTAATCCACCATTGGATACCACTCAAATATCTTGCACAAATATTACAACAAATGAACATCATGCAAACATCTAATACCTCTCAAATGATGCCACTACAACATCATTTGATAAACATGGCTAATCAACCTCCTATTCTTCTCCCCCAAAATAATCAAAATTTCATCCCTTTACCTCTTAAAGATGTCATGAGAGATATCATTTTCTAACCTATTATGCACAACAATATGATTCAACACATTCAAAATGAACCTTTATCCCCTTCATTGTATCTATTGATATTGGTAATATATCTCCAACTATTAAATATGATGGGACCAAATATATCATATATTTTCTCAAAGCATTTGGTAATCTTTATAAAGAGTGGATTCAAAATAATACCTTCAACACTACTAAAATTTTAGTTAAAACCTTCATAGGTGACTATAGAATGGTATATCCATCTTCCCCAACATTCTATATGGCAACTTGAGGATTTAATCAATCTTTTAGTTAAGGAATTTCAACACAATGATCTTCCCAAAAATTGTATATCATTTTATTAATGCTAAAAAATCCCTTTTTGAATTAGCTCATGACTATTGATAATTTGTTCAAACTCTTCATAACTAGCTTAACACCTTCCCTCCAATACAAAGTTTGAACTTTTTCTCCCCAAAATTTTAACAATGCTATCAATCGAGCTAAATGACAATATTTTTTAATGAAACAGTTCTAACCCAACACTAAAACCATCAAGGGATCTTTCCAACATTCCACCAATGAAATAATTGTCAATCCTCCTCAAACAAAACTAAGAGTAGCCAAAATGGATAATCCCCAAGCTTCCCATACACCACTAACTGTTTAAAAAATAAAACAACTATTAGTAATTTTTAAACCATTCACTTATGCTAATAACCCCACCTACATGATATGACCCTAACAAATTTTGTTGGTTTCATTCTGATATCAGTCATTCCCATGAAACATGTCATGGGCTTAAAAAATTTGTCATTTCTTTTATGCTAAGAGATACATTAAATCATGATGATACAATCAAAATAAATCATGATTATGTTAATGCTTCTCAAAGAAACAAGCTTCCAAACCTTCTTTCTTTAACAACCCAATTTTTTTTTTACCAATAATCCTCAACATTCAAACATTTATATTTGTGTAATTGATACTGACTATTATCAATACTATACCAATTCTCAATAGGTGAATGCAAATAAAGTCAATTATTGACATAAACCCACCCATAAAGATCCTATCACAAAGCCCAAGAAACCATCACTCGAAGAGCAAATTATAAAAGATACCACTACCACTAATATACCTTCTGAACCAAATGAAGAAACACTTCCACATTCTAAACCTCAAACTACCTCTCTTCTTATGAAAAATATTTTACCTTTCAAGCCTTGTGCTATTTTTTCATCTTCAAAAAATCATTGGAATTTATTAGAAGAACTTAACCCTATGCCTTGTAAAATAACTCTCATCGAATTATTTCGTACTTCTCCATATCATCCTAAATTCCTAACGCAACAACTACAATAAATTTAAGAACCATCTTCCCTAGAAGTGGAACAAACTTATCACGAACCTTTATTGATAGAATTTCATACCATTGAAATTATTTGTCCTTCTTCTAAACCTTCCATAGAGTTCTTTGAAGAAGACATGATCAGTGATGAAATTCTCTTTTGATCCAATGACCCACCTCTCTTCATTAAAATTGCCATTAATACACCCTTATTTACAAAGTCATAGTAGATGAAGGGTTGAGAATTAATGTGACATCTCTTTGGATAATTAAACAACTTGGGTATAACAAATATCATCTCAAGTAAACTCATCTAACATTTCATGGAGTTGACAAGACTAATCAAAACCCACTTGGTTGTATTTGGCTCCCTCTTACTATTGGACCCAAAACTATATGTACCAAGCTCATGGTTCTCAACTTACCTTTATCCTATAATATACTGCTAGGTCGCCCATGGACACATCACATGAGGGATATTGCATCTTTTGGTAGCTAATGTATCAATTTTATTCATAATGGAAAATTTTATAAATATGAGACCAATCCTAATCCATGGAGTATTCAACTTCCCAATCCCAAATCTTAGTATCAGATTCCAACTATTCCACAAATTAATAGTACACCTTTACCTAAATTCATCAATATAAATCTAGATTTACAAGTCACTCTTACTAATTCTGATGATGACGAGCAAAAAAAATTATAAAACACTTGCAATACTACCAATCTACCTCCTTACATTTTCGAGTGGCTCCCTCCTTGTTACCATGTGATTGTACCTATTATATTCAACACACTCGACCTTGGATTTTCTTTGAAAAGTGGGGACCCCCTTTTTTTTTAAAGGACTTATTTATTATTTGGGTTATGTGTGTGTGTTTGGGATGGTTTTATTACTATCTATAAAAACTTGTTTTTTTGGACATTGAATCACATTTGGTGTACCTATTTTCCATTGGAAGGACTTATTGAAACTAGTCTATAAATGGAAAATTTAGAAGTTTGCTATGTATGACAAGTATTTGGGTTTGCTTAGTCAGGTTATTTTATTTGGAGTTGATTATTTGGATTCATTTTATTTGGCATTATGAATAATTTGGTAACTTTTTCTTCAACACCTTTCATTTGGAAGGTTTCATTCAGGAAATTTATATGTGGTAACCTCCTCCCAAATGACAATCTCATTGAAAAACACTTGGTTTTAGAGAACTATTCCTTTGATGACTTTCATTATAATCCTTTTCATTCAAAATTTTTCCCTTTGATGACTTTCATTTGGAGCCTTTCATTTGATAACATTCCCTTCGATGACTTTCAGACAAATCTTCCTAAACAAATCTCTCTAAAGAGCATTTTGATCTTTGAGGCCTTTCACTCAGAATCCTAGGCTCACCATATCATATCATTCAGCCCAAAGGTAAAGGTCAATCCCCTAACTAAACCATACAGTGATAAGTGTTAAAATAAAAAGTAACACCAAGGCACCCTGAATGAGTAAGCATCTTATGTGGCATGCCCACTAGGCCTAGGTGGTCAAGTTCAATTTGAATGAAGGTGATGAGCTCATAGACATTGGTGATTAATGTTGCATGACTTGAAATGAATGAAAAAAACTATAACATCAATCCCCTAATCGAGTTCACCTCATTTTATTTTTAAAAGCTCAAGTGCACATAACCTTCTATAATTTCAAAAGCCCTAGCTACATCTAAAATAACTTAAAATTTATGTAATAGAGTTTTAGCTCACCATTTTCAAGATCTTGAATCAAACCAACATCAACCAATAATAATGGAATCTTCATTTAGGGAATATAAGGGAGCTCCACCACTATCTAGGTTCTCCATTAGGACTCAACAAAATATGTAGACATGGGTTTTGGTGTAATAGTGTTCAATGGTCTTCATGCCAATTATTAGGTTCTATGGGAGGTCATAGAGAATTTTGATACATTCACATATAAGGAGGACATATTAGTAGAAGATAAATAAGTTGCATCTGACTTGCTGCCATTCAATCACTAGGCATTCTACTACGTAGTTGCTAAGTCAGAAGTCATCTCATGTATTGACTTATTACGGGACTTATTATTCAAAGGGATAATTGCAGATGGTGGTTATCTACACTATGTCACCAATAACATAGTCATTACATACATATCAGGTGATGTGTTCATGAGGTATTTGTGTTTGCCGATTCTATATGCTACATTTGACTTGCATAGTATGGTTACTTGGAAGAAAAATAATATGGAACAAGTAGTAGGGAAATGACTTCTCCCAGGTGAGACTTTCACAATCAAGGAAAATGTCAAGAACCCATGCCCATCACCTAGTATTAGATGGGAATTCATATTGGCATGGCATTATTAAATCAACTCTTTGGCCACCTAATCATTCATTTCTTGCATTTATAATTATTGTACCCAAACAACCCCTTTTTCTATAAGTAAATGGGGACCCACCATTTTCAGATTATAGTCTTGACTTTGAGCTCTCTTATATATACTTATGCAAAATTTGGGAGAAGATTGATTATTCACCTTTTCATACTTTGGTAAAGTGGTATTGCTACTATGTTTTCACTGACTAACTTTATACCTTTTAGGAGTCTTTGATGGGTTTTATGTTTTCAGACTTACCTTTCTTTAGGATTTTATCTTTAAAACTTTTATTTCACATGAATTTTTCTTTATGTTTATTGTGTCAGACATTTTATCCATAATAATTTCCTCATGAAAATCCCCCCATGCCAATTTCCTTGAAGTAATTGACTTTATTGAATTTGTCTTTTTTGAGATTCTCTTTATCAATCATTTTATCTGATGGAATTTTATCTTCGTAGCATTTTCCCTACAATAATTCTACCAAAACTTTTACGTCAAACTTATCTTATCAGAATTATTTTAGACATTTTATCTGAGACATTTTTCTTGTAGATGACTAAATTCTCTTAGATATTTTTTCTGAAATAACCTTGTTGAGACATTAGAACTCACCCTTCAAGTTTTCTATCAAGGGCACTTTTCCCTATGAAGTGGACCCTTCACACAATCTTACTAATATAATTTTGATAAAATAGACCCCTAGGTCACATACCCTTCAGAGTTTTGAACTTACCCTTTGGGCCTTTTGTCGTAGGCACTTTGCCTTCCAAATGACCCTTCAGGATAATTTCCTCAGACATTTTGTCTAATGGAATTGGGTCTTCAGGAGAATTGTTGTGGACATTTTGTCTGAAATATTTCCCCTGATAGAAATAAACTGTGGGATTTATGTCTTAGATATTTTTTCTGACAAAAACAAACTTCAAAGTTTTTGCCATGGTAATTTTGCTTGATAAAAGAGACTCTTTGGGATAATTGCTTTGGATATTTTGTCAAAAATAATTTCCCCAACAAAATACATGCCCCAAACAAAAATGATGCGACAATTACCCCACATAAAAAGGCTACAACAATTGCTCCACAAAAAAATGTTGAAACAATTTCCTTGAATACCCTACTACTAGAACTCCATAAGAGTGACAAGTGGCAATATCCTGAGAGTTCAGATGATAGATCGACAACCTGTGGGAAGAAGTAGAGTTAAAAAGTTAAGAGCCCAAAAGCCTTGTAGAACTACCAAGTGGCACCCCTATGTTCATGCACTTTATTATATATACATGCTAAGTCACTTTTGCATTTATATTTGTAGGAGCAAATCTGGAAGTGACAAGTGTGAAGCTTTTAAGAAGTCAAAAGGTCAATCACCAAGATTTATGATGCACATTAACTCGCATGTAGAAGATCTAACAGTGTATAATTAAGCATAGTAATAAAGGCTTTTCAAAAGCTCTATGAGAGTGCTAAATGGAAACATTCTAGGGGCCCAATACACAAAGATCCAACCATGTGCAGGAGCCTAGTACATGACGATCGATGGTGCAAAATTAACATGGAATTTTCAAAGGTCCCAAAACTAGTGAAAGATTACCACTTAGCATAAAAACATTTGAGCTATGACTATAAATAGCATAGAGGCCTCATGGATCTACCAAATGGCATGCTTGAGTTCCATTATGTAGAAGATCAAATGGTATGAGTTGATAATGTAATTTTCAAAGATCTAAACTCAATCAGGTTTTGACACGTGCCTTGGGACAATAGTCACATTTTGAAAGATAGTAAATAGAATGACATGGATAGAGAATATGAACACACATGGTTAGAAAATATAATAGTGAAGATTTGGAAACATAACAAAATAAGGCTAAAATTACATGTTATCTCAAAGGTAAATTAGGTGAACACTATCTATTATTTTGATTTAAGACCCTGTAAATCCTTCCAAAGGGATATTTTATAAAGGCATAGGTGACATGAAATGCACAATTCAGTTAGATTAGTCACGACTAACACCATTTGAAGGTGAATAATCTAAAATATCAATAGGTTGTTCTCACAACCTAAAAAAAAGGTTAAGAATTTATGCATGAACAATTTTGTAAATGATGCATATATTTTGAAGTTTGCACGTAGTTTGAGCTATAATTATAGAAAAATGCCTTTATCTTTATACACATGTACATGTTATATAGATTTTACAAAGGTTATTTTAAATTGATAATTGTAATTATACACCTATATGGTTATCAACTACAGTTAAAAATCAAGTTCTGACTATCATATGTAACTACCTTACATGAACTTGAAGGATGAGGTGACCCCTTCCCCATGTCTATATAAAAAATTGTAATCCAACTTGGATTTTTTGGGTCAGATAATTTTGAATATAGGAGCAACATCAATTTTGATTGTCAACAAATGTGTTTGAGTATTTTGTTTCCAATTTTTGTGTAATTAATTGTTACTTTCTTTGGTTGTATGTTTCAATAATCCTTAATGTGCAATAGCTATGAATAGATTCTTGATTATTTTGATTGATATACTGATCTGTAGATATGTAACAACTATTGAAAGATTGGTAAATATATTAATTAGGATAATTAAGTTCAAATTGATTCATAATTTTGAATGTGTACCAATGCTTTCTTTGATGTAGTGTTTTTGTGTGTGCCAAAGCTACCTTAGATACTTCACTAGCCCGAGCCATAATCTCTTGAGTAAGAGTGTGCAACATCTACCCTAAAAGGAACAACCTTTGTTTGAGGCTTTCTAATTTCCTACATTATTATCTCCTTAGAATTCTTAACCGTGTTTGATTGTGTGTGTGCAATTGCTACTAGCAACATGCATAGGTTCTAAGAGCATATGTTTGTTTAGAAACCAACCAAATAAGTAGTTCCTGAAAACCATAGAGACTTATTTTTTTCCTTATCCTTCCCTCTTTTTTTGAGTTTGTTTTGAGATTTACCCACTTTAGATTAGAATATTACCATCTAACTCAAGTAGATATTCAATACCTTTTAAAAACCACACCTCCATACAAAAACCTTGTCAATAACCTACATGCCCTACTAGCTATTCTATCAATAAGTTGTCAAATACCGTATACCTACAACTCATGCCCTGGAATGGAGTTTACCTCCATTAAGATTATAAAATTTTAAAGTCTACCTCATTGATTATGGTGTATGTAAAACCCACATTAATAGTTTCACTGGCACTAGAAAGAGGGTCAACACCCTTGATAATAGTAGTTATCCTTTGTATAGAGTTATATTGGAGTCACCCAAGAGAGTGACCAGATCTAATTCTCAGGCTAGTTTGCTAGTCTCACCCTTGACAAATCATAGGAGACATATAATCATGCCAATAATCATAGTTCTTAATAATCCACCTCCTCCAGTAGGGAACCCCTTACCTATAAGGAACCCTTTACATATGAATTAACCAATGGCTTAACCACCTTCGTTAGTTGGATCTTCTATTACCATCCTTGGAGATGTGCATGACTTACCTAAGAATCTTGAGAAGTATCTACCATATTTTTCTCCTTTGGGAGCAAGGACAATAGTGGAACACATCAAATTCTTCAAATTTGCTTTGAGATTAATGAATGTTGTCGATGAAGATGTTGTATGCAAATTATTCCCTTTTACATTAATGGATGCTACTTATGATTGGTATTTAAATCTAATGGAGAATTCCATCACTTATTAGAATAAGTGTCAAGATAATTTTCTTGAACAATTTGGATAGGTTACCCATCCCAACATAACATATCAACTCTTTAATAGTATGAAGAGAGAGCCTAATGAGCATATATGGGATTTCAACACATAGTTTCAAAAGATGTATAACTGGTTGACTCCAAGGTGCAAACCAAAGGAAGCATTAGCATTGGAGATGTATGAGAACACACTAAATTTTATTACTATGTAATTCCTAAGGAAAGCTACTGTAACTAATAATTTTGCATGGGCATTCAAATAAGCCATTAATATTGATAGACAACTCAATCCTCAAGTGCCCATTATGTATAACATCCACAATGGCTTTCCCACATTGAATCTAATTTTACATGCAAGGTAAAATGTCCTAGAATTCAATTAATACTAGCTGTACAGACTACCTCTCATGATGCAAACAATGTAACCAAACTATGAATTCTTAAATAATCACATGCAAGGCAATAACTACCAATATAATCAATAATCGACTACATCTCTTGCTGCTATTCTATAAGGCACTAACTACACAAAGGTAGAACTAGATTCTATTCAAAAGATGGTTCAAAAGTTGAGCAATGATTTCTTAAATATGTAAAGGAGGATGGGAAACACTAATGACCCAATTGGTAATCAAAACTTTGGATTCCAAAGATACAATAGACCATTCAATCGGCCTATGAATAATATAGAGTAGCCTAACAAGCTCCCAAAGATCAACATCATAGAAATGACTCTTCTCAATTGGTGTAGGATTCATAATACTTCCAATCATGGTGAGTTTAACTATGTTAAATTTTGTGCAGCATTCAAAATCTTTCAAAGAGAAGTGGTTAGACAAGATCAGATGCATAATCTACCTAAGCATCATCCAGATCCTAGCTCTTCTAGCACTGCTATGTTCTTTGAAACTCATGAGTTTCCATTTCTAGGTGAATATGATAATGAGCTGGAGGACAACATAGATGAAGTTCATGATTTTTAGTAGTTCCAAAAAGGGGGATACAATGTAATAAATAAACATCCAATCATAATGTCAACTCTTCTAAATACTATTGCAATCCTACCTAGTCCTAAAGTTGACAATAATCCACCTCCTCCAAGAGGAAACAATTAGCCTCAGACTAAGGAGGAACCTAACAAGGGAGGATATAACATTATCAAGGACATGAAGAAAATAAAAACAAATATAAATGTTCATGAGTTAGCTCAGATTAATGAACAAAAGGAGCTACTTTATAAGTCTATTATTGGAAAGATGCCTATGGAGAAAGTGAAAGCATCTACAGATAAATCAAAATCATATAACACCAATGTTATCTACAAGAGAAAGCCAAAAGTTCCACTCTTCCTACTAACTATTAGGGCATTCGGTAAGAATATTCATAATTATTTATTTGATTCTAGAGCTTCTACAATTTCCATGCCTACTTCTATATGTCAAAATCTTGGTTTGATGCCAAGCCCTTCAAAGAGGATAGTTTCACAATTGGACAAGATAGTAGTCCATATAGTAGGTGAATTGAGGGATGTGAATATCCAAGTAGCCTTTGAACTACATATTCAGATCATCATTGATATCTTGTTGGTGGACATACCTAAATGCTATGGTCTACTATTGAGTAGGGACTGGTCCAAAGCACTCAACAAATATCTCTCTACAAACTTTTCTCATATATGGATACCATGGAGAGGAGTTGCAAATTAGATCAAAATTGATAGAGAGATAAGAATGAAATATTACATCATGGAATATAATGTCAAGAATGAGGAGGTAAAGTATGAGTCACATAGCCTTGGTATTTATAATTTTACTACTCAAAATCAAGTACAAAAGCCAGGATGTGAAGATTCCACATAGCTATGGAATCTACATTTTGATGGCACTAGATCTAAGCAAGGATCATGCATTGGAATTGAGTTGATTGATCCACAAGGTAAGAGGTTCTTAACATCATATAGATTACAATTTCCATGCACTAACAATAAAGCTGAGTATGAGGCTCTAGTTCTGAGATTACAATTTACACTTAAGAATAATGTAAAGTAAATATCATTATTTGGTGACTTAGATCTGGTGATAAATCAATTCAAAAATAAATACCAATGCAAGATGTCTTATTTGAGAAGAAACAAACATAGAGGATGGGACTTGATTGAAAGATTTGAATCTTTCAACATAGTAGTACTTCCTAGAGAGAAAAATAGGTCGCTGATTTGTTAACTACTGCTATTGCTAATTTAGAGCCATTACAAGAATCTAAGGTTAAAAAGTTCTCAATTGAATTGGTACCTTGCCTCACTATTCCATATAACATAGAAAATTCTAGGTCTTTGATGATGATTAGCAAATTATTCAAATTTTAACTAATTTAGGGGATTTGAATCCCAAATAATCAATGACAAGGACATTAATCTCCTTTATTAAGAGGAATCAAACAAAGAAGGCATTCTCTAACTCAAAGAAAATTGAATTCTAGCTAGATTGGTCTCTTTGGAAAAACCATTCAACATAGATCCTTAGGTACAGTAGCTAAGACAACTAAAGGTCAATGAATCTAACTTTAAAAAAGAAAACCTACGAGAAGAAAATAACCCACATTATGTTAATATTGGCCTTAGTTTCACCCTAGAAGAGAGACAATGAGTGAAATATTTAATCACTCGATATAGGGACATTATTGCTTGGACATATGGATATTTGAAATTATATGACCCATAGGTCATTACTCATATTATTCACTTAAAGCTAGATCATTGACCATTTAGGCAAAGGCAAAGGCTAGTCAAACCTATTCTGGATCCTCTCATTCAGGTGAAGAAGCTATTAATCACAAAAATCATCTTTCTAGTAAGACATTCCACCTGGGTGGCCAATTTGATCCTAGTAAGAAAGAAGAATGGTGATATCAGATTATGTGTTAATTTTAAGAACCTAAATAGGGCTTCTAAAAAAGATAATTATCCCCTACCTTATTTATATGAGGTGATACAATAGTAAGTGGTTCTAAAATGATGTCTTTTTTAGATGGATTTTTAGGCTATAATCAGGTACTAGTGCAATCTAAGGACAAAATAAAGATGGTGTTTACCATGAAATGGGGAACTTATACATATAACATGATTCTATTTGGCCTAATAAATCTAAGAGCTACCTTTTAATGCACCATAGATCATGCCTTCAAAGGACTTATAAGAAAATGCATAATCATCTACATGGATGATCTTATGGTGTTTTCAAAGCATAAGAAGGATCACATAAGTCACCTACAATCCATATTCAAGAGATGTAAAAGGTTTGGTACTTATCTAAACCTAAAGAAAAGTATATTTAGAGTGATTAAAGGCAAGCTTTTGGGGAACATCATCACCAAGGATGGGATCACCATTGATCCAGATAAAATTTAGGCAATTTCAAAAATTCAGCCACCAAATAGTAATAAGGAGCTTAAATCATTTTTCAAAAAGATTAACTTTGTAAGGAAGTTCATCTCAATATTTGTAGATATTGTTAGACCTCTAAACACCATACTTAAACAAGATGCTAAAATAGAATGGACAAATGAAGCCTAAAATTCCTTCCAAGACATTAAAGATGTAATATCACAGGCTTTAGTATTAGTCAATCTAGATTTTAATAAATATTTCTACTTATAATCATTTTATTCAAAGCATACAATTAAAAATATCATCATGAAAAATAAGGATGAGACCAAGCATCCAATTGCATTTATGAGCACAAATCTAAAAGATGTAGAACTTAGGTACTCCATGATTGACAAACAGATTTTGGCTCTTGTCAAAGCCATGAAGAAATTTTGGCATTACATTTTGTGGAATAAAGTCATCACCATCATGCTTGATCCTGTGGTTAAGATTACCCTATAATATAAAAATTTAGTAGAATGATGAGGTTAATGGATGGCCAAGATACAAGAATTTGACATAGAGATGAAGCCTACGAAGATTGTTTGAGGCTAAGACATTGTTCAGCTTATGACTAAACCATATCCATGCATCACCATTGAAGAGGTATATGAAGCTCAAGTATCTAAAGGAGAATGGTATACTGATATAATATAATATTTACTTACAATAACTTATTCCTTGAAGCTCAATAGAGAAATAAAAAGAGATTTGAGGCTTAAAGTTGATCATTACATGATCAAGAAGGGAATCCTCTATAGAAGAAATTATGAAGGTATTTATCTTAGGTGTGTATTTATAGAGGAAGCTAAATAAATCTTAGAGAACTTGCATCATAAGATAGGTAGTGGTCATCCTTTTGAAAATACCACAACCCATAAGATCTTAAGAATGGGTTACTATTGGCCAATAATTTTTAAAGATGCTCATACTCACATCATAACATGCTATGAATGCCAAACTTTAGCCAAGAGAGAAGTACATACAATAATGCCTTTATGACTAGTTTTTGAAGGAAGGCCATTCACCTAATGGGGTTTAGAATTCATTGGCATCATCAAACCAAAATCTTTGATAGGCCATAGGTTTCTCCTTACTAATATAGACTACTACTCTAGATGGATCAAAGCTATAGCCATAAAGAATTATAGAGCACAAGATGTGATCCTTTTTTTTAAAGAACACATAACAACTAGATTTAACAATCCCATTTCTTTGGTTTATGAGAATGGACCAGATTTCATATCAAAAAAATTTACTAAGTGGGCACATGACAATTGGATTATTATTAGGTCAGCTTCTAACCATTAACCTTAGGGAAATGGACTAGTAGAATCAACGAACAAAAATCTGATAGATGTAATTAAGAAATCAATAGGGGACAGGCCCAAAAACTGACATAATTTGTTTAAGTATGCTCTTTGGGTAGACCAAACAAGATACAAACAATACCTTAAAGATTCACCCTATCTATTGGTGTATGGATGCAAGCTTGCATTCTCAATTATGTTAAAGTTACCCACTTATTAGGATTATATCGAGCCATGTGATGAAATAGAGTCAAGATTGCTAGACATAATAGAAATAGATGATTTAAGGACTGAGGCCTTACAAATATTCAAAAAATCCCAAGATGTGGTCAAGAGGTGGTTTGACAAGAGAGAAAAAGTCAAAGCATTTAGGATTTTGGATCTAGTGCTAATTTTGGGATAAAAACCATGAGAAGAAAGGAAAACATAACAACTTTTCCCCATTAAGGATTGGAACATATCAGATTTCATAGATCATGGACAATAACATGTTTCATCTGAAGGACCTACAAGGCAATGAGTTCATATATCTAGTCAATGGATAGTTCTTGAAACACTACTTTAGGGCTATACCGTCTGCATATATTACTGATTGATGAAGGACTCATGAGCGTAGACATAGGATTAGATTAGATTTCTCACTTTCTTAGATTAGTTTATTGCTTTTTAGATTAATCTTTCTTTCTTTTAGTATTTTGCTTTTTTAAATTATATTTTTTTCTTTCTATATTAATCTTTTCTACTTTAAGTTCCTTACTTTCGTAGATTAGTTGTTTGTTTCTTTCTCTAATAATCATAATTGTGTTTGCTCTGACTATAACCAAGCTAAAAATCTAAACCAACTAAGCTTATGAATTTTAGAAAAGGGAAAAATTAAAATCTTGACACTTTGGGATTGGTTTACAATTTAGGTGTATTTTTGTATTTTTTAGTCTTCTGGATGAAGGTATGTAATCATGAATTATTATGGATTGTGTCATAATTGAATACTTTCACTAGGTGTGTGAAAGTTGCTCTTAGATTACTTCATAGAAATTTAGAAAATTTTCTTATTTTATTGGATCGAATTCACTCATCACATTAAATACTTATTGGAAATGACAATTCTAAATATAAATGTGGCTAGCAGGGATGTTCTATCAATGATTTGTTTTATAATTGTTCCAGCTCATTGGGTTTCCATCTCTTTTATTTTCCATTCAAGAACAAAAGACAAAATAAAAAAAATAAAAAAACCAATGAGTTTAAAATATCAAAAGAAAATTTAAATAAAATCAAAAGGCTCACATGATGAAATAAGGTCAATGTACCACACATCATGATCAAAAGAAAATAATGGAAAGAGAAAAGAAGGAGCCTAGGGTATCTTTGTTGGGGATATGGACACCTGGCTGGTAGAAGAGCAATGCTTGAGCTTCCCTTATTTTTGAGCTTTAATAGATACCATAATAAAACCTACAACTTCATTGAGCCTTTGAAAAACTGATCACAATAGGGGTTAAATAAACTACACATTTGACACACACAGATCCAAGAAATTAGGAGGAAAGTATGTTGTGTGAATGAGCCTAGGAGTCTCTTTCATGTTTATGATTTAATTATTATTCTATGACACACTTCTTGATTGATTTAAGATTGTAAACCAGAGTTCTGGGTTCTTGAATACTCAAGAGTATTCCCCTTGTGAGTTGCCATTTATTGGACCCAACACACCCCCTTTTTCCATAAGTAAATGGGGATCCACCTTTTTTGGATTATAGTCTTAAATTTGAGCCCTCTTCTATATGCTTATACAAAATATAGGAGAATATTTATTATTGGCCTTTTCATACTTTGATAAAGTGGCATTGGTATTGTGTTTTCACTGACTAACTTTATACCTTTCAGGAGCCTTTGATGGGTTTTATGTTTTCAGACTTAACATTTTTTTGGGATTTTATCTTCAAAATTTTTGTTTCACATGAATTGGTCTTCAAGTTTATTATGTCAAACATTTTGTCTGCAATAATTTTCCTATGATAATCCCCTCACGCCAATTTCCCCAAAGCAATTGACTTTATCAAATTTATCTTTTTTGAGGTTCTCTTTATTGGACATTTTGTCTGACAAAATTTACTCTTCAAAACATTTTCCCCACAATAATTTTACTAAAACTTTTACCCCAAACTTATTTTATTAGTCTTATCTTTAAATTATTTATGACATTTTGAATTTTTTCCCATAGATGACTAAATTCTCTTAGATATTTTATTTGAAATAACTTTGCCAAAACATTAGAACTCACCCTTAAAGTTTTTTATGAAGGGAACTTTTCCCTATGAAGTAGACCCTTCACACAATCTTTTTGATAAAATTTTGGCAAAATATACCCCTAAGGCAAACACCCTTCAAACTTTTGAACTTACCCTTCGAGACTTTTGAACTAGTCACTTTGCCTTTCAAATAACCCTTCAAGATAATTGCCTTAGACATTTTATTTGACAAAATTGGGTCTTTGGGAAAAATTTTATGGATATTTTGTTTGAAATAATTCCCCTGATAGAAATAAAATGTAGGATTTATGTCTCAGACATTTTGTTCAATGAAAATAAACTTATAAATTTTTGTTGTGGGAATTTTACCCAATGAAATAGACTCTTCAAGATAATTACTTTGGGAATTTTGTTTGAAATAATTTCCCTAATGAAATACATGCCTTGGAAAAAAAGGAAACAATAATTGCCATACATAAATAGGCTACAATAATTGCCCCACTCAAAATTAATAAAATAATTTCCTTGAATACCCTACTATCAAAACTCTACAAGAGTGACAAGTGGCAACATCGTAAGAGTTCAGATGATAGATCAATGAACTATGGAAAGAAGTAGAGTAAAAAATTCAAGAGCCCAAAATCATTGAAGAACTACAAGTGGTACCCTTGCATTCATGCACTTTATTATATATATACATGTTAAGTCACTTTTTCATTTATGTTTACAGGAGTGAATCTATAAGTGACAAGTGTCAAGCTCACAGGGAGTAAAAATATCAAGCACCAAGATATATGGTGTATGTTAAATCACATGTAAAATATCTAATGGTGTATAATTAAGCATAACAATAAAGGTTTTTTAAAAGCTCCATGAGAGTGCCAAGTGGAAACATTGCAAAGGCTTGATACATAGAGATATAACCATGCATGGGATCCTAATACATGATGATCAACAATGCAAGGTCAACATAGAATTTTCAAAGGTCCCAAAAATAGTGAAATACTACCATTTGGCATAAAAATATTTGAGCTATGACTATAAAGAGCACAAAGGCCCCATCGATTTACCAAATGGCATGTTCATGTTCCATCATATAGAAGATTGAATAGTACAAGTTGATAGCGTAATTTTCAAAGATACAAACTCAATAAGGTTTTGACACGTGCCTTAGGATGATAGTCACATTTCAAAAGATAGAAAACATAAAGACATGGATAGAGAATATGAACATGCATGGTTAATGAATATAAAAGTGAAGATTTGGCAATAGAATAAGATAAGGCTATAGTTACATGCTTTATCAAAGGTAAATTAGGTGAAAACTATTAATTATTTTGAGTTAAGACCCTATAAATCCTTCTAAATGGATATTCTATAAAGGAACATGTGACATACAATGCATACTTCAGTTAGATTAGTCACAATTAATAATAGTGTCCTTGGTTCTAAAAATCATTAGTAAAGTGATGCATGTCTAAGTTGGCTAATCTAAAAGATCAAAAGGTTATTCTCACAACCTAAAAAAAGGCTAAAAATTTATGCATGAACAATTTTGTAAACAATGCATATATTTTAAAGTTTGCACACAGTCCAAGCTATAATTATAAAAAAATGCCTATATATATTTATAGACATGCATGTGTTGCATAGATTTTTCAAAGGATATTTTAAATTGACAACTAAAATTGGACCCTTATATGATTCTCAACCATAGTTAGAACTCAAGTTCTAACTATCACATGTAACAACCTTGCATGGACTTGGAGGATGAGGTGACACCTTCCCCAAGTCTATATAAACAATTGTAATCCAACTTAGATTTTTTGGGTTAGATAATTTTGAATATAGGAACAACATCAATTTTGATCATTAGGGAATGTGTTTGAGTATTTTATTTCTAATTTATATGTAATTATTTGTTACTTTATTTGGTTGTATGTTTTAATAATCTTTAGTGTGTAATAGCTGTGAATGGATTCTTGATTATTTTGATTGATGTACTAATTTTTAGATATGCAAATTTTTTTGAAAGATTGATAAATATATTTATTAGGATAATTAAGTTTAAATTTATTCATAATTTTTAATGTGTACTAGTGATTTCTTTGATGTAGTTTTCTATGTGTGTGCCAAAGCTACCTGATATACTTCACTAGCCTGGGCTATAATCTCCTGAGTAAGAGAGTGCAATAGCTACCCTAAAAGGAGAAACCTTTATTTGAGTCTTTTGAATTTCCTACATCATTATCTCCATATACTTATTAACCATTTGATTGTATGTGTGAAATTATTGTTAGTAACAGACATAGGTTCTGAGAGCACATGTATGTTTAGAAACTAACTAGGGAAGTAGTTCCTGAAAACCATAGAGCCTTATTTTTTGCCTTACCCTTACCTTTTTTTTTGAGTTTATTTTGAGATATAGCCACTTTAGATTAGAATCCACCCATATAAATCATGTAGAGATTAACTACCTTTTATGAACCATACCTCCATCCAAAAACCTTATCATTAACCTGCATGCCCTACTAGTTATTCCATCAACAGGTTGTCAAAGACTGCATACCTACAACTCATGCATTGGAGTGGAGTTTACCTCCATTGAGATCTTAAAATTTTAGAGACTAACTCAATGACTGTGGTGTGCATAAAACTTGCATCAACAAGAATGGGTGACCCTACTTGACCTGCTCATTACTTAAGAGTACACCTATGCATTAGGGGAAGATATCAGTACCCATATGTAAGAACAAATACTGTATAAGGATAAGGGTCCCCAAGGTGGGAACTTATACATGGGGATTGCTTATAGACATAATGGGGATCTATAGAATCCTAACCTCGATTACATAAATAATAGAATCTGAAACTTCTTTCTTTTTTTCAAATCTATGCATAGGTGAGGAACATTATTATAATTATAGAGAACCTGTATCCTCAAGTTTGGATGGTAATTCATGGCCAACCTCTAGCTAGTGTATCTAAGAGTATTACCAATACACTCATATCTTTGGGTGATTATTGGCTATACCTATATTATATAATTTTCATGGTTATTAGACATAAGGTAGACCCTCTTAAGCTCCTCATATTTATCCTAGACAAAGTTGCTGAGCATGAGACTACTTTCCAAATATGTAATGGTATAGATGAGGACTTGACAAAGAGTAATAAAATCACTTTCCATGACTCCCATATAACTATTAGTAGGATGAAATATACATACAAAAGACATTTTAAAGAGGTTGGTAATGTAAGGAAAGCCTATGCTTTGGCCACTCTTCCCCACAAGGATTGGGACCCCCACGAGAGAGTGCAAAAAATATTCACAATATAGACATCCATATAAGCATGAACCTTTTGACCATGACTTCTTGTTCCTTAATACAAAATATGATGAATAAAAAAAGGTAAGGGGCTGCGACTACTAGCCTAAGTAAACATTTGTTGAGGGTAATACAAATAGAGCCCTCCCTTACACTTGGTTAGGCCAAATTTAAAATCACACCACTAGGGGGATGGACATCATATAATTATAGAGTGGTAGACCTATCCAATAGCCAACTAACCAAATCTAGGACCCAAAACAACCACCTATTGTGATGATATCTCAATAAGAGTAAGATCAAGTGGTAGGGGAAACATCAAATACTGGAAAGCATGAGGAAGAGCAAGGGATATGGAAAACATCAACTTCTAGAGAGCATGAGGAAGAGCAAGTGGTAGGAGAAACATTAGCTACTCCTTAATAAGAGGAAGAATATACTCCTCAAGTTCTAGAATTTACTATTGAAATAAGGAAGGTCAAACAAGAATTAGCAGAAGAAATAATGTAGGAGAAGGACAACACTATTAGGGAAGAAGTGGAGATCACTTGCCTAGACTCCTTTGATTAGGAAGAGATGACACCTATTATGGTGGCTAAAATGACCATAACCTCCAGTATAGATCTTCCCTCTCCTACACAATAAGTGAATGCTCTTCAATACAAGAGGACAAAAATTTTCTATCAAAGAAAATTTAGGGTAGAGAGGCCATAGACTCCATACACAGAGGTAATAAGTGGAGAGGCACAACCTTGAGTTAAAGGTGAGCTAAGTAATTAAGTAGATGAGGAGGAGGTACAACAAGCTAAAGTACTAAGCTTGCAAGGATTGAAAGCAAAGGCACCCCTTAGTGGTGACCAATTTGGTAAGGGTGCTTTATTCACTACTCCCCTAGGCCTTTTTCCTCTCATGTCATTATCAATTATTTATTCTATGCCATTACCAGTTTTCACTACTTTTAATTATGTGTCAACATTACCTACTATGCCTATTTTCATTATGATAACCACTACTCTAACCACTACTCCTTTAATCTCCACCTCTGCTTCCACAACCACCAACCAACCCATCACCCAAATGGTAACCTCTTCTACTAAACTAAGCTCACCACTTCCCTCATCAAAACTAACACAAAACATAATAGTGGTGGAAATAAATAGAGCTCCCAAGAATAAACCTATCTACATTGTGCATCCCATGCCATATTTAGGGAATGCAGATTGGTCCAAGATAATTTGGCCCTTAATGCCTAAGATAACCACTAAGCCTGAGCCTGAAAAGGATATCTTGGAGAGTTTTAAATGATGTCATGAAGGTGTCTAGGTGAGTGGATGAAGTGCCTTAATAGCCTAAGTGACAATGACAAAGTGTGTAATGTGTTTGTCCTAGTATGATTGAAGTATGTTTGGTTAATCTTTAGTTTTGACATGGTTTGAGATGATTAGGGATGAGTCTAAAGTATTAAACATGTGAAAGAGGTCCCATAATAAGTTTTATATGCACTGTGTACTTGTGTGTATAAGTGGAATTCATTTGCTAGTCTATAGTTTTCATCTAGACATTTTAGGTCCAATGGCAGAAAATCCAAGTTGGCATTTTGATGACATCATAATTTCCATGTGTGGATGAGTCAAGGGGAGTTGCTTATATGGTTGTGATCAAATTAGTCCAAAGTTACTATGGTCCAAGTCTTAAGTCATGCATTGAAGTGTAGCTAAAGATATGTGTGTGAAAAGTTGGGCTCCTAGGCATTTTGATAGTGTTTTCTATGTTCAAACAAAGCCAAATAAGTAGTTTAGTGATGTCATATCTCACACATATGAAAGTTTTAGGAGTATCTTGATATATGGATGAATTAACCTATGAGAGAAGATATTATGCACTAAATCTTAGGTCATGTGACTAAGTATGACAAAATATATACAAATTCAAAGTTGAGCTCTTAGGCAATTTGACAGTGTTTTCCCATAGCCAAATTTACATGTGGTAAAAAAAGCTGAGTAGGCATTTTGATGTAGTCATATTTTTCACATGTGGAAGTTTTAGAATGATTTGATCATATGGGTTTGTTTATTTTTGTGACTAATTGATATGTGCTAAATTTTAGGTCATGAAATGAATCATATCAAAAGATATGCATGTGTAAAGTTGGCCTTCTAGATAAATCTTGACATAGTTGGCTCTGTGGTAGAAATATTTGAGTGAGTAGATTAATGGTGTTATATCTTGCATGCACAAAGGTTTCAAGAACTAATTAATAGATGGTTGTATTCCTCTTTAAAAGGAGAATATATGATATAAATTTTAGAATGTGAGATTGATCAAGGAAAAATTTATTAAGGATCAAAGATGGCCTTCCAAGTAGTTTACAATGGTCCCCATAGTTAATTTTGCACAATTTAAAGATTGATGGAGCATATTTACTCTCAGATGACAAGAAGCAACAAGATGAGGATAAATGATTGAAGTCTAACATTAAGTAGAGGTAAAGATTAGGCTTCTTACAAGATGTTCATACTAATCTAAATCAATGATGCATATGAAATTCAATAGGTCAAAGTGACAGTTGTCTAGCATTGTTAAAGTAAGAACAATATCGAAGAGATCGATGGAGCATATGTGGTTAAAGACTACAAAATTACATGAGATGAGGTCAACTATTTAAATGTTAACATTTGGGAATTAGCACACTATGAGTTAAATTTTAAAGAAAATTGATGATGCATATTTAATCTAAGATGTGAGGGCATGATATGCATTTTAAGTGACCAAAGTTTAACTGTGACCATTTGAATTCAAATATTTGAATTTTTCAAAGGGAAAAACTAGTGCTATGTATGTTGTCCATAAATTTTGATCTAGGATGAATTAGAAGGTGCTTTAAAAATAAAAGTTAAAGATGACTCCATGGTGCATATAGTGAACCTAGTTAGAAGGTCTGAAAGTGTGTAAAGTCAAAGAAATGAAGCTCCAAAGTTGATTGTGTATTTGATCATGGACTGTAAGTGACCCAAGAAGGATAATTGAGCTTGTGTTGATGTTATTTCAATGTTTCATGATGATTTATATTTTTGAGAGTGTTGTATACTCCATGAGGATAATATTTATGGATTTTGGAGGTGTTATCAATCTATATTGAGTATAAACAATTCTTAAGAAGTTGACTGTATGTTCATTCATGGTGTTCTTATGTATAAGGTTACTGTTTGAGTAGATTGATTGTATGTAGAGGTGAGTAGAGTTGTGATCATTTAAGGATGTTTAAGGGGTCATGTGGAGTGGACATATGCATTTTGAGGTGGTCCTACATTTTATTTTTCTTGTTGAAGTGTTAAATGGGTAAATAGGTCTTCATGAGACCATTAAGGGCTACAAGGGCCTAATTGAAAGGTGGAGCTGCTTAAGGGTGACCCATATATGTTATGGTTGACCTATGTGGATGGTATTGAGTTATGTCTCAATGTGATATATGACTTAAAGTTAAGGCATGCCTATTGGTTGACCAAGATAGTGATGATCATGAATGCTCTATAAATAGTGAAACCAAATGTGATGGTTTCTAGACTTGTGGGTAATGTATGTGAAAGTTGTGGAACAAAGGAGAGGAAGAGTGCCTAGTAGATGAGTTAATGAGTAGAGTAGATTAAAGACTATGTGTATGACCTGTGGGTCATGTTTTTGATGTTATAATAGTGCTCTTGTAGGTTGAGGATGAGCGAAGAGGTCTAGGGTGATCCAAAAGGATGTTTTGGATGCTTTGAGTGTGCAGGATCAAAGAGAGTTGATATAATTTATAGCTCCATCATATTGGTAGGAAATAGGTGTTTAGGAGGTGTTGTGTTCATAGGTGTTTTTATGTCTTCTCAACATTTAGGGGGTTGTATCCTCCTTGCAAGGTGAAGCTTGCTAAAAGTCTAGTTGTTGTGGTTACTCAATTTGACAAGTGTTGTATCACCTTGTGGGATTCTAGTCTTACTAAATAAGGGATGGTAGTTCCTTGATCAGTTGTATCTGATCTAAATTTCTTCATGTTATTATAGTATAATAGTCTAATTACAATTTCTAGTGGGTTTTCTCCCCCAAGAAGGTCTCCCACATATGTCATGTGTTATGTGCTTAATCTTGCATTGTGTATCTTGTTCATTGATATGAATGATATGTATGCTTCATGAAATGCATGTGGTAATTGATTAAGAGATTTAAAGGATTTAAATTGAAGTTGGATTATCTAGGCTCACTGATTCACACCCTATCTTAGTGATTATACCTCTAACAATTGGTATCAGAGCAGGTCCTTTGGTAAAGGCTTGATAACTTGAATGTGATCCAAGGTACAATATGGGTAATAATCAAATTCAAGGAGGTTTCTCTAATAATCAAACATAGATGTTCAATGGATCCAATTATGATTTTTGGAGTGCAAGGATGAAGACATACATTATGTCCCTAGGGTTTGATGTATGACAATCTATTGTGGATGGTTATTTTTCTCCTACTATTCCTCCATCTAGTACTATAGACAAGAAGCTATTTGTGAATAATTCTAAGGCAATGAATTCCATTACTTGTGGTCTTATAGAGATTAAATTTACCAAGGTAATATATTGTATATGTGTTAAAGAGATATGAGACAAAATGCATATCATTTATGAAGGAGATTCAAAGGTCAAGCTTGCTAAGTTGTAGATTCATAGAAGGCAATTTGAAAGTCTCAAGATGAAGGAAGAAGATTATATGACATCTTTTCTATAGAGAGTTGATGAGATTGCAAACGTCATCAAAGGCCTTGGAGAGAACTTTAAGAGGCTACTGTAGCTCAAATTTGTTTAAAGTCTATATCCCTCAAGTTTGATGTAAAAGTATCTGCTATAGAAAAAAGTCATGATCTTACTCAATTATAGATGGATCAATTGCATGGCACCCTTAATGCTTATGAGATGAGAGTAAATGATGATATACCACAAAATAAGGAAGTAAAATTTATGATAGAGATTAAGCTTAAGAAGAAGTTCCAAGGTAAGAAACCCAAAGAGGATGCCATTTTTGATATTGATGAGGGTGAACTGATTGCTTTGTTTACAAGGAAATTGAAGATAGGTTCAGGTGAGTATAAGGGTAAACTACCCTTCAAATGATTCAATTATGGAGAGATAAGACATTTTTATAGAAAGTTCCCTCATAAGAATGATGATGAAGAGCATGGTGAAGTACAAGATGAAGATAAGAAGACATACAAGAAGAAAGGATTCAAAAGGTTTGATAAAAACAAGAAGTACTTTAAGGAAAAGAAGATTCTCTACACCAAAGAAGATTGTAGCTTATCAAATGAGAGTGAAGATAGTGACTTAGAGTATGATCATGAAGATGTTGGTCCTATTAAAGATGAATCCCTACTCATAGCTAAGGAAGGAAGTTGCTCATATCAAAAGGAGTATACTTGGAGTGATTCAGATGTTGATGGAGATGAGCTAGACTATGAAACTAAATTGATGAATGCCCTTGAAGAATTGAAGATTGAGAATAATATTAACAAGAAGATGAAGTCACAAATAAAGGAATATGAGGAGAAATTTAATGTGTATTAAGTAAGAATGAATGAAGATACCAAGTATCATGAAGATATGGTCAACCATTTTTGTTGTCAATTGGAAATATTATCTACAAGCCTGAAAGCTAAAGAAAATGAATATTTAAAGTATGTAATTAAAAATGAGTCATTAAAATCTTAGTTAGAGAAGACATATAGTAAGGTGAATTCATTTGTGAGATTTGAAAAGAGCTCAAGTGATCTAGATAATATTCTAAATGATTGAAAGCATGCAAGTGATATAACTAGTCTTGGATACAAAAAAAGAACCAGAGAATTCAACTCAAGACAAGTTGAAGATTAATGTGAACAAGAACAATCTAACTTTGAAGACAAATCATTAGATAAGGAATGAAGGTGTTAGCAAAATGAAGACAAATCAGATCAGATAGCCAAATTTCATGTGGTATGCAAGTTTCAATAGTTACTATTACACATGTAATCAATTTGGGAATAAATCTAGAGAATGCAAGAGACTTGTTAGAAATGAGTTTTCATGGAACTATGGTGGGGGTCATCGGTCAAAAGATGTAAGCAAAGTTAAGTACTTCAACTGTCTTGATGTGGGACACTTTGCAAACCATTATCCACATAAGGTTAAATAAGGCGATTCCTCTTCAAAAAGAGGAGGCTATTTCATTTGTCATGACATAGGACACATTGCAAGTGTCTATCCAAATAATGTAAGATAAAATATGTTTCCATCAAGGATTATTGTTTGCTACAACTGTGAGAAGATTGGTCACATTGATAGATTCTACAAGAAAAGGTCATCAAGTCAAAATGAGTTCAATTAGGCTCCTAGAGTGTAAGGAAGAAGACAAGTTAACTCATGGAAACCAAAGGTGGTAAGTGTGAGTCATGATGAGTCTGTAGGTCCAAGTAATCAATTTGATATGGTGGAGAATGCTTCAGAAGTTGAAGAATGCCAAGGGCTCTCATTCTTTACTCATATTGTGAATGAAGAAACCAAGTTCAAGAAAAAGACCAAGGTACTGATTGAGGCTAGTTATAAGATGTATATGGATCCAAGTGAACATCATACTATTTTTGAGCAAGTTTCATGCAAAAAACATCAATTGTTAGGACCTAGTGATAATGTTCCTAACTACAAGGAAGATTCTATAGATGAAAAGGTATGCCATGAATCTATGTTGTCTCCATGTATTGTCAATCCAATCTTAGAAGAGAAGAGAATGTTATATTAGATGAGCATGTTGCTTCTCTTAAGCCTATGAAGAAGAAGAACTATAAGCATTAGATGACCAAGGAGGATAATGAATATGAGGATTTGTGGGAAACTCCTAGTTTCACATTATTCTAGGACATTGTGAAGTAGGGTGTCTCTACCTATGCTTATTATGAGACATATTTCTTGTGGAGAAGCAAGTTTGTGTGTTCAAGATCATAATGCCAATCAAAGAAGGTCATTGGTTAATGGGGAGAAACAAGTTCATGAGCTTGTTTTAGTGATTTGTGAAGGAGATATAGTATAGGGTCAAAATGGATGTTTCCAGGTGGATTAATGAGATTGATGGAATGTCAAGAAGAGTTTGGTGCTTAGAAAGTCTGTGCACTTCTTTGTGATATTTTATACGTGGTTCTATGTCTTGATGATCCTATTTGTGATTTTTGGAGTATTTTTTATGCTCTCAGGTTTATTTGTCTTGTTACAAGTCAAAATATATGGTATAAAAAGTTAAGGTTCCCAAAGGTATGGAAGCTCAAATCTTGGTACATAATTATGTGATGGTTGTCTCCAAGTTTGTAATAAGCTTTAGAGATGGGTGTTGACTAGAAGGAGGTTTGTTGACTCTATTTGTTTTGAGATTCTAAGGTTTTGAGCTATCCTAAAAAATTGGTTTGCCTTATAATATGAAGTCTAAGGATTCTTAATATGTTGAATGGGATAAATGGGTTGTCAAATCAAGCTTCATAGAGATTTGAAGGTTTATGGTTTTCAAATTATTCATGTTTTTTATCAAGATGGATGCCTAATTAGATAGTAGGTTTATGAAGGAAGTATGTTGTAGAGGATGAGAATTGGTTTTATTTAGGGGACATATAAGACTACTCTAGATATGAATTTTTAGGTCTTGAAGTTGTGTCTACAAAAAGTTGTGGGCTTTGCAAGTTCCATGTAGGGCTACAAGGAGACTAGACAAGCCTAATGAGAAGAATATTGATTTTTGTTCAGTTTCTCCAAAAGAATAAGGCATTATTATTTCAAGGTGAGTTATTAAGATTGGTTTAGTGCATTTTTTATATTTTTTGAGTGACATGAAGTTCTATTGGTGGTCCTTGAGGTGGTTTAAGAGAGAAGGCTAGTAACCCTGTATGGTGGTTCTTCATGGTATGTGGAGATATGAAGATGCTCAAGAGGTGAAATGGGTCAAAAATATTAGGGAGAGTTCCTCTCAGATGTTTCTTGGTGAGTTACATCATATTTCAATGTTTTGTTTTTTCTTTCTTCATTAGTTGCAGTACTTGGTTGAAGAAAAAGTGTTGGCATATTACAAGATGAAGTTGTCAAGGCAAGAAGAAATAGGATCAAGGTAAGGGGGAGTTTGTAATATATTTATAATATAGTATAATCCTTTTGGTATAATTTTTAGGTCCTTAGGATCAGTTTGTTCCCACTTTGTCATTGTGTCAAAGGGGGAGAAAGTTCCTATTGTAGAGTGCTTTAAGAGAGAGAAGAAAGGTAAGCTATATATTATTTTTATGATGGGTGTTAACATCAATGAAAAGGGGCATATTGTTAGAGAGTTTTAAATTATGTCATGGTGATTTCATGAAGTTTTACAAGTGAGTGTATGAAGTACCTTGTTTTTATAAGTGACAATGACAAAGTGTGCAATGTGTTTGTCATAGTATGCTTGAAGTATGCTTGGTTGATCTTCAATTTTGACATGGTTTGAGATGATTTTGGATGAATCTAAAGTATTGATCATGTGAAAGAGGTCCATAAGAATTTTTATATGCTTTGTGTACTTGTGTGCATAACTATAATTGATTTGGTAGTCCATAGTTTTCATCTAGACATTTTAGGTCCAATGGTAGAAAATCTGAGTTGGCAGTTTGATGACATCATAATTGCTATGTGTGGATGAATCAAGGGGAGTTTGTCATATGGTTGTGATCAAATTAATCCAAAGTTTCTATGGTCCAAGTCTTAATTAATGTGTTGTATTCCATCTAAATATATGTGTGTATTGGGCTCCTAGGCATTTTGATAGTGTTTTCTATGTTCAAACAGAGTCAAGTAAGAAGTTTAGTGACATCATATCTCACACATTTGAAAGTTTCAAGAGTAGATTGATATATGGATGAATTATCCTATGAGATAAGATCTTATGTGATAAATATTAGGCCATCTAATTAATTTTGACAAAAGATATGCAAATGCAAAGTTGAGCTTCCAGGTAATTTGATAGTGTTTTCCCATACTTAGCCAACTTTGCATGTGGAAAGAAAATGTGAGTAAGAATTTTGATGTAGTAATATTTTGCACATGTGGAAGTTTCAAAATTATTTGATTACATGGGTTTGTTTAGTTTTGTTCTTAGTTTATATGCACTAAATTTTAGGTCATGTAATGAAGCTATCAAAATATATGCATATGCAAAGTTGGCCTTCTAGATAGTTCTTGACATAGTTGGCTCCATGGCAAAAAAATCTGAGTGAGAAGATTAATGGAATTATATATTGCACACATAAAGGTTTAAAGAGCTAATTAATATATGGTTATATTCCTCTTTGAAAGGAGAACATATGGTCCAAATTTTAGAATGTGAGATTAATCAAGGCAAAAGTTATTAAGGGACAAAGATGGCCTTCTAGGCAGTTTGCAATGGTCCCAATAGTAAGCTAATTTTCAACAAGGTAAAGATTGATAGAGTGTGTTTGCTCAAAGATGTTAGGAAGTAATGAGATGAGGATAAGTGCCTAAAGTTTGACATTTAGCATAGGTAAATATCAAGCTTCTTCTAAGATCTAATAGCTCATGGGTGTTCATACTGATCAAGATCAATGATGCATATTAAAGTCAATAGGTAAAAGTGACAGTTGTACAACATTGTTAAAGCAAGGACAATCTTGAAGAAATAAATGAAGCGTATGTGGTCAAAGATTTATAGGTTGCACAAGATGAGGTCAACTATTTAAAGTTTAACATTTCAGCATTGGTGCATTATGAGTTAAAGTTCAAAGAAGATCAATGGTGAATATTTAATATAAGATGTGAGGACACAAGATGTGTTTTAAATGACCAGAGTTTAACCATGACCATTTGAATTCAAATATTTGAATTTTTCAAAGGGAAAAACCAATGCTTTATATTTTATCCATAACTTTTTATCCAAAATGAATTCAAAGGTGATATAAAAAGCAAAGTTGAAGAGGACTCCATGGAGCATCTAGTGAACCTAGTTAGAAGGTTTTAAAGTGTGTACAATCAATGATATTGAGCTCAAAAGTTGATTATATATTTGATCATGGACTGTAAGTGACCTGAGAATGATAATTGAGCTTATGTTGATGTTGTTTTGATGTTTCATGATGATTTAGCTATTGGAAAGTGTTGTAGACTCCATGAAGATAATCTATCTAGATTTTAAAGGTGTGATCAATCTATCTTGAGTATGAAAAATGCTTAATAAGTTGACTGTATGTTCATTCATGGTATTCCTATCTACAAGGTCAGTGTTTGAGTAGATTGATCATACACAGAGGTGAGTAGAGTTGACTATGATCATTTGAGGATCTAAAAGGGGTCATGTGGAGTGGAAATATGTATTTTGAGGTGGTCATATGTTCTTGTTTTTCTTGTTAAAGTGATAGATGGTTTAATAGGTCTTTATGAGACCTATAAGGGATAAAAGGTTCTAATTGAAAGGTGTAACTGCTTAAGGGTGACCCATGGATTTTATGGCCAACCTATGTGGTTGGTATTGAGCTATGTCTCGATGTGATATATGCCTTCAAGGTTAAGGCATGTGTATTGATTGACTAAAATAGTGATGATAATGAATGCTCTATAAATAGTGAAACCAAATGTGATGCTTTCTAGACTTGTGGGTGGTGTATGTGAGAGTTGTGAAGGAGAGGGAGAGTGCCCAGTAGATGAGTTGATGAGTAGAGAAGATTGAGGACTATGTGTATGAACCTTAGTTCATGTTTTTGATGTTAGAATAATTATTTTATAGGTTAAGGATAAATGAAGAGGTCTAGGGTGATCTTAAAGGATGTTTTGGATGCTTTGAGTGTGCAAAGTTAAAGAGAGATGATATAATTTGTATCTCCATTAGATTGGTAGGAAATTATTGTTCAGGAGATGTTGTGTTCATATGTGTTATTGAGGTTTCTCAAAATCTATGGGGTTGTCACCTCCTTGTAAGGTGAAGCTTGCTAAAAGTCTAGTTGTTGTGGTTGCTTAGTTAGCCAAGTATTGTAGCACTTTGTGGGATTGTAGTCTCACTAAATAAAGGATGGTAGTTCTTTGATCAGTTATAGATGATCTAAATTGGTTCTTGTTATTATAGGATAGTAGTTGAATTTTAGGTTCCAGTGGGTTTTCTCCCCTAAGAGGGCTTCCTAAATGCCATGTGTTATGTGCTTGATCTTGCATTGTCTCTCTTTTTCATCTCTATGAATGATATGTGTGCTTCATGGAATGCTTATGGTAATTGATTAAGAGTTTGAAAGGAATAAAATTGAAGTTGGATTATCTAGACTCACTAATTCACCCCCCTCTTAATGATCATACCTCTAATAGAATACACAAATATAACCCCAGCCACTGGATCCATCAAAACTAACTCTCTCAGATGGGGCAAGGATTTAGTAGCATCAAATTCTAAGAGGCTAAAATTAAAGATCATCGAGCTTCCCACTATGATCTCACTCTTTAACAAAGCAACAACCTTAATGCAAAGGTTAAGGAATAGGAAGATAGAAGATAGTTATGGTAGAGGCTTAATTCTGAAAGAAAGAGGAGATTTAATCTCTTTCTAAAAGATAAGATAAAAATAAGGGTCAATCCCCCTACATTGAGAATATTAAGTCATACATGGATACCCACATCAAAGCCATACTGGCCATTCATGAGGGAATAGAGCAGGCTAGAAAATAATTAGAAGAAGAGCTGGAGACTCTTAGAGAACAAAAATAGGTAACTTATGTTCCCTCTAGCATAGAGAAAGATGTATAAAGCATGACATTAAGAGTATACAAAATTTTGGATACCATTCATTCTTTGAGAGTCCAATCAGCTCCACATGTAACTAAAATAACAAAATTATTTAAACTCCTTCAATAAGATGAGAAAAAATTGAATTTCTTGGTGTTATATACTCCTAATAAGGCATTCAACCATTTAAATTTGATCACCACCTTGGAGGCAACCAATGTATTAAATCTAGCAGTCATAAGGACTCAAGAGGCTAAAGATTGGGTGAGTGCTATTTTTGATTTAATTAGTAAGCTCACTAAATAAGAGACTCGTATCGTAAAATTTTTGGATGAGATAGAATTGATAGGAGCATGACATAACATTGGGATGCTAGTAGCCTAGGCTATTTTTAACCAAATGATACAAAAAGCTTCAGACAACTTCAAGCAAAGTTTACAAGGACTAAATTTAAAGGATATGTAAGCAAAGTTGAGTTTAATGAGGAAGAAATAAACTAAAGTGGAGGTATTTCAGGTAGGCTTATGAGCTACCAAGATGGAGTATACAAGGCTAATAGAACAAATAGATAGGGTTACTAGACCTCCTCTCCTTGATATTATCTTAATATAGGTGCAACATACTAAAGGATATAAACATTATCAAGAATTAGATGCTAATAAGAAAATAGCCTCAACACCACCTACTAGTTCCTTAACTTAGACTCCACCTAATGTGCTAGTTACAACAAAAATGTAAACTTTAGTCTCTCTTGGCTCAGTAAATGAATCAACTTTGCCTCTTAGTTCAGTTATAGTTATAACTCTAATTCAAGATACAAGTTCATCCCTAGCTACAACTCTAAGTACCATGTTTTATAAAACAACTAGATCAACTCTAGTCACCAACTCAACTCTAGTTACAACTATAGTTCCAATTGATAGAGGTATAAACCACTAAGAGGGGGGGTGAATCAGTGGTTAAAAATAATACAATCCAATTCCTAACTCTTTAAGCTACTTAACCAATCATATTAGTATGTAAGATAGATGAATCAAAGAATAAACATAAATGTAACCATTACATAAAGATTTATGTGGGAAACCCTCATGGGGGAGAAAAACCACTCTCAAGTATACAAAAAAATGGACTGTAGTCCTATAAGATGATCACAAACATGAGGCTTTAGTGAAGCACCCACTTCACAAGGATCACCAACCCCTAAAGATGAAAAGCACCAACTTGCTTAAGATTTTGAACACCAACACAACACCTATCAAATAAACAATTATTGAAATCTGATTGATTCTCAATTTGATAGAGAAACCCTATAAGAACACTCTTCTCCAAGTTTGTAACTCCACACAAGTCACCAATACCAAGCTATCTCTTCAACACAAGCAATAACCCCTTCTCAAATCTTTTGATCATATACAAATATGCACTCATAAATCTAGTAAAAATAATCAATAAAATAAACAAATTATGTTGAGTCTAATGACATTTTTCTTTGATCAATCTCATACAAACATTGGTCACCAAGACCCTCAAAAATCTTCACATAAGGTCTTCAAATATCAACACACACACTTGCTTGCCTTAGCTTAATTCCCTCATAAAAGGCATAAAATGCCTTGTATATATACCATTATTAATTATGGTAAAAAATTTCACTTTATAAAAATTTAGGAAAAAATATTTATGTCTCCCAAGGTTAGCCATGATCGTCTGCACAAGCTTTCTAAACCATACCATGAGCTCATGTCATAAAAACCTCATAAACAAAGTATAGCTCCACTTATGTGACTAGATTTGAATAATAAAAGATTAGTAAAACCTTAAAAATATTTTTATAATTACTTAAATGAGTCCTCATCACTCTCCAATCCTCAAGAATACTTGATTTGACTATCTGCCTTGCAAACAAACTCAATCATCCAAACCAGATTCCTTTTGCTAGCAAAATCATCATGACCAACTAGGAGTCAACCATTCACTCATCTCCAAGTGAATATAAATAATACCACTTGAATTAAAAGAGGGAATACATACCCTAAATCACCTTTAATATCTCAAACCCATATGTACTCATTGATTAGGCCTTCCAATTCCACTTTTCACTTTGATTGGTTTTTCTCACTCATGGCACCCTTTACTTCATATCAAATAGACAAATTTGAGGACATATAAATTATACACAAAGAAATTAATATTTATAAATATTTTCATTAATGTTTTAATCAAGTTATAAGCTTTATCACACACCCATTTTTTCCCCTAGTTACTTTCAGAAATATCTCATAATATTAAAAACACTGTTAAGAAGCACTTTTATATGGGACCCAAAAACAATAAAGACTAACCAAACACATAATAATAAGCCTATAGGAGTCATATAAAACCTTAAAACATAATTATATCCATCCAACACCTTCTTAATCATCAACAAGAAATATCATTAACATTGAGTCTAAGACTAGGAATTTTGCACATAAAAACCTGCTTACTTTCTTAGCAATCATTCATAAAGAATAGGCAATTAATACATGAAATAATGATTGGAAAAAAATATTAGTAACCTTACCAAATATATCCAAAAGTATAATCTCCCCATTTATAGTATACATGAGATGAATAATGTGAGAACTTTCTTCTCGAGCTTAAAAAACACCATTCGAGCACTTTGAAGAACATGAAGTTATTTATAACTTTATCTCTCATATGATAACCTATGACTTGGTAAATATGATTTAACACACATATTTTATCATCTCTCATGTAGATATAGGATAAAACATTCTAAAATCCCTCTTTGACCCTTTACAAGGCCTCACAAGCCCATCTAGGCCAACTAGGTCAATGGCCAAACTACCTTACAGACCACTAGCCACCTCTTATAAACCATATATATAACCTATTAGCATCCTATACATGTAAAAAATGTATATTAAAATCAAACTAAACTCCATACCATGGCATATAAGCCATAATACTCAAAACCCTATAGGCAACCATGCATGGTCAAACCTACCAGACCTGCATACTTCATGAGAACCTCATGAAAATACTCAGACCTACATAGAAAATTCCAAGATCATGTCCATACCATGATCCATACCACCATACATTCATCCAAAGAACCTTCATGCAAGCATCTCACTGCACCAAGCACATTAGACCACCATGCTCCATCTCACTACACCTGCTAGACCACTTTGTCATTATACATGCCTTATCAACATCAATGACAACACTTAACATCAATTTCCCAACAATATCCCCATTCATCATTGATGGAAACACTCAGTTTCACTCTCACCCTTTTCCAAAATGATAAAGTGGAGACCTTTCAACATTGGGCACCATAGAAATCAAACAAGTAAGCTATAAGAAATAAATGGAATCAATCTCACCTTTAGGAATACATCTAAAAGAGTACCATTCTGACCTCAAACAAGAAAAAATCTCCCTTGAAATGTGCTTACACTCAAAAACTACTCTCAAGCTACCTAGATCCTTGGACCTATCACCAATTACATGGTAACACAGCTCCCCTTAGGACCCTACTCCACTTTTAAGGCTCCCCCTTAGTCTACACAACTCATGCACACCTAAAATACTTCCAATAAGAACTACCATCACTTCAAATAGAAATAAGATCACCAAAGCTCCATATAAGCTCACTTATCATAAATTTCAAGGCACCATACAAAACACCAAGGGCACTCCAAGCATAGCACCACAACTGAATCATGGTAAAAATAGACCAACATACTTGATTGGAACCAAAAATGCCAACCTTCTTTGGAAAATTTCTTAAACAATATTCATTTTATTCACTAGGCCTATTTAGACCCCTTGTAACCCTATCTGGCCATTACAGACCTCATAATATCTACCCTAATCACTTAAAGCCATGAAACTTCAAAATTGAGCCTCCAAATCATCCTCCTTAACATACTTCCTTCCTTAGCCTACTAGCCAATTAGGCTTCCTAGTGAGCTAAAACTTTAATAAAATGAAATGTACTCACTTCTAGACCACTATAAAACTTGATTAAACTACCCATTTTTCCCATTCAATTGATTATGAAGCTTCTAACCTTCAACTCCAAGTTTTGAACACTTTTCCAAATATGCCCAAATGACTAGGACTTCAAAAAAAACACTTGGTCAAAAGTTAACCTCCAATTAATGCTGACACCTAAGCTAGATACCACACTTGGAGACATAAAAAATCACTTATATGCAAAATTTCAAACCTCCACACCTTTGGGAACATTGAATTCCTCTAAGCCTTCAAACACATGCTCTTGAGAAGAAGAGCTAGAGACCGCTCAAAATGATCCACCTGGAAAAAAATAATTCATCAACATATGAAACCACCTAGAACATATATCAATCACATGTACAGACCTTCTTAAGCATCAAATTCCTCATGACACATTTTCATTCATCAGATGACCCTTAAAACTAAGCAATCTATGCATACAAGCTCATTATCTACAACAGGCACCTTGACTAAATGATCAAAATCATATTTGAGAACCTCATAAACATCTCCAAGTCATCTTCCCTCTTTTGAAGCATGATAACTAAATTTAATCACTCATTTTCAAACTTATATCCACCTTATAACACTATATGAGCAACTTGGGCACTTTCTAGGTAGTCATCACTACCAAAATTGGTCAACTCTAACTTTTGACCACAAAACTCATATTTGAGCTCATCAAGGACTCAAACCACCTGGAAATGACTCATGAATATCTTCCTCATGACCTCATATAAAAATCATCATCCATATCCTTCATATCACCACTCAAATCTAGCATCAAAAATTGATCAAAATGACACTTTAGAACCAGAAGACCTGAACATACCTCTATAACATCATTCGTGCTTCTTCACCTACAGGAGTCTCTTATAAAGCATAGAAAGAGACCTCCAATCCCTTAAGATTTCTCTAGAATAGTGTGAATCTTGGAGTGGCCCACATCTTCTCATATTCTTCTTCCTCCTTAGTCAACAGAGTCTTATTCTTTCTTTTCTTCTTTGACTTGATTGAGATCACTTTTTCTATCCTTAAAAATATTTCCTCCTCTTTCAGACTTAAATAGGCAACAAATGAGGATGCCGCCATGTCTTGATCTATATTATCAATTTAATTGACCTTTTCAAGGTCTATCAATGATTTATTTGTATAGGAAACACTATTATTTGTAACTGTAGAATGATCAACACTCATCTTAAGGCTATCTTTGTCTTATTTCTTCAATTTCTCATTGTTTTTGATCTCTTCATTTAAAACATGAGTAGATAATGAGAATTAATCAATGAAAGAAACACTCTCTACCTTAGTAAAAACACTACTCTGATCTACAGATAGATCAACTATCACTTTATTTTCTTCCTTTGGCCTGTATAAGACTTTGTTCTTCCTTTATTGAAAACTTAAAATCTGATTGGTATTGTCTTGATTAAGAGTCCCATTTTGCTTACAAAATTTAGCAATATGACCAAATCATTTGCAATTTAAGCATACAATCCTTCTTTGATACTGACAAAATTTAGCTAAATGACTAGTTCTTTGACAATTTAAGCATGTTACATTCTTAAGAGTAGACTCACCTTGATTTATCTTCTTTGGACATTGATTAACTAAATTTCCCATATCTAAACACTTGAAGCATTTTATCTCATTAAGCTGACTAGCTTTCTTGTTTTTAACCTTCATTTTACATTCATTGGCTCTATGACCAAACTCATGATAGACATGATGATATCAATTAAAGTTAAAATACTTTATGGCATTAGGTTGCCTTATCTTGTTAGAGCTAACATCCACAGTTTGAGTATTGATATTTGTAGGTTTGTCCTTCTCCTCTTCAATGATTTTCTCTTTTTCTTGAGATACTACTAATGGCTTCTCAATGAAACCTAGACCTGTTCCATCACTTGAAGACTTTTGATTCATCAACAAACTATCAATATCATTTGTGCTTTTCTCATACTTGGAAAAATACTTATCCTTACTCAAAGTTTTCTCTAATTCATATTTTAAAAACTTATTTTCTAAAATCAACTTAGAACATTCTTCTTCCTTACCTTTTAGGCTAAAAGATATAGACTCCAATTTGGAATTGAAGAACATGATTATTCTATCATGTTCCTTATTATCTTCAATTATCTTAGCTTCAAAAATATTGAATTGAACTTCATAGTCTTTCAATTTGGCCTTCAAACCTTTACATACCTTTATTTTAATCTTGAAATCTTCAAGAGCAATTTTTAGTTCACTCTCACACTCCTGAGTGGCTTTCTCATCTTCTTCATCTGATTCAATCCAGTTTCCTTCAATTTGATATGAACATTCACTTTCATCATTTGAATTGATTTCCATGAAATGAACTTCATCATCCTCAGCTTCACTCTCATCATGATTAACATCAGATTGACTGTCATAACTCACTTCTGAGTCATTATAATCCTTCTTTGTGTATAAGCTCCTTTTATCCTTATAGAACTTATTTTTGTTATCAAAATTTCTAAATGATCTCTTATTTATATCAAACCTAAATCCTTTCTTATCATCTATTTGATCCTCATTTTCATTCTTCTTATGTTTGTGAGGAAATTTGCTTGCAAAATGACCCACTTCACCATAATTTAAGCATTTAAAAGGAAGCTTACCTCTGTACTTACCTAATCTAGTCTTCAACTTGCTTGTAAATAAAGTAATTAAGTCATCATTAGATATATCATCTAACATAGCATCTTTTCCTTGAGACCCCTTTGTGTTTTCTTTTCTTTAGACTTGTTATCTACCTTGAAAGCAACATCCTTCTTAGGAGGCTTGTCTTCATTTATCCTCATTTCATAAGCAGTGAGATATCCATAAAGCTCATCCATATTCATCAATGTAAGATCATGAATTTCCTCAATTGTATATACCTTAGAGTCAAACCTATAAGATAGAGATCTTAAGACCTTTTGAATAACAACATCCTCTTTGAGATCTTCTCCAAGACCCCTGATCATATTGACCACATCATCCACTCTATTCAATAAGGATGCCAAAAAATCCTCCTCCTTCATTTTGAGACTCTCAAACTATCTTTTGAAAGTTTGTAATTTTTCTAGCTTAACTTTTGAGTCTCCTTCATATATTGTCTTCAATTTAGTCCACATCTCCTAAGCTATTTGATAGTGAATGACCTTTGAGAACTCAGTCTCTGATAGAACACTAGAAATAACATTCATAGCCTTTGAATTTCTTTCAAATAGTTTCTTATCAGTAGCACTAGTAGGAACAAAATATCCATCAACAATAATCTATCAAACATCAAATCCTATATCCATGATAAAATTTTACCTCTTTGAACTCTAAAATGCATAGTTAGAACCATTAAAAAATGGAGCTTGTTTGGAAGAGAAACCACCTTGCATTCTTTGACTTGTCATTGTACCTTAGAATACAATTTCAATCTATTAAGACTTAAAAAAGACATACTCTGATACCAATTGATAGAGTATAAACCACTAAGAGGGAGGGGGATGAATCAATGGTTAAACATAATTCAATCTAACTCCTAACTCTTTAAGCTACTTAACCAATCACATTAATATGTAAGATAGATGAATCAAAGAAAAAACATGAATGCAACCATTACACAAATATTTATGTGGGAAAACCTCATGGGGGAGAAAAACCACTCTCAATTCTTTTAAATAATGGACCACAGTCCTATAAGATGATCATAAACATGAGGCTTTAGTGAAGCACCCAATTCACAAAGAACACCAACCCTTAAAGATGACAAGCACAAACTTGCTTAAGATGTTGAGTACCAACACAAAACCTATAAAATGAACAATTATTGAACTCTAATTACTTTTCAATCTGATAGTGAAACCCTATAAGAACACTCTTCTCCAATTCTACAACTCCACACAAGTCACCAACACCAAACCATCTCTTCAACACAAGTAATAACCCCTTCTCAAATCTTTCACTCATATACAAATATGCACTCATAAATATAGTAAAAATAATCAATAGAATAAAAAATTATGCTGATTCTAATGAAATTTTATCTAATCAATCTCATACAAACATTGGTCACCAAGACCATCAACAACCTTCACACAAGATCTTCAAATATCAACATACACACTTGCTTGTCTTAGCTTGATTCCCTCATAAAAGGCATAAAACACCTTGTATATATACCATTATTAATTATGGTCAGAAATTTAACTTTAGAAAAATTTAGGAATAATTATTTATGTTTTCTAAGGTTGGCCATGATCCTCTGCACAAGCTTTCTAAACCATACCATGAGCTCATGTCACAAACACCTCACAAACGAAGCATATATCCACTTGTGTGACTAGATTTGACTAATAAAAGATTAGTAAAATATATATATATATATATATATATATATATATATATATATATATATATATATATATATATATATATATATATATATATATATATGAGTAATTTAATGAGTCATAAACACTCTCCAATCCTTAGGAATACTTTAACTAACCATCTACCCTACAAACAAACTCAATCATCCAAACTAGATTCTTTTTGCTAGTAAAATCATCATGGTCAACTATGAGTCAACCATTCACTCATCTCCAAGTGAATAGAAAAAATAAAAATTGAATTAATATAGGTAATAAATCCCATAAATCACCTCTAAGATCTTAGATCCATCTCTACTCATTTATTATGCCTTCCAATTCCACTTTTCACTATGACTAGTTTTTCTCACTCATGGCACCCTTTCCTTCATATCGACTAGACAACTTTGAGGACATATAAATTTGACATAGAGAAATGAATATTCATAAAAATTTCCATTAATTTTTTTATAAATTTATAAGCTTCATCACACACCCATTTTTTCCCTTGGTTACTTTCAAAAATCTCTCACAATATCAAAAACACTGTTAAGAAGCATATTTATGTGGGACCCACAAAGATTCAAGACTAACCAAGCCTATCCTTAGAATACTATAGGATTAATATGAAACACTAAAACATAATTATATACATCCACCACTTTATTAATCATCAACAATAAATATCTTCAACATCGAGTCTAAGACTAACAATTTTGCACATAAAAACCTACTTACCTTCTTAGCAATCGTTCATAAATAATAGGCCATTAATACATGAAATAATTATTGGAAAACATTATTATCAACATTAAACAATATATTAAAAAGTATCATCTCACCATGAAAAGTTTACTTGAGTTGAATAATGTGAGAGCTTTCTTGTCGAGCTTAAAAAGCACCATTTGAGCACCCTCTGAAGCACATGAAGTTATTTATAACTTTCTTTCTCATATGATGAAATATAACTTAGAAAAAATTATTTACCACACCTCTCTGATCATATATCATGTATATATAGGATAAAAAATTCTAAAATCCCTCTTTGACCCTTTACAAGGCCTCACAAGCCCATCTAGGCCAACTAGGTCAATGGCCAAACTACCTTGCAAACCACTAACCACCAATTGAAAACCATATATATAAACTCTTATCATCCTATACATGTAAAAAATTCATATTAAAATCACACTGAGCTCCATACCATGGCATACAAGCCATAGGACTAAAAACCCTACAGGCAACCATGCATGGTCAAACTTACCAGACCTACATAGTTCATGAGAACCTCATGAAACCACTCTGACTTGAAAAAAAAATTATAAGATCATGTTTATAACATGATCCATTCCACCATACATTCATTCAAAATAACTTTCATGCAAGCATCTCACTATACCAAGCACATTAGACCACCATGCTCCATCTCACTACACCTGCTAGACCACTTTGTCATTATACATGCCTTATAGACATCAATAATAACACTTACCATAAATTTAAAAACACCAAAAAAAATAATTAGAAGTGTCAAGTAGGATCTAATTTAACCTTAGTTGAAGGCTTTTTTTTTATAATTTTTCATGTAATGATTACAAATGACTAGTTAAGTCTTTTTACATCCATGTTATAATTAAATAATTTATTTTAACCAACATGCACATGTTGTATGTCTGATGTAATCTATAAGTTATAACATGCAATTTTATATCAAAATAGAACTTATGTTTTAGTTATTCTAATGTAATCCAAATTTTTTTTATACTTGGAGGATGAGGTAACCCCTTCCCTAAGTACTTTAAGTACATGTAAAACCCTCTTTTCAAAGGGTTAAAGTTTTTGATCAATATATAGGAAGAGATCAAGAGATTTATTGTCATGCAATGGTATTTTTTCTTGCTTCTTCCCTTTCTATGTTAATGAATATCTATCAATTCAATAATTCTAAAGTGTGCTAATGTTATGAGTGAATCTTATTGTTTCAATTAATGAATATTGATCTTAGATGTGTAATAATAATTGAGCATTGGTATATTTCATTGGTTTAAGTAATCAATATAGATTGAGTTGATAATTTGAGGTGTGTAGAAGTATTTTATTTGGTATAGTCATCTAGGCATGAGCTATAACTACCCTAGATAATTTTTTGGTATGATTTGTAACCTCTCAGATAAGGGTGTGCAACAATATCTTTAAGGAGATCAACCTTTAGTTAAGATCAACAAGCTTCCTATACTTGTTTTCTTAGACTACTAATCATACTTGTGCAATAGATGTAAGAGGCAAACACTATTTTTGGAGATATTTGTCCACCAAAGAAATAGTCTTAGAAGTTACCTTTTAGGAACACAAAACCTTCTTTTATGCCTTAACCGTCTTTCCCCTTTTTTTGATTTTTTTTGAAATTTACCCACCATAGAGTAATTCTCCATCCATATAACCCACTTGGTGTTTACTTTCTATTATATTCCACACATCCATCCACAAAACTTGGTTAACCAATCCAAAATCTCAACCTGATATTCCATCACTTGGCTGTTTTAATCGCATACCTACAACTTGTGCCCTAAAATGGAACCTTGTTCCATAAATATCGCAAAATGTTAGAGGTTACCTCATTTAACCTTCTGTGGTGTGCATAAAACCCACATTAATAGTACCATCCTTCTCATTTATGAGATCACTAACCTACCTATTTTATGTAATGTACATGAAGCATCTTACACATAATATGAATTCACATGTAATGAATATGGAGTGGACAAGTTATTTTAAGACCCCTTAACCATGTCACCTCACAAATTCATCTTTTTTGTAAGATGCTTCATGTGCATTACATAAAATAGTTAGGTCAATAATCTCATAGATGAGAAGGATGGTACTATTGATGTGGGTTTTATGCACACCATAGAAGGTTAAATGAGGTAGCCTCTAACATTTTGGGATATCTAGGTGTATCTCCTTCTGATGATCCTCTAGAGACACAAGCATTTGCTATCTCTGACACCTACGATGATAAATTCATCATGTCCGAAGATCAATCATGAGACATAGATGATCAAAACTATTAACAAACCTTAACTAAAATAAATGATTTCAATCAAGATGTTCATGCTATTTCCATGAATAGTGAGTTAGAACCTAAAGCTCATGTACCTCTAATTAATTATCCACTTCTCGATACCTCTTGGGTTATTGAAAAAATCTTATATCTCACAAATTCAAAACTTATAAAACCTTCTATACCTTTTATATCACTAAGCACTCTACCAAATTCCCTCCCTACTAATGATTCTAAAGATATGTCTATTATCAATCTAATTGAATTTAATCAACCTTCCTCAATAATTGTAGCTACACCTGAGATTACCCTTGATGCATGAACAACATATGCACAATAAATAAATTCTAAATATGATTTCCATGGTAATAAAATCATTGATCTTGAAGTAGACATGGAATACTATGGACCTTTACCCACGCTACCTAGTGATGAAGCTATACTTGAGTTAATCTATGCCAGAGAACCTCAACTCCTTTGGCAACATCATAAACTTGGGAATTTCAAATAAAAGGATATTCATTTTAATAACTTCATTACTAGCATAGATCCAAAAAAAATCCCATTTCTTCTCTTCCCAATGCTCCATATCATTTTTAAGACATCAATGCTATGCTCATCAGAAAAACTATGAGAATAGAATATGACACTCCCTCATGTCCTCGACCTATAACAATCTCTAGAGAACTCATGCCAACCAAGCATGATAAATTTAGCCTATTTTTGATAAATATCATGACACTTTCACTTGGTCATATGAGGACATGCCAGGTATTGACCCTAGTATTATTGTGCACATCATAATTAAATACCCAAATGCCAAACTCATCTGATAAAATAACATAAATTTCCACTAGAAGTTTCCACCCTATGCCTTAAAGAAAATATCAAATTATTAGATGCCAAGTTTATTAAACCTATTGAATATTCTAAGTGGGTGTCAAACATTATTCTCATTCACAAAAAAGTCACCACGGTTATTCACATATGCATCAACTTCTATAATCTTAACCTCACCTATCCCAAATATAATTTTGCATTAACTTCAATAGATGCCATCATAGATTCTACTACCAGTTATGAAATGTTGTCTCTCATGGATTTTTTTTGGGCTACAATAAAATTAACATAGCCCCCAAAGACCAACATAAAACAACATTCACTACAGAATGGGATGCCTATTTCTATGTTAAAATGCCTTTTGACCTTAAAAATGATGAAGCTACCTATCAATACACCATGACCCACATTTTTCATGATATTATACATAAAATTGTGGAAACATATGTGGATGACCTCATTACAAAATCAAAATATTGCACAACCTATCTCTCTAATCTATCCATCATCTTTGATAGATTAATCAAGTATAAAGTTAGACTCAACCCTTACAATTGTGTCTTTGGTGTTAGATCTAGTACACTACTAGGGTTTTTAGTCTCTATTTATAGTATCAATGTTAAACTACTAAAATCAATGATATAGTCAACATGCCCATTCCTCACTCCATTCTAGACATTCATACTTACCTTAGCAAGCTTGGGGAAATATGGTGATTCATCCCTAAAATGGCTTATCGCTATACTTTTTTTAATTCCCTTCTTAAAAAGGTAGTAATCTAGAATGGATTGATCCTATCAAAAAGAATTTGATAACATGAAAGCATCATCTCTCCATCTGCCCACCCTTCATCCACCTTCTAATGATCATCCCTTGATTCTATACACTCTTATACTCCCGTATCAGTTGGGGAAATGCTTGTCCAACAAGATGATACCAAAAGAGAATATGCTATTTACTATATTAGTCTAGGCCTCATTGATTATGAAAATTTTTATACTAAGGTAGAATGTGATTTCTTCGCTATCTACTTTGCAACTGAAAAGCTCTATCACTATATGCTTTATCAAACCACCTATGTCATTGTCTATTTTGATCCACTTCATCACTTTTTATCCAAAGCATTTCTACCTAGAGATAAAATTGATAAGTAGATGGTTATTTTGATGAATTTAACCTTCGTATCATAACATAAAAATTTGTCAAAGGGTAAGTCATTACCAACCAACTTGTAGTGGCACCCATACCCTCTACAAATCACCTTTAAGATAATCTCCTCAATGATAACATTCTCTACATTGAAGGTCTTAATCAGGCTATCTCTCTTAAAGATTATTTCCATAATTTCACTATTGATTTAGAGTCAAATAATCAAGAAAATACATATATAATTCTGGATACTACTAAATCTAATGTAGTTATGAAAGAGCTTTGTGAAGTCATAATTGATTTGCATGAAGACACCTAGACCCTCTACTTTGATGGCACCAAATATCTCTAAGGAGTTGGGGTAGGTTGTATTCTTATTAACCCTCATGGTAAGATCATCCCTCTAGCAATTAGGCTAACCTTTGATTCCACTAATAACATGGTAGAATATGAAGCTCTCATCTTAGGTATGAAAGTGATACTTGACTTAGATATCCCATATCTATACACTTTGGGTGACTCGAAACTTATTTTCCACTAAGTTAACAATGATTACCAATGTAAAAGTGAAAATCATATCACTTATCATCAAATGGAAATAACACTCACCAAAGAGTTTGCCTCCTTTACCATTAAGCCAATTCAAAGAGATTATAACTCTATTATTTATTCTCTTGCTTCTTCAGCGTATCTATTTCATCCTCATCAAGTACTTAATAATTTACAATTCATATTCAAATAATAAAGTCACCGTATTATATCCAATAATAAAATTCTATTATTTGTCACATTGAGGCTATCATTATTTGATAGAGTCCATGGTATAAAAACATCATATAATTCCTTGAACACCAAACCTATCCTCTAAACATGGATTCTCATGAGAAAGCTTAGAATTCATAAACAAGTTTTTAAATATGTCTTCCAATATAACACCCTGTATTATTTTAATACAAAAGGTACCCTAATATGATGTTTAATGAAATAAGAGGTCCTCTTCTCCTCTAACAGGTAGTACATGGGGAATTTTAGGTGGTCACTATAGTGGACATGCTAAAACAAGCAAATGTTTATTGTTGGGATACTTTTGGCCTACTTTACAAAAGGATGCTATCAACTTTGCCAAAAAGTGTAGTCTTTTCCAACTTCATGATAATTTAATCCATTCACCACAAGCTGAGATACAAACTATGGAGTCTCCTTGGCCATTTTCCATGTGGAGATTAAATCTCATCAACAAATTACCTTGATTACAAGATGGTCATGTTTTTATCATTTCTGTTATTAAATATTTTATAAAATGGGTAGAAGCAATGCCTCTTATCAATTTTATAGGAATAACTATTTATAAATTTATCCTTGAATAAATCATTTATTACTTTAGAGTTCACCATACTATCATTTTTGCTAATGGTGGAAATTTCAAAAATAAGGACATGAAGTAGTTATGTGCTAAATTCAAAATATCTCATAAATTTTCCACACCTTAACATCTACAATGTAATGGCCAAGCTGAAGCCACTAACAAAATTATCAAAAAAATAATATAAAAGACCATTTGATAAACCCATACCGATTATAATCTTCCCTTATATCTCACACTTTGGGCCTATCGTACTAGCATACGTACTACCATTAGGGCAATATCATTCTTGCTAGTCTATGGTTTTGAGCCCATTTTACCATTAAAATTTGAACTTCCTTCCTTACATATATATTTTCATCGTATCATTATCGATGAATAATTATGTGAAGTTTGCCTTCATGTCCTTTATATTCTCGATGAACACTGTCTAGCTGCTCTTCAACATAACTATCAATATAAGGCTCACATTGCCAAACAACATAATAAAAATGTTAAAGTCTACACTTTTAATATTAGTGATCTCATCCTTAAGCTAGAATATACCCATGATAAATAAATAAAATACAACAAAAAATGGTGGGTCCCTTAGTAAAATAGATTCTTGGTCCTAGCACCCATCGCCTCCAAACTAATGAAGGCCCTGTTTATAAAGAACCCACTAATGCACAATTTTTGAAGATTTTTTTTGCTTAGATATTTCCCTTATCATACTTTCATATATTGTCACACTAACACTTATTTTAGGATTTATACATGGATATCACCCTCTGAAACAATCTCTATTTACACAAACCTTAGTTCTTTCCCTTGGTCTTTTGGTTTCTTTCTCTCATGAGTTGCATTGTAATACTATGGATAGGACCTGATTTTCCTCATGAATTCCTTTTTCTTTCATATATTGATTTTTCATATTAAGTTTTTTATATTCCAATGATTTTTATGACCACTTGGGTTTATCTTTTGTGATTTATAGTGTAAGACCATATATAGGACTAGGCTCTCCTCAAAAATACCATTTTTACCATTTTTCCAATACTTTGTCACCCACTTGGGTTTCTCTTTTGTGAGTTGCAGTGTAAGACCATGGATAGGACCAAACCCTCCTCAAAAATTCTATTTTTTCCTTTGTTGCACCCAATTAGGTTTCTATTTTATGATTTTTAGTGTAATACCATGGATAGGACCAGGCTCTCCTCATACATAACCATTTTATTTCAAAACACCTTTATTAAACTGAGTGTTCCTTTTCTAGAATATTAAAAAATTGTGATCCTATATTCTCAGATTCAATTTTTATTTCTTTTATAGATAACACTTGTACAAAAAACTATGTTAGCATTTTTTCCTACACTTACATTCTTATGATAAGGAATCATACTTCCCTGTCATTGTATTCCTTTTCACATTGCTATTTTTTTTGTGATTTGAAATAATTCAAATTATTTCATGTTTATTTTCTCCTTGATTTCCTTTTATTTAATTAAATTTTAGATAAAACAAGGTCAAAGTCAATATAACACTTTTATTTCATATGAATAAATAAGACTCTTAGATACCATGCTCTCTAAGTTCTCTTTCTTAGCAACCAAGTCCAAAGTTTTCAAATGATAGTCTTTTGTAGCACCCATATTCAATTTTTTGAATCCATATAGAGGAAGAATAGAAAAATCCATCAAAATTTAAAAGACAAATCATTTAAAATAATAGCCAATGATCAAAAGGAAATTTAAAATTAAAAAAGTCAACATCACACCAAAATATGTGATTTATATCACATATTATATCTCCAATTGAAGCTCAAAATCCACAGTTGGCCTCGTGATAGAGCTGAGGTCCATTGAGGTATGGTAAGCTAGTAGATTGGGATAGAAAAATTCAAAAAAGTCTATAGTGCTACCTAATTTCTCATGCAAGTACCCAATATTTTCAATAGACCAATGACCTTATAAGAGGTCCTAAGGAATGGGGAACACGAAGTGGGAAGGTAGGTAAATTTTACTTTTCATGCATATAGCCTTCATGGGATAATATTCATACTTCATGGGATAACCCAAGATTTGTGTGGTTATGAAAATATCTTTAGATTTCTTAATATCGAAAGTCCTCTTATTTTGACAAACATAATTTTAATGTATTGACTTCGATAAAGAGTTTTCTCTACCTTGATTTTTCCTTCATTCCCCCACCACCCATTTCATTTCCCCCTTGATAGGCAAGTTTAATTCTAAATTTATTTTCCCACTTCTATATTCCCTTTTCTTCACATCTTAAAAGATGATAGCACTACTTTGTTTTGGTTTTATCTATCTTTAGAATAAAATAATATGCTTGAGTGAATATGGATCATCCTTTTTATACCATGGCTTTCCATTTCTAGAATTGCCTTGATTTATTCAAATTTTTTTCTTTATCACTTCTTTTTTGGGACAACTACATCTGTTTCTATATTTTTGTTGTACTTTTTTTTTAGACAACTATGTTTGTTTATACTTTAATTTACTTTTTCCATTATTGAGTGATGTTGGATTATTATTTCTTACCAATTTTGTTCTCCATTTCATGTACTTTTTCCATTGATGATTGAGTAAGGATTGTTACTGCTCACTCATCAATGTTGTTTTAAAATTTCTTGCCCATATTTTTTAAAGTAAGTATTGTTACTACTTTGACATTGATGTTTGATTACCATTTATTATATCCTTGGTTTGTCTTAGTTTGTTTACCTTTATTACTTAAGTATACTTGTTTGAGTTTTTCAGTCATTTAGTAGCCTTGTGTTTTTGGTTACCTGATTTACTTTCAATTTTTTTGCTTATTCATTTGATTCTAACTTAGCATTTATCACCCCAACTTACCAAAGTTACAAGTATGTCATGCCTACACATGTTTCAGTTATCTTGACTTTCCTACGTTTGTTTGTTTTAACTCTTTAGTTTTATATCCTTGGGTTTATCTACGCCATCCATGATAAAAAATACAAACATAGTAGATAACCATCCAGAGATAAAGGTAAGTCAAGGTACACATATATTAATTTTATTTTCAATTATTTATTTTTAGTTATTTACTTTCAATTATTTTTTGTTTTAAAATACTGTAATTTATTGAGCTTCAACATTGTGTTTTGCTATGTTCTTTTCCCAAAGTACCATCCCATCTTACACCTGAGTGACACATGATGAGCTTTGAGTGGGGAATATGTACACACATAATATTTTCAAACTCTATCAATTAATAATTCTTTCTCTCTTGTAGGAACCCATTGAGTCTTAATCTCTTTGAGTGTATGCCTTAAAAATTACAATGAGAAAGGGGTGGGCATACCACTAGTGCTTCACATGATTGTTGTCCCCTATATCACCACTTGTAATCAACAAAAACCTCTCTTATATAATTTCCCAAGATTTGACATATCCCTCACACACTCCTCAAAGAAATTCACTACCTTAAATAGCCCCTACCTAATCCAAAAACTCTTTTTGACATTTATTGAATAATGTCAGCCCAAGCTGACTCTATAATTAAATTATATTAGCATGTTATGGGTCTTGGTAAGCCTTGACCAACCCAGACATGGACCCAATTTGATTTTATTAATTAATGATATAGGGTTGATTAGGCTGACCCTGTTAGCTAAAATTTTGGAAAGGTTTAGGGTTAGATATAGCTATATATAATGATCTAGGCAATAATTCCGGTGATAATTTGGGTGACGGTTCTACTCCAATTGATGATAAAACTTCTGGGAGCCATAACTTTTGCACCATATCTCTGATTGACTCCCCATTTGAACTATTGGAAAGATAAAAATGAGGAGAACATGGTGAGATGGAATCAACATCCACTTGGTGGTTTTTGACCCCCAAAAATCTAATAGAAGTGCCCCAAATTTTAATTTTAGTAGTGTAGTCTAAAAATAATAAGTTTCTAAAAATGGTAATTCCTTGAATTTTGTATTGTTTTAAATCATGGAAGTCAAACCACTTAATCTCCCTCAAGATTGGTGACCTTTCCAAATCCTCCTCCTACCTTCAAAATATGTATAAATGAAGATGCAACTTGAAATGAAAATCAAACATCTCTTTGTAGAGATAAGCATATGGTTGTATTGCAATCTTGAGTAATAAAACATCTCTTCTCAGAGAATTCATTATTATTGTGTTATTTTCATGTTATTGAAATATATATTGATCAAAACTTTTGAGTTTTGGATTAGTGGTATCAGAGCAGTTTGTCTTGAGAGTGTATGATCTTAAGGACAAGGCCAGGCTATAAAAAGCTTGGGTAGAAAATGACAGAGCTTCCAAACTATCCACCTATTCACTCCAAATGAATTCAAATGGTGGAAAACACTGAGACATTTGATCCATTAAAGGAAATGGTGAATGAATCCCTCTAATAGAAATAAACATAGATTCTGTAACAATTCACCTAAATTCTTTAACAAATCTTGATGGAAAATTTTGGCTCCTCATATGCACTTCCTGGCTCCTACTCCATGGAATATATTTTTAGTGCCCCAACAACCTTCAAGATTCAAGGAAATTTTGATATCCCTACATTTGAAGGCAAAATAAATGCTGATGTAGTATAAAATTGGTTAGATCAATTGTCTTCCTAATTTTTTGTAAATAAATTCACCGATGGAGAAATGATCACTTTTGCTCTTTTAAAAGCATCATTGCCCATGAAAAATGCAAAAAAAAGAGGTTCAGTATAGATGACATTGGCCTTGAGGTTGAACATACCTGGGATGATTTTGTGGAAGTGGTAAGGAAGAATATTATCCCTTGGAGCATATGATGATCTGTACATACAATGGCAACAACTTCATCAAGGTAAGGACCAATATGTTCAAGATTATAATGACATTTTTCATTATCTATCTGCAATATTAGGCATCCAAGAAAGTGATAAACATAAGAATCTCAAATATTATGGTGGACTACAATGGTACATATGGGGGGAAATGGAATTCTTCAATTTGGAAACCCTCAATGAGGCATATAAGTTTGTAGTAAAGATTGAGCAGAAGCATGGAAAAAAGAATATGAAGAGTCAGCCTTCGAAATGGAAAAGTGATAAGAAAGGTCAAACATAGGGCCAAAATTGGAAGCAAAAGGAATTTTAAAGTAAGAAACCCTAGAAGGGGAAGACTCAAAAATGGTGTGATTACCATAAAATTATAACTCACTCTAAAGAAGAATGTCGAGCCATCAAGTCATTTCTTTCTAAGTCACAATACTTGACATCTACTACTTTGTCTTATACAGAACCTTTAGTCAAAGAAGATGAAGAAGAGATTGTAGATACTGAGTCTGATATCATTATTGCTTCATCACAAACCCATGAGGAAAGGCCATATGACAAGGAAAGGTTGTTTCATTACAAAATATGGGTAAAAGGTAAACCTCTACATTTCATTCTTGATAGTGGGAGTCAAAAGAATTTAATCTCTGCTAAATTTGTGAAAAGTCTAAATCTATCCATGAAGCCTCATCCAAAGCCATATGGTATTGGATGGTTGAGCCCAGGGAGAGACCTCTGTGTCACCCATCAGTGTCTTATTTCATATGTAATAAAACCTTTCCAAGATGAAGTCTTGTGTGATGTGGTCAATCTAGATGTTTATGATGTATTCCTTGGTCAACCATTCATGTATGATTGACATGGCATCTATGAATCACAAAATTGAAGAATCACCCTCACTCTTGGAATATGGTGCTATAGGGTACCAGAGGTACCACCTCCCACATCTGTCTCCCTGATTAGTGTTAAACAATGTAAGATATTTATGGAGAAGATAAAGCAATTTGTTCTCATGGTGGTCAAACCAAAAAAATCCAAGAAGGCTGATGTTGTACTCCTAACTACACAATCAACACAATAATAGAAGTAGATGGGAAAAATCATAGGAGATTATGATGACTTATTCAAGTCACCCATGGGAGTTCCATTTCACTACCAAGTAAAACATTCTATTGATTTGATCCCAAGATCACCTTTGCCTAATAGTCCTGTGTATCATAGATTCATTTTGGAGAATGATGAGATAAAAAGATAGATTCAAGAATTAATTTAAAAGGGTCACATCAGGCCAATTTATTCACCTTGTGGTATCTTGATTATCTTATCACCAAATAAAGATAGAACATGGAGGCTTTATATTGACTATCGAGCCCTAAATAAAATCACTAAGAAGAATCACTACCCCCTTCCTAGGATTGATGACCTACTGGACCAAATCTATGGTGCAAAGTTATTCACCAAAGTTGATATCAAATCTGGCTATCACCAAATTCCCATTGATCCCATCAATGTTTATAAGATTGTAGTCAAATCTAAGGAGGGTCTCTTTGAATGGTTGGTTATGCCTTTTGGCTTAACCAACACACTTAAAACCTTCATGAGGATGATGGATGACATCTTATGACCCTTCACTAACTCATTCATGGTTGTCTACCAAGATGACATACTCATCTACAACAACAGATGGGAGGAACATCAACAACATGTTTGTAAGGTGCTTCAAACTCTTTAGGAGCACAAGTTGTATGCAAATCTTGACAAATGCACACTCAGGATGAAAAAAATTTAGTACCTAGGGTACGTTGTGAATGAGAAAGGGGTCTATATTGATCCAGAGAAGATTCAAGTTATTTGAGAATGGCCTACACCAAGGACCCTCACATAACTTCATATCTTCTTAAGTCTTGCAAATTTATATTGAAGGTTTGTTCTTAGATTATCACATGTTGCTTAGCCACTAACCCAAGCGACTAAAGGAGGAACTAAAGATACATTTTAATGGGGCAAATTACAAAAAAGAGAATTTGAGAATTTGAAGAATAAACTTTGCTTAGCCCTTATTCTTGCCTTGCCAAATTTGCATCAACCTTTTGAGTTGATGATAGATGCATCTAAATATGCAATGGGAGTTGTCATTATGCAACATGGCCATCCTATTTCATATCATAGTGAAAATTTCATTGATATAGTCAAGAAATACCTAACATATGACAAAGAGCTCTATGCCATTGTGCGAGCCTATAAATAATGGAAACACTACATCTTGGGGAAATAGATGGTCATCCATACTGGCATAGACCATTGGAATTCATCTAGATGTAGAGAAAACTATGAAATGAGAGGCACCAAAAGTGGGCCACATATCTACAACAATTCCATCTGATAATCAAACATAAAAAGGGGAGCTCAAATATAATCATAGATTATTAAAGCTACCTACCAATTACTATACTCATAATAGTTCTTGACCTGTGTGGATATGAGACTACCACTTGGGGTGCTCTCTATGAAGCAAATCTTACCTTTGCTAACACATATTAGGTGCTTCAAGAAGGTAAACATGTTTTTGATTTCTATTTGCAAGATAATGTCCTCTATCATATGGGGCACATCTATGTTCCAACTAAAGAGCAATGCAAGATGATATGGAAAGCACATTTTAGTAAGATAGCTGGACACTTTGGTATAGAAAAGACATTGGTAGTTTTTCAAAATCACTTATACTAGCCCCATATGTGAAAATATGTGAAAGGTACCTCAAATATTGTATCCCATATATAATAGCCAAGCCAACAAGTAAGAATAAAGGATTGTACACACCATTTCTAAAACCAACTAGGCCTTGGGAATCTATCTCAATGGATTTTCTCTTAGGTTACCCAATTCAAAACATGGCAAGGACTATATTTTTGTTGTATTTGATCATTTTTCAAAAATGACTATCATGATTTCTTATAAGAAAAATATATCTACTAAAAAAATTGCTCAACTATATTTTAGTCATGTATGGATCCATTTTGGTCTCCCTAAGTCCATTGTCTCAGATAGAGATAGTAGGTTCTTGAGCATCTTCTAGTCCACTCTATGGACGATGATGGATACCAAGTTGATGAAGTCCAAAACCTTCTATCCACAAATTGATGGTCAGATAGAAGTGGTGAACCACCTGATTGTTCACATGATTTGGATGTATCACTCTAAATATCCATGCACATGGGATGAGGGGCTTCTTTTCATACAACATGGATACAATCAAGCCTTGCACAGCTCAACCAAGCACAGTCCATTCGAAGTATGCTTTGGGTTCCAACCCATGGCACCAATTGATATAGCTGTTACATTCTATACCATGGAATACACACCTCATGGGAGATCTGAGGCCGTAAAAGTAACAAAGCTCATTGAACAAATACAACACATCTAGCAGCAAGTTCATGACATCTTGGAGAAGATAAATCAGAAGTTTAAGCAACACCATGATAAACATAGGATTACACACCATTTTGATGTGGGTGACAAGGTTTGGTTGTGAGTTCAAAAGGATTGACTTATAGGCCCACACAACAAAATTTGGCCTCTACGATATGGTCCCTACACCATCACCAAAAAAATTGGAGAAAATGCTTTTGAGTTGAACCTACCAGCTTACCTTGATCTACATCTAATATTCAACATGGAACTCCTCAGACCATATCATCCACCTCTATTAGACACTTCAGTCATAGAAAAATAATTAGCTATTAATGAGATTAATCCATATATTTTTTCTCTAGTAGAGGAGGATCAAATTGTGGACACCTAGATGAAGACAACAAGAGGATGCTCTATTCTACTTTATTAGGTGGTCAAAAGGGACCAACTTAGCCACAAAGGTGAGTGGCTCATAGAGGATCAAATTAAGACATAAATACCATACCTGATGAGGAATATTGATGCAATGGGGACCATTAATTCTCAAGGAGGGAGGAATGATCCGGGCAATAATTCAGGTGATAATTCAGGGGATAGTTCTACCCCAATTGATGATGGAACTTCCAAGAGCCATAATGTTTGCACCATAACTCTGATTGACTCCCCATTTGAACCATTGGAAAGCTAAGAATGAAGATAATGTGGTGAGATGGTATAGATATTTTCTCAATGGTTTTTAACCCCCCAAAATCCAATGAAAGTGCCATAAATTTCAATTTTAGTAGTGCAATCTAAATATAGTAAGTTTTTAAAAATAGTAATTTCTTGAATTCTGTATTATTTTAAATCGTGGAAGTCAAACCACTTAATCTCCCTTGAGATTGGTGACCTTTCACATCCTCCTCTTGTCTTAAAAAATATGTATAAAATAAGATGTAACTCAAAATGGAAATTAGACATCTCTTCCCAGAGATAAGCATATGGTTATATTGCAATCTTGAGTAGTAAAACATCTCTTCTCAGAGAATTCATTGTTACTGTGTTATTTTATTGTTCTTGAAATATATATCAATCAAAACTTCTGAGTTTTGGATCATATACACATCTTTTTTGCCATTTATTAGAGATAAATAAAGTTAATCATTCATTTGCACTTATCTACAAGTTGCTCTTCCACCATTATACTCGAGGAGTCATTGCTTATGGTTTACACTTGGAGAAGAATCTTGTCTTGTGAAAAAGTCTTGGATGCTTTGGCCTATCTTAGTGATCCTTATAAACTATAATAACCTCTTGTAGAGCACCTTTGGCCAAGGGAGATATTGAGTCTTGATGAATTCATGTTCAAGGTAAGTATATCTAACTCTTACTCCTCTATTTTAGTAGATAGAAGTAGCATAAGCAATGGCTTTTAAATGTATTTCTCTCTCCATGCATTAGGGTTATATTTATACTAGCTTAATTAGAATTATTCTATGCATGTTTAATTTTATGTTTATTACCCCCATTTTGTGCCACATGCTTTGGTAAGCACTAGGTTATATTTTAATTTACTTTGTGAAAATAGAAAACATAGGATCTATATAGGGTTTTTGCATGGTGTTTCTTGACTAGAGGATTTGGAACCCTCTCTAGTGACATTATTGTGGTAAGGGACCCCTTGGTTAGGTCTAATAGATCCATCTTGGTCATGACCTTGATTATCTAAATGTACTAAAAGACATAAGGGTAAGTGTGATTTATCTTCTTCGAGCTAGGATTAATTTGTAGATAAGATTCACTTTCCCTTGTATATAATTACCATCTAGTGACACATGTTTTAAATGAGATAAGCCAATCTTCTCCTTACATACATTATTTTGGGTAAATAAATTTAAATATATATATGTATATATATATATATATGTATATATATATATGTATATATATATATATATATACATATATATATATATATACATATATATATATATATACATATATATATATATATATATATATATATATATATATATATATATATATATATATATATATATATATATTTATCCTCTGTATTCAACCCCTTAAAAATATAGGATTTACATCTATTAATAATTAAAAAGTAAAATCATTTGGTGAACCCAAATTACTTTGAATATTGCATAACAACCCTAGTTCCATCCTAGGGTTTACCTTCTCCATATTTGTGTATTATATTAAGGTTTATAAAATTTTGTTTTTTTCTTAATTATTTCACATCATAACTAATCCATATTAATACTATATTAGGGTTTCATTAATTTTAATATATTTTAAATTTTGTCTAAAACCCCTTCAAACCCTAGATCCATATACTAGGTCCTTATACATCCAAACATTAGCCCTTAGGGTTTAAAGCCAATTTTTTATTTTTCCATACTTTGGGATGAATATATAGAATATTTTTGAATATATCTATGTTATATTATATTCTCCCCATTGTTTGCCTATTTTTCATTTTTTAAATTCTCTTTGTGGCAAGTTTAAAATGACTTCTCAGGAACCTCTTACCCCTCACCCAATTGACCAATTTCTAAATTTTTTGCATAATTATACAAATGAATGGACCAATTATTAAAATTTTACATTATAACATGATAATTAACATTATTTAATTTATAATTATTATGATTATTTTTTTAATGATTGAAACTATGATTACTATGAGCATGAAAATGCAAGTGATAATGATGATAAATTCGATGCATCTTCTTCACTTTTTCCAATTTGATTCAAAAAAATAAGTAAAAATGATGTTACACCTTTTAAAAATTCAAAAACTAAAGTAGATGATATTATTTTGTCACTTTATTTTAAATTTTAAGCTCAACATAGTAATTACATGTTAACTATAGATAATTCACATCTCTCTAACTCTTCTACTACATGTCGTAATATACCAAATGAAAACATGATTATTAATTCTTCTACCCTTAAACCCTTATTTAAAATAATGATAACATGTGCATTCCACTCATAGATAGTGAAAATACACATTGCACTTCACCTACACATGATGGTATGTTGCATAGTAGTAAAAAGTTAAAATCTTCTTCTACTCCTCTTCTTTATGAGCATGAAAATGATAGTTCTACTCTTACCTCTACAAGTGAAATAAATTTTTATTTTGATGAAACTTGGAATAACAATGATTACTATTATATGCACCTAAATATACTTTCCCTAGCTATTTTACTAATCTCAATATTTATCCTAATTAATCCTATGACCATAGTCCTAATTAAATAATTAAATCACACCCCCCTTCATTATTCTTCATCCATTAACCTTATACCTCCCCCATAAATAAATTAATTTACCTAATCCTCATTATATAATAGCTAATCCCACTTGTCCAGTATTTTAAAATTAAAAAATTTCCATGACCTACCTACCTACCTATTCCTAGGCTTTCTTACAAGCCTACCCACCTAGATTCTTTAAAACCCCATAATCACCTATCAAATCACTCATTAATCATCATTAACCTCTCCTAATGGATTATATAATTATCCAATTATATAATCATTTAAATATTTTCTCCTAATCTCTATAAGCCTCTATTCTATAGATTTCTAAGGAATTTTTAATTCCTTGGATAATCCTCCACCATCGATCCTCTTCACCCAAATTTGAATAATGGCCATTGATCTTCCCTCCTTATTTCTATTTAAACACCATCACCCCTCCATATCCAAACTAACTTAGAAATGCGAAAGAAATATATGATAATACATTTATAATTTCATCAAACTATCCATGAATGTATGCTATCAAAGTCATTCAAGCCAACATCATGCCATCATGCTAAAAATCTAAGTCTATTGTAAGCAATCTAATCTTCATCTGTAAATCCATTTGTAGTATTTAGTCCTTTTTTGTTTGAATATTGATTGAGAAAAATTATATTTAGGTTCTAATGTTGTTTTTAATGTTTCATTTGATTACATTTTAATCTAATGGTTCTCAATTTTAATGGTAAATTGTAATTTTGGGTATTTTGGTTAAATTGCATGATCAAATCTTATTGCATGAATTTATCATCTTAAATTTTGGAAACCATGATGGTAAACCTCATATTATGATGAAATTTTGTGCTTTGAGTGTGTTTTATTAAGTTTTTATGTCAGATTTAATGTAGATTATGGCTCAAATTATCAAAATTTTACATTGCAAGCAAAGTGCAATTTTGCTCTGCAAACTGTGATATTGCAGAAGTGTTATTGAAGAACCTAGTTAGATATTGCATAAAATGTATGATCTAACCACTAAAAATTAAAAATTTTGGCATGTTTTTAAATTATTTTAATACTTCCTTTCATAAAATGTGAATTTGACATAGACCTGTAGTTTTGATTATATAGAGGTAGTTTTGACATGAGCTTTAAAATCATTAATTTTAATTACTAAATTTGGCCTTTACTAATCTATATTTAATTGTCATTTACTCCCATAAAAGGGGGAGGTGATTCAAAAAAAATACTAACATTCTTAAATACCCCTTTGAATACCTGGTGTAATACCACATTTTATAAAAGGTAATTTTGTTGTCCATAGTCGGTTTTGCATATTGACAGGTAGTTTTGACTTAGATAGTGTAAAAAGTACATTCACCTAGTTATAATTTAGTATAAACTTAAATATTAATATAATTATGAAGATAAATTTTATCATTATAAAAATAATTTATCATTCTATAAATAATTTATAACATCTTAATTATTTTGTACATATTTTTAGTCTGCTATTAGATTCACTATTTTACCTATAGACCACAAAACTACCTATCGTAAAGTGCGGTATTGAAGTTATAGTTGTGGTATTGCACTGAAAAACTATGACATCACATACCCCTTGTAAAAATACATTTTTTGAAGTGTGTTATTAATCCTAAGCTATGGTATTGCTTAACCATAAGCAATTTTACTAAACCGCACAATTACGACCAATTGATAGTTAATAAAACCACATATTTTGAAGCTATGGTAATGCCTAGAAATTATGGTTTTGTATATATTGGAATAAATTTTTATTAATAGAGACTATATATATATGATTTTGACCAATCTAGTAGTGATTTTACATTCATTTTTGCATTCAAATTATCCTTTCTTGAATGCATTTTTAGGATAATTTTTAGTGAATTTTGAGTCATTCCAAGGGTTTCACAAGTCCCAAATAACATTTGGCACTAGGAGCACTTCCCCTCAACCCCACATAGTACTATGATTGGAAGCACATTATGGGTGCTTCCCCTTGACCTCATAAGGGGTGCTACCACTTAACCTTACAAGGGACACTGCCCCTTAACCCCATTGGGGGCTACTGCCCCCATACCCTCGAGTCATTACCCCTCATCCAAAAAGGTTATAGTGTAAAATCATGTTTTTTTTAGTGTTTTTATTAATTATTATTAGAATATATATATTTTTTTTAGTGTATGATTCTAGATGCAATTTTGGCTTGCTAACATATTCTCTTGTAGGTAATATATTTTGACTAACATCTTATCTTGCAGGTTGCCCCTCAAGATTTTCCAATTAAAATTACTAATTGTTTTAGTTTGTGGCCATTTGTAAAAGATATTTTGGAATTTTAAAAAATCATCTTGTAAATATCTTTATATATACCACACCTAAATTAATCAGTTAATAAATACTTTGTCTACCTGTGTATCACCCGAGGGCTAAAATGGTGTATGCTCTCTTCCTTACATCCTTGTGGTGATTCTTGGAGGATCAAAAACCACTAATAAACCCTAAAATTTTTAATTTTTAGGGTAAAAATGATGTGAAATTGAAACTCATGCACTTTTCATAGTCTTAGGGGGATAGTGACCATGGATTTTACCATCACACACTAATCCACACTCCGTGTTTTAGTAGAGTATAAATATAAGGGACAAATATATTTAGGCTAAGTGGTTGGCCCTATAAAAGTATTTTGTGAAGGGTAAGAGTTAATTATTTGAACCAGACATTAGATATCACTCTACATAGACTTGGGCCCCATTGTACCTGGTGTATATCATAGATGCCACTAGAGAGCCTGTTTAGCCTAGTATAGGACCATCAACCATAATAGGAGACTTGTTGTTAGAGTCAATATTAGCTCCAAAATGACCATAATATGTATATGGGGTTTAGAGGGTTTAGGAGATTATGTAATGGGTCACCAAACTATAGCCTCACCCATTAAGCTATTAGATAGTGCAGTTGTTAGGTTACACACTCAAAATCAGTTTACTAGTGACATGTCTATGGTTTGCTTATTTTGGTGAGTGTTGTGCTAAACTAGTGCTATTTATGAGATAAGTTAGCCTCTTATCTAAAATCATACAAACCTATCTAGGCATTTTTCATCATCTTGTATATCCTTGTACATCCTTATCCACATCCTCTTGAACATATTTTCTTTGTATATTTATGTATATCCTTTTAAGCTTATCTCATCTTATCCTAATCTAGTCTCATATAGCTAACATTAGTCATAACCCATCCATTACTTACCTTAATCAAGTCTCATCATCCCTCCATTATATCTTATCATATTCCAACCTCATATTCTTCACTTAGCCTTAACATTAATCATCCCTAACATCATATTTATCACTTAATCCACCTTATCTATAACCAATCTTGGTCACATCATAGTAATTTCATCACCATATTCCCAAATAATATTGACTTATATTACTCATCCTTAGAGTCTTGGTCAAAACCATGTCACCCATCACAAAACTTACCTTATTTGACACCTTATTACTTATCTTGACCTTGTCTAGCCTAATAACCTTGTCCACCATTTTATCCCTTGAAAACTAGTCTAGTCATAGTCCTTACCTTGTCATCCCCTTGAACATATTAGTCATATAATCAAGTATATAGTCATACATTAGTCCTCATCCATGTTGGAAAATATTTTATCCATATCATGGTCCTCATCACTAGTTTGCTTATGTCTAATCAAGTTTTATTCATAATCATAATCCTATCAGCCTATCTATCAAATCACCTCATCTTATTTGAGTCAATAATTTTAGTCTTAAGATAGTATTAATCCAATCAATACCAAATTTAAATCAATCTCTTGGGATATTCTATCCCTCCATTGAATCTTAAATCTCATCATAGCTCACCTAGTTAAATCCAATCTAAATCATTGAAGTATAGCTCACATCCTAAATTGGCCAACTTAAATATTATATTATTCCATCCAACATCTCATATCATCTAGAAAAACTTAAAATTAAAATAAAGCAAGCCTTTATCCAAATTTTTTCCACACATCCCATCTTCATCCCTCAATATTTCTATTCAACCCCCCACACTTGCCAATTGGGGTTGTGAAACACATCATCTATATTTTCTCCCACCCTTATTCATGACATCCAAAACAAATTTAGTCAATACCCTGATTGATCAATACTTCATCACCAATAGGGATGTATCCCTTTCATGCATCCTTGCATTGAATACTCCATATCTTATAAACTTTGATGCCATCCATTCAACATTACTTCTAGTCTACACCCATCCATGTGAGTCCCATTAAAATACTCTATCCACCAATCATATCCAATCATCTACCCCTTTCTATGATACTAAAGGGAATCCAATCCTAGTGACCTCATCTACTACCATTCTAAAGACCCAATCATGTAAACAACTATCTGATCCAAAGTTTAATGCTTCTGCATCCAAGTCATGAAGTGAAGAGAGCCCCTATAATTATTTTCTTATATCCTTAAAAGCCCTTTTTCATATCCTTAATTATACTAACATGATGGTTTATCCACCCATATGACATCTTAATCTTGCCAAACCTAAGCCCTCTTAGTATACAACTAACCAATACTATGTATATCATTGAACTTAGGGGCATACCATTAATCGATTCCATAATTTACAAAACTACATCCATGACCTTATCGACTATGGTGACATTGAAATTGAGAATGAATTAGATGAGTCTACATCCTTGGGTGAATAATAAGAGGGATTCCAAGATCCCATTCCCAATCACAATCAAGCCCTTCCCTTTCTAAGCCAAGGTCAAGGCACCACATCCATCTTCTATGGTTCCCCCATCTTTGACAAATCCTCCATTAAAGATGAGTCCATTCCCCATGAACCTAGTCCTCCCTTCCCTCATGATTCCTCCTCTCATGGAACTATATTTTTTGAATCCATTATTTCCCCATCATCATATCAAAGACCCTATGATGAGAGTTCACTTGCAGATAATGAATATTCTACTAGTAGCATTGCATCCTATACATTGGAGATAATATTAGAGTTAATAGTAGTTTTATCTACATTAAGATCATGTTCAACACTAGTATCTAAATTATATTCCTCATTAGAAACATAATCCCTCATATATATTTTAGCTCATGATGACATATACCTATTTAAAAGTACCTCCAATCTAGATGTCAACTAATCACAAGGCATATTTTTGATTCCAATCAAGATGATGAATTCATAACAGAGTTCTTAAAAGCTTTATCTATCAAAGATGGTCAAAGTTAATCTGATTCTACCTTAGATGCATGTACTACAATTAGTCTTAGTAATATTTTTGTTGATCTTGAGGTTATTTTCTTTGATATTTAAACTTGGTTTCCTAGGAACCTCTATTTGGATCATGCTGCCCCATCACCACTCATTGACCTCATCATACCATCTCCATCACCTTCATCCATCATAGATCCTTTCCTTCCTATCGATGACAATTTAATCACCTTATTCCATAGAGATGAATATGAACATACACCATTGGACTCTTTCCCAAGTAGCACACTATGGGCTAAGAATACAAAAATATAAGACCATATCAAAAAGCCATACATGATAATAAAATCATCTTTGATCCCATAAGTAAAAATCAAGAAATGTCAAATCATCGACCTAATAAAAATGTGTTTTCCCCTAGTGAAAATCTCTTTGAGGCACTAAGGAACCATCAAAGTCAAAATCATTATCCTTTATCAAGTCAAAGATCATTCTCCTCTAGTGAAGCCCAAAGTCAGGCACCAAGGAGCTGTTAATAAATAATCAAGTCTAAAAATTAGAATAATATTAAAAGAACTATCAACATAATTGATGTTCCTTCAATAAATTGGATCAAAGATGAACCAAAAATTCAAAGTGTTTTGGATCTCTTAAAGTATTTTGTCACATGGCACTAATCAAATATAGAATGGCCACAATCTCCAATGATGTATGTGACTATTAGTCCCACTTTCCAATCATCCATCACACCTTCATCTCATGATACTACCATTACTTCAAGTCATATACTAAACCATCACATCCAAATCCTAAATCCATTGATTCCACACATCACCTTCTTGGTCAGTACCATCTCTCATAAGGGTGATGAAGACACCTCGTCTAGATGTCTAGAGGGGTCTCAATCAAGAATCAATAAAGTTCACATGGAGATCAATACATCCAATAGTTATAACATGATCTTAGTATCACATCTCTATAGAATAGGTGTTGGTTGAATATCAATAAAATGTCTACAAATTTCATCTCACCCACCTCTAATAAATTGAGATGCCAATAAAAAGTCAAAAAATCAAAAAAGTCAAAAAATAAAAAATAAAAAAATGCATCTAATGGTGAAAACCAATCTTCTAGTGCCTTGGGACAGTACCATGATGAAAACTAGTTTTTGAAATCATGGTAAAATAATCTATTATTCACATTTTACCTCAACACTTGGGGACAAAATCCATATCATAATATCCCATCCATGTCATATTTTTCTACCATATCCCTCTAACCATTGTTTCTACCCATAATCTTTCATTATATTGTACATCCTATTATGACCATTATTCCTTCATGTCTTGACCTTCATAAGGACATCTAAGAGGTCTTGAGAAGTGTTCTATAATCATCCTGACATATCTTCCAATGGACACTCAGGCAATTGGCTATCTAATTCTTTCTTGATGTAGTCATTGGCAATCCATAGTCTATTTTTCCTTTGTCCTCATCCCTTTTTCCATGTCACCCTCATAAAATTGTCATCCCATCCATTTTTTCATCCATACTTATACTAGTTTCTAGGCTTGGAGTTCCCTTTGCTAGTGACCCCATTTTTATAGTGTACATACATATCCCAAAAATACCTAAAAATTTAAATATGTCAAAAATCCAAAAAATCATAAAATAAAATAAATTTAAAAACATCTAAATTGTCTTATCTTTTATTGTCTTGTCTTATGTCTTGAGTATCCAAGTCGTGTTATCTTATGTCCTAACAATATTATCAATGTGTCGTATTTCCTTGTCTTAACATCCTAGTCATATTATCTTATGTATTTTGCATCCTTATCATAATCAAAGTCATTAGCCTACCCCATGTCCATCCCTTGTCTAAGATACCTACATCCGAATCTTGGCATCTAAGCCCTTATCCATATTTTTATCTTAATCACAATCCCTAGTCTAATCCAAGTCCATAACTTATCCAAATCTATAATCTTAATCCAAGTTCACACCATCATGATCAACTTAGTCCAACTCATTACCTAATAAATCATCCCATTGAATCTCATCATGATAATTAGATAAGATACAAGGAAATTACATGTAGATACTTATGTGCATTACTTATCTATTAATTGACTTGTTCGCATATCCTTTATCATGTATATACTTGATTGTCTTACGTTTTCATTATTTTCATCATGCATCTTTTTATCTATCAAACACTAAGCAAGGATGGTATGATGATATGAAAAGCTAAAATAATGCTTTTAGGTACCCTATTTGATGTAAAGTTCATTATTTTACCCTTTTATAATCATATACTCTGGCACAATGTCCTCTTGGTCATACTTATAACATTAGACATACTACCTAGTGTTATATTTATGTTGGATTGCTTAGATAATGATGAACCTTATTACAATAATGATGGATTGATAATTTCTCCTTATATATCTAATTATCTTAATCCCATCATCAAGTCAATCATCCTAATATACTCATCTAATATCCAATCATTCTTATGAGTCCTTTTATCATCATGTCTATATCCTCTAGTCAATCTTATTTCATCTCTCTAATAAATTCTCAATCCAATCATGATCACACCTAACATCTATCTAATAAATAACATGTATAAATATCATCATAATCCTAATATTATAATCCATCATTATCATCCTCTAATCTAGTCTAAAATACATTGGTTTGATGTCTTTTCAGACTATGTGGGAAATGCTCAGTCATATGGTGTGCCAAAGGTTATCTCAACCACTCTCTCCTCTTTCCCCATAATTCATCATCACATCTATCTTATCTAAGTCTTACATCAATAAAATCCTTAAGCTATAATATAAATCATTTATCAATTGACCTATTGATCAATAACCATCCCTAAAATCATCTCCTTAATCTTTTTGTCAATCATTTACACCTATCGATCGGGCCTTACAAATCATAACATCTATATTTTCTTCCAAAAGTCATTCATTATCATTGATTGGTCAATTCATCATTCAAAGTTTACAATTTCCTCCTATGATTAGGGCATAAATAAAATGATAACTTTATTTTCATATTTTGCTCCCTTGCATGTGTCCTTACTAGGGGAATCATTAATATTTATCACATTATGGCTCATTGATTGATGCACTGCACTAACCAATTATTTTGATTCAACTTTGGTCTCTTGATCATATCATTTATTCTTCATCATATCACTTAACTTCCACCTTGAGCTAAAATCATCAAATCACTCTTATCTTAGCCTAAAACTCTCCCTTACATATGTCTTTTCTTGGGATACATCGAAAGCTTATGACCTTTTATCTTATCATCATCATGTTATGGTTGATTCCCCCTGGGATGTGTCGATAACCATTACACAATCGTTATCACTCTTTGTACTTATGTCTTTATTAGGGATCAACCTATAACTCATTACTCAATTCAAATTCATCTTCATCATCATTTATATCAACATTTAGCATCCCATTACCTTGTCTATTCATTACATTTTGCCCCTTATTTCCTCTTTTGAGTGGAAATTCATCTCATTCTTCCCTGTATGTCCTCTCGAAGGGACATCATATCTATTAAAATTCATCCATAAAATGGTTTTTATTTGAAAGAATAGTATCCTTCCAATTTTTCCACTCCTAATTCCATTTCAAAGAGGGGAAAAATATATGCACCTAAATTTTATCACCCTAATTATTTTACTAATCCTACTATTTACCCTAATTAATCTCATAACCATAGTCATAATTAAATATTAAATCACACCCTATTATTATTATTCATCCATTAACCTTATCCTTCACCCATAAATCAATTAATTTACCTAATCCTCATTATCTACTAACTAATCTAACTTGTTCATTATTTGGGAATTTAAAAATTCCCATGACCCACTTACATACCTATTCCTAGGCTTTCATACAAGCCTACCCCATATATTCTCTAGAACCCCCTAATCACCTATAAAATCACTCATTAATCATCATTAACCCCTCCTAATGGATTCTAGAATTATCCAATTTTAGAATCTCTCCATCTTATCCCCTCCTCTCTATAATCCTCTATTCTAGAGGCTCCCAAGGAATTTTTAATTCCTTGGATAATCCTCTACCATTGATCCTCTTCACCCAAATTTGAATAATGGTCACTGATATTCCCTCCTTATTTCTATTTAAACACCACCACCCTCCATGGCTAGACTAACTAAAAAATGTGTAATAAATATATGCTAATCCATTAATACTTTAATTAAACTATCCATGAATGTATTCTATCAAAGTCATTCATTAAGCCAACATCATGCCATCATGTTGAAAATCTGAGTCTATTATAAGCACTCTAATCTCCATCCGTAAATTAACTTGTAGTTTTTAGTCTTTTTTTTGTTTTAATATTGATTGGGAACACTTAGATTTAGGTTAGAATGTTGTTTTGAATGTTTCATTTTATTGCATTTTAATCTAATGGTTCTCAATTTCAATGGTAGATTGTAAATTTGGGTATTTTGGTTAAATTACATATTCAAATCTCATTGCCTAAATTTATCATTTTAAAACTATGAATTTAGTGAAGAAGAAATTGAGTCCATTCCTCTCTACTTCACCCATCTCTCATATTGAAATTTATTATTTATTAAATGTTAATTCAAGTAATAATATGCCTTTAGATAAAAGTGTGCAAACTTATACTCATGTTCATAGTCTACATGGTTTACATTCAAATGATATAAAGGTGTCTTCTATTCCATTAGTATGAAATGATTTTTTACCAATTAAAAATATAAGAGATACCAATGAATCTCCTCCACCCCTCCATACTATAATAGAACCCATTTTTGATACTAATCTCCATGATGGTGATAGTCAATTCCCCTCTCACTAGGTCTAATCTATCACCCCTACAAAGGTTATGGTGAACAAATCCACTATATCTACCAATGATCCTTGATGTAGTGTACCAATTGATAAAATTAATAATAAGATTCAAGGTTTAAATGAACTTCTTGATGATGTTAATATACCTTCATAAGAATAAATCTCCTTGATGCATGTTGTGGGTAATTTATAACAACAAGTACATTGGCTCACCTTAGAAAGTAAAGCATACTACTCCTAGGTTGATGATAATGCTATTAATTCCAATCTTATCCCACACAAAATATTCAATATAAAATTACCAAATTAGTTTCAAATACTAATATTAACAAAGTTTAACGGATACAAAGATCCATAATTTCACCTCAAAGATTAGAAAAATGTTATGGCACATGTCAATCATAGTTTGAATCTATCACAATTATTTGCATAAACTATAGAAGGTGAGGCCTTGAATTGGTTCCATCACTCATTCCATAGTGGTTCTATACATACATATGATGAGTTATAAGAAGTATTTATCATGCGTTATATTCAAAATAAAGGACCTCGACTCCCATATGAGAGGTTGCCTTCACTACACTAGGGAAAGTCAGAAATAATAAATGATTATATCTTATGATTAAAATCATGTATGCAATATTTGATCTACTAGTTGATAGATTTAGAGACATAATACATCTTTACTAAATGCCTCATGTTACCTCTTAAATATAAATTGGTATATGAGACATCCAAATCATTTTGAAATCTATGTTACATAACTTTAGCATTAGAGAATAAGTACGGACTAGTTGAGACATATTTAGAGTTAGATTAAAAATTTGATCTCTCACATACACAATCATCCAATATAGTATAAACACCTAATCCACCTAGGATCAACTAAAAAGTGAAAAAAAAAAAACCAATCAAGATACTCAATAAAGGAAAAGAGCCACTTCATAGAGAATATCCCATAATGAGTAGAACACAAGACACTAATAGAGGGACTATAAAGTTTTTAGACAGAGATAAACATCATGACATCTTGTATACATTATTATATAATGGGATGATCACACTTTCTCATACCAATCAACATCAAACACATTGGTTGCATAGAATAAGGAATAAACCATATTGAAATTATCATCAAATAATTGGACATTAAGAAAATAATTATTATGTACTCAGAGATCATATTAACTAGTATGTTGATAAAGGTATTAAACCATTCATGCAGGGAGCATCAATATCTCCTTCTCCATAGTCTCCTAGATCATGTTCCTCTATGAGTAAGTTATTTCAAGATATTCCTTTCAAAGATCCATTAGTTACTCATTGTATGATCCATGTGATTTATAGGACAACTAATTATGTGAGATATCATGCACTACAAATTCAATAGAGATGGAAAATAATTCATATAAATCAACCTAATTACAACAACATGGTAACAAAATGGAAAAAAACTCAACCACTAGTTTTAGTATGATAATCGATCAAGATATTTACCAAAGATCATAAACATAAAAACATAGTTGTAATATGAAAACTAATTAAGATATTTTCTAGACATCATAGAGATCAAAACATAGTTTTAGTATGAAAACTGAATAAGCTATTTTCTGTAGAGTCTACACATTTAGCTATCAATAGTGCACCATGAGTAGTATCAATCCTAGAGTCTAATTATACACCTACACAACATGAACAATATGTTCACTTATTTACTATACCATCTGGGTTCATATAGTACATGACATAGTCACATGATCGATACTTACCTATAGTGCAACACTCCTATGTCATCAATTTTAATAACTAACACTCTTATTCCAATATACATAACTTCTCAAACATCTCTATACAATCAAAATCAATCACCATTTTCTAGTTGAAGAACACATTTCCACATCAATACATAATAAATGAATATAATTAAAAATTTACTCAAGTAAATAATGAAACAAATAAAAATGACAAGTAACATGATATCCATATAATAATAGGTTCATTTATATAACTTATAAATAAGTTCAATACAATGATACATAACCACTCAATAATTAGATCTTGGTCACCAAGACCAACCTCATCACCCTCACTCTTAGATGCATACACACTAGAGCTATATGCTCCTATATCCCCTCTACATCTGGACTAAGACTAAGATGCATGACTATAATCCCTCTCTCATAACATCATTGCCTCAGCCATTAACTCTGCATGCTATCATTGTAGAAAAATATAGTCATCCATGATCCTACCACCTTCTCCACCCAAACCATTGGGTGGGGGCATAGCTCACCTCTATTCAGCACATGCATCATCTCTATCTACAAATGATGCATAGATGACCACTTAATCAAATAGGTGAGCATGAATGCTTGTAACTCCTATAGCCTTCTCCAGTAGCCCATCATCCATGGCATCATCAGGGATATGCCATGTTAGCTCTCATAAAGTAGTCTCAATAATGGTATCCCAATAATTTTCATATCCTACACCTAAAAACACCAACATAATACATTAGACCAAATTAAACAAACCAATAAGCCAATACTAAAAAAAAAAATGCACAAATCTACAAATGATAATGTACCCTCAACTACCCTAATAGGCACTGGATCTAGTACATACTCAATGACATCTCCATCCCTCCAAAATAGTGGCATCCATTTATGTCATCTCCACCATAATACAAAGGCATTAATATCCCCCACATCATCTACATCTAGTATCCTATCACATGATCTCACTTTGTCACTAGAAGAGGGTCTAAATCAGTTATTGCGGATCTCAAACCTAAAGGATTATGATCTTTATTGATTTTATGCCCTACCATGTGCTTAGTTTATTTTCTTTCTACCCTTTTGGATGATTTCTTGCCTCATTTTCAAATTAAAATTTGCATGCAAATTACATTTGCTAAATTATCTCAAATTAGATAAGGAGCCAATGAACACATTAGTGATTTTGTGCTTAGATTGAAGACTATGGTTACTAATATCAGATATGCATGACTAAAAAATGAGATTCAAAGTAATTTTTATTATAGTTGGTTTCTGATTATCAAAGAGAGAGTTGTGTTCAATTATTATCATTCATTTTATGAGCTTTTCCATGTTGTTAGAGAATTTGAAATTAATCTCTTAGATGCTAATATATTTAAATACTCTTCTAATATGTCTTATTTTTCCAATGATTTAAAATTTGTAAACAAGTCAAAATTTAAGAATATGAGCAATGATAGTGGAATTATAATAAAAAATGATCATAATAATGTGGTTAATGCCATATAAAATTCATGTCATAAGGTATTCTCAATCCATCAAAGAGGAAGGGCATTTTGTTAGGCTTAGTGAGAGTCCAAAATAATTGTTGATGAAATTACTTGAGTGTAACATGATTAATTTACCTCAAATAAGGGAACTTGATACTTAAATACCTTCAAAAATGATTTATGATTCAAATGCCTGGTTGAGTGGTGGCATATGAATTGAGTAATCTCATACTAAAATAAGAATTATGTGGCATGTGATTTTGAATTTGGAGATGTGGTACATGTTTGTCAAATATCAAGGCATTTTTTTCTTTAGAGGCCCTTTGAACTAAAAATTACTCATACAAGATTAGAGATTATTTTCACTTAGCCCAGCCTAAATAGACATCAATGTAGGTGGTTGGAGTTTTTTTGAGTGATTATGACATAGAAATATATCAATGGTAAGGAATATAATGTAGGTGATGTTTTCAGTCATTAGAGATACATATCTCCCATCTCCCTCTTGAAGACTACCTTACAACATATGATTTGGGAATAAGTTGGGATGAATTTTATGTTAAATATTGTGTAGCCTTAAAATAATAGTAACTAAACCTAAGTTTTTTGGGTAGTCCATGAAATCAAGATGGAATCTTGAGGTTTCAATGGAATTCCTATGTTCTAAATTCTATGGGTCTAAGAGACAAGATTACAAAAGAAGAGCATTGTACATCATATTTTACACAGTCAACGATGGTTAATATGTTTACATGATTAAGATAGCTTTTTTTGGGTTTGAAATGAAAAAGGACACAATAAATTTTGTTACAAAATTCTTAGAATGCTAAAAGGTCAAGGAGAAGCATTGGCACCTAAGAGGTGAACATTACCCTCATGATTGTTGGAAATTTAATGGATGATGCTTCTGATGGGTAAGATATTTACAAATGAGGTTGTTTGGCTTCATGGAGTCCCATAGATAATTATATCTAAAAGGTATAATATATTCATAGTGTTATGTGGGGTCATGTCCCCAAGATTTTGGTGACATCTCAAACATTTTGGGACTTGAAGGGGGTGACCCCATTTTTTTTTAATTTTTAAAAATTTTCTGATGCTTTTACTTTAACATAAATCCCCACCTCCTCACTCTTTACCTCAAAATATAGTTATTATTTTTACAAAATCATTGAACCTTAATCTTGAAAGTAATCTTAAAAATTTAAAAACATTAAATAAATATATTTAAATATTATTTTTTAGATATTATTATAATAGTCATCCCCCACTATCTCTAAAATTTGAAAACTTTTTTTCCATACCAGAAACCCCATTCCCCCATCCCCTATCCTTGAGACTTAGATAGCTATTTAATTTATTCACCTCAAGGTTTTGGATTACCATAAATGTTTATTTTAGAAAAAATCTAAAATTTATCTTATCTTATCATCTTGAGACCAATGGGTAGATGAAGAGGGTCACTCAGGTCCTAAAGAACATATTAAAAATGTATGTTAAGGATGAATAACACAAATGGGAGTACTATATTCATTTGGTAAAGTTTACATACAATAACAACTATCACGCTTATCATAAGATGGCTCCTTTTGAGCAGTGTATGGATGTAAGTGCATAACCATTTTTAGTTGGGATGGGTTAGAAAATTGTGCTGTCATTAGACTTAAGTGACTTCAAGAGTATGATAAGCATATTAAATTTATTTTCCAAAAGGTAAATAAAGCATTAGATTAACATAAAATATATGATTATCTGAAGAGGATGTCTCTTTTTTTAGCATAGAGACAAGAATTTTCTTTGAGTTTGGCACCACAAAAACTCCATTAAGTTTAGGAAGCCTATGGCTAAATTTCTTCAAGATTCATGGGACCCTTTGACATCATATAAAATATCAACCCAATTACCTACCACCTTGTCTACCCCTATCTCTCACTGAGATTCATAATAGATATGTTTAAAAAATTATTATTAATGAAATATGTTTCAAAACCTTCACATGTGATCAATTGGCATAGTTTACAAGCAAAGGACAAAGAACAATGCACATGAAGCTAATTGTTTCAACATTAGTAATGTAAAATCAAGATGTCATATAAGTTCAAGTCCATGATTAGGGCAATGGCTATTGTGCTACTTAGGAGGATGAATAATTTGTATGGAGGTAATACCATTTTTTATTTGACTAGCACCGAATCAATGCTGTTTAAGAAGTCCATAGAGTAGCCACCTCTATAATAGATCCTAGTTATTATGATTTTACATTATATGTTGGTATTTTGGATCACACATTATTGGAAAGTGTTATTAATATTTTTTAAAACTTGTTTTACAAGTGTGTGAAGAGGGTGGATGGACCTAAATAGGCTCAGGGGACTAATATTTATTCCTGCCAAGCAAACTCACCAAACATTTACAATCTATAGACAGGTCATGTGTATGTTTTTCTTTGGTCAATGTTTTTTTTAGTTTTTAATGGTTGGTTTTTCTTGTGTGATGGTCAAATGGATGTTATTTTATGTCGAGTTAGTTATGCCAATCCCTAGAAAGAATCATAACATTCCAACCTTCAAGTTGGAGTGCTAGACGAATGGTAAGTAACCAAGAGAACAAGAAATCATGGAACCCTCCTATAAACACAAGAATATGACATTTTACAGTGCAACCTAAAACTGATGAAAGTCAATTTCTCCCCCCTCCCACTGACTAAAGTTATTATAGAACACTGCATTCATTGAGGGAATTAATGAATTGGTTGAAAAAAAGGAACAATATGAGGAAGGAATGGAAATAAAATTGTTTTTATGAAGATAAAATTTATTAGAATAGAAAGGGAAAGGGTAAATATTTTGGTTGGAGCAAGGAGGGTTAGGAGATGGAGTTTGGACAATAAACCTTTCCAACCCAATACTAAGTAAGTAATGTGTTTGTTTTCAAATTTGAAATGGTAAGATCATGTTAAATATTTTTTGGAATATAAAATTAGAGGAACATAAGTAAGATAGGGTACACTACTATAGGAAATGGCATAATCAACATATGTGGGGTGTTTGTTTGTGAAATGAGTTTGAGTTCTTTTTAATCTTGAATAAGGAATAAGTGGTATTATTAATTCCTAAGTTTTGTTGGGTTCTTTGATTTCATTAGTATGTAAACTTTGATTGAAGGAGGACAACAACTAATACATACAACTGGTAGTGGAGGAGTAATACCTATAAATTATAACCCTTTAAATTAAGTATATAACACCAGAGTGAGTTTGGATGGAGAACATGAAAAAGGCATTATCTACACTCCACTTTTTTCCCTATTAGTGCATTAGTTTTTGAAAGGCCATTAAGATGAATGCATTTGTTTATCACATGTGCATGTGGGAACCTTTTACATGTTTAATTCCAAATGATATCCCTATTTATATTTTTGTTCCCTTTTTCTTGGTTTACTTATGTGATTTACTTGGTGTAGAGACTTATGTGGCAAAAAATTAATGGTAGTGATAACTATTATTGGTATGAGGTAATAATTTACCTTAGTTTAATGGTTGGGTTTGGGATGGACCACCATGGATGGGATTATAGGACTGTCCACTCTTTAGAGTGAAGCCAATTAGAAGTGAGCAGAATATGATCATAAGAAGGTTTCTTATGAAATGTGTGATAAAATGCCTAAGGATTCACAAGTACCTAAGATGGAACTGCCTTGTATAGTGTAGGACAATTAAAAAGGTTAGAATTTGAAATTCATAATTTACTATATGATGTATCACATAAACCCTAACTTATACATTTGGTTATGCATGTTATTAATTTTTTTAATAATATGAGATAAGATAATAATATTAATGTCTAAAAAAGGCCAAAATTGGCTTATGAGACTAAAAAAGTATAATACTAATTAAGGAATAGGGAGTGTAAGGGTATGAGTCTATATATAGAGGAACCTCAAATGTCCCATTCCCACCATATATAAAATAAAGTATAGATAGGGGGTTGCCATCAAGACTATCATTTATTTAATCTAATGAGAATGAATCATTAGATGATGGATGTGGTGCTCTAATATCTTTACTTTAGGCTTTGATCTAAGCTCACATTGTTGGGGTGTGATATCTATTTAGGGTCGAGGACCCCTATGGGAGAGGATAAGACTTTATATCAAATTGATTTGTATTACACATATAATATATATCAAGCAAGTGCCTAAACAAGCATTTATATCAAGAAAATTTATTACTACCCAATGTTTGAATAAATTTAAATAAAAAATTGCTATATAATTTATACATTATTATACAAGTTAAACTTGTGTAAAGTAGCCAATCACATCATGATACTTCATGTTTAAAAATATTATATGCCTAACTTAGACTCACTAGGGCTTGACTACTCCTCACCCACACCTATGGTGAAGGAGGCACATCCTGAACTACCCCAAACTATCGCATCAGATGCTCACACTGAAAACTATCAAAAATTGTTATCCATCGATCATGCAACCAATAACTCACTCAAATCCATATCAACTAAATCCCATCCTCAGACCATCCTTGAAATCCCTTTTAGGATATCCAAATATTATCTTTAAGTTTCACCAACCTAATACCCATTTATAGTGCATCAAACTCCTCGATTGCATGGGAGCTGTGTCAGTCTATCTATTTACAAATACCTATGGGTATGCCTAATCTATATGCAAAAACCCCTCAAACTTAGCCAATACAATGTGCTCATACCTCCAAAAATACAATAATGTTGATTATCTAATCCCACCACCATGTAACTCTTGAATGAAATGGTATAAATCTTAATAAAAGTGGGATAGCATAGTGTGACCCCATGAGTATATGGTCCCATACTCCTCTATGTCCTTCATAATTACATGCATCCTGTATGAAATGGATACCTTACTACCATCCATAGTAATACATTAAGCCAATAACTTTGAAAAAATATTCCAAAACTATGGAACATTAGTACTAACAATCATAAATAATAATATATCATTTCTACTGCCTCAACAATGGGTCATCGTAGGTATAGCTACAAAGTACCTTGATACCCAGTCTATAGCTATATCTCTAACTACCTCTTGTAATATAGATCAATAAATAGTAATGGGCATGTTGGAAGCAAAATGACTGAGAGGGGAGGTGGGTGAATTAGTCTTTTAATATTTTTATTTCAATTTCTCCTTAGCATATATGAACCATCATATCAACATATAGATCAAGCAATGCATAAATAATCAACCATACAAGCATGAAACAAGATTACACAAGACAACACATAATATACATGGGAAAACCTCAAAGGGAATAAAAAACATTGATCCCTAAAAATGGAATATAGTCATATAATTCAAAATATCATAATTTAGTGAAACACCAACTCCACATGGAGCCCCAACCCTAACTAGTTAAGTACCAACCCAGCTAGGCTTTAACAAGAACCAAATTGTAAGGAGGCACCAACCCCCTAGATGACTCATAAATAACTCAACCAAATAATTAATTTTATCACCTTTATAACACATTATTTCTATAACAATTAATGATGACCACCTCTTCATCTCTTCACACTCTTATCCCTCTCAAACTACCTTCTAGATCTTTTCACTCAATTAGGTCTCTTCAAAACTGATTATGTCATATGACCTTGATATTCATACATATAAATCATATTATATATTAATTAAAGATCCTATACACTCCTTTTATGGTATAAAATACCTCCTTATACTCAAAAATATGTTATATCATTCGCATATCTTCTACACACCTTCAACTAGCCCAAATAGGCCTAATTAGCCTTGTTCTTATACTACACTCTTGATTATATACCTATTGGTTGGAAATACAAAATTAAACACTTATATTTTTCATATAATATAACTTATGACATGAAATAAACATGAATAAATCATTACATTAAGTTGTCCATAACTCAAATAGACCAAATCCTTCTTTAGGTCTCATGGAGACCTAATTTTATTAGGCCTTCTTTAGGACACATTTCCATTTGATCTATTTGAAAAACTTTAAATATATAAAAATAGAAGGAAAAATTTATATACCAATAAAATATACCCCCATGAATCTCATATTAGGTCCATTATACTTTTTAGATACAACCACCACTTGAAGCACACCATTAGTACTATTCACATTAGGCCTTCACACACACAAGAAGGTCTGTCTTGAACAACTAAATATAATACATTATTTAGTGACATAACCATGAAAATAAATAAAATGGAAAAAAACTAAATTACCTTAAAAAAATCACCATGTTCTTTACACTTCACAACTTAGGGCAAAAGACTCAAACCCTTCTCTGCAAATAGCCCACTTAAAAATGCCAAAACACTCCAAACCTCAGTCATGAACAAATTGATATTAAACACCTAAAATAAAATTTAATAAGACAAATTATAATTTAAAAATATCCTTTGACATCTATATATAATTCTCAAATACAAAATTCATAAGGTCTAATGTCAAATATTGGTCTTGCAGACCGATCTTTTGACTTCACTACACACAGTCAAACTAGAACCGGACATACCATTTTGGTTTCAATGTTTAAAATTATTACACTAAATTAAAAGATTTATAAAATCAGGAAAAATAATTTAATTTAAAAAAATAAACACCATATGAATTAAATACATCAACTTAGAGCATAAAACCTTAAACTCATCACTGCAACTTGCTTACCTAGAACTGCCAATTTCCCTTAAAGCACATTCATGGTGAAAATGACCTTAAACACATGTATGACCACTTTTATAGACTTATAAAACATTTAGATGATATTATGAGACAATTATAATATATAAATATAACATGGTCAAATATAAAATATTGGTCTTGCAGACCAATCTTGTGACCTTACATCTCATTGTCTCATCTGTGCCAGGCAGGTCAACTTGTGAGCAACTTTTTCACTATAATCACTAACCTAATTTTTTTTTAAAAAACATGAGTATTTATTAAAATTAATTAAAAACATCTCCATGCACTTTTTTTCATCACTATACAATGATAACACATTCTTAATCACCTTCTCACTGCTGCCTAGGTTTTTCACTATTTGCATCATAAGGCCTATTAGTGACTAGATAACTTAGATGACTAGTTTAACACATTTTAGGGATATAAAATATAAATAAACCACCATGGACATAAAATATGAGTATAAATATTCATCCTCCATCCATTTTCATACTTTGCTTAGTTAACTCTGATTACTACAATAAATCTATGAAAAATTAACACTTTTTTGTAGGGTATACTCACACACCTGACAACTCAATCACACTTGGAGGTGAATAAGAGAGTTTAATACAACCTAAAATAATTTAAATAAGAATACCAATCCATTCTAGTCACTTTTGATCAACCTATTCAACATCATGTCCTTTTTAGGGTTTTTAAGAGGGTTAAAACCTGTTTCCATTCTTAACAATCATTCATAAAGCATAACCCCTCAATACAAAAAAAATGCTCAAAATTTTGAGATAGGACCCTTAAAAATATAAAATGAGTATCTTAGGTTCTCATTCAGAGTTTTTATGAGATAATGAGCACAATAAAATCCTTCTCGAGTTGAGAACCCTTCATTCTATGCACTCAAGAGACCTAAAAACCACTTTTCATGCCTTGTCCTTCAAACTATGACCTTAAAATATATGAACACACCTAAAAAAAATAAATTAATTTTTTCAATGATTATAAGAGCTCAAACACCTTGAAATATGATTATGACACCTCATTGGGACACACTCTCTTTTCTCTCTAAACCTTATCCTTTAAACCACATTAGGCCTTATAAGTGACATTCATGCCTCTTTCCATGTGCTCTCCACTTCACTCACATAGTCAATCAAAATATATCATGCTTATACATAGACATACATAATTAACATGCCTTGAAAACATACCATTATACCCCATTAGGCCAGATAGGGTCTAGAAATGGTCTAGTTATAGACTTGATCTGTAGGTCCTACCCTTGTAGGCTTACACTGAAAATATCTTTGATGATTATATACCTTGATCACCTTAATTATATCCTCAAAAAATTATGTCATACTTTTTCACATACAACACTCTTTAGAAAACACTCTCACACCATTACAACAATCTCTTTCTGATCAATATGCTCTCAAGACCTCATGCAGACCTAAAGCCTCATAACCATGCTTCAATGCTCACTTGACCATAAATCCTCTTTATGAAAACATTGACAACATCAAGTTGACATAAACCAAGACATTGACCTTGAAATCAACCAATGAAAGAGATAATAGGTTGCCTTCAAATTCTCTCTTATCACATGGCATCCTTGTCACATCAAGCACATAGGCTCATACTCACCATGCATATTTATCAAATACACCTTGACATCAATGACATCAACTTTAACATTAATGAAAACACTTCTCAAAAAAATCCCCCTTTGTCATTGATGGCAAAACATTCTTCAATCTGATCACTCTCATCTCCCCCAATCTTGTCAATCTCTCTTCTAGAACTTTCTCCCCATTTGACATTAATGACAAAGGGTTTTCTACTATCATTTGATCTTTAGACCTTCTTTCAACAAAGGCTCAACACATATAATATGAAGCATTACAAGAACATGCTCCCCCTTTCTCCATGCACACCTCATTCAAATGATCTTAGATATACAAGACTACTTATCTTACTTTATGCACCTTGATTCCACAAAGATGAATGATATATATCTTCATTTTTCTGTTCAAGCTTCATAAACATCCAACTTGTCTTCATAATTCTTCATACCTTCTCTATACTACACCTACTCTTGAAGCTCATGAATTATCTGATTATCTCCACCTTTGTCCTTATAACATGTGCTCATCACTTGAGTCATTAGGACTCTCAACTCATCCTCAACCTCTCATATACCAAATGACTACTTTTTGACCTTATAAGCATGATGTCAACCTTAGATCTCTCACCATGTTTCCTACTAACTTTAAACCTTAGAGCTACTAAGCTTCATTGCAATATAGACAACCTAAAATCCTTCTTTGAATGCAACCTCATACTTATATAAATAGATGAGTGTCTCCATGAAGCTGAATGGATTCAGCCATTTTTCATAGTGTACTAAAACAACACAAACTCAGGAGATTCCCAAATCTCCATGCTTTGATAATATTTAATATCCTTCAATATCATTTTAGACTTCATTGGTACTTTAGGCTTGACCTCTTCATCAACCATTTGATCAATAATCTAAGTTGATAATGAACATTCCTAACTTGATTTCACATCTAAAGTGTGCTCTACCATATAAAATAGTCCACTTGGTCTTGTAGACTAATCATGACTCACTTTTACTATCTATGGTTTCCACACATTCATTTTCCTTCTCTATTTCACTCTAGGGGCTTCAAACCTCTTTTTTTGACTTGATGTCCTTCTAACTCTATTAGGATAGAATCTTGTAATGTGCCCCACATTATGACAACTATAGAGAATAACCTTGTTCATACCTCTTGACTTATGATTCCTTTCATAATCCCATGCATATTCATTTTCAGAGGGTCTTCTACACTCTCTTGCTCTATGACCAAAACTAATTGCATGCAAAAAAATAACCATTGAATGAATTAGCATACCTCATATCATTAGGCTGCCTAATTTTTATATTCATGTTGACCTTCTTGTCTTCATTGGATTTCTCCTTGAATTGATGGCCTCCTTTTGGTTTTCTTTAAAGCCAATACCTATTTTATCACTTTTAAACTTATGACTACTCAATATGTCATATAGAGCCTCAATGCTCTTTTCAAGCCTCATAAATGTCTTCAAATTGATAGATACTTGATTCAACTTAGATTTCAAGGATTAAATTTTAGTTCCATACCTGGTGCATTCTTCCTCTTTATATTTTAAGCTAGCAGTGACTATCTCCATCTATGCTTCACTTTGATTGATGATTTCATCATACTCTTTGGATGTGTTACTCAATTTCTCCTCAAACAAACCAATGTGATCTTCATAGTCCTTAACTAATGATCTTAGTTTGTGATTATTCCTTCTTTGGAAATTCAACTCCTCTAGAGCACTCACCAATTCTACTTTAAGGTTTAATTCAACCTCTTCTTCATCTAATTCTTCATCATCTTTAAGGTCTTTTTATTTTGAGAAACCCTAATTGTCTATTTCTATACCCATGCATAATGTTTGATTTTTCTCATGTTCATGTTCATTACTATCATCATCACTATCAGATGTGATTGTGTTACTTACATTAGATGAGTTATTATCCTCTTTGGTATAGAAACTTCTCTTATTCTTAAATGACCCTTTCTTACCTTCATACTTCTTGAAATATTTCTTGTTTTTGTCAAACTTATAGACCTTTTTATCATCTCCATGATATTCATCATGTTATTTATTAAATATTATCTTTTGTAAGACACTTTGATGTAAAGTGACCAATCTTATCATAGTTGAAACATTTGAAAGGTAACTTATCTTTGTACTTACTAGATCTAAACCTCAATTTCCTAGAAAACATGGCTATTAGTTGATCATCATCAACATCTAGACATACTTCATCCTTGAACTTTTTGGATTTTGACTTCTTCTCAACTTTGAATGTTGCTTCCTTCTTGGGAGGTCTTCTTTCATTTACTCTCATCTCATAGGCCGTCAAGATGCCATGAAGCCCTTTCATCTCCAGCTTATCCAAATCTTGCATCTCTTATACTACAAACATCTTAGAATCAAACATAGGAGTTATTGATCTCAATAAAATTTGACAAACTATATATTATTTCAATTCTTCTCCTAATCCTCTAATGACATTGATAAATTCATCAACCCTTAACATGTAGGATGAAATGCTCTCATCTTCCTTCATAATCAGACTTTCAAACTACATTCTATGAGTCTAAAATTCAGACATATTCACCTTGGTTTCTCTTTCATAAATAGTCTTCAACTTGTCCTAGATTACCTTGGATGACTCACAATGCATTAACTTCAAAAACTCTTCTTCTTATAGGCCACATAGAATGATATTCATTTCCTTAGAATTGATCTCACTTTCTTTCTTGCCTATTGCATTAGTTGGTGGTGTAGGATGTGGAGTGTATCCATCCACAATTGACTACCATATGTCATGGTACATTTAAATTAGATATGTTATCATTCTTATTATCCAAAAAAAATAATTAGTCCAATTGAATAATGGAGCCTTACTAGTAGAGAAACCACCTTGAGCTTATTGACTAGACATCCTCACTTCTAGGATCTCCTTTAGGCTATTATGACTAATTAAAAGGACCTAATTTGATACAAATTTTGGAAGAAAAATTATTGAGAGGGGAGGGGGTGAATCAGTCTCTTAAAATTTTTATTTCAATTTCTCCTTAACATACATGAACCATCACATCAACATATAGATCAAGAATTGCATAAGAAATCAACCATACAAACATGAAAAAAGATTACACAAGAAAACACATCATATATGTGGGAAAAACTCAAAACGAATAAAACCCACTAATATTTTAATATGGACTATAGTATTATAATTCAAAATATCACAATTTAGTGAAGCACCAACTCCACATAGAGCACCAACCCAGTTAGGATTTAACAAGCACCAACTTTCAAGGAGGTACCAACCCCCTAGATGAATCAAAAACAACTCAACCTCATATTTTATTTTATCACCTTCATAACACCTTGTTTCTCAACCAAATAATGATGACCACCTCTTAAACTTTTCACACTCTTATCCCTCTCAAACTGCCTTCTAGATCTCTTTGCTCAATTAGGTCTCTTCAAGATTGATTAGGTCATATGACCTTGATATTCATACATAAACCTCCTATTAGATATGAAATATAGATCATATAAACTCCTATTATGGTATAAAATACCTAATTCAACTCAAAAATATGTTATATCATTTGTATATCTTCTACACACCTTCAACTAGCCTAAATAGGCTTAATTAGCCTTGTTCTTATACTAGGCTCTTGATCATACACCTCTTAGTCAACCATACACACTTAAACAATTATATTTGTCAAAAAATATAACTTAATACATGTTATAATCATAAATCAATCATTACATTAGGTTGGATGTAACTCAAATAGACCAAATCATTTTTTAGGTCTCATGGAGACTTAATTCCATTAGGCCTTCTTTAGGATACGTTTCCATTTGATCTCCATGGAATATTTTAAAACTCTACACATATAAATAAAAATTAAGATAAAACTACAATATACCCCCAATAATCTCAAAGTATGTCTATGATACTTTTTATATTCAACCACCACTTGAAGCACACCATTAGTATTGTTCACATTAGGCCTTTACACACACAGAAAGGTATGTCTTAAGAAAATGAAGATAATAAATTATTTAACCACAAAAAAATGAAAATAAATCACATTAAAAAAAATAATTTACCTTAAAAACATCACCATGTGATTTATAATTCACAAATTATAGCAAAATGACTCAAACACTTCTCTACAAATAGCCCACTCAAAACTACCAGAACACTCCAAAACTCAATCATGAACAAATTGATCTTAAACACATAAAAAAAAATTTAATATAAAAAATTATAATTTTAAAATATCCTTTGACATATATATATCACTCTAAAATACAAAATTCACAAGCTATAATCTCAAATATTGGTCTTGCAGACCAATTTTTTGACGTCACTACACATAGTCAAACCAGTTTTAGACAAGCCATTTTGGTTTCAACATTTCAACCTCTTACACTAACTTAAAATATTTTAAAAATCACAAGAAATAATTTAAAGTCACAAAAAAAATCACCATATGCATTAGATACATAAAATTAGGGCATAAAGCCTCAAACTCATCACTATAACTTGCTTACCTAGAACTGCTAGTTTCCCTTAAAGCACAGTCATGGTGACAATAACCTTCAACACCTGTATGAAAACTTTCATAAAATTCAATGCATGTAGATGATCTTATGAGACCATTATATAATTCTTAAATAGAAATATAACATGTTAAAATAATAAATATTTATCTTGCAGACCAATCTCATGACCTTACATCTCATTGTCTCATCTGCACCAGATAGGTCAACTTGTGAGCAACTTTTTCACTATAATCACTGACCTATAAAACTTATACCAAACATGAGTATACATTAAAATTATTTAAAAAAATATCCATGTACTTGGTTTCATCACTATACCATGATAACACATTCCTATTCACCTTCTCACTACTGCTTGGGTTTTTAATTATTTGCATCCTAAGGCCTGTTAGTGACTAGCTAACTTAGATGACTAGTTTCACACATTTGAGGGATAAGACCTATCAAGAAACCAAAATGGACATAAAATATGAGTATAAATATTCATCTTCCATCTATTTTCATACTTTTACTTGGTTAAATCTAACTACTACAACAAATATCTAAGAAATTAACACTTTTTTACAGGGTATAGTCACACACCTAGCAACTCAATCACACCTAGAAGTCCATGAGAGAGTATAATAAAACCTCCAATAGTTTAAATGAGAATATCAATCCATTTTGGGCACTTTTGGTCAACCTCTTCAACATCAATTCCTTTTTAGGGTTTTAAGAGGGTTAAACCTATTTTCATTCTTAACAATTGTTCATAAAGCATGGCCCCTCAATACAAAAATAAATGCATGGAATTTTGATCTAGGACCCTTACCCATATACCATGAATATATTAGGTTCCCATGCAGAGTTTTGATGAGATAATGAGCACAAGAAAATCCTTATCAGGTTGAGAACCCTTCATTTTATGCACTCAAGAGACCTAAAAACCACTTTTCATGCCTTGTCCTTCAAACTATGACCTTAAACTATATGAAAATACTTGAAACAACATACCTTACTTCTGTCAATGATTGCATGAGCTCAAACACCTTGAAATATGATCATGACCCTTCATGAGGCCACACTCTCTCTCTTTTCTCTAGAACTTATCTTGCAAACCACATTAAGCCTTAGAACTAACCTTCATGCCTCTTTCCATGTGCTCTCCACTTCACTAACATATTCAAACAACCTCTCTAATGATTATACATAAACATACATTCTTCACATGCCTTGACAACAAACCATTACACCTCATTAAGCCAGGTAGAGTCTAGAAGTAGTTTAGTTATAGAATTAATCTTTAGGTCTTACCCTTATAGGATTACCTTAAAACTCTCCTTGATGCCTATACACATTGCTCACATGCCTTACATGATCCTCAAATAATGTCATACTTATGCACATACAAGACTCTTCAGATAGAACTCTCACAAAATTACAACAATATCTTTCTAATCGACATGCTCTCAAGACCTCATGTAGACCTAGAGCCTTATAACCATGATTTAATACTTAATTGGACATAAAACCTATTTATGATAATACTAAAAACATCAAGCTGACTTGAACCAAGACATTGACCTCGACATCAACCAACAAAAGAGATAATAGGCTACCTTTAAATTCTCTCTTATCCCATGGCATCCTTATCACATCAAGCACATAGGGTCATACTCACCATGCATCTTCACTAGATGCACCTTGACATTAATGACATCAACCTTGACATCAATGATAACACTTCTCAATAGGGAAATCTTAGTATCTTGTACACATCTTTTAGGGTAACAATAATCTCCCTAGTGGGTAGCCAAAAAGTAAATGTATTAGCATTCCACCCTAATCTATCTAACTAATGCTAAAAATGATAAAAAATATTAATAAAAAACTCAAACACATAGAAAATGAGGGGATCTTTACCAGAGTGACCTCCTCATCCACCTAGATGAGCATCTCCACCTCTTCATAGTAGGTCACATTCACTCCTCAACATGTTTCTAGGCTCAGAGCAATAACTCTCTCAAAATAAAAAGGTTTAAATGATTTTTGAAATCATCCAACCAACCTATTTAAACCATGTTTTTAAAATTCCACCAACCTAAAGTTGACCCTATACATAAATTTCTCCAACTATTACCCATAATCTTCCAATCATGATATCTTGAGAATTGTAGCTTTGATTTATGATCGATAACAATATCCCTTGCAATATACTAGTTACATTTCTATCCCACTTAATTTGTCCTCATAAATGAAAAAAATCACATTTCTTTAGTAAACCCACTATAGACTAGGAGTCTATCTTGGTCCCAATTTATAAATGATCCCTATACAATCACCAAAAATTTGATTTTGTAACCCTATTATTGACACTAACTACTACTAATAGGCCTATTGATATAACTTTTAGTTTGTTACCCTTAACATAATTTTAACTCTCTCACCAAAAGGGGGCATATATACACTATTCACACTGATAAATTAACTTAGATTTCTTGATTTAGTAACTTAGATATTCAGATACATAGATATTTAAATACATAGATTAGCTTAGATATTAACTATTCATAGACACTTTGATATTAAAATGCACAAATTTACTCATTGACTCATATATTCACTATTTAAAAATACTTAGATATTCAGATATGCAAATTTACTCATTGACTCAAATATTTAGATATACATATTGACTCAAATTTCCTAACTTAGTGACTCAGACACACAGTTAGGCTTAGATACACAGTTGACTCAAATTTCCTAATTTAATGATGTAGACACTCAGATATTCAAATGCATAGATTGACTTAGATATATAAATACACATGTTAACTTAGATTTCTAGGGTTTTACAACACTGGTTTAGATTTTTAGACTTTACATAAGATTTTGACATAGTTCTAGATTCAGATTATGTCTATAGGGGAACATGTGGTACACTATCCCTATATATATGTATAAATTCATGCACAAGATACACAACTACATTACTCATATATTAGGTTTGGGGGTATGATGTAGGGAACATGCCATCAACCCCATAAGATTTCAATAGGTTATATAGATGGAAGGTAAATTATACCATTCTCTATTCAAATATTACCAGTTCACTCTAACATTATAACTAGGATGTCACCAAGATTTCACCAGGTTGTGTCATATGGCCATCTATAACGATGGATCCATATTTTCACACTAGACCCATATTACATTGGTTTGTGTAGGACTCAAGTTGAGAAACAATATTAACCTTTGAGCACATTTACTTCTCAGACTCAGTTACATGTTAGAGTGGGGGAAAGTAGGTCTTATTTCTCCACATTCATAAATTACTTCTCAGACTTAGTTATATGTCAGAGTGGGGGTAAGCAGGGCTTGTTTATCCACATTCACAAATTACTTATCATAATCAGTTACATGTCAAAGTGGGGGAAAGTGGGTCTTATTTCTCTATAGCTACCAATTAATTCTCAAACTCAGTTACATATCAGGGTGGGGACAAACAAGGCTTTATTTCTCACATTCTATTGATTACTCAAAATAAGTATAGTGGACACCCACATTATATGTTTCCTTTTCACAACCAACATTCTAAATTCCCATTTGATTCTTTGGCCAAGAAGTGGGTCGGGTCCAGAATACATCCACACAGTAAAGTATAAGTATGCATTTAAATTTAATTTTACTCTAGTAATTTCATTTCCATTACATTACTAGAATAAAAGGGGAGCAAATATACACACTCTAATTTGGTCAAGAAACACAAGTACTATGTCTTTTGTAGTTTTTCCATAAGTTCTTAATAATGAATGGAAGTCTTGTTTGCATGGTCATTTTGGTATATTAGCCTTTATTATGACTTATTTCCCCTATTTGTTGCACCTTCAGTGGTCTTATGTCCTGCCAATCCCATTCATAGGGGCCCTTAACCTATTAATCAATATTTACCCAATTTTTTACCTACAAGATAATAGTGCTATAGTGCACCATGTTAATGTCCACCATTGCACTATTGTCCAATGGTCAAATTTTTAACATGTGTTGGGTCCTTACCCTTCCTTTTGATCTCTTCTTATGATTTTATCTTTATTTTCACCTTATTATCCTACAAAAAAGCATATTGCATTAAAATTAAAGTTCCTTCTATATAAAGCACCACACAAGGCATTCTACATAAAGCAATTACTACTTTGGCACATAATCACTTAAAATTAGTCAATAATATAGCTTAACACTATGCATATTACTCAAAATCACACCTTAGTTTGCATGCTTAATCAAAGAGGGGCCTACATAAAAGTCATTCTATCATACCATTCATGTTGATTATGCATGTTCTTTAAGGGAGAACTACATGCGATCTAGGACCCCTATCATTGGGGTTAATATAGGTAGAGGTTAGAATAATAAGGGTTATGCATTGTGAGATCGTAATATCGCACAACCCACATTTTCCCTTCCTTTTGCATTTGATTTTGTTATTGTTTCATGTGTATAGGTGTTTACTAGGGTTTTAAAGGAAAATTAGCCAAACCATGATATAAAAGGATGATCATAAGCTCCTGAGCACATCTAAAAAACCCTAAAGCTCCCTTATAACATCCCCAAAAGTCTTAAGACCCCTATCAATAGAAAGACACTACCATGATGCTTTGGATACTAGCATAGTGCACCACTATCCCTATGATTGTGCTAATGTCCTAAAGTAGCAATAGCTCCAGTTTAAAAAAATAAAGGGCTAGGCTATCATCCTAACCTATTTCAATGTCATTACCATCTAGTGACATAAGTTTTTATCTAGATAAGTCAATCTTCTCCTCACACACATTATTTCAAGTAAATTAATTTAATCAGCTATTTTTAGTATATATATATATATATATATATATATATATATATATATATATATATATATATATATATATATATATATATATATATATATATATATATATATATATATATATATATATATATATATATATATAACCTCATTACTATCCCCTTAACAATCTTGGATTTACATCTACTAAGTCTTTATAACTTAAATCATTTAAAAAGCATCTCCCATATATATATATAACCTCATTACTATCCCCTTAACAATCTTGGATTTACATCTACTAAGTCTTTATAACTTAAATCATTTAAAAAGTATCTCCCACCATTAAACCATATACCTCTACTAAATGAGAGCCTCTTCAATTTAATGGGTACCGAGATAGACCGCATGATATATTGTAAACTTTATTAGATAAAAAAATGATAAAACTCCCTAATAATTCACATTATCCACCACACCAACTTGAAAATGCAAAAGGACATCACTTTTTCACTTAGCATGGTATTAATGAACATTAAGATACTAAGTGTTTTACTCTTGAGTAAAAGCTCATATAGTTAGCTGATCATGGAGGCATACAATATCAAAAAGACATATTCCACATACTTATCCTAGAGTATCATCTAGGAGGGTCAAGACATCCCATGATGCTCTTTGTGAGGAACACATGGTCCATCAACCTTCATAAAAGATGACCACTAGTATAAGTCCTTCTCCTAGTCTACTCTCTTCGATGACTGATCTCTCCCACATTGATCTTACCAAGGACCATCAATTGATCATGTCCTTCATAAAGAAACATAGGGAAAAGGTGAATCTACACAACATATATGGGTACCTAAACAAATACATACAAATTCACATGACATTTCTATATATATTTTAGAGGTAGTTACAGAATAAAAATCAATAGTCCCATTACCACATGATCATTACAATCAAGATTTCTTATTTCCATCTAGATTTCATTGCATATAGTGATTTATTTATTACTACTATAATATAATGATTTAAATAAATAAAAATATTCATTACACAATTTACCAACTCCAAACATATACCATAAATAAAAGCAATTAAAACTATGTAATGAGCAACAAAGAATTAAACAATGTACATCTATTTGAAACCAAATGAAACCATGTGAGGAATGTCATATATATATATATAATGATACAATATTTATACAAATAAACACATCAATAATTTATTAGGGGCATATCCCCATGGGTATACTCATTATCACTATATATATATACATATATATATATATATATACATATATATATATATATATATATATATATATATATATATCCATAAACCTAACACCTCTCGATATCGAATCACTGGGATCTAATTAGGGCCCACATGTATGGGATATCATATGTACTCTCTCTTCAAAGGCTCCTAACCACCATACTGTATCCTTATGATAACACTATAAAGTATCATATCGATCAATCAGAGCCTACATGATCTTTATGGCACTCCACTATAGGATGTGTCACCTATCCAACTCAACATGTAACTCCTCATGCTTAGTGGTTGTAGTATGATATGTCACCACAAACCTCACTATAGGATCAAATAAAGGTGCATGGGCCTAAAATGTCAACTAACCTATCAATAAAGACATCATAACTATATAAATGGGTACGCTATGTGTGAGGGCTTATATCACCAAGTCCACCATTATCACCCACTCCTAATTTCCTGTAAACATTAGAGGTACAATACCCATCAAATACATCTATGGAATCAAATACTTTATCTAATATTATAACCAAATAAAATTTCAAATTCAAAAACTATGGTACACACATGTGGCTTTAATAGATGCCTCATCTATGGGTTATAGTACCATAAGGTCACCATTGTGAGCTAGGAATTTGACTCAAGAGAGGATGGTTAGTATTGTGTTAGTCCCAAAATGAAATCAAAATGAAATAAACACACTAGCATAACATCTCTAGGCCTAGTTATTAGGGAGAGCTTAGTCAACAAAAAAATGAAAAACATAACTAAAACATGAAATAAATACCTTCCTTCACCTTCTTTGGATGCTCTAAAAAGATTTTTGTAGTGGCTTGCTCGATTTTGTGCTCATGAAGTTTGCATCAATGAAGTATGGCTACCTCCATCTCTCTTTAGCACCTTTAACTTGGCTTGGATCAATATTTGGGAATTATAACACTAATTTACATAAATATTTGGAATTAATTTATCATTATAACTGTGGCATATGAGAGCTTAAAATTCAATATGCAAGGCCTCGTATTTATAAATTTTCAAAAATGCTTAGAATCAACCTAAACCATTCATCTCAAGATGGAGATATGTGGCTAAGGATTAATTCAATTATTTAATTAAAATTCATAAATAGGCTCATAAATATTTGGGATAGAGGGGAATTAAATAGGCATGGAGGGTCTTAATGAGGCATGGGAGGCATGAATCTTGATATTTGTGGCATTTATGGCCTAGGGATGTCTTCCCAAGAAATGATGTCACCTGATGATTTAGTTAATGATAGTCAATTTCCAAAAATAAATTATTCAACAAGTTTCATGGAATTCTTAATTAGGCTCATGATTTGGTTTAATTAGCTCTTAAGCATGATTAGTCAGTTTGATGCAAACCTTGGCTCTTTGTGCACAAATTAGTCAAATTGGTCAAAATGTCTTGTTATTGGCCCAAAATTTGACTAGAATAGAATTGGGAGTTGATGTCAGATGCATTGGAACCATATTATCATTTAGGATGTTTTCAAAATAAAATAACAAAGACATGTGTCTCATACAAGAAATTTGATAGAAAAGAGCAATCCAGAGCACCTATGTGCAAAATTAGCATTTGGACTTGAAATGATTTGATCAAAGTTAGATGTTTCATAAATTGCATTACCCCATTTAAATATACTCTGGCCAAAATTGGCACTTGAATATATAAATTTTAACTCATTTAATATGTTTTAGTGTTTTTAGGCTAAATTATGTATTTTGGTAAGAATTGGTCAAAATCTTGATTGATGGTCATTGGTGGCCAGATTTAGGTGTCTACAGTTTGCCCCTATTTGGGAGATGTTGCAAATTGTAGGCAAATCAATGTCTTCTCAAATAATGAGAAATGGTTTGTATGCCAAAAAGAAGATGATGATTACAGAACAAAGCTCTAAATGGTATTTGGGAAGCTTAGGATGATGCCCCCTCAGGGGAGTGGTCATCACATTTATTGATGTATGGTCCTTCAAAAAATAAGTAAGAAGAAAGGTGGAATTAACCCGTCACATTATGTGAACTAGGAATTTGACTCAAGAGAGGATAGTATTGTGTTAGTCCCAAAATGAAATCAAAATGAAATAAACACACTATCATAACATCTCTAGGCCTAGTTATTAAGGAGAGATTAGTTAACAAAATAAAATGAAAAACAAAACTAAAACATGAAAGAAAGACCTTCCTTCACCTTCTTTGGATTCTATAAAATGATTGTTATAGTGGCTTGCTTAGTTTTATGCTCATGAAGTCTACATCAATGAAGTGTGGCTACTTCCATCTCTCCTTGGCACCTTTGACTTGGCTTGGCTCGGCTCAATATTTGGGTATTATAACACTAATTTGCATGAAGATTTGGAATCAATTCAGCATTATAACTTTGCCATATGAGAGCTTAAAAACTAATAGGCAAGGCCTCCTATTTATAGATTTTCAAAAATGCTTAGAATCAACTTGAACCATCCATCTCAAGATGGAGATGTGTGGCTAAGGATTAATTCAATTATGTAATTGAAATTCATAGATAAGATCATCAATATTTTGGATAGAGGGGCATTGAATTGGCATGGAGGGTCTTAATGAGGCATGGGAGGGGTTAACCTTGATATTTTTGGCATTTATAGCCTAGGGATGTCTTCCCAAGAAATGATGTCACTTAATGATGTAAATATTCAATATTAATTTCCAAAAATAAATTATTCAATAAGTTCCATAAAAAATTAACTTAATCTCATGATTTGGTTTAATTATCTTTTAAGCATGATTAAGCAATTTGATGCAAACCTTGGCTTTTTGTGCACAAATTACTCAAATTGGTTAGAATGGCTTGTTATTGGCCCAAATTTTGATTGGATTAGAATTATAAGTCAATGTCAGATGCATTGGATCCATTATCCCATTTATTATGGTGTCAACATTAAATAATAAGGGTACGTCTTGTACAAGAAATTTGATAGAAAAGAACAATCCAAAGCACCTATGTGCAAAATTGGCATTTTGACTCAAAATGATTTGATCAAATTTAGCCGATTCATAAACTGTATTGCCCCATTTAATGATACTCTAGCTAAAATTAGCACTTGAATATATCAATTTAAACTCATTTAAAGTGTTTTAGTGTTTTAGGCCAAATTGTGCATTTTGGTAGAAATTAGTCAAAAGCCTAGTTGGAGGTCATTGGTGGCTAGATTTAGGTGTCTATAGTTTGCCCTTGTTTAGGAAGATGTTGAAAACCATAGGCAAAGCAATGTATTCTCAAATAATGATAAATGGCTCATATTCCAAAAAGATGATGTTGATTGAAGAACAAAGATCTAAATGGTATTTGGGAAGCTTAAGATGATGCCCCCTCAAGGGAGTGGTCATCACATTTGTTGATGGATGGTCCCATGGAAAAAAGTAAGAAGAAATGTGGAATTAACCTTTAGTTGAGATTAATCTAAATAAGAAAATACTTGCATACATTGATTTAAAAAGGATATTGATTTGCCCAAAGGTAGTTATAATCAGGAATAAGAGTCAAAATAATGATTTACCCATAGGTAGTTATAATCATTAAGGGGACCTATATTGTTTTATAAAGATGATTGTGCCCTAGTTAGGGCTAATTAGCAATCATAACTCAAGGATATAATCTAGAATATAGATTAAAGATGAGTAGGTAAAAAGTGAGAAAAGAGATTAATAGAATAATAAGATTGATCAATAAAAATGATTCAGTTATACGTGCCAATGAGGAGATGATCATCCTTATTAGCGATAATACAACTAGAATGGTCAATGGGTTGATTTGATAAAGGGTGGGAGGATTTTCCAAGGTGCCGAGGAGAAACTTTTGTGACTCTATTGCTTGAAGACCTTCTTGAAGCTAATTTTTATTGTGGCATGTGATGGTATGAATCATGATAGAATACCATGAAGACTATCCTAAAATATTCATAAAGACTAACTACCAATCTAATAAATAATTGAAAATAATGAACAATGATAAAAACCATGATGATAATGTTGACATTTGAATATGGATGAACTCAAGAATAATGTGTACAAGGAATCACCCAATGCATAAATATAGACTAAGTCAAGGCAATAGTGTTGAAAGCAAACAAATAAGCAAGAAAACAAACAAACAAATAAACACATAGAAAGCACACAAATAGACAAACAACTTTGAAATTTAAAAAAAAAACAAAAATCCTGAAAACAAAATAAAAAAAAGCATCCTAATAATGACCATGCCCCAATAGGGTGAATCAAGGATAATTAACTAGGCTTAGATAGGATAAATGTTTTTGGTATTTTGAAATATTTGAATGTTTTTAGAATTTTGAGGTATCTTAACTTGATCGAGAATGATAAGATACTTGGTCACAAAATAGTGAAAGCATTTAGCCTAGTTTGCTCACAAAATGGTGAGAGCATGGCTTAGAGGGACTGAGGTGACCTCAACATAGATTAAGCATGACCTACATAGTCCTAAAATTATGTAAATTCAAATTAATTCCATCCACACAAAAGGTGAGGAAAAACCAAGTAGGTCTCAACAAGTTCTCATATCTAGAAAATGGCTAGTCAAATAAAAATAGTAATGGCAAGGTGAGATGACAATGCATGATAAATAAATGTTTCCCCTAGTTTTCTCATAACCAGTTATAATTAGGATACAATGGGATAGATAAATGATACTAATTTTTTAACATATGGTTATAATTAGTAGCAATACCAAGGAAACATTGATTTTCCCATAGTCAGTTATAATCAAGCTCACATAAACCAACTTTGATATAGGATGGAAAATGAAAGATATCTTGCCAGATCAACTATCACACTAATTTGATAGACTATCATTGAAACATGAATTTGATTGATTATTGAAATTTGATCATAATCCCCTCATAAAAAGTGTGGTAATAACCAAAGGAACCAAGATTAAAATAGGATTGGGTAGGATGACTAAAACTAGGCTTTGGTCTAGATAGGAATGGAATGATAGGATGGCATGGTCTTACTCTAAGATAATGATGGGTTATGATAGATTGGATAAAATGGTAAGAGGGTTTCCCTCAAGTGATGGGGTGAATGGCTAGGATATATGACAATGAGAAAATTAAATGGTATGGCAAATGACAAATGGATATGCAATAATGACATGGATATGGCAAATGGAAAATGGATATGTGACAATGGCATGGTACATGTTTTTAGCCTGGGTGATTATTGGTAAAATGGCAGATAATTATGTTATTTATATTGAAGTGGATATGCACATCTTGATCAAAAAATGATACAAATAGAATAATCAATCATGTTAATTACTATCCCACACCTCATCTAAATAGCTGCTTTGTCAAGAACTAGCTATAGATTTAGTCATCACGAATGCTTTTGTGATCTTTATTGGTAATTGATTCTGATTCCTTCAAGCATTGAGATAAAGTATATTTATAATATATACAAAGGAAAGTACAACCATGGATGGTAAACAAAGATAAATAATGGATGGTAGGTTTGATTTTGAAATGAAATGGTAGATAATAATGGAATGGGTAATGGTTGGGAAACAAATGAAGATTAGGATGTTTAGTCACATGTAATGTTATTGATTCTAGATTTTATATAACTTTGGATGTGGTAAGACCAAAGACCTTTGAATATTCTCTAGATAGAACCACCAGATTTTTTTATTATTTAATCTTGAGAGTAGCTACAATCTGATTAGGTTGTAGATTGGAAGCTATTTTGATTTGATATTTGATATTGTCTTCATCAAGTAGTGAAGGAATTTTGTGCTCATCTATTAGTGCCTCAAAGAGGTTTTCACCAATGAATTTGTTTTGATTGTCCCATAGTGGCTCCAAGAAGGTTTTACTAAGAAATGTTGACATTTGAATTTGATTGTCTTTTAGTACCTCCAAAAAGGTTTCATTAGTAGATGCTGAGTTTGAACTTTGATTATCCCTTAGTGCCTTTAAAAAGGTTTCACTAGGAGAATGTTCTTTTGCTACATGAATTTATTCTTGGCCTCTTTGCTCTTCTTCAACTACTATCTCACCATGGATGCAATTTAATAAAGTGTGATTTTATCAGTCCCAATCAACACTTGTGGGAGATGGAATGTCAATAATATGGCTATTTTGGTTGATGGTAATGGCCTATGGAATGGTAATGTAATAGGGAGAGACTGCACAATCCTCATAGAAGTTACTAGGATAACTCATGTCAAAGCTGAATTACTCATCCTAAAAAACTATAGAAGGATCACAAATGTATTCAAACTGATCTATGAGGCATGCATAACCAATATTGTAACAATCATGAATGTATTATATTTTTGAATCTAATTCTAAATCAATAGGCTCTAAATCTAATGTTGAGACTAATGTTGATTCTAATGCTAAATTTGATGTTGGTCCAAGAATAGAACCTGACTCTAACTCTGATTCTTTATTTGATGGGTACTCTATTATAATGATGTCTTATTGAATGTTTGATATTAAATAAGTGATGGCCTATGATGGCATAATGGGCTCCACAAAAATTGGTTTGTCAAAGTGGGACTCCTCTCGGATGGGAACAAGGTCAAGAGACAACTCCTTAGATACTAGCTTGTCAATAGAAGGCTCTTGAAAAATAGGCATATAGTCAAGGTAATGATTTTCCCAAAGGTAGTTATAATCATTAAGAAGTGACTCAACAAAGACTAACTCATTAGATTGAGACTCTTTGATAACTGGTATTGGATCAATAACTGTTTCATCATAGGTTGACTTATCACAAGTGGTTGGTTCAACAAAAAGATCTCAAATTGGTTAGTTTTCTTGGCCTTGGTTTCCAATGAGTTAGAAAATATTAATTGTGAACATAGCTTGGTTTTTGAATGATTAGATGGGTTGAGGTTTTGATTAGATTGGTACCAGATGAAGAATGACCTATGGTTTGATAATGGTAGGGCATTGGGGAGCATGATTGCTCACATGAGCCAAAGGATAAAGTCCTAAAATGGTAACGATAGGGCGGTGTAGAGCTTGGTTGCTCACATAAGCCAAAGGATGAGGTCCTAGAATGATGAAGGGGCATTATGGAACTTGATTGCTTACATAATCCAAAGCATATAAATTTGCCTCATAAACCATATCATCCCAATCTTGAGTTAGATCATAAGTTGGTTCTCGAATATGTTCTGTGTACTGATTATTGGAAGGAGGGTATGGATTCGTATCTCAAAAAATATTATTTGTAGTTGGGTCTTCAAAGTCCTTTTCATAAGCCTCTTTTTACCAATCAAGGTCTTGAGTTGGATCATAAGCTGGTTCATGACTTTTTTCCCATATGGAGTATTATAGGGAGAATAATAAAACTCCTTAGAAAATCTTTCTCTATAGGGGTTTCTAGGTGAATTTTATGCAACCATTCTATCATAATTTGGATTGTATGTGACTCCACCATAAGTGTAGCTAGACATATCTACATAAATAATTAAAGCTCTAAAAAAAAATCTTAGAGTTTTACAAACTCTAAAAAACTATGTTGAAAGGACAAATTATTCAAACTTGGTCCAACCTGGTTGAAGGTGGAGGTGTATCTCCAACGTGGTCTGAAAGTGGAGATGTATCTCCAAAATGGTTTGTGATAAGACTTGGCATACAATAGTCTAAGGTCAAATGTCTAACATCAAATGTCATACACATAAAAGGTCAAGCATCTAAATAAAAACCAACATGTCAAATTTTAGGTCAAAGTGTTCCAAACAAAGTCCTAACTAAGAAAGGGAAAAGAGTCACTAGGTCTTTTGTCCAAACATGGAGTCAAAAACTAGGCTCAAACAAGCTGTGCTAGGACTTTTTCCAAGTGACATCAAAAGCTAGGCTTGAAACAAAGGCATGATGTGATTTGATTTAATCTAACAAGTTTGGAAATAACTGTGACATAGACCTAGCACATGGAATCAAACATAAACATGATCAATTAGCATAAGGTATAAGGCAAAATGCTTTTGGAGAAAGGTTGTGTTATCCTAAATAAAGGCATAAATGATGATGAGGATAGACATTAAACAAACAAACCATCAATAGTTTTCAAATTTGGGTAATCGATTAAATTAAGATATACAACCCAAAAGAGAAATATTTGTGTATCAACCCCATAAATTGAGGCCTAAACAAAAATCAATTAATGTTTAAATCTAAACTTAATAAGGCTAATGGAGAACTCAACATTGAAAACTAGGATTTAACCAAACAAGCTAGACAAGATTGGACATCATGACAGCCGAAGACAAAGGTCCAAATGGTTGATGTGACATGGTTTGAAACAATTTTTTTTTGGTATAATGGTAAACAAGTCTTGAAACAAACTGAGTAGCCTAACAATGTAAGCATGCTCAAATGATGTGATCAATTTTATGTTTCAAAGACTCAAAGGGAAAAATGGTTTGACATGTTTTGAGTAGCATAGTGCTACACTCCTCAACTTAAATACATGGTTTTGACATGGTTATAAATAAACATTCAAGTTTTAGTCTCAAAACATACCAAGCAAGAATGACTAAAATACATTAAGTATAATCGTCCAAATCCTATCAAAGATATGACAATGTGGGGTTGACTAAAACTAATTAGTTTTTGATCATTCTAGGGGGATCAATTACAAAATAACTTTCACATCATGAGGTAAAATAAAATCATTTAATTGGGTGTTTACGGTAGTTGGCTTATTGTAAAAAAGTCTAATATTTTTTGCAATCACTACATCCATCACTTGCTTAGTAGAGTATGATGTCCAAAGTGTAGATAAATACCATGTGAAACTCCAACACTAGAAGGTGGTTTAACTGATCAAACCTCCAATCCTAGTGATAGTTGTTGAAGTTAGTGTCGAGAGATGAAACCCTGGGACAAAGCTTCCCTATATAACTTATAGGAGGTAATAAAGTCCCCCTCACAAGCCAAGTTTCCATAAAAATAAATGACTAATAGAAATACTTGAGGGTAGTTTTCAAAATCACTCAAACTATTGTAAGTTTTTAAGAAGTGCTTTAGATGACATTCTTTATATGCTTTGGACTAGGCATGTTTGTAATAAGGATGACACTTTTGATTCCAAAACTTCCCTAAAGGGGACAGATGGAAGAGCATACACATAATGTCCCTCTTTTTTCCAATCAAATTCTAATTAACAACTATTAAAAACAAAATTTAACAAGTGAATTCAATTTTAAGGCCCAAATGAAAGATGAGGTGGTGCTCTTTTGACCCCTTGGTCTTAAGTTGTAACTTTGATAGCACAATTTATCCAAAGATTTACCTAAGCATCTAAATTATTTGTTAAGCACTAAAAACAAGGTTCATAATCCATTTTACACTTTCAAAAAGGTCTAAAAAGCATGTTTTAACAAATTCCAAGCTTGATCCTAAAATGAAAAGGTTAGAGTTTCCTTTAGCTTTGAAGCTAATTTATAAATGAAAGAAGCAACTTTTCAAAATAAGCTCTCTATTTTGAAATCACTGTTACACAATCAATCCTGCTATTTCCCTATAAAATTGTAACTACTAGACAACAATATCGTTGTTATGGGTTAGATCATCAAAAAACATAATATTGATATTTACCTATGAAATCACTGCATAGATGAATAATATCATTGTTACCAGACAAAAAACATAGAAAACACAAAATCACTATTTAGATGACAAAATCACTACATGGGTGAATAATATCATTATTTTGTGAAATCACTGCCCAAAAGGATGATATCACTGCCCAAAAGGATGATATCACTACTCAAGATGATGATATCACTATTATAGATGACAATATCACTGCTTAGGTCCACAAAATCATTATTTATAAAAAAAATATTTCATTTACATAAAATCACTACTATGTAACAATGATATCACGAAGGAGAGCAAAACCAATGTTTCTAGAAATAAAAACACTGTTAGAAAAATGGAATTTTAACTTTAAATTTTCACTTTTTTTGGCACTCTCACTCTAAGATCCTACATGGAAAGGGGTTAATAGGTTGCTTGAAATATATTTGTGACCAAATTTGTGGGGTGCAGTCCTACCAGGAGTGCCATTATGTGAACTAGGAGTTTGACTCAAGAGAGGATGGTTAGTATTATGTTAGTCCCAAAATGAAATAAACACACTAGCGTAACATCTCTAGGCCTACTTACTAAGGAGAACTTAGTTTAAAAATAAAAATAAAAAACAAAATTAAATAATGAAAGAAAGACTTCTTTCTTTCACCTTCCTTGGATGCTCCAAAATGCTTGTTGTAGTGGCTTGCTTGGTTTTGTGCTCATGAAATCTGCATCAATGAAGTGTGGCTAATTACATCTCTCCTTAGTGCCTTTGACTTGGATTGGCTTGGATCAATATTTAGGAATTATAACACTAATTTTCATGAATATTTGGAATCAATTCAACATTATAACTTTAGCATATGAGAGCTTAAAATTCAATAGGCAAGGCCTCCTATTTATAGATTTTAAAAAATGCTTAGAATCAATCTGAACCATCTATCTCAAGATGGAGATGTGTGGCTAAGGATTAATTTAATTATGTAATTAAAATTAATAAATAGGATCATCAATATTTGGGATAGAGGGGCATTGAATAGTCATAGATGGTCTTAATGAGGAATGGGAGGGGTTAACCTTGATATTTGTGGCATTTATGGCCTAGGGATGTCTTCCCAAAAAATGATGTCACCTGATGATGCAAATATTGAATATTAATTTCTATAAATTAATTATTCAACAAGTTCCATGGAAAATTAGTTTAAGATCATGATTTAGATTAATTATCTCTAAAGCATGATTAAGCACTTTGATGCAAACCTTGGCTCTTTGTGCATACATTACTCAAATTGGTCAGATTATCTTGTTATTGGCCTAAAATTTGACTAGATTTTAAATTGAATTCAATGTCATATGCATTGGATCCATTATCCAATTTAGGATGATGTAAACACCAAATAATAAGGGAACATGTCTTGTATAATAAATTTGATAGAAAAGAGCAATCCAGAGCACTCAAGTGAAAAAATAGCATTTTGACTCAAAATAATTTGATCAAAGTTAGCTGCTTCATAAATTGTGTTGCCCCATTTAATGATGCTCTAGCCAAAATCAACACTTTAATACATCAATTTCAAATCATTTAATGTGTTTTAGTGCTTTTAGGCCAAATTGTGCATTTTGGTAAAAATTGGTCAAAAGCCTAGTTGGAGGTCATTGGTGGCTAGTTTTAGGTGTTTACAACCATCACATGTATCCCCACCTATCTCTCCTATTTCACCTCATTATGCTATAGGAATGACACTTGGGGGAAAACTACAATAAGAAAAAATAGTGGCCACTATGATCTAGCCCACCACTACACATAACAAGCACTGATAGTTCCATATGTACATCATGCATCATCCCCCATAACTAGGAGAACCACAAGATCTCTATTGTCAATAGATTATAGAGTTAGATCTATAGTCATATGTGTCAGACTATCATGGGGCCTATGTCCATTCCATGTTATCTAATTCTAGGGGTAGGGTGCCAAGGGCACTCTCTAATCTATACTAAATTATCATAAAACATTATCATACTAAAAAAACTCATAAACATAGGAAATTGATCAACTAACCACATACAAATTTGGACCCTCAGTAACTCATGTCCATCCTTTGACATCTAATAAATGTCCTATAAAAATTCCATAGTATCTGATCTAAGGTAAACCTATCTAAATTAACACGATACTCCATTATTTTATGTAACCTACCACATAGAAATACCCACTACTCTACAAATATCTATGGATAAGCACATCTAGGTAGGGGACCACCAACTGGTTGTACCACTATAATGTGTTCATATGTTTAATATATTTGTAGTTTTAATGCCTCCATAATGCCTCTCTAATATGATAAATCTCAATATTCCTCACTATATGGTACATACAATATGAAATACCCAATGTACCACCCTCTACAACCATAAATGACATTTATAAAACATAAATAAAATTATGCAAACATAAAACATCACCTATGATATGCTGTCAAAATGAATCATATTGATTGAATCTATATTTGGATCCCTCTATCTAGTGAAATATATGTGATACTATTGAATATAACCTAGGCTACTATCTCCAACAACTTGAACTTTCACACCTCTAATCAGAAGCTAGAAAATCTGATACACATCCTCTAATGTGACTATCATCTCACCTGTTGGGAGATAAAAAGTGCATGTATCCAAGTTACACATCTCAACTAGGGCTATGAGGAGGTGTTAATCATAGGGAATATATCCCAAATGGGCCACATAACCCAACCTTACCTTATATATAATGCCCTAGTTGACTGCATCTAAACCCATCTATACCAAAGTAGAATAATGCCTACCATGCCAAAACTCCTAAATATGTATATCCTTCTGTGATCAAGAATATAATAATTAAAACCCATTATCAATTATATTTTAATGTAAAAATACTAAAATTATAGTTAAATATGCATGAAACTAAAAATATAATAGTATTGGATGCTAACATCAATGAAGGATGGAAATATCAAATGCTTACATTTGAATTTGCACACTAGTATGATGTTGTTGACACAAGCATCCAGGACCCTGATTTAGGTGTCTATTACCCCATTAAAATTTCAAAAATTACACACAAAATGATTTAAAAAAAATTAAAATTACTAGTAATTTGGCAATCAAACTTACTAGTTCAACAAAATCTTTGCCAACTAGGGCACTTTAGAGTACATCAAATCGCATTGGTTAAGGGTCTATACATTGTGGCATGGTTCTCTTCTACTTAGAACTCAAATTTTATAAAATTTGAAAATGCAAATGACTTAAAATTTCTATTCAAAACACTTAATATACAACTTATACACAAAATTTAAACATGCATATCTTGAGATTGGTTATCTAATTTCAAAACTGCAAGTTACATTAGAATCCAGATAATGAGATCTTCCATATTATACCAAATTTGAAAATTTTCAAACTTTACCAAAAATCACTAAAATTTTTCTACACATAGATATTCTATTATATTCCACATATTAGCAAAAATAATGTTACAAATTATTATCCACAATACTTTCAAAAAAATATCAAGTAAATTATATCAAACACATTATCATTTATCCTTTTGAGAAGAGATGACTAATAGACACTATATCACCTCCTCTCAAAAGGGGGGAATTTTATTATTGGATGAAGAATGAAGCTTGATAAAACCATGAAGTATATGAGATGAACACATGTGTGAAGTGTATGATTTTGTATTTTTGTATAACTTTTGTATGTATTCAGCCATGTAAGCCTAATCGAGTAATAGAAGAATGCGAAGAGTCTTTCCTTTTGTATCATGAAATGCTAGAATGTGAAGAGAAAATAGGATTTTAAAAGATTATAAATAACACTTTGATGTAATATAATCTGGTTTGATAGAGATTAATAGAATTATTCAATTATGGTTTTCCTTATCTTATTTTATGTATGGTTTATGCACAGTGAGTACTCTATTTTTCTTTAATTTTTTATTTGATGCGATGCTAGTTATGGTTTTGCTTCTCTTTATATCTACTTCATCTTACTCTTTGGTCTATTATAGTACCTCATAGATGGTTTTTAATATTTTTATCTCTTTGATGCATGTTAGCACTCTCTACTACACAAGCTATCCCTATAATTATCATATTTTAGTGTAACTCCAAGAACCTCTACTAACAATGGTGAAGTGAGCATGGAATATTTGGATGAAACATACTAAGATGGTTGACAAGATAGAGAGAGATATATAAATATGGATAGATGAAAAAATTAGTAACTTTGCAGAGGAAGAAGCATGAAGAGCTGGAAAAACAACATAGGAGATTATGCAAGAACACCTCTATGGTGAAATCTATGAGATTTTTTGGTATGAATTGCTTGAATTGTTAGATGCATGGATAGATACATTAGAATACTATTATTTTAGTCTAAAGAGAACATAATTTATAGTTTGGACTGAGGACAAATTGGAAAGATTGTGCAACCTAGATACTGATTGGTCTAGAGTAGTAGATTACTAGATGAAGATTATGATCGATGGTTATGTAATAGAGTTCATAGTACAAGGATACATAGTTTTTGAGACTATGAAAGACTGATTTGTCTAAGGAATCAAAGGGAATTTTTACAAAAAATACCTTTATTGATCAAGATGTTGGTTTTAGAAAAGGCCACAGTGCCTACTCCAGCCAACATGGAGTAGTAATTTAGGGCACCATGGGGGTGTGTGTGAGAGGAAGTGGATGATGAAGAACTGGGCAAGAGGAATCTGAACTTGATCCCAAAAAATAAAGGGTAAAAATACTCAGAGCAAGAATAAAATTCTATGACTTGAAAGAGAACTATGACAAAAAAGAAGGTAGAATAAGACAAATGACCCTAAAGTAACTACAAGTAGGACTAGGAGTAAAGAATAAAGTTATAGAGCTAGAGAAATATAAGGAAAAGATGATATAGAAGACAGGTTATTAAGAGAAGAGGTGGAAATTACTGAAAGAGAAGGGTATGAGGAATATGAGAAATGGCCTGATGAGAAAAAGGATGCTAGAAACAATGGTGTTGAGGTAGATCATTTAAAAAGTAGAGGTAAATCACGGTTGAAGGAGGGATTTTTAACTAGAATTGAGAAGGAAATTTCCTATAAAGATGTTAAAATTGAAGGTAGTAATATTGAAGGTTCAAGTTTGAAACAAGAAGTTAAAAGTAAACATCATTCATTTTATGGGTATCCATTCCCCAAGCCCACTTTATTTATAGAAGGTAGAAAAAGTACAGAGATAGAAGGTGATTCAAGTTGGTTTAATTACTTTACCAACAATTTTGGAAGGCTCAGTGTAGAAACCAAGTGGGTAATAGAAATAAATAAGTTACAAGAAGCATGTTTTTTTGTTACTCCTAAAAAGAGTAGTGTGAAGAAACCTATGATCACAGTAAACATTACAAAACCACTTGACAGTGCAACAACCAGTACATAGATACCTCCAATCATAGTTACTACTATTCAAACATCTATAGTAATAACTACTAACCTAGCAACTATGGAATTTCATGTAGGTATTTTTGTACCTTTAATGTCATATGATGGATCTTTGGACCCTAAATAATACTTGGTAACCTGTGAAATGAAATGGGTCATAAAAGGGGTAACCTCAAATGATGTGAAGAAATTCAAACTCATAGGGGCTTTAGGAAGATGCACTTTGGAGCTCATTTCTAAAATAAATGTAAATTCCATTGATTTCACACAAGTTAAATATTTGATAGTATTTTAAGTTAAGGTAAAAAATGTTCCAGTTAAGTGATTCAGGATCCAAAAGAAATTTGGCAAAAATTAGGAGTAATGGTTGGAGAATATGATCATAGGTTTTTTGATGTGATGAAAAAAATTGATTTTATTTTCGAAGATAAAGATAAGGCTACTTGGTTTGTAGAGGGCTTATAACCAAGAATAAGATTCACTATTTTGCAAACCTAGTTCTCCAATAAGGCTGATGCTCAGTTTACTACCATAAGAGTTAAATGGGTAGAAGATTATGCAGATATTCTATTGATGGGATCAAAATTAGAAGCTAAGTTAGATTCTTTTATGAGAATGATGAATGATATACATGAAAATGATAATCCTGAATTAGGCTTATGGTGCATAGAGTGTGGCCATGAAGGACATCATAGGAATGAATATTCAAAAATTAAATTATAATTTTGTGAAATCTATAGGGTAATTGGACATCCTACATCCAAGTGCCATCTTCTCCAGTAATATATCAAAATTTCACACATGTATTGTAATTTTTACAAATCTAAAAATCATGACAAGACAATTTGTTGAGCCCTATAAGAATCGAAGTAATATATAATGAAGAATCTCTTCATAGTTTCAACCCAACAAATACCCACTACGAAAACAATAATTCTAGGACTAGATGTAGAGATGATAAATGTGACTCAAGGTAGTTTGGGATGGGTACCTTCATCATCGTAATACCATATGCCTTCATCACTATAGTACTAGCCTCATGGCTTAGTAAGATGGAATAATATGTCATATACCTCATACTAATATTCTGGTTGGTATGTACAACCCTGGAATAACACAAATTTTTAGCAATAATATACAAATTGGACTCCAAGTTCCCCTCAATGTTAGTATGGGGGTTATGATGCATAGATGAATCAACAAGGAAGATATATTGTATAATAATCTCAATGATGGGGATATCAACATAATAGAGGAGGCTATAGAGGGGGATATAAAGGAGGATATCATGATGGATATTAAAGAGGTTGCAATAATGATAATCAATAAACTTGACCTCCCATGTAATGTTATCTATGTAGAGTATATAATCATTATACGAGAAACTATCCCAAAAATTCTCAAAGACAAGTTTATTGTTTATAATATAGGTTTGAAGCTTAGAAATAAATGGAGGATTTCCTAATTTTGGAGAAAGAAAGAAAGGAGAAGCTAATGCATAATGTAAATATGATTAATGCACAGTTAAAGGAAAATGCATTTGTATAAGACATCACAAGACAACAGAGAGTCAAACAAGGCTTACCTCCTTTAGAAATGCCTGAGGATCATGGTATTAGAAAAGTTTAGTAGGATAAGTATCCTTATCCTACAATAATAAAAAATTTAATTTATCAAGCTGCATAGGTATTATAGGAAATACAATAGAAACCAATCTTCAATGATGATAACACTGTGATTGATGCTAAAATATATAGATAAATTGTTAGGATAATGTGATAAGAGAGCATTATGACTGCTTTGATGGATTTGATGAAACTAATCAGTATACCATGTAATGAAAATATATCCCAAAATATCACTAACCTCCTACATAATATCCTAGAGTGCGCACAACAAGGACAAATAAGGGCCATTAAAGTAGTTAGGTATGTCAAGACCAAGAAGCCTTGGGATGTGGATTCATGAATGGATATTGAGTTGGCTAAATAAAAAATCCAAAATATAGTATTTGAATTTAGGATTACAATAAATATGATTCCATGCTCAACATAGGAAGCCATTGGTTGACCAACTCTAAGCTACAATATAATAACATTGAGTTTAACAGATTATGGTAAAGTCTAACCCATTAGTCAGATAAAATATGTTGAAATTAAAGTGCATGATCATAGCTTGCAATGGGATTTTGAGTTCATCAACATGAAGATAATAGAGACACATTAACCTACCTTAAATGGTAAGAAATGGGCCTATGATGGATAAATGACTATTAACACTATGTGCAATCAGTTAAAAGTACATCAACAATATAAAATAATAGTCATACCTTTAAATATGAACAAAATCCATATATAATTCCTAAAGAGATAGAGTCTCCTTATGCTTATGGGGATAATAGTTGGTTTAAAGTGGGAATAAATGAAATAAAAAATGGGGTACAGAGTATAGAATGTCAAAATTAGAAACCCAATACTATGTAATAAGAACAATCACTAGTATTTCAATTGGTTAAAAGAAAGTCTCTGGTTAGGAAGGTTCACATCCAAGAATGTGTTTCTCCTTTAGTGTGATCACTGACAAGATCTAAGGTATATTTTTTTCATAATAATAGTGTAACTATGATGGATTATATTGAAACAACCCTAGAAAGAATTCTGCATTAGGATTTTGCATCATCCATAAGTGGTGACTCGGGTGTACACATCTTGAATTGGTCTCATAGAGATCATGAGTTTTGACCTCTGCACATGGTGTTCACCGTATAACACCAAATACCTTAATATTTAGTGACAAAAAATTTCAATCCATTCATATTGAGGCTTAAACACCATATACCAGAAGTGTAATAATGAGTCAATACACTCAACTATGTGTTCAAAGGTACTGTTATGACATGGTTGGTCATACACAAAAAATTATAAATGCATTGGGAGGATGCCTATGAAATATTACATGCAAGGTTTCAAATACCAATTATTATTAAAGAAGAATGGCCTTTTTTTCATGAGGGTCAATTTAAAACTACACATCCATTAATACATAGATATATGGACCACACAAGGAGTAGAGCCATGATACTAGGTGCACATATTCAGTCATACCCTTACACCTCTTCCAATAGCTTGGTATATGCATCAAGAGCATATGATGTCTAACATTCGCACTAAGATTTACTAAAATAATGTAATTTTATTTAAATTATATTCCACATATTCTTTCATTAGATTACACCATGAGAATATAATTAGTGATCTAAGCATACTAACCAAGTATGTTAAACATAAAGTAAACATGTAACATTTAACAATTACTAATCACCAACATCACATTTAACAAAACATAACTGCATAAATAAAATAATTACATAAATCTAGCCATGATTGGTACAATAATATAACCATTGCTATCAATGTACAATAAGTAATCAATTACATTTATAACTAGCATCATGTCTCAACATAAATATAATAATAGATACAATTCTCCATGGAGTATGAGTCACTCAAACTCTAGTATCTTTGATAATCTCAAGTGTACTCCCCAATAATTACTATTGTGGGGAGGGAGAGCATCATCCAAACACTTTTACATACCAACCACAAACCATCAATCCCCTGCATAATCCCCTAAATAGAAAATGGCCTTCCCTTCACGAATGAGTATATAGTGATGGTATGAGAATCCAGAGAGAAGCTAGTACCCATGTGCTATAAGATTCTAATACATGATGTGTACCATAAAGAAAATACTTTCTAACATGATATCTCACAAACATGTAAATCGTACATATGAAATGACAATGTCTAACTAAACATTACTTTGACCAACATTTTCATATAGTTAAGGATCACTAGGATCAGTCAAATTCATGCACACCACTTTATTGGATTAACTTCATTTGGCATTGGTGGTACTAAGTAAGCTAGTAAAGTCTATCTCACTTCTTGGTTAACACCAACAATATGAGATTTATTTAATAATTAACCAAAAAATTCATACATATTATTTCTACTAGCAGGTATAGAAACATGCCACATATAGCAATAATCTTTATGCATACATTTAGACCATCACACATATGAATGAATCTTTTCTGAATTATTTATCATATAAATAATAATCATAACAAGTATGGTTTTAATACCAAAAGAATACAATACATACTTATACTTAATGATCTAATTTTCTTAAGCAAATTTAAATGTAGTATATTACACATACCAATCATTTTTAACAACAATCATAATGATTTAAAAGAAAATTAACTCATAAATCAAAAGAATAATCTTTCATCTTATTATATTTTTTAGGAGGATTTATGCATATATTTATAGTATCTTATCCTTCAAGATTCTGTGACTTCATTACTAGTCAAACCTATAATTATAGGCATGCATCCCAATGTATGCATATGAGATATATATGTATATGTGAACCTAAATTCACATATAGATATAAATAATATATTTATGCACCTTAAATTATATATATATATATATATATATCCGTAATATATATACCCCTATTCTGTCATACTAAAGTATTTTCCATTTTCTTATAGAACTATCTAATTCTATTTATCTTTCATGAACAAGCATTTAGATCTAAATAGGGCCTCAACATTTCCTAAATCCCCCAATTAGATTCAAAAATTTCAACATAAAGGATATTATATGATTATGATCCAAAACCATTCCAAATCCATTACCTTATTTTTCCTTTTATTTAAGTCCTTTGATTGTATATGCATTATTGAAAATATAATAAAATAAACAATAAAACGATAAGACCTATACTATGCCTTGTTTATCCCTTGGCGGTTTATACATTTACTGAAGTTCTAAGTATATCCATAAAATCAAATCAACTTATAAAACAAAAACAACATACCTTTACTCAATTGTATATGTTGTTGAGTTGTGGAGCTAAAAGCTTCACCATTGAGCTCTTGTGGAGGTTGTTGGACTTAACCAGTAACCGGCATCGGTAGTATTGCCGACATCAGTCAGGCGTGGACCAGAAGCTACCGACATCGGTCATGGATAGGTTGACATCAGTCATATGCAGACTGACAACAACCGACGTCGGTCACTTGTGTGTGTGCATGCATTTGCATGCGTTTCCAGAATTAGACTTGTCTAATTTTAGGAGGTCCGAGTGTTTGCATGTGAAGACTAATTTAAGACTTGGGTCTGTGTTTCTAATAATTTTAATTGGGAAGTATAATTATTTTATGCCTTGGATCCTATTTAAGAGACCCATGGGGCATGTTGTAATCATCCATTGAAGTTGTAAGTAAGATCAATTAGATCTGCAAGGTGTGTAAGGTCAAGAAGATCTGCTGAAGTAATTGGTTGAGAGAGAGAGAACTCTTGAGAGAAATACTGTACACCTAAGAGGTGTGGGAAGAGTGTGATTTTTTCATTATATTTTGGAAGAGTTTTAATATAGATTGGTTGTTTCTCATATCTCTTCTTATTTGCTATTTCTGATTTCTAGTTACTTATTACTTTTGGTTCAATTTCGTGTTTAGTTGCTTATACAAAAGTAATCAATTATACTCAGTAGTTCCTAACAAGTGGTATCAGAGCTAGGATCACCAAGTGATACCACTAACAAGTGGTATCAGAGCTTGGTTCACTAACAGCTGGTATAGAGCAGGTTAGTGGTTGTTGATTACAGGTTCACTAACAGGGGTTTCTGTTTGAGTGGGAGAAAAGCAATGGTAGAAGAAAGTAAGCTAAGAATGGAGAAATTAAATGGCAAGAATTATCAATTATGGAGGATGTAGATAGAGGATTATCTGTATCAAAAATATCTATTTTTACTGTTGGGTAGGGTTGCATGCAGGCCCATAGATATGCAAGATGAAGAATGGAATGTTCTTGATAGAAAGGCTCTTGGATCTATAAGGTTGAGCCTGGCATCTTTTGTGATTTCTAATTTATCACAGGCAAAGACAACTGTAGAGTTAATGGATACTTTGGCAAACTTATATGAAAAACCCTCAGTGTCGAATAAGGTATATCTTATGAAGTAATTATTTAGTTTGCAAATGCCGGAAGGTAGATCTGTATATAGTCATCTTAATGATTTCCATGAAATTGTAAATCAATTAAATTTAGTCAAAATAATTTTTGATGATAAAGTTAAGGCTCTCTTGATCTTATGTTCTTTACCTGAAAGCTGACACAGCTTGGTAATGGTGGTAAGTAATATATCTACTTCAAATATCTTGAAAGTTGAAGATGTTGTTAGTGTAATCTTGAATGAAGAAATTCGTAGGAAAAGCATAGGTGAAACATCAGGTAATGCTTTAAGTATTGAAAGAAAGGGAAGGCAAAGATAGAAGAGCAAGCATGGGAAATCAAGGTCAAAGATAAGCAGTAGATCCAGATCTAGAACTAGCAGAATAACTTGCTGGAATTGTGGAAAGAAAGGACATGCAAAGAAAGACTGTTGGTTGAAGGATAACAAAGAAAATCAGCATGAAGGTAATAAAGAAGCAAATGTTGCAGGTATTGTTGCACAGGATGCTCTTATATTTTCTTTGGATAGTCAAGTAGAATCATGAGTTTTAGATTCTGGTGCTTCTTTCCATGCAACCCCAAATAGAAAATTTTTCAATGATTATGTCCATGGAGACTTTGGAAAAGTTTATTTAGGGGATGGTGAGCCTTGTCAAATTGTTGGCAAAGGAAAAGTGTAGCTGAAACTGCAAAATGGCAACACATGGGTGTTGAAAGATGTCATGCATATACCCATCTTGAAGAGGAATCTGATTTCTATAGGAAATTTGGGTGATAAGGGTTGCATAGTAACTCTCATAGCGGAATCTTGGAAAGTTTCCAAGAGTGCACTTGTATTAGCAAGAGGTAAAAGAGTAGGTACTCTTTATCTGTGTAATTATATTACTGATTATTCTCCTTCTATTTTATCTACTTCAGATGTAGATGCAAAGATGTGGCACTATAGGCTTGGTCACATGAGTGAGAAGGGAATGAATGTTCTTAAGTCAAAAGGTAATCTTTCAAATTTGAAATGCATAGATCTAGATTTCTATGAGCATTGTGTTTTTGGAAAATAGAAGAAAGTAAGGTTTCTCAAGACTGGGTCAACAAAGAAATACAGGTTGGAGCTTGTTCACACAGACGTGTGGGGACCAGCTCAGGTAGCTTCTATTGGAGGATAACAGTATTATGTTTATTTCATTGATGATGCTACAAGAAAGGTATGGGTTTATTGCATAAAGAAGAAATCTGATGTTTTTGGCACATTTAAGAAATGGAAAGCTTTGGTTGAGAATGAAACAGGTTTGAGATTGAAGTGCCTTAGATCTGACAATGGTGGTGAGTACTGCAGCAATAAATTTAATAATTACTATTCTATGAGTGGAATACGCAAGGAAAGGATGGTTCCAAGGACACCTTAGCAAAATAGAGTTGCTGAAAGGATGAATAGAATAATTATGGAGTGTGCACGGAGTATGAGGTTGCATGCTGGTTTGCCCTTAAAATTTTAGGTAGAAGCTGTGGATACTGTAGTGTACCTGATTAACAGAGGACCTTCTACTACTCTAGATGGTGGAATACCAGAAGAGGCTTGGATAGGTAGAAAGGTAGATCTTTCAATTCTTAGAGTCTTTGGTTCTGAAGCTTTTGTGCACATTGATAAAGAAAATAGAAAGAAGTTGGATGCTAAATCCATGCGGTGCACTTTCATTGGTTATGGCTTTGGAGATTTTGGATTCCAATTGTGGAATTTAGAAACTAACAAAATTATTAGAATCCGTGATGTAGTTTTCAATGAGAAGGTGATGTACAGTGATCAGCTCAAGAGGCTAAATAATTTTGAGCAAGGCAATCTTGATTTGGATGAGGTAATGATCTAAAATGAGCTCACAGGTAAAAATCATCAGTCACAGGAAAACACAAAGACCAACGTCGGTCAGGTAGAATCGACATTGATCGGGTACAGACATAAAGATGATCGAGATCGGTCACTGACATAATGAAATTTGGGTGGACAACAAGCTATGGATGAGTCTCAAACACCCATAAGGATGACTATAAGGGTAATTAAACCTCCAATTCATTATTCCCCTTCTTTATAATATGTGTTGCTAACTGATGGTGGAGAACCAGAAATTTTTGATGAGGCAATGCAGATAGAATCCAAGAAACAGTGGGAGCATGGCATGAATGAGGAAATTGATTCCTTAGTGGAGAACCAAATGTGGGATTTGGTTGAGTTTCCAGCCAAAAAGAAAGCACTAAAAAACAAATGGGTATACAGGTTAAAGGAAGGAGAGAATGGACATGTGACACAGAAGGCCAGGTTATATGGTCTTGAGCAGGCTCCAGGATAGTGGTATAAGTTTGACAGGTGTATGACAATGCATGGCTTTAGTCAATGTCAATGTAACCATTGTGTTTATTTTACCAGATTAGATAATGGTCATTATATTATTCTGTTGTTTTATGTGGATGATATGCTTGTTGTAGGTTCACACATGCAGAAAATTACTGAGCTAAAGGTAAAATTAGCTCACACATTTGCCATGAAGGATTTAAGAGTAGCAAAGAAAGTCCTTGGCATGAATATTAAGAGAGATAGGAAAAATAACAGGCTAATTTTGTCTCAAGAGGATTATGTGAATAAGGTGTTGGAGAGGTTCTATATGCAGGATGCAAAATCGATAAGCACACCTATGGCTGGACACTTCAAGTTGAGCAAAGAAAAGTGTCCTAAATCACATGATGAGGTTGAGTACATGAGCAAAGTTCCATATGCTTCAGTAGTTGGGAGCTTGATGTATGCTATGGTATGTACCAGACCTGATATTGCCCAAGTAGTGGGAGTTGTCAGCAAGTTTATGGCCAATCCAGGAAAGGAACACTGGAAAGCAGTTTAGTGGATTCTTAGATATCTAAGAGGGACCAGCAGTAGGTATTTATGCTATGCAGGGTCAAGCACTTCTCTACATAGGTATGTAGATTCAGATATGGCAGGTGACTTAGATGGCAAGAGAAACACCACAGGATATGTGTTCACTATTGGTGGAATGGCGGTTAGCTGGATTTCAAAGTTGTAGAAGGTTGTTGCCTTGTCTACTATAGAGGTAGAATACACTGTAGTCATAGAGGCTATCAAAGAAATGATATGGATGACTCAGTTCATGGAAGAGTTGGGAAAGGAGCAAGAGAGTTGCAGATTGTACAGTGATAGTCAAAGTGCAATTCATTTGGCAAAGAATTCAGCCTTTCATTCAAGAACCAAACATATATAGCTTAGGTACCACTTCATTCGACAGGGATTGGAGGATGGACAGTTGAAGCTGGAAAAGATCCATATGGATAAGAACCCTACAGATATGTTAACAAAGCCAGTAACAAAGGAGAAGTTGAGTCTTCATTTAAATTTTGTTGGTCTTCAAGATTGATCTTGAAGATGGAGATGCAAACCAAAGAAACAAGACAGAGGATGTTGGTGTACAGGTACAGGTGCAGCTATTTATCTCCAAGTGGGAGATTTTTGAGTTATGGAGCTAAAAGCTTCACTATTGAGCTCTTGTGGAGGTTGCTGGACTTAACCAATAATTGACATCGACAGTATTGTTGACATCAGTCAGGCATGGACTAGAAGCTGCCGACATTGGTCATGAATCGACCGATGTTAGTCATATGCAGACTGACAGCAACCGACGTCGGTCACCTGTGTGTGTGCATGCATTTCCAGAATTAGACTTGTCTAATTTTAGGAGGTCTGAGTGTTTGCATGTGAAGACTAATTTAAGTCTTGGGTCTGTGTTTCTAATTATTGTAATTTGAAAGTCTAATTATTGTATGCCTTGGATCCTATTTAAGAGACCCATGGGGCATGTTGTAATCATCCATTGAAGTTGTAAGTAAGATCAATTAGATCTACAAGGTGTGTAAGATCAAGAAGATCTGCTGAAGTAATTGGTTGAGAGAGAGAGAACTCTTGAGAGAAATACTGTAAACCTAAGAGGTGTGGGAAGAGTGTGATTTCTTCATTGTATTTTCGAAGAGTTTTAATAGAGATTCATTGTTTCTCATATCTCTTCTTATTTGCTATTTCTGATTTCTAGTTACTTATTATTTCTGGTTCAATTCCGTGTTTAGTTGCTTATACAAAAGTAATCAATTGTACTCAGTAGTTCCTAACATATGTTTCAAATGATGTAAACTGTTCACAATCATCTATTCATGCTTTGACATAGTTGGATTCATAACTTTACTATATAATTATACTATATATGTATATCTCCCCTATTTGAATGCCAAATAACATACAATTATATATCCTTTCTTCTATATTATGAAAACATACTATATTCCTTTATATACTCAGTTTGTAAACAAAACACACTGTTTGTTTATTTATGTGTTCTTAGTGTTGAATATATATTACCATAATTCATTTGAATGTATAAACATAATTTTGTATAATAATAATCACACAGTCCCCATGAAATATATATACTTAATTTTATATAATAAGAATACAGTCGATCCATATATATTTTCACTTATTTGAAAAACAGAATTATGCATTTATATATAAATTCATAATTTTTAAGACTTATGAAAATGGCTTCGAACATATATACATAAAATCTCAATTTCATGTAATAGGTATATACTTAATATATCTATATATATATAGATATTTATGACTTGTTGAAAATTTTAAGTACACACAGACCATATATAAATATATATACCTTGTATTTGTATTTCCTAAATACCCTGTCCATATATATATATATATATATAAATGAATTTGAATAAGGTATGTCTCCAATTCTTATATATTTCTATTCATTATTTTAACTATAAAAAAAATACAATTGACATAAATATTTAACCCAATCAATAGTCTCCTATAGAATTCCATTTTAATCTGTTCATAATCTATTTGAATTAGACAATGTTAAAATACTCAAGATCAAGACCTGTATATTATATTTGTGTGTGTGTGTGTGTATTGTTAAGGATTAGTGTTTACATTAGGTAGTTTACTTTGGTAATTAATAGTTATACTATTACCTAAGTTAGAATATATTGTTTGGTATGTTATTATTGTGAATAACAATAATAATATACAGGTAGATATTATAGATAATTGGGAGGTTGTTTGTTGAGTGATTATAAAGATTAGAGTATCCCCAATTATAGGAAATATGTATCCTATATCTTTTTATAGAGTTTTATTAATAAAGAAAAGTTGACTGACAAATTATATTCAAACCTTTGACTCTTGTCTATAATGGACAATTTTTATTATCTGGTATTAGAGTAGGTTCCACCTTGGACCTCTCTACAATTTGGATCTTGTGTGTAATAAGAGTTTTCAAGTGTAAACCACATTGAATTCTCTTTTATTTTGATACCATGTGCTCGAATTGATCTCCATCTATAAAAAATGACTCCCCATCTACCATCCACCATTCCAAATGGGCATTTAAACATTGCATTTTTTTTCTTATTTTGTACTCTACATGTGTTTGGTGATATTATATGACCTAGTATCTTCTCTCAAGAGTGTTGATTTGTTAAATAATATTGATCAAAACTCTGGTCCTTTGCACATAACCCTATATGGGTTCGACATCTCCTACAAACCTATGGTGCATTCCTTGACCTAGCTCAATGGATCCTCCACATTTACAATGATATCTATCCCATACACACTGTACACCTTTCTTCTTCATGACATCCTTTCAGCTTGTCATCCATCTTGGTCCTTGCCACTATCATCTATCTATGTCTTCCAAAGGTAAAGGAAGATAAAGGTTCATTTTTATGATTTTAGGTCTTTAGGTAGTTTTTTAGGGTTTCATTTTATTTCATTGTGTGTTTTTATTAGTTTATTTTTTAGACATTATATTGTTTTTTTGGATTAGTTTCATTTTAGAAATTTTTATTATAATTTTATTTTGATTAGTAGTTTATTTTATGAATATTTTATCAGGTCTTACATTTTTTTTATATTTTTAGGTATTTCATAATTAGTTTTTAGATATTACAGTTGTTTAAGTTTGTTTATAATATTTGTTTAGTTTATTTTTAATATATGTTTTAATTATTTTTTATCAGGTCTTATGTGTTTTAAATAATATTTGTCATGATTTAAGTTAGTTAATTTTTTTTTATAGTTTTAGGTTATTTTAGGTTTATTTTTTTTATGATTTTTAATTACTAATTATTTACTTATATTAAGGTGCTAAATATTGTCTACAAAATGTTAATAAGTCTATATTATTAAGTATAGTTGTTTGGTTTTTAGGTTTTGTTCTAATCATATTAAGTTTTGTTTTATAATTATTTTATATTTATGTTTTGGTTATAGCTGATAAAGTTGATATTAAGTCCTTTAATTTTGTTATGTCTAGATTTTTTATTTATCTATAGTTGTAAGTATTCAATTAAGCCTTGAGAGGCATGTTTTTCAAATAAGCCTATGTTTAAAAGGCATTTTGTAATAATTTCCTCTCCTAAGTAATTTTTACAAATTTTGTATCAGATGTATTTTTGGGTGAACCCAACATCCACATGTCAATCTTGTGGGAGGAAAATATAGTGATGTGTAGTTGTCCATTCTCTCCCCATGTAAAATCTAATGGAGGGAATGTTAAAGATTAACATTTACATCAGGTAGTTTACTTTGGTAATTAGTAGTTATACCATTACTTAAGTTAGAATATATTATTTGGTATGTTATTATTATGAATAAAAACAATAATATATGGGTAGATATTATAGATAATTGGGAGGTTATTTGTTGAGTGATTATAGGGATCAGAGTATCCCCAATTATACAAAATATGTCTTCTATATATTTGTATAGAGTTTGATTAATAAAGTGAAGTTGACTGATAAATTGTATTCAAGCCTTCAACTCTTGTCTGTAAAGGGCCATTTTTAATACACACACACACACACACACACACACACACACACACACACACACACACACACACACACACACACACACACACACAGAGACACACACTAGGGAAAATTTAACCTATATGACTACCGTATATCATTCTCCTCCATGACTCGCTCTTATCCATATTTTCCTTGTCTATCTCTTACCATTCATAATTTCATGCAAATGTTAACTCCCATCTCATAGTGAATGCATAATCCCTATTATTCTTAAAACTCAAGTAATATCTCATTTAACTTTCATTAACCATACTAGAAAAACCCTAATTTCTACCTTGCATCTTCCCTAAATTATTTAATTATTATTTTATTCATTTCAAATCCTTGCATGATCAAATTATGCTACATGTTCAAGTGTATCACTCTAAAATTCCACTTAAAACATTATCAACAATGATAACTATTACTTCAATTTAATGTAGTCTATGCATGTTAACAAGACTAGGTTTAGATCTTAGGATAGTCTTAGGTTATAGTGAAATATTTGTAATAGTTTTATAAAGATAAATAATATCATTAATTTTAAGTAATATTATGACTAAAAATAAAGTCTATGATATTATTTTATCCAAAATGTAAATCAGATAATTATTATCCTAATTATTTTAGTATTATAGTAAAATAATTGTTGTATTATTACTATTTTATATAGACTATCTACATATTTTGTTATCTTCATAACTTAAGGCATATATTTATATTCTTGAATATCAATGATAACTAAATAATGTTTTAAAACATTGAAAATATGTTTTTGTTAGTCTATATATAATAGTAACTAGATATTATCCGCATAGATTTATGTTCCTATAATCATAAACAAGCATGAGTATAGTAACATAATATAGTCATACTACAAAATTATGTGCTAAGTCTATGTAAAATATCTACAATGAAATAACACATGATTTATTCTAGATATAATTACTAAACTAAACTAATAGTCTTTCATCACATAAAATCCAAATCTAAATGCAAATAACTTCAAAAATATACTAATCTAATAATCCACACAATGCATATAACATGTATTATCTAAGGTGGTTTGTACATGGGTTTTATCCATTCCTCTATCATCCCCCAACATCTCCATCTATGTCACCCTCTCAGATCATGATCTCCTTCTATCATGCTCTAAGGGATGAACTCTCCTGCATCCAACTTACGACAAGAAGGTAGTTAGCCTGATATATTATGATACATATCATAAAATAATGTTATAATAATAATTAACATAATCATAATGTACAAAATTCATAATACATCCAACTCATATAAATGAAATAATGAAATCAAAGTAACATACAACTATCCCATAATAACATATGACTTATATTTTAGTTAAAACGTATCTAATAAATTTAACAACCATAATAATCCACAGATAATTAGGTAAATCAGCTTAGTGAGAAATCAGGATGTGACATCCTTCCCTCCTAAAAATAGTCATCATCTTGATGAAACTTATTCAAATAATATTTTTGAATAAAAAACATTATTTAGTATAAAAATAACATAGTATGAAGCATCAAACCAAGCAAACAAATGTGGAAATAGCCTGTGGAACTCATCATACTCCTCCTAAGTAGCACTATTCTCAGAGTATTGGTCCCACAAGTCCTTGCATTATGAATCTTCACTATTATGTAAATAAAGTTTGTGAGTGTCAATTAATTTGATTGGTTCTACCATGACCACCCAAGATTTAGACCCTACAAAGCATTCTAATCCAACACTTGTGAAGGATCAACTATATAATTTTAAAGATAAGATACATGGAAGACATTATGTAATAGAGTTAGGGATGGTGGAAATGTAGGAATATATACTATAGGATTGACCAATTTTATAAATTTGAAGGGTCTCACATATCTTGATGAAAGTTTCATAGACTTCTCAAATTTAATTGAGCTCTTCTATGGCTTATCCCATAAAAATACTTTATCACCTACAAAAAACTATCTAGTTATTCTCTTCAAATCAACATAATTCTTTTTCCTATCATTGGCCTCAGCTAATCTCTAATTTATTATTGTGATTTGATCTTCCATTTTTGAAAGTATCTCAGGTCCAAAGACTACCCTATCTTCCAACCTATCCCAACTGATTGGTGTCATGCACCTTCTTCCATACAATGCTTCAAATGGTGCCATTTTAAAAGTAGATTGGTATGAGTTATTATATGCAAACTCAATCATTGGAAGGTATTTTTATCACTTGTATTGATTATCCATGAAATAAATATGAAGATAATCCTCTAATAATTGATTAACTCACTCAGTTTAATTGTTATTCTATGGGTGATATGCAGCTCTAAAATTTAGTTGCATACCCAAAGTTGAATTTAGCGTTAACCAAAATCTAGAAGTCATCTTCGAATCATGATAAAAAATGATCTTATTTAAAAATCCATGCAGTTAATACACTTCATTTACAAATCTCTTCACAATATTAGGTGCATCATCTGTCAAATTTCCTAGTATAAATTATGCTACCTTGGTCAGTTTATCAACTACAACCAAGATCATGTCTGCATGTTCCATGACAATGATAAAAATTAGACAAAGTTTATAATGATCACTTTCCATTTACATTTTGGTATGTCATGTGAATACAAAAATCCAACTAGATGCACATATTTATATTTCATTCACTAACATTCCAGATAACATGACAAAAAGTCCACTACATCTTTCTTGATTCCCTTCTAAAAATAAAGTAGTTTAAGCTCTGCCATGAACTTGGTTACTCCTAGATGTCCTAAATATGGGGCATTGTGAAGTTATTTTAGTATTTTGATCCTCAAATTCTCTTGATATGGCACATACATCCTTCCATTGTATCACATAAGACCATCATTCTCTAATATGTATCATTTATACCTAGGATTTTAAACATTCTCAAATAAAACTTTCTTGACTTGATCATAGAATTCATCTCTTATGAGAATTCAATCACTCAATCCTTGAAATTACTCTTGATAGTAGCCACAATTGCTATGTACATTCTATGGCTAAGTCATTAACTACTCTATTTTCCTTACCTTTGATGTAATTGATATCAAAGTTATTGTTAGACAAAAACTCTAACTAACATCTCTAACAAGCATTCGAATTTGGTTAGGTGAAGATGTATTTGAGTCCCAAGTTACTAGTCTTGAGCTCAAATGGTTTTCCCAATAAATAATGTCTCCATACTTACAAAGCATGAATAATTGCTTCAAGTTCAAGGCCATTAGGGATATAATTCACCTCATAAGACTTTATCTTACTTGACTCATAAGCTACCACTGCACCAACATTCATAAGGACTCCTAGTCTATCCCCAAACACATATGTGATCATTAAAAATTGACCATTGGGATTATGAACTCTTAACACTGGTGCTAAAGTAAGCCTTATTTTCAATTCTTAAAAATCTATTTCATAGTTATCTGACCAAATAAAATTTTTATTCTTATGATACAAAGTGGTAATCAAATTATCTATCTTGAAAAAATGTGAAACAATTTTTTTTGTAATATCCCACTAATCCCATGAAACTCCTTACTTCATGGACATTCCTTAGTGTTGGCCACTCTATAATGGATCTTATCTTAGTAAGATCAACTAAAATTCCATCTGCTAAGATAATATGTCCCAGATATTGCACTTTATTTTCCAAAAATACACACTTAGACAATTTTCCATACAACTTATGCTTTCACAAATGTTAGAAAACTAGTTCTAGATGTTGAAGATGATATTTTTCATCCTTAGAATATATAAGAATGTCATCTAAAAAGACCAAAATAAAATGATCTAGATAATATCTTAACATGTTATTCATGAGATTCATGAATGTTGTAGGTGAATTTTTCAACCCAAATGGTAACACGATAAACTCGTAGTGTCCATATCAAGTTCTAAATGTTTTCTTAGGAATATACTCATCTTTTATCCTTAACTAATGATATCTAGATCTAAGATCAATCTTAGAAATAATAGTTGATCCTCACATCTGATTAAAAATATCATCTATTTGAGGTAGTGGATACTTGTTTTTTATAGTCACTTTATTCAACATTCTATTATTAATGCAAAGTCAAAGAATACCATCCTTATTTTTGATGAAGACAACTGGTGCACCCCATGGTGACACACTTGGTTTGATAAAAAATTTGGCTAATAAATCTTGGATTTTATCCTTCAATTCAACTAATTCAGTGGTTATCATTCTATACGATGCCTTATATTGAGGTTCTAATCTTGGTTCGATATCAATAGAGAAATTAAACTCCTATTTAGGAGACAATCCTAGTAATTCTTTTAGAAACACATCATGAAAATTTATAAGGAAAGGTTAATATTCAATTTATGGTTCCTTAGTTTCCTTTATTTCATTTATCTTGATGATAAATGCTTGACATCCTTTTCCTTGGGCCTTCTTGATTTACATTGTATAAATCTACCTAAGTCTTAGCTCCCTTTTTTCATGTTGAATTAGTGTCTAATTTCTAGAATCATCTAGGTACTGAACCTTCTTCATATAGAAATCAACCTTGTATTTATGCTTCACAATCCAGTTGAATCTTAAGATCACATCATATGACCCTAGTGGTGCTACATAGAGATATCTTATGCCTCTTTTTCATACCCTTATAATTTTTTAAAATATACTCCTATCTGACATAGTGATTATTTGAAGTAACTACTGATATGGGGGGGGGGGTGAATCAATAGACAATAATGTTCATTCAATTCTAAAACCATTCCATCATACATCAACTTGATCTAGTAACATTATCATGAAAGCATATACATATAAAATATGAAACAAGGGCATACATCACATGAACACATCATCTATGTGGGAAACCCTCATGGAGGATAAAACCCACTAAAACATAAAATATGGAATATAGTATTATAAAAATAATATTAAACATTTAGACCAGCACTAATTGATTAAGCAACACCCATGCCTCAATTTAGTCAAGTACCTACTTAACTTTTAGCTAGCTTCAATTAGCAAAGAGGCTACAACCCCCTAGGAAACCAAGAACCAACTCAGATACCTCTAATTTTATCTCCACATCTAATCTAATGTATTCTACACCTGATGATGGAATACTCTTGATTTCACCCTTCAATCTCTCTCAAACAACCTTTAGGGCTTACTCGTTCAACTAGCCTCTTCTAGGCTTATTAAGGCTAATGACCTATTTGTCTACTTTCACCAACTTGATCAGATAATCATGCCTAATATCATTCACTATATAATTTTCCTTAATGACTCATAATTTATCTTTCAAATTTTATCTCCTTCTCTTGGCTCCATACTTTCTCAACCCACCCAAATAGGCCAATTAGGCCTAGTATTTATACCATACACTCATCTAACCCATATTTATCAGATAAGATGATTTACACACTCGTATTATATTTTTATATGTATCCAAACATGTTACATGGGTGATAATTGTTCTTTATATGTTGTCCATTACCTCAATATCCCAAATCCTTCATTAGGCCTAGTTGAGACCTAAAGCAATTAAGCCTTCTAAGCCACATGTTACACCTTGAACCTCTTGGACCACATTAAACATCTATTAATGATTAAAAAACTTAAAAATTAAATTTAATAGGTCACTTATATCATTCATATGGGTTCATATTAATTTAAACTCAAACTCACACCTTAAACCAAACAATTCTAGTCTTCTCGCCAATAGGCCTATAAACACAAAAAACACAGTCTTCTAGAACTAAAGCATACTATTGATTTTATCATATAAACCACTCAGAAAATTGATTTAATATATCATAAATGAACTTATAAATAATATAAAATACATTTATATTCATCAAATATGTCTAAGACCTCAAACCATCTCTCCCAAGAAGACCACCCAAACTGGTCACATAAAGTCAAAAAATAGTCAAACCATTTTGACTCTATATATCTGATCAGGGACATATAATGACATAAAATACCTTATAATTAGTATTTTTTACTTATATAACAACATAAAAATTATTTTATGTTTCAACACTACTTAAACAACATCAAACTTACTCCTTTAAAATGACCACTCAGACTACCTATAGCTTCTAATAGTACAGTCATGTAGATGTTCTTTCATAGCAGTTGAAAGAAACTTTCACAACCTATAATAAAAATTCATATATTATATGTGATATGTATATCACTCTAAATTATATATTTCTCTTTTTCAAACATCTTTCATTGGTCTAACAAACCAATTCCTCAGGTCACTATATCACACTATTCATTACTTAGATAAGCCACTTTAAAAGCACTACTTTACCGATATTTGAGTAACATCACCAATTTAAAATAAATTTAAAAAATTTAATATGTCTTAAACAATACTCAAAGTCATTTTATTCATCCCTATTCACCTGGAACACTTCCCTAAACACATATTCACTCTGCTGGGATATTGTTCATTATTTTCACTATTTACAGTTTTAGTGACTAGCAGTCTTGGAACATAAAAATGATTGACATAGAGAGAATGTATTTCCAAAAAACTACATATAACTCAATATAAATTCTTAACTTTCAATCTCTAATGAATCTCATGTGTTGACTCAGTCAACCCTACTTGTAACATTAATTTCTCTAGAAATAAACTTCTTTTTATACCTTTTGCTTCCTATCATGACAAACCAAAACCACTTATAGGTGATTGGAGGAGTCATATATATAATAAAATATTAAAATTTTTCAACCAATCCATTCTATGTATTTTATATCAAGTTATTTCTAATTGGGTCTCTATAAGGGTTTGCAAGCAGAAAAAACCTACTTATCTTCTTAACATTCATTCATAAAGCTGAGGGATTGATTTATCTACAAAATGATTATAGAATATTATTAAGACTCTTAATAAACTAATAAAAAAGGTTTAGGTCACCATTCAAACTTTACATGTGCCAATGAACATTATAACTTTCTTCTCAAGCTAGGAAACCTTCAAACTACATGTACAAGTGTCCTTCCAATGAAATATATTGCTTTCTCTTTATCCTCAGCACATAAAACTTGGTCAACATCTTTGAAAACATTTTCACACCTAATTCAATGCTTATAAGAGATATACCATCTTATAAACTCACCTTGACCCCCATTTGGACCTCACTAGGTCACTATGCACATTAGGTCTAAGACTGCAAGTCAAACTTGGATATAGAAAGCACTAGGATACTTCTTATATTGATATAAAATAATCATAAAAATGTAATATTCACTAATTACATGATCTAAAACTATCCTCCATGTTTTCCCTAGCCTCAACAAGCTCAACATACCAGGCTACTAGGCCTATACCACTATATAAGGCTACCAAGCCTTATGCCAACACACTATTCACATACTTTTTTTCTCTCCCTTGACCTTAAAAAACATAAATATTTTATATAAAAAATGAAAATTCCTAAAAAATTCTTACCTTAGCTCATATGCATCCAAACATGCCTTGCACAACTTTAGTCTCAAACTCATGACCATCATGACATCACCACTTTGTCATTACTCTTGACATCAATACACACATTACATCATCATTTGAAATCAATGACAACATACCTATAACAATCTTCCCCTTTTTCATTGATGTCAACCTCTTATTTTAATTCTCCCCCTTTTCCATAAATGACAAAGTGGACTAAACAACCACCAAGCACTCCTTAACATCATGTATGTATTCTTCAAAGAACCATAGAAGCAAGAAAACATAACTTCCTTGACAAAACTGATATAGAAAACCTCTTGAAACTCAGTTCATACCAACTAGAAAATCTACCTTCATGTTATATATCCTAAATATCTCCCTCTAAGATCATACTTTATTTTTGAAACAAACTTGATCTCTTACTCAATCTTGCTTACCAGATCCTTGGGCCTATTTATTTAAAAAGCAAAAAAGATCCCCTTAAGATTAATTATAATGAGAAGCCTCATACACAAATCCCCCTTACTTCATGGCATACTTCAAAGATCATTCAATGGATCAACTTCTTCACACTCTATCTTCTTATCCCAATCAGGACTATCTCACTTAAGTGAGAACAACTTCCATATGATCCTCAAAACAACAAGCAACTTAGCCAACATCAATCTTCAATTTTTGACATACAAAATTAGAACCTTGCTTATGATGACTCTAACCAAGTCATCCTCAGACTACTAAATCACTTAAAATAAAACTCAACATACCAACATGTTCTTTTAAGATCTTATGAGGTCATCTTGGCATCAAGGAAAGATGACATCTTCTCAAAATAAATTTCAAGAGAACTACTAAAAAATTCCTCATTAAAATCACTAGATTCTTGATATTCTATATGAAAATATCATCTATAGAACTCAAAAACCTTTTTCATGATATCAAAAACATACCTTCATGGATACTTTTGGAGACTCCTCTTCAAGAATACAAGAACCTTGTGATTCTATAGGACATTAATTATTAACAAAACTTCATGAACAACCCCAAGACATATAAAACATGTGAACTCACCCTTATAATAACATATCTAAGCTCTCTAAGCAACCAAAATAGTCATCAAGCCTACATGGATCATAACTTCTCCAAAACACTTTATAGAAAACACAGTCATATAAGTCTATGAGTATGGTCTTCACAACAACAAACCTTTTGTCATAACCTATTTTATTTGTGATTCTTCAAACATGAACAAACCAATAGGATTCTATGCACTCTGTGATTCTCAAATCATTCTACCTCTCATGGAACCATTCATCTTCATATCAAAATTTAATAGGTATCTCTATTTGTTAATGTTCTTCAAACTCTGTAGAAGAACCAATAATATTCTAACAAGAAACTCAAGGCATTATCATACTCAGGTTATTGAACAACTTGTTCAATACAAATGTAATAGGATTATTGACCATCTATGAATTTAAGGTCATATTCATGCATATAAAACACTACAACCTCCAAGAATAGTGATGATCTATTTCAACCAATCAATGTAACATCTACAGTCCTTACAACTTAAGGATAAAACTTTACTAGGAAGATTAACAATGGTCTCATGGGTCAAACTCACCTATTCCACTATTCTAAAACATGCACTTTGGACTCCTTGAGCCAATAGGACCATCTATCATAAATGTGAATAACTTCCATAAGGTCCTCACAACAAAAGCACTCACCTTCATGCTTTACAAGCCATTAAGACTCAAAACACTACCAAGCATCCTTTCAGATAATATGTAGTCAATACTAGGTCTGAGAGACCTTATTCATTATGAGGAACCTTTGATACACTTTTACAACTTCAAATATGCAAATAGAAACTCAATAATATGTTAACATCATTCTTATATCACAATGGAATTGATCTTGAAAGACCAATTTTCAACTTTCATACCTCTGCTCTATCTTTATGTACCAAGGCACCATATGAGTTCAAACATGCATTAAAAGCATGCCACCTACTTATGAAAACATTTCATATTCTCCACCTAATGTTCACTTATCTCTACATATCAAAACTGAGACAATAACATCATGAACATACACCTTAGGGTTTATACACATCAAACCCTAAAGTCACCACCTTTCACCTTTTGGGATAGTTCTTCAAAATTGAGAGCAAAATGATCAACCAAAGAGCATCTATAGGATATTCAAGACATTAAGAATCATCTTTAGACAAGTTTACCAATCACCTTAATCTTCTCTAAGCACCAAATAACTCACATTGTCACACAAGTCTACCAACTACAAAGTCCACACACAGTCACCTTCCATGAATATTTTCTTGTAGAAACACATGTTATCAAACATTATTTAATTCATAGATTAGGGAAATGAAGAGTTATTAACTAATTTTAATGATTATAAAAACTATTAAAATGTTTTAGATAAATTCTAATCCCATTTTGCCTTCTTGGGTTCACTCAAAAAACACAATCAATTACAGTCTACTTTAATCCAAGTTTATTACACCTATATTGACATCTGAATCAAACCACTACTTGGATTACCTTCATCTTAGATTATAATAATTTTTTTATTGTCACCCCATATTTATTTAAAACCATCTATGACTTATACAATTCATCCTCCATGCCCTCCAAGACCTAGACTACTATCATATACTCACAAAACATCCTTTTGACTTCTTTGTCTATACAAACAAGACATCAATGCTCTAGGACCTCATGTGACATTCAAAAATATTCCATTGGATATTTTAAAATAAAATTACAATCATGAAAACATGCTCATACCTTTTAAACTTCATGAATATTTAGATAGACCTTAAATAGGTCTCATACTCTAGGCTTCTAATCAAACCAGTTCCTATCTTTTTTTAGGTTAGCTAATCAAGAGACCAAATTCAATAAGCTATATTATTCAACTTAGGTTTGATCTCGGATTTGGATTTAGAGTACTCTTTATTCTTCAAACTTTCTAGTGCCAATATGTAGACTATTATGCAAACATTAACCATGATCTTCACAAAATTATCCATCACTCTAAGCAAGATGTATATTATTTTCATCACACCTCAAGCTACTTAAGATCACTTGTAGGCTATTAAGCTTCCTCCAAAGGTATAGATATGATACCAATTATTATAAGTAGCTATTGATAGATGGGGTGAATCAGAAAACAATAATGTTCATTCAATTCTAAAACCATTCCATCATACATCAACTTGATCTAATAACATTATCACAAAAGCATGTACATATAAAACATGAAACAAGAGCATACATCACATGAACACATTATCTATGTGAGAAAAATTATGGGAGATAAAACCCACTAAAAACTAAAATATGTATTATAGTCCTATAAAAAATATATTGAACATTTAGACCAAAACTAACTGATCAAGGAGCACCCACCCCTCAATTTAGTCAAGCACCCACTTGACCTTTAGCTAGCTCCAACTAGCAAGGATGATACAACCCCCTAGGCAACCAAGTACCAACTCAGCTACCTCTGATATGATCTCTACCTCTAATCTGATGTATTCTATACTTGATGATGGAATTCTCTTTCTTTCACTCTTCTTCACCCTTCAATCTTTCTCAAATAGCCTTTAAGGCTTACTCACTCAACTAGCCTCTTCTAGGCTTATTAGGTCTAATGAACTATTTATCTACCTTTAAAAACTTAATCAGATAAGCATGTATGATATTTTTTACTCTATGATGATCCTTAATTACTTTTACCTTCTCTTTCAAAGGTTATCTCCTTTGCTTGGCTCTATACTTTCTCAACCCACCCAAATAGGCCAATTAGGCCTAGTATTTATACCATACACTCATCTAACCCATCTTGGTCAACCAAGATGGTTTACACACTTATATTAATATTTGGATAGGTATCCACACATTTTACATGGGTGAGACACATGATTCATAGGTCAATTATTACCTCAATAGCCCAAATCCTCCATTAGGCCTAGTTGAGACCTAAAACAATTAGGCTTTCTAATCCATATATTACACCTTGAACCTCTTGGACCACCTTAATATTCTATTAAAACTTAAAAAAATTTAAATGAAACTTTAATATGTCCCTTATATCATTCATATGGCTCCAAATTACCTGAAACTCAAACTCATACCTTGAACTAAACAATTATAGCCTTCTCACCAATAGGCCTAAAAACATAGAAAACACAATCTTATAGAATTGAAGAATACTATTGATTTTATCATATAAAACAATAAAATAGTTGATTTAATAGATAATACATGACCTAAAAAATAATACAAAATATATTTAGCTTCATCAAATAGGTTTACAAACCTCAAACCATCTCTCCTAATAAGACCACTCAAACTGGTCACATAAAGTCAAAAAATAGTCTAACCATTTTGAATATATATATTTTATTGGTGACATATCATGAAATATAATACATTATAATAAATATTTGGAACTTATATAACAACATAAAACTCATTGGAATTTCCAACACTATTTAAACAACATCAAACTTACTCCTTCAAAATGACCACTCAGACTGATTGTAACTTCCAACAGTATAATCATGTAGATGTTATTTTCTAGAATTTGAAAGAAAACTTTCACAAAATATAATACACATTCATAGATTATATGGGATATCTATATCTCTCTCAAGTAGATAGTTATCTTGTTTAAACATCTTTCATTAGTCTAATAGACAATTCCTCAAGTCACTATCTCACAATATTCATTACTCAGATAAGCCACTTTGAAAGCACTACTTCACCTATATTTGAGAGCCATCAAAATTTTTAAATAAATTTAACAAAATTAATATGTATTAAACAAATACTCCAAGTCATTTTATTCATCCCTACTCACCTGGAACACTTCCCTAAACACATATTCACTCTACCTGGATATTGTTCATTATTTGCAAATTTAATGACTAGCCATATTATAACATAAAAATTATTGACAAATAGAGCATATATTTCCAAAATAACTCCATATACCTCAATATCAAGTATTTAAATTCAATCTCCAATGACTCTCATACATTGACTTAGTCAATCCTACCTATAAAATCAATTTATCTAGAAACAAGCTTCTTTTTGTACCTTTTACTTACTATCTTGATAAACCAAAACCACCTAGAGGTGCCTAGAAGAGTCCTATATATGATAAAATAGTAAAAATTGGTAAAAAAATCCATTATAGGTCCTTTATATCAAGTTATTTCCAATCAGGTCTCTATAAGGGTTTGCAAGCACAAAAACCAACTTATCTTCTTAACATTCATTCATAAAGTTGAGGGCTTGATTTATATGTAAAATGATTATGGAAGATTATTAGGACATCTAATAAAATAATCCAAAAGGATCAGATCACCATGCAAATTTTACATGTGCCAATGAGCATTAGAAATTTCATCTTGAGCTAGGAAACCTTCAAATTGCATGTACAAGTGTCCTTCCAATGAACTATCTTGATTTTTCTTCATCCTTAGGACCTAAAGCTTGTTCAAAACCTTTGAAAAAACTTTTAATACCTAATTCCATGATTAAAAGAGTTTTTACATCTTGGAAACTCACCTTGACCCTCCATTTGGACCTCACTAGGTCCCTATGCACACTAGGTGTAGGACTGAAAGTCAAACTTAGATATAAAAATAAATATGATCCTTCTTGTAATGATCTCAAATCATCATAAACATGTCATATGTACTTATTACATGATCTAAAACTATCATCCTTGTTTTCCCTAGACTCAACAAGATCAACATACTAGGCTACTAAACCTATGCCACTACACAAGGCTATCAAGCCTTATGCCAACACACTGTTCACATACTTGTCTTCTTTCCCTTGACCTCAACCAATATCATTATGATAGATACAACATGAAAACTCTTAAAAAATTCTTACCTTAGCTCATATGCATCCAAACATGCCTTGCATAACTTTAGGCTCAAACTCATGACCATCATGACATCACTACTTTGTCATTACTCTTGACATCAATGCACACATGACATTATCCTTTGACATAAATGATAACATACCTCCAATAGTGATGACTTAGTAATAAAATCTAAAAATATAATTAGGGACCTATTTCAATTAGTATTATTATGAATACACATGTTTTCTCTTGAATAATCTGATAATGATTTGTTTATGAATTTATATTTATATTACAGTGGTTTCAAAAAGCATTAATGTTTAAATAAATAAAATTAGTATATATATATATATATATATATCATAATCAAATGTTTGTTTTTAGTCATGAGATTTTGATGGACAAAGTTGATCAAATTGCATCAAACTAATTACTGAAGTATTTTTAGTTTGAAAATGATAAATGTTCAATCAGAATTGAAAGGCATTAGATGGATGTGTTATAAATGGATTTAATTTAGTTTCATTTGAAATTCAACTTACAAGTATGAATATTGGCATTATATGAGTTATGCCATAAATGGAATTTAATTTAATATTTAAACCTAAACTATTATATTCTTAAATATTATCAATTATCCTAAGTGATTCTAAATTTATAATCTAAACACTATCCTATGGTAAATATTTAATGGAAAGTGGTAGACCTAACTAAGACTTTAAAATGGTCATGGTCATGGATGATTGTTTTATTTAAAAGGTCAATTGAGAATTAAGTTATATTTGTATTGGTAAACTTGAGGCTCATATTATTAATGTTTAATTAATAAATTGGCAAGTTGGTAGTTTAGTTGATAGATTTAATGCTAAATGTGTTGGATGTTTTGAGATTTGGATAAAATCAAAGGAAATTTAAAGTTTTTAATGTAGATTATACATGCCTTAAAATACATGAGTTAGTGGATGTTTTAATAAGGAAGTTGGTCATGAATAATTTTTAAAGCCTTGATAAACAAGTTAGAAGTTAGCTAATGGCATACCTCAATTTGAGAGACCAATCAGGTGAAGGCACGTAAGCACAAGTAGTTAAGATGTGTGTTTTGGTATACAAATAGCTTTGTTTTCATTTTGATAGTCATTTTGTAAAGCACGCTATGAAATCCATACTCTACCAAGATAAATTTGGAAAATTAAAAATATAGCATTAACAAGTATGCCATTTTTGAAAGTGAATATTTGTGAAAGAGATAGTTATGGTTTATCATTATGACTAGTTTGCATGGAAATAAATGATGGTTTTCGAGTTTACATTGTTTTTGATAAATTTTTACAAGATAAGCTATTTATTTTAAAGTCTTTGCATGTATGAATTTTTAGTGATATGGTCAGTTAGAAAAGATTTCAGTTTTGAAAAAATAATTATTTTTCTAGTTTTATCATATTATATTATTCTACAGCATAAGATTTAGATGGCTGAAGTGTTTCATTGTTATTTATAATTTGGTTCTTCTCTAGTTTTGAAGTCATTTTTGATGATAATAGCAATTATCTTGAAAAGTGTGATATTCTAGTTTTGGTTTTTAGTTTGTTATTTTGTTACAGTAGTTATTTTGATTATATTAGTTTGGATTTCAAAGCTATAATTTCATAAATGCATGCAATTTTGATAAAATGAGTTCTAAAGTGGTTTTCTGGGTATAGTGTGAAGAATTTTTTTTGAAAGATTTTGATGTACAAAATTTGTTTGCATGCAACATATATTTTTCTTAAACTTAGAAGTTTATTTCAAAGATATCAAAACATATTTTTTTATTTTTATTTTTTGAAGTCAAAAATTGAAAAATAATGAAAAAATGGTTGATAGTTTTGAGAAAGCTATGATAAAGTTATTTTTATGAGTTTTGAAATGATGATTTAAAAAGAGTATGACCATGTCAAAGGCTTATATATTATAAATAGAACTTCCATCAAAATTATTTTTCAATGGTTTTGGAATTTGTTATCAGTTTGTGAAAATACATACAATTTACAACTGTGAATAATTTATACTTGGAGATTGCATTTATACAGTGAGAATAGGATGCTATAGATTATGGTAAAATATTTTAAAATAAAATTATAAATCATATGATTTTATTATTATGATTTAGAGTTTGAACATTATAATGATACATGACATAGTCAAAATTTTAAATTATATAAACAATTCAGTTTTAGACAGTTGAATCCTTTATGTGTTCATTTTGTTGATAGTTGATTTTTTTTTAAGTCACCAAAAGTTGGAAGTACAAATTTTATTTCTATAACCGATATATTAATTTTGATGTTAAGTCATATAATGATAAGATTTTGAATATATTTCAATTATATTTAGAATGTTAGGTTGGGATCAACCAGATTCAAATAAGAATAATGATAATAAAAAGTGAGAAAAGAATCATTATGGTAGCATAAATCAAAATGCATATAATAAGCAATTTGTTAGAGGAAGTTTTAGAGTTAGATAGTTTGGTCCTAAATTTTTTAGTAGAGGAGCCCAAATGTCTATCCATTTTGGTGTCACTAACCAAAAATTTAAGGATGTGTTAGGTAGTTTTCCATTTAATCCTACTAATCATAATTTCAGAGCTAGATCCCATTATCATAGTAGCTCTTCCCATCAATTTCAAACTAATCTTCATCATCTGTCTATTCATCCACCTAGTCAGGAAAGACTTAATGTTATTAGTGAACCACCATAACAAGCTAATGAGTCAATTCATCCAAAAAAAATTGTAAATATTTAATGGCCATCTTATTCTAATGAACCTACACCACTTCAAAAGATATCTATTTTACAGTATAAGAAGCTCAATTTAAAAAAAAAATTTGTTGTCATACATCCATCTAATTCAAGAGAATGTGAAAAAAATCAAGATGAATCAGATACTTCAATAGAAATTAGAATTATGAAATGAGTTAAATTAGAGATAGATGATGTTGAGAGTGATTTAGATACAAAATTAGTTCAATTTTCTATAATTTATATGGAGTATAATGATTGCTTTAATAAAAAAGGAGAACCAATGATAGAGGTTTTATTTGATTATGATGATTCTTGATTATCAAAAAGATACAATTTTATTTCAAAATTGAACTTTAAATTTATTAAGACAGTCTATTCTAGTATTTTGATACTTTAATTATATTTTAGAGTGCAATAGACTTTAATTTTGATGCACACACACACACACAAAATTATGCTTAAGTATTTTGGATTATATGCATAATAGAATTAATATAGATAAGAATATTATTTAAATTTGAATTATCTTATTATTTATTGAAATAATATTATTCTTATTATTATTAGTTGATTAAAGGGTCCCTACCCATTAGAAAATACCTGATCTATTTTTAAATTATTAATCTCTTAAGACTTTTAAAGTCTTAAATAAATCTTAACCTATAATTTTCAATATTAATTAACTTTTAAAAAGTTAATTATTTTAAGTTAACAAATAAATAACTAAGGTTAGTTACAACTTCTTTTTCAACCAACTTAAAAGTATAAAAGGAGATCAAGGATTCATTTGAAAAGAGGAACAATATAGGTATTGAATACTATTACATTCTAAAAGTCAATCACTTCTCTCTTTTCTATACAATTTCTTTGAGATAACATGACTTTTATAGATGGATCAATGATACTTTCTTTGATGGTTGAGTATATTGCTTAGACAATGCAAGTATATCTAGTTTTATATTGTCATTTATAACATATTATTTGAAGTTGTCAATTTTAACATCTTTTGATGATTGTTTCTTGCAGTTTTATGTGCACAATCTAAGTATTCAACCCAAATAATGATGAAAAATTCATTGTTTACAACATATTGTTGATCTAATTGATTGTAAAAGTTATCTTTTAAAGACATTTTATAATAAAAGTGTTTGTTTCTCAAATAAAATTATTTGTTTTACTAAGATGACTCTCTTTTGTCGGGACTCGCATATTTTGTTTATATTACATATTTTATTTGGCTTTGAATTCTAATTTACTTTAAATCTAATTTTATCTTAGTTTTTAATTATCTAATTTATTTTTTATTTAATGGAGTTTTAAATTAATTAGTTTTTTTAATTTTACTATTTATTTCTGATTTCTTTTATTAGATTAAGTTTCTTAGGTGAGTGGTAGGTTTAGTTAGTATTAGATTAGTTTTGTTTTAGTTTTAGATTTGTTTAAGTTAGATTCTTTTTAGTTTCTTAATTAGATTGTTATTTATTTCTTTAGTTGATAGATGTTATTATTTTGCATCTTTTTTTTTATTTTTGATTTATGTTTTATTATTTGATTATTGAAGATATACTTATAAACTAATTTATTTTCTTATCTTCAATTTATCTTTATACTTCTTTATTTATTGTCTTGGTGTTTACTTGGAGGTTATAATAACAAAGAAAGATATTATTTTAAAAATATATTTTATTACTGAATTAGATTTATTTCTTTCAAGAGATTATCTTGTTCAATAGGCTCTATCTGTCAGATATGATTGTTTACATATTTATATCTGAACTGATTTATTATTTGACAAGTAGATTTATGGATTATAATGAAATATGTTATATCCAATAGCCTATTTTTTATTTATTAGAACATTTAAAAAACACTTTTGCATCTTTAGGTTCATATTCAAACCTTTGGAACCTTATCATTAGACTGGTACAATTTCAACTTAACATTCATAATAAGCAAAAGGACTGATTAGTTAACAAGACATTTTTCATCATCAACAAATTTAGCGACTCCATTAGGAATAACTTTCAAAAATCTTATTTGTTTAAGCTTTATTTTTCTTCTTGGTCAAGGTACTTGGAAGACAATCTCTTATTATCCAACCTAAAATTGATATTGTTGATGATCAAGTTGATATTATTTTAAAATTAACTCGTTATACATGATATAATTATTATCATAATCCTCAACATATTATATAAATGATAAATGAAGAACTTGTAGAATTTGAGATAGATTGGTATGTCAATCTTATTCATGAAACTCAACAATGTATTTTAGGTATAAATAGATGCATTCAGAAAGGTAAAACTAGAGTTTTAGTTGCTAATCCTAGATCTATAAGTTATTTTTTTATTCTTATCTATTTGATGATTTGGTTATGCCCTTTGAACCTAGTGATATAAATTTATAATTAAATCAAGATAATTAGGTTCAAAAAAATCAACCAATTCAACTATAAGAGACTATTGAAACTTCGAATAGAAGATCAAGTAGATAAGATGATACAAGATATGATTTGAGGTCTTCAAAATAATAGAGATCAAGATGATCTCATTGAAGATAAAGTTGGTTCTAAAGCTGAAGTAGAATAAAAAATAGCTTTAAATCCATGGATTTATAGAAATCCACTTAACATTAAAAATCATCAAGGTAATTTATCTTCCCTTAAAAGATTAAATATACCAATTTTTTTTTAAACTTATAGGAAAATCATTTAGATGCATTTAAGTTAGTTTGTGTTACTCTTGGTATAATAAGTGAAAATATTTGTTTAAGAATTTTTGCTCAAACACTTGAAGGGAAAGCTTATCAAGTTGTTGTTAGTTTACCTATCAAAGATATCAACACTTGATAAAATATTAAAGATTGGTTATAATTACCTTTTGAAAAAACTAAGAAAGATTTAGACCTAGTCAATGATCTTGTAATTTTTTCTCTTGATCCAGGTGAAGCCATACATCATTTCAATACTAGATTTACTAAGTTGTATCGAAATATTACTTATGATCTTAGACCTTCTAAGAAATTATCTAGACTTTACTTTTGTAGTAGTTTACTTTTGAATTATAAAATGGCCTTATAGGATAGAGACATTATAGAATATGATGAAATTGTAACATTTTGCATTGACTATGAAAATAAACTTAAACGCATTAAGTTTAAATATAGATCTTATACAAGTTTGAATTTAGATAATACAAAAAATTTAAAATCTATTCAAAGTCTATGAAATGAACTGGTCACTATTAAAAGATAATTAAATGATAAATATTCTTCATCTAATCGAAACATTATTTTAAGTGAAAATAAAAATAAAAAAATTGCTCATTACTGCAATGTGTGTGAATTAGATCATGATCTAGATTCATATATTGTTATTCAAAAATTTATAAAGTTTATTCAAGGAAAAGATAGTATATCTCTTGATCTAGTTGATAATATAAACATGTGCATTCTTTATGATCCATCATAAAATGAAGGTGCTTATGTTTTTAATACCAGAAATAGAGATTATAATTATTCTCAAAATAATAATGCAAAAAATAATGATTCTTCTTACAAAGATAAAGATAAAGTCAGAATAATTCTTGAAATAATTCATTTGATAATTCTTCTTAAAATATTCATTTATCAACTGGTTATAATAATACTCAATATCAACCTTATAAGCTTAAGAATTATACTCAGATTCGATAATTTGATGCTAAATATTATAATATAATTGATGATTTATCTATAATTAAAGCTGAATTTTCATTATTACAAGAAGCTAGCCTTCTAGAACAACCTGAGAAAATTAATGAAGCTATTAAGAATTCAAACTCTAAAAATGATGTAGGCTTACAAGAAGAACATAGTAATGAACAAAAATCTATTTTTTCTTAAAACTATGATCCTCTTATAGATTATATACCTCCTTTTTATGTTTTAATAAAAAATAATAATAAGGTAATCCATAATTGTATCCTAGATACAAGAGCTTTAAAGAATATAATTCTAAAATTTATTGCAGATCAAGTAGGCATTTCTTATGAAATTGATAATAGGAAGTTTATTGGATTTGATTCAAGACACTAAAAGTTGCAGTAAGTTTCATGATATAGTCATTAAAATTATTCAAGATGAAAGAATTCAATGTATGACTAATGCCCAAATTTTAGATATTCTTAGTAATTATGCTATGTTATTAAGAAGAGATTGGTCAAAATAAATAAGTGTTTTTGTCAGAAAAGATATCACATATATTTTTGTAAGTAATGAGATTGATTTCATAAAAAGAGAGGATTGGTCTAATACACCTATAAAATCATCTACTCTTTCCACTATTGCCTATGTTGAAATAGGTATTAGAATTTATGAGCTGATGAAATTGGATGGATACAAAAATCAAATAGAAGAATTATTTGATAAAAACATTACATGGTCACTATATTTTGATGGAGCTTGTTCTCAATTAAGAAATGGTGTTGAAATTTGTTTAATCTCTTCTGTCGATAATATATTCTGTTATGCTTACAAATTATCATTTAAAAACACTAATAATATTGATGAATTTGAAGCATTATGTTTAGGTTTGGAAAAATATATTGAGCTTAATATCAAACATTTAGAAATCTTTGAAGAATCTCAATTAATTATTAGACAAGTTCAGAAAGTTTATAAAACTAACCAAACTTGTTTACATCATTATACTAAAAAAATTTAGTCTTTGCTTGAACATTTTGAAACTTTTAATATAACTCACATACTTAGAGAATATAACAATAGAGATGATAAGCTTACTATTTTTGATTCAAACCCAACCCTAAGTGAGAGTGAATCAATCATAGACTTCTCTTTTTTTTAAAAATTTTTGACCTAAAATTCTAGATTTGAATGATAGTTGATATGTTTTTAGCTGTGATGAACACATAGATTCATTTATTAAAGTTAACTATTTTTAATCATAATAATTATGTATTAAATTATAAAGATTATCTACAATTAAGTACCAATAAATTGCCTATTGGTTTAGTTAGTTTGAAATCTATGTTTAGACCTAATGATCAACCCAAAATTTTTACAACAAAAAAACTTTCTAGGAGAATTAAAGGTGAAACTATTCCTATAAATTTAGGTACGAAAGAGGATCATAAATATGTGTATTTATAAATTTAATGTACTGCAAGTGAAAAGATAAAAATTATTAAATTATTCAAAGAATTTATTGATATGTTTACTTGGTCATAAAAAGATCTTAAAGGTTATAATACTGATATTATTAAACATGATATACTTAAAAAATCTGGTATTAAACTTATAAAATAAAAAATATGAAGAATTAGTCTTTTATTAGAGGACACCATTAACAAAGAACTAGATAAAATGATTGATGCTGGTGTCATTTTTCTTGTAAAGTATTCTAAATGGTTAGCCAATTTGGTACGAATTGGAAAGAAAAATAATGATATCAAATTATGTGCTGATTTTAAAGACTTGAACAAGGTTAGTGTTTAAGATAATTTTTACTTACCAAATATAGATCATATTTTACAACAAATTGTAGGGTCTAAAATGATGTCGTTATTAGATGGATTTTTTTATTATAATCATATTTTTGTAAATCCTGAAGATAGACATAAAATAATTTTTACTACTTGTAGAGGAACTTTTGCTTATAATAGGATGCCACTTGGATTAAGGAATGCAAGAGCTATGCATGTTGTATTTGATGAATTAATTAGCATTATTATTTAGGTTTATCTTGATGATCTCACTGATTATTCAAAGAGATGTAAAAGGTATTTAGATCATATTCATGAAGTTTTTACAAGATATAAAAAGTATGATATTTCTTTAAATCTTTAAAAAAAAAAAATTGATGTTATTGAAGGTAAATTATTAGGACATATCATATCTAAATATAACATTTTCATAAATATTGAACGTATCAAATCTATTAAAGAATTATCTCCTCCTATAGATCAATCCAATTTACGATCTTTCTTTGGTAAAATTAATTTTGTTAGAAAATTTATATTACTTAAGAAAGATAAATCTTATTACTACTTAAGAAAGATAAATCTTATACTTAAGATGAAGGTGTTGATTTAACATTTAATAACATTAAAGATGTCATTGTAAGTGCCCCAATACTTGTTAAACCATATTTAAATATATCATTCATTTTTTATGTTAAAGCTATCAAAAAAGTAATGGGAGCTGTTATTATGTAAGAATTTTAAAATAATGATGAAAAACCAATTGATTATATGAGTCAAGTATTAAAAGATGCTAAAATTAGGTACCCTCTTATTGAAAAATTTATTTTCTCATTAGTTTTCTCTTTAATAAAATTTTATTATTTATTGATGGGAAATAAAGTTATAATGTGATTTAACGTACCTATTTTATCTTATCTTTTAAAACAACTAACCATTCAAGGAAGACTTATAAAATGAATATTGTGAATTCAAGAGTTTGATCTCAAATTTGAAACTTAAAAAATAATTAAAGGTAATGACTTGGCTAAACATTTAACTAAAAATACTTATTCAAGTATTAATGTTTTGGTCTTATCAGTTGATGATAATTTGAATGCAAAGCCTCATTTAAAGACTATGAAAATATCTGATTTTTTTTAAATTTTAAATTTGGCATTGAAATGAATGAATGGGATTGTATGATTTTTAAAGATGATTAGTATCATGACTTAGTCTTCTATTTTTAAAATCAAGTCTGTCCTGATAATTTTGATAAGAAACAAAGATGTTTTTATGATTAAAAGCTTTAAATTGTTGTTTATTAGAAAATTTATTATTTTATCAAAATAAATATGGTGTTTTATTAAGGTGCCTTACACATGACTAAAACCAAAAAAATATTAGAGGTTGTCATGAAGGAAATTATGGTGGACATTATGCTACAAAAAATATTGCTTATAATATTTTACAAGTAGGTTATTATTGACCTACATTATTTCAAGATACTTATAAGTTAGTGTGTTCTTGTATGCTATACCAATTATTTGTTAGTAGAGATAAGTTATACCTGCAATGCTTTTAAATATTGTGATACCTGAAAAACATTCATAAAATGGGATATTAATTTTATTTTAGATATACACCCACTTCCATCAACTGGTCATAGATATATCTTAATAATAGATTATTTCACTAAATAATCTTAGGCCAAAATATTTAAAAGTTATATAATAAGTGAAGTAATTTCATTTCTAAAAAATTAGATTTTCTCTATATTTGGAATTCCTTATGAAATCATATCTGATAACGGTCTTCAGTTTATTTCAAATGATTTTTTAATTTCTTTGAAAAAATATTCAATTATATCTAGTTATTTATCTAAATATTACCCTCAGGGTAATGGTCAAACTGAGTCAACAAATAAAAATTTGATTTCAATCATGAAAAATTTAGTTTGTGAAAATAAATAAAATTAGCATCTTAAATTTTTTGAAGTCTTATGGGTTGATAGAACTATTGTCAAGGTGGTAACTGGTTATTCACCTTTTATGTTGACATATGGATTTGAAGCCATTTTACCAATAGAAATTTAGATTTCTCTAGCAAGAATTGCTTACAATATGTTTCTAAAGATAATAATTTAATTGAGAAAGATTACATGATTTAATAACTCTTGATGAATAAAAAACAACATTACAAAAACTAGAAAGGGTTAAACAAAAATTGAAAAAAAAAATTGATAAAAAAATTTATAATAAAAAATTCAAAGTTGGTGATTTAATTTTATATTAGAACAAAGCTCATGAAGATATTGATAAGGATGATAAATTTGATTCATTATGACTTGGTATTTATCATATTGCAACTGTACTTAGAAATAATGCTTTTTAATTGAAATATTTTAGTGGAAATTGATTATGTTATTCAATTAATGACCATTATTTAAAGTTGTTTCAAAATTAATTTCCTTTCAGTTTTATTGATTTTTTTAGTTTTATTACTTATTTTCTTTTTTGTTCTTATTCTGTTATTTTCTTTTGCTTTGTTTATTTATTTATTTTTTACTTTTAAAAATCAACAAATGTCTCAAGTAGATGAGTTCTTCATGTTATGGAAGAAGAACGTAAAGATGTTGCAATACAACTATAAGTATAAGTTATTTTGAGATATCATTCTTTATAAGTTTAATTTTCTTATACATGAATAATATTTATTGAATTATAACTAGTTGTTGAAGTAATAATTTATTTTCAAAAATTGTATTATAGGTTTTTGTATTTATTTATGTGTTCAACTTGAACTCCCTTGTTATATTATTCCCTTTTTTTATGCCACACTAGCTGAACATCTTATCCCTTATTGAAAATCATTATAAAGGGGTTTGTGCATAGCTACTTGAGAAATGATTTATCTGGATCACACTTTCAAGATTATTTTTTTATAATAGATAATTTATTCCTACTCAATTTCATATTCAAAATTGACTAACAAGGTCGCTAGTGTTATACCTATTTTTTGTACCCCTATAATTTTCTTAAATTTATACTCCTATCTGCCATAGTGATGACCTAGTCATAAAATCTAAAATTGCATTCAAGGACCTAAATCAATTATTAATATTATGAATACACATGTTTTCTATTGAATAATCTGATAATGATTCATTTATGAATTGATATTTATATTACAGTGGTTTTGAAAGCATTAATAGTTGAATGAATAAAATTCATATATATATATATACATCATTATCGAATATTTATTTTTAGTCATAAGATTTTGATGGACAAAGTTGATCAAATTGCATTGAAGTAATTAATACAATAAATTTAGTTTGAAAATGATAAATGTTTTATCAGAATTGAAAGGCATTATATGGATGTGTTATAAATGGTTTCTAGTTAATTTCATTTGAAATTCAATTTGCAAGTATGAATATTGGTATTATATGAGTTGTGTCATACATGAAATTTGGTTTAATATTTAAATCCAATTTATTATATTCTTAAATATTATCAATTATCCTAAGTGATTATAAGTTTCTAATTTAAACACTATCCTATGGTATATATTTAATGTAAGGTGGTGGACCTAATGAAGACTTTAAAATGGTCGTGGGTGATTGTTTTATTTCAAAGGTCAATTGGAAATAAAGTTATATTTGTATTGGTAAACTCGAGGCTCATATTATTAATGTTTAATTGATAAGTTGGCAGTTTAGTTGGTAAATTTAATGCAAAGTGTGTTGGAAGTTTTAAGATCTAGATAAAATAAAAGGTAGTTTAAAGTTTTTAATGAAGATTATACATGCCTTAAAATATGTGAGTTAGCAGGTGTTTTAGTAAAAAAATTGACCATGAATAAGTTTTAAAGCTTTGATAAACAAGTTAGCAGTTGACTAATAACATACCTTGATTTGAGAGACCAATTAGGTGAAGGCACATAAGCGTAAGTAGTTAAGGTGCAGGTTTTGGTATACAAATAGCTTTGTTTTCATTTTGATCATCATTTTGTAAAGCACACTATGGAAGACATACTCTACTAAGATAAATTTGAGAAGTCAAAGACATATCATTAATAGGTATATCATTGTATTTAGAATGTTAGGTTGGGATCAACCATATTCAAACAAGAATAATGATAATAAAGTTGGAAGAGAAATCATTCTGGTAACATGATTCAAAATGTTTCTAATAGATAATTTGTTAGAGGAGGATTTAGGGCTAGAAGGTTTGGTCTTAAATATGCCAGTAGAGGAGCCCAAATGTTTATCTATTTTGATATCATTAACCCAATATTTCAAGATGTATTAGGTAATGTAACATTTAATCCTTCTAATCATAGGGGTAATAGGGGTTTTTGTGGTCATAGATTTAGAGCTAGATCCTATTCTCATAGTATCTCCTCCCATCAATTACAAACTAATCCTTGTCATCTACCTATTTATCCATCAAATCAAGAAAGAGTCATTATTGTTAGTGAACCACCACAAGAAGCCAATGAGCCAGTTCATCCAAATAATTCTATAAATATTTCATTGTCATCCTATTCTACTGAGCCTATACCACCTTAAAAGATGCCTATTTTAGGGTGCAATAAGCTTAGTTTCAAAAAACCTTTTGTTATCATACAAACGTGTAAATAGTCAAGATGAATCAGATACTCTAATAGAAATCAGAGTTGTGAAGTGAGGTAAATTAGAGATAGATGATGTTGAGAGTGATTCGAGTATAAAATTAATTTAATTTCCTAGAACTCAAATAGAGTATAATTAATGATTTAATGAAAAGGGAGAACTAATGGTAGAGGTTCTATCTGATTCTGATGATTTTTAATTATCAGAGAGATACAATTTCATTTCAAAGTTGAACTTTAAATTTTTTAAGACTTAGTATATTCCAATACTTTGATACTTTAATTATATTTTGGTGTGCAACAGACTTTAATATATATATATATATATAATTATGCTTAAGTATTTTGGATTATATGCATAATAAAATTAATATAAATAAAAATATCATTTAACTTTGAATTATCCTATTATTTATTGAAATAATATTATTCTTATTAGTTGATTGAAAGGTCCCCACCCATTAGAAAACACATGATCTATTTTCAAATTATTGATCTCTTAAAACTTTTAAAGTCTTAAATAAATCTTAATCTATAACTACCAATATTAATTAATTTTTAAAAATTCAATTATTTTAACTTAATAAGTAACTAACTAAGGTTAATTATTTTTTTTCAATCAACTTGAAAGTATAAATAGAGATCTAAGATTCATTTGAAAGAGGAACAACATAGGTATTGAAGACTATTACATTATAAAAGTCAATCACTTATCTCTCTCTTCTATGTAATTTCTCTGAGATAGCATGATTTTTGCATATAGACCAATGATACTTTCTTTAATGGTTGAGTATATTACTTAGACAAGGTAGGCATATCTAGTTTTATATTGTCATTTATAATAGATTATTTGAAGTTGTCAAGTTTAACATCTTTTAATGATTGTTTCTTGCAATCTTATGTGCAGAACCCAAGTATTCAACCCAAATAATGATGAAAAATGTGTTGTTTATGACATTGTTTATCTAATTGATTGTCAAAGTTATTTTTTAAAGATATTTTTTAAAAGGGTGTGTGTTTCTCAAATAAAATAATTTATTTTTCTAAGATGATTCTCTTTTGTTAGGACTCACATATTTTGTTTACATTGTATTTTATTTGACTTTATCTTCTAATTTAGTTTAAATCTAATTTTAACTTAGTTTTTAATTGATCTAATTTATTTTCTATTTAGTGTAATTTTAAATTAATTAGTTATTTTAATTTTATTGTTTATTTCTGATTTTTTTAATTTGATTAAGTTTTTTAGGTTAGTGTTAGGTTTAATTAGTATTAGATTAGTTTTATTTTAGTTTTAGATTAGTTTATATTAGATTCTTTTTATTTTCTTAATTAGATTGTTATTTATTTATTTAATTGATAGATGTTCTTATTTTGCATCTTTTCTTTGATTGTTAAATTTTATTATTTGATTATTGAAGATATACTTATAAATCAATTTATTTTCTTATCTTCAATTTATCTTTATACTTATTTGTTTATTGTCTTGGTGTTTACTCAAAAGTTATAACAACAAAGCAAGATATCAATTTAAAAATATGTTTTATTACTAAATCAGATTTCTTTCTTTCAAGAGATTGTCTTGTTCAATCAACTTTTTCTATCGAATATGATTGATTACATATTTATATCTAAACTGATTCATTATTCGATAAGTATATTTTTAAATTATAATGGAATATGTTATATCTAATAGCCTATTTATTATTTCATAGAATATTTGAAAAAAACCTTGCATCTTTAGGATCATATTCAAACCTTTAAAACCTTACCATTTGACTGGTATAATTTCAACTTAACCTTTGCAATAGGTGAAAAGGTTGATTAGTTGGAGGGACATTTTTTATTGTCAACAAGATCCACTACTATTGTGAATTTAGGCAACCTAATCTCTACTTCAACTAAGCACTTGTCAAATTTGACTTTAAAATCATTCCCATATTGTACTGACCCTAATTTTTCTATTACTCCAATTTTTCTAGACTAGGAGCTATAAAACATTCTATAACCCTTGTATCTATCAAAATTAAAACTGGATGTTCAAAAAAAAAACTTGATAGTTCTATGGGTGAAACTTAGAATTTGACTTGTCGATTATCAACTACTACATAAATACATTTTTGAAAATTTCTTTGCTAAGGGGGAGAACCTTTATTACTCAACTTATCCTAGGTACATTCACATTTAAAATGGTCACCTCCATAAATAAAATAACCTCTTAGTGGTCCCTTCCTGTTAGACTGTTAGTTTCCCTTAAAACCACATTTGAAACCATTACCTAATTTCTTATTACCTAAACCACTATGAAATCTAGTGTTTCAACTTTGAGTCTCCACTCCTCTACTTCCAGTTATTTTTAAAAAAAATTTGGCATAAAACTTACAAAAATTTTCTTAAATTTATCTCTGACCTGAGAAAGAGATTTCAACTTTTGATCCTATTTGACTACTTTTTCTAAGACTTGGTCCATGGTATATGGTCCATAAATGTCCACCTCTCCACCAATCTAGGGTTTTAATCCCATGATGAACTTCTTAATCCTGAACCTCTCATCTGCCTAATACTAAGGTACATATTTTAGAAGCTTAGTGAATCATTCTTAATACTCATTCATGACAAGTATTTTTACTTTAGATTCTAAAAATCTATAAGTTTTTGGTCAAAACATAATTGTGGAAGCCACCATGATCTGAATAATGTCACAAACTGCTCCCAAGTAATGGTGGTTTAGTTAAGATTTATTTCTAACTTCTTGTTGACCTATCACATAGCTATTTTTCCAACCAACTGCTATGCTATCCAAATGGATTTGGTGACTTTAGATTAGTTTCAAATCTCAAAATACTTATCCATTTCAGTCAACCATGGTTTATTTTCATCTCCCATAATGTTTCCATCAAACTTAAGTGGATTCACCTTTTTCATATCCCTAGCCAATTCTAGAGCTACATGTGCTCTCACATCCCGAGGAACTTCCTCATGTCTATACTTTTTAGGTATTTCCTACTTAGAAGGATGATCTTTAGGCTCATATTGATGGGATTCCTTCTCATGTCCATGAATTTCCTATTACAGTGCTACAATTCTATCCCTAGTCTCATTCATGGCTACGAGAATTTGATCTAACTTTGCTTCTTATTTAGTGGTAAATCAATTAGGATCAAATAAAGGGTTGTTTCCATTTACATTCAAAGGAACCTCTCCATATGATTTTACTCACACCATTCTTATTTTTTATAATATAAGAATACAAAAAGGTTAACAAACTCATTAAATCTTATAATTCAAGCCAAAACTTTGATATCACAATGTTACATCCCCATTGGGATTTACTAAAATAACATAATATATATATATATATATATATATATATATTCCATGTATTCTTTCATTATATTATACCACAAAAATTTAATTAGTGATCTAATCATACTAACCAAGTATTATTAAATATAAAGTAAACATGTAACATTTAACAGTTACTGATCACTAACATCACATATAACAAAACATAACTACATAAGAAAAGTAATTACATAAAATATATCTATGGATGGTACAATAATATAACCACTACTATCAATGTATAGTAAATAATTAATTATATTACCAATTAGTATTATGTCTTAACATAAATACAATAATAGATACAATGATCCATGAAGCATGAGTCATTCAAACTCCAGTATTTCTGATAGTCTCATGTGTAGTCTCCAATAAGAACTACTATGGAGATGAAGAGCATCATCCAAGCAATTTTCCACACCAATCATAGGTCATTGATTCCTTGCATAATTCCTCAAATATGGAATGATCCTCCATTCATGGATGGGTAGATAGTGACGGTGCAGAAATCCAGATAAATAAGCTAGTACCCATGTGTTATAAGATTTTAATACATGATGTGTACCATAAGAAAAATATGTTGTAAAATGATATCTCAAAAACATGTAAATCGTACATATGAAATGACAATGTCTAACTAAACATTAATTTGATCAAAGTTTTCATATAATTAATGATCACTAAGATCAGTCAAAGTCATACACACCACTTGATCAGATTACTTTCATCTAACATTGGTGTTATTAAGTAAAATAGTGAAGTCTGTCTCACTACTTAGTTAACACCAACAATGCGAGATTTGGTTAAAAATATTTTAACCAACAGATTCATATAGATTATTTCTACTAGTAGGTATACAAACATGTCACATACATTAATAATATTTATGCATACATTTAATCTATCAAATATATAAATGAATATTTTATACATTATTTATCATATAAATAATAATCATAACAAGTATGGTTTTAATACCAAATAGGTGCAACACATACTTATACTACATGATCTAATTTTTATAAGAAAATACAAATGTAGTATAAATAACATTCTCATAGTATATTTCACATACCACTCAATTACAACAACAGTCATAATGATTTAAAATACAAATTAACTCATAAATTTAAAGCATAATCTTTCATCTTATTATACTTTTTAGGAGGATTTATTCATATATTTATAGTATCTAATCCTTCAAGATTCTATGACTTCATTACTAGTCAAACTTATAATTATAAGCACACATCCCAATGTATGCATATAAGCTATATGTATATGTGAACCTAATTTTACATATAGATATACATCATATACTTATACACTTTGTATATAGATGTACCTCGATTCTGTCATACTAAAGCATTTTTTATTTTCTTATAGAACTATTTGATTCTATTTATTTTTCATGAACAAGTATTTAGATCTAAATAGGGTCTCAACATTTTCTAAATCCCCCAATTGGATTCAAAAATTTCAATGTAAAGGATATTATATGATTATGATCCAAAACCATTCCAAATCCATTACCCTATTTCCTTTTATTTAAGTCCTTTGATTGTATATACATTATTAGAAATAGAATATAGTAAACAATAGACCAATAAGACCTATACTATGTCTTGTTTATCTATTAGTGGTTTATACCCTTATTGAGGTTCTAAGTGTATCTATAAAATCAAATCAACTTCTAAACAAAGACAATAAACCTTTTCTCAATTGTATATGTTTCTAATGATGTAAACTACTCACAATCATATGTTCATGCTTCGAGACAATTGGCTTCATAACTTTAATGTATGATTATACTATATATGTATATCTCCCCTATTTGAATGTCAAATAACATACATTTTATATATCCTTTCTTTTGTTTTAAGAAAACATACTCTATTCCTTCATCTACTCAGTTTATAAACAAAATACACAGTCCATTTTATTAATTTGTTATCAGTGTTTAATACATATTACCATAATTAATTTGAATGTATAAACATAGTTTTGTGTAATAATAAACACATAGTCCTCATGTAATATATATACTCAGTTTTAGATAATAAGAATACAATCAATCGATATAAATTTTCATTGATTCAAAAAACATAATTATGCAGTCCAATTATATATATTAATAATGTTTAAGACTTATAACAATGGATTCAAACATATATACATAAATTCTCAATTTCATTATATATATATATATATATACCCTATATTTGTATTTATTGAATACCTAGTCCACATATATGTATATATACATGGATTTGAATAAGGGATGAATCTAATTATTATATATTTCTATTCATTATTTTAACTATCAAAAACACACAGTCGACATACACATTTAACCCAATCAATAGTCTCCTATAGAGTTCCATTTTAATCTATTCATAATTATTTTGACTCAGACAATGTTAAAATACTGAAGACCCATATATTATACTTATGTGTATATATATATATATATATATATATATATATATATATATATATATATATATATATATATATATATATATATATAAATATATACTTAATTGGTCAATATACCTAATTGAGTGTATAAGTATGTATATACATACCCTATGGAGTATTTTACCTATATGAATATACATCTAAAGTTTCAAAAACTCAGTCTAAATTATATATTTCAAAACCATCCACCCATATTTCTATCTTGAGCTAGGGCATTACACAGTCTAAGTAAAATAACCCATTTAAACCCTATGGTTCCATGTTTATAAAAAACTAGTTTACAGTCATAGGATTTAGAGGATAATGGCTTAGTTTTGTGGATGGTTGAGCCATCCATAGGGATAAGACTATATCCCTATACAAAAATTCAATTCTTTTTCTAAACCTTGGGAATCAAACCATATAGATAATTATTTAAATAATAAAATAGTAAAAACATCATCAACCTTAATATCATTTCTAATTTGACACAAAATCAAACCATAATTTATTCTCTTTCTTACTCTGCATTTTCCTCTTCTCCTCTACCATATCCCATTCTCCTCCATGACTCCTTATCCATATTTTCCTCATCTATCTATTACCATTCATAATTTCATGCATTTTTAACTCCCAGATCAGATTCCATGCATAATCCCTATTATTCTTCAAACTTAATTAATATCTTAGTTAACTTTCATTACCCATACCATAAAACCCTAATTTATTCCTAGAATCTTCCCTAAATTCCTTAATTATTTTATTTTATTCATTTCAAATCCTTGCATGATCAAATTATGCTACATACCTGAGTGTATCACTCTAAAATTCAAATTAAAACATTATCAACAATGATAATTATTAGTTAATTATTAACATAGTCTATGCATGTTAACAAGACTAGGTTTAGGTCTTAGGATAGTCTTAGGTTATAGTGCAATCTTTGCAATTGTTTTGTAAAGATAAAAAATATCATGACTTTTAAGTAATATTATGACTAACAATAAATTTGATGATATTATTTTATCCAAAATGTAAATCAAACAATTATTATCCTAATCATTTTAATATTATAGTAACATACTTGTTGTATTATTACTATTTTATATAGACTATCTACATATTTTGTTATCTTCGTAACTTAAGACATATATTGATATTCCTGAATATCAATGATAACCAACTAATGTTTTAAAATATTGCAAAGATATTTTTATTAGTTTATATATAATAGTAACAAGATATTATCCACATAGATTTATGTTCCTGTAATCATAAATAAACATGAGTAAAATAACATAATATAGTCATACTACAACATTATGCACTAAGTCTACGTAAAATATCTACAATGCAATCACATATGATTTATTCTAGATATAAGTATTAAATTGAAGTAACACTCACTAATTACACAAAATCTAAATATAAATGTAAATAACTTAAAAAATGTACTACTCTAATAATCTACACAATGCAAATATGTATTATCTAAGGTGGTTATACATCCTAATTCCTTGCTAAGTAAATTATTTGATTATCTATGGATATTTATAATTGAAAAATTTGATTTGGTTATTTTTAAATAAGCTTTGAGATATATGCTATAATGAGATAGTTGAATATTGCTTTGGTTACATTGATATGAGTTAATTGTAGTGTATTTTTACATTATTATCATGTTAATTTATTATTTTAGTCATGTTTTATGATGTACGTATATCATGATGTTATGGTTTAACTACCTGCTTGTTGTGAGATTGACGTAGGAGAACTCATCCTTCATATCATGATAAAGGGAGAGCATCATCAGAGAGGATAATGTAGATGGAGATGTTGGGTGAAAATAAAGAAATCAGTCAGAACCTTGCACACACCACATTAGTTAGGACATATTAGATGCATAGCTAAAATGTTTGCATAGTGAATTTTAATTCCATTTGAATTTATATAATATTTATGCATGGTTAACTTAGTGTAGCGATGATGTGGAGTTAATTTTGTGTGTTTATGATTTTAGTATCTTTATTAAATTATTATGACTAACTTTTATATTAAATAGTCATTTATTATTAAGATAATTTGAGAAATATAAACATAAAAAATAAAATAAAAAATTGGAATAAGATGAAAAATAAGAAAGGTTTAAATATAGAGAAAAAAAAGATAAAATCCTTGCCTAAAAATAAATAATCAAATGATAGTTAAAAAAAAAAGGATAACCTTAAAACAAAGCTACATCTTTTTATAAGAAAAAAATAATAAGAGAGAAGGAAGGGGAGTTCAAAAAAAGGAGAAGTGAGGCACAACAGGAGTAGTAGGAGAGAGAAGACATAGAAGAAACATCATAGCATAATACCAAGTGTGTGTTGCACTTAAATTATGGATATTTAATATGAATAAGCAAACTTAAAATATTGATGAATTCGGCAATAAAATTGATAAATTTTATATGTAGAGTTTGTTGTAATTTATGTGTTGGATGCTTCAATAAAGCCATAAGTAAATCGGTTAGTAAAATTTTAAAATGAAACCTTTAAAGAGTTATAGGAAAACTATATAGTCAACATACCTAGGGATATAAACTTTCATTCATAGTAGATAAATTGCATAGTGAACGTTGTGAACAAAACTACAAAATCAACCATGTAGAGAAAACAATGAACTATGCATATTTACTCCAAATGCTAATCTTATTCTATATCATTCTTTTTACTTTAGATAATTGCATCATGTGTAACTAGGTTATGATAAAAAATTAGCAAAAATCTATGATTTTAGAAGTCAATAACCTAGAAAATTATTTATATATATGTGGGTAGTGTCGATGCCATACATACAAGGTTAATGATATCATCAGATTGGTAGTCTTATTGTTTTGAACATATACAACAGAATCAACACCACACTCAATGTATTGACTCAACAATTAAACTATAATGGAAAACATAACATAAATTTTAGGAAGTAAAAATACCTATACCAAACTTAATTTATAGTGGTAAAATATTTAATTATATAGCGCTTGACACCAGCTAGGTAGTCCAAAACACAATCAACATAAAGTATGGGAACTTTTCTTTTAGACTACATATATCTATGAAAACTAGATAGAAGTGGGTTGACACCTTATGTCATTCTATTTTGTAACATTCATTCTAAAAGTATTTCAAAGAATAATAAAAAGTATGTACCATGATCTAGTATTACAATAAAATAAGAAAATAAATTTTAGAAGAATAGTTTTACTAGTATATTCATATACAGGTCCATATTTATATAATTATTCTGATATTCAGATTGCATTTATGACCTAAAGGCTGTATATAGGGCGATATGTATGTGTACAAGGTGAAATATTTTATTAAGTGGCTGATATGAACTTGCCAATAACTTATCATTCTCCAGCCATTGTTTATTATCAATAATTGTGGTGATGGGAATAATAGTATATACAAGGTGAAACATAAATATATATCCTTAATATTACAAAACTACATTGAGGAATGTATCCAGTAGATATGAATGTGGTGACTTGAACTCTATATCTCCATACTAATTTGTATATCTTTAGACTTGAATTGAGTGATTTGGATATTTGTATGCTACATATATAAAAATATTTATATATTCCTTTATGAATCTAAACTCATTTTCTTGAGTGACAAGTCATTTTTAGTCTATGACCAGAATGTTATTGCTACACAAAATATGTCTTTTTATTAGACTGAAGATCTGCATATGAAGATGTAATTATACTATTAGATAATACAATAAGAATAATATAATTAGATATATGATAATAAATATGTTAGATATATAATTTAAGCATTTATTAGATGAATTATATATTATATGAATCAAAATGTCTAAATAAATTATAAAGTATATTTTGACCATGGTGAGGGTTTTGTATAATATATCTAATGGTATAACCTATCTCATTTAAATAATTGATACTTGGAAATAATAAAGTAATCTAAGAGTAAATGTAATCCTTCATGAGAGGTATTCATGATGCAAATTATGATTCCTTTAAATTTCTAATGAACTCATGTATATTACATTTGTATGAAACTTTCTGTATTAACATGAATAAGTGAAAATACCTATGTAGTATGTATTAGAGCTTTATGTATGAGTTTATAAATATAGTGATTATTATAACCAAGCCTAGAATTTGGGAGAATAGGACACCAACCACATATTGTGAACATAATTCCTAAAATATAATAAAAGACGTATAAGTGAAAAAACATGAAATTAGGACTTCAAGGCAGTTGTCTCTTGACATTGTTGACTGATTGTTTATATTTGAGTAATTATGAACTATAATATTATGGGATGTCATAAAATATATTTTATTTGAAATTCATTATAGTAATTAAAAAAATTTAGTTTAGACATATATTATACCCAGATGGTATAAGTTGTAGTTGATATTCTTGTTATTTATATGTTAAATAATGTTGTGGAGATTCATTTATATGTTTGATAGACTAAATATATGAATTTGATTATTGTTTTACTTAAAACGTATGTGTTTAATATTAGGATATAATCTGTATGAATCTATGGTTATATATATGATAATCCAATCTCACATTGTTAATTATGTGTAAATAGTGAGATGGACTTCACTAGCTTACTAGCATCACAATGCTAGATGAAGGTAATCTGATCAAGTGGTGTGTTTGAAATTGAATGATCCTAGAGATCATTAACTATTGAAAACTTTGGAAAAATTAATTTAGTTAGACATTGTCATTTTATATGTGTAATTTACATGTTTGTATGATATCATGTTAGAACATATTTATTTATGATACACTACATGTTTGTAGAAATCATATAGTACATAGGTACTAGCTTATCTTTTTGGATTATCATACTATCACTATCTAATCATCCATGAAAGGAGGGCCATTCCCTAATGGGGAGATTGTGTAGGAGATCAGAGGTCCATGGTTGGTGTGGAAAAGTTCTTGGATGATTCTCTCCCTCCCCACAACAATACTTACTTAGAGATGACACTTGAGATTACCATAGATACTAAAATTTTGAGAAAATCGTGCTCTATGGAGACATGTATCTTATATTTATATATTATAATATAATTATAATTAAAAATATTATCTTGATGAGTTTTAATTATTTACTTATAACACATTAACAATAGTGGTTGTAGGATTTTACCAGCCGTTGCTAGAAGATTGTAAATACTTTCTATGTTCAATATGATATGTTTCATGTTGATAGTGATCAGTGATGGATAAATGTCACATTATTATTTAATAGTTATCATAATTATATTATTTTATATGGATCACTAATTATATTCTCATGGTGTAATATAATTAAGGAATATGTTGTTTAAAAAAATTCACATATTTATAGATAAATCCTAGTGAGGATGTTATAGGTGGTATGTACATGGATTTTAGTCATTATTATGTCATCCACCAAAATATCCATCTATGTCACCCTCTTTGATGATACTCTTCCTTCATCATGCTCTAAGGGATGAACTCTCCTACATCTAACTCATGATAAGAAGGTAGTTAACCCGATACATCATGATACATATCATAAAACAATGTTGTAATAATAATTAACATAATCATAATGTACAAAATCCACAATACAACTAACTCATAATAACGAAAACATGAAATTAGAGTAACATACAACTTTTCCATTACAACATATGACGTATAATTTAGTTAAAAATTAATTAATCAATTTAACAACCATAATAATCCATAGATAATTAGGTAAATCATGTTAGTGAGAAATTAAGATGTGATAAGAGGGAAACTAAACATTGGGCTTAACTTCAACAAGATTTCATTAAAAATTGTGTTTGAAGAATATAATCTAATAGTACATAATGCTTTTCATAAAATTAAAATTTTTATATGTCATGGATGCATAGAAGATTGTACAAATGTTTCTAAATCGTCCTCTCATCAGGAAGCTATAAAAGACTTAGATTTTGCACTGCACAATTATAAAGCTAACCAAAGATAACAACTCTAGGTTTGGTTGTGTAATATAATAAATAATGATCTCATAAAATCTAGTGAAAACAATAGTGATGGAGATCTTTATTTAGAAGGGTTATTTGAGCCACAGTGGGAAGAGGAGCCCAAACTAGTACAAAGCACATAGCAAATAAAAGAAGAGAAACTATGCAATATTGAAATTCTACAACATGATGGAAAACACATTTTGCAAGATACTATGCCTAGTAAATTAGACAAGATATATTAAGAACCATTACAAAAAACTCAAGGAAATATTGGGATAGAATCAACCCCTAAGCTTGAAACAGTGCAAGATTATTGGGGACAAGAGCAAATCTCTAAGACCCTACAATTGTTAAGAGATTATCAAGATGTGTTTCTAAGTAAATTTTTGGAGGTAGAAGGTATCGATCCATCTCTGGGATAAATGTATATAGAGTTAAAATAATGTGCGTAACCTTTCAAAAAGTGACACTATATACTCAATCCTAATATGAAGAACAAAGTAAAGGCCAAACTAGATCGAATGTCAAGAGTTGGAATTATTTATCTAGTTGAAGAGGTAGAGTGGGTGAGTTCCATGGTTTTTGAACCTAAGAAAATATGAGAAATTTAGGTGTGTGGGGATTACCATGCATTCAATGATGCTTGTGTTAATGATCCATTTCCTATTCTTTTTACAGATGAAGTACTTAAATTTGTGGCTGGGTATGAGGTATATTATTTTATGGATGGTTTCAGTGGATATCACTAAATTTTGATTATTAAGGAAGATTAGGATAAGATCACATTTGCTACTAAATGGGGATCATTTGCATATAATATAATGCCATTTAGTTTAAATAACACACATGTTATATTTTCTATAGATGCGGTAAGCACATTCAAAGACTTTATTCATGATTTCCTAGAAGTCTATTTGGATGAATGGTTAGTTTTATCAATGTTTATAAAACAATTGTCTAAACTAAGATTGATGCTAGAGAGATTTCAAGCTTTGCACATTGACTTAAATTTAAAAAAGTGTCTATTATTTACAAATTTTGGTGTCTTTCTAGGCTATGTTATGTGTAATGATAGAATTTTGATCGACCCAACTAAATTTTTTATTATAGTAGGAATTACACCTCCTACCAACTCAACTAAAATGCACACCTTTCTTGGTCATACTAGATATTATAAGAATTTCATAAAAGGATATGCAACTATATCTACATCCATGGAGAAGCTACTATGTAGGATACCAAATTTTAATAGACACCAAAATGTTAAATAACATTCATTGAGTTAAATCAAAGGTTATTAACAATACCCATATTAGTATTTCTTGATTGGAAGAAGCCATTCCACATTTATGTGGATGATTCTGGGACTACAATAGGAGTTATCTTAACATATCTAGGCAAAATTAGGTTGGACCACCTAATACATTTTTCTAGAAGGAAACTATCAACTACAAAAAATAATTACACAACCACATAGAGAGAAGCATTCGTTATGGTGTTTGTATTACAAAAGTCCATGCATTACTTTTGGCTACTCCTTTTGAGTTATTAACAGACCACAAGGCATTGTGATACCTGGTTAATAAAACAATACTAGGAAGACATATACAAAGGTGGTTGATTATTTTTTAGGAATTTCAATTACAAATTAATGTTAATATAGGATGGGAGAATGTGGGACCAGATCATCTTAGTTGACTTTGAAATGGGGAGGAACTAGAGGAACTCAAAGATGAATCCTCTAATGTACATTTATTTATAACTTCTATAGTTCCTGATAACATAGAAGACATTGTAAATTTATTGGAACAAGGAAATTTTCCTAATTATATAAAAAGGGATAATAAATAGATGGTTACCAAAGCCGTATCATATATCCTCATTAATGGATTATTGTATAAGCTTGGCAAAGATGATGTATTGTGTAGGTAGCTCTAGAGCATGAGAGATTGTAGCTACTTCAAGAGGTTCATCAAGGGATCATAAGAGGTCACTTAGTAGGATAATACACTACAAGTAAAATAATTTAGAGTGGTCTATGGTGGTCTATGTTATTTTATGATATACATAGAGTTTCTAAACACTACAGTGTCTATCAAAGTATGGGTAATCCCAACCAACAAGATGAAATTCCTTTGGTACCTATGCTTATATAATAACCTTCTGAGTAATGGAATATTGATTTTGTTGGACCTATATATCCCCCAACTAAGCATAGTCATGCTAGATACATTATCACTGTGATCGATTATTTCAAAAAATGGGTGGAAGATGCTGCCACTACAAGCTATGGTGTAAAGGATGCTGTCAAGTTTTTATATGAAAACATTATCAAAAGTTTTGGATGTCTAGTTAAGCTGGTAAGTGATATAGGTACATAATTTCTCAATAATACTATGAAGATTATCATTGATTAATTCATGATATCATACCATAAAATCATGACTTACCACTCATAACCCAATGGATAAGAATAAGCATCCAATAAAGTTTTGGGTAAGATTCTAAAAATAAATTGTAATGTTCAAAGATATGATTGGGAGGATCAAATTATTGCAATTTTATGGGCCTATCAAACACATTATAAGATAACTACTAGGTTCACACCATTTTAATTGGTATATGGCCTTGAGGCAATAATGCCTTTGGAATATATTGTGTCTAGTTTGTGTATTATGATGATCATGAGATTAGGAGATTATGATTCATTAATGGTATGATTGATGTATTTCACCAAGATGGAATAAAATTGATTAAGAGCATAATGGATGTAACAGATCAACAAACAAAGTCAAATAGCATGGCATGAACACAATCTATGATCCAAATAATTTTACCTGGACCAAATAGTATTACTTTATGAGAGCAAATTTAAAGCATTCCTTAGAAAGCTATACATAAGATGGAAAATACCATACATCATTCATGAAGTATCATCACATGGTACCATAATGCTAAAAGATTTGTAGGGAACCATATTACTAGGGTGAATAAATGGATATAGGCTTAATCCATATCATATTTAATCTCTATCATTTTACTAAAAAAAATTGAGTGGGTGCTAAGTAGCACCATGTAGTTAGGATTTAATTTAATGGTGTTTGTTTTATTAGGTTAGAATGTTTGTATAGTGTGATCATTGTTAGGCAACACATCACAACCACTAGAAACTAGTCATCATCATAGGATGCGATCACATTCCAGAGATAGTTCATAAAAAATAGTTATATGCAACTATATCGAGCATTGTAATTAAGTACAAGAAGGTGGAAAAAAGATAGGTATGGTAAGTGGAAGGCTAACAATTAGGTTAGACCATTAATGATGTGGCATTTCAAAAGATTACATCAATTTTGAAGTAGATTTGGTAATAAAATGATAAGTGGATACATAAAACAAATTTATTAACTAAAAAGATAGCTACTCATCTATAATAACTACCCTAAAAGTAAATTAAAGATATTAGGCACCAAACATACTTACCAAGGTGATTTCCAACATCTAATAGTAATTGGAAAGGGAACATTCATGCACACGTAGTAAATGTATTAAAAGGAGGTAGTGACATGAAATTGGATGCCAAACAACTATAAAATGGAAGTGTATGGACAAAAATAAAACATTACAACCTTTAACTAACAAGAGACTTCTACGATCAACCTTTCAAATATATTTTCATGAACATATTTTAGAATAGAGCATAATTACTCAGAATAATCATTCATCCTAGATTATTCATCAAGCCAAGAACAAATGATAGCTATTAATTCGACTATCAATTTACCAAAAAGAGGAAATGGGAATTGGGCTTGGCTTGAAAAAAACTAAATTCAATGATCCAAAATTATTCAAATTCATAGACATGGTAGAAACTATAATGTTTTCCCAGAATGCTCAAAGAGTAGCTCAGGCAAGAACCCTAATACTACAACATTCACTTTGAGACTTTGACACTAAATAGTTACTTAAGATACCTACATTTGGATAATTAGATGAAGTTATGATGAATTTTATAAACCAATATAATCAAGGAGCTATCCATTTCTCTCAAGATGTTACAATCTAGATTAATGCACACACCATGTCATAAACTACTAGTCTTCCCAATCATGGTAAATCTCTCATGCCGTATAAGTCTAAAGTGCCACCAATCCACTTAGATATCTGATAAAAATATACCATTAGGGTAGGATAAATAAATATTATTGATTTTATGGAAGATGCTTCACTACACATCATGGTAAAATGTATCACCAAAAGATTCTGGAAAATAAAAAAGTAAGCTAAATAAGCTATAAGAGGCATCATTGACATTGCCTATCAAATGAAAAAATTTTAGGAGGATTTCAATTAGCTTGAGTTTTTGGCAATTGAGATTAAAATATATAAAAGGTTCTTTCTGAAACCACATAGACCTTTCAATATTAATTTTTAGTCATGTTATTATGTTTTACATAGTAGAAGTCTCCACTAGGTCTAGTAATGTAAATCCATATTTTTGGCCCAATAATGCCTTCACAATAATTACATGGACTAAAACAAGCCAATATTATGAGCAATTTGGGTGCTTCAATGCATGGTGGATGAAATTCCTTGCCCTGATCTAATCACACCCTAGGATTACCTTAGATGTCATGCAGTATCTAAGATAATGTGCTTCAGTTACTAAACTACATAATAGCATAAAAATTAAGGTTCATGAGTTGGATACCCTAAATTTCACTTCAATGCCATTTTTCATCTTAATGGTTGAAGTGAAGGCTGAAGTCTACTGATAAAAATCCCTAACTGCAAGGTTGGTACCTACATTGAAAGTCATCCCTTTATAGGTGAAACAACATACATAGCCATAGGCCCAACCAACATAGCCAACACAACTGTAAGCTCCAACATAGAAAGAGAAATAAAATAAGAAATATCTAATGTGTAGAGCCTCACCACCTCTACAAATAAAAGACCTTGATAAATGAAATCATGGATCAAGCATCACATGGTTCTATGAATAATTGCTAAGTGTAACCTACTTGAGATGGGGGTAGAAGAATGTGAAGCTATCTAATTGATGTTAGAAGACATCATAAAAAAGGTTTATGATTCAAAGTAGGAGGAGTTTTTATTTTAGAAAGTAGTGCACACTTGCCAGGTGAGAAATCATGTAAGATAATACCTTTGGGTTGATATTACTCAATCACCTCCTTCTATCCTTGTTGATACTATAGGATAAGAAGTAGCTTGGTGTAAGTTAGTATCAAACTATTTTGAATAAAACTAGTAGAGTGATCATCTACTATGCATGTAGTGGATATATTTGTAGAAGAAAATCCTACACATACCTTATTCAGGTGACCACACACACACCCAAATTCTAAGCCATCATAAATGATGTAGGAAAGGATGGTCTCTTTTAGTGAACTTGTAGAATAAAGTAATGCATATCAGTCTCAACCAACTCAATAATAAACTTAGCCCTAGGGTGAAAAGACACAAAAAAATACCCTTAAGCCTCTAATGAAATATAGGATAAAAAATTTGGTACAAAAAGATCATTTGGATGAAGAGTAATAATCTAAATAGACTAAATATGATAATGAGCTTGAAGGGAATAAGAAATCCATGGATACAATTATGAATGAGAAAGTTGAGGAATAAAAAACTATGTAGGGAACACTTGAACCTAAGGATATTTACGAGGAATAAAGGACCAAGGAAATATAATAATAAATAATAACACCACAAGCCACATAATAGACAGCTATGTAGAGTTGATCATAGAAGCAAGCCAAAGAATCAGAAGATATTAGAAGGAAAGATGAAGAAGCAAAGGATATGTGGGATCATACTGAAAAAGCTATAGCTATAAAAAATAAATCTAAGGAACTAGTAGAATCTATGCATAATTAGGCTAAATAAGCAGAGGCAAAGAATAAACAATAAGAGGAAGTACAAAGGTGATAACAAGAGGTGAAAGTTGTGTAGTAGAAATAGGGGCAAGAAGCTAAAACTAAGGCTAAAGTTGAAGCTAAAGCTAAGTTGAGGTAGATGATAAAGCCAAAGCCTAGGATGATGCTTAAGCTAAGGCTGAAGAGGAAGCTAAAGTGAAAAATAAATCCAAGACCAAGGCCAAGGTGGAAGCAACAACCTAGGCCAAGACCAAAGACATGCAAGCACAAGAAGAGGTAGTAACTACCACTCACACTAAGGGCACTGAAGAAGTAACATAGATATCTAGTCAATGGTTATGGGATGTCCTTGCTACATCAACATAGAGGACTACTTTCTTGCTCCCACTCACTGAATTCACACATGCTCCTATGACATCCATAACACTTGTCACCACTATGATGGAAACATTTCTAGACATGACACAACTACTACTCTCCAAATAGATTGAAGGAGCATTCACCTTTTAGGAATCCATTGTGAAAAAAGCCTCAGATTTGGATCAAAAATTTCTAAGATTATGAGATGGAAAGGTTGAAGTACAAGAGAGGATAGTGAATGTGAGGTAATTAATCAATAATGATAGTCCCACCTTAGTTATGCAAGTGCAACATGATCAAGCCATCTCAAATGATATATAATTAAATGCCTTGTTGATAGAACTCACAAGGAGTTGGGGAGATGCATAAAAAGTTTTGGTAATGCACACATAAGGATAATATCTCAAGACAAAAACAAAGGTCATGTTTCAACTCCTTGATGAGTATGAATAGGTCTTAGACACCATAGTGAAGTAGGCTATGAATATATCCCAAGATATTCTCAATTAGAGATAACATTTGAATAAATCCCTAGACATTGTGAAGCCTAAATTTACGATTGCTAACAAAGTTAAATCTATAGTGGAGGATCAAATTCCAAATGTCGAGAAAATTAATGGTGCATTCAAATATTTTTTGGATTATAGGGATGCTACCATACAAAATCTGTAAGTATGTCATAAAAAAATGATGCTAAACACTTTTATATCCATCCAAGCCTAGAGAATAGTGGATAGATTGAATGAGTTCATCTTGGACATTTAATAAAAATAATATAATTTCAAGGCATTGCTTATAATCACATAAGATGAAGATCTGTAAAACGTGATGATGATCTAGGTACCATTACACATTCCACTTGCCATGGTATATGAAGTGCTCACAAATTAGAAAATTCTCAAGTAGGATATTGATCAAGTTGATCTGGCCATTATGTAGATAAGAGATGACCCACAATACTTTCCTCCATAATAGCCTCAAAAAATCATATAACATAGGGAGAAAGACATAAAGTCATAGTCTTCATAGATACCATTGGTTGTGGATACATCAAAAGCTAGTGGCCTAGAATCTATTCAACCAAAACAACCTATGTAGAATTCAAGTAAAATAACCCTGTAGCCATAGTAGTAAATTTGGCATACTTCTTTTTTGAGACTTCCAACATATTCAAATTTTTTAAAGATATTTTAAACATTAGAAGTGGGGCCAAAATGGTTGAAAACTTATAAAAGGCAACCACCTAGTTATGCTAGTTTATTAAAAACCTAAAATGGTAGTAGGTTAGTATGATACTTGGTGGAAAACTTAAAAGGGTGGCTAAGTAGTGTGCAAAAGGTGAAAATCAATAAATAACACCTAGAGTGATAATTATGACTTTTGTTTATGACTTATCTTTTTAGCTCAGTTCAGATTAGCTTACAACTTTATCTCGAGATGAGATAAATATTTAAGTCCAGGAAAGTGTTGGATGAAGAATGGAGATTGTTAAAACTATGAAGTATATGAGATGAACATGTGTGAAGTGTATGGTTTTGTCTTTTTGTATAATTTTTGTATGTATTCAATCGTGTAAGCCTAATCAAGTAATATAAAAATGTGAAGAGTATTTCCTTTTATATCATGAAAGGCTAGAATGTGAAGAGATAACAAGATTGTAAAAGACTATAAATATTACTTTGATGTAATAGAATCTAGTTTTATGTGTTGATAGAGATTAATAAAATCAATCTATTATGGTTTTCCTTATCTTATTTTATATATGGTTTATGCATAGTGAGTACTCTATTTTTATTTAATCTGTTATTTGATTTGATACTAGTTATGGTTCCACTTCTATTTATATCTACTTCATCTTACTCTTTGGTCTATTCTAGTACCTCATAGATGGTTTATAATATTTTCATCTCTTCTGTGCCTATTAGTACTCTCTACTATGTAAGTTATCCTTTTAATTAACATATTCTAGTGTAACTCTAGGAACCCCTACTAACAATTAGTAGGGGCATGCTTATAAACATGTTTTACATATTCAACTACAGTTTTCATATTCTCCAATTATGTGGGGGCATACTTTGGAAGGATGATCTCCACACTTATTTGCTATTCAACGTCTCCAGATTATGGTAGGGGCATGTTTTGGAAACATGTCCTCCACATTGTTACTTATTTTAGTTTTCATATTTCTCTCTATATAGTGGGTGAATTATTTGGAATCATGTTCTCCACACACAATTTTCAAATTGGAAAAAATACATAGTATATGATTCAGATTCATAGTTGTAGAAAAATTCTACACATTGGTACCATTTATTATACACATTTTCAACATGAGACATATCCAAGGTGCATATACTATGTAATGTGTTCCTGATATTAAAAAATCAAAATTAGTTTCATATTTCAAAACTCTTTTATAGACTATTACTACATTATGGAATTTCACATACCAATACCCTAGTCAAAGTTTTATGCACTGTATTGAGCCTTACCCATCTACAAAGGTTGGATCTTATTTTTGGTTTGATTGGAGGGATTAAATCATCTATTATCACAAATTTATTAGGTGAACTTTCTTACATCACTCACCCTATACTTAGATATACTTTTGTACTTGAGATGTGCTAGTCAAGAAATGATACTCTCAATGATCAAAACACCACTATTCCTATTTCAGGTTGGGGGCATGATAACCTCACAATTATCCATACTCTAGGTACACCACCACCATGGTACAACCCACTTGGCCACTTATAGGCTCACTCATCTTCCTAGATAGAATATGGATGAGGTTGTAAGCCCCCTATCTACTTCTCTAGTTTCCAACACTCCAAAAACATTATTACGTGACACATACATAGGTGTATTCTATCCATGCTCTTTATTTATGATACCTTTAATTATCGATTACATATAGATTATATACACTAATTACTTTGTGGCATTTTCTTAGTTACAAACAAAGACAAGGTGTGTTGTCCCCACCATGATATGCATTTTATTTTCTTTTAAACTAGTAATCTTATTTTTTTTCATTACTAGATTAGAGGGGGGATGTAGACACCCATATTTGGTATAATAATAATTTAAAAACATGTTTTTATAACATTTTTTCATGTATATATCTCATGATTGAGGATTACACATCTAGTGATGCAATCTCTTATGGACCTCTTTGGTTCCATCTTATTTCAATTGATCTACCTACCCCTTAGGCATGTATGTTATGTTATTTATCTTCATCTAGTGTATACTAGGGATCCCTACCTATTATTTCTTATTCTTTATGTGTTTTATCCCCTAGACGCTTATGCCTATTTTGGACACTAGCGTTGATGTTAGTGTTCAACTATAATGTAAATGTGCATGCTTATCTTCTTATCATTTTTTTTATCTTTCAATTTTGTGATTGTTTGTTAGCCCTCTTTTGTTCATTCTATCATTGAATTTTTATGTGTCACTAGTTTGGTTCAAAATCAACAGGTCCACATATAACAAAGGCTATAGTCTAATTAAAACACCTAAAATTTTTATTTATCAACTATTTAATTATAAAATACTATATATTTCAAGCTATCAAATTGCACCACAACACTAAATCAAATATTTGAATCATTCAAAAGGTCAAATATACTATTACATTATTTATACTAAGGGTTATTAGGATAAAGAACATATAGTCACATTGTTACAATTTCACACACATACTTAGGAGGGAGATCTACATGTGAGTTTGAGGCCTTCTTTGGAGTAATTATTATGTGGGTAGCACTTATCTATAAATGAGGTTTCTAGGGATATCTCAACTCACATGCTAACCTAGTATTACCAAGTTAAAAGAGGCCTAATATGAATGAACTAGGATTTTGCTTATTATCTAGATCACACACACAGGAAGACACATATAGTGATGTAAAATAATTAAACCATTGATAGCATATGCCTAATGTAATTTTAGAACCATTCTTGTACATATCTTTGACTGGACACTTGTGCTAGAAGTAGACACTTGCATCGATGCTACTGTCCTTGATCGATGCAACTGTCCAATAGATAAATAATAAGAAAAAGAATAAACAAGGTCAAGATATTTAAGTAGCCTTGTGATAATTCTTGATCATTATCATATTCCAAAATAAAAATAAAACAAGATATGCTATTTTTATCCATTAGATACTTTGTATTTGTATTTATTACACATGATTAAATGAATTATATTGTTAAAGTAATATATTACATTGCTAAAATTTGAATATTACAATACTGCATTCAAACAAGTTTTATTACTTGTATGTTTCTCTTATGAAATCCAAAAATCATAAAAAAATAATGTAACCACCCATTTTAAGCTCTAAATACAAGTTAGGGGCTTATTTTTAAGGGTTCTTGATAGTAATAATTTTCTAGCAAAACATAGAAAGAGGAGATTGTATCTAAAACTCAAAAAGAATCAATATAAAGAGAAATTTTGTAAACTTTGTGTTCAAAATATCTTCATGGATAATGTATATGTGTACAATAATATATATTTGACTCTATTCTTTCAAAATGTTGCTGAGATTATGATTAATTAGACATAAACATAGAGATTTTATTTTACAATTTCTTCTTTGAATCTACATTCTAAATTTCTACAAATAGTGAAACCTTGGTGGGGTGAAAATACTAATTTTACAAGGAAACACAAGATGTCATATTTTTATTATCAATACTAAACAATTATTTTGATGTATGTTACATGTTCTTATGAACATGTAATGTATTTCCTACCCATTAAATGAGAATGGTTTCCTGCTAAGTGAAGTCACCCTTCTTCTTGACATTTCCAATAAGTCTTTGAATTTGGCCCATTGGACTTGTTATTATCCTATTTTTATATGCACATTTATTTCCTCTATTACTCTCCTTTCATATTCTCTTTCTATCACCTTTTCATACTTTATGGTTAAAAGTACTACTTGCTAAAAACCATATTTGCTATGAATAGTTTCCTTTAGTGTAACCCTTTTTGGTTTTCAATAAAGGTAACTCTACCTATTGATAGAAGAGGGGCATTATATCATGAATATTCATATAATACATCCATTTATCCTCTCAACAAATTTTCATGCTAACAATACCCAAGATATGCTATTATGGACTGTTATCAAGCCAATCTACTACAATCGTTGGTTTACCTTTGGAAGGTTGAGTTGATTAAATCATTCGATCCCACCAAAATTATAAGTTAGATTTGATTAAATCATCTAAATTTACTATAAATATAGGTTGGATTTGATTAAATAGCTCACACTCACCAGATTATGCACATATTTGGGTTGCAAGATTGAGATGAAATAAGCTCAATGGTCATGTTTCAACTCACCTTTACACTAAGATTTGGGGGCATGTGTCCTCCAATATCTATGTATATATACACTTGTAGGTTTAAAATTTTCCTAATCCCATATTCCATACTTCATAATGAAGCATTCTTTCAAATCAAACTACCAAAAGGTAAAATAGTTACATCAACACACATGTGTACTCCTAACATTGATCTTCTTACTTTCAAACATTTCAAATTATTTCAATTTCAGATTTCATATACTGATTATATATTCTAACATATTCTTATTTTTAGGATAGTCACTATTAAATCACTCAAGTTAGGCTCACATAAAGATAATGTGTGTTATACACACCCAAGTACACATTTCTTTCCTTAAACTAGCAATTTCACTACTAGATTAAAGGGGGTGAAAATGTAGATACTAAATTCTAATTTATATAATACCTCAATCTTGTACACTTAAAAAATACATATCATGGATGTACCTTTCTATTATAGACCTTCCTACTACTAAAAGGCTCACGTTCTCTATGTCTTTGTGCCTAATTGCTTATCTATTAGTCTAACCATTGTTATTTTGATGACTAGGTCTTCTATACTATGCAAAAATATCTAAACCTGACTATTATCCTTCACTCATATGTTTAGACCTGTACCTATTTTCTAGTTCCCTAGATACTTGCATCTTAAACAAACACATGTGTCAATACAAGTGTCCACTTTTCCTATAAAGTGTTAAGTGCCCAAAATTCATTGAATTAAAAAAAAATGTATCCTAAAGGTTAACCTAAGTGATTTAATGTGAGATATTTCTAAAAAGGATTAGTATATATACAATCAACCTTAATTCTTAACTCACTTAACAATCACCTAGTAAATACTTGGAAATCACATACAACTCACAAGGTAATATACCAAGAATTATTCAATCAAGCATTCAAGTGAACAAACCTACCCTATTCATCCCTATTTACATATCAATCATAAGATCAATATTTATATAGGTCTAAAACATTCAAAGATCCACCCATGTGTTATATTTTTCAATTTACAAACTTGGTCATTGCATGTCTTTACTTGCATCCTTATGCACACATAATTTAACATGTAGGGGAGAAATACACAAGTATAAGTCCCTCTTAGAGGTATCATCAATGTAGATAGTGCTTATTAATAAAGGGGTCCTTGGGGTATCTCAACACTGTGAGACCACTAACCCATTTTTCCTATAGTCACTCTAAGGGTGAAGAGATAGGGTTTTGATCGTTTGACAAATAGTCACAACCTATGCACATGATCTGAAGATATGAAATGAAATATGACATAAAACTCAAAAGGCCCTAGTTGGTTATATCTTGATCTAGTTAGTATTCCATATAGAACACCTATGGTAGGGTTAGACATCTGCATCCACATAACTATCTAAATCTAATAAATGCAGTTTAGGCCACAAAGATTATTCATAGAATATGATGACTATTCTAAGATCATCTTCTAGTACACTTCCATCTTATTCTAAGTCATGCATGCATGCACATAATAAACTAGTTAAATATTATTTATTTCTAATTCATTACAATATCTACCAATAGTTTTAATTTATTATTTTCATTAATCTTAGTTGTATAAATTCAGAATATTATTTATCTATTTTTTTTATAGATTAGCTTTCTCATCAGGTTAGTTCACCACCCTTGTGTAAAAATATAATATAATCCCTTTAACCATATATATTCTCACATATATAAATTTTAGGGTTAAAAAAATGGCTTTGCATTTGGATAAAGTATAATATTATGTAATGAGATTTTGGCATCAATTCCTGGCATATATGAGGAAGCCCATGCAAATATTAATGGGTAGTCATGTAAAACTTATTAGAGTGTCTTTCCTTCATAATTTACCCTAATTTTGATTAATAGGTGTTTTACCCTATTTTTGATTTAATAATGTTAATAGGTATAACACTTTGAAAGATTATTTAGATTATAATATATGACATTTAAGCATAAATCTAAATGTAAAGTAGAATTAATTGAAATTTATTGATAGGTGGTATATGTAAAAAATAGTAAGTACAACCAAGAATAATATATTTAGCATTTTATAATTTCTAGTTGACTATAACAGGGATTTAGTAGTGAAAATAAGGATAAGATAGGACTATAACAACTCAAATTTAGAAGCAAGGTTCATGGATATTTCTAGGCATGTCCATGCTCCCTAGACAACAATGTGGTACAACCATATCCATTGATTGTAAACTTATTTGTTTTGATTATGATGAAATTATGACTATCCTACTATCTTCACTTTATTCTCCTGAAAGGGTTAAAATATTGTGATTTTGTAGATGCTACACAAAAAAATCTACTTTTCTTCTCTTTGATTTTGAAACCATAAAGGGTACTTGTGAGAGATGAAAAACTAAAAAATAAAGGGGGATTGTAATGGTTTGAAATGCACATAATCACCCTGGTTGATGGTTGATCATGCTTATGTATCTAGATACTCTAAGGAGGAATCAAACCACAAGTAGTTTTGCTACTAGTGTGATTGTACAATTATGCTCCTTGACTATATATATGCATCTAGTAATTTATATTTGATTATTGATAATGTTAGATATTTAATTGATTTAGAATGCTTCATAATTAATTTATGACTGATCCTAGTGATTGATATTGAATTTGGAAAGAATAGGGCATCTATGCTTAGTGTGAAATAGTGTAATAAATAGGTGTCAAGTAGAAAATCAAGTCCCTTATTGAATAAAATTTTATTTATTATATAGTGAACATTTTGAATAATTTACTTTAGCCAACTTGAAAAACATGTAGGATGACCCATATGAGTATTTAAAATTTGGAAGTTATTCATTAAATGGTGCGAGGATAAGGTTGCATTAACCATTCACCTATCTACCTAACATAAACATATCCTAAAAATGTAGGGACAACTATCCTAATGTTGGAATAGTCTAAGATATGATAAATGGGATTTTAAGCATTGAATTTGAAATCCCAATGTTGTGATGACATTGAATAGAGGGATCAAACATGTATATAGATAAATGGATAAAATAATGGTGAGTAAGAGTCAAATACTTGATTTCAAGTTAAGTGGTTTAAAATATGTAAAAATTAACATTATTAAGAACATGTGACTAGATTTAGGGATCTACATCCCCCGCTTTATTCTAAAAATAAAATTAGAGTAAAGGATAAAAACATATTTGAGTGTGTACAACAACTTTATCTTTGATAATAAGCTTCAAATTTTTAGGACACTTAATAGCAAATATTGCAACAACACATGAAGTAGTCACTTTCCACATATTAAAATTTAAAAATATGAAAGTTTGAAATTTGAAAATTGAAAGAAAATCAAGGAAGGAGTACACCTATAGGGAGATAAACCATGTTTATTTATAACTTGAAAAAATATTCAAAGAAGCATGCTCACTTATTAAATCATTTAGAGAGATGGTTCTTCATGTTGAACCATTAGTGAATTGAGAATGATCAAGTCCCAATTTTGAATAACTAATCAAGCCCTTGAGTTTGAAACATACATGCTCTAACTCTCATGAATGAAGAGAAGTACCTATTTTACTAATGAAAAAGAAGGTGGAACCATAATGGGTTTGCTAAAAGTGATGCCAATGTATTTGAGTGCCACTAGACTCGAATGCACATCACTCATAATATAAATATGAAACCACATAATGGGTTTGGTAGAAGTAATGCCAAATAAATTGAGTATCACTAGAATCAAATGTATATTACCTATAATAAAATGAATCCCACCCATGAATATGGATCTAGATTATATTTGTATGATAGAAAGAGAATGCAAAATATTCATTCCCCCCATCATGACCATGTTTCCAATAGATTTGAAGTGAAATAATAACCATTTATCATTGAATCTAAAAATTATTTTTAAAGTATATATGCATGGACCAATATCATGCCTTTTGACTTAGAAAAATATACATAATTGCATGAACCAACATCATGCCTCCTAAATCTATGCCAAATGATATAAAATGCCATGCATCTATCTGCTAAACTATAACCTTATATGAAACATGTAATTTTTATTCCTGTAACTTTTTTACATATGCCCATGCATATCCATCTAAGTGTGTATGAATTTGTACTCAAGTCTCTATAAAGTGATTGCATATGCATGTCATATGCTCCCATAATCTATATTGAAATGAAAATATATATCATGTATAAGATCTGTTAATTACTTTGAATATTTGTGTTAGATTAGGTTGTTTACCTTAGCTCATGTTCACCTAAGTGTTTTATTTTTATTTTTATTTACTTTTTTAATTATTGGTAAAAGGAAGGGTTTTTTGAATTAGGGACCAACCCTGTACATGAAACCAAAATAAAGGGGGACCTAGAAGCTCAGATAAATAATAGGAGTTACATCAAGGAATGCTTGAAGGCATTAATAAAAATAAAGAAACATTAAAACAATAGAAATACAACTAGTCTTTTTTACCTTCAAAGGCCTCATCCTAGTTTCCTAGCATACTTTTCAGGTCCATGCCTATATTTATGAATTGTTGAGGGAATTTTCAACCTCCTTTGCATTGATGATACACTTGGAATTCTTTTTGTAAGAGGTCTCTACCTTTTCAATCATATCTCCCAAGAAGCCTCTAGGAAAATCAATGCCAACTATACTATTTCTCATAGAGGCTTTACTAACCACCAACAACAACTTTGTATTCTCTTTCATCTCCATATTCTCCTATTCCATTAAGTCTACCTTATCCTTAAGTATTTTAAGTTGATATGTCACTTTAGAATGATCATCCTTACTCTTGATTTGATCTTTGAGGGTAGAGTGTTTCTAAAAGAGCCACCTGGTAAATACCTTTTGAAGGCCAAGCTCCTCCCCAAACATATCCTCCTTTATCTGGTTTCTAAAAAACTCTCTATGATTATCAAATTTCAAATTTGGATTAGAAAAATCTAAGGCAATTAATGGGGATTCAAATTTTCCTTTATTCTTAACTTCATCAGTGATTATATCATCCCCTATTTCCTTATATTATGAAGAGAAGACCACAAATTTTCTTTTGAGAAGTTATAGGCCCTTCACTATCTCCTCAATAACATCCTCGTGAACTTATAAGAGGTTCTCATGTGAGGTACCTTCACTGCTAAGAGGATCCCCTTTGTCAAATCCTAATTTTAAGGGCTTTTAATTGTTCCTTAAACTACATTTAAAGCCTTGAATTTGGGCACTCTATTTCCAATGCAAGGTAGGCTATTCCTCTTTGATTAAAATCCCCACATTCACATAATTGATCCTACCCTTAACATCCTTCTTTTTCTTTAGATTAGACTTTGTTCTCCTCGATGATTGCTTGATCCCTTCCTTACCAAGATTATGTCTCCCCCCTGGGAAACATCTTGATCCCTTATTAATTCCTTTGAAGAACCTGAATATTAAAAATATAATAACCTAATGAATGGAGAGAGATTTATTTCCCCTTTTAACATCCAATACAAAACTCTCAAGAGAGAGCAGAATGAATAAAATAATATTGATAGGCACATTATGATGAAAATAATTTATAAAAATTAAATGTGACTAGTGAACTACCTTTTGTCTTCCTTCCAAGGTGATATACAACATAACTTGTCTAGCCACTTCTCCTAATGGCTTAGGGAAACTCTCTTGGGTGAACCCCTTTTACAGAGGGATGAGCTCCTCCCCTTCAAGATTGAATTTTTTTTCATCCTCCTTGTAGTTTCTAATGGTCTTATGGATTTTAGTGACCTCAATTTTTAGACCTATGACAAGGGCTATCAGGTCCTTTGTGATCTCAAATTTTGCCCCATTAAACTCTATAACTCTACTATTCCACCCCTTCACAAACATCTCAAAAACATGCATTTGTAATACCCTTCTATCCATTACAAAAAAATTCCATGCCTTCTTATAGGATTTTCCATAGCTCTTCATTATCTTTAATGCTATCTGGCATAATCAGTTCAGTCCTACAAAGTTGTCCCTCCATTTTTGCTTTCTTGGGAAAGGTTTTCTCTCTTCCCATAATCTTTATTATATCTTATGAATAATCATACCTTGGGGAATTATTTGTACAATTGTTATTGAGATCCTTAGGGATTTGACACGTGCTAACATTTTCATTTAGCCAAATTGGTGATTGAATCTAAGATACTCTTCTAATGTGTCAAGCACCACCATCTCATGATTACTATATTTAGTAACATGATGAAGCACCAAATGCAATACTCATTATAAGTGATTTTACACATAGAAATAAAAATTATTGTCTTGTTAGGTAGGTTTCCACTTCAATATTTTTATGGGTTGTTTCCTATAAATCATCTTTATTGATCCATATTTTAAGCCTACTTGAATTCACTCCATTTGGAAATCGATCAACACATTGATTTCCTTTCCTGTATGTATGATGAATAGCAATTTCTTGAAAGGATTCAATTAAAATAAAGGCTTCCTCTATAAATTTATTGATACTCAATTCTATAATTTTCTTTTAGGATAGACAATTAATGATATTTAATGAGTCTTCTTCAACTATAAGTTTGTTTAACCCCAATTCTTTTACAAATCTTAAACCCCAAAGCGATACTAGGGCTTCTACCCAATGATTTGTTTGAATAAACATCCCACTTGAAAAAATAAAAATAAAATATACTCTTTCATTTCTAAGGATTCCTCTTCCACCTGAAGTCCCTGGGTTCCCCTTGGATGTCCCATCGAAGTTAAGTTTAACCCACCCAAGGGTTGGAATTCTCTACCTAGTGTTTTTTTTAGCATCTACTCTTGGATCATTAACAATTGTATTATGAACATATATCTTCAAATTAAATTAGATTTTTGCCTCTTTTTATTTAGTTATTAAAACCCACTTATGTGTGGATATTTCATTTATCTTATTTTAGATATTATGAGATTTTACATATTTATCTCTTATATATTATGGGGATATTTTCTAATTGTTTCTATATTTTAAGGATAATTATCTCTTAGTCTTAGGTTTAATCTCTTAGTTATGATTGATCACTTAGCTTGATATCTTAGTTATGATTGATTACTTAGCTTGATATCTTAGTTATGATTTATCACTTAGCTAGACCTCTTAGCTATGATTGATCTTTCTTGCCTATATATGCAAGGCACATTCATTATATTTGAAAAGTTATGGATATATAATACATGATATTACTACTTTTGTATTTTTCATATCTATCTGTAAGTTTATGCTGATAAATTAATTTCAAATTATTATTTTTATGAATGGGATGTTCTACTAATTATTGTTCCCAAAATATGTCACTCATTTTTGGGGACAACATATCAACTATTTTGGTCATGCAGGCCAAAATTCTCTCTTCCCTTCTCAAAAAATGTTCTGAGCACTCCAATTCTTCAATTAATCAAGATTTTTTAGCTAAGGGACTCACAGGTTCAATAGGTTCAATGACCTCAACAAGTGAGCTCTCACAAAGAAATAAGTTCCCAACACTTAGGCATTTCAAGGCTAGTTCAATGCCAAAGTTCAATTAAAAGACTTATCAGTGGGCTTCAAACAAAAGATTGAACCATTGAACCATTGAACCCCACCTCCAAAGGTTCAAAGGTTCAACAAGTTCAAAGGTCCAATGACATCAACAGACTTAAAGAGTTAAAAACTTCACCAAGTTCAAAGTTCAACCGCTTCGGCAAGTTCAAAGTTCAACCACTTCAGAAAGTTCAACGACTTCAAAGGACTTAAAGAAAAGAAGACTTCAAAGAACAAAAGATTGAACCATTGAACCAAAAGAGTTTAAATTTTAAAGGTTCAACGAGTTCAATAAATTTTGAGATACTTAGAAGAACAAAGGATTAGAAGAGCTAAGAAAGAAAGGTTGAACCGATTGAACCTTGAACCAAAATGGTTCAAAGGTTCAACGAGTTCAATTGAAAAGAAAAGGATCCAGAAACTTTGAAGGACTGAAGGATTCTGAGAAAGAGAATGAACCATTAAACTTTGAACCAAAGTGGTTCAAATTTCAAAGGTTCAAAGGTTCAAGGAATTTCAAAGTTTGAAAGGGAGCTTCAAGCAAAGGAAGGAAGTGGAAGATTCCAGAGACAAGTTCGAAGAAATGGTTCAACTGATTAAACCAAGGAGTCGATTGAACTAAGAAGCCAATTGAACCAAGGAGCCAATTGAACCAAGGAGCTGATTGAACCGCTCAAACCATTAAACCATTGAACTGATGCACTCTCTTGGTTCAAAGGTTCAAGGTTCAACGTAGTTCAAGTGACTAAGTGACCATGATGCCCCTGTGGATGTCAAATTTAGGGTAATAAAATGCCCATTTATTTTCAAATATGGCACAGAACCTGAAGACAAAACTTAGCAAATAGTTGAAGAAAGAGCTGAAAGAGCCTATTAAAGGTAAGATGATAGCTCGAGAGCTCAAAAAGCTATAAGGGATACTAAAATATCTATAGGGGAGCTATTCTAGTAGGTGGAATAGTCCACCAAATAGACATATGAGCGCGCAAACATTCAAAGGCACGGCCTATTTTTCTCCCTTTGAATAAAAGTGAGTGGATAGACATGTACATATCTAGAAACAGACCAAATGACCCATGTTGAGGAGAAGACATTTGAGATGTTTCTGTATACCAAAGTCAAGACCAATGACCTATTCCAGCATGGCCCCTTCACAGAACTAAAAATGCATTCAAGGCATTGAATGCAGCATGGGCCATTTCACGAAACAAAGAGCCCAAGTCTTTCTTAGAGCACTATATATTGTAATATCTTATTTTATGCAAAAGAGGTCTCTTTGTTATAGAAGCAAAACTCTACCAAAATTGAAAGGCATTTCCTAAGACTTTGAGCTCAGATTGTTAATCATATTTCTTTATTTGAATGAGAAAACAAGTGACCTTTCAGACTTTGTGCTGGAATAGCTTGTGTTATTTAGGAAATTGTGCTTATGTTTGTTTCCTAGAAGTAATATTGTCCATTTAATTTAACAAGCAGAATTAGTGGAAGTAATCACAAAGGTGTCCTGAAGCTGACTGTGGAGAGACTTTGTGCTACCACAATTGTCTTTAGCATGTTTGTTTTTCTATTTATGTGTAAAAGATCTTAGGATGACTTTGTGCCCCCATTGTCCTTCATATATTTCACTCTTTGGTAGTTGAGGTGGAGAATTTGTGCTATACTTCATCCTGCTATGTTACTGCACCTTGTTACTTTTACTATCCAAAAAGGAATCTGGTTGTTGGCTAAATATTATTTTTGAAAGAAGAGAAGTACCTTCACCAATCATCCCAGATTTCTCCTTTGATCTGTGAACATCATCTTTGAAAAAAGAGAGATGAATGGTGTTTTCCTACCCCTGAGTGTTATTTTCAGCTTATATATATAGTATATAGTAACTTATAGTTATAGGGAACCTCCCCTCGATTAGAGGAGAGATTTGTCCCATTTTGATGTGGTAAACCTGCATGTTTTGGTCGATCAATCTCCTTATGTTGTGTGTTAAGTTGTGGAGTTAAAAGCTTCACTAATGCAAATGTGGAGGTTGTTGAGTTACAGAGTAACTGACATCGGTCAGGCCAATTGATGTCGGTCATCTCCAGCTACACAATAATCAGCATAGGTTATGGTCGGCCGACATTGGTCAAAAAGGAACTGACGTCGATCACCTGTGTGTTTCCAAAATTGTTGTTCTAATTTTAGACGGACAGTTAGTTTGCATGTAAAGACTAATTTTAGTCTTGAGTCTGTGTTTCTAATTATTATTTGTTTTGGGATCTATTTAAGAGACCCATTGGGCTGTATTGTAATAAGGACTAATGACTAAAAAGGATTAGATCCTCAAGTGTAAGATTTAGAAGGAGGTCTGCAAGAGTGCAAGACCAAGAAAATCTACAGGTAATCAAGATTAGTTGGTTTTCAGGGTGTGCAAGATCAAGAAGGTTTGCTTGGTGAGCAAGGTCAGTTAGATCTTCAAGTGTGCAAGATCAAGGAGATCTACTGGAGGGAACAACAACTTGGTATTGAGTTGATTGTTGGTTGTAATTGATTGAGAGAGAGAACTCTTGAGGGAGAATTACTGGACACCCAAGAGGTGTGGGAAGAGTGTGATTTCTTCATTGTATTTTCTTCTGGAAGAGTTTAATATAGATTGTATTGTTTCTCATATCTCTTATTATCTGTTTTTTCTAAAAATAGTTACTTATTACTTCTGGTTTCAATTCCATGTTTAGTTGCTTATATAAAAAGTAATCAATTGCATCTAAGTTCCTAACAGGTGGTATTAGAGTAAGAAACTCTAGATATCAACAAGTGGTATCATGGCTCGAGTTAGATCCTAACAAGTGGTATCAGAGCTAGGGTGAAAGTTTATTAGAGCTAGGCTTCAAGCAGGTTAGTGTTTATTGATTACAGGTCACTCACAGGGGTTTCTGTTTGAGTGGAAGTAAAGTAATGACAGAAAAAAGTAAACTAAGAATGGAGAAATTCAATGGAAAGAATTATCAATTATGGAATTGTGAAAAGAAAGGGCATGTAAAGAAAGATTGTTGGTTGGTAGAAGATCAACATGAAGGAAATAAATAAGAAAATGATACAGGTATTGTTGCACGGGATGCTCTTATATGTTCCTTGGATAAAGTAGAATCTTGGGTCTTAGATTCTGATGCCTCTTTCCATGCAACCCCAAATAGAGAATTTTTTCATGATTATGTCCATGGAGACTTTGAAAAAGTTTATTTAGGGGATGGTAAGCCTTCTCAAATTGTTGGCAAAGGGGAAGTGCAGCTGAAATTGCAGACTAGCAACATATGGGTGTTGAAGGATATCATGCATGTTCCCATCCTGAAGAAGAGTCTAATTTCTACAGGAAAGTTGGGTGATGAGGGTTGCATAGTAATTCTCACAACAGAATCTTGGAAAGTTTCCAAGGGTGCACTTGTATTAGCAAGAGGTAAGAGAGTAGGTACACTTTATCTATCTACTCGTATTACTGATAATTCACCTTCTATTTTATCTACTTCAGATGTAGATGCAAAGTTGTGGCTTAGTAGTCTTGGTCACATGAGTGAGAAGGGAATGCATGTTCTTAAGTCAAAAGGTAAGATTTTAGATTTGATAGACTGAGATTTCTATGAGCATTGTATTTTTGGGAAATAGGTGAAAGTGAGGTTTCTCACAACTGGGTCAATAAAGAAGCATAGGTTGGAGCTTGTTCACACAAACGTGTGGAGACCAAATCAGGGAGCTTCTATTGGAGGATCACAGTGTTATGCTACAAGAAAGGTATGGATTTATTGCATAAAGAGGAAATTTGATGTTTTTGACATATTTAAGAACTGGAAAGCCTTGGTTTTCAAGGAGAAGATGATGGACAGAGATCAGCTCAAGAGGCTAAATAATTTTGAGCAGGGCAATGTTGATTTGGACAAGGTTATGATCCAAAATGAGCTTGCAGGTAAAAATCATCACTCACAGGAAAACACAGACACTGACGTCGATCAATCAAAAACTAACGTTGATCAGGAAGGAACTGACGTCAGTCTGGTGGAGACCAAAGTCAGTATGTTGGGTAGGTGGAAACTGACGTCGGTCAGGTAAGAACTGATGTTGGTCAGGTCGGTCACATGGAACCGACATCGATCAGGTGTAGACTGAGAGATGATCAGGATCAGTCACTATTAGAATGAAATTTGGGCAGATAGCAAGCTGTCAATGAGTCTCAAATGCCCATGAGGAGGTTTGAAAGGGTAAGTAAATCTCAATTTCATTATTCCCCTTATTTATACTACTTATTGCTCACTGATGGTGGAAAACTAGGAAGTTTTGAAGAGGCAATGTAGGTAGAATCTAGGAAACAGTGGGAGCATGGCATGAATGAAGAAATTGATTCCTTGGAAGAGAACCAAATGTGGGATTTGGTAGAGTTGCCAGCTAGAAAGAAAGCACTAAAAGATGAATGGATTCACAGGTTAAAGAAAGGAGAGAATGGAAAGGTGAGATAGAAGGCCAAGTTATATGGTCTTGAGCAAGCTCTAAGATAGTGGTATTTGAGGTTTGACAGGTTTATGACAAAGCATGGCTTTAGTCAATGTCAATGTGACCATTGTGTTTATTTAACCAGGTTGGATAATGATAACTACATTATCCTATTACTATATGTAGTGTATATGCTTGTTACAAGTTCACACATGCAGGAAATTACTAAGCTAAAGGTAAAAGTAGCTCAGACATTTGCCATGAAGGTTTTAGGATTAGTAAAGAAAATCCTTGGCATGAGTATTGCTAGAGACAGGGAAAATCACAGGTTGATTTTGTCTCAAGAGGATTATGTGAATAAGGTAGTGGAGAGGTTCAATTTGTAGGATGCAAAACTGGTAAGCACACCTATGGTTGGATAGTTCAAGTTGAGCTATGAACAGTGTCTTAAATCACATAATGAGGTTGGGTACATGGTATGTACTAGACATGATATTTCTCAAGTAGTGGGAGTTGTCAGCAAGTTTATGGCCAATCTAGGAAAGAAGCACTAGAAAGCAGTTCAGTGGATTCTCAGTATCTGAGAGGGACCAGCAGTAGGTATTTATGCTATGTAGGGTCAAACACTTCTCTACATGGGTATGTAGATTCAGATATGGTAGGTGACTTGGATGGCAGGAGAAGCACCATAGGATATGTGTTCACTGTTGGTGGTTGAGCTTTAAGATTATACTTGAAGATGGAGATACAAGGTAGAAACAAATTAGAGGATGTTGCTATATAGGTACAGGTACAAGTGCAGCTATTTATCTCCAAATAGGAGATTGTTAAGTTATGAAGCTAAAAGCTTCACTGATGCAAATGTGGAGGTTGCTGAGTTATAGAGTAACCAACATCAGTCAGACCAACTGATGTCAGTCATATCCAGCTACATAGTAATTGGCATCAGTTATGGTTGGCCGACATCGATCAAAAAGGAACTGACGTTGGTCACCTGTGTGTTTCCAAAACTGTTGTTCTAATTTTAGATGGATAGTTAGTTTTCATGTAAAGACTAATTTTAGTCTTGAGTCTACGTTTCTAATTATTGTTTGTTTTGGGATCTATTTAAGAGACCCATGGGGCTGTATTGTAATAAGGACTAAGGACTAAGAAGGATTAGATCCTCAAGTGTAAGATTTAGAAGGAGGTCTGCAAGAGTGCAAGACCAGGAAGATATACAAGTAAGCAAGATTAGTTAGTTTGCAGGGTGTACAAGATCAAAAAGGTATGCTTGGTGAGCAAGGTCAGTTAGATCTGCAAGTGTGTAAGATCAAGGAGATCTGCTGGAGGGAACAACAACTCGGTATTGAGTTGATTGTTGGTTGTAATTGATTGAGAGAGAGTACTCTTGAGGGAGAATTACTGGACACCCAAGAGGTGTGAGAAGAGTGTGATTTCTTCATTGTATTTCCTTCTAGAAGAGTTTAATACAGATTATATTATTTCTCGTATCTCTTATTATCTATTATTTTTGAGTTCTAGTTATTTATTACTTCTGGTTTTAATTCCATGTTTAGTTGCTTATATAAAAAGTAATTAATTGCATCTAAGTTCCTAACAGGTGGTATTAGAGCAGGAAACACTAGATATCAACAAGTGGTATCAAGGCTCGAGTTAGATCCTAAAATTGTGGTTGAAACACCTATTTTGCCCATTAGTTAGCTGGTGAAAAAATATTCACCCAATAGTTTTTAGTGACTCTGCTAGGGAAGAACGCATAGTTTGAAGCCTCAAGCTTCAAATTGAAGCAGTGCCAGTTCTTTTCCATTTTTACTTTACAATTTGGAAAATCCATGGTATACGTGAAGCCAGAGATCTAAAGGTATTGTTGACCTTGTATTCAAGTTGAAACAACAAAGTTATTTTGATCCTTTCCCTTCACCATCTCATCTTTAACAAACCAAGAGTTTTCTTCCTACCAAAATTAGGTCTCCAGTACCAAGCAAAGCATCCAATTCTACTATTAGCAAAGTTTTGTCAATACATACCCCTCAGACATTTGTTATCCCTCCCTTCAGTAGTCAAATCATGGTAGTTCAAGGCCCTTGGGGTAACTCTTTTGGTCCACTCAATCTAACTCCACCTCTACATGAGCTACCTCACAATTCAAGGAAGAATTTCCCTAAATTATTTGGTGATGGGAGAGTTCATCATGATGAATATATTATAGCCTTCAGCATAGCCTATGGTGTGATAGGTGTGGAATATGAAGATGTAACAATCAGGATATTCATAGAGACATTACAAGGTGTTACTATAGACTAGTTTTATCATCTGCAAGCATAAACTATGACTGACTGGAACACTCTCAAAGCCAAATTTGAAGCCAAGTTCAAGCCTGTAAAAGATGTGCATGCCCTGTTGGCCTAGCTCACACAAATGAAGAAAGAACCTCATGAACCTATGAGGGACTTTATATCTAAGTTTGACAAGCTGAGGAATAGGATTCCTACCATTGCTCAACCAATAATTGAGAATCTCAAATGCTTCTTCATTAACTCTCAGCTTCTTGAAGTGAGTTTATTGTTGAGATGTGCTAGTCACATAGACCTTGCTGCAGTGCAAGATTTGGCTACTAAAGTGGAAGATGATCTCATCTTGGTGGGAAAGATAAGGAGAGATCCTAACAAAGGTAAATCTTCTTTATTCATTGAATATCCATCTATAAGCATCACTAATCTAATGATGTAAAAGCTAGAAAATGAGTTGTTAGCTCTCAGAAAGTAAATGGTGCAAAGGATGTCTTTTGCTCCTTCGTACCGAGATATACCAAGGAGGACATTCCCCAATCAGTCATATCAAGGAAATGCTACTAGAAATCAAGGGCAACCAAATTATCTTCCTCCCCCATAGAGGAAGCTTGCCATTGAAGTAGCACTAGCCAACTCAGCAGTTGGATATCTCAAAATAGAATCTAATTTCTCCTTTTAGCCTGAGTTGAACTTAGAAGATGATGTTAATATCTTCACAGAGGGAGAAGAAGAATTAGCTGGTGACTCCAACATTAGTTTTCTAAATTACCAGGATGAATCCAGAAGTAAAGGCAAAGTGTTTGATGGATCATAAACTATATTCACCTAGTCCTAGAACTAGTCAGCCTAGCAAGCTGATAAAGAAAAAATAGAGGAGCGACCTCAACCAACAATTTCAATTGCTAAGCGGGGAACCACTCTACATTTTCAATCAAAGGACCTAATGATCCCTAAAAAAGTAAGTACCTCAAGTATGTCTTCACCTTCAACTTGAATTTTATAGATCAGTACCCCCCTCCTAAAAACCAGAAGGATGAACTACCTTCCCCTGTTCCTAATTTGTTTTAGACATTTGATATAATCGACCATGTTAAGAAAACTAAAATTCAAATGTCTAAATTTGAATTCCTACAATCCAAACCTGAGCAGTTGGATAAGTTGGTTTAGTGTGTAAAGAACAAAACTATCCTTATAGAACCAGTTGTTCCAAAGGTGACTCCCACATCCACCTAAAATAACCTTTTCATTACTCCTCCTAATGCTCCCAAGAGGATAGAACCATTTTGTCTCCCTGCTGATAAATAGACACTAGATGAACAATTGTATCATAGACTCAGGTGTGTCTGATAATGTCATTCCTGCCAAAGTGGTATAATCTCTTGGACTCACACTAACCAAGACCTTTGGGAGATGTTTCTCCATGGAGAATAAACAAGTGCCACTACTGGGATAAATCAAAGATGCCTAATTTGCATTTGTGGCATTCCCAAACAAGAGAATTAAGATGACAGTCCTGGTGGCTAACATCTCAGCCTCATACGGCATTATTCTTGGGTAAAATTTCTATAAGGATATTGGTGGTGAGTTAAGTATGGACCTGTCTAAAGCGAGGATCCCAGTCAAAGGCATCATGTAGAGATTGCTCTTTGAGAAGGAGGAAAAATACATTGTCACTCAAACATCAACGCCTAAAGCTCAAATTCTATTTGAGTCTTCAGGCATGGTTAATTACTTCTTGACTACAAAGGATGTTCCTATCCTAACTGATGAAACTTTTGAAGATGATAATCTAAAAACTGGTTCAGATAAAATAGCAGAAGACTTAATAAAACACAGTGTAAGCTTAGAGGAATCCTCCCCTCCAAATGAGGAAAAATCTAAGGAGAGGTCAGTTTCTGATAATGTGTGGATTCTCAAATTTGATGGTAGCTATTATTCTACTAGCTTGAGAGCTGGGATTGTGTTGATATCTCCTCAAGGAGATATTTTCCCCTATTCTTATAAATTGTAGTTTAGCAACACCAATAATACTATTGAATATGAATCACTACTACTCAGATTAAAGGCCACTCAAGACAGGGGTGTCAAACTCTTTCACACCAAAAGAGATGTTGAGCTAGTGGTTTTCAAGGTTAGAAACCTATACCAAACCAAAAATGAGAGATTGCACCATTACCGCAACCTAGTTTGAGATCAAATTGAAAGCTTTGATGCTTTTAGTATCTCTGTAGTACCTAAGAAATTCAATGACCGAGCTGATGCATTAACTATTTCTATAACTCTTTTGGTTCCTCACCTAAATTTTAAGGGAGATAGGTACACTATTAGACTGGTCTTTCGACCAAGTGTGCCTGACAATGCCAATCATTGGCAAGTGTTCAATGGTGACAACCAAATCATCACCTTTTTGGAACAAAAACACAATTTTGAATACCTTTACTTTGAAGGCAGTGAGCCTCAAAAAATTGAATTATCCCCTTAAACAAGTTCAAACATAGGTGAAGAATTCCTATAGCTAAAAGGGAATAAAATTCCCAAAGGATTGGTTTCCCTTGAGAAACTATTTGATAAGCATGACAGGTTCATCAAACAACAACAAATGGATTCAAGCTCCTCTCAAGAGTTTGATCAAATAAATTTGGGTACTAAGGAAAATCCCAAGATGGTGAACATTGGGAAGTGTTTTACTCCTAAGGAGAAGCTCAAATTTACTACCCTACTTTGTCATTACATGGATGTTTTGGCATACTCCTATGATGATCTGAAGTCGCTCAGGCCTGAAGAAATTCACCATAAAATTCCTTTCAAGAGTGATTTGGTGCTTATAATTAGAAATATTAGTGGTATAATCCAAAGATATCAGGTAATATTCTATCTAAAATACAAAAAATGCTGAACGCTAGAATAATTTTCCCAATCCATCATTCTACATGGATTGCAAACATAGTTCTTGTGAGAAAAAAGAATGGAAAAATTTGCCTCTGCATGGATTTTAGGAATTTGAATCAATCCTCCCTAAAGGATAATTACCCTCTGCCCATCATGGATCAAGTCCTTCAGACGGTGACTAGTTTAGAGATGTTATCAATGCTAGATGGCTTCTCGAGGTACAATCAAGTGGAAGTTGGTGAAGCAGACCAACATAAGACTGCCTTCACTACACCTTGGGGAATCTTTGCATATCAAAGAATGCCATTTGGCCTGATAAATGCTGGCACCAATTTTTAGAGAGCAATGGACCTTAATTTCAAAGACAAAATGGGTAAGTTCATTATGATGTACTTTGATGATTTAACAGTCTTTTCCAAGCATCGTCCTGATCATGTACACCATTTGCAACAAGTGCTGGAATGATGTCGCCAAAATGACATTTCTCTGAATCCCAAGAAGTCTATTTTTGGGGTAATAAAAGGAAAAATTCTCAAACACATTGTATCAAGAGAAGGTATAAAGATTGACTCAGAAAGAGTCAAATCCATCTAGGAGCTTACTCTACCCACAAGTAAAACTACAGTTCACTCTTTCTTCGAAAAGGTGAATTTTTTACAAAGGTTCATTTCTGAGTTCACTGAGAAGACTCACCACATTATGAACATGATGAAGGGAAATGCCACTTTAAACTAGACTGAAGAAGGCAAATTGGCATTTCAAGACATTAAGACAGTGATTGCCCATGCCCTAATTCTGATTTGTCTAGATTATACCAAAGATTTCACAATGTACAGTTATGCTTCTGAGCACACACTTTCAACAATTCTAGTTCAACAGAATAAAGAAGGTGTGGAATCTCCCATATATTTCATGAGTTGTCCTCTCAAAGCTCATGAACTGAAATATTCAAATCTGGAGAAGCATACTTATGTAGTGGTAAAGGCATTAAAGCACTTCCATTTTTACATCATGAATTCATACATTATTGCCCTGGTTCTTGATACCACAGTCAAATCCATATTAACTCAGCAAGAGTTTAGAACCAAAAGGGTAAATTAGAATTTTTATCTAGTTATCAAGCTAACAAAGCTTATGTAGGGAAGGAGCCTCTACCAATTAATTGTTGACAACATACCAGAAGAAATAGGGCATGAAGAAATAGAAGTGGGAGACACACCAACATTTTTCTTTGTCACCATTATGGATGAGTGGTATTTGAATATCGCTCATTTTCTTACCTAAGGTGAGTGTCCTACTCACCTGTCTCATAATGAAAAGAGGGATGTCAAGTTAAAAGTTGCCAATTTTGTTCTATGGGACAATGGGCTATATAAGAGGAACCTTGATGGAGTATTCCTTCGTTGCATGGATAAAGTGCAGTAGAATAAACTTTTAGAATATTTCCACAATTTGGCTTGTGGAGGACATTTTTATACACCTGTAACTACCCATAAGATTCTATGAGCTAGGTATTATTGGCCTACCCTATTTCAAGATGCATATAAATGGGTGCGTAAATGTGAACTATGTCAACAGTTCATTGGAAGACCCAAATTGGCTATGTTACCTCTCAATCCAGTAGTAATAGAAGAGTCATTTCAAGTGCTAGACATTATTATGTCCTCACAGCCACATATTACTTCACCAAATGGGTGGAAGCTATTACAGCCAAGCATGCTACTTCATAAGTAGTATGCAATTTCCTCAAAGAAAATATCATTTCCAGGTTTGGGGTCCCAACCAAGATTATGATAGAAAATGCAGCCTATTTCTCTTCCCATGAGATTACTAAGTTCTATTTTTATTATGGGATTACCCTCTCCCACTCATATTATTTCCCACAAGGAAATGATTAGGCAGAATCAAGCAACAAGAACCTAGTGACCATCATCAGGAAGTTGGTAGATGACAACCAACGAACCTGGCATAAAACATTATTTGATGCTTTATGGGTAGACAAAATTACACCCAAGAGGGAAATAGATATGTCACCTTTCCAACTTCTATATGGTCTCAATGCAGAGATACCAATCACCTTAGAATTGCTAGCACTAAAATTGGCAAAGGCAGTCAAAGATCAGACATATGGAAGCTCCATCAACAAGAGGATCATGTGCTTGATTGGGCTAGATGAGTAGTGAACTATGGTGGTGGACCAAATTGATATGCATCAAAGTTTGGTGAAGAAGCTCTTCAACCAGAAAGCAAAAACTCATGATTTTCAGATTGGTGATCAAGTTCTATTATGGGACAAGAGAAGAGAACCAAAGGGAATGCATGGAAAATTTGATTCCCTATGGAGAGGCCATTTAATATTCATCAGCTCAATAGTGAAAAAAGTCTCTTATTGAAGTATCAAGATGGCACACCATTTTTATTACCTCATAGTGGGCAACATTTGAATCACTTCAATTCTTAAAGTATCATATAAGTCTAGTTGTACATTTGTACATTTGTATAGTCTTTAGTTATATTTTGTATTATTCATTTTCATTTCTTTTTGATGCCTTTCTTTTTTGGTAGCATGACTCCATAGCCCAATGGCATACTTAAAATCACTAGATATTCTAGATTCTACTCCCTTTGATTGTTTTTACAATCGATGGAAGTTCCCTAACTGGAGCCAGCTGTTTTTCCTAAAATTTGTCACTCATTTTTGGGGACAACATATCAACTATTTTGGTCCTGTAGGCCAAAATTCTCTCTTCCCTTCTCAAAAAATGTTCTAATCACTCCAATTCTTTAATTATTCAAGCTTTTTTAGCTAAGAGACTCACAAGTTCAATAGGTTCAATGACTTCAACAGGCGAGCTCTCATAAAGAAACAAGTTCCCAACACTTAGGGATTTCAAAGCTAGTTCAACACTGAAGTTTAATCAAAAGACTTATCAGTAGGATTCAAACAAAATATTGAACCATTGAACCCCGCCTCCAAAGGTTCAAAGTTTCAACGGGTTCAAAGGTTTAATGACATCGATAGACTTAAAGAGTTAAACACTTCGGCAAGTTAAAAGTTCAACTGCTTCAGCAAGTTCAAAGTTTAATCGCTTCAAAAAGTTTAATGACTTCAAAGACTTAAAGAAAACAAGACTTTAAAGAACAAAAGATTGAACCGTTGAACCGTTGAACCTTAAACCTAAAGAGTTCAAAGGTTCACTGAGTTTAATAAAGTTTGAGAGACTTAAAAGAACAAATGATTCGAAGAGCTAAAAAAGAAAGGTTGAACTGATTGAACCTTGAACCAAAATGGTTCAAAGGTTCAAGGTTCAATGAGTTCAATAGAAAAGAAAAGGATCTAGAAACTTTGAAGGACCAAAGGATTCTGAGAAAGAGAATGAACCGTTGAACTTTGAACCAAAGTGGTTCAAAGTTCAAAGGTTCAAAGGTTTAAGGAATTTCAAAGTTTGAAAGGGAGCTTTGAGCAAAGGAAGTGGAAGATTCCAGAGACAAGTTCAAAGAAATGGTTCAACTGATTGAACCAAGGAGCCGATTGAACCAAAGAGCTGATTGAACCAAGGAGCTGATTAAACCACTTGAACCATTGAACTGATGCACTCTCATGGTTTAAAGGTTTGAGGTTCAACGTAGTTCAAGTGACTAAGTGACCATGATGCCCCTGTGGATGTTAAATTTAGGGTAATAAAATGCTGATTTATTTTCAAATATGGCACGAAACCTAAAGACAAAACTTAGCAAATAGCTTAAGAAAGAGTTGAAAGAGCCTACTAAAGGTAAGATGATAGACTGAGAGCTCAAAAAGCTACAAGGGATATTGAAATATCTATAGGGGAGTTCTTCTAGTAGGTGGAATAGTCCACCAAATAGACATCTGAGTGCGTAAACATTCAAAGGTGTAGCCTATTTTTCTCCCTTTGAATAAAAGTGAGTGGATAGCTGTGTACATATCTAGAAATAGACCAAATGACCCATGCTGAGGAGAAGACATTCAAGATGTTTCTGTACACCAAAGTCAAGACTGATGACCTATTCCAGCATGGCCCCTTCATAAAACTGAAAATGCATTCAAGGCATTGAATGCAACATGGGCTATTCCATGAAACAAAGTGATCAAGTCTTTCTTGGAGTGCTATATATTGTAATCTCTTATTTTATGCAAAAGAGATCTCTCTATTATAGAAGCAAAACTCTACCCAAATTGAAAGGCATTTCCTGAGACTTTGAGCTTAGATTGTTAATCATATTTATTTGTTTGAATGAGAAAATAAATGACCTTTTAGACTTTGTGCTGGAATAGCTTGTGTTATTTAGAAAATTATTCTTATGTCTGTTTCCTAGAAGCATTCTTGTCCATTTAATTTAACAAGCAAAACTAGTGGAAGTAATCAGGAAGGTGTCCTAAAGCTGACTGTGGAGAGAATTTGTGTTGCCATAATTGTCTTTAGCATGTTTGTTTTTCTATTTCTATGTAAAGGATCTTAGGATGACTCTGTGCCCCCATTGTCCTTTGTATATTTCACTCTTTGGCAGTTGAGGTGGAGACTTTGTGCTACACTTCATCCTATTGTGTTACTGTGCCTTGTTACTTTTACTATCCAGGAAGGAATCTGGCTGTTGGCTGAATATTACTTTTGAAAGAAGAGAAGTACCTTCACCAATCATCTCAGATTTCTCCTTGATTTGTAAACATCATCTCTAAAAAAAGAGAGATGGATGGTGTTGTCTTACCCCTGAGTGTTATTTTCAGCTTATATATATATAGTATATAGTACCGTATATAGTTATAGGGAACCTCCCCTTGATGAGAGGAGAGATTTGTCCCATTTTGATGTGGTAAACCTGCACATTTTGGCTGATCAATCTCCTTATGTTGTGGTTGAAACACCTATTTTGCCCATTAGTTAGCTGGTGACAAAATATTCACCCAACACTAACAATAGAGATATTTGTGGCTTGGGAAAATATGATTTTTTTCCTTTCATGGAATCAAAACTTAAGGTGTTATAGCCTTTCATTTGTCAATTCACTGAAAAAGAAAATTTTATCCAGTTTTTGGTTTGTTGTGATGGCTGGTAGGAAGATATCTATATTTTTATTTCAGGTTTTAACTTATGGAATTTATAGCAATGATATAGAAAGAAGGAATAAGATAATGACTACTGCATGGTTATATGTTTGGTTCTATATTTTTTGTAGCATGGGTGTGTGTTTTTTGACATCTTGTATTTTCTATGCATTCTTTATGACATTCCTACATTTTTCTATGTTTTGAGTGTGTTTATTTTATAGATTCATGCATATCAAAGCTATGACATCCATGTAAGTATCAATTTCAAGACAACAAGAAGCAACATGTCGACGTGAAGGAGAGTGCCAATTTTAGACCAGTAGACAAGAACACTATTCATATCAAGTTTCCCTCTTTTTTTTAGGTGATGTCACTCTCACATAAATCAAATCAACCAGAAGTGGGGAACACTCATCCTTACCCTTAGCCCCTTGGTCATATGGTATGGTCACATAGAGGAGGCTTTATTTTTTATTCTTACTAATGAGGGCTTAACTTTAGCTTTTGATTTTTCTTTATTCTCTCAAATAATTATTTTTTCTAAGCATTTAATATTTTTTGACCCATTTATGATGGGAAAACTTGTAAAAACTATATAGTTTGATTAGTAACTTGAAATCGAGTGAATGTTTTTCAAAAGTGTATGTTATTTTATACCCAATCTATTGGTGTCATTTATTTTATAAAATTCACTAAAATATAAAGTGCCAATTTATTTTATTTTATTTTATTTTTATTTTTTTTTGGGGGGGGGGGAGGTTTACAAGGCTATCTCGGTGCTGATTTGTGCACCCTTTTTGCATTTTCTTGCTCTTTGGTAATTTTTTAGATTGGATTCTTTTGCATTAGATCAATGTGAGCCATTAATAACACATAATTACTAAACATGGAGACCAAAATTAGAAACAATAATTAAAGGTAAAATATTATGGGCCTTAATGAATAAAACAAAACCAATGTTCACTAGAGAATATGAGAAATTTTAGCACCAATGCAAATTTTATGATTGTATGGGTTTGATAGGAACTTATGTAGGTGATAGTCTTTTATTTCATTTAGAAGGATATGACTCTCCTTTCAAAATATGGGAAAAATTGAACGGTTTATTTGGTAAGGTAGATCATATGAGAGCCATGTAGCTTGAAGTAGAGTTCACTTCTCTCAATCATAAATATTTTTAATATATTGTAGACTATCTAACTAAGTTCAAGCACCTGCTAACATAATTGAAGGGGAATGGAAGAGATAATAAAGATGAAGAGTGTGTATACCTAATTTTGTTCAAGGTAAAAAGTCCATTCCAAATCTTTGCTTCTACCTTTTTCTCTAGCATGGATGCCTTAGGTGCCACATTCAAAATGCCTAATTTAGAGTTGTTTTGTGAAAGACTTACTAGGAAAGAATCTAAATTGTCTAACCTTGAGTCTTCCACTTCTCAAAAATAATTTTTATCGTCTCACCTTAAGGGAAAGGGAAAATCAAAAAGTAAACCAAAACCACTCCTTCCCATATCCATATGCCACTCAACCCAAAGACAATAACTCCAAACCTAAGGAGTCTTCTGAATCCAAGAATAAGTCTAGCTTTGATGTTCCTTTTGTAGGAAAATTGGTCATGTAGAAAATAGGTGTTGGAAGAGAATACAAGCCTTAGAGGATGCAGTCAAAAAACACAAAATATCTATATCCACTCCACCTCCTTTCAATAAGCTTGACAAAGCACTTAATGTTGTTGGGATATTTTAGTCCCTTATTATAGATAATTGGGTTATAGATGATGGTGTTTCTCACCACATGACTTATTCTAAGGAATATTTTGTATCTATTAGTTTGATTTCTAATTCCAAAATTGAATTTGGAGATTCTTCCTTTATTTCTATTAAGGGAAAAGGTGACATACAATTTTTTGGTGGTTGCATCAATGATGCACTATATGTTATTGACATCACTTCACATATGCTTTTTATTTATAAAATTTGTCATTTTGGTCAGGGCAAGACAATCAATTTCACACCATAAGGGATTGAAAGTAAAACCTTGTTGGGGAATCATTAACTTGTTGCACAAGGTTTTGTTGATCATAGTTCCTGACTATATCACTTTGAGGCTTTTGATGACACTTCTTCTATGGGGATATGCTTAGTTTCTCATGTTGATTCTGAGAGTAATCTTTGACATGAGAGATTTGAACATCTTAATTATAGATATTTGAAAGAGTTGAGCACTCATGTTATGGTTGATATTCTTCTTATAGGTTCTTATCTTGATGAATTTTTCCCTAGCTATGCATTTGGGAAATAACATCAAGATCCATTTCCTAAGGGTATGTCTAAGAAAGATTTTTCACCACTTGATTTTGTACATAGTGACTTGATGGTTTTTTCTACTCTTCCTTTAAATGGAGACAAGTATGCACTTACATTTATTGATAATTTATCAAGGACTACTTGAGTTTATTTTATCAAGTACAAGAGTGAAGTTTTTTCACACTTCAAATTCTTCAAGGCTTTGGTCAAGAATCAATCTTCTAGTTGCATAAAGAAGCTTCTCACTAATAATGGGGGGAGTACTTCATCAAAGATTTTTCTAAAATTTTGGTAGCTCATGACATTGTTCACCAATTTTTTTTTCCTTATACTCCACAATAGAATGGCTTAGCAAAAAGGAAGAACAAAAATTTAAAGGAGACAACTAACTACATGATGCATTATCGAGAAATACCTCTTATATACCAAGGAGAAGAGTTAATTGTGTAAATTAAATTTAGTATCACATACCACATAGAGAACTTAAGCATTTGAATCTAGAGGAGGCTTGGCCTAGAACTATGCCTGATGTCTCATTTTTCAAGTTCTTAGGATTCATGATTGGGATTTTGTAATAAAGAATAAAATGAAAGCCTTGGATAAGAAGAAAAAACCCTTGATATTTGTAGGGTATTGTGAGGACATGAGAGATTATTGATTTTTTTAACCTTGATACTTATGATCTTATTTTTTGAACACATGTCTATTTTCATGAGCATTTATCTTCTCATGATTCTTCATATTTTTCCATGTCTTCTTCTTCTTCTTTCTCCCATCCATTGATAATTCTTTACTTCATCTTGAGAATTACTTTTTTGAGGAGCCAATTCATGAGGCCACTGTGGAGGTTATATATGTAAAATTAGATGCAGATCCTATTCCCTCTATGCCTAAGTGGGATCATACTATAGTTTCTAAAGAAAAACATTTCTTACAAGATTTCTACCTACTAGACATCATCATGCACATTCTACAGGTTCTATAATTTTTTGTGAGGCATTTTTCTAGGGATCCATAATATTTTTCATAGGATCATGGAATAAAAGAGTGGGATGATGTGATGATAGATGAGTATTATTATTTGATGAAGAATCATACTTTGAATTTGGTCTCTCTTCATAAGGTAAGAAATTTGTTTAGATGCAAGTGGATATACCAAACCAAATATGTAGTTGATGGGTCCATTGATGAATATAAGACACATCTTGTAGCAAAGGGTTTCTCACAAGTCAAATATACTGATTAATCTAAGAAATTTTCCCTTATTACCAAGATGTATTTTTTACACATTGTACTTTCTCTTACCACATCACAAGGTTGGCCAGTATACTAGATGAATGTAAAGAGTGCCTTCTTATATGTAGATTTATAGGAAGAAATCTACATGGAGTAACCTATTGGGTTTGTTCATGATTATTATCTTATTTGTCACCTATGAAGGTCTCTTGATAGTCTTAAATAGGCTATTTGAACCTAGTATGAGAAGGTAGATTCTTTCCTTCTATCTACTAGCTTTGTTCACTGCTACTCAGATCCTACCGTATATATACATGTTAGAGAGGATCTTATTATACTAATTTTATATGTTGATAATCTAATTCTTATAAGTATTTCTTATTCTTAGATTTAGGCTATTTATTAGGCTCTTTTAGCATAGTTTGATATGATAGGTCTCAAAGTTTTACATTTTTCCCTTGGTTTGTAGATTTTTCAATCAAATTTAAGGATTCATTTGAGTCAGTAGAAGTACACCCTTGATATTATTCAACATTTTTCATGGCCATTTGCAATCCTAGTACCTCTACTTTATATTGTTCACTCTTGATTCCACCTAAACTACTACTCTTTGTGATCCTACATTGTATAGGTAGTTGGTTGGAAGTCTCATGTACTTGACCCATACTCACCCTAATATTTGTTTTATAGCTGGGCTTGTATCTCAATTTTCACATGATCCTCATGAGAGTCACTATCAGGATACAAAAATGATTTTTTGATATCTTCAGGGAACTTCCATATTTGTATTACACTACACTAGAGGTTTTACTCAGTCGGTTGGCTATATTTATTCAAAATGGGTAGGTCATATTGATGACAAACATTCCACTTCTATCTACCTTTTTTGTATTGGTTCTTCTCTAGTTGTTTAGGATTGTAAGAAGCAATGGGCTATTACACTTTCATATATATAGATAAAATATAGAGTAATAATAATATTGATTCAATAGGTTCTTTAGCTTTATTAGTTATTGACAGAGTTTGGTTTCATATAAGATTCACCTAGTGTACTTTGGTGTGAAAAGTAAAGTGAAGTTCACATTTCTCGCAACCTGATTGAGCATTAATAGAACAAACATATTAAGATTCACTTACACTTCATTCATAAACAAATTTAGGATGGATTTACTTTCTTAGAGTACATTTTAGCTCAGCATCAAGTTATCAACATCTTTATAAAGCCTTTTGCATCACCTCATTACCTTGAGTTGCATGTCATGCTTAGGGTTTTATAAGTTGTCCTTGGGGGTGTTTGTGAAGACATATTATTTCTTCATTTATTCATGGATATATTGTACATGAATACCTAATCAGGCCTTAATGCCATAACTCATACTTTATATATGCCACTTTATTTTTGGCCCCTAGCTTCACTTGAGGAGGGTGTTGGAGTAGTTTTGTTTACCTTAGATTATGTTCACCTAGGTAATTTATTTTTCATTTTATTTAGTTATTACCACCCAATTATGTGTGGACATTTCATTTTTATTATTTTATATATTATGAGATATTAAATATTTATCTCTTAGATATTATGGGGATATTTTCCAATTATTTTTATCCTTTAAGAATTATTATCTCTTAGTCCTAGGTTTAATATTTTAGCTTGATCTATTAGTTATGATTGATCACTTAGATTGATATCTTATTTAGGATTGAGCTTCCTTGCCTATATATGCAAGGCACATTCATTGTATTTGACAAGCTTTGGAGATATAATATATGATATTACTTCTCTTTTATTTTGCATATCTATCTATAAGTCTATGTTTCTAAATTACTTCCATATTCTTGTTTTTATGAATGTGTTGTTCTAATAAAACTAGATATCTTATGGCTTGGAATAATATTATTTCCATTCCTTTCAATTTGAGCCCTTTATCATATCATAAAGTTAGTTTTTCTTCTCATGGAGGATGAATATCTAAGACAAACCCATTGTAATGTCCCCCTTTTGAGATGAAGGATGTAGCCTCAAATACACTCCTCTCAAAATAAAGATCAATGGTATCATGTGATATAGGTATAATTATGTAGCATCATGTCAACATATGGATATTATGTTATCATAGTACAGTGTAATTATCATTGAATCATGTATTTAACATATGTAATAAGAGGCATATAAGTGTCATGTCTATATAGATATAGAAATGAAACATGAAATAATGTAACCATCTCTAAATAAGACTCTATAGTAAAATTTCATGGCATGGATTATGGCACCACTAATCAAGCTCAACAAACACAACACACAATGTCACATAATGTCACACACAAGACCAAGGGTCACATATAAAGGAATTAAACATGTTACAATAAATAAAGCCAAGGAAAACACACAAAGGAAATTAAGAATCTTACAAAAAAGGAGCATAATGATATTGCACACATAGGGTTAAGTGGACACACATAACAAGTAAGAATGTCTAGCTTATCATGGAATAAAGTAATAACATCGAAAGAACCTAAAAAAAGTGAAAATTAGTAGACACCATCCATATGTATTAATATCACATCATATACAAGTAACATATCCATGTAGCATAATGTAAGATATGAGTAAACAACAAGATAATGATAAGATATGTAAGTCATTATGGTAGAGAGGTTATAGATAGATATAACATGTGATAATGTAACTTGTAGAATAAGATGCCTCTAACATAGGCATGGCCACTAGTAGAAAGGAGTCCAACATATAAGAATTCATGTATAATATGTATGTCCTACATAACACTCATATACCTTATTAAATTCATGTGCTTATGAAAAAGAATATAATATCTACCAAAATATGTGATAAATAATATATGTAAAGAGTTAAAATTAACAACTTATGTCATGCTCAGGTCTTGATTTTTTAATTTTTGAGATTATATTTTGATTATTTTTGAATTTTTGGCAAATTTAAATGATTGCTTATGTATAGTATTGGTGAAATTGCATGATATTCATGGGGTTATTCATAGGTTCCCCTTTAAGAGTAATCATGTGATAAATTTTAGTGACCACCTTTTCTATAACCACAAATGGATTTAACCAATAGGGTTTAAATTTACTTTTGGTATTTTTATTTGCATTAGTATTATTTTGATTATATTTTATCACTAAATCCCCAATTTAAAATTCATGATTATGAATATTATTTCCATATGCTCTTTTGATGTGAGTTTGATAAAATTATAGATGTTTAATAGCTTGTATATACTTGTCATTGAACATTTCTAACTCATGTAACTATTTTTATCGATACTAATTATCCTTAATAATGTCTTTTAAAGTGACTTTCAAGGAAGTAATTTATAACTCTAGAGGGAGTACTAATTCTAATTTATAAATAAGAGAGTATGGTGTAGCCTTCATTATTGTATACACACTTGTGAGATATGCCCAAAGTGCATAAATAATTTGATTATGCCAATATGCATCATGTTTTACAATTATTTTACTTATGATTTTTAGGATTGTCTTATTTACTACTTCTACTTGCCCATTTCATTATAGGTAATGTGGAGAATAAAAATTATGATGAATCTTGAATTTAGCAAAAAATCACTTAATTATTTTATTTTTGAAGGATGATCCATTATCTATTACAATTGTTGATGGTAATCCAAACTATGAAATAATTTATGTCATAAAGAAGTGACATATATCCTCTCCAGTGGTATATGGTAATGATATGGATTTAACCAATTTTTTAAAAAAATTTGTAGCTATAATGATGAAATTGTGACCTTATGATGATCTCAGATTTATCTTATTGATCAAATTTAAGCCCCAAAGTGAAAATGGCCAAGGTGAAATAATGAGTTGTAACTCTTATGATGGTTCATGATTTAGATTACTATGTTTATAACCTTATGAGAATATTTTTTCATATTCATGGCATTCCTACTCCATTGTGGGTCAATATTAACCCTACCTTAATAATTTGTAGGACATTGCTTTGCCGCTAAAGTGACCTACACATTTTATATTTGTACTTAAAGTAAGGCTATTTTAGCTTCTTCATGGCTAATAAATCGAAATGACTACCTATAAAATAACATTTTTAATAAAAATCCTCCAATTAGAACATAACACATTACTTCATATTGAAATTTGTGTTAATCATTGTGTGTATCATTTTATGGGATAACAACTCAATATAAGAAATTGTATATATCACTATACCATTTTGAGTTTGTTGCACTATGAGTAACTACCAAGGAATCTAAAGCATCCACAACTATTTTAATAACTGACAAGTGTGTTAGTTTATGGATAATAAAAATTTCATGTTCATTATTGATGTCAATAAGAATTATGGAAGCAACACTATCCATTGCGTCAACATGTCTATTGTCTTTGTAATGTATGATTTTTATTGTGAATGTTTTGAAATACATAATCAGTCATTATAACATTTCTTTGTATGGGATTAACATTTATTATTTAGTTTTATAGACATCTAATACCTGGTTAACAACTATTTGAGAATCTCCGTATGATTTTAGATATTTTATTTGTAATGTGTGTGCAGTAATTAATCCAAGTATTAAAGCCTTATATTTTGCTATATTGTTTGTACATGAAAATCCCAAGAAATATACAAATTAAACTGGATAATATTGAGAAGTAATGAAAATATACTTGCTCTAGTAATTATGTCATATTTTGATCCATCAAAATACATTATCCAAGTATCATTATCGACGTGATACGCAATAAAGTCATCCCAAAATCATCATTAATTGGTGATGTATCTACTAATGGGGCTACAAATAAGTGATTTTTGATAACTTTCCCTTTTAATGATTTATGAGATATGAATTTAAAATCAAATTACATGAGTAACACTACCCATTTAACAATATGTGATGATAAATGTGACTTGAACATGATAAATTTAAGTGGGTCTACCTTTGTGATACTTTGCATCTCATTTTTAAGCATATAATATTGTATTGTGTTGCAAAGACAAGCAAACCATATTTTTCTTATTTTATTTTAATTATTAGGATAGTTTATTAATGTACAACTAATGTATAAAATGACATGTTCTCTATGACCATCATTATAGTATGCTAGTAAAGCTCCCATGACATGTTTTATAGTGGAAATGTATAATAGTAAAGGCTTTTCTATATTTAACCCTAAAATGAAATGTTGTATGTATTTAACTTTATCTTAGGGTTAAGAATATAAAAAATGAAATGGAACAAGGGTGATAGTCAGATCTATAATAGGAAAATTAAATGCTAAACTTAGATATAAACATACACTACATTTATTATGTTAAGATAGTCTAAATATGGAAAGTATAAATAAGCTAGATATTAAATGAAAAAGATGAGAAGTATCTATCTTGTTATGATGCTAATGCAATTCTAGATCTAGAACAGGTTGAAAGTAAGTGGGTAGATAGTTCTAGAATAGTTGTCAGATTCTGGATATGGAGTCTCTCATTATCTAGATAGTTACATCATCCATGGATGGTTGCATCGACACTAATATCTAATTTTGATGATAGTGTCCTATATGTAATATATGGTGAAACAAGATGTGACCACCTGGATACTTTTAGGTTTAGCTTTGCCTTCACTTTGGTGCATTTAGATATGGGTCATAGAATGTCATTCCTTGTGAAATGAAAAAACCCTATCTTTCCTTCTTTAATGTAACCTTGGGGAAAAATGGGTTAGTGGGAATATGGTGTCGAGATGACCTCGATATCAAATGATACTACATACATAGCCAGTACTATGAAGAAGGCCTCAGATTAATTTAGTTTTCCCTTATGTGTTGGCTTGTGTGAGAATCATGCAATGTGTGTAAAGCAAGTACAATAGTTATCTAGATTATAAATTTTTAAATCAAGATTTTGGGTTACTCATTTATTACCTTAGACCTATAGATGTGTAGTCCCTATGACTGGTTTGGAAATAGGAATAAATAAGGAAGATTTGTTCAATTTAATGCTCTTTAGTAATTTTCTAGGTATTCATAGGAAAGTAATGAGTGAGGGTTGATCTTGTATTTATATCAATCCCTTTAGATTAATAAATTATATGACTTTAGGGCACTTAGGCTAACCATTAGGATATGTTTTATTTATAAATTAGATGATTTAGGGTAGTAAACACTTACATTGGGGCATGACAATAATGTTGATGTTACTGTCTATCTTGGACATTAGTGTCTAGGGAGTAGCAAAAACTTGTAGATGTGTAAGATAAGTACATTTTAAGCATTCTAGACAAGATAGAATGTCTATGTCATTAATATAAGACTAGCTAGACTAAGACATAGGCCAAGGGGCACAAGCTAGAGTATATGTAAGGGCTACAGAAGTAAGGAGAGTGTAGAACTAAGAGGAACAACAAATGTCTAAGTTTTCCAAGTATACAATATTGAGGTAATACATAATCACAAAATATCATCTAAATTTTCCCCCATTTAATCTAGTAACGAAATTACTAGTTTAAAATAAATGAATAACTATATGGGTGTATATGCACACCTTATATTTTATTGAGTTGAATTTGAGTGCTTTGATGGTGACTAACCTACAACCAAGAGCATGTTACAATGTAAAATCAATGTATTTAATCTAGGTTAAAATTACTTGAAATTGATTGAAATTGAAAGAGCAAGGCTTAGGAGTACACCTGTGTGTCAATGTAACTGCCTTGCCTATTGGTAAGTTATTTTACAAAAGATGTATCATTGTAAGGATCTAAAACTAAGATGAGGATAAATATAGATAAATATTTAAAGTGCACATATCCAAGGATATATATATATATATATATATATATATATATATATATATATATATATATATATATATATATATATATATATAAGAGAGAGAGAGAGAGAGAGAGAGAGAGAGAGAGAGAGAGAGAGAGAGAGATTGGAAAGCACATGCCCCCAACTTTGGAGAAAAAGTGATTTTTCACCTGGTATTTGAGATTAGCTCAACCATGCAACTTAATGATACTTATAACCTAGTGAGGTTGGATGATCCATTTCAACCTAAAAATTTGGCAAGATTGACTGATTTGATCACCTCAACCATACCAAAATGTGAACCAACTACTATAGTAGATTGGCTCAATATGGTATATAAAATTTTGTGGGGTATTAGTACATGCAATGGTTTTGGAATCTGATTATAATTTAAATTTTAAAATAATAGGCACATGTTACATAACATATGCATCTTAGGTATGTCTCATGCTGAAACTATGTAAAACAATGGTACCATGTATAAAATTATGCCACACAAGTGAATTTGAATCATATAACTATGTGATTTGTCTAATTAAGATAACTATGTAAGTTGGAGGACATGCTTTCAAATCATGCCAACCACTATATATGGAAAAATCTAAAAATTGATATAAGTACCAATATGGAGGACATGTCTCCAAAACATTCCCTCACTGTAAAATGAAGATGATGAATACTGAATTAGTGTGGATAATATGCTTCCAAAGCATGCCACCATTGAATCTATGAACTGAAATAAGTACCATATAATAAATAAATGTGGATAAATACTTTTAAATCATGCCCCCACTAAATCTAAAAACTATCAATATGTGGAATCCATGCCCATATGACATGCCCCCATTAAATCTACAAACTAATATAAGTACAAAATACCAAATGAGTGTGGAGAACATGCTTCCAAAGAATACCCCCACTAATATTTCCACTATGAGGTAAGGGGAATATAGGAACCGGGAGTTACCTCACCTCAAAAGGGTATGATAACTGTAAAATATATGAAATTAACCATGTAGAATATAAAAGGAACATTTTTATGTAAATGTATCATTGAAGCACATAGAACTAATGTGATCACATGTAGGACTAAGATTCATGATAAATACCAAGGTAATGTCTATATAGTAATAGTACAAGCTCAAAAATCAAACAAGTGCACACACAAGAGCACTCAAGAGTAAGTCAACAAACAATGGTCCAAGGAGACCACAAACAAGGGGCATATTCAAATTTTGAAAAATATAAGGGACATGGCTTAGCTAAATGTCCATGAAATTAAGGATGATGTATTCAAATGTCCATATTATTAGCACCTAAATATTTTACCTATGATGAGAATGAATCTCACATACAATCATGCATCACTTCCATGTTGAGTGTCTTAGACCTTGGTGCCTGAGAGTAATTCAATGCTTTAGAGTAATAATATGATCATCCCTAAAGGTGTCTAAATATTGTGCTCCTTAGGATGAACATTTGGAAAAGGTTGACTTCCTTCTAATCTAAGTGCACCTAGTTTAGGACCAATGCACAAACTTATAAAGAGTAGAAGAGAAATCTATGATAAATGTTAAACCTAACCTTTATAAAGGAAAAGGGGGAGAGAGAATATGATAGTTACTGAAAGAGAAAGTGGTGATGTACAAAGAATAGAGTTATCACCTCACTTGTTTAATGACATAATAAAACTAAGGAATGAAATGCACCTAATATTCAACCAAAAACTAACTACATACATGTTTTAAAAAGGGGTACAAAAACATAATGAAACATTAAGAGGGAAGGAAAATAGTCAATAAATAATGCCTACATAGACCCATTTGTACATAGTGTGTGACTTGCAAAGGATTCCAATTCCATGTAGAGGTGAAAAGGGAGGAAAATAATGAGAGGGATGAAAATCCACATATAAATATCAATAACCATTAGTACACATAAAACTTAGAGCATGAATAAAGGTAGTTAAATTCTTATTAATTTTAAGACCTAAGATGATATTACAAACTTGAATGGGTAGATATTTGTTATACCAAGGAGAGGGATCCTTTCGCAATGAAAATTAGGGTTTATATAGAGTTAGGAAAGATCCTACATAATTAATTCACCACTTGAGGTGGTAGATAGGAAAATTGAATTCATAAGTTGGTGCTCAAAACTTGAGAGAGCCAAACTCCCATGCAAAGGCTATTGCAATCCACACTCATTCAAATTGGGGATAATAATATGATCATAAAAGTAATTGAAAGGTCATTTTTGGATCTTCAAATTATCTATATGTGCATCAAGGTCATAATATGCTTCTGTGGTCAAAATAAATGTGTGTGCATGTTATGTCCACTTACCTACCACCTTTTATTTTAATTCCACTCTAAATTAGCTTCTTTTGATGTCTAATTGAGCCCAGTTACCATATTTTATTATTTATGCCACCTATCAGTTACCCTAGATCTCTTTTTAATGATGTGGAAGCTATGAAGGATTCATTTAAATTTGGTCATGTCATCTTTATGCATGTGATAGAGTCCTATGCATGTCTCTCTCAAGAGTATATGTGTATGAAACCCTACACACTTAGTATTTGATGATTTTATGTTAGTTGTGTACATAGGGCTATACACAAAGAGGTACAACTTTCATAATTCCTATAGTTTAGTTGTCCTTTACATGTGGTCTACACCTTCTTTAAATTATACACTCTGAACACCTACATTTGAGTGTTTGCTTCCTTAATGTTTGATCTACGTGTAATTTTATGGATACATCTCATGCAAAGGGTGTGCACAAAATATTGCATAAAAGGATGGGTGTAATAGCATAGTGGCATAATGTTGTAGGGAAGCTGCAAAATTGTGTGATTGAATGGAGGGAAATCTTCTTTGAAAGGCATAAGGCCTTAATCCCTCCTATAATTAGACACTTTTGGTAGTTTTTTCAAGTTTTCATCTTTCATTTGGGAGCTTACATTTGCCTATAAAGGGAAGTTATGATGCACATATCATAGCCTATGAATCATGAGAGTATAGGTGTGGACCTTTGTGATTAGGTACATAACTTCATCATTTAGACATGAAAAGACTCCTATATAGGAATGCATAATAAGAATAAGATCTTAGGTGTGTACTTACAATTATAAACTACATGTTATGCACACTACACTACATAGTCTCAAGTCTGGGAACTATATGTGATATAATTACACACCAATAGTTATGTGGTGTGAATATATTATGCATAAGGCATGTATTAATATCCATTTATAGAAATGAATTGATACTTAGTTCATGTGTGAATCTATGATGACTTTTAACTTTGTGCATTGGTGAGGAATCATCTACATGCAAACTTATATTTTAAGAAACTCAACACTATACAAGTATAAAATCATTATATAAGGTCCTATGAGATTCAAACAGACTAGGGTAACTTAAAAAGTTAACACTTTTTATGACCTCTATGGGATACTTTCCTACTAAGTAGGGACTAGTAGCTTTGAAGCAATTCATTAGGTACAAAGTTATATAGAGTTATTTGATATTTTACCCTTCGTACAATTGGCTAAGACAAGCTTATCTAAACTTATAAGGAATTGAGATAAATTTCATAAAGAAAAATCAAAGTAAACAACTACGTTGAATTATGCTTAGAGGAAAGAAAAGATAAACTAAGTAGGATGATTTTCATAAATTATTGGAGGAAATTAAACTAATCTAAACAAAAACATGTGCATGTAGAACTTAGGGAATAAACTATGAACTAATCTATTATAATATATACAATATATAAACATGGGACTCATACCACCTGGATCAAAACAAAAGCCTATGAAATGTCCCCTACTATACATAAGCATATAATTGATTGAAAGGCATAGATGGGTAAATACTTGTTATTTGAGGTAGTTTTTAACCCTTTTAGTTAGTTTGAGGGGATATCCACGATAAAAAACCCATTAATAATTTATGCCATCAAGATGGGTGTATAGATGTTGGTCATATAGCTATTCACTTAGGCTTAATATATATACAAGTTAGATGGGATATTTTAGTGTCTTGTAATCACTTGATCAAATTACTTAATAATTATAAGATCTCTACAACTCTGATGGCTCATTTGAGGTATCTAAAAGACTCTTCAATTCATTGGGCTACCCTACCTTCACATGGGTATCCCTAAGCATGTCATCTTGATTTGTATCTACTATAACCCCTTGGTGTCCATGCCCTTAATTACTACTTGTCTGGTGAGCACCATAAACTCTTTAATGAGCTCAGAGTACTACTACCATAGGTCTTTATCTCCTTGGAGCTCCACAAGGCTTGATAGGGCTGAGTCCTTATCATGTTTACAGTCATCACACACCTATACTTCCTTTTCACTCAAATATATTTCATCAAAGTCACTTTTTTCCATTCTAGGATAGAATCATTTTGCACTTACTCTTTTGGCTTTGTGAAATTTGTCATAGGGGCATATTCATCATATATTCAATAAAATTTCAGAAATATTCCTACACTTGAATGCATGCCTCCAAAGTCTGACTCTTACCAATTTAAGAGTAGGGGCTCACTTTGTATTCATGCTTGTGATCGATACTACACTTTTATTTATTTTAGGGCAGGTTCCACTTGACACTTACCCCAAAATTTTGTGTGTTCAATTGTGTCACTCTGCATAGGCATAAAAACTTTATAAGTGTCGACAGAGTTTAAAGTGGGTACATTGGGTGGCCTAGTATATGTGATTTGAGGTTGAAATTATGAGTCTCATTGGAAAGTTTGATTAAAGTGATAATATGATTGTATTTTATATGTTTTCTACCTCTTTATAGTCACCAAATCATTATTGAATCTATGGAAGAGGTATTTGACATCGTGTAACTATTTCAAAAGAACAATAGGAGTTGGTTGGTTGATTGGGAGTGGAAAGGGTATGAAAGTGGGATAGGTGGGTGTAGACATTGGAAGTAAAATCATGGGAAGCATGGGCATAAACTTACCCATTTGAATCAAATAATTATCTACCTCTATAATTAGATCATAAGTGTTAAGCAATATGGCTCCTCCCATTATCTAGATCATAATCGTAAGATCGCAGTCAAGCACCCTTAAAAAGTATAAAAATGCCAAATCCATAGAGGTATTGACCAATGGAGATATATTTTCCTAAGTTATTTGAAAAATCATATTTAAATTTTTTATATATTCATGGGGTGCCTACTTTATGGTGGTGAGCCACTTGATGAGGGCTAGATGGTTAATTTTATCTATGAACTACCTAAAAAATTACTCACCAAGATCATCATAGTTAAAAATGGAGCCTAGTATCAAAATTTTATACCATCATAGATATATCCCTTTGAATTATGAAGCAAATATCTATATATCTACATTATCTTTAGCCACATGGTGAACTACACATATGTGGGTTATATATTTGATGTATTCAATGATGGTGGTCTCATCTTCACCCATGAATAATGGAAGGCTCTTGAGAAATGTAATGGGTATATCATCATATTGGGCTAGGGATAATGGGGTACCTCCATTTAAATGGGTGAATTTATGTATTCTTGGAGTATCCATAAGAAGAATAGGATTTGGACCTCCCTTTGGGTAAAACATATAGGGTTGGTCTATAAAAACTTGAGATGAAATAGAATCACCAGGTGCTTGAAAAATATATTTAACATAGTAACCACTAAGAATCACACAAAAATATAAAATAAACCTATGAAAATGGTCCCACTGATCATGTCAAAAAACTTTTAACACCTAAATCTTACACCCATGATGAGAAAAACTCTCATGTACATAACCGTGCAATACTTCTACATCGAGTGCCTTAGACCTCAATGCTTAAGAGTAATTTGATGTTTGGATGTAATAATGGGATCATACCCTAAGGTTTAAGACTTTTTCACTCCTTAGGATGAACTTATAGAGAATTTTTACTTCCTTATATCTAAGTGTACATGGTTTAGGACCAAGGCATAGACCTATAAAGAGTAGAAGAGAAATCTATGGCTAATGCTAAACCCAATCTTGACAAGGAAAAGGGGAGAGAGGGTAAGAGATTTTTTTAAAGGGAAAGTGGTGATGAACCAAGAATAGAGTGATCACCTCACCTATTTTATGACATAATAAAACTAAGGAATTGAATGCACCTAGTCTTAAACTAGACACCTATGCATAAGTGTTTTGCAAGGAGGTATGGGAACACAATTTAACATTAATAGAGATGACAAATGGTCCACAAATAATGCCTATGTAGACTCATTTTTACATAGTATACAACCTTCAGAGGATTATAATTCCATGTATAGGTGTGAAGGGAGGACAAAAATGAGAGGGATAAACATAAACAAACAAAGATCAATAGTCATTAGTACACACATAACATAGATCATGAAGAAAGGTAGTTCAGTTATTATTAATTTAAAGGCCTAAGATGATATTACATACTTGAATGGGTATAGATTTATTATATCAAGGAGAGGATCCTTTCAAAATGAAAATCAAGATTTATATAGAGCTAGGCAATATCCTGAGGTGGTAGATAGGAAACTTGAATTCAAAAGTTGGTACTCATAACTCGAGAGAACTAGACTCCCACGTAATGGTTGTTATGATCCACACTCATTCAATTTGAGGATGACAATCTAATCATAGAATTAGTTAGAAGATCATTCTTAGATATTCAGATGATTTATGTGTGTATCAAGTTTATAATTATGATTTTATAGTCAAAGAAGACATGTGTGTATGTTATATCCACCTTCTTTTTACCTTTGCTTTTAATTCTACTCTAACTACACTTCTCTTGATGTCCAATCGAGATCAACTAACATCTTTGCTTATTGTCACCACCTATCAATTCCCATGGATCTATTTTTGATATTGTGTAAGTCCCATATAATTTATTTAGACTTATTCATGTGCATACAAAACCCTATGCACTTAGTCTTTATTGAGTTTGTGTTAGATGTGCACATAAGGTTGTGCAAAGAGTGCACACATTTCATAATTCTTATATTCTAGTTGGCCTTTATCTGTGGTTTTCAATTACTTTAATTTATGAAAATTTAACAACTATATTTGAGTGCATGTTTGTTTTGTTTTTGACCTACATGCAACTTGATACTTATATGCATCGTATATAAAGGGTGCATGCAGAAGATTGCACAAAAGGATGGGTGTTAACATAGTGGCACAATGGTGTAAGAAAGACATGAACCCATGTGATGGCACAAAGGGAAATATTATTTTCAAGGTATAAGGCCTCAATCCCTCATATAATCAAATACTTTTGGTATTTTTTGTAAGTCTACATCTTTCATCTAGGAGCTTACATTGGCCTGTGAAGGGAGTGTTATGTTACACAGATCATAGCCTAAAAATCATGAGAGCACAAGTGTGGACCTCTATTATTGGATGAAAAACTTCATAATTTAGACATGAGGAGCCTCATGGATATGAGAACACAAGAATAATTAATCTTTCGGGCGTGCACTTACAATTGGAAACTACACATTATGCACTCCACCCTATTCAATCTCAAGTCTTAGAATTCTACATGCTAGACTTGTGTGCCAATAGTTCTACATGATGGAGAGGTAAAAACATATTTTTCATAGGGAATTCATTAAGATATATTCATAGGCATGAATTGACACTTAGTTGATGTGTGAATCTATACCAAATTTTAACTTTAGGCATTGCTAGGGAATCATCTGCATGTAAACTCATCTATTGATAAATTTGACACTCTATAAGCATAAAAGACTTTTGTAAGGTCCTATGAGCTTCACATAGATTGGGGTGACTTGAATAGTCAACCCATACCACAAATAATGACATGATGTAAATATAAAAGAAATCATACATAGGAATAGGGGCCATAAGCAAATGAACATATTTAAATGTTTGAATAAGCAAGATAAGACACTCAAGGAAGTGCATAAATTAAAACATAAGCAACCAATATAAACATGTCATAGTGGCCCATGGATCCAATGTGTTATAAAAGTATGTCAAGTTTATAGCATATGAATTACCCTATGTAAGATATAATCATGAATAATAGGCATGTGTACATACATGTGTAAGCTCAAACATGATAGTGTAGAGTGACCATAAAATCATATAACGTATGTGTATCAAAATTTAAGAAGTGGATGCCCCCAATGTCCATATGACATGGGTAGAGGGAAAGTCCAACATACAAAATAGGAGTGTATCATGTATCTATGTATGCCTATATCAAACCCAAGTATAATTACAACACATATGTGTATGTAAGAGTAACTAAGTGTGTGGTCCATCAATACAGAAATAACATATGGATTTTTTGGGAGACAATAAAATATTTAAGTGTCATAATTATTTTGGATTTTTTGAATGTTTTTGATTGATTTGTTTTGGTATCTTTGGAATTTTTGAAGATAGGAAAGACCTCTTATGATTCCATACAACTAATGATCATAGATATCTCCCCAATATAAATATGGTGTAATACCTCATGTACATGGCCAAGGAGCACATATAGGTGTAATATCTATCACTTTGGTATTAATGGTGATCTACATATGTAAAATAGGACTTTGTGGTCATGAAATAATAGTAGGAGTAATTAGAGTAGGGGTTTTTGGAACCCATCATTGAGTGCTTCTTTGTTTATTTGGAGTAGTAGTAGGATAAACATGTGTATGTGCTCTAGATATCTAAATATGGTGTGTAGTAGAAATTATGATTCTATGGAATCCATTGTATGTCTCTTATGTAATTGTCTCTCAAGTATTGACCACCTAGTAAAGGTAATTTCCTATTTCTTACGTTTTTACAGTGTATTAAACTTCATAGGCTTGATACATAGTTGTTTGGGTATAAGTCTATTCAATTCAAGAGGATGTTTATATGAAATTCTAGAAACTATAATTACCTAATTGACATGAATGTATTTGACATAACCATGCACTATAGAAGGTACGGTTCAAAGAGTGTGCATCCAAGGTCTTCCCAATAACATATCAAAGACACTTGTGGAAGGGATAAATTAAAAGGTAGTAAACATATGTGTAGGACCAACCCATAAAGACAAGTAAATCTCACCAAGAAATTTCTATGAGATCCCATCAAATGTCCTAACTGATATAGTATAAGGGTGTAAATCAAGATGAGTATAACCCAAGTGCATAAGTAATATCATGGTTCAAACATTTTTACTTACACCATTATCAATCATAACACTATGTATGTGGTGTTTATCAAGGTATGCTCGAATGAATAGGGAATGAAGATCAAAGTCATCATCCTTAATTTTTTCTATCATCAAAGGAAATAGAATATCTCTAAACCATAGAAGGTATATGTCATGTGTAAGTACCAATAATCCCATTTATTGGGTTTGTATAATGTGATGGAGGAGGATGTGCATTACATTCCATTTGGACTTCTATTTCTTTTTTATAATGGTATTGCAAAGAATTGTTAAATATTTTATATTAATGGTGATCGCTAGGTTGTGAACCTAATTATTTTGAAGGATAATAGAATTATATCTTTTGGTGATTAATAAAATCTTGGATGCTGTGCTTCAAGGCAAATCATTTACTTGTATAATGTCTTGTTCCTTGATGATAATCATAAGAAGTATTCACATCATATCCTTTGGGTATAGGTCAACTCATGTCAACCTTAAAAGGATTATGGAGAGATATAAGTTGACACTCTAATAAATATGGAAGTAATGTAGTTGGGGACTCAGATAAACATGTAAATTATTTATTTAGTGCATTATATAAGACAAGCTGATTAGGTTATTGTGAAACTATGTTAACCATGGAACTTATTTCTTTTTCAAGCTTAAGAGGTTTTAACTTAGATGCATTTGGTGTATTTACTACATATTTGAGCTTATTTAAATGTATAAGTTTCATTTCATGATCTTGTACAACAAGGCATAAGTCATCAAAAGATTGAAACTTCTTAAAGATAATGGACTCATCTAAAGGATCAAGCAAACTTTTATTGCATATGTATTGTAACACTTTGTCTACCATATGATTGGTCATTTTGGATAGTAGTGTCTTATATATCAAGACATATTCATTATTAGGTTCATTAGTTCTTTATTTGATTTTGGAAATTTTGGCATAGGAAACCTTTTTAAAATGTTCATGGAAAATTGTGTTAAAAATTGGTCTACAAGAGGTTTGAATGCTTTTACATATTGGAGAAGTATCTCATAGAACCAACTCAAAGCATAGTCCTTGAGACTTCTTGGGAATAATTTGGTCAAAATTTTATCAATGGAAGCATAGTTAAGGCATGCCACATATAAGGTTCAAATATGTTTTTTAGGATCACCCTTGCCATCATAAAATATTAGGTGCAAATAATCTATTTGACAAAGGGTGCAAATAGATTTCAAGTGCAATAGGGATATGCAACACATTTTGTAAATCTATAACATGAGGGTATTTTGAGGATTTTTGTTCAATGTGTGTAATCTTATCTTCCAAGGTTTTTATAACTTGAAATAATGAATTAACTATAGGCCTGGTGGGAGCTATATTGGCAAGTTGAGTAGTCACTAAAGGGGATGAAAACATGTTTTGAGTAGTGATAGGCATTGAAATCAGTATTTGTGTTGAAACAATGGGTAAGTCTATAATAGATGTATCAATAGTAATTTAAGGGAACTATTTTATCCTAAAATTTCACCCTAGATAATTAAAGTATACCTTATAAATTTTATGACAACATGGAACTATCTCCCTTCATATACCAGCCACTACAAGAGATAGATATCTAAGTTTGAAAGGACTAGCTCCCTTGATTTGTTTCTTAGATTCACACTACACTAAGTTAATCACTATTGGGGGTGAAAAGGGAAGAATGAGATGAAAAATAAACCTATGATAATTTGGTGATACATCAAGACAACTCCACACAACACACTTGCATATATACTTAAGAAAGAAGAAAACTCAAACTGAATTCAACCGTATGTCCTTCTAGCATAAGTATTTTTCATAAAAGTGTATTGATATGCCTATCTTCAAGTAGGTGAAAATAAGGTCATATATAAGACACTAATATTACCTCTCACACTTTAAGACACACTTAAAAAATAATACACTTTATTAAACTTGTTAGAAGATATCTCATTTACACAAACATGCAAGAGTAGACATAGAAACAAGGAGAGCATTTTCATCACTTGTCAATACATAAACCACTTAACACATTCAAGTTATAGATTTAAGAGAATGAAATAAACTCATAAAATTTTATTAAAATGAAATTAAGGTGTCAAAACTAGTAGGGCTTCTCCATACTAATTGTGGATCTCACACAAAGCCAAAAAGTCTTGAATTTATAAAACTAGGAGAAGAGAGAGAAGTGAAGCTCAAGGGTCATCAGACCAAGTGTTAAACTTCATAAATTAGTTAAAATTACATGGAATGAAGTGGAAAAAAATTAAATAGTCTATGATAAACATATTTTAATCTCAAATAGAGCTTCTCCCTCAAGTTGGCATAGACCCTTCATTGCCTTGCTTAAAACTACCTTTATGATGGTGAGGAGTGCAATCAAGTGACTAAAACTACCGTAGGGAGAATTGAAACATATGGTTTGACATGAGAAGGTATATAAGAGGTTAGTGCATATAATTTTCTCATCCCTAACTTATATATTCATCTTTATCATCTATCACTCATTGCCAACAATCACTTGTCACTAGTCTTCTAAGTCTATTCTTACACTTGGCATCCAAATGGCTTTCAGTTGCTCAAATAAATGAATTAAATATATGATAGGAAAATAAAATGAATCTCATTTTTCATTTTTTATATAAAATATACCTCCATGAAACTTTAGAACACTTCTCACTTACTCACTATGTAGTCACATTGTCTTCATTATGCTATATTATGATTGTCTGCTATGAATGGTCTCACAGAGATGTTTTCATGCTTCACTATGGTGGGAATTGAGATTGGGAAGCTGAAATAAGTAATTTAATACCTAACTCAAATTTTATTACTTTAAAATCCTCTTATTTACCTATAAAACACCCTAATTCTTACAAAAAACATAGTATTAGGCTTGGACTGTTAAGGATTGTTCATAAAATTTGATGTCCAACGTTAGAACTAATTATACAAATTTGGGATATAGTAACCCCTTAAACCTTCCTAAAGTTTTTTAAGTATCATGTATAAGATATGTATAATTTTGAGTAGTTATATTTGGCATCTCAAGATCTATTATGCATTCTAGATAGGTCTATTAAGGAATTAGGCCAAACTAACCACCTATGTGATGTTCTTTGCAAACAAATGACTCCTACTGGTCCTATAATTTCCCTTGATGGTCTTCAAGATGATTGGGAGGTTCATGTAGTCTTGAATATCAAGTTAGGTACCTTTAGGGCTTAGGCCTAATTCTAGGCTTAATAGGCCTAACTATGTTTTTATGCATATGACCACCATTGAGTGGTTCCAAAGGATGTAGGTACCTATTCACACTTTGTTCATATAAAAAACACCTATAAAAAAAAATCTTACTATGATCCAAGCCATTTCATTTATATCTTTAATTTATCGTGAATTAAACCTATAGATTATTCCTTGGATGGGAGTGTCCTTTGTCTAAGATAAAATAGAGGGCATTTCCCCTATTAAGTAATGATGGTGTTATATACTAAATCCCAAAACTTGATCATGTTTCAAAGGTCCTCAACCCCCCAAATTATCAAAACTAGCTTCGTTAGGTCTATATATTATGTACAGTGTTCTTGGTAAACTATTGGTTGGAGTTCAAACCATTCCTTGTTTTTTTCTTCTATATTTTAGGATCACATATAATGTGAGATGTTTTTGTGAGGTTGGTTTATCATATTTATCATCTTATTCCTTTGTTCACCCTCACATAACATCCTTTATTACATGAACTAGTCTGTAGGTTATGTTGATTGTGTCACTTATAGGTGACAGTTAGGAAGAGTTCAAAAGGTCTCTATAGATGCTCACTTGTGTATGAATACTACCTTAGTTCTTTTTCATATTTTTAGGATCACTAGATCATTTTCAACCTAAATGAACATCCAGGTCTTCAAGCTCTCAAATTCTTGTCTCTCACCATCAACCATGTGGGTCTATAGTCAGGTTGTAGATGATTTATTTGAGGAATCATGGGATTCATGTATATGGTGACCTAAGTCAAAACACTAAACATCAACTCATTGGACTACTTCTGAGGTCATATTGTCATATTTCATTCAAATGAGGTCACTTGCTCTTAATTCATACAACCTTTATGTCATGTTTTGTTTTAAGACCATTCTGAATCCAAAAGTATTATAGATTACTAAAAGTCTATAGTGAGAACCTGCTAAAATTAGAATCCTACTTACATCACCTCGTCTTGACCAAACAACTACTTTCTCATGTCAAGACATTTACTCTAAGATTTGGATACATGAGAGAAAATTTTAGGCCTATGTATAATTAAAGATAATTCAACATGAGATGTCTTTTGTATGAGAAAATATCTTATTCAGAGACTTTAAGGTAATATCTCTCAATTACAACTTACTCATTTTGGAAACATAGACATAGGCCTATCTATAATATAATGGCTTCACCATCATCACAATTATTTTCTCCATTCTCTCAGACCTGAATGAATGTTTCAAGTATTTCAACACCTTCATGCCAACACTATTTAGCTTCATATATATTAAAATATTAGACCACTGTTGAGGTTGCCTATAGATGTCAACAGATACAAGACTGCATGTCAATTTAGTAACTTGTCATCATCTTAATGACCTTTCACTAGTTTCATGGGGTTTATTTGAGATCTCAATTAGGCTCAAGGATTTCAAACATCATTATGCTCTTCTTCATGTCTTGATTCCTCCTTCAGATTTGAATATGAAACCTATAGGTGTCTGTAATGAAACTACTTGACTGTATCAAGTATCTTAGGCTTTTCATTTCATAGGGACATTCTTGAGACCAAAAATTTAATGAATCATATAATCAAAAAATGTTTTCAAAGGTTGGAAATAAACATTTTAGCATTTCCATAAAATAATTCACATGAGGGTGTCCTTTGCAGCTGATAAAACATTGCATGTAGAATTCAATGGTGCCTTCCACTTGCAAAATGAGATAGTTCTTCTCATTCCTTGACCTTCACACATGAAAACCAAACCAAAAACCATGTGATAAGTATGGTCATGCCTTTTTAGAACATATAAAACACTTAACTTGCTTAGATCAATCCAAAAATAGAAATAAACTAGAGGCCATGGGGATGTGCAGGCAGCTTGAGGTCATCAACACTCTTAGTAATAGTTCATAAAACATAATACACCAAACTTGAAACTATAAACATGAAAATGAAGCTAATGAAGTGTACTATCACTTGGAAAATTCATTTAGTTAAACTCATTTCTAACTATCCATACCAAAGGAATATCAATTGACCATTTTAGCTTATCTAGTAGAGTGATGGAGAATATGAACTAGTTTCTACCATTTTTGAGCCTATCATGACTTTTTTAACATGGAAATGGACTTTTAGAGCCTGCAAATATCCTCCTAAAGCTTCTTGTTGATCAATTTTGACCCTTGTTCAAAATTGGTCAACCCCTATCTTTTTAAACTTTATATAAGTTCATCCATATCCTATAGGGGTGTATTTTTAGTCTAAAACATCTACTTATTCATAGTCTACCCTTGGTCCAAAGTCTAGGCCTAGAACTAGTCAAGTCAAAGAAAGTCAACTCTAGTCAAACAAATAAAAAATTTCTCAAAGAGTTTAAATATGTGTTTTGAGTCCTATTTTGGTTTCTAACATGTTTTAATCTCATTTTATGCAATTTATTTGCATATCTCACTCTCAATGTGCAAAAAGAGCTTATGGGCCCACTTTGAGCTAGATTCAAGAGCTTGTATAGATGTCATATGGAATAGGGTCAGATCCAAGTAGAGGATCAATGTGGAAAAGGTTAGAGGAAGTTAGTTTCAGTTTTTGGTAGGCCAATATTTAGTTAGAAGTTTGAAAGGGTAGTTTCTCCTCAAATTTAGGCCCTTTTGGGAACTTGTACAACCACCACCATCTAAACTCTAGCTAAAAATGTGGGCGGGGGGTCTATTCATCTCCCCACATCCATTTCCATGCTCATTCTTAAATTAGAGATCAAAAAATTTCTTATTCAACTCATTTTCCTATTCTCTCCTCTTGGCACACAAAGAAGGCTCAACTTCAAACACTTGGTACGGAAGGTACAAGTAGAGTTGGAAGGAGTGATTCTACAAGTGTATTTTAATATAAATATACTTAATTTTAATAATATAATTTTGTGTTTTGGTGCCTCCTCATTTATGAACAATCTCTAACAATCCAAGTAGCTTTTTAAAGAATTACATCCAAGAGGGGTAGAATTATGCATCTATTTTGAGTTTTTAATGATCCTTGGAGCTGAGTGAGCTTGATAAGGTGTATTTAGGTTGTAATACGGCCTTATTACTGATGTTTTCAATATATAACACTTCACCTCTTTGTGTTTGAAGGATTGGCAAAGAAAGGTGCTAGTTCCATGAGAGTTTCAAGGTTGAATGCAAATTGTGTATTCCAAAGAGTTCAAAGAGATTTGTGATGATAATGACATGTTTTATTTTCATGTATAAGGGTTATTTACATGTTTAAATATAATGTAAAATTCAACTAGTACCATTTCAAGGTCTATTTACTTACAATAGCATGTTCCATTACCATGTCAACTTCAGTCAAGCTTGTGCCTATTTCATGGGAGATATACAGAGGTGAGAGAGAGGTATAAAAACATGGTGAATTCCATGTGAGGTCTTATCACCCCAAGATTCATGGTTTGCATATCATAGAGATACAGGATGTTATCCAAGCAAATATCACTCCAAAAGAAACCATTTTCACTTTTGGGCTATTGGTCCCCAAATGTAGAAAATAGAGATCCTAAAGGTTGTTTCATTTAATATATCTCATTATGGAATATTATTTCACCACTTATCTTGATTTGGTTGTGTATCCCTATCATCCAAAAAAAACTATGCCAAATTTCAAGACAAAATATGGAGTAGAGCATTGGTTTCAAGACCCCCTAAAATGGCAAAAAATCACTGAATTACATCAGTGATATCTACAGGTTTCAAACTAAGAATATAAAATTTCACTATGTATAAAAGTCATATGCCTTATATAATGATGGGAAACATTCCCAAATGATTTAATGAGAATTCTTGAGAATTTAGATAGTGAATGAGGTGATGATGGCATAAATTGACCTTTTGGAGGTCATACCCTATTTGTACAACAGGGGAGAGAGGGCAGTAAAGGTATAGGCTTCAAATTGGTTGGGTTTCTCATTGTTTTAAGTGGATACAAGAGAGAATCAAGGTAATTTTACTTCCTATAAGTTGAATGATGGAGGAGGAGGACCTAAATCTTCCCTACATGCCTTAGGACACTCCACACTCACCTACAACCTTGATTATGATAGTCACCTACAACCAATATAGACAGTGAACAAATGGAGAGTCCTAGGAGGGAGAAAAGGGATAGTTTTTGAAATATTTTGAATTTATACATAATTTTGGACCAATTATAAGTTGTAACACATTTAAAACATGATGGAGACTCTCTAAATCCAAAATAATCCCCTATTCCCAGACTGTATTCAGTTAAAGTCATGACAATGATCATAGAGGAGGAATGCAATCAAGATGTGAGAGTATGCATAGAGATGGGAGACTTGATCCAAGGGAAGTGGGATTGTGATATTTTCAAATTGGGCCAAATTAAATCTCTAAATCCATTTTTACGACTCTCAAAAGCAACTTATAAGCTTACAAGATCTGTCTCAGTCCTAACAGGTAGGGAAGAGGTGAAAGTTGGCAAAGGTCTAATGTCAAGTGTGAGAGGAGAGGTGAAGAATGGTAAATAAATTAGAGATGATTAAAAAAAATATAAAATTATTTTTAACATGCTTAAAACACTATTTCAATTCCCAAACACCTTTCTATATAAGCCTAATTGTCTTAGTCTATACAGTTAGTACGACAAGGCCTTGTTTCAAAGGGCTAAAAGTGGTTTTCATATGCAAACAAGTTTTCTATATGTTTTCAAAGATAAAAAATATTTATATATACATTATTATCACATTACAAGAGTCATAAACATGGAAAGTTTCTTGAAAATAGAAGTTATAGGTCAGTATGGATAAAAACATGCAAAAAATAGGGTTTTTGTGACCATTTTTGGGAAGATCAAGTTGGTTTGGGTACCTAAACTTGATATATAGTAAAAAAATTTGGTAAAAATTATAATAATTACCTCCTATAGATCTTAAAATATTTAATTTTCATGGAGGAATATTCATAATACTCATTCTTTTGTCTCAGACCTACCTCAGTCTATGCATGCAGGAAAACGACCAATTTTATGAAATCTTTCTAATTAGAGGTTTTCACTAAGTTTGAGAATGAGAGGTGACATATAATATTTGAGACACATATTGGAACCTAAAAAACCAAATTATAAGGTCTGTACATCAATTTTTTGGTCCACACAAGGAGATTTGCATGAAGGTCTACTGGGAAAACATGCTTTCCCAAACCCAAAAAAGGTGTCAACTCAAAATACACACCTCCCAGGGACTTATAATGATTTTTTTTATGTTTTAAAGGTAAAATAGGATGAAATAAAACTCTATTATTCCATTTAAGAATAAAAATTTCATCTATTGGTGCACAAGGAGCAGACATGTTGCTTGGCAAGGCATAACCCCTCTCCCAAAGCAAAGGAAACTTCCAATTTGGTCTATTGTAAAGCCTTAAAAAGTGATTATACATGTTCATGGGTCAATTTAAAATTATTTTGTTCTTTTTTTTGGCATGGAAACACCAGAAAAGGCCTATTTGAATCCCAGATGTGCTAGAATCCTCATGGAATGCAAGAATCCCATTCGAATGCCACTTTCTTATGCTTGTAGCTTCTCTAAAAAATTTCATGGGAATTTAAGGATTTTATTATAGTTTAATGAGGTACTTTAGGTGAAAAAAATTTAATTATAATTATTTTTAAATGTCACAACTTTATGAACAATCCTTAAGACCAAAAAACCTCTTAAACCCTTCTAAAACCCTTAGGCAAACTCAATGGTAGAAATCATTCAAAAAGTGCACTTAAATGAAAATATTTGACCAGGGGAATAATAGGAAAGTTTTAGATGAAATTACCAAGATTCCATAAATGTAAATTAATTGTATGGATCCATATAGAACAGGGGATAAAAAGGCTTGTTTCAACCATTTTTGATGGTGTGTGAATTTTAGAGAGAGTTAAAATATGAAATAAGTTTTGAGAGGAATATATACACTTTATATAACTCAGAAAATTAATTTAAACTCATGAAAATTATTCTAAGTGTCATAAACAGGCTTTCACTTTTGGCCACTCCAGTAAGCCAAGTAGTGAACTTTGAGTTAAAGTGATAAAAAATGGTAAAAATGGATTTTTAAAGGTTTTTTAATTGTAAATAATGATTTTTAAGGAATTTAAAGGTGTCATTACACATATTTTATGAATTTTTTTTCAGGTTTGGAAGGTTTGGAGTGCCAAGTGGTTAGGGTGCATGGAATGAGCACTTTTGAAACTGCTTGAGATGATTATGTATGCCCACAGGAGTAAGAGTGATTAGAGACCAGAAAAATTCATGTATGATGTTTTTGGTAACTCCCCCTATCATTTATAGCCATTATAATTTATTATTTTTAGATAAAAGTGGATTTTTGGGAGGCTACTCAAGTAGGCAATTTTTTGTGCAAAATTAGTAATTTTGTGCCACTTTTCACTTTCTTTGTGACTTGTTTGGATAAGTGTACCTCCTAACTTGGCATGTATCACCTAATACATATTTAAAATTAAAATTTAACTCCCATTTTTAGATGGACACATGTCCAAGTGACCCTTGGACTTCCTCTTGCTTGTTCTCTCTCTTTGGGCTATAAATATGCATTGTTTTGGTTTGTTTGCCTTCATTGGTTGATGGGGAAAATATGGCCAAATTTGTACATGAAAACTCTTGAATAAGTAATAAAAGTGTTTATTCCACTCATACATTGAAATATTGTGTCATGACTTGAATCATGTTGGTCTAGTTTAGTGAAGTTGTCTTTGCTAGCTTTGCACTCTTGATGGTCTACCAAGTTGTAGATAAATGGTTGTTACAGGTCCTTACTAGTATTCCTTCCAAGTGTATAAATATTATAATTGATCCTTTAATTTATTCCTTTGGTTTCATTCATTTATTTCATAATAATCATTCACCTTATTGAATCAAGTTTGTGAAACATTGATGCAATGACAACTTTAAAGTTGTGAGTCTTGTGTAAATAACACATTGTTCATCTTCAAGTAGTATTTTCAATAAATTTTGAGGAAAATTTTAAATTTTTGTTTCACCTCTTAGTTTATTTTATTTTATTTCCTTAAACTCTTTTCATTATCAATTTGTTAGAGTAGTTTGAAAGAAGTACAAGGAAAATCTAGGGAGCTAACCCTCATAATATTAGAGATTCATCTCTCCCACAAGCTCCCAAAAGATTGAGAGATGACTCCATGTTGAATAAAATTTTAGGAGATGAAATAATGATCCTAGGGTGGACAATTTGATTCTAATAGTTTTGTCACTCCGATGGGGACCTAGAAGTCCTAGAAGATTGTTCAAGATTGGTGCTAGTCTTGGCATAGTTGAAGATAGAAACATCATCCACATTTAGCACCTAGTGACTCCATTAAATATTCTAAGTCTTTGGTTGATTATAAATCTCAAAATTCTATTCCAAATTTGACTACAATATCTACTTCTAAAAGAGTACCTTTTGATTTTGTGCAACTACCCCCATATTCCATCAAAAGGTTTAGGTTTGTAACTACTCATCCTTATCAAAGAGAGTTAGTGTTTAAACCTTCTAAGTTTATGTTGCATCCATTTCTTGATATTAATAGTGATATTTACAAGATTTATATAAGTCAACCCTTTTTTCCTTACACTGGGGCATCTCCCTTACAACTTTCCTAATATGATCAAATTCCAAGAGCAGCCCTTAAAAGTGTCCCATCTTTTAGTGGTGATGGTCTTATTACTGCCATTGAGCATATTAAGAACATAGAAAACTTTTTTAACATTCATAACATCACCTAATAAAATTTATCCATTAGGTTTTTGGCCTTGTCTTTCAAAGGAAAAGTGTTGGATTAGTATGGGACCTTACCGGTGAACTCCATTAGCTCATGGGATGCATTAGGAGACCTTTTGACTAGTAGGTTTGGAGAGAAAAGTGATCATTTATCCCTAGATGATAAATTTATCACCATTAAAATGGAACCTCATGAATTTATCCAAGGTTTTAATACTATATTCCAAAAAACTTGGGATAGAATCCCAGCTCTTGTGAGACCCACCCCAAACTATGCATTTCTGTACTACTTGAAGGCATTAAATAGTGATATTTCCATGATGATTCAATCCATGGGTGGGAAAACACTTCCTATTGCTTATGAGATAGCCATAAATTTTGATAATTACCTTGTTCAAGTGGGAAAGATATCCCCTAGACCTCCAATGCCACTATTCCATGATTTGTATCCTCTTAGTCAAGGTACATTGCCTACTTTATCCCCTTTGCCTAATCAAGAAAGGTCTACCATTACTCCTTCAAATGAAATCCATGAAGTGAATATATTTATTCAAAGTGTTAAAAATTAGTTAGTTTCCCTCAAAATTCAACAAGCTCAAGGTTATAGGCCATATCAGACATACAATAAGTTTGGGCAAACAAGCAACCTCCTTTCCAAAACAATACACAAGGACAAGGTCAAATCACTCATGTTAAGCCCTATCAAAGATACAATCCAAATTCTCCCTCAACCTATAAAGTCCTTGTTCCCACTCAAAATAATTGTTTCCAAGATCAGCCCAATTATCCATCCTTTGAACATGGTCAAGAGCAAGTGACTTATGCAAGTGAAATGCAAAATCAAAGCATGGCAATGCAAGGTGATCAATATTTTCAAGCTATAAATTTTAAAGTATAAATGATATTTGGGATTGTAAATGGACAAAATCAGACTTATTTCACCCTCATAAATAATTTTGAGGGTGAATTTTGTGCTATTAACTATGTGGGAAATGCAAACAATCAAAATATTAATGTTGCTTCCAACACTAGGTCCAAAAGGAGGGCTATTGAGGAGACTCAAGGGACCAATAAAGGGATTTTTTTGAATCCTTAATTATATTATATGGTTATTTTGTCTAATTCAGCTCCTAAAGCTCAATAAAATCAGATATTCCAAAGCATGAAGACAACTTCTGTGCCTCCACCTCCACAAGCTACATCACAAGGTGCTGGTGATCCTAAAGAGATTCCTAAAGTAAGTAATCCTTCTATCAATGTTGTGGATCAGATGACAAAGATACATATGAACATATAATTATTGGATTCTATAACAACATCAAGGTATAAAGATATATTACAAAAGTAATTTCATGGTTTGGGTAAACAAGCTAGCCCACCTAGAAACGATAATGTGGTTTCAGTCAATGGAACTCAAGCTATGGATGGACAAGTACAGAAAGATGATAAAACTCTCCCTTTCTATTTATCTCTGATTATTGATTATTTATTATTCCATAATTGCATAATATATAGTGGATCAAGTACATCAATTATGCCCAAATGTATAGTAGACAAGTTAGGCCTCAAGTATGAGCCTATGACCAAAGGAGTTTTGCAATTGGATGGATCACTAGCCAAGACCTTGGGGGTAGTAAAAGGTTTGAATTTGATACTTAATGATTTTCCTAATTTTCTAATTCCTCATGATGTATTGGTGGTAGATTTACCTCCCTATTTTATCTTTTCTTGTCAAGGGATTTCACATCCAATATTAGGGGATACTTGGTAGCTAATTGGTCCTACATGGTGTTTAGGATGAAATATGACACTAAAGTGAAGATTGATTCAGATCATATCCAAAAAGATAAATTAGAACCATAACAACCCAAGGTTTCAAATTTTAATTATGCCATCATTGATGAGGAGGATATTCACATTGACCAATCTCCATCATCTTCTCTTGAGGAAGTTTTAGATTTATTCCTAGATGAATGGGGAGATGAGCACTATGAACATGATCCATACAAGTTCATTGAGGAATCTAGCCTTGGGGTCTATTATATGCATGAGAAGGATTATTTCATGCCAAATTTTATTAAGTCACATGAGGATGTGAATGGATTATGGTAGCTATTCTTGGATGGGTCTAGAAGCAAGATTGGGGCAAGTGGTGGAGCTATGTTGGTCTCACCTTCCAAGGAAAGGTATTACTCAACTTTTAGATTTTAGTTCTCATGCACTTTTAATATAGTAGAGTATGAGGCCCTTATCCATGGCCTTGAATGGGCTAGAAAATGAGGAATTAGAGAGCTTAAAGTGTATGGAGATAGTGAACTTGTTTTGAATCAAGTTAGGGGTAAAATTAGACCAAGAACTCCTTTCTTAAGTGTTATAAGCATAAATTTTGTAATCTTGTAGAAAAATTCATGGATTTTAACATTACATCTATTCCAAGAGAAGAAAATAAGCATGCTGATAGATTGAAATACCATAAAAGAAGAGAATAATCAACCTCATTTAAAGGTGATTGTGAGACCTTCAATACTAGATAATGTCACCAATTGGCAGGTCTTTGAAAGTGACCCAAAAATAGCCCTTTTCCTAAAATAAGTTGATTTTTCCATGAAAAATCAGTCTAAGCTATAGCAGTAATATGGGGGGTAGATTGTCTAATTAAATTCCAATAAGCTTCCCAAAGGACTAGTGACTCTTGAAAGAATTTTAAATGAGGATGATCAGATCAAGAAGGGAAAATTAGGTATGTCTACTAAGAAAGAGAACTATGAAAGGGTAGAGATCTGCAAAGACAAGCTACTTGCACTTGGGAAGGCATGCACTAATCAAGAGAAGCATGATTCATTGAATTATGTAAGGAATTTAGTGACATTTTTGCATGGGAGTATAGTGACTTGAAGGGTTTCAATCCTATCCTAGCTCAACACACCATAGATCTAGATGAGAATTTCAAACCCATCAAGAAAAGACAAAGACCAATCAATCCCAAAATTGAGCCCCTTATGAAGAAAGAGCTCACCAAGCTAATTGAGTCTAGAATCATCTTCCCTATCAAACATTCCTCTTGGTTGGCCAATTTAGTCCCTATTGGAAAAAATAATGGGGAGATCAAGTTATGTGTGGACTTTAGGGACTTGAATAGGGTGTCTTTGAAAGATCATTATCCCCCTCCATCTATGAAGAAAATCTTACAAGTTGTGACTGTTAGTGAGAGGTTTTCTCTTTTAGATGGGTATTCTAGTTATAATCATATTTTAGTGAAGGAAAGTGACCAATACAAGATATCCTTCACCACTAAATGGGGTACCTATGCCTATATAAAAATTTCATTTGGGTTGTCAAATGCAGGGGCTACTTTCCAACATGTTATGGATATGGCTTTTCAAGGACTAATCAATGATATTATATTAGTATATCTTGATGATGTGATAGTTTTCTCTAAGGAAGCAAAAGATCACTTGAGGCACTTAAGGCAAGTATTTGAGAGGTGTAGAGAATATGTAATCTCTCTAAACCCAAAGAAGTGTGTGTTTTCTATCCATGAAGGCAAACTACTAGGACATATTGTCTCTAAAAAGGGCTTATCCATTGATCAAAAAAGAGTAAATGTCATCTTGGCATTGTCTTTGCCTAAACATAAGAAGGGTTTACAAAGCTTCTTTGGTAAGATCAATTTCATTAGGAGGTTTATTCTTGTTTTGGTAGTTTGGTTAAACCTCTAACATCTATGTTAAGGAATGATGAAACATTCACTTGGACTAGAAGGAGAAAGGAAAGTTTTGAAGAAGTCAAACAAGCTATTGCCCAAGTTCCTACTCTTACAAGCTCAAACTTCTTTAAAGATTTCAATTTTCACACTTTTAGGAATGAGAAAGTGATTTATACCATGCTTAATCAAGCCAATGATGAGAATTTAGAGCAGCCTATTTCTTTCTTTAGCCAAGATTTGGAAGGGTATGAGGTGAAGTATACATATGTTGAGAAAAAACTACTTTTAGTTATTATAAGTTTGAAGAAATTTAGATATATGCTATCAAATAACAATATTCACATATTTGTGCCTCATACTAATGTAAAGGAATTTATTTTGAGTAGGGACTTGAATGAGAAAAGGGCAGGTTGGATCACCAAAGTGATGGAATATGATGTTGATATCAAGACAACTAAACTAGTGAGAGGTAAAGGGCTATGTGAACACCTTTCTTCAAATTTGAAGGAGAAAAGATAATTTGTCTTATCACGCCATAATGATCCTAATATAGCTATAACATCATCCATGAGAAGTTAGATACAAGACATGATTCACTTTCTCCAAACTGGTGAGTGTCCACAAGGTCTTGATAGAACTAGAAGAAGTTATAAGAGATTACAATCTATTTCATATGTACTTGTTGATGGTGTGCTCTTTAGGAAGGACCTTTCAAGTGTTCTCTTAAGGTATATTTATTCTAATCAGATTGACAAAGTAATATTTGAGTTCCATGATGGACCAATTGGTGGTCACTTTGATCCTAAAACCACTGCTACCAAGATAATGAGGGTTGGATACTTTTGTCCTCGCTTGTTCAAGGACTCACAATTGGATAAGAAAATGTCAAAAGTGTGCCTTTTTTGATGGAAAACAAAATATTTTTTCCATACCTCTTCATCCCATTAAAGTTGAGAAACCTTTTATGCAATGGAGTTTGGATTTCATAAGCCTAATCAACACTCCTTATAGTGTTGGTCACAAGTGGGTGTTGACTACCACTGATTACTTTACAAGGTGGGTGGAGGTTGTATCTCTTAAGGAGGCAAATGAAAGTATAGTACTTGACTTCTATGAAGGTATAGTAACAAGGTTTGAAACTCCTTCCACAATTATTTTAGATAATTCATTAGCTTTCCTAGGAGTGAAGACTAGTGAATGGGATTTAAATCATGGCATATACCTTAGCACCTCCTCCAAATACCATCCACAAGGGAATGGACTAGCTGAGTCCACCAATAAGAATCTAATCAGGATCATAAAGAGAACAATGGAGGATAATCAAAAGACTTGGCATTCAAAGTTAAAGGCAGACCTTTGGGCTAATAGGATTACCCTAAATAAAGCAATTGGGAACTCACCATACACAATTGTGTATGGAAGGGAAGCTAGGATTCCTATCTCACTTGAGTTACTAGCCTTAGACCTCACCTATCAGCTAGAATTGATGGAAAATGAGAGCATGGAAGTTAGGTTGTGTGAGTTGATGGAGCTTGAGGAGATAAGGGATCAAGCTATGAAAACTATGATGACTCATCAAGATCAAACAAATAGTTTCTTTGATAAGAGATCCAAGTGAAGAAAAATAAGGAGACATTTTCCTAAAATGGGATGAGGATAGGGCCAAACCTAGGAAACACACAAAGTTTGATGCTTTATGGAGTGGCCCATATGTGATCACTCAATGCAAGCTACATAATGATTTCCAAATTTAAAATTTGGATGGAGAAGAGCTTCATATCCCATTAAATGGGATACACATCAATCATTATTACTAAGGTTCTCTTCTCCCCTTGTACATAGTTTCTTGTTTTCCTTGTGTGTTTCCTAAGTGCTTGTGCATAAGTGTGTATTGTATTGTCTTGTCTTGTATTGTGTTGTTTTGCTTAGTATTTTTGTGTTGTGTGGAGTTTTTAATTTATGTTTATATTTTTTCATACCCTTTTAGTCATATATAATATCACATTGACTCCATTGGCCCTTAGTTGGATAAGACTACTACTCTCAAAGCATAGTCAAGCATGTTTACCCCAAGAGTTACCAAAAATGTTGATCAATTTTGACCCTTGGTCAAAATTGGTCAACCCATATATTTTTTAAATTTTTATAAGTTCATCCATATCCTATTGGAGTGTATTTTTAGTCTAAAACATCTACTTATTCATAGTCTACCGTTGGTCCAAAGTCTAGGCCTATAACTAGTCAAGTCAAAGAAAGTCAACTCTAGTCAAATAGATTCAAACTTGGTCAAAGAGTGTAAATATATTTTTTGATTCCTATTTTGTTTTATAACATGTTTTAATCTCATTTTATGCAATTTATTTTCATATCTCACTCTCAATGTGCAAAAATAGTTTGTGGGCTCACTTTAAGCTACATTCAAGGGCTTGTATGGCTGGAAGGTGGAATAAGGTCAGCTCCAAGTAGAGGATCAACATGGATAATGTTAGAGGAAGTTATTTTCAGGTTTTGGAAGGCTAATATTTACTTATAAGTCATAAAGGGCAATTTTTCCTCAAATTTGGGCCCTTTTGGGCACTTGTAAGGCCACCACCATCTGAACTCATGATAATAACATTGGTGGGGGATATTTTCATCTCCCCACATCCATTTCCATGCTTATACTTGAATAATATTTCAAAAAAAATCTTTTTTAACTCATTTTCCCATTCTCTCCTCTTGGCACACAAAGAAGGCTCAACTTCAAACACTTGGTACGGAAGGTACAGGCAGAGTTGGAAGGAGTGATTCTATAGGTGGATTTTAAATTGAATGTAATTAATTTTCATAATATTATTTTGTGTTTTTGTGCCTCATCCTTTATGAACAATTGCTAATAATATTAGTAGTTTTTTAAAGAATTGCATCCAAGAGGCATAGAATTATGCATCTATTTTGAGTTTCTAGTGATCCTTGGAGTTGAGTGAGATTGATAAGGTATCTATAGGTTGTAATAAGGCCCTATTACTAATTTTTTAAATATATAACACTTCACCTCTTTGTGTTTGAAATATTGGCAAAGAAAGGTGCTAGTTCCATGAGAGTTCCAAGGTTGAATGCAAATTATGTATTCCAAAGAGTTCAAAGAGATTTCTGATGATAATGACATGTTTTATTTTCATGCATAAGGGTTATTTAAATTTTTCCATATAATTTAAATCTCAACTAGTACCATTTCAAGGTCTATCTGCTCATAATAGCATGTTTCATTACCATGTCAACTTCAGTCAAGCTTGTGCCTATTTCATGGGAGATGTACGGAGGTGAGAGAGAGGTATAAAAACATGGTGAATTCCATGTGAGGTATTATCACCCCAAGAGTCATGGTTTACATATCATAGAGATACAGGATGTTATCCAAGTAAAGATCACTCCAAAAGAAACCATTTTCACTTTTGGACTATCAGTCCCCAAATGTAAAAAAAAAATCTTGAAGGTTGTTTCAATTAATATATGTCATGATAAAATACGTCTTCACCAATTTTATTGATTTGGTTATGTATCACTATCCTCTAAGAATACCTATGCCAAATTTCAAGATAAAGCATGGAGTAGAGCATTGGTTTCAAGACCTCCTAAAATGGCAAAAAATCACTAAATTACATCAGTGATATCTACAGGTTTCAAACTAGGAATATAAACTTTCACTATGTATAAAATTCCTATGCCTTATCTAAGGATGGTAAATATTCCCAAATTATTAAATGAGCATTATTGAGCATTTATATAGTTAATGAGGTGATGACGACATAGATTGACCTTTTGGAGGTCATACCATGTCTGTATAATAGGGGAGAGAGGGCAGTGAAGGTAGAGGCTTCAAATTGGTTGGGTTTCCATTTATTTGAAGTGTCTCCAAGAGAGAATCAAGGTAATTGTAATTCCTAAAATATTAAGGAGTGAGGAAGAGGACCTAAATCTTCCCTACATGCCTTAGGACACTCCACACTCACCTATAGGCTTGACTATGATAGTCACCTATGACCAATATAGACAGTGAGCAAATGGAGAGTCATAGGAGGGAGAAAGGGATAGTTTTTGAAAGAGTTTGAATTATTTTCATAAGGGTGGACCAAGTATAAGTTATAAAAAATTTCAAACATGATGTAGACTCTCTAAATCTAAAATAAATCCCCTATTCCCAGACTGTATTCAGTCAAAGTCATGACAGTGATGATAGAAGAGGAATGCAATCAAGATGTGAGAGTATTCATAGAGATGGGAGAATTGATCTAAGGGAAGAGGGATTTTTATCTTTTCAAATTAGGAAAAATGACATCTCTAAATTCATTTTCATGACTCTCAAAAGCAACTTACAAGCTTACAAGGCTTATCTCAGTCCTAGCAGGCAAGGAAGAGGTGAAAGTTGGCAAAGGTCTAATGCCAAGCATGAGAAGAGAGGTGGAGAGTGATAAATAAATTATAGATGATTAAAAAACATTTAAAATGAGTTTTACCATTCCTAAAACACTATTTAAATTCCCAAACACATTTCTATATAAGCCTAACTATCTCAGTTTGTATAGTTAGTATGCCAAGGCCTTATTTCAAAGGGCTAAAAGGGGTTTTCATATGCAAACAAGTTTTCCAGATGTTTTGAAATATCAAAAATCTTGATAAAGACATGAGGATCACATTATAATAGTCCTAAACATGGAAATTTTCATGAAAATAGCAGCTATAGGTTAGTATGGATAAAAACATGCAAAAAATAGGGTTTTCATGACCTTTTTTGGGAAGATCAAGTTGGTTTGTGTACCTAGACTTGAAATATAGTAAAAAAAATTCTTAAAAATTATCATCATGACCTCCTAGAGCTCATAAAATATTCACTTTTCATGGATTAATAATCCTAATACTCATTGTTTCGTCTCAGACCTACCTCAATCCATGCATGTAAGAAAAGGACTAGTTTTGGGAAATCTTGTTAATAAGAGGCTTGCACTAAGTTTGAGAATGAGATGTGATGTATAAAGATATAAGACACCAAGGGGAACCTAAAAAACCAAACTATAAGGTCTGGACATCAATGGTTTGGTCTACACAAGGAGCTTTGCATGAAGGTCTAGTGGGAAAACAAGCTTTCCCAACCCCAAATAAGGTGTCAACTTAAAATACACACCTCCCAGGGACTTATAATGCTTTGTTTTATGTTTTTAGGGTCAAATAGGATGATATCACACTCTAAGAGTCCATTTAAGAAAAAAAAAATCATCTATTGGTGCACAAAGAGCAAATAGGTTGCTTGGCAAGGCATAACCCCTCTCCCAAAGCAAAGGCAACTTCCAATTTGGTCTCTTGGAAAGCCTTACAAAGTGATTTAACATGTTCATCAGTAAATTTCAAAGGTTTTAGTGCTTTTTTTTGGCATGGAAACACCAGGAAAGGCCTATTTGAAGCCCAGATGTGCTAGAATCCTTATGAAATGTAAGAATTCCATTCGAAGGCCACTTTCTTGTGCTTGTAGCTTCTCTAAACCTTTGCATGGGACCTGAATAATTTTAGGAAAATTTAAGGATGTCCTTTAGGTGACAAAATTTCAATTATAAGGAGTTTTCAATGTCACAATTTTAAAAACCAAAAAACCTCTTAAACCCTCCTAAAACCCTTAAGCAAACTTGATGGTAGAAATCATGAAAAAAGTGCACTCAAATGAAAAAAATTGACCAAGGTAATAATAAGAAAGTTGTATAGGACATTCCTAGGATTCCATAAATATAAATTATTTTTATGGATCCATTGAGAATAGGGGAGAAAAAGGCTTTTTTCACCATTTTTTATGTTGTGTGAATTGTAGAGAGATTTAAAAGATGAAATAAGTTTTGAGAGGAATATATACACTTGAGATAACTCAAAAAATTAATTTCAACTCATGAAAATTATGCTCTAAGTGTCCTAAACAAGATTTCACTTTTGGCCACTCTAGTAAGCCAAGTAGTGACATTGAGGTAAAGTGATGAAAAGTGGTAAAGAGGGATTTGTACATGTTTTTTCTTATAAATAATGATTTTTAAGGCCTTTAAAAGTGTAATTCCACCTCTTTTATGAATTTTTTTTAGGTTTGTAATTTTTGGAGTGCCAAGTGGTAAGGGTGCATTGAATGAGCACTTTTGAAACTGCATGAGATGATTCTGCATGCCCACAGTAGTAAGAGTGATCAGAGACCAGAACAGTGCATGGATGATGTTTTTGGTAACTCCCCTATCCTTTATATCCATAAAAATTTATTATTTGTAGATAAAATATGATTTTTGGAAGGCTACTCAAGTAGGTAGTTTTTTGTACAAAATTGGTAGTTTTATGCCACTTTTCACTTTCTTTGTGACTTGTTTGGACAAGTGTACATCCTAACTTGGCATGGATCACCTCATCCCTATTTCACATGAAAATTTAACTCCCCTTTTCATATGTACACATGTAAAATTGACCCTTGGACTTCCTATTTCTTGTTCTCTCTCTTTGGGTTATAAATATGCATTGTTTTGGCTTGTTTGGGCAACCTCCATTGGTTGATGAGGAAAATCTAGACAAATTTGTAAATTAAAAACTATTTAATAAATAATAAAAGTGTTTATTCCACTCATAAATTGCAATATTGTGTCATGACTTGAATCATGTTGGTCTAGTTTAGTGAAGTTGTCTTTGCTAGCTTTGCACTCTTGATGGTCTACCAAGTCTCAAATAGATGGTTGTTGTAGGTCCTTACTAGTATTCCTTCCAAGTGTAGAAATATTATAAGTTATCCTTGAATGTATTCCTTTGGTTTCATTCATTTCCTTCATAATAATCATTCACCTTATTGAATCTAGTTTGTGAAACATTGATGCAATGACAACTTTAAAGTTGTGAGTCTTGTGTAAATAACACATTGTTCATCTTCAAGTAGTATTTTCAGTCAAGTGTGAGGACAAATTTACATTGGTGTATCACCTCTTAGTTTTTTTCCTTAAACTCTTTTCATTATCAAGTTTTTAGAGTAGTTTGGAAGAAGTATAAGGAAAATCTAGGGAGCTAGCCCTCATAATACTAAAGATTCATCTCTCCCACAAGATCCCACAAGATTGAGAGATGACTCCATGTTTCATCAAATTTTATGAGATGAAATAATGATTATAGGGTGCATAATTTGATGTTAACACTTCCCATGTGCAAAGTAAATTATACTTGACCGTATAACTACCTTAAAACTATTTGAAACTACGGTTATCTCCTCCTTTCCACATTGAACCTACATTTGTCAGCTACTAAACTAAATATTGACACTCAAATGATATCTTGGATGTTGTAAAATATTTTTACACATCTGACTTCTTATGGAAACTGTACAAGTCATTAAAAAGGCCAAAAAAGTGGCATAAGGATATATTAAGACAAATGACCAAAATGACTAAAGTTAAACATATTTAGTGACCCTAATAAACATGATTAAACATGTATATGACCTTGAAAAAAATATATACGAATTTTTACTATAAAGGGGTTGACCTATTTTGACCTAGGGTCAAAATTGGTTAACATTTTGGTGATTTCCTTGGGGTGGAAAGCCTTCTATGCCAAAAACCAGTTGACTTCTCCTATCCATTAGGCTATGGGGTCACCTATAAACTACTCTTGACATGAATTGCCTCTGAAAATACACAAAACAATAGAAAAGAAACACACAAGACAACATACTAAATCAAACACACTTGTGTTCTCAAGAACACTTAGGGAAAACATAAAATAACTAAAAGAAAACACACCTATCCTAATATGTACAATACCTCAAGGCACTTCGGGTGAAAATAATCTTTTGCATTTCTTTAACCATGTTCAAAGACAATGCCTCTTTCATCATTGTTTTTCTAAGAAGACAATCCATCATATGAGGCATGTTTGTCTATGAATACTTGTTTGTGGAGGTAATCAAGAGACTTATTATGTTTATAGCTTCTATAGACTACAATTATGTCAATTTGAGATCTTAAAAACACTCCATCCAACTCACTAAGGAACATTTTTGTCTTTTTAGTTGGCTTAACCTCTATCGTGCTCACTTGATAGTCTTTAATTTGTATCTTATAAGTCATCAAAGACTCTTCAACCTTAAGTATCTTTGAAGCATGACATATTTCTTGTTGTAAGTAATCAAGACTACCCTCCTTATGTTCATTGAATACTTCTTATTCTACCAAGGATGTTTCATGATCAGTTGAGACCTCCAACTTTTCTTTATGCTCATCAATCACATCATGTTCTACCAAATTTACTTCTTGTTTGATAAATATCTCAAACTCCTCTTTGTGCTCAGTGAGAACATGATTGACCTTAGCATCAAGTTTCCATTAATATTTAAGGACTGAAGGTCTACTCATCTCCTAAAATTCTTGAATAATGGCATTGAATTATTACCAAATATCATCCACCTCTTCTTGGGGTTCAAGTTCAAGAGTGTTCCTTTATTTTATAGGAAGAATGGACTGCTCATTAGGACTATCATATATTGACAAAGATGGAATATTCACATCACCATCCACATGTACAAGGTATTTTCCCAATATATTTTAGGATTTTGTCATGATCTACCTCAAGGATTCCATTAATATCTTCATGAAGAATATAGGTTCCAAGACCAATTTCTTAAAATCCACCTTACTCAACTCCCTACTCATCAAGATACAAATCAAATATGCCATCTAGGAGAGTTAGATTTTATTTTTCACTGGGGTGATCATCTTCTTCAATCAAATTTGAATTCACGTTAGAAGTGTAAGGAACATAGGGTTTAACATGAAAACTAGAAAAAATATATGTTTGAATTGTTACTTTTGCACCATATCTAGTCCTAAAACTCATGTAGGACCAGTCTAAAGTCAGATAACCTCCAATCTTAGTATTAAACTCTCTAGATAGACAAAGTACAAAATAGGGAGGCACATCTACCACTAAAAAATCCTAATAAATGGTGAAGATAAGACAAGCATGGAGAATTATTTTCAAACCTCTAATTATACCAATGGTCTTGGAAGTTGGCCCATCTAATTAGAGCACTCCTTTGGCATAGGGTTCATACTTAAAGTCTAGTTTGCTAGTTACCATCTTAGGCATGACACCAGTACTAGATCCACTATTAATGAGGTAATTATGTACCAAGGAATCTCCAATAATGATACATAAATAAAATGGAGGAGGTTTGCATACATTTTCAACTTTGATTGAATATCTTTTACTTGGATTCATGGTGTTTGTCAAGGCTTCCTCTCTTTGGATAGGTTGTTTAGATGTAAAACTGAGATTGGATATCTCTTCTTAAAGTAGCTTTGCTTATCTAGTTATATCCAAGGTATCCCACATGGATACATTCATTTGAGACCTTTTCATTTAATCTACAATGTTAATGAAAATACCATTAACTCTTGCTTGCCCACTAGAAACAATCATGATACCTACACTTTGAGAACTATGAGGTATAAAAAACACTCCTAGTATTCTTATCCCTTTGAGTTATTTTTTTGTTTAGAACAACACTAGACATACTTGGTCTTGTACTTATTTTAACATTTATTAGAGAACCATTATTATCCCCTTAAACATCTTAAATATCCTTCCTTTTACTCCTTATGTTTGTAGCTATAGAACTTGTATCAATGCTTGAATACCCTTAATGATTGACTGTACACAAGTCATAACGATACCAATTGCCTAATATAGACCCATTAGAACACCCTTCCCATTAGTCACACCTCTATTTGATACTTCATTTTGAGTCGTATCTAACATAGTCCCTAAATTTACCATGAAGGCTTGGTTGAAAGCTTCATTGACATAGGGAAATGGATCATAAGGTTGATCTAATGAAGGTTGACTATTGTGCTCTTGAGCAAGATTGTTTTGAGTAGGTACTAATGTTTTTGAATTAGAAGGATAATTGGGATTGTAATTTGATAGTTTGGGTAGGATTGATCGGGCTGATAGTGGATTTGGAAGGGTTTAACTTGTTACTATTGAATGATCCTCTTAAGACCTAGGATCTCTTTCTTCATACCTTTTATCTCATCTACCTCATTATATTTGATTGGTTGATTAATGGAAGTAGGCTTTTTTTTAAGTGCAAAAATAGGGGCAATAATAAGTGTAGGATTTTGCAATTCAGGAAAAAGAGGCATGGTAGGTCTTGGGGCAATATTCCCAACTTGAATCAAACAATTCTCTACCCTGATGACCACCTCATAGGTATTAGGTAGAGTATCACCTCCAATATATTATATCATCATTAAAATGTCACTATCAAATGCCTTAAGTAAATAAAGGAAAGTTATTAGTCTTACCAAGATTGGGATTCTATCCCAAGTCTTATGAAATCTTGTGTTGAAGTCTTTCATGACTTCTTGAGGTGTTCTCCTAATGGTGATCAACTAATCCATTAGTGATAAGTTATCCCTCTTGTCCTCAAATATTCTTCTCAATACATCTCCTAGCTCATCCCAAGTTGTGATTGATCTAGTTGCCAAAGTTCCATACCATTCAAGAGCTTTACCCTTGAAGGAGATAACCAACAACCTAATTGTAATGTTCTCCTCTATGATGTGATGGATATTTCAAAAATTAGATATATTCCTTATATGATTAATAGGTGTGATGAAAGACTCACCAATATATGATGGAACACTTTTAAGGTCAAATATGGGGATGTCATCATAGTGAGAAATATTTATAGGGATATGGCCATTTAAGGCAACAAAAATATGGTTCCTTTTCATGGTGGCCTTATAACTTTACAAGAATGGATGAATCAATAACTTTCTTATGGACTTATGAGATAGATATGATCTCTTTGGATAAGGATGGGTGTGCTCAAATATACTTACTTTATAAGAATAAAGACGAATATATTGAAATTATAAATGTATGCATTTGGTGAGAGACATTGTGTTTACCATAGGTATGAAAAGTGTGCACTAGTCTGCAACCAAGATTGAAACTTTGGAGTCACCAAAAGTTGTAATAAGTGGACTATTACAACTCTTTATTGTCAAAGCTAACATCTACCTTGAATAACCTTCATGGAATTCATATCCCATAAAGTGTGCCAAAACTATTTTAGCCTAAAATTGCACCCTATAGAAGTCAAGTAGACCTTCTCAATTTTAGGACAACATGGAACTATATCCATTCATAGACATACCACTACAAGAGACAAATCTCTAGGTTTGAAAGGGATTTCTCCCTTGATTATCTCTTAATTTCAAACTAAACTAAGCTAATCACTATTAGGGGTGAAAATGGAAGAAGGAGACATAAAATAAACCTATTATAATGTGGTGATACACCAATATAACTCTACACAACACACTTGCATCTGCACTTAAGAAAGAAGATAACTCAAACTAAATTCAACCTTATGTCCTTCTAGCATAAGTATTTTTCATAGAAGTAGATTGTTATGCCTATATTAAAGTGGGTTAAAATGAGGCTATAAATAAGACACTAATATTTTCTCTCACACTTCAATACACACTTAACAAATAATACACTTTATAAAACCCATTAGAAGAAATATCATTTACACAAACTTGCAAGAGTAGATATGGAAACAAAGCGAGCATTTTCATCACTTATCAACACACAAAACACTTTAAAAATTCAAGTAAGATATTTGATATAATTAAATAAACTTATGAAACATTATTAAAATTCAAATAATGTGTCAAAACTAGTAGGTCTTTACCATACCAATTGTGGATCTCATACAAGGCTAAAAAGGCTTGAATTTATAGAACTAGGAGAAGAGAGAGAAGAAGTGAAACTCAAGGGTAACAAGACCAAGTGTCAAAATTAAAAAATAATTTATAATACCATGGAATGAAGTGTAAAATAATTCAACAAGACATGATAAACATTTTTCAATCTCAAATAGAGCATCTCTCTCAAGTTGGTGTAGACCCTTTATTGCCTTGTTTGAAGCTGCCTTCATAATCGTGAGAAGTGAAATTGAGTGTCTAAAACTACCATAGGGAGAATTTAAACATATTTTATAACATGAAAAATTAGAGAGTAGGTTAGTTAATATAATCTACTATATCATCCCTAACTGATAGATTTATCTTTGTCATCTATCACTCACTGCCAACAGTCACTTTTCACTAGTCTTCTAGGTCTATCCTCACACTTAGCATCCAAATGGCTTGAATTTTATCAAATAAATGCATTTAATATATTATAGGAAACTAAAATGAATATTATTTATCCTTTGGTATATTAAATAGACCTCCATGAAACTCCTGGAACACTTCTCACTTACTCACTAGACAGTCACATTATCTTCATTGTGCTATATTCTAATTGCCTACCATGAATGGTCTCACAAAGCTGTTTTCATGATTAATTATGGTATTAATTGAGATTCTTAAGATTAAAAAATTCCCTAAATACCTCCCTCAAAGGTTATTACTTGAACATCCTCTTTTTTATCTATAAAACATCCTAATTCTTGCAAAAAACACAATATTGGGCTATTCTATACAGATGATAGTATGGCCAAGGTATATGTCATGGAACCTAAGAGAGTTTCAGAAATGTCTAAGTAAATTTAATTTCCAATTTACTACTTATATATTAATTTCCAACCATCTTTTCTCCATCAGGTCTTGGCAAGGGTTTTAAGAAGGTTTTAGTAGGTTTGAACTATTAAAGATTATTCATAAAATCTTGACGTCCAATCTTAGAACTAATTACATAAATTTGGGTTATATTACCCCCTTAAACCTTAATCAAGTTTTTTAAGTCTCATGTACAAGGTTCATATAGTTTTTAGCAGTTAAATTTGGCCTCTTAAGCTCTCTCATGCATTTTGGATAGGTTTGTTAAGGAATTAGGCCAAAATGACCACCTATGTGATGTTTTTTGCAAATAAATGACTCCCAATAGTCTTCCACTTTCCCCTAAAGGTATTCAAGTTTATTTTAAGGTTCATATAGTCTTTAATATCAAGTTAGGCACTTGTAGGACTTAGGCCTAACTGCATTTTTATGCATATGATGACCACTAAGTGGTTCTAAAGGATGTAGGTGCCTATTCATACTTAATTCATATGCAAAACAATTTTAAACATATTATATTGATCCAATACTTTTTATTTATCTCTTTACTTTCCCATGAACTAAACCTACAGATTATGCCTTGGATGGGAGTGCCCTTTGTCTAAGAAAAATAGAGGGAATTTCCCTTATTACTAAAAATCAAATGTGAATTTATAGATATTTATTAATCCATGATGATTTTATATACTAAATCCTAAAACTTGATCATGTTTCAAAGGTCCTCAACCTCCCAACTTCTCAAAACTAGCTTCATTAGGTATGTATATTGTGTACAGTGTTCTTGGTAAACTATATGTTGAGTTCAAATCATTCCTTTCTATGTTCCTATGGTTTAGGATCAAATGGAATGTGATATGTTGTTGTGAGGTTGGTTTATCATATTTTTCATCTTGGTCCTCTATTCACCCTCACCTAGCATCCTTTATTACATGAACTAGTCTGTAGGTTATGTTGATTGTGTCCCCTATAGGTGATAATCAAGGAGAGTTCAAAGGGTCTCTATAGATTCTTAGTTGTGTCTAAATAATACCATAGCTCATTTTAATCTTTTTGGGATCACTAGATCATTTTCAACCTAAATGAACATCTAATTATGTAAGATCTCAACTTCTTGTCTCTCACCATACACCCTATGGGTCTATAGCCAGGATTTAGATGCTCTCTTTGAGGAATCATGAGAATTTTGTATATGGTGACCTATGTCAAAACAATGAACATAAAAGCATTAGACTAATCCTAAGGTCTTAGTGTAATATTTCATTCAAATGAGGTCACTTGGTCTTAACTCATACAACCATTATTTCATGTTGCGTTGTAGGACCATTCTTGCTCCAAAAGTATTGCAGATTACTGAAAGTCTACAATGAGAACTTTCTTAAATTATAATCATACTTACATCACCTCATCTTGACCAAACAACTACTTTATCATATCAAGACATTTACTCTAGGCTTGGGCTACATGAGAGAAATTTTTAGGCCTATGTAAAGTTCAAGAGACTTCACCATGGGATGTCTTTTGTATGAGCAAATACCTTATTCAGAGATTTTAACGTAACATATCTCTCAATTACAACTTACTCATTCTGGAAACATAGACATAGGTCTATCTATAATATAATGGATTCACCATCATCATAATTGTTTTCTCTATTATCTCAGACCTAAATGAAGGTTTCAAGGATTTTGACACCTTCATGCTAACGTTATGCATCTTCATATATATTGAACTCTTAGACCATTATTGAGGCTACATGTAGATGTCATCAGATACATGATTATGTGTCAATTTAGTAACTTATCATCATGTTAATGACCTTTCACTAGTTTCATTGGTTTTGTTTGAGATCTCAATCAAGCTCAAGGCTTTCAAACATAATTATTCTCTCCCTCATGTCTTGATCCCTCTTTTAGATTTGAACATGAAACCTGTAGGTGTCTGTAATGAAACTACTTGACTGTATCAAGTATCTTAGACTTTGCATTTCATAGGGACACTCTTGATACCAAAAATTTCATGAAGAATATAATCAAACAATGTTCTCATAGGTTGGAAACAAATATTTTAGCATTGCCTTGAAATCATTCACATGATGGTGTCTTATATAACTAATAAAACACTTCTTGTAGACTTTAATGGTGCCTTCCACTTAAAATATGAGATAGTTATGTTCATTCCTTGAAATTTACATGTGCAAACTAGACAAGGAACCATGTGATAAGGATGTTTATTTCTTTCCATAACATTTACAACACTTGACTTTCTCAAATCAATCTAGAAAGAGAAGGAAATTGGAGGTCATGGGGATGTGCAAAAATTTTGAGCTCAGCAACACTCTTATAAATAGTTCATAAAACATAATATACCAAACTTGAAAATATGAACATGAAAATGAAGATAATTAAGTCTAATATCACTTGGAAAATTCATTTATCTCAACTCCTCCTATGTTGTTTGTACCAAAGGATGACCTATTGACCTTTTTAGCTTATTTAAGAGAGAGATGGAGAATATAAACCAATTTTTGCCATTTTTGATCCTGTCATGACTTCTTGAGCATGGAAATGGACTATTATATCTTGTATATATCTTCTTAAAGCTTCCCGTGTGCCAAGTAAATTATACTTGATTGTACAACTACCTTTAAACTAATTAAAAATGCTATTATCTCCTCCTTTCCATGTTAAACTTGCATTTATCAATTACCAAACTAACTCTTGACACTCAAATGACATCTTAAATGTTAGAAAATAGTTTGACACATTTGGCTCCTTGTGGAAATTGTATAAGTCATTAGAAAGGCCAAAAAGGTGGCATAAGGAAATATTAAGATAAATGACCAAAATGACTAAAGTTAAACATATTAAGTGACCCTACTAAACATGAATAAACATATTTATGACTTTGGAAATAACCTATATAAATTTTAACTATAGAGGGGTTGACCTATTTTAACATATGGTCAAAATTGGTTAACAAGATTAAAGACTTAAACACATAATCCATGCCCCCATTAGATGTAGGTGGATTGATAAGTGTGGGTTGAGTTATAGTGCTTTCTAAGGATTCACCATTACTAGGTGAGGCAACCTTGGATTTATATTGTTTACTTATTTCATCTCTTGTGACATATAAAAATGCATCTATTATTCCCTTGTTATTATTGAGATGAGCAACCAATGCTTCTTTATCTTCTATTTGGAATTAGGTTTTTGCACTAACATTTTTCATTTCTTCACAAATGAAAAATTTAAAATTGTCACCAAAGTATAGCAATCAAAAAACCCTAATTTATCCTAGGGTTTGATGTTCAAAGATTGGGTTCACCAAATGTTTAACCCTAAAATGAAATGTTATATGTATGTATTTCAATTTAAGCTTAGGGTTAAGAATATACAAATGAAATGGTATAAGGTTGATAATCAGATCTATAGTAGACCAACTAAATGCTAAACTCAAATATAAACATACACTAAATTTTTTATGATGATATAGTCTAACCATAGAAAGTACAACTAGGCTAGATATATAAATGAAAAATATGAGATTTACCTAGTTTATTTTGATGTTAATGTAGTTATGGAGCTAGAATAGGCTAAAAATAAGTAGCCAAACAATTTTAGAATAATTATCAAATTTTGGATCTAGTGTCTTTGGCTATCTAGATAATTACATTAGCCCTAGATGGTTATATCAATGTTACTATCTGAATCTAATGATAGTGTCCTATATGGAATATCTAGTGATATAGGAGGTGACCAACTAGATGCTTTTAGGTTGGCTTGGCCTTCACTCTGATGCATTAAGATCTAGGTCATGGATTGTTATTCCCTATGAAATGAAAAAATGCTAGCTTTACACCTTCAATGTGATCTTGGGGGAAAATGGGTTAGTGGGAATATGGTGTTAAGTTGACCCCAATGAGCTTGATATCAAAAGATGATGCTTACATAACCAATACTCTTAAGAGGGTCTCAGACTAATTTAATTCTCCCCTACATGTTGGCTTGTGTGTGAATCATGTAATGTGTGTAAAGTAAGTACAATAGTGACATCATTTGTAACTTGACAAATTGGGCTCTTAGGATGTTGCTTTAGTTCCTCATACCTGTAGATGTGCAAGCCCTATGACAGGTTTAGAGATAGGAATAAATAGGGAAGTTTTGTTTATAAATCACTTAGTCCAACCATTAGGATATATTTCATTTATAAATTGGATAACTTTAGGGAATTGGACACTTGCATTAGGGTAGGATACTAATGTTGATGCTAATATATGTCCTAGACATTGGTGTTTAGGGAGTAACTAAATAGGTATAGGATCAAAATGTGTAGTGTAAGATAGTACATTTTAAGTATTCTAGGGAAGATATAATGTCTATGTAATCAATATAAGACTAGTTAAACTAAGAGATAGGCCAAGTGGCACAAGATAGATCAAATGCGAGACTTGTGGAAGTAATGAGAGTGTAGAAATAAAAGGAACAACCAAGGTACAAGTTTACCAAGTGTAAAATACTGATGCTACATAATCACAAAATATCATTTACAATATAGTATAAAAGGCATGAGAATAAGTGGTTAAATATATGTTATTTACTTGCATCAAAACTATATTAACAATTATCATCCCATTCAAATTTGATCTATTTCTTTCATAGATGTGTGAAATATTATGTCTTGTCAACTAATTAAGGTACAAAACACCTTATTGATTAGATATTTCCTTCTAGGGACCATAATTGCTTCAACCTTGTTAGATGAGGAATATCTATGATAGATTTGATCTTTTTGGGGTCTAACTTAATGCCTCTCTAAGATATGATATATCTGAGTAATTTCCCTAATGTAATTCTAAGTACACATTTTTTAGATTTAAATGCACATGAAACTTTTATAGTCTCTCAAATACTTTTCATAAGTCTATAGCATGATCCTATCGATGTTTATATTTTCAAAGTAAGTCATCACATTGTCTTGTACATATAGTCTTGTGTATATAGTAGTGAAATATGTGTGACATAGCTCTCTAGTAAGGAGCTCCTACATTATTTAATCTAAAGGGCATGACTACATAACATAATGTTCCCCATGACATAATAAATGATGTTTTTTCTTAGTTTTCAAGATTAATCTTAATTTGACTATATCCAAAAAAAACATCCATAAATGATAATGTTTCATAACCAACAATAGATTTAACATTAATATCAATGTTTGGTAATTGAAAATCATATTTTGGGCATGCATTATTTAAATCATGGTAGTTTTTATAACATTGAGTGTCTTCATTAGGATTTCTAATTGTTACTATGTTAGATATCCACTCAAGATAATCAACAACTCAAATAAAACCAACATCTAATATTTTTTTAATTTTATTTTTTACTAATAGTGTTACATTTGGATGCATTTTTCTAATTTTTTACTTAACTAGTTTTACGTTTGAGTGTAATACTATGTTATGCATTACAACTGTAGGATATATTCCAAACATATCTTTGTAAGCCTAATCACATAACTTTGGGTAATCATATAAAACATATCAAAAATATTTATCTTCATCATTATTTAACATGGCTTCTAAAGAACTGGTTGTGGATATTTATTTATTTTGTAATGATATTATACTATCTCTTTATTAAGTAGTGTTGATCTCTCTTCCAAATATGGTGTATTTGGAATGGTTTTTAGACCATCTACTTTTATTTAGACATTGGTGTCTCAAATTTATCCAAGGCATATTTAGGTGGCCATTGAATGAGAAAACCTATTTTTATGATAAAATTAAGGGAGTTCCTCATACACCCCAATGTATTATTGGAGGGATTCATCATTTGAAATTTCATCTAAAGTTAAAATTTATGGGAAACTATACCATCAATCATCTCAATGTATACCAAATGTAATGTAGATATGTAATGAACTTCTCATGTTGGCTCAAGCTTTGCTTTGAAGAAATGTGTATGAATAGTAGCTGGTGTAAGTTTTGCCTTATTATATTTTTCAAATTCTTATATTCAACTAAGTCCTTGTTATCCTTTTTTATGAGATGCTTGAATGGGTTTAAAAATATCTTGTGCATGTATTCCCAATACTTGTCATGTATATCCATTTTTTTGTAAATATTTAAGCCCAAACCCATATTAACTATAATATATTGATGATGATGCCATTGGAGGAGAATAATAAATTTGAATTTTAATTATTTTATATTCTTATGAATACGGTTACATATGAGGAATTTAATGATCCTTGAGTTGGGTTAATACATAATATTTGAGTGGCTCCTAATCTAATGGGCATATATATATGTATCCTTGATTTCTAAACTTTAAACATGCATGCGATTATAAGGATATACATTCATCTCATGTATGCACAACCTTCCTAAAATAATATTGTAATTAAGGTCATTAGGAATGGCTTGAAAAACTATGTATATTGTACGAAGGCCTACAATTATATTCAATTTAGTTTTTCCAAGTAATTTTTGTAAGATATTATCAAATCATTGAATGTTCATATTTGAATAAGTATGATATTGCATCTTTATACCAAGTATATTTAAGAAACATACATTATAAAAATATTTAATCTTGATCTATTATCTACAAAAAACCCTTGTGATAGCTTTATTGTGCACATAAACTTGAATAAGGGTAGATGTTAATCTATGATATGTTTGGGAGGTAAGTTCACCCTATCAAAATAAATAATTTATTCCATCTATTGTAAATAAATAATAATAGAAGAAACATAATGTGGTTCAACATTATTGGGTAAAATTGTGTTACTTAATACTTCATAAAGACTATCCTTATACATAGGTGTTGTTTGGCACAAGTCTAACATTGAAATAGAGCATTATGTAGTTAATCAACAATATTTTACTTTTTAGGTTGGTGTTTTTTCCTTTTGGGATGTGGAGGGGGTTGAGGAGGAACATGTTGACCACCTTTATTTTATCACAATAGATGAGGTATCCAACCTCGTCTAGCGTTAAAAAGAATAACAAAATCTAATATATGTTATGGGTGAATAACAGGAGTCAGATGATAAGTAAGATAACCTTAAGGTCTATAGGTTGAGGGAACAAAATGGGTCATGCATGACTTTTGGTGTTTTATGATGATAAGTAGTAGCTCAAATTTGATATTGTAATAATATGAATTAAAAAGACTTGAGATTGTACAGTATTCATTTCATCCCTTTTATATTTAAGTTTGATCAATTAAAATATATAATGAATCTAAATAACACATCATAAAGTAACATAAAAAATGAATATTATGATCCAGATCAAAATATATAAGTAAAATGCATTCATTATTGCCATGATTTTATTTGAAATTTTAATTTGAAAATTGGATTAAGAGTGTAACTAGATAGGGTGTGTTTGGTTTTTAGACTCTCATAGATACTAATTCTATTAAACAAGGCCTAAAGGTACACTAACTATAGATGATTCCACTATCCCATAGCCACACTATCTTGTGTCTGAGGTATGGTGAGATTAACTCCCTAGGGATAACTGCTTACAAGTGCACTACAAAACAAACAATTGAAAGGCTTCCTATGGATGAAAAGTAAAAACCCTATGCATTTTTTATATAACATGAGGTAAATGGGAACTAAAGTCCATATATAATTTCACATAATGGCTTGATTATTGGGTAATACCCCTCACACCATGGATTAGGTAAAATTGATGACTTATTTGTCCAAAATGATAGCTCATATGAGTTTTAGAACTATCAAAACACAATTATATAAAGTAAGAAAAAGAAAATAAAAAAATTGAAAACCAAAACAAGCAAAGTTTTTTATGCATCAAAATTAGGATTAAAATATAAAACCTCTAGGTCAAATATAAATCCTAGAACAATGCTCAATAAAATCCTAGAAATGGAAATTAAATCTCTCTTTAGTGTATGGGAATCATGAATTCAACTGAAACCCTAGAAAAAAAATGAAAAAGTAATGCTCAAGCAAAAAATGGGTTCACCGAAATGTTTTTAACCTATTATTTATTTAATCATTTTAATAGGTACAAAACTTTGACAGATTATTCAAATTGTAATATATGACATTTAATAATAAATCTAAATGTAAAGTAGAAATAATTGAAATTGATTGACAAGTGGCATATGCTAAAAATAGTAAGTACAACCAAGAATTAAATACTTAGAATTTTATGATTTATAGTTGACTATAGTAGGTATTAGATAATGAAAATAAGGATAAGACATCATTATGACAAATTAGATATAGAATCAAGGTCTATGAATATTTTTTGACAAGTTTGTGCTCCCTAAATAGTAGCACAATGTGTCTATGTCTATTGAATTCAATCTTATCTACTTTGAATATGAAAAAACTATGATTATTCTATCATTTTCACCTATGTTTGATAAGAGGGGTAAGATATTATGATTCTATACATGTCATGAAAAAAAAAATCTTTTATTTGATTTGGAAACCCTAGGGGTACTTGCAAGAGCCAGAAAGCTACAAAAGAAAGGGGGAGTGTAATGGGCTGATATGACCACAATCACCTTGGTTTATGGTTAACCACTACCTATGTATTTAGATACTCAAAGGAAGGAATCAAGCCACATGTATTTATTCCACCAAGTATGATTGTGCAATTGTGTTCCTTGACTATATGTATGCAAATAGTAATTTGTCTTTGATAATTGACAATGTTATCTCTTGACTTGATTTATAATACTTCATACTTGATTTAGAAGGCTTCATACTTGATTTGGGGTTGATCCTAGTGATTGGTATTGAATTTGGGAATAATAGGGCATACTTTATTAGTGCATAGTAGTGTAATAGTAGATGTCAGGTAGAAAATGAAGTCCCTTATTGAATGAAATTTGATTTGTTTATATAGTGAAAATTTTGAATAATTTCCTTTAGCCAATTTTTGTAATGTGTAGGATGACCCAAATGAATATTTTGAATTTTATAAGCTAGTCATAAAATGGCATGGGGACAACATTACTCTAGGTGGTTAGGTCCATGTAAATAAGGGATGTACCCATATGTGACTCTTTAAATTGAAAAATGTTAATATAAATCTTGGCACAAATTGCATCTAGAGTGTGCCCTTTCAAGACTTCATCTTCAAAAAGTGCCTTAATAGGTACCTAGATTTGGTTAAGTTTATTTTAAAAATAATTCTAAAAATGATCAATATTTTCATACACTACATATATATTATTGGCACTGTATAAGAGAGTCTCCACCCTAATAAGTTGAGAAACTTTTAAAGTGTCAAACCTTAGTGTTGGATTCCTAGGATCTTTCATAACCTGAAGAATGTAGTCTATAGAAGCACCTTCTCCCATCCTAGAAACTAACTATGCTTGAGATAAATTTTTGGCCTCTAATTCATAAGCTTTTCATTCATGATTCCCTAAATCAAGGTATTTTTCCAAAAATCCAAGGATTCCTCAATGGTAATTCAGGTATTTTTATCAATCAAGACCCATGCATTTAGAAGTTACCTCAATTTAACTATGTTAACCAACCCAAAAAAAAAATTGGATGTCCTCAATATAATATTTTTAATCATGTTTTCATTCATCTCCTTGATTATATTAACTACCATATAGTTTCCAATGCTTTGTTTGGTGTGAATAGAAGAACCAACTCCTACCATATTTGTAACAAAAATAATACAAGAAAAGAGATAATATCCCTATGCCCTTACTAGGATGTCAAAAACATAAAATATGATAAACACCAAACATAAATCAAAACTTCCCATACTGTAAACCTTCTAATCAAAATTTATATAAAAAAATGGGTCAATCCAAAGAAATGAAATTGAAAATCTTAGATAGTTCCAAATTCACCCAAAATTCATAAGAGTAAAGGCAAGGGAACAAGCCAAGAAAGAACCTCACCCCAAATTTACTAACCCAAAAAATAATATCCCAACTAAATAAAATAAAAGTATGCAGACTAATGAAAATGCCTTCATAGAACAATGTCCACATTAAGGAACAATCTATTAGGTTTCACCTGTGAAAGTAATTATATATATTTACAAAACTAGGGAAGGAAATATAGACATGGGAGATTTGAAAACCAATTATTCTTGATCTATTTATTTTTCACTAAAATTGAAAGCCTTCTGTTAACAATCCTATAACCTTTATGAAAATAGACACATGAAATAGAGTGAATGAAAACCAAAGAAAAAGAGGATAGGGTATACCTATGGGTGATCCTTGAGACCACCACATTGTCCCCCACTTTCCAAGAATGGAAATAAAGGATACGCATGGTGATTATTAATGTTCCCTACATGTGCCATCTTATTCTTCCTATGTTATGAAAACATCCCCTTTAATATTTTTGTGGATATTGTCAAAGAAATAATAATGTAAAATGCTAACTCCCTATGCCAAATCACAATTAAAAACATGATTGATATTTTAGGGGTACATATCCTTATCAACTAAGGTTCTAATCCTAACTTATAGGATATGAGGAAACACTGAATTCAAAGTTTATCACTTAAAGTTGATACCAACTCCAACATTGGCAAGATAGTTTATAACTTAGTATACCTCACATTAGATGTGGATGAGAGCAAAGTTATTAAAAAATTTGAAGAGGGTCATGCAATATTTAATGACATTTTAAATATTCTAGTTATCGATGCTTTCCATTCTAAAAACCTCCAACATCACACGTGACTCTCCTTTAATATATAAATTATTCTAGTTGTTGCTTAGGGTGATTGATAATCCTCTTCAGAGAGCCTTCACTTTCATAAAAATATTGGTACATTTTTTTAGGGCTTCACTGAAGCCAAAAATGGGTGCACCTTTTTCAATTCATAATATTCCTCTCATTTTAGCCCATCCTAGGTTTATTTTTGTAGCCCCATCAAAATTTAGTGTTATGGTTGAGATTTGAGGAGGTGTCTAACCAGCTTAAAAACTACCTCTACTAATTATTCCAACCATTTTATCAGGGAGATTGATTTAAAATATTAATTATGTGTTATTACTATATTGTATGTGTGTTGTGGTGCTTAATTAAGTTGTAATTCATTGTAAGGAATGCACATCATGGTTTGGACAAGAGAAAGGTATAAGCTCTGCTAAGGTTTAGTGAAAGGTTTTCTCAAATAACTAGAATCTACATTTATTTGCTTGGATCTTTGTCATAAAGTCATGAATCAACCTCTATTTGATGAATCTCTAGGGGAAAGGCTTTCCCCACATAAATACCCACTTTCAATTAAATGGTGATTAGAACAAACAAATTGATTATGTAAAAATAAATCAATGCAATAATGGGATCAACGAGATAGGAAAAAAGCCTATACATCGAATCCAGACTCAAAATCACATACATGAAAGCATCAGAAAATAATCCTATGGATATGATAGACATGGGATAAATAATGATTAACATAATAGGGTTGCATGGAACAATATTGATCTAAAAATTTATAGGATCCCAACTCACTATAAAAGAGTTGTAATATTAAACAAGAAAGGTGTGGAAGATGAATGAAGAAAATGAGATAATGACATGCATAAGATGATACTTTATAAGGATATTTGTAAATGATATAGATAGAGATAATTTTTTTGGTGAAGGTCTATACTTATGAAATGCAAGACTATTCATAAAACATTAGCATACAACTTTCAATCCAATAGAATAACTTCTAATGATATCATCATTTTAGATCTGATCATATGCCCTACCATAAAAAATTTGGTCAATATATGTCTTCAAAACCACAATAATTAATTTAGGCAAATATATATAAACTTCAAATTTGTTTCATGGAAAAGGTCTCCCTAGCTACATTAGAATATGTGTATAACTAAATCTGATTAAACCCCTTCCCAAGAACACCAAGATACAAACTAGAAAAATACAATGGGTCCAAGACCTAGATTATGAAATCATCACTTTCAAGTGTATAAGTTGCCATGAATATTGTCATCTCATTAGTTAATTCCAATGCTTTTAAAATATGCCTCTCAACAGAATGATTTTATAACTATGGAAAATGACTTATGAGGATTTTTGAAATCTTACAAAAAACATCTTGCTATAAATAAGGATAAACACTCTACTCAATACATCTAAAGGAAATGAAAAAGGTTAGAAACACAACTCTTACATATTTTGAAGTTACTAAAACAATGACATAAACCCAATTCCTAGCTTTCAAGACAACCATCAAAAAAAATATCATCACAACATATTATGCTTTTAATAAATACATTGAAAATCTTCTCCAATGTCACAAAAAATGAAACCCACCATCTACATAACAAGAACCAACTAAAAAATCCACATATTAAAATAAAAGTAATTCAGGGAATAAGATGCAAGTGAAAAATTGGGCCAATAAGGAAGAAGAAGATTATTCATATTCTAATTCAGAGGAAGATGTAATGGGAATTTCACAAACTCCAAACTAGAACCTGAATGGATATTTTAGAGGTAAACCTAAAGGGAGGCCAGATAAAAAGATTAAAATGCATGAGGAAATGATGAAAGATGTTATAATTAGTAGTAAAAAACAAGTTGACACTTTCCTAGAGAGCACCAAGTAGATCAAACCTTCTTAATGAAGATAGTCTCATGGAATATAAGGGTTATTAATTCACCTAAGAAAAGAATACTTCTAGAGCATTTTATAATTTCAAATAATCCAGATATTTTCATGATCTAAGAAACAAAATTAGATAATATCTTGGGTCCTATTAAATTTTTATCTCATAGTTTTAATAGATAAATATTCAGGACTAATGCTACTGGTGATACCAACGAAATTTCCTTTCTTTGGAATCCTCTCATGGTTCACCTATAACATCTATAAATTGATAATTAATGTTTCACATGCAAAGTGAATAGCCTCACTTGTAGTCTTAGATTTAATTTGATTAATATTTATAGCTCTCAAAATCTAATAGAGAAAGAATCTTGGAAATAAATAGCCCTCAAAATCAACTCAGATTCAAAACTCAACTGGGTTAGAGGAGAATATTTTAACTCAAGAATTGATTCCTTTGAGAAAGAAGGAGGAAAATCAAAATACATAAGTAATCCTATATTCCATATATTAATTAATGATGTCAACTTATAGGACATCAAACCCCATAAAGGAAAGTTAATTTAGAATAATATAATAAAAGGCAAAGATCTCATCCTCAAAAGACTAGACATATTTTTTATCACTAAGAATTGGACAGAAAGCAATTATCTTCTCTCTTCAGAAGTCTTAACCATAGTTGGGTTAGATCATTGGCTAGTTTCTCTGCACATTGATAAAAATATTCAACCCACTACATCTCTATTTAAATTTTAAAAAAAATGGCTAGAAATTATATATTTTGATGATCTCATTACTCAAAACTAGAAATCCCCTTATAACAGGTATGGCATGAAATTATTTCAATTTGTGCAAAAGTTAAAATACATAAAGGCCACCTTTAAAAAGTGAAACCAAGAGTCCTTAAAAAAAACATTTAAATAATAAAGTAATTAAAAAATATAAATGTAATTATCCAAGATATTATAACGTAAGGCATCAAATTTGATGACCTCCTTGAATAAGAAGAGAAAATAGCCCAAAAATTAAAAGACACTTGAAAAAAAAAAGATGAACTTTTTCGGACACAAAAATCAAAGGTGAGGTGGCTTAAAAAAGGAGATAAAAATACTCATTTTTTTCATAATTATTTTATGATAATAAGACAAAAGAATCATATTATCAAATTGGAAACAACTGAGGGTAACACTCTAGATAATCTATAGGATATCAAAGACTATATTGTAAACTATTGGTAAAATATCCTTAAACAAGAAACCATAAAAAATCAAGAAGAACAAAAGATATTATTCAATCATATCTTACCTATTATTACTCCCATAGATAATATAACCCGTATGTCTAATATATCCTAATAAAAATTCAAAGAAACACTCTTTGGTATGGTTGGGAACTACTCTCCTAGACCCACTAGTTTTCCTACTCTCTTCTTCCACCATTTTTGGGAGCTCCTTGGAGAGGAGATAAGTGATATTTTAAAGGAATATAATAAATCCAAAACCATTTTCAAAGCTATTAATGCCACATTCTTAGCTCTTATTCCTATGAAGTTATATTCTAGATCACCAAATGATTTCAAACCCATTTTTCTTTGTAACACTATTTATAAAACCATTTCCAAAGTTATAGCTAATAGGATTTAATAACTCATCCCCAAAATCATATCAAAGGAATAAGTGGGTATTTTTAAGGGAATATAAATCACATATGGCATTGTCATAGCTCAGGAAATCATCCATTCTCTTCATGTTATTAAAAAAGGGTATAAACATTAAGTTAGACATATCCAAATCCTATGATAGAGTCAATTGGAATTTTTTAGGTGGGATGTTACAAATATTTGGGTTCAAATGAGAATGGATAACATGGATAAAAAAATTTAATCCACCTCCAAATTTTCCATTTTGATTAATGGGTCACCAAAAGGATTTATTTCATCCTCTAACAAACTCAGACAAGGAGATCTTCTCTCCCCATATCTATTTATCCTTACGGCTAAAGTTCTTGGGAGAAGCATAAAGGTTCTCAAATACAAACACAAAATAAAATTTATTCAAGCAACTTTAGAAGGTAATGTTCCTTCTCACCTCCAATTTATAGATGATAATCTATTTTTTGCATTTACCAATCTCCAAGAGGTAAGATAATTTATAGATATGTTACAAAACTATGAGAAATCCTTAGGATAGTCAATCAATAAGAATAAATATAAAGTGAATTTTCTCATTATTTATTCTAAGACCCAAACTTTCCTCTATAAGGTAATAGGAATTGAAAAATATAGCTTACCAAATTCCTATCTAGGATTTCCACTCTTCAAAGGACCTAGAAACAAAAAATGTGGACAATAATTATTGTTATAATCCATTGAAAACTAAGTAATTAGAAAGGAAATATTTTATCCTTTTCAAGAATATTAACCCTCATCAAAGTGGTCTTTCAAGTGACCCTTATTTTTTGGCTCTCTCTTATGCCATCCCTTTAGGGGTCTTAACAAAAAAATTTGAAATCATGAAGACCTTTTTATGGCAAGGCACAGGAGGAAATTTCAAATTTCATATTTTGGCTTAAGATAATATTTGAATACCATTCAAGATTTGAGGGTAAAGGATAAGGAACATCAAAAAGTTAAATTTTGCTTTAATATCTAGACTGGTTTAGAGAATTATCATAGTACCTCATAATAATGCAGTAGCATTCTTAAAATAAAATAGCATGAAAATGAAAACTCAAAAGGAATCTTCATAGTGAAAGACCTTCCTAAAGGATCCAAAATTTGGAATAATATAAAGGAATCCATGGATTTCCTTTTGAAATGGATTTTATTAATATTTCAAAATAGAACCACTACGTATTTTTGGGAGGATAAATGGATAATGGAACAACCTATAAAAATGGATTCAAGTTGAAGTAATATTCGTAGAGAAAATCTTAGCCAATGGGGGCACAAAGTTAAATACTACTAGGTAGAAAGTATTAATCATGGTCATATCATCTAGAAAATCAAAAATATATCAAAATAGAGATGGTTCACAAGAGAAACCCTATAATAAATTAGATAACCTCCTATAAGGCTTTCAAATTCCTTGGAGCATGGAAAATATTTTTTTAGGATGGAATAGAAAAGATACATGGGTTTGTTGAATTAAATAAGACTATAATCATCATATTATCAACCATCTACCTATTAATGAGGATTATCCATGGGGGGTGTTATTAAATAATATGACCTAAATATAAAGCCTTTCTATGCTTATCAACACATGGGAAATTTTTTAATTGGAGAACACCTAAATAATATAAGATTTTATGGGCCATTGAGATGTGTCATGTGTTGGGAGAGCATAGAATATGTGGACCACCTCCACCTCCAATTCAAGTTTTCTTCCTGTATTTGGTTCAACATTAGATGGGGTATAAAAAAATATCTATCCATTAACATTTAGGAGTGTCAGATTGAAGTGAAATTGGATATCCTCAGAAGCATTTGGGACATTGTCCCATTCTTCATAACATGGAAAAACTAGCAAAAAAGAAACACCAAGATTTTCAAATATAACCAAAATCACAAAGATAGAGATAATGCTTAGAAGGAAATTAAAATAAATATGATTAATATGGTTTCCATTATAGATAAACTTAAGGACAAATAATCCAATCCTGATAAAATCAACATTATTTAAAAATGGCCTTCACCGAGAATACACTTCAATCAAATAGAGCCCTCTATAAATAAAAACAAGAAAATGGAAAAGAGAGCCAACACTAAATGGAATCCACTAGAAGAAGATTGTTTTAAAATTAATTTTGATAGGTATTCCAAGATTAATCCATGAGATTTAGGGGGATAAGTCATAAGGGACAAGAAATGAATAGTGGTGTCTTACAATTCCTTATATATGAGGGTTTATTCTAATAACATTATGAAAGTTGAAGGTCTTGTATTGGGCCTTTTGTTGTCTAGGGAAAAAACATTCAAAATCTAGTTATTAAAGGAGATTAATGGGTTTTTAAAAAAAAATATCAACCAAAAGTACCACCAAATCTAGAGAATTCAAGGTCTGGTTGAAGAAGTATAGAGGATCATCAAAAAATTTAAGCAAACCAAGATAACCTACATCTATTAGGAAGGAAATTTAGTTGCAGACTAATTTGTTAATTATGCCTTAAAGGCTATTTTACTCCTATTTAGTGGGAATATGAATGACATTACTCAAAAATCAAAGTTGGAAAATTTAAATAATATTATAACATAATAATTTTCATCCTCTTATCTATCCTTATCTAGCTAAACATAGTGCTTCATGGAGCTTGTCTTTAAATTCAGTCCACCTGGCCCATCCTTTCCTTTTTATTATTTTCTTCCTAGACCAAACTTTCATTTTATTGGTCACCCTTTATTCACTTTGGCTCAATTATGTTTCTTTCTTATTTTAATTTATGTCTACTACCAACTTTTATTTTGATATTTTTAACAAAATTTTAGCCTAGCTTGGAAATTTTTATTTTCTTCTCTTGGCAGTGAATCATGTCTTCACTTTTTCCTTTGTGGTGGCATGTCATACCTTACAATTTAGAACCTTTAATTTATTTATTTTTGTTATTTTTAATATCTTTTTTCATTACCAACACATAAATTTCTTAAAATAACACTCTTTCATGCTCATTTTGTACCTCCTTTGGTGATCCTATACTTGTGTCTCATCATTTCCTCATTTCTATTTCCTTGTGAACCTATATGTGTTCCTAGCTTAGTGGCCTCTCAATAATGGTTTTATTAATTATCATTTACTTACTTATATCCCTCAAACTTTGAGGCTGAGACAAGTTGCATTCCAACACTATTGCACCTATATTATTTTCACCTCCTTCTCTTCAGTGTAACACCCCTAGTTAACATCATGGTAATTTAAACCAATGGGACTCTCTAATGGGAAAATATAATGAAGACATCAACATCACTCTTGAATAATTTAATAACATCTAGATCCATGCTCATATATGTCAATCATCATGTAGAAGACAATGAGAAAGGCTTACAAAGAATAGCCAAGATTAAGTGCCTACTAATAATGGCCACAATAAATTAAAAAATAACTTGAATGATATTGTTAAGAGTGAAGAATCTAATGGTCAAAAGAATAAAAATCAAAATTGGGATGGGTAACAACAATACTATTAAGGAGGTGTAAAATTATTTACAACTTTTGAAAAAGATGAAAAATACATCAGATGTAGAAATCAACAAACTATTAACCCTTAGAATTAATCAAATAAATATTTTTATATCTACATAACTTGGACCCAAACCATCACAATAAAATAAAGGTGATATCTACAGGAGGAGGGATGGTAAAAAAATAAAAATGACATCAAAATCAAGGAGTTGAGGAATGAAAGATAATGGGAACATAGAGAAATTTAAAACCATGTCGAAAATTCTCAATCAACCTAAGGAAGCGAACTCCTAAATTATCTAAAAGAAATTAAATAAGGATTTTATATCACCAATTGACTTTGACACACAAAATTTGATCTCATGGCTAGAATGAGAAAATTTTCAATCAATCAGAGTACTGAGATGAGGGATAATCATAAGGAAATGCATGAATTCTTTGACAAAATGAATGAAATTTATATGGCCCATTTTAATCTTCTAGAGGTGTTCAATGATAACTTGACTTAGATCCACACCCATAATGGGAACTTCAAAACAAAAACCAAGCTTAAGATGTAAATTCTCATGGGGATCGAGATCAATACAAATGGAATTGATGCCATAAATAGTGTATTCAAATAAAGTTTACTTGCCCTTCTAAATTAAACTATTGTCTTCAATAAGTTTAAATATTTTGATGACTTATGCCATATCATCTGAGATCGATAAATGAAACTTATTGCATTGAAAAATCTTAAGTATGTAGCCAAAACATTGAATATAGTGTCACAACAAACTAATTAGCTCATCTTATATAATGCACCGTAGAGATAATTTAAATGATTACCTGAGTCTTCAACTTCACTCCTTAATAAGTTTGTGGATTATCCTCTCATATCTCTTCCTCCTCCCTTAAAGGTTTATATGAGTCAACTCTGCCAAAAGGGTATGATTCAAATGCTTATTGTGATTATCACCAATGTATTATGAATCTATGAAAAAAAAATTCAAGTTAAAGAACAAGATACAAGACCTCATTCATAGTTAAAATATCACATTTTATGATTTACCAAAGGATTTAAGATCACAACATGATGACCATCAAAACTAGAATATATTCAACCATACATTACAATATCATCCTAAGGAATCACTATAAGTGAAAATGGAATATAATTCACATACTCCTACACCATATTATGGGCACCCAAAATATTGGATTATTGGAACACTTACATGTGAGATACTTCATATGGTTCAGAGGCCTTTTATCACATTTAACGACAGTAAAATTATGGATGATGACTCAAATATTTACTCATTGTTTATTATAGCACATACTAATCATCATCATACATGTAATGTTATGGCTGATAATGTTTCTAGCGATAATGTATGTACCATGAAATTAATCACACATTTGGGATACACACATGGTGATTTATACCCTTTGACTAAGATGATCAAAGCATTTCATGGGAAAGCACAAGAGGTTTTTTAGTGAGATTGATTTGCCTTTATAGGTTGGTTCAACATATGTGACCTTAACATTTTTAGCTATACCACATATGTGAGTCTTTGATATGTTATTATGATGAAATTGTATTATAATCTCTATGAAGTGCGCTCTATAGTACATAGATGTCTCAAGCATATTCATGCCAATAGGATATTCATAGTTTTAGGGATTCAATATGAACATCATTACAACAAGATAAGTTTATTCTAAGATAAAAAATTATACAACCTATTAATTTTAATCATGATCAAAAGGTTAAGAAAAATTCAACCCAATTTCATAAGAGATAGATATTAGAGAGGTCATTACATCAAAGATATATAATGGACTCCATATAGCCATCATCTACACCTATACGACCCAATCAATTATTGAGAATATATCAACATGTTTTAGAGAGGGTAAAAAAACCTAAAATTGTAGTTACACTAAAAAATAAAAAGACACTAAATAATGGGTTCCACAAACCACTACTGCTTCATGACCATAGATTCTTATGAGGCATAGGCAAAGTATTACAAATTATTCAGTTACAAATTTAGCACATATATATGATGCTTAGTAGCATGACCAATTTGTTGTATCTCATCCTAAGACAAGATAATTATATGATCATCCCTTAGATGGGATAACTGACTAGACTTCTCATTCAAAAATTCAAAATATTAAAAAAAAAATTAAAAAATTAAAAAATTAATAAAATACAAAAATATCTAGCATTTAGGTTTTTACTAGTTTTTTCATATGATATTTACTTTATGTTACTAGAAATCATGTCATTTATTTTTTATACACATATGTTTTATGGGTACTTGAGTATGACATAAGCATACACTAGATCCAAGATACATACACATACAGATGTTGGATCTTTCCTCTACTCGCATGGCACACTACATTAGGGGCATCTATTTCTGTTGATCATGATTGATAAAGGTTATATTTTTTTATGATCACTTGATATTACTAATTCTTACACATGTCTATACTCATGCTTACATCTTACATAATGTCTTATATATGTTGTGATACAAGACATTTACTAACACATATATGTAGGGATCAATATGATATGTTTATGGTAGTTGCTTATATTTCACCTTTTTCATATTATCACATGTATTTTTTTAGTTTACTTATTATTTTCTATCTTTTTTTAACTTTGAAACATTTTAAAATGTTCCTTTTTTATTTTCCATAGTGCCACTAAATTTGCCTCTTTAGTGTGTGGACATTTGAAAATGTCTTCCTTTTATGTGTGTGGCATTTGAACATGCCCCTTGTTTGAGGTCTCCTTATACCCCTTTTGTGTGACACTGAGTGTTCTTTTGTGTGTGTTCAATTTTTTTTTAAGTTTTTACTTGTTACTTATAAATGTTTCCATGATCCATATCATGAATCTTAGGGCTTGTTATGTTTGGATGCTACAATCTTCTTTGATACATAAACTTATACATGATACCATTATATGTTTCTTTACTACATGATTGATACAAATATAGTTTGGTTATCTTATCCTTTTGAGATAATTTTACTATCACATTACATTATTCTCACCTTAAAAGTGGGTATATCAATGGGAGAATGTCATATAGATATGAGTACACATACAGATATGGTTGGAAATTTTGACAAAATTTGATATAGTATAAATAATTTAGATAAATACTTGGGTCAGAATCTTAGACACTTGGCATCAATTTTCTACATATTTGAGACAAAGTTTTTCATATTGGTGACAAATATTATACATAATTTATGGAGAAAATGTTAAATTTTGATAGATACTCTAGCTTAAGACACATTAGATGTTCATATGCCATGCAAATTCACCAAATCACACACACACACACATTATATACACATTTACACACCAACCTTTCCAAGATGCATTGATTGAGATTTTATCTATCTACAATAGTTGACTCACTTAAGTAGTGCAATCAAGAGCACATTTAATGGCCTTGGAACTATTACATTTTTTATGTTGATTTGGTAATACCATTTGACCTAGGTGAGATTGGCTAGATTAGATATATTATGGATACACTTGAGTTATGCAATTAAGATTCAATGATATTGATGGCCTTGGCACAACTCATCTTTATACTAGATTGGTGGAATTATCACCCTCCAATTCTCTTCTTCACATCTCTAAGGTTTAATTGCGAACCTATTTCTCCAATGCTTCAACAAAAAATCATCATTACCAAAGCAAACTACCAATGGGAAACAAGGTTTCATCAACACATTCGTACTCCATCCTTGCTCTCTTTTCTTTTAAGTATTTCAATTATTATATTTTAGATTATATGTTATAATTACATTATAACATTCTCTTGGTTGTATGTAATTCATAAAAACCAAATTCAAATGGGTCTCAAGTCAAATTAAGGTGTGTTTTACACACCGTGGTGCATATTTATTTCCTTTAACCTAATACTTTCATCCTTGTACATTACTAGATTAGGGATCTAGATTTTATATGATAAACTAGTCATATACACTTGAAAAATATCACTTATAGTTCAACCCTTCAATTCAAGGCCTTTTCCATCGCCGAAAGGCTCATGTTCACCATCTCTTTATGCATAAAATTTTATACTATAATCTAACCTTAATATTCTAATTATACAAATCACTTTTATCCCATGGCATGCTTAAAACCTAATTAATGTCCTACTTTGGTAGTTATAAATCTTTAAAAACTTCTTACTCTCCCAGACATTACCATTTAAACTAGGTTGCTAGTGTCCCAGGCCTAACACTAGGGTTGTACCTTATAAATGATCAAATTTGCAAATATTTTTACATGTATAGGTCGGCCTATAGTATTATTTTAACCCTCTCTTGAGATAATTTCAAAATGTGTGGTATAAATACAATTAAAAAACCATTCATTATCATCAAGTACAAATCAAGAACACATCTATATTATATCAAGCAAAATCACTTCTCAAGCTTGAAAATTTGCCCTATTCTTCCCTTTTTCCAAATTTTTCATAGGATTAGTATTCTTATAGGTTTAAATAATTCAAAGACTTTTGCATAGTATTTGTCAAGTTACAATCTAGATCACTACATGCACTTACATATAGCTTATTTCACAATTGTTCGCACACAAGCCCGCATAAGAGGGACAACTACATCGGTCAGAGGCCCTCTTCTAAGTATTGGATATGTAGGTGGTGCTCACTAACATAGTGGTATTTGAGGTTATATCAACCTCACTTGATCCCACTAACCTTTTTTTTTTTTAATGTGACATGCCCTAATCAAAAGACCTAAGATTTTGAGCTGCAGATAGATATCCATAACATATGCACATGATTTGAATAGATAATCTACAAGGTGATAGTGAACCCTAATAGTCATAGGTGGAATATATATAAAATGAACTGTACTTGATTATAGATAGAAGCATCAACACTAGTGTCCAAATTATGATTATAATGTCTAGGTAGCCAATGAGCTAATATTCAAAAATCTAACAAATTCCTATGGAACATCATCGTGCCTTATTATGTACCTTCATTTCCCAGATCTACCTATACATCAGTGGACAAGATAGGTGTTATCTCTTATTCATGTTTTATCATTCAAATTAATATTTAGCATTGTAATTTTTATATTTAGCATATTTTCATAAATCAACATTGTATCAAAATACTATGAATCTAAATTATTTAATTAGCTTGCTTTTAGAATAGCTTAGCCACTTTTTTATTAGGTTATTCTCCCCTTAAATATTTCCCAAAAAGGGTTTAAAAACTAAAATTATTACCTATACCTTCACTCTTAAAGAGGACCATTTATTTTATTGAGGTAACACATTCATCTAACCTATTTCTCCTTAATCTCCTTCTTCCATTGAAATTTTAGACAGTCATCCTCCTAATATCACGCAAGTAATAAAACAAATAGTGACTACCTCCCCCTTCTCATTTAATGTATCCACTTGGGGATATCTATTAGACACTCATAAACTAATGCCTCAATTATAAGTAGCTATAGAAGTTTCTCCAAAGACATTTATCCTTTTGACCAAGGTTTATACTAAGTAATTTTCACCAAGGATTTCTACTTAATGCCCTCTAGTGGTTACTCTGCCTGTGACTCGTCAAGCCCAATTTATTATCTAAGAAATGGTCTCAACTTTATTCACCAGTATGACAATAATTTCCTCCACTATAGTCACTACATTTACATTGAATAAACAAATCCCTCTAGAGGTCCCTTCCAAAACAATAATGCCTACATTGGACCCAAATACAATTACAAATACTTCAAAGGTCACTATCATGGTTGGGATTCAAAATTTTACTACCCATTCTATATAAAAACCAAAAATAAATGAAATGATAAGGTATCCACTATTTTTTTAAGACAAGTCTAATTGGTTACCCACCAACCTATTCCTCAAATGACAACAACAATCCCTCTTTCCTAAATTCTCACTTTTTTCCTCTAGTCAGAGCATGTACTCCACCATCTTCAACTCATACCAAAACACACACTCTTATTTTCACCTCCTACACATCCTTTATCATGATTGATCCTACATATACCATCCATAAACCTTCTCCATTTATCTCATCTCTAACCATATTTTCCATACCACCCTCATCCACGACTACTCCTATAGCCCAAGCAAATGAAAACTTGATAGAGATCATCTAATTAGGTAAGAATAAAATAAATTAAATGATCATAGTTGATGAACTTGAGATAAAACTAGAATTTGAGTAACATACTAGGAAACTGAAATGAGTTGCCATAAGAAAAATTAAGGGGAGACTCTAACATTCCATGAGATTAAGAACTATTTTATTTGACTAAGAAGAGGAAATGTAAGGCAAGGGAAAGGTTTGAGTATGTATAGGACCATAATTCAGTGATGGTTGTGACAAGGGAACTTGAAAATAATTCCATCCAAGGCATGAACAAAAAGATGTAGAGGTTAGAGACCCAAACAAAGGTAGTTATATTTGAAGGGACTATTGAGGAAGTGGAATAGGAAATTCAATCCCTATAGAAGTTTGTAACAAATAAATATGATTCCAAATAAATATTCACACCTTAGAAAAAAAATATAAATATCTACCAAGACCACATTATTAAACTGGATTCCATGCTAGGGTACTTAATCAAGGTTGTGAATAAAAATATGTTTCAACATCTAAAACTCATGACCTTGTATTTTATTAGGCTCTATAAAAATTGGATGATCCATATGAGGAACTCAATATAGTAATGGGAAGGTGATATTTACATATTTATCAATGCAATTGATAGTTCTTCTGGAAAAAAATGGAACTATTTCATAAGGTAAGCATTGTTTCATTATTTAAAGTAGATGGTAAAGTGGAATCTTTTCTTGAGTTTACAGCTAAGCTTGCTAATTTTATGCATGAGTTCAGATATAAATTTGAATAAAACATGGAATTAAATGCACAATCCATTGATCTTGTAATCTATGCAATGGATAAAATAGAACTTTCACTTTTGATTAAGATCACATTGAAGACCTCCTTAGCTAGCCACACAGTGCAAGTGGCAAAGAAAAACTCATTATTCAAAGTACTTATTATCAACCTATCAAGAATAGATTAAGATTATTAGGTTTGCACAAAATGCCTCTAAATTAAAATAGTTTGTGCTTTCAATAATCCACCAAATATGTAGTAAAGTGGAGAAAAATCTATTTTTGGTAATTTATGAATTATTTTAAAATATTATGCTATTTGTATGAAATTATAGCCTTATTATATTTAGAAAATATATTTAAAATATTTTCGTGTATTTTAAATTGAAATGAGGTGTTTCCCATCCAATTATAAAAACATTTTGTATTCACGTCTCAAGAGGAGGAATATTTTTAGCAAAATAAGCTTGAAATTCCATATAAAGTCTAGATGAATTCTACTATGTTATCTTCTCTCAATTTTTTATTGTGCATGATATGCTAAAATGAATTGTTTTATATTTAAAACTTATGTGTGTGTATTTTAAATTAGTTGAATTTATCATTAGATAATTTAACTATTTTCATAGTTAAAAATCCTTTCATAATTGTTGATTAATGAATGAATGTGCTAATGTAATTTTTCATGAATAATAATCTTCCAATTTGATGATATAAGAGTTAATTTTGAAATATTATTTCCTCATGATATTCACTATTTTTTTTATATTTTATTTTCAACTATAGAAAGGTAAGCATTAGTTTATAACATGCAACTAAATTCAAAAATTAATCAATCAAATATATGCTTTTTGTTTTTCATAAAACCTTCTTTTATGCCTTCCCTTCATTTTGATAATTATTTTTATCAATAAATCCTCTATAATATAATACCATTATTAATATTCACCTTAGGATATATTATTATGCTATTAGATAAAGCTAGTAAATAGGTAAGGACCTTCAGGTTTAACAACCACTATTCCACCATGTGCTCATTTACAAAAAACAATGCCTACAACTTGTGCCATGGATAATACTTCTTGATCCTAAAATGAGAGATATTATTCTTATAAAATATATTGGGCAGGTCTTACTTACATTAACAGGGTTTAGTTGGCCCTAAAAAGAGGTCCCACAATGTTTTATCATTTATAAGCTTTTTATCTAGGTATGGAAAATCAAATCTAGAGGTCTCTTTAAGGTTAACTAGGTCAAACTCTAAATCCAACCTATTATTGCTTCAACCCTTAAAAGTACATAGGAATCCTATATTTGAAAAAATAAGACCCATACCCTCACTCATACCCAACCACATTTATCGATTAGTCCTAAATTCATACTTTTTGTACCAATGTTTACGTGCTAGGTTGGAACTGAAATTTACATCCCAAGAGATATCCATGAGCTCCCAAGGAACCACAAAATATATATTCCTAAATTTTCTACCACATGGGCCAAAACTATAAAGGAATAATAAAATTTTTTAAATTAACCCTGAAACACTTGAATATAGAACATGAATATGTTATTTTCTGGTTTTCCCTTTTTATTTATAATATGTTGCATATGATTGGTTCCTTAACTTACCAATGAATTCTATCCATAATCAAGGTAATTTTGAGACCACTTTATTAGCACAATTTGGAAGAGTAATTGGTCCCATTTTTTTTTACCAACAATACATATCAAATATTTGAGTGTTATAATCTAAAATATGTACACCAATATTTTTGAACCATATAGGTCACACATTGTTTTAGCCCTAAAAATGTACAAAAATGCACTAGACCCCATGACCTTTGTATTTTCCAAGTGAGTTACATAAATAAATGACTTAGTGTAGGCATATTCTTAGGCTATTAACATTGATAGTAAATTTAACCCATAGGGATTAATTGTTCTAAACATCAATCCAATATTCTAATTTTAAATGTAATTACCATTAAAAATCAAAATACACCCTTGATCCATCCTAATATAGTTACTAATGTGTTTCCTTTGAGACAATTAGCTCTAAATCATAAACTTAGTTTTATGAATGATCATAATATAGCCATAAATTAAAATAAATTTTTAAACCATGTTATTAGCAATACACAAACCATAGCTGAAGATTAAAGCAAAAGGAAAACTAGATGTCAATTAATTATAAAAATTCACAATGATTTTCAAAATCTCCAGAGGCAAGTAGGTGTCATAATAGAGATAATAAAATTCAAATCTACTTTTATGAAAGGTTTAACCACCCAAAAAATCAACCAAAAAATCTTAATCCATCACCAATAGGCTATTAGAGATTAATATCTATGAAGTAGTGTTGCCCAATTGATGTCGAGTGCATAACACAACTCAACATAAATAACTTGACTATGTATTATTTTGAAATTATTTTTATATTTGGGTGTCTCATTATTTTTTTTCCATTTTCATCTACCATTTCAATAAATACCAAATTATTTATGCTACACCTATCAATAATGAATTTTTAACAATTACTATAGATTTGTAAGTGCTTCAAAAAATATTATTTATTTTCATTGGTTCATTCTCCTCTTTGGTTTGTTTTAACAATACTCTCTTCATCATGAGATCTTATCCATGTCTTTTATATTTTGTGTGATTGTGGGATTTTATGATTTCTTCATCAGATTGCGTAATGTGATTTCTAGCTTAATTTATGTGACTTTTTAATTTTTTGTGTGTGGGAACTCAAAGGCTCTATGACTAAATTTTACATACCTAAAGCATGTACTATGAAAACTCTTCCTCTTCCTCTACCATAGAATCTTCTTCATTTTGAAGGATATTGTCTTCTTCCTAGTACAGGGTTTTGATTCTAATAACTTTTGGCTTCTCCATTGAGATTATGTTCCATCCTCTTCTAGTTTTTGCTTGTCATATTTCTCTTTAAAATATTCCTTTACATCATAATTTATTTTTTGTTTCATTGTTAACTTCTATTTTACCTTTAATCACATTGATAGACTTATTCTAACAAACACAATTTGATCATTCAAACCTCATCTTGCATGGAAAAATGAAGACCTCATAATTTTATATCTTTTCTTTATCATTCTTGACATGACCAACCTAGATTGTGAGCCTATAAATCTCTTTGATTTAATCCTTTGCTCTCATGTTTTTTTGTCTCAATTTTTTCATCTTCTTGAACAAACTTAGTTGATAATATGAAAGTATAAACTTACCCTTTAAATTTTTAAGTGTCTTATCCCAAGTCTTGATTTTATCCATTCCTCTTCTAAACCTTTCCATTTACACATTATCCCACCATAAGGATGCATGTCCCTTCAAATTTTTGTAATAAAAAATAGCTTGTTTTTCCTCCATTTTGTCATAATTAAATTTATTCTTATAGATCCATGATCCAATATATTATATATTTGGGTCACAAAATTATTGAGTGGCTAGGGAAATATAACTTTGGCTTGCCTCCCATCTTAGAAATGGACTTCAATAATCTATCCTCTAGTTCTTCATCCAACTCTTCTAGATAAACTTCAAGGCTTCTCCTTCATCTTCATTCATATCTGGAACAACTTCCCTATGTTATATAGTCTCCATAAAATCCAATATATTTTTTATTCTTCTCAATATATTTTATAGTTTTACAACTCATGGTTCTCTTCCTCCTATTACATGAGGTGCTCCTTTGTGTGCCATTTCTATTTATCACAACTCTTAACTCAACAATGTATGACTTTACAATATGCAATAGACTCAAATATATCCTCACACATCAATTATGGAGGACATAACCTTCTTTGATACCAAATAATGTAGATAGAGATATAGGAGACCAAGTTAATGTAGCCTTTATTTGTATCCTATGAACCAATAAACTATAAAATTTATCCACACAAGATAATAATCAAACTTAAGACTCAAATTACATATATTTATTTAACTCAAAGGAAAAAATTTAAAAACATAGTTTTTGTTTATTACTATGGATATTACATGAAGAAGATAGTTTACCTTCATAAATCCCTCAACAGTCTTGATACCACTCTATTTTCTTATTTTAACATTAAAAAATGCTCTAACCTCTACAATCTCCCTCTCTCTTTTTAGTGTCACACATGCTCTCTCTTACTAAATTTTGTATAATCTAATTGATTTTAATCTTTTATGCCTCTTCATTGACTTGTGAAGTGGCCTACAAGTTCCCCTATTATTATAAAATGGTCCAAATGGAAAAAAAACATCTTTTTAGGTCACGAATCTCTTTTTTCATTTTTCATCTAACATAAGTGAAACCACATTTTAACACAAATTAGTAGTTCTTAATTTTTTGTGGTGGTTACATAACTACCAATTAATGAAATTTGTATATTTCAAAACAGTCACATGTTTTAGCCAATGGGTCCATCATTTTTAAATAAGTGATCAAATTAAACCCTTATTGATGAATGAAACCTTATACACTTGATGTTCTTATATTTTTAGGGATGTGGTGATGTTTCTAATACCAGTCTTGATCATCTATGAAAAGTAAAAAAATAGTGAAACCATTGAAAAGTTTGAAAACACACATTGACACATGACATATGTTTTTAGGTCATGAAATATTTATCATCAAGTCTATATGCTTCTACATCACAAACTATTACTTATTAATCCTCTCAATCTTTTTTACCTTTGTCACCTTTGAGTCTATTTATTTCCTTTATTTTTGTTATTGTAATGCACCATAAAGTGGGTTAGTATGAAAATCAGTGAAACATGCTTTAAAAGGATACTTATTGGTGAACGTATGAATTGAATTAGTATGGGAAGGTTTCAAATGTATGATAAATATTTATAATGTATCCTTGGATACTTATTTTTATAACACCTTATTATTTGAATCAAGGTTATATTTATAAACTTTGTTCCCATCAATTTAAGGATGGAAGTTTGTGTTTTTTTTAGATTTATGTTTATCTTATTCCACAAGGTGGTCCAAAAATTCCCTAAATTTTTTGAATTCATGTTGGAAATAATAGACACAAGCAAACCAAAATACACCAAAACATTAATAAATAATAACTCATTTCATTCATTCCTTTTTATTTTCTTACATGGAATCAAAACACACCTTTTTTTGAATCTATCTATAACAATATAAAAGAATTCATACACATGTTCGTAAAAAATCTAAAGAGATGCTTTCCCATGGTCTAACAAGCACATATAGAGGCTTATGAAATAAAATCTACATCCTTTAATGAATTTTGAGATATATTCTTAAACTTTATGCTAATACATATACATTAGTAAATAATCCATTATTTTTCCAACATCAAAGTGGTCGAAAAAATGTGTCTTCCTTATGAGTAGAATTCTTCCTCCTTTGGCACACATAGTTTGTCCAACTTTTAGAGTATTCCATTTTTGAGGTAAAATTATATTTTATATTCAGCATTTACTTTCCTTATATTTAATTGTTGACATGTCTTCTTAAAATATGCATTTGACCATATGTTTCCTCATAAGCCTCTTGGGTGAAAGGCTCAAGTTGTGAAATATAATACAAAACTAAATTTGCTTTGAAACTAGTGGCATAGATAACATATCTACAAACACATTTTTTCTTCCCTTATTTTACTTTTTTAGTAAATTTAATTTTTAAGTTCATCCTACCTACATGTAGTGTCTTTCTTATTGTAAAATATTTTGTGTTTGCAAATATTGAAGATATTTTTGCTCATTATAAATAATTTTTTCCTTGTGCAACAAATAATACTTCAATTTATTAATTTATTAAACAAGTATGTGCATTTACTTCTCATATACATGATAATTTATCAAATCTTTAAAAAAACACCATTGAAAGATTTAAAAACTCACTTAGTCCTTGTAATAATTTCCCTATAGCATAATCACTTACACCAGTTTTTACATTGAATGGTTGTTATAAATGGAAAGAGAAATCATGGGTGCATAGCTGATTTTATATTTCAATGAATCAAAATAATTGTAGTTTTCTCCTTATCCTAATGAAAACACTCACCACTTATTGTAATTGCATGCAAAAGTGTCTCTATTTTAGAAAATAAGGAATGCATTCCCTCACATATCGACTTCTCCCAATAAAAATCCTTATTTTTGTATCACTATTATGTGTGGGCCAATTTATGATAGCCTCAAAATTTTTTTGATCCACTCTCAATTATCCTCCTCAACCTACATACCCTAAATATATCATTTATTGATTTGAAAACACGCACTTCTTAATATTACACAAGTTTTTTTTTCCCTCAATAGTTTTGAAAATTACATTAAATGGGTTATATTTTATTATCATGTAGCATTGAAAATCAAAATATTGTATACATAGACTATGACACATTTATCAATTAACAGCCCCAATACATCATACATTAAAACTCATTAATTCAATAGGAGTATAACATAAATTACAAGGAATGACCATAAATTCAATCAAACCTTATTTTGTTTCGAATGTTGTATTCCATACATATTCTACATACAAACTTAATGGTACTCATGTTTGAGATCCAAGTTTATAAAATAATTAGCATGTTGAAACTAGTAAAACAAATCATTAATACATGAGAGTGGATATTATTATTAATGATCTTATTAGAGGTTCTATAATCTATCCATAATTGACAAGAGTCGCCCTTATTTTGAACGACAAAAATGGGTGACCCACATGATGAATTTCTTAGGTAAATGAAACCTTTCTACAACTCTTAAAGTTTTTTTTACCTTGTTACTCTCTGAAACATAGTCGAGTTTTTGATAGAAGACATTCAAGAAACAAATGAATGGTAGATTCTAACTCAAATTTAAGTGGAAAAACTTTAAAATATTGGAATACTTGTTGAAAATAATGTAATAACTCATCCAAATATTTCATTTCCTTATTGTTAGCATTAATCTTAGAAATTTACAGCATATCATCTTGTTTATCCATCAAAAAAAGAAAATAATTTTTTTAATTTTCTTGAATGATTATTTTTGCTTAATTAAAACTTAACATGGAATTTTGGGATTTTTTTTATGTTCCTTGATAATATAATTAGCTCCATCCTTGACCCATTTGTATTTATATTTCCTACTGATGAATTTAGTATCCATAAGATACAAGTAAGGACTTAACAATACAAAATCAAATCCATCAAGTGGAATCACATGCTTCCATGTCATCAAAATATTTTGGTTACTTATATTTATACACTCTTATTCACCCAATGGGTTTGGATGTGGATGATCATAAGTTTTAAAACCAATAATCTTAACAATTTCATTTGAAATCAAATTATATTATGATCTAATTTCAATAATTGCATTTAACTCTCTCTTCTTGATTTATATTTTGATTTATAAATTCTTGATCATTTATTCCCTTTAAATTAATGTGTTTTTTGCATTATCAATTTAAATAAATTTATCATCTATATCCAAACTATCAATTAGTTATATATACACTAGTATTTTTCATCTTTATCTTTGACCGATGATCTCTTTTGTAGGACTCATCAATACATCAATCTCCCTAAGTGCACATCTTAAGGAGTGCCCTATTAAATGGGTGGGGTTGGATCATGGTACTTTGTGAGAGATGTTTACATATTATCATTCCATGCATTCATTACTATAAACCTAGCCTCCTTTGAGTCTCTTTCCCTTTTCCTTTTTTATCTTATTTTGTTTAGTTTTATAAGCTCCCTGTATTTCCTACTATATCAACATTGTCAATGTAATTATTTCCTACATATTTATCCATGTGTTGTATTTTCACCACTGATACAATTATAATATATTTTGTCTTTTTTAGTATATTTTGGTTGGCAATACATTACTATGTTAATTGATACCAATGTGTTATATTGATCAAGATCAATACTATCATCTTAGAGATATAGTTTATTTTTAGGTTTAGATCCATAGATATAGTGGTCATAAATATCATTACCAACACAAAAAAACTCATATGCTCTACTTTAACTCACATTTATACCCTTAATTAGTAAAAGGAGGAGTTAGAGGATAGAAGATTATTCTTTGGGAGGTCAAGTCTCGCTCAGGGTCATTGAAGCTCAATAAGAGGAATTTAAATAAATTATAATCTCCTACTTACATATCCATATTTTTAATTTGATGTCTTACATACAACATCTCTTGTGTAGTGCTACTAGAACCAAGGGGGATATTAATGCATTGACCAGTAAATCTAAGGTAAGTATCTCTATCTTTGCTTTTTTTATTTTTATTTACTTAGTAGATAGATATGTTCTAATTATTGCTAGAGTATAATGTATCTTTTTTTCCTTTCATGTGTTTCCTTTATGCCAAATAATATAGTGTAGTATAGGGTGATTAAACTTGCCATTAAGATCATAGTTTATGACCTGATCTAGGTCACATTTGCTTAGACTACATTAAAATCAGCCCTTATGGCATTTATACCTTTGTTTATTTACTAAATTGGATCCAAGTTGCCCTTGTGTGTTATTTATTTGAATGTTGTTTCCTTATTGTAACCTTGATACCCCTTTTTTACAACCATTATTTACATCATTAGGTTTACCTTGAGACCTAGTTAGATCCCATATCCCATATCTTAGGCAATGGGATTTGGAACCCTATACCCTTGATATTAAGTGTGTGTTACCATATATTATATCTAAATCTATTGGTCATTATTTTTATCTTTACATATATACAAGATCTAGTGTTATGTCTTGTTATATCTTAGTCTATAGAGAAAAAGAGTATTAAATTTAGATCATATTAGCCCACACATATACATTTTGATGAACTTGACGTGAATCCTATCACATCATTGGTTGATATGTCTTCACATTTCCATATATCACTTCTTAGAGATTTGTATTTTAGAAGTTTTTATTTTTAAATACTATATCACTACTTAGCATTATCTTCACATCAGATTCACCAACATTATACATTATGGTGAACATGACATGAATCTTATCCCACCGCTGGTTGAAATGTGTTTACATTTCCATGTCTATATTCTTAGAAGATTTTATTTTAAATTTATTTCTTGTCAAATCCTATATCATTTCTTATTAGAGTTATATTCACATCAAATTCACCATATTTATACATTATGGTGAATTCGATGTAAATTTTATCACACTATTGGTTGTATTATATTCACATTTTTTAGAATTATATTTTTTCCTTAATTATATCATAATGTATCCTCTTAGGATTTATTTAAATAGACTCAACCAATTAATATCACATATGGGTTTTTATTTCTTCCCTTTGATGTCCACTATTGATGGAAACTCCTCATGGTGTAGGTTTTCTCAATCTTGACCTAGGTCCGCCAAGTGTAATATAGTTCAAATGAATCCAACTCCAAACCTAGGATATCTCAATAAATTTATCAAAAACATTGTTATTAAAACCATTTATAACCTAAATAATAATGGGAGTCTTAATATCATTAATCCTTGTACTACATTGTCTAGGGCAACCATCCTCTCAACACTAAATTTTGGAAACCCTTCCCTAATAATCCTTCTCTCAACAATATTAGTAATTCAAATTAGAATATTCCTCTATATAGTTCCAAATTCCTTGCACAAGTGGTTTAAAAAAATCCCTTATGTAAGATTCTAACAATAATTAATTATTCCAATTTCAAAACCACATTTTTAAAATAGTCAGTTGATCTCCTCAAATTATCGCAAATCAACTTTGTCTAAATTATATTCCTCGTCCTCTTAGAGATGAAAATAGAATTATTATTATCTAACCTTCAATTCATAATAAATAAAAATAACCTCTAAGTAAATAAATAAATATTGTAAAAAATAACCCTCTTAAATAAGAATCTCTAAGTAAATAACTAAATAAAAAAATATCACAATCAATAAAGGGATGTATCTATCTACTAAATAAATGAAAAGAAAGAAATTAAGGATAGAGATACTTACCTTGGATTTACTTACTTACCTTTGTAAGAATAGAATAAGTATCAAAATGAACCTCTAACTCCCTACATTATGTTTATGGATATTTGAAGTATTTCTAAAACCACCACATATGGTGGGACTATTGATCCTAGACCATACCTTAAATCCTTCACTAATATCTATAGGGATTTTATTGGAACCAACACCTATACATATACTATACTTATAGCCAAAAACTTGCTATAGATGTGTTAGAATGGTATAATCAATTTCTAAGTCACTCAATTACATGAAAATAAGACTTGGTAAATTCTATAGTTAAGGAATTCCAACATAATGAATTTCCCAAAACTATCCTTAAAAATGTGTTTAACTCAAATTAATTACCTAAGGAGTCCACCATGAATTCATTAATCAATATAAATCCTTGGTGCATAAAGTTGACCATAACATGAGTGATGAAAATCTCTTCAAACTCTTTATTACCACTCTAAAAATCCAGTCTTCAATACAAAGTTAGGATCTTCTCCCCCAAAACTTTATAAAAGTCCTTTGATCAATAAAAAATACAAGACTTCCTTATAATACAATTTAAGCCATCTCAAAATGTTAGTAAATAATTTTTTTAAACCTCAACTAATGCTATAACATCTCAAAACAAACCTCCCCAAAATTTTTAATTTGAATCTTCCAATCCAAATATTCAAAACCTTACCCACCATCCCTTGAGTTTGCAATAACTTAGGAATCTTCTTGTTCCTGTATTATTTATAATTATTCAATGGTTGCTTCTAGAGTAAGGGCAAAGATAATTGCACAATGTCCTAGCTCAAAGGCAATATCACTCTAATCTATGAAGAGTGGGTGAGGGACTATGGGTAAATCATATATGGAAACCAAATCATGTATAACGCTTTGAAATGTCATCTACAAATAGAGATTAATAATTTTAAGACTAAAAATAACTAACTGAAATTAATTTGACAATTAAAATAGCTTTAGATTACAGATAGAAAATAAAAACATAGAGATCAATGTCAATTATCTCAAAATCATTATCGATTATGGTAATCAGTGATGATTCATATGAGGAATCATCATCGATCTTAATAGTGGGGAAAGAAAGATAATGATGGGGCCTAAAGGTGGGCTTTAAGGTATTATAAATAGCTTAAGAATAATTGATAGTAATTTGACCAGACTTAAGGTTAATAAACAAAACATAAACAAATAATACAAGAATCAAAATATATTCAAATGAGTAATACACTTACCTCTAAAAATGTTTCCAATATTGTAGAGAATTATCACATTGATGGGGATATTCTTAACTTTTGAATGAGTGGGGATTGACTGAGATAGATATGTCATTCTTTTTTAAGTCTTCCAAGACAATTTTTCTAGCATTCCAGTGTTTGAATTCTAGGATCTATCTGCTCAAGGGTGGTTTGAGTATAGAGGTATAGGAGAGGGATAGTATAGGGATATTGATCCTAACACGCTCAATGATGATAATGAATATTAGTGTTAATCCAATCTAAGTTTACCAAGTTCAATCAAATAAATCCAATTTACAAGGTTAAACTTAGTCCTAGGCTATTTAAATGAGATCTATCTAGTGAGAGGTTATTTAGAGGTTAAAACAACTTACTTCTAATAAATTTAGGAAGATTTGACTAGATTTAGGGAGGGTTAATTATTAAAAATTATCTACCTAGGTATAAATTAATTATTAATACTAATTACATGACATAATATATTAATTGGTAAAACGGAATTAACTAATATAAAAAAGGATGGGGAAGCGGTAAGACACATATATTCATACTAATATAATAGTGTAAATTTGTAGTGTCTACAATATGTTTTACTTATTGTTAGAGCATCATGTATCATTTTTCCTTACATGTGTTTCCTTTATATTGAATAATATAATGTAGTATACGGTGCTTAGACTTGCCATTACAATCATAGTTTATGACCTATTCTAGGTCACATTTGCGTAGACTACATTACAATCAGCTCTTGTGGCATTTATATTTTGTTTATTTTAGTTTATTTTCTAACTTGGATGCAAGTTTCCCTTGTTTTTTAGTTCCTTAAATTTGGTTTCCTTATTGTAACCATGATACCCCTTTTTAAAACCATTGTTTACATCATTAGGTTTACCTTAAGACCTAGTTAGATCCTATATCCCATATCTTAGGCAATGGGATTTGGAACCCTATACCCTTGATATTAAGTGTGTATTACCATATATTATATCTAAATCTATTAGTCATCATTTTTATCTTTACATATATGCAAGATCTAATGTTATCTCTTGTTATATCTTAGTCTATAGAGAAAAAGAGTATTTAAATTTGGATCATATTAGCCCGCAAATATACATTATGATGAACCTAAAGTGAATCCTATCCTATCATTGGTTGATATGTCTTCACCTTTCCATATATCACTTCTTAGATATTTTTATTTGACAATTTTATATTTTTAAATACTATATCACTACTTCTTATCATTATCTTCACATTAGATTCACCAATATTATACATTATGGTGAACACGACATGAATCTTATCCCACTATTGGTTGAAATGTCTTCGTATTTTCATATCTAGCTTCGTAGAAATTTTTATTTGAAAATTATCTCTTGTAAAATCATATATCCTTTCTTCTCAAAGTTATATTCACATCAAATTCACCATCTTTATACATTATAGTGAATTCGATGTAAATCTTATCACACTATTGATTGGATTATATTCACATTTTTTAGCTTTATATTTTTTCCATTATTATATCATAATGTATCCTCTTAGGAATTTTATAAAGAGACTCAACCCATTAAGATAGCATATAGGTTTTATTTCTTCCCTTAATGTCAACCATTGACAAAAACTCCTAATGGTGTAGGTTTTCTCAATCTTGACCCAGGTCCACCAAATGTAATATTATTCAAATGAATCCAACTCCAAACCTAGGAGATCCCAATAAATTTATTTTTTTAAAATGATATTAAAACCATTTATAACCTAAATAAGAATGGGAGTATTAATATCATTAATCCTTCTACTACAGTGTCTATGGAAACCATCCTCTCAACACTAAATTTTAGAAACCCTCCCCTAGTTGTCCTTCTCTCAATAATCCTAACAATTCAATTCAAAATCTCCCTTTATATAGTTCCCAATTCCTTGCATAAGTGGTTTAAAAAAATACCTTACATAAGATTCCAACAATAATCAATTATTCTAATTTCAAACCCACATTTTTAAAATAGTTAGTTGATCTCCTCAAGTTGTTGCAAATCAACTTAGTCTAGATTATATTCCTCCTCCTCTTAGAGATGCTAATAGAATTCTTATACTCCAACCTTCAATTCAAAATAAATAAAAATAACCTCTAAGTAAATAAATAAATACTATAATAAATAACCCTCTTAAATAAGAATCTCTAAGCAAATAACTAAATAAAATAATATTACAATCAATAAAGGGATGTATATATCTACTAAGTAACTAAAAAGAAAAAAAGTAAGGATAGAGATACTTACCTTGGATTTACTTACCTTTGTAAGAGTAGATTAGGTATCAAAATGAACCTCTAACTCCCTATATTGTGTCTATGGACATTTGAAGTATTTATACAACCACCACATATGATAGGACTATTGATCCTAAACTATACCTTAAATCCTTCACTAATATCTATAAAGATTGGATTTGAACCAACACCTGTACAACTACCATACTTCTAGCCAAAAACTTAGCTATAGATGTGTCAGAATGGTATAATAAACTTCTAAGTCACTCAATTACATGAATATAATACTTATTTAATTATATATTTAATGAATTCTAATATAATGAACTTCTAAAAAATATCCTTAGCCATTTGTTTAACTCAAAGTAATTACCTAAGGAGTCCACCATGACTTCATTAATCAATGGAAATTCTTGGTGCATAAAGTGGACCATAAAATGAGTGATGAAAATCTCTTCAAACTCTTTGTTGCCACTCTAAAATCCCCTCTTTAATACAAAGTTAGGATCTTCTCCCCCAAAATTTTATAAGAGGCCTTTGATCAATAAAAAATACAATACTTCCTTATAAAACAATTTTATCCATTTTAAACTGTTAGTAAATTTTTTTTCCAAACCTCAACTAATGCAATCAATGCGATAAAATATCAAAACAAGCCTCCCCAAAAATTTAAATTAGAATCTTCCAATCCAAACAATCAAAAACTTACCCACCATCCATTGAGTTTGGAATAACTTAGGAAGTTACTACCACCATATAGAAATTTTTTCCACACTAATCACCACCTCAATGGAACCATACTAACAAGTATTTTTGGTTCCATGTAGATTTTAGTCATTCTAATGATACATGTCATGGATTAGAGATATTTTTTTATGCTCTCTTACTAGGAAAAAACTTCAACCACAAGTTATCTCCAAAATTCTCTATAAATATTATCAAAAAGCCTATAGAAATAAAACTAACCAATTCAATAACTCCAATCGATCTCATCAATGTAACCAATCTAAACATCAATACCAAAATTATAAGTCTCAAAATAAACCCCCTCAAATGTATAATCCCAATGAGCAACATTATAAAAAATTATGTGTTATTGATGGTTATTATGACTATTACTATACCAAATCTCAATACATGAATGTGGACAAGGTTAACTAATATAATAATCCTACTCATAAATATCCCATTAATAAACCCAAAAATCCATCTCTTCATTAAACACTTCTTTAGGATACTACTATATCTATCGATTTTCCACTTAGTGATGAACCCACCAAACACCTGTGTCTCAACTAGCGCTCAAAATCCTTATACTACCATCACTTCTTAATCCACCTAAGTATCATCATGGTTATTATTAAAAATGATCCCAATATAACTTCCTTGATGAGCTTAACACCATGCCTTAAAATATCCCTTTAATGGAACTAATGATAACATCAGCATATCATTAGAAATTTCTCATGCAATAATTATAAGACATTAAGAGTCACCATCAAAAATTAAAATTAAACCATATTCTTAAAATTTTAAAGGTCTTGCACCTATATAAGTTCATACCATTGAAACCATCCATCATATTCAACCTTATAAGAAACTCTCCATAGAAATTTTTGAGGATGACATGATCAATGATGAAGTCCTTTTTTGAGTTGATGATATGAATATCTTTACTTAAATCATCATAAATGATTTCCAGATAAGGAAAGTCTTGGTGAATTAAGGTTCAATAATTATAGTCACTTCCCTATGTTTAATCCAACAACTCAGGCTTTTTAAATATGATATTAAGCAACAAGACTTATTTTTCAAGGATTTGAAAATACTAACCAAAAGCCTCTTGGTCAAATTTTTGGTTCCTATTACTATAAGACCCAAAATAGTATGCACTAAGATTATGGTCTTGGATCTTCCACTTTATTAAAATATTCTTTTGATCCATGTTTGGACTCACTGCATAAGGTTTAGTGCTTATAATGGTATCTAATGCATAAAGTTAGGTCATTATGGAAAGTGTTACAAACGTGAAGCCAATTTCATCCCATGGATCTCAAATTACCAAAGCCTAAATATAAATATCACATTCCTAATGTTCAAAACATCAATATTCCTCTTCTACCTAAGTTCATCAACATGCATCCTGATATGCATGTCACTCTTGTTGACTATTATGATGATGAACCCAATGAATTTAAACCACTTATAATACCACTAGATTACCCCCTTATATAATGGAATTCCTTCTTATTTCTATTTTACCATGAGATATGACCCTTCCATTGCTTGAAGATGACATTGAGAGACCACCCACTTATAATGCTCATGAAGCTATATGGAAGATAATAATGAATGCAATGAACTTGGGGTGGCCAACATTTTACAATGTCCATTGTCATGTTATCCAAGATATTTTAGCCATATAGATGTGTTTTCTAAGGATAGTTCTAATGAAAACTCTCAATAACTTACACATGCATGTAATATTTCACCTTCTTATTATTTATTATGTTGTCTCCCAAGCCCAATCAAGTAACTTGGATGTACTCCATTATCAAAATTATATTTATATAATACATTATTTTAACCAATGTGTTCACTTAGTCCACCTTTCTTATCACTTATTCTCAAGTGATGAAGAGTTGGATGTGGAATCTGAAGGTCGTGTCCATTCCACTAATCCACCCTTGGAAAATTCCCACTATTTTTTAGCAGTTCTTTGATTTTTACCAAAAACTAACCAAAGAAATCTTTCAAAAATCCTTTTTGCACATTCTAATATTTTTTATTGTATTTACTTTACCATTACATTTTAAAATCACTCAAATAAAAAAATTTCAAAAATTATATTGACATTACCAATACATTTTAAAATCTATCAAATTTTGTCTAATTATATCGATTGGGAACTACAACTCAGGCACAAACACCTCAATCCAACCCAAATTTGTCTAACTATATCAATCAGGATAATATATTTCAATCACAAAAACCTAATTATATTGAGAAAACTTCAGATAGTGTTAATACATTCTTACAATCACTTCTAAATATTTATAACTATATCAAGTAGATTCCAAAAAGTGTTAATATAGTATTAAAATTAATTCCAAATACATCGGATAAAACCCATAAATTTTTGATACATTACTAAGATATTCCTCTAATATTAGTTGTATCGATCAACATATCTTTGGCATAACCAACTTAGCATGTCCCAAGGATAAATTTCTATTACCTTCCATATTTTCCATTATTAATTATATAGCCACTATGAGATGCTTTCCCTCATGGATGGTTTTTGGGGTATAATCATATTCACATATCCCCTAAAGAATAATGAAACCCCACATTTATTACCTATTGTTACATATATTGATACATTAATATGCCTTTTGACCTTATAAATATTAGGGAAAGTTACCAACATGTAATGACATGCATATTTCACAATGTTATCCATAATATCATTGAGTCTTATGTTCATGATCTCTTAGCTAAATCCAAACATCATGAATATCATCCTCATGACTTAGATATCATCCTTGAATGCTTAATCAAGTATATATTCAAGCTTAATACTAGAAAGTGTGTGTTCAATGTTACTTCTAGAAATATTTTAGGATTCTTGGTCTCACGACAAGGGATTTATGTGGATTTTTATAAGATAAAATATATGATTTACATGCCTCAACCCCAACCATCCCTCACATTAGGACCTACCATGGGAAACTTAGGGAAATTTAAGGATTTATTCCCAATTTGGATTATCGAACTCATTCAATAAATTTCATTCTAAATAAAGGTATTAAACTTGAGTAGAGTGAATTATCTCAAAATGACTTTGAAAAAATGAAGAGAACCATGCTTCAACCTCTTATCTTATGACCTCCTAGTGATCACCCTCTCATCTTGTACACATCTTTTACATTCATATCCATTAAGAAAATGTTTAAAAAAAATGAGTCCAATAATGAGTAATCTATCTATTACATTAGTTGTGCTTTGACTAATTATGAGTCTCACTAAACTAAGTTTGAGTGTGACTTTGTATCTAGTTTTCCACTGAAAATCTTTATTACTATATGCTTTATCAAAATCCTTACGTCATAGTCCATTTAGACCCTTTCCTCCATTTATTTTCTAATAATTCCATGCTTGGATATTGGATTAGAAAGTGGATGACCCTCTTGATTTAATTTTACCTTAAGATCATTACCTAAAAAAAATCATGGGAAAAGTGATTACTAGTCAACTTGTCACTATACCTAAACCATTTCAATGACATACTAGGATACTATTATATATGAATATGTCATATTGATAAAAGGCATAGATCAATCCCCCTTTCTCAAAGAATACTTTAGAATTTAAAGGATAACATTGATGCCAAGGCCCTATAAGATCTTAAACTTGACATATCTAAGCCTAAAACCTCCAATAAAATTTTAAAAGAATAGTTACCTAAATCCACCATTAATTTTCATAAGGATACTTGAAAACTCCATTTTGATGAATCCAAGTGCCTTCAAGGAACTAGGGAAAGATGTGTCCTCTTAGACCCTTTTAGAAAAATTATTCTAACTAAACTTTCACATTACCAATAACATGGTTGAATATGAAACTCTCATCCTTGGGATACAAACAATCGTTAACTTATACATATCCTAAATGCATGTTTTGGGTGAATCTCAACTTATATTTCACCAAATCAGTGGCAAATATCAATGAAAAAGTGAAACCCTTATTATATATCATGAAATTCCTATTGCTCTTGCTAAAGGGTTTTCATATTTCACTATCAAGGCAATCCCATGATAGCAAAACACTGTCATAGACTCTTTTAACTCCTTAGCTTCCCTTTTTCACTCACATCAAGTGATATATGATAAAAAATTACTTGTCCACATGAGGAAGTCTCCTTGTACCTTAGTTATTAATTAATATTATCTTATTTTCCACATAGAATATAGCACTACTCAACAAATATTTTGGTGTAAAGACATCATCCAATTTGCTTAAAATCAATCATATCTTCATGAAGTTAACTCTCATGAAAAGACAAGGCTTTTTAAGCAAGCCTTATAGTATGTCCTTAAACATAACATTATCTACTAAAGTAACTCACTCCATTGTGTTATGGAAGAATAAGTTCATAATAATCTTGAGAAATCAAATGGGAGTATTTATGAAGGCCATTGTAGTGGACTCACTATATCCCAAAAATGCCTATGTATGGGTTACTCTTGGAATTCACTTTAAAATATGCCACTTTTTCTAAGAAGGGTAATCCTTTCTATCTCCATGACGATATTAATAATTCTCCCACATTTGACCTTTATAACCTTGAGACTCTCTTTCCATTATTTATGGGGGGATTATATCTCATTGACAAGTTGATTCAATCATAAGATGGCCATGTTTTCATTATTACTGCTACCAAGTAATTTACCAAGTGGGTAAAATAAATTCCTATTTTTAATATTACTAGCATCACTATACCTAGATTTATCATCAATTATATTATTTATCATGGTTGGAATTTCAAAAAAAATGATGTGAATAACTACATGCTAAATTCAAAATCACATACAAGTTTTCCACTCATTATAACCCCAAAAATCCTTAATAATATCTTACAAAATGCTATTAGGATTCTCATTCGAATCAACATATTAAGATTTGTCCTGCATTATGAGCCTATTGTACTTGAATTTGCACTACCATAAGGGCAAGCCTATTTTTTATAGTCTACATCTCTGAAACTATCCTACCACTATAAGTGGAGTTACATTCATTACACATTTATTTTCATGGTATAATTCTATATGAAGAGTTATGTGAATCTGACATTCATGCCTTAGATAGACATGAGGAATGATGTATGATTGCTCTCCAACACAATTTTCAATATATAAATCACATCATTAAGTAACACAACAATAAATTCAAAATTTATACATTCAATGTCAAAAAAAATTATGTTGAAATTGGATGACGCTAATGATATAGAGGGTCATTATCCCCAAAATTGGTGGGGTCCTTACCTAATCAAATACATCCTTGGACCTAACACATACCAGCTAAAAAATAATAAAGGATATATCTTCAAATAACCTACCAACATTTAGTTATTGAAGAATTATTTTACTTAACATATGTTCTTCTTAGCTTTATTTTTGTCCATGCTTTCCATTTTCTATGTATATAATTTGATTATTTAGAGTTAGTTTTCTTTTTTTGAGATAACATTTTTTGTAGGTTATTTTCTAAATCTCTTATGTTATAGTTTAGTTTAATACACCTACACATTCATGTCTCTTCTTAATAGCCTTAGCATCTTCCCTTGTGGTCCTTTGGTATATTTTACAGTCACTCCCTCTTGGGTCTATTTCGCCATTTTTTCTTTTGTGATTATTTTTTATATTTTTACATTCATTCCCTTTTCATTTTTCTCAGTGAGTGTTTCCTTTAGGGTTTTTTGACATCTTTTATCATCATTACACCATTTTTTTGATACCCTTTGTTACACCTTTTCATTGTATTCAACCATAGCTTACCTTGTGGTTCATTGGTATCTTCTTTACTCACTCCCTCTTGAGTTTATTTTTCCATTACTTCTTTTGTAGTTCTTTAGTATCTTTTATCATTATTCCACCCTTTGGGTCCTAATATCTATTTACTATCATTTGCACACTCCATGGCTTTATCCTACTTATTTTTGTTCCTCTTAGATTTTTTAGTTTGTGAGTTGTACCATAAGACCTTAGGGAATATAACAAGACCTTCCTCACAAATGACCATTTGCTTTATATCTTTCTCTCACTCCCAACCATAGCTAAGTGTTTTCTTAGAAAAGTAGGATAATGGTCCAAAGTGGTATTTTTTCACTTAGATTCAATTATATTATTTTGTGTCACAATTATGTTCTCATCCACATTTTACCCTCTCTTATGATGAATTCTCAATTTATCTATCATTTTATTATCTCCCTTTACACATTTTTTATGATTAGGGAAACCCAATCATTCTATGTTCATCTCCATGATCTCCTTATTTTCTACCTCCTTTTGGGTTCACCAAGGTTAGTTTCACAATTACACTCTTTTCTAAGGTGAAACTACAAGAGTCTCTAATTGTATTGGTCTTTAGGTTTCTTCTTTCACGGCTAGGTTTAAAATCTCCTATTTTATTCATCTTTAGCACCCATTATCGGTCTTTTGAATTTGTATGGAGGAGGAAAATAAAAAAATACAAAAGATTCAAAATCCATACTATTATAATGAAAAAATAAAGTTTTAAAAGGAAAAATATCTTTCAAAATTCAAATCACACTAAAAGACATGATCATATCATTTGACATGTCTCCCTATCCTAGTTGAAGCTCAAAATCCATATTTTTCTTAATGATAGAGCCAATGTCCATTGGGATGTGGTGGGATAGTAGATTTGGGATATATGTATAGTGTCAGATACTTTTTCACACAAGTACCTAATCCTCACATTAAATTGATGAGTCTGTAAGGAGTCTTGAAGAGTGGGGCACATGTCATAGGAAGGTAGGATCCTTTTATATTTTATTCATATTTTCCTTCATGGGAATATATTTACACTTCACTAGTTAGCCCAAGGGTTATGATTATTGGGTTGGATTCTTTTGAATCCTTGATAATGAAAATTATTAGTCTTGCCAAACTCTTTAGAGTGTCATGTTTCCAATAAAGACCATGTTTTTATCTTGGTATCATCCTCTTTTCCTCCCTTCATTATCCCTCCTTCATAAATAGGTTTTTTAAAAATATATCCCATCTTATCTATTTCCTATTCTTCATTTATTTTATACATGCTAGAATTATACAACTTTAGCATTTAGAGGTTACTCTTTAAACTTTCCATTTTTTAATATAAGATGCATCTTAGAGTTGTTTCGATATGTTATCTTAGTCATTGCCTTATATTTCTAGGATTTCTCTTAGTTATGTTTGGGACCTTGAGTTTTCTATTCACTTTATTCAAGCCATCTGGTCCCATTTCTCCCTTTTTATGCTTTCATGTTTTACTTTTTTTCAAGCCATATGGTCCCATTTATATTTTATATCACTTAGTTATATTTATATTTTGGGTTTTTGGTTCTATTTTAGCCATAGCATGATTCCTTTCTAATTGTCCCTTATTATTAATTTTTCTTTGGGTTTTTTAGTGTTGTTTTAGCCCTAGATGATGGTTTTCTAAATTTCCCTTCTTATTATCTTTTTTGTTTTTTTTGTATCATTTTTACCTAGCATGATGGCTTACCAATTTTCCATTATTATTTTTTGCTTCCTTAGATCTTTTGGTTATGTATTAACCTTGGTGTTCTCAACTTTCCAAATTTTGGGGGTTTTTGAAATCTTCTTCTCAAATTTTTTCTACTTCTATTTATTGATTATCATGCATACACACACATTATTTTTATTATTTTTTATCTTTGTGTCATTCTAGTGACCATATGTAGTTTGTGACACAACTAGGAATACAATATTCACATTCATATTGTCACAACTAGTTATAATCTATAAAACTACTTAAGTATTAGTAGTGGATTATGAAACTAATGATTTTTAGTTCTGATTTTATGTTCGATCTAGGTAAGTATGTTGCATGGTTGAAAATCATACTATTATTTAGTAATCATTTATCATGTTGGATAAAATTTTTATATGTTTATATTATGATTTATGATGATGATTGATTTTGACTTCATTTATAGATGATTTACATTACAGTAGTTTAATGGTGTTTATATTTTGATTATTGTTATAATCTTGAACTAACTACTTGTTTGTTTGATTGAGGTGGTTATAGGACCATCACACCCTCAAAAGAAGTAAAGAGGGAGAGTATCATCAAAGAGTGGGGTGAAAATACTAGTATTGAGGTTTGATAGAGTAAGTTAAACCTACACACACCATATTCTAGTTGCTTGAGTGAAATAAATGTTGCATGCATTGTTTGTTCTTATAGTGGATCTGAGTTCACCACTTGTTATGATTTATATAGTATGTGAAGTATATGATTTGATTGGTTATAGTTATTTAAATATATATAGGAACTAAATTATGATTTGATAATCTTTATTTCATTATAGTTGGTGGAGGTATGAGTGTTATTGGTCATATTTAATTGCTTAATTGATCTTATTTGAATTGGTTGCATTATGCATTTTTAGTGGCATAGTATAGGAGTTAAAAGAGGATAAATGTACTCCTAAATAAATTAATTAAAAATACTCCAAAGTAAATTAAAAAACAAGAGTAAGTTAATTAAATGTACTCCAAATTAAGTTACAAAAACCCACCTTGATATCCACATTGTTCTTATTTGCCCATCTATGTAATGTAGTGCCACTCATAGTGGGGAGGTGTGCAAGAGACCATTGGTCTATGGTTAGAGGAAAAGCATTAAAATGATGCTCTCCATATATTAAATTATTTAAATCATTTGGGTTATTACTTATGGATACATTCATGGCTCATTAAGTTATTTGTGAGGCTCATTTGTACTTTTGTGCGTATTATATTGTATATTTGACCTTGTACTAAAATGTAACATGTAGTGAATTATTATCTTATGATATTCAACATAGTAATAGCTGTAAGATTTCTAAGTAATTTTTAATATTATGAAAATAATTTTGTATGCTTACTTATAGCTAAAATATGGATTATAACAATGTTTTATTATACTTGATTCATTCCACTAGTTATTTTGTGAGAAATGTTCATCTTATAATCTGATATAGACCTTTTGAGAATTAAATAAATAATTTTATTGACCATTGGGTTGATAAATTTATGTATTTATTGATTGGGATGTATTTAGTATTCAAATAATGATCATACAAATATTTAAAGATCATTTTATAAGTGTACCATTTGTATTTTAAAAAAATCATATAACTTTTTATGTAACCCAGTAGAGTCGTAGCATTATGGTATTAGATTGAAGCTTTAGCACTCAGACTTAATGATTCCACTAACGTAAATATATTATCTTATTTTCTAGAGAGAATGACATGAGGTAAATCAAGTGATGAGGGAAATTTCAATGCAAACCCTCAAGATAATCCCAATCAAATAGTAGCAGAACAAGATGAAAAATGTGATCAAATACTCATTGTCATGAATGAGTCTACAGACAAGATAACAACTCTAGAGTGATAAATTCATGGACATGAGGAGGAAGATGAATAGGAGGTTCCATAGGAACAACCTTATGAATAGTAAGTGGCTCAATATCAGAGGCATGAGGAAGGTCAGCAAGTAGTTAGAGTTTAAGTAGTTATAGATATTGCACATGATATGAATAAAGTGAACCCACCCATGTTTGATGGTACATGATTGGGTAATGGAGATGAATATTAGCTCACTAAAATGGACAATTATTTTAGGATTCGAAATTATTTTGAGGTAACTAAATTTGTGTGGGGAGATTACCAACTAGCTGGTAAAGTAACAGCTTGGTGGGATAATAAGAAGCTTAAGAAGAACCTTGATTTCACTACCACAACTTGGGATTAGTTTGTGAATATTTTTAGATCATATTAGACACCTTAGATATATTTTGATCAAAATTTAATAGATTTATATAATCTAAAGCAAGGGGATTTGTTGAGAAATGAATAATAGGATTAATTTGCTAAGCTCTTAAAGTATGTTTCATAGTGTATACACATAATATTTTCAACCTTTTATAAAATATTGATGCTTTACATCTTGAAAAAACCCATTAAGACTCAATCTCTCTAAGTGTATGCCCTAAGGGGTGCACTGAGAAAGGGGTGGGTAGACCTTTGGTGCTTTGTAGGATTGTTGTCTCTTATTACCACATTATTACTAATCCAATCAGCTCTTAAAAACATTCCCTAAGATATTACTCCTCCCTTGCACACTCCTCCAATATTTTTCCTCTTTTAATCTTCCTTTTCTTTCCTTAATTCCTTTTTAGATAGTCAACTATACTAGGTCAACCATGGTCGACCTTGTACAGTTTAGGGGTATTTTTCACTTTTTGGGTTTATTCATCTTTCAACCAACTTAGCACAGATCTAGTGAATTATCCTCAAAAACATACAAGGTTGACCACGGCTGACCCTATACAACTAACCTATCTAGGACGATTTAGGGAAAGATCCACCTATATATACAAGATAATTTTATCATTATTTAAAATATGTAATCAAGAGTTATTATTCACTCACACTTCTTCACAGTTTTCTCTTCCACCATTCTACTTGAGTAATCTTAGTTTAGGGTTTCTACTTGCTGAATATAGTCTTGTGGATCAGTCTTGGATGCTTTAGCCTTTCTTAGTGATCCTTACAAACCATAACAACCTCTTGTGAAGCCCCCTTTGGCCAAGGGGATATTGAGTCTTGATGGGTTCACATTCAAGTAAGTATATTCTAACTTTGTTCTTCTCTCTTTAGTAGATAGAAGTAGCATATGTGTTGGCTCAAATAATATTACTCTTCATATTCCATGTATTAGGGTCTTACTCATACTTAGCTTAGTTGAGATTCTCTTATACATGTTTTGATTGTTGTACTAACCCTTTTATTATGTCACAAGCTTTGGTGTACACTAGATTAGATTTAATTTCTTATTTATTAGACTTAAGTGAAAAATCAAACCTTATGACTCTTTTAGAGTTTTTGCATGATTTTGTTAGATTGTAGGCTTTAAACCCTACCTCACATGGTTTATTTTCAAAATTGATCCCCTAATCAGGTCTAATGGATCCCCATATTGGTCATGATCCCACTTAATAAATGTATTCCCAATCAGAAGTGTAGGTATGTATATCTTCTCTGAGATAGGATTGATTTATAGACATGCTGAATGTATGATTGCATACACATAGTATCATAAATATGAATGTTTCCAAATCAAGAAGTTTATTATGGGCTTAAAACCCCAAATTAGTTTTGAAGTGGATGTGCATGGACCATCCACAATGTATTAGGTATTTGGGAAGGTAGTTAAGTAGGATTAAAATTTGAAATCACTTACAGAGGTCAAAGAAAAATTCAAAAATAAGATAGGAAGTTATAAAACACCCTTTGAGAAAAAGAATTAGAAACAAAATGGGAATTTCAAAAATTGGTTCAATAGCTAGAATGTGAGATTCAGTAATGTTTCATGGAATAGGAAACCATAAGGTATTTTTAGAGAAGGATTCAAGGGTGTTAATCAGGTTGAGAAAAAATGACCACCTAGCAGATGATTTACATGTAGAGGAGATCATTATGCCAAGGATTGTCCTCAATGGAAGATAAATGATAGAAATAAAAATTTATCCACCTCTACATCATATCAGGTAACCTTTCAAAAGTATATTCATGTAGTAGTGAATAATCATCAAGTAAAATTTTAAGCCTCTCCCATCAAAGTATCAGGTACTTTTTTTGGGTATCCTATTTATATTTTGATAGATATGGGAGCCATTGAATGTCTTATCTCTCCTAGAATATTAAGTAAATTATCTAGGAAAATTGGTTTTATAGAAAATACTTGGTTAGTTTAGTATGGGAATGAATCCAAGGTCAATTTGATAAATCTTTTGTTGAGTCTAAAATAAAGTTTCCAGAATTCACCATGGTTGTTTATCTTTATGAAACATCACTAGGGTCATATGATGTGATCCTAGGAGTGAATTGGCTCTCTAAAAACAAAGTTAAAGTTGATTGTTTATTTAATAAGGTTGAGTGTTTAGATGATTTAGGAAATCAAACCCAGATTCAAGAAGAATAGAGAGAGTTGAAACTTAGGTAAATTTCATCCATATAATTTAATAAGGCTCAATGAAAGGGATTTCAATCATTCCTAATCAAAATGGATGAAATTGAGAAACCTAGTTTGGAAGACTATCCTTTTTTGTAAGAATTTCAAGATGTTTTTTTAGAGTAATTACCGAGTTTACCTCCCAAAAGAGAATTTGATTTCACCATTGATATCATTCTATGATCATAACCATAATATAAGTCTTCCTACAAGATTACAACAACTAAGTTAATTGAGTTAAAGGCATAACTTTAGGAGATGTTAGCCAAAGGATGTATTCGACCAAGTGTTTCACCATGGGGTGCACTTATAGTTTTTGTTAAAAATAAAGATGAAACCCTTCATCTATACATTGACTACCTAATTCTTAACAAGGAAATAATCAATAACATGTATCCATTACCTCTCATTGATTAAATTTTTGATCAAATGCATGGTGCAATAGTCTTTTCAAAGATTGATATTTATTCTAGGTACCATCAATTGAGAATTCAAGAGGAAGGTATTATGAAAATAGCTTTCAAGATTCGTTATGGACATTACAAGTTCACAGTACTTCTTTTTGGACTAATAAATGTACCTACAACATACATGAATAGTGTGTTCAAAGATTACCTTGATCAATTTGTGCTAGTCTTTTTGGATGATATTCTCATCTATTCTAAAATTGAATAAGATCATGTTGATCACTTGAATTTAGTATTGAAGTGGTTATGGAAGCACAAAATCTATGGGAAGTTGTCTAACTATAATTTTTTTCATATAATAGTACAATAATTGGGACATATCATCTCTATGAAAGGAATTTCTATGGATCCAATCAATATTAGATCCATTATGGAGTTGTTAGCACCTAAAAATATGCATGAGTTCTATATTTTCATGGGCTTATCAGGGTACTACAAGAAGTTTGTACCAAATTTCTCCAAGATAGCTAATCCAATCACCTCTCTTCAGTGAAAAGAATAGTATTTTGTTTGTTATAATAAGTGCAAATAAATCTTTCAAGTTCTAAAAAAGAGGGTTACTTCAACACCAGTGTTACAAATTTTGGATCCTAAAGGTCATTTTTTAGTTATAACGGATGTATTAGGAGAAGGTTTAGGAGAAGTTCTTATGCATGATGGTTCAGTTGTGGCCTACAAATTGAGAAAGTTGAAACCTTATGAAGCAAATTATGTTCCTCATGATATAGAAATAGCTACCATAGTTCATACTTTATAATTTTGGAGGCATTATTTGTTGGGAAAGCCTTTTGAGCTTAAAATTGATAACTTGGGACTCAAGTACATATTTACCCAACCTAACCTTAATGTTCATCAAAGGCAAAAGTTAGAATTTTTATCAGATTATGATTTTGACATTAACTAAATTAAGGGCAAAGAGAATAGAGTTTTAGATGCCCTTATTTATAAAATGTACATTATGGCTTTGGCCATGATAATAATTAATTTTCAAGATCAAGTAGTAAAATTCTCACCTGGAGATGAATTATACAAACAAGTTAAGAAAACATTGGTTGAGAATTCTCAAGATCATAGATACCAAGGTTTTTAATTCAAAAATGATGGGATTTTAAGGTACAATGGAAGAATATATGTACCTGACAAGGAAAATTTAGGGAATATTGTGATAAATAAATTAATAATACTCCATATTCAGGGCATCCTAGAGTGACTAAACTATAGATTAATACCATTATATTTACAGAACAGAATCAAAGAGGATGCAACAGACTTTATGTCTAGATGTTTAGAGTGTCAATGAATTAAGGTTGAACATGTGCATCCTGATGGGTTATTATACCCACATTCCATGATAGAATGGAAGTGGAAATTTATAAGCATGTACTTTGTCCAAGGATTGCCTATGTTTATAAATCATCATGACTTAATTTTGGTAGTTGTAGATAAACTTATCAAGGTAGCTCATTTCATTCTAGGTAATTTAATAGATGAAGCACCAATACTCACAAAAAGGTTTGTGAAAGAGATTTATATATTGCATGGGTTTATATAAAATATCATCTTAGATAGGGACCTTAGAATGACCTCAAGGTTTTGGTAAACTCTTAATTCAATTTTGGATACACAGTTGAATTTTAGTACATCTCACCATCCATAAATGGATGGGTAAATAGAGAGAATAAATTGAGATTTGTAGGATCTTTTGAGGATGTATTGCATGGACTAGTAATACAAATGGGATAAATACCTACCATTAATTGAGTTTTCTTGTAACAACTCATACTAATCAACTTTGAAAATGGCTCATTTCAAGGCATTGTATAGTAAGAGGTGTAGAACACCAATAATCTGGGATAAATTAGAAGATAGAGTGGTCTTTAGACCCGATATTCTTGTATGAATATAAGAACAAGTAAATTTAATAACGCAAAGATTGGTTGAAACCAATGATAGGTAGAAAAGTTATGTTGATTTGAATAGAACAATAAGGTAGTTATCAGTTGGAGATAATATTTTCTATGAGTCAAACCCCAAAAGAGTGCTATTAAGTTTGGGAAATTAGAAAAATTATCACTGAGATATGTGGGACCCTTTCAGGTTATAAAAGTGGTTAATCTTATAGGATATAGACTTGCGTTACCACCAATTTTAGCTCAAATACATAATTTTTTTCATGTATCTTAATAAATATATTGTTTGTCTTACACATGTTTTGAATTGGAATGCATTACAGATTTAGGATCCATGTGTGGTCATAATAGAACTAATTAAAAAAATTGATATTAAGCTTGTGTATCATATAAGTATCATAATTCAAGGTCTAGTGGGACCAATATTCTGATGATAGTGCTACATGGGAAGATAATGATGAATACTTAAGGTTTTTTCCTCATTTATTTAAATGATATTTCTATTGAACATTTTTATTTTTGAATTATTGTTTGAAATAAATGTCATCAAGACAATGACCTATTTTAGGGGGGAAGGATGTCACGTTGAATTATACTCTACAAAAATACTTAAGTATTAGTAGTGGATTATGAAACTAATGATTTGTAGTTCTAATTTTTATGTTTTATATGGGTATGAATGTTGTATGGTTGACAGTCATACTATTTTTCAATGATTAGTTATTATCTTGGATAGCATGTGCATATGTTTATACTATGATTTATGATCATGATTGATAGTGATTTCATTTACAAATAATTTATATTATAGTAGTTATTGATTTTTATATATTAATTATTGTTAAAATATTAGACTAACTACCCATTTATTTGATTGAGGCGATTGAAAGACTATCATATCCTCATATTCAATACAAAGAGAGAGAGTCATTGGATAAGGGGGTGCACATACCAACATTGGGGGTTGAGAGAATAAGTCGAATCCAAACACACCACATTCTAGTTGCTTGAGTGAAATAATGATACTTGCATTATTTATTTTGGTAGTAGATGAGGCATGTTTTCATTGTCTAAGTTCACCACTTGTTGTGATTTACATGGTATGTGAAGTCTATGATTTGACTGGTTTTTCTTCTTTAAATCTCTATAGGAACTAAACTATGCTTTGATAATCTTGACTGCATTATAGTTGGTAGAGGTATGAGTGTTATTGGTCTTGTTTAGTTGCTTAATTGATATCATTTGAGTTGGTCACATTATGTCTTTTTGGTGACATAGTATAGGAGACAAAAGACGGTAAATATACTCTAAAATAAATTAATTAAAAATAAATTTCATGATTTTATATATATTATGGTTTTTTTGGAAAATGACATGAAGTTAAAAGGAATTAGGGTTACTTTTTTTGTTGCTATGATTGAGGGAGTTGACTTTACTCCTGAAGAGAATGAGGGTTTTCTATATTCACCATGTTATAGATAAGGGAAATGACTACAAGCTAATGGTAAAATGGTTGAGTTCGAGCATTGATTGATTGGAATTGCATGATGGTTAGCTCGCTAGACTATATGAAAACTACTTAGACATGTAAAACATGCATGATTTATGGGAAAAGAATAAACTATAATATGATAAATATAATAATAAGACAAAAAATAAAAGAAAGGATCTATTGGTAAGAAGAAGGAATCTACCAACAGCTACAATCAAAATAGAGGATGTTACTATAACCAAACAAGTAACACTTTAGATTGGTGTATAGAGATTAAATAGGTTTTGATTTATAGTTTTAGGCTTATTTGGAAATAAAATAATAGATGTTTGACCTAGGTTATATGTTAAACGATTGCATATATTGGTATATCTCTTATGAAAATTAGGGTATCACATTTATAGACATGGGTACAAAATTTAATTCCATCCCTAGGACTAGAAAAATGATATTGATCCCTTTCCTTTAGAAAATTTTTAAGTCTAATATCTGTTAAAATTCCCTTAGGGAGATTCCATCATGGTTCACATTTAACTTCTATATTACTTGAAAATTTATTGGTCATCATAGTATAGTAGGGTCAATTTTCTTCTCACAAACAAAGAACTTTGTATTTTACTTCATTTTAAATTATATATGGGTTCAAATAGTTACAAAAGTTATTTGATAACCCACTAAGATACTAAAAATTTATGAATTTGATTTGAATTGTTAAAACTTCATTATATATCCTGCATAAAACTATTTTGCCAACTTTTGAGGGTTTGGTTGTATAAATTTTGAGTGTTTCGATTATGAGTTAAAATGAGTAAAAATTTAGAATGCATCTTGATAGAAGTATGATTTTGAAAGTCTTAGTATGTATGTGTGTGTGTGTGTGTGTGTCTAATTTTTGAATTAGTAGAATCTTGTAATGATGTCCTTATTAAGGACTTATAGATAATGTGAAATTTTATTCAAGGGCATAAGGTATATTTCCCATCACCTAATGGACCTATAGCTATAAATTATTTATATTCTATTGAGGCAAACTGTAATAGGATTATTAGTTATTCCCTTGATATTGAAGCCAACATACATACATACATACATATGTATGTATGTATATTCATTAGTAATTTTGACATTGTATAAATGCATGGTCAGATTTGAAGACTCGACATGGTTTTGTAACTTACTTTGGATGTATACCTAAATAGATGTATAGGTATATGTAAGAGTTATGATGAGTACATTCATATATGTGTGAAAATATATCAAACTTAAACATATATTTGTTCCCTTTTTTTATGAACTAGTAAATTTGAAGGTTATAGAGAAAATATTGTAGAATTATACATTTATTATTTATGAATAAATCTGAGCACATACACATTGATTATCTAGTTCAAAAAAATTACATTAACTGTATGCATAAATGAATGTGAATGTGGGTGTGGGTGTGTGTGTGTGTGTGTACAAATAAATATAGGTACATTCATTTATGTATGGATATGTATCAAAACCAATTATATACTTGTCTCTTTTTTAGGTATGATGAGTTGAAGGTTATAAAAGGGAAAATTCTGAGTATGAATTATTTGAGTGACTATGTATAATGATGAGGGTGGTTTTCTATAGATTGTATGAGTGGTAATAGGATATTAGATAACTATTAATGTAAAGATCAAACTTAAGTATATTATATATGCATAATTATATATTACAATATATGTAAATGGCTCTTATTTACATGTGAACAGTACGGAAAATCTTGTTTGTAAAATATAATTAGACTATAACCTTATTTTGATGAGATTTTATTATACAATAGAGCATGATCGAATGAGCTGGGAAATATGAATAAATAAGTATTAGAGACTTAATTTTGTTTATGAGCTATTTCGAGATTCATTGGTTACATTATTGGTTGAATTTTATACTTCTAAATATGTATTTATGAATTGGGATTAAAGATACATTATGCATATGGCTTTAGTATTTTAGCCGTAGATTCTTTTTGTACACCTACTTTTATGATATGTATATGTATAGTTCAGTTACAAAATATATACATATCACTATTGAGATTGAGTGAATGGAAATAATATGATTGATGAGTTAAATTTGTTTGTACTTTACATTACTGTTTGAGTTGAGAGTATGTTGTAATCTGTCATTATTATGATTTGAATCTATATGTGCAAATTATTTAACTTATTTCTTGGATAATAGGTGATAAATATATGAGGGTACTAGTATGAAACTCATAAACCTATCCCCTAATATCATTTGATAGTCATGAATTGATAGCAAAGAGTTTTGTGTGAGTGGAATTGACTCAGATCATTAAATCTGATTTCTATAATGAAAACTTTGGCCAAAGTAATGTTATATATGATACATTATTATTCCATTGTACTTTTTAGTTTACATGTGTATGTTGGTGTCATATTAGATAGAAGTTTAATTTCCATGGTCTATGTGATTATTTCATGAATTAGTGATCATACACACATGGGTTCTAATTGATTTTTTTATATTTGCATTGTTCTTATTTGTCCCTCCATGTAGGGTAGGGCCACTCCCAATGGGGAGGTGTGCAGGAGACCATTGGTTTGTGGTTGAAAGTAAAGCACTTGAATGATGATCTCCCTTTATTCAGTTGTTTGAACCATTTGGTATCTTGCTTATGGCTACATTCATGGATCATTGAGTTGTTTTTGAGACTCATTTGTATTGTTATACATACTATATTGTATATTTGACCTTGTACTAAAATTCACCATGTAATACATTATTATTTGATGGATAGTCAACATAGCATTGGCTATGAAATTTGTAATTAATTCTAAATATTATGAAAGCAGTGGTTGTATGTTTATTTATAGTCTAAATATTGATTATAATAGTGTTTTATTGTACTTGATTTATTCCACTATTAATTTTGTGAGAAATATTCATTATTTAATCGAATATATATTGTTTGGGAACTAAATGAATCATTTTATTAACCAGAGGGTTCATACATTTATTTAGTTATTGCCTAGGATGTATTTAGTAGTCAAATAGTGATCTCACAGATAGTTAAAGCTGATTTTATAAGTGTACCATTTATATTTTTAAAAAAAACATTGTGTAACTCTCATGTAACCAAGTGGGGGTCTTAACACATATATTCAATGTAAAGGTAAGTGACAGTATCTATATGTTACTTTTAGTTGTTCATTTATTAGCATTTCCTTTTATGTTTTCGCGTTGCTATGTATCTTTCCCAAAGCACCATGTTGTTTTACACTATTGTGACATGTGATGAGATTTGGTGGGGCATATGTATGCACTAGTCTTTTTCATTTTTATCTTTTATTAATGATCTCTCTTGTTGAACTTGTTAGCACATCAATCTCCCTAAGTGTATGTCCTAAGGAGGGCACTGAAAAGAGGTGGGGTCAACTCATGGTAATTTTTGATATATGTTTACATAGCATTCATGCATACCTTCATTAATATCATCCTAGCATCTTTTGAGTCTCTTTCCCCTTTTCCTTCTTTATCTCCTTATGTTTATTTATGCAACCTCCTTGTGTTTCCTATTGTAACGACATTGTTGATGTAGTTTTTTTCCTTCTTGTTTATCCCCCAAATTGTATGGGCACTACCAACACAATTTTGATCTCTTTTGTACTATAGTTTTAATAATGATACAATACTAGGTCAGAAAATATAGTTGTATTGTATCAATTTGGATCTATATCATCAACTTAAAGTTACGGTTTCTTTCTAGGTTTATATATGTATATATAGGGGTCATAAATATCATTCCCAACATTAAAAAAAATAATCTTCTCTAGTTGTGCTCATATTTATACCCTTAAATAGTAAAATGAGGAGTCATAAGATAAAATGTTATTCTTTTGGAGGTCAAGTCTTGCCCAAGGTCATTGAAGTTCAATAGGAGGAAGTTGAAACAAGGAAATTTCCCATAGTCTTTGGAGTCCCCAATTAAGGACATGTATGTCTCCATCCTTACCATTTTAGGTCTTCATGAACAAAATCTCTTGTAAGTTCCCACTGTATCTAAGGGGGATATTGATGTGTTGACAATTAAATCTAAGGTAAATATCTATATTCTTATTCTTTTTCATTTTATTTAATTAGTAGATAGATATGTTGTAATTATTTTTAGAGTAACATATATGTTTTTATCATTTCCTAGGCTACCTTTATGTCAAATAAGGTGCTATAGTATAGGGTGATTAGGCTTGCCATTACAATCATAATTTAGGACCTATTCTAGGCCACATTTTCTTATACTATATTGCAATCAGCCCTTATGGCATTTCTATTTTTTTTAATTGAGTTTGTTTTCCATCTTGCATCTAAGTTACCCTTGTTTTTTAGTTAATTGCATATGGTTTACTTATTACATCCTTGGGCACCCACTTTTTTCATATTATTGTCTTGATTTTGAGCCCCCTCTTCTATATGTTTATGCAAATTCTAGGAAAAGATCATGATTTGGCCTTCCATACTTTGGCAAGATGGCATTGGTATTGTGTTTTCATAGACAAGATCTTTTATTCTATCAATTTTATTACTTTGAACTAATTATTATGGTCTTATGATTGCATTGACTATCTCTACTATCCTCTTACGACTTATTCTTTCAGGGCTTATGTAAATTGTATTTTTAGACTTATCCTATTTATCCTTTGTCAAGATTTTTACTGTTTATGAATTCTTGTGGACTTATCTTTATCAAAGAATTTATTATGGACATTTTGTCTAAAATAACTCCTCTAATGGAATTGGTCTACATGCTTTTTTACTATAGGCATTTTGCTTGATGTAATTGACATGTCTTTCAGCCCTTCTGAACCTACCCTTTGGCCTTTTTAAAGTTACCCTTTAGCCTCTATGAAGTAGATCCTTTAGGTATTTTGTCATGGACAAATGCCCTATGAATTAAACCCTTTAGATTCTTTCCAAAGTACCCTTTGACATTTTGAAATTTCCCTTTGAGACCTTCGAAATACCCTCTTTCCTTACCAACCTACCCTTCAAGCTTTAGGCAATGTGTCCTTTATCCTTTTTGTTATGGCCATGTTGCCCAATAGAATTCCTTCAACACTTTTATAATTTCCCTTTTTCCCCTCTGCACATTTCCTTTGAGACTTTTATCCCACACCTTCTTGAGCCTTTCCTTCAAACATTTTATTCAAGACATTTTCTCTGAGCCAATTGAATTCCTTCAAACATTTTATCTGAAATAATTCCATAGATAGAATTCCTCTGAGACTTTTGAAAAGACCCTTTGCCTTTGACTTACCCTTCTAAAGTTTTGACAAGGACATAATTCCTTCAGACTTTCTAAACTTTACCCTCTGGCCTATTTAAAGTGCCCTTTGAGGCTTCTATGTTTACCCTTCAAAACTTTTATAAATGGTTTTTCTCCTTATGACCCTACCTTTCAATACTTTTATCCCACACCTTAGCCTTAGCCAATTATTTCAAACTTTTTGTTTTGAATATTTTATCTGACACAAAAGTCTTGAAACAATTCCCCCAAGGGTACATGCCCTTTAGACATCATGAACTTACCCTTTAGATATTTTGAAAGTGACCTTTCAACATTTTTGAAGTGGCCACTTACCCTTCAAGACTTTGTCCTAGGACCTCTTCCCTCCAAGACTTACCCTTTAGGACTTTTGTCTTGGGCCTTTTTCCCCTCAACCAATTCTTTTAAGACTTTTGTTCCATCCCTTTTTTCCCTTCAGATAATTTGTCCAACAAAAATGATCCTTCAAGAGAATTATTATGAATATTTTACCAGAAACAATTCCCCCATAAAAGTCTTGAGATAATTTTGCCAACACAAAAATCCCATGATAATTCTTTCATGATAATTTCCACAAAACATATGTCAGACTACCAAGTGGAACCTTTACTTAGAGAGCATTTCATTATGTTTTGAGATTAATTCAATATTTTAGCCAAGGCCCAAATTATATTTTATTAATACTAAAACTTTAGGCTGAAACATTCATGTAGGGTCCTTGTTTTACATATTTTCTAAAAATTATTGTGCTAAGTCTCCTTTTCATTTATACTTGCAGGAGCAGGGAGTCCCAAAAAAATGACATGTGTCAAGTTGATGAGATTAAATTTGACAGTTGCACAAACATCATCTAATAGTTATGAGGACATCATTTGATGATCATATGAATGTCAAATTTAACATTAGCAACATGTTAAACTTTTGGGATTAAATTTGACAGTCACACGGATGTCATCTGATGGTCACAAAGATGTCATTTAACAGTCACATGAATGTCAAATTTAACATTAGTAACAGACTAATTTATGAAAATAAATTTGGTAGTCATGAAGATGACATCTAATGGTCATGAGGATGTCATTTTATAGTCACACAAATGTCAAATTTAACTTAGTAAATTACACATTTGGATTCAAATCAAGATCCTATAACACACATCTACTCTAGCCCATTTGATTGAATGAACTAAGAGTGATTTTAAATGTCAAATCTTCATGAGAGTGACAAGTTTCACCATCATGGGAGCCCAGTACATATATCTAATGACCTATAAGAATAAGTAGGCATCCCAATACATAGAACTCAAAATCCCTGAGTAACTACCAAGTAGCACACATATGAAGAAGATCAAAAGAAGATGTGATAAGTGTCAAGCTCATGGGAGTCAATGAGACAAAAGCACATATTGGATGATCCATGTTAAACTAGTGCAAAGGATCAATAGAGTGAGATCAACATGGGCATTTCAAAGGTCCCAGAACCAATGAAGAGATGGCAGGTGGCATGCTCGCATTCCATCATGCAAAAGATCAATGGTGCAAGTCTTAGGTGGACTTCTAAACTCAATTAGGTGTTGACATGTTTCTCATTTTAAAAGATAGCTGGGTAATACACAAATCACAAAGATCTTTTGACTTTGTTATATTTATCAACAAACATTGGGACTCATAGTTAAGACCAAGTATATAAACATGCATGTGAGTAAGCAGTGAGGATTTAGCAATAGAACAAGAGAAGGCTACAGTCACATGGAATCTCAAAGGTAAATTTGGTTAGCATTGTCAATTATTTTATTTAAGACCCTATAATTCCTTTCAAAGGAATACTTTATAAAGACATGGGCAAACATGCAATTCACCATTCAAGCCAGTCACAACTAATAATGGTGTCTTTGGTTCTAAATAAGGCATTGAAAAGTGGTGCATATCAGAGTTCCATTTGAAGGTGGCTAATATGGAAGTTCAATAGGTTGTTATTATAACCTATAAAATAAGGTATATGCAATTTTGATAAATCATGCATCTATTTTTACTTTACATATAGTTCCAGTTGTAATTATAAAAATTGCCTTTGTCTTTATACACATGCACACATTACATAGTTTCATGAAGGCTATTTTAAATAGATAACTATAAGTAGACTCTTATATTATTTTAGACCACATTTATAACTACATTTTTTAACTATCACATGTAATTCCCTTGCATGAACTTGGAGGATGAGGTGACCCCTTCCTTAAGTCTATATAAACAATTGTAATCCAACTTGGATTTTTGTTAGAGATTTTTTTAATACAGGAGCAACATTAGTTTTAATCATCAGTGAATGTGTTTATGTATTTTATTTAAAATTTATATGTAATTAGTTTTTATTTTCTTTGGTTGTATGTTTCAATAATCTTTAGTTTACAAAAACTACAAATAGATTATTGATTATTTTAATTGATGTACTAATTTATAGGTGTCAATAGCTGCTAAAAGATTGGTTAAAATATTTAGGTTCAAATTGATTTAGAATTTTGATTGTGCATGAGTGTTTTCTTGGATGTAGTCTTTTGAGTGTGTACAATAACTACCTCAGATATTTCAATAATCCAAGCCATAATCTCTTGATTAAGGGTGTGCAATAGCTACCTTAAAATGAGTAACTTTTATCTAAGGCTTGTGAATTTATTGCATATCTATCTCCTTAGACTTCTTAGCCATGTCTAAATTTGTGTGTGCAATTGCTGCTAGAAAAAGGTATAGGCTCTGAGAACACTTGTCCTTTTGAAAACCAGCTAGGGGAGTAGTTCTTGAAAACCACATAATCTTTCTTTTCTACCTTACGCTTCCCTTTTTTTGAGTTTGTTCTTAAGACCTACCCACTCTATATTAGAAACCATCCACCCATCCAATTCATGTATATATTCACTACTCCTATTAGAACCACACCTTCATCTAAAAACCCTTATCAACAACCTACATGTCCTACCACTATTTCATCAATAAGTTAAAATAAATTGCATACCTACAATTCATGCCCTGGAGTGGAGTTTACCTCCATTGAGATCCTAAAATGTTAGAGGCTACCTTGTTATGGTTTTTGTGTGCATAAAACCCACACCAACAATTAACTGATGCTATAAGGAGGGTATCACCTTCGATAGTAGTAGTTATCCTTTGCATAGAGTTTCACTAGAGTCACCCAGGAGAGTGACCAGATCTAATTCCTAGGTTGGTTTATTAGTCTTATCTTTGACAAATCATAAGAGACCTAGAACTATATTAATAGCCCCAATTTATAACAATCCCCCTCTATTAGGGAACCCCTTACTCATAAGGAACCCTTTACCTATTAATTAACTAATGGCTCAACAACAACCCTAGTTATTTGGATTTGCTATCACCATCCTAGGAGACATGAATGATTTACCTTGAAATCCTAAAAAGCACTTGCCATCCTTTTCTCCTTCAAGAGAAAGGATAGCAAAGGAGCATATCAAATCAGTTAAATCTACTTTAAGGCTAAGGTATGTCATAGATGAGGATGTTGTATGTATATTATTCCCTTTTACTTTGATGGATGTTGCTTATGAATGGTATTTAAATCTAATGGAAAATTCCATTAATTCTTGGGATGAATGTCAAGAAAATTTTCTTGTACAGTTTGGATAGGTCACCAATCTTAGTTTGGTATGCCAACACTTCACCAGCATGAAGAGAGAACTTAACGAGCCCATCCATGCTTTCAATGTAAGATGGTAGAAGATGTATAACTAATTAACCTTAAGATATAAATCAAAGATGGAATTAGCATTGGAGATGTATAAGAACACCTTGGACCCTATCACTATTGTGTTCTTGATAAGATTAATTATGGCTAACACTTTGGCATTAGCATTCAAAGAGGCTATCACCATAGATAGGTAGGTCAATCCTCATACACCTAGAATGCCTAAGTCAACAATGACTTCCAGCACTAAATCTAGTTCTTCATGAAAGGTATAATGTCTCAACATTCAATTAGAACCATTTATATATGTTACCCCCATTGACGTAGATAACACAGCCAAATTTTGACTACTTGAACAATCATGCAACAAGAAATAGTTATCAGTAGAAATAGTAGGTAGCTACACTTCCCACTATTATTTTACAAGGTATAGATTCCACAAAGGTAGAATTGGATTCTATTCAGAAGATGGTTTAAAAGTTGGGAAATGATTTCCTAAATATGCAAAGGAAGATGGTCAATGAAAATGGCCCAACTAGTAATCAAAATATTGTATTCTAGAGATACAATAGACCATCCAATAGGACTGAAAAGTCTAACAAGCTTTTAGAGATCAACATAGCAGATACGAATCTTCTCAATTGGTGTAGAATTCATAATACATCAGAGCATGGTGAGCTCAATTGTGTTGAATTTTTCATAGCATTCAAAATATTTCAGAGAGATGTGGTCAGACAAAATCAAATGCATAATCCATTTGAGCATCATTTAGATCTTGGCTCTTCCAACTCTTCTATGTTCTTTGAAACTCATGAGTTTCCTTTTGCAAATGAAGATGGTAATGAGTTAGAGGACAAAATGGGTGAATTTCACGTTTTCCAGTAGTTCTAGAGAGGTGCATACAATCTAAGGAATAATTAGCCACTCACAACATCAACTCCTCCAAATACCATGATGATTCCTCCTAATCCTAAGGCAAACAATAATACACCCCCTCTAAAGGGGAATGATTAGCATTAGATCAAAAAATAACCAAGTAAATGAGGATATAATATTATTGAGGATATGAAGAAGATTAAGGTAAATATAACTCTTCATGAGTTAGCACATATCACTAAACAAAATGAGATGCCCTATAAGTCCATTACTAAAAAGGCACCTATGGATAAAGTGAAAGCATCCATATAAAAATCAAAAACATCTAACACCAACATCATCTAAAAGAGCAAGCTAGAAGTTCCACCCTTTCTATTGACTATCCAGGATTTTGGTAAGAACATTCATAATTGTTTAATTGATTCTGAAGCATCTACAACTGTCATGCCTACATCCATATGTCAAAAGCTTGGTCTCATGTCAAGACCTTCAAAGAGGATAGTTTTATAATTGGATAAGACAGTGGTCCCAACAATTAGAGAATTGAATAATGTGCACATTCAAGTAGCATTTGAGCCAAGAGTCTAAATGACCATTGACATTATAGTGGTAGACATACCTAAAGGCTACGATTTTGCATTGAGCAGGGATTGGTCCAAAATTCTCAATGGATATCTCTCTATAAATTTTTCTCATGTATGGCTACCATGGAGAGGAGTTGTGAATCAAATCAGAATTAACAGAGAGCCAAGAATAAAGTATCCCATTACAGAGTATAACATCAAGAATGAAAAAGTAAAGTATGACTTGCCTAGCCTTGGTATTTATACTTTTACTACACAGAATCAAGTATAGGAGCCAAAACATGAAGCTTTTAATAGTTATAGACTTTACACTTTTATGGCACTAGATCCAAGTAAGGATCATGCATGAGAATTGAGTTGATTAATCCATAAGGTAAAAAATTCTTGGTGGCATATAGGCTACAATTTCCATGTACTAATAATAGAGTTGAGTATGAGGATCTAATCCTGGGATTACAATTTGCACTCAAGAATAATGTCAAGAAAATATTAGTATTTGACAATTCAAAGTTGGTGGTCAATCAAATTAGAAATAAGTACCAATGTAATCTATCTTATTTGAAGAGATACAATATAAAGCATGGAACCTAATTAAAAGCTTTGAATATTTAAACATATTAGCACTTCCTAGAGATCAAAATCAGATCATTGATTTGTTAGCTACTATTTTTGTATAGGAATCTAAGGTAAATAAGTTCTCAATTAAGTTGGTTCCTTGCCCCTCTATTCCAAATAACATAGAAAAAATTTAGTTTTTTTATGATGACCAGTAGATTATTCAATTTTTAACCAATTCAAGGGAATTTGAATCCTAAATCATTGATGATAAGGATATTAATCACCTCTATCAGGAGGAATCAGATTAAGAGGGAATTATTTAGCTTAAAGAGAATTGAATTTTAACTAGATTAGTCTCCTTAGAAAAACCATTCCACATAGATACTTAGGCACAGTAACTAAGAGAGCCAAAGGTCAATAAATAAGACTTTAGAAAGAAAAATATAGGAGATGAGCATATCCCATGTTATGTTAATATTGGTCTTAGCTTCACCTCAGAAGAGAGGTAGCGAGTGAAGGATTTAATTGCTTGATATAGGGATGTCATTACCTAGACATATGAAGACCTAAAAATTTATGACCTGTAGGTCATCACTCACATGATTCCCTTGAAGCTAAATCACAAACCATTCAAATAAAGGTAGAGACCAATCAATCCTATTTTGGAGCCTCTCATTTAGAAAGAAGTGGAGAAGCTTTTAAATGCAAAAATCATCTTCCAGGTCTAACATTCTACTTAGGTGGCCAATTTGGTTTCAGTAAGAAAGAAGATGGTGACATCAAATTATGTGTGGACTTTAGAAATCTGAACAAGGCTTTTGAAAAGACAATTATCCTATGCCTTCTTTGGATGTGGTGATACAAATAGTAAGTGATTCTAAAATGATGTCTTTCATAGATGGATTTTTAGGCTACAATCAGAGGTTAGTACAATTTGAAGACATAATGAAGATGGCATTCACTACAAAGTGGGGAACTTATATATATAAGAGGATGCCATTCAACCTAATAAATGCAAGAACAACCTTTCAACATGCCATGGATCATGATTTCAAAGGACTAATAGGAAAATGAATAATCATCTACATGGATGGTCTTATAGTATTTTCAAAGTATAGGAAAGACCACATAAACCACTTGCAATCCATATTTCAGAGATGCAAAAGGTTTGGTATTTTATTGAACCTAAAGAAGAGCATATTCGGAGTGATTAAAGGAAATATTTTGGGTCACATCATCACCAAGGATGGGATCACCATTGATCTAGACATAATTCATGTGATTTCAAAAATTTAGCCACCAAATAGCAAGAAGGAACTTAAATCATTCTTCAAAAAGATTAACTTCATAAGTTCATCTTAGGATTTGTAGAGATCTTTACACCCCAGAATCCCATGCTTAAGTAGGATGACAACTAAAGCCTAAAATTCCTTTCAAGACATTAAAGATGCAATATCATAGGCTCTAGTGCTAATCAGTCCTTATTTTAATAAATATTTCTACCTATACTCATTTGCTTTAGATTATTCGATTATTGTTATCATCATGTAGAAGAAAGACGAGACCAAACATCCAATTGCATTCATGAGAATGAATATAAAAGATGTAAAACTCAAGTGCTCTATGATTTATAAATATATTTTCACCCTTATCAAAGTAGTAAAGAATTTTTGGCACTATATCTTGAGGAATAAAGTCATTGCCATCATACCTAATCCTATTATCAATCTCACCCTATCATAGAATGAGCTATAAGAATGATGAAGCAAATAAATAGACAAATTTCAAGAATTTTACATAAAGATCAAGCCTACAAAGATCATTTGAGGGTAGGGCATTATTCATCTTATGATTGAACCAGATCCATGCATCATAGTTGAATAGGTATGTGAAACTCAAGTATCTAAAGGAGAATGGTATATTAATATAATATAGTATTTACTTATAGGAACTTGTTCATCAAAGTTCAATAGAGAGAGAAGAAGATATTTGAGTCTCAAATATACTCATTACATGATGAATAAAGGAGTCCTCTACAAAATAAATTATGAAGGTATTTATCTTAGGTGTCTATGTCCAAAGGAAGATAAACAAATCTTAGAGAACTTGCATCAAAAAATAGGTAGTCGTCACCCTTATGGGAATACCACAACCCATAAGATCTTAAGAATGGGATACTACTAGATAATAGCTTTCAAAGATGCTCATGCTCATGTGAGAACATGCCATGAATGTCAAGCTTTAACTAAGAGAGAAGTACATGCAGCAATGCCTTTACAGCCAGTTGTTGAAGGAAGGCCATTTACCCAGTGGGGTTTAGACTTCATTGGTGTCATCAACCCAAATTCCTTAGTAGGTCATAAATCTATGCTTACTACTACAAATTATTTCACTAGATGAACCAATGCCATAGCCATAAATAATTACATGTCACAAGATGTAATTCACTTTTAGAGGAACACATAAAAACTAGATTTAGCATGCCTATTTCTCTAGTTTATGATAATAGATCAGCTTTCATATTGATAGAATTTATTGAATGGGCACAAGACAACTAGATCATCATTAGGTCAAATTCTAACCATTACCCTCAAGGAAATGGACTAGTAAAATCAATGAATAAAAATATAATCGATGTAATTAAGAAATCAGCTAAAGACAAGCCTAGGGACTAGCACAATTTATTGGCATATGCTCTTTGGACAGATCAAATCAGACACAAACAAGCCCTTAAAGCTTCACCCTACCTATTGGTGTATGGATGCAAGCCTATGTTCCTAATTATACTGAAGTTATCCACTTATCAGTTTATGTAAGACTCCATGGAACTGAGTGATAAAATAGAATAAAGATTGTTGGACATAATCAAAATGGAAGATTCAAGGACTAAAACCTTACAGATATTTATCAAACACTAGGACATGGTCAAGAGGTGGTTTGATAAGAGAGAAAAAGTTAAAACATTTAGGATTTTATATCTAGTGCTACTTTGGGATAAATTCGATGAGAAGAAAGGACAACATGACAAGTTTGCCCCACTATGGATTGGACCATACTAGATTTCAGAGATCATGGGTAATAATGCATTTTATCTAAAGGACCTCAAAAGCAATGAGCTTACATATCCAATCAATGGATAGTACCTAAATCACTACTTCAAGGTTGTACCATCAGCTAATGTTACTGAGTAATAAGGGATAAATGAATGTAGCTCTAGGATTAGATTAGATTTTCTGCTTCTTTAGAATAGTTCCCTACTTTCATAGATTAGATTTCTTGCTTTCATAGATTATATTTTATACTTTATAGATTAATCTTTCCTATTTTTAGTGTTTTTCTTTCATAGATTAAATTTCATGTTTTCTAGATTATATTTAATTGCTTTCTTAGTTTAGTTTCTTGCTTTCTTAGATTAGTTGTTCTTTGTTTTCTCTGACAATCAAAATTATGTTTGTTTTGATTATAACAAAGTTAAAATCCAACCCAACTGAGCTTATGATTTGTGGAAAAGGAGAAAATTAAAATCTTGAAACTTTGGGACTAATTTATAGATTGAGTGTATTTATGTGTTTTTGAATTTTTAAGATGAAGGTAGGTAATCATGAATTATTGTGAATGGTGTAACAATTGAATGCTTTTACCAGGCATGTAGAAGTTGTTCTCAGAGTACTTCATACAAATTTTTTTTAAAAATATTATTTTATTGGATCAATGCACTTATCACATTGAATACCTATTGGAAAAGATAATTATAGGAATAGATGTGGCTAGCAAGGACATTCTAGTAATGATTTGTTTTATAAAATATACCAGCTCACTGGCATTCTAGCTCTTCTCTTTTCCATTCAAGAATAAAATAGGAAAAGAAAAAAGAAAACAAAAGAAGAAAGAACCAATGGACTCAAAAGAGCAAAATAAAATCTAAAAAAATCAAAAGGCTCACATGGTTAAATAAGGTCAATGTACCACGCATCATGATCAAAAGAGAAGATAATGGAATGAGAAGAGAAAGAGCCCAAGGTATCTCTATCAGGGTTATGAACCCCTGACTAGAAGTAGATAAATTCCTGATCTTCCCTTATTTTTGATCTTTAGATAGATACTAGAATGAAACTTACAGCCCCATCAAATCCTTTGAAAAACTCATCATAGCAAGGGTTGAATAAACTACACATTTGACACAAAGATCCAATAAATTAGAAGGCAATTATTTTGTGTGAATTAACTTAGGATTATATTTCATGTTTTTGATTTAATTATTCTTCTATGTCACTCTTCATGATTGATTTAGGATTACAAACCAGAGTTCTAGGTTCTTGAATACTTACGAGTATTCTCCTTGTAAGTTGTCATTTGTTGTACCCAAAATGTCCTTTTTTTATAAGGAAATGGGGACCCACTTTTTTAGATTATTATCTTGATTTTGAACCCCTTATTTTATGTGTTTATGTAAATTCTAGGAAAAGATCATGATTTATCCTTTCATACTTTGGCAAGATGGCATTGGCATTGTGTTTTCATAGACTAGATATTTTATTCTATCAAGTTTGTTACTTTGAGCTAATTATTACAGACTTATGTTTTCATGAACTATCTCTGTTGTCCTTTTGGGACTTATTCTTTTGGGGATTATGTAAATTATATTTTCAAACTTATTGTGTCAAACTTATCCTATTTTTATTTTGTCAAAATTTTTTCCATGTATGAATTCTTGCAGACTTATCTTTATCAAAGAAATTGATGTATAAATTTCATCTGAAACAATTCTTCCAATGGAATTGGTCTGTGGGCTTTTTTTCTTGATGTAATTGGCATGCCTTTTGGCCCTTCTAAACCTACCTTTAGGCCTTTTTGAGATTACCCTTTGGACTCTATGAAGTAGATCCTTTGGGGCTTTTATCATGGATAAATTCCTTATGAATTAGACCCTTCAAATTGTTTTTAAAGTATCCTTCAACATTTTGAAATTGCCCTTTAGGACCTTTGAAATGCCCTCTTTCCTTTCCAACCTACCCTTCGAGCTTTATGCAATGTGTCCTTTAGCCTTTTTATTGTGTCCATGTTGCCTATAATTCCTTTGGGAATTTTGTAATTTCCCTTTGGCCCCTTCACACATTTCCTTGGGACTTTTATCCCGCACCTTCTTAAGCCTTTCCTTCAAACATTTTTTTAGAGACACTTTCTTTGAGCCAATTAAATTCCTTTGGACATTTTATCTAAAATAATTCCCCTTATAGAATTCCTTTAAGAATTGTAAAAATACCCTTTGCCTCTAACTTACCCTTTGGAAGTTTTGATAAGGACACAATTCTTTCAAACTTTCTAAACTTTACCCTCTAGCTTTTTGAAAGTGCCCTTCAAGGCTTTTGTGGTTACCCTTCAAGAATTTTGTAAATGGTCATTTACCCTATGATCCTATCCTTCGGTACTTTTTTCCCGCACCTTTGCCTCAGCGAATTCCTTTAAACATTTTGTTTCAAACATTTTATCCAACATAAAAGTCCTAAAATAATTCTCCCAAAGGTACATGCCCTTCAGACTTATTGAACTTACCCTTCAGATATTTTGAAAGTGCCCTTTTAGCATTTTTGAAGTGGCCACTTACCCTTTAGGACTTTGTCTTGGGACCTCTTCATTCTAAGACTTACCCTTTGGGACTTTTATCTTGGGCCTTTTGCCCCTCAACCAATTCCTTTGACACTTTTTTCCAGCACTTTTTTCCCTTCATCCAATTCCTTAAGATAATTTTTTAGATGAAAATGATCCTTAGGGAGAAATATTGTAGATATTTTGCTTGAAACAATTCCCCCACAAAAGTCCTGAGACAATTTTCCCACTACAAAAATCCCATGATTATTCTCCCACAATAATTACCCTGAAACAAATGCCAAACTACCAAGTGGCACCTTTTCTTAGAGAGAATTACATTATGTTTTGAGCTTAATCCAATATTTTAGCCTAGGCCCAAATTGTATTTTATTAAATACTAAAACCTTAGGCTGAAACATTCATGCAGGGTCCTTGTTTTATAGATTTTCCAAAAACTATTGTGTTAAGTCTTCTTTTTGTTTATACTTGCAAGAGAAAGGAGTTTTAAAGAAATGACATGTGTCAAGTTGATGATATTAAATTTGATAATCATGCAGATGTCATCTGATGGTCATGAAGATATCATTTGATGTTTGTGTGAACATCAAATTTAACCTCGAGAACAGACTAATTTATGAAATTAAATTTGACAGTTGTTAACCATTGACCCTTTTTTTAATTGTATTCCATTCATTAATCATTGCCTACCAAGATATGGTTATAAGTTAAGAGGAATATACATAATGGTTTCTATGATGGATTAAAGGCTCTCACATAGGCAAACATAACATACAGGTGAATGTGAACTTGTCACAATAGTTTCCAAAAGTTGTCATTTATAAAATGTCAGTGCTCCCAAGGACACTAGTGCATGTGCCCCTATCCAAATCCAATGTTATTATTTAGAGATCTAATAAAAACCCTATTTTAGATCCATATCCAACATAGTCACATGACCTATTTTCCAATCTTAGTCACAGTCATGTATCCCAGCTTTCTAGCTAAGCTATATTTCCTTGGCACTTTACCCTTTTAGCATATTTCTAAATTTAGAAAGTTTCAAATCCATTTGTGTCATTTATTGCATATCTATAGCATTTTTATTTTATGTAAAATTTTATCTCATTTAGGTAATTAATTCACTTATTTACCAAAATTTGATAAAATAAATAGTAATAAACTTCCATATCTATACAAGATTAAAAAATGATATGTTGAAATAATGTGTGGAATAATCATCCTTCCTAAAAAACATCCCCCCAAAGCTATAGGAGTGTGATTTGGGTAATATACCCAAATTTCAAAGGTGATAAAATAATAAAGCTTCTTGTGAATGTAAACAATAAATGCATCACTTCAACTACCAACTATGTATCAACACCAAAACTTGCATCCATTGAAGTGATGTGTTTAAAACATGAATCATTACACTAAGGTCTCATCATCATAAGTGTTGGCTCTAAATTTTAATCAAAAAACAAGTTTATCATAGAATACTCTATATAATGTGTAAAGGATCATCAACCAACACCATGGTTTGAAAAAAAAACAAATGGTATCCATATGATATTCCATGAGACCCTAGGCCTCTACCTTGAAACCTTGAAAGCATCACTAAAAATATACATCATGACCCTACTCTTGATATAATCATAGATAAATGGGTAAAACCCTCTTCAAAAACCTAAATTTATTCTAACAAAATAATGAAGGTAGTCTACATGTATAATATCCCCACTAAGATCTACTTAGAATAACGTGATTTTTTAATTTAATCAACGTGTTCTTTCATTAGATTTCACCAGGAAAATATAATTAGTGATCCAAGTCTAACACACCAAGCATGTTAACTTATAAAATAAACATGTAATATTTACTGATCACTATCATCAGATGAAACAAAACATAGTTAAATATAGAAAGTAATTATATATTTCCAAACATGGATGGTACAAACATACATAAATTGTTATCAATGTACAGATAAGTAAGTAATTATAATACATTAGGAATAGTATTTCTATAATAATAAATATAATACAAGATATAACGTTCCACAGAGTAAGAGTTCCCAAACTCTAATATCTATGGTAATCTCAAGTGTAATCTCTGAATAAATACAATTTTAGGGAGGGAGAGCATCATCCAAGTGCTTTTCCACACCAACCACAGACCATCGATCCCTCACACAATCTCCTATTAGGTAATGGCCCTCCCTTCACGTATGAATAAATAGTGATGGTGCAGTAATCTAAAGAGATAAGCTAGTACCCATGTGTTATAAGATTTCTAATACATGATGTGTAACATAAAGAAAATATGTTTTAACATGATATCGCATAAACATATAAGTCATACATATGAATTAACAATGTTTAACTAAATATTACTTTGGTCAAAATTTTCAATAGTTATTGATCTATAGGATCATTCAAATTCATACACACCATTTGATTGGATTAACCTTGTCAGGAATCAGTGATGCTAGTAAGCTCGTAAAGTCCATCTCACTACTAACTTAGTACCAGTAATGCAAGATTTTGTTAATATAAATATAACCAATAAATTCATATATATTATTCCTAATAGTAATCATAAAATATGTTAAACACATGACTAATCAGAATACATTTATTTAATCCATCAAACATATGAATGAATCTCTACTATATTATTTGTCACATGTATAATAAGCATAACAAGTACAGTTAATATCAACTAGGCATAATCTATATTAGACTCCATATTCTAATTTTTGTAAGTAGATTCAAATATAGTACATTCTATGATAAGCAATAATATCATAGTCCATCATTTTTATGTACACACTACTCAATTTCAAATAGTTAATCATAATACAAAAATTTATAATTCTCATGATAACATAATCTTTCATTTAAATAACTTGTTATATTTTTAAGAGGTTGTATGCATATATAGATAGTGTCATGTCCTTCAATAATTTATGACTTAGTTTTTAACAATCAATAGAACTATAAATATACACTCATTACAATGCACTAGTATATGATATATATGTATGTACACTTGTATATACTAATATACTCATAGTATGTACCACACACATGTTTTTAAATAATATATAAATATTGTATGCAAATGCTAATAATCATTTATAATTTTAATTAAATACTTCATAAGATTTCAACAATAGTTATACTTTTCTTATTCACAATTACATTCATGAATCATTGAGATATTAATATAAACTAAGTACTACAATCAATAAACCATCTATATCAATATTTTACTCTCCTTATTTGCTATTGGTTCTCAAAATAAATCAAATCAACATTTAATTCATATTCATTGTAGACTGCATAAGAATTTCACATAGTTCCTTTATGTGTTTGGACCCTACAACAGTCTATGTATATTATCATATATATTGCTACAGGTTCGAATCCATCGACTTATTTTATATATAAAACTATTATGTTTCAAAATATGTTATTAGTCTCTACAAAGAGTTCAAAACAAATACCTTGGTTTATTTATGTATGTATGTATATATCATTATTTATAACAGTTTTTATAGCATTTTTCTTAAGAATTGAAAACATTCTCATAAATAACAATGTTTTGTTATTTATTATATAATAATTAACCACACCATTATATAAAATAACTACATATACCGATAATTCAGAGTTTTATATCCTATGGAAAGCACTCAACACAACATTTCGTTATTTATTATAAACTCACTTTTAGAAATTGGTGTATAGATTGACCATATAGATCCATTCAATCATCTAAATCGCTCAGTCTTTTTACACAATTTGCTATATTCATATATTATTATTAGTTTTGAAAAATAGGAATATACTCAACATGGTTTTATATAGCAAGTTTATATATTGTCTATACAATCAATCGTACAGTTTCATATAACCAATAAACACTCAGCCTACATATGTTTTTTACCACGATTGTAACACAAAGGTGCACTATATGTAGGTATATATTCACAATTTTTAATTCTATGATCCTCACTCATTCATATTTTACAAACACATAGCTCATTGTATATATGTATATTAGACACTATAGAATTTTATACACTCATTTGTCTGTTCTCCAATTTACTCAGACTTCACCTTATTACCCGTCTACATATATACTCAGCATATCATGTTGTTCCCATCTAGGTATATATATTTATGCCTCTATGAGGAAAACTATATTCACAACTTTGAGTTACCATTTCTGAGTTTACTCTCATGGATTTGTAAGACAATGTTTACCTTTTCTACACATATATTCACAATTTCTGATTAGAATATATATATTCACAGTTCAAAGGTGCCACCTTGTTACAAGCTTCTATATTGAAATGGCACGATCTAGGGATCCTCTACTCAGTTTTGACCTCTCTCCTCCTCAATGCACTGCTCCTCCCTTCTCCACTTCATTATCTTCTTATCATTTTCTTGTTCATGCACTTCTCTTCTTCTCCAATTTGCCCTCTTTATCTTTATTCATCATGTTTCCCCCCTTTTTATTGTGTGAATATTACCTTTAAAGCTCATGCTTGCCATTTTTTCTTTTTTTGTGTTTATCTTTTCACTTTTCCTATATTTTTTTAATAGTTTGGCCCAACAAATAAATCTAAAGTTATTCGATCCTTCCCAAAGCATTAATTACTATTTTATTTATTTTATTTCTTGATTATAATATAATACAATACATTTGATAATTATAATATAGTTGTTAATTATAATACAATTGCTAATTATAACATAATTAAATTATTTGTTACTAGCTTAGTATAGGTACACAATAGTCCTAACTTAATAATAATAATACGACTAAGATAAGGTCAATAATAGTTTTTCAACAATAATTGGTATTTCAGACAACTAATATACCAATCCTAATAGTATTATAATAATGTAATTATTATGTCATTACTATGTCATATAGATTATCTAATGTCTTTTATTATCTATTTATATTAAGGCATTAAGCCATATAATAATATTTTCAAATATCATAAAAATAACTAGTTAATATTTCAAAGACATGAAGGTTAGTCTAAATACAGTAGAACCGGATACTACTTATGCAAATTTATGTTCTTGAAAAAAATTAATAATCATGAATATAATGACATGACATAAACACATAGTAACATTATACATCTAATCTATTTATAACAACCACAACACAATCACACAAGATTAATTTCACATTAAGTTTTAAAATGAGCTAGCACACCACTAAAATGCATAAATAATTATCTAAATATAGATACATTAAATATGTACTAATGCTAACCATTCAAATCATGCATATAATGAGTGCCATTAATATGGTGTGTGCATGGGTTCTAGTTGTTTCTCTATCATCCCCCAACACTTCCATCTACATCACCCTCTCTAATGATTATCTCCCTCTATCATGCTCTGAGGGACGAATCTCTCCTACGTCAAACTCATGACTAAAAATTTTTTAGCCTGTAACATCATGATATCTAACATAAAATACTATTGTAACAACAATCAACATGATCATAATGTAAATAATATATATTACAGGTAACTCATAACAATGAATTCATATAATCAAAATAACATACAACTATCCCATAATAACATATGACTTACAACTTAGTTAGATAATAATCAAATCAATTTATCAACCATAAAAATCCACAGATAATCAAATATTTTTACTTAGTGATAAATCAGGATGTAACATCCTTCCCCCTAAAGTTGGTCATCATCCTGATGAAACTTATTCAAATATTAGTTATAAATTAAAAACATTATTTAGTAAAAGATAAATAGTATGAAGCATCAAATCAAGCAAATAAATGTGGAAATCACATGTAGAGCTCATCATGTCCTCCCAAGTAGCATTATCCTTAGATTATTGGTCCCACAAGACCTTACACTGTGACATCTCTCTATTATACAAACAAAATTTGTGAGTGTCAATTATTTTGATTGGTTTTACCATGACCACCCTAGGATCCAGAACCTACAAAGTATTATAATCCAACACATGTGAAGGATGAGCTATATAATTTTTAAGATAAAAAACATGGAATACATTATACAATAGAGCTAGGTTTGGTGCTAATACAATTATATATGCTAAAATATTGACCACTTCTAAAACCTTTAAGGGTCCCACATATCTGAGTAAAAGCTTTTATAACTTTCTAAATTTAATCAAGCTCTTTTACAGCTTAACTCGCAAGAACACTTTATCACCTACTAAAAATTATCTATCTATTCTCTTCAGATAAGAACAACTCTTCTACCTATCATTGGCCTCAACCAATCTCTACCTAATTTTTCTAACTTGATATTTCATTTTTGAAAGCATCTCAGTTCTAAAGACTACCCTGTCTTCCAACCTATCTCAATTGATTGGTGTCATGCACCTTCTTCCATATAATGCTTTAAATGGTGTCATCTTTAAAGTTAATTGGTATGAGCTATTGTAATCAAAATAAACCATTTTAAGATAATATTCTCACTTGTATTGTTGATTTGTGTAATAAATATAAAAAATATCCATTAACCCTCGATTAACTCACTCAGTCTGACCATCAGTCTCTAGGTGATATGCAGTGTTAAAGTTTAATTAAGTACCCAAAGTTGAATTAAAAGTTTTATAAAATCTAAAAGTCATCTTTGGATTAGGATCCAAAATGATATTCTTTGAGAATCCATGCAATTGATACACTTCATTTAGGAACATATTTACGAGAGTAGGTACATCATTCATCAAATTACCTGGTATAAAATGAGCCACCTTGGTTAATTAATCAACTACTACCAAGATCATGTTGTGCATGTTTCATGAATATGGTAACCCTTGGATAAATTCCATGTTGATCACCTACCACTTCCATTTCGGTATGTCATGTGGATATAAAAATACATCTAAAAACACATGTTCAATTTTTACTCGCTGACATTCTAGACATCATGACATAAAGTCCACTACATCTATTTTTATTACCTTCCATAAATAATATGGTCTAAACTCTACCAAAAGCTTGGTTACTCTTGGGTGTCCTAAATATGGGGCAAATGTAGTTCTTTTAGCATTGTGCTCCTCAGATTCTCTTGATCTGGCACATACATCCTTCCATTATATCATAATAGGCCATCATTCTCTAATCTGAATCATTTATACTTAGGATTCTGAGCATTCTCAAATAACACTTTTCTACCCTGATCATAGAATTCATCTTTTAGAAATAATTTGATCACTTGATCCCTAAAAGTAATCCTAATAGTATCCATGACTATTATGTACCTCCTATGACTTAGGGCATCAACTACTCTATTTTCCTTGCCTTTGATATAGTTGATATCAAAATCATAATCCAATGTCTCTGACAAGCATTCAAATTTAGTTGGATGAAAATGTACTTGAGTCCTAAGTTATCCATATTGACATAAAATAGTTTTTATAACAAATAATGCCTTCAAACTTGTAAAGCATGCATAATTTTTGTAATTTATAGGTCATGAGGGGCATAGTTCCCCTCATAAGGTTCCAACTGCACCATCTTGCATAAGGAATCCTCCGTTTCCATCTCTAGATGCATCTATGATCACTAAAAATTGACCATTGGGGTCAAGATCTCTTAACATTAGTACTGAAATAGTCCTTTTTAATTCTTGAAAATATAATTCACGCTTATCTGACCAGATAAAACTTTGGTTCTTTCATTGCAGAGAATTAATTAGATTAGCTATCTTAGAAAAACTTGAAATTAACTTCCTGTAATAGCCTGTTAATCTCATGAAACTCCTTACCTCATGCACATACTCTAGTCCTAGCCACTCCATGATGGATCTTATATTTGTTGAATCTACTAAAATACTATTTACATAGATAATATGTCCTAGATATTGTACTCTCTTATGAAAAAATGCACACTTGGACAACTTACCATATAACTTATGCTTTTGTAACCATTGCAAAAGCAATTCCAGATATTCATCTTTATTTTTAGATTATATAATAATGTCATCAAAAATATCAAAATAAAATGATCTAAATAATCTCTAAACACACTGTTCATGATATTCATGAATGTTGTCAGAGAATTTGTCAACACAAATGGTAACACTATGAACTCATAATAACCAAAATGAGTTATAAACATTGTCTTTATAATGTCCTCATCCCTTATCCTCAATTGATGGTATCTTATTCTATGATCAGAAATAGAAAATATCATTACCCCTCACATCTGATTGAAAAGATCATCTATACTAGGTAGCAGATACCTATTTTTGATAGTTGTTTTATTCAACATTCTCTAATCTATGCAAATCTAAAGAGTATCATCCTTCTTGATGAATACAACTAGTGTACCCCATAGTGACACACTTATCTTAATCAACCCCTATGAAAATAATTCCCAGAGTTGAGCCTTCAATTCAACCAATTTATTGGTTGTCATCCCGTATGGTTCTGATCTAGGTATGATATCGATAGAGAAATAAAATTCATGTTTGAGAGGTAATCTCAAAAATTCTTATGGAAACACATCATGAAAATTTTAAAGGAATGGATAATCTTTGAGATATGGTTCCTTAGATTCCTCCATTTCATTTATCTTGATGATAAATGTTTGGCATCCTTTTCCTTGAGCCTTCTTGAATTACATTGCATAAATTTGTCTAAGCCTTAACTCTCTTTTCTCACCCTGAATTTATGTCTAATTTCTAAAATCATCTAGACACTTAACCTTCTTCAAATAGTAGTCAACCTTGGCCTTATGCTTCACAAGCTAGTTGACTCCTAAGATCACATCATATGACCCTAGTGGTGTTACATAAAAATCCACCACTATTATAAATTCAAGAAACCTAATCTTCACTTCAACTAAACATTGGTCAACTTTGACTTTTGAATCAATCCATATTATACTGACCATGTATTTTCCATTACCCTAGCTTTTCTAGATAATTTATTTAGAATTATAGGAGCTATAAAAAAATTTGTATCCCTTGTATCTATCAAAATGAAAACTAGATGTTCAAACAAAACACCTGATATTTCTATGGGTAAAGCTTGGAATTTAGCTTACTAATTATCACCTATCACATGATTACTTTGCTAAAAATTTCTATGTTGAGGATTAAAACTTTTTTTCTTTGACTTATCCTGGGTACACTCATGAGCATAATGGCCACCTCCACAAATGAAGTAACCTCCAAGTGGTCATTTCCTATGAGACTATTGGTTTCCCTTGAAACTACCTTTGAAACCATTGCCCGATTTCTTTTTACCTAAACCATTGTTGAATCTGGCATTCTAAATTTTTAACTGACTCTTGGAGTCTTCACCCCTTTGCTTCCAATTCTTATTTTTAAAATTTGGTTTATAACTTCTAAACTTTTTCTTAAACTTGTCCCTATCTTAATAAAAAGACTTTAACTTTTCCTCTTGTTTGACTACCTTCTCAAAGACCTAGTCCATATTACATGGTCCATGAACGTCCATCTCTCCACCAATCTGGGGTTTTAATCCCACGATAAACTTCCTATTTTTGAACCTCTCATCTACCTGGTACTAAGGTACATAGTTCAAAAGTTTAGTGAATTGTTCCCAATACTCATTCATTGATAAGTCTCCTTGCTTTAGATTTTGAAAGTATGTAAGCTTCTATTCAAAATATAGTTGTGAAATCCATGATGATTTTAATAATGTCACAAATTGCTCTTGAGTAGTGGTGGTCAAGTTAAGATTCATTTTTAAATTTTTATTGGCCCACCACATAGTTGATTCACCAACCAATTAGTAAGCTCCCCAAATTGCTTTAGTGACCTCAGAGTAGTTCCAAATCTCAAAATAGTTATCCATTTTATTCAATCATGTTTCAACTCCTCTATCACCCAAAAAAGTTGCATCGAACTTAGGTGGATTCACTTTTTTCATATCTCTAACCAATTGTGTAGCTACCTGAGCTATTACATCATGAGGGCTTTCCTGCTCTGTAAGATACTCTTTAGGAACATCCTGATGTACTTCCTCTTCATAGCTATGAACTTCCTATTCTAGGACTAAAATTCAATACCTAGTTTTATTCATGGCTACATAAATCTGATCTAATTTTATTGCTTGCTCAGTGGCAAATTGATTAGAATCAAATGGAGGTTTATTTTTATTGACATTTAAAGTACCCTCACTAGATACTCTAGATTTCATCATTCTCCTTTATTAATTAGAAGGATACGAAAATGTTAGTCCACTCATTAAGTCTTAGAGTTTGATCCATAGCTCTAATATCATATGTAACATCCCCACTAAAATCTACTTAAAATAACATGATTTTTTTGTATTTAATCAATGTATTCTTTCATTATATTTCACCATGAGAATCCAATTAGTGATCCAAGATTAACACACCAATCATGTTAACTTATAAAATAAACATGTAACATCTATCTATCACTGATCACTATTATCAAATGAAATAAAACATAGTTAAATATAGAGAGTAATTATATATTTTTAGTCATGATAGGTACAAATATATAGCTGGTATAAACATATAGCCATTGTTGTCAATGTACCGATAAGTAATTAATTACAATACACTAAGAATAGTATTTCAATACTAAGAAATACAATACAAAATATAAGACTCCATGGACCAAGGGTTCTCAAACTCTAGTATCTTTGGCAATCTCAAGTGTAGTCTCTGAAGAATTATTATTGTAGAGAGGAAGAGCATCATCTAAGAACTTTTTCATACCAACCACAAACCATCGATCCCATGCATAATTCCCCATCATGGAATGATGCTTCCCTTCATAATTGAGTAGATAGTGATGGTGTGGGAATCTAGAGAGACAAGCTAGTACCCATGTGTTGTAAGATTTATAATACATGATGTGTATCATAAAGAAAATACATTTTAACATGATATTGCACAAACATATAAATCATACATATGAATTGACAATGTATAATTAAATATTAATTTGGCTAAAGTTTTCAATAATTATTAATCTTTAGGATCAATCAAATTCCTACAATCCACTTGATCGGATTACCCTCATCAGGTATTGATGATGCTAGCAAGCTAGTGAAGTCCATCTCACTACTCAGTACCAATAATATAAGATTTGATTAATATAAATATAACCAATATATTCATATATATTACTCCTATTAACAAGCATAAAATATGCTAAACATATAACTAATCAAAATGCATACATTTAATTCGTTAAACGTATGAATGAATCTCTACTATATTATTTGTCACATAAATAATAAGCATAACAAGTAAAGTTCATACCAATCAGGTATAATCTATATTAGAGTGCATATTCTAATTTTTGTAAGTAGATTTAAATATAGTACATTCTATGATAAGTTTTAATATCATAGTCCATTCTTATGTACATGCTACTCAATTTCAAACAGTCAATCATAATACAAAAATTCATAATTATCATGATAACATAATCTTTCATTTAAACAACTTGTTATATTTTTAAGAGGTTGTATGCATATATAGATAGTGTCATGTCCTTCAAGAATATATGACTTAGTTTATAGCAATCAATAGAACTATAAATATAGACACTCATTACAATGTACTAATATATGTTATATATGTATATATATTTATACATATTAATAAACTCATTGTATGTACCACACACAAGTTTTCAGCCAATATATAAATATTGTATGTAAATTTTAACAGTCATTTATAATTCTAATCAAGGACTTCATAAGATTTCAACAATCATTATACTTTTCTTATTCACAATTACAATCATAAATCATCGAGATATTAATATAAACTGAGTGATATAGTCAATAAACCATTTATATCAATATTATGCTCTCCTTATTTACTATTGGTTCTCAAACTAAATCGAATTAACATTTAATAAAAATTCATTGTAAACTGCATAAGACTTTCACATAGTTCCTTTATGTGTTTGGACCCTACAATAGTCTATGCATATTATCATATATATTGCTACAAGTTTGACTCCATCGAATTGTTTTATATAAAACTATTGTCCCTCAAACTATGTTATTAGTCTCTGCAAAGAGTTAAAAACAAATACCTCAATATATATATATTTGCTTAAGAACTATAAATATTCTCATAAATAGCACATGTTTTTTTATTTATTATATAACAATTAACTACACCATTCTATATAACAACTACATATGTTGATAATATAGAATTTTATCTCCTATGGCAAGCACTCAACTTAATGTTTTGTTATTTATTATAAACTCACTTCCAGCAATCGGTATATGGATTAGCCATATAGATCCATTCAATCATCTAAATCACTCAGCCTTTTTACACAGTTCGTTATATTCATATATTATCTTAGTTTTGAAAAACAAGAATATACTCAACATGGTTTTATATATCAAGTTTATATCTTATCCATACACTCAGGCATACAGTTTCATATAACCAATAAACACTCAACCTACATATGTTTATTACCTTGATTTTTAATACAAAGGTGCATTATATGTAGGTATATATTCATAGTTTTTAATTCTATGATCCTCATTCATATTTAATAAACACATAGCTCGATGTATATATGTATATCAGACACTAAAAAAATTTATACACTCATTTGTTTGGTCTCCAATTTACTCAAACTTTTCCTTAATACCCGTCTACATATATACTCAACATATCATGTTATTCCCATTTGGGTATATATATTTGTGTGTATAACTAATTTGAGTTTATATGTGAACATATATCAATTCTATATTCTACGAGGAAAACTATATTCATAATTCTAAGTTACCATTTCTGAGTTTACTCTCACATATTTCTAAGACAGCGTTTACCATTTCTACATATATATTCACAATTTCTGAGTAGAACATATATATTCACAATTGAAAGGCACCACCTACCTAGTAAGAGCTTCTAGATTGGAATGGCATGATCTAGGGATCTTCTGCTTAGTTTTGACCTCTCTCCTCCTCAATGCATTGCTCTTCCCTTCTCTGCTTTGCTCTCCTCTTATCCTTCTCTTCGTCATGCTTCTCTTCTTCTCCAATTCACCCTTTTTATCTTTATTTCTCATGCTGCCCCCTTTCCATTGTGTGAATATTGCCTTTAAAGCTTGCGCTTGTCATTTTCTTCTTTTTTGTGTGTGTTTTTCTTTTCATTTTTCCTATATATTTTTTTTCTAATGTGTCCCATGCAATAAAGTCAAAGATATTTGATCCTTCCCAAAGCATTAATTATTATTTTATTCATTTTATTTCCTTATTATAATATAATATAATAGATATACTAATTATATCATAATTGCTAACTATAACACAATATAATATAATTGCTAATTATAACATGATTGTTTTATTTGTTACTAACTTAGTATATGTAGACAATCATCTTGACTTAATAACAATACAACTAAGATAAGGTTGATAATATTTTTTTAACAATAATTGGTATTTCAGATAACTAATATACCAATACTAATAGTATTATAACAACATAATTATTATGTCATTACTACATCATATAGATTATATAATGTCTTTTGTTATCTATTTATATTAAGGCATTAAGCCATATAATGATATTCCTGAATATCATAAAGATAACTAGTTAACATTTCAAAGATATGAGGATTAGTCTAAATATGGTAGTACCAAATACTACTTACATAAATTTATGATCTTGAAAAATATTAATAATCATGAATACAATTACACATCATAAACACACAATAACATTATACATCCAATCTATTTATAACAATCACAACGTAATCACACAAGATTAATTGCACATAAGCATTAAACTAAGCTAACACAACACTAACATGCATAAATAATTATCTAAATGCATACACATCAAAAATTTACTAATGATAACTATTCAAATCATGCATATAATAAGTGCCATTAACATGGTGTGTGCATGGGTTCTAGTCATCCCCCAACACCTCCATCTACATCACCCTTTCCAATAATGCTCTCCCTCTATCATGCTCTGAGGGATGAATCTCTCATGCATCAAACTCATGATAATAAGGTAGTTATCCCATAACATCATGATATATAACATGAAATATTATTGTAATAACAATCAATATGATCACAATGTAAAGAATATACATTACAACTAACTCATAACAATGAACTCATGTAATCGAAACTAAATGCAACTATCACATAACAAAATATGACTTACAACTTAGTTAGATAATAATCAAATCAAATTACCAACCATAAAAATCCATAGATAATCAAATAATTTTGCTTAGTGAGAAATTGGGATGTAACATCATGGGACACAAGACCTTCAACAATATTCTGAAGCAACTCTCAAAATTAAATATAAAATGAACAAATATTAAAATGGACCATAGAATACTATATCTCCATAAAATTAGTAATTATCCCATCATCTTCTCCCACTCCTTGATCTTCAACTTTTAAGTAATTTTCCAACACTATAGATAAGACAGACATCCCCTTTGGATCTGACATGAAGTATCACCCTATATTCCTTAACTTCTTTAAGGATCTCAACATCCTTATTAGAAGTTGGAATATAATCATGTGTAAAAACTAAAATATCTAGAATGATGGGGTTAACACCACAATATCTCTCTTTTAAAGCCTCAGGTTATCTACAATATCCTATAACAACATCATCACCCTCTTAAAGAATCTCAAAATTATCAACTAAAGATCTTAGTCTACTATACCTAGATGTATCTTCCTCATCCACACCAATTAACTAATTATGATTATCATTGCAATTTTGTTCTTTATTAAAACTAATCACTTGATCAAAAATGTCATAATTTGGATTGACATTTAAAATAAGGGCATGTTAAGTATTATTGGTTATGTCATATCTTAGAATCCCATTATCACGATAACAAAATCAAGTGTATAATCATATTCCATATATATCCTCTCATCATCTACTTTTCCAAGCATCTAAAACAAACTACCATCCTAAGCCATGTGTCAAGTACATCTAAACTATTGTGTGGCCTCACATCACATTCATGGCTACATATTAAAAATATAAGGAAGAGTCAATAGTGAGAGCCAAAGGACCCCATGTATGCCCATGTGCTCTCTCTTAGCCATAGATAAATCATACCATTATTCCTTCCATTGTCCTTATGATTATCATATCCAAATCCATAGTGATCATCGTATCTTCAAAAATGTGTGCTTGCTCCACATGGCATTTATTGAGGCCAAGAATGCATCCTATGTCCTTCAAATGATTATGTGTTCCCACAATCAACCCTCTTCATGAATGAACCAAAACACCTAATATGTCCTATCTTCTCATCTATTTTCCTTCTAATTAAATTCCTCATAAAATGCCTTATTTTGCCATGGTATAATAATGTCGTCTACTTCTTCCCCCTTGCACTAACATGAGAGGCTTTCAAATAATTTGATTCCTTTTTCCTAAAAGAATTCATTACATGAATACCATGATGAGAATCCTCTAAATAATAAGTTCATTTTCTCCTTCATGGAATAACCACCTCAATAATAAAAATATTAAAATGGTCATTTTTTCTAAGTTCACCATTTGTATAATCCATTTTCTAAACAAAATTTACACTAATTCCTTGTGGGTGCTTGTTAAATGCTCAAATATTGGTAGAATTAAACTCATTATCAATGTGGTCATCATCAATATAATCAACATGAGCATCAACTTGATAAAAAGTATGTATGTTAACATGATCAACAATATGAACATCGGTATGACCATCAATATTATTAACAACATTAACATCAACACAAGCATGCTAATAAACAAAAACAACCAAAATATTATGAGTAGAGGTAGAAACATTGAAAATTTTGGAATAAATTATAGAAGTGTAAGCATCAATAAAAGACTATACATGCCTCAGAGTGCCTTCATGATTTTTCCTTATTTCAACAACCTCATTTACAAGCCACAAATTGATTTATCTCAACTTTTAAATCCATTTTATAGATTCTTCAAGAACATCCTTAAATAAGTCCTTGTTGAACACTCTCTAAAGCATGAGCCATAACTCCTTTAGCGTATCCTTCCCCATAAGGAAAAAAATGAATTTAGGTGTAACATGGTGAGATCATTCTCAAGGCCTAATACTCTATAACAAAATAGACAATCTCCTCTTCCAAAGCAAAAGGAACCTTTTTAGTCCCTGTAACAATCTGCCATAAACCCATAGTCATCAATGCATTCATCATAAATTAATCTTAATCCAAAAAATTGAATCCCTTTAACACAAGGACTATTGGAATCACCTTTGTCTTTAAACATACACCCTATCCATAAGTTTTCAAATGCTCCAACCAAATTCAAAATTTATAGTTATACCAAAAAGGTTCCTAAAAATTCAAGGAAAATCCATAAAAACACCTCAATTTTCATCGTTTCATGACCCCTTGACACTTCCTAACCCAATCATATATTATAATACCAATTTTATAATATTAACAATATCTAAAGTTATTTATAAATTATTTCCCTAAAAATATGGAAAAAATGAACATCCCTGATTTTGACGAATGCCTTAGGAGATAGAAACACTAAAATGTATTTATCCTTAACATTTGGAAAAAATGATACTTTCTCGAAAGCTTTAGACAAACCCTAACCAAATATGAATAAAATTAATAAAAATACTATACATACTTTTCATTATTCATGTTCTGACATGAAGTCTCAAAAATATAGACTAGACCATTTTAACTATTAAAAATTAACTTCAAAAAAGTTAAAAATCCCAAAAAAAAATTATAATATTTCTTCAAATATAAATATTTCAAAAAAATTTACTCCAAACAAATTTTATAACAATTTTATGAAAACCCCTAATTTGAGTACGATAAGAGCAAAATAAAGATTATCAGTTGTGCTTCAAATCACATTTACAAGATGATGATTTTAAATATCCTAAAAAACATATTTTTTGAATCCTTGCTGATTTTCAATTCTAAAATATTCTTTTGATATCCTAAAATAAGCCCTATATCTAGATATTCAACTCAAGGCAAAATCAATTGTCCTAACTTCCTTGATTTCTTCCTCCCTCAATAATGTCCCAAAAAAATCACCACTTGTTAGATATATATCAAGTAGTACTTTTAACTGACACTAAAATCACCTCAATCAAACACATGTTCTAAGATAAAACCCATTTGGAAGTTGTGATGATTTTTTTTGAAAAATCACAATAAACAACCATGATTTTGGAATACGAACTTCAATTGGTCATAACTCCAACAATATTGTTCAAAATTTAAATAAAAATCACTTATTGGAAATCTCTCAAAGTATAGTTTATAATGGCTTAATAATCACCTCAATCTGGCACTTACATGAAGATAATAATCCTCTACAAGTTTGATTGATATTTCTATAAGTATTTCCCAAAATAACCTTAGAACCACCTTTCCCAAATTGCTCTTCAACAACTCATAAACCATAAACTATAATACCATTAGAGATTATACAAACAAGTGTACAATTAACCAATAGTGAAATACTCTAAAATAGAAAAGAACATAACATAAATTTGTGGTTGTTAGGATTATTTTCCTTTATAGGGCATAACTTTACCTAGGCATGTGTTTGATTGATAAGAGTCCAACATGATAGCGCGATGGCATTTCACATAAGAAGAAGTTCTCATGTTCTCATCTAATGCACATAGTGAGGGACTGGTTCCTATTGGTTTTATTGCATGAGGGTGTGTTTGTCCATCTACTTAGACAAGGGTGCTTGAACACATACATAATAATAAACTCATTCTATAATCCATATCTAACTTAGCACATGTTCATTTCTCAATGATCAAAAAGAAAAGGATGGCATCAATGATAACCAACAACATTAACTTAATTAGCTAAACAATGACATAAATGATAACTAACAACATTAACTCCATAATTAGCTGAACAACAATCTTAGGTCAACACAAGCTTCATTCATAAGTGATCTCTAAAAAATACATAGTTACAATGTAACTAACTCATAAACTCTATCAATAACATCCAACTAAACAACAACACTACAAAGTACATCATAGAGGTATTTATACTTGGTTTTCCCTGACCAAGCAGTTATAAAAGTAAATACACTTAAGGTGGCTCACCAATGATCATCAATATAATTGAGTTGTGGTAGCCATTTACATTAAGTTCCTAAGGACATGGGCCTTTCTACCCTATATTCTTTCTTTGATGTAGGATCTTCATCACTAAGCACTTGTCTTCCCACAGGTTAGTGTGAGATTCATGCTTGGCTTATTCTCTTTCATCCCTGTGAATCGCACTATAACCATTCTCTACTTTATGTGTGATCCCCAAGTCTTTCACTAAGTTCTGAGTCCATTCTCAGTTTCTCTATTTAACATGCACATTTATTCTATGAGACTTGATCCTTCTATGCCATGGTCTTCCATGTCACAGTCTTCTGCATTGTGCCTTTCTACACTGGTTATTCCCAAAAATTACCTAGCCAAAATTGGAGGCCCAATAGCACTCAACACTAAGCCATTAGTTCATCCTAAACTAAGCATTATTCTCAAGCCCTACCAAAAATTATGGTCTTATCTGCTTAATTTGATTTTTATGCCTTCTCGATGGTTTAAGGTGTTCAACAGCTTGGATGTTATTTATTTTACCACCATTTTGAGATTCATGTTCTCTTTGAGTTATTTGATACATTCATATGCTTTATTGACCAAATGTTTAAGGTATGTGAAAGCATCCTTATGAATGCTTTCAAGTGAAGTCACCTCAATGACAACCTGTCCTCAGAGTGTCATGAAGTTCACATTTATTTCTTAATGGTGAGCGCTTGTTGTGTTATCCATAGCCTCCACATCCTTAAATGTTTTGGTATGCTCTGTGTGATATTTTATTAACAAGGTGTTATCTGCTAACTATGGTTATTAAAGCTCTTCCACCTAGAGCCTAGATTTAAAAAAAAATTGGGTCACACCAGCATTTCAAAAACCCCATCCAAGATGGGAATCGTGTCTCCAAATCTATGCAAAAAGATTTTGCATACTTATATTGTTAGTGAATTACTCCATTGCTCAAGTCTATTCATTTTGGGAGTTAGGATGGTCCTTGCATCATTTCATCAAAAGCTCTACCAAGGTCTCTATTTTATCCACTACCTCACTAGAAAGGGGCACCCCATCTACAAGTGTTGGTTCTTGGCTCAAATTTTTTTTATAGATGTCCAATGTTTTAACCTTGGCCATTGTTTTAATTTTTAACTAGCGCTTGACCTTGGCCAGTTCTTCTTCAAGCTTAATTTCTATAGTGACCTCATTCTGATATAAAACAACCATTTTTTCATGTTTATGTTGGGCTCACTAGGCATCAAACTCAGTTCTACCTTATGACCTCATGTGCCAAATTTAAAAGTGTCATGCTAGCCTGTACCATGGTAAACTATTGTGGGTCTATCCAAAGGGTATGTAGAAGTGCCACCACTCTTAGATCTAATACCAAACTACCTGAAGACATCTAAAAATGGTTTTATTCATTATAAATATCATAGGAAAAAGATAACTCCCATCGAGTCTACTCAGATGCAAAATGTGAAAACATGTACAAGAGCTTCTCTGGCAATCCCCTCTGATACTGGGTGCATAGGGTCATGGTTGCATCATTTTTTTTTTCCATTATTGGATGGAGTCATCAACTGGCTCTTTCCCCTTAAAGGGATCTCTCTCGAGTATTTAGGCATTCACATATTCACTCTTGTGGCCAGCCGCAATGTCAAACTCGCTCATTCCCAACACCATGTCAGAACCATCCCTCTTTTCACCAGTGATATCTTCAATTTCCACGTGTGTTTCCTTGAGGGTGGTTTATTCATGTCGTACCATTAAATGTGTCTTCTAAGAGTATAGGGTAACTTTCTCTTCTTCTTCTATAACAACTTCTTTTTCCAATGTCTCCTCTACAATATCTATTTTCTCTTCTAAGTCGCCATCCTTAGACACCAATGTTTCATGTTCCAAAATAATAATTTATGTTGTTGGATCTGAGCCTTCAGGTTGACTTATAGGTGGAGTCTCCTTGGATGGTATTAGGATAGTTTTTTGCCACATTTCATGCTCTGGCTGGGCGCTAGTAATAGCATCATGTCCTTGATGTTTTTGCTTCTTATTTTCTAGCATTGGTGGAGGTGATATTATCTATTTCTCACATTATGTGCTCCCTAATTATTTATTCCTGGGTTTTAACATGTAAAATAAAGAATAAATTGAATTTCAAACCAAAATTTGTTGGACCTTGATGTCAATTTTATCTGATTCTAGCCTTTCCCTATACACCTTATTCCTAGGGTATATGTACAAATGGCAAAGAGTGTAAGTCTCTGCATCAATATTTTTAGCAACAATGTTCATCGATTATGTTTCATATATTCGGTTGATAGCATTCATGAAATACTAAGTAATGATAGTGTATGGTAATTTCAGCCATCCATGTAACTCTCTAGAGGGATCCATCTGAATGTGTGCTAATCAAAAGTGTTGCTTCACTGCAAACTTTGCTTGGTCCCCAACCTATCCAGGTAAGTCCTTTAGAATGTGTCACTCATTCCCAAAGGCTTCCTTCATCCCATCATACCATCCCTTAATTTTGATCTTGTGGGATGGAATTATTAAACTAGGGAAAGTAAATGATTTGAATAGCTTCATAGGGGACTTTTTTTCAGGAGGGTATGCCCATTTCAATTCTCTAGTGGTGTAATTAGGCACACCAATCTTGTCAAATGCCAATAACAAAAGGAACATGCCTCATGTACACTTTTGGTTTGGTAGGTAGTGGGATTTCTCTAAGTCCATGATAATCTTCTCAATAGAGTACTATGCCCAATTATACTTTACTCTCACAGTAACTTGTTGAGCGACATAAAGGTGGGCCATATCCACCTCTTTCCACCTATCAACACCTCCAACCTTAATCATGATGATGCACATGGCCACTCTGATGGAAGAATCTTGGAGACTTATGATATACATAGCATGGCCTTGTTTTTGATACTCAAGCACCATTGTAGTCTTTTTTAATCTCTTCTTGATCCTCCAAGTCATAAGTAAGGTCTACACCTGAGCATTGTAACCCTGTGACTTTATTTATCTACTCTAATGTAATTTGAATCTAGTGCCCAACAAAGTATAAATAGTCTTCATGCACTCACGAGATCAAAAATTTCACTGCATCAAATGGCTTCCCAAAATATGAAATATTAAACAATTGGAAGAGCCTTGAATCATTGAGAGTATTAAAAATACTCAAGTCATATACCAGGTCATTCCTTATGTTTTGGCACTCTACTTAATAGTCGTGCTAGAGTTTCACTTCATTAATAGGCTGACAAATGTTACAAGTGGGCACATTCAATACCTAATTTTTTACACACAACATTGCCTTTGGGTATTGCACTTCCTCAACCAACTGCAAGGATAGAGGGGGTGTGACATCCTTCTTTTCTTGGCATGCAATTCCTAACCCTATGTCTTCCTTATCTTTTTGTATAAACTTTTTTTTATGCACATCGAGTGCTTCAGGTACTTCCACTCTAATCAGCATAGGGTGAATGCCCACACTCTCCAACTCTTCTTCTTTTGGTATCACAGGTAAAGGCTCACTACCTTGGGCCTTTTTTTTCAGCCACATCACCCTTCGAGGAGCCTAAAGGTTGAGTCCTGGCCATCCAATCCTCCTAAAATAATATGTGGTTGCCTTGTTAACTCGCTCAGCTCTCTTGATTCAATGCCCTCTAATGACAAATGCCAACCTCTATAACCTACAAATCTATAAATCTATGTGTCCTTACACACCTCCCAATACTTTCCTATTTCTCACAACTACTTCACCCTGTTATGCTTAAAAATAGCCTTAAACAGTTAATTTTTACTCATTTGATAACTAAAAAATCACTCTTACAGTAGCTTAAAAATGTTCCTTTAGCTCTGTAATTTCATGAATGTGATAATAGTAAAAAATTGTGTTTAACATTTTATAGATTTGAGGGGGTAACTTACATTTACCACCCCTCAAGGTTCATTTTAGTGGACCCTATAGGAAAATCCGTGGAGGTCTCGAGGTGAATCCAATTTTCATTGGTGGCAAATCAAGTTGGAATCTGAATCATTGTAAAGGTGAATCACATGATGCTAAATGGCAAATTGTGCAAAGCTTGCGATCATCGATGAATGCCAAGAAATAGAAGTATGCCAGCATAATTATAGGTGAGTAATTGTGCAGGCTAGGTGAAAGCATATATAAATGAGGTGCACACCTATGCAAGGCCAAATGAATACTTGTATAGATTGGACATATGCCTATTTTGACCAAATGCATGCCTATACAAGTTGAATGGATGCCTTTTCAGATTAAATGATTGCTTGCCCAGACCCAGGTGAACACCTTATATAATTGGATGAAAGCTTGTGTTGTATCAAATACATGCCCATATAGTCCAGATGCATGACTTATTTGGGAAGTTACACGTCCTCCTTAGTTGAGTGAATGTCTATTTGAATTGGGTAGATCCCTGTTTGCACCTGGGTGAATGTCTATGTGAGTTGGGTGGGTGACTATTGTGCCTAGGTGTAAATCTTTATGAATCAGATGCATGCCTACATAAATTAGAAAAACATCTATTGAAATTAGGTAGATGTCTTTTTTTATTTGGGAAAATATCTATTTCATCTAGATGGATGCCTTTGTGGGCTAGTCTGAATGCATGTCCTTTCAATTGGATGTCTATATGAACCCAAGTGCACACTTAACAAGGTTGGATGGGAATATAACAATAGTGCCTATATGATAGATGAATGATTGTATCGAAGGTGAACATCTATGCTATTTGCATGTGTCAGATAATGCATGGCATTTGTACATGTGTCGATCATCTACATGAACACAATGTGATCCTCACAGTTATGATACTGGTGTCTCCAATGAATGCCCGTAATATACAGACATCCACCCATTCTGACCTTTAGGCCTATAAATATAAGAAATGCTACTCATTTTGCACATTTTGCCATTTTAGCCTCTGCTACCAAGTTCAAAAAAAATTCCTCTTTTCCTTAAGTCCCACTCCCAAGTCCCGACTTCCAAAACCATTTTTTATTCCATGGCTTCCTTTTCCCAAACCTCTTTCGATGGTGGCACAGGGGTGATCATAAGCCCCAAACTCATTTTCTAAAATTTGTCATGCACTATCATTCAAAGGCTTATGTAGTAACCAGACACATATAGTGAGTGAATGGGTTGAGCCTTGCAAGTTTAATGGCATTATCTACATGCCACAGTATGACAAATATATTCCTCTCCTAAATGTTCTATTGCAAAGCTTCGATTCTTCTTCCGCCATGTTTCACATCAACTTGGACTCCCAGAATATTTTATTTGAAATCCATCCATAGGATATTGAAAGGCTGACAGGGCTACCTTCTAATGATGAGGACCTGGTCACCATAAAGGCCTTGCTCAATGATGATGATAAAAAATATTTAGAGTCTCATTACTCACTGCAGTTGGATGGTATGTATTATTAAATTTATAATTACTAATTTCTTAATAGTTTTACTTCTTTTATTCTAGAATCTAAAGTAGTATTTTTTTTTACAAATCCTCAATGCCATGGTAAAAGAAGACTAAAAATTGAATGTGTTAAAAACCCTTTCCTATTGGGAATGATTTAACTTTTATAAGCAAAAATTGTTTTGCAAGTTAGACCATCTGATCTTCCATTCTAGGCTCTTGTTTATATTCTTCATACTCTGGGTGCTCAACCATTGAATTGGTGTAGTTTTATTTCTAGCAGAATCAAAGATGATTTGAATTATGCTCTATGCATGAATATACTTAGTTTTCTTCTTGTAATTATATTATTGCATTGTACTATGAAGCGATTTTAGATTTGCAAGCATCTTTTGTTCCTTCTGCCCTCAATCCCAAATTGTTTGTCAATGCACTCTCCTTGGAAGCATAGGAGGTTAGTTTGGGTAGTTGTTTGACTCTTTGAATTGTCTATCTATTTTAAATAAATACATAAATATAGATCTAGTTCATTTTAAATAAAACATCTTTTTATTGCATAAATTATATGAAACGATTAACAAAATAAATGCTATAAGTAAAGGACGTCAACCTCCTGAGGCCTCAGAAAAAATAGATATGGAACATGATGCAGATTCAATTCCATAAATGCCTAAGTAGAAATTGATAAGAAGAAAGTGAATGCAAAGTTTGATTACACCTCCGACATCCGCATAGCACTCCACTCATGTTATTGTTATACCTTCATAAACTATATTTGTTTTTATTGAATATTCTTTTATCATTGTAATATTTTAACTCTATTATTTATATATATAGCAGAGCCTACATAATCTATATTGCACACGCCAGGTGGGTCTAGGAGAAATTTTAGAGCTCCCTCACAATAATAGCAACAACAACAACAACAGTCACAACAATGACAAAAATAGCAAGGTGCAAAAAATAAATATATTTTTCTTAAATGCTAATATTATATATGATTTTTTAATTGGTCATTTAATTGATTTTAATTTCCATTTTTAGCTCATTCTTATCCAAGAAAAAAGTTCCCACCACCACCCCCATCATGGCCCTTTAACTACTGGTATTGGGAAACATCTTTTTATCCCAGCTCAAAGTGGTGTCATGATTCAGGTTCCAATATCTGAGTTTCTAAAAAAATTAGTTGGTGGTCTTCCCAATGCAATTGGAACTTCACTACTTCATAATATCGATCTAGATGATGAGTATTTGGGCATTGACAGTGGCACACCTATGAATTCTTTCAACCCTCATGATATCATACATGGATCTCAACCCACAAAGCCTTTATAGTGACCTTGTCCACTCAATTCACCACCAAGTAACACTGATGGTAGTCATGTGCATGATATTCCTCAAACTGATGACCAGCATACTTTTTTTTTCATTTCTAATTTATTAGCAGAAAATACTAAAGCTTATGTTCTTGACTTTATTCTTCCAAACTTTGATGAATTAAAAACATGGGAGCATTGGGGAAAAGTATTAATTTAGGAAATAAATGCCCATTTCTACAACCACAATCAATGATATCAATTGTACACAACGGTGGAGCATGATCCAGCAAAAATTGATATTTTATTCAACCAAGCAGTTTCAGTAAGTGTTGTCAATAATAGTTTTAACGATGATGTTCTTGATATTATGTTAAAAAGGCTTGAGAACTTGAATGCATAAGCCCAAGCATATTATAATAAATGGTCACAGAATAAAAGCCTGGTGGATCTTGCGAATGCATGAAAAAAAATCAGTTTGTTATGGTTTTTTAAAATTAAAATTTATTTTAAAACATTTAAATAATCAAATTTTTTTTATCATTTGCAGTCAAAATATATAAATCTGAAGAACCAAGTTGTTGTCCTTGACATGCATCTAAAGAAAGCACACAAAATTATTTATGTTACAATTTTTTTCAAGGAAAAACTTGTATTATTGAATAAGCAAAATAATACATTGAGAAAAAAAATTCAAGAAAATGGCTTGGATCTTGATGTTTTGTTTAAAAATAAAGTTGAAGCGGACCCATCATTGCTTTCAACGGGAGATGCTACTACCAAAAAATGAAGTAATCTTGTCAATATTCATTTTGCAATGAAAGATCTCCAAGATTTTGGGACCATGATCCACACAGAGACCACAACCACTACCAGTACCAAAAAACAAGTAGTCGAAGTACAAAATGATCCATAGTGATTGAGAATACTATCAATTTAACTTTGTTTTATAATTTTTGTACTATCTTTTACTTAATGAAAAGCGAGGTTGGAGCTCAAAGCCTCAAGTTATATTATGCTCATGTTTTGTAATTATTGGAAACTTATGTTTTATAATATTAAAATATATTTTTTAAATATGGATTCGCTGCTCATATTTTTGTGATAATGTGTTGCACTATTTATTGCTTTAATTTACAGTAAATTTGGTATGAAAGCTACTGAAATATTGTTAACAATTTCATTTGAATAAACAATGTATTTTACTGAGAATACTATCATTTTAACTTTGTTTTATAATTTCCATACTGTCTTTTATTTAATGAAAAGTGAGGTTGGAGCTCAAAGCCTTGAGTTGTATTATGCTCATGTTTTGTAACTATTGGAAACTTATGTTTTATAATGGATTCGTTGCTCATATTTTTGTGATAATATGTTGAAATGTTTACTACTTTAATTTACAGTAAATTTGGTATGAAAGTTACTAAATTATTGTTTACAATTTTATTTGAATAAACAATGTATAATTCATTTTTAAAATGTCAAACAATCAGAAAACAATAGAATGTTAAACATGTATTATTTTTTTGCAACTTGAAATATTAAAAAATGTTAAAGAATACTATTGCAGAATATTAAATATATTTCAATCAGGTACATCAAATAACCCTTTGGTAAACCGTACTTCACTGCTAACATTTTTATGGCATGTCTCCTTGGCATTTATAGTTTCACTTGTAGTTGTAGTTGTGATACCTCTTCTTTCAGTTAGACTGCTCCAAATTGAAATTGCTCTATCATATGGAAACATATCCACTTCATAACCTAAAACATACAACCTTAAACATGTCTCAAGATTTTTATTCAATCTATTCCAAAGCCTTGATTTGACAAAATATAATGCACTAAATATCTTTTCATCTTCCATGAACCCCAAATTATTATTTGACACAATTCATATAAATAAAAATATTCGCTAATTTCTTCCTACAGAACACTGTTTTGATATAGTTTCTTCCATACCCTGGTAATAGAACCTGTTTCTGTTGGTTTAGTTAACAACCGACATTGTTCAACCATTGTAAATCCAAAAAGCTTTGACTAGTTTTTTAGTAAATTTTTTTGCAAAATACCCTTAACTTCCTCTCCATTGATTTCCACATACTTGTTAAATTGTTGGATTAGAGTACCCATGTATTTGATGAATAATTTACTTGTTTGTTCTTCACCATTACCGCTCCAAAATATAGGATTCATCACACCCATGGCTTCAAGAAAGTCATCTCTTTGAAAACGATCTCGAATTTCAGCAGACAAGCTTTTTGAAATGTCTCTCAATTTCATTTACATATCACATATGACATTATCATATAGAACCCTTGTTACACATACTTCTTCAAATTCTTATCCAACTAAATTTGATCGTCTTTGGAAAGTATGTAATGGTATCTCCTTTCTATTAATAAAAATACAAATATGACCATGAATATTGAATTTCAAATAGTTTTGAGCATCCTTTAGATTTGTTAAAGTTTCCCAACTCTCAAATATTGGTCCCTTAAAAATTTCATTTGAGTAGTATAATATATCAAGTGATAACAAACATGTTTCCTCAACTTTATAAAGTCCACAATATATATTGATCTCTCTTGTGCATGTTTTGTCAAATAATGTATTTCCCTCAACATGGGTAGAATACCACATAATGTTAGCAAAGTTTTGAAATATGTCAAGCGGTTTAATAAATCTCTTGCCTTGTCAACCTCCATCCTATACTTAAACATAAAACCAGCCAAGGATTGATATTCTTCAAATATTCTTCATGCAAGTTCATACATTAAAATCCATCTAGTATCTACATCTTTTAATAGTTTTTTTCCATTAGTCACTCCAATTGCAAATTTTTAAAACTCTAAAAACCTTTTTGCACTGCATGACATGTACGCATGCAAATCACAGATTAACTCCTCCACTTTTGTGACACTTTTGAATGTGCTTACAATTTTGTAAGCAAGATTCATTCTATGTGCCATGTAATGGATTAGAGTCATATATGGGGCAACTGATATTTACAGATGAAGACATAAACTTGTTTTATTCTCCTGTATACTGATGCACCATCCGCACCAACACAGACCAACTTAGTACCTATATCATGGTAACTCATCCCAGTAATATCCATCAAATTAGAAATAACCAATTTGCAAAGGTTTTTTGCATTAAAATTTTCAACCATTTTATGTAAAGATAAAAGGTGATGTTGCTTTGAATGATTCTAAAATGTATATACATGCATGCATACCCATGGTGTGTTGTCAACCATTGTTACCTCATCAATGGATAGTGATATGAATCTTGTTGATTTTGAATTCTCTTTTAAATCCTCATTTTCAATCATTGCAAGGCACTTCGCCATCTCACAAGCACTGGTATTAGACCAATGTGAATGTGAAATGTTCTGCAATCCAATCTGCTGAAATAAAAGCTTGTAATCTAAAAAATTAGAGATTGGTCTTCCACTTTTCAGGATATGAAATAAAGTTCAAAATTGTATATTTTTGGCAAGCAAATTAGACTGAGCAACCTTTCCAAATTGAGCTTGAATTGTTCCTCCTTTCTCAATGAGATGCCATTGATGTTTCTAATGATTATGATACTCTGTTGCGTAACATTGATGTATGCACTTTTTTCATTTTCCCATCTCACTATTTTTTTTATAATTCCATCTTTGTCTTTTATTGACTCATATATTTTGCCACAATGTTTTTCAATTGTGTCCAGTTTGAGTTGCATTTTGTGGGCCTTACCAAGTTTCCAACTACATATGGTGCATTTGCATTCTATTGGCATGTCATTACTATTTTTCAACTCCTCAGGTTCAATAAATGGAAATTTAGATGCCCACTCATACTTAAATGACCTTCCAATTGTCCATGTATTTTTCTTCTTCTGCATAGTTTTTGTTGTGCCTGTTTGAACTGGAGATTGTTTTTGTTGCTTAGTAGGCTCATCTAGAGATTGTGTTGGGTGAGTAGAATCAGTAGATCTCTTATTTGGTGTTGGGAACTCATCATCAACACCACTGCTTATGATGTGATATTTTTGTTTCCTTGAATTCAGTGGGACAATGGGTATTTCTTTTTGAGTGACCCTTTTTGTGCCTTTTTAAACTAGAGAATGTGTTGAGAGAGCATATCTCTCATTTGGTGTTGTGAACTAATCATCGAGACCAATAGTATTGATAGTTTTATGAGTGGCTTCTTTCATGGGAAGTATATATTCAAAAGTGTTATACATTTCTTCAATAGTTTTATCATTGAATTCTACATGTAAAATAATTGTATGACATAAATTTTTAATAAACACCAATACTAAAGTACAAATAAATAAATTGCAAGAATTCTAATAATATTTATAATATAGTACCTATGTTTAGCGTTTCATTCACAAGTTTTTCCAATTTAGTGATATCAATGGGTTCTGCATGAAATATTGTTGTAGAGCTTGTCATTGTTATTGAAACTTGAAACTAATATTTAATTAATTAAAAAAATGGCATCCTATGAGTTAGTACCTCTATTTGGCATTTTAAATTTATGCCCAGGTATGTCTACCATGGAGACAATTCTTCAAAAGAGTTATCTATGGATTCTGCACATGAAATGATTCAAGAAATTTTAATTAGTATTTAACTTTAACACAAGCTAATGAATAAAAACCATGAGTTAATTGAAAATACAATACCTTTGTTTGGTGTCTGTCCAAAATAAGATAATAGGCTATTCTATTTTTTAAATTTCCTGGAAGCCTTAACATTTTTAACAGATGGAATATTATTTAGTCTGTAGAGCCATGGATAGAAGAGGATTAACAGCAAAATGAAGAAATTTGACAACAAACAAAGATGCTTGATCGATGAATAAGGAATTAAAAAAGACTAGCTATTAAAGAATGGCAGTGATCGAATGCCAACATGTTATAGGGGAACCCCAGCAGGCCGTGGGTGGATGCCATACAGGTATGGGTGAATGTCCACAAACTGGGTGGGTGCCAATAGACTTTGGATAGACATCGACAGACTATGGTTGGATGCCAAGTCTGTGGGCATCTGCGGTCTGCACTCAGAGTATGGGTGGACACCTATAAGCTATAGGTGGGTGCCCACAAGCTATGGGCAGACACTTACAAATTGTGGGTGGATGCCCAGATGGTACAGATCCAGAATAGGTTAGACACCTACAGATTGTGGATGGATGCTTGCAAGATTAAACGGGTGCCAGTAGACTGTAGACGATCACCTATATTGTAAAAAAAAAATTGCCTACCTTGTTGTAAACTATTGATTCTTGTATCCCTCAGACAAATCAAAAGACTCTTAAAGTCACCCAACAGTATGTGTCAAAATCCCTCAGATTAGCTTTCAAGGTACTCATGAATTACAGTTATATAAGGAAATTTATATTCATATATAGGCAAACATGTCCTTTAAAATAACTTTGACCCCAAAATTTTAGGCAATAATGATGTGTCGACCACTCCACTAAAATCACCAAATGCCAACTTTGAAAAATGGAATATTCATAGATTAACAAAGATTTTCCACTAAAAAAACCCTGCCACCCCTACCTCTTCCATCATTCCATGCAATAAATGCTAGCAAAGATATCACCATGATGCGTACTTGGCACACTTACCATTACCATTGTCTTCCTTGTATTAAATACATGTTTCATCCCACGCTTTTCCCAAAGTGCATGACAATAGTAAAGAATTTGAAAAAAAATTATTTCAAAGGCGGGAATCGTACTTCTTTACCTTGACTTAGCTTAACGGTTATGTGCCACATCCTACGTACCCTTTTGTCCTTACACACTTCCAATTACGCACCCTTGCTTTCATGTGCATTCTCATTGACCATTTCCTTGGTGCTCCATATATTTTACTTCTTCTACCCCTACCCCACACTAAAATTTATTTGTGTTCCTCCAAGACATTACAAAGAAATAAAAAAACAAAGAACAAAGTTTTGACCCTAAAACTACTCAAGGGCGCACAACCAGTGCCATGTTTTATTGAAAATAATCAAAATCCTAGACTAACCTAGTGGCATGTGCCTTATTACTATAAGAGGGAAGACTACTTAGAATAGTAGGGCCTCAACCAACTACCATTAAAATAACTAGGAAGGAATTGGCCATCTAATCTCTTCAATTGGCATGCACTGGTGGGACACATACTATGAACAATGAAAGGGCTATCCCAATGTACACAAACCTTTCTTGAGTGGCACGTGAACTTGGAGTCATATATTAAAACTTGCATGCCTAGAGAAAAAGTCTTGTTCTTCAAGTGGCGAACATGTCAGGGTTTTTTTTTACATTTATCCACTCCTTGACTCCAATGTGCAAGAAAATGGGTCTCATCCAACTACAACAGCTCATCTAGGCACGCTTTCCAAGACTCTTCATCATACAGTCAACCAATGGACATAATTTGAAGAGAAGGGACAAGGAATTAAACCAGAAGAATGGCTTTGGTACCAAACACAAGATTTAATGGTGTGTTTTTGTTTAAGCATTTGTAAGTGGTCTGATACACCCATAACACTGTGGACACACAATCATCCCAGTCAGTGCATCTAATATTACATATATCAATCAATGTATTACCTAATATCTTTTTGAACACCTCAATTGTACCATTGGCTTGAGGATGATAAGGTGTAGTTTTATGGTGCATGATCATGAATTCTTCCAAGAGGATGCAGATGATCTCATTAAGAAAATGGGTTCCTCGATCACTAGTCAAACTCAACAAAAATCTAAACTGTGTAATGATATTCTCCTAGATGAACCTTGTAACAATGGCAATGGTACAATCCTTGGTTGGCACATCTTTAGCCCAGTGAGTCATATAATCAGTAGCAGTGATAACATAGGTCGTGCATGTATGCCTACTTACTAGGTTGATGGGACCAACAAAGTCAATAACACACTTTTCAAATGGTCCATGTGCTAAAATAAGATGAAGGGGCATAGCATCCCTTCTATTCGGCTTACACATGCATTCTAAAATGTCACACTAGAATGCGTAAACTTTAAAATATTTAAACAAGGTAGGCCACCATAAGATAACTAAAATGACCTTCTACATTGTAGCTTCACTGGCATAGTTCCCTTCATTGACACCCTCATGAACTTCCTATAAAACCTTAGCACGCTCATGTTACATGACACAGCAGCATAACACTTCATCCCACCTAAGCTTATAAAGGTCACCCCCTATAAGCTGGAATGGAGTGGCATGAACAACTAGTTGCTTCTTTTCTTGAGTGTTGAGGTGAGCTAGTTATAAACCTGTATTTAGAAAGGTGATAATATCTTATAACTCCTCGGGCACGCACATGACTTTTAAAATTTACATATTAATCAAGTCATCTTCAATGGTACATGTCGATTCACCAGATTTAATAAGTGATAGATGATCAGGGCCATAGTTGGTCTTACTGTGTTTCACCATCACTGAGAACTAGAACTCATAGAACAACACAATCCATTGACAAATGCACCCATACAATATTGGCTTATTCACTAAGTACTTTAGTGCCTCATGGTCTGTGAAGAAGATGAATGGAGTGGCCAACAAGTACTAACAAAACTTTTGGAGGTCATAAACCATAGACAATGCTTCACGCTCTGTAGTCATGTAGTTTCATTCAATGAAAGTAAGCTTTCTACTTGAAAAATAGATAGGGTGGTCTAGGTTACCCTCACCAGGTTAAGAAAGGATAACACCTACTACCATGCTGGAAGCATTGACATGTACGTGAAAAAGCTTCGTCCAATCTGTAAACTAGAAAATAGGGGTAGTAATAAGCTTATCCTTGAGTGCAACAAATGCTTGTTGGTGAGCATTGGTCCAAATAAACTGACCATTTTGTTTCATCAATTCCTCCAGTGACAGCAATTTTAGCATACCCATGAATGAACTTTTGATAATATCCAGTGTGTCCTAGGAAGACGCATACCTCTTGTTGGGTGGTCGATAGTGGAAGATGAAGTATAATAGAAATTTTGGTTGGATCCACAAAGAATCCATCACATCTATGACATGACCAAGTAAAATTCCAAAAGGGGTATCAAACACAAATTTCTTTAGATTTAGGAAAATCTAAAGGTTTCGACAGTGCTCAAGCATTAGTCAAAGATTTAAACAGTGGTCTCGTACTAAGTTGTAAATAGTCCAATCATCAAGGTAGACTTGAAGGAACTTATAAATAAAGTCCTTGAAGTTTTTGATTGTGATCCTTGAAAACACAGGAGTGTTTTCAAACCCAAATGGCATTACATTGTAAGCAAAGGATCCCCACTCAGTTGTAAATGTGATCTTCGGCTGATATTATTCTATGATCTGAACTTGATGATATCTAGAGAAGCCATCAGTATAAGTATAGATTTCACACCCAACAACTCCCTCTAGAATCTTTTCAGTGAAGGGCATTGGAAAGGGATCAATTATGTAAGCAGCGTTGAGTACCCGATAATCCAAAAAGACCTGAATACATCTGTCCTTCTTGATACTAATAACCATGGGACTCACCCACTCAGACTCATCTATAGGAGTAATGACTCATGTGCAACATGCTATTGATTTCTTCCTTGACTCAAGTGTGCAAGTTGGGATTCATACGATAAGGCCTCTTCCTAATAGGTCAAGCACCCTTTACCAACTTTATGTGCATCTTACCTAAGGAAAAATGCATGCCTTTCATTTCAGTATAATTCCATGGGAAGACATCTTGATACTCTTAACATCTCAAACACCTTAGAGATCTCTATATCATACCAGTAGTCTCTCATAATAGCCATATTGGACACTTCCTCTATGCCAATATTTCATAGGATAGTCTAGAGTGGCTCCAAGTATGGGTGTTGCTCATCTTGGATGGTGTCATGGACATTGTGCGCACCATACTTTGTGTGCAAATCCAAATGATTAGTAGATGGGTCAAGCAAATCAGAATTGACACCTTCATTAACCTGGTAGTTACTTTTTGTTTAACTTTATGTATTTATTCTCGTAATGCATGGTCCAATGCAAGTTCAGGCAATGCAGATGATGCCTTCTCATCAGGGCCTTGTAAAATAGTCAAGTTCTCCTCTCGTGCACCATGTATGCCTCTGATTTGATCTTTAACCGGGGTCGGGTCACCTACTATAGCCAATAATTCATTTCCAGATGGTGTTCTTTGTGGACATACCACGCTCTAGCCCAAGTGGGTAAAGTGTTATAGAAAGCATGAACCTGGAGGTACTCAGGCAAAAATGTTTCATCTACCTTCCATATAGTCTCTTAGGCTTCAAGATGAGGTTCAGGAGCTCTGATGCCACTATAACTTGTGGTGCCATAAATGTAGTTATCATGGTGAAAGTGATGGTGTAACGCAAAACAAACTCAGTCCTAGGTAAATAAGTTTGAATGATGAGTTCTCCACCACCGAGCATTTGTGTCATCAAAGATACAGATAATTGATTATACCCGATCCACATTAGAGTCATAGAAGACTTCCAACTACTGCACAAACTTGCAGACTTCCATCTGACCATGGAACCTTGGAGCTTCATCTAACCTTGTCAATGGTGCAACCATAATTCATCCATGAAGGAGACGAACAAATTTATGGCATTTATGATACTTCTATAGAATATCTTCTCAACTACCTATTCTGCCACAAATCCTTCCAATGAGGTTATATTCACCATGAGCCCAATAATCACAAGCATTACTGGTTGTGTAAGATATAGATTGCATGTTCCCCTGACATAGGATGCCATTCGAGGTGGGATCAATGCATTCAGTACCCTAAGTTGTGACATTGTAGATGTGGGTAAAGTCCTTGTCGGCATTTACTGGCTCAATGTATGGAGGTCCTTGAGCATGATCCAAGGGGATGACAACACACTGCTCATCATTCTCAAAACTGATATAGTGCTTCTTGAAGCTCAAATTAGAATTATTCATGTAACACCATGAGCAACCCAATAGAACTGGGAAGTCATCAGCTTTGGCTAACTCTATGACCTCAAAGTCATCTTTGAAAGTGACATCGAAGATATCCACAATGGCATTTTTAAGTACTCCAATCGGCAAAGCATGAGTCTTATTGGCCATAAATTGCACATGGAGTGAAAGCTGCAAAGTTGGGTTGGCCATATTCCTCCATGCATCCTTAGTAAGGACATTTAATTCAATGTTGGTATCAACTAAGATATCCTGGATAACCCATCTAGCTATAGCGGTGTTAACCAATATCTCTTTATCCCCCTCCAGGCTAGGCTGGATATGAGTCTCTTGTCGTCATGCATGGTTTAACCAATGATCCTCAATAGGCCTAGGCATATGATGCCTTAGCCAATTTTACAATAGAGGTACAATATCCTCGTCAAGGAGTTGTTTTCACAATTCATGGAATTCATTATGCACCATATCATGAAAGTCTATAGCTTTTGACATATTGGCATGTGTAGCAGCATCTCGATCCTTGAGGAACTGGATCTCTCCTTACAATTCTCTTACCAGATTCATGGTGTTATGGAGTAGCTCCTTATGTTGTTGAGCATCTAGATAAAAAGTAGTATGAGGCTCCTCTCATTGAACCTTTTTAATGGGCGGGTTGGACACAGACTAGGACTGACCACCACTCTGTGTTGTAATATTGACTTTGGGACCCATCAAAGTAGCAAGGCTTGGTCTCCATTATGGATTTTCAATACGTATAATGTGAGCACCCTTTTCATTCCTTTCTTTTGTAATGGTAGTATATAGATCAGGGCATTCCTCTAGACGGTGTTCATTTTTACAAAAGGCACATGTAGGATACACTGGGCAATCGTGTTGGTAGTGCTCTGGGAAACTGCACTTATAATAGATTTTTGGTAGAAAACATCCACCTCCACATCCTTGACCTTGACCAAGACCATGATAGCCTCCTCCATTGTCTTAGTTATTAGCAACATATGTCTGACACGTACCACACACGCGCACCTCATGAATTTCACTAATGAGATGGAAAGCATTGGTATCATGAGTGTATGCATCGCATATCTTACAATAGGTAGATACCTTTGATTAAGTGGCATGTTGTAGTAGAGGGAAATCCTTTACGTCATGCTCTTCCTAGCAAATCTCACAAGATTGCTTCAACACGGCTCGAATACTCTTGCAAGGGCAGTTATTCTGATTGTGGCCTTCAGATTCACAATCTACACACCACAAGTCATTGTGAGTGTCATGAGCATTATGTGCAATGAGATTTTCCAACTGAGATGACATAGCAACAATCTGAGCCTCCATTAAGGGATTAATCCATGTGTCAATGGTCCCAATAGCTTCGACACGAAGAGCAGCTTCCAAGGCCTCGCGCGGGTTGGTGAAAGTCTTATGTGATGAGGTACATCTGAAGGGGAGCAATAAACCTCCTACAAACTACTGGGCATGTTGAGTGGCATTTATCTCAAAAGATAACATAGAGAGAATCATCTTGAAATGTGCATCATACTCATGCATGCTCTCAATGATTTCTTGCTTGATGTTCTTCAGGGAAACTATGCTATGTTGTTCAAACTCTGAGATATCAGATTTCCAGAGTAATGTTTCCTTTAGTTGGTCATAATTCACCACAGCGTGATGCAGATCGAACTTTCGGTACCACTTATATGCATGGTCAAGAAGGGTGGTAGCAAATTGTATTATTTTTTGTTCAAAAGAGGTAATGTCACGCACTCGCCAAATAAGTTCACACTTGTGAACATGTTCTATGACATTCTCCACACCTCGATACTCAAGCAAGTTGAGTGTCATCTCGTAGTACATAATGGGGGGTTGAGGATCTTGTAATGTGGTCTGTTGTGAGGCACTTCTTGTCCCACCTGGACCTTGTGTGGTAGGTCCACTACTGCCTCATACGCCTCCTCCAGTTCCTCCAGCCGAACCACCACTAGTACCACCTCCCATGCCTCCTGCATTAATAGAAGCACTTGATACATTGGGCGCTGAGGTAGGATGATTAACTATAGTTGAGACGGTTCTCCACCCACTAGTTATGTTTGGTCCACCAAGCACTCCAAATTGGGCCATAGAATTATATTGTAAGTGAAAAGAAATGACCAATAAACTATTATCTAAATCTTGGTCTACAAATGAATCTCTCACATGTTCAATTTTTTATTTTACAATATCCGTATTCTAGTTGCGTACAAAGATGTTATCTAACTCAATATCATAAGCATGCACTATGGGTGGGGAACTGTGCCTATCCAAATTGGGTTCTTCAGTCATCACTACCTGACTTGCTTCTCTCGTGCATACTTGTGTTGGCATCGAGTGCAGTCATGTGGTTCGGGACTCCTTGCTATGCTATTTCGCTTCTTTACGGACCCTTACATCACTTCTTGACTCCTCCAGTCCCCTCCCTAGATCACTTCCAGTCATAACCCTTCATTGAGCTTCACCATATTTGAGCTTCTTCAATTCCCATTGATCAGATACCATACTGAACCAACAATTTTACTTCAAAAGTGCCCCTACATTTCCCCACCAACTGTGTAGCTCATGCGAAAGAAAGTTTAGTCGTCCATGGAGAAACTCTAAAGTCTAAAATTTACAAAGAACATCTTAACCTCCAGCAGAAAGTGTCTGAGATATCTACCACGCGGTTCTTAGAGGAAGTGAAACTAGGCTTCCTCTAGACAAGAATATGTCAAGACTGTGTATTCCAAGACGTAACTATTCAAAGTTCCACACCACCAAACATCAACAACACACATCCAAGGCGCTCCCAACTATGCTAAATCCAACTAACGCTCTAGTAACCAAGCTATCTTTCATCCATAGTTCCTCGACTTGGCTTGTGCATATGCTACAATCCAAGCATGAAGGTGAACAGGAACCTCGAAAAAGAACATCTCATACAGTGATTCGTACAGATTCTATTTTACCCATGCGCATGTGGAGATTCTTGGTTCATAAAATGGTATTGCAAAGTTATCCTCGACGCTAGTAACCCATCGCTCAATATTCTCCAAAGACAATCGTTCGAGCATCTTTCACCATCATGCAAGCGTTATGGGTCCTGGCAATGGAACCAAAATATTGGGATTCTTTTCCTTTACACGGGCATTACTTTCCCTACGCATGTGCCTAAGTGATAAGATTCCAACGTGCTAGCACGCTGGCATTTCACGTAAGAAGTTCTCACATGCTCAGCTGAAGCACGTAGCAAGGGATCATTTACCGTTGGTTTTGTTATGAGAGGGTGTGTTTGTCCATCTATTTAGACAGGGGTGCTCGAACACATACACAATACTAAACTTATTTTACAATCCATATCTAACTTAGCACATGTTCATTGCTCAATGATCAAAAAGAAAAAGATGGCATAAACAATAACTAGCAACCTTAACTCAGTTAGCTGATCAATGGCATAAATGATAACTAACAGCATTAACTCCATAGTCAGCTAAACAATAGTGTTAAGTCAACAACTAGCTTCATTCATCATATTCATAAGTGATCTCTAAAGAATACACAATTTCAGAGTTACAATGTAACTAACCTGTATAAACTCTATCAATAACATTCAATTGAACAACAATAATACAAAGTACATCATAGAGGTATTTATACTTGGTTTTCCCCGACCAAACAATTACAAAAGTAAATACACTCAAGGTGACTCGCCAATGATCATCAATACAATTGAGTCGTGGCAGCCATTTACATTAAGTTCCTAAGGACCCAAGGCTTTCTGCCCTATATTCTCTCTTCGATGTTGAATCCTCATTACCAAGTGCCTATCTTCCTGCGGGCTAGTGTTGGATTCACACTTGACTTATTCTCTTATGTCCCTGCAAATCACTCCATAATCATTCTTCATTTTCTATGCACTCCCCAAGTCTTCCGCTAAGTTCTGAGTCCTTCGTTCTTGGGTTCTTCGTTTAACATGCACATTTATTCTATGAGACTTGATCCTTCCACACCATAGACTCCCGCACCATGGTCTCCCATGCCATGGCCTTCCACATCGTGCCTCTTCACATCGGTTATTCCCAAAAAGTACTTAGCCAAAATTGGGTGCCCAACAATGTTGGTGTCTAAAAACATCATAAAGAGTAATAATCAAATAAAACAAAATAAAAAGAATGAATGAGATGGTTGAATAGGTGGAAGGAGTTGCCTTTACAAATGCCTATCAACATATGACATGTGGTTAGTCATCTGGAGTCCGAAGGTCTGGGGAACAACATTCTAATTGAGGATTTACATGTGTTATATGTGTGTGTAGAAGCAATATGAACAAGATTCAAAATAAAGATGATAGAATTGAAATAGAAATGTTTATTAATATATGCATTTTGTACATGGCATAATCTCGAGATAGATGTATGGCTATTTATCTTTTTTTTTATTGCCATCCAATGCTACAAATATGTATACATATATTACAAAGCCTCAAAGGATTGAAAAACCATTATGGAAGTTCAACTGCTTGGGCTTCAATGTGTGACTATTTACCTTGCAATGGTAATGTGGCTTGTCTGACAAGTGTGTGGTATGCTTATAGATGTTTTAACACGGTATGAGCCCAAGAAGTGCCACTTGGTATTACGTAACATGGCACAAAGTGTTCGCATGGCCGATGTGTAATCTAGATGTTTTGTGTAAATACTAAGCTACATGGTATATTTGTCACTACTATGCGAATGAAGATATGCAAAGGTTGCATGCATGATGCGAAATGGTACAAGGTTGTACATTGCACTAAATTCTTTAATGTGTTGTGCTAATCGCAAAGTTGCACTAAATAGTGTCAAGATAGATCACATTAAAATTTGGCATTGGGAGTCGATATGCATCCCATGAGGCCCTACCCCCCAACCTCATAACGAGAACCCCTTAACTCATACTGGGGCTATGCCCTATTTTGAGTGGGGCACAATGTTGTCATGTGAGAGGTGAAACATGTATCCTCGCACTATGTGGAATGCCCATGAATCTTGGAGGTGCTCGAAATGCGGAGTTACATGGAGCTACACACATTGGCAAGGCACTCAAGGTGAGAGTGCAAACCAATGCGATTGTGCTTGGATCAATTAGGTTGACCTGATGTAAGCCATTACCTTGTAATATAAATTATAATTACACATGTAATGTACACACCAAACTATGCAAGATACTTAACAAGGTATCAAAGGTACCCAAGGTGCACACAACCTAATGGTACAACACAAGTCTAGGTGACTCAAAGGTATCATCTAATGGTGTTGTACAAATAGACCCATAACCAAACAATAATGAAATACTCCAAACAAAGAAGACATACAATGCATTTGTATGTTGGTGTTGAAAGACACTTAAATAACAATAATTTTATACAATAAAAGAGAATTAATTAATAAGATGTGTGAATAAGTGGAAAGCATTGTCTTTGCACTTATCGCACCTATCAACATATGAAAAAATGGTGAGCCAAAATTTAATAAGAAACTAACCTCAATCCATTATATATACACTTAAAAGGTACACACTACACTGTGTAAGCTAAATATCACAAATTGCACTTAACCTAGTGGACCCAATAGACCCAATGAAACATCACATTTATTGATGATTCAAAGAGACCATAAAGGTAAATTATATATTCTAATACCCCTCTTCAAACAAAAATTAAAGGATAAAAAAAGATGGAATTAATAATCATATCCTTCTAAAAAAGAATAGGAGTTAACATCCCCCATTACTGACAGCGTTTGAAAACTAGAGTAGCTCCCACAATCTAGAAAACTCCTTAATCCTTGTTAGCATAAAAGGGCGCAAAAGTGTTCAAAACACTATGCCAATTAATGCAAACAATATTCTAGGGCAAATATAATCTAAATAAAGAAAATAAAGGTCTACCCTAGTGTGGAATGAATTGATTAAGGTACGTTGAACTTGGCAAATTGAAATGAGGTAAGACAGGTGGGGAGATGCATACTAATTTATGATCTATCTAAATTCTGACAGTGACTAAGATGCTTTAACAAAGCTCTGGAATAGTGCAGAAAAGACTCCAAAAATATGACAATGATCTAAAGATGATAATCAATTTCAAACTATTCCAAAAAGCGTTGTGACCAAAAACAGAATCTGAAAGTGGTCAAACAAGTCCGAAAATGGTTGTGGATCCCTAGGGTCCAAAACTTTCTAAAACCCTTCAACAACAAAAGTCCATTATCCTCTCTCCAATAAATAAAATGATATGCATAGTCATTAAGATCTTCTCTTTGGATGTAAACAATGCATCCAAGACTAAAGGTAATATACAAAGTCAATGCCCTGGCCCCTTAATGTGAGGGTTGCACTACATATTAGTGCTTACAACCATTGTTCAATGTAATTTAAGTGTGTGTGAACGACCAGTCCCAACGTTCTCTATACGCACAAATATAACTATATAATCTTTACTAAATGCAACCCTTTTGGTAGAAGTATGCAACAAAAAGATTTTAGTAAATAGAGAGTGAAATAACACATTCCTTGACAAGTTTTTGATATGTAAGTTTCAATGTGTGTCTTGATAACTTGATCAGAAACCTTTGATAGATTAAGGTACATGTGCATATATAGACTCATATAAATTCATATTAGAATGCCTTGGTGCATAGGCCAACCATGGAAAGACATGAAAGTTGACAATCAAGGCACAGGAAAAAATTAAATGGCTGCACACAAAGGACCCATAAATAGCTTAACCACTTTCAGACTATTCTGAAAAATGTTCAAGCCACTTTCAGCATGTTGCAAAAATAGAGACCAAAATGAACTATAGGACATCTGGGTGGATCCCAATACAAACAAATGAGAGATCTAAAAGTGTTAATGAGTAAATGCAGATAATGCAAGACTATGAAGGGTGCAATGTGAAAAGAAAGTATACTAATAAGATCCTCGATTAAAAAAATGAACCAAATGTACTATAACATGACAAAAGCATTGTGACAACATGATTTGTACCCAAAATATGTCTACAAATTTCCTCCTTGAATACCTTTCAATGTTATGTTCATTTATTGTTTACATGTCGGGTTTAGATTTCTAAGAACCCTTATTCAATAGTTGCTACCTCTAGGCATTTCTCCGCTAGTTTATTCTTTGCTTGTTACTTTTCTATTCTCAGCTTCATCTTCTAGCATTATTGACAATCCATTCACTTCCTAGGTAAGCCCAAAATAGATTTATTCATTCAAAATAGTCATCAAATACAAAATCCCATGCAATCATTTCATAGTGCACTATACATAACACTTCTCTTCTCATATTCCACACTGCCACTTTTTTCCAGCCGTAAAGGATTTTATCATCAAAGTACACATATTTTGCAATGGATTTTTGAAGGCTAATGATGTCTTCCTCTTTGAAATTGTTGATCTTAGAAAGAGCATTATATATTATAAACCATACCAATATGAGAAGTACATTATGTTTTATAGGAATTGAGAGGTAAAAAGTCATAAAGATGCCACACATAAGACATCCTACAATGCTTTTGCATAATAAGAAAATATAGTCCGAGATCCCAAAGGTGATCTTAAGCAATTAAGGGCAAACACAATCATGTCTACTAATGACAATTATGGTAGAAGAATGCAACAGATCACATATATTTTCTTTCATCCATCCATAATGCATACATGTCGTGTGTAAGTTAGTTTGTGGGCTCATAAAGGAACACTAATTTGAGTATATAAGAAACTAATACAAAACTTAAGTCTCTGTAGCACTTGAAACATAAGAAATCTGATGCTGAATCGAACAAAATTATGAAATAAAATCCTTGACAAAACAAAAAAAATTATCTTAGAGGTCACCATCATGCTCCCTCCATATCCAAAATAAACCATAAAAGTGTTATGAAACTAATGCATTGTGTCTGGCCTTCGATACGGCACATAACGATGGTCTTTCACTGCATTTTTCTGTCTTCTCTTTGCAAGGAAAGCTTCAATTTTGCCATTAGCCTGCAGGAAACAAAATTCGTTAGTTAAAGAGAAACCATCTATCCCAAAACAGTTATCAGTACATTAAAAACTTCTAATTGAGTCCTCATTCTTGCTCATATTGATAGGAAGTTACAAACCTTAAGAGACTTGTACTTTTCTACAAGTTGCTGCTTCCGCACCTCAGCTGCAAGAAAGACACTTAGTCAAACCAATCAAATAAACTTAATACAAGCAACCTTGTTCAAATCCATAAGTTTGGGTCGTTAGACACACATTTTTTGAGATAGAAAGGACGTTTCCCTTGTTTCACAGCTTCCTTCTCCTCCTCCTTATGCTCAGACAATTTTTCAGAAGATTTGATGTTCTCTTGCACCTTTCGTAATTGATTATCCTATCAAAAACATAACACAATGTCAAAGTGAGCTAGGAAGATCAATGAAAACTCTAATAAACCATAGTCATAATGACATCGAACATAAATAAAATTTAGTTCCAACATCGACTAAAAGAGCAAGCTAAAGTAAGAAATTCCCTTATAGAAAGTATGGAATGCATTTCAAGAGTTTCACATATGTCAGCCCAGAAAGATGCTGAAAAAGTAGAGCCAGAGCTTAGTGCCAGTAAATTTTTATGGTACTTTCATGATAGGACGGCAACTGAAAAGTTGGAGTTGGAAGTGACAAACTTGATAATACTTTGTTAACAAAGTTCACAAAAAAATGGACGGGCTTGAAAATTCCATGACGTCAATACACAAGTAATAAAGAATATCTTGGTTTCTATGAAAAATAGAATAAATATTCTGGCTACTGAGGCTATCAACAGCATCTTCATGGTCATGAATAAAAAAGCTTGGAGAAGAACTCAGAAAGAACCTTTCCTTCTGATCTCCACAACATCACCAGAAACCTAAGAGAGAATTTATTACATTATTATTACATCATGGAATCATAAGATTTAAATAACACTAGCTATTAAATTTTTATGTTATTTCTAGGCCAGCCAACCTGCTAGTTATGTCAATTCATGAGTACCCACTAATTGAGGACATATAATCAGCCAGTTTGGAGTATTTTGAAAATCTTTAATGGGTATGCAGAGGTGACACAATTGAGCCTTCACCATTCACAAGGCTGGGGCAATTACTCTTGCGATGTGGAGTGTTCCCCGAGTCACCAGGATTACTTGCAAGCGACCAATGTGTATACTGTGGTGGCAGCTCAGGGAGTGACTCAAGTGGCCAGAATAGTAATCTTGACAAGTGTAAGAAGCGTGTGGTTGCTTTTGAGCCCTCAACTTCACCAGCTCAAAATTAAGTTGTTGTGTTTCAAATATAGACTCTAGAGAAGTGCACTCATTTTCTGATTTCAGTTCTTATTGCCATCGTCTTTTCTCTGCCAGGTCTATAGTAGGTGAGGTGTTGTATCTCTCCCTGCGTTCTGGTTAATTGGCCATTGGAATATAATATTCTCCATTCAATTTGTATCAAATCCATGGCTGGGATTTTGCAACTAGGTATGTAGTAAATCTGTCACTAGATCAATATTTCTTCTCCCTTTTGTATATAATAAAATTTTCAATGGGATTTTAGCTCCTCCCTCAACTTTTCTAGTAAATCTGTTGATGGGATATTATCCCCTTCTCTCCTTGCTCTTTAGTAAATCTGCTGGTGGGATATTATCTCTTCTTCTTTGTCTCTTTAGTAAATCTACCTCTGGATAATTAACCATGGGTCTGTAATTAATCAGCAGTGTGGTGGTGCCCTTTCTCTTATAAATGCAGTCGGACATGATAAGTTATTTGGAGTCCTAGAGTCCTAATGAGAGATCGCTATGAATATCAATGGGCACTTGTCTCCAGATGGGTTGGTATTGTTGTGCTTTGTAAATCCTTGTATGGCTGTTGGGAAACCCCATAATCCCCCTTCCAAGCAAATGCATTTATTTTAGAACTCGTCTTTGGGTGACAGAACTAACAAACATACTGTGACTGGTAAATTAATGTTGGATGCAGGTATAAGGTAGCCAATCTGTAACAATTATATTGCCCCCTTTCCCTGGAACAGCCCAGTACCGCAGCAGAGAACAACAAACACCAACCAAACTAGGAAGCCGTCAACCAAATGATACAAATTATGCAAAAACCCAATCATTCACTACCATGCCAATGCGAGACAGAAAACAAGCCCAAAGCCGATTTTCTGGGAAACAAGAGAGCTTCATCCTCCATGCCAGTCAAGAGATAGAAAGCTTCTCTGAGATTTCAATTATAAGGATAAGGTATAAGATCAAGCCTGGTTGAGATCAGCAACACTCCATTTACAATATTGAAAAGCAAATGAGAATGATAAATTACGATTAGTTGTCTGACACATGAAAGAATATAACATTGAAATGTTACACCAGCATACAAACTACAATATAGCCAACCAGTACAAAAGCTGTAGATACCAAGGACAAACTAAAAAATGAATAGTAAATTTTCACACCAAAATGACTTGGCAGAAGCATTTAGGAAATGAAAAATACTTGCACAAACGGTAAGCACCAAGGAATGGTGTGCAAACCAAACATTTAATGCCTACTGATATGATACGAAATTACTAACTTTAAAGATGACCTGTAAAATTCATATTTGTGAACCTATAATCACAATGGGACTCAACACCTTATCCAACCCCATCCCTTTAGAAATCAAACTAGAATGAACATGTCGTTTTAATCAACAAAATATCAAACCACTGATGATATGAGATGAAATTCCCCAACTTTATAGATTGTCAATGAAACTATCCGTGAACCTATAATTACAATTGAACTCAACTCCTTATCCAAACCCATATCTTTAGCAATCAAACTAGAGTCAACAACGCATCCTTTTGAACAATTAAAATCTTCAAAATATCCCAGTACAAAACACAGGCCCTCAACCTAAAAGATATAAACTCTATAATAACAAAATTTGGCAGAGCTAGGGGGACCCACTTGGTGCTCCACGGTTTGGGGATTTAGGATGCTCTGTCTTCTTTGTTAAATCCACAGTGCTCCACAGTTTGGGGCTTTACGATACTTTATAAATTCTTTGTTAAATCCACCCTAGTTTTGAATCTCCAGTTACACATGCTTCGATCCCCTTCAGGATCTCAGAGGTCCTTTGTAGTTTAAGGAGTGAGGTTGAAGACAAGAAATAAGCTGCAAATGACCCGAAGTCCTAACATCCTAAAGGTGAATAGAGTGTGTGCATAAATGGAGATTCAGACTTCCGGAGGATTTAATGAGGAAGCCATGCTTACCAGAGCGGGTCCCACTAGCTCAAACAACTAGAGCCCTGATACCACAAAATCCTAGAGGAATGAAATACTCATACTCAAACCAGCAAGCTCAAAGCTATCTTTAAGATTAAGATTTCTTGAAAACTGAGGGAGTAGCTAATAGTAATCAATTGATAGCATTGTCTTATCAACCTACCACTCATTTATCTGCACAACATTTCATTTCATTTCATCCTTCTCAATTGTCTCCAATTAATTTGTTGATTGTCATCTCCATGTTATATTAATTTATTTTTCCTGCTTGATGGTCATGTTATTTAGCCTCAAGCTTCACTCCTCCTTACTGATAGTCATCTTGTTTGACATAGGGAACTGGAGGAAACCATTCTAAAGTAAGTCAAGGAGGCAGCAACGGTCAAGCATGAAGAGAAAAGATGTGCAATGAGATTTGACATCGACGGTGATGGTTATATACCAATGTCAACAATTGGTTACAGCTTGCAGTTAAGCATGAAGTCATCAGGATAATTGGCATCCATGCAGCTGCTTTCTCAGGAAAATGAATAATTATACCCCTTCTCAAAAAATTATTGTCAATCAAAAGTATTTGCATCAATGCCAAAGATCGATGATGAAATTAACATTATGGAGTGGCATGAAGCCCGTGTGTTAGAATGATGACGAATCCCAAAAAATACTCAAGATAATCTCACCCTCTGCATTGCATTCGCCAAGCATCACTTCAATTAAGAAGAAGGAAATTACATTCACAGCTGCAAACTTTAGTTGGAATAGTAAATCAAATGAAGTTGAAGCAAATGAAACAAAATAATTCAAAAGGTTTAATTGGCCACTCCAATGAGTTGTAGCCCAGATAACCTCGCCCTCTGCATTGCATTCGACGAGTATCACTTCAATTGCAAAAAAGCAAACTAAGTTCACAACTACAAACTTGAATTATAATAGTAACTTCAATGAATTTCAAGCAAATAAAACAGAAGCATTCAAAATTTTGGGGCTCCATTCAGTTGTGGCCTACCTTTGATTGAGAAACTAAAAATATGCGTTCTGAATTTGAAGATTGAAGTGTAGAGCAAATGCTGAATTGGCCTCAAGCTTCCAATGAGTCACATGGATCACTGAAACTTGGAGAAGTATTTATTGCCAGGTACTAAGTGAACAAAGATGTTAGCAATGTGTACCCAAATCTCTAATACAACCCCTAGTTAGGCCCACTTTCCTAGTCATAATATTAGAAAATGATTTTCAACAAAGTCGACTGCTGAGTTAATGGTTCCATGCTTCTATGAAAGGGGAAACAACAAAGTTACGAACCAATACTTCTCTTTTTGGATGTGGTGCTTGTGTTTCCTCGTGTGATTTTATTTTGTCCTTTGCATTCTTCCCCACATTACCTTAAATCTTACGTTTTAATTCCAAAGGTCTGTCATATCAACTCTGAGGCCAAAGTTTTAAATTTTGGAGAGGTTTAAGCTGAGGTCCATCGTTTAGATCTGGCATAGTAGACATCTTGAGTTGTAATTAGGAACAATGTACTTGCATGATTGGATCTCCGAGTTCTACTATTTTGTAATCATTTGATACGGTTTGATCTACATTACAGTTTTGTCTTCATAAAACTAACGAATGAAATAAATCTGTTCTGCTTAAGATAATTTTCTGGAGGAGGTTATGGCAGTTGACCTTGTTGTTCCACTTCGCTGAATAGTTGATCATGACCTGTTTTCATTATCTGCTACACCTAGTTGAACTACTTAAGCAGAAATTAAAATTCATCAGTTTTCATGTCTTTTCACCTTTCTAGCTTTGACTTTGCCACCTATAATTGTTCACTGAATTCACCTCTCCATTGTATTGAGCTACTTCCCTGTCTCAGGCAGCTGCTATGTGTCTTTTTCTTCTGATAACCTTTTAAATCTTGTGCGAAGCAACTGAAAGGCCCAATGGATTAGACACTGGTAACGTTCAGTAATAGCTTTATTTTCTTTACAGCTATATTTTATTTTTTTACGAGCCAAATATCCAATATACAGAAATAATATTGAAATATAACCAAATTGCACAACACAAGAGGCATAGTGGGCCAAGCCATGGTACATACTTGGAAATAGAAATACCCTTGAGGTAAGGTTGCATCATATGAGAGTCAAACCTAGTACACTACTCTATCTTTGGTAATCAGTAGAACTGATCCATAATCCATGATGCTTTCACTACAATATGAAGTTCCTATATATAGCCACCCATCTAATAATAGTGATGGAGGGCAAACCCTTAACACACAAGTTATACATTTGAACGAACCATATAACTTAACCCACAAGCTACACATAAGACTCAACCAAGGGTTAGGTGTGCCAAAAGTTGTGTAGGCAGCTTAGAGGGTACTTGAGTTTAGTTACAGTTAGCACCAAGTAACTATTAAGCTGCTCAAACATATTCGCTTAAGTTAATTATTATCATTTCGAGAAGGTATCGTTAAAAGTTGCAATTTTGAAAATAACCATAGACTCTTGTTTAAAAACACGTTTTTGGTAATCTGAAATTATCAATCACGTGCTATCTATTGCTGTTATTTGCATTCATAGCTGTTTGATCATTACTGTTATAATCTGTGTTATACTGATGCTGCTGTACTTTCCTAATAGCTGTAAAGATCCGTAGATGGTTGGTCGGCGCCCTATCTATATATGTATACCCTATCTAGACTCAATTTAAGTCTAAATCTATATATGGGGTGCTAATTAAACCATATATTGTGCCAATAAAACTCTGTAGAGTGGGGCTCGGCCTCCAGACCAGCCCCCTATCTATAGAAGGGAGTCCCAAGTCCCATCGCCATATCTCTATATAGGGCATTCTCTGCCCAAATAGATTTATATAGGGCGCTTTCTGCCCAAATAGATCCATATATGGCTCAGCCTCCTCTCTGCAATATAGGTGCCCCATAGTTTATGGAGTTGAATGTATGTTATCATTGGTAAAATTTATGTCATCATTCATTGTAATGTCCCCCTTTTCAAGCTAGTTTTTGGGATGAGACCCTTAGCTTGTGTGTTCCCAAGGGCTAAGGTTTTTTAAGGCAAAAAGGGAACATTGGTGAGCTTCAAGAATATTTTTTGTTAAAACACTTTATTATCTAATTTTGAGACTTTTTTTTTTTAAGGATCACTCTAAAGTGCTATTGTAAGAAAGCTTGTAATATATCTTTTTATTAAAAGGAAAAAGTAACTCTCCCTCTCTATTTTGGGCATCAGAATGAAGGAAGCATATAAAAAAAAAGGGAGGATTCTTTTGAGAATGTTATGCATTTTTTTTATATTAAAATTCTTGTACAAGTATGTCAAACTTGAACAAGTGACTTGAGGACGAAAACTTTTTAGTGCACCAAGGAGTTTGGGGACGAAAACCTCCATTCTTCTATCAAAGCATCTTTATTCAAGGGTTGTAATTGCGCCATAATTTTTCATAATTGTATGCCAATGGATCTACAAATGTGTCTTTGGACACCACTTTCAACACGGAATTAATATAAACCTTCGAAGAGCTAGAAACATTCAAATTGCAGGTCAAGGAGGTGGGCAATCTCGGTGGAGGAGCTTGAAACAAATTTGGAGGCCATCTCAAGGGTGGCGACTTCCTTTGGGACGGTGGCAACCCCTCACAAGAGGTCAATTTGGTCTTTGGAACCCTCTTATAGGGTCAAGGTAATTTTCATAATTTATTATAGCCATTGGTGATTTGTTTAGGATCAATTTACATGTGTGAAAGGTCAATCTAGACCCTAAAAATATTCTAAAATTTATTATAATATTTTTGGCACTTGGACGACTTGCTTGGAGAGATCCGAGAGGTGAATTGAGAGTCAAATTCCAAGGAGTAATATTCATAATTATTTCCCTTATTTTTATGAGGTGTAGCGACCCACTTGTGGAGATTTTTGTGGTGTTTGGTGACTGAAAAATGCAGTTGTACATTCAAGTAAAAATCAGATTATTGGCAAGGGTATTTTCAGCTTCTACGCCAATTTATTTGGTCCAAAAAAGGTACATTGTTTTTCGAATAATTTTCAGCTATTTGTGGAGTTATTTTGGATGTATTTTCGCTTGGTTATTCTATAATTTTTCCCGCTAGGGCTAGCTGGTTTTGTGGAGCAAAATTTCAATTGTTTGGCAATTTATTCAAGGGTCTATTGTGTAAACCCTAACTAGGTCTAATTCGTCCTATTTGGGGACATCACAGTGATATCAGAGCCATATCTTGGCTATATGTGGGATTCAGGGTCTATATCAAACAATAACATGGATAAGGGAAGGATGAAAGGTATTACACAAGCCCGGGATCATGGGAATCAACTCTTCAGGATGGAGGACCAGCCATTGGTTCGTTGGAATCTAATGGAGGATTATGATGAGTACTTGACTTTTGCACCTAAGTACCGCAACAGGAAAAGCTTCGAAGATTGGCTAGGTTTGAGATATGACAAGAAGCACCATGGGTACATAGCTACACAGGATGATTTGGAGAAGATAGTTCTTCCAACTTTTGATGGTGATCTAGGTATTTTTGAAAGAGCTTGGGTTAACAAGGTGATTGAGTATCTTGACTTGAAGCCTAGAGGTAGAAAAGAGGCATTAATTTTTGTTATCCAACATTTAGATGGGGCTGCCCATGAATGGTGGCATCATGGATGGGTGACACAAGGACATAGCACTATTGGGACACGAGGAATTGTTGGAAAAGATAGTTGATAAGTTTGGAAAGCGGAGGGAGCCACCTATGCCTAAATCAATAAAGGCACATAACATGGAACTCCAAGTGAATGAAAGGCAGCCCATAAAACAAATAATAGAGCCTAATTTCCAATTGTGCAAGGGGCAACCACTCCACAAGTTTGCCAATAACCAAAATCAGTCAAACATAGCCCCTTTGTGAGGTGTGAACAACCAAAAACTAACTCAAAAAATTCAAAAAAAACAATGGCATGTAAGGCTGAATTTGAAGGGCAACCACCAAAGGAAGAACCCTTGAGATGTGAGCATCAAAAATTGGTCAATTGTGGACACAAGGAGATAAGCAATAAACTGAGATTGAAGGCAGAAAATTCAGAAGAATTAAAGGCATGTGAAAAGGGAATAGAAGAGCATCCACCTAAGGAAGAACAATCTAAAAATTGGGAGCAAAGAAATGAGCATGTGAAAGTAAACCAAACTAAAATTGAGGGGCAAATACATCAAGGAAAAGTGGACAGCCAACATGTGACAAAGAAAGAGATGATTGCTACCATATCTAGTGCCAATAGATGCCATGTTTTCCGTGTGAAAGGAACCATTAGTGGCAAAAAGGTAATTGTGTCAATGGACAATGGAGCCACTCACAATTTTATAAATGCTAAATTTGTTGCAAGACATAAGCTGCCCACTAAAAAAAATGGTGGATTTAAGGTAACTGTGGGGGATGGCTCCTCCATCTCATGCATTTCCAGCACTTTGGAGTTAAAACTAACCATGGGTGAATATACCTTTGAAGGAGAATTTAATGTGATAGATCATGGTGAGATAGATGTTGTGCTTGGAGCCCAATGGTTCCAATCCCTTGGTGAATACACTCATAACTTGCAAAAATCAGAACTGAAATTTATGGCAGCCAACAAGGGAATTGTTCTCCATGGTCTAAGCAATGGAACACCCATGTTAGTGACCTCAAAAAGGATGGAACAAGCTTTTAATAAGGGGCAGATTACATAGGCAGCAGAGTTATTTATGCATGATACAAGATCTTATTTGAAACAACAATTGCACCACAAGGTCCTTGTTTAGTGACATACCACATGGGCTGCCCTCGAATAGGGGATTTGAACATATAATTGAATTAGAAGGCACAAGAGCAGTGATCACTACTCCCTACTACCACCCACGAATCTACAAGGAGATTGATAAGGCTATCCAAGAGTTACTTGAGATGGGGCACATAAGGCCAAGCTCTAGCCCCTTTGCTTCTTCAGTAGTGCTTGTGAAGAAGGATGGAACCATGAGGATATGTATTGATTATAGATTGTTGAACAAGAAGACCATCAAGAATAGGTATCCTATACCTAGGATTGATGAGCTTCATGGAGCGGTTTACTTCTCCAAAATAGACTTGAAGACCGTTTATCACCAAATTTGTGTGAGGAAGGAAGATGTGCAAAAAATGACTTTTCGTTGTCACTATAGGCATTGTGAGTTTTTGGTCATGCCCTTTGGACTCAGTAATGCTCCTACTACATTTCAATCTTGCATGAACCACATCTTCAAACAACATCTAAGGAAATTTGTGCTAGTGTTCTTTGATGACATATTGATATATAGCAAGACTTGGGAGGAACATTTGCACCATTTGGATATTGTTTTGGGAATGTTAGAGCAGCAAACCCTCTTTGCAAAGAAATTTAAATGTGAGTTTGCCACTTCTGAAATTTTGTATTTGGGACATGTGATCAATGCACAAGGGGTCCAAGTGGACCAACAAAAGATTCAAACCATACTTGATTGGCCACCCCCCACTACTAAGACCCATTTGAGAGGGTTTCTTGGATTGTGCAGCTATTATCGAAGGTTTGTGAAGGGCTTCTCCCAAGTTGCTGCCCCCCCTTACAAACTTAACAAGGAAAGGTACCTTTGTGTGGGTCTCAAACTGCTTTGGGGGCCTTTGAGAGACTCAAGGTAGTGATGAGTTCTTGCCTTGTGTTGGCTGTTCCAGATTTTTCACACCCTTTCACATTGGAATGTGATGCTCCAAGAGAAGGAATAGGGGCTGTCCTCATACAAAAAGGACATCCCATTGCTTTTGAGAGTAGAAAACTCAAGGGGAAAAGAAGTTTTCAATTTATGACAAGGAAATGTTGGCTATCATGCATGCTTTGGCCAAATTTTGTCAATACTTAATTTGTGGAAGATTTATAGTTAAGACGGATCACAATAGCCTCAAATACTTTCTCACACAATTTGATTTGAATGATAAGCAACAGAAGTGGGTGAGCAAACTTCAATCCTATGATTTCAACATTGAATATATTAAAAGTAAAACTAACAAGGTGGTTGGTGCCTTGTCAAGAAGGCCCTATTTGTGTTCATTAAGCGAATTAACAACTAATTGGAGGGCTGTAATTATAGCCGAATATGCAAAGGATGAATGGGTTACCGTGGTTTTGGAAGGCACGGTGATAGACAACAAACACAAGGTGTATGAGGAGCTGATTTTGTATAAGGGCAGTATTCTTTTGGCCCCTTTATCCAAGTTAAAACACCAAATTATGAGGTCTGCTCATGATGATACTATTGCTGGTCATCAAGTACTGCAAAACATACAAGAAGGTAAGAGAAAGATTTGCTTGGAAGCATTTGAAAAGAGATGTTTTATCCCATGTTAGGGAGTGTATGGTTTGTCAAAGAAATAAGGGAATGACTACATTTCCAGCTGGTCTCTTGCAACCTCTACCAATTCCCCATAAAAAATGGGAGAGCATATCCATGGACTTCATCACAGAGTTACCTATGTCACAAGGAAAATGTGGAATTTTTGTTGTAGTGGATAGATTGACAAAATATGCTCAGTTTTTTGCAATTCCAGCCAAGTATAGTGCTCCATATATAGCGGAAATTTTCTTCAAATAAGTTTTCAAGTTGCATGGGTTACTCAAGAGCATCATAAGTGATAGGGACAGCTGGTTTATGAGCCACTTTTGAAAAGAGTTTTTTAAGCTAACAAGTACCGAATTGCTTCCAAGCACTAGTTATCATCCCCGAATGGATGGGCAAACCAAAATTGTCAATAAATATTGGTGGAATTACATTTCAGGGTAACAAACAAGATGGAATAGATGGCTATACATGGCATAATTTTGTTATAAGACTACCTACCACATGTCTAGTGGCATGTCACCATTCAATGCTTTGTATGGTTATGAAGCTCTTTCATTTTTTGACCTTGTTTTGGGGGATGGTAGGGTGCCTGGGGCTGCCGATTGGGTGCAACAAAGTTCTGAAAAATTGGATCAGCTCAAGAAAAACTTGCAACAAGCTCAAAATCAACAAAAACTTTATGCGGATCAGCATAGGTTAGAGAGGCAATTTGAGGTTGGGGACATGGTCTATTTGAGATTGCAACTTTATAAGCAATCTTCTGTCAAGCAAAGTGGAGTGAAAAAACTTAAGCCACGTTTCTATGGGTCTTATAAAGGTCAAAGAAGAGTGAGTAAAGAGGCTTATGAGCTGGAATTACCGGAAGGGATTAAGATTTACAACATGTTCCGTGTTTCTTGCCTTAAGAAAGCTCTTGGAAAGCCTATAATACCCTCCATTGACTTCCCACCTCTTGATGATGAAGGTAAATTGGTCTTGATTCCCAAAACTATACTTGAGATTCGTGAGAGGAGGCTCCGCAATCGCACTATCATGGAATACTTGGTATAATGGAAGAATATGCCTATGAAAGATGCAACTTGAGAGGGGGCAACCATCCTTCAACACCCAAATTTACAATTGCTTGTGGGCAAGCAATTTTGGGAAAGGAGGACTGTAATGTCCCACTTTTCAAACTAGTCTTTGCGATGAGACCCTTAGCTTGTGCGTTCCCAAGGGCTAAGGTTTTTTAAGGCAAAAGGGGAACATTGGTAAGCTTCAAAAACATGTTTTGTTAAAGCACTTTATTATCTAATTTTGGGACTTTTTTTTAAGGATCACTCTAAAGTGCTATTATAAGGAAGCTTGTAATATATCTTTTTATTAAAAGGAAAAAGTAACTATCCCTCTCTATTTTGGGCACCAAAATTGGAGGAAGCATATAAAAGGAAAGGGAGGACTCTTTTGAGAATGCATTTTTTTTATATTAAAATTCTTGTGCAAGTATGTCAAGATTGAACAAGTGACTTGAAAACGAAAACCTTCAAGTGCATCAAGGAGTTTGGGACTCCTTGGTGACGAAAACCTCCATTCTATCAGGGTAGCTCTATTCAAAGGCTATAATTGCGTCATAATTTTCATAATTGTATACAAGTGGATCTACAAATGTGTCTTTGAACACCACTTTCAACAAGGAATTAGTATAATCATTCAGAGAGCTGGGAACATTCAAATTGCAGGTCCAGGAGTTGGGCAATCTCGGTGGAGGAGCTTGAAACAAGTTTGGAGGCCATATCAACGGTGGCGACTTCCTTTGGGAGGGTGGCGACCCTTCACAAGAGGTTAATTTGATCTTTGGAACCCTCTTCTAGGGTCAAGGTAATTTTCATAATTTATTACAGCCATTAGTGATTTGTTTCGAATCAATTTGCATGTGGAAGGTCAATCTAGACCCTAAAAATACTCTAGAATTTATCATAATATTTTTGGCATTTGGGCAACTTGTTTGAAGAGATCCGAGAAGTGAATTGAGGGGCAAATTGCAAAGAATAATATTCAGAATTATTTCCCTTATTTTCCTGAGATGTGGTGACCCACTTGTGGAGATTTTTGTGGTGTTTGGTGATTGAAAAATGTAGTTGTACGTTCAAGTAAAAATTGGATTATTGGTAGGGGTATTTTCAGCTTCTTCGCCAATTTATTTGGTCCAAAAAAAATACATTGTTTTTCGAATAATTTTCAGCTATTTGTGGAATTATTTTGGATGTGTTTTTGCTTGGATATTCTATAATTTTTCCAGCTAGGGCTAGCTGGTTTTGTGGAGTAGAATTTCAGTTGTTTGGCAATTTATTCAAGGGTCTATTGGGTAAACCCAACTAGGTCTAATTCATCCCATTTAGGGACATCACATTCATTGACGGGCAATTTTGATTGTTAGGCAAGTGATAATACATCAAAGTAAGAAGACAACAAAGCAAAAAATAAGAGACATAAGAAGATCTATTAGAATTGGAGGAAAAACCACCCAACTAATTAATATCGGTCAAACTCTTGTTTCTAAAACAGAAATTGATATATTTTCAGCACAGATTGGACAACTTGAGGTATCACAGGTTAATCAAGAAGGGGTAGAAATGACACCAGTTGCCTAGAAGGATTCAAATCCGATTGTCTATACTTGAATAAATAAACAAGTAGAAAACAATTGGACCTGTACATTGTTTGCAAAAGCAACAGACCCTTGAAAAAGCAAAGAATAGAGTCAAAACCAAACTAGCAAGGTTGGGTGGTCAACAGAATCAAGATCTAACTAATTGTTTAAACTGGGAATAGTATTGAAAAGCAAATGGCATTACCGAAGACAAAGATAGACATGAATACTTTCCAGGTACCTTGCAAGACTATATAGTAAAATGGTTTAATCGGTTGAAGGATGATGAGAAAAGCACATGGAAAAAGTTGAAAACAACTTTCACAAAATATTTTGAGTGGCATATAGATGTCAAGCCAGGAATGAACTGAATAATTTAGATAGACATTTGGTGCAAACCAACATTTTATTCACTCAATTGAAAGAGAAGTTATACAATTAAATAACCACAAATACGTCTGTTCGGTTCATCTTCTAAGATGATTGTTCGTATTCAACTACACGACAAAAGCCTACACCTATGATTAATAAAATACTATGTATAATATTATTACATCCCCCTCTTAATCCAAAGGAGCGATAGTGAGACCAAGCATGTCTCTAAATTTTTCAAATTTCTCTCTTCCAAGCGATTTTATCAAGATATTTGTTGGTAGCTCTCAATTGGACAATATATCAATTTTTCGGTTCATCTTTTAAGATGATTGTTCATATTCAACTACACGACAAAAGCCTACACCTATGATTAATAAAATACTATGTATAATATTATTACATCCCCCTCTTAATCCAAAGGGGCGATAGTGAGACCAAGCATGTCTCTAAATTTTTCAAATTTCTCTCTTCCAAGCGATTTTATCAAGATATTTGTTGGTAGCTCTCAATTGGACAATATATCAATTTTTCAGTTCATCTTCTAAGATGATTGTTCATATTCAACTACACGACAAAAGCCTACACCTATGATTAATAAAATACTATGTATAATATTATTACATCCCCCTCTTAATCCAAAGGGGCGATAGTGAGACCAAGCATGTCTCTAAATTTTTCAAATTTCTCTCTTCCAAGCGATTTTATCAAGATATTTGTTGGTAGCTCTCAATTGGACAATATATCAATTTTACAATCATCTTTCACATAATGTTGAATCAAATGAAATTTGGTGTTGATGTACTTGGTTTGGTCATTAAATATTAGATTTTTTTCCATTTGGATTGCAGAAGTGTTATCAACCATGAGTGGTGTAGATGAAACCTGTATTTTCTGCAAATCTGCAAGAATCTATGTAAGCCATATGATTTGCCTAGTTGCCTCTGACGCTGTCATATATTATACTTTTGCTGAATAAATTGTTGGCACTTACTGCTTCTCACTTCCAAGTGATAACTATTGTTCTTAAATTCATCAGAAAACCTAAAGTAGATTTCTCATTTTCAAAATCACTACATAGTCTGAATCTGAATATCCAACTAATTTGAAGTTCACTGCCCTGAAGTATTTAGGCCCAAAATTTTGTGTTCCTTTTAAATATCAAATAACTCTCTTTGTTGCTACCTAGTGACTTTCTCTAGGTTGTTGCATGAATCTAAAAAGAACATCAATAGCAAAGGAAGTGTCTGGTCTAGTTGTGGTTACATAGATCAGACTTTCAATAAGTTGTTTATGCTTAGTTGTATCTGTGAATTTTGTAGTATTACCTTGATGTCAACTTCAAATTTTGTTCCATGGGAGTACTGAGTGGTTTGCAGACTGTCATCCAAATTTTTCTCAAAATTTGACCAATGTATTTTTGTTGTGTGATGAAAATGTACTTAGGTTTTTGAATCACTTCAATACTTAAATAGTAACGAAGGTAGCCTAAATCTATCAATTTAAAACCTTCAATCAATTCTGCCTTGACCTTTGCAATGTATCTTTCATTATTACCTGTGAGGAGCAGATCATCCACATATACAAATAGATATATAGTTGTTTTGTCAATTGTTTTGACAAAAAGAGTTGCATCTTCAAATTTAAAACACTTGAAGTTCATGCTCAAGAGGTGCTCGGTGAGCTTTTTATACAATTTTTAGGGGGTTTGTTTCAATTTATACAGTGATTTCTCCAACTTGCACACTTTGTGTTCTTGGCTATCAACTGCAAAACCTTTTAGTTGAGTCATGTCAACTATTTCTTTGAAATCACCATTTAAAAAAGCAATTTTCATGTCCATCTAATGAGTTTTCCATCCATTTTGTGTTGCTAAAGCCAACAAAGTCCAAATAGTAGTCCATTTTACTATTGGTGCAAAGGTTTCATTATAGTCTATCCCTTCTTTTTTAGCATATCCCTTTGTGCCAAACATTTCTTTGTGTTTGTCAAGTGAGTCATTTGTTTTGTGTTTGTTTTGAAAGGCCCACCTGCAACAAATGGGTTTACAATTGTGTGGAGGATCAACTAACTCCCAAATTCCATCCCTGACCAAAACATATCCAATTTTCATTGATTTTCTCCATGCATCAAGCTTTTCAATTTGTTTAAAGGAAGTTGATTTTGAATCAAAAGCAATATCGATTTCTTCCTCTAGAGGGTCTTCCAAGGTAAACTTTTCTAACTTATCTTGAATCTCTTCTAAAAATATGTCTATTTGTTGTGGTTGTGTGTGTACTTCTAGTACTTGTTTTTCCAACTTCATCAGGTCAGACATCTTTCAATGTTTGCGTGGCCCATTTTGACATATTTTTTTGTGTTTCTTGCGGAACAACTAGTGCCTCATTTTCTTGACTTGAAGCTCCTTCATTTTCTGGGAGGTTCATTTTCAATTACAGGGGACAATATAGATTCAACTGATGCCCAATTGCATGTTCCCCCTGACTATTTGGAATCTCTATATCATTCTCCTTGAATACATCAAATTTTGCAAATTTCTCAAGTCGACTCAATTGTTGATCAATGTTAATTGTGTCTTTTCATAGAAGAAAACATGTCTTACAATGAGATTTTTTTTTCATCATATAGTCTATAGGCCTTTGAAGATTTTGAATATCCCAAAATGATACATTTTCGACTCCTATGGTCCAGCATGTTCCTTTTCCCTTGGGAATCAATGCATAGCATGTGGATCCAAAAACCCGAAGATGTCGCACTAAAAGAAGATGACCACACCAAACTTCATATGAAATCTTCATTTGAAGAGTTGTTGATAGTGCCTTGTTGCGGAGATAGACTGTTGTTTGAGCTGCTTCTGTCTAAAAATACAAATTTACTCCTTGGAAATACAACATTGCACAAACCATGTTCATCACAGTTTTGTTCATCCGCTCAACTACTCCATTTTGTTGAGTATAAGGGATTGAGAGATGATGCTTGATCTCATTTTGCTTGAGATAGGCTTCAACCACCTTTGATGTGAATTCACCACCATTGTCAGTCCTCCGTGTCCCAATATGGGCTTGTGCTTCATTTTCAACCCTTGTTTGAAACTTTTGAAAAGTTTCGAAGGCCTTTGATTTTTCTTCGATCAATAAATACAGATCATTCTTCTATAGTGATCAATGAACATGAAGTATTTATGACCACTAGCAGAAAGAATTGATTGATAACACAAGTCAAAGTGAATTAAATATAATTTCCTTTCAACTTTCCAATCTGATTTTTAAATTGGTTAGCCAAGATGCAGGCTTCACATTTTTCAATCTTTTTCCGCAGAGTTGACAAACCTACAAAACCATTCTTTTGCATTGTTTAAATGTTGTCATAGTGGATATGCCAAAATATTGCATGCCACAAAAGACTAGCTGTCATTCCTCCTTCAACGAGATGACTAAAATTTCTTGAAATTGAAGGCTCACCTCTTAGTTTCAACAACTTTCCTTCCTCAAATCTTGTCAATACAACTGCATTATCACATTTTATTTTGATTTTTACCTCTCAATCATCTAGCAAAATGGAGTGGTCTTGTTGTCGAATTAGAACCAAGGACAACAAGTTTAGTTTCAATTGAGGAGGGTATAGGACATTATGGAGAGTGAAATCAAGAAGTCCTAGTGATTTGAGTCGAATTGTCCCTTTTCCTTCAGGTTGAAGACTTCCTCTGCCAAATATATCGAACCACATCTTTCTTCATGAAACTCTTTAAAGAAGTCCCTTCAAAAGCCATGTGTTGTGTGGCACCAATATCTACAACCCAAGTATCATCCCAAGATGAATCCACTGGGGCATTATTTACTTCATCTGAAATAGAAAGCACAAATTCACTTGTGAATTGAGTCCAGTCTGAGGTTTTCTTATTTGCTTCTTTTTGTTTTTGATAATCCTGAATCTTATCACATGACATTTTGCATTCATGAGCCTCATGACTCCCTTTTCTACCACAATGTTTGCAAAACAAATGTTGTCTATCATTTTGTTGATGTTGACTATTGTTTCTGCTAGTTTTACCTCCTCGCTCTTTATTTTTCAATATGCCTCTATCATTTCCTTCATGCTTGGAAGAATTGCTCTTTTGATGAGCATAGCAAATACTTTTACCTATGGTTTTTGTCTTTCTTCCAAACCTCTTTTCTCTTTTAGACTTTTTTTCAACTAGTTGATCAAAAGTGTCTTCAATTAATTGTTTGCTTGCAAAGACTTCAAATAGGATGAAAATGTGAGAAGAGATTTTAAGAAACTAGTTATATATACATCAATTTTTGCACCAACAACTTTAACACCATGCTTGATTGTGCAGATTTATGAAGCCGAACTCATTACATCACCATTTCTCAACTAAAATCTAAACAATTTCAATTGCAATTTTATGTATTCCAATTCTAAATGAGAATCATACAAATCTTTTAACTTGTTTAGTGTTTCCCATGGTGTGTTACACCATTGTATATGACGAAAAAACTTTTGCACCAATTGAGACTCTTATCAAGGCCAATGCCTTAGAATTTTTATGCTTCCAAGTTTTTGATGTTGGTTTAGTTGGTTGTGTCTATCACAAAATTTGAACCAAATTCAATGAAGATGAGAGTATTCTCAACTTATTTGGACCATTCTAACCAAATGTCATTCCCAGTTAGTGTTGTGCCAATTATTGTTTTGATTGAATGCATTTTGCTATCAAGGAGAAATAGATCGGTTCCTTATCACTCTATTAGGTTTATCTTTCTATATACCACCAGACCTATATACCAAACCTCTCAATATGTTCGCATAATGTCCCTTTTAAGACGGAATTAAACAAATTTGGAATTAACAGCAAACCCTAACACAATCATATGCAACCTCTGATTTTGTGTTCCAAACCCTAACCATAAAAATTTAGGGCACAAGTTGCAATATTTTATTAACAAATATTCACCACAAATTCAAAAATATTACAGCCCACAAAAATACCTTCAAATCTGATTTTTCGAACCAACAAAAGGTTGGAAAAATTCAATAAAAATACCAGCAATGTTTTATGCCTTCAAACTGAAATTTAGGCTTGACTTAGCCTTGAAGGAGTCACTTTCAAACCCCAAGGGGTAGGGGGGGCGGACGAGGAGGTCTTGGGGATGGGGTCACTACCCTCACAACTAGTTCGTTGACCTCCTCAAGCAATTTGTTGCCCATTTTGGGCTCCAAAACAAGGTCACTGTCCTAGCAACTGTTGCGTCCTTCTTCAAGATGACCTTCCTTGCTTCGTCTCACCTAAAAATGGTGTTTAAGCTCCTCAAACTGATCAATTTTGGCCTTTTGCAACCCCTGAAATGAAACTGCCCAACTGAAAGTTAAGGGTTTTCGTCTTAACTTCAGATTTCCAATGAAGGTTTTCGTCCTTAACTTTAGATTTACAATGAAGATTTTCATCTTCAACAGAAACAAATCATGCTCAATCTCAATATTTCAATTGGTAAAAATGACAGAGCCCCCAAAATGAACCTCAACCTCTTTTTTTATATCCTTTCCCTCCAAATTCATTCCATAACAAGCGGTACTCAAGTGACAAAAGAATTCAAATATTAAAAAGGGTAATTCCTTATAATTTTCACTTAATGGTTAACTTGCTCATGACAAAAAGGTCCCCTTTTAAGTCAAAATTAGAAAAGTTGCTGATATAAGTTACTTTTTGGCAACTTAGATATTATTATTATTTTTACTTTTAAGTATTTAAAAATACTTTTTATTTTAATAATAATATCATTCTAATCTCAAAAAATGGAAAATTACAGTCTGCCCTTACCAAATTTGCTTGCCCTCAAGCAAATGCAAGCTCCATTCTTCACTCCTTGTACCCTTCTGCAAATACCAGGATTCCAAATCAACCTCAAGAACCCTTCAGAGTGTGGAAAAACCTCAGCAACCTCTTCCACCTTTGCTACAGCAATATACTCTTAATCCTTTCTTTCCCTTGAAAACAAACTCAATCGCTCCCACTCGTGCTTGTCACGTGCCATGATCATTGTACTTTCCTTGGACATGTGCAAACTATGCACTCTTTGACTCATAAGAGTATCTTTATCAACACTCATCTGCATTGTTGCTACATGTACAAGGTGTTGCCAGGATGCCAAAGTGGCCGCCATGATGTTTTGCTTCAGTTAAACCCTTTCCCCAACTTCTTCCTTACGAAAATATTCCCAAACTTGTGCCAACTTACCGTTGTACCGGACTGATAACAAATGTTACAACACTCTGAAAATATTATAATAAAAGCATATTTGATCTCCTTTTGCCCCAATCAAGGGTATGAACCATGTAGAAGCTAAAAGAGCTATTGGAAGTAAGTGCATCAATGAAATTGCAGTATCATAGGGGCTGAAAATGTTTATGACAGCAACGTGTAAGTTTGGAATTTGTGGCATAATTGTCCCAATTTTTAAACCTGTACATAGAACAAACATGTCAATGAAATTTCCTTCAACCACTTCATCATGCCTCATAGGCATGTTATTGAACTCTCCTCCAATACTTGCATCTTCATCTTCTTCATAATTTCCATTCATGTGATGGACTTCCAAAGGTCAATTCTTGTTGCCCCAAGCATCGTTGTAGCTGTACCGTTGCATTCTCGCTCACAATCAGCATTGTGGTGGCTGGAAACTTTTCCATAATAGTTGCAAACAATCCCTCATTAATGGTAGACGAAATGTCCTTCCACCTTGTGACTGTCATAAAAAGTGTTAAGGGGTTGGTTATGTTGCAAACAGCAACAAAAATAATGGGACAATAGTTGTCATACTTTAAATTCTTCACAAAATTCAGAAATGACAGTGATATAGGGGCTAGAATCAACCATATAGTAACTGAAAATGCTTCCGCAACATCAACAAACTGAAGATTACTCAAGTGTATGATTAGGACTACTTGTACGGTTGCATACAAAATGTTGAGTTGGCTGGAAATGTGGATGACAACATCTCTACAACCCGGAATAGTGAAGTCTTTTTGTAAAAACACATCCTCCTTGAGTTCTCCTTCACGCCATGCGACTGAAAATACTTTTATGGCTGTCATACAAGTGTAAAAGAGACTGGTACTGTTGCTGGTAGCATATAAAAGATTGGTACAGCAGCTGCCATACATGACACTCTTCGCCAAACTCAACGATGTGAGTGATCTAGGGGTCGGATACAACCCTTCTTTGATTGAAAATTGAACAAATCTTTGATTGTAGCATGATCTCCAATCAGTCCTTGAGAGACGTCAGCCAATGTTCAACTCCATGGCATGTTGGACACCATTACATGCCCCTTTCCACATCAAGCATCTCGCTGCTCCGACAATGAATAGCCTTGTCCTCAAGTGTAGGACTTGGCTCTAAGGAGTGATCTATGGATCGTGAGCATTGATTCTTCACCACTTTGTTAGAATGTCTGACATCCTTCCTAGGGTTCCTGATGAACTTCTTTTCAAGCCAAATGCATGAAATAAAGAATTCATTAACAATAGTAACATTGAACTCCTCAAAGACCTTACCCTTCTTGTATCTCCAAATATCACTCAGATTCCAAACTTTTATGTACAAGCAATTTGAAACTTGTATGAAAGGATCTATGTGCCCTTTGCCACTCAAAGTGTTCTTCACTCTATCACCATTTTCACTATGTTGTCCATGATAACTACAAATTTGCCGTGATATACTATGAAACATCAAACTTAACATACAATCATTCTTTTAAACATGCTGCCCATGATGACAACACATCTGAAATGACATAGTAGGAAGCAACAAATCCACAACACTTTCATACCTTTGGCTGTCCTCAACTTGTTCACCTTCCTTTGCTGGATGAAGATTGGTTGGGATATCTTCAACACCTCCCACCTTAGGATTCAAAGTTACCTTCTTAAATGCATGCTTATCAACTAAATTTTGAATTGTTCCATTGTTGCTCACTTTGATTCCTTGTACATCACATTGTAGCTTCTTAGGACAATTTAGAACCCAAGATTCTACCTTCATTCCTTTACCATTCTTCGAATGATGGCAAATTTGGAATAGGTCTTTGTTGTCCCCACCATAACTTGAACTGAAATTATAAGGGTGTTGACCCTGTTGATAACAATGGAACTGCCTTAATATGGAGCACTGAATATGGGGAATGACCATCATTCCTTGGACTGTAAATATAATGTTCATCTCCTTTGGTTGAAGTAGGAGCCTTTGATAGATTTGCCTCCACAGTATTAATCTTGTCAAGTACCTTCTAATAGCTGTCCTGAAAATCCATCTCATATGGTAATAGCTCAATCTTTGGAATGCTCGAAAGATGGATAGGGTCTTCTTGAAAAATATCCTCTTTCCATTTGGTACCCTTCATCTTATCCTCATTGTTAGAATGATTTTCATGAATATCAAAATATTGTAAGGGCATAGTATGATGGTGATAAAATAAATCCTTAGGAAATAATAAATCTGAAATATGATTTTCCTTTACATACCTCCGGTTGTCACCAAAGTGTTCATCCACCTTTCTGGAAGAGAGTTTGTTGAGATAATCTCAACACCATCACCCATGTGACTCAAAAGTCCCAACTTAGGGTTAATTAAAGTGTTCACCTCAAATGCATATCCATCCCTAATGCCTTCTTGAAAATCAATACCTTCACTCTCCTTGCTAAAATCATGAAGATAATCAAATTGCTTACCATTCTCTTTTCTCATCACGAGGGCAGAATTCTCTTCCTCTTGGGCTGGAACTTTTTTCCCACTTTCCTTTTGTATGATAGGTGCCTCCATGGGTTGTTCACTAACCACTTCCGGATTTGAATTCTCTTGCTTTCTAATTCCTTCCTTGGAATTCTTTTGAGGGTTTGACTTTCCATCTTTCTCCTTCAATCTTCTATTCCTATTTTTTGTGTATACCTCCAAGAATTCTTCAAAGGTATTGTAAGATGTGTATATATCAGACTTCTTTTCATATTCATCAAAGGCAAAAAGTTTGACCTCATCTCTGTTACACTGCTCTTCCAACCATGCCTCACGAATAGGATCATTCTATCGCTCTTCTAAATGAATCTAGGGCTTTATTATTGATAGAAAACTGTTTCAAAAATTGATTCTTAATACCTTGGCTTTGTGTCTGCCCTTCTTGTCTTGATTTTCTATTGATTTCTTCAAGATGATCCCTAGCTTTTCGCTGCTCGCTTTGTATTCGCATCCATACCTCTTGGTTAGGATTTATATATTCTTCCTTTGGTAAGAAGTTAGGTCGTCAATCCACTATAGACACTCAAACCCCACAGATGGCCAAGAAATGGCTCCTATACCACTGTAATGTCCCTTTTAGCCTTTAGAACAGAATTAAACAAATTTGGAATTCACAACAAACCATAACACAATCAAATGCAATCTTTGATTTTCTATTCCAAACCCTAACCATAAAATTTCAGAATTCTGGAAATACAAATTTATGGCACAAGTTGCAATATTTTATTATCAAATATTTATCACAAATTCAAAAATATTACGGCCCACAAAAATACCTTCAAATCTGATTTTTTGAACCAACAAAAGGTTGGAAAAAATCAATAAAAATACCAACAACGTTTCTATGCCTTCAAACTGAAATTTAGGCTTGACTTGGCCTTGAAGGAGTCACTTTCAAACCCCAAGGGGGGTCGCTACCCTCACAACTAGTTCGTTGACCTCCTCAAGCAATTCACTACCCTTTTTGGGCTTCAAGACAAGGTCACTGCCCTAGCAATTGTTGCGTGCTTCTTCAAGATGCCCTTCCTTGCTTCGCCTCCCCTGAAAATGGTGTCTAAGCTCCTCAAACTGATCAATTTTGCCCTTTGCAACCCCTGAAATAAAGTTGCCCAGTTGAAGGTTAAGGGTTTCTATCCTTAACTTCAAATTTCCAATGAAGGTTTCCGTCTTCAACGGAAACAAGTCAAGCAAATCGTGCCCAAACTCAAGATTTTAATTGGTAAAAATGACATAGCCCCCAAAATGAACCTCAACCTTTTCTTTTATATCCTTTCCCTCCAAATTCAGTCCAAAACAAGGGGCGCTCCAAGTGAGAAAGGAATTCAAATATTAAAAAAGGTAATTCCTTATAATTTTCACTTAAAAGTTAGCTTGCTAATGACAAAAAGGTCCCATTTTAAGTCAAAATTAGAAAAGTTGCCGACATAAGTTACTTTTTGAAAACTTAGATATTATTATTATTATTATTACTTTTAAGTATTTAAAAATACTTTTTTTTTAATAATAATATCATTATAATCTTGAAAAAGAGGACATTGTAGTTCGCCCTTATTATATACACGTCAGTATGTGGAAGAAGTTCATCATTTCGATATATTGGGCAGTACATAAAAGAGACGTTACTGCACATGAAAGCAAGGTGATATGTGACACTTAAATAGTACATGAAAAGGATTTGTTCTATCAATGACACATGCTTAGAAAAAAATCCTTGTATATGAGAGTAACTTCCCTATATACTCAGAATTTCTTACTATCGGGATTTACGTCTAGCGATAGAGACAGATAGGTAACGAAGGGAGATGGGAAAATGAAAATTTTATCCTTATTTCTCCCCGATGATTTATAGGGTCAAAGCCTCAAACGTCGTTGTTGCAGCTATGTTAGGTGTTGGATGCAGTAGTGCAAGTGCAACAATATTACTTGTAACCCTGAACTAAAAGCTACCGAACACTGGATTTTTAAATTTTGTTTTGATTTTGAATTGGTTTGCACAAAAAAATACTTATTTTAATATTTTAAATAAGTCAAAAATCTCCAAAAAATGAATATATATGTTTTTTTAATAAAAAACTTAAAATATATATATAATATTTCCAACCTTAAAGGAAACTTAGTTTTTTGAATGTAATGTCATTGTTGGCAATATCCATTGTCAAGCTGAAAAAACTTAGAAAGGTTGAACAATGGTTGAAACACTTCACGTTAGGCTGAAACGCCAACGCAGCAGTCCTTTGAACAAGTGAACACTTCATTATGACAAGTGCAGAAGTTTTGTTGAGTTGATGCTCATGTTAGGTCAGGGCAAACACAGCCAACGCATTAATAAAATATTATAACAGGACTCCTTCACCGTTATGACCAGCTAGGAATGACGATTTGTAGTTGGGGAAGGAAAATAAGACTACTCTAATGTCAAGCCATGTTTAATAAACAAACCAGCAGCGCTTCATTCAATTTAACCTCCAGTGCATCATTGTGTTTGACCAAATGACTGAACGACACAGTCTTCTCAAGGAATATTTTGATTGCGGCTTACAGAAGATAATGGTATCCTCTCGTGGCATGGACTTTGTTTAAAAAATTAATCCAACAGGTGTCAAAGCCGACTAGGTCACCTTTGACAGCATATGCAGACCAAGAAATTTCAAAGCTCCCAACACTTCAATTAAAAGATGCTATTGAATAAAAGATGTAAGGCCTGATCAGATAACAGAATTATTTGGACACAATCCTAAACTCAGCAGTATGGCTGGGAGATAATTTGAGGATGAAAAATTTAAGAATAGTTGGGGCTCTGATACCAATGTCAGGCTAGGAATGGACTGAATAATTTAGACAGAGATTTGGTGCAAACCAAAATTGTGTTCACTCAATTGAAAGAGAAGTTGTACAATTAAATAACGACAAATGTGGCTGTTCAGTTCATCTTCTAAGATGACTGTTCATATTCAACTACAAGACAAAAGGCTACATCTAGGATTAAAAAAATAATAGGAACAATAATATTACAACAGATGCCCAAATACTCAATGAATTAACAAGTATCAAACAAGGAAAAGAAGAGTATTAAAAGAATACAATAGGATACTGTTGAAATTAGCTCAGATGTTAAATAACCCTATCTGAAGATTTCATAAATGATCTAAGAGAAGCATTAACATAAAACCTGAGAATAGTTCCAAATTTAAAATATCAAGACACCTATAGAAGAATACTAGATGTTGAACAAAAGTACTTGCAAAAACAAACTTACAATGATGAGGGAAATGAATCTTAATTGGAAGAAATTACAAAACTATTAAATAAAAAGGATAAGAAGAGGTCCAAATCAGCAAATCAGGAATTTGGGGCTTGAAGTGTAGAAGCGAAGGGCATAAGGAAGAGGAGTGCCCCATTAAACATAGTGTAATATGTAATGTCAGGATGTGGAAATAGTTGGGGAGACAACACTTCCCCAACCTGCTTAAGAACAATAGGATCTTTCTTGCATAAATAATCTTCAAACTATCTCTAAAGTGCAAACTAAATTCAACACAATGAGAGAACTAGAATACATGTTGGTCCCATCATCCATGTCATCTAAAGCGGAAAATTTATGAGTCACTATATAGTCACGCATATGATATTCGTCACCAAACGGAAAAGGTATCCCTGTTTATTGCTACACATGGTCTCCTAGCTGGAGAGTGTGTTGCTTTTCTTGAACATACTCACCATCCTTGGGAGGTGGTTATGGGCAGAAAAGTAGGGCATAACTGTTTTACATTCCAAAAACATTGGATTATCAGCTGAGCCTGATTCTATTCACTTCCAAAGGGGGTTGTGACAATTGAGAAGCAAAAAGTACACTCTAAGAACCCGAGAATATCGCCACTACTTGTGGGGCGTGCGATATGGATGGTGTCGCCTAAGCAGCGATGAGAACTGGTGATTTGCTAGCTGCTGTAGAACCACCTATGAGTTTGTATTAAGTCACTGGTGCTTTTCCCGCTCCGCAAAGCACCTTTATGTAGACCAATGTTGCTCGTACAATGTTGCACCCTTTTGTAGACCATACTCTTTTGATTGGTTTGGTTTGTTCCACCATCCTTGCTTTCTATTTGTCAATAATAAGGTGAGCGAGCAACAATGAATGGTTCCATTTGCATAAAAGAAGTGTCCAATTGTTGCATCAACCGCATATTGACCACGCATATCAAACATGCCTCCAATGGGGTTTGAACTACCAATGTTTGATCTCTTACGAGAAGGCCCCACACCCTGTGTTGCATCTGTCACATGTCTAGAAGATACAACTAGCTCTAATTTTGTTTCCCCAGTTTCTCTTCTAGGCTGAATTGGAGATACTATTGTTGTTGAAGCATGAGAGATTTAATTTGACCTTATGTCTTTAGCTCTTTCTTATTCTCTCATAGCGTCATACAATTATTCGTCATTCGAGCAAGCCACTTTCCCCATTGTGTGGAAAAAATGAGCCTTCACCCTCGTGTAAGTGCCTTGAAAGCTTTTTTAACAAAGTTTTCAAGTGATAATCATTGTCACACCACTCCCTTTGCTTGCCAAAATATGATCCAACGTTGCTCTTTAGCAGCTAATTTCAATATGATGCAAAGATCATAGAGGGCCTATTTAAGTGCATGAAAAGAATGTTTCCTAGGATCTTTTGAGGTAGCTATGGGAGAGTCTTTGATGTACAAGCAGGCAAGGGGTTTCTTTCCTAGTAAGGCAACCATCACAAGGAGGAAGGCCTTCAAACCAGGGAAAGAATTTTTCTACATACGTACGGTGAAAATATTAAATTTTGATTGAATTGTGCATGTTACAATGTTGACAAAATCTGTTTTTGCAACACAATGGTGAGATTCATTTGGCAAAGAAACCAAACACCTTCGGTGGATGGCAATGCACATTTTGAGCCGGCCATGTAGTTCACTTGCTTGCGAGCGTAGTTGGAGTGTGCTCAAACATATATATTTCAAAAAATGCAATCAATGCACTCAAGAACGGATGAATGATTTGGTATTTGTCCACCACAATCTTTACTTGAATATGAAGAAAGCTCAAGGTTAAGAATTGTTGCATTTCTAATTCTTAATTCATATGGAAAGTTGATTTATATTCTTCTAAAGTATTATTCTCCAAGTCACTAACATATGCATTCTATTTGATAATGTTATGTACCATCGAGAAATATCAACGAATTCAACTTGACAAAATCAATTCAAAATCTGAATGGCTTGAAAAGAATGATGACCCTATTTATGATGAAGTTGACTTTGACTTGTTGGAGAAGATTGGATATGACACTGAGGTTGTCTCTCAAATTAGGAGAGGCTCTAACCTTAGAGCTTCAACATCTACCCCTGTTGATCCCTAGTCTATCTTGTTGCCATTAGCTCCCTCCCATTTTTTGTTCCTTTGTAAACGACAATAGTATGCATTTTGAAATGCAAATTAAATAGTCTAGAAATTAATGAAAGAACACAGTTGTCTGATTTTGATGGCATACAATCTCATTTAACTTCCTCTCATAATTTGTATCTATTCTCTATGCAATTGAAATGCCTAATATGTATCTCTATGCCTTTAAATTTTTTAAAAAAAAGTTTTTTCTTCTTTTTACACATTTTTCGACGTTTTTATGTTTTTCCAACTTTTTCCTGATTTTTTTCCCGATTAATCACGATTTTTTGAAAAACACTTACACTTTTAAAAAATCAATTTTTTCTCCAAACGATTTTTGCTACTATGTTCTAAACTATCGTTAATGTTAAAACCCTATTTTAAAAACTCATACTCGGCAATTACTCAGCAGCCCAAATTTTTAACTCGTGCTCGGGACTCAAAAGTTTCTTGGCAATTAGTTGGCATTACTCAACAACTTTATCACTACAAAAAACAAAACAAAATCATAAAATAAACTTAAATAAAATGTATAAGATGAAATAGAAGATGAAGTAGATATCATGATTCATACTAAAAAGGTATAGTCTTATTAAGGAGTACTTCAAAAGTTCAAACTTTAAAGATAATGAAAAATAAAGTAAATAATTGTAGGTCGTAGGCTGTGTGGATGTGTTTTCCTTGAGGCTTGAAAACAGAGTATGTATTAAAAAGTAGGAGGCAACTATAGGCCGTGTGACTGTGTATACCCTTGGGCCTTGTTAATCATTGTATCAGTATGTATTCCTTGAGGCAGCCTTGAACAATGAAAACTTAGGCTTGTGTACTTACACCACTATCAATCAATATGAACATAGATTCAAAAATCACCAAAAACCCTAGCTCAACTGACTGTGCACTATATTTGCGAATCACAGAGAAAATATGCAAAAATAAGCATAAAATCGATTTTTTTTCACTTTCTGCTTTAATCCTCTACTTGTCTGTCACAATGATTGAGTCGGCGATTTTTGCCAAGTGATCACAATTATTACTCAGAAAAAATCACCAATAAATTGCTAAAACTCTGCCCGTGATTTTCAAGGAGGTTAATTATTTAACAATTAACTCATGATATTGTGATTAATCAGTGATATTTGAATTTATGGTTAAAACCGCTGCACAAAAAAAATTCCAACATCATTGTCTTTTAATGGACTGTTTGCAACAACTAGCTCAAGATCAAACAATCAACTGAGGAACAAGATGTGCTTGTTTACAACAAAATGCTAAAGTTACCAAAGATCAACACATGCAGAAATATAATCACGTCATTTACCTAACAGATAAGACTATAAGAGAACAATAGCTTTATTGCAATTGCTATTGTATGGTAAAATACTTGGTACAAGGAGGACTTGTCACATCAATGCCCTTGACTAGTTATGAAACCAAATGATTGTTTGTTATGACACAAGCATCAACCCAACCATACATAACCAAACATGATTAATACACCTAAGCCAACAATACAATAATTAACAACATAACAAAGTCAGCTAAAAAACATTATTTCTTATTGTTTCCCTCCGTTTAAGCCACTTTTATCATGGGTATTTTTGTTTTGTGACCTTTCCCTTCAATTTTAATATTTGTATACTTTCCTTCATAAGTCTCTTTCATACAAGCAATTTCACTTTTAAAATATTTAATTTGCTCACCATGTATTTCCGACCCAATGATACTTGCATTTCACTTTTATGAATATGGGCTTTGATCTCCATCATGTTCACTATGTGTCCAAAAACTATATAATTTAAATTTGACCAGTTTTATTTCTCTTCGGTCATTGACCCCCGCTTGAAATTCACTCTTCAGAGATGTTTGTCATGCCAGTGCTTCCTCTGCCTCTTAAACACAATTGCCATCAGTTTGAAATTCATGTGCCTCAAGCATTGATCATGGCAGCACTTCCTCTACCGTACCATGACCATGACCCATTGTGCCATGACCTCAGTTGCCCATTGTGTCATGACTCTCTATTCATCGAGGGTGGTCATATTCACATCTAGTTGTACTTAAAAAGTAGTCCTTGCTAATTTTATTCTCAAACCCCACGTTCATGTTCACTGTAATTTGCTACACTTTCACCTTGATGGGTCGGCTTATCGTCAAGCTTTGCATCCCAAAATGTGTATTTTATAACTCAAGAGGGTAGGCTAATTGTGGTTTCAAAAGCATCACTAAATTTTGCGCTCATTCGTCTCTCACAAGCCTCCTATCTCCATAATTTCAATGCTATTGCTATCTGACAAGAACACAATCTTCATCTACAAATGGAGTAATTCATTGAGGGATTTTGTCTCATCTTCAAAGCGCTATTGTATCTCCAAGATCCCTTCGTCTTTCCACTCCATAGTACCTCAGATCTTCAAAGCACTCTTCTCCAAAGTCCAAGTATGACAAGTCAGACAAGGTTAGATCCTTGCTTACTGCCTAAATCTTCAAATCTATTACATATTTCTAACCTTTGTTTTCAATGAAGAGTAGATTATTCCTCCACTTGTGATCATCTTTCGTTGCTATCAACCAACCATGACTTAACAATAATGAGATGACTAAAAAATTCAGCAAAAAGGATTGGGTTCCAATAAATACCTTTTGTGCAATCAATACGCCCAATATCTTTATGCCATACTACTCTACTCCCACAAAATGGAAGTCAAAGGCCAAATAGATGGCTTCCCTAGACTTCTCCAAGTGTCCTTTGAGATAAAATTCGCACAGAACCACCATCCACAATAGTGTTTGTTAGATTTCTCCCATGTATCTCCATGTGTACTACTATTGGCCTTCAAACTAAATTCATTATCACGAGAATAGAGTAGATCATTTGGTCGCTTAACAATGGGAGCTCAACTATAAGTTCACTCTTTTGGCTCTTGTTCTCCCCATTGTCTGGCACCACACTATATACACTAGGTGTGTCATCGTTGTCATATATGGTAGTGGTTATGGCATTCTTGAGTTCTAGAATGCTTTGCAAAAAACCAACCACCTTTAAAGGAATTGTAGTTTGTAATACTTGTCTTGAAATGTCCTTATCTGACTCAAGCTGACTAATCACCGTACTTGTATACTCATGGATTGCCTTTGTTCTTTGACTATGGCCTTCTCAACTTCAACCCTTATTTTGACAAGTCTTTTCTTCTCCCATCTTGGACAATTGGAATATGATTCCCAAACCTGTGCAATCTACAAACACATTCATTATTGTTATGATTTGTGGGGCAATCTATTGCAAAATGTCCCCACTCGTTACACTTTCAACATTGCATGATAAACCATACTTGGGAGTCATACTAAATCCAACTACCACCTCCACCATTGTTGTCCAGACAAAGGTTGTTATTTCATTGATTCAATTTTATTGGTGCGGTGGGTGGTGCCGATTGCTTTCCTTATGTGAAGAGTACTTGTGCACTCTTATTTTCTAATTTGTACAAACAATCCTTGACCAAATGTCCCATTAGTTTGTGAATTTCACAAAAGATATTCCTTGCGCAATTAACCTTGGTGTGACCTTTTTGTCTTGCAATCAGTGCACCAAAGATCCTTGTCTTTTTTCTTAGCACCTTCCTTTAGCTCTTTCATCATTCAAAGCATGTCTCTTCTCAGATCTTGTATTGATCCTAGTTCACTATCATCATTGGACTCTCATCATCTTCACTCCTCTATCAAGCATGTGGATGTTTTATTTTCGCTCTTGATATAAATCGCTCTATTGTATTCATTTTCATAGGATGAATTTGGAATCACATTCATCTTCTTCTGCAATGAGAGTATAAACTTCAACAGCATCTACCTCTCTAAATTTTGACTTACTGGAGTGCCCATGATTATTGGCCTTGTCTAACTTTTTTTGGGGCTTTACGTGGCTCACATGGCATGATCCTCCTCCTTAGGAAGGTCAATCTTAGACATTGCTTTGGTCTCCATTGGATGCCTCTCTTTCGTTGCTCACTTGAATTTGTCTTATCGACTTCCCTTCTACTCTTAATTTGACCTCATCAATTAACAGATCCCCAGAGCAAAGAATATTACTTTTATAGGCAGCTCTCTCTTTTCTCATGAGGAATCCACCAAACTTTATTTCCGGTCAAAGACTTCCCACTAAACAAGGGAAGCTCGGCTGACTTTTCTGTTGATTCTTCTGCGGCACCATCCAACCCATCCTGGTCGATAAGGTCTACAAGTTCTAGAAGGGGTAGTTGTCTTACAACCTCTACCCACTTTTTGCTCATGAGTGGCATAGGGTTCTCTAGTTGCATCTAAACCCTTCCTTGGTTTCAGCTTTGGCTTTCACTTCTATTCTGAACTTGTCTCAATGGATTTTTAGAATTGGCTGCTTCTCATAGCCTTTGTGTTCTTTCTTGTTTTTCTACCAATCTATTAGACCGTTTGATTTCTTGGTCTACATCCTAACCATGTTGTCTTCTTTTACTGCCTTTGTTCAGGCTTGATGGCATTAATTCCTTCTAGTACAGTGCCAGTTCTTCCCCTCCTTCCTAATAACACCTTTCCCTGTACCATTGTATAATATCTTGTTGTTGTGCTCTGCGGTCTTATTTGGCACACAGATCTTGTAAGATAATGTAGTGCCTCGTCATCAATGGTAATCAACCAACTTCAACTTCCACTCAACTTCAACCTGACCCAACTTTGATCCCCAGCAATGGTGCCAAGAATGTTTACTGCAAAGTGCTACACTACCAAAGATCACTGCTTGTAGAAATATAATAACATGCCATAACAAAAACCAGAATAACATAGGAGAACAATAGCTTTATTGCAATAAGTAGTGTACAATACAATGCTTCGTACCAAGAGGACCTACCTCATCAACACCCTTACCCCAACATACGACTTACTATTTATGAGACCAAACAGATGTCAATTCAGACACAATTGTCAACCCAGCTGTACATAACCAAACATGATTAACACACTAACTAAGCTGACAATACAATGATAAACAACATAACTAGGTCAGAAAACATTTATTTTATTCATACACTAATAACAATACTTAATGATAACAAGACAGACTGCATTCCTGTTATTATGAAAAGATGGTGCTCCAAATAATCATAGAAATTGGAAATATGGTTCTCCCAAATGCTTTGATTGATAGTGAGGTCAGGTGTAAACATTTTACTTTTAAAAGTATGGAAAAATCTAGGAAGAAATTACTCCTTTGGGTATCATATTGAATCAAGAGATAACAAAAGCTAGAAAAAATACTGTGTAGTATTTGTTATAATAAGGATGGAAACTTTGTTAAAATGCTATGATGCTGTACTAGGACATCCATGTCTCAAACAAGTAAAGTCCATTCACGATTGGGTACATAAAACAATAGCAGTAAAAACTGGGAGAACAAAACTATGGATACCCTAAGAGATAAATAATTGGTGAAGAACGGCCAAGTTCTAGTGGCAAATCCAAGTCTGACAACAAGTACAAACCTGGCGAAGAGGGTGTGTTACACCTAGATGAATGTTCAGATGAGAGGTATGCAGATAGAGGCCTATTGTATTGTATATCAAATGAGCGAATATTGGATGCTAAAACCAGAATATTGGTGGAAACTGAAAAAAAAGACCGAACACAATTGAGATGGTGTAAACAACAAAGTAAAGCACTATATTTAATAGACATTAAAAAGGGACTGATTATCAAATTGACACAGTGGAAGGGACAATTTATCTACCCATATGAGCGAATATAAGACAAGAAATGCTGAACTCAACATACAACCAACACATGAATTTCCATTAGAAACAAATATCCAATATATGGGTCCAGAAATGCAGGAAACGAACTTAGGTACAGAGGAAAAACAAATAATTACAAGGGAACAGATTTATGGACACAATTTTGTAAGAAGTAGCAGGTAACGAGTTGTAGTCATTTATAGATAGATTTTCAAGCTACACCCAAATTAGTATTGCAGAAGACAATAAGTTAAAAACTACAATTCAATTAGAAATTGGTGACTATGCATACAACAGAAGATTTGGTTAGTGACAATTAATCTCATTCATATTTATTTCATATTGCAGTACCGCCCAAGTGATACCAGGAGATAGGGGAGTATTTCTCTACGGGAACTTTTGCATAAAATGTACCATTTGCACAAACAGAGGAAAATCATTTTAAGATGTAGACCATTCTAACTGATTCATGGTGTTTGTATCATTTAGGTGAGATTAGATTTTGCAAAGTTGTGTTACAGAAGAGCAAGTAAAGTGAGTAGATAGAGCCAAAAGTTACATCCAAATTTCTATACGAAGACATCATAATAAGATTTGGATGCCCCATGAGCATAGTTAGCGATAGAGGTACACACTATCAATGACATTATAAGAGGGACAATGGAAAATTTAAAAATTAAACACAATAAGCCCACTGTGCACTACCCAAGAGCAAACGGACAATCTGAAGCATCCAATAAGTCCATAATAGCAATCATGCATAAATTATGTGGCATAGCAAAAGAAACAGGATACCAGCAGCTCTATGGACATATAGAACAACAATTAAAAGATTAATAGGATTCACACCATCCCAATTCATGTACAAACAGAAAACAGTGGTGCCAATGGAATTTGTGGCACCCAGAGTTAGGGTGGCAATTGGAACCAATGAGTGATGAAGAAATTTCACAGGACAAATTGTTCCATTAAATAAGCTAGAGGAAAAGAGATTATGGGCACAATGATCCATTAAAACAGAACAGAAAATGGATAAATATTGGCATGATAAGCACATAAAGAAAATGCAATTTAAACCAGAAGTACTAGTATTAAATATACAGGAAAACTAAGTAAGAAAGCACAAAAGCTGAAAATGTGAAGGGAAGATCCCTTACAAATATCATAAATCTTCGAAACCCAATAAGCACAATTAGAAAACCTAGATGGAATGAGACGCCCAACATTAATAAATGCTTCAAAACTAGGACAGTATCATGGTAAAGAGACAAAAGTGCATTTCACTTTAGTAGAACCTTTTACAATCTAAAAGAAACAGGTAGCAGGATCACGAATGGTGTCTGCTGGACAGAAGCAGCTATTCACAACCACCAAACAAACTGCAAGGAAACCAACAGATATACAACTTAGGCCCCAGCATGGCAAACTTCTATATGTGGCAATCATCAGATGGAACAAAACAGAAAGAAACTGCACATCCACAAATGATCGCCAAATGAAAAATTCCATCAGCAGCAACCAGCAAACCGAATCAAGCAATGGAGTGGATGACTCAATTACCATTGACCAACACATGAACCAATGAATAGATGCCACGTGCAAGTCGACACAAATATCAATGATGGCAGTTGACAAAATCATCAATTAATTAAACACCATAGCTAATCACGTGTCAACTGTTGAAAGATAACCACATATAGGGACCATTGGGGAACAAATCTAGTTGGTGACCGTGGCAGTATTGAGAGTGCCAAAAATACTTAAAGCGACATCAATGAATAAACATAAAAAAAACCAATCCCATAATGGCATCTAGCATAGATATTCAAATACAAAATAAACTCAAAAAAAAAAAGGATTGCATGCATATTTCAGAAGCCTAAAATGACTAAAGAATATACATAATAGCTCAATTGTGCAGAGAGAAATTGTGCAGATAAGGTTTTAGATTGGTTAGGCATGGAACAATTGCCATAGAATGTTGTAGGACGAAGAGGATAAAAAGAACAATCACGGGGACAAACACCATGACCGTCAACACCATAAAAATTGTCTTCATCTAAAGAGAACACTCCTGCCGCATTTGCTCAAAAGAATCCACCAATTTATTTGACTAACCCAATGAAGGATGACAAGAAAAGAAAAGCAGATGAATATGGAAAGACTATTACCTGCTAAGACAACAATTTAAATTGGACTTCACTCATCAATTATTTCAACATTTACAATAAGATGGTGTGCCCTAGTAGTTGAGTTGGACCCTCAATCTCAAGAGCATTTGATAACAGACTATGGTTTGGTAGGTAGCCTAACATTTATCTTATTGATAGTCTCAGAGCTAAATGCACAGCCTCTTTAACCAATTGTCGTACTGGCTCTTTGTCATGTGTAGGTGCAAATAAATCTTCATCATATTCATATGCCACCTACCACTAATCTTATTTACATGCCACATCTGCATAGGAAAGAGGAAGGGTTGGGTCCTCGACTTTCCAAATCACAAGGAACACATGGTTCGCAAGTGCAGCAAGGATCTAACAAGCCACCAGAAGGCACCACTAAATCAATTCACAATGAGGCGCAACCTAGTGCATATCCGCAGCTTGATCAGTTCAGTGAGAGCTTGAGTTATGCACAAGAGTAAGCCACACAAGAGTAAGCCACGGTGGTTCATGGCCAGGCACGGTTAAGACAGCACCCTCTCACCCCAGAACAACCAGGAGTTGACAGAAAAGAGTTTGTCTAATTGTTTGGGATGGGGTGGTGATGGCAACCTAGAGGGTACTTGGGTTTGGTTATAGTTAGCACCAAGTAACAATGTTTTGACTATGCTGCTGAAACTTATCCGCTTAAGTTATTATTATAATTTTGAAAAGGTATCATCAAAGATTGAACCTTTGATGATAATCTTAGACTTGTGTGTGTGTGTGTGTGTGTGTGTGTGTGTGTGTGTGTACACTCTCTTGGCAATCTAGAATCATCATTCACTTGCTATATATTGCTGTTATTTGCAATCAAAGTTGTTCGATCATTATTGTTATATTATGCGTTTATACTGTTTGTTATTGTACTTTCCTAGTAGATGTAAAGAACACATAGGCTGTCAAGTGGGATGAGCTCAAGTGCTAAATCATCAGGGCTTTTGGACACTTGGTGAAATCCCCAAGAGACACGTTACATGCTAAAACGTACAAATGTTGTGTTGAAATTGGGTAAACTAACACATCCAATTTTGGGTGTGGCATATCCCAACAGACAAGGCCAGGTGCAAGTCCTAGGTGAATTTGATGGAAGAGATACAACTCAGTCGTGGCATCTAAGCCGAAGGACACCCCATAAGGGGCATTCACCAAATCACAAATAAATAAATAAAAAATACACATAGGCTGGATGTATGTTATTATGTTGACTACCGTATAATACAACAGCCCTAGGCATATAACATTTCACCCCGCCCTTTATATCCTAACGTTCCACCCCCTTAACATGTTTTGTCCCCAAAAAATGAGAAGAGACCAAGCAATAATAATCCCACAAATATGTTTACACTTGATGCAATGCTTGATCATACATCCCTCCAAATTCGATCTTCATAAGTGACAGTCCTTGATGACGCCATGTTTCACTTGTCCATAGCTAATGCTTGATCATACATCCCTCCCGATTCGATCTTGATAAGTGACAGTCCTTGATGATGCCATGTTTCACTTGTCCATAGCTGATGTTATTTAAATATGAGTATAACTATAATTGTTGATTCTTTGATGCCACTTGAGGATATACATAATGCTTGCTTAGTTGCTGCCATGCATACCCAAAGTAGTCATTACTCTTTTAATGCTCAACACCATGCCTTCATGATTGTTTCCTTTCATGTTGATGTGGATGTCAATATAACACAACCTTTGTAGACCTATATTTTTATTTTACTTTTGAATCTTCACCTTTTTCTTCCACCTGCTTCATTAGCTATTGAGTAGATGAAGCGTGTGAGTTTGCTTCATACATACCCAACTACTTATGCTGTTTTTCAAATTCTTCCTTATGCTCTTCTTCAGAGTCTTCCGTATGCTTTTCTTCAAATTCCTCCTTGTGCTCTTGTTCAGATCCTAATGCTCTTCTTCAGAAATTCTTCCTTGTGCTTTTCTTGTTCTCTTCCTTATGATCTTTTGTACAATTTTAATTTCTTCAAATTCCTCACTATGTTGTTCTTCTAATCCGTTGTTGCTATCTTCATTATGATCTTTTGTATAATCGTAATTTTATTTTTAAATTTCTTCTCATGCTCTAATTCAGCCTTCTCATGCTTATCCTTGATATAATGAGCAATAACCTACATTGTTATTTTCTTTTTTGTATTCCAAAGCTTCATGAACCTTTTTTGCACTTTAATATTAATAATTCTCAAAGTCTCTAACCAAGGATATCTAACAATATCCAAACCATCATTAGAAATAGCATAAAATTTTGACTGCAGATTTTTTTTTCCCGTTATGTCTCTTTGATGTTTTTTGCTTGACCCTACAATTTAGCCAAGTAGATGTTGATGAAGATATACCTACTACCAAGGTGATCTACTCCTTTTCAATACATCCATGATCCTATAACATTGAATCTTCTTTAGTTAGAAACCAAACCCTTAGACATTTTTCCTATTTTTCTTGATCGCAAGTTAGGATTTTGTCCTTCACTTTTTCTTCTTGTTCTTTTAGTCCATATGTTAATCTACTTACTTCCTCAATAACAAATGGAATTCTATTCTTCAAATTGGTTATCTCCACATCTTTGTTTCTCAACTCTCTACTGAACTAAAAAGTCATTTGTTCTACTCTTCACAGGCTCATCAATGAATTGAATTTTATTCTTTAAATATGATTTCTATCCATCTTTCTTTGTCTACTCGCTTTTGTAGACCTCTTGATCCCTTTTTATCACAAGTTTCTCATGTTCCCATTTGGCCAAGAAAGCTTGTTCCGCTTCATACCAATCCTAAAAACTTTTCACCTGAATGAAATTTTACCACCAAAAATAAGTTCCTCCATTTAAATTCCTAGTGAGAACCGTATTTTCAATAAGCCTATGATAATGTTTTTAATTAAATGTAAACCACCATCGTCTACCATCAATACAATCCCTTCCGAAAAAACATTGGTATCTCCATGAATCACACCAGATAAAAAACAAGGGTTTTTGAAAGACATTCATTAATGGATCCCCCTTCAAACTACGATGCATGACTTGCAAATGAAAACCATGTATACCAATAGATTTAAATCAGAATTGCACAGGCACGAATACAGCTGTGGATACGGCTAATTTTCAAGAACCCCTAATATGGATACGGCTAATTTTCAAGACCCCCTAATATGGATACAACATTCATAAAAAACACACATACGTACATATGCATACGCATATATATATAAGACAAAGAACATAATTATTTTAACACAAATGTAAAGAGGAGTTTTTCATTACTAAAGAAGTAATATAGGATCATTGCTACAATATCCCAAAATGTTATAGATACATCATCAACACCATTCATTATTATTATTATTATTATTATTATTATTATTATTATTATTATTATTATTGTCATCGTCAAAACCATTTACTGTTAACGTTGGCCATTTTTATTGACATATCACAATATTACAGTCGTTCCTCCCACCCCCTTGTCTACCATTGTAGTTATGTCTCTCAACATAATTAGATTTCAAAATTATAAATTAAATTATCTAAATTTTAAAATTAACATAGATAATAATTAAATTAAATATTAAAATTTAACTATATTATTTATAATTTCAAAATTTAAATATTAAAATAAAAATATGTATAAAGCTTAAATATATATACATCGGTTTTTTGCATTTAAATGCCATATGGTCACTTTTTTTTAAAAACTATTTTTTCCAAACTGTTTTTTATTCTTTGTTGGACCATCCCACACTGAGCGATATAGTTGTGCACAAGGCCATACAACAAATTGGGACGTTCCAAGTAACTACAGAGATCTGAATCAGCATCTAGACATGCAGATCGGTTTTCTTTTATATCTGAGCATACGAACATGGAATTCCAATTCTGATTCTTGAAAGTGAATGTTTGTTTGCTACTCTTCACCCTGCAAACCTGACGTACATCCTTGAATAACGTCGTACGTATGTTGGGTGATGTAGAAGTTGGCGTTTTGGTCAAATCTTGCAAAGTGGTGGAGCACAAAAAGGACATTTGATATGATTTTGCCTGCCAACTAATCAAATCCATGGTGCTGACAACCTGAAAGGTGTGATTTTATTGTTTTTATATCAATTTTGTCCTTATTAAATATGAAATGTTGCATACAGGAATTGGTAGGTTGACTTTTTGCTAAAACCTAGACAAGTGGGAGGTCTAGAGTTCAAGTCACCAAAAGCTCTTTTTAGTCAAATTTGTGATTTTGCCAAAAGACAAAACCAGAAAAGACAACTAGAAACAGACAAAAATTAGAAGGATTATTTTAATTATTTTCATTTACGGAATTGTATTTTCCATTGTATGTACTTGCAAATTGTGAATTGTAAGCATTTGTAAAAGTTTTAATTTTTTTCAGCAAATCAAATCAGTGCAAAAACAAAGAGATTGTAAAATCTCATTCGCAGTGTTCGGTATCAATGACGCCTCTGGTTCACGTTTACGGGTAACGTCATCATGCTTTGAACTACTGCGTTTATAGCCTAACATAGCTGCAACGACATCTGGGCATCGACCCTTTAAATCATCAGAGAATAATAAGGTTTAGATATTTTCATAAACCATCCTTCCGTTACCCATTCGTTATTGTCGATAGACGTAAATTCTAATAGTTAGAATTTTCAAATATATAGGAAAGTTATGCCCACATATGTGTCACCTTATCCACTGGATTTGGTGCACACCGATCTATGTAGACCTATGACTTCAAGCCTAAAAGGATATAAATATTTCCAACTCTTTGTTGATATCGTTCCCACAAGATGTGGGTTTTCTTGTTGAAGACTAAGGATCGGGCATTTCAAACCTTCAAAGAGTTCAAGGCCTCTGTTGAAAATGAAACTAGTCGCAAAATCAAGGCCTTCCACTCAAATCATGGGGGGGAATACACCAGTAAAAATTTCACTACATACCTTGCAGAGCATGGAATACGTCGTCAATACACTGCTCGTTATACACCACAACAGAATGGTGTTGCAGAAAGGCATAACCGTGTCATCGTAGAGATGTTTTGAAGCATGGTTGAAGATGCACAACTGCCTCATTCATATTGGGCAGAAGCGAGTCTCCCAACTATCTACCGCTAAACAGGTCACCCACCAAAGCTCTTAATGGAATTACACCATAGGAAGCATGGATTGGGCCGAAGCTGAAAGTCTCTCATCTTCAAGTTTTTGGTTGTAAGACATACATGCATGTCCCAAAGAAGAAAAGGATGAAATTGGATAAGAAAACTCAGGAATGTATTTTTGTGGGATACACTAACGAGTCAAAAGCATATCGGCTCATTGATCCAAAGACAATGAAGATACTTATCAATAGGGATGTAATGTTTGATGAGAAAGGTAAAATCAGTTCATCTTCCACACAAACATCTGATACAGACCTCAAACATGTAAACTTTCCAAATGAAAATAGTCGTGATGGTCAATCAGAAGCTCCAACACCACCACCTACTACTCAACGTATGCCTAAGTGGTATACGAGTACAATCTGAGATGCAAAACTGGATGACCTCCAAACACTTCATCCAAAAGACCAAGGACTCGCAGTATGGCTCGTGCAGAGGTAAATTTGGCCATAATGAGCATTGTTGCAGAAACATTTGAGCCATCCACAGTCCGTGAAGCACTAGAATCCAAATCTTGGAAAGATGCCATGGATGCAAAATATCAGTCTCATGAAAAATGACACATGACAACTTGTTGATCTTCCACCGGGGAAGAAACCTCTTGGATGCAAATGGATCTTTAAGACCAAATACAAAGCAGATGGTAGTATAGACAAGCAAAAGGCAAGACTCGTAGCAAAGGGCTATGCACAGAAATAAGGTATAGACTATGAGAAGACTTTTGCTCCCACAACTAAGATAAAGAAAATCAGAATGATCTTTGTAATGGTTGCACAGTTTGGATGGAATGTTCATCAGATGGACATTAAAAGTGACTTCTTAAATGGAGATCTACAAAAAGAGGTCTACATGACTCAACCAGAAGGTTATGTCACACCAAGGCAAGCGCAGAAGGTGTGCAGACTCATAAAATATTCATATGGTCTGAAACAAGCTCCTAGAGCCTGGTATATAAAAATTGATGAGCATCTCATGAAGCATCAATTTCAGAGGAATCCATATGATCCCAATCTTTACCTCAAAAAGTAAGGGGGGGAGATTGTTATTAGTATTGTTTATGTCGACGATCTAGTCATCACTGGCAGCTCAATGAAGATGATTGATACAACAAAGAAAGATCTCAATCGATCGTTTGACATGACAGATCTCGAGCTACTGCACTACTATCTTGGATTGGAAGTATGGCAAAAATATCACTGAATATTCGTGTCTCAAATGAAGTATACCAAGACACTGCTCAAGAGGTTTCGGATGATGGATTGAAAACCAATGGCTAAACCTATGGAAACAAGGCTTTAGTTGTCTCTCTCAGATCCGTCACCGCCAGTAGATGTCAGACCTCTTTATCGTCAGTTGATTGGGAGTCTCATCTACCTCACATACACTAGGCCAGATATCAGCTATGTTGTTGGCTATCTTTCTCGGTTCATGCAGGAACCAAAGGTAAGCCACTAGAAAGCAGCTATGCAAGTACTGCAATATATTCGAGGAACAATGGATTATGGCCTAGCATACAAGAGAAATGATAAGTTATTGACAGGATACACGGATGCAGATCATGTAGGTTCAATTGATGATAGAAAATCCACTTTTGAGTTTGTATTCTTTTTGGGATCTAGTCCAATCTCATGGGGGAGCAAGAAGCAGAATTTTGTTTCTCATTCTTCTACTAGGGTAGAATATTGCACTGCAGGAGGAGTTGTCTACGAAGCAATATGGCTACGTCGCATACCAGCAGAATTGGGAGTTCCACAGACTCGGACTACAATTCTGAACTGCGATAATCATGTTGTTCTTTACTTGTTCGCAATCCAATTTTTCATAAACGCATGAAGCACATTGAAGTTCAAGTCCATTTCATATGCAAACATGTTCAACAACACAATATACAGCTCCAGTATTGCCCCACTCAAGATCAATGTGCAGATGTCTTCACGAAGTCACTTGCATGTTATAAGTTTGAGGCATTCATAAGTTCTCTCTCTTGTACTCTTCAAACTATGATAAATTATGGGGGGTAAAGTTGGAATAAATTTACCATAGTAAGTTTTTTATGTGAGGTTGTTAATTTATAAAACAACCCACGTAGTTTTTTAGGTTAGATTGTTAGTTGTTAAAACAAAGTTATTAAAATAATTCTATTATGAAACTATTCCGTAATTTAGAAGATTACGAATTATATTTTGGTTATATGCTCGTCCTATTTTTTAAGGACTATTATAAGCATATGTAGGCTTATGTATATGGCTCTGTAATACGAATTTTGCAAGCTCAATAAATCCTATGAGATTTATGCTCAAATCAAAACTATTACATGGAGTGAGGATGAATGGGTTTGCGATGAGAAAGGCTCGATTCCCATCGACGTCCTTCTCCATGGGCCTCCCCACACCTTTTTCGGAGCTTTGGGACATGGATATGGGTCCAAACTTACTCTGGGACAGGCATATGGGTCTAGACTTAACCCACTTTGTTGCTTTCAACTTCAACGTTGGGGAAAACAAGACATAATTTTATGCTTGCAGGGACAAATTCATGGCACACATTAAACAACCAAAGATTACCCTTGTGGATTTCTCTACTTTAAAGGAACAGTGTGCCAAATGCCTGGCTGCTGCAGCCTCTACCTCTACCTATTAACTCTATTTTTGGCTAGTCTATTGTTTCTTGTTGTATGGCATGGATTATCTTTGGTTTATTTCCCTGCCAACTCGATAGCTATGTTTTGTTTTGTGCAGTCTCTTTTTGATATTTCGTGTATGCTATATTGTTTTTGGTGCCCAACTATCCATCTACAAATAGATTTTTTTGTAATTGGAAAAAATACAAATCTATCTTTTTCGTTTAAGCATAGGTGAGGGCCCCAAATATGATTCCCTCATTTAACCAATCAAAATATATATATATTAATTTATAATTATAAATTATCATCCAACAAAAATACATTAAAAATTTAGCGCACCATTAAACTAACTAAAAAATTGTTAAAGCTAAACTTATCCATTTAAATGATAAAGCTATAATATTTTTTTAAGACCTAAAAGCTAAAGAATGTACGAAATAATTCCTACATGCATGTTATTCATTATTATTTCTTTCATAGTAATGATATAAAGCATTCAAAACAAAATTGCAGGTCAATGAAATCGCAAGTCAACCACATCAAAGGCAATCTCGAGCAGCACTGATAAAATTAAGGGAAAACAGAAATCGAAATTGATGTGGTTTATTTGTTTTTTCAAGTTTTTATGTATGCTAAAATCTACATCAATGAATACCCCCTTCATTGTTTGAAATGCTTATAAAAATCAATGCTTCAAGTTTACATTTGTTGGTGGTGTTAACAGTCAGCTATTGCAGATTTATAACACGAGTTAGGGCTTTTATCTTTTAGGGTTTCGTCATTAAAAAATATGCTTTTTAAATATTTTTATAGTTATAACTGCAATATGATTGCCAATGCCCTGAGTACCTATTGAAGCCTGGAATTGCACCCTTGTGAGAGACCTCTTTAGGCTCTCTCACTTCTAGCTACAAGCATGGGGACAACCTCAGGATGTGGGTATCCTATAGTGAGGTTGAACCTCTAGGATTTTTAAGGAGGCTAGTTCCTCAGATGCTTCACTTCAGCGCTTGATTCCCACACTAAAATCTATTGCTGGCTAAGGAAAGGGATAGGAGGATAACATGAAAGAAAATCTAAACTAACTGAGGTGATGCACCAAAAGAAATGATCCACTTAGTCTGGGAATCAACACTAATTCAGCATAAGATAAATTTTTGCTTACACAACCTCACAACTAGTTAACTTACATAAGTATTTCGTAAACTAGGCTCACTGAACCATACATGAAGCAAAAAGGGATTTCGAAATCCACACCAAGCGTCCATTAATGGCCGAAAGAACTCAAGTCCAGACCTGCAACTAACTGAAAAAACACCTAAAAACAGGTAAGAAAGAAGGGCAATGAGCCTAAAAGGACACTTCTTCACAATGCCATTGTGCACAAGCTTGCTCAACACGATTTTCAGACAAAGAGATAGGTAAAAAATTAATCTTTATTGCTTCAAAAGGTCTTTTACAAAGCAATTTTGACAGAGTCACTTTTTCACCAGTCCAAGGATAGTTTCTTAGCTCCAAGGCCTCTATTTATAACAAAAAGGGTGAAGAGAAAAAAGGGAACGCCTGAGAAAACTGGGAGGGAAGCCATAAATTCCTGCAGCCACCACCGTCGTCCTTTGACCCTGGAGTGAGTCACTCAAAGTCGTCCCAACCCCCTCGAGCCCATCCTGCATTCAAGTCGCCCCCTAGTGGATTTTGAGGGAGCCATGTCGTGAGTGGCTGAGTGTCTCTGCTTGGCACGATCGACTTGATCCCTGTATTAAAACGGCATGGTGACTTCCCTGCACGTGTCTTGCCTGAAGAGGACGAGGTCTCCATGTGTTGAAATTCTGGCCGAACCATGTTGCTTCTATGTTGAACGGTTGTTTGTCAAGAGCGGGAGCCATATTGAAGAACAAAAGCCTTCATTAAATTTTCAGCTACCAGCTCCTGCCAGTCGCTTAGACCCCTTTACATTGATTGGTCGTTGGGAGTCACCTTGGATCCTCGACTTGCACCGTAGATCTTTCTATCGTGGATGCCTACGGATTGTCGATCTCCCTGCCAGCTGGATTCCCTTGTGCTACTTGGCAGCCTCTCATTCGTCTGATCATAACTCTCATGCACAGTCGATCCCTAGAACCATGCCATTGAACCAAGCTTATTATGTCAAGTAGCCTTGGAAACCCGATTTACTCTTTGCAGTGTAATTCGGTTTTTCAAAGCCACTTAACTTATAAATAAACTTATAAGCTAAGTCCCTGAAGAATCCCGATTTACTCTATGTAGAGTAATTCGGGCTTTCTGATCTCCTCAACTTCGGACACTTCAAGCTGCTCCACTTATAAGGTCTTTTTTAAGTAAAGTACTTGGGGAATCCTGATTTACACTTTGAAGAGTAATTTGGGTTCTCCAAGCTTACTTCGGACTTTTGGAATCCTCTTACTTCGTTGTTTCCAGCCCTAATGTCTTCAGATTCCTCCAGCTTGATGACTTCGGGCTTATGTAGCTCTTCTACTTTGGGCTTGTCGAGCTTGATTACTTCGGACTTTTCAACTGATTACTTCCCAACGGCTAGTCTCTTACTCTGAATTTGATGTTGATCGGCCCGTCATGCTCCCTTCAGACACTGTCTCGGGCTTGCCCGAAAGAAATCCTTCTGAAGGAATTCCTTTGGAGTTTTTCCTTCAGCATCCTTTAAATGGTCTTTTCTTCAGAACCTTTCTTTCGGACAAATTGTCCGAAAGAATTTCTTTACTTAGCCGAAAAAGAAAATCCCAAAAACACTTGGCCGAAAGCAATCCTTTCCTTCGGAAAAATTGTGCAGACAATTTTTTCGAAGAAAAACATGAAGTAAGCAATCCTTTCCTTCGGAAAAATTGTGCAGACAATTTTTTCGAAGAAAAACATGAAGTTTGACCAAAGAAAAGCCCAAGGGAAGAAACACTTAGTTCTTACAAAGCCCGAAAGAATGAATCAAGGACTTAGCCGAATGAAAAATGACTTAGCACGAACTTTGCACTTTGCACTTAGCCTTCTGGCCTGCAGACTTGCTTTTGAACATGTTGCTGACCCCTGAACAACCTACTCAGATCTTCTCTTAGCCCTCCTTGATCCATTGCTTCATCAAACAATGCAAGAGCTTGAGAATGTGGGCCAAAAATTGGCCAACAGTACCAAATTCGGCCATATCCGAAAATGCCCATATTCGGGCAGGGGCAAATATGGTATTTGGGTCATATCCAAGCTATACCATATCCGTACCCATATCTGGTATGACAATACAGGTGCCCAAGGAGAGGCAGGCCGTATCCTCCAACACTAATTTAGATAAATTCCTTTGCAATGCAAAAAAATGACACAATTTGCAAGATATAAATATTTTCCCTTTTCTCTATAAAAGTCACAACTACAAAAGACAGTAGACCAACTATGTTGTAAGGCCAAATTCATGAGGTACTCCCTAGATACCACCCAAAGTTTTGACTGCGACCTCTTGTGAGATAGCTCTCGAAGTGTACTTTATGATGAAACAAGAATCATTGCAATATAGAATTACCAAGTTATGAAATCCGAATCCATATGGGAGGGCCAAAAAATCCGGAATCTGGCATTCCTAAAAAAGTTCGGAAAAATTCAGTTCGTAATATATGTATATGTATATGTGTGTGTATATATATATCATGCAAAAATATTCCAATCTACCAGATAATGAGCATAAAATTAACACTGCAAAATTGAGAAATGCGTAAGAGTTTCAAATTTGAATAACATTAAAAGATAGCCAAATATTCATAGTTTAGAGCCTAAGGTCAAAATTGATATGGAACTTAAAAGTTTCAAACATTTGCAACATCAAAACCCGCTTCAAAATCAAAACTAGCACTAACATCATCATCTAATCCTCTATCAAGCTCATCAACATTATCAATATTTTTCTGATCTCCTTTGAAGGATGGTTCTCCAAGATGAGAATTGTCATCTTCTTTTGCAAGATTGTGTTCAAGCAATCTTAAATTGCTATGGACAAACACAAAATCTAAGAGCTTTTTGGCTCCTAATCAGTTTCTCTTGTTAGTATAAACCAAATCACGCATAATCCAATTTATTTCGCATGCAGAAGCACTGGCATACTGGTTGTGGACACGCATGGCAAGCTTTTGTAACTACGGAGTAGAAGACCCATAAGTCTACCACCATAAGTGGGAATCCACACTGTCAATGTCTTCTTGTGCTTCCTTGAGGGAAAACATGTCTTCTTGGTTCTTAAATATAGTAAGTTGTCGTCTCACCTTAACCTTTTCATTTTCATCACGAACCAACATGTCTATTGTTGCCAAAGTACCATTCTTTACCTCCTTGTTTGAATCATGATCCACCTCTATTAACTTAGGATTTAAATAGCAACCTATTGCATGTAGAGGTCAATGTAGCATATTCCATCAGAAGTCCACAATGTCCCAAATACGTTGAACTTCATCAACATCACCTGATAGGACTATTTTTGTTTGTTCTTTTGCTTGCTCCATGCCCTTATACACAAAATTAATACAAGGTTTATGTCATCAACCAATCTCAACAATTGGACAAGTCACTCAAATACCATTCTTTACCTCCTTGTTTAAATCATGATCCACCTCTATTAACTTAGGATTTAAATGGCAACCTATTGCATGCAGAGGTCAATGTAGCATATTCCATCAAATTTCCACAATGTCCCAAATACATTGAATTTCATCAACATCACCTACTAGCACTATTTTTATTTGTTCTTTTGCTCGCTCCATGCCCTCATACACAAAATTAATACAAGTTTTCATGTCATCAGTCAATCTCAACAATTAGACAAGTTGCTCAAACACCTTTAGGGTCTTCTCGGTGCCCTTCCAAAATGAACTTCCTAAGATAATTCTCTCAATGTCCTTTGCAATGCTTTCCTTAGAAAGTTTAGATTGTGCCCATTCTCCACTGACCACAACTCTTCTCGACGTCCTCTCCACCTCCATTTGCAAAGTGATAAAATTAGATACAAAACTTGTTTCAACAGGATAGAGAAGATCATGTTTTCCAAATGAGTGATACAAGCTCATAGTCAAGCGGTGATTTAATATAACTTGGAAATTTGTTTCCCTTCTCTCACAACACTATTTACCCAATCCAAATTTGCAAGATCTTCAAGCAAAAGATCTAAAATATTGATTGCATGTGGAGTCCAAAACAAATGAAGAACCCTGTCCATAAGAAGTTCCCATGTTGCTTTACAATTTGTTGCATTATCTATAATAGCTTGGACAAGATATTCTTCTCCAATGTCCAGAATGGCAAATTCAATGCATTTGAAAATGAAATCTGCAGTCTTCACATCATTGCTTATATCAATGGATTTAATAAACATAGAACCTTTGGGGCATAGAGTCAATATAATGAGGAGGGCCCTTCACTTTGTATCAAACCACCTGTCACTTGCTACAGTGCAACCTGACTTTCTCCAATGTTTTTTCAATTTATTTAGTTCACTAGATATGGATGTCACTACCTCGTCTAGCAGAACAGTTATTAGGCTTTCAAAATATAACATTATGTACCCTTTACCGAAATTGGCAATCCCATCTACCATTGCTTTTGTATGTGGATTTCAAACATCACTGAAGGGGTTGGCATTTGCATAAAAAAATCAACCCACCTCTGTCTATTTCATGTTTTTACTACGGCCTCCACATAGCTTTAAAAGAAGGTTGGGACATTTGATGTCCACTTTCGCTTGCTTGGGTAAATGTTGGGGAAGGCATTGAGCTAGTAAAGGAACCAATTTGTGTCAGATTGCATTGAATTTTGGCCTTATTTGACGATTTAAATGCTGATGCAATTGTCTTCATTTCATATTTGCTCCGAATTTGACTTACAAATGGTGCATATACCATGTTTTCCGTTGCTATTGGGCAAAGCTTCACATCTGGTCCTCTAATATAATAGTACCAAACCCTTGTTATAATCCCCGTGATATTTGAGCCACAAAGAGTGCATATTATGTGTCTGGGATTAGCGTCTCTTTGGATAATGTATTTCATCTCAAGCAAGGGATTTGCCATGATGATAGGTTGTCCTTTTTAGCCCTGCAAAAGTTTCACAAACATTTTTGAATACACATTATGAAAATATATAAACATGTTAAATAAACCCAAATCACAAAATTTATTAAATATACAAAATTTAATAAACTTAAAAATTTTAATATATTTGGGAAATGATTTACAAAATAGCTTGAAAGTCCCAATTTTATTAATTTTAATTTTATTATATATTACAAACAAATAATTTATTTGTAATTTTTACTAGAATTAAAATTTATTTATATTTTAAAATCTAAAAAAGTATACACTAAATCAATTTATTGTAAGTTAAATAACCTACATAAAATAAAAATATTAATATCAAAATGAAATTAATAGACTATTTAAAAAAATAAAAACTAATAAAATTAAAATCACAATTTTATTAATTTTAATTTATTTGTAATATATAATAAAATTTAACTTTTTTATAAAAACTAATATAAAATTATAAACTATAAAAAATTCATATATATTGTAAGTTAAATAAGTTTAATGAAATATTAAAAACTAATAATATAAAATAAATATTATAGTTTATCAATTTATAAAATATAACCTAAATCTAACCCTAAACACTATACAACATAGACTTTGAAAGTTGAAACGGAAGGAAAATGAGACGTACTCATACCCTGTTGGTGCGTTGCCAATTGTCGTCGTCAATGTTCGTTGTCTGTTCATTGCACAACCCATCTGCTCACTACCCAGTCGTCTACTTAGTTCTCACTACCCAGTACCACATGATCTACTGCCAATTAAGCGTTGGTGTCTCAGTCAACCTGTTGTGAAGATGTCCAGCCAACTATGCCTTGCTGCGAATATGTTCAGGCTAATACAACCAACTGTGCCCTCCCACCTGCAAGCAAACCCTGCAAAGTGTAAACTGCCTACTGTCACTTACCACAATACCGTCGTTTCTTCTTCCCAACACGTCTTGTTTTTCGGCACTTCATGTCTTTATTCTTCTTCTTAGCATGTCTCCACGTCATTTATATAGATGTTTTTAGGGTTCTGCTTGGTTCAAAACGCTTTATTTTAGGATTTTTTCTGCTTTATTTTAATATTGAAAAATAGATCGAACTAGACCAAATTAATCTAGAAGAAGACTCAAAAAATTCAAATTGCACTGGATTTGGCCCAAATCCGACCGAACATGATAACTATGCTTCAATATAACACTTGCTAAGAAAATGACCACATGCAATTTTGGGTGATGTTTTTAAAAAACAATCAGCAAAATAAATCCATATTTGCAAAAAAACAAATTCCCCCCCTTGACCCAAATCGCTGCTCTAATACCACTTGTTAACATCTAAATGTTCAATATGCAAAATAATACTGAAAATGATCACAACGCACAACACAAAATGTATGGCAGGTCAGTGTGCCCTAATATTCAATATAATGTCCAGCCACGCATCTAAAAATAATAAGGGCAGTTAACCTCTTCAAACCCCTTCACCCACTTTTTATAGATTTGGCAAACCCAGATAACTTAATCCACAAGCTATCGATTAGACCCATAAGATTAACAAAAAAGGTTTATATGTGCCACAACTCAACTACTTCATAGCCTCATATACATCATTATATAATGGCCCTACGTATATAGCAAATGACCCCCTTATATCCCAACATATTTCCTACAATTGAAAAAGAGAACAAATCATTTGCAAATATTTGTTACGTTTCCTCCTAGTAGAGCTCTAAACTTTGTGAATATTTCCAGTCTTTTGTGCTCTCCCTCTCCCTATCCCTATCCCTATGTCTCTTCGTCTCCCTCTCTCTCACAAACACATAAAAAAAACGTATATTCATATAAAATCAACATATTACAGGCTGAAATCACAAATGTAAACACTAGCACGTAGATCAGTTATTACTATGATCTAACACTAACGAAGCAACAAGAGAGATCATTGCAATATTTGTTTCCCTACAACCAAAACAAAGTAATTAGGACAAAATGAATTCCTAATGTTAAAAACAGCAATTAAACTGTTCAAAATAACAAATCCATAGATTCAGAAATTGCCAGATCTTGACGATAAATCACAAGTTGAGGTTAAAATGATATATCTTCTATTAAATTGAGAGACGAGAAAGGCAGATAAATCACTGATTTTTGCCAAGTAATTACAGCGATTACTCGGCAAAAGTCGCAACTTAATCGCCGCAACTCACCCAAGCATAGTATAAAACTACATGAATGAAAAAAATAAAATTTTATGCTTATTTTTGTGTTTTTCTCTGTGTTTTTTCCTTCTGATTCACAAATACAGTGCAGAGTCAGTGGAGCTAGGGTTTTCATGATTCCTGAATCTATGGTCAAAGCATAACTTGTGGCTTTATTAAGGGATTGAACGGTGATTGCCTTGATGATATACTTGTAGCCAATAACATCTGCTTGTACCTTGATGGTTGAATTTCAGTTGTAGCTGTGATTTGTGTACAAAACAGTAGCGTTGGATTGAGATATTTGCATTTTTATACTTGCTCATGCCCTTCCCACTCTTTGCTTTATACACATTATTATATTCTGATCGTTGAGGTGCCTCAAAGTTCACTAGATGTCTGAAAATTCAGACTATCAGAGTGATTGAATTTAACAGTGGTACATAATCATATAGCCATACAGTATCAATATACTTAGGGCATTCTCTACATTCATTTCTAATGTTGTTTAACACTGTTTTACATGTTATGTAAGTATATTTTATGAATTTATATGTTTTTTAAAGTAACAATAAAGTTGCCAAGTAATGCCAAGTAATTGCCGAAAAACTCCCAAGTCCCAAGTCTGAGTCAAAATTTTGGGCTGCCGAATAATTGTTCAGTACAAGTCTTTGAAATACGAACAAGGGAGCCACACATTATGAGCATTAAAACATAACATGCTAATAATAAAAACTAATCTCACTAGAGTAATTGTACTGTCAATAAACTAATGACAGTATTGATCACAATAGGAATAAAAAGGTTATAATACACGTGTTTTATATGTACAAATATACAGCTACGTTACTGGATACTACATATTAGCCTGTTGGATATGATACGCTATTGCCTTGGATATGGATACGTCCAGGATACTGTGGGGATACTGCCAAGATATGTGATTGGGCCTGTGGATACGCCTGGATACGATAGGCTACTGCCTTGGATACGGATACGCAAGGGATACTGCAGGGAAACTGCTAGGGTACATGATTGGGCTTGTGGATATGCCTAGATACGTCCTGCGACATATCCAGGCATATCCACAAGCCCAATCACGTACCCTGAGGGTATCCACGCAGTATCCTTGCAAAAAAACTTTTTTTTTTTTCCAATTTCGCTGAATGAAAAGTCAAACATGGACTTCAAAATACAATTAAAAACAAACTAAAGTGGACTCTATACCCTAAAAGCAGCTTTCACACTCATTTTATCAAAAGTAAACAAACTAAGTACAAGGCAAGGGCAACAAAATGTTGGGATGTGAAACCTGACTACTGACTTGAATACCTCCATTGCCTTCCTTTCATTGCTTCAAACGGAGCTAGACGGTGCTTCACACAACCTACATGATGGAGCTAGTGGGAGTGGGAGTGGGAGTGGGAGTGGTACTGCTGCTGCTTGTGGTTCTAATCTACGTTGTTTAGATACGAGTACGGGTACGGGTACGATTCGGGTATGCGGGTACGTCATTTTTCAAAAACCTTGATTTGGATACGTCGTGGGTACGTCTCTATATATATATATGCATATTACTCAATTTTTTTGTAAAACACTTGAAAATAGTAAATACATAGTGTTTGTTCATTCATTGCTTCAAATTTCAAAATGTTCAAAGTATACATTGCAAAGACATTCGGGCTTTTCAAAATGCAAATGTAGAATAAATCATAGATTCATAATTCATCTAGAATAAATCATAGATTCATAGACATTCGGGTTTTTCAAAAGACATTCCGGCAAATCCCTATAACCCTTGGTAAAAAAAAAATAATATTGCTATTAAAATTTAAAGCATTTGGCATTTGTTGAAAGAATGTTTAAAAAAATTAAAATAGTTACAAATAATAGTTAAAAAAACTATTATTAAAAATTTAAAACCAACTTTTAAAAAAAACTATTTAAAAAAAAAGTATCCGGTAAGATTTTAGGTCTCACCCAAAATATAATAGTTAAAAAAGTTATTATAAAAAAATTAAAAATAACACTTAAACTATTATTAAAACCAAATTAAAAAAAAACTACATACCTTCGTTTGTGCCTTGGCCTCCGTCGACGGTTGTTGGTGAGTCTGGGTTAACTTCTTTGACATTCGCTAAAGCGGCTTGGACACTCAAATGTAGCTTGGATAGAGAACGTAGTTAGTGCTTGCAGGCATAGTCACAAGGTTCGGGTTCGAGTTCGACGAGTACAAAATTCGGTTCGAGTTCGCCAATGGATAAAGTTCGATAAAAAATTCGCCATTAAGTTCGAACCATAGAAAAACATAAGAAATATATAAAACTAAGTCAAAACAAAATATTATGGATACTTCTTGAAAAACTAGGTGTCTCATTAAAAAATAAAAATTATTAAAAAACAAATAAAAACTAATTAAAAATATAAAACAAATTACAATTAAATAATAATAATAAATTATAAAGATTTAAAATATCGTTAAAATTTTAAGAAATAATAATTAAAAAACAACATAAAAATTAAATAAAAATAAACATTTATAATATATATAATGAAAACATATAATTTTAAAGTTAATAAAATTATTAAAAAAACTAAAAAAGAATAGAAAATAAAAAAGAAAAGAAAAATAACATAAAAATTAAATAAAGCAAACATTTTAATAAAACGATACATAAATTTAAAGAGTTAATAAAATTATAATAAAAAAACTTAAAAAACTAAAAAACCTAAAAACTTTAAAGCAAACATAAATATTTAAAAATTTAAACCCTACTTATCGCGCGTTTGTCGCGGCTGCCTTGGGTGGGAGCTGGAAGGTCGCTGCTGCATGCTGGAAAATTCGCGCTGCCTGTTTCTCACTTGTTTCCTGCTCAGACCATCTTTTACGATGCGCCAACTGAGCAAAAAATCCGGGTACAGCGTCTCGCCGTTTTCGCATAAAATGCGCCGAATTAGCCGAACTTGACCGAATCTTTGGTCAGCATCTCGAGATTCGGCAGATTTCGAATTTAAACCTAAAAATTCGCCGCACCCTGTGACAATGCTTGCAGGGTTCGCAGAAACGACGACAGGGTGAAGAAACAGCGATGGCGGGAGAAAGAATGGCGTTTAGGGTTTCTTAAATTTTTAGGGTTTTATTTTCGCGCTTTTTCTGAGTTTTTTTTTCGTTTTCCGCCAGAAATTTTCGAGGACACCCCGAAAACATCCGGGGTACGCCCGGAGTCATCCCAGAGCGCCCGCCGGCGTGCCGGACGTTTTCGGCATGCCGGCGGGCGCCTCCGAGACTCCTCTGAGCGTCCCTGGGATGTCCCCGTGCCGGAGGCGCCTCCGAACAGGAGGCATCGGGCCGGGGGGCGTACCCCTGCAACACAGGTTCTAATGAACCACATGTTGATGAAGACATCACAGCCGAAGAGGAAAATGAATATAGTGAATCATGAATATGCTGAGTTGTCTTTATTTTTGTCCATACATTGTAACATATGCACTATGTACCTATTATAAAGCTAATCTAAGTTCAACCGTTGAATATTATGATATTTGGCATTGAATTATGAGTGTGCTTTGTGGTTATTTAACTTATTTTGTTTCCTCTATACATATTATGTGGTTAATTTTGCTTATATGGCTATATTTTTATATTTTTAATTTTTTATAAATATTTTTGTACGGCCATACCCAAAACATATCCAACCCCCCAAAAAAACCCGTATCCACATATTCGATTCTCATACCCGTATCTATATCGACAACGTAGACATACAACTATAGAAACAAGCATCAAATCAAATCCAAAAGATGCAATATGTTAAATAAATGCCTGCACATTACACAAGGTCAAAACAACGAAAATATCAAAGTAGAAAGCTGAACATGTATAAGCATATTTTCATACATATTTACCCTTTGTGTGGAGAGAATCAATGCTAGAAAAATCAAGGAAAGTAGCATCACACATAGCTAATTCAACGACATTCAGAAAAGTTTTATAATGTAATAACTTGAACATTGCAACTTACAATCCAAGAAATGTGCTTTTTCATTTTTTCAACAGCTTTAGGGTCCTTTGATTTTTCCAAGATCTTTTCAAGTTTCTGCAAAGCGAAGCAAGAATTTGACACTTTTAGAAACAAGGTGTTTCTCGCAATCTTATTCATTCATACCGAATGAAACACTTGTAAAAGAAAATTATAAATTTTTGACGTCCTCCAAAAGGCAGTGAAAGAACAAAGCTCAGCCACCTTGCGCTCCGTAGGAAGTTCTTCATCGTAGATAAAACTATAAAGCTTTCTGAACCTACAGTCACCAAGAACTCAGATATGAGACATAATTAGTATTTCATTAAGAGACATGCATAGAAGAAAAGCCCTGATTGCAATTTCCTTGAGTTGAATTGTAAAACTAAATAAATGAGTGTGTATTGTGTACAATAATGTGAAAAGTTTTATCATCTTTATTTTAATTATTTTTTTTACAATATTCATTATATAAATTTATATCAGACAACCTATAAGTGAAAGGCAGAGTAGGAAAAGCTTTCTTACATTAAAGCCTATATACTCCAGAACAATTACAAAGAGAAACTAATGCCAATAAAATTACCATGGATCTCCCAATCTTTCATAACATCACATCTGGTATTAAAACAACTACCCAAAAGAAATAAAAAAATTGTTTTCTATACTCGACATCTACATCATTTGAACAAAAAATTGCAATGCTATATCAAATGATAAGAAATCATTCCAGTAGACACTAATATAATCAATTTTCTAAACAATATTTCCTCTCATGGTTGAGTTAACAACTTGACATAATAGCCAACAACACTACGAAGAAGGTTGGCTAGAACATTGGGATATGAGAATAATAGCAATGTTTTTCATTTAAAAATGGCAAGCAAAAGCCCCATTACAAAAACAAATCAAGAAAATGGAAAAATTCCCAAGATAAGTGGAAAGATATCTCAAGCACTCTCAATTGATATAACTTTCTATTGCTATTGGTTGTATCCTTCAGTCCCATTGACTTACTTTTGGTCATTTGTGGACATTTCTTTCTTTCTTTCTTTTCTCAAAAGCCAGAAAGGTGAACTCCAAGGTACACTACAATTGATTCTTAATTACTGGAAACAAAATTTACCAAGTTCGGCCCAGTACATGTCCTTACAAGCCATATTCCATTGACTTCAATTAAAAGCTATCACTAAGATAACTTCAAGTTTATTGACATTGTTGATGAAGGACGAGAAGCTCACACAACCTCACCACAAACATGTTGACAAGTGATGAGGGAGCATCCAGAGTCAATGAGTGATCTTGCATCACCCAAAAACATGAGTTGGTGTTTGAGCATGTTTTTGCCTTGTCAACATGGTTGCGTTTGTCGAAGATAGCAATAACATATCCAAGAGACAACTCCAAAACACCAACACCCTGCGAACATCAAGTAAAGCATGTTTTAGTCATCTCCCTAAGGTCAAATTGACCCTTATTAGGCAAATGACATAACAAACACTTAATGCAGGTGGCATTTTCACAACCATTGGTCTGCATTAACCAGCGGTTATGTAACCACCGATCTACAATAGCTAGCTATTTCACCCACAAAGGCTGCAAAACAAAAATAACCGCCCAAGATGATATTTTTTGGCATGTGGATCATTTACAAAATGCCGAGGTGTTCAAAGAGGCACTCAAGTAGTGAGAGATAGTCGGAGGATATTTGATTCAGTTTGCAAAATGGGATGAGGAGCAGCTTCAGTTTGGAGGGTGGGGGAAGGGCGAGGCGGCAAGAGAGAGAGCTGAAATTTGGAAGAAGCTTGCTAGGGGTGTGTTCAAAACAGAGAAGAGATTTTATCAAGTCCATTGATGAATTTGTTGAGATGTTGTCATTGATATCAAAGGGTTTGCTAATCAATAAAGAATATGGTCAATGTCAAAGAATTTATGCGAACAGCTATGGACTGCATCGGGTTTGCTACAGACTGCATCAAGTTTGCTTCGGATTACATCAGGGTTGCTACAGAGTACATCAGGTTTGTTACGGACTGCATCAGGGGTGCTATGGACTGCATGAGAGTTGCTACGGACTACATCAGAGTTGCTATGGACTGCATCAGGCCTGCTACGGACTACATCAGGGATGCTACGGACTGCATCAAAGCTGCTACAAACTGCATCAGACTGACACTAAATGTATTCTAATGATTGCTTGGTCTATCGCAGCTTTGTTTCACTCAGGCCGACCTATGTGAATGAGCTTTTATATAAGCTAATGGGAATTATGTTTGCAAAAGAAATAAATCATTATGTAGGCGACTATAGAGTTTTGTTTGGCTGACCTTCAGGAGATTGTTGAGTACTGCCTTGTATATAGGCAAGATTAAATTGTCCTTTTGAAGTGTAAAAAATAGAGAAATATTATTCGCTAAGGAGCAGAGCAGAGGTCTGTTGAGAAACGGATGGCCAAAGAGGCTTGAATATGAAATCATCGAATGACTCATAAAGAATTTGCTAAAAGAGATGAGTAGAGAAGGCAGAGAGGTCAAAGTCTTTGAAAATAAAGAGCAAAAAGGAAAGAGAGCCTAATATGTCTATTTGATTGATAAACAGAAAAGTAGCAGAGTAAATGTGAGATTGATAAGCAAAGAGAGCAGAAAAATATCATCATTTGTTGACAAAAGCAACTGATAAAGGTGGATGATCTGAAGCAGCTAAGTTAGAGCTTGGCAAAGGGGGTTGAAGCCTCCTGTAGATTGGTGTCTACAAATCAAGAAGTTGGTGTTTCTTAGCAAGTGGGTGTTTGCTAAATCTTTTTGTCAAGTTGGTGCTTGACTATTTGGGGTTGGTGCCTCACACTGAGTTGGTGCTTAGAGATCTTTGTTGACTCATTGCATATTTGATTTAGGACAAGTAGTCCATGCAGTGATCACTGTAGGTTTTCTTCCCTTTAAGGGTTTCCCACCTATATCATGTGTCATGTCTTACTGTTCTTTGTTGTGGTTTGATTACTCTATGGATTCTGTATTGATGTTTTACTAACAAACTAAAGAACAAGAAGAAATTTTTAAGAGCTCACTGATTCATGCCACCCCTCTCAGTGGTTGTGCTTCCAACAGAACTATGTTTGGGATATAATCTTCTTCATTTTTGTATTCCATAACCAAAGCATGTGTGTAGGTAATCCTCTATAATATTGACATATTAATGAATAAAGTGGTGAGTGTTTTGGTTCCAAATCTAAGAGTTGTGTTAAGCGTGTGTCCATTGGTCAGTGTAAGTCTAGGCTGGGAAAAAAATCAAACGTTAACTTTGCACCCTCTTTCCTATCTACATCATATGGGATTAAAGTAGGATTATCCTACAAGTGTGTTCAAAAATTGTGCAGACATCTTCTAGTAGGGAGTGTTGGGTAGAAGGGGGTGCAGCTAAATGTCCTCCACTGTGAGAAAAGTGAGCAAAGGGTAAGAAAGAGAGTTGTGAGGTGTACAAAATGGCACACAGAAGAGTACCTCCTGTAAGAGGAGGAAAAGCACCAAAGGTTGCGAACTTGGCAAAGATGTTGAGGTAAATCCAAGCTAGATTGGATGGTATGGAGACTGCACAGATTTGTATCAATCATTCGTCGAGACCCCCAATATATATATGGGATTGTTAGTGTTAGACCAGGGCATCGACCCATTCCATTGCCCTACCCCTGCCCCCCTCTCTCTATATATATGTGTGTGTGTGCGTGTGTGGGGAAACCCACACCCAACGGCCTACTCTATATAGCCCCCTATATATCCCTATCTAAATAGGGGGGGCTCCCTAGCCAACTCCGCACGGACCATAACCTCTAACCTCTCTATATATGGGTCAAGGGCGATGCTGCTATCTATTCTATATACGGGGGGCCGACTACCGATTATAGAGAGTCTCGGTATGGAGAGGAACTATTGTTTCAGATGTGAGTGATGTTGAAGGTGGAAGAGCCCCAAAAGTTCAGCTTGAAGAGTTGGTAGATGAACTAGAGAATGGATTTTTTAAGGCCATTGCCAAGATGGGAGGCAAGCCTAAGTTGGACACCCCTTGCTAATCGAGTAGGTCATGCCCTAAAGATTTCATCAATTGGATCATGGAGCTGAAAAATATTTTGACTATGAGCAAATGAAAGATCCCAAGAGAGTGAAGTTTGCATGCACTAAGTTTAAGGGGTACACATCCTTATGGCAGGATCATGTGCAGCTCAAAAGGGTTAGAAAAGCCAAAGACAAAATCAAGACTAGGGATATGATGGTTGCAAAGTTGAGAGGTAAGTTTTTACCTTCTCGATATATGCTGAGTTTGTTCAAGACATTGTAGAACATGAGGCAAAACGATGAGTTTAAGGGATAACATGGAGGACTTCTACAAGCTCACAATTCAAGCTGATCAAGTTGAATTTGATGAAGAGAAGATCTCAAGGTATGTTTATGATCTTCGTATTTCTATACAAGATGAGTTTGGGATGTTTAGGTTATGTTCGATAGACAAAGCCTCTCAATGTGCTTTGCAGGCCGAAGAGAAGTTGTCAATGAGACAACAAAATGCAGCAAGAGGAAGAGGTAGATTTTCAGAAGGAAGAGGTCAAGGAAACACCGAAGTGGTCAGCTCTTCACCATACGGACCAAATGAAGAGGAAGATGAGGAGTTGGGTACCTCATGGAATCATGTATGTGTTAAAGCTCAAGGAGATGGTTGGCCATTTCATGGAGATTGCTATGAATGTGGTGTGTGTTATCAATCTAATTTGCACCCCTAGGAAGGTTGTTCAAGCCTTCCTAACTATATGATAGCATGGAATCACTTCTAGGTTGTGGGTGGTCTAATTAGTGAATGAATCCCTAGATTGGGCTAGCTCCCTTGATGCTTCACCCAAGACTACAACTAACCTATTGCAATTGCAAAGAAAAATGATAGAAAAGAACTAAAACTAGTAAGAAAACATGGAGGTGATGCACCAAATATAATTCCATCTATTTGCCAATACTTGCACTATGAAATACAAGATTACAATCTGATTTCCACAACTTAAAGACAGCTCCTCCCACAAAAGTGTTTCTATATGACGGCTATGGCTAATACAACAGCCCAGGTGACTAATCAAGAGGCCTAAAGGAAGACATTAATGATCTTTCAACACTTGAACTCAGCATACCATTTGATACCCTTCATATGACCTACGGAAAGATAACTAACTCACATAGAGGCATGAATGGAAAGGACAAATGCAAGGAAGTAATACAACTATCACTAACATTCATTAACAAATCATCTCAAATTCACTAAATGCAAGAAGATTTAATTCAACTTGAATTTTATTTCAAAGGCAATAACAAGTATCAAATTTGGCAGGGCTTCGCCATACACATTTAGAGGTTACATCAAATGCCTTTCAAGGCCTCATTTATAGAAGAATAGAAAGAAGAGAGAAAGATACGACAAGAAGATAACTCATCAACTGTTCTTCATCATCAAAAGAGTTACAAAACAGAAGGAAAATGACACCAAGCCTGCTTGGAATGTGTTTTCATCTTGTTCCTTAACCTTCTAGGCCATGTGTTAATGAAGTTTTTCATGAAGAGTGGCATGGAAGACTCTCTTGGCAGATTGGTTCTTTCTTGAATTTAATTCCTCAATGGAGTTACACATCTAATTCTTTGAGGGCAGTTACAAGTTGTCCAATTGACACTTGGCATAGTTTAGAACCTTCTATGCCCACCTTGCCCTTTGAAATGCTTCTTCATCCTTTGAAACTTACATTTGAGCTTGAACTTGATGACTTATAGTTTAGAACCTTCTATGCCCTCTCATGCCTTATCTTTGCTATCAAGGCCTAATTTTTCAAGTAAAGTCTGGTTTTGTGATTTAGATACCTCCACCATGGTTTGTTGCTTCAAGGAAGGTACTGTAGTAGTTCATAGAGCCTTTGTTCAATCATTAGGAGCCACCTTCAGCTGTAGTCTTCACATTTGTGTGACAATAAGAAGGCAAGGAACCTTCATGCCATAGGAACTTCAAGTAGTTTTGAAGGCTAGGGAGTTCTTATCTCTGTTTCATGAGCCACCAAGCTTGCATAGATGCCATTAGAGGCTTACCAAGATACTTTTAAAACCCCTTTGATCTCTGAGGTCTTGTAACTGGTCTGCAACCTTACCTTCTTAAGGCCATATTGGTCACCTTTCATCATTTAGGCCTACTTGACCACTTGCAGCCTGTATTATCACTGTGTAGGCTTCTCAAATGACTTGTAGAGAATCAAAACACTTATGTCTTGGCTCAAGAAACCCCTACAAATAGTTAGGAGGACTTGTTGACCTCAACCTTGAAAACAGGCTCAAAAAGGAGCTTCTTAGACCATTTTCTGTACATCCTTGGCTCACACGTGCCAACATTTTGCTCAATCAGATGCCTAGGGGAGGCATAGAGATCGTCCAAGTGGTTTTGAAACCATTTCAATCCATTTTAGGCACTTTTTGAGCTGATCTCCTCCATCAGGTCTTGTTCAGGGTTTAGCAAAGATTTTAGAGGCACCTGAGGTCTTAATGATAGTTCATAAAGCTGTGGGCTTTAATGTCTGAACTAATACCATGAATCTCATGTAGACAACCCTCCCTTCCTTCCACAATGTGCTCAGGATCCCATGCACCTCCTCGTACAAGTTCACACATACCAAAAGTCACCTTCTTTGGCAGTGCAAGCCTGAATGCATACTCGAGAGAGGTCATATGGCAAGATCGGTTATGAAAAGGCTTGTTTTGAATTGGAAGCACCTCAGTGAGGTCTGTACCACTCACCTTGACACGAACAAATGGTTTCCTAAAGGAATTGACCCTTTCAATTCATTTGACCCTGAATTAGCCCATTACTAGGGTTTGAGGACAATCATAGGTAACTGACCCTAGCAAACTTTATTGAGCATTTTCTCTTTCTCAGTGAGCTCAAACTTCATATGATCTTCTTCCCATGTCCCATTCACCTCTTAAGACTCTTCAATCCTCAAAACACCTTCAAACTTGCAAGCTTATTCACTTTTTCACACACAGGACTGTAGGTGCACGTTACGCCTCCTTGGGTTTTAAGCCTTGAGGTTGAGCTCCTTTTAAGTTGATTTGGTCTTCTTTGCTGGTCCTAGTAAGGATGAACACCTTGCTCACACTCTCTTAGACCTCAACAACCTTCTAGTGCCTCAACCAACAATCACAAGTATACTTTTGCTCTTATCTGCCTGTGACAGGCCTATAGGTGTACATTAGGCCTAGAGCTCTCCTTTGCTTGTGATCTGTCCTCTTTGAGCCTATTTGATCCATTGTGACCCTGTAGACAATGTGGTCAACTATTTCAAGATCCCCTCTAGGTCTGTAAAAGAGTCAAATTGAGTTGGATGTTCATAAAAAACCATCCCAATCAAGTTCTTGTCCTCACACGGTCCATTTGGCAAGGTGTCTACTTTTCATATGACTGACTGCATATATCCTCATGTATTCCCTTCTTCAACCAAACAAATCAATGAATGCATGGGCCCAATTGAATGCAATATACATGTTTAGACCAATCTTAGGGAGGAGAAACCAATCTCATATTGGTTTCTCCAAGATGAAACTCCAAATTAGCATTATCTTCTTAGGTCTTCAATAGGCTTAAAACACTCTTCAATTAAAGAACTGATGTGCCATGATCTCTTGTCAAGCAAGACACTTTCAACATTATCACCACTTATTCCATGCCCTCTGCACTCTTCTTGAACTCTCACAAGTCAGGTCTTTGAAATGTCCCTTTTTAGGGCTGAGATGCTAAACAAAGGAATGTGCAACAAACCCCAATGAAATAATGATTTTTAGAATTAATCAAACCCTTGGCAATCTGAAAAAGATTTAATACTGCTGCAAATGCCCCAAAATAGCATCCAAAAATAATATTCAAGGGTTCCAAAATTAGCTAGAAAATATTACAATTTTATAGCCAAATAAATCAATCAAAGATCTAATTTTTGGCAATGATTAATGCTGAAAAATTATAAGAAAAATACTGAATGTTCGTGTGGCTGATCCACACACAAAACCAAGCTCAAAAGGTCCCCTAGGTGAGTCACCAACCCTAGGAGAGGGTTCGCTGGCCCTGAAAGTGTACGCAGCCCTACAAGAAGATGATCGCTGCCCTAGGACAGCCTCCTAAACCCCTCACTCAGCCTTCCAAGTGATTTGCCCACATGCAAATATCCAACTTGGTGTTGAAAACACCCTTATTTTCTAAATTGAAGCTCTACACAACCTCCTTCCGAAGTTGTTCACAACTGAAATCAATGGTTTCTGTCCTTGTTTCAGCTACCTTGAAGGGTTTTCGTCCTCAAGGAACAAGTCCAGCTTTTCGTGCTTAGACTTTAAGAAAAACAAATATCCAAAAAAAGCATGAACCTCTCTACATGATTCCTCCTTTGACATTTATAACCTTCCCAAGTGTAGCGCCCAAAAGGGTAAGGGAGAGTAATTTAAATATTAAAAGATCATTTCCTTATAATCTTTTATTAAATCACTTAAGCAACCATGACCCTTCAACGTCCTCTCTTTAAGTGAAATAAGAAAACATAAAGTACCTTTTTGAAAATAGCCAATAAGACCCATGTTTCCTCTTTTCTCTCCATTCACCCCTTAGCTTATTGGGGAACAATTTAAGCTAAAGGTCTTCATGATTCAGCTTGAAAAGAGGGGCATGATAATCCTCCCTTCCCAAAATTACTTGTCCTTAAGCAAATGCAAGCTAGGATGTTGAAGGATGGCTGCCCCTTCCCAAGTAGCATTTTCGAAAGTTGGATCTTTCTGACGAACCAAATATTCAGTAATGAGCCTGTTTCTAAGCCTCCTCTCTCTAGTCTCCACAATAGAATCTTAAGGATTAAAACTTACCCTCCTCATCATGGGGTGGTAGATCCATGGAGGGAGTAATGTGCTGCCCAAGTGCTCTTTTTAAGCAAGAAACATGAAAAACATTGTGAATCTTGCTATTTTTTGGGAGCTCCAACTCATAAGCCACTTCTCCCACCTTCTTAGAATTTTGTAGGGGCCATAAAACCGTGAATTCAACTTTTCCGCCCCACTTTATTTGATAGAAGATAGCCTATAAGGCTGCAATCTTAGGAAAACTATGTCACCTACCTCAAAATGTCTTTCCCTTCGGTGCTTATCTGAATAAATTTTCTACTGGTTTTGAGCTTATTGTAGGTTCTTTTTAAGCTGATCTAAAATTTTCATGCTTTGTTGGACCAAATCAATAGCCCCGGAGACTCTACTATCACTCCAAATTAGATCAAAGAAAGAAAAAGCATCATAACCATACAATGCCTTGAAGGGGGACATACCTATTGACATATGGTATGTTGTATTGTAACAAAATTCTACCATGTACAGTCATTTATTCCATACCTTTTGCTGCCCCAAAACATAATACCGAAGATATTCTTCCACCCATTTATTCACAAATTCGAATTGCCCATCCGTTTGAGGATGGTAGCTAGTACTTGGGGTCAATTTGGTGCCAAGCAAACAAAAGAGCTCTTGCCAAAAGAGGCTCATAAATCGGCTGTCCCTATCACTTACAATATTTTTAGGCAATCCATGAAGCTTGAACACTTCCTTGAAAAAAAGATCAGCCACCAAAGGAGCATTGCAATGTGCTGGTAATGCAAAGAAATGAGCAAATTTGGTGAGTTTAGCCACCACAACCAATATGGAATTCTTACCTTGTGTCATGGGTAGCCCTGTGATGAAGTCCATAGAAATGTTCTCCCATTTTTTATGAGGAATGGGTAGAGGTTGGAGAAGACCAACTGGAAATTTGTGCTCTCCTTTGTTATGTTGACAATCAAAGCAATCCCTAACATATTGAAGCGCCTCTCTCTTTAGACCCTTCCAATAGAATCTTTCTCTTACCTCTTTGTAGGTCTTAAAATACCCTTGATGTCCCGCCATAGTTGAATCATGAACAGCCCTTAGAATTTGTGCCTTAAGCTTGGATTTAGGTGTCAACCAAATTCTGTTTTTGTACAAAATCAACCCATCCACAACCACATACCTCTCATCATTCATGCTTCCTTCCATCACAACTGTAGCCAAAGCATCCTTAACATATTCAACAGTAATAACAACCTTCCAATCAGTTTTAATTTCACTTATAGCACACAACATAGGCTTTCTAGACAACGTATCAGCCACTACATTGTTTTTCCTTTCACATACTCAATGTCAAAATCATAAGATTGCAACTTGCTTGCCCATTTTTGTTGTCTATCATTCAAATCAGCGTGTGTTAAAAAATATTTTAAACTATTATGATCGGTTTTCACAACAAACTTCCCACAAATCAAGTATTGACGAAATTTAGCCAAAACATGCATAATGGCAAACATCTCTTTATCATAAATTGAAATTTTTTTCTCAATTTCCTTGAGTTTTCTGCTTTCAAAAGCAATCGGGTGTCTTTCTTGCATTAGGTTAGCCCCTATACCTTCCCCTGAAGCATCACATTCCAATACAAATGGAATAGTGAAATCCGGAACAGCAAGCACTAGGCAAGAACTCATGATTTCTTTAAATTTTTTAAATATTCCAAGGCTGTCTTTGACCAGCTGAAAGCACCTTTCTTTGTCAAATCCGTGAGGGGGGTAGCAAGCTGAGAGAAACCCTTCACAAACCTTCGATAGTAGCTACATAATCCCAAGAATCCTCTTAATTGCTTAAAATTAGTAGGTGGTGGCCAATCCAAGATGGCTTGTATTTTCTATTGGTCCACATGGACCTCTTGGGAATTGATCACATGCCCCAAATATAAAATTTCAGAAGTGGCAAACTCACATTTTGTTTTTTTGGCAAAGAGAGTTTGTTGTTCCAGCACTTCTAAAACCATGTCCAAGTGTTGCAAGTGCTCCTCCCATGTCTTGTTATACACAAGAATGTCATCAAAGAAGACCAAAACAAATTTCCTCAAGTATTGCTTGAATATATAATTCATGCAAGATTGGAATGTAGCGGAAGCATTAGTTAATCTGAAAGGCATAACCAAAAATTCATAGTGCCTATAATGACATCTAAAGGTTTTTTTTTGCACATCTTCATCTCTAATCTGGATTTGGTGGTACATTGTTTTCAAATCAATCTTGGAGAAGAAAACCGATTCATGGAGCTCATCAATCCTAGGTATGGGGTATCTATTCTTAATTGTCTTCTTATTCAATAATTTGTAATCAATGCACATTCTCATGGTCCCATCTTTCTTCTTCACAAGCACCACCAAAAAGCAAAGGGGCTAGAACTAGACCTTATGTGGCCCATATCAAGAAGTTCATGAATAGCTTTCTCTATTTCTTCCTTGAAAATTCTTGGGTGGCAGTAGGGTGTAGTGATCACTACTTTGGTGCCTTGTTCCAACTCAATGATGTGCTCAAATCCTCTATCTGGGGGCAGGCTATGAGGGATGTCACCAAAAACCTTGGCATGCTTGTCAAGAAGGACTTGTACATCCTTATGAATAGGTGGCTGCCCCGAATCAGCATTCATGTCTTTAACAAAACATTTGTCTACCCATACAACCTGCCCTTTGTTGAAAGCTCTTTCCATCCTTTTTGAAGTCACTACCATGGGTGACCCATTGCTCAATCCTTGAATTTCCATCTCCTTATCTGTTGTTTTGAATTTCAGCTTCATAGTTCAAAGATTCTGAGTGTATTCTCCAAGGGAGTGCAACCATTGTGCCCCTAATACCACATCAATCTCTCATATGTCAATCATATGGGAATCTCCTTGTACTTTATGCTTCCCCAAAGTGAGTTTCAAATCTAAAATCTTAAGATGGCAACGAATAGAAAATCCATCTCCTAATGTCACATTGAACCCTTCAAAAGATGTAGTTTTAAGTCACACCTTGCAGCCAACTTCTCATCAACGAAATTATGTGTAGCCCCACTATCTATGAGTATGGTGACCTTCTTGCCTTAAAAGACTCCTTTTACCTTAAAAGGGTGACTATCTGGAATTCCGGTTATGGTTGCCAAAGTGCCAATCATGCTTCTTTCTTTGTTTGTAACTTGCTCTTTCTCATTAGGGGCTGTTTTTGTCCTTTCAACACTGCTGTTAATTGTTTGCAGCCCTTCTGAGGGTCCTTCCTTTGGCTGGAAACCCTTCCTTTGATGTGGAAAAAAATTAGAATTTGTTTTCAGCTCCTTCGGGTGCCTTTCCCCTTGCTGGAAACACTATTTTTTCTGCTTATGGTCTGATTTTCTCATTTTTTGACTTGTCATTCTAGGCTGCCTTGACCTTCTTTCTTCCCCATGCTCCACAAGATGTAAGGTGTTGTTTTTCTACCTTTCAAGGGGCAAATTTTGCACTATAGGTGCTGCATGTTCACAATCGAGGGCCCTTTTTATGGCAACTTGTAGAGAAGGAGGGTTAAAAGCTTTGACTAATCCCTTAAGAGATTTAGCTAACCCCGAATCAGCATTCATGTCTTTAACAAAACATTTGTCTGCCCATACAACCTGCCCTTTGTTGAAAGCTCTTTCCATCCTTTTTGAAGTCACTACCATGGGTGACCCATTGCTCAATCCTTGAATTTCCATCTCCTTATCTGTTGTTTTGTATTTCAGCTTCATAGTTCAAAGATTCTGAGTGTATTCTCCAAGGGAGTGCAACCATTGTGCCCCTAATACCACATCAATCTCTCATATGTCAATCATATGGGAATCTCCTTGTACTTTATGCTTCCCCAAAGTGAGTTTCAAATCTAAAATCTTAAGATGGCAATGAATAGAAAATCCATCTCCTAATGTCACATTGAACCCTTCAAAAGATGTAGTTTTAAGCCACACCTTGCAGCCAACTTCTCATCAACGAAATTATGTGTAGCCCCACTATCTATGAGTATGGTGACCTTCTTGCCTTACAAGACTCCTTTTACCTTAAAAGGGTGCCTATCTGGAATTCTGGTTATGGTTGCCAAAGTGCCAATCATGCTTCTTTCTTTGTTTGTAACTTGCTCTTTCTCATTAGGGGCTGTTTTTGTCCTTTCAACACTGCTGTTAATTGTTTGCAGCCCTTCTGAGGATCCTTCCTTTGGCTGGAAACCCTTCCTTTGATGTGGAAAAAAATTAGAATTTGTTTTCAGCTCCTTCGGGTGCCTTTCCCCTTGCTGGAAACACTTTTTTTTCTGCTTATGGTCTGATTTTCTCATTTTTTGACTTGTCATTCTAGGCTGCCTTGACCTTCTTTCTTCCCCATGCTCCACAAGATGTAAGGTGTTGTTTTTCTACCTTTCAAGGGGCAAATTTTGCACTATAGGTGCTGCATGTTCACAATCGAGGGCCCTTTCTATGGCAACTTGTAGAGGAGGAGGGTTAAAAGCTTTGACTAATCCCTTAAGAGATTTAGCTAACCCTTCAATGAACAAAGTTTGTAATGTCCCCCTTTTCAAGCTAGTCACTGGGGTGAGACCCTTAGCTTGTTTGTTGCTAAGGATTTTAAAGCCAAAAAAGGGAACATTTATGAGCTTCAAGGGCATTTTATGATAAAGCACTTTATTATCTAATTGTGGGACCTTTTTTAAGGGTCATGGTCACTTGGGTCTGTTATGGATCAAATTTGAACCCTTTGGAAGGTAGTTCAAGCCTTCCAAATTCGATGTAACATGGAAACACCTCAAAGTTGTGGGTACCCTATTGGAGAGGTGAATCTCTAGATTAAAGGGCTAGCTCCCCTTGATGAATCACTTAGGCTCAAACACTACTCTAACACTTGCTAGGAAAAGGGAGTGAAACTTACTCTAATAGAGGTGATGCACCAAATATGAATTGATCACTACAAACCAACTGCAATTGCACTTCAAACAAGAGCCTAACCTGCACATGACACTAATCGAAATCTACCTCTCTACATTAGTATTTCTCATGGAGGTTTGTGAAGCAAGCTTGAGCTAGGAGGACTAGTTCAAGAGGTCATGACATGACACTAATGAAAGACAACACACTAAACTCATACACACTTCATTTGAACACTTCAAGAGACTTGTAAAAAGACTTTCAAACTGAATATGAATAATAACAGGGACAACATGCCAAGGAAGTAAATTTATCACTTAGCAAGATCAACTAGTCAAACATGCACATTGAAACAGTCCATGGAGAAGGTAAAACCAAGATGTTCTTCATTGATCAAAGGCTACAAATGGGCAAGGCTTCGTCATACGCAGGTGGAGGATACAAACCTAGCCAATTCTAGCTCAATATATAAAGTGAAAGAGAAGAGAAGGGCATAGGAGAGAGAGAGATGACAAGTGTTTCACATGAGTTACAAACAAAAGAGGAGTTATGAAACTACCTCAACAATTCCTAAACGCCATGTGTAGCTCCTCTAAAGATGATCCCTTGCTCCAAGTGGCGTAGGAGTTAGAATGCTTGCTTGACACCTTGACTAGCTCTCCAAAACTGCTTTGTCTTGGCTTGTTGAATGACAAGCGGTCTTCTTGATGGACAGATCATGTGGAGTTACACCTTTTCTCTGCTCTTGTAACCTCTCAATTGACCCCTTCAAGTTCTCTTTGATACATCACTTCATTCTCGTGCTAGGTGTCTAGAGGACTCTTCATCTCCTTAGGCCAATCTTGCATACAAGTGTCAAAACTTAAATTCATCTTCTTCAACTCTTTCTATCTTAATGGATGGCCTATTCAACTTATATTGGACCTGCAACAATTCATTTTGAGGTCTCAAACTAACCCCAAGAACTCGTTCTCTACCATAAGCTCCAATTAGGCCTCATTCCTTGTAGCCCTAAAATCATGCAAACCTCCTGTATAAAAAAGTATGAATGGTACTGAGAATCTGAAGACATTATAGAACCCATTATGGCCTTACAGCGTCATGTTCAATTTCATATCCTGAGAGTGAGTGGAAGTGTACTTTTTTGTTGCTTCTCTCTCCTAACTAGATCTCAATTAGGCCTCCATGCCTAGAGACTGAAAATCGACTCTACAAGCTTCCCACATGTGCCAAACCCCAAATACGCGTGAATCAATTAAATGACCTTATTCTCCATGTCAATTTTGAAGTTTTGACCCCTTATACGTACCTCCCAAGTAGCTAAAAACAACGCTTTTTAGCCTATTCTATACAATTTTGTACCTACAAGTATGAACCAGTGGCATGGGGTGATGCTCAGAGGAGTCTTACACATGATTCAGGTCATTTGAGAGTTTGTCCAATCCATTTGGAGGCATAGAAATCCATTTCTCTCTCATCGGGTCATTTTGGCTCTTCTAGGCAGCTTGAAAGTGCTTCAAGGTCTTAACGATTGTTCATACAGCTCAGGGCATTAATCCACCAACCAATTCCACAAATTGCAAGTACACCAGGGTAGGTAACTTCCCCTAGGAGCCCAAGGTCCCATGCAAGACCTTCATACTATACTGGGCAAAAGAAGATTGCTTCTCTGGTTGCTAGTAGGCATTTTGTGAGGTCTACGAAGGATTGAGGCCTGTAGGTGCATATTTCAATTTAGTTCTGAGTTGCCAATGACCTAAAGAGGTCCATGACCTACATCCTGACCTGTTCACATGATCTTCTTGTTACATTTCCTCCTCAACCTTGCTATATACACCACTAGATGATGCCTAGGGTTCTTAAGCCATCTTGTACAAGATACCCTAGCTGACTGTATTCTCTCATTTCTCCCACTATCAAGGGTTTTGAGACTTCTTGAAATGCTTTACTACAATTGTCAACACTGCCTTAGGGTCCTTAAGGCTTCATTATCTCAATAGAGCAGATTCTCATCACTTTGAGACACACATGACTATGTGGTCTTTATTGAATGCCTTGGCTGGGTTGTAGGTGACTATAGGGTTTAGAGAGCCTTTTGGTTTTTTTCCTTTGAACCTCTTCTTCAGGTCTCTTTGATCTCAATATGACCCATGCATTTTGTCGTTGTTCACCCAAACTCCAACTCCAACTAGCCATCTCTTTAGGTCTACCTTGTAGGTTTGCCTATGTAATTAGGCCTGTGTATGACTGAACAAGGTTTATCATGATTAGGCTCACTTCAAGCTTGAGTCTGAGGCTTTGTGAGGTTCTGCAAACACCATGGGACTCTTCTCAAATAGTCTACCTTCTCAAATCCCACAGTCCTCCTATAGTCTTTTCAACCTCTCAAACAACAAATGCTTTCTATGAGTGAGCAGCCCTGTGTCTGCAATTAGGCCTGTTTGGCTTAGAGCAAAGTTTGTCAACATGTTATCTTTGTTGTTGAGTCTGAGGGCTACTTGGAATTGCATCATCATCACAGAAACATCCTCTCAGACTTCACATAAACCTCAAAACCTTTCAAGCAAGCAACTTCTCCTAGCAAGGCAAGCAAGGTTGTAGCACGGACTGTGTATATGCATAATTTGAGTGACCCTTGTTTGGTCATTTCCTCTGCTCCTTGCTTATAACTTCTTTGATCTCAATGACCTAAGAACCTTGAGTTCCTTTCTAAACTTCAAACACTCATACACCACTATCTCAAGTTTTGGAAGACCCTTAGTCACTTAAATAGACCTACATGTGACCATCTGCCTGTGTGTATTCATTAGGGATGGTGTGCAATCTTGGAAGCAAACATTGAACTCTGTCATCGCACTTATCAGTAACCAATCTCATTGAGAGTTAGTTCTCATCTTCCATAAGGTTCAATTCCCCTTTTCATAGCACTTTAAACCCCCTGTCTTCTATCCTCATATCAGACATGTATCTGAGTGTTTTAGACCTGTGGACTCTCTCTTATCCAACCCTTATTGGCTCTATCATGTTGTTGTCAATATCTTACAACTCTCTCAATGTCCTAAAACTTCAAACTTCACCAACATCACTCTCCAAGGCATTCTTCTATACAGGTGGTTGTAAGAGAGTTTTGAATGCATATGGTCTTGAAATTGACTCTTTCAATTCTGTATGACACTTTGAAGCCATTCAACCCTATGAAGAGTCCATTTCTCACTGTCTCACAAAATTTGTTGGCCACTTCATGACCTTTTCAACTTCTTGCCATCTCACAACCATACACAAACCTGTGTGTCTTGTTACGCCTGTTAGCTCAGTGCTTTAGCCACCACTTGACTTGCAAGTGGTCTAGCTGCCCCAATGGTTTGTGAACTCTCCAAATCATCTACATATACATAGCGTCACACATCAACCTTATTCTTATTTTGATGCCAATTACCTTCAATTCAAAAGAGAACCTACAGGTTTAGGACTTGTAGGTCTCTCATTTTTGCCTGCACGAGGTGCTAAGAGGATCACTTACTAACTTTTAAGCACCTATAACACTTTTAAACAGTGTCAACTCTTGTCTTACCTCTTAATAGCTTATTGGCCTGATACCTGTTATCAAACAATCCTTCATCTCAAAACTTGCTCTATGGTCTGTACACAGACCTATAGGTATATGTTGGACGTCTAATTGTGTATTAAATATTAGGTCTTGGAAGTTCACTTCTCCATTGGCTTATTAACATGATATCTTCTACTCAACTCATGAGATCAAAACTCTCACTCCTCTACAATACAAGACCTTTACAAATATCCTATGCAAGCAGCCTTCAAATAGTCATCAAATGAGGAACAGTATGAATTGTTTAGAGAGAATGATGTTGGGACTAGCATGGAGGGTGGTTGGAGTTTCACTTGCATTGAAGGGGATACAAACATGAAGAAAGACCTTCCACACGTGCCATCCTAGTGAATGAAGGTGCATGATACATTTACAGACCTCTGAGGCCTCATTCCAATTGATTTCATCCAGCCAAAGAGTTCACACTTGCACTGGAGTTGCACAAAACTCAGCCTGTGGGGATTTAAGCCTCAAAAAAGAAATCTAGCTCCTTAGCGATTGTTCATAAAGTTAAGAAGCTCAATCCAACGACCAATGCCACAAATTGGAAGCCCATAGGGGTCCCAAACTCTGGCTAAAATCTTAACCCCCAACTCCACCTGTACGGCCTGTACCATGCATCTAAATTTGGCCTTCATGAGCTTGTGAATGGAGCGATGGAGGAAAGAGAGAGATTTTTGAAACTGTTGGACTTGAAACTTCTTTCCATGCTTGTTTCTGACCTGAGAAAACCCAAGGAACGTTCTGAAACTATTTTCACCTGCAAGTGATCTCAACAAGTCCATACAAGTCTCTTAACTCCTCTCTAAAGCATTGAATTTCAAGATTCTGACCTTTGTTTGACTTGCTAACAGGTGTAGCAGTTACATAACTGCTCCAAGGTCCTTGGAAGGTGTGTTGTACGTATTTTTCACTTGGGAAGCTTTGACATACATGAATGTTAGCCAAAAATCACCTTTCCCCTCATTTTCACTACTCTAAAATTCATAAATGAACCTTAAACACTTCAAAACATCATGAAATGTTATGACAAAGTGACAAAGACATAAAAAGACTTTGAGAGACTCCTAACAACCTATGACACCACTTGACCAAGCCTTATCTCTCCATGACATGTCTAGACCACCATATGACAAAAATAAGACATTACCTTAACTTCTCCAAACTTACCTTAAACAACACTAATAAGGTTTTATGAAGAATTTTAGGGACCATATAAGACATGACAAGACCACATACAACTTTTGACAACCCTATGAAAATTTAAATTTAAAAGGAGTTGACCAATTGTGACTTGGGATCAAAACTTGGTCAACATGGTCTAAAAGTGTTTTTATAAGGAAGCTTGTAATATATCTTTTTTAAAAAGGAAAAGGTAAACTCTCCCTCTCTATTTTGAGCGCCACATTTGGAGGAAGAATATAAAAAGAAAGGGAAGGCTCATTTGAAAAGGTTATGCATTTTTTATATTGAAATTCTTGTGCAAGTATGTCAAGCTTGAACAAGTGACTTGAAGACAAAAACCTTCAAGTGCACAAAGCAGTTTAGGGACGAAAACCTTCATTCTTCCACATAGAGCAGCTCTATTCAAGCATTGTAATTGCACTTCAATTTTGCATAGTTGTATGCAAGTGGATCTACAAAGGTGTTTTTGGACACCACTTTCATCAAGGAATTATTACAAACCCTTCGAAGAGCTGAAAATTCATAATTTGCAGGTCAAATAGGTGGGCGAACTCAATTGAGGAGCTCGTTGAGTTTGGAGGCCATTCCAAGGGTGGCGACTTGCTTTGGGAGAGTGGCGACCCCTCTCAAGAGGGCAAATTGTCTACGGAACCCTCTCTTAAGGTCAAAGGTAATTTTCATAATTTATTCCAGTTATTGGTGAGTTGTGGGTCAAATTGCAGGTTTGGAAGGTCAATCTATGCCCTAGGAATATTTTGGAATTTGTTATATTTTTTGGCAACTTGATCGACTTGATTGGAGAGATCTGAGAGGTGTTTAAAAGGGCAAATTCCAAGAATTAAATATCAGATTCATTTCCCTATTTTTTTGTAAGTGTGGCAACTCACTTGTGGATGTTTTTTAGGTCTTTTGTGAGTGGAAAACGTAGTTGTACTTTCACATAAAAATCAGATTATTTGCAAGGGTATTTTCAACCACTTTGCCAATTTATCTTGGTCAAAAAAGGTACCTTACTTTCAATTTATTTTCAGCTATTTGTGAATCTATTTTTAGCATTTATTGCTTGAAAATTCTATAAATTTTCCAGCTAGGGTTTTCTGGTTTGTGAAACAGATTTTCAGTTAATTGGCATTCAAGGGTTTGTTGGAAAACCCCAACTAGGTCTAATTGTCCCATTTGGGGACATTACAAAGTTGTAAGTCTATTTTCTGAAATATCCTTCACCAAGATAGCTATCTTTTGAAATTTTGCAATGTACTCTCCCAATGAGTGTCCTTATTGCAAATGTGCCAAATTTCGGATGTGCAATTCCGAATCTGTCCTATCAAACATGTCAATGATTTTTATGCGGAATTTCTCATAGGTTTTAATAGAGTTGTGCCCTACGGTTAATTACCCTTGATGCCACCATTCATGGGCAGCTCCTTCCAAGTGTAAGATGATCAATTTCAAAGTGTCATCTTCTCTCATTTGATGCAATGAAAAATACATGTCCACCTTGCTAATCCAAACACTAGCTGAGTTAGTTGTAGAACCATCAAAAGTGGATAGGGTAACCTTCCCTATCTCCTCATGCCAATCCATGTGGCTATCATGTCCCCTGTTGGAGCCTCCTCTACCTTTTTTCCAAGTCACAAACCCATTGAAACTCATTTCTTTCTTGAAAGGAGTTGGATATGTCATGTATTCCCTATATGATGCCAACAATTCAGATTTATAGGAAGGTTGTTCCTTCCCTTTCCATGAAGTTTCTTTCCCTTGAAGAACCTTGGATCTTGGTGTTGATCATATACATGTATCTATGGTGTTGCTTGTCAAAATTTATGCTTTGTCTCCCCTCATATCCTTCACAGTGTTGAACACATCTATCTACTGAGAGGCGGGGTGAATCAGTAAATCAGCTAAAACTAGTTCATTAAACCTTTTAGAGAAGATACAAATGCATATACATATTAAAGAACAGATGCAGAGATCACACACACACACACAAAAACACATTACACCAAATTTATACGTGAAAAACCCAAAGGAAAAAACCACGGTGAGAATAGTTGCTAGAATCTACTGTTATAATCCAACCTCACAATTAAACGCCTCACTGACAAAACTACACTGGTTACATTTAAAGACACCCATCCTAAGGAGACACGCATCCCCTGACTGAGCACCAACTCAATTTGTCTGACAGCACCAACCAATCAAAACTATGGAGCTACAACTCCAGTATACAAAACAGATTCATTTAATAAAAGATCCTTTCAAATATTAAAAGATCATTTCCTTATAATCTTTTATTAAATCACTTAAACAACCATGACCGTTAAACATCCCCTCTTTAAGTGAAATAAGAAAACATAAAGTACCTTTTTCAAAAGAGCCAATAAGACCCATGTTTCCCCTTTTCTCTCCATTCACCCCTTAGCTTATTGGGAAACAATTTAAGCTAAGGGTCTTCATGATTCAACTTGAAAAGGGGGACATGACAATCTCATGCACACACCTGCCCTCTTCAAGCTCATTTTATGTGTATAGATCTGCAACCATGCAATGCCTCATATGGGGGTAGACAAGTTAAAGTTTGAGACATCATAAGTGTTTTGGAACTCTTTGGTAACCCTGTAGAGTGTTGAAGGTTTGTGTGAATGCCTTGAGTCATGCAAATGTTCTTCTTACCAGTCATTTTCCTCTATGAACACAAAACTCACACTTGACTGGATGCTTGATGCTACTCTTGGAACTTGAAGACTCTGACCTCAAGGATTGTAGAGATCTTGTAATAGGGATGAGGGTACAAAAAGCATGTTTTCACAGGCCCCATATACATTCTTATTACTAGTTTTAGGTGCAAATGTTGACCTACAAGGCTGCAGACCTGTAGGTTAGCATTATCTATCTTAACCTTGCTTTAAGAAAATGCTTTGAGCTTCTCCATATCATACTCCACAAAAGCATCTAAAGGAACTCTTTAAGGGTCATTTAGATTGCTTTGAGTCTCTCCTTGAAGCATGGAACTCACCTTTTCAAGCCAAATATTCCTCTTTCATGTTACAAACCTGTAGTCATTCCTTCACACTTGCAAACCTGTTAGAGGATATTAAGACCAATGCTCTATATGATTTGTTATTTGCCATTGAGGAGATTACTAGGAGTGAGGGTTGATAGAAGTTGCTTGAAGACCATTTGATGTGAGAGAATGTTCAAACCAATCAAAACCCTGCGTGTAGCCTCTTATCTAGGCCCGCGACTCTTGAAAATGAATATTTTGCCCTATCCAAACTTGCACATGCCAACCAGATGTTGGAGAATGGTGTGAGAGGGATAGTGGAGTCTTAAATGGTCTCATGCAATCATCCATTTTCACTAACGAACTCAACAATGCCCAGAAAATGTCCAAAACCGAGCCTGCTAGGTTTGAAGACATCTTTTTGCACCTTAACTTCTTAACAATTGTTCATAAAGCTAAGGGACTTAATCAGACAACTAATGCCACAAATTGGAAGGACACTAGGGTCCCCTTCTTTGCCCAAGAGCTTTAAAACCCATCTGTGTCTCTTTTCCATGAACTAACCTCAAGCCGGTGGCCTTCCTAAGCTTGCCAAGTAGATCTGTGAACCCGATGAAGAAAAGAGAGGTTTTTGCCTTGTTTGGCTCTGCAACTTCTTCATTTTCATCGATTTGGGACTGAGGGATCTGAGAGGAGCCTTGCAAAGGCTTGGGAGTTAATACTCAGAAGAAAACTTTGCAAAGAGGCTTCCATGGGCCTGTTTTCTTCAAGAAACTACCTATCCTACCTTCTTGAACTGCTAGAGATGATGAACTAGGTGATCGTGGAGTATTTACTAACCTGTACGGAGGTAGAACGTGCCAAGACATTTATCACTCTTCTTTCCTTGCATCTTTCTCATTATACCTTACTTGAACATTAGAAAAGATGAGTGGGCACTTACAAAAGGTGTTTGAACATTTGAAAAGTAGTCTTAAGTCATTTTGAGCAAGGTGTATGGACAAGTACTAGTATCATGACCTCCCACAAGTGTTAGATGACACGATATTCCAATTTAATGGCATGGTGTCATGTCCCTCTTTTGATAGGGACATCATTGAAGACTCTTAGACTTAACTAATTCCCGAGGGCTAAGGGACAAGTAAGAAGGGGAAGAGAATTAAGTGATTCTAATTGAATATATGTAAAAGGTACTTTTTGAAAGTTACTTTATGTTTTAAGAATCACTTAAGTTGGGACCCTTTAAGGGTCATGAGCATTTGAAAAAGGTAATCTTCCTTATGATTTGAATTTGTATTTCCCTCCCAAATGGGGCATGTCTCTTGGGAAAAGTGGTATAAAAGGAAAGGAGGATTTCAATTGAAGGTATGTTATTATTGATATTCAAATATTGATCATTAAGCAAGAAATGTTTGAGCCATTGCCTTGAAGACGAAAACTTTCAAGCAAGGAAGAAGCGGGGACACCAACTCTCATTTCTCAACTAGGACAACTTCACCTTGAGGTTGTACTTGAGCCTAATATTCAAAAAATACAAAAATATTGCATTGGGAGTGGCGTGACTAGGGTTTGGAACTTTAGGAGTTGTTTGAAAAGGATGAAGACCCCTCATTGGAGAGTTGTGTGGATTGTGGTATTTGTGATGGTTTTTGAGACCTAAAAAATATTCTGATTTTATTCCAATATTTTTGTAGTGTGGCAACTTGTTTTGTGAGGTATTTCGATATATTTTGAGGGTCATCTTGCCTTAAAAATATTTAGTAAATATTACATCTATTTTTTCAGCTTGGGCAATTTAATTTGAGGGGTTTGTTGCTCCAAATACATTCAAATTTTCATCATAAATTCTGCTTATTAATTCTGTAATTTTTACGCAAATTTATGAGAGTTTCATTGAAATAATTCAGCTGCAAATTGCTATTAAATTCCAACTTGGAGGCATCTAGGGTTTGTGGATTATTTCATGCTTTGGAAGGGTAAAAGTGCTTGTTTGGATCAGCCAAGTGTTGCTTAGAGTTTAACATAATTTTGTATTGTTTTTGAAAATGTTTCTAGCAGCTAGGATTTGCTGGAAATCAAAATTAGAATTGACTACTTGCATATGGTTTTGCAAAAAAATTAAATTTTAAAGGATATCACTTATTTGAGGACATTATCGTGGTATCAGAGCTAATTTCTTAGCCAGCTGTGGGGTGTGACTAACTTCAATGGATTGGCAACCTAAGTTTTTGCCAAAAGAGGAATACAAATATCACATTCAAAAGGTACGAGTGAAGAAGAGGACAATGGATGAATCCATGGATGGATTGTTGTAAGCCACGGAGAAGAATCAGAGGGAACTAAAGGCAATAAGTCCCAAGGTGGTAACAAAGTCTATAGGGTTAAGCCCTAGACCTCAAAAGTCTCTTTTAGAAGAAGTAAAGATTGAACTACATGTGGATGATAAGCTTCAAAAATCAAAAAAATTGAAGCAGCCAATAATTTAATTTTCTGAGCCACGAAAACCAGAAATTCAAGGGCAGCCTAGTGAAGGTTTCCAACAAGCTATGGAGCAACCAATGGGGTTGCAAATGGTAGATACTAAGGGGGAAGTTACAGAAAAATCAGAACTTCCAAGGGTGAAACAAGAAGTTCAACAACTTCATGAGCCATCAAAATAACTAAAGGAAGTGCAAGGTAAAGATCTTTTATTGGTAGAAGATGTCTATTTATCTTCTAATGATCGTATGCATGATAGTGAAGTCACAGAAGATAAAAACAAGGAGCTTGAGCCAAAGAAGGATGAAATTGGAAAAAAAAATGGCATCACTTGTTGTTTACAAAGGGTTCAAGCTTGAAGAACTTGCACCAACCTTCGAATATCCATTGATTGATTTTCAGAACAGCCCTACAAAGAGTCATGTGATCAAAGAAAATGTTAAAAATCATGAAGATATAAGAGTTGGAAGTATCACCACAAACCCCACTTCATCAAGGGAGAACAAGTTTTTCATCAGTCCAAGCATGGGAAGGTTGGTAACACTTCAGATTTATTGCTTCATGCTATGCCAATTCAGTTATGTTGTCCTCATAGGAAGCATGCAAGAAAAGGTGATAAAATGAAGGTTATGATTTGCAATTTGAGGCGTGAGGACTCCTTGATTCGAGTTCACAATTATTGGCACCAAAAAGTGATGAGCCCCAAAAATGTCATGTTTTTGTCCTCATCTGACACACTCATCCTTTTTGTTTACCACGCTTTTGAGTTACTTTCCCATAAAGTTTCCCTCCTCAAATAGTCATAATCTTGTAAATAGCATTATGTTCTCATACTCTTTGAATAGTTAAAACTGTGTATTGAAATCAATTATATAATAGTTATCTTCTGTTATAGGATGTTTTTTCTATAATGTGTTTTAAAGATGTTTTGGAGTCATAGGTATATAGCACAAAACATCCTGCAGCAAAGGAATCTCATCACGTGGACGCATTCTACAACCACTGCATGACCAAAGCCATGGACAAGCAGAATTTGATTCCCAATTCAACTGACTCGCAAAAATGACTATACCATCCAAGGAGCACAATAAGGATGCAATTGAAGAATGAAACAACTTTGTTTGTCCTAAGGCAATATTGCAGGGTTCCCATGAATGGCGACTTTAGCAGAAGGAGCCAATTTTTGTTGTCTTAAGTCGAATGTTTCTTAGATTACAATATATATTGTTTTGTATAAAACAATCTCCCTTGTTGTATATGTATAGGTAACAGTAGGGTTGAGAGATAGTAGATATCAATTAGAGAAATATCAAAAGTACATTTTGTCAAGCAGTTATTATTGTAATTTCCTACAGCAATTCATTGCTGCATTTTGATTAATATGAACAATTATTTCGGAGTCCATTTCATTGTTGTAAGAGGAATGATTGAAGTTGGAGTCGGAAGCAGGAAAGGCCCCCTTCGAAAGTCTTGCCGCAACAATCCAACCCGTTAAATAGCTAAGCATGTTATTTAGTTTCTTTATGTGTTATGTGTTTTATTTTTGAACTGTGTGATTTACAATCTTGCATAGAATTGTTTAGGGAAGCTTCCAATAGTGTAACATTTAATTCACAGTATTATGTTCATGTTTAATTCCAGCATTCCATTTACTGCATGGTTTTAACATCTTAAATTACAATCAGCAGAAGGTCAAATTAGAAGATTGAGTGTGCAAATCAGTGACATCATCCTATCAAGTTTATGTCCTCGAGTTGACATTTAAATGAAGTAGAAGACACTGGTCTATGGTAACTCTCTCTGTTCATTTTGATCAAAAGAAGTATATCTGATTGCGAATCAACTGCTAGTCAAAAGGTATGGGATCCCAATAATTTTTTGAGTTTTACAAAAGTTCTCAATTCTGATTTTAAATTCTTTATGGCTGATTCCATGGGAATAAAGAAAAAATCAGAATTATTGGGGGTATGGAGGAATATAGGCATGCACAGGTTGACGTTGGAAAGTTGGCATACAAAAAGAAAGTTCTTATTTGAAAACCATGGTATTCACAAGGTTGGGGGTGTGGAAGACATCTCAACCCATATCTATTCATCAAAGAAAGATAAGCATTATAATGGCGGCCAAAGGTATGCAAACAATTCAAATTTATGGCTTCCACTTGTGTCATCACTGTATTTTTGTCATCTTGGACAGCATGCACATGTTTTGGTGATTGGAGATGATTATCCTTTAGTCAAGTTCCAAGGTATGCTAGATGGAACCGCAACATTCTCCTTTCACATTGGTTTTGGTTCAACTGATAAGCATACTAATGAAAGAAGAAATGTGAGTAATAGGGATGAAGATGTGTTGGCAAAGGGAGACAAGCATGCTAATCACAAGCTAAGGTATGGAGGTCTTCTAGATTTGTTTTATCACTAGATTATGTGCATCATAGGCAACATGCCAAAATGGATGTTAAAGGCCTTAATTTCAATATGGTTGATAAATTCTTCATCCTATACATCGAAAAAAAAATCATAAGGGATCATACATGGAGTGTAGTGAATTTTAACAATTTTGTGAGGGGCCAATACACACAATTCATGAGTCACTCATGAGTAATAGGGATGAAGATGTGTTGGCAAAGGGAGACAAGCATGTTAATCACAAGTTAAGGTATGGAGGTCTTCTAGATTTGTTTTATCACTAGATTATAGGCATCATAGGCAACATGCCAAAATGGATGTTAAAGGCCTTAATTTCAATATGGTTGATAAATTCTTCATCCTATACATCGAAAAAAAAATCATAAGGGATCATACATGGAGTGTAGTGAATTCTAACAATTTTGTGAGGGGCCAATACACACAATTCATGAGTCACTCATTGGAGCCAAATTGTAAGCTTGTTGCCATGCAAGTAGTTGCAGTCATTAAAATGAAAAATTTTCAGTTTGAAGCTACTTTTAAAGGATTTTCAATCACATGGTGTAAAGAGAAGTTCAAGGGGAATGTATTACTTCAAAAGACTTTTAATATTGCAAGTAGGAAGGCTGCTGTTATCATCATTTCCAGACAGCCCAACATCTTGTATGCAGTCCTACAAGTTAATTCAGTCATGCATTGGGATAATCTTTCAATTGTTGATGTTGTTGGAGCATTTTTAGCCACTGTATGGTTGGTTCCAGTCACTATAAGGGAAAGAATGAATGGGAAAGAAGTGATTCTACATGGTTTGCATGTTAAGGCACCCAAGGGGGCAACATCCAAAAGGATGGAGAGCATGATTCAAGAAGGAATTCCGATAGGGGCACCAAGACAAGTTGTTTTTCCTAAGTTGGAACAGCCAACTCTCATGGATAAAATTGGTCACATACATGGCTTGTTGAGTAGAGAAAAGATGGAAGAGAGTTACCCTTACAAAGAAATCAATAAATTGGTCATAGGGCAGCCTTTAAGGTATGTAAAAAACTATAAAAATTGTTTTTGTATGAGTTGGTTTCTAAGGTATGAGGGCAGATTCGAAATTTGCATAAAAGACCAATTTAAGGTATGCAAACAAAAATCAGATTTGGCTACAAAATTTCAGAGTCTTTTGGGTTATAAGGATGGCAAGTTTGGAGGGAAAAATCAGATGACTATTATCATCAAAATTTTAATTTTTTTGAGCACCTTACAACCCCGAACCCATTCTGAAAATGTCATTTCAAAGTCTGAATTTTGGTACTTAAAACTTCTGAGTGGTTAGGGTGGGTCCAGCCACCTTATGAGGATGAAAATGTTAATTTTTTTAGCATGTTACAGCCCGTGGCGATTTCCGAAAAGTCATACTCAAGGTCTGAATTTTATTACTCAGAAATTTATGACTTGATAAAGGCAGTTCAGCCACCTATGGAAGGTAAAAAGGTTGAAAAATTGGGTAAACTACAGCCCCTAACAAGAAGGAGAAACCTACAGTGGCATGTAAGGGTGATCAAGGGTTTGTTGAAAAGAGACCATACTAGTTTGCACACCAAGAATGAAGGACAAAGGGATTTTTCCATGTGGGGCAGCGAGGTATCATTTTCCAAATGTTTTTATTTTGGCAAATCTAGTTCCTTTTATATGAAGTTTGTGTTTTTAAGGACATCCTCCAAGTTCATGGATAACAATGAGTCCAATTTGGGCTACAAGAAGGCAATCTCCTTGATGAAAGGACTTTGGACTTTGGTGACAATTTGGGAGCTTCCAGCCCTTAGAGGACATGTTTGGGGAAGCTTGAAGCATGTTTGGGAGATTTGGGGGTATGGTCATGAAGACTGTATGATATAGCATGAGAAAACAAAGAGGAAAGACAGCTGTAACATCTCTTCTTGTCATATTTACTATGGCAAACTCAGCTCATCTATGGTAAGACATGACTCCAATATTGTTTCCCTTAGAATTGCATATATGTTTGGCACACCAAAGGGCAAGAGGAAAGTGAAGAAGGGAATTTCCAAGAACAATTGCAAGGCTGGAAGTTACAATTGCAGCCCTCTAATCATCATATACATAGATTCCCCTTCAAAGCACCCCATTCCAAAATCGGAGAAAAAAGGCATGAGGACCAAGGAGTGGAGAATCATCTTGTGGGAAGGATTTCCAACCCATAGAAGACACCACAAAACACCATGGGGAGCTTTCTTTTTTACTAATGAGTTTGCTTCTTGTGTAGGTGATGGCATAAGGGCAAGCAAGGCCCAAATAATTGAAGATCGCATGGCTGCGATACATTTTTCCAGCCACTTTGGTAATGCTTATTCTGAAATTTGCACTGCTTTCATCATTTTATGGGCAGTTTTGAGGCATATGGGCTCTATGGTAAGAGGAAAAAGGATATGGTATTGCTGTTTTTGCAAATTCAGTTTGCATAAACAATAAATAATCCTCATGAACAGCAATAGAATGCTTCTCCAAGAGGGTTCTTTCCCATGGGATGGACCAAGGTTCAAATTGTGCACAAAATCTATAGTGGGGACAGCCCTATAAGTGCTTCAATTGCTTGAGGACAAGCAATTTTGGGCAGAAAGGATTGTCATGCGCCTCTTTTGATAGGGACATCATTGAAGACCCTTAGCCATAACTAATTCCCGAGGGCTAAGGGACAAGTAAGAAAGGAAAGAGAATTAAGTGATTCTGATTAAATATATGTAAAAGGTACTTTTTGAAAGTTATTTTATGTTTTAAGAATCAATTAAGTTGGGACCCTTTAAGGGTCATGAGCATTTTAAAAAGGTAATCTTCCTTATGATTTGAATTTGTATTTCCCTCCCAAATGGGGAGTGCCTCTTGAGGAAAGTGGTATAAAAAGGAAAGGAGGATTTCAATTGAAGGTATGTAATTATTGATACTCAAATATTGGTCATTAAGCACGAAACGCTTGAGCCATTGCCTAGAAGACGAAAACCTTCAAGCAAGGAAAGAGTGGGGACGCCAACCCTCATTTCTCAAATAAGGCAACTTCACCTTGAGGTTGTACTTGAGTCTAATATTCTGGAAAATACAAAAATATTGCATTGGGAATGAAGCGACTAGGGTTTGGAACCTTGGGAGTTATTTGAAAGGGACGAAGACCCCTCATTGGAGGGTTACATAGATTGTGGTGCTGGAATTGATTATTTACAGCTAAGGCGAATTGACTTGAGAGCTGGTTTGTGGGATTTGAAAGGGTTTTTGAGACCTGTTTCGGGTCAACATATTCTGATTTTATTCCAATATTTTTGCAGTGTGGCAACTTGTTTTGTGAGGCATTTCAGTATATTTTGAGGGTCATCTTGCCCTAAAAAATATTCAATAAATATTATATCTATTTTTCCAGCTTGGGCAATTTGATTTGAGGGGCTTGTTGCTCCAAATACATTCAAATTTTCATCATAAATTATGCTTATTAATTCGTAATTTTTATGCAAATTTATGAAGGTTTCATTGGAATAATTCAGTTGTAAATTGCTATTAAATTCCAGCTTGGAGGCGTCTAGGGTTTGTGGATTATTTCATTCTTTGGAAGGATAAAATTGCTTGTTTGGATCAGCCAAGTGTTGCTTAGGGTTTAGCATAATTTTGTACTATTTTTGGAAGTGTTTCCAGCAGCTAGGGTTTGCTGGAAATCAAAATCAGAATTGACTACTTGCCTAAGGTTTTGCAAAAAAATTAAATTTCAAAGGATATCCCTAATTTGGGGACATTACACATAGACCCTCATATTTGACCTTCTCTCAAAGAATCATATTACAACATTGCAATAAGTAATGCAAAACAAGGTAAAAGAACCTTAAACTTTCCAAAAGTACCTTAATCTCTCCAAAATGCTTAAAATGCAATGTTATGAACTTACTAGTTCTGCTCCTTGGTGTACTTGCTCAGTTTGGAACATATTTCTCCTAGAAGGGTCACCATTTTTCTTCTTTGATCATGGTTCAAGATTGATATTGACTTCACACTCAAACCTCAACTTTGTCAAACTTACCTTAATCTAAGCTAAACACATGCAGGAGACCATATTGAATGACCTTGATGGCAGAACTAAGTGAATTGACCCTGTTTTCAACTAGACCATCCTAGAAGGCTTTGCAAGCTACCAAGAATGACACAATGCCTATCACCTTGAGACCAACCATGACCAAGGTAAGGCCCTTATGATGGCTATCAACAAAGTTAAGACCGTGCAAACCAAAGTTTTGAATGATATTCACCAATGGTGGCCAATTTTGGCTAACAGTGTGTATGGGCATAGTGAGTTTGGGTGTCCTCAAAGGAGGACTCTAACAACTCACAAGAATGAAAGCTAAGGGCCATATAAGCAGTCATGTTATCAATCAGCAATGAATGAGTGGAACGAGTATGATCGAGTGACTTTTGAATGTTCAATCACAGCAAAAAAACGAGTGAACTTGACAGTGAAGAGAAAGACCTCGAAGACATCAAGGAAGCAAGGCAAAAAAGGAATATTTTCAGAATCAAGTGCAAAACAAGACGTAAGTGTTGTAATGCTATAGTTGATCGTGGAAGTACTGATAACCTAGTGTCCATGGAAGTCATAGATATGCTGAATTTGATGTGTACACCACATGCATAGCCATATAAAGTGTCTTGGTTAGTGGAAGGACATGAAATTACAGTATGGGAGAAATGTAAGGTTAATGTGCAGATAGGTTCCTATCAAGATAATGTTTTGTGTGAAGTGTTGCCTACGAATGCATGCCATACTGTGTTGGGAAGACCATGACAGTTTGACAATCAGGCTAGGTATGATGGAAGAAACAATGTCGTTTCAATTGAGAAGAATAGAAAGGAGTGAGAACTACTCCCATTGAGGAATAGAGTGGCACCATGAAGCACTGGAGTCATTTGGTTTTGCTGATCGCACAAAAGGAAGATCCAGAAAAGAAGGACAAGGAATGATACTTGCAAGTCATAATGCCCTTACATTTGTCGGTGAACAGGCAAAGACGAGATTTATTTTCATCATCATTAACGTCACATGAGAGAGGTCCATGGGACTAGATGAGATGAAACAGAGGCCTATGAAGGCCCAATATGTGATCATAAGAATGAGATGAGGATTGTTCCTCTCTTCAAGAAACCATAATGTGGAAAGGGGGCGGGCAACTTCGCAATCAGCTCAAACCAATCATTTGTTTGATCAACCAGCAGCAGAGGCAATTCAGAGAGAGGTGAAGAAGTTTTTTTTTAAGAGATTATGCAAATTGAAGTGGGGCAAGAGGATGTTAATACAGCTGAGATGGAGAAAATGTTGAGATCAGTCAATGAGCAAGAAATGGAGGTTCATTTTGCAGTAGCAATGGAGGTTGAGAATAAACAACACAATCCATTTGCAATTCAAGGAAAGAATAAAATCATGGTGAGTCAAGAATTCAAGGGAAATGCAGAGGATAATAGGAAAAATAGAACTTGATGGAGGTGGATGGACTGTGCCCAAGCAACGAGCAAGGTAAAGAAAAGGATAATCAGAGTTTGGTGGAGCACAGTCTATGCTCCAGTAGGTAGCTGGAAAAGGAAACTGAACGTAAAGCTTTTGAGGTACCTCACGTGATGGAAGGGCACACTGTGGCCTTACTTTCCAGGTCAAAAGGATGGTTCTACCATACAGTCTTGTTTGTGAGGACTAAGCTCATAAACCAACTTACCTAGGGCGTATGATAAAGGAGCATCCTGGGTCAATGAGCAATCTTGCATAACCCAAAAGAACAAGTCAGTGTTTGTGAGTGTTTTTGCCTTCTCAGCGGTGTCGACATGGTTGCATATGTCAAAGATGGCCAGAACATATCTAAGAGACAACTCCAACACTCCAAGAACATCAAGCTGAGAGGTCCAGTCATCTCCCAGAGGTCAAACTGAGTGTATTCAATAAGAAAAGCATGCTTGTCATCCTCCGTAATATTGACATATGAAGAACAAAGTGAGTGCTTTGGTTCCAAGTCTGAGAGTGATGTGTTAAGTGTGTGTCCATAGGTGAGTGTAAGTCTAGGCTGGGGAACAAAGCAGCCATTAACTTGGGCCCATCTTTCCCATCTACATCAACAAGTTAAGACAAAAGGAGCATTTAATTAATAATAGTAAAGGGAAGACATGGAAGCAAAAAATATTTCATGGAATTACTACATTATCCCATACTATCCTAAAATGATGGTTAAACTTCACTATACAGCTACGTGTCAGCTTGGTTCCAGACTCTAGTTCTGACACGGTGAGGTGTGACCTTGAAAACCTTCAAGAAACAATCCACAAGACGATATTATACCAAACCTGACCAAAAAGCCTTGTCTCATCCTAAGGCAGCCTATCCGACTACAATCAATTTCGCAAAAGACAAACTAAACAGAATTTTTACAATGCAAAAATTTCCTACATCCTTTCCACTTTTGAACAAGCCAAAAGTCTATCCTTCTTGTTGCCAACAGATTTTTCCAAAATTTGATAGGGCATTAAAGTTATAGACCTAAGGAGTTTGTGACTTAGAAATTATTGGGGTGTTATGCAAGGACGTGTCCCCTATATTTTAGTGACATCCCGAACGTTTCGAGGACAGGAGACTTGGAAGGGACATACCCAATTTTTTAATTTTTAATTTCTTGACTATAAAATTGCAATCCTACCTATTATTTATTCTACTTGAGCATTTAATTTTACTCATTTGATGCTTAAAGGCCTCAAGATATGCCTGTTCAATTTATCTCCATTCTTTTCATTTGTTGTCATTCAATATACTTTAGTTTATATGGTTGTCCTGCATATTTTGTGCAAGAGAGAATTTTGGTAGGGAACCATGTTTTAAAATGCCTTTTGATGGCTCTGCTAGACCTTCATATACTTAATCTCCTCAGGTTATACTTGTGTATGTTATTAACGTATTTGGCACGCTCTACTTCTCAACATGTTTCAGTGTATTTTATGTCTAATATCTAACTGGAAAGTGTATCTACCTTATCTTGCATGTGTATAACTATGAGAAAACTTGTTATTGTGCCTAAACAAATCCATTGTTCTAATTCCACCTACTGTAACCTTAAATTGAGGGCTCTTATCTAGAGTAACTCAGAAAAAAGTGTCAACTATATGAAAAGATGAAGTGCTCATTTGTTAAAAATGCACATCTAGCAACACTCGCCGCTTTTATGAAGGGGCATTCTTTCTCTGCTTCTACTTCTTGTTAATTTTGTTGCAGAACCCCTTCTAATTCCTTAAATGAAATATTGAAAAAATGAAGAGAAAAGCGGAAGGCACAAATTGAAGCGCATGTGCACCCTTCTTGTATTGTACAAAATGTAGTTACATACAGTTGGGGTAGTTTATAAATAGCCATTAGTTAATGAACTAACTAACAGTTAATTAATAAGTTTAACAATTGTCTTGCAGCTAGATTAACCAACCTATAATGCAAGAACCTAAAAACAATGTTGCCTGCCATTAATACAATGTTTATTCGTATCTCTGGAACAGAAACATATATGCGAAGCTATTTTGGATCCAAGTGTACAAACAACAAACATATGAAAAACAATGTTGATTCCTGTAAACATTCATCATAAAAATCCATAAACAAATGTCTAAAATAGCAGATTAAAGTGGGAATGCACTGATTTATAATAGAGAGAAATGTCAATAAATACAATGAAAGGGGCACCACCAAGGGCAACATAAGGGAAGCCCCTTGGTGGTAACTCCCCAAAACAATATCATCATGCTTAACATTGTAAAAAACATCACAATAAAATAATACCTTAAGTATTCTCAAGTCTAGATAGGAAATTAACAAAGAACTCTAGTTTCCCTTAAATTAACCCCTCATAAAGCAAATTGGCAAGACACCTAGTTAGCATACGTCACAGATAGTCTGAGAAGGATATAGAGTCATCATCAGGAGGTATTGGGTGTTGGATACTTGTTACGACTGCTAAGACCAATTGTTCATGCCGATCAATGGTCTGTTGTTCAAGTTGTTGTTGCTGCAGTGAATGTTGCTGTTATTGATACCCTATTGTCCCAACAATATCCACGCGCTATGTACCAGCTAGCCTTGAAGAAGAATAAATTGCTGAAGTGTTACTTGGGGTGGATACTTCAAGACTGATCCAGGGCTCAGACAGAGACCTAATGGACAACCTCACTTAATGGATTAAAGAGGTTATTATGGAAGCGCGTAAATTGAATGATAGAGAGCAAAGGATATATCAGAACGCAGTAAGAGAAGGGAAAGAGTAAAGACGATAATGGACACCAAATTAGAACTATAATTGCAAAGTTGTATTATGCAAAGTTCTGTATAAGATTTGAGAGGTCAGATGTGTGATGTCTACGTACTTCATAGTCTATCTCTATTTCACTAACTTATTACAAAGAATAGAAGAATGTATTAATATACAATAGAGGAGGATGAAGCATTGGTTGAACCATTACAAGAGTTGGTAACAACCGCTTCATAACCAATCATTAGTTTGTCGTCTTTTGGTCACGCCACTATGGTGTTGCGCAGCACAGTACTAACATTATAGGAGTTGTGCGGTATCACAAAAAAGGAGTTAATACTTCGTGGTATGCACACGTGCTTGGGATGGTGTTGAAGTTGTTGAATAAGACAGAACATGTCGCAGAGCAACAACATGATGTCACGAATCAATTGAACGTTTAGATCCTCTTGGATCAATCACCCCTCGAATAGAAATGGTCCCCATTGCACGCAATTGCGATACAAGATGTGGGAAGAGGTTGCCAATGTGCACTTCTGTAAACCATTTTCCCTAGGAAGGTATTTGACTGACTTTGATGATCTGAAAGAGAGGGATCTCTTATTGATATGTCCGTTTGACCCTGGCATCAATTACTTGATCCGATTCTATTGGTGCATACCAGTCAGGATTGATCTCTACTTATTGTGTCTTTACAACATTTGGGGTGTCTAACAAGGGTGGAAAATAATGGCAAAAGAGTTTTGCGTTGAAGACTATGGATGCAACTCAAGATAAGAAGGAAGATTAAGCTTCATAGTGTTATCTCCTACTTGTTTGATGGTGGTGTAGGGGCCGTACCGAAGTGGAAGAAGCTTGCAGTAAGGTCCTACCAGTTTTTTCTTTTGCAAGTGAAGCCATACTCTATCACCAACCTGGAATGTCTACAATGTTCAATGTTGATCATGGCGTTGCTTGTACTTAGCATTATCCTACTACATAATGCTCTGCAATTGTTGCTAAATGTGCTCGATGAACTAAACAGCTTTGTCAACTTCCTTTTGAGCTAAAGGGTTACTATTGTTGATGATGATATAGGATAGGCTACATCAATTAGTGCCAGAGGTGAAAAGGGTCATGTGCAGTAGAGTTGCGCAGAGCTCTATTATAGTTGTGTTGAATGAAAGGAAGCCTTTCATCCCATATGCATTGCTTCTTAGAATTGTAAGTTCTTAGAAGATGCACAATCATCATGTTTACCACTTCCGTCTATCTATCAATCTGTGGATTGAATGTGGTAGATTTGTTCAACTTTGTCTCTGACATAGAACAAAGCGCTCTCCAAAAATTGCTCAAGAATCTTATATCCCTGTCAAAGATGATTGTTTCTAGGATTCCAAAGTGGATTCAAACATGTTGAAGATACGATTGAGTTGTTTCTAGAGCAGAGATTGCTTTGTTACAAGGCATAAGAATTGCCATCTTTAAGAATCTATCAACTCTACATAAACACAATCATCACCAAGCTTCGTAGTTAGGTAGCCTAAGAGAAAGTCCATGGAAATGGATTCCCATAGTCTAGTTGAAACCGGAAGAGGTGTATACATGCCTTGCTTCTTGTTGACCAGCTTGGCAATTACACAAGCGGAACAACCCCTGATGTATTTGATAATATCTAACCTGAGGTGTGGCCAAATGAAGTACTTTTGTAACATTGCAAGAGTCTTTTCAACTCCAAAATTCCCTAAAACCTTGTCAAAATGAGCTTCCCATATTAATTTTGATCTCTTTGCTTTGTATGGTACACACAAGTGCCCAAGATGATATAGGAGACCATCTTGCAAGTAGAAATCTAGAACTTAATTTCCACAAAGCAACTTCTGATAGATATATGCAAAGTCTGAGTTAGATATAATTTTGACCAAGTGTTTACTTCGTGTTCAGTTGCATCAAGTGCAGTGAGGAGAGCTTGAACTAGAGGTTGACTCAGACAATCTGTTGTTGGGTCGGAACTTCCCTTCTTATGCTTGATGTTCAAATGGAACTGTTGAAGATAAGAAGACCATTTATGATGTTGTTATTGTTGTAACTTGTTCTGAGCCTGCAAGAACTTAAGCGACTTGTGATCTATGTGGATCACAGTCTCCTTTCCCAATGTGTAAGGATTCCAATGTTTACATGCTTGGACAATGGCATAAAGCTAACGATCTATGCAGGGTAGTTCCTTATTGACACAATGAATGTTTCATTGTGGTAAGCAACTTTGAGTGAGGACTGCTCCAAGTGCATAATTAGATGCATCTGACTCTATCTCAAATGGTTGTAGAACATCAAGTAAGGCAAATACTAGTGTAGAACATAGTCTGCATTTCAGCTCTTCAAATAATTTTTGTTGTGTAGCTGACCAAATGAATCTTGCTTTAACACCACCTTTGGTAACTTGGTTCAGTGGCCAAGTCCCATAAGAGAAACCAAGTACAAATCTCTTATAGAAATTTGCTAATCCCAAGAAGTTGCCCTCTATGAGATTCTTTAGTGTTGACCATTCTTGGATGACTTGAATCTTGGCCACAACCACATGAACTCCTTGTGTGTCTACAATGTATCCCAAATATTGTATCTCCTGCATGGCAAATGAACATTTCTCCATGTTAGCATACAACTAGTTTTGTCACAAAGTGTGAAACACTTGTTCAATATGGCACAGATGTTCATCCCATGTTTTGTTGAAGAATAGGATGTCATCAAGTTAGACTAAAAATGTAGCAATGTACGGCCCAGGGATGTCATTCATCCTTCACATGAATGTTGCAGGGGCATTAGTTACGTCGAAGGCCATAACCAACCACTCAAACAAACCTTCCATTGATTTTAAGGCTAGTTTCCTAATGTTTGTAGGTTCAACACGAATCTAATGAAACTCAAACTTAAGATCGATTTTGGTGAAGATTTGGCACCGCGGAGCTGATCTAGTAGATCCTCAATACTTGGAAGAGGATAGTGGCTCTTCATTGTGACTTTGTTGAGAGATCTGTAATTGACGCACAAACTTCATGTGCCATCCTTCTCTAGTGCAAACACAAATGAGCTGTCGCAAGACAATGAGCTAGGCCTAATGTGTCCTTTATCCATGAGTTCATGGATCCACCGCTTGATCTCTTCATTCTCCAAAAATAATCTGCAGTATAAAGAAGCATTAAGCAAAGGTAGTCATGGGATCAAATCAATAGTATACTTTACCGCACACTACATAGGCACTTGTTTAGGCAACTAAAAGATATCTTGGTGTTCTCCCAACATGTTGTTCGACTCTTTTGTCTCTACAGCTGCTAGAGGAACTATGGTATGAATTGGTACCACATGGACATTCTTACATCTAGGTCTCAACATCAAGAAAACAAACTTTTGACTAGAAATGTTTGTTAGGATATGAAGCCAATATCCATGTCACATGTGATGTGGCATATCTATTTATGTGCATAGGTGGAATGGGGCACATTTCATCCTTGGATGCACATAGAGAAAAGTTGATGGAGATGGATAGATTTAAGTCACATATAGGTAATTTGAATGTGGGGCACATTTCTTGAATGCACATGGGGGTAAGCCAAAAAGGTGATTCTACTTTTTGACTTGGAGGCACATGGTAGATGAGTTTTGTCAAAAGGTTGTTTGATGAGCTTTTGTCTTTTGTGGGTGACAACGACAAAGTTGTCACATGGACGAGATCTTTGCCAAAAGGTGATTGATTACCTTTTTTTTGGCACATGTGAGAAAGACAACTTTCACTATTCATCAATAGTGTTTAAATATTCACAGCTTTAAGTCCCTCTCCAAGTGTGGAGCCATTTTTTGGTCTCTCTCTCTTGCTTCTCTCTTCTCCCTCTTATGTAATTTTATAATTAAGGATTCAGTCCTTTGTATTTGTAAGTTTGAAGTATAAGCATAAGCATTGTATGTAAGCTAGGAGTAAGAAGGCCAAGCTATTGAGGAAGGAAGCTTTGTAAGAGGAGTTTTTTGTTGAAGTTAATACAAGATCCAAGCTGCCATTACCCAATGGTTTTTCCTTACACATTGCAAGGTTTTCCACACATATCTTAGGTTGTGGTGATCACTTGTTCATTGTATTGTTGCTTATTAATTCTGAAATTTGATTTCTTGCATACATTTTGTATTTTTTTTCTAACATCTGGTATCAGAGCTAAGCTCTTTGAAAAACTCGTGTTGAACGTTTTATGTTGAGTTAGGGAGTCTTGTGTAGGGAGCTACAACAATGATAGGCGGAGTGACCAAGTTTGAGATAGAGAAGTTTGATGGCAGGGATTTCTCCCTATGGAAGATGAAGGTGGAGGATCTCTTGGTTCAGAATGACCAAGCTCTAACCTTGCAAGGTCTTACAAACAACCCCAGTAGCATGACAGATGAGGATTGGAACAAGATGGATAGAAAGGTAGTTTCTACAATCCGTCTTTGTCTTGCAAATTCTATTCTTTTGAATGTTGCTGAGGAGAAGACTGTAGAAGAACTATGGGAGAAGCGTAACAAGCTTTATCAAACAAAATCAGCAACAAACAAAGTATCCCTGAAGAAGCAACTTTACAGCTTGAGGATGAAGGAAAATTCATCTATTGCAGAGCACTTGAATGAGTTTAATACACTCATTTGTAAGTTGATCTCCGTTAGTGTGAAGATGGAGGATGAGGACAAAGCAATCACCTTATTGTGTTCTCTCCCTGATACTTGGGATCATTTGGTGATAACCATCAGCAATTCATCATCTGGAATTTTGAAGTTTGATGATGTGGTAACAGTGTTGCTTGGAGAGGAGATGAGGAGAAAATATTTCGTGGTACCATCCTCTAGCAATGAAGTTTTAACTGTGAGAGATCGATCCAGTTAGAGGAGCGAACAAGGGAGATCACCATCCAAATCAAAGTCAAAAAGACGCAAGCTGAAAGTGAAATGTTATCATTGTGGAAAGCCAAGCCATTTAAAGAAGGATTGTTGGCAACTGAAAGAAAAAAAGGATGGAAATCAAAATCCACCTTCAGCTGAAGTTAGCATGGCATATTCAAAGGAGACACCATCACATGAGGCCTTTTGCCTTAGTAACAATAGATCACTTTCTAATGCCTTGGTGTTGGACTTAGAGGCATCTTTTCACATGTCACCACATAGGGGCAAGTTTGTCAAATATCAACCCTATAGTGGAGGTTTTGTCTACTTGAGTGATGATCATCCTTTAGAGATTGTGGGAAGAGGAGATATTCTGATCAAGTTGGATGATGGCAGAAAAAAGTTTTTGAAAGATGTAAGGCATGTACCTGATTTAAAGAAAATTTTGATCTCTATCAAGATGATGGATGAGCTAGGGTACTTTTGTACCTTTGGTAAAAGTCATTGCAGAATTACCAAAGGAGCCCTAGTGATAGCAAAAGGAGAATCTTATGGCTCCTTATATCGTTTGTGTGGAGATTCAGTGACAAGACAAGCATCAACAGTAACATCAAAAAATGCTCGGGATGCAATGATGCTATGGCATCAACGCCTTGGACACGAGTGAAAAAGGTTTGCAGATTTTGCATGACCGAGGTATGCTTCATGGGATTAAGTCTTGTAATTTAGACTTTTGTGAGCATTGTATCTTTGGCAAACAAAAGAGAGTTGGGTTTACTGCTAGCGCTGGTAAAAGTTTGATTTCTTGCAACTTATTCACTCTGACATATTTGGATTTGTTCCCACATAGTCTATAAATGGTAGAAAGTATTTTATAATCTTTATAGATGATTATTCTAGAAGAGTGTGGGTGTATTTTTTGAAAAAAAAAACTGAGGCTTTTGATAAGTTTAAAGAATTTGAGGCACGGATAGAGAAAAGTTTGGGCAAATCTATTGTATGTCTCAGATTAGATAACGGAGGAGAAAATTGCTCCAAGGAGTCTGATAACTTTTGTACGCAGGAAGGGATTAGGCATCAAAAGACTGTTCCATATACTCCACAGTAGAATGGTGTAGCAGAGCAGATGAACTACAGAATCATGAAGCGTGCAAGAAGCATGCTTAGTGCATCTAAGCTGGATAATGGATTTTGAACAGAGGTTGTAAATACAACTGTGTATCTTATTAACAGGTCTTTTACAGCGGCGTTGGATGGAAGGACTCCAAAGGAGGTTTGGCATGGTAAGCCAATTGATTACTCTGATTTACATATATTTGGTTGTGAAGCATTTGCCCATGTGCCTAAAGAAAAGAGGTCCAAGCTTGACTTAAAGTCAAGAAAATATATTTTTCTAGGTTATGGAGATACAGTAAAGGGGTATAGATTGTGGGATCCTACTAACCACAATGTAATTGTTAGCCGAGATGTTGTGTTCAATGAAAAATCCATGCAAAGGAAGGAGGTACAATAGACACCTGAGATTGTATGTATTGAGGTAGCCTATAAAGAAGAAGATGAAAATTAACCACCTAACCACGAAAATCAACAAGATAACAATCAAGATCAGGTATATGATGAGGATGTACCACAACCAGATGAGCCACAAGGTGACACGTCACACTTTGTGAGGAGATCCACTAGAGTGACCAGACCACCAGAAAGGTACTCTTCTAGTTGTAATTCAACTTATGCATTAGTTACTAATGTTGGGGAACCTAGTTCATTTCAAGAAGCTAGAGAATCTGAAAATGCAAACAAATGGAAGAATGCCATAGAAGAGGAAATGAAAGCTCTTCATAAGAATGAAACATGGGAGCTTGTGGATCTCCCACCTGGAAGAAAGTCAGTTGGAAACAAGTGGGTGTACAAATTGAAGAAGAACGATGATGGGTTCTTGGAGCGGTATAAAGCTCGCTTGGTGGCAAAAGGTTATGTACAAAAGTCAAGTATAAATTTCAATGAATTCTTCTCTCCAGTTGTGAAGCTAACCACTGTTAGAGTTTTACTTGCACTTGTAGTTGCATAGGATTTAGAGTTGGAGCAGCTTGATGTAAAAACATCATTCTTGCATGGTGATCTTGAGGAAGAGATTTACATGGATCAACCTGAGGGCCATGAAGAAAGAGGCAAAGAACATTTGGTTTGCAGACTAAAGAAATCACTGTATGGTTTAAAACAAGTGTCGAGGATGTGGTACAGAAAATTCGATGCCTTCAGGAAGAGCCAAGGTTTTAACAGAAATAGAGTTGATCATTATGCACACTTTAAAAGGTTTGATGATGGAAGCTTCATTATCTTGTTGTTATATGTTGATGATATGTTGGTCGTAGGCCCCAACATGAAGAAAATCAATGATTTAAAGGCTCAGTTGTCTAGGAATTTTGAGATGAAGGATTTAGGAGCAGCAAACCAAATTCTAGGGACGAAGATACATAGAGACAGAAAAGGAAGGAAGATACGGTTGTCTCAGAAGACATACATAGAAAAGATTTTGCAGTGCTTCAATATGCAGAATGCAAAACCAATTAGTGCCCCACTTCCTTCACAGTTCAAGTTGTCTTCCGAGCAGTGTCCTAGAACCAAAGAGGAGAAGACAAGCATGTCTCATGTACCTTATTCATCAGCAATAGGAAGCCTCATGTTCACCATAGTTAGCACTAGACCAGATATTTCCCAAGCAGTGGGAGTTGTGAGCCAGTTCATGGCGAATCCTAGAAAGGAGCATTGGTCTATGGTGAAGTGGATTTTTAGATATCTTAGAGGCACTTCAAATGTTGTTATTTGCTATGGAACAACAAATTTACAGATCATAGGTTATGCAGATTCGAATCTTAGTGGTGACAGAGATGGACGAAAGTCCACTATAGGATATACTTTCACTCTTGTAGGTGGAGCAATTAGTTGGGCATCCAAGTTGCAGCCAATGGTGGCTTTATCAACTACTGAGGCTGAATATGTAGCTGCAACAAAAGCTTGCAAGGAGGTAATATGGTTAGAGCAGTTGTTGGTTGACTTCATGGAAACGTAGGGAAAGATTGCTTTGCATTGTGAAAGTCAAAGTGCAATTCACTTGGTGAAGAATGCAGCATTTCATGATCACATGAAACATATTGACATCAAGTACCACTTCATTAGGAGCGTGGTGGAGGAAGGCAAGATCCTATTAAAGAAAATTGACACTGAAAAGAATACTACAGATATGTTGACAAACCCAGTCAGGACAAAGAAGTTTGAATGGTGAAAAACTTCTCTGGGCTTGTTGAAAATGTGATGAGAGCAACATTGGGCAATTGGCAGCTGGATGGAATAATACATGTGTATATTGACTTCAAGTGGGAGAATGTTATGATATAAAGCCAAAATCCATGTCACATGTAATGTGTCATATTTCATTATTTATGTGCATAGGTGGAATGGGGCACATTTCATCCTTGGATGCACATGGAGAAAAGTTGATGGAGATTGATATATTTAAGTCACATAAAGGTGATTTGAATGTGGAGCACATTTCTTGAATGCACATGGAGGTAAGCCAAAAAGGTGATTTTATTTTTTGATATGGAGGCACATGGTAGGTGAGTTTTGTCAAAAGGTTGTTTGATGAGCTTTTGTCTTTTGTGGGAGACAAAGACAAAGTTGTCACATGGAGAATATCTTTGCCAAAAGGTGATTGTTTTTTTGGCACATGTGAGAGAGACAACTTTCACGATTAACCACTATTCATCAATAGTGTTTAACTATTCACAGCTTTATTTCCCTCTCCAAGTGTGGAGCCATTATTTGGTCTCTCTCTCTTGTTTCTCTCTTCTCCCTTCCTCTTATGTAATTCAATAAATAAGGATTCAGTCCTTTGTATTTGTAAGCTTGAAGTATAAGCATAAGCTTTGTATGTAAGCTAGGAGTAAGAAGGCCAAGCTATTGAGGAAGAAGCTTTGTTAGAGGAGTTTTTTGTTGAAGTTAATAGAAGATCCAAGCTGCCATTGCCCCATGGTTTTTACTTGCACATTGCAAAGTTTTCCACGTATATCTTATGTTGTGGCGATCTCTTGTTCATTGTATTGTTGCTTATTAATTCTGAAATTTGATTTCTTGCACACATATTCTGTATTATTTTTCTAAAATGTCTAGCTTCTTTCACTGCTTGGCACTAATGAGTGACAACTTAGGAACTACTTCTAGTATGTGGTATCTCATATCACCAACATCTATGACAACATTCCTAGGATTGGCTTCATAGACTAGATGTTGAAGCTAAAGATATGGTTGACCAAGTAAAACATCTCATACGTCAAATGGTGTGATGTCACAAAGGATTGCATCTAGAAAAGGCTTGATTTTGTACACCAAGCAACACTACTGAGTTGCGCATTTCTCAAAGCCTGCACTGAACCATCCAATGAAGTATGGCTGTGGGTAATCCGCCAACGGCAAGTTCAATCTTTGAACTGCTTCAGAGGAAATCAAGTTCTTTTGACTCCCTGTTGGCCATTTTTTGGCCTACATACCAAAATTTTGCCTAAGTGTGAGAGGGTGGGCATTCAAGCAAGACTTTGGGTTTTACACAGCAGAAGACTTCGGGCTTTTGGAAGGAGAAGTCTTCGGGTTTTACAAGAGACACAACTTATTTCAGTTTATGAGTAATCAGCAGTTGAAACCCCTCAACAGAAGTAATCCGAGTTGGAAAACCCGAATTACTCTTGACAATGCAAATCGGGTTTTGAGAAGTGCTTTGCTTATGAAAGTTTTATCAGTAGAAGTAATTCGGGTTTAGAAATCCGAATTACTCAGGATAGTGCATTTCGGGTTTCTCAGGGTGAATTACTTATCTCTTTTTCTAAGTAACATGCAGTGAAGAATCCGAAGTTGTAGACATTGAAGAATAAACGAATAGACTCGGACAAAAAGCCCAAAGGAATTCCTTTGGAAAAAAGGACAAATTAAAAAATCCGAAGGGCAATGTACCCTTCGGAAAGGACATTTCCAAAAAGCCCAGGTGCCCTCCAAAAAGCCCGAGTGCCTTAAGATAAAATTCTGAAGGAAATTGAAAGACATAAACCCGAAGAAAATATAAGCAAAGGCAAAAGGAAGTTTGTGGGAGGTCATCCTTCGGAAAAATTGCAAACATAATAATCCAAGGGGCTTGACAGGAAATCCGCAGAAAAGGAAATGACAAAGCCATGGGAGATAACATAAAATTCTGAAGGGCAGGAAATCAAAATTCCGAAAGAAATAGGAACAAAACAAAGGTAAAGAAAAAAAGTCCGAGGAAATGAGACAGCAAAGAATCTCGAAAGAAATAGGGGGTGAACATAAAGTCAACAGGAAAAAGAGAAGTCAACAGGAAAAAGATGAGTCAACAGGAGATAGTCCGAAGGAAATCCAAAGAGAGGTCAACAAGAATTCTGAAGGAAATGCAGCCAAGGTAAAGCCAGGAAATAAAGTCCGCAGGAAAGGAAAAAATCCGAAAGAGAAGCCAACAGTATTCTAAAAGGAAATAATAGAAAAAACAAAGGCAAGACAAAATTCCGAAGGAATAATTGGACTTGGACAGAAAATAGAAGTCCGCCGAAAATAGACACGAACAGGCAGACCAAAATAAAAGGAAAATCCATGCAAGCAAAGGCTATTTTCGTTTGACATGTCAAAGCTTCAGTTGACTGGTTGTTAAAGTCAAGCTCAGCTTCGGATCAACTCATGCTTTTAAGCGTTCCAACGTTTCAATTGGAGTTCTAATTTTAGCATGGCGTGGATTTCATGCATGCTCTTGTTTATCTCATGCTTTCAAACGATCAAACAACTCAAGAGGAAGTCCATATTTGGAGGTGGGCGTAGCATTTTTGCATGATAAGAGTTTGACTTCCCAAAATTAGCCACCGTCCTTTTCAACGCAAGGAATTTTCATGCAAGACAAGATAGACTTTTGTAAACACTGAGTTGGTTTGAGTTTACTCCCTCTCTATTTTCAAACACCACCTCTTGGCTTTCGTAAATTTTCTATATTAATGGCTTTTCAGCGTTGTAGAAAAGATCCCTCTTTTTTCAAGAAAACTTCTGCCAAAGTTTGTGATGTAACCTTTTTCAGAATCAATAAGAAGAGGATTGTGTTTTTTCAATTTTCAGCAATTAGTATAGTGTGCGTTTGTTATAGATTTGCCTAAGTGAAAGATTTTCCTTCTTCCTTGTCAAATATGGATTTGTACCTAATTACTAGCTGGTCATTTATGCAGGTCACGTTCTATGTTTGAATGTCTTTTGTTGAGTTTATAGGGGATATTGGTGGTTGTTTAGTGCCTTTCATCAAGCCTAGTTTTTTATTTCCCTCAAGCTTAGATTATTAGATTAAATCTTTTCGTGAAATACTTATGTGTATTGATCAATTAGAGTTGAAGTTTTGTTTCTTCCTTGTTTGAATCAGTGTTCTCAAAAGCTCAATTTGAGTGGATCAAGCAAATTAGGTGTATCACCATTTTAGCTAGGATTTCCTTTCAAGTTCTTTCTCCCCTTTTCCCCAGGCAGTTTGTAGCATAGAAATTGAGATCCTCATGGATACATCTTACAGGAACCAGCCTTCTCTGGAAGTTCTTCTCATCATTGAGGCACCCAACCTCATGAGAAGATCCCATTGTTTCAACTGAAACGAGGATTAGCCATTTCAGCACGTCTTTGATTCAAGGTGCAACTCCAAGTTGACAACACTTCCATTGTCAACAATAAAGTGAATTGGTTGACCATTGATCCACATTTGAGAATGGAACGATCTTGTTGCTTCCTCTAAATCTGTGGTGTAGGAAGAAGCGGTGTTTGTAGTACCTACCAGAGCACTAGGTTTGAAATCCATATTTTGCTTACCTTTCTCTAGTGTTGCAATGCTTGTACCTGCTGCCTCTAGTTCTGCAAGTAGAGTTTTCCTAGTGTGGCACTTTATTGGAGTGGTTGTTGGAGTTATGAACTTAGCACCACTTTCCAGTCTTAGATTGCTTACTCTGATTATTTGACAGTGTAGGCCTCTTCTATAGATGACATGAGGAGCCATTCCCTTGTTTAGGATTATGTTTGACATGCTTAGACTGCAGTTTGTTCTGGGACTTGGAATATTCTTTCATAGTCTTGAGTTTGGCTTTTGCTTCAAACTTGCAAGCAAATCTACAGGCTTCTCCAATTGAGGAGATTTAGAGGAAATCCATATCAGATTGGATATATGGTCTCAAGCCCGACATATACTTCAAAATAAGATTTTGCTCAAGTTCGTGAATGTTCAGTTTTGAAACCCAAGTATGAAAAGTGTCTGTGTATTTTTGGACAAATTGATCACGACCTTGGCGCAAATGAGAAAACTTGATGTACCGGTCATCATAGTTTCCAACAAGATAATAGGTTGCTTTGAGTGCTTCTACGAAACCATTCCAAGTATCAACAAATATGTCTAAGTCAACATCTTCATGTGCTTCACAAGCAATGCAATAGTAATCCCACCATTCATTTACTAATAAAGAACCTTTTTGAAGAGCGAAATTAATCTTTTCTAGGACAAAGAAATGATTCACCATGTAGTATGAAGAGATTAATTTAAGTCAATTATCTTGGGCATCTACATCTATTTTACCTTCAAATGTAGAAGGTAAGGATGTCCAAATTGACTTGTACCTTGTACGATGTGTGACCACCAAAAGGTCATTGTGAATGAAATGTGTTTGAAGGAGTCCGAATATGCTTGAGAAGTTGAGCAAAATGATCAACAATACTTGCTCGTTCACATGCATGACATTCTTCCAATTCCTCCATTGCCTTTGAAAAGTATCCTTTATCATTTTCTAGAACATTTTTGATGTCGTCATCTCTGAAGTTGATATGTCCACCATCTGAGGACATGAAGGTATGATGAAGGATCATGAGTTTCAAGCCTTAACTTCCTATAATCAGACCTTGTATGAGTGGCCATACAAATAGAGAGGGATGTCAAATACAAATTCAATACTAGTGTAAGATGATATTAAGTGTATGGCTTTGATACTAGTGATTTGGGGCCCAGGAGGAGACCCAGTGTAAAACCTCACTTAACAAATTATATGGAGTATTACGGAAGTGTATATTGAATGATAGAGGCCAAAGGGGAGAGAGTAAAGAAGATAATAGATACCAAATTAGAATTGTAATTGCAAAGTTTTGTACAAGATTGGAGAGGTCGGATGTGTGACATCTACGTACTTCATAGTCTATCTTTGTTTCGTAACTTATTACAAAGAATACAAAAAACAAAAATGTATTAATATACAACAAAGGAAGATGAAGCATTGGTTGAATGTCACAAGAGTTGGGAACAACCAATTCATAACCAGTCATTAGATTGTCATCTTGTGAAAACACCACAATGGTATTACATGTTACAATACTAACATTGTAGGAGTTGTGAGATATTGTAGATGAGGAGTTAGGACTATGTGGTATGCTTGGGAAGATGTTTGAAGTTGTTGGTGAAGACAAAACGTGTTGCAAAGCAACAATGTCGAGCCACAAATCAATTGAAGGCTCAAATCCTCATGGATCAAAGACCTTCATGGATGCCTTGCAAATAAGGAAGAGTAATAAGCTAAACTTTGCCTTATAAATTCTTGTGCTCCCAATTTTTCAAGTTCATCTACCATTTTCAACATGGCCTTATCAACATTTCCATCATCCTTTTCCATCACACAATAATGGGTCTTGAATTCATCATTGTATTGTTTGACCTCCAACTACCATCCCTCCCTTTCAAGCACTATGCTTTCCAATTCTATCTTTAATGTCTACAATCACCAAATCTCTCTTTTATGTCTAGAATTACTAACTGTCTCATGCAACACTCACAAAACATAAATACTCCATCGACACCACTATTATTCCTCTAACGTGATTGCAAGTAATATTTATCTATGGGTCAATTTAAGCCTCCAATCTCAACCTTGCCATGGCGCACTCTACACCACCTACAAATCTTCCTTGTCCAAAGCCTCTTGAAATTCATGATAACACCTTCCTTCAAGTCATGTGTCCTTTAGATAAAAATCAGCTAAACATCAAAGTATTTGACCTTGACAGTCCTACATTTGATCGCATTTGATCTATCATTTGTTTTGGGTTCTGTCCACCCTAGATAATTCTTCCGACTATTTATACATTAACCTCTGATCCATTTTCGATCCCTACCTAGCAAGGACTTGAGATTGTTCTAGCTCCATAGAAATTAAATCAATAACTTCAAACCCTAAAACTTTTCTTGACCCTACACAACTATCTCCATCACATTGTTCCGTTCTTATATCATCCTCTTCCTTTTTTCTATCATCCTTTTCCTTTAAAAGCAAATTCAAAATTTAAAACTTTTATGGTAGTTGCAGAAAGAGCCACTTTGCCAAGAGAATGAAACACGTTGAAGGAGATGGTTTTCTCAAACTTGTCAAAGTGACTGGTTGGATAATCCCACCATAGTTGGATCAGCCATTGGCCTCAATGACCCACTTTGAGACCCACCAAAACTTCCTTTGCTTTCATCACCTACTCAAAGGATTGTTCACACAAATCCTCCACAATTTGTTGTATTAAAACCAAAACTCATGTTGTAGGAGGTCTTTTCTTCAAAGCATAGTCCTAGCTTGACCATCAAAAGAGCACTCATCCGATAGGCCAAGAGGCATAAATGGACTAGGACTATAACACTGTAAAGGTAGAGCAGGGAACTCCCCCTCAATCTATTAACATCAGTCGAGTGCATAAATGCTCTTTGGATGAACCTTTCCACCCAAATCGATCGATATGGGAATTGTTTATTATCAATTGACATGGAAATGTGCTTGATACAACTAGAAGTCAAATGGATACAAGGTTGATCATGGATTTCACTAACCCCTTCATTGTCAACATCCTTGATAATGTTATTGTGCCTTGGAGTTTATTGCTTTCCATATGGAATTATCAATTAGTATGGTAAATAAACAGTCATAGACAACCTATATGTAAAGACAATGGTGGGGTCTGTTCTTTTAGTTCCTAATGATGCCAATATACAATGTATCTGGGAATACAAACTAATTGTATTCCTAATCTTAGAAGCAACATGATCTACCCACTTATAAATTGTTCCCTGGATAACCCCTTCCACAAAGGAATAGCCCCGATAAAGAAAGTTTGTGTCCCTATTACTACACATAAGAAGAAATAACAAAAAAAACTGCTACATCCTAAATATAAGGGTCCGTTATGGCAGCTGCCATTCCAATATATTTAACTAATCAAGCTTTGGAACAACAAATGATATCTTGAATAAATCAGTTTCTCTTTGGAGCAGAAATGCATTCTAAAGTTTACCACACATTAACACATTCTCCAAGATGAAAATGTTGTGCCATTAACACATTATCCAAGATGAACATGTTGTGCCTATGATCATAATCATATACCATTATTTCCAAAGATGGTACATCCACAATCACTACCAACATTGTGATTGACTCCGATACACCAACTTGCTTTACTAGTGTTGATCTGAGGTTCACGTGGTGCTCACTATGCCATGCTCTAAGCTAATAGTGATGCTACCACAGCCATTCGATCTTGTGATGCTTGGGGTTCTCCTCATGTTTCTTCAGCACCATGTAAAGCCAGTTTAACACATGATTCTGAATGACTGTCCTTGCACTTTGTTTCTTTGGGTTTTGTTTTCTTCATCAGGTCCCAATCACTATTTCAATTTGCACAATATGCTTCACTGCATCATGCTTTTATGTTTTGAGGTTGGCTAGTGGACTTCGCCAAAAAACAAATCTCACTTTCCTATCATGTTGATGAGGCATAAATTCAAACACAAGCGTTTGTTTATTTTTTTATGCATCATTGATGACTTTTGATGTATACGTTGGGAAGCACTTCGATGGATAATTTGTCGGTAAAGAATCTTGTTCTCACATCATCGTTTCCAAAATGTTGGGTTCATGATGCCCACAAGCAAGGCCCTCAAATGACCTCTTTGATTTTTTATTAAATGTTGGATCTACATGAACATTTATTGTCAAGCCATCATATTTTTTATCACTTGGTCCTATGCATAGAATCATCGGTTGGCGACTTAAATAACGCCTCCATATTTGTCAAATCTTCTTCATCTTGTGGCAAGGTACTCTTCGAATCCCAGGTTGATGGATGACTTTGCTCACTAGGTTCCCATGGTCAAATCCTCTCACTGGATAGTATATGTGCATTTTGTTTCCTGGTCAGCAAAACAATTCCACTCAATGACCAACAAATATGTAAGCTTCCATTATTTCTATCTAACAACACATGCTTCGTTGGGCTGTCGATCGGCCGAGACTCCTCGCTGATCGGCAACTACAATTCTTCACCTCACTTCTCTTCCTACAAAAATTCAATTTCAACGGAAATAACCTCTACTGATTTATGGATCAGTATTTTTTGAGCTTAGATGCATTAATCACGTTCTTATGTAAGGTTCCATCTAATTTGGCAGCAGCAGTGCACCATTTTCAAACACTTCATAAGTTCAACACCACATTGTTTTCAGCTTGGCCCTCTTCGTCCATCCTACCAATACACTGCAACACTAACATCCTTGACTCTAGTCTCATTCTAAAGTGTTGATCAGGGTAGAATTTTCTGCATATTTGTTTGACTTCAATGGACCATTGTGGCCAAACCCTCTTGCCATCTAAAGCATTTAGTTGCATCGGTCATTCCTGCAATTCACCTTCGCCATGTCTCTATTTTCAACTACAACTCTTAAGCTTGTGACAAGAAATTTCATAACACCAGCACCTCCTCCCCATACATTAACCGAAATGGAATAAAGCATGTTATTGTTTTAAACATTGTTTGATAAGCCCAGAGTGCAGTAACTTATTTAAAACAAACCTTAAGGATCTTCAACTTAATAACTCCATTTGCTGCTTCAAAACTATGCAGACCCAACCATCTATCAACAAATTCTTTCTTTTCAATCAGTCAGTCATATTTTAACTTCAGTTTACAGTTTTTAGCGTGTTGGCTCCAAAAGTATCTTTTGAGATTTACCTAACCGTGTTGCCAGTCTTTTGTGATATGACTTCCTTTTATACCATCTGAGCACAGTGGTCCATAGTCAAGATGGAATCATGGAACTATAAAGCATAAACAATAGATAATATTGCTTCAAAACCATAAGCCAACTTGGAGTCGTGTGAGAAGTAGAGAGGTGCCAATTAAGTTTAGTGCCATTACTTATACCCTTCCATAAACAACCCTTAAGTGTCTTCATCTAAACAACTCCATTTTTTTTCTTCAGCCATATGCAGCCTCAACTGTCTTACTTGGAACTTTTAGGTTTATCCTTGAGTTTACTTTCTTGGTTCAACACTACTAGATTTTTTGCATTTATTAGCAACACATGCACACCAAAAGGAAAACAAGAAAGGAAAGAAAACAAAAATGGGAAAACAAAAACTACTCACAAAGGTTCCAACAAGTACAAGCAGAGTATGCAAACCCATTAACAGGTTCAGAAAAGTATGATCCTGACCAAAAGAGTGTCACACGAGCAACCAATAGGAAGAATTTGACACAGTTCAAGATGAGGTACAATGCTAGCCATATATTGATCTTTGGGTGGCAATTGTATGGTAGAGCTTTCTCTATAGGAATGGTAAACGATGTCATCATGATGTGAAATAAAATGGGGAAACATTTAGCAGATTGTTTTCTATTTGGAAAGGGAAACATGGTTGAGGTAGAATGTTGTGATGAACTAAATCACCATGAACAAGTTCTTTCCTTCTATCTATCAATTGTGTTACAATTTCCGTCTATCTTTGTTAAATTGTTTGCACCAAAGGGATAATTTTGAGATTTATCCAACATTGTCAGCACGACCATTTTTTTCATACCATCTGAGCACGGTGGAAATTTTCAAAGAGGGAACTATTAACACCATAGATAATATTGCTTCAAAACCATATGCCAACTTGGAGCGGTGGGTAAACTAGCAGCCTTGTTTGAAGTAGTTTTGCAGGCCAACAAAATGGCATACTATCTAACATCCTAATCATCTTTTTCTGTGTGCAACCAACAATTTGTTAGGCTTCGACATAACAATTGATGTAGATTGTATGGCAAGCTTTTATGATGTATCATAAAATTAGTCAACATTATTCTTATTGTTTCACTAATATAATGGCTACCTTGTTCACAAACTAGGGAGGTGATAATATTTTTGTGTATTTGACCATCTGTTTTGTACTGTCAACTGTAGGGTCACGAAGAATTTAGAGATCGTTGTCAAGTATCTCACTTTTGTTATTTTTTTGAATTGGGAAAGGTCTGACATGACATATAGCCAACTTTTCAGATGGGGTCGAAGGCAACACTAGATTCATTGGTATCTTTTCCCTTTATGGCAGCGCATGCATTAGCATTTGTCACAAACTTTTGCACACTCATATGCATCCCTGAGTAGAGTCTGCCACTACAAGCCCACCTATAGGACTTTCTTTTTAGTAGTTTGTGCCTATCAACATCCTTCAAATACACTAAATGTTCTCTAATATCTTAGCAATTCCAAGGCATTAGATATTTTCTGAGTAGCCAATAGTGATGATATTAATATCCCCAGATACATTAAAAAGGTGTCATTGTCAATGCTAAAGCATTCTCACATATATACAACCTTCGTGTTGCTCATCCAGTTTTCTAGGAGAGTTGCAACATCCCTACATGGAACAAACATGAATTTGACAAGTTATCAACCCCAAAATCTCCAATTGGTGTCTATCCTAGTTAAATGGCCCGGGTCAGCATATGTCTTCTCGGATGTCAGAATGATTTGATTTAAGATATTGAAATGAGAGGAGTCACATATACATCTTTCCATCGTGGGCAGGGTTATGCACTAGAAGTACAAAAGAGGGTTTAATAGGAAAAATATCTGAACCTCTGACTGACAAAGGCCATGGCAAGTTCATGATTTTTTACACAACAGTTCTCCAAATTATAGAGTTCCATACCTCAATATTATAATGGGTGATCAGTGTTCCCTTTGCCTAGTAGCTCAGGAACTTAAAAGAATGGGAGCTTTAACGAGCTCTTTAGTAATTTAGAAAACTGCTAGCTTCCTCATTCCATTTTACCTTCACCTCATATCTCATAAAGTTGTCAATGAGTGTTGTCATGTCAAAAAAATGTATGATAGATTTTCTGTACAGATCATAAAATCCCTTATCTCTAGTACAGACCTGTTGGCCCGAGATCCAAAATAATTTCACCATATTGACATGTAAAACTTTAGATAACACATACCCCAATGGGATGTGAACATGATAGTTTATTTTCGTACACTCAATTACATTTGAACTTGCCAACATGGCTCCAACATCAATCACTGTTTTGAAATATGTTCCTTGAACTAACTAGATATGATCTAGTCAAGGTTGTCGGGGTGCACATACCCAACTGAAATTGGGGCACACGCAAGGCACACCCTCACCCAGTAAACGGGTGCAAAATGCACCCATATCCACACCCCAAGCGCACCTGATACAGCCTAACACACCCTAGCCCACCTGATGCATTTATGCTGAATTTCATATGTACCCCATTAAAAACATACTAATGTGTTAGAAAACTAAAACTTAGAAGAATGAAAAGTGAAAAAAAATATACCTGATGTCAGTTTTAATAAGTTTCATGAAGATGTTATGTATCAAGTTTTGAGTTTGATGTTTCAGTTTTAATGTTACAGCATACCCAAGTTTACTATCTACCCAATTTTCTGGAGTATGCACCCTACATATCCCAAACAGTGCACTTTGTGTACCCCTACACTCCTGCACCCACATAGCCAAGTTCTGTGAGTTCGCACCAGGTGCTGTGTATGCACACCTGCGCAACCATGTAAACTTGGGTTTAGTCATCAAAATAAACTTAGAGGAGCTTGTAAACATATCCTCTTGAACACGAAATTCACAGTTCATGAAAAGACAGCTAATGCATTTTCTTTTAACACAATGGCATTATATAATAATCAAATGATCCTCACCCAGTTGTAAATGTTGTTTTCATTTGCTCTTATTCAGCAATTTTCACTTGGTTATATCCTGAAAAGTCATCAGTCAAAGAATAGACTCCATGTCTAGAAAGCTATGAAGGACAGGTACGTTATTTAAGACTACACCCACACAAATGTTTTTTTTTTGCTAGGTCAAGCAAGTCAGCTAATTCTTGAGGAGCAGACCACCCTCTCACTGTGCTTCATAATATTTGACAGAGTACAGTATTTCTGTTTAGCTGAGAAGCCAGCCGCCTTGCAATACCACCAACAGATCTAAGCTTCATTCAAAGCCAACTCCACGGCCACATCCCGAAGCTGAATAACAACCCATAGGCCAGTTAATGCAGGGAGCATGCCTGCATGGGTTTAACACTTTAAACAATCATTGCAATTAGTGCCCATGACTTACTGCTAGACCACAGCCCAAAAGCCCAAACATATTCATATTTATTGGTGTTCTTTTGTCACATAACTGACAATTTAACCTATTCCAATTTGACAATGAGGTAGATTAGGGCCACAAGCAACATTTTTCCTGGCTGTTGTTTCACTTTCAACTCAATCTGCATTTACCCATTTCAACAACTACACAATGGGCAAAGGCATACTGGAACTTGCATAGCAAACAGTTAATTTTTGGAGTCCTGATGGTACAGCCTCTGACATAAGAATAAAGACTCCCTTAGACCCTCTTTTCATATGCATGACATTTGAGCTCACAACAAAAATTTAAACTTAGAAAAGAGACCTTGCATTATCATAAAGAATAGCAAACAAAATACACCTAAAAAATCAAAAAGATATAACACAACAGAAACAAGGTAGATGGTGCCCACCTTGAGCCTAACAAGGACAAGCAGTCAATCTTGATAAAGGTCAAATAGGAGACACCCCGATTGTAACAGCTGAAGTGTCTAAGAGTCATAAAAGCCAGGAAACTAACTTCTAACTGCTCAGATTGCCTTCACAAATCGAACGGTCATACGGGATAAAAAGAATATAGAAACCACAAAAGCTCACGCAATGCATTCAGGCTTTTGTCATAGATTCTATGTTATGGTATTAAACATATGTGCTTGGAGAAAAACCATTGTCGATAGTTTCCAAAACATTTCCAGCAAATAAGGGATTGTGTAAGGTGGAATTGTACAAAGCTGTGGGATGATAGTAGAATAAAATTAAGCCTTAATTTGCAGCTGGTTTTCTGTTGTTCTACCTCAGATTTTCAGCTGGTTTCAGTAAGATGTACTAATTGTTTTCTACAGTTCCAGTGTGAGGTCTCTCCCTGGAAAAAGGTTCGAATTGCTGCTGCTCCAAAAGCCTTCACTGCTGTTATACTAGATGAAAACCACCTCCTTGACAACTGAAATATTGTAAAAGATTCCACCTAAAATCTTACCTCATTTCAGTAAATATTTATACCTCTATATACAAAGAAAATTGACATATTTGTCTCTCTCATAGTATATGTTGAATGTATTGTGTCTATACAAGGTCTAAATCTGGTTTTTATCACCTCACATTTGCATTACTGGTGTTACTGGTCGTTTCTTTCTGAAATGGATAAAAGCCAAGTGCAAACACAACATTGAAGTGCCCCATGCTTTATTTACAATTTGAAGCATGAGAACGCATCAAAAATAACCAGTCATTGGAGTCAATTTATGAATTTAATGATCCAAAAATTCAGTCAATGTCAATTCTAATAGACAAAGCACCCACTAAAAGCTACCATGCGTCTAACCAATGCAGAAAAGTTACAAGGTTAATTGCAGCAATTTCTACTTGACTTTGACATTATCAATTTCTTTAGAAGCGTGCACACCTTTTCTTTAAAGAAAATGTCTAGTATGTCATTCAAATCTAAGACATTTAGAATTATAATCCAAAGATTAGCCTGTTTCAACCTACCGTACTTTAATTGCCTACCACATTCATGCTAAAATGTGAGGTTCTATGATAATGTGCATTGCTACAGTATCTAAACATTTTCTTGATCTTAGAATTAATGTAAGAACAAATTACCTGCCTTCGTCATAATTACCGCATAAAGACTCGAATCTTGGATCTCGAATTACCTATAAAACATATTGTAAAAACTTTCATAAGTAGAAATGTTATAGTATAAAATAGTCACCCAGTACGGACAATAAGATGCCAAAAGCATTAGTCATCAAATATGTCAGAAAGAAATGTTTCTTATCTTCCCAACACCGCATCGGACAAAAATAGAAGATGGATATACCAACTAACACCTCAATTAAGCTAAACTAAACAAAACAAGAAATAAGTAAGATTTGAATAAGATGATCAAAACTATCCAAGGAACTCAATACTCGAAAACTTACAAAAAATAAAAACCTGCTATAGAATAAAAGTGAGTGATTCCCGAAGAGAATCATTTTAGATCATTTCTTCAAGATATAAAAAAATAAAAATAAAGAACAAGCAAGATAATAGATTTAGGTCATATCTTAACAATGTCAACTAAATTGGACATTAAGATCAAGTCGATTTGCAAAAACAGCCTAAAATTGGTTTTTCTGAAGACCTTTCATTCGCATATCATAATGTCCAATAATTATGCCTTTTTGCATTTGTAGAGCACAATCTAACCCATTTCATAAAATAAATATTCAAATTTAAAAAGCTTGTAAAGTTTCCCTAGCTGCTATTATTCATCTTCCAATATTGGATAATAAAAGCATGCTTTGTAGATGTTATGACCATAGATCTTGTGAAAGAGCTGTGTTGGCATTGCAGGAATTTGCAAGGAGGATTAATTTCTGCATTTAAAAAGGATACATTATTCAAAATAATAGAGCGTTGGTAAAACTAAGGTTAAGATTTTCAGTGCCTCCAAGGAGACTCTTTCCAAGAACAATTTCTCCTTTAGAGAATAATCATTAAAAATCGAAACAAGATATAATTATGAGAAAATTAAGTTTTTTTGAGGCATGCTCTCAATCGTACCTTCCCAAAAGATGCCTTTCTCTTTATTTAAGTGTCAATGATTTCTGATAAATTTCTAAAATATTCCTTCAAAAATGTGCTTCTTCAATGCCATCATCAGGCCCACAATTCTTAATGATCAAAAGATTAAGGCCCTAGTTAAGGTTTGCGGAGAGGGTTCAAACCATTATGCTTCAGTGTATGATCCATTGCAAACGGAAAATCCCAGACTAGTCTTCTGCCCAATTCCCTCATTTGGAGAATGTCTTCAGGCTCACTTTCTTTCTTCACAAACTTTGATCTATGGGTGACTCAGCCTCAAGCCTTGGGAGATGCCCATACTGGGAACTTTGTTCTTCAAGAAAAACTTCCTCCTTGGGTCTTGAGCAACATCGATGATGACAGGAATCTAAGGCTAGTTTGTTTCTTCAGTCAGTTGGCATTTCTATTGATCAGCTTCCTCCATTCATATACTCATTGGATGTCCGTCCTCACCTTCTTCCCCATAGGATGTGAATAATAAAGTCCTCAAGGATATTTACCAGCAACATATTCAGGTCACTTTTACATTCCCCCCCAAACCTCTCAGCCAACATTGACCAGCCCAACCATCACCGGTAGCGTTGGTCAGTGGCCTGAAGAGTCCTCTTAATCAGTTGAGGTTTTGTTGCCCCAGTTACAAGTTTAGACAGACCACCATATTCCTTGGGGGATAGGATATATCGTCTTTGTTCTCTTCATGAGGTGGAGAAAGAGGAGCACCTTATTAATCCTGCCAAAGGCAGGTTCTATGGCTTTCACTTCTAGTTAACTTGGGAGTTAATCCAGACAATGTTGACCAATCAAAATTATTAACAATTTCAATTTTAATATATTGCATGTTTCTCCCATGGACTTGCTCTTTTTTTAACGCTAAATTTGTAAACCACCTTTTATTCAGTGTTATGCGGGGACACATCCCCTAGATTTTGGTGACATCCCCAAACATTTCGGGATCTTGGGGACTTGGAGGGGACATCCACAAATTTTTATTTTATTTTATTTTTTAAAAATAGATATATATATATAACAATTCTGCTTTTACTTCAAAACAAAACCACCCACCCCAAAAAAAATAGTTATTTTCACAAAAAAACATTGAGCCCTAATCCTGAAAGTTCCCTAAAATTATTAAATAAAGTTTAAACCCCAAATTTCATTGAAAAAAGTTAAAATATTTATATATTAATTTTAAAATATTATTTTAATAGGCGTCCCTCTGCCGTCCCCAAACTCTAGCAATATTTTTGCCATCTCGGAAACCCTGTCCCCACATCCCCAAGACTTAGGTAGCCATGCTTTTATTTGATCTTATATTGGCTTATCACTAACATTGGGGATATTAACATCCCTTGGATTAGGTTGGTCAACACACAAATGGTGACAGATCAATGACATGACATCTACCTCTACATGTTGCTACTAGCATATATCCGTACGTGTCATGGATCCACTTCTAGTCTCTGCCTAGGGAATTCTAAATCTCCTTGTCCATGGCTTGGGTCACAACAATGGGCACGTATCACAATTTTCTCTTCACCTCTGGAGACTCGTTGGCCTTGGATATTTAGAGAGGTTCTTGGGGAAGTATTTTTCTTCCTCTTATGACTATCCAATTGGCTGCTTGGACTAGTTCATTCTATTATGGATATTACTAGATCCTACATTGGTCCTTTGATGCTGGTGGATAATGATGCTAACAATTGTAGACTATAGCATTCATATTGTCATGATTACGAGTTATGTGGTTGTATATTCGAGCTTCGATAGTTTGTAAGGCCTCTTGTTGGTTATGTTTGGTGTTGACGGTTGTGTCAACCGCCAACCATATGTCATTTGTCATATATATAGCAAGAGATACATTGAGGAAGGGGTGCTTGCATTAGGTCCGCTTTGTACTGTGCAAATTGTACTAAGACTTATCATTTATGAATCCAAACTGCTATTGTTTCGAATACTATTTTGTGTACACATATTGATGGTCTAGTATCTTAGTAGACATTAACATTTGACATTTGGTGTCATTGCCTTAAAGTACGTCATGTCAAGTTCAGTTCTCAAATCTATGTGCAAAACATAACCATGAAACATAAATATTATAACAACACAAAGGGTTCATGAAGAAGAAGACATATGCGTACAAGCAATAATTCATGCTATTGACTCCGAACAAAGGCGGGAGAGAGACACACAATTAGGGAGGGGACCAAGAAATTAATTCAAAAAATACATCAAGGGAAGTATGAAGCATGAGGCCGAAACGTGAGATCGAAGCATGAAGCTGAAGTGCAACCCAAGGCCGAAGCATTCAATCAGAATCAGTGAACCTTGTGCCACTCGCAATAAGAAGTGGGTAGAGATTGCCATAGCTCCTTCTAAAGGAAGTGTGGACCTTGTCAACTAGTTTGAATCAAAGTATTCTACACGGGAATAACGTGAAACTCTGGGGCAGTCCTGAATGATAAGTTGCATTGCACGAAAAGGGACCTGACAGCAAGTAATATAGTTTACGCATCCCTACTGAATGAAGGGTTGAGCGTAGGGACATCTCCAATAGTGCTAAAGAGCACAAGAATGTCCAACATTGATCTTCTTAAGAGGGAGACTTGTATTCGTAAAACCACGCTAGAGCCATGGTTACCCCATCAACTCCATCTCCAAAAAAGCAAAAATTACCAAAATTTATTGGTGACAAATCTGAAAATCCCGTACAACATTGTCATACATGCATCACTATTTGGACTGCCAGTGGGCAGACAGATAAGCAAATGTGGCTAAGTTGCTTCCCGACTACCCTTTGGGGCATGGCCATCAATTGGTACAACAATGCGCCAAGTACTCACAAAGTAACATGGGCAGCCCTCAGACAAGCATTTGAAAAACGAATTCAAACTCTTGGGGGATGACAATGAGATCTTAGCAGAGATCTACAACACCAAACAAAGAAAGCACAAGACGGTTCGAGCTTACAATAGAAGAATCGGGGAGTTGCTTGGCAAACTCGTGAGGGAACCAGCCGATGGGCTGAAAAAGAGGTGGTTTATCGAGGGGTTGGTTCCCTCACTGAAAAAGAAAATGAAAGTAGTCCCACCGTCATATGAAGATGCCTATAATTGAGCGATGGACATCAAAAGTGAGAAGAAAACATCATCTCCGCACAGAAAAAGACAAAGTGAAGATGAGGACTCTAATTCTAGTAACAACGAACCAGGATTAGTGCAAGCCTTGAGAAAAGACATGCTCCAAATGATGAAGGAATTAAGGGAGATGGTAAGGATGAAGGTAGTGATCTTTTGTGCAAGATTTTTCAAGTTATAGAGCATTCAATTAAGTATTGCTTGTACAATTTGCGGAATAAGAGCCACCAAGTACTGTTCACATAAGGAGAGCCATCAACACCACAAACTACTGAAGACAGAATAATAGTGGTGGCAGGAGTCGGATTCAGTACAACTCTGAAGGATGGCCAATTATATAGTTTTGGGAGTGCACTGAGTGGGACCATCTTGCAAGAGATTGCCCTAACCAAAAAGACATTGGACTTCTTTGTAGATGGTGTGGCCCTGGAAACCATTATGATGGCAATTGTCCAAAGCAAACCAACGTCAATATGATTGACATAGCCGAAGGCAAGGAAGCTATGGTAATTACCAAAGCATAAATGAATAAAGCCGATCACCCAAGAAACACGTACAGAGAATGAAAGGTTCGCCAAAGCAAGAGTGGAAGTTTTATAGGCCATGGTTGAAGAACGACGTCAGTCAAATGAACATACAAGCACATTGATGACCAGACTAGAGTCCAACAAAGTTATTGCATGACAAGTCTTGCAAACCACTATACTTGTGATGATAGGTAACTTATTTCAAAGCATTCTAGAACTCAAAAATGCACTCATTGCTATCATACAAGACATTAAACCGAACATGAAGCATACAATGACACACCTAACGTTGGGTGATGGGGAGAGAGAAAAGCAAAAGAATGAACTCACAGTCGATCCCCCCTTGTCAAGGGACCAAGTGATTAATCCTATGCTCCTAACAATGAACCTACCTTGGCAACCAACAATTGTGCATGTGGAAGTTTTAGGAAAGAATAGACAAACACCATCGTCGACAGTGAATCTAGTATAAAAGTTCTTCCAAAGGAGACTTGAAAGAGTCTTGGGAAGCCAACTATGAGGCCTCTGACATTCCACCTACTAGTAGTATATCAACAAGGCATTAAGGTATTGGGTGTACTAAAGGGTAAAAATGTATTTATTAGAACCCAACCCTTTTTCCTAAATTTTGTAGTCATCTCGTTGAAAAAGAAGGCCTATGATGCATTATTGGGTCAAGGCTTGTTAGTAGCCAAAGCTGATCAAAATTGGAAAACGAATTTGATTTCTATTGAAAACAAAGGACAAAAGTATATCATAGACTCGAAGAATCAAGTAGTTAGTGAGGAAGAAGAGTCACTAGATTCGGAGTCCAAAGAAGAATGCTCGATTGACAAGAACAAAGGTACGATGGAGACAAACAATGAAGGGGCCTTGGAGTTGCAATCGTGCTCCGAAGATGAGACAAACTACCTTAATGATATGTTCCATTGGCAGATGGAAGACTACAAAGCATTCCACCCTGATTGTAATCACGTGGAGATTATGGAGATTGATGAAGGCCCAGACTTGCATCAAGATGACCAAAAGCAGATGTCGATGACACTATTTCCTTCTGAACCGTCAACATCACAGTCGGCTTACTCACATAAGTTTAGAGAATACAACGTCAAGAGTGCAAAGTTCAAGGATAAGTGGGCCCACCAAATGGAACAAGTAGCTGCGTTGATGTCCAAAGCACTTACCTTAATGGCCCTGAACATGGCATATGGCAATACATATTCAATAAAAGGTGAAGTATGGTCATATACAATGGATTAACTTGACTTGGATGAACAAAGAACAATGGCACAATGGCCAACAAAGGTTATGTCATGACGGAGGAAGGGTGGTGGTGATGGCACACGAGTTTTATATCCACAACACGTGTTAAAACGACAAAGAAAGCCCATGCATGCCAACTATTTAAGGTCAATGCAATGCATGTATGGGGCGTTTATGGTAAAAAGTAATGGTCAACGAGCACGACCAGTAAATTTGGATGATACGCAATATGCAATGAATGGACCCAAATTAAATTTAAATGCCCTTCAACCCCAAGGCATGAATAGGATCAGCTGCAAAGTGCACGTCGGAGGCATAAATTATCCTGGGTTCATACGAAGTGAGCAATGTTATCACATTAACCATACATTCTGGGAAAGTAACTCTCAAAAAACAATAAATAAATATAAATATAACCACATCTCACATAAAGGTGGGGGAGACATTACAAATGCATGTGGATGTAGAAAATCAAGTGCCAATAATCAAAGTACACAATGGTATGCCAAGCCAAATGTTCCATCGTACACTCCACAATACCTGTACATCCAAGACATGCCATGGTGTGGTTCTCTAAGCCCATAAAACATGCAATAATACGAGTGACTTTCCACCCTACCACATTTCTGCCTCCACCAACTGTTTGATCACCTCTTCCATCGGTGAACAAATCTCAGTCATACACCAAATGTTGTACATCCTTCCCTAAGCTCCGTACAACCCACTCAACGATATTGTGCCCCACCATATAAGAAGCTCAGGTATCCATCACCATTCCCATACATTGTCACCCTCATTGCAACTGAAAATTTGTGTCATACCATCTATCGTACATCCCACAACACCTTTTCGCCAATGTATGCACTATATGTTCCACTTGCAACCTCCCAACTAGGATTTCTACTATTCCTATTTACTGAGATTGCTTTCATATGCTTTTTTTACGTCCCTTGTTTTCTCTTCAGTCGTACATCCAAGCCTTTCACCATACGAATGCATATCTCTGACCATGAGCCCTGATGCTACAATGGACGAATATGAACGAAGAAATCCTAGTAAGCACTTTGAGCAAATATCATTTCCTGATAAGGCCATGAGAAGTGACGCTAAACCTGCATATGATGTCATAGAAGCGAAGATCTGCACAAAATCCGACTGGATCCGGATTTTTTGACCGGCCCAAATAAGTTCATTTGAGTCAACGCTTTTTTTTCAAAAAAATAATTTTTAATTTTTTTAGGTTTTATGTACAAAAAAAGCCCAAAAACAATAAATATTATATAATATTAACATTTTATATTATTTTATTAATGTTCTTCATTACATTTGTCACTTTTGCATATTTATAAACCTATGCTCACACACATGTGTGTATTAATATATGTATATATTCCAGATCAGATTTTTCCAAACTTTTTCAAGAATTCTGGATTTCAAATTTTTTTGCCCTCCCTAATTAATCCAAATTTCCGAACTTAATAACTATGATCTAGACAATTTACACTCCTTGTTGATCTCCACCACTCACCTAAGACTTTTTGGCATACTATTTTCCCGAGAAAAAACACAGTTTCTAACATCACCCCCGAAGCATGGCTCTCCTATGCTAGTTCCCTCTGTGATGTTATGTCCATCCTACTACCGTTGACCCCACTCCTCTACCATCATCCTTTGTTTTCTCCACTTCTTCCATCAAGAGCTATTTTGAAATTGTAAACCAGCAAAGCAACTGATCGTAAAGGTCTCAAAGCTGAGTTCATCAAATATGGTGTGGAATCCCTTGCCTTTCCCCTTGCCACGCTCTTCAATAAGGTGGTGTATTCAAGGTTCCCTCAATCACGGTCCCATCACACTATTCACCCTATTCATAAATCCGGAGATCTGTCTATCCCTAGTAACTACATGACCATTATGATAGGGCATACATTTGCCAAACTTTATGCCATAGTGTTAGACATGCAATTGTAAGAGTACTTAGAAAGCAATAATATCAGAGCTAGGAGGTTGGCTGACTTCAGAAGGGACTATCAGAATATCAACCACATCTTCACACTTCGGGCTATTATTGAATAAGCCTATCACACGTCCTCCAGAGTCTTTTGTTGATTTGTTGACTTCAAGAAAGCCTTTGACTCAATTTCGACACCCCTGCTTTTCAAAAAGTTAAAAGATATCGATATTCCAAACTCTTTGATTACCGTCGCTTGGAGGCTTTATGAGACAATTCTTGAGCAATTTCGTACTTCACATAGGTTTTCTAACTTTGTGAAGAGTACCGTAAGGGTCAAGCAAGGATGTCCTCTCTCACTGAGACTATTCAGCATCTACATTGAAGAGTTGAATGAGTTTCTTCGGCAACATACCCATGTGGATGATGGTTGTCTTTTGCATGAGGTTCTTATAGCCATCCTCCTTTTTGTGTTACGACCCCACCTTTCAATACTTTTAAAGGCCTGCTTAACTATTATTGTTATCACATGTATAGCTGACTTCCACATTTCTTTTACCTAGCTGGACAGTATTGATGGATTTCGATACGATGATATTTTGACTGTAGGTGCCGATATGAGCTAGGATGGATGACAACGTCGACACTTGGGGTATCGAAGCAATACCTGGGCAGTTGAACAAGCTCCGATAGGTACACGTATGTTTTCGATTTGGTCTCTTGCCATTGGATAGTCTTGTCGTCTTTGTTTGTGTGGTCACATTTTATTTTCGTGCCTTAGTTGTAATATTCTTGGTTTGTTGCGTGATTACCGTGTGGATTGGTCAGTTCTTTTTCTCTCATTTTAACTTTCCGCTTCAGACCTCTTCTCTCTCACGTTCGCGAACTCGTCGCCACCACGGCCATGCTTACCCTTTGCTTGGAATTGGATACTCTAGGGGGACTCACCTAGACCCCTCCCCATGACCCCCCTCTTGGATTATCACATGGTCACTTGGTGTTTTGTGGACTATGTGAATGGTTCGAACCTTATGATATTTAAATCTATTATTTTATTATTGTTTGTTTTTTGGATTTTTTTGGACTTGGTCATTTATGACCATTGCATTAATTGGTTTGGTGCGTTGTGTGCCTTGAGAGGTGGTCGACAGCATTGGAGGGAGGTTTCTCTCTCTTTGCATTGAATGCTGGATTCAATGGGCAGTATGGGCAAGATGGGACGGAAGGGAAAAGATAGACGACGGTGGGTGGAGAGGACGCGGGTGGGGAGAAGAGATGGGGAGAAAATGGAGAAAAATATATAGTTGGGGGGTTTTGCTTGGCTTTGGGCTTTGGCTGGATAGTTTTGACTGGACAGAGAGGAAAACAAGATTATTTGCAGACCCGGGTATAGGACCCTGCTTGCATTACTTTGGGGTTTTCTTCACCTACATTGTTCGGGGAAATTATTATTGTGATTGTCTAAGTCTAGCTATTTTCCTTCAACGGATTTAAAAAAAGAATATAGGACACTGCATACGCAGCAATGAAGTCGTAATATTTCAAGCTGGGTATCCAGTGCCCGGGGGTCGAGTTATATTGCCCCTTTGCATATAAATTTGCAAAGCTTGGCTCTATTGTTTTGGTTTTTAAATAAAATGTTATATATAAAGGCCTGGACATATTTATTTGTTTTGTGAGGTTTTCTCTGCAACTTTTGGAAAGGGATTTGTGTGTTTCAATTCCATGGCTTAAATCTTATGGCTATGTATTATTTGAACCCGTTTGTGTTTTAAATTCTGCTGTGTATAGTCTAGATTGTTGACCCTACCATTCTTGTGAAGTAGAGTGGAAATTTCGATAGCTGGGTCTGCGTTTTTATGACTGTTAAATCTGGGTTTGCAATATTGGGGTCGTCGTACCCTATTATCTTACCTGCATTTTATAAGGGTTTTGTTTTATAACTTGGGGTTTTTAAATCGATTTCAGCATTATTTTATTGCTTGGTTCGAAGGGTTTTATCTCTATTTGGTTCTGTTATATGGGTTTGATGCCTACGTTCTAAGGTTGAAATGGTTATATATGTATTTGAACAACATGATTTCTTTATCTAATTATGTATGTGTTTTTGTTGGAAGATCTCCTGTGTGTTTTATGAAATTGTCAACGCTGCGTTGGGATATGGGCGAAGCCCTAATGGAATTGTTAATGACAGCAGAGGTCTTGACTTTTTATTAGATCATCATGGAAGTCTGCTGGTTTTATTTAGTTAATGTTAAAACCCAATTTTAGATTCGGGGATCATATGAGATCGTGGGACCTCATGATGATCCCACGAATCCATTATATTGATTCTTGACTTTAAAATCAATTTTTAGTTTATGAAGGGTGCTTGAAACCATAGTTTATCATTTTGGGAAATAATGATATAGGATTGGAAGTCATGTTTTAAATGCGTTGACTAGTCTTATGTGTTGACTGTTTTTAAATGAATAATTATTTTTGGACTGTGGCATTGTGCTAAGTATACATGGCTTTGGGTTATAATTTTAAATTCTTATCATGATTAAATGATTGTTTGAATTTTATTGTTGTATAATCATTCTTTGACTAGGCTTAAATAGCTAAGTTGTAGTTGTGAACTTACAAGCACGGAATGCGGATTGGTAGTCGGGATGTTTAAGGCTGACCATATACTTGGAGGTTTTTCCAAGTATGATAATATCGAATGTCATGGACATGGATTTGATTTATAAATCCATAGCTATGACCTTTGAACAACTATAGTGGATTACCTCCACTTCCAATTTGTAGCAATGTCGTTTACTTGGTTATTTTTGTCTCGTCTTGAGATGATGTATTGTTAGTCTCTTGCCTGTTTTACATTCTGTTGCCATGTTGAGTCATCTAATGGCTTGGGAACCCCGACTTGCTTAGAATCCCTTCCTAACCCCGATTGCCAAAACTGCCATCCAGCTGATGGATGGAGTGGTAAGGGCCACCAATGGTTGGACTCATAAAGCTAGTTGGGAGGGTTAATTTGATATGATTACATGCTGCTCGGACTCCTGGATGATTTCGTGGACAGGCGTGCCGTATTTGGTAACATTTTATTATATATTATTCATATGCTTTTTAGCTTAGTTGTATTATCATTTTCATGTTGTATATTTAGTGAGTGCAGTTGTAAACTAATTTCATTATTGTTATTAGTTTAGTTATACATTGCAGTTAGTATATGCTAACCTTGTCTTGACAATGGAACATGCGAAAAAAGGAGTAAAAGGCTTTATAATGTTAACACATTGTAAGATGCTAAAGTTTCACTTATGTTTCCGAATTTAATCATTGATATATAAATATCCTCTGGGTTTTACCTTGGATGTTTAGATGAGTATCATCGTTGTTTTACATTAGTACATTACATTGTTATCATTATTATGGTAATAATATGTAGCTGATCCTATGCACGTTTAGTGTAACATTAATTTCTTTATGTAGTTTTATATAACGTTTATATAGTCTCTTGACATGAGTATTATATGGTTAACATGAGTAGAGACTTACCTATGCAAAAATATTACTTTTCATAAGATGTTTAAGGATACATAAGTATGTTGGTGCAGTTGGATATGAGATAAGAAGTTTATTTTGAAAAAGGATATTCATTGATGAACTATCTAACTTATTTCCTTTTGGCATACACTTATCATTCTCTCTTATACGACGCTTAACTATTGAGGTAGCATGAGTATATAGAAACCTTCTTCTAGTTGATTTCAGCTTGCATATAAAGTATAGAAACAAAGTTCAATTAACTCTTGTTGCTAGCATATGAGGGAAGCATGAATGGAATTCTTCTTTGCATTCCTTGGTCTTATACAGCTGCCTATAAAGGTACGTATGTTTATTGTTAAACAATCTATTGTTGTTTGGTTACCTTTCTTAGTTTCATTCTTATTTACCTTGCTGGAATTAAATAAAATTATGAGTTTATATCTATATAAGGGCTGCCTAGTATTTGTATAAGTTGTAATAATTCCTGGAATGAGTTGTTCAACCTGTAGATGGATGGTTAAACTTCTTGGAATGATATGATGAAAGGAAGTGATCATAAATTACTTGTATTATGAAATAAAACCTGTAAGCAGTTTTATTCCCTTAAGCTTAATGTTTATAGGAATGAAATAAGACCGAATATGTGTTTGGACTTCATTCTTATTGGCTGGAAATGAATATACACTGCTGTGTTATGGCATGTTCAATCATTTTATGTTGAAAATTTTTCTTAAATGGAATTTTTATTTGGGTTTCACTCTTTTAATGTATGGTTGGAAGTTCTTGTTTGAGTGAGACACATGATGATAGCATGAATATTATATATTCAATCCATGTGGGAAAATTCTTGATGCTCATATACTTTCTATACTTGTTCATGTTGAAAACGTATCACTCAAATATGTATGATCATACTTTGGAATGATGTTACATGAAGTTGGCTTATCATTTAAGTGAAATTCTTGTTGTAGAAAAGGGTAATGAACTAGTTCCTTAATGTTCTTAATAGTTTTATTAAATAATTGTATTGCTGGAAATTCATTCCATGTTATAATACTGCATGTATAACTGGCCTATGGCTGGAAACTAATTGAGAAATGAGTGAAAGTTGGATGGGCTGAATGTTTCTCTTATTTTAAATATAATGGTTTGATTGAATAATTAATGTTAAGAGGAATACATATATTTGGCTGTAACACACTCTGTTTACATTATTTCTTTCCTCATATTAATTATAACGCATTGGCTATTTGCCAATATGATATCGTTTACAAGATCCAATTATATGTTGTCCATTATATACTATCTGATAAATATAAAGTTGATCGTAAGTCGTATCATTACTCATTTATTCAGATAGCAACATTCGTGCTTATTAGATTGAACAACTTGTGAACTTAAAAACAAATAAGTTGGCAATGGTGCAGTGACCTTAAGCCATGAGGAAGTTGATAACCTCGGTTGATAGCTCCTGATCAATTGTCTATGATAATTTTGTTTTCATTCCTTTTTATGATTGTATTCTCTTTTAGGCAGTGATGGATTCTGCTATGTGCTTATGGAATTTGGTATAATCTGTATTTGTTTTAATCAATTGGTGGTTGCTACTTATATGATTAGCATTTTAAATATTATACCTGATTATCAAAATAGTATAACATTAGACCTTGTTCTCATTCCTTAGCCCTGTTGTAACCAAACGCCAACATAGGGTGTATAAAGTTATCCTTTTCGATAAGCCTGAAAGTAACCATTTAACCATCCTCGAGTGGAACTGAAACCCACTGAGGGGAGTGAAATATTTAACGAGGGTTAAGGAGAGCTATAAATGGTCTAATGCGGAAGAACGAGTGATGCATATGGTGCTCGGGACTTATCCGTGTACTTGTACACCGATATGCCCCAAAACCCATAATCCATCCTTTCGGCAACCTAATTCCCCATAGCATACTTTGTGAGTAACTATCCCTAGCTAATTATCTCAGATCACCTCCTTCAATTCTGGTTGCGCATACGTGAGTACGTTGAATGAGTAGCACTTGTTTCAGCAAGCGAGGTATTGGATCTGACACACCGTCCCAAACATACTCTGATATGCAATTCCATTTTTATTTTTTTTTCATATGGTATCAAAGCAGTGTTCTGCTCTAGGGAACTTTGAAAATGAACGTTTTTAAATCTGAAATATGTTGAGTTATTACTTTGTAACTTCTCAAGATGGTTAGAATGAGGTCAAGTGGTGGCAACATCCACAATAATCAGTACAATGTTAATTCAGTTAGATGCAGAGGTAGAGGCCAAGGTAGATGTCATGGTGCCCATAACCCCATTCGGAATCAAGAGGAACTACCCATAAACAATGCTGATAGTAACAATGAGATTCTGAATGCTAATGCAGTCGACGGGAATCCAACCGACAAGCATGAGAAAATCCTTAGTGGAATCTTGACAACTTTAAATACTTTGCAAGGCAAGATTGACAATCAAGAGCAAAGGTTGAATAACCTTGAAGGGTATCTCAAGAGGAAGTACCCAGATTGAAAATGGGCTAGGGAGAAGGACCGGTAATCCAAGAGATGCCTTTGACCGTGGTTGAACCAATCATTAAAGAACTGAAGAAACTTCCGCCACCCACCTTTTATGGTGAGGAATTTGATGACATAGTTGATGCATGGTTGGTTCACCTGCAGAAATACTTTAACCTGCATAACATGGCGTCAAATGTGAAAGCAAGGGTGGCAGCTTATCAATTGATTGGACCCGCAGCCTTGTGGTGGAATCACCTTTGTGCTATAAAGGGATATCAGCCAATGGATCTGACCTGGACAGTCTTTGAAACACAGTTTTGAAAAAGGTATTTGAATGCCAACTACAAGGAGCAAAAAATAACTGAATTTCAACTACTGAAATAGAAAAACATGTATGTTGTTAAATATGAAAACAAGTTTTTAAATCTGCTACGTCATGTGAATTACATGCATGACAAGGAAACCAAGATCACCAAATTTAAACTTGGGCTTAAAGAGATATTGATGCATGACGTCAATATGACAAATCCAAGGACCTTGACAGCTGCCATTGAATCAACTTATTGGGTTAAAGAGAGAGAAGTCTTGCTCGAAGGCAAGGCAAGAATTCAAATCAAACAGGTAGCGATCTAAGACCAAAAGTCTTTCTCCCGTGTCTAAGAACTTCAAAAAATTATATTGGAATCGTAGATTTGCGAGAAATAACATGAATTTTAACAAGTTTTCCAATCAAACCGAAAACTTTAAGTCTCAAAGTTCATCCAAATCAGGTTCTTTTAAGAAGGAACAACCTCAAAACAATCAACGTGGACCAACCACGAGTGCAAATATTGTTCCAGTAGCTCCGTCTAAACCTTTTGTATGCTGAGAATGTGGTGATGACCACTATAAAAAGGACTACCCCAAGCTGAAATTGAGTCAATCAACCAACCACATGGTGTACGCTGTTGTAGACAATCGCAATGTTGATTTGCAGGCTACCCCAATAGAAACCAGAGGTACTATTAATGAGTTTCCTTTATCTATTCTAATTGACTCAGGTGCAACCGACAATGTTATATCTCCTAATGCTACAAAACAATGTAAAATTGAACCTGTAATGATAAGAGAAGGTTGTGAAGTCGAGTTCGGTACCGGCAAAAGGGTACATATTCTTGAATGCTTGGAACAAGCTAAAATTGATCTTGGTATCTTCAAAACCAAGGTAAATCTGTTCCTAGCATCTTTGAGGTTATATGATCTCATTCTTGGAATGGACTGGCTGCAAAAAACACCAAGCCATGCTTGATTGCGTTGGTAAAAGAGTGCAGTGCATTGATGACCTTGGGAAACTTGTAAAAATGATTGGTATTCAAGAGCCTAAAAGGTGAAAGACACTTTCAGCGTTGCAGCTGAAAAGGGTTGTTAGAAAGGGCTGCAAGTTTTACGCAATTCAATTGCAAGAATTACCTAAAGACAAGGAACTAGTTCACCCAGATTTTCCTATCTTGAACAAGTTTATAAATGTTTTTTTCTGAAAAGTTGCCTGGATTGCCGCATAAGCGTGAATTTGACTTTTCAATTGATATTATGTCAAGATCTGCCCCTGCATCTAAGGCTCCCTATCACATGAACATAACTGACTTGCAAGAATTAAAGGTACAACTGCAAGAACTTTTGGACAATGGAAGCATTTGGCCAAGTGTGTCTCTTTGGGGTGCTCCGGTTATCTTTGCCAAAAAGAAAGATGGAACTTTAAGACTATGCATTGATTATCGCCTACTTAATAAGGTAACAATCAAAAATCGATATCCTTTGCCAAGGATAGACAATTTATTTGATCAAATGAAGGGTGCACCAGTCTTCTTAAAGATCGATTTAAGATCAGGCTACTATCAACTGAGGATCAAAGAAGAAGACATTCATAAAAATGCCTTTTGAACGCAGTATAGGCATTATGAGTTCACGATACTGTCGTTTGGCTTAACTAATGATCCAATAACATTTATGAACCTTATGAATAGCATGTTCTGAGACTTTCGATAAATTTGTGTTGGTATTCCTCGATGATATTCTTATTTACTCCAAAAATGAAACTGAATATGATCAACACCTTCGTTTGGTCTTGCAAAGACTAAGACAACATAAGTTGTATGGAAAACTCTCTAAATGTGCATTTTATGAATCTAAAATTCATTACTTAAGCCACATTATTTCAAAAGATGGCATCGTTGTAGATCCAGCAAAGATAAAATCCATTCAGGATTGGTCTACTCCAACTAATGTGCATGAAGTGTGCAGCTTCTTGGGCTTGGTTGGTTATTACCGACGGTTTATGGAAACAATTTCCAGCTTAACCCATTCTATCACTTTTTTGCAGCACAAAGGGAAGAAATTTGTGTGGACGCCTCAACGTGAGGAGGCTTTCACGAAGCTGAAAGTGTTGTTAACAACAGCACCTATACTTATTATTCCTAACCTGAATAGTAATTTTGAGGTGTGGGTTGATGCTTCTAAGGAAAGTTATGGAGGCATCTTGACTCAAGATGGTAAAGTCGTAGCTTATAAGTCACGTAAGCTCAAAGAGCATGAAAAGAATTATCCCACGCATGACATGGAGATTATTGCCATTGTCCATGCTCTAAAACAATGATGTAATGTCCCCATTTCCAAACCATTCATGAGCAGGTATTGACGACCTTTAGTCTACTTCCCCATAGACTAAAGAATTCCTTTTGGAGTTTTATTTTATTAATTAATTATAATTGCCCAAATAGTGATTTTAATTATTTGCTCATATAAGGCAATTATTAGTTGATTAATAGAATATTTTATAAAAGAGGTTTTTACTAATAAGGTATTTTAGTAAAATAATTATTGAATTATTGCCTAAAAGTAATTTTAATTACTATTTATTATTTAGGCAATTATTTAATATTATTTTTCATAAAAAAAAATGTCAGTTTGTAAGTCATCAAAGGCAAAGAGGAGATATGCTAAAATTCGGCATGGAGAGTTGAGAAAGAGTATTTGGCCTTCCCAAAGTGGTTCGCCCCCTTTTGAAAGGTACAAGTATATGGTCGAGTTCTCCTTTGAAAGATATGTTGAAAATTGATATTGATTCTTCATACTTGAAGAAAATATTGAAATGTATGCCCAATAAGTATTTGCAGGTTTTTGGAGTTGATTATTCGACAAAACGATTTCTTTTGACGCCATCTTTGCAAAAGTGAAATTTGATTATTGTCCTAGAGTGGGGCAACTTGCTTGGTGACTTGTTTGTGTGGGTTTCAAGACTAATTTGAGGTCAAATTGACCTAGCTTCACTACTGGAATTTATTGATAATTATTGTTGAAATGTGGCGTTGACTTTCTATGTGATTGGACAAGGTTTGCAAGGTCTTTTCAACTAGATAAATAAATAATAAATTTTGATTTATTTATTTATATTTTTGCTCGAGTTTCATGAGGGTTTTGACTTCATAAATTGTGGATTTATGGCTAATATTTATTGAGGAATTTTTCCAAGTGTGGCGACTTGAATTGAAGTGAGGTTTGTTGTTTGAAGGGGTTTACAACCATAGTTGAAGAGCAAATAATATTTTTGATTTTTATATGCAGAGTTTGACCTAGGGCAACTAGATTGGAAGAAGATTTTGATCACTTTAAAGGCCCAAAAAGGGCATTGGATTTGTTTGGCTATTTTTGGTAAAACATTCATGATTTTTTACAAGGGTTTGACAAATATTTAGCTGTTGTTTTATGTGTAAAATCAGAGATTTTATAGCAAAGTTAACTCTGATTTTCATCCACATATAAGGGGTAAAAAGGTATAAAATCTCTATTTTCAGTTCATGGCTTATTTTGGATAATTTTGAGGTGTTATTTGCTCAAAGTAATTGCTGAAAAAGACCTATATATTATTTGCACATTGGCACCTAGGGTTTAAAAGTATATTGCATGTTTTTGAGGCATATCTTTGAGCTAGGGTTTGCTGATTTGGCTAATTTTAGAATTCAAAATTTTGTGGATTTAGGGAATACCCCTTTTTGGTTGAATTGCCCCATTTGGGGACATTACAAATGGAAACATTTTCTATTGGGAAAGCCCTTTAAGGTGAAGTCCAATCACCGCAACCTGGAATACTTGTTCTCTCAAGATGATTTAAATGCACGCCAGCGAAGATGGCTGAAATTTTTGAGTAATTTTGACATGGACATATCTTATGTCAAGGGCAAGGAAAATTATGTGGCCGATGCACTCAACGGACACACATACCTTGCTGTCTTGTCTGTACTGCAAGGAAATTTCAAAAGTGTTGTGTTAGAACAGCAGCTTGCTAATGAATTCTACCATGAAGAGCAAGTTTGGCTGACGACCCTGTAGCAAAGAAGTTTGCCGATTTTTCTGTTGAAACAGATGGCCTCGTAAGGCACAAAAACAAAATTTATGTACCCGTGTCAAGTGACTTGCAAAATTCTATGTTAAAGGAAGTGCATGCAGCACCTCACTATGCTCATCCCAGTGTTACGAAGATGATACATGAGTTGAAAGGACTTTATTTTTGGCCTGGAATGAAACGCGATGTCGCTGATTTTGTGACAAAGTGCTTGGAATGCTAGCAGGTTAAGGCTGAGCATTGCCATCCTGGAGGGTTGTTGTACCCTCATGATATTCCAAGAGGAAAGTGGGTTGTAATCTCACTTGATTTTATTGCAGGGCTACCTAAATCACACAACAAACATGATACCATACTTGTGGTGATTGATAAAGCTACTAAGGTTAGCCACATCATTGCTGGAAATCTAGCGAATGACGCTTCCATGTTTGCGAAACATTTCGTAAAAGAAGGGGTTAGACTGCATGGCATACCTGAAGTAATTATTTCAGATTGTGATAAACTGTTTACATCAAGGTTTTGGCGAACATTGACAGCATTTAGAACGTGGTTATATTTAAGTTCTTCATACCATCCGAAAACGGATGATCAAACAAAAAGACTCAATCAGGTGGTTGAGGACATGTTGTGAATGTATGTCATGGACCAGCAAATGAAATGGGAAGATTATCTCCATTTGGTTGAGTTTGCATATAACAATTCCTATCATTTTGCAATAAAAATAGCACCTTTTGAAGCTCTATATGGGCGAAAATGCAGAACCCCTCTTGGTTGGGATAGTTTGGAAAATAGGGCTGATGTTGGCCCTGATATATTGCTGAAATATGACAAACAGATGAAATTAATACGCCAAAATTTGAAAGTTGCATCCGATCGGCAAAAGAGTTATGCTGACCAAGAGAGGACTCCACATGAATTCAGCATAGGTGACAAAGTATTTTTGCGTGTTAGACCACAAAAAAGTTCAATAAAATTTGGAAAAACTTCCAAGCTAGCTCCATGTTTTGTCGAGCCCTTCGACATTGTGGAAAAGATTAGTCTTGTTGTTTATTGGCTGGCTCTTCCTCCTCTATCAAGAATTCATGATGTATTTCATGTTGCTTTATTAAGAAAGTATACACCTGATCCTCTCATGTTTTAAATTGAAAACACCTACAAGTCACAGAAGAGGAAAGGATCCAGCTAGAACCAGTGAGAAACGCTACGAAACAGGGACATACAGCAAATTCTAGTTCAATAGGACCCGTTGAATGCAAGAAACGCTACTTGGGAAGATGCATATCTTTCCAAGCAACATTATAACTGGTTGTTTGAATAGTCATCGGGACAACGCCCTTTTAAAGAGGGGAGGATGTTATGACCCCGTCTTATGATACTTTTAAATGACTGCTTAAATATTATTGTTATCACATGTATAGTTGACTTTTGCATGTCTTTTACTTAGTTGGATAGTATTGATGGATTTTGATACGATGATATTTTGACTACAGGGCCTGATATGAGCTAGGCTGGATGACAATGTCGGCACTTGGGGTATCGAAGCGATTCTTGGGCAATCGAACAAGTTCCAAAAGGTACATGTATGTTTTTGGTTTGTTCTCTTGCCATTGGACAGTCTTGTCGTCTTCATTTGTGTGGTCGCATTTTATTTGCGTGCCTTAGTTGTATTGTTGTTGGTTTGTTGTGTGATTACCATGTGGATTGGTCGATTATGTTTCTCTCATTTAAACTTTCCACTTCAGACCTCTTCTCTCTCCCCTTCGCGAACTCGTCGCCACCACGGCCATGCTTCAGTGAACCCCTTGCTTGGACTTGGACACTCTAGGGGGACTCACCTAGACCCCTCCCCATGATCCCCCTCTTGGATTATTATGTGATCACTTGGTGTTTTGTGGACTGTGAATGGTTCGAACCTTATGATATTTAAATCTATTATTTTATTATTGTTTGTTTTTTGGATTTTTTTGGACTTGGTCATTTATGACCATTTCATTAATTGGTTTGACGTGTTGGGTGCCTTGGGAGGTGGTCAATGACATTGGAGGGAGGTTTCTCTCTCCTCACATTGAATGTCGAATTCAATGGGGGTATGGGCGAGATGAACGGAAGGGAAAACATAGACGGCGGTGGGTGGAGAGGACGCAGTTGGGGAGAAGAGATGGGGAGAGAATAAAGAAAAATATACAATTGGGGTTTTTGGCTTGGCTTTGGGCTTTGGTTGGATAGTTTTGACTACACAGAGAGGAAAACAAGATTATTTGCAAACCCAGGTATAGGTCCCTGCTTGCATTACATTGGGGTTTTCTTCACCTACGTTGTTCGAGTAAGTTATTCTTGTGATTGTCTGGTTCTGGTTATTTTGCTTCAACCAATTTGTAAAAATAATATAGGACGCTGCATACGCAGCCATGAAGTCGTAAGACTTCAGGCTGGGTATCCAACGCCCAAGGATCGAGTTATATTGCCTCTTTGCATATAAATTTGCAAAGCTTGGCTCTGTTATGGTTTTTAAATAAAATGTTATATATAAAGGTATGGGCATATTTATTTGTTTTTTGAGGTTTTCTCTGCAACTTTTGGAAAGGGCTCTGTGTGTTTCGATTCCATGGCTTAAATCTTACGGCTATGTATTATTTGACCCTGTTGATTGTGTTTTAAATTATGTTGTGTATATTTTGGGTTGTTGACCCTGCCATTCTTGTGAAGTAGTGTGGAAATTTCGATAGCTAGATTTGCATTTTTATGACTGTTAAATCTGGTTTTGCAATATTGGGGTTGTCGTAGCCTACTATCTTACCTGCATTTTATAAAGGTTTCGATTTATAACTTGGGGTTTTTAAATCGATTTGAGCATTATTTTATTGCTTGGTTCGAAGGGTTTTATCTCTATCTGGTTCTGTTATATGGGTTTGATGCCTACTTTCTGAGGTTGAAATGGTTATATATGTATTTGAACAACACGATTTCTTTATCTAAATATGTATGTGTTTTTGTTGGAAGATCTCCTGTGTGTTTTATAAAATTGTCAATGCCACGTTGGGATATGGGCGAAGCCCTATTGCAATTGATAATTACAGCAAAGGTCTTGACTTTTTATTAGATCATCATGGAGGTTTGTTGGTTTTATTTAGTTAATGTTAAAACCCGATTTTAGAATCGGGGATCATATGAGATCATGGGACCTCATGATAATCCCACGAATCCATTATATCGATTCTTGACTTTAAAATCAATTTTTAGTTTATGAAGGGTGCTTAAAACCATAGTTTATCATTTTGGGAAATAATGATATAAGATTGGAAGTCGTGTCTTAAATCTGTCGACTGGTCTTATGTGTTGACTATTTTTAAATGAATAATTATTTTTGGACTGTGCCATTGTGCTAAGTATACATGGCTTTGGGTTATAATTTTAAATTCTTATCATGATTAAATGATTGTTTGAATTCTATTGTTGTTGTATAGTCGTTCTTTGACTAGGCTTAAATAGCTAAGTTGTAATTGTGAACTTACAAGCACGGAATGCGGATTGGTAGTTGAGATGTTTAACGCTCACCATATGCTTGGAGGTTTTTCCAAGTATGATAATATCGAATGTCATGGACATGGATTTGATTTATAAATCCATAGCTATGACCTTCGAACAGCTATAGTGGATTATCCCCACTTCCAATTTGTAGCAATGTCGTTTACTTAGTTATTTTTATCTCGTCTTGGGATGATGTATTGTTAGTCTCTTGCATGTTTTATATTCTATTGTTACGTTGAGTTGTCCAATGGCTTGGGAAACCCAACTTGCTCAGAATCTCTTCCTAACCTTGATTGCCGAAACCGCCATCTAATTGATGGATGGGGTGGTAAGGGCCAACGATGGTTGGGCTCATAGCGCTGGTTGGGAGGATTAGTTTGATACGGTTACATATTGCTCGCACTCCTGGATGATCTCGTGGATAGACGTGGCGTATTTGGTAACATTTTATTATATGTTATTAATATGCTTCTTAGCTTAATTGTATTATTGTTTTCATGTAGTATATTTAGTGAGTGCAGTTGTAAACTAATTTCATTATTGTTATTAGTTTAGTTATACATTGCAGTTATTATATGCTAACCTTGTCTTGACAATGGAACATGTGGGAAAATGAGTAAAAGGCTTTATAATGTTGACATATGGTAAGATGTTGAAGTTTCACTTAAGTTTCTGAATTTAATCATTGATATATATATATATATATATATATATATATATATATATATATATATATATACTCCGGGTTTTACCTTGGATGTTTAGATGATTATCATTATTGTTTTACATTAATATATTACATTGTTATCATTATTATGGTAATAACCTGTAGCTGATGTTGTGCATGTTTAGTGTAGCATTAATTTCTTGATGTAGTTTTATATAACGTTTATATAGTCTCTTGACAAGAGTATTATATGGTTAACATGAGTGGAGACTTACCTATGCAAATATATTACTTTTTATAAGATGTTTAAGCATACATAAGTATCATGATGCAGTTGGATATGAGGTAAGAAGTTTATTTTGAGAAAGGATATTCATTGATGAACTATCTAACTTATTTCCTTTTGGCATACACTTATAATTCTTCTCTTATACGACGCTTAACTATTGAGGTAGCATGAGTATATAGAAACCTTCTTCTAGTTGATTTCAGCTTGCATATAAAGTATAGAAACAAGGTTCAGTTAACTCTTGTTGCTAGCATATGAGGGAAGCATGAATGGAATTCTTTTTTGCATTCCTTGGTCTTATACAGCTGCGTATAAAGGTACGTATGTTTATTGTTAAACAATCTATTGTTGTTTGGTTACCTTTCTTAGTTTCATTCTTATTTACCTTGCTGGAATTAAATAAAATTGTGAGTTTATATCTATACTAAGGGTTCCCTAGTATTTGTATAAATTGTAATAATTCCTGGAATGAGTTGTTCAACCTGTAGATGGATGGTCAGACTTCTTGGAATGATATGATGAAAGGAAGTGATCATAAATTACTTGTATTATGAAATAAAACCTGTAAGCAGTTTTATTCCCTTAAGCTTAATGTTTATAGGAATGAAATAAGATCGAATATATGTTTGGACTTCATTCTTATTGGCTGGAAATGAATATACGCTGCTGTGTTACGGCATGTTCAATCATTTTATGTTGAAAAAAGTTTCTTAAATGGAATTTTTATTTGGATTCCACTCATTTAATGTATGGCTAGAAGTTCTTGTTTAAGTGAGATACTTGATGATAGCATAAATATTATATACTCAATCCATGTGGGAAAACTCTTGATGCTCATATACTTTCTATACTTGTTCATGTTGAAAATGTATCACTCAAATATGTATGATCATACTTTGGAATGATGTTGCATGAAGTTGGCTTATCATTTAAGTGAAATTCCTATTGTAGGAAAGGGTAATGAACTAGTTGCTTAATGTGCTTAATAGTTTTATTAAATAATTGTATCGCTGAAAATTCATTCTATGTTATAATACTGCATGTATTATTGGCCTATGGCTGGAAACTAATTGAGAAATGAGTGAAAGTTGGATGGGTTGAATGTTTCCCTACTTTAAATATAATGGTTTGATTGTATAATTAATGTTAGAGGAATATATGCTTGGCTATAACACACTCTTTGTTTACATTAATTCCTTCCTCGTATTAATTATAATGCATTGGCTATTTGCCAATATGATATAGTTTACATAGATCCAATTATGGACTGCCCATTATATACTATCTGATAAATATAAAGTTGATTGTAAGTCGTATCATTACTCATTTATTCAGATAGCGACATTCATGCTTATTAAATTGAACAACTTGTGAACTTAAAAACAAATAAGTTGGCAATGGTGTGGTGACCTTAAGCCATGAGGAAGTTGATAACCTTGACTGGTAGCACCTGATCAATTGTCTATGATATTTTTGCTTTCATTCATTTTTATTATTGTACTCTCTTTTAGGTAGTGATGGATTATGTTGTGCTTATGGAATTTGGTATAATCTGCATGTGTTTTAATTAATTGTTGGTTGCTACTTATATGATTAGCATTTTAAATATTATACTTGATTATCAAAATAGTATAACATTAAACCTTGTTCTCATTCCTTAGACCTGTTGTAACCAAGCGACAACATTGGGTGTGTAAAGTTATCATTTCCGGTTAGCCTAAAAGTAACCATTTAACCATCCTCGAGCGGAACCAAAACCCACTGAGGGGAGTGAGATATTTAACGAGGGTTAAGGACCTATAAATGGTCCAATGCAGAAAAACGAGTGCCGCATATGGTGCTCGGGACTTATCCGTGTACGTGTACACCGATATGCCCCAAACCCCATAATCCATCCTTTAGGCAACCTGCTTCCCCATAGCATCCTTTGTGAGTAATTATCCCTAGCTAATTATCTCAAATCACCTCCTTCAGTTCCAATTGTGAGTACATGAGTATGCTGAATGAATATCACTTATTTCAGCAAGCAAGGTATTGAGTACGACACGCAGTCCTAAACGTACTATGATATGCAATTCCAAAAAAAAAAATTGGCGATGTTTCATTTTTCCAACAATGTTGTCCTCTCACACTCTACTGAGGGCTTACAACAACTTGATGCCCTTGCTCATTTTAGTGAACTCCGACAACTTGTGGTCAACCTTAATAAAACCAAGGTCATGATCTTCAATATCTCTAAGTGCTCTCTCTCCAAATTCTACTTTTTCCACAAAGGGGAACTTCTAGAGATTACATCAGCCTACGTATTTGGGGGTCCAATTTTTTGGTCCATGCTTTAACATGAAGCCTACCTCTCACCCACGCCTTTGCAAGGGGTATGCCTCTCTTTCTGCGATAGAACGTCAATGTTCCCAGATCCATTTCCAAGACATTCCTTCCAAGTTATGCCTTTTTATGCAATCATCAAACTTACAGTTTTATATGGTTCAGAGGTGTGGGGACCTAGTTTGGGGGCCATTGACTAGACCCGTATTGAGAGGATCCAGACTCTCATGTTACTGCGCATGATCTGCACAAAGTGGACAATTCCTCAGTGCATCATCCAAGATAAATTTGCCGCTCAGCCACTATGCCTTGAGACTATCTTCAAGCTTATTTTCTACATCCACAGACTCAAGTCCTTGGAGGACTCAGCATCTAGTCATGAGAGATATCCATACTTAGCACTTTACTCCTCAAAGAATTTGTTTCGTTGGTCCCCTAGTCATGAGAGATATCCATACTTAGCACTTTACTCCTCAAAGAATTTGTTTCGTTGGTCCCCACTAGACATTGACACTATTAGTACTTTGAGACTAGGTTGCTTCTTCTTTCTATTGGCATCTCTATGGATCGGCTACCCCCTTTCATGTATTCCTAGGACACCCCCCCAGGCTCCTTCCCACAAAGGACATCATCACTAGAGCTGCTAGAGACGACATCTACATACAATATATCCAGGCCACCTGGGTCTCCCCTTGAGTTGCTTAGCCCCAAGATTGTTTTCTACGTCGAGCATTTCGTACAAGTAGTGGATGATATTATTTGTCACCCTCACTATCTCAAGCGCCATTGGTCCCACGGCTTGAGGTTTCCCCTTGGCCAGATGAGAGTGTGTTCTCATCAACTGCGGGTTGAAACAAATCACCACATTCTTTGTCCAAAGAGGATTTGTCTTCTTTGCTCCCTCCATGAGGTGGAGACCAAGGGACACTTCATTTTCAAATGCCCCATTTACTGTGAGATCCAAGGAAGATATCATTGGCTCTACAAGGACTCGACCAACACATCTACTTTCTTTAGGTATCTAGACTAGCGATGCTTGGTTCTTTATTTTTGCGAGGCCGTCACCCTCCGACACATATCCTTATTGGAGGAGCCTAGAGGCTCTAGAGCCCCCATGTTGATCACCTCTTTCTTTTAGCCTATCCAAGCAATTGGCACCACTAAGTGCCCTTTGGACATAAGTACATCGCACATCAAAGTTGATAGATCAATTAGGCAGCGCTTCTCTTAGCATATCATTACGACTTGGATTACTCATATCCCCCAACGTGCTCTCCCTCGGCACCATGGCTTTGCTTCTTCCCGTTGACATGGCTTTGCCCCTTTCTGACAACATGGATCTACTACTTACCAGCCGCCCCACAAACCACAGGTGCAAACTCACATTATGAGTTTCTTTTGTATTACGAGAAGTACCTCGGCCTTGGATGTTAGGGAAGATTCTAGAGGAAATGGTTTGCTTCCCCCTAGGATCTCCCAACCAAGCCCCTTTGACATTGGGTACTCCCCGACGAACACTATCAGATCTTTTCATAAAGATTGATGATGGGTCAAACGGCCCCTCCACTTCAAGCACAGACAGAGGTTTTCGATGAAGTCTTCCAGTCTTCATCGGCACATACTTTTGGGGGGCTCTTGTTCACCCCCCATTGTTATTTGTATTGATTCCATTACCACCTTTGTTAGTGGCACACTACTTTACTTTTTATACTTTAGCCTCTTTGACTCTCTTTCCTTGAACTTTCTATTGTTAACGATTGTATCCTCAAGTCCCATTGACCTATTTTTGGTCATTCGTGGACATTAATATAATTTCTTTCTTTCTTTCTTTACCCTGAAATCAAAATTAGAGCAGAAATTTGTTTATATGCAATTATGACTGTTCGCATACCAATTCAATCTGTAACAGCATTCATTGACAATCTATTGCAAACTTCATCAGTTCTAAGGTGATGCAAGCATGGCTCTATTACATGGTGAAGACTTCCTTTCTGCTACAAGAGTATGAATCATCTAGCAGGGTGCACACTGCTCCAGGTAATATCTCAATGATAAGATACCAGATAAAGGAGATGCAATACTACATTGTCTCTCTATCAAATATACAATATAAAAAATAAAGAACAAGCAGGCAACTGGTGTCATCTATAGTGTTATGTGCAGAATCGGGCATTAAAAAATCTAACCAACGTGTGTGCAATGTGGTTCATGTGATTAAGTGTCTAGCAAAATAAGAGTCTAGGATCTAAGATGATGAAATACAATTAAGTATCGGTAAATGCATTGATACTTCAAAAACAAAATACACAGTATATGGCTAATGCACAAGGAACGTGATTCTAAGCAGTACAATAATATATTTGCACAGGATATAGGTTGTGACTAATTTTATAGTTCTACAACGCACAAATACATATCTATACAAAATATAAATCAGTTGCCATAACTGTTTAAAGCCAAAATATTGGCATGCAAATTACTAGAATTTTTCATGCAGTAGAATGCTAGCGGCATAATGTGAAGACTGTCAGGTGAGTGACACATGTTTCCATGAGTACGAATGTTACCAAGTTTTGGGCACACAAATAATAAGACTCGGATTCACTCCTGATCAGCTCACATTTTCAAATCAACAAGCAAAGATGGCAATGGAGATTGAATATCTGACATTCTTTGATTGTGAATTAGAGCACGACATCTTGCAGTATAAGCAGATAACCTCTAAAGAAGGCATATGCAAAAGAACAATAAGAAAACAAACATTGGTTTAGGTGAAGAACCAGGGAAGCAGTGATAGAATAGCTTTCTTGGCCATAACGAAGAGACACCTCCTCTGGGAAAAAAATTAAGTGCCCTCTTTTCATGTTGGGGGTACACTCCATAATGCAAAATATAGAAGTATAAGGAAATTTACCACCGAATCAGATTTCCCTAGCATTAGGCAGCACAAAAAGAAGGTCAAAACCTCCCTCCTAATGGTTTGACATCCTTAACATAAAGTTCCTTTATTTACATTATTTACTACTTTCCTACACAAATGGGCCTATCATTTGTGTTTTCCAATGAGTGGTGAGTATGAATCTCACTTTGTCTTTAATCGTTCCTATATTAGAAAATCCACCCCTAATGAGACAAATATGTAAATGACCAAAAAAACATAACAAACAAAAACCAAGCTTCGTCAACAACAAAATAGGAATGCATATGAATTCTAAGAAATATTTTCACAACTGAGTCAAAAATACAAACTCACTCTTTTTGGAGTTTGAACAACTTCCCTAAGCCTTCCAACAGGCTTCTTACTGCTCATTTCCATTGGCCTGCACAAGTAAAGAATATAATGTTGGGCCACGAGATATTTGTAAATGAAGATGTTGAATTTTCAAGGAAATTTAAGACAAACATACCTATTTTTATTAGCTCTTGAGGGTTTAGTCTCCTGCTTGAATTTAGCAAAGGTTGATTCTCGTCCATCAGATCGCACTTTTTGAAGTTCTTCAAATGTAATATCTGCTAGATGCTCTTGTAACTCCTAAAAAAGACAAGAAACCCAGATAAAAACACATGCATAACTTATAACGGGCACACTTCTAAAGAACTAAATAAATTTGTATTTGCAGAGCCGTCTTAATCTATCAGTGGAAAGTAGATCCAATCAAAAAGGTCACCTCTTCTTCCGAAAAACCATCTTCCTCCTCTTCTGAACTGCCATCATCCTCTTCTTCTGAAAAAGACTCAGCGTTCTCTTCTTCTAAAGGCAATTTTTGAGCTTCATCGTCCTCATTTTTTAGTGAGAAGTCATGTCTCATCAACTTCAATTTTCCTTTCTTCATTGCTTCCAATTGCAAACTATTAACTACAGACAAAAAGAAGCATGAACTTAAGATATCTGAATCTAATGGCATTTTAGTTGTCACACTCAGAAAAACCCTATATGCGTGAAAAAAAAATACTAGGCACCGCTCAAAATAACCAGTTAGGGGTACATTTTTCTACATAAAATGAAAAAGAAAGACTCAAAAGACAAATAAATCAAAATTTGACCAAACTCATTTTTTTGTTTTTAGAACTTGTTTGACCTTCTCTTTATGTTGAATGTTGCATGCAAGCTAGAATCGATGGCAGGCGCACAAGTGCCAAATATAAATGGATTCGAATGAATGAAGGCGGCGATGCAAAGTATGATCCGCTGAGCTGGAGTCTCCTGCGAGCACAGCTTACAAAATGTAAAACGTGATGCCGATACACATATCTGCATATGACTTTGAGATGTGTGATAAGTGGAACGACGCATGCATAAGCCAAATGGAAAAAAATGTTCTTAGCAGGAGATTTTAACAGCTATCGATTCGCTGAGCTTGATAGCTGCGCAGACTTTAGAGGTTCGGGTAAAATAATTTTCTCCGACAGAAAAACACAAACCAATGACTTGATTTATGCCGAGTCAAATCTAGCAAATAATTCTATGCAGACCAGTCATCTATGAATGCGTAGATTAGAACAGATCTGTTGGGGAGCAAAAATCGTTGAATGATAAGGCAGGGTTTTTATGAAGGTGCTGTTGCTCTTATTAAAATATTTTTAATGAGTTGGTGGTTCTATGAAAAATAAAAGATATGTAATAAGATATTTTTTTTTTAAATTCTATAAATAAAAGAGTAGGCTAATTTTAATGGGGAAAGTTGATTGGGAGTTTTTCATACTTGTTTTTATTTTTTAGAAAGATATTTTACCAACTCTAAAATTATGAGTACTCAATTTTATGTAAACATTAATTATAAATAAAAATATAATCATTTTAAATATTATCTTTTATAAAATTAGAGTATATATTCAGAATTTTAATATTATGAGATTACTTGTGCTATATATGTTTTTATATTTATTTTGTGGTATTTCTTAAGAAAATTGAGGAGCCCCCTTTTATAGAACCACTTCCTAAGAGTATTAGATGGTCGATCTCCTCGATGCTTTGAAAATTCTTGTAGAATGATTTGACACATTAAGAGGGCGGTCCCATGTTGTGGGATCGTCGATTAGTTTTTAAGGGGAGCTCTAGAGAAATTGTAGGAGTGTTTTGCTTAATTTGCACTCCTATGTTTTTTAAAATTTTGTACAATATACACTCTTTAAAAAAATTGAGTGTATTTTACCCAAAAAAAAATATTGTTTGAAAAATAATTAATAAATATGATTAGATACAAAACTATATTTGACAACCCAAAAAATAGGAGTAGTTATGAAAATCTTTAACACCTTGCTACTTTCCACCCCTCCAAAGTTTCTTCCTAAACAATAATTGCTCCTTATTTTAAAGTATATTTATAAATAGTTTTTTTTTTTTTGATGATGCATGGGACCATTCTACCCAAAATTATAGAGGTAGTAACCCCTAGCATGGAACCTCTCTATAAGTGTCAATAAACTCAATAGATGGTTGAAAAATCTCTTGCTAGGAACTTAGCTTATCCATCTATCATGAGAAGGTTGAGCCAATGAAAATTGATCTGTGAGTAGTGAGTTGAGAAAGTCGATCTGATGCATGTGACTAAGACCTCATAAATCAAAACTCCACGTGTCTACTCGTTCGCTATAAGATGAAGATCAATTATACAAATACACAAAAATAGAAATAATCAGACTAACATGTTTTTTTATAAAACTTCCATGTATAGGGGGATTGTAGATCAGAATGGCGGCCCCTAAAAAACTTCAAAACTCTGTTATAACCACAAAATCAATACCACTTCGATATCAATGATAGGTATTTAAATAACTTATACAAGTGATTTAACTCAAACAATCAATAATGAAGTTGAACACAGTACAGAGCAGACAAAAAATAATATTATAATTCTCACACTATATTATTTCCTACAGGACAATACATTTATATAAGAAAAGTCTTTCCTATAATTGTGGAACTCATACCTCCACCACAATCTCTTCATATCCCTATGAATATGCAATCTCCTATATGTGATGTATTGTTTTTGTTGTTACATACAACAATATAACTCTAAACTATTATATTATAATAACTAACTTACATAACAACATAACCGTGAGTACCATTTGCTCTATGGCAAATACCCAATGTAAATATTAAACCCCAACAGTCCTTAATTATGAGATTATTTCTAAATGCTTTTGAATCTTTTCTATTTGCCTCCTTTTCAGACTTGTTATTCCACTAGCCCACACTTCACAACCATACAATGTCACTGGTGTGATAAATAATCCAAATAGGACCCTGATGGTATTCCAGTCTCATAACTCAACATTCCAGCATCTATTTTGAAACGCATAGAAAGCTCACCAATAACCTTGTATTCTTTTCATCCTCCAAGTATCCATCTGAGCTTGTTATGAAAGTCAAGGCCAAGATACTTGTATTCTGACACCACTTCAAGAGACCCTTTTACAAACTAAAAATCAAGGTGTTGTTCCTTCCTTTTCACTAAGAAAATCATAAGTTTGGTTTTCTTGGTGTTTACTTGCATCTTTCTTCTTTATAAGAGAGATATATAGCTCAAATATTATCTCTTAATTCTTGGATTGTCTTTGCCATTAGGATTAGGTCATCAGAGTAAAGGAGAAGTTTCACCACATAATTGGCCAATTGGACCTCCTCTGCTTTGAATTTATTTACCCAATCCTCTAGCTTATCAATGTAAAGCCCAAATAAAGTCAGTGATAAAGGGCAACCTTATTTCACACTTATATCACTCCTAAAATATTCGAACAACCCTACCTACGTTTTGAATTTAGCCTTGACTTGTTCATACAATTTGTGAATTGTTGCCCTGTAATGCATTAGGACCTCTAACTCTTCCATTATGCTTCGTAGTTTTATCTTTAGTACCGTGTCAAATACATTTTTGAAGTCTACAAAGCAATAATATGCATCCCCTTTTTTATCCCACCCTTTTCAACCAGGTGTCTAAGCATGACACAATGATCAATATTAGAGTGTTTGGGCCTAAACCTTGCTTGTGCCCTTGTCCTCTTTCCTCTGCCCAACTACTAATTATACGCCTTGTCATACTTCCAAATAACTTTGCAAAGAGTGGATTGACCATGATAGTTTTCTAATTTAAGAGGTTATTTACGACTCCACTTTTAAATAGGAGTATGGTTATGTTGGTTATCTACTCAATCAAAAATCCCTTTTAGATGACCCCTTTAGAAAATTTAAAGATTTTAGGTGTTATGATATCTACTCCCCATCGTAAATGTTTTGCTTGCAGGTTGTCTATGTCTCAAGCTTTACCCATTGCAAGATTTTTAATCCATTGCATGATGTCTTATGTTGTGAAAAGCTCTTCATTAAAACTAATCGTGGAAGGTGTATTTTGTTTACTTTCACGCTCACACAATTGTTTTGAGTACTCCAACCATTATCATGTTGTTATGTCATTTTCAAACTATTTTTTTCCTTGCAAATTTCCCCTCAAAATCTTTTTGGTTCATGTTTGCTAAGTAAATCAACTCTTTCCTTTAAGTTATTATATATTTTCCCTTTTTGCCCTTACCATTTGCTCATATGTTTTCTTGTTTAATTATGTTCTACCTATTGATTCTTTTAGTGATCTTCATGTTGTCTTGTGTTCTTAATCATACTACGAGTCTGTCGAAAAACTATTTCTTTAATTCTTTTTAGTTTTAACCCTCTTGCATGTTTTTTATGCATCTTGAATAGTGTTCATTACCCTCTCGCTTTTTGTGTACTTTATACCATTGTTATATGATCCCTTATTTTCCCTACCCTACATCTTGTTATCTAGTGTGTTCTAAAGGCTTGTTAATTTTCCTTTGTTAAAACAATGTTTCTTTTGGGCGATGACTTACTTTGGTTGACCCCGATGTGCTCATCTTGATAACTATCTCTTTGTACTTAAAGTTTCATAAAAATTGAGTTGTGATATGATTTAAGTTCCACGAGAGAATCTTGTACTTCTAGCTCTTCAATTATAGGTATAGAATTTTGCAAGCATATAACATAATCTATTACACTCTACCCTTTGTGTGGCTTGCATGTGTAGTTTTTTTATTTTTCCCATTTACTCATGATATTGTAAATAATTAAGCTATGTATACTAAATAAGCCTAGTAGCTCTTCTCCAAAGTGTGTGATAACCCCATGCCTATAGTCTCAAGCCCTATTCCATAGTTGATTTTCTTCTTCTACCATTCAAAGAGGGTCCATGTCTAGATCCACATTACTTCCCAAAATGTTGGCTTGTTTGTTTGTTGTTTGTATTGAAGTCCCCTATTAACAAAATCTATCCAATTTATTTTAGTTTGAGATGTCTATTTTAAGGACAAGTATGGGTCCTGTATACACATAATATTTTCAAACTTTATTAATTATTGATGCTTTCTCTCTTGTAGGAACTCGTTAAGTTTCAATCTCTTTGATTGCATGCTTTAAAAGGTGCATTGGGACAGGGGTAGTTAGACCATTGGTGTTTCACAAGATTGTTGTCCCCCATACCACCACTTGCAACCAACACAAACCTCTTCTATACACTTCACTAAGCAAAGACACCTCCATTACACACTCCTCCAAGCAATTCACTACCTCAAACGACCCCTACCTAATCCAAAAACTCTTTTTGACATTTACCAAACAATGTCAGTCTGGGCCAACCCTATACTTAAAATATATTAGCATGTTACAAATCTTGGTCGGCCTTGACCGACCCAGACTAGGACCTAATTTGCTTTTATTAATTAATGATACATGGTTGATTGGACTGACTCTATCAACTAAACTTTTTGAAAGGTTTAGGGTTGGATCCAACTATATACACACATTTTTTCCGCCATTTCTTGGAGACAAGAAGAAAAACATCAAATATTGCACATCTGCTTATCCACCATTTTACTTGAGGATCATTGGTTAGGGTTTCAATACTACACATGGAGATACGAATCTTATCTTGTGAAGAATTCTTTTGGATGCATAGAGATATCGTGTAGCCTAGAGCTAAAATATCCTTGTTATCCTTACATATCACAACAACCTCTTGCAAAGCACCTTGGCCAAGGGAGAGATTGAGACTTAGTAGGTTCATTTTCAAAGGTAATTATTCTTAACTCTCACTCCTCCTTGTTAAAGTAGATATATTTGTATTTGTTAGCTTATATGCTTCTCTCTCCCGTGCATTAGGATTTCCTCTACATTAACTTAAGTAGAGATCTTCTATACATGTTTAATTTTATGTTTATTATCTCTATTTTGTGCCACAAGCTTTGGTGAGCACTAGGTTATATTTTACTTTAATTTATATGTACTTTGTGAATATATAAAATATAGGACCTAACTAGGGTTATCGCATGGTGTTACTTGACTAGAGGCTTTAAAACCCTCTCCAGTGATATTATTGTGGTAAGAGACCCCCTATTTGGGTCTTGTGGATCCATCTTGGTCATGACCTTGATTGTCTAAATGTACTAACAAGAAGAAAGGTAAGTGTGATTTATCTTCTCCAAGCTAAGATTGATTTGTAAACTAGCTTCACTTTCCCTTGTATACATTATAGTGAACCCAACATGAAATCTAGCCCTTGTAGGCCTTCTTTCATGCATTCATTTATTATTATCTTATATATTTATTTTTTCTATAATACTCTATCAAACTTATCGATAGAGTCTAACATTATGTGCGCAGGTTTTACATACAGTCACTCCAAATCAACTCTATTTTCTCTATGTAAGTCTTCTCTAACAATAGGTAACTGGATCGATCAACTCAACATAGTTCTCTTTTTCAACCACAAGTTTGCAAACTTTGTCAACCTAGTCGACTCTATTCACAACTTATTTTCAGCATACAAGTTTTACAGATTTCATCGACCCAGTCAACTTTGTTACCAAAATATAAAAATTAGCATGTGAGCAACACAACATAAAATTAGCAAAATCAAGCATCTTTAAACATTATCAAGGTTCATTTTTACTTTCTTAGTCATTTATGTTTTTTATTTATAGTCTCATTTTTCACAGTTTGCAATCTATAAAAATGTAACCCTACAATGAATTGGGTCGACTAGTTCGACATAATTCTATAACTTATTTTCTCTCAGAAGACTCAGTCAATCTGTTCGACTATGTTCTTCTAGATCTTACTTCCATAGATAGCAATGATCCTGTCAACTTTATTCTATAATGTTTGCATCCGATGTCATCTAAAATGACTCTATACTCTTTACAAATAAAGGAATTAACCTATATTTCTACTAATTAATTCACTTTTCTTTTTTGTTGCTTGCTTACTTAAAGTAACAAACATAGACTGAATAAGAGGTTTTTAATTTACCAATTTAGTCACACTAATTTTATATTTTGCACACACTTCCAAATCACTTAACACCAAAAATTATCAAACAATTTATTCACAAGTTATACCTTCTTAGATTTCATCATGAAGGGGGAAGCCAACTTGATTTTATAGCCAAGTATAAATACTTGGTTGATGGTATATATTGGTAAAGCACCCAACACCCTTATCATTATGAGATTGTGAAGTGAGGGGTAGGCCCCAATACCAAGCCAGTACCATTTCCAACACAAATATCTTTCAGCTTAAACTACCTGAAACTATCCATAAATTATTTTTCTAGTTCCTTATTACAGCCAACTCCCTATCACATTAATTTCAAAATTTATTATAATCTAATAATATTCAAGAATGACCATTTTACTTAGCATTTACATTCCAATTTTGATGCTTGATCTTTATAAATTTTATTTTGTATTGCAAAACTTGTACTAGCTAGCATTGGTACAAGGTTTATGTTGTGTGTTCCAATTAGATCAAACACATTGATCTAATTGCTTGTGTGCTCAATTGTATTTTCTCAGCTATTATATTACCAAAAAAATGTCTTTAAAACATAATCACCCCCATTGGCTCAGTCTATTACAGGTTGTTTATTTTATTTATCTTCAGTACACAATTGACTTGTTTGACTATTTATCTTTTTAACCTGTTTAGTTTCTCTATCTACAATACACAGTTGACCTGTATGATTGTGTCTTTTATACCCTATTTTGTTTATTGTCTTATAGAACATTGTTGATTGGTTTGAATCTATATCTTACCTGTTGATCATTTTTTCCATTTAATTTTTATCCTCTTTCCTTCATCATTATTTTTATATTTGATGATGATACAAAATTAAATCAAACAAACATGATGAGTTTTTCTAACACTAATAGTTTCCCTAAGACACTACTTGTGGCACCCACCATAGATAAAAGCAATGTCCATGTTGTCACTCACACTACCAACTATGGCACTCCTCCCCATTCATCCTCAGTACATAATCATTGTTCTCATGAGAAGATGAGCATGATTTAGAGTACATAATTGAAATGCTCTTTTTTTATCAATGAATTCTCTCAACATAGAGGAAAATACCCTACAACCATTTATAATCTCATGATGGGTCATCCTATAGGATAACCGCATTCACCCTTCCCTAACTTTTCTCATGGATTTGGGGGAACTACTTTCTTTAAATCTCAATGTTTTCCCTCTATTATTTCTCCTTCACACACCATGACATCATATTCTTTGTCTTCTTCAACCTTCATCCAAGTATTTCTACCAGCATGGTAGGTTCAACTTCTAGTTGGCCTCTTCGAAAGACCCATATCCTTAACCATGCTACTAGTGAATCTCTTGCTACCAATGCTTCTCATGCCACTAGTGCTTTGTTTGCTACCAATGCTACTCATGCCACTAGTGTGGTGCATGCTACTACTTCATCCCACACTCATAGTGTAACTCAAGCTATTAATACTAATACTAATACTAATGCATCACATACTGCATCTACTATTCAAAATGCCACTCAAACTAACCAAATTTTATTATAAACACTTAATCAAATGCATACCTTTAAAATCAATAATGCAAATTAGATGATGCAAATGCAAAATCATCTCATTCATCTCCAAAACCAACCTCAACAGGTTTCATGAGGAGTGCAAAATCCTAACACTCCCCCCTACCCCCCTTTAGGGATTCCCATGGCAACCTTATCCCACAACCACCACTCATCAATAAAACCATAAAACATCTACAAAACTAACCTCTAGTACCTCAAATTGATAACATTGACATGGAGGTATCACACCCACCATCACCTATAATGGATCCACCAATCTCACTTTGCATTTAAAAACATTTGGCAAGCTTTATAAAGATTGGGTTAAGCTTAAAACCTTTGTCACTACCAAAATATTAGCTAAAACACTCTTAGGGGATGTTTTATATTGGTACAATCAATTAAAAACCCACTCCATCACTAGCCTCAAAGACTTGGTCAGCTCACTAGTCCAAGAATTCCAAACTGGTGATCTTCTCGAAAACAACTTAACCCACTTTATAAATTACAAACAACTTGAAACTAAAATGGCACGAGCCTTCATCAAATGATAGAAAAAATTGTCTAAAAAATGTGAGCATAATATGGTAGATGACAACCTTTTCCACCTATTCACTAATGCTTTATACCCCAAATTACAATATCGGGTTAGGACTCTTTCTAAAAAAACCTTGGAAGAAACTCTTAACCAGGCCAAATGACAAGACTTCTTCATGCATCAATTCAAACTGCCTACTTTTATAATGGGCACTCATATGCTTGTCAAAATTAAAAACCATCATGCAATCAATGACGATGTTATCGACACCTATGACATTATTCATACCATCCAAGCAATTGCTCCAAACAATGTCATGGAGCATGCTCCCCTTATTAACAACACTCCTTCTCCCATGTTTTATCAACCCAACCACACTAATATGCACAAACCACTATTCCTAGATGAAATTCAAAAACATCTTCCAAGACCTCTACCACGAAATCTTGACCCCACTCGTCCTGTGAAATCATGGTATGATCCAAACAAATTTTGTTGGTTTCATGAAAGTTGGGGCCATTCTCATGAGACATGTAGAAAATTATGCAATGTTGATATGGATTTTCTTCTTAGTCCAAGATTTGATCATGAAATCCTTATTTGAAAGCATCAACAAGTATATGACATAGCTTTTAAAGCTCATGAAACAAAAATAAAAACCAAGCTTTTAACCAAGATAATGCTCATATTGTTATCTACAAAGATCCTCTTCCCAACCACCAAGATAACATCAAAAAACCTACTCCTACATACAATTTTTATAAACATGACTACCAATGACGAAAATGTGGTTGATATGACTAACATGAGAAGAGTAGTTTTTTTTATTGAATCAAATCCAACACCTATGCATCACAACTCTCAATCATTGTCTGTCATTTAGGACACTTCCCCATCCCATCTAGTGGAATTAGGGCAAGAGTAACTTATAACCATTCAAGAATTACCTCCAACCTCACAACTTTATTATACCTCTCATACCATTTCTACTCTTCCCCCAACATCCACATAACAAGACAACATACCCTATAGTTTCAATAGTATTTATTCTACCCAACCACAAGAAACACCTAAACCAACCATCACATCAGCTAAAGTAACTCAGACATTTTTTAATCAACCTAAACCAACTAGACCCTATCAACATAAGTTCAATTTTACCTCCAACCCTCCTTCCTAGGAGATCTTGCAAGACTATGTGCCTATATCTAACAATCCTCCCATAGGTTATGATGAATGGGATCCCATTGTAGAACTCTCTCATCTCCCATCTTAAATACCTTTCTTATAATTAATGATAACTTATCCCCATCATCAAAACCATCTAATGCAATTATTGTTCGAAATGAATGTCGCTCTTCCTCCTCTTATAAGATGTGAAGCCACCTTATCTGGATCCGAAGATAGTATACTTAGAAAATGTGAAGAGATGTCCCTCCATGTTGATTCCCTTAAGTTCCCTATCACTTCTCTTTCACTTAAGTTCCCTATCGCTTCCAAGATTCCCAATGAGACATTGCTTCATGCGGATGATCCTCTTCTATTAATTAGTATCCAAATTGGTGATATCCAAGTTTAAGTGTGCCTTAATTAACGAATGTTCAAGCACTTGTGTTGCTTCCCTTGACTTCATTAAGACACTTGGATATTATAAATTCAACCTTAAATCTACACATAACATATGTCAAGGATACGATAGAAGGCAAATTCCTCCTCTAGGTTGTGTTTGGATTCCCATCACTGTTCCTCCTGTCACCATCCATGTGAAAGTTATGATCTTTAACTTTCCACTTTCTTACAACATCTTACTCGATCGACCTTAGACTCATCATATGAGATTAGTCACCTCATCCACATGACAATGTGTCAAATTCCCTCATAATGGAGCTATCTACAAGATTCAAGGAGACATGAACCCTTAGAATTTCAAAAAATTCTAAGAATGTGGTGTCTTCAAAATACCTACCCTTGAACCTTTGCCTAGTGTCCTATTTCAAGAATCCAAACTCTTCAACTATCTAGTCAATTCCACTCAAGGTTATAATTGTTACCCTAAATCAATTGGGAACATTCCACTTAACCTCCTAGACTTTGATGATGATGATGAGCCGAATGAGGTAAGCCTTAAGATCAAAACCTTTGATCTCTCCCCACACATCATTGCCTGAATTCCTCCTTATTTGTAACCTTAGTCCCATTAGCCACCTTCTGATGACACACTTGTTATCTTAACCAAGACTAGACACTCTATCCATCATGCTTCCTTTGATGACAAAGTCATTCCTACTTGTACCATCAACTTGTATACACCCAAATATGATGATGGCTATACTTTAGATGACCCATATTTTGTTGAATTCATCCAAACTATAAATGTGAAATTTATTCAATATCGCTCTTTTTTATTTCACTCTTTTCATTCATATTTTAGCATTCTTTCATTTATAAGACCCAATACTAGTATATGTACTATTTGTAACAAGGTAGAGATGGAACACTCACATTGTATGCCTTTAGTCATAGTATATCCCTTCAGGAGTACGTTCATGGATCATTCCATGACAAGACCTTATTGCTTTGCTAAATATCATGACCCTTATAGTATGCTTCCTCTGGAGATACTAAAGTATCACTATACTTAAACCTATTTCACAACCAATCTCACCTTTAAATGAACCTAGTTTAGTTTCTGCTCTAACCCCACTTGTCCTTGGTGATGGCCATCTTCTTTTACCATAGCTTGATCCCATGCCGCCTAATGGGTCAATAAAACTTATTGTGATATCCACATAGTTGTCAGTCATTGGAATAAATATTTCTAGTTATATCAGTCTCCTCATGCTTCTCCTTCCACCCTTTCAACTAGTAGACCCCCAAAGTCTACTAATAAATGTATTTAGTGTTTTCATGGAATAGATAACCACTATTACAATCATTGATGGAAACTTAGGAAGTACATTGACACATTGTGCCCAACCACTGCTCAACCCAAAGATAAGGCCATACCTCCTCCTAAGTTATTACCAAAGTATATCCCTGAATATGGGGAAGTATAATATCTTTAGCACCAGTGCAATACACATCATGTCGATCATTATCTAGTTCTCCAACAACATCTTCATGACTTCCCACAATTGACACCCACACTAGTCATTCATCTTTATATAGGTCACCCATGCAAGAAGGCTCCTCCTTCTCTGTAGGTTGAAATTCCTTCTCTCCCCACAGATACTATTCCCATCAAGACATCCATTCCTCATCTTGAGTATTATGTGCATGAGATCCCACATGAGCATTACTCTCTATCAACTACACCTATATTTTTAGTTGAGATGATATGGAAGAAAGTCTTTGCACAATTTTCCATGAAGATTGATGAGACTTTGGCTACCATTAGAATCCAGTTTCATAGAGATGTTTCAAATGCTATGGATAATATTTGCGGTCAAATATATTAGTATTTGTGAACACAGCATGGTGTTTTTCCACATTATTCTATGTTATGATTTGGATTGTATTTTTGATCAATTTTTGTATCTCTTATACACTTGACTATGTGTCAAATTTGACTTCACTTATCTATTTTACATGGATCATTATATTATGCTTTATGTGTTCTATATGGTTTCATTTAGTTTCACCTTTCTTACGAGTTCTTATCATTCTTTTCATGAATTCACACTTATGATTATGATTTCACTTCTTTCATGGATTCTTTTTTTATAATGATTATTTGTTATCTTATCTCACTAAAAAAAATATAATTATTATTAAAAATTGGTTATTAAACCTTGATTTCCGTAGTATTCCATCTCTACCATATGATCAGTTAGAAAAAAAGACTTCTCATTGTACTACTACATATACCTATCTATTTTGGATCTCCTTTCTTCCCTTATTCCCCTTTTATATACTAAGAATGCATATGGTTGAAACTTGAGATTAAATACTAGTTCATAGGTAAGCTTATGTGTTTAGTCAGTCATATCTCTGATTACTTAGCCTCCTTTAAACCAAAGTCTAAAGCTCATTCGTGCATATCACTTTTATCACTCATGTTAGTTATTCCAAATCCGTATGGAGGAGGAATCATAAAATCCATAAAAAATTTAAAATCTAAATCATTTATGTAAAAGGTAATGATTCAAAAGGCAACATACCAATTTAAAAGTCTAATCACACCAAAATATGTGATTCATAACACATCTCCTATTTATAATCAAAGCTCAAACTCTACAGTTAGCCTCATGATAGAGCCAAGATCCATTGGGGTGTGGTATGCCAGGAGATTGGGATAGAGGAGAACTATAAAAAATAAAAATAAAAACAAATCTATAAGTGTCACCTACTTTCCCACACAAGTACCTAATCTTCATAGTAGACTGACAACTCTATAAGAGGTCCTGAGGAATGAGGAACATGTTTTGGGAAGGTAGGTTCATTTTATCTTGTTTATATAACCTTTATGAGTTGATCTTAGTATCTCACCTATTTGTCTATACAACTTTTTGTTTATTTTGAGCACGTATCCTTTGTATTTTGATGGTCACTGGATTCTTAGTGTCTCTCCTTTGTATAAAGTATGCATCCTGTTTCCTAAGGTATTCTCATAGATGCCTATGTCATGTTTTTTACATTCCCTCTTTCATTACAATAATCCTAATATTTCCCCTTGAGAAATCTTGTTTTGTTAACTGATCATTCCCACTAGGGCTTCCCTTTGTGAGTTGTAGCATAATACCATAGATAGAACCAGGCTCTCATCACAAATTACTATAATAAAACATTTTCTTATCCTTATCCTTATTACCATTCACCTCATTGGTGTTCCCCTTATGAGTTGTAGTGTAAGACCATGGATAGGACCAAACTTTCCTCACAAATTACCACATTCAAACATCTTTAAATCATTCCCATAGTTGTTTTTACCTCATTGGTGTTCCCTTTGTGAGTTGCAGTGTAAGATCATGGATAGGACTAGGCCCTCCTCACAAAATATTTCAATACCCAGTTCATACTATAACCAAGTCACAATAAAATTACATGCTTCAAATTTCAAATAATTTGTGTTGGATTTTGATTTACATGTCATTAAGATACTTCCCATATTGATTTAGTATGTTTTATACTTACTTCATAAACACTTCACTTCTATCTTCCTAATTTCCCTTTTGCATGTACATTTACAACCGTTTTATTAAATTTATCATACTTCCCAACTTCATTTAGTATGATTAATTTGAATTACACTTACATTTTGTTTCTCTTTGCATACTTCCTAGCTTGATTTGGTACAATTGATTGACTTTATTGTTTGTTTATTTTTATACCATTAGTTTTCACGTGTCTTCCATTTTATTCAAAAAATTCATACTTCCCAATGTGATATAGTATGGCTTTTATTTTGTTTTAATTTGGTGCAAATTCTGTTACACAGTTTGAAAATATTTGCTACCCTTTTTAGCATTATGGTTTATTATATTTATTCATCTTTTGTTTTTACACATTTCCCATCATGATATAATGTGTATTACATTTGTTTTGATTATTTATACTTTTATAAATCATTTTTTGCCTTTTCTTTTTAACTGTGCATGTATATCACATAATGCTAGAAAAGAAAATATACATCACATATTTCCTAGAGCATATACAACAAAAGCAAAATACATGTATTAGAAAGGAAATATATCCATACATACATACAAATACAAGTATAAATCATAGATAAATGAAATTTACACACACACACACACACACACACCCCACGAGTTTGATATAATACAAGTACAAAATACAATAGCTATAACTCTAAGGTTGTGCTCCATCATGCCTATCTTGTGGCCTAGCCATGCTACCCATTGATGCATGTGATTGACCCCTCTGAATGGTGCACTATAAAGAGGTAATTTGAGATCTCAAGGTAGTTATATGCACTTAAATCTGCTCATCTTAATTATTCCACTAATCCTGCTATTTATCCTAATCAATCATATAACTATAGTCCTAATTAAATAATTAAATCCTATCCCCATTCATTAATTTAAAATTTTCGTAACCCACCTACCTACCTACTCCTAGGCTTTCCTACAAGCCTACCCCCTATCCAAGTTCCCTAATGGAAACTAGAACTCTCCATCACCCTTCTCCCTCTCTAAAGAGTTGTCTCTCTAGACAATTATAAGGAATTTTAAATTCCTTGGAATTGCCCCATTTTCTCTAGAGTTTTCTTCTCTATAAGATTCCAATGATTTTTTAATCCATTGGAAAATCTCCTTCCCTTTCCTATTTAAACACCTTCATTTCTTCATTGAGCAAACTATGAATCCATAAAATCTCCATGTCAATATTATGAACCAAGAAATGTGATGAAATCCATGAATCCATGCAATCTGAGTTTCCTTATCAGGCTAACATCATGTTGAAAATCTGAGTCTACAATCAAGCAATCAATTAAGCATTGAATCTTTCTTTGGTTGGATCTTGCTTTAGAGCATTTGGCTAGAGGATTGTGATGTAGGTATGAATGTTTCATTCTTTTTTTATGCACTATGATCCTTTTGGGTCTAAATTTTAAATAACATAGAATATGGGTATCTTATTATGTAACTTGTAATTAATTTTTTTGTCTTTCTTGTAATCCGCAAAACTACATCTCGATAGTTATGTTATTTACTTTACATAGGTGATTTTGCACTAACCAGAAGTGGTTTTGCCTATCCACACGGTTTCAGTTAACTAATTGTCTATAAAATTGCATCTCTATTAGTTGCGGTTTTGACCTGTCAATTACAATTTTACCTCTCTAAAATTGTTTTTAAATTTTTTAACCCTATGTTACTATGTAAATTTAGTTTTACAGGTGCCAGAGGTGATTTTGAACAACTAAGAAACTACTAACCGCTTGTTTTGTAGGTCATATTTTGACACATTTTTGTCTTTGTCTAACATCTTGTCTTGATGGTTTCCCTTCAAGGTTTCCAATTGAAACTACTAGTCACTTACTTTGTAGGACACTTGTTAAAGATTTTGCCACTTTAAAAATCATCTTGTATATATCTTGGTATATATGACACTTAATTAAATTGGTTAATAAATATGTTTGCTTGCTTGAGTGTCACCTAAGTGTTACAGTGGTGTATGCTCTCCTCCCTGCATCCTAATGGTGAGTCTCAAAGGATTAAAAACCACTCACAAACCCTCCCATTTTTATCTTGTATGAGAATCGTGACGTGGAAGTGATACCCGCACACTTGACATAATCTTAGGTGGATAGTGACCATGAAATTCACCACCATGCACTAATCCACACTTTATGTTCTGACAAAGTATAAATATCAGGGACAACTATCATTAGGCTAAGCGGTTGACCCCATATAGGTCTTCCATGAAGGGGAAGAGTTAATTATCTAAACTAGGCATTAAACAATACCCTACATAGATTTTAGCCCCATGTACCTAGTGTATATCAGGGATGCCCTTAAAAGACCTCATTTAAACCTAACATATGACCTATCATCTACAACAGGGGACTTACTATTGGAGTTAGTATCATCTCCCAAGCAAGTGTCATGTGTGGATGGGGTTGAGAGGGTTTGGGAGATTCTATAATGAGTTACCAGCCTACAACGTCATCCATGAAGCTATTAGATGGTACAATCATCAAGTTACACTCCCAAATTAGTTTACTAGTGATAAGTTTGTGGTTTGCTTGATTTGGTGAGTGTTGCGCTAGACCAGTGTTATTTGTGAGTAAAGTCAGCCTTTTACCCAAGCCTATATACACCTATCTAGGTCTTTTTCATATCATCATCTTGTATATCCTTGTCTCATCACCCTTGTCAATATATTCTTGTACATATTTCTTTGTATATTTATGTACATCCTTTTAAACTTATTTTGTCTTGTATTTGGTCTTACCTCATCACACCTCTCATCTTCTTCACAACCTATCCTAGTCTCATCCATATAATTCTAGTCATACCCCCATCACCTACATATCATAATCAAGTTTTGTCATCTTTCTATCACGTCTTATCATAGTCTAACTTCATACTGGTCACTTATCCTTAGCATTAATCATCCCTAGTGTCATAAGACTAAGTCCACCTTATCCATAATCAATCACACATCACCTCGACTTACTCAATCCCCTAGTCCAAATCGGTCATTCGTCTTGACCTTGTCTAGCCTAATCACCATATCCATCACCAGATTCATTTCTTATATAACCTTGACCTAATCATAATCCAACCCAACTCATCCCCTTGTGTATACTAGTCCTCTTGTCATTATGTAGTCATACTTTGGTCTTCATCCATGTTGGAAAACAACTCTTTTCATTGGGGTCCTAATTATAAGCTTGCTTGTGTCTAATCAAGTTTGAGTCATTCACACAATCACAATCCTATCAACCTATCAATCAAATCATCTCATCTCATTTGTGTCGATCATCTTAACCTTGAGTTAGTCTTAATGCAAATAATCCCTATTCAAAAATAGTCTCTTGGGCTAGTCTAGCCCCCATCAAATCTTAGAGCTTGTCATAGCTCACTTAGTCAAATATAGTCTAAGTCATCAAAGTCTAATTCACATCCTAAATTAGTCTACTTAAACATTGTTTTATCCCATCACAACATGTCAAAATATCCATTCAAACTTGAGATCAAATTAAAGAAAGCCTTTGTCCAAATTTGTTCCACACATTTCATCTTAATCCCTCAATATTTCCATTCAATCCCACACACCTGTCGATTGGGTCCAATGAATCACATTATACATATTTTTTCTCATCGTTATCCATGGCATCTAAAATAGATTTGGTCAATGCCCTGATTGAGTAATCCCTCGTCGCCAATAGGGGTGTGCTCCTTTCTCACCTCTTTGAGATGAGCACTCCACATCCCAAAAACTTTGACCCTATCCACCCAACATTACCTCCAATTCACACCCATCCACATCAGTCAACTCCTAATCTTCATACCACCCAGTCCCATTCAAACCCTCTATTCACTAGTCATAGTCAGTCATCTACCCCTTCCTAAACTAGCAAAGGGAATCCTATCCTAGCTACATCATCTACTACTAGTCTACCCACCCAGTCATGTCAACAACCATATGATCTAAAGTCCAATGCTTCCCCATCCAAGTCATAAAGTGAAGATATGCCCTATACTCCTCTTCCTATATCCTTAGAATCTCTCTTCCAACAACTTATTGTTGCCAACATGATGGTCTATCCACCCATACGACATCTTAATCCTACTAAGCCTAAGCCCTCATGGTATAAAGCCAAACACTACTGTATATATCATTAAACATCAAGACATACCATTAATCAATGCCATAATATCCAAAACTATGTCCAAGACCTCATCGACTGTGGTAATATTGAAATTGAGAACAAATCAAATGAGTTTACATCTATGGGTGAACAAGAAGAAGTATACCAAGATTCTATTCCTAATTATGATCAAGCCCTTCCCTTTTCAAGCCAAGGTCAAGACACTACATCCATATTAAATGATCCCTGCATCTTTGATAAATCATCCATCGATGATGAGTCTATTTCCCATGAGCCTAGTCCTCCATTCCCTTATGATTCCTTCTTCCATGGGCCTATCCTTGGTGAATCCATTACTCCTCCATCATCTTCTTCCCATCCATCATATCAAAGACCCCACATTGAGAGGTCACTTGCAGACATTAAATCCTTTACTAATACCCTTACATCATGCATGTCAAAGTTAACATTAGAGTCAATACAAGTATTATATAAATTAAGATCATGTTCAACACTAATATCTGAATCAAATTCTTGATCAAAAACATCATCCCTCATAAATACTATAGTAGACGATGACTATACTTTCCCTTTTGAAGATACCTCCAATTCAGATGATAATCAATCACCAGGCATATTTTTTGATCCTAATCTGGATGATGAAGTCATAACAAAGATTTTACAAGATTTATTTGTCGAAGATAGTCAAAGTTAATTTGATCATACTTCAAATGCATGTCTTACAACTAGTCTTAGTGATCCTTTGGAGATTTTCTCTGATGTTGAAACTGGGTCTCCTAGGAACCCCTATGAAGACCATGTTGCCCCATCACCACTTATTGACCTTATCCTACCATATCCCCCACCTTCATCCATCATAGATCCTTTTCTTCTAGTCAATGATCATTTAATCACATCCCTCTATAAGGATGAACAATAACATACATCATTGGGCCCTTCCTTGAGCAATATAATATGTGCCACCAATATAAAGGTCCAAGACCATATTCAAAAATTAAATCATAATTATCAAATGACCTTTGATCCAATAAGTTACAATAAAAAAAAATTAAATCATCATCCTAATCAAAAAGTGTCTTCCCCTAGTGAAACCCTCTTTGAAGCACCAGGGGACCATAAAAGTCAAAATAATCATCATCTATCAAGTCAAAGATCAATCTCCTTTGGTGAAGCCCAAAGTCAGGCACCGGGGGGTAGTTGAGATACAATCAAGTCAAAAAATCAAAACAATGTCAAAAATAATATCAAGATGATTTATAATCCTTCAAATAATTGGATTAAATAAGAATTGCATAGTCCAAAAGTCTTAGACCTCTTAACTTATTTTATCATATGGCACCAATCGAACATGGAATCTCCAACATCTCCAATGATGTGTGTAACTGGTAGTCCTAATCCTCAAACACCCATCACACCACCCTAACGCTATCCTAACATCTAATCAAATCCTATACATCACCATAAAATCCAATCCTAAATCCATCTATTCCACACCTCATAAACTTGGGCAACATTGTCAATTGTAGGGGTGACGATGACACCTGGTCTAGATGTTTGGAGGGGTCTTAATCAAGAGTCAACATAGATCACAAGGACATCAATACATCCAACATCAACAATATGGTCTTAGCATCACACATCTCTAGAATAGGTGGTGGCTCAAAATCAATAAAGCATTTCAATTTTGCATCTCGCACCCATATCCAATAAATTGAGATGCCAAAAGTCAAAAGTAAAAAAAAAAACCTTATCCAATGGTGGAAAAAAATCTTCTAGTGCCTTACGCAAGTACCATCATGAAAACTAATTTTTGACATCATGGTAAAATATTCTATTATTTATATAATACCATAACACTTGGGGGCAAAATCCATTTCATCCACATCATCATTGTCCATGTCATATCCCCCTTTTAATTATTTCTACACATCATCTACCATCATATCGTGCATCCTATTGTGTCCATCCTTTTGGTCTTGACCTTCACAAGGGAGTGGAAGATGTCTTGAGATTGTTTTGGAATGATCTTGGCATATCCTCCAATGGACACTCTAGAAACTAGATATTTGGTTTTTTCACGATGTGGTCATTGGCAATACTTAGTACATTCTTCCTCATCCATCAAATTCTTTGAGCATTATCCACATCCATCTATCATTCCATTCATCTTCATCTTGGTTGCTAGGCCTGGTGTTCCCTTTTCTAGTAACCCCTTTATATAGTGTACATACATATCCCAAAAAAGCTTGAAAATTATTAAATCCAAAAAATCCGAAAACATCTCAATTATCTTTTCATATGTTGTATTATCCTATGTCCTAAATATCCCAATCATCCCATCTAATGTCTTAGTCATCTTGTCATCTTATCTTAGCATATGTCCTATTGGTCTTATCATTTTGTCATCATGTCTTGTCCTATGTCCGAATCTTCACACCCAAGTCCTTATCCATAACCTTATCATAATCCAAGTCACTAGTCTACTCCAAATCCACACCTTGTCCAACTTTTTAACCTTAATCCAAATTCACATTATCATGACTGACTTAGTCCAACTCATCACCTAATCAATCATCTCATTGACTCTCATCAGGATAATTGAATAAGACATAATAAAACTACATATAGATAATTGTGTGTGTTACTTGTCTATTCTTTGTTGTTTGACTTGTTTGCATGTCTTTTATCATGTATATATCTGCATATGTTTGTTTGCTTGTCTCTATTTATTTTCTTTTATGAATATTTTAATTAAGTATTACATCATGTCTTTTTTTTAATGTAAAATGAATGAGGATGATATGATGACACCAAAAGTTACAATGATACTTTTAGGTGCCGTTGAGGATGTAGAGTTTGCTAATTGCCCCTTTTATAATCATGCACTTTTACACAATGTCCTCTTACTCATACTTATATCATAGGACATACTACCTAGTGCTATATTTACATCATATTACAACAATGATGGCTTGATCATATACACACTCATCATTTCATCTATCCTATCTCACATGTATAAATATCTAATCATCTTAGTCCCATCATCAAGGCAATCATCTTAGTCCACTCCTCCAGTGTCCAATCATTACTCTAAGACATTTATCATCTCATATATCATCTCTCTAATCATAAACATCTATCATCTCATCTCCCATCATTTATCCTAGTCCTCTATCTTCATGTCTAACATCTAAGTTGCATCCTCCATCTAATAACTAACATCATTATCATCCTCCTCTTCTAGTCAATCTTGTCATTTATCATCAAGTATGACCTATATTGGATTGAGGTATTTTCAAACTATGCAGGTAGTGCTCAATCACATGGTGTGCCTATGGTTAGCTCAGCCACTCTCTCCTCTTTCACCATCATTCATCATAACATCTCTCGAGTCCCTCATCATTCTCGAGTCTCACACTAGTTGAATCCTTGAGATACAATCTCAATCCTTAATCAAATAGTCTATTGCTTAATTACCATCCCTAAAATCATCTCCCTAATATTTTCATCAATTGTCTGCACCTGTTGATTAGGCTCGACAAATCAAAACAACCATTTTTTCTACCATAACTCATCCATTATCACTAATTGATTAATTCATCATTTAAAGTTTATAGTTTCCTCCTTCTATTAAGGTATGAATAAGACCATAACTTTATTTCTCACTCCATTGTATGTGTCCTTGCTAGGGGTATCATTGATATTAATCACATTTTACCCCACTAATTTGATGCATTATAATCCAATTCTTCCCTGTCATCTTTTGGTCACTTGAACATAATGTTTCTTCTCTCTCATGTCCTTAATCATATCACTCAACTTTAGTTTTGAGCTACAATAATCATTAATCTTATCATATCATTGTCTTATTTTGGCCCCATGTTTTCCCATGCATGCATCCTTGCTTAAGATACATTGACATCTTGTGGCCCTTTCTATCAATCATCTTGGTTTACAGCTCTCCCTAACACGTGTCCTTGCTTGGGATATGTCTAAAGCTTGTAGCCTTTTATCTTATCATCATCATGTTACGATTGATTCCCCTTGGGATGTGTCGATAATCATAACACAGTCATTTCCACTCCTTATGCATATGCCTTTACTAAGGGCATCATTAATTTATAGCTCATTACTTAGATTACGTTCATATTCTTCATCTTCTACCTCACATTTTGCACTCCTATCCCATTATCTATTTGTCACATCCCACCCCTCATTTCATCTTTTGAGTGGTCATCTATCTCATTCCTCCCTGCATGTCCCCTCAAGGGGGCATCATGTCCACTTATATCATTTACTAACATTCATCCATGAGTATCTTTCTTCTTTGAAAGACCATTACTCCTCCCACTTCATCCACTCACAATGCCCTTTCAAAGAGGGGCAAAATGTATACATCTAAATTTGCTTGCTTCATTTATCATCACTAATATTATTATTAGCTGACACTAATTTCACATATCTCATCTAATGTCATTTATATCTTTTAATTCCATCCTAATATCACCCCTTCTAGTCATTTATCTAACACCCCCTTCATTATTCTTCATCATGCTAACCTTATTCCTACCCTACAAATCAATTAATTCACCTAACTCCACATTATCCACTAACTAATCCCACTTATCCATTATATAGAAATTTAAAATTCCAGTCCCACCTACCCTAACCTATTCCCAGGCTCTCCTACATCCCTAGTCCCTAATCACCCATCTAATAACCTCAACCAATCATTTACTAATCTTGCTTATCCTCTTAATGGATTCTACAATTCTCCAATTCTAAAATCCTCTCTATCTTAGCGCTCCTCTCTAGAAGCCTCTAATTCTAGAGGCTTATAAGGAATTTTTAATTCCTTTTTATTTTTCCCTCTCTCCTCTATTTAAATCCATGATCCCTCCAAGGACAAACTAGCTTGAAAGCCTTGGAACTAATTAACATACACATAAGCTCTCTAAGCCTTCATTGAATCCATGAAACTAGGCAATCCAAGTCTCTTGATCAAAGCCAACATCATGCTAATATTTAGAGTCTATCCGTAACAATCCAATAAGCAATTTAAAATCCTTGAAGATTCGGTTGAAAGATCTTGGAGGGAAGCTAAGAGGAACAAATAATGGTAAAAGTCCTTATCTAATTTTTGATTTGCTTCCATGTTCTCTTTCTTTGATGATTTTGTGAATTTTGGGTTAAAATTTCTATTTTTAGTACTTTAGATCCTTAGCTCAAATTTATAAGCACACACCAATAACTTGACCCTATAAGTTGGCCACCTGGGCTTGTACTTATCATAAATGTATAGTAGTCACCATGCATGTTGCTCATTCTTGTGCTAAAGCTTGCCAAGCCTAAGCCTCTTTAGCTCCTACCCTTGTAGGTGGCTATAAACCATCACCTCCTGCCTATAGCTATCATATAGCCTCTCCCACCAGTATAAACTAGCTAACATGAGCTAGGGCATATTGTACCATAGGATCAATCGAAGTGGTAGGATCATAATGTGACAGGATCCCATCCAAAATATCATGGTGTGCAACCATAATCAAGGCTCCCCATATAATCTCCTCTACAACAATAATATCTACAAAACCAAAAATGATATATACATCATATCTCATGTATATATATCTTAAATCATCTATCTATCATAAATATTAATACAACTAGTGTTCTATATCAAAAAATTAAAAAAAATCAAAATATTTCTCATCGGTACCTATATCTCCAACCATGATCTCCCCGTCTTCTCGCCCATTGAGCACCTCTTCTATTGGTTGCCTCCACACAAGTGCAAAATTAGGAGTCACCACTTGATGTCATCATGGCCCCTCTTTAGTGCCATCTCTATAGACCAATTGTGTCATGCAACCACTATAGGATCCCCCAATACAATTTATAGTGCACAAATATCCTCTCATCAATGGTGTCTCCATATTTGATGAGCTCACGATGGTTGTTGTTACCTCTATTATGGTCCCTATTATGCTCCCACATCTCCTACATTCACATCAATTGGATCATCTCTTCTAGGCTTTGTTGCCTACTATTATTGTGCCTAACCATCCCATGGTCTCACTTATTGAGGCTTAATCACAAGTATCTTGATGGGTATCCCTATGCCTCTTCTCATTCTCAACTCTTTAACATGTCGTGCCCAATAAACATATACTAATAAAGGGGTCATTAGATGCAATAGTCCCAATTGTCTAGGTACACAAGGCATTGGATGAGACTCTACCCATGAAATATAGTGGCCCATGATCTACACACACACCAAACTTGTAGCAACAATCGACCAATATGGCCATATAGTAGCAATGTGAGTGTATGGCTGCCACATAATCTACCCTCATGTAACAGTCTATAAAGCTATAACATGGTGCTCAACATGTGTTACATGGTCCTACCTCCACTGTATAACCAAAGGTAACCTATCAATGATTACATGGGGCAATCTAGCTGGATAATACATAGGAAATCTCTCATAAATCCACGTGCTCAACATAATGACTGGGCCATCATATTCTACCTCTGAGTCAGTATCCCATACATATCAAGCATGTGTTGGACCCAAATGATAGAACCAAGATAGTATAAGGCACCTTGATCTAAGATAAAATGATACAAGATGATCATGTAAAGTGGTACCTTGCCATCTGACCTATGACACAAACTCATGTTATCATAAGTCCTATCAAGGCCTTCTAGATATCCAGAATGGATGTGATAAAAATGTTAAATAAGCTAACATGTAGACCATGATATATCATATCTAAGCATGTCACCCATTGAGTTAGGCTCATCTCTCATATTTTGACTCTGATGTATCACATATAGCTTACATCCCATCAATAGGAAGTCCAAGCAAGCCATGGACATCCTCCAAGGTGGCAACCACCTCTATAGTATCCCTCTCCATCTCCCATCAAAAAAGTTGGTCAATCATTCCCATGCTCCTAAGAACTCGACAATGAGATCAACACTCAGCAGGATCTGTCTCATCTCCATGATGCCTCCAAAACCCAAGGCAATCATTTGTGCTCTATCCACATATAACAAATGCTCCAAAAATTTTGGGAGCCAAGATGCGTATGCCAAATGCCAAGATCTCTATCACCTCTGTAAAATATAAAACAATAGAGAATGTATTAGATATCAATGTCATAAGAATATAATAGATTCTTTAATGTTCTAAAAAAACTACAAATTAACTACTTCATCAGCTTATTTAATTTTTTTTTCCCCTTTTCTTACACAATCATCCTATTTGATACTAAATCAACCTTGTCGCATTCTTGCCATACTACATTGGCCTTCAGTTACATAGTCGACCTGTTCCTATAAATATAATCAACCTATTTAATAATAAATCAACCCTTTCCTAGTTTTAACAGACTATATCAGCCTTCTACTACATAGTCAACCTCATTCAACAAATTATATCATCCACAGTATAAATTACATCAGCCAAAAGGTACTATGTCAGTCATTTCTCTATTTCCAACTAGATCAACCCACTACTACGCAATCAACCACCTCTAGTGATACTACATTGGCCCACTGCTACACATTCAACCCCCTAGATTTATCTCACCTTGCAAACTAAGTCGACAGGGTCGAATCTGGTCTTAGTCTATGGTGACTTTTTGACCATTTACAATAAATTCCTTAGGCATTTATTTGTCTGATCTTTTTCTACCCAATACCTTGTTCTACCCCTAGTCTACCTAAAATTTTCTTAGGGTCATTTTTGGTGTCTTCAATTTACATAACATCTATTTTTATATATTTATATTGATTTCAATTAAATTTTCTCAAAAAATTGAAATTAATGTTTCTCTTACTTGAGTTACACCCGTCACGGTCGTTAGTCATCCTCCACATTGTAGCTATCATCTCCTCATCATGATCGCTCTCTAGGTTCAAACCGGGTCTCTTAGAGCAATATTTTCTTAGAATAAAAAAATAACAGATGAATTAATTTTCACCTGATTTATATTTCCTATTCAAAATTATTTACCCATCAAATATTTACAGTCAGATTCTATTTTTTTACCATAACTTTGTTTATACCAGCTATTTTTCTGAACCACAAGATTTTCTGGAATTTTGGCATTATAGAGAATCTTTTCACATATTACATGTATATTTTACAAAAAATTCAATTTTTTGCTAATTTTTATAGGTTCGTGTAATGTTCTCTACATTGGACAACTTCACATTTCTTTCACTTCCTTTTCTAAATGATTAAGGTAAGTAAGAGTATGTACTTTTCAAAATTATGTCCTTTCATTTATCTTATTCACTTCTTATTACAATTTATTTAGCTTTAGCGTTGTGTGTTTCTATTCCCAAAGTACCATCTCATGTTACACCTACATGACACATAATGATATTTGAGTGGGGCACATGTATACACATAATGTTTTCAAACTTTATCAATTACTGATGCTTTCTCTCTTGCAAGAACTCATCGAGTCTCAATCTCTCTAAGTGCACGCTTTAAAGGGTGCACCAAGAAAAGAGTGGGCAAACCATTGGTGATTCACAAGAGTTTTGTCCCCTATACTACCATTGAAGTCAACACAAACCTCTCCTATAGACTTCCCTAATTAAAGACACCTCCCTTACACACTCCTCTGAGCAATTCATCACTTCAAACAACCCTTACCTAGTCCAATAACTCTTTTTGACATTTACCAAACAATGTCAGCCTTGACTAACCTTGTACTTAAAATATACTATCATGTTATGGGTCTAGGTGGGCCTCGATTGTCCTAAATTAGGACCCAATTTGCTTTTATTAATTAATGATACAAGATCAATTGGGTTAACTCTATTGGCTAAACTTTTAGAAATGTTTAGGGTTAGATCTAACTATATATACACATTTTTTCTACCATTTCTTGAAGACAAGAAGAACATCATATATTATGTATAGGCTTATCAACCATTCTACTTGAGGAGCATTTCTTAGGGTTTCCATACTATACTTAAAGATACAAATATTGTCTTGTGGATAAATTTTTTGGATGCATAGAGAAGTTGTGTAGCCTATAACTAACATGTCCTTGTTATCCTTACATACCATAACTGTAGACATCAAATTTATAACACCTTTTGTGTTGAAATTGTCAATCTTACCTAATTTGCACTCAAATACACATTTTAGGCTAAAATCCACAAAAACACCTTAAATGGTTCGAACTTATCATTTACAAGTGCCAATTTAGGTCAAAGTATCCCTAAAATAGGCAATGCATTTAATGGGCCAGCTAACTTTGATTAGTTCATTCTGAGTCAAAATGATGATTTTGCCTTTTTGTGCTTTAGATCACTCTTTTCTTTTAATTCATTAGTACACGTCATGTACCTTTGTTATTTTTTGTTGATAGCATCTTAAATGGGAATACAGTTCCAATGTATCTAATGTCACCTTCTAATTCTTCTCAAGTCAAATTATGACCCAGTAATATGACTTTTTGACCATTTTGATTAATTGAGGGTCAATTTCCAAATAATTAGACAAATGTTGATTAACCTTATTTAAGGCTAATTAATCCAAATCAAGAGCTTAAGTGGATTTTTCATGAGAGTTGTTGAGTATTTCTTTTTGGAAATTGATTTCTATTAACTACATCACTTAATGACATCATTTCTTGGGAAGGCATCCCTAGGCCATAAATGCATAAAATATCAAGATTATGGGTCTCCCATGCCTCATTAATGAGTCTCCATGCCTTTTCAATGACTCTCCATGCCTTTTCAATGTCCCTTCTTCCAAATTCATGATGAAGATAATTATGTGTTTAATTCCAAATATTGAATTAATCGTCAACCACACATCTTCATCTCAAGATGGATGCTTTAGGTTGATCCTAACCAATCTCAAAAATCTATAAATAGAGAAGCCATGAATATCAATTTTAAGCTTGATTTATGCAAATTTATTATGCAAAATTGTCTCCACAATCCTTTGCATTTGATCATTGAGTTTGTATGCAAGCTTTATTAATAGGCTAGTTTAGTGATTCCAAAACATGAGCCTAGGTTTTACAAGGAGTTCTTAAATCATTGGAGGAGTTGGCCACCATTTTTGTTGAAGACAATAGCTCTTAATCAAGGGAGAACATTTTTTGAGCTGCATTAGTATGGTGAATCCATTTGAGAAGGTAATATGATGTTACTTTCTTTCATTTATTTCTTGTTATCCTTTGTAATTCCCACATGAATAGATAGGCTTAATTATATTTATTCTTATGCATTTTTCCTTTGATTTATTGGACTAATGTTTGAATAATCATGTTATGTAATATTCTCTACATTTTGGCACACTTGGTGGGACTGCAACCCATAAATTTACTCACAAAGCCTCTACAAGCAACCTACGAATCCTTTTCATGCAGGATCTTGGAGTTGGAGGGCCACAAAAGTCACATTTTAAGTTAAATTTCCATCTTTTTAACAACATTTTTGTTCTTGTAAAATGAAATTTTGCTCTTTGGAATGATATCACTATTACATGGTCATGATTTTGTGTAAATAAAATCACTATTTCCTAAACAGTGAGTTCATATAACGATGATTTCATCATCTAAATGATGATTTTGATTTTCTCATGTTTTTTGTCTATAAAACAATGATTTTGTTCCATAATAGCATTTCTATTTGGAAATTATGATATTGTCAAACCTAGTAGTGATATCATCTTACCTTGCAGTGATATCGTCTTACCTTGCAGTGATATCATCTTACCTTGCAACGATATCATTGTAAGTGGCAGTGATATTGTCCTTTAGGCTAGTGATTTTGCTATCTTTGGTAGTGATTTTGAAAAACAACGATTTCATTAGCAAATAGTTATATTATATTTTTCTATTTTTTTTAATCTGACAGTGGTGATTTTGTAGAAAATAATGATATTGACTGGGTAGTTTTGATTTTGTAACAGAGACCTCAAATTTCAAAGTTGCTCCTTCTATTTGTAAATTAGCTTCAAAGCTAAAGGATACTCTAACATTTTTATTGTAGGATCAAGCTTGGAATTTTGATAAAAAAATGTTTTATACCATCTTTTGCATGCTTTTAAAATGAACTAGGAACTTTGTTTTAGTACTTAATGGAACATTTAGGTGCTTAAGATGAATGTTTGCTAGTTAGACTTTCAAATTTACAACTTAAGACCATGGGGTCAAAAGAACACCACTTCATCTTTCATTTGGGGCTTAAAATCGAACACACTTTTCAATGGTTGTTTAGTTAGAACTTGATTGGAAAAAAGAAGGTTTGTGCATGTATGCTCTTCCGTTTGTCCCTTTTAGGGAATCCTTGGAATCAAAAGCACCATCCTTATTACAAACATGCCTAGTTCAAGGCATAGAAAGAATGTTATCTAAAGCACTCCCCAAAAACTCATCATAGTTTGGGTGACCTTGAAAATGACCATAAAGTCTTTCTATTATGTATTTTGTTTCATTACATCTTGGCTTGTGAAGGGGACTTTATCACCTCCCACAAGTTATTTAGGGAAGCTTTGAATTGGAGTTTCACCTCTCAACACTGACTTCACCCACTCCCACTAATATCAGAGCTTTGAGTGGTTAAACTAGCTTCTAGTGATGGAGTTACACACAGGATGTATCTACACTTTGGACATCACACTATACTGAGCGAACAATAGGCTGTAGTGGTTGAAAAAAGGGTAATGCCTTTTTGCAACAAGCCAAGTGCTACATACACCCAATTACATGATTTTATTTTGCATCATGATGTGAAAGTCATTATGTAATTGATCCCCCTAGAAACATTCAAAAACTTACTAGTTTAGTTGACCCCACTTTTCTATACCTTGTCAATTTAGACTTAAGATGGTTATTTTTATCATTAGCTTAATTGGTCTTGATTTGTGTCTAAAATTGCTTGTTAACTCAACTAACTTAACCAAAACACATTGTCCTCAAAAAATTTTGAGCAAGGGAGGCATTACGCTATCCAATTAGAAAATTTATCTTTTCCTTGTTTAAATGGTTATCAAAAACTTTATGTCATGTCATCCACTTTGGCACGGTCATGCTACCCAATTGAGTCTAGATTATTTACCCAATTTGTTTAAGTCCCTCATTTATAATTCACATTCTAAATTGAACCTTTTTAAGTTTTAAGGGTTGGTGTGTTAAATTGGGTTCGCCATTTGCACACTAAACTTGTTCTAACTTGGGTTCAATTTTCCATTTGGATTGAGGGCCATTTATTAAACTCAAAATCACATTATCATCTTGGTGGACTCAAGTCATCTTGCATATCACCCACGCTTTGAGTCCTAAAACATATTTTATCCTACTAGAACCATGTGGCGATGTTATGCTGCCCCTTCGATCCTAGTTTTGTACTAGTAATTCATGCATGCTTTTACATATCGAGTTGCTTAGTTAATTTTATCTTTTTCATAATATGGAGATCTTTCCTCTACTTTTCTAGGTTCAACACATCAAAGTTGAAACTAGCTTTTACAGTATAGGCGTATCACAAAGATCTAAGCTTTAGTGTACTAGTTTTCACCTTGGGTCTTTGAGTTACCTTTACTCTCTTTCAAGCTATACAATTTCAATTGCACCAAAAGTTGAGTAAATTATCGAACCAAATATTTTAATTGTGTGTGGTTCCAAGCCACCCTATTTTATAATCTATTTGGTACCTTAGTTATTTATTTGAAAAGAACCAAGGCATACATTATTTAAATTTTTTCAAAACATTAATCCAAATCTAGTTAAACACAGAGAATAACTCTTTTTAGACATGACTCAAAGGTTCACTCATAGTGTGGCCTCTTATGGACTTGGCTATGAGGATGAGAAATTTTATGATGGTCAAGATAACCCCATTGTTTTTAATGACATCCCTGTAATACTAGGATTTGAAGATGATTACAATGAATATCAACCCCAAGCAAATCAAGATGAAGCCCTTCTCAGGTTAATAGAATTAGGTGCTAGACTACCTTCAGAATTTTTTATAGAGCAATTACATACCTTAGTAGATAAGGAAAACAACGATGGAAAGAGAAAGCTTGTGCATAAATAGACATACCTTCTTCTTCTAACAAAGGAAAAGAAATACAAACAAAGTCAAAACCCAAAAATCCAGATCTTCTAGCCAAGATCAAGATAATAAGTCAACGATATGCGTATCAACTTGTCATAGACTTAACTAACTCATTAGGTACCACTTAAATTCATAATGAGGCTTCAAAATAATAGGGAAATGTGGTCGAAGATGTGAAACAAAAATTTGATGAAAACGTAACCATAGTGAATCAAGGGAACCTAAATGAATAATTAAAGTCATAAGAGGTCTTACAATATGTTCTATTTAACATGAATCATACATTCTTTAATCATCGAGAACCTCTTGTTACTTTACAAAATCAAAGACCCAAACATTCAGTTCAAATTGAGGAAATACCTCAAGACAATTTGGCTAGTACGTTCCAACCAATGTAAAGATTGGTAAATAAACACAAAACTATCCCAAATCAACAAGGTACTAAACAACTAAATTCAAGGAATGTCTTATAATCCAAGAATCAATGGCCTATTTTTTTTGACTCAAGGAGAAAATTAAAACCAAATCATGGATTGAAAGGTATACATTCCCTATAGATCCACATAAAACCAAGGGCACATTCCACCCCAATAAAAACAAAACCAGGGGCACATTCCACCGTAATAACAACAAAACTAGGGGTACATACCACCCTAATAACATTTTATCCAATCCACGAATACATTAAATATGCAAGAGTGGAATTCTATGAAAGAAATTATTTAGAGATTGGAGACAAATAATAGAGTTAAAAAGTGCAAATGCAATGAGATATGTCTATATCCATTTGATTTATCTATTCTCCAAAACCCCTTTCCACCTCATTTTGAGGCACCCAAATTTGACAAGTACAAAGCAAAAGGAGATCCATGTGAGCACATAAAGGCATTCTTTGTCTTATGTCAAGAGGTTTCTTATAGTAACGAGTACTTACTTTGACTATTTTCACAAAGTTTAGTGGGACAAGATTAAAATTGGCTAATTAAACTACCCAAGGGATCAATTACAGATTGCAACAACTTATCAAAAAAGTTCATTAACCATTCTCGTATAACATAGAGCATGAATTGACTATTGTTGACTTGTGCAAATCCAAAAAACATGAATGTGATAGTTTTACTGTGTTTTTTCAAAGGTGGAAAGCATTAGCAGGCTTCTTTCAACATAACTTGCCAGATAAATAGTTGGCTGATATATTTGCATAGAAATTGCATCTCTAAGTTGTGCATAATCTACGGTTAGCTTGCGCTAACTCATTTGGAAGAAATTATAGATAAAGGAGTACAGATTGAGAAGGATCTTATTTCTAAAGGCCTTGTTAAGATTTTCTTGTAGGGTCAAGCATCTAATTAGACTAAATCACTGATTCAAATAATTACGTAGGATAAGCCTAAGGGCTTTAGCAAAAATAAGAATATGGTTAGAAACAGGGTGACTGAAATAAGACATGTATAAATGGTGTAGGCTATGCCTCCCCTAAATTTACTATTAACTTCCCCAAATCCACCATCTAATTTGCAAAGACAACCTCCACGAAGGACATTTCATAATAATTTTAGAGTCTTTAGCAAGTTAGGAGAATTGGTTGAAACAGTGTTATAAAAGCTCATTACAGCTAATTTAATTGTATGGATAGTATCAAGGTCATTTCCTCAAGATCAATCAAAACTAGATTGGTACAAGGAGAATGAATGGTGTAACTTCCATCATGTTGTTGGTCATGGTGCATATCTTTGCATCCAATTATAACACATTATTGAGGACTTTATTTAAAGTGGTGAACTAGAAATTAAGTTGGCCCCTAATCAAGACACAAATTAGAATATGGGAATCTACAAAGACCCCTTTCCTTGACATAATCCACCCCCACCAAGAAACAATTAAAAATAAGTTTAGAATCAAGGATAGATGTAGAATCAGAACCAACATCAGGGTTAGAATCGTAATGAGCATAATCAAGATCATAATGCCCATACTAATAATGTGGCCTATAACAACATGCCTTATGACTATAATAATACTATGGGGTGCATTTCTATTGCCCACATTACCACTGTTACTATAAATCCATGTGGACAATCTCATGTTCCTCAAAGCATGAGACCCAATATTATAGGGTTAACACCCTCTCCCCATAGTAATACCACATTGAGTTCACATAATCATGTTGCAACTCCATTTACACAAGTTACTCATTTTAAATAGTAGCACCCTTCTTCTAAGTATAAAGGTTCCTCATCAATTCAAAAATGTAGCAAGACAACTAGACGAATGTGAGTCATCATCCAAGGCCCTTTGCCTTCCTCTTCTAATTATAATGACTCCTTGCCACCTCTAGGTTGTGCAGTCATAATTGGATGCCTATGAGTTACCATCCAAGGCCCTTCACTCACTTCTTCCATGAAACCTAATCAAAACATTGTGTCAATAGTTCCAATGTTGAATACTGTGCCAACAAAGACTAAACTAGCTCAATCCACAATCGAAAAGCCTTATAGTTTAGTGTACCAATTGAACAAAACCCCTACACATATTCCATATTAGAACTCTTACAAACATCTGATGTCCATAGAGATATTATGAACAACCATTTGAAAGAATCTATTATGCCTAATGATATTAAACTTGATCAGTTCTAGAACCTAGTTGGCCATTTGTCTTCATTTTGGTAAATCATATTTGATCAAAAAGACATGTCCACTCTTAGCCCAAGCCACAATAACCCACTGTACATTGAGATAATCATTGTGGATCATAAGATCAAGTGGGTTCTTATAGATAATGGTTCAGGGTTGAACATCATATCTCTCAAGTTGGTACGATGATTGGGCTACATGGATAAGGACATTCAGCCAGAGATTATTACAATCAAGGCTTATGACAATGTTGAGAGGGAGTCTTTGGGTACAATTTGGTTGCCAGTCATGGTTGGATCCATTTTTCATCACACATTATTCAATATTATGGACATTGAACTCCCTTATAACATACTTCTTGGTCATCCCTAGATCCATGAAGTATAAACAGTCCCATCCACTCTTCATCTGTGCCTTAAGTTTCCCTATGATGGGATTGAGGTTACTATTCTTATTGATCAGTAGCCATTTTAATATTGCAAACATCTTGAAGTAGAATTTCATAATTATAACTATTGCCCTTGTTCTGAGTTCATTGTGAAGAAGAACAAATCTACCATTTCCCATCCATCTTTGTCTAATTATATCGACCCTGGTGATTTAGCTTCCACTTCAGTCGATCCATTTCCTACATCACTTGAAAAATAAGTTGTTATTAAAGACATGGGTATTTCCACATACCATCTTAAGGACATCCTCCATATTGCAAGATTGTCTGAGTCCCCTAAATCATTTGGAAATCCTAAACCATCCAAGACTCTTAATAGACCCAACCATATTTGGCAACCAAATAAGAAACAATCAAAACCACCCATGGTTTTTGTACCTGTAATTGCCCCAAAGAAAGATTGAGAGGATTTTACCAAGGGATATTGGTTATATTTTGAAGGCCTTGCTGATTACTTTTAGAATCCAAAGTATCCTATCCCTAATCGGATAATGGATCATCTTGACTATATAGGGAAAGGCCTTGGCCCATGAGCACAAGGAATCTTGGAGCCCTTATCAGCTAGAGTTATCAATTGGAATCATGGTCTCAGATTTATACCACCAGAGGGTGACATCATGCCTTTTGATAGTGACTCTTCTGAAGTGACTAGTGATGAGACTCCTAGCAATGATGTAGCATCTCATTATAGCCTTTTTGATGAGCTTGCTGATTCAAATTTATTTGATTCAAATTCCATAATAACCGTAATGCCCATTAGAGCTTCTCATCTTGAAGCAAGAACCCATCCTAGTGGTGATTCCCATCCTAGAGTGAACCCTCATTATTCCCTATGCCTTTGCCACCCTAAACTCATAGATTGGGACTAACAAAATTTAGTCATACACCTTAACAAGTTTCAAAATGAAGAATCAATTATAGAATACATGGGCGTAAGAGATGGATTAGCCATAGGTGATCACACGTAGGGATTTGTTTTTTCATTGGATCCTTCTACTTACTTTGGAGAGTAGGTACACTTTCTTGGTCATAATAAAGAACAAGCATCGATATCTTCAGTTGAAAACCTCTTTGAGGCACTCATCGATCAGGGAAAAAGTAAAGAAAAAGACAAGCCTTTGAGTGAAAACCTGTTTTAGGTGCTCCTAGGCAAGAAAGTTTGCTCATCCCCTCAGGACATAGAAGGCCCATCTAGCCCAAGTTCCATACCTACTATAAAAATTTCTTCAGAACCACATCAAATGTTTGAGCATCTTACTCTTGAGTTTCCAAAGGTTTTTGTTACTTGGCCTTTACTTGAGATGGTAGATTTTGATTATTCATACTATCTAGATATTTGAGAGGAACAACATGAAGATATGGAAGAAGAAGGTGATCATGACCATATATTACCTACAATTCTAGAATATGGATCCACAGTACTTATGGAAAACACAACAAAAGTGAACCTGGGAACCTATGAGGATCCCAAAATTATTTATCTTAGAGCTTCCCTTACTGAATTAGAACATGAGCATGTTATATCCATTCTTAAGGATTATATAGACATCTTTGCATGGGCATACTCTGACATGCCAGGACTGGACCCTGATTTGGTTGTGCATTGCCTTGTTGTCTATCTTGATGCCAAACCAATCAAGCAAAAATTAAGAAAGATGAATCCACACATCACCCTCTTAGTTAAATCTGAACTGGAAAAGTTGTTAAGAGCCAATTTTATTAGACCACTAGATTACTCTGAATGGGTTTGTAGCATAGTTCAAGTGAGTAAAAAGACCTCGAGTATACCTATATGTACTAATTTCTAAGATATCAACAAAGCATGCCCAGAGATGATTTTCCTTTGCCCAACGTCAACATGATCATCGACTCAATTGTGGAGTATAAGATACTATCCTTAGTGGATGTATTTTCTTGTTATAATCAGATCAAGATAGCTCTTAAAGACCAACACAAGATTGCATTCACCATTACATGGGGGACATTTTGTTACCAAGTTATGCCATTTGGCTTAAAGAACATTGGAGCAACATATCAACATGCAATGACTATCATTTTCCATGACATGATGTATGATATTGTAAAGGACTATGTTGATGATATACTAGCAAAATCATGAACAAGAACCAGACATCCTCATGTTATACGAAGAATCTTTGAAAGGCTTCATGAATATAAAGTTCACTTGAATCCTAAGAAATGTGTCTTCAGAGTCACATTAGGGTAATTGCTAGGGTTTATTGTATCGTAATGAGGGATTGAAGTCAACCTTGCAAAAGTCAACACCATTATGGAAATGCCTCCAAATAATCTTAAACAGTTGTAAAGCCTGCAAGGAGAGATCCAATGTATATGTAGGTTAATTTCTCAATTGGTAGATAAGTGCTACCCATTTACTCATATTTTGAAGAAAGGGGTAACTTTTCAATGGGATGAAGATTGTCAGATAACATTTGCAAAACTTAAGACATATTTGGCCAATCCACCAGTCTTAAGACCACCAACATAGGGAAAGTCATGACTTCTTTATATATCAGTCATAGAATATGCACTGGGGGCACTTTTGTCCCAACATGATGATCATGGTAAGGAACACACTATTTATTATTTAAGTCGCACATTGGTAGCTTATGAAAATAATTATACACCTATTGAGAAGGCATGTTTAGCTATGGTGTTCGCCACTAAGAAATTGTGACATTATATGCTAAAGAACAAAACTATTGTCATCACCAAGGTGGATCCTCTCAAGTTTTTCTTATCTAAAGTAGCTCTTCAAGGATGCATGGATAAATGGTTTATGCTCCGCAATGATTTTGATATTGAGTACCAAAATCAAAAGGCAATCAAAGGGCAAGTACTTACTGACGAACTTGCAGAAACTGCTATTGAGGCCACTCAACCTCTCAAGTTTGACTTTCCAAATGATTATATCATGACAATAGAACAAGCACCATAGTAAATTGAATAGTGGATTCTCTATTTTGATAGATCATTCACATCTTGTGGATCTTGAACTATCATATTGTTGATCACACCACATGAGGATTTGATTCCCAAAGAATTCTATATACAATTTCATTGTACAAATAATATGGCTGAGTATGAGGCATTGATTATAGGGCTCCACCTTGCTATATAGTGGGATATTCAAAGCTTAAAGGTCTATGGAGATTCATAGGTAATCATCAATCAGACCATTGATTAGTACCAAATAATAGATGACAAGTTTTTTCCTTACAAGCAAATTGTCGATAACTTCAAAACACATTTTAAATCTCTATAGTTTGAATAATTTCCAAGAGCAAACAATAGATCTGCTCACACAATGGTGATGATTGGTTCCATGATTAAAATGCATGACAATGATAAAGAGTATCAATTATTGATTGAAAATCTTCTTCAGTCGATGCTTATTATAACAAATTCAAAGAGGGTATGCACCATTACTGGTCTTAATCCCTCACCTGAGCTACCATGGTACAAAGATTTTTATAACTATTTCCATAGTCATGTATTCCCCACCAACCTTTTCAACAACCAACAAAAATTATTCCTTCATGCTTAACATGTTATAATCTCTTGGGAAACATGCTTTATCATAAAGGCTATGATGGAATGCTTCTTCATTGTTTATCTTTGGGAGAATCCAAGCTGGCACTAGAGGAGGTTCATTAAGGAATGTGTGGGGCTCACACCAATGGTGTAGTCCTAGCAAAGAAGCTCCTTAGAATAAGGTATTATTGGCCCAATATGGAGACTGATGCTTATAACTATGTGAAAAAGTGTGTTCCTTATCAATAACATGGAAACTTGATACACACACCTTTACCACTGCAATCGATCACAACACCATGGTCGTTTTCAATGTGGGGTCTTGATCTCATCAAGAAAATTAACCCCATCTTCAGATGGCCATAAACACATTTTGACTGCAACTGAATACTTTACCAAGTGGATTGAGGCCATTCCTATCACTTATGTTACCAAGAAGCAGCTAACCAATTCATTCATTACCATATCATCTATAGATATGGCATTCCAACCTATATTATATTCGATAATGGTGTATATTTTGTGAACCAAGATGTAAAATATCTTTATGCAAAATTAAAGAGCAAGCACAAGAAATCAAGTCCATATAACCTGCAAGGCAACAGACAAGCTGAGGCATCAAACAAAACCATTGTAGCCATTTTAAAGAAGATTATCAATGACACTGGCTGTAATTGACACTTACAATTTTTTCCTGCCATTTACGCTTATAGAACCAATCTTTGAACCCCAACTGGAGCCACTCCATACTCCTTTATTTTTGGCACTGAAGCTATTATCTTGGTCGATATTGAGATACCATCATTATGAATATCACTGGATCGCATTGAAGATGATGAAGACTATAGAGCCTCATGACTACAAGAACTAAAACTTCTTGATGGTAAGTGTGGCTGCCTTAGAAAACTTGCAGGCCTATTAGAACAGATTGTGGAGAAGCTAAAACAAGCACATTCTTCCTCAAGAGTTTGAGATTGGTGACTTAGTTTTGTAAGAGAACCAAAAGAATGTGAATTTTGAATGTAAAAAGAAAGGTAAGTTTTAGCCTAATTGGTTGGGACCATATATTGTCATGATGAATTATGGATCAAGGGCATATCGACTGGCTAAACCTAATGGTGAAGAACTTCCAAAGCCCATGAACATCATACATCTTAAGAGGTTTTATACATGAACAACTTTGAACCATTATCTACAAGATCCATGACTTGGGGGTAACTTGTGTTGAAGTAATTTTATTCCACCATATTATCCTACCTTGAACACATTTTAAATACTACCTTGCCCCGTACATCATGACTTTAGATAGTGAACATTGAACACATTTTATCCTATCCTGGACTATTCTTAGAAGAGAATCATATTCTTCATGCCACTTTGGACCGTCTATATGTTGGACCTTGTTCTTTATACTGTTCTCTTTAAAAACCATATTTTTTGTTATGTCTTGGGCATATTGTAAGCTTAAAACACTTTTTATCCCTCAACCAATTATGATCCTGATTATATCTAATGAACATTATGATCATCTTCAACACCGAATCTATAAAGTAGTTTATCCATAACAGTATTTTGTAGATTCTTGAATAGATAAGTGAGAAAAAGCATATTTTTAGTTCTAGACCTTTGCTACACTGTTAGAGATAAGTGAACACATATACTTCCTTGTAATTACTTCATGTTGCACCCTATTCTATATTACAATTGCTACTCTTTATCAATATTTGTTGACATATCAAGATCCTCACTCTCACCAATTTGTGAGCATGGGTTGTTGCAACTGACTTATCTATTTTATTGGAATTTATACTCTCAGATGTGTATCTCCTTGAATAGATGGCCTAGCTTGTGCATATTTTATCCCAAAAACACCAAAAACATTGGAAATAATTTGAAAACAACAAAAACATTAGAACACGATCCACAAAAGAATAAAAACATTATCCCATACTTATATACATTTGTACATTCCCATCCCACCATGCTATTCTCTTGCCATTTTTCAAGCAAAGAAACACTAGTTCATCTTGTTTCATGCACTTGCCATTTTGCAAGATCATTCTTTCTTGTCCCATCACCTTGTTGTTTGTAAGACAATTCTCATTTGTTTGTCATATCTTCCATTTATTCTATAACATTAATCATGCTGGTCTGGTCATCAATTTTATTCTATCTTGTTTCCTGGGAGAACTATATTTGGCCTAAAGTTCATGTTGGAACATGCATCCATGGAACTATGTAGGTAGCGTTCACTTGTCTTATACATCTGGAGTCAGCTCAGCCAACCCCTTCCTTTTCTTCTCCTCACCCATTTATTCTATCATTGTTCCACTTTAATTAGGGAACAACTGTTGTGTCATTATTCTCTGTTATACTATGGTGGAAAGTAGCACCTCTACCGCATGTGCATGAACATTTGTCTTTAAACTGCACTAACTTGGTTTTTTGTTTGTATGTGTTTATTTGTGTTTTCTTGGTGTTTTGTTGTGCTTTCCCACCTTTCTTTTTATTTCTTCTCCTTTTCTCCTTTTATTACTTCTTGTCTCATCTTGGTCTTGTGTTCCTCTCTATAATTTTGCTTATCTCTCTTGTGTTTTAGAACATCTCAATGATTCGCATGGATCTTGATTATTTATATCTCAATCCTATGTTATTAAGTTGTGCTTGGACCTTTTTGTTTATTTGATTGTTTCTGGTGTCTTATTTTTCTATTTAGTTTTGCTTTTCTCTTTTATGTTCAAGAATGTCTTGATGGTCCACATGGATCTTGATTATTTATATCTTAGTCTCATGTCATTAATATGTTCTTGATTTTTGTTTTTAAACATTTTTGTTCCTAATTAAGTCTTGATTGATCATATCTTGATTTTAAGTTAAATTCATTTATGTTTATCTTTTTCTTTGTCTTTGATTTTTTGTTTAAATGTAAATAGCTGTAACTCTAGTTTTAGTCATTATTTTACCGTTATCCTTAGTTATAGGTATTCACATTTGAACCAGCTCAGCACAATTAGATTATTATGTCATTCTAATTTATTCATAATTATGATGCCTAATTTATTTATCTATAGCAAGCACTTTGTGCTCAAGTATCAAAGTCTTAACGTCAACATCACTCTGGTGAACAGTTCTCAAGAACACTTTGCATAATCTAGGCTCATGATATGAAATTAGGCATCTAGGTATCATGAATTTTAACACTCAACTCTATGCTTAGACGTGCATCTCTTTGCATACATTATGAATCTAATCAATTCTTGGTCAGTTTTCATAATTCCTCATTCCATTCTCTCCCAAACTTGGGTGAACTACATTGGCCTGAAGTTCATGTTGGAACATGAGTCCATGGAACTATGTAGACAATGTCCACTGGCTATCACATCTAGAGTCAGCTCATCTATCTTTCATTCTTCTTTTGTTCCCTTTCATGACATTGTGCATTCTCATATTCTTGGTTTTATGTGGCTTTCTAAGCCATTACACCATTGCATTTGCATTTGCATTTGTGGCCACTCACTTTAACCTATATTTTGGGTTATATCGTTGAGCTATTTTGGTTGCCAATTACCCATGCTGGGGCATAACATTTAAATAATGTTAGAATCAAATCAAATCTATAGGGGAAAACCATTATTTATTCTTTATCAATGATCCAAATTAGCCCTATTGGGGATAAACTAGTTTATCATGATTAGGATTATGGGTCTCCCATGCCTCATTAATTACCCTCCATGCCTATTCAATATCCCTTCTTCCAAAGTCATGATGAAGATAATTATGGCTTTAATTCCAAATATTGAATTAATCCTCAACCACACATCTTCATCTCAAGATGGATGGTTCAGGTTGATCCTAACCAATCTCAAAAATCTATAAATAGAGAGGCCATGAACATTATTTTTAAGCTTGATTTATGCAAAGTTATTATGTTGAATTGTCTCCACAATTCTTTGCATTTAATCATTGATTTTGTATGCAAGCTTTATTAATAGGTTGGTTTAGTGATTCTAAATCATGATACTAGGTTTTTCAAGGAGTTATTGAAGCATTGGAGGAGTTGGCCACCATTGTTGTTGAAGACAAGAGCTCTTGATCAAGGGAGAACATGTTTTTGAGTTGCATTATTATGGTGAATCCATTTGGGAAGGTAATATGATGTTACTTTCTTTCATTTATTTCTTACTATACTTTGTAATTCCCACATGAATAGATAGGCTTAATTTGGTTTGTTCTTATGCATTTTTCCTTTGATTTATTGGACTAATGTTTGAATAATCATGTTGTGTAATCCTCTCGACAACAACAACCTCTTACGAAACACCTTGGCCAAGGGAGAGATTGAGGATTGATGGATTTGTCTTCAAAGGTAAGTATTCCTAAATCTTGTTCCTCATTGTTAAAGTAGATAGATTTGTATTTGTTAGCTGATATGCTTCTCTCTCCCATGTATTAGGATTTCCTCTATATTGACTTAAGTAGATATCTCTTATGCATGTTTAATTTTATGTTTATTACCCCCATTTTGTGCCACAATATTTGGTGAGCACTAGGTTATATTTTACTTTACTTTGTATTTACTTTGTGAATATAGAAAACATAGGACCTAGCTAGGGTTATCACATGATGTTACTTGAATAGAGGCTTTGGAACCCTTTTTAGTGATATTATTATGGCAAGATACCCCTTAGTTAGGTCTAATAGATCTATCTTGGTCATGACCCTGATTGTTTAAATGTACCAATAAGTAGAAGGGTAAGTGTCATTTATCTTCACCGAGCTAGGATTGATTTGTAGATCATCTTCACTTTCCCTGGTATATAGGTCTCCCTGATCTAGATCATGTTTATTATAGAATTTAAAATTATTTGGCATAAAATAACATACAAATGTACTAATGTTTGTGTCATTTTCTATAACTCTTATCCATACGTAGTGTTTATTTTCATCTTATTTTTCTATTTTGATACTTTGATAAGTCAAAATCAAACATAATTGCATTTTAGTAGAGGTGGCATCATTTGCATGGTTGTGTTGTGTCCTTTTCTATGACCTTGTATGCCACATGTTATTTTCTCTCTCAAAATGTTGAGTTGTACTCAAAGAAGGGTCTCGACAATTAGAATTATGCAATATTTAACCAAGTAAAACTTTAAAAAAACATTGCATCTCATCATAAATAAATAGAAATACACAAGAAGCACACTTAGAGGATCACATAGACCATCATTATCCACAACACAGGGAAGACTATTGCCATGGCCAAGGGTAAATATTAAATGTTATATGAACAAAATTGTTTCAAAGATAAATAAATAAAATACTTAAATAAGTATGTGTGTGTGTTTATATTTATGTATGCATTTAAAATATAATTTTTAGAAAATAAAATTAACTGGCAGTGTAAACACAATACCAATTTCATGTTAATTATTTGCACAAACATAGAAAAGACTAATGTTAATAAAAATGTCAAATAAATAACACTCACCTTGGTTTGCATATTGTATTGCTCTTAGTACTAAGTATATAAGGGAGAGGACCTAGTAGTTGTGCACCCTAACATCATACCTACGTGGCACTCAAACTATGCGACATTGTCACTTAAAAATTATATCGATGGATAGGTTGAAGAGTCTACTATTGAAATCTTTTTTCTAAAGTTGTCACATGTCAATATGGTAATAACACAATAATTACCATGTAAGGTGTCATTAAAGTACCTTTTTAAAGGTGTGATCAATACATATGCATTGGGGTATCATATACTTGTTTGAGTCATATAAAATATCACTTGAGTGAAACAAGTGTTACTTGAGACAACCCATCCCTAGCTTAGCACTAGACCTATCTTGGGGCATCTTGTAACACTTATCCAACTTTCATGTCGGCCTTACACATCCCTAGACATCTCAAAATCAGTCCCAGACCCTCCCCTAAGGATCCATGCCCCTAATGCCTTAGGTTATACCACTTGGACACTAGTGTTATACTTTGGACACTAGCACCCCATGCTAGTGACCAAGGTACAATGCTAATGTACTTCACAAAATTTCATCCCCAACAGATATATTTTAAATTCCTATGACACCTAGGGTCAGACCTAACCTATTTCACACTCTGAACAAGCACCAAATCAATATAAATACATGACTTTTATCCCTTTATCCGCTAAATGGAAATCAGATGCAAACTACACAAACAAGCTTAGAACAAGTTGTACATAATCAAGGTTATTGATCCCTATTCTACCCTACTTGTATATATAATCATCTACAACCATCCCAAGCTCAGAATACATAGATTTCCAGTCTCAAAACTCATTCAAAGCACTCAATTAAACACTCGTACTAGCATTCACTTGAAATTGAACTAAATACTTAGGAGAGAAAACTACATCAGGCTTGATGCCTCATCGAAATATTAGTATGTAGGAAAATTTCAATACAATAGGGTGTTGTGTATGTCCAGCCTACCCAACTAACATCACACTTTTACTACTTATGTTACTTGAATACCCTAAAAAAATAGAGTACTACGGTTTGCTCCTAAAATTATTTAAAAATAGTGTATAAATAGTAAATCAGAGCTCATCCACATAGGTATAGGCAGATTAGACTTAGTGGGAGGTGCACCAAAAAGATCAATCAAATTTTTCATAAAGGACACCATCATTGAAAGTAGGACACTAGCATGATGCGCTACTATCTAAGGTTTAGTGCTATTGTCTAGATGGATTTCTGACACCCAGACCGTATTTGTGACACTCAGATTAGCTTCCAGACAATTTTTAGCCCTCGAATGATCTATCTCAGTCAATTTCCATCTAAGTCTTATTTATGTCATTTATTACTATTTTTGAAAAAAAATAGACGAGGTTATTTTTTACATAAATTAGTGGCTATATTAATTACATACTTCTACCCTAATTTACTATACTCAGACCCTTTAAAAACCTAGGTTTTATATTCCATAATCCCTTAAAAGTTAAATCATTTGGTGAACCCGACTTACTTTGAACACTGCCTTAACCCTAGACATAGATGCTCTTAGGGTTTATATCCTTTTATTTTTTATGCTTAGAATTTAATTCAAGAATCTCATATCTGATTTATTATTTTATTTTGGTAATCTTTCATAGATTAAGTTTCTTAAAAGGTTCAAAATATAGAACATTTTGTTTTCCTGCTTTCAAACCTATAATTGTAGAATTTAATAACTAATTCGATGACACGGATTAGAGACAATTGCAAGGTTTCATTTTTAAACATTCAGATATATAATAAGACCTTATCCATAATATCACAAAAATATTCAAAAATGTAATAATGGTCAATCTTATACTCCCCCATATGCTAATATTATTACACCTACTTTGGCAACAACTTAGATTCCACAACAAACTATTTTAACTTGGCAACCTTCAAAAATGGAAACACCTCCTATGGCTAGTTCATCCTCTCTAGATGCACAATAATTTATGCATGAGATCCATGATCTGTAGGCCAAGGTGTTACATTTTTATCAAGGTACTACTAGGCCATCTCATGCCTTGGATTTTCATGTTCTTTTACATGTACCTTTGGCACAACATATAGTGGTAACTCCTTTGCCATATCAATTTGTGGCACCCAAGCTTGCTTTATATGATGGTAAGAGTGACCCAGAGCATTATTGGTGTAGACTTTCTTACTATGGGTTTTGTCTACATGTGTCATTAGATTGGTTAGGGTTGCTAGGTCATTTGGGTCATTTAGGAAAGTTAGTCCTACATTCACTAGAATGTGGGGTCTCTATCTCCCTCCCTCCTATATATGTAACCTCTCCCTTTGTATTTATTAATCTAGAGCTAATGATGAATATCATTTATGTACTTTGATTGTTGGTAATCTCTCTCACCTACTCCATAGTATTCATGTGCATTCAATCTTGTTGTGAGGTATTGGAGAAATCCATTATGGTATCAGATCCTCACTTAATGGTTGTTTGCATTTCTTTAAATTCTTGGTGAGTTTATTGTTTACAAATAGCTGGTTTGTTCATTTAGATTATGGGAAATTTTGGTCCTTTATAGAAGTTTATTTGTATACAAGAGGATACAGGACCTAGTTTCATAGTTGTACAACTTGTTCACATTTTGGTTGATAGTGGTATTCAAAACCACTTCCCAACTACTCTATGTGTTGCCTAAGAACCCACACACTATCTCTTTACTTCAAGCCTACTAAATGATCCTTTAAACCACCATATAATTACCTACCATCATGTATGCTCTACATAGAATTGCTTAAAGGATTTTAGATTCATGCATGATTTTTAAGGTCTCAAGATTGATGCTGCCAAAACATTGTATAGTAGTCTACTCCTCTCTCCTCAGCCAAAATACCAGGCTATGACTCTACATTCAAAGCATTCACCACTCTAATGTTGCTTATAAGCATTCCAATGTGGTTTGCTAACATTGGCATCCTTCATTGATATATTTCATTCAAATGGCCTTCTAAACCCTACATGGATCTCTCCAAGGATGTCTTTTGGCAATATTCAAACTTGCAATCTCCTGCAATAGTGGTGCCTAATGGTTTTTTGCAAAAACTAGACCTATAACTTTTAATCATAGATTGAGTTGTTTGCTCAAACCCTTTGATTTGTAGGCCTATTCCTATCATGGTGACTTTTGTTTGTTCAAACAAGTCTAAGCTCCTCTTAATGGTGGCACCTTTTTCTGATGGTGCCTAATTCTCTTTACAAAAATCTATAAACATAAAATTTTTCCCTAATATTCTTTTAAAATTAGCTATTTTTAATTTTTTTTTTCCTTAAGTGGCTTATTTATCATCTGAGAGAACATAAGGATAAGTACGAGGGTTATTTTTGACTTTAGTTGACTTGAGGAGGACCATAGTTTCATGTTGATTCCAATGAGTGGGTACAAGGCATGTTTGGTGTTTAAAACCTTCGAGCATTTGAACTTTTATTGAAAGTTTTTATTAAATAAGCCTCATTTATGAGAAATTGATTGTGTAATAAATTTTGATTAGTAACTCAAAATTGAGCACTGTCTTTTGTAAAAGTTAATGTTTTTTAATTTTTCCATGCATAAGACCTATTTACATTATAAAATGCACTAAAGTTATAAAGTGTCATATTTTGGGGGTTACCTGTGCTATGAGCCCTATTGTTTTTTGTATTGTATCTCATGCACTGATTGCTCACATGTGGATGCATTTTCCATTATACCCAACATCCCTATTATGAGAATGCACTATTTTTTTATTGATTCATGTAGTAATTGCTCACTTGGATACATTCTCAATTGTGTTTGACATCCCATTCATGAGCTCGTAATATTCTAGCATCATTATAGAATATATTGTTTAATTTTACACTTTCTTAGTGTTTTCTCTTCGTCATGATGACTGCATTTAAGAGGCTCTAGAGGATGAAGGTTGAGTCTACAGTAGTGGTCCTTATTGGGAAGAATACTTATGCTTCATGGTGTGTGTACATGGAATGTTCACTCACTAATAAAGAGCTTATTCCATTCTTATATGGATAAATTCTTGCTTCTATTGACCCTGGTCAATATGATGACTAGGATGACTCTTGTGACATGGCCTATGATCACTTATTATGTCACATTTCATGGCATCTACACCACCATTTGGAGCACAAAGAGTGTCCCTCCATTGCTTGGAGCACTCTTTAGAGTCTTTTCAGGGATCGTACTGACCTACATCACATTTAATCCTCATCTTCCTATCATATCTTCTGAGACTATTGCACTCTCTCTCTTCTTGCTTATATTTATTGTGATGACATATCCATAGTGGACAATGCTCTTCCTTCCATCTAGCCCCCACTACAAGATGAGATTCTGCTAGACCTTAGTCATCTCATTGCAGATTATACATCTATTCCTATGCAAATTGTTGTTTTTATAGAGACTTGATAAACTTAAATTTTAGAGTAATTTTCTAATTCCAGTAAGAGTACACACATTGAGACATCAACAAATCATATGTTTATATAGACATTCATCTTTTAGATCTGAGTCCTTCATTTGCAAAATGATCTTCCTTGTTAATGGTTGTTGAGCCTTGATCTCATCTTCCAATGGACATTCTTTTAACAAATTTTCCATGCCATTCTTCTTCTTTGGATGTAATGAAGGCAATTATAAACCTTCATGTTTTCTCCCCTTCATTATATGCTTGTTTATTGCCATCTTCCACAGTTTGGCCTATGATTCTTGATTACAATTTGGCACATTTAAGCAATAGTAGGGAGAATTTAGAGCATTTTCCAAATATCTACATCATGATTCCTACTTGAATTCCACTTGAGTGGGAATTCAATAGTTTGATAGCTTGGGGTTTATTTATTTTGAAAGAAAGAGAGAATATTTATTATAGAGGGACCTACTATAACATTCTCCATGTAAAATTCTATGATTACCTTCTCTATATTTTTTTTGGAGGCACGCATCCTTCATATTTTATAGGATATTGGGATCATTGCTATGTACTTGGGTACCTTATCAGGCCTTGTTATCGAGACCCAATTATTTTACCTACCTAAGCTACACTTACAGGGTGTGTTGGTGTATATTTTTATCTTATGAGTTTTGTCTACACATGTCATTAGATTGATTAGGGTAGCTAGGTCATTTGGAAAATTTAATCCCATATTCATTAAAATGTGGGGTCTCTATCTCTCTCCCTCTTATATCTGTAACCTCTTCCTTTGTATTTATTATTCAAGAGCTAACGAGGAATATCATCTATGAAATTCAATTTTTAGTAATCTCTCTCTCACCTACTCCATATTATTCATGTGCATTTGATATTATTGAGAGGTCTTGGATAAATCCAATAAGCACCATCTATGAGCTTTACATGCAACATGTTTAGACTATGTGTCCAATGATTGGATCCTTACTAAGTTTTTCCCTCGCAGTTTAAAGGAGTATGCACTCTAATGGTTATACGATCTCCCTAAACATTCCATCACAACATTCATTCCATTGGTATATATGTTTTTGGTAAACTTTTCATTAAACATCAGTCATAATATTTCCTATGCTAAAGTGGCACAACTCATAAAAAACTCAAATGAGCCAATAGTTGAATGTCTTGCGATATAAAACTATATTAGCAAAGATGACTAGCCCCATGATAGATAGATAACTCCAAGACATATTCAAGTAGAGTTTGTTATCGACATTGAACAAAGCTATTTTATTCAATAAGTTTCTATCATTCACAGGTATTTTTCATATAGTGAAAGAATAGGAAATCTAGCTTCTCTCCATGGTCAAATTAAAGTATACAACTGGATAATATTTAACTACTAAGAGTTTTAATAAGACCCTGTATAAGGTAAAGCCTAATGAGAACAAGAATGATTCAAAAAAGATAATTAATGTAGCTTCAAATCAACCTCTTTGTATGGTCTTATCAGTTCCTCCAAGGAGACCATTCATGACTCTTCCACAAACACTAGCACAGGTTCTATAGTAGCTCTTGGAATGCAATGCCATCTCTCTCTCCTATCAAAAAGTTTGAAAATTATAGGTATCTTCCAAAGAACTATGATTCCAATGCATTATATGATTATCATAGGGTACTAGGACATACTACAAAGAGATGCATTAGATTGCACCATAAGATACAAGATTTAATAGAAGCTAATATCATTGATCTCATCACTCCTAATAAGGTACCTAAACAACAACAAACATAAGCAAAAACATTGAAAATATTTTTAGATGCATTTCTAAAACATATAGCTAATGAGATAGTAGGCACTTCAGGTGTTCATTATACATATCAAGCATAACCACCATCAGTATCCTATCATACTCAAATGATGGACACACACCCTATAAATAATATCATTGGTGTGTATCATACTACAATGCCAACTAGACTATTATGAATTTTTTAGAGTAGGAGATAGTTGATGATGACAAATTTATATGCACTCTTTGTACAAGCCTACATTGATCATCATCCTATTCAGAGTGTCATGGTTGATAATGGGTAAAGTGACAACATGGGTACTATCAGACTTCTAAAACACTTGAGTTATTTAGAGTAAGACATTTCTCAGATAGATTCAATTATTTATGGTTTTATTGGCCATGTTTAGAGCTCCATTGGGGAGATAATACTACCATTATAGGTTGGCCCACACATGTGGCCACTCGATTCATAGTTATACCTAGTGCTGATACATTTGACATGTTATTAGGTAGGCCTTGGATATAGTAGTTTTGAGTTTGAGCCATTCCATACACTGTACATAGATGTTTCAAATATATACATATGAGTATCCTTTACCTATTCCACAGTTAGTCATACAACAAACACCAATTCTCATTTAACACACAAAGTCTATTAACACCCATTTGATATCAGTTAAGCCACTTGTGTAGGTGAGGTTTACTCCTAAAATAGTACCACATATGTATAATTTCCCATGGATATCTTTATTAGACAAACCCCTACATCAAAAACATGTTGTGAATTCTATAGTGCCTCTCTCTCTACCACTACATAGATCAACATCATAACATAGAGCATCTAATCTAGTTACAAATTCTTCTACTAGATGGGTCCTTAAGAATCATATAGTTCATAGGCCAGTTCAGTCATCTTTAAAAATTCAAAGACCTAAACTTCATAGGCCAATTCAATCGGATTCTTAGATTCATAGCCCTACTCCACATGTATTTTCAACTATAGGTCACTCAATGCATCTGATTCTTAGATCCTAGATACCTCATCGTACAACACACACAATCATTATCACTCTATTTGATATAAGACAAATTGATTATGAGTCTATTATGAGATTCATTGGGTAGTATGTTCCTTTTTACTTGTATATAACTTATCTTACCTTGTTCCTCGTATATAGTTTCATTTTCATGATTGCTTTTACATAGCTTATATAATCATAAAACACAAAAATAATATAACATGTTCAACATACAAAAACATTCAAATATTGCTTAAAAATATAAAATTTAGATTGTTTACATTCTTTATATTTTCTAGGTACTACATATGCTATCTATCTTAGTATATCATGTTTTATCATATATACATGCTCCACTTGATCTCTTCTAGTGTTCATAGATTCTTACACGACTCATGTCCAACACACAAATCCAGAGTTGCTAATATCTACCCACTAGAGGCATATACACAATTTTAGCATTGATACAATATCCCGTTAGGGGAATCACATACACAGATTTTGGTTTCCCAAGTTACATATTTCTATATTATATATCGCATATTTAACATTATTTATATCTTGATATTGATCATCCTATACTACTTAGATTTTTTGATGACTACTACTACTATAAACTCAACTTAAGGATATCTTTTATCTTATATGGATTTGTACCACATGTTTAAACATACTTTCATTTCTAGCTTTCCTAGTTTAAATCTGATTTTGTCTTTTTACTTCTACATCTTTTTTATGTCATTTGAATATGCCATTATTCTATGACTCTACACCACTTCCTTTCATTATGTGTATGCTTTGGACATCTACCCATGTAATTATGTGTGCTTTCTTGATTATGTATGTAGGCATTTAAACATGTCCTTCCATGTGGCTCTAATCCAACCTTGCTTGATCTTTGCATATGTGGACATTTGAACATGTCCTTGTATGTATTGATTTCTCAGATTTAGTGACATGTGCCCATGCCCACTGTATTATGGCCCCTTGGCTTAATTTTCATGCCTCATGTGTGTTGCATACATGATTTCATGTATGTGTCATGGCCATGACATTTGTGTCTTACTTTTTACACTTACACTTAGTTCAAATGCCATGAGGGACCTCATGCATCTCCCTTCCTCCTTGGGTACCCTGAAGGATATCATGCCCCATCCCCCTAGGTAGTTACATAGATTATTCTCAGATTATGTAGTTTATAGACATGATTACATTGCTATATTTATATTGACAACCTTATGAATTATAGATCAAACATACATCGTCTATTACCAAATTATGCTCAGATTATCTTTCATTTTGATGTCATGTATACACATTATATTGGTTTACTACATAGATATAATACATGTTTCTAGACTAACACACATCATGCAAAGATTTTATTTTGAGGTAATTATTGAATAAGCATAAAAACTCCCCTCAAAAGAGGGGGAATTCATATTGGTTTGTCATGGAGATTAGGCCATCCAAGTGTACTTAGAGTATAATTTTCAACATGTAGACATAGAATTATGGAGCTCAGAATTAGGAAAACATAGTGGAAAATAATCAAATAGAGATCACATTTAGTTTGAATAAAAAACACAAAAGGATACTATTATTGAAAGTAGGACACTAGCATGATGAACTAATATCCAAAGAACTGTGCTACTATCCATTATCCTAGAAATAGGAAAATCCATATTTGGCAATAGAACACAATAATCACAACATAGATTTGCATAGTTTCAGTCATAGGTTATCATATTTGATTAGTTTATGCTTAGTTTTACACAAAATCATACTAGGTGTGGTCATATTAGGGGCATCATACACAACATGATCACTCCCATTTTAGTTTTAGATACATAAATAGTGATTGCTACAACTTAGTCTAGAATCCAATGCACAGAGATCAGAATTAGGGGTATGTGTGTGGCACATTATTTCCACATGATCAATTTTGTACCAACTCATCTCAGATGGAATGGAAAAGTCCATGTCATTCTCTATGCTATGTAATTCAAACACCATTTAAACTAGGTTCCACACCAAATTGATGCCTTATTATGTTTGCAGTGGTTGGTATTTTTGCATAGTCCCTAAGCTACATTCTCGAGTGCCGAAGAGCCCCCTTAGCTATTTTTCATTTTAGAGTTTTTAAATGGCCCCAGGGCCATCTTACATAGTTTTGGTTACATTGCATAGATTCAGTGATAGATGCGTCTACTACACAAAATTAATCAATGATGGAGTCATAGCTTACTTGAGTTCTTGAGCCACCAATATAGGAGGGTTAGATAAGCCAACAATCTAATCTAATTTATTCAAAATATACAATCCACTGAGTAGGGGTGGACAATGATGGAGTCAAAATTAGATTTATTTATTGAGCCACCCACATATGGAGATTAAGCAAGCCATTAGTTCAATTTAATCTCTTCACCATTTGATCACTATTTACATGCATGCACATAAGATGCCACTAGTTTTTTGCATTGGTTTGCATACCTAGGGAGGTGTATGCATTCCTTTCCTCTCCCTCTTATCTCTTTATTTAGTTTTGTCTTTAATTTTGATATATCTTAAGGATTGATTCATCCATGTTTCATTTACAAGATACATAATAGAGCATGCTTCACACATTAATGCCTAGATTCACAGGCTTCGCCTCATAAGTCCATGTATGTTTCTTTTTTCCTTTATCCTCGTTATTTAACTTTATTTCATTTCTATAATAAAGGAGGGGAAAATATAGTAATATAAAATGTCACTTAAATATAATGACTTTTGTTTGAGACAATCCATCCCTAAATTATCCCTAGACCTATCTTAGGGCCTCTTTCGACACTTATCTAGCTTTTGTGTGGGCCTTACACATCCTTAGACATGTTAAAATCAATCTCAAACCCTCCTCTAATGATATAAACCCCTAGTACCTAAGGTTGTGCCACTTTGACACTACTATTATACTTTGGACACTAGCACTATGTGATAGTGACCAAGGTACATCACTAATGTCCTTTGCCAAATTTTAATCCCAATGAATATCTTTTCAATTCCTAAGACACCTAGGGTCGACCTAGACCATTTTCACATTTCTCACAAGTAAAAAATCATTATTAATACCTAAATTTTATCCTTTTATCCATTAGATAGAAATCATATGAAAAGTACATAAACAAACTTAGAATCCGTTATGTACAATCAAGGTTATTGATCCCTATTATGCCATACTTTTACATATAGTCATATATAACCATCCCAAGCTCAGAATACATAGATTTCTAGTCTCAAGACTTATTCAAAGCACTCAAGTCAACATTCATACTAACATTCACTTGTATTTGCATCGAGATATTATGTAGGAAAACTACATCGAGCTTGATCCCTATTCAGAGTATTGGTATGTAGGAAACTCTCAATATAATGGGGTGTTGAGGATGTCCAACCTATCCAACTAGCAACACACTTTTGCTACTTATTCCACTCAAATACCCTAACAACATGGAGGTATAGGGTTTGCTCCTAAAATTTAACCAAAATAGTACACACATAACAAATCAGAGCTCATTTACACAGGTATTGGAACATTAAACTCAGCTAGAGGTACACCCAAAAGACCAAAGAATTTTTGTGCAAAGGACACTAGTGTGGTACACTACTATCCAAGGTAAAACACTACTATCTAGGAGGGTTTTTGACATCTGGACCCTATTTGCAACACTTATATCAACTTTCACACAAGTTTTCAACTCTCAGAATATCTATCTCAGTCACTTTGCATCCAAGTACTTATTTTCATCATTTATTACTATTGTTAGAAATATCATATTAGGTCAGTTCTTGCATAAATTAGTGTTTATATTTATTGCATATTTATACCCTGATTTATTATACCTAGACCCTTTAACCACCTAGGTTTTACATTCCATAATCCCTTAAAAGTTAAATCATTTAGTGAACCTGACTTACTTCGAATATTGCCCAAACTCTAGACCTAAATGCTCTTTGGGTTTGTATCATTTTATTTTTTATGCTCATAATTTAATTCTAGAATCTAAAATCTAATTTATTATTTTATTTTGGCAATATTTAGTAGATTAAATTTCTTAAAAGTTTCAAAATATATAACATTTTGTTTTCCTACTTTCAAACCTACGATGGTAGAATTTAATAACTGTTTCGATGAGACTGATAAGAGATAATTGCAAGATTTCATTTCTAAACATTCATATATGAAAGATGATCTTATCCATATTTTCTATGAAGAGCTTGAGAAATATGATAATGGTCAATCTTCTACTCCCCCATATTCAAATATTGTTACACCTACTTTGGGAGAAACTTAGATTCCATAATAACCTATTTTAAGTTGGCAACCTTCATCAGTGGCAACACCTCCTATGGCTAGTTCCTCTTCTTGAGATGTAAAATCCATTTTTAATGAGATCCATAATCTACAAGACAAGGTGTTACATATTCACTAAGGTGATAATAGGCCATCTCATGCCTTGGATTCTCATGTTTTTTTACATACAACTTTGGCACAACATATAACACCAACTCCTTTGCCATCTGGATTTGTGGCACCCAAGCTTATTGTCGACCAAATTTGAATTTTAGGTCAAAATGGGGCACCCCTAGGTAAAAAATTGACTTTTAGGTGTTTTAGGGGTCTAATATAGATGTCACAAGGTGTTTTATAGGTCAATTAATGTCACTTAATGTCACTTAATGTTGTACTAGCTTTGGTAATTAGTTATTTTAGTCCCTTTAGTCATTTTAAGGTTAAAAAAATGGCATTTAATAACATGTGTCGATTTATTGGGAAGTTTGAAGTTTTCAAAAGATTATGTCACATCCCATGTGTCCTAAGAGGTCTTAAGTAACTAAAACCAACTAAAAAGTGGTAAGTTCCTCAGAAAAAGGTAGTTTTCTTGGGAAAAGAGAAGAAAATGGCACTTGTATGGCTCCTTAAGAAGTGTGAAACATGGGAAAGGATCATGGTACATCTCTTTAGAATCCCAAATCTCATTTCACTACTTGAAATGCTATGTAAGTGCCATTTTTGGCCCAAAACCATTTTGCTCTTTTTTCAGTCTTCTTGGCAAGCAAAAGTGACCTTCAGGTTTGTGCATATTACGGATAGCTCAGGAGGTTTCAATTCAAATTCCTTGGGGAGGTTGTATTAAACTTAGATACCTTTATTTACATATAAGTATTTTGAAGATTGGTGGCCTATGCTTCATGAACCATCCTCATGAAGTTGAATGTGTTTTTTTGCTTACAAATCTATGTACCCTACAGGTTTTGATCTTGTTTGGGAAAGTCCATACAACTCAAATAATAATATTGATTCCAAAGGATTTTTAATCTCCCATATAATTTTTTCCATGTTTGGGTTCATGTTATAAGGTGTTTTGATGGGAAAATTGTCTTGGGTTTGCAGACTAGTCTTATGTGGGATGACAGGCCTGCTTTCATCATTTCAAGATATTCATGCTTTGAAAATGTATTCAGAGGGTTGTGATAGGTCTATTTTTATTTTTTCAATGTTATATTATTCCCTTTCTCCTTTAAACATTCATCCTCTAATAAATCTTCATAAGTTGCAGTCATATGAAACATTTTCTAGTTAGGTAGCCATGAACATGCTTACCTACAGGTGCCTTTATAGGAGTCATCATGTTGGAAAGAGGTTTTAGAGATATGAAAAGTATTTGAAAATTTAAAGGGTCCATTGGCAGGTTTTGAGAATAGTTTAACATTCTTATGAGATCATAAAACATGCATACTGCCTAGAACTCATACTTGATGCCTGTATATGTAATATGTACCTACAGGGGTATTGGTAGAGATATAGAAGCATTTGTACAGAGAACATGAGATTGGTTGAAATCATATTTGATAGCCTAAAATGTTATTTAGAGCATTTAAAGCCTATTTGAGGTATGAATTGGTGAATAGAAGATAAAACCATTCTTAAAGATCCAAATGACATAATTCAGACCTTCCATCGCTAACTTAGCAAAACAGAGGCCTATGATATTCTGGTGGAGGCCGTTAAATTTTTTTACCAATGCCCATTATGCATCATAATGCCTTGGTTTTGTAACCTCAAGAATGGACAAGCACCTTGAAAAGTTGGAGGGGTAGAGGGTTAGAGGAAAATGGTCATTTAGGGTCCTAAAATTGCCTACAAAACACTAAAATCTTGCAATATCATCTACAAAATTGTGAGTTTGAGCAACCTTTATTTGTAAGTTGTAAGCTAGACCACATATTCACACTTGAATGGTTCCAAGTGGTTTTTATGAGGAATTTATGACCCAATGATCACTAAGATAAGGTCATAAGCTATGTTTAGACCCTCATAGTCACTTTTAGTCCATATATAGGTCATGAAAACATACACCTACAACAAGACAAACAAACAATGACTCAGGAAATGTGTTTTGATAATGTTTTGACCATCCCAAGGTTTATCCAATATTAATACAGATAATTTGTAACCTTAGGGAATTAAAAAGAGGTTTTAAAAGACCACAATCAAGTCTCAAAGAGCTAATACATACCTACAAAAAGGGTTAGTTAAGGCAGGTGTCTCATTTAGGTAGAAAAAAGCTCAGTTTATGAATCTAAAGGGCATATAAGGTGAAACCAATATATGGGAAGTCACCAAGTGGTTCTCATGCTTCATGGAGAGTTCATCCATACCATGAAAAAGCTAGATTACAAACTCACATACATCTATAGTAACCTACAGGCAGGTGTCTTGGTCAGAGCAGTGGAGGACTCATTTATGAGCTAAGGTGCATGTTGAGGGCTAATGAGAGGCTAAAATGATGAATTACACCTATTTACACCTTATTCATATCCATGATGAGCTACATAATCTTTGAGTAAATTAAAAGAATCATATATAGACCCCTTATGAATAAATGTACCCTACAACCATTATAAATGACTGTGAAGGCCAGTGAGTTGAGAAAGGGGTGATTCAAGGGATGTTTAGGCTAGGTTCAAGGTTTAATGGGTATAATCAGTGTTAAATTTTTATGAATTTTTGAATATATTCCAAGACACTTGAGGACCAAGGTTTGAAACATGAAAACACTACTCACAGGCTCACTTTCCTAAGTAGGGAGGGTAAATTTAGCACTCAAGCCTAATTGAGTAAAAGTATAGTCCATGATGAAAACATGGTTGATAAATGTTTTGAGATTAGTGAAAACCTAAAAAATCATGGTGATCACCTTTTATCACCTTCATGATGTAGGAATAAAGGAGGAAAGGCTCAGGTGATGTAGTCAATAGTCCATGTAATGGAAAACCCATGCAAATAGTTTTCCTAACAATTTAGTCTCAGAATTTTATGATTTTTGAGGGTATATGAATAATATTAGGGGATAAAATTTTGTGGAGAGTATCCTTTAAATTTTAATAAGCTTCTACAATATTCCCTTTTGTCTGAGTAGGTAGGGGAGTGCCCTCTATTTTGTCTCAGATAAAGGGCACTCCCCTCATGCATGAAACTTACAATCTTTGGGAGATGGGTAAAAGGAGTAACCAAAAGATAAGTAGACCCTTAAAAAGGGTATTTAATGATTAAGGACACATAATATAATATTTTAAACCAACCATAGAGAAAGGAAACCAAATAGGATGTTAAAAACCCTAAGATTGAAGTTAAGCCTATTCGACAGGGTTTGACATAGAGCAAATTTGATAGACCAATGACATCTCCAAATTTAGTAATGGTTTATAATGTGAAAAATCATGTATATGTGATCACTATAGATGTGATTGAACTATCATAATTCAATGAAAACCATCAAAAGTCACTTTGAGCTCTAGGGTGCAGTCAAGCCTGTTAGGCAAGGTTCAAGCCTAAGGCTAAATGGAAAGTGACTTGCATTTGTAGAATAAAATGAACATACCCATGGGTTAAAACATGTTTTAGGGTGGATATAGAGGTTACCTATATTTTGGAATGTAGAGAAAATGCAAATAAGCCATTTTTGGGTTCAAGACAATCTCAAACCTACAAGAAATAAGAAAATAGGCTCGATAGGTCAAGTTCAAATGCTCACAATTTTTTTGAGGGTTTGCATGGAGGTTAGAGGAGTTTATGGATGTTTATGAAGGTATTTAAATATGAATTTATGGAATTTTTTGGAAACTTCAATGCCAGGTTTTTATAAATGAACCTTAAGAGTGGAAACAAGCCTAAAACCCTTACAAGGACCAATTTGGAGAAATGGAGTTGGATAGATAATATAATGGCATATTTTGACCATGAAAAATATTTTAAGTTACATAGGACTCACTCTTTCTCCCTCCCATGCTTTTTGTCTATATGGACTTGTATAGACAAGGGGCATAATAGGGTATTTTTTACCATTTTTTGTGTTTTATAGGTTCTAGAAGAAGTTAAAAGATGAAACCAAATTTAGGAAGAATATTTATAATTTTTATAACTCCCCATGTTAATTTAATTCCTTATAAAAAATTCTAAGTGTGAAAACAATAGCTTTCATCTCAACCAGTCAAAACTGGCCTAGTGGAGAAGCTAGTGAGAAGGGTGGAGATCTACAAGTGAGGTGATTTTAAGGCATGCCTGATTATTATAAGGACATGGAGGGTATTTAAAGGTGTCATAAACTCCCTCACATATATTTTCATGAGAAAATAATTCCAATTTTGAGGTGAAGTGTGTAGGGTGCATGGAGGAAGAGTTTTCTGGACTACAGATGTTGATATCTCCTTTTTAGAAGACTCAAAATGACTAGGCATGCAACCAATGCATGGAGAGGAATGAATGATAACCTTTAAATTATTTACAATAATTTTACCTGGTCCTAGTTATTTATGAGGTGTTCAAATAGGTTCAAATCATGAAGGGAGTTTTTTGAGCCAAGACAAGGAGTTTTATGCCACTTTGCAAGAGTTTGATGACTTAGATGGACACTTGGGATTCATAACATTACATGGTTCATCTTATATCCTATTATCATGAAAAATTAAATAATTTTTTCATCTTTAAAATTTTCCTTGTGACCCTTGTACTTATCTCTTCTCCTCTCTCTCTCAAGTTTCATAAGAACTAGCCATTTTGCTATTGTAATCTATGCTCCTCCTGAGTATGGCAAAGCCATAATCATTTGCATAACATTTGATCAATAATAATACTGATTTTTACCTCTTTTTGAATATTCATAAGTGTGTTTTACTTGGATTATGGATCGTGTTTAGTGAAAACCATTGATTCCTTAGCATGTTATCTCATTCCTTCACCCTATTTGCAGTTGACAAGCTTCTTCTTATAGTTGAGAAGCTTCTTCTTACAGGGCATATGAAGTGTCCAAGGAAATGTTAGGGATTGAGTGAGTTATTATTTTCATTAGTGTCATTTAAGGCCTCTTTTATAGTCCTCCTAATATTACACATTCATCTATAACCTCATAATGTAACATTGATGTGAGAAGATGCAGATTGGAGAAGTGTATGTTTAGTTTGTCCTTTGATTTCATGCATAACATGATTTTGGTAGGAAGTAATCATCTAATTTGGTGTATCACCCCCTTTAGAAAAGTTTTCTTTTAGTTATCTCTCTCCCTTTTCACCCCCCATGTTTAGTTGTAGTTGTGATCCAAAGTGGTACATCAAGGGAGGTAACCCTATCTATAGATTCACCTCATTGCTTAGGCTACCCACAAGCCTAGAGGTGTTTCCATTATGACACTTGGTTGAGGAGATATTTTCCATCTCCTTAAAGGGTGTAAATTCAAGTGACAACACTTACTTTGTATGATGGTAGGGTGACCCAGAGCACTATATATGGTCTTACCACATAACATGTTTGGACTATGTGTCTAATGATTTTCTCCTTACTAAGTTTTTCCCTCATAATTTAAATGAATATGCAATCTAATTGTTCTAAAATATTCCTAATCATTCCCTCACAACATTCAATTTGTTGGCAGATATGTTTTTGTCACACTTTTCAATCAACATCAGTGATAAGGTTTCTTATGTTCAAGTAGCACAACTCAAACTAAAGTCTAATAAACCAATATCTAAATATGTCTTATGATATAAAAATATATTAGAAAAGATGACTATCCCCATGATAGATAGAAAACTCCAAGACATATTCAATCAAATTTATTTACTTACATTGAATGAATCTATACTATTAAAGAAGTTTCCATCATTCACAGATCTTTATCATACAGTGAAATAACAAGAAGTCAAAATTTTCTCCATAGGAAAACTAAAGTATATAATTGGATCATATTCAACTACCAAGAGTTTTAATAAGCCCTTGTATAAGGTAAATCCCAATAAGAACAATAATGATTCAAAAATGAAAATTAAGGTAGCTTGAAAGCCACCTCCTTGCACAGTCATATCAATTTCTACAAAGAGACCTTTCATGACTCTTCCTTACATACCAATAAGGGTTCTACATCAGTGCTTGGAATGTAATGTCATATCTCTCCCTCCCATTAAAAAGGTTGATATGACTAGGCATCTTCCAAATAACTATGATTCCAATGCATTATTTGACTATCATAGAGCACCAGGCCAATGTAAAAATAAATACATTAGCTTGCAATATAAGATATAAGATTTGATAGAAGCTAATATCATTGATCTCAACACTCCTATAGAGGCACCTGACCACAACAAACAAAAGCAAAATCATTGAAAATATTTTTAGATTCATTTCCAAAACATACAACTAATGAGACATCATGAACTTTAGGTGTTTATTAAACATATTAAATAGAGCCACCACCAGCATCATATCATACTCAAGTGATGGCCACACACCCTCTACATAATATCATTAGTGTGTATCATACTACAATACCAGCTATACCTCTTATCACTTTTGTAGAGTAGGAGATAGTTAGCGATGACACAGATTTTTATGCACTCATTGTACAAGCCTACATTGATCATCATCTTAATCAGAGTGTTATGGTTGAAAATGGGTCAAGTTTCAACATGCGAACTATCACACTTCTACATCACTTGAGTTATTTAGAGTAAGACATTTCTCAGATAGATATAATTATTTATGTTTTAAGTGGCCTTGTTTAAAGCTCTATCAGGGAGATAAAACTACCATCATAGGTTGGACCCACACACATGGTCAATCAATTCATAACGGTACCTAGTGCCACCATATTTGACATGTTATTGGGTAGGCCTTGGATATAATATCTTCAAGCCATTCCATCCACTATACATATATGCATCAAATATATATATGCTAATCAGGTGGTTATAGTTGAGGGCCTTCTATATGAGTATCCTTTACCTATTCTATAGCTATTCATATAGCAAACACCTTTTTTTATTCAACACACAGAGTCTATTAGCACGTACATCTAATATCAATTGAAGCACCTGTGTATGTGAGGTCTATGTCTATAGTAGTACCATGTATGCATACTCTTCCACAAACAACTTTATTAGAGATACCCCTATGTTAGAGACATGTTATAGATTCTAGAGGGCATCTCTCTACCATCACACAAATAATCATCACAACATAGAACATCCACCTTAGATACAACTTATTATACCAGATGGGTCCCTAAGAAACCTATAATTCACAAGCCAGTTTAGTCAGCTTTATGAATTCAGAGCCTTGTGGTTCATAGGCCAATTTAATTAGCTTCTCAGATTCATGGCCCTACTCCACAAGCAGTTTTAGCTAAAGCTCACTCAGTGCATCTAATTCTTAGATCCCAAATAGGTACCTCATCACACAACACACATGATCATTATCCTTTTATTTGATACATACCACATTAATTGTGAGTCTTTTATGAGATTCATCAGGTAGTATGTTCCTCTCTACTTGTACATAACTTTTATTACCTTGTTCCTTGTATATGGTTTCATTTTCATGATTTATTGTAACATAACTCATATACTCAAAAAACACAAAAATAATATAACATATTCAAAATACAAAAACATTCAAATATTGCTCAAAAACATAAAATTTAGATTATTTGCATATCCATGTTTACATTATTTATACTTGCCAGGTACTACATATGCTAACTATCTTAGTACATTATGTTTTATCATACATACATGCTTCACTTGTTCTCTTTGAGTGTTCATAGATTATTACAAGACCTAGGTCCATCAAACAGATCTAGAGTTGCTAATATCTACCCATTGGGGGCACATACACAGATTCAACATTGATACATTCTCCCATTGGGGGCATCACATACACATTCTAGTTTCCTAGGTTACATTTTTCTACACTTCATATCACATATTTAACGTTGTTTATATCTTGATATTTATCATCCTATACTACTCAATTTTTTTGCCGACTACTAATACAACTACACTTCAAACCAACTATACTAACCCAATTTGTAAACTTTGTTGTTTAACAACTTTAGTTTCAAATTTATCAAATTTCATCCAATTGTTACATACTTTGTTAGTTTTAAATGTTTGAGTAGTTAACTATATTTATCTATACCTATATTTAGTTCATATTGTAACTAAATATTCATATAGGTCTAGAATATGCATATTTTGAAATTTATTATCTTTAATCTAATGTTTCTAATGACGTGCTAAAGTACAATGGCAATAGTCATTTAATACAGAAGAAGAGATAGTGGGTAGAGGCAGGTGGTGGATTCCACATATTGGTTATTCTATTATTTTTTTAATTTTCCATATTTAAAGTGGTTTTATATTTTAATGGCCTAGTTGTTTTAACCTTGGGTTGCATTGTTCCTTTAGTGGAAAACTGGTGAAACAGAGAAGATATATGGTATTTGTGGAGAAGGGGAAAACATGTATATTGGTGAAAAACATGTGACCTTGAAAGGGAGGTCACAGGTTCAAATCTTATAGGGATGAGGAATGCATGCCTTGTATTTGAAGAACAATAAGGTTCCCCATACATAATGGGAGTACTAGGTGGTCTCATATGTTGTAAGCTACCTTGCAGACCATAACCAAGACCCTTGACATCATGGACCTTAGAAATATATTATTATCATCATCATCATCATCATCATCATCATCATCATCATCATCATATTGGGCTCTCTATTTTATCTCCATGAAGGAAATAATAATGACATAAAAGTAAATTTATGGTAAAAATCATCCAATACTTATGTTCCTCTTCCGGCTAATCAAAGTACAAGCATCATGACAACGTTGACATTCTATATGGAATATTAAAAAATAGTCATATATTCAAATTTTTTTGTGCAACTTTTGTTTTGGGCATAATATATATATATATATATATATATATATATATATATATATATATATATGTTTGTAAATCTTGCAATTTTTTCACCTTTGATGGGATTATGTACGCACTACTTCATTATTATATGCATAGAATTTATAATGTCATAAAAGATACAATAAAATTATGTTCACATCATCTTAGGTTGATTCAATTAGCTCGTGATAGAGTTAAGATATTGCATAATGGCACTTCACAAACCTGATATTGGTTATTACACAGTTCTCTTCATAAGTCTCCCACAATGCTCTATTGGATTTATTGCTTCTGTACATATTTTTTTTAAAAATTATTTATTACCAAATAACATTACTTACATAAATTTAAACAACATAATTCATTTATTTAGTGTAGTTTTAAACCATCTTAAAAAATAACATTTGGCATTCATGTCTTCTTACCTAGCTTAACAATGAACTTACTATGTCTGATAGCTCACTTAGGTTTTCTATTAATCTAGACCAATTATAGTGTCCCACCCCAATTAACAATCTATATGTATTTAGTTTTTTGGTTAAACTGAGATTATGAAAAATACAAATATGGAAAGTGCATGTAACTAAGGATATAAAAACACACACACACACACACACACACACACAGAGAGAGAGAGAGAGAGAGAGAGAGAGAGAGAGAGAGAGAGAGAGAGAGAGAGAGAGAGAGAGAGAGAGAGAGAGAGAGAGAGAGAGAGAGAGAGAGAGAGGAGAGAGAGAGAGAGAGAGAGAGAAGAGAGAGAGAGAGAGAGGAGGGTGCATGTCCTAAATCTTAGAGAAAATATGGATTACCACCTGGAAGTTGAGACTTCCTCAATCGTGCAACCCAATCATACTTATAACATAGTGAGTGTGAGTAAACCAAGTCAACTCACACTATCAAACTAGTGAGGCTGGATGATATAATCAAGTCCAACTTAAAAATTAAGATTCCTTTATTGGTCAATACTAAGTAGAAAGAAGGCCATGTTTTAGATTACTATGATAGTGATGATGATACTGCTTATGATATGATAGATAAGAAAATGCGAAAAATAAAATTTGATCCACTTTATCACCTTTCACATAACCTATTTGAACCTACAGTTTCTATACATATAAGCTAAATCCACTTTCAAAAGATACATAATTGATTCCAGATAAGGGAAAAATAAAAATAATAGACAAACATGTAAATGCTTATTACTCCATATAACCCTCTTAGTTAAAAACATTGAGTCAACCTTACAAGGGCTAAATGCAAGTACATCATGTGAACAATGTGGAGCCTTGTCAAAAGGATTCACAACAGACTTTATAGATCGTAACATGACAAGATAGTAAATGCACCATACTATCTATGTTACTTGAACATGGAATGATTTATTTACCTTCTACTAGAGACATATCAGGTAGTAGACTTCTACTTACACATGGATTACCATGTTGTAATTATCATCAAATCATTGGTGATAATACCAATCAATGTGAGGCATTGAATAATCTAATTTAGAAGTATAATAAAAATATATACAAAATGTGTTTGAAACACGTAAAAGGAAAAATCCTTCCTCTCTTTCAAAAGAGAATTGCCCTTCAAAGTGACCAAAACATGAAGATTTTGACTATTACTACTAATATTGATGGGGTATATTTATGTCATCTCTAGTTTGATAAGAATAACTGGGATATAACTTATGGCACCACATTTCTTGAATGATTGGGACATACCACAAATGAACTAATATACTCTCCATTGATGCTAGAATCTCGAGGATACATTCAATTACCTATCACTTGTGGCCCACATGTGGTAACTTTTACCATATGGATATTAAACCATGAACCACATTTGGAATTAAAACTTGGACAACATTAGCTAGTCAATTGGAATGCCAATTCAAATACTACAAATATGTGTATTACTTTTCTTGATATGGATACAAAGATTTGCATACAACATGATGGGTATGGTTATTTGTCTACACCATTGGCTTCAGGTAAACCATTATTAGAAACATTGAAGAGGTCACAATGCATCTCTATAAATAGAGCTTAAAAATTATTCTAGATGATCATATGCCTTTGATGATGAGGACTTCCTTCATTATAATTGTTCCAATATTCCAAAAATACCAAAAACATAAAAAATTCAAAATATTCAAAAATCCAAAACTATTTTCAGCATCTACATATTCTATTGGCTCCTTGACATTTATGTTATTAGTTCAATGTTGATAGATAACATATTAGTTACTTCTACATACACATGTTTCATGCTTCTATTTGAATGTGATACATATATACATAGATACATGATCTATGCACTTATGGATGTTGGGCCTTCCCTTTTCTCATGTCACCAGGATGTTGAGGGCATCCACCTTCTTTGATCATGATACATCCAGGTTATATCATTTTATGGTCATTTTACATTATCATGTTTGAGATAATTTGTACTTAAACATGCCTTTTTCCATGCTTATATCTTATACAATATACTTGATATGCTATGTTCTTGACATTTTTTACCAACACATTGGATCCATTGGCTACTATGATATGCTTATATTCATTGCTTATGCGTTCATTTATGCATTTCTTTGAGTGTCTTGTGTTGTTATTGTCTTGTTTGTTGAGCATTTGAATATGCTCCATTATTTGTGGCCCCTGTGTTTTTGTTTATTTCTTTGACATTTGATATGTCATTGCTTATTGTATGGATATTTGAATATGTCATTCTTGATTTTGTGGACATTCGACTAAGTCATTTCCCTTTAATTATGCAACATTTGAACATGCCCCTTATTTGCAATATCTTTGGACCATTGTCTATTGACTTAAGTGTCATGTGTTCTTATGTGTGTGTTTGGTTACTTGTTAATCTTGTACTATTACTATATAGATGTTTCCATGATTTTTATCATTCATCTTGGGAATCAATGTGATCACATTCTATTCACTTCAATGATATATCAACCTAGACATATTTCCTTTATAAGCTACATGGTACATTCCCCAATTTATAGGGTTATCTTATCCTTTTGAGGTAATATAACTACCAGTTTCTATCTTCCCTCACCTTAAGGGGGTGGGGCATGTTATAGATTCATGTCTTCCACATATATTCACAATTTCAAATTCAGTGGAGACATGTCATAGTGGCATAGATTCCTCATATTCATAGTTTCAGATTTAGTGGGGGCATGCCAAAGAGGCATGGCTTCCATAGACTCATAGTTTCAGATTCAGTGGGGGCATATTTTGGAAACATGTCATCCACATTGGCACTTATATTAGTTTTTAAATTTATCAATATATAGTGAGGGTATATTTTAGAAACATGTCATCCACATTGGCATGTATATCAATTTTCAAATTTATCCATATATAGTGGGGCATGTTTTGGAATCATGTTCTCAACACTTAAACTATTTTTAATTTTAGATATATAATAGGGGAATATTTTGGAGACATGTTTTCCACACTTACACAATTCTTAGAATAGCTAGATTCATAGTTATGTTATTCAGATATATATTTGTGGCAGAATTCTATACACTGGTATTATTGTTATACACAATCTCAACATAAGACATATCTAAAGTACATATGTTATGCAATGTGTACCTGATATTACAAAATCAAATTAGTTTTGGATTATAAATACTTTTAGGGACTATCACCACCCATCAATTAAGACTTTTATGGACTATAGTGAGCCAATCTACTATACTAGTTGGTTCACTTCTTGGTATGGTTGAGGTGATTAAATCACTAAATCTTGACAAGTTTGTAGGTTGGACTAGACTGTTTCATCCAACCTCACCAATTTTTTAGTGTGAGTTGACTTGGTTCACTCACACTCACCAAGTTATAAGTATAGTTTGGTTAAACAATTGAGCTAGTCCCAACTACTAGGTGACAATCCACCTTTTCTCCAAGGTTGGGGGTATGGGCCTCTCTCTCTCTCTCTCTATATATATATATATATATATATATATATATATATCCTTACATATATATATTTACATATATGCACTTTCCATATTTGAATTTGTCTTAATCTCAGTTTCTGTGATTCACAATGATAAATCTTTCAACTAAAATTGCCAAAAGGCAAGACAGTTACATCGATACATACGTGTAAACTTAGACCTTGTTTTGAATTTCAATCATTTCAAATGATTTCAATTTAGGATTATATGTATCGATTATTTACTATAACATGTTCTTAGTGATAGGTTAGTCACCATCAAAGCACTCAAGTTAGACTCAAGCAAAGACAAGTTGTGTTATACAAACCCATGTATGCATTCATTTTCCTTTAAACTAGTAATTTCATTACTAGATTAAAGGAAAGGCAAATGTAGATGATATTTATGAATTATATAGCATCTTAGTCTTGTACACTTGTCAAACTCAAAACTTCTAGATCTTTCCCACTTCTACATGTCTTGCATCTACTCTCTGTTGTGTCCCTTGGCCTATCTCTTAGTCTGACCAGATTTATGTTGATGACCCATGCCTTATATCTCACCCGTAATGTTTAAAATGTATTTATATTATGTATCTACATGTTTTGAGCCTACACCTATTTTCCTACTCCTTGGACACTTACATCTTAAATAGACATCTATGTTGATCCAGGGTCCTATTTTGACATAAGTGTCCAGTGCCCTAAATTCATCTAATTTATAAATAAAACACATCTAATGGTCAACCTAAGTGATATTATGCAAGATATTCTCCCGATAGGAGTGGTGTATATGCAATATCACTCCTCATTCTAAACTCACCTGACATTCATACCAAAGAGCATTCAAAAAGCTTTAAATTGAGCAAAAATTTTAGCCTTAGATACTTGTGTCAACCTAGAATGGTTGTGTCAATGTTACTATCTTAATCAAATACATGTGTTTAGTATAGAATACCTACTAAAACTAGATGTGACCACCTAGATGCTTACGGGTTCATCATCACCTTCACTCTAGTACATTCAAATTTGGGTCATCGATTATTGCTCCTTATCAAATGATAAAACCCTAGTTCTTCATATTCATAGCGACCTTGGTAAAAATGGGTTAGTGGCTCACGGTGTCAATCTAACCCCAAAGATCACTCTATTAGTGGATGTTACCTACATAACCACAACTATGAAGAAAGCATCAAACTAATGTAGTTATCCCCTAATGGTTTACCTTATGTGTACACAAGGGTGAAATATGTGGAAAGCAAGTATAATAGTGACCTAGCTTATAACTTGGCAAATCAGGGTCTTGGATTGTTCCTTTAGTACTTGAAACCTATAGGTGTGTTGTTCCTATGACTAATATGAGAATATTATAAAATAAGAAATCTTTGCTCAATTAAATTCTCTTTGGTATTAATATGCCCTCATATATATATATATATATGTATGTATATATATATATATATATGTATGTATGTATATGTATGTATATATATATATATATATATATATATATATATATATATATATATATATATATATATATGTATGTATGTATCCTTAGATACATAATTTTTGAGTAGTACCTTCTATAGTGCATGGGTCTATTAAATACACTTATGCCAATCGAGTGATTATAATTTATAGAGGTCCATATGAATATCCTTTTGAACAAGATAAATTTATACCAAAATAATCAATTATCAAGCCTAATAAGGCTAATCCACCGCAAAATGGTAAGCAATAGGCAATCCCCTTTACTAGGTGGTAAGTACTTGAGAAACCTTTGCATTAGTGACATGCAGTGGATTCCATGAAATCATCATCTACTACACACCATATTCAAATATCTAGAGCACCTACACATGTTAATATCACTATAATTTCAAAGAAACCTTAGATCACTTGATGATGGGTTCCATGAACCTCTATTACTCTTATTATTTCTTCATGACCATAGAGTCTCATTATACATACACATAGCATCTTAGATACTACAGTGACATGTATTGCATATATGCATGTTAATTATCAGTGTGATCATATAAATCCAAGAAGGGAGGTTAGTATAGTGTTAGAATAAGTAAACAAAACTCAATAAAAACACACTAACACTTAGAAGCCTAGATATTAGGGGTGAGCTTAACGAACAAAACCAAATGAAAAACACAACTAAAATGCAAATGACATATAATCTCTTACCTTTCTTGAGAGATCCAAATTATTTTTTGAGTGGCTTGCTTGATTTGTGCTCAAAGAGTCTTTGGCAATGGAGTTTGTGTAGCTCCCTCTCTCCTTGGAACCATTGTGGCTTGATGTGGCTTATGCTTGGCTCAAGATTTTGGCATTATAACCTTGATTGCAATAAAATGGGTATTGTAACATTATATCAAAAAAGCTTTGAAGTCATTTGTGCATGATAACTTTTCACTAAAATAGCTTATGTCTCTCTCCAAATTTGCATTAGAACTTTGGCTTATGAGATCTTAAAATTCACTTGGCATGGCATTGCATTTATAGTAAATTGATTTATCTCCAACCCTAGGAGAGTTAAGGTGGATTTAAGACTTGAAATGGGTTAAAATATAACCTAAGTGAGTCAAATATAACCCTAGTAGAGTTAATAGTTGTCAAGTAATAATGATTTTCAATGAATAAGCATGGGTCTCCAAAATGAAATATTTTCCAAAGGCTTGACAACTCACAAATGTCATGATAAAAGGTTAGGATATTTCATATTTTTAAATTTCCTTATTTACTAATTCATTAATTGCACATGGATAATTTAACTAGGCATTTAATTTGGTTTAGATTATTAATTAATATTGATTAGCCATTAAAGTCTTTCAAGATTTGATTATTTGTTCATGTGGCTCACTTAATAGGTCCATAGGCCAAATTGACTGTTGTGATGTCACATGATGGTTAGGGATGAATCCGTGAGAGGTTATGGTTGCATACAATAGGATACCCAAATTAGAGATGTCTCAATGTGATTATGAGATTTGATGAATGATGCATAAACAAATTGGGACATTTAGTGATTTTTAGGCTTAATTTGCAATGGTTGGTAGGAATCAGTCTGAAGTCTGGTCGAAAGCCAGTTGTGGCTAGTTTTAGGTGTCTACAATTTGCCCCTATTTGTGAAGACGTTTCAAGCTATAGGTCCAATAATGTATTCTTAAATAATGAAAAAGGCTTGTATGCCTAAAAGAAGACAATGACTGAAGAAAAAGCTCCAAACAATGTTTGGGAAGCCTATAATGATGCCCCCTTGAGGGAGTGGCCGATACATATGATTGATGGATGGTCCCTTGAAAAGAAATAAAAATAATAATGAAATTAACCCATGGGTGAGATTAATCTAGTCGACATAATGCTTATATAAATTAAATTTAAAAAATACAAATTTACACAAAGGTGGTTATAATTAGTAATAAATGTTGAGACACTAATTTGCCCAAAGGTGGTTATAATCAGTGGCAATGACATATGCCCCAGCTATGGCTGATGAGTCAAAATAATGATTTACCCATAGGTAGTTATAACCATTAAGATGACTTCGAATGAAAAATAATTTTTTATTGTTCCCTAGTAGGGTAGATTGGCAAGCATAACTCAAGGATATAACCTATTGCACATATTAAAGTTGAGTGGGCATAAACATAGATGCGATGGTCTAATGACTGAAGAAGCCAAAAACAACTAAGCATACAAGGATGTGCAAATGTAATGAAAGAGATGAATAGAATAATAAGAATTTATCAATGGAAATGATTTGGTTGTTCTTGTCAATGTAGAGATGCTCATCCTTATTAGAATTGATATAACCAAAATGATCAATGGGTTGAGTCGATCAAAGAGGGTGGGAGGATTTACCAAGGTTACTAAGAATAAAATTTTACAGCTCTATCACTTGTAAGACTTACTGAGTTGATTTTTGATGTAGCATGCGATGGTATGCATCATGATATAAAACACCATGAGAACTTTGTCAAAATATGCATAAGGACTAACTCCCAATATAATAAATAATTGAAAACAATGTGCCAATGATAAAAACCATGATGACAATGTTGACATATGAATATGGATAGACTCAAGAATAATGCATAAGGAATCACCTAATGAACACATATAGATCAAGTCTTGGTACAACAATGAAAGCAAGAAAATAGGCAAGCAAACAAACAATAACTAAGCAAACAAACACATAAAAAAATTGAAATTAACATTAAAAAAAAAGCATCCTAATAATGAATTTTCCCCAATAGGGTGGATCAAGGATGACTAACTAGGCTTAGATAGGGTAAATGTTTTTGGATTTTTAATTTTTTTGGAATTTTGAGGTATCTTAACTCGTTAGAGATTGAGAAGATACCACTCTCAAAATGGTTAGAGCATTGGCCTAGGTTGCTCATTAAAATCTAAGAACATATGGAAAAGAGGGACTGAGTTGACCTCAATGTGAATTAATCATGACCTACATAGTCCCATTAGGACCTCAAGTCATAGTAGTTCTACCAATACAAAAGGTGGTGAGAACTGACTAGTTCACAACAAGTTCTCAAATTAAGGCCAATGGCTAGGTAAATGAGAATAATAATGGCAAGGTGATGTGACCATGCATGGTAAAAGGTGTTGTTCCTAATTTACCCAAGGCATTTATAATTAGGAAATAATGGCACAGGTCTGTGATACTAATTTGCCCATAAATGGTTATAATTAGTAACACAAGGTGTACTAATGATTTACCCATAGGCAATTACAATCAATAGCACCAATCAAACATGAATGAAAGATAACTTGCCAAATCCACTGTCACACTACTTTCATAAAATATCATTAAAACATGGAATTCTAAAACTATTGAAATTGGATGGAAATTTGCTTGCAAAAAGTGAAAGAAGAACCAAAGGAACCTCAATAAAAAAGGGTTAGGTAGGGTGGTTAAAAACAAGCTTTGGTCTAATAGAGATGGCATGGTAGGATGGCATAGGGTATGTTTTAGGAAGATGATAGTATGATAATTGGATAAAATGGTAAGAGGGTTGCCTCTAAGTGATAAAGGAAATGATAGGGTATAAAATAACAACAAGAGGAATGGTAAAAGAAAGAGGCAAGGTAAATGGCAAATAAAAATGACAAGGTAAAAGTTATTGGCCAAGGTATAGGTATGGTTTTATGATTTTGGCTAGGTAAATGATCATGTTGTTCCTACTGACATGGAGATGCACATCCTGATCAGCATGTGAAATAATCAGAATAATTAATCATTTAAATTTCAATCCCACACCTCTTTTGAATAGCTACTCCTTTAAGAACCTAATGTAAATTTGGACTCCATTAATGTTGTTGTGATCTTCATTGGTTGTTGATTTTATTTCCTTAAAACTTCAAAACAAGATATCTATGTAGCCTTTGTTAAGGAAAGTGTGGCCAAGGATGGTAAATACAGATAAATTTTTGATGATAGGTTTGATTTGGCGATGTAAAGATGGATGATAATGGTTGGGAAATAAATGAAGATTAGTATTTTTAGGCACATATAATGTTGTTGATTTTGGATTCAATGTAAATTTAGATGTGGTGGGACTAAATACTTTTGAATATGCTCTCGATAGGACCACCAAATTTTTCTATTATTTGGGCTTGAGAATAGCTACCATCTGATTATGTTGTAGATTAGAAGCTGTGTTTATTTCTTTGATAATGTCTTCATCAAGTAGTGAAGACTTATTGTGTTCAGCTATTGGCACCTCGACAAGGTTTTCACCAATGAAGTTGTTTTGATTATCCCATAACACCTTTGAGAAGGTTTCACTAAGGAAATTTAACTTTTAAATTTGATTACCTTCTGGTGCCTCAAACAAGGTTTCACTAGAAGATGCTGAGTTTAAACTTTGATTGTCCCCTAGCACCTTCAAAAAGGTTTCACTAGGAGATTATTCTTATTCTACATGATTGTAGTCTTGGCCCCCCTGATATTCTACAACTAATATGTCTCTATTGATGTAGTTCAACAAGATGTGATTTTTTCAGTCCCAATTGACACTTGTGGGAGGTGGAAAATCAATACAATGGCTAGGTTGGTTGGTGATAATGGCATGTGGAATAGTAATGGAATGGAAAGAGGCTGTACAATCCTCATAGAAGATACTCGAAAAAATTATGTCGAAGCTGAATTAATCATACTCAAAAACTATAGAAGGATAAAAAATGTATTCAAATTGATTAGCAAGGCATGTGTAACCAATATTGTAACAACCATGAATATTTTCTGATTCTGACTCAATGGAATCTAAATCTGATGTTAAGATTGACATTGATTCTACTTCTAATGCTAAATCTAATGTTGGTTCAAGAATAGAACCTAACTCTAATTTTGATTCTTCATCTGGTGTGGATGCTGCTATAATGATGCTTTATTGAATTTTTAGTTTTGGACAAGGAATGACCTGTAATGGCATAATGGGCTCTACAGAGACTGGTTTGTCAAAGTGAGACTCCTCAATAAGGGGAAAAAAGTCAAGAGGCAATTCTATAGAGACTAGCTTGTCAAAGGGAGAATTTAAAAATAGGCATATGGTTGAGGTAATGATTTGCCCAAAGTCAGTTATAATCATTAAAAAGTGACTTAGCAAAGACTGACTTGTCAGATTGAGACTCCTTGACAACTAGAATAGGATCAAAAGGTGATTCATCACAGGTTGAACTATCACAAATGGTAGGTTCAACAAAAACATCATGGCTTGGTTAGTTATCTTGGCCTTCATTTACAATCAATTGTAAAATACCAAATTTGAACATATCTTGGTCTTTGAATGATTGGCTCAGTTGAAGAGGTACTGATTAGATCAATTAGGACTAGATGATTGGCATGGGTTTTATAAGGTGGGGAATGGTTGGAAATGGATGAAAAATGGCCTGTGGTTGGATAATAATAGGCTTAACAAAGGTTGGTTTATGGCCTAGGACAGTAATTGTTACTCATCGAGTTGTTATTGGACAACCTTGTTAGGCTAATGAGTTACTATACATGGAATGGCCTAGAATGGTAATAGTAGGGCATTGTAGAGCTTGGTTACTCACACAAGCTAAAGGATGAGGTCTTATAATGGTAAAGGTAGGGTGTCATGGAGCTTGGTTACTCACACAAGCCAAAGCATGAGGTCCTAGTATAGAAATGTAGGGTGTTGTGGAGCTTGGTTGTTCACACAAGCCAAAGGATGAGGTCCTTATATAAAAATGGTAGGGCATTTTGGAGCTTGGTTTCTCACACAAGCTAAAGGATGAGGTCCTAGTATATAAATGGTAGGGAATTATGGAGCTTGGTTTCTCACACAAGCCAAATTATGAGGTCCAAGAATAGAAATGGTAATCCTTGGATGTTGTGGAGCTTGGTGGCTCATGCAATCTGAAAGAGGGTTAATGGTATAGGTGGAGGAATGGTCATCATGATCAGTAAGATGTACAATATCATACGTTAGCCATCCAAAATAAGGTGTCACCAAATACTATGCTTGAGGATCTTGGCTTTATTTCCTAAATCAAGGATTATAATTAGGATAAGAATCCGTATCACAAACCACTTCTTCACCATAGGGGTCTTAAACAAAGTCAATTTGTATGGATATTATATCACAACTTGGCTGTACCTATTTCCACCATAAGTGTAATGAGACATATCCATATCAGTGATGAATGTTCCATAAAGGGCCTAGAGTTATAAAAACTCTAAAAAATAATTTCCAAAGGTCAAATGGTTCAAACTTGGTTTAGGGGATCTGTATCTCGAAAATGGTTTGTGCTAAAACTTGGTATAAAATCACCTAACAACATATGTCTAAAATCAAATGTCTTACACACAAAATATCAAGTGATTGAATAAAAATTGGCATGCTAAAATCTAGGTCCAAAGTTTTCTAAACAAGTCTAATCTAAGAGAATAAAATTTTCTAGGTTTTTGGGCCAAATGTGGCATCAAAAGCTAGGCTCAAAATAGGCATGTGTTAGGAATTTTGTCAAAATGGAACAAAATTTAGACTTTAAACAAAAAGATGATTTAATCTAATAAATCTAAAACACTTTGGCATAAACTAGGCATACAAAATCAAACATGGACTTTGTCAATTGGCATAAGGCATGAAATAAAAGGCACATGGAAGATAGGCTATTTCTCCCAAATAAAGGCACAAATAATAGTTTTTAAATTGGGTAAAGAATTAACCTACGGTACACAACCCAAAAGAGAAAGATTGATGTCTAGGCCCAAATGACACAAGGCATAAACACAAATCAATCAATGTTTGGATTTGAACTTGTCAAGGTTAATTGAAAACTCAACTTAGGAAACCACGCTTCTTTGATTAAACAACAAGCTAGACAAAGGTAAGAAACATAACGACACTGGGTAAAAGATCTCAAAGGCACACATGGCTCAGTTTTAAAATTGGAATTGGGCACAAGGCAAACAAGTCTATGAAATAAATCAAGCAGCGTAACAATCTTATCACACTCTAAAGATGTAATCAATGGTTGGTTTCAAGACTCAAAGGCTTAAAAACTTAAAATGAATTGGGCAACATCACATTACCCTTTCAATCAAGTGACACACACACAAAAATTTGTAAAAATATTAAGGCAAATGTGTGGTATTAAATGGATAACATAATGCCTCCTCAAAAGAGGGAGTGATGTGGGCACAAAACTCATTTTGATGTGAGAGGACAAATAAATAGATTTAAACTCAAAAACCAAACAATAAAGGATAAAATGACATAAACAGTTAAATGTAATGTCCTAGATCCTATAATGAAAAGGTTGCATAGTATTGTTAAATTCCATATATATGCATGCTCTTGGGATGATTTTAAGTGTTAATCCAAAAATAAAAGTGCATGAAGTAGTAGAGTTTTTACACCCCCTTCTCCCAAGAGATTGTACAATGACATATAACTTTAGGCTATTAGTCCTACATCAAAAATATATCCGCGACAAGTGGCATTATTTTAAAAACTTAAATTTTCAACCATATAGATGGTCCCAAGTGTGATTAACACTAGATATACCTCATGTCAATTGAGTTCATACTAGATAACTTACTATGCAAGGGTATATTCCTTTGCATAACAATTCCATCTATGTAATTCTTAGTGGAATCCCTTGGTTAGCCAGACCTGATTCAGGTTTTCATTATGATTGGAGAGGCTAGCTGCTCAACCCACTAGAAATCACAATATATGTGCCCTGATTTATATATGACATTATATAGTGGGTTAATACAACACTAAAATATGAAACCTCTGGTCAACACATATTGTAGAAAAAGGGGTGGGTTCACTATATCAATTCATCAAGTCAAGCACTTATTCAGTTGTCCAAATCAGTTTTAGACTCATTACAACTAGGCACATATGTAGTATATTCCCATAGTGCTTAACATTTATCACTTGATTGTGCTTGAAAGAATTCACATAAGGTGCAAGCCTTATGCGCTCACCCAAAGTGCAACAAAGAAAGAACTAGGGCCCACATTGGGCTAGTTGTGCCAGGGTGCAATGCATCACTTATAAGACTCAGTCATTTGAGAGAGGGATTTTGGTGGATCTACAAGCACAAGCCTTTATCAAGATGACTCTAAAATCATATAGGGGCTAGATGAGTAAAGGGGATGCTTTAACTTGAAGGCTTATTCTAAGCCTGCACATCTAGCAAAGGTAGGAATATAAGCACATAGGATATATATATATATATATATATATATATACATACTTAGGTTATTTCTATTAGTTACGTTGATGACATCTTTTACACATGGATGCCATTAATGGCCTAAACTAAGATCTTGCTAAATTTAACATATAGATATTGAATTTATAACCTTATAACCATTACATTCATTGTGCATTTCAATACAAAATGAATGACATTCAAAATAGGAACAACATGTATTATTGCAACCATTCTTCTTCATTTCTCAAAGTTTAAGTACATAATAGAGTTCATAGTTTGTAAAATAGAGTGCATACATAACTGAAAATGCTTAACAACCCAAAGGCTCACAAGCGAGCATGGGTGTATACAAATAGAGCCTGAATAGCATCTGAGCTAAACTTACATTCCAATGGTATTTAAAACATGCAGAGTTATTTCTCTAGAGCTTCACTGCATCAAAATTGCATCTTTATCCTCACTAGTTTGAGCTGAATTTTATAGCGCACAGGAGCATCTCCTTGTCAGGGTGGAGAGCACACATTAGGTGTTGAACTAGAAATTTTGTTGATCATTCCTCCAAATCCATCACCCTAAAACCTTTGCATTATGGTTTAAAATTTGGGTGTCAATTAACTGCCTGCTAGTTCATGTAATATGTGCATCGATTCCTCTTACTGGCATAAAAGATACTAAAATAACAATCATGCCAAGTGATTACCTCATGTCAAGATGGATATCGAGTTGGCATGGATCCATACTTAGTCAAATTAGGGGCCCAACATTACCCCATATAAAATTTCTAGTCCACCCTTAGACTAGGCTACCAAAGCCTTTGACACAATGAATTTGGGTGCACTCTCCTTAAGTTTAGCACTGAAATACTCAAATCCCTTGATAACGAGCTTGATTTCCTCCATGCTATTGTCTATATCTTTGGAGGAAATGCTAAGTGTGAGAATGTTAGTTTTATCTAACTCCTTTTTGAAGGCCCCCAAAGTTTCCTCAGCCTTTGTAACTCTTCCTTCTAGGTCTGCTCTTTGATCTCAAGACTTGGTCTATAAGGCATGAAGAGTTATTTTAGGTTATGCTCTTGGTCATTTATCTAGGTTTTTAGTGTGTTAACCTTCCCTATGATCTATGCACACTCAACCCTACTTACATAATATACCTTCATCATCAGCTCTTCCTTTTCTTCCTTTACCTACTTGAGGTATGAATCTATGACTGATGCTTGGTTGGAAAATTTTATAAGATGGCATCGACTGTATCTGCACCTTCTTGGAGTTTCACAAAGAGGTCTTCCACCTCTTCAAACTTGGTAGCTAGTTATTTTTACAACATGATTCATAGATCTTCTTCTTGTATCGACTCTACTTTCAACCTCGAGAGCATCTAATCTACTAGCATGCATACTTTGTCAAGCTTTGAGAGGTTCAATTCATCAATGTTAACCAAAAGGGATAGTTCAACTATATCTATATGCTCGTATAGTTGCTTTAGATTGAACTTCATGGCCTGCATATCTTCTTTAGCTTCCTTGGTTATTTTCTTCCATTTATTCACCCTAACATCAGTGATGATGTTATTTTGTGAAACTTCAGTGGCTACTCAGATGAGTGCATTCACTAACCTAACTGGGTTCATGATGTAATAATTTTTGATAAAGGACTCATGCCCTTCTTTAGGTTTATCCATACCCAATATGGCCTTTTGTGGTGCCTCAAAGTGAGGCTCATTCATGTAGTTTTAGAATGCAAATAAAAATTGTTTGCACATCTTGTCTATGGTAGAGTCAGGGGACATGTTTTCAAACATATAAAAATCTTCATTTGTCTACCCTTTCTATGACTTCTCTTTGAGGCTCAACTCTACGACTTCAACTTTTATGATGGTCAACTCCATCTATTATTCTTTCTCTTCATTGGCACTACCACTTTCTTTGATGCTTTCCTCAGAGGTGTCTTCCTATTCTTGGATGGGTTCTTCTTCAAACTTGTCCCCTTCATCTACTTCTTATTGGGGTTTATCAATGCTTACCTCTAGGTGTGTTTCCTCGATGCCAACTTCACCTTCCTCTCATTTTTATTGGGGTTCGTCAATGCTTTCTATCTATTGTTTTTTCAAGGTGCCAGTATCACCTTTCTTTTCTTAAAGCATCCCTTCACTAATTGGGTATGCTTATTATGTAGCTTTATCTACTTCACTGGTAGGAGTGATAGGCACCTTCTCTAATTCTTTCTTGATTGGTTACACACTTGAGAGAACCTCCTTTTTATTCTCTTTCTTGGCCTTTTTTATTTTCCATATCTTTCATTACCTTCTTTCCTTGGCCACTATTTCCTTAGCCTTGACTCTCTCAATATCTTCTTGAGTCATATTAGCTTCCTTCATAGCCTTTCTCTTCTACTCTAGCATCAACACCTTCATAATTTCTATCTCACTCACTCATAGTTTCCTCCACACCTTTCTCTTTTCTTATTTAGTTTGTGGAGGTTATTTTGAGGGATATTCAGATGAGGTGCTCATTAGCTTCCCTACTTCTCCAAACACAATGGTAGTGTTGTCTTGGAGGACCTTTTGAACTTCCATGATGCTAGGCTCTTCTCTTACTTATTCTTCTTGGATAATGTAGACTTTTGTCCCTTCTTCTTCTACCTCTTCCTCTCTTCCTTACGTGTGGGATTATTTTTCCTATATCTATACCAAGGTTATTATCGACATCATAATGGGCCACTTGGACTTCTTTTTTTCTACTTCTTACTGGTTAAAGTAGTTTTCAATGTGAAGCTCATGTACTTCTTATTTAGAGTTGAGGGGGTTGAATCTTCATCGGAGGTGACCCTTAGCCTGATGCACTCTTGAATTTCTTCAAGTGTCTCTCCTTACTCTTTTTGGGGAGACTTCTTCTGCATTGCTGGTGCTGGCATCCCATCATCACCGATCTGGAGGGGGCGATCATCATCCTTCTCAGGGTCAGTGCACTTCTTACATATCTTCATCTCATAGTATAGATTGAAGATGTGCCCTATGATGACTTCTCTCCAAAGGGGATAGAGGTTTATGTGATTGAAGTCATCTTCCTTATCCTTTGTGGTTATTCCTCCTGAGCATACATACTAGTATTGAAACCTGATCCTTTCTAAATCCATGGCCTTCAATGGGATATCTAGATACTATGCATTGTGAATCCTCCTTAGTGCCTCCCTAGAATATTTTAGGGAAAACATGTAAGTGAGTTTGATCCAACCTAAATGGTTGTCATTTGTGAGCACCAGGTGCACTACATAAAAGTGTTGCATGATGGCAAAGGTTGTCATCCCAAACATTTACTAGAAGAGCTCCTGTGATATGCATCATTCTATCTTGAATGCCTCATGACCCCATTACTCATGTCTTATATTTTTGGGAGAAATAAGGTGGGTACATAAAGTCATAGTACTTTAGAATCGAGGAGTATTTGTGTCACAAGAAGACCCAAAGATTGCCTTCATCACCATCCGGCACACCAATTTACTCCATGACTATTAATATCAGTATTGACCCCCACCTGAAGGTTTCTCATGCATTGTGACACTCAAGCAAATTCTTTACTATTTCTTCAACAATGATTTTTTCTATTTTGAACTTAACCCCTTGTGCCATGTGATGGGTGATGTACAAGTAGGCCTTGATGATGTCCATCCATCTCCCACCAGATCAAAGCTTGCATCTCACTATGCACAATGCAACCCATGTGCCAGGGTCCTTTATGTCCTTTATTGGGAATGTGAATCCTCCTTTGTAGTAACCAAGGAGTTTCACAACCCTCCACCTCTACGTCATCTATCATCATCCAATGGATGTCTATGCTTGAGGTTGGGAGCTTGATGATTATACCGATTAAGCATGTTTATATCTACATGAACCTCCATATGAAGTAAAAGTAGTCCCCATGGATGTACAAGAGGAAGAACTACACGTGTTCCTCTATCTTGCCAAAACATGGTAACTCATAGCATTAGGTTACATTAGTGGTCACAAGCCTATCTTGAATGAAGATGTTGAAAAATGTTGTGTCCACCTCTATCTTTACTCCTGTGTCAACCACCCAGTCTTGGTTGAGATCCTATGCATTAATCAGTGTGTGGTGGTTATTTTTTATCCTACAAGTGTGCACAAAAGACACCCAGGTCTTCCCTACCAAGAACTCTAGGGGAATTGCATTTCCTTGTATGACATTTTGGTGAGCACCTCAGGGTCAACCTAAGTGACACTAACCCCTTCCACTGGCTATGCCTTCTTCTTTGTAGTGGCTATCTCCTCTATCATCTGCGCTCTTTTGACATCCTTCTACACCTAAGATGTACTAAAACTCATTTGTTTCTTTCCCATTATGATCTGGCTAGTATTGAAGCATGGTTTATTGATTTTATCGAAGCTTATAATATTTATTGGCACTTCCTCATAGTCACAGTGTTTGTGACTACAACTTTGGCTCTCAAGCTTCATTCGTCATTAATAGTGGCCTCGATGTCACTCAATTTTTTTGTTGTATGGTTCTTTGATAATTCTTTTTCCACATGCCTCTATTCAAATCTCAAATGAGTCATAATCTCACTCCCTATTTCCTCATTCTCATTTAATAGCTGTGGGTGCTCATGTCTTTCTATGGTAGAATTTTCTTACTTCAGCTCTGGTTTTGCATTCAAATTTTTATAAAGTCTGTAACCTGCTACAATCGATCATTCATTATTTTATACCTTATTTTTAGCTACAGTCTTAATTGCATGTGAGTAATGGCATGGTGGTGCATGGATTTATCCAAATCCGTTATAACTCATGAAATCCTTGAAAATCTGCCATCATAATCACATTTAATGCACATCTTGTGCCTCCATCATCACCACATTAACTTCTTTTTGTCTCCAAATTTGACACCCTAAAAGAGGGTTGTTTAGGCCTCCTCCAAATTTGAGTAATGTTAGGATATTTCTAGGAATGTAGGTGTGCTTATAAGTGGAAATGAACCTCTAGGTTGAAAGGGCTAGCTCTTTATATTAGCTTTTGTGCAATAAGACTGCTAAACTAGTTTGTATGAGTGAAAAGAGTCATAAGTTTGCATAAATGAAAAGCCTAGTCTAAGATGGTGATACACCAAGAATTAGTATCCACATGTATGCCTTATACTTATGCACAATACAACAAAATATAGTCTATAACTCAAGCTCTATAAGATTTCAACATAAGTATTTCAATGTAGAGATAAAATGAATGAGATCACACAAGGTAAATTACTAGAAAGACAACTTATATAGTCCAGAAAAAGGTTACACATGTGCAAAATCTCATATATCTAAAATGCACTCTCCATGACCTATTGGATCAACTCTTTGCTCAAAAACATGAAGGATAAATAATAAAAGGATAAACAATCACTTGTTGTCACTCTGTGTCTCTTACATGCCTAGGAAAATGTTTAGAACTTAGAAATAAAATAGACTTATGCTTCTTTTCTCAAAGGCAAGAAAATGGTAAAACATTGCAGCAGGGCTTCACCGTACTATATATGGATGATAAAACAAGAGCTCAAGGGTCCTATTTATAGAAAAAGTGGGAGAGAAGAGAGATCTCTTAGGTGCCAAATATAAGCCTCCAAAATGGTTTGCAGTCTCCATCTTGGTGAAACTAATTCTAATTATTCTCTCATTCAGTTGGAGTTTGTCCTTCTCTTTGATTCACCCTCTTGAAATGACCAAGACCACTGCAAAATCAATGTTAAGATGACCCTCCACAAGACATGGCTTAGATCACTACAAAATCAATGGATTCTTCTTGAGATCTCTTATATTTTGCACAATAGACCCATTTGGGTTTTCCAAGTGACTTTACTTCCACTTGCTTCTTCGGGTTCTTTGATTGTTTATACTTGTAAAAGTCATAAGGAAAGTTCTTTTGAAAACTCACAAAGTATTGTCTCTTCTTTTTTAGGATTCTCAATTGCTTTTACTTGTAAAATTTATAATTAAATCTCTTTGGGAAACCTGTAAAGCATTATTTCCACCTTTTCAGGCTTCTCGATTACTTTTACTTGAAAAAGTTATAAGCAAAGCTCTTTGGGAAACCCGATTTACACTGTCCTTGCTTAAGACCCTGTCAAGTTCTCTGAATGGCTTTACTTCTTGTTTGAAGACTTTAGGCATGAATTTGACATCCTGCGGCATGCCATGCCTTTAAATCCCAATGGCTAGTTGGTCATCATAAATTTGACATCCTACAACACGGTGTCTTGTACCCCAAAGGCTAGTTGGCCACCCTAAATTTATCATCTTGTAGCACATTATGGGGATCCATTGAGTTTATATTTTTTGAAATTTTCTCAAAGTAATTCCTTTGGACAATTTATTCGAAAGAATTCCTTCAGGGATTTTGCCCAAAAGGTAATGGTTAGTTCCTTCGAGAATCTTTCTCGAACGACACTTGGGAAAGTGTCCTTCAAAAAATTTCTAAAGGACACTTGGGGAAGGCATAGGGTCCCTATAAAAAAATTTGACAGGTATTTCCAAAGGAAATGTCCCTTCAAAACTTTTATGAAGGGCATTTCCAAAGACAAAGTTTCCTTTAGAAAAGTCTGAAGGGTCACTTGGGCTAAAAAGTGACCTTTGGAAAAGTCTAAAGAGTCACTTTAGCTAAAAAGTGCCCTTTAAAAAAGTTTTAAGGGTCACTTGGGATAAAAAGTGCCCTTCAAAACTTTTTCGAAGGCTCACTTGGGAAGAAAAGTGCCATTCAGAAAAGTCTGAAGGGACATTTGGGCTAAAAAGTGTCCTTTAAAACTTTTTCAAAGGGTCACTTGGGAAGAAAAGTGCTCTTTGAAAAAGTTTGAAGGGACACTTGGGATAAAAATTACCCTTTAAATTTTTTTCAAAGGGTCACTTGGGAAGAAAAGTGCCCTTCAAAAAAGTCCAAAGGGACACTTGGGCAAACAAAGTGCCCTTTAGAAAAGTTCGAAGGGACACTTGGGGGGAAACATTATCAAGACCATTTTGGGTTTTCTAATTGATTTTGTTTATAAAAGTCATAATACTTGCTCCTTGGAAACCCTGAACTCATGCATCATTAAAAACCCACAAAGCATTGGAAGGATTAATTTAGGTTCGTAAACCTATATTACTTATACTCATGAAAATTTTATAAGTTGAGTCATACAAAGAACTTGACTTGGTCTTGATAATGTATTTCAAGTTTACGAGGAGCCAAGACTTAACTTATGGAGAACCTGACATACACTATAATGGATCCAAAACACCTTTGCCTCCTTGACTTACAATTTTGGACCTCTAAAATGACCTATTATTTCAACTACTATTTGACTCTCCATGAAAATGGTTAAACAAATTATACTGAGGTGAAAATTGGTCAACAGTCTTGGCAATTTTGAGGGGAGGCATGCCTGCTATGTCAAAGACTAGTTGCCTAAATCCTTCCATTGGGCATGGAGTGATGCATATAGGCACTTCAAAGAGAATTGAACAAGATTTGGTTCAAAAACACACTAGCTGGGTTGTTTACACACACAGGGCAAAGACACACACCAAACAAAGGGAAGGAAAACACACCTGTGTTATAAAGCACTTAGGAAAAAAAAACACAATAAAAGAAACACAAAAAAATAAATTATATATAAGACATGGCCAATAAGGGTCAAAAGCAAGGCTTTAAGTGGATTCCATTCACTGGAATAGGCAGCTCTTCTCCATCCATTTTGGGTAGCTGAAAGGAGTTTCTTTGCTTGCACTTGCTGATAATGTAAGGACCACTCCACAAGGTATCAAACTTTGTATGTTTGCCTAGTTTTGCTCTATCTTCATCCCATTTCAAGACCAAGTCTCTTTGAACACACTTTCCCTTGCCCTTTTATTAAAGGATTTTTTCTTGAGGACTTGATGGTGTTCCAAATCTTTGTGTGCATCATCTCTTGCCTCTTACAATTACATTAATTTTGTCAATTTGACCTCTATGGGAGTGTTTTCAAGTAATTTCAGTTATTGTACAAGTTCTAAGGTAGGTAACTCTTATGATATGGACATCCTATCTTCTCTCCCATAGACAAGTACAAAGGGAGAATTACCAATTGACTTCTTAGGAGTGATTCTATCTGCCCATAAGGCTATCTTCAGCTTGTTATGCCATGCTTTTTGATTGGTTTCCAGCATTCTCTTCATGATCTTGAGGAGGTTCTTGTTAGTTTGATGAGGTACTCAAATGAACTCCACTCTTTGCTACCCAATCAAAAAAATTAGCACTTATGAAAGCAAGTGCATTATCTAAGATGGTGATATGAGGAGCCCCAAACCTTGTTATAATGTTGTAATAGAACTCCAAGATGGCACTTTCATTTGCTTCCGTCAAAGCAACAACCTCTACCCATCTTGTGAAGTAGTCTCTAGTAGTCAATATCCATTTGTGTCCAACACTTGATGAAGGGTTGATCATGCCAATGAATTCAAGGCCCCATTGCAAGAAAGGTTGGTCCACTTGGATAGAATTCAATGGAAGGGCAACATGATTTTGTTTGCCAACAAAGAAATCACATTGAGGACAAACCTTAGCACAATGATAATAGTCTTTAAAAAGACTAGGCTAATAGTAACTAGCTCTCATTATTTTTGCATCTATTGTTCTAGGAGAGAAGTGACCACCATCTGCACCATTATGGAACCTTTCTAGCAGCATATCAAATAGGTCATTGTTAATGCATCTTAGCAATGCATTGATCACATCCTTCTTAAAGAGAATGCCATCCACAAGACAATAAGGAATAGCCTAAAACCTAAAATACCTTCTTTGAGATTTGTTCAAGACATTGTGACACTCATCATTTTGAATAAAACTAATGATGTCTTGTGTCTAACCTTGATTCTATATTTGATCAATTGGTTGGTCTTGAACTTGATTTACCAAGGCTTGCTCTTTTGGCTCTTGAAAGTTAGATGCTAAGTTCTCACATAAACCTCTTCCTCTTACTAGGCTGGTTACCTTGATGTCAATGTCATATTCCATCACCTTCGTGATCCATCCAACTCTCTTCTCATTGAGATCCCTGCTTAGGAGAAACTCCTTGGTGCTAAGATGGGAGACCATGACATGGATCCTATTGTTGGAAACCATATGCCTAAACTTTTTTAAGCCTTTAATGATGATTAAATCTTGCTTCTTAACAATATAATATCTCACTTATTAATCTTCTAAGCCTTGGCTGAAGAAAGCAATTGGCTGCTCAACATCCTCTTCATTCTTTTGCGTAAGCATGGTTGAGATTCTATCCAGATTAGCAAAAGTATAAAGAATGAAATCCTTATCAAAATTCAGATTTAAGAGAGTGGGAGAGGCTGCAATTGCTTGCTTGATTGCCTCAAAGCTACCTTTACCTTCCTTTGTCCAAGTAAAAACTTGGTTCTTTTTTAGCATGGATGTGATAGGCTTTACCACAATTGCAAAGTTTGGGATAAACCTCCTTACAAAGTTTATTTTTCCCAAGAAACTTTGCAACCCTTTCTTGTGTTGAGGCAAAGACAAGCCTAGAATAGCTTCAATCATTTTAGTGTCAATAGATAAACTTTATTTTGAAACAACATGATCCAAAAGCTTACCTTCATGGACAATGAAGATGCACTTTTTTGGATAGAGGGATATGCCGTACTCTCTACACTTCTCAAACACTTGCCTTAGATGTCCCATATGATCAACAACATCTTTTGAAAATATGATTATATCATCAAGGTAAACAAGCAAAAACTTATTGATCAAACCTTTAAAATCCATGTCCATTGTCCTTTGAAATGTATCTCCAGCATTGGATAAACTAAATGACATCTTCTTGTAGGCAAAGGTCCCCCACTTGGTGCTGAAGGCTATCTTGAATTGATCCTCTTTATTTACCAATATTTGATTATAACTTGAATAACCATCAATAGGTGAGAAACGTTGAGAACTTGAAATAACTTGTAGAATTTGTTCCATGGAAAGGAGTGGGTAATGATCCTTGAGAGATACTTTGTTTTGATCATAAAAATCCACACAAAGTCTGATTTTTTCAATCTTCTTTCAAACTGGAACAAGGTTGGCTACCCAAGTTGAGTGTTTGATAGGAAATATAATCCTAGACTCAATCAATATGGTCAGCTCTTTCTTCATGAGTTCTTATACCTTAGGGTTGATAGGCCTTTGATTTTGCCTTACCGATTTAGCTCCATGCTCCAACTCAATGGTGTGATGAGCTAGACTTGGGTCAAACCCTTTTAGGTCCTTATATTCCCAGGCAAAGAGGTCATGAAATTCTTTGCATTATGCAGTAAAAGCTTACCTTTCTAGTCGAGAAGAAGCCTTGCTAATCTTCAAAAGTTTATCCTTGAAAATCATAACTCTCTCATAGTTCTCTTCTTTTGTTGACATGCTCATTCTTTGGTTTTTCTTTTGATCATCCTTAATAAAGACACTCTCCAAGGTAATCAACCCCTTGGGTATTTTGTTTGTCTTCAGCTGTACAATATGCTCTTCATAATGATCATGCAACTTCTTTTGGTTTCTTGAAGAGAAGCCTACCTCATTTTGCAAGAAGTGTGCGATGTGTTCATCACTTTCAAACACTTACCATGACACTTCATTATCCAAAATGGAATTTCTCACAATGATATTGATATGAGATTAATCCTTCTCTTGTTCAATGTTAGCAGCTGAGTCAAAATGTGCTCCAATTGCAGCCAATCTATCAGCGTACTTGTTCAAGTCTCTTGGTATGGACTGGATGTTGAAGGCATCAAAATCTTCAAATAGATCCCATACCCTATGCTTGTAGGACTTGAGCAAGGGGTTCTTAGCTGTAGCTTGACTTCTTACTTGATGAATGACCAACTCACTATCTCCATAGACTTTTAAAAGCTTGATTCCTCTCTTCTTTGCCCATTGGAAACCATGAACTAAGCCTTCATATTTTGCCACATTGCAAGTACAACTGAAGTGAAACCTATAAGAAGAGTAGTAATGATTATTTGATGGGAAAAACAACATGACACCAGCTCCTGCACCTATTTTCCTCCTTGAACCATCAAATAGCATTTCCCACATGCCATCAAGCTCATGATCTTCATTGGTGAGTGAAGGAATTGGGACATTTTTCTCATGTATGCAGTAACCTCCCAAATCAGTTTCCTCAATGAAAGTGTAAGGATAAAGGAAATGTGTTTTTGTGTTGTACTTGTCAAGATAGAGGTCAATTATACCTTCAAGAGGAGAAGATGTTTCACTATTTAGGACTGTTTCCTCCTCTTTGCTAATTAGACAGTTTTAATTTGTCATTGTCTCCAAGTATGGCTCAATGTGGAACCTTGATAAGGGTTAAGTCTTTATGGTTACCTTGGTTCCATACCTCGTCTTAAAATATATAAAGGACCAATCAAAATAAAGGTATCTTCCTATCTTGGCCATAAATCCCCTAGACAAACATACATCAAAGTGTGCTAAAAGGTCTACCACCACAATATCTTGTATGATAGGTAAGCTTGGGCAGCCATGTAAAAACACTTTCAGACCTTTGACCAATCCTACCATCTTGGTTAGAGTTTCATCTAGCTACAACATGCCTTTACTAAGTGGCTCATAGTTCAGACCTAGCTTCTCAGCCACTACTTTACGCATAACTATAGTGCTTGCTCCACTATCCACAATACAATTGTGGACCAACTTATCTCCTACAATGAGTGAGAGGTAGAAGGGTGGATGATTTTAAGCTTTAGTGGAAGGCTAAAAAAGATGATTTGGAGAGTTTTTGAGAGCCACACAATGATGCCTTGAAGATTGAGGAGCCACTTGTATGCTTGCTAACTACTCTTGCAAAATCTCCTTTTGACAAAGTATATGTAGAACCTCCCTAAGGGATGTGCTTGTGTTAGTACTCTTTAATGAGTCTAAAATATTTGGAGATGAATTAAACACTTCTTCTTACATTTTTAATGGTAATAAAGGAGTTGTATCCTATTGTCTTACAATCTTTATAACTGCATTTACATTCTAATTTTGTTGAGGAACATGGCTTGTAGAAGGTGCAACACTTTGATTGGCATTTTTTGGCCTTAGAGAGGCATCACTTATAACTATTCATGGATCCTAGCCCTCTCCCAAGGATCTTTTATTAAACCTTGTATTAGCTATAATTGACATGCCTTAAGTCAACTTAAAATCATCCTTTTCTTGAAAGTTCATCATTCCCACACTTGGGTTGTTACCTTCTCCATGATTATCCCTTTGGCTGGAACACGCTTCTTCTAATATAATGTAAGGAGTAGATTCTTCTTGTGTAGTCAAAGCATAGCTAGTTCCTCCATCATCATGTGAAAATTGACCTTGAAGTTGCCCCCATTGGTCCACATGATCTTCTCATTGCACTAGATTTGCATGAAAAAAAACAATACCCTTTATGGGAGGAGTAGAATTTGGATTATATGCATTGGGATACCTGTTGTAACCTTGTTGATTTTGTCCTCTCCCTTGATAATTATATTGGGATGGAGCTCTATATCCTTATTGAGGATATTATTGTGCATTAGGAAGAGCACTTGCCTGATATTGAGCTTGCTTGAGTTGAGCTCTCAACGATCTAATTTCTTCATCCCTTTCCATAATGTTATGCACCTTCTTGGGAAAGGATCTTGGCTTCACATTGGCATTGGGAACCTATGACATGCTTGGAGCTTCAATTGAAGTATGGGACAACAAATGCATGAAAACTCATGGAGGGAGTCTTCCAGCCTAAATTAGGCTATTCTCAGCCTCAATTGCTAGCTCATATGCACCTAGAAGAGTTAATCCTCCCATTAACTGCAACATAACAACAACATTAGTATCAATCTCTTTGAGGTATGTTGGGAACACAAAGCTAAGAGGACATCTCATGATTGGTGGTAGCCTATACCATGTTCTTTGAAATCTCCTATGTATTCATTTAGACCTCTTCTTATTACATTCAGCTAATGTATTAGGGAAGCATGGTCACTCTTATTTTCAAATCTTGTCATCAATAGGTATTCAAAATCGTCCCAACTTGTAATGCATCCCCCTCTAATGTTCTATACCAGTAAAGTGCTTTGCCTTTTAAAGACATAGCCAAGAAACCTAATGGCTATTTGGCCCTAGTAACATTATGGAAATTGAAAAAATTAGAGATGTCTCTAATATGCTCAGATGGGGTAATAGGACCCTCTCTATTGAAACTAAGAAGTTTTTAGTAGTATTTGGAGGGATGGGATCATATGAAGGAAGATCTATTGGGTTTAGGGTATTAAAAGCAGGGAAGGGCTAACGCTTATCTATCTCTCCCTTTTCCACCATTTCTCTTCTTCCTCTATGATCCTCTATTTCTTCTTATTTTTTAACCTCATCATCTCCTTGAACTTCTTCAACCTCTTCTACTTCTTCCCTAAAACCTCCTTGCCAAGGATTTAATAGGGATGGGAGTGGTTCAGGGCATTTTTCTTTAGGAAAAGCTTCAGCTGAAGGGGCTTGGTCAAAAAATCTTAAGAATCTTGTGAGGACCATGTAGGATATTGCATAAAACTTGGTCTAGAACCAAGGATTCACACCCTTTTGGAGTCACCAAATGCTGGGTTAGGGGTATTTATACTACTTAGGCCTATCAAGACCAAAATTCACCTTAAATTAGCAATAATTTGGGTCCCACCAAGCATGCCATAACTATTGTCTCCAAATCTTACACCCTAGAAGAGGGTTGTTTAGGCCTCCTCCATATTTGGGCAATGTTGGGACATTTTCAGGCCTATGGGTCTGCCTATAAGTGGAAATGAACCTCTAGGTTGAAAGGGCTAGCTCCTTGTAGTAGCTTTTGTGAAATAAGACTACTGAACTAGTTTGTATGAGTGAAAATAGTCAAAAGTTTGCATAATGAAAAAGCCTAATCTAAGATGGTGATACACCAAGAATTAGTATCCACATGTATGCCTTATACTTATGCATAGTATATTAGAATATAATCTATAACTCAAGCTATAAAAGATTCCAACATAATTATTTCAATGTAGAGACAAAATAAATGAGATCACATAAGGTAAATAACTGGAAAAGATAACCTATATCATCCAAAAAAAAGTTTACACATGTGCAAAATCTCATACAGCTAGAATGCACTCTCCATGACCTATTGGATCAATTCTTTTCTATAAAACATGAAGGATAGAGAATAGAAGGATAAAACATCACTTGTTGTCACTATATGTCTCTTTCATGCCTAGGAAAATGTCTATAAATTAGAAAGAAAATAGACTTATGTTTTTTTGCTCAAAGGCAAGAAAATGGCAAAACATTCTAGCAAGGCTTCATCGTACTATCTATGGATGATAAAACAAGAGCCCAAGGGTCCTATTTATAGCAAAAGGGGGAGATAAAATAGAGTTATTGGACATCAAAATAGAAGCCTCCAAAATGGTTTGCAGTCACCATCCTGGTGAAACTGATTCTAGTTGTTCTCTCATTCAGTTGGAGTTTGTCCTTCTCTTTGATTTGCCCTCATGAAATGACCAGGATCGCTACAAAATAAATGGTGAGAAGATCCTCAACAAGACATAGCTCAAATCATTGCAAAATCAATGAATTCTTCTTGAGATCTCCCACATTTTGCACTACAGACCCATTCAAGTTTTCCAAGTGACTTTACTTTCACATGCTTCTTCAAGTTCTTTGATTGCTTATACTTGTAAAAGTCATAAGAAAATCTCTTTTGAAAACCTACAAAGCATTGTCTCTTCCTTTTTGGGCTTCTTGATTTCTTTTACTTGTAAAATTTATAAGTAAATCTCTTTGGTAAACTCGCAAAGCATTGTCTCCACCTTTGCGGGCTTCTCAATTGCTTTTATTTGTACAATTTATAAGCAAAGCTCTTTGGAAAACCCAATTTTCACTATCCTTGCTTAAGACCTTGTCAAGTTCTCTGACTAGATTTACTTATTGCTTGAAGACTTTAGGCTTGATTTTAATGTCCTATGGCACGTCATGCCTTTGAATCCTGATGACGAGTTGGCCACCCTGAATTTGACATCCTACGGCTTGTCATCTTGCACCCCAACAGCTAGTTGGCCACCCTAAATTTGACATCCTGTGGCACATCATGGGGATACATTAGGTTTATGTTTCAAGCAATTTTCTCAAAGAAATTCCTTTAGAAAATTTGTCTGAAGGAATTCTTTCAGGGATTTTGCTCGAAAGGCAATGATTAGTTTCTTCGAGAATATTTCTTGAAGGACACTTGGGAAAGTGTCCTTTAAAAAAGTTTTGAAGGACACTTGGGGAAGGCACAGGGTCCCTTTGAAATTTTTTGAAGGGTATTTCTAAAGGAAATGGCCCTTTGAAACTTTTCTGAAGGGTAGTTACAAAGACAAAGTGCCCTTTGAAACTTTTCTGAAGGGTAGTTACAAAGACAAAGTGCCCTTTGAAAAAGTCCAAAGGGTCACTTGGGCTAAAAGTGCCCTTCAGAAAAGTTTGAAGGGTCATTTGGGATAAAAAGGGTCCTTCAAAACTTTTCCAAAGGGTCACTTGGGAATAAAATTACCCTTCGAAAAAGTTTGAAGGGACACTTGGGATAAAAAGTTCTCTTTAGAACTTTTTTGAAGGGTCACTTGGGAAGAAAAGTACCCTTTGAAAAGGTCCAAAGGGACACTTGGGCTAAAAATTGCCCTTCAAAACTTTTCCGAAGGGTCACTTGAGAAGAAAAGTGCCCTTTTAAAAAGTTTGAAGGAACACTTGGGCAAACAAAGTGCCCTTCAAAAAAGTCCAAAGGGACACTTGGGGGGAAACATTATCAAGACCATTTCAGGTTTTTTGATTGCTTTTGCTTGTAAAAGTCATAAGACTTGCTCTTTGGAAAACCTAAAGTCATGCATCATTGAAAACCCACAAAGTATTGGAATGAGTAATTTGGGTTCGTAAACCCATATTACTTCTACTCATGAAACTTTTATAAGTTGAGTCATTCAGAGAACCCTACTTGTTCTTGATAATGTAATTTAGGTTTAAGAGGGGCCAAGACTTGACTTATGGAGAACCCAACATACACTATAATGGAGCCAAAACACCTTAGACTCCTTGATTTGAAATTTTGGACCTCTAAAATGACTTGTTCTTGAAACTATTGTTTGGCTCTCCATGAAAATGGTTGAACAAATTGTGCTAAGGTGAAAATTGGTCAAAACGTCTCTAAATGGTATTTTTGATAAAGTGACATTTGTTTTCAAATAGTCACTTCCCGCCTACCATTGAGTGGATGCCAGCTTGTCTGGATGATTTTGCTCCTGTGATTCATTCACCTTGGCATGACATTCACCTTTCTTATGGCAACCTAGGCATAACACTTCACATGTGCACAATTTAGCCTCCTTGGTTCCATCTCCTCTTTTCCTATTTAAATTCCTTTCAAGCACACTTCCATTCCCTGGTCAACTTGTTTAACTCTCATCTCTTGCCTTTGCCTATCGTACCCCATATAAATTCCTATGCTGGTCCTCCAATGCTTCACTCTCTAGGTTTCTTATGCATATAGCATCTTGTTCACTCCCTTTGTATCTATTATGCACTATCATCATGTGCACCTCCAATTTTAACTTGGTACTCATAGTTTTCCAAGTATGGCAAACTCCACGTGCCCAAGAACTTATGTGTTTGGACTCAAGAGCGTAGAAGCCACATGTGCTCTACTTACCCAATTGGAATTATGCATGGAAGTACTAGATTAGTTTTCTTGTGGGCCTAAAAGCACCTCATTTATTCACTCATTACCAACATAACACAAAACATAAGAAAATGTTTAGCTAATGTCAAACTTTATTTGGTCATCTCAACATAATTAACTTGTGATCGAGAAGTCAGTGTCTGATGGTGCAAGTGCCATCCTATTGCTTGTAAGGATTCAATCAGTTATCATTGAAATGCCTTAGGAGTATTTCACCTAAAAACATACATAGATTACATGTACCTATATCTAATATGTTTTGGATGACATAAGGGCCCATCCACCTGATCTACAAGTTGATTGAGTGCTTGAGGTACTCTAAGTCATATAGTAAGACCAATGCTCCTTAAGTAAGTACCTTGCACTTTATATGCTTGTCATGCCACAACTTATGGTACACCTTATTTATCTATTGGCTCTATCTTGCTTGGGTGCGCACCTCATCCAAGTGCTCTAAGTCTTTCATCCATGTACTAAAAATATTCTTGGTCAAATAAATAACCAATATGCGCAATGTACAATGATGGCACCATGAACTCCATTAGTAAAACTTCCTCAGTTCCAAAAACTAGGTTAAATGGTGTAGCCTTATTTAGGTGCATATAGGTCATGCAATATGCCCATAATATTGTTGATACTTGATCATCCCAATCTTTATGACCAATATCACATATCTTCATGAGGCACATCCTTAGTACCTTGTTGAATTCCTTGATGGTGCCATTTATTTAGGGATGATAAGAGGTTGTCTTATAGTGCACCACCATATATTTTGTTATCAAGATTTGCACGGTCTTATTAATGAAGTGTGTGCCTTTGTCACTAGTTAGACCAAGTAGGCACCCATATGAGCCTCATGGTTTTAGTAGCTATATAATTTTTGTTTAGCACTGACACAGCCCACTAGGTGAAATAATCACTAGCTGCTAGAATATATCTTGCACTTGTGCACCTTGCTACGAGAGTGATCATCCCAAAAAACTCAAAGGCCTATTTTTCAAATGGTAACTGGGAAAGAATGGGGATGAGAGGCATCTCATCTTGATGGTTAGGATTCCTTGTGAACTCTGAGATGTCACATGCATTGGTTTAATTTTTTTCATCTTAGAAGAGACTTGGCTACCAAAATCCTGACTACAACACCTTGCACACCATAGTGTCTCTAACACAATGGCCTCATGCTATCCCCTCTTGTACTTCTCATAAGGCAAAATTTCTTTCATGTTCTAAGACATATCAGTACAAGACTTCATCTTGGTCCAATTTGTATGGTTACCTGCTAATGAGTTGAAAGGGAGCAGTGTGAACTATGAGTTATTTCTTCTCATTGGTTGTCATAGTCTGAGGCATAGATCCAGACATCAGAAAATTGACTATCTTACCTAAGTCCTTAGGGATGTGATGGAATCTGTAGAGTTCCACATTTAGAGTTGATGTGGGACAAATGGTCAGGGTCTGAGTTCTATTTCCCAAGCTTCACAACAACATAGAACTAGAATTTTTGAAATAGAACTATCCATCTACAAATGCACCCATGGAGAATGGGCTTATTCACAAGGTACTTAAGCACTTCATGATAAATAAAGAAGATGAATGGGGTTAGCAACATTATTGCTTACATTTTTTTAGGGCATAGATCATGGCCAACACCTCGTGCTCAGTGGTGGTATAGTTTTGCTCCACCTTTGTCAAATTTTTACTAGCGAAGGAGATGGTATGATCCATTTTGCCCTTGCCTTGTTACACTAGAATGGCACCAATTGTAGAGCTAGATGCATTGACATGGATGTGGAATGGAGTTATCCAATCAAGAAATTATAAAATAGGCATGGTAGTTAATTTGAGCTTCATAGTTTTAAAGGCATCTTATTGTACTATGCCCCAATAGAACATGCCATCCTTGTGCAAGAGTTCCTCTAGTAGTACTATAATATTTACATAGCTCCTTATAAAATTTATATAGTAGCCATAGTGGCCAAGAAAGGCATAAATGTCTTTCTACATGGAAAGAGTCTGAAGCTATAGAATAATTGTTATCTTCACAGGATTGACGAGTAGACCATATTTGTAGAGGATGTGCCTAATCAAAGTGCTAAAAGGTGTTTCAAAGATGCACTTATTAAGGTTAAAAGAGATATGTAACTATCTACACCTTTAAAACATGAGGTATAAGTTGTCATAATGGTCCCTTACAATCCCATACATAGTCTAGTCATCTAAATATATATGGAGGAAATTGTGAAATAAATCCTTAAATATAGTAATCACCACTCTAGAGAACACAACTAGTGTATTTTTGAGTCTAAATGGCATCATGTTGTATGAAAAACAACCCCATTCTATGGAAAAGGTTGTTTTAGGCTTGTCCTCTTCCTTAATTTAGACTTGATAGTATCTTGAGAACCCATCAGTGAAAGTGTATATGTTTTAGCCTGTGATGTTATCCAAGACTTCATCGATGAACGGAGTCAAGAAGGAATCAGTGACATAGATGACATTCAACAGTCTATAATCAAGGCAAATATGGATACACCCATCCTTATTGATGCTAATAACCATGAGGCTCAACCATTAAGATTATTGTATAGGGTAGATGATGCCTATGACTAGCATATCATTAATCTCTATTTTGACCTTGGCATGGAAATTAGGGTTCATTCTCTAAGGGCACTTCTTGACAGGTATTGCATCATCGACTATATTTATACTCATTTTCCCAAGGGATGGGTGGGTGACCTTCATATCTTAGTAATTACAAGGGAACAAGTCTTGTAATTCCTTTAGGAGATCCACAATTTATGACAGCTCTGCGTCAGACCAATATGTGCCTAAAATAGCCATCTTTAGTTCCCCTTTAGAGCTAATGTCTACCTTGGTAGTTTTGAGTGGTGTGAGGTAGGGTTCATTTATTTCTTGATGTAAGTCCTCAACTTACCTACTGCCCTTAGTGGTTTCTACACAGAGGTGGGTAGGGTCTTCTACCTCCAAAGCATTGAGGTAGGGTTCATTTATTTTCTGATGTAAGTCCTCAACTTACCTACTGCCCTTAGTGGTTTATACACGAAGGTGGGTAGGGTCTTATTCCTCCAAAGCATCTTCCTTTTACTTATTAGGTTTGTCCAGTTGTACGCCTTCCATGTTTCATCATCTTCTTCAATTGAGTCACTATTGAGTGTATGATTTTCAAATAAAGTTGGGACCCTTTTTCCCAAATATGTCTTTTAGGTGCTCCTCCAAGATTATAGTTTCCTCAAATACTGCCCTTTGAATTACTTGTAGTGGCTTGATCAATGCCAAGTTTTACAAAGACAAGGAAAAGGTGTGTATAAACTTCTCTTTAAGGGGATCCTAATTGGCTATCTCATGGTGCATTTTCTTGATAACATACCATGCTCACATCTATGTCTTCAAAGTTTTATACAAGGCATGCACCCATAGGTTCCTTGGGGCATTCATACCATAGTCAATCCATGTTTCTGTGCATAAGTGTACATATGCTATATGGTTAGAGTCACTAGAGAATGTTGATATATCTAGGTCCTCAATAATTTTCCTGAATCTAGTGTAGATGGCTAACTTCACATCTTGCCAAGTTAGCAATTTAGGATTTTGTACTACCCACTAATGAGTGATAGTGCTACTTAATGTATACACTAGTTCACCCATTCTATCTACTTCCTTTGGGATACATGATTCAAGGTCACAGACATACTCTTTCACTGGATTACTCCCCTCATATCTTGGGAGTTACACAAATTTAACTTTGCTCAAGCAAAACACGTTTTTCCCCTTCTTCCTATCCCAAGGAACCCATCTTTTTAAAGTGTGATCAATCTAGACCCAAACATTCCTCATTTGTTTTGGTACCTTAACGTGCACTAAGTGGCACCTTTGACAAGTGGTTTCATAATCTTCTTCGACCCATCAGTCATAAGCAACATCATTGGTGTTCGAGGCTGACTATCCTTCTTCCTGAGAAAGCACTCCTTGGTCATCAAGGATGAGAGTCTCAATGCCTTGCTCCGTGATGTTATATATGTGGTTGATTTAATCCTTAAGATCAATACTCCATACATAGGGGGGTCCTTGGTCACTTGAGAGGGGTATCAATACCCTCTCCTTTCCATTTTCAAAGGTCATATAGCAAATTTTGAAGTGCATATCTTCATTATTTACATAACATCATGGCCATTTGAGAAGTACTAGATAATTATCTTGTTCTACCAACTTGATCACCTTAAAGTCAGCATGGAACTTAATGAACATGATATATATAATGATGCCCTTAAGAATTTTGAAAGGTTATGCTCAGGTCTTGTTGGCCATGAAAATTACATGAGGAGAAGGCCTCAAGGTTGGCTTACCCATCTTTTCCCATGTGTTTTTGGTTAGAATATTGACTTCAGGGCATGTGTCTATAAGGACCTCACATACATACCATACATCAATGGTGACATTCACAAGGAGTTATTTATCATACTCCATATTCTAGGAATGCCTTATTTCTCATGCCCTTTATATGTGTGGCATGGTAACTTCAACTAACTTTTGACCTACATGTTACAAAAGCAAATTCTTCAATAAGGGTAGCATTCATTTTTTCTATAAGGGGCACATGATCTCTATTAGTTATTGTATTTTATCCTCCTGTTAATCTTATTTCTTTTGGGAGGAGGCAACCTACACCTCTAGGTCTTATGCCAGTTGGAACTCCCCTTGTAGGTTTTGAATGATGCTCATGACCTACTAGAATACATCTTTATGGTGCATAGTATCTAGGTAATGCACAAATTTGGGCTCAGGTTGCATGATACACTTAGTGCAACTCTATTCCCCATATTCTAGGTACAACTTAAGGATTGGCACAATAGGTGGCTTAATTGTGAATCTACTACGAGTAGTTGCCTACACCTTGATTGTCTCTATGCAGTTTAGTTGCACCTTTAAAGCTCACTTCTCTACTTTTAGCTTATGCCTGATCATCCCTATGCCCTTATCTACATTAGGCCTACCTTGGGTCAATTTCTTGTAAAATCCAGGGCATTCCTTGACCTTATGTATTTCTCAATAATACCCACACATTAGATGTGTATGATAGTCATGTTAATAATGTTCTATTGATCCACACTTGTAGCATGATTGTGGTGGGAATATTCCTCCACCTCACCCTCTAAAAACTCGTTGTATCTCATAGCTACCTTTCTGTTGGCCATATCCCTCATTTACTTGGTTAGCTTGTCCTCTGACTACTATGGTGGCCTATTGTGCACCTCTTTGTAGGTTCTCACATATCTCATCAATCAACTATGTTACGAGTGTAGGCATCACACAATCGATAATATATGGTTGTGTTAACCTAACTAGCACATTATAACAAAGGGTAGTTTTAAACATCATGCAACCTCATGATAGAACTCACAAATTGTAAGTAATGTGTGCACATTCCTTCATAGGAAATTATTCTTGTTATGGCCTTCTATTTCACAATTAGTACACCATAACATGCTTTAAGCATCTTATGATGAACTAACGATAAATTTTTGGAATTAGCTATCCATGGATGTAATCTGGGCCTCATTAAATGGGCTAACCCTAGTGTCAGTACTTTTGACTATTTTAAATCTGAGCATGGCTTGAAGCACTTCACAAAGGTCTATGAATGTATTCATGGAAAGAGCTCTTCTGAATGGTACTAGCAATCCTCCAATGAACCATTATACATGCTGAGAGGGGTGACTATCATAAGGAAGCTTCAAAAGGAGAGTCTTAAATCTTGCATCATACAAGTGTACACCTTTTGAGAGGCCTTAGTTAATCTCTTTGAGCATAGTGATGTTATGTTTTTCAAATTTTGGTATGTTGAATTCCTTCAGGAATGCTTCCTTTAAGGTATCATAGTGAATCATAGCCTGATTAGGGCCAAAAATTTTATAACAGGTATGTGCATGATCTAGTAAAGTTATCATGAACTATGTTATCTTATGATCCAATTAGGTGATGCCCCAAGCACATCATTATAGTTCACACTTTAGCATATTGTCTATGAGATTCTCCATGTCATGGTATTCTTTCAAGTGCATGGCCATTATGTATTAATTTTTTTGTGGGTGCATAATTGATATCTGAGGTGCTTGTCCTCCTTGCATATATCTAGGTGGTGGTCCTCCAATGCCTCTAACCACTAGGTTAGGTATTGGTCCCATTTTTATTGTTGGTGATATTAATGTCTAAGGAATTGTACTACTCACTTGTGGTGCCAAAATACTTCTTGTGGGATATTACCCAGTCTACACAGCTAACATCAGCCAAACTAGAATACTTGCACTTTCTTTTTATTTTGGTGAACTAACACCCAATGGTTGAGAGGTATCCTCACTCAACTCCTTGTAAGGAATAACTTGTTCAATTACAAAATTATATTCCAAGTTTGAAAAATGGTCAAAGTCTATGTTGACAATAGGGGCAGTTATCCCTCTTCTTTTTTCTCATGGGGGATCCAGTACATGAGCTTGTCCCACAGGTTCAAAGGGGGTAGGTGCCTCTAATGAATCTTTAGTTACCAATTTTTTTAGGGACCCAACACATTCTATACCCATCAACTATTGAGCTTGATCTATGGCTTCATTGTTTCTCTCCTCCTCATGATGTTACAATTCAATAGATCCTTACCTATGCCCTTCCTGTTTACTATGGGTTCTCTTGGCACTTCCAAGTTCTAAATCTTCCATAATCTTGTGCCTTCTCTTGTTATAAGTCTATCTTATAAGTTCTTAGGTGTCAATCTACTCACCCCCTTCGATTGTGCTTCACCTACACATCCCCTTCTTCCCCATTACACTACTCATATGCAAAAATACTTTAGCCTTCCATTCTCACAGTTTTAAAGACATAATCCACCATTAGTTTCTTAAGTTTTGTGTCAAACTCTTTCACAAATGTGCCTCTAGGTTCATGGAAAAATTGATTTTTTGCTTCCTTAGGGTAGGATTATATGAAAACAACAATCTCAAGCATGTAACTATTCAATGCTCCTTGCCACCATTTATTTATTACTCTAGTCCAAGTGGAATATAGAGTCTCAAGTCTCTCTAAGCACTTTTTTATCTACTCAAGGTGTTATCCATAGCTTCATCTTTTATGGGTTGTATAGGTAGCCAACCATTAGTACACATGCTCAGGTAGTTCACAAAATAAGACCTCATCATGAGCATCATACAGGTTATTCTGAACCCACTTTCCTAGCTTATGTCCTGTATAGGTTAGATGCTTCAACGCAAATTTATCTTCCACCTATTACAACCAGTGTTCAATGTTCTTAAGGGAGAGTTAGAGCATTGTTCTATTACACCATTACAACAACAAAATTCAACATGGGTCATGACAATGGAACAAAAATGTTGTATAAAAAGGGGTGGGTTCACTTTATCAATTCATCAAGTCAAGTACTTATTCGTTTGTTTGAGTCAGTTTTGGACTCATTAAAACTAGGCATAGATGTAGTATATTCCCATAGCACTCAAAATTTATCACTTGATGATGTTAGTATCAATTTGCATTAGGCATAAGCTTTAAATGCTCACCCAAAGTGCAATAGAGAAAGAATCGAGGATCGCATTAGGCTAGTTGTGCCATGGCACAATGCATCACATATAAGACTCAATCATTTGAGAGAGGGATTTTGGTGGATCTACAGCTACAAGCCATTATAAAGCTAAGTTTAACATCATATAGGTGTTAGATGGGTAAAGGGGATGCTTTAATTTGAAGGCTCATTCTAAGCCTATGCATCTAGAAAAGATATGAATATACACACATGGGATTAATATACTTAGATTATTTATATTAGTTACGCTAACATCATATTTATATAGGGATGCCATTAATGACCTAAACCAAGAGCTTGTTAAACTTAACATATAGATATTAAATTTATAACCTTATAACCATTACATTCAATGCACATTTCAATACAAAATGAATGACATTTAAACCAGGAACACCATGTATTATTGCAACCATTCTTCTTTATTGCTCAAAGTTTAAGTATGTAACATAATTCATATCGGGTAAAATAGAGTGCATACATAACTCAAAATGCTTAACAACCCAGAGGCTCACAAGCAAGTGTGGTTGTATACAAATTTTTTTTGAATGACATCCAAGCTAAACCTACATTCCAATGGTGGTTAAAAAATGCAAAGTTATTTCTCCATAGCTTTGTTGCATCAAAATTGCATCCTTCTCCTCACTGGTTTGAACTCAATTTTATAGCACATAAGAGCATATTCTTGCCAAGGTAGAGAGTGCATGTTGGGTGTTGAGTTGGAGTGTTTATTGATCATTTTTCTAGCTCTATCACCTTGCATATTTTTCACTATAGTCTCCACATGTATCCACTCTCAAAGATGCCCTAAAAATTTAGGTGTTGATTAACTGCCTACCAGTTGGTATAAGATGTGCGTCGATTCCTCCAACTGGTGCAAAAGATACCAAAATAACAATCATGCCAAGTAATTGCCTCACATTGAGATGTTTGTCAAGTTGGCACAGATCCATATTAAGTCAAATTAGGGGCCCAAAAATGCACCCCTATAAAACTTGTGAGGTGTCCATGAACTCCCACTCACAAGCCAAGTTGCATAAAAATAAATGACTAGGGAAAAGACTTTAGGGTCATGTTTATATCACTCAAACTATATGGATTTGAGGAGAGCCTTAATGACATTCTTTTAACACCTTTAGATAAGGTAACAAGGTAAAGAAAGAACACTTTTGGTCACTGATTTCCCTAAAGGGGATGAGGGGAGAGCATACACGCATCAATCAATTTGCACAAACAAACAACTTCAAACAAATAAGGCATAAAATGAACGTTCTCAAAAGCATGTAACTAAGTGATTAAAGTTTATTTTAATATACAAAAAAAAATGTGTTGTGATGTTTTTGGACCCTTGGTATTTGTTGTTGAAAGCTTGAAATAAAACAAAAATGATTTAAACAAAAAGATTATTAAAACACCAATTTAAAATGTGAAAATTGCAAGTTAGAAGTATTTTAAATGTCTCCTTGTGGCTTTCGGGTCCTACAAAAAGTGTTATGGGGGTTTAGATATTTTGTGAAACATTTATGCAACTTGAAGGTAAATTGATAGCATATTCTAAAAATTGTGGAAAAAACACATGGTTTTTAAAAACAACATCAAAAATGGAGTTTGGACGACCCCAAATGAAGCTCCAAAAGATGGCTTGTCAGTCTCGAGTATACACAGTGTAAAAACATAACTACAAGTGCAAAAACATAATTGCAACTACAAAAACCCAACTTTTTGAGTTACGATATTGATAGCCAAGGAGCAAAACCATAAATGTACCTACAAAATCATAATTGAAGTGTAAAACCATAATTATACCTATAAAACGACAACTGTAGGTGCAAAATCACAATTATACCTACAAAATCACAACTGTAAGTGCAAAAATGTAACTATGTGAGTTGTGATATTATTGTTTAGAGAGAAAAAACATGATTACATAGGGAAACCTCATGACTAGCAGAAAAATGTCCCTTAGCTTGAATTTTTCACCTATTTTGGTCAGCAAGATTAAATTTTGACATGAAAATCATTAGGGGAGTGTTCTAAAAGGCTTTAAGAGCAACTTCATGGGGTGCATGCCCCAGAAAGCATGTCATTTACAACAATAATAATCTAAAAAGGGAGGTTAGTAGAGTGTTAGAATAAGTAAACAAAACTTAATAAAAACACACTAACACTATCACTTACAAGCCTTGATCTTAGGGGTGAGCTTAATGAAAAACACAACTAAATTGAAAATGACATGAAATATCTTACCTTCCTTGAGAGCTCCAAATGCTTTGTGGAGTGGCTTGCTCAGTTTGTTCTCAAAGAGTCTTTGACAATGGAGTTTGTGTAACTCCCTCTCTCCTTGGCACCATTGTGGCTTGATGTGGCTTATGCTTGGCTCAATATTTTGGCATTGTAACCTTGCTTGTAATAAAATGGGCATTATAATATTATATCAAAATAGCTTTAAAGTTATTTGTGCATGATAAATTTTCACCAAAGTAGCTTATGTCTCTCTCCAAGTTTGCATTATAACTTTGGCTTATGAGAGATTAAAATTCACTTGGCATGGCATTATATTTATAGTAAATGGATTTAAATCCAATCCTAGGAGAGTTAAGGACTGGAATGGGTTTAAACCTAACCTAAGTGAGTCAAATATAACCCTGATAGAGTTAATAATTATTTTCAACATGGGTCTCCAAAATAAGATATTTTGAGATATTTTCCAAAGGCTTGACAACTAACAAATGTCATGATTGAAGGTTAGGATATTTCATATTTTTGAATTTCCCTTTTTAGTAATTCATTAATTGCACATGGATAATTCAAATAAGCATTTAATTTGGTTTAGTTTATTAATTAATTCTGATTAGTCATTTAGCTCTTTCAAGATTTGACTATTTGTTCATGTGCCCCACTTAATAGGTCCATAGGCCAAATTGACTGGTGTGATGCTGTAGGATGGTTAGGGATGAATCCATGAGAGGTTATGGTTGCATATGATATAATACCCCAATTAAGGGTGTCTCAATGTGATTCTAATATTTGATGAATGATACACAAGTAAATTTGGGATGTTCAGTGATTCCTAGGTTTAATTTACAATGGTTGGTAGGAATCAGTCGAAAGTCCAGTAGAAAGCCAGTTGTGGCTGGTTAGTTTTAGGTGTCTACAAGCAATATCAATAGTTTATTTAACCTAATACCAAGTGGGGAGATACCTATGATCACCCATTGGATGAAATTATAAGGTAGTCTCTTCATATATTCCAAAAATACCAAAAACATTATAAATTTCAAAAATCCAAAAATATTTTCTACATCTACATATTCTATTGGAACCTTGGCATATATGTTGTTAGATCCATGTTGATGGATATCATATTAATTAATTATATATAAACATGTTTCATTATTCTATTTGAATCTGATACAGGCATACACATATGCATATTCTATGCACTTATGGATGTTAGGCTTTCCCTATTCTCATGTCACTAGGACGTTGAGGGAATCCACGTTCTTTGATCATGATACATTTAGGTTATATCATTTTATGGTCACTTTAAATTATCATGTTTGAGTTAATATTTACTTACACATGCCTTCATCCATGCTTATATCTTATACAATGTACTTGACATGCTATGTACTTGACATTTTTTACTAACACATTAGATACATGCACTACTATGATATGTTTATGTTAGTTATTTATGATTTCATTTATGTACTTACTTGAGTGTCTTATGTGGTTATTGTATTGTTTATTGAGCATTTGAATATGCTCCATTATTTACGTCCTGCATGCATTTATTTACTTCTTTAACATTTGATATGTCATTGCTTGTTGTATGGACATTTGAATGTGTCATTCTTACTTTTATAGACATTTGACTAAGTCATGTCCCTTCGATTGCACGACATTTGAATATGCCCCTTGTTCACACTCTATTCTGACCATTGTCTATTGACTTGCTTTTGAGTGTTTTTGTGTGTGTTTGGTTGCTTTTTGAACTTGTACTATTACTATCTAGATCTTGCCATGATTTTTATCATGTATCTTAGGACTTGATGTGATCACATTCAATGCTCTTCAAAGATATATCTACCTAGAAATATCCCCTCCATATGTTGCATGGTACATTCCCTAGTTTACATGGTTATCTTATCCTTTTGCGGTAAGTTGACTACCAATTTCTATCTTCCCTCACCTCAAAATGGGGGGTATCTCAATGGGGGCATGTCATAGAGCCATGGCTTCCACATATATTCATAGTTTTATATTCAACAGGGGCATGTCATAGAGGAATGGATTCCAAATATTCATAGTTTCAAATTTAGTGGGGATATGTTTTGGAAATTGTAGATGATATTTATGGATTATATATCACCTTTGTATTATACACTTGGAAAACTTAGACCTTGGTTATTCTTCTCAGTTCTAGACCTTTCACTCTTCCCAAAGTCTTGCATATGCTCTATCTTGTACCCCTTGGTCTATCTCTTAGTCTGACCATCCTTATGTTGATGACCCAAACCTTTAATCTTTCCCATAATTCTTAAAACATTCTTATCTAATGCCCATACTATCCCTAATCTTGTAATTATTTTCTAACTGCTAAGACACAAGCCTTAGTTCTAGACCCCTGCATCGATGTTGGTGTCCTGCCCTAACATAGGCGTCTAGTGCCCTAAAATCATCTAATTTACAAATAAAACATATCCTAATGGTCAACCTAAGTGATTTAAAATGAGATATTTTTTTGATAGGAGTGGTGTATATTCATAATCACTCCTCATTCATTCCTCACCTAGAAAAGACCTAAGACAACTTATCAAAGCATTAAATAAAGCACTCAAATGAGAAAAACTTCCATATTCTATTTTAATTCCATATTAGTCATATGGATAACACATACATAGGTTTGAAGTGAAGGAGCAACTTGAGAGATTGATTTCCCAAGTTACAAGCTAGGTTACTATTGTACTTGCTTTTCACATATTGCATAATTTACACACAAGCCAACACGTAAGGGAGAACTACATCTATTTGAGGCACTCTTTATGGTATTAGCTATGTAGGAAATACTCATTAATAGAGAGGTCTTTGGGGTTATCTCAATACCATGTATCCACTAACCCATTTCCCCCAGGGTATCATTCAAGGGCAAAGAGGAGTGAACCTAAGGTTTTGATCAATAAACTAAGAGTGACAAACTATGTGCAAGATATAAAGACATCAGGTGAAAGGTGAAAAAAAACCTATAAAAATCAACTAAAAGATTTGAAAATGGAATTATATTATAGTTTGGACACTAGCATCAACATCAAGACATTATCATCGACACAAGTGTCCAACTTGGATGTAAGTGTCTAGTGGTTAAGCACAGTCATAACTTAAAACAAATGGTAACCATTTATATATTAGAGTTTTTTGATGTTTCTTGATCATGTCATATTCCAAAATATAACATCAAGCAAGATATGCTCTCTTTTATCCATTAACTACTTTGTACTTATAATTATTACAAATGCTAAATTAGGAAACCTTGTATTATTGACTGTACTTTAGTGTAAATATGAATATTTTCATTTGTTTTAAATAGTTTATAAGTTTGTGTTTTTTGTTATGAAAATCATAAAATAAAAACATGTTCTTCATATTTACTCAATATGCAACATACCTAGATTATAGTGGGGGCATGTTTTGGAAACATGTCTTCAAGATTGGCACTTATATAAGTTTTCAAATTTCTCCATATATAATGGGGGCATGTTTTGGAAACATGTTCTCCACACTTAAACCAATTTAAATTTACAAATATATAGTGGGAGAACATTTTTGGAGCATGTTCTCCAAACTTACACAGTTGTTAGATTGCCCAGATTCATAGTTATATGATTCAGATACATATTTGTGGCTAAATTCTATACATTGGTGCCATTGTTATACACAACCTAAGAAAGAGACATAAATAAGATGTATATGCTATTCAATGTGTGCCTAATATTATAAAATAAAATTATTTTTATATTATAAACACTTTCAGGGACCATCACCACCCACCAAGTTGGCTATATTGAGTTAATCTACTGCAATAGCTGGTTCACATTTTGGTATAATTAAGGTGATCAAATCACTTGATATTTCCAAATTTTTAGGTTTGACTTGATTTTATCCTCCATCCTCACCAATTTTTTAGTGTGAGTTGACTTGATTCACTCACACTCACCGAGTTATAAGTATGATTGGGTTGCATGGTTGAGCTAGTCTCAACTATCAAGTGGCAATCCACCTTTCTCCCAAGGTTAGGGGCATGGGCCTTCCTATCTCTCTCTCTCTACACACACACACACACACACACAAACACACACACACACACACACACACACACACACACACACACACACACACACACACACACACACACACACACACACACACACATATACACATACACTTTTCAAATTTGTATTTATTCTAATCTCAATTTCAGTGATTCAAAATGATACTTCTTTCAAAAGAAATTGTCAAAAGGCAAGATGGTTACATCGATACACAGGTGTACTCCTAAACCTTGCTTGATTTTAATTTCAAATGATTTAAATTTCATATTATATGAACTAATTATATACTTTAATATTCTATTGGTTGTAGGTTGGTCACAAAAAAGCACTCGAGCTTGACTCAAGCAAAGACAAGTTGTGTTATACACACCCAAATATTCATTCCTTTTCCTTTAAACTATAAATTTCATTAATATATTAAAGGGGGAGGGGAATGTATATGATATTTATGAATTATATATCACCTCAATCTTGTACACTTAGCAAACTTAGACCTTGGTTGTTCATCTAATTTGTAGACCTTTCATGCTTCTGCAAGTCTTGCATTTTCTCTCTCTTATGCCCCTTGGCCTATCTCTTAGTTTGAAAAGATTTATGTTGATGAAATAGAATCTATCCCATAATGCTTAAAAACTACTTATCTTATGCCTATACAAGTTCTGAGCTTGTACCTAGTTTTTTGTTCCTTGGACACTTGCATTATAAACATACACCTAACACAAGGGTCTAGTGAATTTGTAATTAAAATATATCCTAATGGTTAGCCTAAGTGTTATCATGTGATATATTATCCTAATAGGAGTGGTATATATTCACAATCACTCCTTATTATAAACTCATCTAATATTCATACCAAAGAGAATTCAAAGAGCATTCAATTGAGCAAAGCTTTTAGCCTCAGACACTTGTATCAGCTTGAGATGGTTGCATTAATGTTACTATTTGGATCAAACATAGGTGTCTAGTAAAGAATACCTGTTGAAACTGGATGCAACCACTTGAATGCTTTTGGGTTCATTGTTGGCTTTTTCTTTGGTGCATTTATATTTGGGTCATGGACTGTTGCTTCTTGTCAAAAGATAAAACCCTAATTCCTCATCTTCATAGTGACCTTAGTAAAATTGGGTTAATGGGATCATGATGTTAGGATAACCTCGAATACCCCTCTATCATTTTGTGTTGCCTTCATAGTTACTACTCCAAATATGGCCCCAGACTGATGTAGTTATCCCTTAATGTTTTGGCTTATGTGTACACAAGGGTGCAATATGTGGAAAGTAAGCACAATAGTGACCTCGCTTGTAACTTGGAAAATCAAGACCTTGGGATAATCCTTTAGTACTTTAGACCTATAAGTGTGTTATTCCTATGACTAATATGTGAATGAGAGAAAATAGGAAATATTTTCTCGATTGAATGCTCTTTGGTATGAGTGTACCCTTCTTTATCTCTCTATATGTATCTCCTTAGATATATAATCTTTGAGTAGTACCTTATATATGCATATATGTGTTAAATACATTCATGCCAATTAAGTAATTATAGTTTTTAGAGTTCTATATGAGTATCCTCTTAAACAAGATAAATTTACACTTAAACCGTTAATCATCAAGCCTAATAAGTCTAATCCACCACAAAATGGTAAATAAAAATCAACAAGTATCTCCTTTACTAGGTGGCCAGTACTTGAGAAACCTTTGCATTAGAGACATACAATGGATTACACAAAATCATCATCTACTATGCACCATATTCAAATATCTAGAGCACCTATACATGTTCCTATCATTATTATTCCAAAGAAATGTTAGAGAATTCAATGATGGGTTCCATGAATCCTTATTACTCCTACTATTTATTCACAACCTCAAATTACCATTATACATATATAAAGCATCACAAATAATATAGTGATAGATATTGCACCTATTCCATCTCATTAGTAGTACCGTCAGTTTATTACACTAGGTAATTAGTGGGGAGATACCTATAAGCATCCATTGGATGAGATCATAGGGTAGTCTCTTCATATAATATAAGAACACCAAAAAAATAAAAAAGCCAAAAATATTTTTGTCATCTACATATTCTATTGGCTCCTTAGCATCTATATTTTTAGTTCTATGTTGATGGATAACATATCAATTAATTCTATGTACACATGCTTCAAACTTCTATTTGAGTGTGATATAAACATTCATAGATACATGATATATGCACTTATGGATGTTGGGCCTTCCCTCTTCTCATGTCACCAAGGCGTTTGGGGCATCCACCTTTGATTATGATAAATCTAGGTTATATCATTATATGGTGACTTTACATTATCATGTTTGATCTAATGTTTACTTACACATGTTTTTATCCATGCTTATATCTTCTATATTGTACTTGATATGCTATATACTTTACATTTTTTGCTAAAACATTGGATCCATAAGCTACTATGTTGTGTTTATGTTGGTTTTTTATGCTTTCATTTATGCACTTTCTTGAGTGTCTTGTGTTTTTATAGTCTTATTTGTTAAGCATTTAAATATGCTCCATTATTTCTACCCCATGTGCCTTTGTTTGCTTCTTTGACATTTTATATGTTATTGCTTATTGTATGGACATTTGAATATGTCATTCTTGCTTTTGTGGATGCTTATATCTTCTACAATTTACTTGATATGTTATGTACTTGACATTTTTTACTAAACATTAAATATATGGATTGCTATGATATGTTTATGTTGGTTTCTTGTGATTTTATTTATGCACTTCCTTGAGTGTCTTGTGTTGTTATTGTCTTGTGTGTTGAGAATTTAAATATGATCTATTATTCATGCCTCCCACACCTTTATTTGCTTCTTTGGCATTTGATATGTCATTGATTATTGTATGGAAATTTGAATATGTCATTCTTGCTTTTGTATACATTTGACTAAGTGATATTTATTCGATTGTGTGACATTTAAATATGCCCCTTATTTGTAGTCTCCTTGGAACATTATTTGTTGATTTAATTTTGAGTACTCTTATGTGTTTGTTTAATTACTTATTGAGCTTGTACTGTTATTATATAGATGTTGTCATGATCTTTATCATGCATCTTAAGCCTTGATGCGATCACATTCTATACGCTTCAATGATAGATTTACCTAGAAATGTTCTCCTACATGCTTCATGGATCATTCATAATTATATGGTTATCTTATCCTTTTGAGGTGAGGTAACTACTAGTTTCTATTATTCCCTCACCTCAAAGTGGGGAATATTAATGGGAGAATGTCATATAGGTATGGCTTCTACACATTCATAGTTTTAGATATAAGTGGGGCATGTTGTACAAATATGAATTCCACACATTCATAGTTTTTAGATTTAGTGGGGACATGTTTTGGAAACATGTTCTTCACACTTACTCAATATGTAACATACCCATATTACAGTGGGGGAATGTTTTAGAAACATGTCCTCCTTTTTTGCACTTGTATCAGTTTTTAAATTTATCCATATATATTAGGAAAATGTTGTGGTAATGTGTCAAATTTTTTAATTGGCTAAACACATAGCTATATGATTCAGATACACATTTGTGGAAGAATTATATACATTGGTGCCATTGTTAAACAAAGTCTTAGCATGAGACATTTCTAAAGGGTATATGATATGTAATATTAGCCTAATATTGAAAAATCCAAATCAATTTTAGATTCAAAACACTTATATGGACAGTCATCACTCACTAGGTTGGACTTTTATAGACTATATTGGGCCAATATATTGTAGTAGTTGGTTCACTTTTTGGTATGCTTGAGGTGATTAAATCAATAATATTGACATGTTTGTAGGTTGGACTCGATTGTATCATTCATCATCACTATTTTTTTATGTGAGTTGACATGATTCACCCACACTTACCAAGTTATGGGTATGATTGGGTTACATGGTTGAGCTAGTCTTAACTACCAGGTAGTAATCCATTTTTTCTCCAAGTTTTGGGGCATGCACACTCTTATCTGTGTGTGTGTGATTTAGCTTTAATGGGTTATGTAATGTAAACCTTAGGTTTTTAAAGGGTATGGGTATAGTAAATTAGGGGAGAGATTCAATAAATACAACAATTAATTTATGCAAGAATTGACCCAATCTGATATTTCTAAAAATAGTAATAAATGACAAACAAGTACTTAGCTCAAAATTGACTGAGACAGATGATTTAAAGGTTAAAAATTGGCAAAAAAATTGATCAACATATCATGAATACAACTCAAGTCTCAAAAATCCTCTTAGATAGTATCGCATCACATTAGTGTCCTCCTGTTCACCACTAATGTCCTTGTGTAAAGATTGATGTGAGTTTCTAGGAGCAGCTGTGTCTGAGTCTAATAGGCTAGTTTTTATGTGAACAAAACCTTCTCCATTGTTTGTGACCTATTTTAGATTGATTTTGTATGAAAACAATAGATCTCTAAGTTATTAGGGTGTTTGAGAGGCACAATTATCAGAAGTGTGATGTTAGCTAGGTAGGTTAGACATCCTCAACACCATGTTATGTTGAGAGTTGCATACATACCAATACCCCAAGGAGGGATCAAGCCTAATGTAGTTTTACCAATCTAAGTGATGGTGTTAGTGCAAGTGAATGTTAGTATGATTATATACTTGAGTGTTTTGAATGAGGCTTGAGACTAGAAATTTATGTATTCTTAGCTTAGAGTGGTTGTAAATGATTGTATGTAGAAGTAGGGCATAACATGGATTAATAACCTTGATTGTACACTACTTATTGTGAGCTCATTTGCATGTTTTGCATCTAATTTATATCTAATGCATAAATGGCTAGAAATAATGTATATATACTGATCTCATGCTTGTACAAAGTGTGAATGGAATCAATCTTGATATAATCCTCCCAATCTAAGTGTTTGTGCAAGTAAAAGTGAATGTTAGTATGATTATCTAATTGAGTTCTATGAATGAGGGTTGAGACTAGAAATCTATGTATTCTTAGCTTAGAGTGATTGTAAATGATTGTATGTATAAGTAGGGCAGAATAGGGATTAATAACCTTGATTATGCACTACTTGTTGTGAGGTTGTTTGTGTATTTTGCATCTAATTTTTGTCTAGTGGATAAAGGGCTAAAAATTATGTATATATACTAATCTGGTGCTTGTGCGATGTGTGAAATAGGTCTAATCCAACCCTAGGTGTCTTAGGAATTGAAAAGATATCCATTAGGGTTCAAAATTGTTAGAGGACACTAAATTTATACCTTGGTCACTAGTATAGGGTGCTAGTGTCCAAAGAATCACATTAGTCTCCAGGTGGTAGAACTTGAGGCACTAGTGGCCTGGATCCCTAAGGGAAGGTATATGATTGAATTTTAGATGTCTAGAGATGTCTAATATGCACACAAAAGTTGGATAAGGGTTGAAAGAGGCCTTAAGATAGGTCTAGGTCTAAGTTATGGATGGGTAGTCTCAAGTGACACTCATTGCACTCAAATGACATTTTATATGACTACATTTGTTCCCCATTTATTTTGTAAATATATCTGTTGATGGTTAAAATTGCATTTTTTTCTAACACCAACAATGGGAAGTTTCAAGATGTGGGACTTGCGACTTGAAACAACCTCTAGATTTTTAAGAAGCTGGTCTCTTCTTTATATCAAGTGTATACTGGGAAAAGGGATAGGAATTTTAACAAAAACACAAATGCAAGAAAGAAAATATAACTATGGCGATGCGCTTGAATGTAATTCGACCTTGTAAGATTCAATTACATTTAAGAGCAAACAAGGCATGATCAATGTAATAGATGAAAACAATAGAAACAGAGGCTCACAACTTAGACTACTTTTGCAGTGACACAGAAAATATCAACAAAGGCACAAGATTTAATCTTCTTATTAATTCTCCAGTCACATAAGAGGCACATAAACATGCATAGTTATATAAACTTTCCAACTCAAGAAAATAGAACAAAGGCAAATGATATTCCTAATCACAGCTCTAGAAAGCCTAAAACCCTTGACAACCCAGCTTAGACTACTTTTGTAATGACACAAAAAATATCAACAAAGGAATAGGATTCAATCTTCATATTAATTCTCCATTCACATAAGAGGCATAGAAACATGCACAGTTACATAAACTTTGCAACTTAAGAAAATAGAACAAAGGCAAATGATATTCCTAATCACAGCTCTAGAAAGTCTAAACTCTTGACAATAATTTTCTCAAAAAATTCTCTCTAAGTATCTGATGATGATCTTGGTGATATCTACACCTCTATTTATAGCCTTGGATTCACTTCAGATTGTTTGTATGTTCCCAATCTAATGGTCCAACTAAAATCTAACCAAACTGGAAGTGTCTAATAGAAGATATTTCTTAGATTCTAAAACGCTCTATCTTTTGAGAGTTTATTGGCTGAAACAGATCGCAGAACGCTCCATTCTCTTAAACAGAAGAGGACACTTGGCCAATTCCTTGAAAACCTTCTTATTACTTAGGAGACACTAGAGAATGACACTTGGCATGTTTTGCAACACTTATCGAAGACACGCGGCACTTTCTGCTTTACCTCTACTCTTACTATATCTTTGCTCAGGAATGTTCTGCCTTTGACACCTATCACAATCCACTTCTTAAAAACTTTAAAAACTTAACAGAAATAAGATCCACAACATTTCTTTCCTGAGAAACTTTTAAAAAGGGGCATAGGAACAGGTGGCAATCTCTGCTTTCCTCAACAAAGGACACCTGGAAATCTCTACTTTACTTAACTAGGGATATGTGGCAATCTCTATTGCTTTTAGCCACCTTTTGAGAAACCTACAGAAGTGACACATGCTGGTCTCTGCATCACTCTATTTATATTATATAAAAAATTAGGCCTCATTTCATATTTACATAGATAGCGACTTCTGCTTGCTTCAAAAATAAAACCTGAGACCCACCACAGTCTTTGCTATATCAATGAAACAAAATAAAGATAATTCAAATCTCAACACGTGGCATCTTCCACTCTCTTTAGCTAAGATACATGGCATCTTCTGTTGCTTTTAGAAAAAAAAAATTGAAGCCTTCTGTGATTGCCACTTGGCGCTCTCCACCTGATCCTGATACTTAGCTTGTTGAAACCTTTCGCTGAAAAGAGATTTGAAATGTGGGTGTTGATATGAAACGTGGATGCCAACACTTGTCACATTCTGCTGAGTTACTATGAGATACGTGGCATGTCCTGACCAACTTATAAAAATTATGAAAGGTGCCTCGACTAATGACACTTGGTAGCTTTCGCTCAATTTTGACACTTAGAAAAAAATGAATCAAAAGGAAATCAAGCCCATGCTCTATTTCAAAACTTTGCCGTCATGAACCAAAGTATGCAGGAACAAAATTTTGTAGTGCACAACTGAAAATCAGAATGAAACGTAGAGTATTTTTTACTCTACAGTTATTGGCAATCTCAAGGACTTTTGAGCCTGTAAAAAAAAACCATAACTCCTGCTAAATAAAAATTTCAAAATTACAGCTTTAGCAATGCTATTTGGTAGGTGGACCACTCATCGTCAGATAACCCCTACTTATTCTGCAATTCATTGAAAGCTAAATCAAGGTTAATAATATCCTTGTGTAAATTTTTTTACAAAATCTGAACTGTAACCTTCAATTTGAATTCGAGCTGGGAAATAGGAACCAAGATAGCTTCTACTTCAGGGACTAATGAATCATCCCTTAAATCTTGGAAAACTATCTGATCATTATGTTTGGCCAATAGCAAAGGTTCAATTTCATCAACCATTAGTACCGTGTTGTCATCAGGAAACAGAGAAGGAAGACCTAATTGCACTAGATCTTCAATATGATGTTTCATTTCACTGATTCCTTCTTTCATAACATCTAGGAGCTCTCTGCAACTGATGGCTATGGAATTTCAATTGAGAACCTCATTCACTCGCTTAGTATAAACTATTTTATTCTCAATTCCTGCTGCTAACAATGTTTCATATGTTGCATCATAAGGCTTTTGCAGCAACATTTTAGAGTCCATTACTCTCCCAAAAACTATAGCCAGAGTGTTTGCAATTGAATTCTCCACCTTTTCATACAATTTCTATGCATTTAGTAGGAAGGTGAGAGAAGGCCTGAGCTGAATAATCTCTAAGGAGATTCTTTTCCACATTGATTCATAGAGCTCCTTCACCAGACTTAACACTTCAACATTCCTTGGCCTATTGGCCAGCTCCAGTGTCAATTGTGCTTCTCTCTGTTGCTCAGCTTGAAATTGGGCTTGTATAGCCGTAGTATTATTCTGTTCAGCCAGTAGCTTCTGTTGTAATTGAGTAACCTACAACAGGTGTTCCTCACATTTTTCTTGCAATGTTTCCTTTTCCTTCCTTAGGGTCGTCATCGCATCTTTTACCTACATTAGCCCTGCTTTTAAGGAATCATTTTGGGCCTAGACTGCCTGATGAGTCTGAAGAGAAACAATATCTTGCAACTTTTTATTTAGATTCTCTATTTCATTATATTTTCTATTGATCTCTATGGTCAAACTGTTACAATTTGCCTTTTCCTTGGCTAAATCAACCTCCATCTTCTATAGCCTCCTTGATGTCTTCAAGTAGTCTTCAACAACTGTAGAAGTGGATTCGGTTAGAAGCTCAATTTTGTCTTGTGGCCTAAAGAGAGACATGTCGATGGCCACTACATTCATTGTGTAGTCTTCTGACTACATCTACTCAGTTGGCTTGATTACATTTGGTGACAAATGAGTCACCGTCAATTGCTGTTGAATGGGGTCAAATTGTGACCGTAGATGGGGTGTAGTTAATGCCTTATTTCCTTGATCTTCTTTTTCTCTCTTCGGGCTTCCCTTGCCTTCCTAGTAGCATCTGCTTGGGTCTAAAAGGTAGAAGGAGAGGTAATGTGCCCACTCACAAAGGGATGTCCCTGTGGTAAACCATATTGAATAGCCAATTGTTGGCTATGGGCAATCTGAGGGGAAATTTTTTGGGAACAGAAGGGGAAAAGTGAGGTAATGTTAAAGCTTGAGGTGGTATAGATGGGGTGAAGTGAGAAATGGGAATGACAGAGGTGGCAGGGGATGTCATTTGGCTAGATGGAATCATCGTGCCAATAGGAGAAGAAATAGATTGAGAAGGAGGAGGAATAATACTTACTTGAGGGGCAATTACAGTACTCTATAATTGGCATTGTGGGGGGTCTACCTCCTCTTCTGAATCAAGCTGAAACTGCACCCTCTTTCACTTCTTGGGTATCTCTTCTTTTGGCTGTGTTTCTTTTCTTTCCATCAGTGATGCTTGTGGAGAATTGGAAATTTCAATAACAGATGTCGATGGGGAAGCTTTTGGTGGTGAAGACACCACACTCTTTTGCTTTTCCATAATGCTGAGAGATTGGGTCCAAACTGATACAGTTACTGGAGCTACAGTTTGCCCTGAGGCTTGTGATTCTTGGCTGGACCCTACTCTAGCTTTTGGATCTACACCCGGTGTTAGCAAATTACTTGTCTCTGGGCTAGATATAGGGGAGAGATGGCACTCATCCCAGAGTTCTTCCCATCTCTCATTTGAGTCCATGTTCTCAAAAGAATGGGTTGTTTGACAAATTTCTTGCCTATATTTCCAATAGGCTTCTATTTTCTCAGCATCCCAATCTTTATTCTTTAGTGTCCTTCTTAAGCCAGAAGTCATTCTGAATTTAGGATCATAATCCCTCTGCTTAACATATAATGTTTCCCAGGGTCTGTTTTGTGGAAGGGGCAAGTTTGTTAATTCAACATAAAATCCAAGAGCATCTTCTCTAGGATTTTTCCTATTTTCCCACAAAGGGCGGCCTTCATGTGCAATTCTGGTTGCAACCTATTAGTCCTTATCCAGGAAGCTATGAAACCATTTGGGTCATATGCCCATTTATCTTCAACTAGTAGGAAACCCAGGAAGGCCATCTTTCTAAGCAACACAATCTCAGCATCTCTAGTTTCCAAAACCATGCTAGTTGTCATCCATTGGAGGTCATACATTTTTCTCTTCCTCTTTCTAGATCCATATTCATTATCTACTATAGATACCTACCTGGTGACCTCTAGGAATGCTAACCTAAGAGTCAAAATCTTAGGTAGCAGCATTGGTTCCCCACAAAAACCATGGACTCTTATAATTGTATGGTGAGACCCAAAATAGAAATCACAAGGAATTGGGCAACTGGAAAGAAGGTTTGAAACACTTGGAAATAATCTATTCATGACTAGTTCGGGGCTGAGGTGACAAAAAGTAGGGGTAACAAAAAGTTCCCAAAATTCATATGGGTCGCTAGTTTTTAACAAAATATGCGTCCATGTAAACACAAGGGTGGTCCTTTGGAGATCAAAACTTGGGTCATACATATCAAGATGCATATGTTGGGCAAAGAGGTCAGAGTTCTGATACAACATGAGGTGAAACAAATAAGAAGAGTACCTAAAAACCCCTTTTGATTTGAACTGGGCTAGTTGTTCCACCATTGAGAAAGCAATTTATTCAGAAAAGTCAATCCTATACTTCTGAGTTTTGTCAATGGTCTTCAGCCTGAAGAGGATAGCCATTTATTCTCCATAAATTGCCATATCATCTTTCATGCTGAAGATGAAAGCCATCATAGACAGTGCGTCTTGGCTAGCTTGTGCAAATTGGGCTCTTGCTGCAGGGAGTGTAGGCACAATAGTGTCATCATCGCCCATTTATAATTCAGATGTTAGGAACCTCAACTAGGTATTGATGTTTGCCCACATTCTTTGCATTTTAGCAATAGTGGGAAATGTAGCTGTCTTATCATGATATAGGGGTAACATATCTCTGATAGCCTGTGGTGTGATTTGCACTGTGAATGGACCCTGTTGAATGGTGCTTGAGGGTGCATGGAACAAGTCTGCACATAATTTGACCAAGTCAGGGCATGGATGCATAGCTGGGACAATGAATTGTGCCAGTTGTGAAGTCCATATCCTCATGGAAAATGTCTCATATTGCCCCACTCTAGCTCTCTGAAGACACCTTTGATGTGCCCCTTCTCTAAGAGTTTTGCTACTAGCTCTTTGAAGAACTGGGTACATGACTCCATTTGCATAATATTTTATCTTTGCTGTGTCACTTGCTTGACCAACTTCAGGGATTCTGGTCTGTGGATAGGTCTTCAATGGTTGCATGGGAGCTGAAGCATATGACTTGCTCGCAAGAAACTTTTTAATGGATTCATACATCCCAGCTCCTTGTTGTGAAGATTGTGCTCCCTCCATCTCTATATCTTTTCTGTGATAACTGGTATGAACTTTCTCAAAATAGAAACTTTCCCTGAAGCAAGTTTACTAGGAACTGAAAATGCAAGTAGCAGGATATTTTCTCATAGATGCAGGAATGTTTGAGAACTTGTAAGCTTTAACTCCTTCTAAGAGGTATTTATTGACCTATCAAGTCTCAAAATGGCATTAAACTCAGATAACCATTAACAAATCTTACTCAATCTTTATGGGATAGCGAGGCAAACATGTTATGCAAGTGGCAGTGCAAGGTACCCTGGGAATTTCTAAAGATTTGGGAGACATTCAATGCATTGAGAAATTTTGAAGATTTTGAAAAACTCTCTGAGCTGTGGACTATGTGTTCAAAGAACAATTATTTATAAGAAAAAGCAGGAAAACAAAATGGGAAAACAAAACAATACGGAAAGGGGAAACTATCTAACTATAATACATAGAATCTTTATCTCCCTCCTGGATCAAAAGAAGAATTTCTAAAGTCTCCTTCACAACAAGACAACTTATATTGCTGGACAAGTGGTTGAATTGGATGTAGCTTCGGTGACTTGCTTTCTTTTTATGCCACATTGATTGGCCTACATTTGAGTGAGTCTGAGTCAAACATGCTTCCAACATATATAAACTCTTCTTGTCCTTGGAAGCTTGTCGAATGTCGGTTCTTGATAATAGCATGTCTTATCAAGAAATTAATGACTATTTGCTCATCAACAAAATCCCTTTGATATATATCATTTATTGGCTTATCTCCTTCTGCTTCAAACTTAGGTTCTATTGCATGATCATCTTCTTTCATGAATTCAAAATTACCAACCTCTTGAAAGGATAATTCTGAAAGTTTACAATAATTTTGCATATTTAATTGAGTCTTAATGCTATTTTGTTCATCTACAACCAGCTCACAGCCTCCTTGAAAAATAGTAGAACCTGACCCAATGATTTCAAACAAATCGTTCAAATCATGATCAAGGAAATGTCCATGCTCCTCCACATCATCTTGCAAAGTAAGAAGAAAGTCAGAAATTATCTTTTCTTCATTAGAGATTAAGGCATATGCTTGTGACTTCTCACTCAGAATATGGAATTCATGTTGAGGAATCCAATTATTAATAGAAGAGGTATCTTTTGACTTTTCTTTCCTTAAAACATTTGGGATTTTATGATCTTCCTCAAATATGACGTAAGTACCCAGACCCATGGAGTCATAATTTCCATATGGGTCACTTTTCATCATAGCTAATAAATGATCATTTTCCTCCTCTTGATCATGTTTAGTCCATTCAGCTAACTCCTCAACAAAAACCCTTTCTTCTTTATTCATCATAGCATGAGCTACCTCTAACTTTGTAATTGGTTCATTGGTGATGTGTTCCTTATATAATGGCTCAAATAATATCTTCATCTTTGAACCATATTTGGTTCTTAGGATGAGGTGAGACCAATCAAAGGACATATATCCTCCTATCTTGGCTGTAAAGTCTCTTGATAAACATAAGCCAAAAATAGGAGGTATATCTATGACTGCTACATCTTGATTTACAATTATATTGGGACAAGTATATAATTGTAATGGGAGTTGTTTAATCCTCCCTATTGTTTGTATTGCTTTACCATCTAGCTACATGACTCCTTTAGTGAGTGGCTCATATTTTATCTTTAAAGCATCAACTATCTGCTTAGGCATAACTATAGTACTAGCCCCTGAATCAATCATTGCATTATGAAATAGTTTCTTGCCCACTATCAAAGTTAAATAGAAGGGATCCAGTTTGGATTTGCTTACCTCTGGTGCATTATTCACCAGGGCTATTGTCTATAGATGAACTGTATCTTTGAGCTTTTCTTTTTCAGCAGGTCCTTCTTTGATAATAGTACCTTTGGGCACTGCTTGGCCTTATAGAGCTTATTTTAGTAGTGTCTTCTGTTCAGGAATAGCCAATATATCCCATATTGATACTTGTGCTGGAGTCTTCATCAATTGATCCACCACATTTATTGGTCCCAGAGTTTGAGTTCTTTGAGAATAAGTATATCTTGTTTTTTCTTGAATTTGTGCAAGAATCACTTGATTCTACACCGGCTGAGGCACTTCTTGTCTAACCGCTGTGTTTCTTTGTCCTTGAAATGGAGGATTCTCCATGAATTGACTATTTACAACTTCAGGCTATTCAACCATCCTTCTCTTTGATCTAGTATAATAATCAGATTGCACCATTGGTTTCTTGGAAATGGAAGCTTCGTTCAAGAAAATTGATTCTTCATCTTTAACCCATGAGAACAAAGCATGTTTCGGGGCTATTTCTTCCTCTTGTTGCAAAGACATCCCTTGCTTCTGAGCCATTAAGACTGAATTTTGCATACCAAAAGACTGGTAGGCTTGATTGTCACTAGAACTTGCAAACTATCCATCCATTCTTCTTTGCTCTGCCACCTTTTGTTGTAGATTACCCATGGGACAATCTCTAGGCGTATGAGCATTATTGCAAGGGAAACACTAGGCATTAGTATTATCTACATAATTATTTTTCCCTGGAACAATCTCCCTATTTGAATTGGGAGGAATAGTCTGTGAGGGTGTAGGGACTGCAACTAATTGGTTTGTTGGTTGAGGGTTATTTTGCCTTGGAGGACCCTAGTATTGGTTTGGCTGAGATGAAAATCTATCTCCTTGATAGCCCTGGTATTGGGGTTTAGTATAAGTATTCTACTATCTTTTTATATTAATCAGCTCATTAGAAAATGTCTTCAAGATATTCTTGATATCATCCAACTCAGATGATTGAGCAGGTACAATTTCTTTAGTAGGGGTTTGAGGATATGTGTACATAGACATAGGTGGGGTTATATATTTAGGGGCTTCTTGAGGTAATGGCAAGGAAATCTCTAGAAACATGGGCATGGGAGGCCTTGGAGACAACTTTCCAACATCTATCAAATTATTTTCAGCTCTGACTGCATAGTCATAAGCCTCTGGCAGAGTCTGACCTCCAAGTGACTGAATCATAACAGGTATGTCTGAATTTAAAGCCTTAAGATAAAACACTATAGCCATACTTGGTAATGGTCTAGTTGTAGTAGGGATTCTTTCCCAAGTCTTTTGAAATTTGGAATTGAAGTCAGTCATTGATTCTTGTGGTGCCCTTTGGATGGTAATTAATTGTTGTAATAAAGAATATTTATCACCCTTCTCTTCAAATATTTCAAAGAAAAGATCTCTGAGCTGATCCCATGTAGAGATGGTATTTAGGGTCAAGGACCGATACCATTCTAGAGCCTTCCCTTTAAAAGAAGCTGCTAATAATCTTATGGCCACATTTTGCTATGTGACAACATGTATGGCACAAACATCTAATACATCCTGTAGATGTTCTTCGGGTGTTTTAAAATCTTGCCCACTGAATTTGGGTAGATCTTTCAAGGCATTGACTGGGATAGGGTCCCAAGTGGTTGGTGGTATTGGGAGAATCAAAGGACTACTAGTGTTCCAACTTGCATAATTTCTTGGGGGTATACGGGCTCCCATATTTACTCTTGGTATTGGTATAAACTGATTGACTCTTCTTCTTGGACTAGTTACCAAAGGTGGCAAAAGAATACCTGGATTTACAATAGACTGAGATCTAGTTACTGGTCCACAGCTCTGACTCCTCGTAACTCTCTGGTTTATACAATCTTGAAAGAAACTTCAATATAGTGTCCCACCAGGCATGCCAAAAACTATTAATGGTTAAAATTACATTTGTTTCTAACACCAACAATAGGAAGTTTCAAGATGTGGGACTTGCGACTTGAAACAACCTCCATATTTTAAAGAAGCTGGCCTCTTCTTTATATCAAGTGTATACTGGGAAAAGGGATAGGAATTTTAATAGAAACACAAATGCAAGAAAGAAAATCTATTTATGGCGATGCGCTTGAATGTAATTCAACCTTAATCTTGAGCACAATGAGACTATATGTAAGATTCAATTACATTTAAGAGCAAACAAGGCATGATCAATGTAAAAGATGAAAACAATAGAAACAGAGGCTCACAGCTTAGACTACTTTTGCAGTGACACAAAAAATATCAACAAAGGCACATATTCAATCTTATTAATTCTCCAATCACATAAGAGGCATAGAAACATGCACAGTTATATAAACTTTCCAACTCAAGAAAATAGAATAAAGGCAAATGATATTCCTAATCACAGCTCTAGAAAGCCTAAAACCCTTGACAACCCAGCTTAGACTACTTTTGCAATGACACAAAAAATATCAACAAAGGCATAGGATTCAATCTTCTTATTAATTCTCCAGTCACATAAGAGGCACAGAAACATCCACAGTTACATAAACTTTCCAACTTAAGAAAATAGAACAAAGGCAAATGATATTCCTAATCACAGCTCTAGAAAGTCTAAACTCTTGACAATAATTCTCTCAGAAAATTCTCTCTAAGTATCTGATGATGATCCTGGTGATCTCTGCACCGCTATTTATATCTTTGGATTCACTCCAGATTGTCTGTATGTTCCCAATCTAACGACCCAACTGAAATCTAACAAAATTGGAAGTTTCTAATAGAAGATATCTCTTAGATTCTGAAACGCTCTGTCTTTCAGTAGTTTATTAGCTGAAATAGATCGCAGAACACTCCCTTCTCTTAAACAGAAGAGGACACTTGGCCAATTCCTTAAAAACCTTCTTATTACTTAGGAGACACCAGAGAATGACACTTGGTGTGTTTTGCAACACTTATCGAAGACACGCGGCACTTTTCGCTTTACCTATACTCTTACTATATCTTTGCTCAGGAACATTTTGCCTTTGACACCTGTCACAATCTACTTCTTCAAAACGTTAAAAACTTAACAAAAATAAGATCCATAACATTTCTTGCCCGAGCAACTTTCAAAAAGGGGCATCAAAATAGGTAGCAATCTCTGCTTTCCTCAACAAAGGACACCTGGCAATCTTCGCTTTACTTAACTAGGGATATTTGGCAATCTCCACTGCTTTTAGACACCTTTTGAGAAACCTATGGAAGGTGACACGTGCTAGTCTCTACATCATTTTGTTTATATTATAGAAACAATCGAGCCTCATTTCATATTTACACAGACAACGACACTTAGCGACTTCCACTTGCTTCAAAAACAAAACTTGAGACCCACCACAGTCTTTGCGATATCGGTGAAACAAAATAAAGATAATTTGGATCTCGACACGTGGTGGCTTCCACTCTCTTCAGCTAGGATACATGGCATCTTCCATCACTTTTAGAAAAAACAAATTGAAGCCTTCTGTGATTGCCACTTGGCGCTCTCTGCCTGATCCTGATACTTAGCTTGTTGAAACCTTCCACTGAAAAGAGATTTGAAATGCAGATGCTGATATGAAATGTGGATGCCGACACTTGTTACATTCCACTGAGTTCTTATGAGATATGTGGCACATCCTGACCAACTTATAAAAATTATGAAAGGTGCTTTGACAGATGACACTTGGTAGCTTTCGCTCGATTTTGACACTTAAGCAAAAATGAATCAAAAGGAAATCAAGCCCGCACTCTGTTTCAAAACTTCACTGTCATGAACCAAAGTATGTAGGAACAAATTTTTTTAGTGCGCAACTGAAAATTAGAATGAAATGTAGAGTATTTTTTACTCTACAATATCAAAGCAAAAATCCTATGATAAATAAAAAAGCTACCTAGACTTACCTATGAGGGAAAGCCCATGAATATGGGTCTAAGTATGTAAAGCGTGCTCCATTACATATCTTAAAAATGAAACATGGATGAATCAATCCTACTTACAAGATATCAAAAGTAAAGATAAAACTAAGTAAAGAGATAAGAGAGAGGAAAGGAATAAATACACCTCATTATTCACGTGAACCAATGTGAAAACTTGGTGACATATTATGTATGTGCGTATAGATAATGATCAAACATTGAATAAATTGGACTGAGTTGATGGGTTGTTCAATCCCCATGTTTGGGCAGCTCAATAAATCAATTTGGTTTTGAATCCACCATTGCCCATCCCTACTCGATGGATTGTACAATTGTCAATCAAGAGTGTGCCCTTGAGATAAAGTGTGTTATTTATCACTTATATTGGAACATGGAATATTTCCATAGTTTGGGTGACTTTGGAATGGATATAATCTCCAGAGAGGGCTATTTCCCTTGGTGATCTCACTAAAACTTATTCTTAACCTACTATCTACTGATTCTAGCAATGAAAAGGGTGCAGAAGTCACTTTTTGCAATTAAATTGAAAGATTACTAGAAATTGAGGTGATGCACCAATTTTTTATGACCACTTATGCTTACAATAACAATCTTATGAAAGGGAAAAACTTTCACACATTATTTACACTCAAGGATGACTTCTACAAAAGTGTTTCAAAAGAAGGACTTGATAAACTCAATTTATGCAAAGGAGTGTAGAGAGATTGAACTCACATCTAAAGATTTGAAATTAAGATAATATAGACACTTAATATGACCTATATAACATCAAATATCTCTCACGAAGATACAAAAACCAAAAAATAACATAGGAAAACAAATGCTTCATTAGATTATATAAATGGCAAACACATACACTTCACTCAAAAAACCTAAAAATGGAGGAACAAAAGCTCTCATTTCTCTCAAAAGGTGAGTAAATTTTTTATAATCCTTTATTCACAAACAAAATCAAATAATAATGATTACATTTTATAAAATAAGTTCAAATAGAAAAAATAAATGCTTGGAGACAAAGCAACCCCAAAATAGGGGACTTCAAATTTGGTCTTATTCCTCCTTTAGTGCTATGTAGTACTTATTCAACATATTAAAACATTAATACTTCATAGGGTGGAATATAAGAGAGAGTTTCAAAGGTTTTGGGGACTTTAGAACATTGTCATAATGTTTGGTCAAGCCTTGACCACTTGGAGAGTGCCGAGATTCATGCTTTTAGCCCCTAGATCTTAGCTTACATGTTTCCTTGGTGAATGAATCTTCCTCCATGAAAGTAGGACTTAAATTCCATTAAAGTATTCATTTAAACCATTTTTGATACTCATTGATGATGTTTCACCACTTGGATCAAGTTGTTAGGATACTTCTTCAATCCAATTTGACTTTATCTTCAAGGTGGGCGTAGGAAGGAAGGAAAGTCCTATTTTAGTTTGGAAACCCTTTTATACTTGTTATACTTCATTTAAAACTTATTCATGAATTATTAAAAGTTAAAATGTGGCATATCATTTCATTAAACATATTTATAAAACCTTATGAGGAGTCATATGTATTGATTTAGTCTTTTAGCCCTTTAACTTTCTCATTTCCACTATGGCATAGAAGGCAAAAGTTGGTCTTTTATTTAAGTTTGCTTCAATTTTGTATATATCCTCCATGGATGACTTTTAAATATCATACCAAACCTGGAACAAATCAATTTGATCCATCAAACACTTAAAAAGACCTGGCTTTACACCAAAACCATGCATTTCCTCTCAATTCCTTGTAGCCTTATTTTAATAAAATGTCCTTGTTTGGGAGAGTATGGAGATGAATTAAAAAAAATCAGATACCCTCTATCCCATTACATCTCCTCACAAAATTTGGCGGTCTAAATCCAAGTGCAAGTGTCTTTTTTAGCACATTCTTTCAGTTGAGTTAGGTCTAATTAGCCCTCATAGGCCTAGAAAGTGAAAATATTGCTCCTAAGACACCCCACATGTGTGTAGCTCACAAAAACCATTTGATTAAATTTACCCATGATGTCATCATGCTCCATGTTAATTTTGGTGGTCTAGAACATTGTGGAGGTACAAGAACCTTGAAATGGCCATTGGCAAGCTTGCCTTTTTGAAGCATTTTTTGACTGGCCCAAAATATATAAATGGTTTGAGTAATTTTGAGTGATATAATATATATTTTTTTATTTTTAACATGTAAAATAAGTCTCAATCCTCCTCTCCCATTGATTGTCATCTCTCCACACTCTTCAAAACTCCTGTTTTAGGTTAAAAACATGAAAAAAGTATAGTTTTTGTACAAATTAAAGTACAACAAAAACACATGTGGAGGACCCTTTGAGACTCTAATACAACATATATTATGTTTTAGGAGTAAAATATTCAACTTTTTGTGTTTTACAAGTCCATCTCTGCAAACTGGTCTAAAATGGGGTTTTTTGAGGGTTTAAGACCTATACAAGGTCTTAACGATTCTTCAGAAAGAAAAAACATCCAACCGACCTCATAATGCTGAAATATTATTTTTAGGGGACCCATATAACACTTATTAACACCAATAGGTCCCATGCAAAGTGTGAGACAAGATATAAGCATTTTAAGGTAGCTTATCAAATTCTTTCCTTCATTCTGTGCAGGCTGTCATGTTCTTAAGCCAACAAATGGCTTATTTGTCACCTTATCTACATACAAAAGGATTTTACATACCTTATAACTCCCTATGAACATTTTATAATGCCTTATAATACTCACATATCCTTAGAAGTGGTTTTGGATCCTCTTTAGGCATTAGGCCTAGTCAAGGCTTAGTAGGCTTAGTCTACACCGATGTGGGTTTGGACCAATATGTTGGGATTCTAGAACCTATGAGGGATTAACTATGTTAATTCATGTCCAAAACAACTCCTAAAATCTTATTACAATGTTTCCACAAGCCTCAAATCATTTCTCAACCTTTCTCTAACCAAGCTTGTAGGATATAACCTTCTGGGAGTGCCTTCTATCTGAGATAGACTAGACGTCATCTCCCCTATTACCCCAAGAAAAAAAATTACATGAGGTAATTTAATAGTTCATAGAGACCTTATACATAATTTTTTATGCTTAGATAAAACTTATATCACCTCCAAACACCTTAAAACCCAAGATAGACTCCTGAGGTACTAACTATGTGCAGGGCTAGTAAGTTTGGACTGCAGATTGCATGTTGAGAACCCATTTATGATTTATTTTCATGTAGTGAGCATCAAGTGAAGTGTATACCATCATTATTTAGGTTATCCTACACATTTTATCACTCATAAATTTGTCCAACTATGATTTTTATCCTATACATTGCACTTGCTAAGGGTGACAAACTATGATTGCATTTTGTGTTTCTTGCTCAAAAAACTAACATACCTGTAGGTGGATCATTTATATAGGACCTTATACACCATGATAAATATCTCATTGAAGTTAATAATACCTTATTATAGTCATTTAGTCCTATTTTCATCATACACACGCCAGGCCAATCATCAAGGCAGTCATTCCTAGAGCACTGTTATACTACAGTTGGTTGTAGATAGTCATTTAAGGAGCAAAATACACCTATAGGTTACATTTCAAATCTTTTAAACCTATGTTCCACACCCTAGGATAATTATGAGGTCTTGGAAAACCTTCCAATGGTAAATTTTCATGTTTTTAGGTTTTCATCCTCCAAGGTTCACCTTATGCTTTTGTGAATCCCTACAGTCAGGCTGGAGGTGACTTTTTTGAGCAAAGGTACACCTATAGGTGTGTATATCAGTAAAAACCCTACATTCCAATTCTTATTTATTTCCTTTAAACCAAAAATTTCCTTCTTACTTCAATATAATCACCTACCATGAAGACTTGCTCCTATCTTGCTATGTTTGGACAATAAGGTCACTTGAAACTCAAAGTATTGTAGTAAACAATAAAAACCTATAGTAGAGAATTACATGATTTGGGGACCTCATCTACATCACTCATTAGAGTAAAACATACAATTTATTTGGTCAAGGTATCATGATGAAACACTTAAGATCTATCTAGACTCTATGTCACAGTACTCCAAGATGACACCAAATATGGCCAAGGCTCTGTTTGAAAGTTTTTAAGGAAATGGATCCCTAAAACTCAATCTCTACAGACGTTCATGACTCCTCAGGTATGCCTATCCTTATACAAATTTACCGTGATTTTTATGGCATCTTAAACATATTAGGACCTTAAGGAATGTTTAAAAAATGTTTAAACACCTCAAGATAGTACTTTTAAGTCTCTGTGAAAGCCACCTGTAGGTGCAATTGTAGGTTGCAGGACAATGTAGGTGAGATAGAGACATGTGCATAATGTGAATCTCCTTACAATCAAAGTTAGACATCATATAAATACAAAATGGATCCATTCAACCTTTAGGGAGTGAAAATTAGTTCAAAAGCTTCATTTCAACCTTCTCGATTTCCTATAGGGCACCTATAGGTGTCCATTAGACTGCAGGACTATGTGTAATTGAACTAGTTATCACAGTCAAACATATGGCATTGGAATAAATTGGCCTGATTGATCATGTTGTAAGAATTTGTTAAACCTCTTAATATTCTTCATGACACCTCCATGAATGTTCTCAAGACCTCACACACCTCACTTACCATGATTGTAATTGAATGTAAGCAAAATCGACTGTGTATTATGAATTTAAGACCATGTTATTGAAATTTTGACCCTTACAATGGTCCATGAAATTAGATGCATCCAAATTTCAACTTGAAAAAAACTCACTCTACCTTGATTACTCTATGAGACTATGAAACCAACTAGTCCTTGAACTAACCTGTAGGTGCTCACTCTTCATTGTATAGACTGTAGATGGATTTTCAATGTTTGATGTGTCTATCTCTTATTGATATTTAATGGAGAACATTATAATATACTTAAACTTTACTCAAACCAAGAATAAATTATGTCAAGTCTTAATATTCTCAAAACAAGAAGGTCACACCTTGAAACTTGAGATTGTGACATCATTCATGGCTGTAGGTGCTTATTGTGCATGAGCCAAGGTCAATAGTAATTTTATCACTCAATGTACCTCCATTAGTCTCTGAAAGCTTTATTATTCATTATTAATTAAGAAACTTGAAATTATTGGATCTGAATAGTGTGGAAACAAAAAAAAATCTATTACCTTCAACAGTGATAACCTACCCTAAACTCTACTGAAGTGAGTTTTAGGATAGTTTCCTTCATGATTTTGATGAACTTTATGAACCCTGTAAGCATTCATATCTCTAGATGGTACATATATCACCTTTATCTCTAATTTGGTACCTTCATAGCATATTTAACTGATTATAAATCTCCTTGGAAGGTCTCTTGAATTAACAACATAGTAGCACACAATTTTCTAGTGTTATTTCAGTCATTTTAGGCTCTAAATTAAAAATTTTGCCTTGTTGGAGTGACTTGAGACACCTTATTATCAAAGAGAATGTTTTTAGGTAATTCATGTTATCCCACATCACCTCATAAGCTATTTAACACTTAAATCAAGCTCATCAAATGCATTTGTACCTTGTTGAAAGCACCAACTCAGCTTAAACTCTCTCAAAGGAGATATACTCAGAATAAAGACCTATGAACTCTTGATTTGATGAATGAGGTGTGACATGAATTAAATATTTAATTGATAATTTTTTAATATGAATTAATTTTCTTAAAAACTCAGGTTCTACTCCAAAACTGATCCAAAATACCATTCACAAGGATAGTGAAGGAAACATGTTTTATACTATAAATACCTTCCTATAAGGAGTTATCAGATGAAACTAAGATTAAAAGGAGATTAATGACCTATAAAATAATCCTTCAAAACTATTCCTCTCCATAATTTTTTGATCTTGATAAACAAGTACAAGAATAGACCCCTCATAGATGCATAGGTTATAGTGACCTATTGTCACTCTTAGTAATTGTTCATAAATCCACAAAAAAATGACACTAATTTATATATTAATCATACCCCTAAAAATTTCCAAATTTTAAGCTCCTAACTCTCTCTCCTCTTTTTGTACTGAGCATTTGAAAACTACATTTCTAGAGTTGCCAAGAAGGTCGATATAGGAGCAAAATAGGTTTTTGCCATTTTTCACCTAAAACTTCCTTTAAACCACTAACATGACCTTATGGGGACCCAATGAATCCTTTAGGATTATTTTATCATAAAAACCCTCTGAATACCCATATGAATTCCTCCAAAAAGGCATGTTTTTGCACAAAAAAGCCAAATTCACCGAGGAGATAAGATTAAAACACTATAAAATGTGTTCCTAAGTATTTAACATGTATTATAAGGTGAATAAATATTAAATTAATCTTCTTACTTATTATATATCATAAAAACCTTACAAAACCTTCCCTAGAGGTCACAAAATGGTCAAAATTGCACGAAAATGAGTCATGAAGTTAGTCCAACATGTGATCAACATAATTGTTCATATTTTAGGAATAAAATGACCTTAAAACATGATATTACACTCATCAAGACACTCTATACTTTTATCGACACTCATAATGGCTTGAAAAGGCCAAAAAATGACTAGATAAGGACAAGACAAATGAAGAACAAAACCTTAACTCACCTAATCAACCTTATGACCTAATGATCAAGTCATAAAAAGATCAATTTAAGGACTTTTTTAGACTAATATACTTACTAACAAGATAAACCAACATGACATGCAAATTTTCAAATGATAAGGGTGATATTTTAACCCGTGAGGTCAAAATTGTCAACACGTACACTGTGAATAACTTGGATTGCATTGATGTATTGTGCAACCCTCCTATGTATGTGGCTCAAGAACTCAAGTAGGATATGAGTACGTATAAATTATAATTATTTCATATGTAATAAGGCATCAATCTAGTGTGAAACCTAGTATAAATGGTGTCTAAAGTATACAACATTGAGAATGACTTGGAGTTTGCCATTCCATTTGAGATGAGCTGGTGTAAAACTAATCACATGGAAATAATGTGTCATGCACATGCTCCCAATTTTTATATCTATACATATGTATTATAGACTAAGTTTAATTAATCTATGTCTATGTATATCTAAAATTGAAATGGGAGTGATCATGTCGTACATGATGCCCCTAATATGAGCAAACTTGGTATGATTATGTGAAAATTTGAGCATAAATTGATCAAATACGATAACTTGTGACTTAAATTATGCAAATATGCACTATAAATACTATGTTTTTCTATCAAATATAGATATTCCTATTTATGGGGCTACTGGATAGTATTGTGGTTCCTTGGACAATACCACATCGTGATAGTGTCCTCTATGTAGTGTTAATGTGTTTATGTGTTTTTCTATGCAAACTGAAACTGATCTATGTTTGTTTATTTTCCACTATGTTTTCTTGATTCTAGGCTCTATAATTCTATGTTTTCATGCTAAAAACTATACTCTGAGTACACTTGGATGGCCTGATCTCTATGATGAACCTCTGTGAGTGCCCCCTCTTTTGAGGGGAGTTATTGTACCTATGTAATAACTATCCTTAAAATAAAAGCTCTGCATGATGTGTGTTAGGCTCAAAACATATATTATATTTGTGTAATAAACCAATATAAGGTATATACATGACATTGGAATATAATATAATCTGAGTTTAAGTTGGTAATATACAATGTATGTTATATCTAGTATTCACAAGGCTATCAAGATAGATATAACAATGTAAGCATGTATATGGACAATTTAATTTGAGCATAAGCTAAGTAACTACCTAGGGGGATGGGGCATGATGTCCATCAAGGCACCCAAGGAAGAAGGGGAGATGTATGAGGTCCCTCATGGCATCTATAACTGAGTGTAAGTGTAACAAGCAAGAGAGAAGAGTCATGGCCATGATGCATATAGGAAAGCATACATACAGCACACATGAGGCATGGAAAGTAAGCCAAGGGGCACAATACAATGGATATGGGAACATCTCACTAAATATGAGAAAACAATACATACAAGTACATGTTTAAATGTCCCCATACATAATCAAGAAAGTACACAGAAGGACATGGACACATGTCCAAAGAATACATACAATGAAAGGAAGTGGCATAGAGCTATAAAATAATGGCATATTCAAGTGCCCTTGAATAGATGCAGAAGCAAAGAGACACAATGAAGTCTAAATTAGGAAAGTTATAAATGAAACTATGCATGAATATATGGTATAAATACGTATAAGAGCAAAGATGTACATAAACTAAGTCTATAATAATAGTAGTCGGTAAAAAAATTGAGTAGTATAGGTTGATAAATATCAAGATATAATCTATTCTAAATCTATGATATAGAGTATAGAAAGATGTAACTTGGCGAACCAGATTATGTGTAGTATAATGCCTCCAATATACAAATGTATCAATGATGAATCTATGTATTTGTGTATATGCCCCCAATGGATAGATAGTAGAAAATATGGATTTGTGTGATGGACCTAAGTCCTGTAAGAATCTAAAAAAACTCAAAGAGAATAAGTGAATCATGTATGTATGATAAAATTGGATATACTAAGATAGATAACATATGTAGTATTTGGAAAGTATATAAATAATGTAAAAATGGATATGCAAACAATCTAAATTTTGTATTTTTGAGAAATATTTGATTTTTTTTGTATTTTGAACATATTATATTGTTTTTGTGTTTTTTAAGTATATAAAACATGTACAAGCAATCATGAAAATGAAACTATATACAAGGACCAAGGTAAGAGGAGAGATACTACTAATCGATGAATCTCACAAGAAACTCACAATCAATGTGTTTTGTATCAAAGAGAGTAAGAGTGATTGTGTGTGATGTGTGATGAGGTATTTAGGATACAAGAATCAGATGTACTAAGTGATCTGTAGCTTACCTATGGAATAAGGCTATGAATTTTTAAAATTGATAGAACTGGTATGTGAACTATGGTGTATTTAGGAACCCATATGGTAGAAGAAGTGACTAGTGTAGATGCTCTTTGCTATAACACTGATATGTGTCATGGTGGTGAGAGAGATTTTCTAGAATCCATAACATTTCTCTAATGTAGGGGTCTCTCTAATAACAGTATCCTAGGAGAGTATGCATACTTGGTACTATTGTAGGAGTATACCTCACTTATATTGGTGGCTCAATTGAAATATGAGGTGCGATAACATAATGTGTGCCTATAACTATAACTAGTGACTAATGTTTAAATGACTATGGAATAGATAAAGGATACTCATATGAAAGACCCTCGACTGTAACCACCTGAACAACATGTTTATACTTGAGACATCTATGTATGGTGGATGGAATGGCTCAAAGTTGTTGTATCTAAGGCCTACCCAATAACATATCAAATGTGCCTACACTAGGTACTAATATGAATCTAGTGGCCACATGTGTGGGCCCATCCTATAGTGGAAGTACAATCTCCCCAGTGGAACTCTAGACATGGCCATAAAGCCACAAATAACTATATCTATCTATGAAATATGTTGCTCTAAAAAACCCAAGTGATGTAGAAGTGTGATAGTACACATGTTGACACTTGACCTGTTGTCAACCATGACACTCTAAATATGATGATGATTAATGTAGGTTCATATAAAGAGTGAGTAGAAATATTTGTCATCATCAACTATCTCCTACTATGAAAAAGTGATAAGAGGTCTATCTAGCATTGTAGTATGATACACCCCAATAATTTTATGTAGAGGATGTGGATGCAATATATGACTCTGATAAGATGTTGGTGGTGGTTGTGCCTGATATGTATAATGAACACCTAAAGTGCCTGTTGTCTCATTAGTCATGTGCTTTGGAAATAAATATGAAAATATTTTTAATGTTTTTTCTTTCATTTATTGTGGTCTAAGAGCCTCTATAGGAGTGTTGAGATCAATGATATTAGATTCTATCAAATCTTTTATCTTATGTCAAAAGCTAATGCATCTATTTATGGTATGGCTTGATGCCATATGATAGTTTCAAAATGCATTGACATCATAGTTCCTCAGAAGAGGCATAGTCATATCAACCTCTTTGATGGGAGGGAGAGATATGACATTACATTCCAAGAGTTATTGTAGAATTTGTGATGACGACTAAGGAAGAGTTATAAAATCCCTCCTTGGAGGAGTTGATTAAACCATGCAAGGAGTTGTCTCTGAAGCTGCATTAATTTTTATTTTTGAATCATTCTTGTTCTTATTGGGTTTCACCTTGTATAAAGGCTTATTAGAACTCTTAGTATTTGAATCTGATCTAGTTGTGTACTTTCATTTTCCCATGGAGAGAAGCTTGACTTCTCATTCTTCACTATGTGAAAAATATTTATGAATGATGGAAACTTCTTGAATATGATAGCTTTATGCAAGGTTGGTAACAAACTTTGCTTGAATATGTCTTGGAGTTCTCTATTTGCCATGGGGCTAGTCATCTTCACTAATACAGTTTTATATTGCAAGACATATTCAACTATTCTCTCATGTGATTTTTACTTGAGTTGTGCAACTTGAGAATAGGAAACCTTATCATCGATGTTGATTAAAAAGTATACCAAAAACATATCTGCCAGTGGATTCAATGTTGTGATGGAGTGATTAGGAAGATTATAGAACCATTATAATGCATAGTTCTTTAAAATGTGAGGGAACAACTTAGTGAGGAGATAATCATTGGACACATAATCCAAACCTGATGTGTGGAAAGCTTAGGGATGGTGCTCTGGGTCACCCTTATCATCATACAAAGTAATCTTGGGTGCCACAAACCTGGATGTAAAAGGAGTTGTTGCGATATGTTATGGCAAAGGTGTACGTAAAACAACATGAGAATCCAAGGCATGATATGGCCTAGTATCACCCTAGGGAATTTACATCTGAAGAGGAGAAACTAACCATTGAAGGTGTTGTCATTGTTGAAGGTTTCTAAGTTAAAACATGTTGGTGTAGAATCTGAGTTATCCCAAAAGTAAGTGTAACTATATTGGCATCAAGAGGAGTAGAATATTGACCATTATTTGATTTATGAATCTATCATGGATAATATGGATAAGTTCATCTTTCATATCTGAGTGTTTATAAATGAAATCTCGTTATTATCTCTCATCAATCTCATCGAATCATTATTAAATTTTGCTATTGTAGGTTTAAAAGTAGGAAAATAAAATGTTGTATATTTTAAAACTTTTAAGAAATTTAGTCTATTAAATATTACCAAAATAAGATAATAAAACCGATCTGAGATTCTAGAATTAAATTTCAAGCATAAAAAATAAAAGGATACAAACCCTAAGATCATCTAGGTCTAGGGTTTGGGCAATACCAAGTAAGGTTCACCAAATTATTTAACTTTTAAAGGGTTATGAAATGTAAACCCTAGGTTGTTTAAGGGTTTGGGTATAGTAAATTAGGGGATAGATATACAATAAATATAGCCACTAATTTGTGCAAGAATTGACCTATTTTGATATTTCTAAAAATAGTAATAAATGACACAAACAACTACTTAGGTCAAAGATAACTAAGACAAATGATCTGGAGGCTAAAAATAGCACAAAAATTTATTAAGATGTCTTGAATAGAACCCATGTATCAAAAATCATCATGGACAGTAGTGCAGTACCTTTTACAATAATGCACTATGCTAATGTTCTCCTATTTAGTGCTAGTGTCCTTGTGTAAAGACTAATGTGAGCTTCTAGGAGAAACTATGTCTAAGTCTAATAGGCATTTCCCTATTTAGAAGAAACCTACTTCGTTGTTTGTGACCTATTTTGAACTAATTTTCTATTCAAACCCTAGATCTCCAAGTTGTTAGGTTGTTTGAGAGGCACAAGCAGCAGAAGTGTGATGTTAGCTAGATAGGTTGGATATCATCAGCACCCCACTATGTTAAGATTTGCCTACATATTAACACTTTAAGAAGGGATTAAGCCTGATGTATTTCTCCCAATATAAGTATAAGTTCAAGTACAAGTGAATGATAGTATGAGTTTTCCCTTGATTTCTTTACATGAGGCTTAATATTGGAAATCTATATATTATGATCTTAGGGTGGTTGTAAATGACTATGAAAAAGTAGGGTAGAATAGAGATCGATAACCTTGATTATGCACTACTCATTTTGAGCTTGTTTGTGTATTTTACATCTAATTTTTTTCTAGTGGATAAAAATCTAAAAATCATGTATATATATTTATACAGTGCTTATGTAGAGTGTGAAATAGGTCTAGGTTGACCTTAGATGTCTTAGGAAATGAAATGATATCCATTGGGGTTTAAATTTGGCAAAAGACACTAGCATTATACCTTGGTCACTAGCAAGAGGTGCTAGTGTCCAAAGAACTACACTAGTGTCTAGGTGGAAGAACCTGAGGCACTGGGGGCACGTATCCCTAGGGGAAGGTCTGGGAATAAATTTGGGATGTCTAAGGATGTGTAATGCCTACATAAAATTTAGATAAGGGTCGAAAGAGGCCCTATGACACGTCTAGGGATAAGCTAGGGATGGGTGGTCTCAAGTGACATTCTAGCACTCAAGGTACATTTTATATGACTATAATATATATATATATATATATATATATATATATATATATATATATATATATGTATGTATGTATGTATGTATGTATGTATGTATGTCTTAGATACATGCACTTTACATATTTATATTTGTCATAATCTCAATTTTAGTTATTCACAATGATACAACTTTCAAATAAAAATTTCAAAAGGAAAGATAGTTACATCAATACATGGGTGTACTCCTAAACCTTTCTCAATTTCAATTTCAAATTATATGCACTAATTATATAATGTAATGTGTTCTTCGTGTGGGTCAATCATGAGTAAAGCACTCAATTTGAACTCAAGCAAAGATAATGTGTGTTATACACACCCAAGTACACATTCCTTTTCCTTTAAACTATCAGTTTCATTACTAAATTAAAGGGGGAGAAATATAGATGATATTTATGAATTATAGAACACCTCAGTATTATACACTTATAAAAATTAGACCTTGGTTATTCCTCTCAATCCTAGACCTTTCCCACTGTTACAAGTCTTGCATCTACTCTCTCTTGTGCCTCTTATTGTATCTCTTAGTCTGACTAGTCTTATGTTGATGACTGAGGCCTTCTATCTTACCCCGTATGCTTAAGACCTTCTTATCTTATGCCTCAATAAGTTTTGAGCCTATACCTATTTTCCTTCTCCTTGTGTAGTTGTGTCTCAGATAAATAATTACATCGATGTAAGTGTCATATTTTGATACAAGTTTCCATTACCCTAAAGTCATCTAATTTGTAAATGAAACATATCCTAATGATCAACCTAAGTGTTATTATGTGAGATATTCTCAGATATGAGTGGTATATATTCATGGTCACTCCTCATTATATACTCACCTAGCATTCATACCAAAGATAATTCAATTGAGAAAAGCTTTCCTATTTTTTCCTATTCTCATATCAGTCATATGAATAACACACCTACAAGTCTGAAGTATTAAAGGAGCATCCCAAGAGCATGATTTTCCAAGTTACAAGTTAGGTCATTTTTGTACTTGCTTTCCACATATTTCACCCTTGTGTATACACAATCCAACACATTAGGGGAGAACTACATTAATTTGAGGTCCTCTTTAGAGTGATGGCTATGTAGGGAACACCCACTAATAGAGGGGTATTTGGGGTTAGCTGAACACCATGATCCCACTAACAGATTTTTACTAAGGTCACTATGAAGGTGAAGAACTAGTGTTTTATCATTTGAAAAGGAGCAATAGTTCATAACCTAGATTTGAATGCACCAAAGTGAAGGTGATGATGAATCTAGAAGCATACAAGTAGTTCCATTTAGTTTCAATAGGTATTTTGTAATATACACCTATGTATGATCCAAATAATAGCATCAATGTAACTATCCCACATTGATGTAAGTGTCTGAGGATATAGTGGAATGTAATCCATAATTTGGTGATAGTTCTAGAATATTCTCCTAGTCTACTTCTTATTTGTTTTAGATCCAAATCTATATTAGCATCATAATTAGATAAGTATCTTATTTCCCTATCATTACAATATATAACATAGTTTTACTTTCCAATTTTAGAATATCTCAACTAAAAATTTAGTAAATGTCTGATCTAAAACTCAAAAGTTCTGGTTGATAAATATCTCAATAGCAAAGAAATAACACAGTAATAATGAATTCTCTGAGAAGAGATGTAGTATTACTCAAGATCGCAATACAAATATATGATTATCTCTGGGAAGAGATGTTTCTCTTCACATTTCAAGTTACATCTTCATTTATAGACATTTTGAAAGCATGGGGAGGATGTGGAAGGTAACCAAACTCAAGGGAGATTAAGTGGTTTGACTTCCAAGATTTAAAACAATACAGAATTTGAGGAATTACTATTTTTAGAAACTTACTATTTTTAGACTGCACTACTAAAATTGAAATTTGAGGCACTTCCATTGGGTTTTTAGGGGTAAAACTTCATTAATAAAATCTCATGCCATTTCACGATGTTCTCCTCATTCTTAGCTTTCCAACGGTTCAAATGGTGAGTCAATTGGAGCTACAGTGCAAAAGTTATGGCTCCCAAAAGTTCCATCATCAATTGGGGTGGAACTATCACCTAAATTGTCACCTAAATTGGTTCTCGAATCAATGTCCCAAGTTTTATAATGAATTTTCATGTTATAGATATGTTTATTGCCCTTACGCTTATTCATTTTTATATTCTTATCCCTATCTACCCCATATTAGGATCCATATCCAATTCATGATTATTCATTTAGAGTATGTAGATGATATTTATGGATCACGTAGCACCTTAGATGCCCTTAAAATCCTAGTTCCATGAGAAGAAGGAAGGCCCAACATCCATAAAAGCATATATCAAGTATTTGTGCATGCATGTATCACACTCAAATACAAGCGTGAAACGCGTGTAAGTAGAAGTAACTGACATGTTATCCATCAACATGGAACTAAGAAAATAGATTCTAAGGATCCATTAGAATATGTAGATGTCAAAAATATTATAACCCTAAATTATATGAGGATCCTAATATGGGATAGATAGAGTTAAGAATATAGTAATGAATAAACACAAGGGTGATAAATAGATATATAACAGGATAATTAACTATAAACTCAGATAAAAATATATACTAAATTTATTATGTTGAGATACACTAAAAATGGAAAGTATAACTATGATAGATATTGTAATGATAAATAAATAAGATACTTAGCTAGTTCTGATGTTAATATAGATCTAGATTTAGAACAAGCAAGAAGTGGGTTATAAGAATATTTTGGAATAGTCACCAAATTCTGGATAAAGAACCTTTGTAATTTCAAACACTTGCTTCAACTTATATGGTTATGTCAATGCTACTATCTTGATTATATGTAGGTGTCTAATATGGAATACCTATTGAAATTGGATGTAACCACTTGGATGCTTCTATATTGATCATCACCTTCACTCTAGTGCACTCAGATCTAGGTCATGAACTGTCACACCTTGTCAAATTATAAAACCTTAGTTTTTCATCTTCATAGTGACCTTGGTAAAAATGGGTTAGTGGGATCATGGTGTCGAGTTAACCCTAAATACCCCTCTATCAATGGGTGTTATCTACATAGCCACTACTTTGAAGAGGGCCTCAAACCGATGTAGTTATCCCCTAATGTGTTGGCTTGTGTGTGTTCAAGGGTGCAATATGTGGAAAATAAGTATAATAGTGACCTATATTGTAAATTGGAAAATGAGGCTCTTGGAAAATGGGAAATCTTTACTCAATTCAACGCTCTTTAATATCTCTTTGGTCTAAATTCTAGATGAGTTTAGAATGAAGAGTGATCATGAATATATACCACTCCAATTAGGAGAATATCTCAAAAAATAGCACTTATGCCAACCATTAGGATACATTTAATTTTAAAATTAGATGAATTTTAGGCATTGGACACTAACGTTGGGATATGACACTTGCATCGATGTAGGCATTTGACTGGGACATAAGTGTCTAGGTAGTTATAAAATAGGTGTAGGTGTAAAACTTGCAAAGTAGGAAGATAAGTAGGTTCACAACATTCTAGGCAAGATATAAGGCCTAGGCCTTTAGAATGATATTATTTGGACTAAGATATAGGCAATGGGCACAAAGAGATATCAGATGCGAGACTTGAGGAAGTGCGACAAGTTTAGACTTGAGAGGAACAATCAAGGTCATTACTTGACATGTGTATAAGACTAAGGTGCTATATAATTCATAAATATTGTCTACATTTCCCCCCCTTTAATCTAGTAACAAAATTAATAGTTTAAAGGAAAGGAATGCATACCTAGGTGTGTATAAGACACCTTGCCTTTGCTTGAGTCTAACTTGAGTGCTTTGATGGTGATTGACCTGTAATAAAGAGAATGTTAAGATATATAATTAATGTATATAATCTGAAATTTAAATCATTTAATGAATGAAATTGAAAGGGAGTAAGGTTTAGGAGTACACATGTTTATCGATGCAACCATCTTGCCCTTTGGTAATTTTATTTGAAATATGTATCATTGTGAATCATGGAAACCGAGATTAAGACACGCATAAATTTGGAAAGTGAATTTATCTAAGGAGACATATATATATATATATATATATATATATATATATATATATATATATATAGAGAGAGAGAGAGAGAGAGAGAGAGATAAAGATAGGAGGGATCATGACCCCAACCTCAGAGAAAAGGTGGATTGCCACCTAGTAGTTGAGACTAGCTCAATCATGTAACCCAATCATACTTATAACTTGATAAGTGTGAGTGAACCAAGTCAACTAATGCTATTAAAATAGTGAGGCTAGATAATAGAATCAATTCCAACCTAAAAACTTGGCAAGATCGAGTGATTTAATCACCTCAACCATACCAAAAATTGAACCAACTACTACAGTAAATTGACTCAATATCATTTGTAAAAGTCAATCCTAGTGGGTGATGACATTCCGTAGAAGTATTTTGAATCTAAATCTGATTTTTATTTTTCAATTTTAGACACACATTGCATAATATATGCACTTTAGATATGTCTCATGTTGAAACTATGTATAACAATGGTACCAATGTATAGAATCCCACCACAAATGTGTTTTTGAATCATATAACTGTGTGCTTTATCCAATTAAATTTTTTGAATAAGTGTGTTTGACATGTTACCATAACATGCCTCTACTATATATTGATAAATCTAAAAATTAATATAAATACCAATGTGGAGGACATGTTTCCAAAACATGGCCCCACTGAATCTGAAAAAGTATGAAATGTGTGGAAGCCATGTCTAGACAACAAGCCCCCACTAATATTTGAAAATTTGAATGTGCAGAAGCCATTACTCTATGACATGCCCCCATTTGAGGTTAGGGAAGAATATAAACTGGTAGTTACCTCACCTCAAAAGGATGAGATAACCATATAACTATGAATGAACCATGTAGCATATAGGAGAACATGTCTAAGTAAATGTATCAATGAAACACATAAAATGTGACAACATCAAGGCCTAAGATGCATGATAAAGATCATGGAAATATTTAGATAGTAACAATACAATATCAATAATAAATCAAACACACACATAATAACAATCAAAAATAAATCAACAAACCAATGTCTAAGGAGACCACATACAAGGTTGCATGTTCAAGTGATGCATAATCAAATGGACAAGACTTAGTTGAATGTCCACAAAAACAAGAATGACATAATCAAATGTCCATACAACAAGAAATGACATATAAAAATTTTAAATAAGTAAATAAAGGCATGGAGACCACAAATAATGGAGCACATTTAAATGATCAATAAACAAGATAATAACAGCATAAAACATTTAAAGAAGTGCATAAATGAAAGAATAAGAAACCATCATAAACATATCATAATAGGCCATGGATATAATGTGTTAAAAAAAATTCAAGTATATAACATATCAAGTACACTTTAGAATATATAAGCATGGATAAAGGCTTGTGTAATTACATATTAGCTCAAACATAATAATGCAAACTAACCATAGAATGATATAACTTGGAAGTATTGTGAACTCATATAGAACATATATTAAATTTATTATGCTGAGATATGCTAATAATGAAAGAACAACTATGCTATATATTTTAATGAAAAAAAAATAAGATAGTTGGATCTGATGTTAATATAAATTTAGATCTAGAGTAGGTAGGAAGTAGATTGGAAGAATATTGTGGAATAGTCACCAAATTTTAGATTAAGTGCCTTTGTAGCCTCACACACTTGCATTAGCTTAGGATGATTTCATTGATGTTATTATTTGGATTGGACATAGGTGTCCAATATTAAATACCTATTGAAACTAGATGTGACAACTTGAATGCTTTTGGGTTCATCGTCACCTTCACTCTGGTGCATTCAGATCTGGGTCATGGACTGTTGCTCCTTGTCAAATGATATAACCCTAGTTCTTTATCTTCATACGACCTTGATAAAAATGGGTTAGTGGACTCACAATGTTCAGCTAACCCCAAATATTTCTCTATTAGTGGGTGTTGCCTACATAGCCACTACTCTGAAAAGGGCCTCAGACTAATGTAGTTCTCCCCTAATGTGTTGGCTTGTGTGTGTATAAGGGTGCAATATGTGGAAAACAAGTACAATAATGACCTAGCTTATAACTTAGAAAATTGGAGTCTTGGGTTGCTCCTTTAGTACTTCAAACTTGTAGGTGTGTTTTTCCTATGACCGATATGAGAATAAGACAAAATAGGAAAGGTTTGTTAAATTTAATGCTCTTTGGTATGAATGTTAAGTGAGTTTAGAATGAGGAGTGATCATGTATAAATACCACTCCTATTAGGATAATATCTTGTATAATATCACTTAGGTCAATCATTAGGATGCATTTCATTCACAAATTATATGAATTTAGGCCACTGGACACTTATGTTATAATAGGACTTTTGTGTTGGCATACGTGTCTATTTAGGATGCAAGTGTTTAGGGAGCAAGAAAATAGGTATAGGCTCAGAACTTGAAAAGGCATATGATAAGAAGGTTTTGAACATTTTTGAAAAGATAGAAGGCTTGGGACAACAACATAAGATTGGTCAGACTAAAAGATAGGCCAAGGGGCGTAAGAGAGCAGATGTGAGACTTGCAAAAGCAGTAAAGGTCTAAAATTGAGAGGAACAACCAAGGTCTAAGTTTTCCAAGTGTACAAGACTGAGGTGTTATTTAATTCATAAATATAATCTACATTCCCCCCCCCCCCCGCCCTTAATCTATTAATGAAATTTTCTCATTTAAAGGAAAAAGAATGTGTACTTGTGTATGTATAACACACATTGTCTTTGTTTGAGTCCAACTTGAGTGCTTTACTGATGATTGACATGAAACTAAGAACATGTTAAATTATATAATAAATGTATATAATCTAAAATTGAAAGCATTTGAATGACTAAAATTGAAAGTGAGCAAGGTTTAGGAGTACACCTAAAGATCGATATAACCATATAATTATGAATGAACCATGTAGCATATAGGAGAAGATGTCTAGGTAAATGTATCTTTGAATCATATAGAATGTGATCACATCAAGGCCCAAGACACATGGTAAATATCATGGAAACATCTATATAGTAACAATACAAACTCAACATGGAACCAAACATACACACATGAGCACTCAAAAGCATGTCAACAGATAATGGTCCAAGGAGACTGCAAATAAGGGGCATGTTTAAATGCCTCACAATTGAATGGACATGACTTAGTCAAATGTCCACAAAATCAAGAATGACATATTTAAATTTTCACATAACAAACAATGACATATCAAATGTCAAAAAACCAAACAAAGGCACAGGGATCACAAATAATGGAGTATATTTAAATACTCAAACAAACAAGATAATAATAAGGTAAGGTACTCAATGAAGTGCATAAATTAAAGCACAAGAAACAAGGATAAACATAACATATTATCCCATGGATCAAATGTGTTAGTAAAAAATGTCAAGTACATAGCATATCAAGTACACAATGAAATATGTAAGCTTGGATAAAGGCATGTCTAAGTACACAAGCTCAAACATGATAATGTAAATGACTATAGAATGATATAACTTGGATGTATCATGATCAAAAGAAGGTGGTTTCCCCCAACATCTTGGTTATGTGAAAAGAAGGAAGGCCCAACATCCAACAGTGCATAAATCATGTATTTGTGTATGCCTATATCAAACTCAAATAAAAATGTGAAACCTATGTGTGTGTAGAAATAACTAATATTTTATCCATCAACATGGAACTAACAACATAGATGCCAAGGATCTAATAAGATAAGTACATGAAAAATATACTTTTAGAGTTTTTAATGTTTTATTCTTTTGGTATTTTTGGAATAATTGCTATGGACAAAGAAAATTACTACTAGAAACCAAGGATTTCATCAATGAGATGCCTTTATGGAGGCCCTGTATCATGTGTGTCATAGTTGTGTGTTGTGTAATCAGTATCATCAAGATCATACCAATATTCTATGTTATTAGGATCATAATCATCAATGTAATCATTGTTATATGAGAAATGTAACTTCTTAGGTTGTTCTTGAACTTGTGATATAACATTTTGAGCATATACATATGAATAAGGAACTATGCCATACTGTGATTATGCCTTTTTAGTATGTCATTATTTATGTCTATGTGCATCTTAAATATTAATACCTTATGAACATTCTATGCTATATGGTTTACTTTGCCTTTACCAACATTTGGTTATGTACTTTTTTGAGATGGATTCAATTGATATGTACCAGGTCCTACAGGTATAAATAGATCAGTTGGTAAGGTATCAAGTGGATCAAAATGAAGTTTTCTCAATTGTTCATCTACCATATTGGTATTAGGAATAGTATCACCACTATCATAATCATTTGGAACTGTTACCTCTTGTTGTTCGATATTGACCAACAAAGGTAGCTCACAAAGTTTATTTTTTGGTGGTTTGAATATCATTGATTCCTTTGGTAATTTTTTATCATTTGGAATTTTTTGAACCTTTGGTCATGTTATTTGTTCTATTTATTTATTATTTTAACCCTTCTATTACTTTGAATTATATTTTGGTACCCATATTTGTTGTTTTTGTACTTGTGGTTTAGGATAGGTACTCATAATGTGAGTGGTTTTTCTTGGCTATTTTAGCCACCACGAGGCCTCAGGCACCTGTATATAAAGGGGGCACAATTTTTGCTGAACTAGCTAAATAGAGGTAGTTCCCTACAAAAATCTTCATGGTGTCTTTATTTCAGGTATATAAGTGTGCTCAAATTTCAATTTGGAGTATGAGAAGGGTGAACACAGTTTCTAAAGGTTGTGTTTTCAAATCCTCTAGGTAGTATTCAAGAACAAAGAAAATATGGTAGAGTTACATGCTATTAGGTTTTGGATAGGTTTTAGACTATGAAGATGATACAGGCATGGCAAAATGAACCAATAACATGCAATGATTTTTCAATGCATAGTGGAAATGTTTTAGGTTCTATTATTTCTAAAGGGCTAAGTCAGAAATGCAAAAAAAATAGTGTATTTTCAAAAGATAGCCTTTACACTTTTTGGTAAGGAGAATAATCTTCATGTTTTTTTTCAAAATATGAGTCAAATATTTTACACAAATGAGAGTCTTCAACAATCCCAAAGACTTCACAAGATTTGTCTAAGTGTTTTACTCTTTGATAAAAGTGTCACAACTCATCAAAACTTTTTCAACAACAATTTTTGTAAAGGCTTTAGGATTTAGAAACAATTGTTCCAAAAAAATCTAGGACAAAAGGCATGACAACAAAAGTCACAAAGAAGGGAGAAAGACTCATTTTCATGATAATTATGTCAGAAATTTTGTGCAAAATATGTAGGCAAAAGTTGCAAAAAAAAAGTTCCAAACAAAAGTTTTGAAGCCTACAGGAAGCCTGAAGAAATCTTTGTAATAATTTTCTAAATGTTTTGATCTTCAAAAAAAATGTTGTGAAGGCTAGTCAGAACTTTTGTGTGAATAAACCTTTAGAATACTATGGTTATGAAAGCTAAGCCCCTACAAAACTTACAAATACTAAGTTTAGAACAAAATTTATAACAAAAAAAATGTGAAGACTTGGGTCTTCAAAAAAATGTCACAACAACAAAGTTCACAAGAACAGTTCAAAACAAAAGTTGAAAAGACCAGGAAGAAATCAAAGTATAAGATACCCATAGCTAAGTGAACATGCATGAAGACAAAATCTATGAATAAATACCATGTACCCCGAGGAGACATCAATAACACAAAAAACCATTATTGACAGGGGTTCACCCATCACAAAGACGTCCTGCTTAACTAGCTTGGTAATGTCAAAAAGAAGTTTGAGCTCACAATAAGCAAGCTCAACACAAAATAGACAAGCTTAAAGCCCATAAAGTAAAATATTTTGAAATTTTTATATGTTTTGAAAAGACTTTAGAGGCATGAAAATGTGGGAGCACAGAGGTATTAGAAGCTCAAAAGCTTCAGGGCATTGAAATCTTAAGCCAAAATCTAATCTTCCCATGGTTATGAGGCCCCAAAGAAAAGCCACATGATGACCTATTAGAGGGCATAAAAGTGTGAAATCCCAGATCCATTGACCATTAGCCATGGGCATAGCTAGTAGACAAATGAGAAGCCACCACATTGTCCAACTGACGAGGCCACATCACAGAGCCTAGCTAGGGATTCGAAGGAGATGACATGAGTAGTGATATGGAATTGATAGTGAATGAGTTTGTTCCACTTATCCACCTAGAAAATGCCACATCATCAATCCACCAACTAAAATCTAATGGCCTATCCAACTGTCAAAATTATCAAAGGCATAAATATTGTAGGTAAAATAGGCAATTACCATTTGAAAAGTCCCAAAATGGATAAGGTGTTAAGAAACTTGAAAATAATTAGATTCAAGTGTGGATTTTTAACTCCCTAATAAATAAAGGAGGGAAGTTTTAAGAGAATAATAATAAGTCATCAAAGATAATGGAGAAATCATATGCCACCTCTAAAGAGAGTATCATCAAACAAGGCCAAATCATGTAAGAGAAGAATATAAGATTATTTTCTTGCATTTAATTGATTTTATAACTAATCTCATGATTGGATGAGAGCCATCATAGGCTCCCTACACATCCTCCTCTCTTTCTTCTCTATTCTCTTATATATACTCTTGTAAGTTGAGATAAATTTATCCTCTAGCTAGTTATGGCATAGCCCTGCCAAAATTGATATTGATTCTTGTTTTTTAAGTGAATACAAGCTAATTTATGACTTCTTCATCTTGAATCTAGTGTTCTCATGATTGAGTTTTGATGAATGGTAATGATAGTGTTTAACTTCCTTACATTTCTTCTCTTCATTATTGCCTCTTTATGACTAATTCATCTTCTTGCATGTCATATGGTGTGTGTCAAGTAGCTTTGCAAGATTAAGGTAGAAATCTGCACTACTGTCTTATTTTAGACCTCTTGATTATCCCTCTTGATTGATACATTAGCTATAGCCTCCATATTAAAACACTTGTTTTGGAAGGATTTTTTGAAGTTGTAAATTAGATTTCAGTCTTATTTTAGTCCATAGTAGTAATCACAAAAAAGTAGAGGAGAACTATAATTTGGTGCATCACGCTTTTAGTCGTTACTTTCATACTTTTTTTCTCCCTTTTCCTTGTAATTTGAGTAGGTGTAATGTTAGTAGTATAGGTGTAGCATCAAGGGAGTCAGCATTCTCTAGAGTTTATATTTAGTCATAGACCACCCATAGCCTTAAAGAGTTCCCATTATGTTAATTGAGTGAGGAGACCTAAAACACCTCCTCAAAGGGTGCAACTCAAAGTAACAATATTTTTTGGCATGCTCGATGAGACCAAAGTTCAAGAAAATTACCCAATATTGATGTTAGTCTTGACATACTTGCATTTATTATAACATTTACATTCAGTATATGGTGACTCCAATAAGCTTTCAAGCATCTTGGTTACAAGATTAATGTCTAGTTTTGTTTCCAAATGTAACTAAAAGATCCTTTGCTAAGGGTAATCTTTTTGAGTTTCTAGAATTACCTTATCATTCAGCTAAGGAAAAGATATTGGCTACTACACATCCTTATCTAAAAATGTATTTTTTTGTAAATTTATCTATAGAAAAGTTTTATCTACCTCCAATCTCTAAGATGGCAATGCCTAGAAATTAGGTTTTTGTTATTTTGAATGGTGGTAGCCCCGTCAACCTAGCTCAATATGATGATATATTTGTTCCTCCCCTTAAAATCATCCCACATTTCACTAGAGAGGATTCCACCACTCCTATTAAGAATATAAGAGATATTAGTAATATATGTTCTATACATCATGTGATACAAGGGAATGTGGAAATAAGATTGCTAGACACTTCGTTCAAAGGGAAGGTTCTTCAGTGGTATAGAGGTTAGAGGCCTAATTATATTATTACTTGGGATGAATTGGGAGAATAATTACGTGAGCATTTTGAATATAAGAGTGATCACTTATTCTTGGTGGAGCAATTGACTACTATAAAGAAAGATCCTTAAGAATTCATGGTCAATTTCAACTGTAAAGTTTAAAATTCTCATGATAGGATCCTAGCCATAGTCAATCCCATAGTAAACTATGCATTGTTGTACTACTTGAGGGCTTTGAATAGTGATATACCAATAATGATCCAATTAATTGGGGTAAACACACTACCTGTTGCATATGATGGTGCAATAAGGGCTAATAATTGTCTCATCCTAGCTCATAATATTGCTCTAAGGCATCCCATTCCTTTATTTCTATAATTTTAGCCTCCTATTCCTTCTACACCTCTTGCATTACCCATGTTGGACCCTATTACTTCACCAAACAATCAATAAAAGGTCATCTCTACCCCTCCTAATAACTTACATGAAGTCAAGAACATTCTACAAATCTTATGCAATGAGATATTCAGTATTAAGAGGTGACAAGATCAAAACCATAGGCCTTACCAACCCTATAACCAATTCAATTAGGACAATAGATCCAAAGCAACTTCCAAGGACAAAGGTTAATCACCCATGTTAGGCCTTATAATAGTTATAACACAAATGTTGTTATCTCTTAAAATGTAATCATTCTTGATCAAAATAATTTAGTCCAGGATCAATCATGATGCCTTCCTTATGATCAAATTCAAAATTAGATTATGTACTCCAATGGTGTGTCTAATCAAACTCTAATAGTGCAAGGTGTTCAAGCTTCTCAAGGTGTTCAAACTTCCAAAGCTCCATAATTTTAAGTACCACCACAAAGAGAAGCTAATCAAGGTAAAGTGTAACTTGATTCCACACTTATAAATTGGCAAGAAAGATATTATTGTGTGATGAATCAGTTTGGAAGCATAAGTAATGTTGATACTACTGTAGTAGCCAATATAAGGGCTAGAAAGAGATTAATAAAGGGTTTCCAATAGGTAGGTCAATACCGACCCTACCTTCTCAAGTGTCTCAAGGGACAAATAGACCTAATGTAGCCCTTAAATTTTAAGATATATAAAAAAATCAGAATGTGAATGGTGTTCCTCTACCGCATTCTTCACAAACTCAAGATAGTGTTGTTGATCCTAAAGGATAGCCAAAGGGTGGTAGTTCTTCTATCAACATTATTGATCAAATGAATAAATCACATGTGAATATATCAATGTGGGAGACATTAAGCATACCTTTACAAAAATATATACTTCAAGAAGAGCTATCTAACTTAAACCTTGTAGCTGGACCAACATTAAACGAGAAAGTAGTCCTCATGAATGAAATTCAACTTAAAGGAGGGAAGTGAGTAAAAATTAATAAGCCTCCTCCTTTATATCTTTATCTCATCATAGGTGAGTCTTTGGTTCACAATTATATGATTGATAGTGGTGTTAGGTCTAAAATATGAGCCAATCATTAAAGGAGTTTTATAATTGGTTGGGACAACCACCAAGACTATAGGTATCATCAAAGGTCTGAACTTAAATTTTCATTCTTTCCCACCTTTTTCAATTCCTCAATATTTTATTTTAATATACTTACCACCTCACTTTGCCTTACGTCTATCTAGGGAGTTCACAACTAAGATTCAAGGATATATATCCTCATATTGGTCTTATATGGTTTTTAGGACTAAGTATGGTACCAAAGTCAAGATATAATCAAAACCAACTGTTAAATGTCACATAAAACCTTATGTGCCTATATTCTCTAATGTTAATTAAACTATCCTTGATGAAGGAGACCTTCATGTTGATCAAGAACTAGCTTATTTCATTGAAGGCATACTTCACCTTTTTATTGATGACGGGAATATTGAGCAATATGATTATGATCCATATAAGTTCATGGAATAAGCAGTTCTAGGAGTGTATTGCTTACATGAGGAAGTTTATTTCATTCCAGAGTTGGTCAAGCCTAGTGAGCCCATGGATGGTCTATGGTAGTTGTTCTTTGATAGATTTAGAAGTAAGATTGATTCAGGAAGTGGTGCAATGTTGGTACTTTCCTCTAAATAAAGGTATTATACCACTTTTAGATTTCAATTCAATTGTACTTGCAATGTAGTATAATATGAAGCCCTAGTACATGGCCTTTAATGGGATAGGAAAAGAGGAGTGAAGTGCTTATAAATCTTTGGTGATAGTGTGTTTCTTGTTCAAAAAGTGAAGGGTCAAAATGTAACAAATAACTTCTTATTAAATTCCTATAAACATAGGGTGTGGGATCTTATAAAGGATTTTGAGGATTTCAATATACAATCCATTCCAAGAGAGGAGAATAATCATGTTGATAGGTTAGTTGCAATTGGAGCTCAGTTTGATATCCCCAATTATGCAAAGAATTCAAGATGTCAACCACATGTCAAGGTAGTAGTAAGACCTTCAATTCTTGATAATGATGTTAATTAGCAAGTTTTTGATAGTGACAAATAGATAACATGTTTTATCCAAGAAGAGGTTGAGTTCTCTTTAAGAAATCAGTCCAAGTTGTAGCAGCAATATGGTGATCAAATTGTACAACTAAGGTCAAACAAACTTCCTAAAGGTCTAGTGACAATTTAAAACATTTTCAATGATGATGATTAAATGAAGAAAGAGAAGATAAGCATATCTACCAAGCAAGAGAATTATGAGAGGGTCACCATATTCAAAGATAAACTTCTAGCACTTGGAAAGGTATGTAACAAAGAAGAGAGACTTGCATTTATTGAGTTGTATAAAGAGTTTACTGATATATTCTCTTAGGTGTATAATGATCTAAAATATTTTTTGTCATAGCCTAACTCAACACACTATATAGCTAGATACATATTCCAAACCAGTAAGGCAAAGGCGAAGACATATCATCCCAAGAATAGATCCCCTAATGAGGAAAGAATTGACTAAGTTCATAGAGTCTAACATCATCTTTCCCATCAAACACTCATCTTGGGTTGCCAATCTAGTCCCTGTGAGGAAGAAGAATGGAGAGATAAGATTGTGTGTGGATTTTAGGGACTTAAATAGAGTTTCATTGAAGGATCATTATCCTTTACCTTCTATGGAACAAATCTTACATACAGTAGTAGGTTTTGAGCATTTCTCTCTCCTTGATGACTACTCAGGATATAATCAAATTTTAGTACAAGAGGTGGGCCAATATAAGACAACCTTTACCACAAAATGGGGCACATATGTGTTGATGGGTTCTTTATCACACCAACTTTATGAGGGATATGGACCATCCAACCTCTCTTAAAAGAAGATTCTGAGAAATATCCCTAAGGTTTCTATCTACTTGGTCAAGGCACACTAGACTTCACTCGGTGGCTTGTTAGGACCATTCCATACAAGGGGCCTTTACTGGTTCTTGGATTTTTCAAACTTTCTTTTGGACTTTGACAAATAAGAGGGATATGTAAGTTTCATTGTCTCACTCCTATAGATTTTAATCATGTTTTGGTGAACAATGAGCCGCATATAAATTTTCCCAAATAAATCACGTTATGAATTTAAATAAAAGAGATATGGCTAATTTTTAAACATTTATTGCATACATATTTATTCAACAATATAATAATGGCAATAAATGACTTTAGAAATCAAGATAAAATGAGATAAGCAAATTACATTTAAATGAAATGTTCGCCTAATTAGATTCATAAAAAAGAGCAAAAGAAAGAAAAAGCCTATTAGAATACGGCTAAATCTAAGCCGTTCAAACAAATACAACACACAAAATTGATTTCTTACCTAACCAGTGAATGCACAACTACCAACAAGAAATAATTCAAGAATCTAAAGAACAAGAAGTTGAGAAGAGGAATAACACATCCACTATTTACACATGCAATAAAATGAAAATAAACTTCTACAACTTTGATTAATAATGATCTTCATTTCAATAACATAATATTTGGGTATACATTCACCACTTGATTTCAAATTATGGAAGCATAACAATAGTTCTAAAGCAAAAATAAGGGAGAGATTACACTATAAGGTAATAAAATTTTTTGGTCCAATGTCTCCTCAATTAGAATCAACAAGAGTTCACCCTTTGAAATGACCAAGAGATGGCTATTTATAAAAAAAATCATCAATGGAGGGAAAAAAATTCTCCCCAAAACCAAAAAGCACTTTAATTTGAACTTGAGTTGCACTTTCCCCCCAAAAGTAAGCTCCTTGTACTTTAGCTCCATTCACACCTACAAAACAAATAAAATCAACTACTTTTTGGCATACGTGAATAAATTGATTTTTTTTAAAATGTACTTTATAAATTTAGTCACAAAAATATGAACACTTTTATAGGGATATTTTTTCATAGAATCAATTATGTCATGTGGATTGCATCAGAACCAACTTTCCAACGCCATAGACGGTTAAAAAAATGGACACCCGATTTGAAAGATATGGACAATAATGTCCTATAGGGTCATTTAGGGCATTAGGCAAAAAAATATAAAATTATATTTGAAATCTATTAATTTTCTCAAAAAAATAACAAAAAATGACAAAAAATTTAAAATACGTGCACTTTCACATTTTCACACGCCATAAGGATGGTCGTATAGCCCCATCCCATGCAGTTGCATGAAGGAAATTGGGTAAATCTATGTGCCTACAAGGGCTAGGATAACTAGCCTCCATTGGTGCATCTATGCAAGTGTGAAGGGTGATCTAACATGTTTGTGCATTGAGGAAGGCCCAACCACTACGTCCTATGTCCTAGAAGGCTCAGCCAACCAGTCCTGTTCCACACGGTCGAAGGCCGTCGAATCATGATCCACAAGCAAAAAATTGGTCGACCTCCGTTGACACAGTTATGCGATTCCATAAAATTCTAACACGCTATAAAAGTCTAACATTATAAACAAATAAAATCTAAAATGTTTTTCTTTATACCAAGTGGTTTTTTAAAAAAATTCCCTATGGGAGGGGAGGGGCCAGGGAGAATGGTTTGGGTAAAACCATGGTTTTACCAAACCACCAAACTTTTTTGTTTTGTCCATATACGAGCAAGTCATTTTGGGGGTTATTATATTTAAAAAAACATTTTAATATTTTAATTTTGGTAAAATAAATGATTTTTTTAATTTTGATTTTTTTATCTAAGTTCTATGATTTGTAGGGCATGTTACTTCATTAGAAAATTAAAGGGTTGAGATGGTGTTTTTGGGTGAAGTGGTAAACACAAAAGTTCTTTTCAAATGCCTAATATTTCTAATGGTAGTAATTTTAAGGACATAAAATACATGCAAAATGAGATACATTAGGTAATGTAGGGATGTAGGTGTGCATATCTGAGAAAGTGAGACATTCAAACACAGACTCAAGGGGCAAAACTCTATTTTCATGTTAGGTGTAAAACATGAAACCTTATCGTATGTACATGGTATTTCTAATGGAGTTGATTGCAGGTCCCAGTTTGACACATAAAATAAGATGAACCATCAAAGCAATTTGGGAATGTTGAGACCAATGAACTATGAGTGCAAGTGGGAGAAACCATAAAAAGCAAAAATAGGTCTTATGGTTTCAGAAGAAATGAGGGTATGTTGTGCAAGTGAAAAAAATGATGACTCTAATGGAAAATACTCAGGTATTTTAAAATGATAAAAATATGTTTATGAACCTAGAATCTCTAATCGAGACTACGCATGGAACATGAATAGATTTAAGAGAGAAGAAGATGAGAACAACTAAGAAATTAAATCCAACATTCTCATTGACCTGGTGTGTGTAAATAAGTTCATTATTGTTTCTTAAAACCTACAAAGATTATCTACTACATATCCAATTATCAGGCTAGTGAATCCTACCTTGAGAATGTTTACCTAGATATTGCTCTGTTGTCAGTTAGGCATTCATAGACCTGATAGAGTTATCATTGATCCCACTCAAAGCCTTGCTTTACTGCTATTTGGGTATCCATTTCCCTAGTAGAGGTTTTTTAAATCACCCAAGGATTCATTTTTTTAGAAAATTATATTCTTTTCTTTTGTTATTTTCTCTTTTCTCTTTCTTCTCTTAGCATATCAACTCTAGGTTGGGGACCATGGTGGTAAGTGAGAGGTAGAATTATAGATTTTTTATCTTAGATCTTCACTACAACAGGTTCATCTAGGAAATCTCAAAAACCATTAAGATGTGATTTTTATGCTTAGTTTCGAGAGAATGTCTTCATTTACCAAATAGTTTACCCAAACTAAACCCAACACAAATATATACATAACACACATAGTAGCTTAAGCCTTTGAAATCAATTTAGGAACATAATCTAACATCACAAATTAATTAAAGCACTTATGTACCAGAATGTCATTCATGTCACTTACCTATAAGACTTTTATTCCTCATTATTTGACCAATAAGGGAACCCACAGGTAAAAGGGATGGGTCAAGCCAAAAATAAATAAACAACAAAGCCAAACCAACACCAAAAAATAGTAAAAGTAAGAAAAGTAATTAAACTAACAATGAAATCAAGAACGAGAAGCAAAAATAAAAGCATGAAAGGGAAAGAGAGTATGTACAAGAATTTATTAGGCTAATTAAAGTTTGAAAGTAGTGTTTAGGAAATTATCCATTAACAAGCAATGGAACATCCTCACCATTTAGACACCTTAGGTGAAATGCATTTTCACCTAACATTTCAGAGATTTGGTAGGAACCCAACCATAAGGCATCAAATTTGTCATGTTGTCCCTTTTTCTCATGAGCCTTGTCCCAAAAAATGGCTAAATCTAAGATTCATAAGGCTTTCATTTTATTTCATTTGCCAAACCAATGTTTGATGACTCCTTAGTGTTTGTTAAAATGCAATAGGGCTGCAACACATTTTTCTTTGAATTGTATTATATTCAGGAGTTGAGCCTCAATTTTTTCATTAGTTTTTAGGTAATCCCTCATGAATTACAAGGTTGGAATCCTTAAGTTCATAGGAAAGATGGGATATTATCCATATACTAGATGATATGGAAAAATACCCAAAGAAGATTTAATTATAATCCTATCAAATTATAATGCAAACCTTAAAACTTTGTGTCAATTCCTAGGGTTCTTTTCCAATATTTTCTTAATAACATTTAACAGAATTTTGTTTGTCAACTCAACAACCCCATTACCTTGAGGGTAATAATTATATGAAGATTTTAGAATTACCTAGCTATCATAAGCCCATTTAGTGAATTGCAATGAGGAGAAAGTATGGCCATTATCACATACCAAAGTAGTAGGTATCCCAAATCAGGTGACAATGTGCTCCTCTAGGTAGTTGATTACCACGTTGATGGTGTAATTATTGATGCTTGAGCTTCAGTCCAATAGGTACAATAGTTAGTTGCCATAAGGATGAACTTGTGTCCCATAGATGAGTAAGTGTTGATAACACCAATGAAATTCAATCCCTAATTTTTGAATGTTCAGACCTCAATAACTAATTGTAATGGCATGGTGGGGGTACATTCTCTATGCACAACTTGGAAAGTATGATAGCTCCAGATGTGAGCGTGATCATCTTTAAAAACATGTGGCAAGTAATATCATGTCTTGAGTATTTGGTGGGTTGTACCACTCCCTTATTTATGATTAGTTCCATATTTCCCATTGAAATCACTAAATACTCTAGTTACTTCCTCTTTATTTAGGAATCTCAGATATATGCCTTTATGGTTTGTTTAGTATAATACACCTGATTTAATCATGAAATTACAAACTTTTAGACATGATTTTCTTCTTTGAGTGGAGTTCAAGTGGCATGGGTACTCATTGTTCAACAAATAGTACACCATGTCTTAGTACCAGTCATCATTAGTTATATCTCATATTGTATATTATTGGCAGACTATTTGGGGGTATACTTCAGCTATAGCCTTATTGAGTCCTTGACCTCTTACATTTTTCATTGGTTGTAGTACCAAGTCAAACTCTTAGAGAACAATCATCCACTTATCCTTTTGCTCACTTAACTCATTTTGCACTAGCATAGCCTTCACTGTTGTCTCATGCACCACTGTGAGAACCTTGTTGCGAAGAATGTAATGCCTAAAAATCATAATTGGTTTGATTACGGTAGAGGAATATTTTTCTATCATTAAATAACTTAGTTCATTTTTGTGTAGTGGATAACTTATGAATGAGATAAGTCTCTCATATCCAACTTCTTTTTTTATGCTAGAATAACAACACTCGAGTGTTCAAAAGTGAATGAATAGATGTAGAAGGGTTGAGTATAGTCAGGACTGATTAGCACTAGTGTGTTTACAATTGATGTCATGTTTATAGAAATTTTTGCATCTTTCTTTAGCATATTGTTTAGTATTTTAACTATCTCTACAAAACCTAAGATGAACTTCCTCATGAAGTTGATCTTGCAAATGAATGACTTCAGTTCTTTTCTACAACCAAGCAATGGAATTTTTAGGATTGCCTCTACCCTTTTTGGATCTATTCAAATGGATCATTTCAAAATGATGTGACCCAAATTTTACCCTTTGTGACTCTAAATATACACTTCTTTATCTTTAGGGAGATTTCATGATCTTAGCACCTCTGCAATATTTCCCTCAAATCATTCATGCGGTCTTCCTAATTTTTGGAAAATATAGTCAAGTTATCCATGTATATGACTATGCATTTATTGAAAAGATCTTTAATGGAAATTTATATGGCATGTTTAAAGGTGGCACATGTATTGATTAGACCGAACAACATCCCTTTGTATGCAAATGTACCCCATTTGGTTGTAAACATTGTCATGATCTGATCCTCATAGTTTACCATTACCTGAATGTAACCTGAATACCCATCAACAAATGACATCATTTGAGAACCATTTTCTATCTGTAAGACTTCATCTAGTGAAGGCAATGGGTAATTATCCTTTTTTGAGGATTTGTTTAGGTTACAAAAATCCATGTAGAGCCATATCTCCTTGTTATTTTTCTAAATTGGTACCTGATTAGCCACCCATGCAGACTGTTTAATGGGAAATATGATCTTTGTTAAAAATAATTTATACACTTCCTTGAATATGAAAGGCTCTAACAATGGATTTATCGATCTTTGTCTCTGATGAAATAGCTTGACTCCTGGCTTGAGAGGGATAATATGCAAATTGAAGTGTTAAACACTTTAAAGTCTTCGTATCTCTATGCTATAACATCCTTGAAGTCCTTTGGGGCTCTAACAAATTCTAGTTTATCCCTTTGGATACATGTTGTGCCTAGAAGCACATTTTTTGATTCACTGGCATTGTCTAGATTATAATTCTAGTGTAGCATACCTTTGGCAGAGACTATCTAATCCTTTTCACCTTAGTAATCCATGGTAAATAATATCTCTAGTGATACCATTCCCTTTGGTATACTATTTGTTTTCAAATTTATCACCCCTTATTTGTCTAATTTAAATTCTTTTTAGTCATTTGCATCAATAATCTGATACTCAAATACATCAATGTTTGTAATGAAGTAGATGATATGTTAATCATCATCTAATACCCAAAAGTTATAAATATTATTAGAAACACATGGAGTAGAGACTAACTCTACTAAAAACCTTATTAACGTGGAGTCAAAAATTAGTTCTAGAGTAATATCAATTCTAGCTAATGCATTTGTTATGTAATTATTTATATGGGGTTGGGTCTGAATATTGAATGCATCAAAATGCTCTATTAAGTTCTAGACACAGTGAAAGTACATATATAAATTCTTGTCATTACCAGCATACTAGCTCCTTACCTATTTGACCACCGATTCTAAATCACCAAGCGCTTGGATTTTCTTGACTTGATTCTTGAGATAAAATTGGAGACCATGAACTAATGCTTCACATTCAGCCAAATTACTCATGCAAGCAAATTATAGGCAAAATTCAACTACGTATGACTTCCCTCTTGGGTTTATGAGTTTCACACCAATACCATACCCACTCTTGGACTTAGGGCCATCACATTTCAAATTCAACAAGTGGTTTTCAACTATTTATCATGGATTTTAAAAGGTAGGTGTGAAATAAGTAGGCATAGACCTACCCATAATATTCATTTTATAATCTGAAGAGTTTCAAGTCCTTTATTTTCACTTATATCAGCCTATTACACACTCTCATATGCTATGACAACACTAGAGAATGAATTTATCTCAAGTGCATAGAGGATATTGTTGATAATTTTTCCACCATTGATCAAAGATGCTTATGTGCAGGTTTTCAAGATGACTCCATTCATGAATTAAAATTACAAAAAGGTCTTAAAAACATCATAAAACATTCATCAGGCAAAAATCATTCTTAGGAACAACTCACAAGTCCAAATTTTGACAGAGGTTTTTTTTATTCCTCTAACTAACTATTTGTAAACTAGTGAAGGCAATTTTCAGATGCTCGGTACATAAAGGTGAAGATGAGTCATATCAAAAAGTATTATAGATAGTTTGGGGAACATATGACCTTAATATTCAATTCATTTTTTTTAGCTTATAGTGGCTTAACTCTATGAATAATTGTTAAGAAGAACAAGTGCTCTAAAACCCTTCTTCAACCCTCATTTGCTTAGTTTTAAGCAGTATGTTTGTATTTTTTAATTATTTATTAAAAAATAAATGTGGTTTTAAATATTATGCAGAATATAATACCTTTATAAACTTTCATGAATAATATTTTTATTTAAAATTATGGATAAAAGTAAAGGATCAAGCATCAGGGTTTTGAGCAAGCAAAAGAGACGGTCAAAAAAGTCAAATTTTGAGTGGTTTAAGTGATTGTTTGAGTACATAAAATCATAGTAATGATAATATGGGTTATTAAAGGTCATAATTAAAAAAAATTAAGTATTTATTCTGCATAAAACTCAATAAAATGGTAAAACATAGACCTACAGGCGTTCAAAACTAAAATTCTACATAGATCTACTAAAAGGTTTAAAATTGGTTTTAATTCCTTAATTTACTTGAGAAGATATAAAATTCTAATATATAAGTATGATCATGAAGGGAATGAAGGTTTCTTCATTTTTTGGCTCACAAATGGAGTTGGAAATGGGTGTTTTAGGTCCCTCCAATGAAAAAATTTGAATTTATAGTATGAATACTTATTTTATAGGTATATATAAATTAAAATCAGTTCAAACTAGGCTCAACTCATTGAAAAACATCTCCAAGTCATCCCCAAGGCAGCAAGCAGGCATTTTTTTGTGAATTTTTCTTAGCGAGTTTGGTGAGGATTTTTGGATATTTTCAAAATTTATAGGTATAAACCATTAATAAATATCCAAAAAGAATAGGATGAGTATTTATTCATGCCTATAATTCATTTTAGACCCCCTAATCCAAATCAGGGTTTCTCGAGAATAAGAGAGCATAAAATGGTGTTTTTTGGAGTTATACATGGAATTTGGAGCTAAAATTTTGTTTTAAGGTCTATGAAACCATGGTGATTATGTTAAAATCATATTTATTCTCATTTTATATTTTAATTATTAATATCTATAAATTTTTTAGCTCTCATAGTGCATTTGAGAAGCTTGTCAAAGTTGCATAAGATAGGTATATGGAAGAAGAACAAATTTAGAAGGTTGTTTTGGTCATCATCAAGTGCACACTTAGAAATAATATATAATGGGTTAATAAAAACCCACATTATCTCCTGTCTCTAACTTGGGCACCCAATTTTGGGCTAATTTTAGCAACTACAAGCCAACTTTAAAGAGCCTTCAATTAGCCCTACAAAAGTGGAGTTCCAAAACATGCAAAGGTGAATAAGTGGAGTTAAGGTATTGATCAAATTTAGAGACATATTTTTAGTTAATATATGCCTTTAAAAAATAAACATGCACCCCACTTATACAATTCCATCCTTTGGGCTATTTTTAGAAGAGACATGAGGCCAAACATGCATGCAAGTTGCATGCAAGATAACTCAAGTTCAACTCTAGGTGTGAAGTCAAGATAAGTCTAGTAAACTCAAGATACAAGTGAAGGTAACTAAAGTATAAATTTAAGATGCAATAAATATCAAGAGGAGCTAACTAAAAGATTAAAAATATTTAACTAAATAAGATTAAAATCTGCATGCAAGATCATAGGGAGTTAACTCAAGATTCAAGATGCATGAATAGCCCTTTGACTTGTTAACTCTCCCTATCTCCCATAGCATGAAATTTTACAAGAAATAAGGTTTAAAATCCAATATGTTACATTGTAATTTGGTGGAATTAAAAGTGTAATTAAATTTTGAGTTGAATATGGAGTTACAATGGAGTTAACTTGACTAGCATGTGAAACTCTTTCCTATTTTTGGAGCTGATTATCTTCTCTCTCTTCTTCTCTTATATATGTATTCTCTTTTGGAGAAGGATCATGATCATATTATGATTTTGTATTAAAAAAACTCTACCAAATTTTTTTACTACATCACCTTTGAAGAAATAAAGATCTGAATTTTCTTCCATTCTCAAGCTTTCATGAAGTGTGTGTTTATTATTCATTAATATAACTTAGTGAATTACTATCTTTCCTAGGTTATGTCTAAATATTTCACATTTATGCATAAAATGATAAATATTGTAAGTCATATAGATTGTCTAATTCTAGTTCCTACCTAATTTGGAAGTGAATTCAATCATTGTTCATTCCTTCTTAGCTAGAGTGAGTGTTTGCCAAGACCTCTCTGTGAAATATTGATGCAAGAGTCATTGTATGAGAATGAAATGAATGTGTGTAAGTTATTTGAATTTTAAAGTGTGTTAAGTATCTACATAATTGACCTCAACATTGGTGCATCACCCCAAATTTCAATTTTCATTTCTATTTTTAGCTTTCACATTATTCTTTTACCCCTTTTCCTAGTCAAGAAAGCACTATCTTAGAGATTTTACAGAGAAGTGGGTGAATGTAATTGTTGACTATTTTGACCAAAAGTCAAAATAAGTCAACCCCCTATATTAAAAATTGTATAGGGGTCTTATAATATGTAATAGGGTGTGTCATAGTCTTTTTAATGTTATTTAATGTGTTATTAATCTTGGTCATAGTCCAATCTAGTCTTAAGGCATTTTATGTCACTTAGGGGTCATATTGGAGTCATTAATGAATATTGTATAGTTTACTATAGTAGACAAGTTTTTCAAAGCCTATTTCAATGTCAAATATGTAAGACCTTGTCATTCATGTTGGTACTAACTGAGAAACTTGCAGGTTCCTAATTGAAATCAAGAAAATAATTGAAAAAGGGAGGTTTTGGTAGTTGTAAGACCTATGAAAGTGTGGTGGCACGTGTCAAAGGTTATGGAATGACTCTAAATATTACCTAAATTCATTCCCATATTTTATCTACTTTTTAAGTCCCAAAAATATCTCAAAACTATTTCTCTTCTCCATCGCTCCATTAGGCACATAAAATTGGTTAACAGGGATTCTGATGATACGACCAGTAGGAGAGGTTTCAGGTGAAATTATCTTGTGGGGTGTTAGCACACTTGGGTCACTTATATTTCATGGAAGGATTTGGAATAATGTTTTCCTATGCTTTATGAACCATTCTTAAGAAGTTGACTATTTTTTTTTGCATACTAATCCCCACACCCTACAGGTTTTATTTTTATTTGAGTTGGTCCATACAAAATACTTGTTATAATTATTTATAGAGGGTGTGGACTTACTTATTTAATGGTTTCCATCTTTTTTATCATGTTTGGAGGTGATTTGGTGAGCTCAAACTTCTTAAGTTGTAGGTTGAGTATACTAGTGGAATTGCAGGCATGATCATCAAGTATAGAGGTTGTCATTTTCTATAGTGATTTAAAGTAGAGGCATATTTATGTTTCATGCCTCTAAAATTTTATGGAAATAAGCTTCCTTCCAATCTTAGTCTCTCAAGCTCATGCATTGATCAAGAACACAATCATATGAGACACAATCAACGCTCTATAGGTATTCACTTATAGTCATGGTGAATGAGGTGTGTGAAGTTCTAAGAATGCTCATGGAGATGTATTGAGGAGTTTTAATAGGTTAAAAAAAATATTAGAACATGAACAACCAAGATAGGCCATTCAAATGACATGTGATGGACTGTGATAACCAATTCAGTCCCTAACACAATCCTGCACCATTAATGTGCACCTATAGGTGCCCTAAAGGAGGCTAATCACATTGAAACAAGGCATTTGACTAGTTTTAAGTCCCTCATGGTGGAAAATATTCATTTGAATACCTTGAGGAGGTCTAGGACTATTTTTAGGCTATACACTATACATATTGCTCATGTTTTATATTCACTACCCTACATCCTACAATTACACATATAGGTTGCTCTCACAGAGGCTTGAAAGTAATAATGGAGGAGTTTGAGTATATTGGAGACCTTATTTAAGGTCTTGAAATGTTCAAGATGTCATAAGAACCATGTTTAAACCATAGAGTGGTAGGAAAACTTAAGGAATTACGTTTATATAGGAAGAAAGAGTTTAAGGACTTGTTACATTAAAAGATCCAAAACAGAGCCTTGCCCACTTTTGGTACTATCATATAATGAGGTCATATGAGGTCTAGACAAGACTAAGCGACTCCATCATATATCCTTCATATAGGGTAATTCCTTTCAAAATATAGTGAGTGGTTTAGTCAATGGATTATGATGTAAAGAGGCATCCACATCATGAAATTCTTCACTATAGAAAGTTAGTGTTTTTTACAGTATCTTGAATCCCAAATGAATTTATAGTCCAAGATAGTAGGATATGAGCATATTTCCATGACAAATGATCCCTTTTAGGTAAAAATAACACTAGTGACTCAAAATACATCAAGAAGAGTTTAATTGCAAGGTATTGAACTACGTAATCACCTATAAGTGTACCCTTATTCCCAAAACGTCCACCTATAGTCGAATTGTAGGTACTCACAAACTCAATTAATGAACCTTGGTAATTATAAGCCTATAAACACAAATATTTTCCATTGGGAATTGGTTTTAAGACCTCAAATAGATCCTATTAGGTGTAACACATGTTTCCAAGAGTTGAAATACAACCTATAGGTGTTATTTGCTCATAAAATGGCCCTCTAGAGCCAACTTTAGGATGACAGTGCTCTAAGGTATTATTGTCTTGAGATTAACATGGCATATACATGATGTGGAAAGTCCTAGTGACTGTGAAGTGACCTCGAGAACTTCAAAAAGGTCTTAGATCAATAACACAAGGTCTAATATTATACTATACACCTACAAGTATGCCATTATTTGAGCTAACAACACAGTCACAATTGACTGTCAACTAGGCCTATCCAAATGAAGGGTCTACATTGAGACTTTGGCAAAGGTTAAAATGATAAACCTATTTGAAGTGCCTCCATAGTAGTAGTGACCATTTCATGAGACTCTCATCATATGGAAATAGAGCATGGAGGGTCCTAGTGTAGTCATATAAAATGTCAAAATTGGTAGATTGATTGTGGCTTGTGACACCCAACTTATAGGTCCCTCTTACATGCTCTCATGACACTTATAGACTTTTTTTTTCTTATTTTCAGTCATTCATATACTTTTGAAACCTAATTCTAGCTTAGCCAAGTTGCATTTCCCATGCTAATTCCATCCCCCCAAGTCCTGCACCTGTAGGATAAGAGTGCCCAAATTAGACTATAGCACCAAACCCTAGGGTGTCCTATTTTGGCACTCTTGTCTAATTGAATTTTTATCTCTAATGGTCATTTCCTTCTAGTTCCTATTCTTCATCTTATTGGCCTAACGTGAATACATTCAACCCATGACCAATAGATATCTATAAAATCCCATTCAAAGTTCATTTAGAAGGAGGTTGGCAAATATTACAATGCAAATAAGAATATAAGTAAAACTGTTGAGGCAAATTTCCTTATTCTCTGCATATATCCATCCAATATAGCTATAAGCATATCCAAATATTCACACCAATCCCTAGCCACCTCAAGCACAGCCAATTTAGCATTTTTACATCTTTTTAGTATTATTTCATAAAGGACATCAAGTGGGAGAACTATATATGGCTTGATCCCTCTTTAGAGTATTGGTATGTAGGTAGTGTGCCCACATAAGGGGTGTAGATACACATTCAGTGCATATTACACACATTAACCCCCCTTCTTTCTCAATTTTTATCAAAGCATAATGGATTTTAGGGTTTGAATATTAAATCAGCTCTATAAGGAGTTTCATAGACTTTCAATAGTCGATATTTCATAGGTAGGCTTAAATAGGGACAACAAACAAAACCTAAAAAACTCAGGTCTTTGTGAGCAATTTAGATAATAGTGGTAGAAAAAGATAACAATGTTGGACCCTAGGGTGTCTTATTTCGACATTCCTATCCTTTCACAAAATGAAAGCTAGATCCTAATTTACGACACTGTCCCAGTCCTACACAGCCAATATCAGACCCTACAACAGTTGTTTTAATTCATTTTAAGCTAAGTCTTATTTTCTCCATATTTATTGCTATTTATATAAAGGTTAAAAATATAAATAAATTATACGAATTAGTAGTTAAATTATTGAAATATTATTTATTGATTTAGTCAACTCAGACCCTTAACTAAATTAGGAATAAGACTCTAATATTCCCTAAACTATTAAATCATAAATCACCAGTATGAGGAAGTTGATTTCAGATTTATAAACATAGAATCAATTATTACATGAAAATATGACAACATTGGAAAATCAAATTATAACACAAAAGCCTCAAGGGCACCCTAGTGCCAATCATGTATATGCACCTTCACCTAGTCAATTGGTTGCAAGCAGTGTTACATATTAAAACAAGAAATCATAACAAAGTAACTCTATAACTAGTGATTCAAAAAGCATTAAAAGATCAAATAAGAGTTCAAGTGAGGTACTAAAGGAAATGATAAAATCTAAGTTGATCAAACTACCTCCTCTACATCCAGTGAGAAGATCGAGATATTATTGTGCATATCATAGAATACATGGGCATCCCATAGATTCATGTTTTGCATTAAAAAAACATATACAATAAATAATTGCTAATGAGGACCCCATACAAGATAAACCAGTCAAGCAATCCATAGTGAATAGGAACACATTCACAAAGGGTCAAATTTAGAAACAGTACAAAAGTGGTTACCAAAGCATAATAACTCAGAACAACAAAAAGATCAAAAACTAAAATCAGAGCAACAAAAAGTACCACAAGCATAGGTAAAGCACAAAAAATATGCAAATCTACCTCTCTAAAACGAGGTTCAACTTTCAAAGCAGTATGGATTTGGTCAAAAATATATACAATAGTTTGATTATTAAGGTCAAGGGTTGGGCAAGCAGGCTCAAGGCATCACTACCCCTATTCTAGCAGTAAATAATATTTGCCACCAAGGTTTGGGATTTATTAAACATCCTAGGGCAAATCATTCACAGATAATTTATCAAAGGAAAAGATCTAGATACAACAAAAGTCAACACTAGCATTCCATTGGTTTAAAATCAAGATGATAATGATGAGTGGAATAATACAAGTTATTATGATTTCTAATATACCAACAATGAATCCAAATATTCATAATCATATTTGTAACCATTCCCTTATGCTTCACAATCATGCATGATTCCTTTGTTTGATACAAGATAACATGACAGGGAGTCTCTTATAAGACTCATCAGTTAGTATTATAATTTTTTAGCTTACTTGTACATAGTTTCTTCTTGCTTTCTTGTATATAGCTTCCTTTTAATTACTTGTACATAGTTTCTTAGTATTTCTTGTACATAGTCTCCTCATGATTGATTGTACATAGCTTATACCAAAAATACCAAAAACATTCAAAAATACTAAAAATACCAAAAACATTTAAATATACCAAAAACATTCAAATATACTAAAAATACCAAAAACATTCAAATATGCTAAAAACACCAAAAACATTCAATTATACCAAAAACATTTAAATATATCAAATATACCCAAAACATTTAAATATACTAAAAATACCAAAAACATTTAAATATGTCAAAATACCAAAAACATTCAAATATGTCAAAATATCAAAAACATTCAAATATGTCAAAATACCAAAAATAATATAAAATTTCAAAATCCAAAAACATTCAAATAATTCAAAAACATAAAAACATTTCAATTCTATGCATTATACGTGCTTTAAATTTATACTACCATGCTAGACTTACATTTTTTATTATATGCTATTGTTTGTCGATTTATCTTCATTGCCATGCTTCACTTGATCTTCTTTGAGTGTGTGTAGTGACACCTAGATCCATGATTGCTTCACTCTACCCATTGACGGGGCATCCTACTTCTACATTCGAGACATACATCGATATATCTACCCACTGGGGGCATCTTTTACATGACTACACCATCCAGGTTATGTCATTCCTACACCACACACTCTAGTTATCATGTTGATGTACATTATTTACTAGCTTACAAAATTTACTTTATCAACATTCACTAGTATATAGCACTTGTGTATTTCTTACTATATACCTGGTCTTGTACTCCATGTCTTGCATACTTTCACTTCTTAATTTGATTAGTTAGATGCAATTGTATTTCTAGCATATTTATATACTTTCCTTCCTTGCTTGGCATAGATAGATGTGATTCCATTTATCAATTCTTATTTTGTCTCTTGTTTGTGCCTTAAGACATTTGCCAATTTCCTTCGCTTATACTCTTCTATGTGCTTGTGGCCATTGTGCCAACCTTGCTTGTTTCATTTGTATGTGTATGTGGCATTTGAATATACCTTGTATGTTTACTTTCTAGTTTGAGTGACATGTGCCCATGTCCCTTATTTACTTGGCCCCTTGGCCACTCTTTTATGCTTCTTCTTTCTTGCCTTGCGTGCTTGTTGTTTGTTTACTTTTCAATTGTTTGCAATGCCATGATCCACATCATACATTATCTTGCTTGCTTGGATGTATTGATGGACATCATGCTCCATCCCTCCTTGACAACTAAAAAATAATACTTCCAATTATAGGTCATTATGTTGCACATGTTATAACTTTGCTACATCTATCTAGGCATACCTTTGTTGATCTAACAATATCCATTACAAACTATGCTATATCTTGAGACATCTTTTTTATTATCATTTGTTATATCATATATTTTTGTAGCATAACACACTTACATGACTCTTTCTTCTGAGGGAAGTCAATGTAGGGTCTTAATTCCTACCCTCAGAAGAGGGGTTAACAAATAGGGGTTTTGTCACAGAGATCAAAGCCTCTAACTGGTCAAAAAATCAATTTTTAGAACACCCAGAACAATATTTAGACTTCAAACTAGGTAGAATAAACCAGACAGATAGTGATAATTATAGAATAGTCTTCAAAATTAGCATGGGACAAGAGTGTTGAGTTTGGACTATAGCATTAAACAATAGAGTGTCATATTTTAGCACTCTTGTCCAAATAGAAAAAAAACTAGATTTTCCAAAAACAAATAGAAAAATAAGTGCAATTATAGTTTTATTAGCAACAATTCAGTTTAGAATCAATAGTTTTAGTATAGTTTTGCTCAAATAATCTAGATATAGGGGCCATCATGTATGACATGATGGCTCTCACTTCTAGTTTCAGATACGGTAGTTGGAATAACTTCTAGATCAGAATCCATGTTATAGACACCAATGATTGGGGGCAAAGTGTGTGACACATTTGCTTTCTCTTCTTTATAATTTATGGCATTACCCAGGCATTCTCAGAAGTTGCATGCCTTATTCCATCTAGAGGTGGTTGACATCATTTTTAAGTAGCTTCTACATAAGCTTATTGCCCAGTTTTAGAGTGGCTTTCATATAAGCCTAACCTCCACCTTTTCTGAGTGACCAAGAGTGGCCTAGATTCCAACACACATTTGGCTATCCATGCCACATTGTTATATTATAAGATATTCATGGGTTTCAGGAGCCATCTCATATGACACACATTCATACCAGTATCAATTCATAGATTCACTTCATGGGTAAATGATGGAGCCAAAGGACTAGCTAGTCTTTGTATTCTCGAGCCACCTACTCAGAGGGATTGGACACAGTCAAAACATCGATTAACACATGCATGATCACATAGCTTCACTTAGCGGGTGACAATAGAGACATAGGGCCAACCTTTGCATTATTAATCCACTCTTGGGGAATTGAGCACTCAGCTCTATTCACGATATTACTCTTGGTACAACATCATTTAACACATACTCGACATCACTCAGCATCACAACAAGTTTTGTATTGGTTCACATACTTGGTGAGGTTTATTCATTCTTTTATCTTCCTCTCTCTTACCTAGTTTTTGTATGTTCTTATTTTAAATATAGCATATCTAGTAAGAACTAATCTACTCTTTATTTTCTCTTCCTTATTTACACTTCACAATGTGATCTCTATGCACACCCAACATCACATAGCTCTATGAGCTTTACCCTTGTAAGTTTAGGTATGCTTTCTACTTTTCCTTTATCCTAGTATTTCACTTTGCTACATCATTAGAATAAAGGGAGGGAAAATGTCATATAAAAGGTTAAAATTGGTAGTTTGAGTCTGGCTTGTGACACCCAACCCATAAGTCCCTCTTGCATGATTTCATGACCCTTCTAAACACCTTTTTGCTTATTCTTAGTCATCTGTAGACTTTTGAAACCTAATTCTAATGTATTCAGGGTTTATTTCCTATGTTAATTCTATCCCCCTAGGTCTTGTACTTGTAGGATAGGAGTGCCCAACTTGGACTATATCATCCGACCCTAGGGTGTCTTATTTTGGCACTCATGTCCAATTACATTTTTAACTCCAATGGTCATTTCCTTTGGGTTCCTATCATTCATCTTGTTGGCCTAGCATGAATACATTAGACCCATTACCAATATATCTCTATAAAATCCCATTCAAAGTTCATTTATAAGTAGATTGGAAAATATTACAAAGCAAGCAAGAATATAAGCAAAACCACTTAGATAAATTTCCCTATTATTTACATATAGCTACAAGCATATCCAAATCCTCACACTAGTCCCTAGCCACTTCAAGCACACCCAGTTTTGCATTTTTACATCTGCATAACACTATTGCATAAAGCACATCAAGTGAGAGAACTATATATGGCTTGATCCCTCTTTAGAGTATTGGTATGTAGGTAGCATTCCCACACAAGGGGTGTGGATACACATTCATTGCATCTTACACACATTAACCCCCCCTTCTTTCTCAAGTTTTATCAAAGCATAATGGAGTATAGGGTTTTAAGATTAAATCGGCTCTACAAGGAGTTTTGTGACTTTCAACAGTCAAGATTTAATAGGTAGGCTAACATAGGGATAGTGAACAAAACCTATAAAACTCAGGTCTCTACGAGTAGTTTGGATAATAGCAGTAGAAAAAGACAACAACATTAGACCTTAGGGTATCCTATTTTGATGCTCTTGTCCTTTCATAAAATGAAATATAGATCTTGATTTGCAACACTGTCCCAATTTTTTAGATCCAATATTAGACCCTACAATAGCCATTTCAATTCATTTTTAGCTAAGTCTTATTTTTTCCATGTTTATTGTTATTTATAGAAAGGTTAAAAATATAAATAAACTATACAAATCAGTAGTTAAATTATTGAAATATTATTTATTGATTTAGTCAACTTAGAACCTTAAATAAATTAGGAATAAGACTCCAATATTTCCTAAACTATTAAATCACCTAGCATATAACCTACAGTTAGTATACAAAACCCTACACATTCGATGAGTGCTAAAGAAGTCTGTATTAGGTTTTGAGATGTTTGGAGTTACTATTGACATGACCAAACCCTAAAATTAAGTACGTAAGGTCCTCATCATTTGATCAAGCCTATCATAGGCTTTTTTTTCATCAGGAAAAAGGGGAGATGCCCTCTGTTCTATCTCAGATAGAGGTCACTCTTAGACACACATATCTTGCATGTTTAGTAAGAAAGTGATGAGAAGGTGAGTTGAGAGATTTGGAAACCTTGAAGAAGGTGTAGGATTTAATTTCAACATGAACATACATGACTAAGGCCTCACAACACTAAAATACCAAACAGGGTGGCCTAAACCCACATAGGTGTAGAATAAGCCTACTAGGTCTTGACCAGGCCTAATGCCTAAAGGGGGTATACTACCACTTCAAAGGTTAAGTGAAAATTTCAAAGAATTATATGACCTCCATGTGGAACTATAATATTAGTTTGACCCTTTGGTATGTAGAGAAAGACACAGAGAGATCATTTCTTGACTTGAGAACATGATAGGGTATGCAGAAAGTAGGAAAGACTTCAAGAAGGCAGCTTTAGAAGCCCATATATGTATGTATTCCTAGCATGGGAGTCTAAGGAGATAGGTTGTGATAAAGAGGGTCACCAAAAAGGTTTTAGTGGAATTTTTTAGAAAATTGAATGTCAGGATTGTATGAATAATCCTTAAGAGCCAAAACACCTTAAAACCCTCCAAAACCCTTGATAATTATCCAATGGAGAAGAAGTTGATATAAATGCATCAAAGAAGGATAGTTTAAGAAATAAAATAATTTTAACTTGTATAGGACTCCCCTGGGCTCCTTCCCACCAAGTTGGCTTCTACCCTATTTGTACGGATAGGTTGCAAAATGGCTTTTTTGATAGTTTTTGATGTTTTACATGTACATAAGGATTTAAAAAGGTGAGGATCACTTTGGGAGGTCAATTGAGACCTAACATAGCCCCTCATTTACATTTATTTCTTAATAAGAGCTCAAAATTATCTCTAATAACACCACCATTTCAGCCAGTCCAAAATGACATAGTGAATGAAGAGTGATCACCTAGTGAGAAGGTGATAACTCCAATTGGGAGGACTTTTAAGGTATGTTTGATGGATATAAGGGCATTATGACTCTTTAAAAGTGTCACATCTCCCTCTATATGGATTTTTTTTAGAAACTAAAGAACACCTTGGTGTTAATTATGAAGGATGAGTGAAAGAAGGGTGATTATGACTACAAGTAGTGAGAATACTTGGCTAGACGAATATTGAAGATTAATGACACATACAATGCATGTTGGAGCCTATTTATAACCCCTCCCTCAAAATTAAATGATGTAAATTATCCCTAGTATGTTTTGGAGTTTTTAAGGAAGGCCAAATTATGAAGGCAATTTCTAAGCAAGTAATTGAAGAGTCCTATGCCAAAACTGAAGGAATTTCATCCTTGGAGAGACATTTGTCCATAGAGACCTTGCATATTATATTCCATACTCAATTATTATGCAAACATAACTCCTTCTCTCAACTTTACAAGTGTTTTTATGACTCTTGGACTTCATTATTCTCTCTCCTCTATCGCATTCTATAAGTAGTAGCCATTTTGGCTCTTGTTTCATAAATCCACACCATATATGGTGAAGCCCTACTCATTTGATGTTGTAATTTTCCTTTGAATAATATAATAAATATGGTTTTGAGTTCACAAAAATCTTGTTTACGTGTGTAAAGTGATGAATGGTGAGGTTTAGTGATAATCTTTTATCCTTGGTTATCCTTATCCTTTCATGTCTAGTGTAAGGAGTTCTCATTATAAGAGGTCATATAGAGTGTAGCTAGTGTGTTTGGATCCATTCAAGTATGCAAGTGTCCTTAGAGTGTGAAATATGCCCTATAGTCCAGTTACCTTGAGTTGTCTTATGCATATCACCTCTATATTAAAATACTAATGTTAGAACAGCTTAGGACTTTGAAGCTAGTTTGAAGGTATTATTTATTAGTAAAAGAAGTATGATAGCATTGTGGAAATCCTTATGGTGTATCAGCCCCTTAGAGTATTTTATTTTCATGCATATTTTTTCCCTTTTTCACACAAACAATCAGTTGGTATAGGTGATAAGCACTTCAAAGCAAATTCAGGGAGCTAGCCCTTAAACCTAGAGGTCTACTTCTACTGCAGGTAAATCCACATACCTATAAGTATTCCAATGTTGCACAAATATTAGAGTATGGTTGAACAACCTCCTCTAGGGTGCAATATTTGGTGACAATAGTACTAAAAGGAAACAACCCTTCATCTAGATATTCTCTCCATCACAAGGTCACCCACACCTTGGAGAGTTTCCATTGTATCAATAGAATTGAAAATAATCACAAGTTATTTGCAAGGTACACTTATTAATGATAATAATTTTTAGCACACTAGGTGGGACTCAAATCAAAGCTAAAAAAAGATATTTGTAACATCAAGAACTACCATTTGCATGCCTAAAGTCACTACAAGGTCTACAAGCAGAGGTATATCATTTGAATTTGTTGAATTATTTGAGCATTCTAATAGAAGAAGGTTTTTGACAACAAGTCCATATCCTACAAGACTATTTCAGCCACCAAATCAGCCTATTGTGCAAACCACTTCATGTTCAAATCTTATTATTCACATGGCTATCCCAAGGAACCATATATTTATTCATTTCAATGATGGAAGCCCTTTAAATTTAGCCTAATATTATGATATTACAGTCTCATCCCTCAAAAGTATATAATATTTTATAGGTGAAGATCAAACTACACTCATTGAACATATCAAAGATGTGGCCAATTTATGTTCCTTCCAACATATTACCCAAGAGAATGTTTCCATTCATTTACCTATTGCATCTTTTAAGGGAAAGGCATTATAATGGTATATGAACCTTCCCTTGAATTCCATAACCTCTTAGGATGATTTAGGTGAACCATTCTATAGGCAATTTGAAGATAAATTAGACCATCTATCTCTTGTTGAACAACTCACTACCATCAAAAGAGCACCACATAAATTTATGATTGATTTCAATCTTAGATTTCAGAAAACATGGAACAAAATACCTCCCATGATAAGGCCATCTCTTTAATATGCTTTCCTATACTTTTTGAGAGCCTTGAATTATGATAATTTAATTATGATTCAGTCCATGGGTCATAGGACACTCCCATATGCTTATGATGTTGCCATTGTAGATAAAAATAGTCTAATTCAAGCTGATAAACTTGCACAAAGGCCTCCAGTTCCAATTTTTCCAAATTACAACCTATTATACCTCCTCAAGCACCATCAATAGTCCCAATTCCAACCCCTCAAAATCAAGATCAAGCTCCTCATAGTTAAAATATAGTGGGATTGATAAATTAAAAATTATGCTACAATATTTTGGTAATGAATTAGTCCAGATACAAAGGCAAGAATATCAAACCACCAATAGGTCATTTCAAGCACCAAATCAGCCCACATATCAGCCATATAGAGAACCAAGACTTCCCTACAAAGGCTATAGAGATAATAGTCTTCCATATCAAGCTTAAAGAGTCATGATACTATTCAAACCATATGTTACAATTAATATTAATGTTCCTTCCTCAACCAAGGCTCTTGTTTTAGTACAAAATAATTTGATGCAAGATTCAATTTGACAGCCTTCTAATACTAATGATGTGCAAAATCAAGCTTCAATATCACAAAATATGGTAATTCCTCAAATGACACAAGAGGAATATTTTATTCAAGAATGACAACACAATAAATCTATGATGAAACAATGGGAAGTGAGTCACAGTCAAGGACAACTAGATGCAACCTTGGTGAGTTTTCAAATTGATGATCATATGGTAGCAAATCAGATTGATGAGTCTAGTAAATCAAAGATTTTTGTTATAGCTATTATGAGATCCAAGAGACAGGCTATTAATGAGCCCCAAGAGGTAATCAATCCTTAAAATTTTCTAGGTATGATTTATAAAAGTATTAATCACTAGATTTCTACCCCTTCAACTCAAAAAATCAGCATGTTGAATCAAGGAAGCTTCACCAAGGGCCTCAAACACATCAACATCCTATTATTCAAAAGGTACAACCAAAGGTTGGAGGCTCCTCATTCAACATAGTAGATCGTATGAAGAAGGTTAACATTAGAATGTATATGTGGGATTAATTGGTAATCCCAAGACAAAAAGAAACACTTATATATGACCTTTCAGGCCTTAGCTTGTCTACAAAACCAACAGAGAAGGAAACTATGATTCTAGAAAATTTAGATCAACAATAAAAGCAATAAGAACAAAAAACATATAAAGGGGTGAATATCAAAAAATATGAAAAAAAACCAAGTAAGATAGCTCCTTTCAAACTTTCCTTGATTGTTGATGATACACTAGTTCATAATTGTATGGTTGACAGTGGAGCAAGTAACACAGTAATGCCAAAATAGATTGCAAATAAATTAGGTTTGGCATATGAGCCAAACACTAAGATAATTTTGAAACTTGATGGATCTCTAAAAAAGATAGTGGTTATAATCAATAATTTGAAATTAACACTTCATGCATGCCCAAATGTGACTATTTAGTAAGATGTGGTAGTGGTGGATCTTCCTCCATATTTTGCTATGTGCTTATCACATGACTTCACTTCAAATATAGGTAGGCATCTTTTAGCTGATTAGACGTACCTTTTATTTAGAACAAAGTATGGAACAAAAGTTATAATTCATTCAGATCCTATTATTTATTTTCATATAGAACCATACATGCCTAGTATTGTTAATGCTAAGTGTGTCATCTTAGATGAAGTCGAGAAAACTAGTGAAGTTGAAGTGAAATCATATATTCATGGTATAACTGATTTGTTCCTTAATTATTGGGATAATAATATTCATGTGCATGATCCTTATAAGATGATAGAGTAATAAGGACTTGGAGCTTATTATTTTCATGATGATGGTGCACAAATTCTAGCTATATACAAATAAGGTGAGCTAAATGATGGTTTATGGCAACACTATTTTGATGGCTCATAGAATAAACATGGTATAGGGGCTGGTATGATGCTCATTTCTCCTTCCAAACAAATGTACTTTGTTTTTGTAAAATTTTATGTTTCATGCTCTAACAATGTGGCTGAATATGAGGCTTTAGTTCATAGTTTGCAATGGACTAAAAAGATGGAAGTTAATATTTTATAGGCATTTGTAAATAGTGAGCTTGTGGTAAATCAAGAGGGTTGAATATATTTAATAATATATTTTATAAAATTATACAAACATAGGGTATGGGATCTTCTATAATATTTTGATGCATTTGACATATAGGTAGTGCCTAGAGAGAGCAATAAGCATGCAGATAGGTTGGATGAAATTGGAACATAATTTGGCATTCTAGATGTTGTAAAGAAAGATAAAACTTAGCCATACATCAAGATTTTGGTAATACCATCTAGTCCCAATAATAATTTAAATTGTTAATTCGTTGAAGAGGATGATCAAGTTGTTTGTTTCCTACAAGAAGAGGCTGAATTTTCTTGTAGAAATCAGTCAAAACTTTTGTAGCAATATGGTGATCAAATAATTTAGCTTAAGTATAAAAAGTTATCTAAGGGTCTTGCTACACTTGATAATATTTTTAGTAGGGATGATGAGGTAATAAATGAGAAATCTTTTTTTTCTACCAAAGAAGAACACTATTCAAGTATTGACATAGTCAATGGGAAAGCTCTAAAACTTGGTAAAGTATGCTCTCATTCTGAAAAAGAATATTTTGTTGTTCTTTGTAAAGAGTTTGTTGATGTGTTTACTTAGTATTACATTTATTTTATAGGCTTTTATCCTAGTTTGTCTCAACACACTATAAAATTAGAAGAAGGCACAAAACTGGTAAGGCAAAAATAAAGGCCAATTAATCCAAAGTTGGAACCTTTGATGATAATAGAACTTCACAAGTTGATTAAATCAGCTATCATCTTTCCTATCAAACATTCCACTTGGGTTACTAATCTTATTCCTATGAGGAATAAGAATAGAGAAATTAGATTGTATGTGTATTTCCATGACTTGAAGAAGGCCTCACTCAAGGACCATTATCCATTGCCTTCGATGGAACAAATACTACAGTTACTGGTTGGTTTAGAAAGGTTTTCATTACTATATGGTTATAGTGGATATCACCAAATACTTGTGAAGGAGGAGGATAAATTCAAAGTAGCCTTCATCACAAAGTGGGGTACCTTTGCATACCAAAAAATGTAATTTGGGTTGTCCAATGCAGGAGCAATATTCCAAAGAGCCATGGATATGCCATGACAAGGTTTGATCTATAGGTTTGTTCTTGTGTATCTGGATGATGTTACAATTTTTTCAAAGGATGCAAATGATCACATGCTTCATCTTAGAGAGGTATTTGAGAGATGTAGACAATATGGGATGTCACTTAACCCAAAGAAGTGTGTGTTTTAAGTGCATGAAGGTAAACTCCTTGGTCATGTTGTTTCTAAGCATGGTTTGAGTATTGAAATAGAAATAATATATGTTATTATTGCATTGTCCTTGCCTAAGCATTCAAAAAATATTACAAATATTACTTGGAAAGATAAACTTTATAAGAAGGTGTATATCTTATTGTGCAAGTTTGTCAAAGCCTCTTATAACTATGCTCAAGCAAAATCAGAATTTTACTTAGACCAGAGAAGGTACAAAAAGTTTTAAAGACATCAAGCAAGCCATTAATAGTGCTCCTACTCTCCTCAATCCTGATTTTACAAAGGATTTTCTGTTGAATGCATATTCTAATGTTGATACAATTTCAGGAATATTCACACAAGAAAATTCACAAGGTTTGGAGTAGCCAATAACATTCTTTAGCTAAGGTTTGCAAGAGTATGAAATAAGGTACATATTTGTTGATAAGTTTGTACTTTCCATTATCATATGTCTCAAAAAAATTAGGCACCTTTTATATAACAACAAGATCCATGTGATGGTTTCTCATCCTAGCATCAAATATTTCTTACTAAACAAGGACATAAGTGAAAATAGAGCAGGATGGATAACAAGGGTCATGGAATATGATGTGGAAATAAAAGTAACCAAGTTGATTAGAGGTAAAGGGTTGTGTGAGCACTTGGATCAAGATTTACAGGAAAACAAAGAGACAATTTTGATCTTGAATGATGAAGATATTGCAACGAATCATACACCTTCACAAAGGTGGTTTCAAAGTATGGTAAGGTACCTTCAAAGTGGTATGTATCCTCTAAATTTAAATGGTTCAAAGAGGAGGTAATTTATGCTAAAATATATTACTTTTCTACTTGTTGATGGTGTATTATTCAAAAAATATGTTAATGGCATGTTGTTGAGATGCATAGAGCCAATTCAAGTTGAAAGGTTACTAAAGAATTTTATGATGGACAAGGTAGAGGCCACTTTATAACATAAACAACAGCCCTCAAAATCATGAGGGGTGGATACTATTGACCAAACATATTTGGAGATTCAAATGCATGGGCAAAGCAGTGCAAGAAGTGTGCATTATTTGTAGGAAAAGAGAATCTTGCTACCCTACCTCTTCAACCCATTTTAGTGGATCAGTTCTTTGTCCAATGGGTTTGGACTTCATTGGTATCATCAATCCACCTTCTAGCATGGGCCACAAGTGGATACTTACAACCATATGTTATTTTATTAGATGGAAAAAGTAATGGATTTGAAAGAAGCAAATGAATCTAGTGTCTTGGACTTCTAAGAAAGTTTGATCACAAGGTTTGGTGTTCCTTCTACTATCATTTCAGTTAAATGCTATGGCATCTATAAGAGCTCAAATTAGTCAATGGGATATCTAAAATGGTGTGTATCTTAGTAATTATACAAATTATTATCCATAAGGTAATGGCCTTGTTGAGTATACTAACAAGATTTTTGAACATCATTATAAGAACCATTGAAGATAATCAAAGGACTTGGTATTTGAAATTAAAATAAATTTTATGGGTTTATAGGATCACTTTCAAGAGATCCATTGCTAATTCACCCTACAAGCTAGTGTATGAGAGAGAAGCTAAATTGATAATCTCACTTGATCTCCCTTTTTTGGAGCTAATGCATCAGTTGAAATTATTGGAGAGTGATCCCATGGAGGTGAGATATGTTAAACTTATGGAGTTTGAAGAACACAAAAATCATTCCATGTTAGCTATGGAGATACATCAAACACAAGTAAAGAAAACATTTGATAGAAAAACATCTTCAAAAATATTTAGAGAAGGTGAATTAGTTATAAAATGGGATGAGGACCAAGAAAAAATAGGTAGATTTACAAATTTGACTCACTTTGGAGTGGTCCTTACATGATCTCAAGTTATAAGCTTCACAACGCCTTCCAACTAGCCAAGATGGATGGTGAAGAGCTCCCAATCCCAGTAAATGGGATTTATAGTAAGCATTTTTGTTGAAGATGGATTCCTTTTTATACATGAAAATTATATTTTCTATTCAATAAATTTTGTTATGCACATGTTTTGTTAGTTGCTTTAGTTTTCAATTCCTCTAAATGTTATCTTTCACATCTTTCAGTTGGTGATTATTCTAATTTTCAATTCAATAAATACTTATGCACAAGTGTTGTAATTTTTTAAGGAATACATTTTCAATTTAATATTTTCATGACTCCATAACCCAATATATATATATATATATATATATATATATTGTTCTTGAGTGTTTATCAGGCAAACATCCTAGTAAAATCGCCAAGAATGTTGACAATTTTGCCACCATTGGTTAAAGATGCTTATGTGTAGGTTTTAAAGAAAACTCAATTAATGAAGTAAATATAAAAAAATGTCAAATAATAAAACATTAATCAGGCCAAAATAATTTTCATGAACAACTCACAATTCCAAATCTTGACAAAGGTTTCTTTTATTCCTCTAACAGGTTGTTTGCAAGCTAGTGAAGGCAATTTTTAGATGCTTTGTGCATCAAGGTGAAAAGGATTTGAAAAAAATAGTATTATATGGATTTTGGGTAACCTATTATATTAATAATCCATGCATTTTTTTAAGGTTATATTGGCTTAAATTTATGAACAATCGTTAAGAAGAACAAGTGCTCTAAAACCCTTTTTAAACCCTCATTCGCTCAGTTTTAAGTAATATGTTTGCATTTTTGAGTTATTTATTAAAAAATAAATGTGATGTGAGATATTATGGGGAATATAATACCTTTATACATATTAATAAATCAAACTTTCATGGAAATTAATGGATAAAAATAAAGGATCAAGTATTAGGGTTTTGAGCAAACAACAAAGGTAGTCAAAAAAATCAAGTTTTGAGTGGTTTAAGTGATTATTTGAGAAAATATAATTATTGTGATGATAATATGGGTTATTAAATGTCCTAATAAAAAAATAATTAGGTCTTTATGCCTCATAAAACTTGATAAAATGGCAAAACATAGACTTACAGGCGTTCAAAATTAAAATTTAGCAAGCTAGTCAACACCAAAAAGTGCTTAGTTTCAGTTTTTTTGAATAAAAAATATTAAAATTTTATGTGGAGGTATGTATTAATGTAATTTAATGTTTTTAAGTGGTTTTAATTTTTTATTGTTCCTTAGGAGAGATAAATACTAATATACCAATCTGATCATGAAGGGAATGAAGGTTTCTTCATTTTTTTGCTCACAAATGGAGTTGGAAATGGGTGTTTCAGGTCCCTCCAATGGAAATAATTTATTTTAGATCATTAATAATTAATTTTAAGATCTAAATAAATTATAATACAATGAAAACTAATTTAAAATAGGCTCAATTCATTGAAAAACATCTCCAGGTCATCCCTAGGGAAGCAAGCAAGCACTTTGCTATGAATTTTTATTAAGGAGTTTGGGGAAGAGTTTTGGATATTTTAAAAAATTTACAAGTATAAACCATTTATATATAATCAAAAATCATAGGATTATTATTTTATCATGCTTGGAACTCATTTTAGACCCCCTCATCCAAATCAGGGTTTCTTGAAAACAAGAGAGCATAAAATGGTATTTTTTGGAGTTGTGCATGGAATTTGGAGCTAAGATTTTGTTTTAAAATATGTTCCACCATGGTTATTATATTAAAATCATATTTTTTCTAATTATAAATTTTAATTATTAATATCCATCAAGTTTCTGGCTCTCATAGTGCATTCAAGAAGCTTGTCAAAGTTGCACAAGATAGGTATATGGAAGAAGATCAAATTTGGAAGGTTTATTTTGTCATCATGAAGTGCACACTTGGGAGTAATATCTAAGGGTTTAATAAAAACCCACATTATATAATCTCTCTACCTTGGGTGCCCCATCTTGGGCTAATTTTAACAACTACAAGCCAACTTCAAAAAGCCTTCAATTAGCCCTACAAAAGTGGAGTTCCAAAACATGTAAAGGTGGATAAGTGGAGTTAAGGAATTGATAAAATTTAGAGACATATTTTTATAAAATATTTACCTATAAAATATCCACATGCACATAAATTATATTACGCCCCCTTTTGGGCTATTTTTAAAAGAGACACGAGGCCAAACACACATGCAAGTTGCATGCAAAATAACTCAAGTTGAACTCTAGGTGTGAAGTCAAAATAAGTCTAGTAAAATCAAGATGAAAGTGAAGGTAAATAAAGTATAAATTTAATATGTAGGAATACCAAGAAGAGATAATTTAAATATTAAAAAGAGTTAACTAAAGAATATCAAAAGTTACATGCAAGATCACAGGGAGTTAATTCAAGATTAAAGATGCATGAATAACCCTTTGACTTGTGAACTCTTCATCTCTCCCCTAACACACCATTTTACAATAAATAAGGTGTAAAATCAAATTTGTAACATTGTAATTTGGTGGAATTAAAAGTAGAGTTCAATTTTGATTTGAAGCTAGAGTTACAATGAAGTTAACTTGACTAGCATGTGGAATTATTTCTTATTTTTAGAGTTGATTGTCTTCTCTCTTTTTATCTTATATATGTATTCTATTTTGGATAAGGATAATGATAATAAGATGATTTTATATTACAAAAAATCTACCAAAAAATTTTACTACATCACTTTTGAAGAAATAAAGAGCTGAATTTTCCTCCATTCTCAAGCTTTCATAAGTGTGTGTTTATTATTCATTGATAGAACTCAGTGAATTACTATTTTTTCTAGGTTTATGTTTGAATAATTCACTTTTATGTAAAAAATGATAAATATTTTAGTTCATATAGATTGAATAAGTCTAATTTCTACCTAATATGGAAGTGAATTCAACCATTATTCATTCCTTTCTAGCTAGTGTGAGTGTTTTCCAAGGCCTCTGTGTGAAATATTGATGCAAGAGTCATTATATGAGAATGAAGTGAATGTGTGTAAGTTATTTGGACTTTAAAGTGTGTTAAGTATCTATATAATTGAACTCAACATTGGTGCATCACCTCAAATTTCAGTTTTTATTTCCATTTTTAGCTTTAGCACTGTTCTTTTACCCCTTTTCCTAATCAAGAAAGCATTATCTTAGAGAGTTTGGAGAGAAGTGGGTGAATGTGCTAAAGGGAACCAATATTTCATATGGATATTCTCTCCATAATAATGTCACCCACACATTTTATATTTTCCATTGTATCAACAAAAGTGAGAACAGGCACAGGTTCTTTGCAAGGTGCACTTCTTAGTGATAACATATGTCTTTCTTATCCAACTGATTTAACTCTTCAAATTCTATTTTTTATTATATGGTAAACATATTAATGGAGAATTTTTCATAGGATTCTACCTCTTTCTCAAGTGTATACACCTTGATATTTGACTCTTCAAATAATATTTCATTTGTTTTATTATATTCTATTATTATGTTGGTCATCTTGGGCTCTTTTTCGATTTGGATCTGGTTGGGCATGCCATGCCATGGGAGCCACATATGATAAAAATCAGTTTCCACATATTTATTTAACTTTTTAAATAAATCTCTACTTATGATCATCTCGTGTGCATCAAGTATATTGACCAGTTGAATATCAATAAATTGTTGCACTCTTGGATCAAAGGCCAACTACATCTGAATGTTGTTAAGTTCACCAACCACTCTGACTTTTGACTTGTTTAATTGAATAACTTTTCTATTTGACTTCATGAGAGTTAGACCCAATCTTTGACAAATGGCATAGGGCATCACATTGCCAGAATCACCTGATTCCACTAAATAATTGTGTAAGTTCTTACCAAAAATATGTATTATTATGAGAAAAGGACAATTTTCAATTTTTTCCTTGTAAATTGAAACATGAGCATATATTATCCTATTATCTCTCTTGTTAGGTTGTGGAGCTAAAAGATTCACTGTATGCATACATGGAGGAGGTTGCTAAGGTGCAAAGCAACCGACGTCTGTCAGACCAACCGACGTCTGTCATATCCAGTGCACAGAGCTACCGACATCGGTCATGGATCGGTCAACGTCGGTCACCTCTAGACTAACAGCGACCGATGTCAGTCACCTGTGTAGTTTCAAAACTATCAGTTTAACAAATAGTTTGTTAACGAACCGGTTGTTTGCATGTTAAAGACTAATTTTAGTCTTGAGCTATGGTTTCTAATTATTGTAATTGGAAAGTCTAATTATTTTTTGTATGAGATCTATTTAATAGACTCATGGGCTGTATTGTAAAGTGTGCTAGATAGAGAGAGCAAGGTTAGCTCCTTCAGAGGGAAGAGAGAAAGGTTAGCTCCTCATAGTGTCATAGTGCCAGGTGTGTATGATTAGGTAGATCTGTGGGAGAGCAAGATCTGGTAGAAGATCCACAGGGGTGCTGGTGTGGAGAATCAGAAGGGTTCTTCATGTGTGTATGATCTTGGTCGGCAGGTGTGCAAGGCCAGGTTGATCTACGATATAGCAAGATCAGGTGAGATCTACATGTGTAAGATCAGTTTGATTTGCAGGTTGTTACAAGTTCATGGGAGATCTACTTGGAGTACTTTGAGTACTTGTGTACTAGCAGTATTGTTACTGACTAGTTGGAGGTGAATAACAACTCTGTGTTTGAGTTGTTTGTTGTGATTTTAATTGAGAGAGAGCTTTGAGGGAAGATTACTGAGAGTCCTAGAGGTGTGGGAAGCCTCAGAGGTGTAAGAAGAGTGTGGCACTTCTTTATTATAATTTCCTTCTGGAAGAGTATTAATACAATTGGGTATTGTCTCTCATATTCTGTGTTATTTCTGAATTTCTAGTTACTTGTTACTTCTGGTTAAATTTCGTGTTTAGTTGCTTATACAAAGGTAATCAACTGTGCTCTTCAAGAGCAGGGGGTCCTGACATCCCTTCCCTTTAAGAGCAAATAATTATTTTAATAACATGTCCTTTTGGTTATAAATTTAGAGAAAATCAAACATGGTTATATTATCCTTAGTTTTCTTGAGGTCATCTACAATGATATATGCATGTTTGCTTGACTCCACTAGTTTATCAATTGGTGATGGAGTAGATTTGTTTTTTGGTTGATAAGATGTGTTAGGTCCTTTAAGAAAAAATGGGTTAATATTTAGTTCTTATCAGGTGGAACTTGAGTGTTTTTTGGAGGAGTAGGAGTGGTTAACGAGTTTTGAAATTTACTCCTCAACTGGGAGTTGTTTCCCCTTTGGTATTGTTTAAAATCATGGACCTCATCTAAGTTATTTTTAAGCTCATTGCCACTTTAGAATAGAAACTCATAAGTCTCCAAGACTATAGGCATACCATGGTTTCATTTGCCTTGATTAGAGTTGTTATCGGGTGCAGGAACTAGTTCTAAATTATCCATCTCCTTCTAGAAGATGTTTGAGGCACATATAAAATTTGCAAAATCAATTCAGCATGGTCAATTATATTATGTATCTTACACCAAGTGGGCAGTGCTAAATCAACTATGTTTACGACATTGGAAGAATTGTTGTAATTTTGATTGTTATTGTCCATTAGGATAAGTACACTGTTATTTGGTCTAATGTTCCATTGTTTATTGGTTATCTAGAAGTTGAAATTTCAATTTTATGGTGGCTTATTTGCATTTTGGTTGGTGTTTTGAGGCACTTGCCTATGCAAATAAACCATATAATTTGTCAATGTTTAAACCATTTATTGTAAATTGGCTACTTTAGGGTTCACTCCTATATTTTTTTGATTCATCGCCTAGAATTATGGGTTAGCCATAGGTGAATTATCATTTAGAAATACAAGGGACGTTGGATGTACTTGGTTTTGAGCAATATTATTACGCATTTGATTATTAAAAAATGATGGGATGGCATGTTTGTTGTTTATAGAGGTAACATAACCACTAGTGCTAGGATTGGTAACTATGTTTTTATATGAGGGTAATCAGACTGGGTCTGGGGAAGGTGATAAAGATAAAGATATCTTAAATGATGATCTAGTTTCTATGAGAGAGGAAGATTATATGGTTTTGGCTTCTACTCCTGCTATAGAGATTGGTAGACAAGAAGAGGAGGAACCTGTTAAGCATGAAGACCCTGTTGAGACTAGAGAGGAGAAAGTGATGAACAGGGAGGAACAAAATGAAAAGGTTGATTCCCCTCCACATGAGATTGCAGAAGACATTTGTGACTCTCCACAGAGTGAAACTAAGCTTTCCTTCCTAGATTCTGCCAAGTTCAAAGCTGACTCTATTCTCCAAGTTGATTCTTGGATCTATAATGAAATAATGGGGCTGAAGAAGAAAGTGGAAATAATGCAACACAATCAGGATGTTGATCAGACCAAAATTAATCACTTGGAGGTGCAAATGAGAGATATCCCTGAAAAACTTAAAGATTATGAGCATAATCTTAGAATGCTCATCAAGGAAAGTAGAACAAAGATGGAGCAGGTAACATCAAGCATTTGTGTTGCTGCAGCTAACCTCGATAAAAGAGTAAATGAAGAAATAATATCCTTGGAGGGTCCAAGTAAGAGGACCAGGAAGAGTTTGAGGAAGAAAGCCTTGTAAGCTACTGCTACTTCGGCTGCTAAATCCATTTAGGATACTACTATAATTGGGAAGGAGGCTGTTAAGATGATTGTGGAATTGCAATAGAAGACTTGGGTCTTATTTATTGGTTTTGTTCATGTTCAGGTCTTTATTGCTGGTTGTTGCAACTGGTTCTTATTTTTGGTTCTATTCCTTGGTTCTTAGTCAAAAACTTTATTCGAGGTTCCAGGTCCTTGTAAAACTTGGGTACTTTTATTGAATTATGTTTGTGGTTTCAGGTCCCTGTAAAACCTGATTTTGATGGTGTTTTTTATTAGGTTTCAGGAATGCTTTTCCTAGTGTTTTTAAGGTTTTATCCTTTTTGATACTATTATAGGGTTTCGGGGTCCCTTCAAAACCTGCTTTTACCTTAATCTAAAAAAACTATGTTTTTATATGTAAAAAGGACCAACTATTGGTTATTTGCCTATGACACAACATGGTTAAGGGGCATGTAAGGCTAACCATCAAGCATATAATTCATTGGTGTTGGATTTTAGATTAGATTTTGGCTCACTAATAGGGCACTCGAGATTGTATTCATCAATGGAATGTTGTGCTAAAGATCATAGTTGATCATGAGAATCTTATTATAAGCACCCGGTTGGCCAAGTAAAGGTAAAGGACCAACTCCATAACCTTGTGACACCATTTATTTCTCAATGCTAGTAGCATCATTATAAGCCAAGGATAAGAAGGATGTCAAATTTCTTTTGAAGAACATGGAAGTCATAAAATCTAGAGCCCTCAGGTAAGTTTGTATGTAACCACTTTTTTTTGAGTGTATGAGTCTTTCAACTTTTGATAAAGTTTGTAGAAATGTGCATTGAAGACACTCTTAAGTTTGGTTAGCTCTCTACATGTAGTAGAAAAGTGAGGATATAAGATAGCTAGATTGATGGGTAGCCATAAATGATTAATAAAAACACTTTATAGATCATTTCAAGAGGTGATATAACCGTTTGGTAATCCTAGATACCAACCACAGGCCATCTCATCCAAAGTGTATAGGAATTGGTGGAAAGCGACATCCTCATGATTAATTTGTGTTTGGATAATAACATCTTTGAATGTTTGATTATGCTTTTCAAAAATGTGGATTCCACCATGCACATACCCAAGGTAAAACTTTTCTGGGTTTTTTGGTAAGTCATGGGCAACCCCTACAATGTTGACAGGGCAATTAACTCCACCAAGCCAATCTTGGGCCATTGGTGGGTTTTGAGGGGCAACAAATGGATTAACAAAAAGAATTGTAATAGTTGTAGATGAACTACTAGTTGAATGAATATGTCTTATTTTTTATTTTCCTTTATTTACTTTAGGTATTCGATGTTCAATGAGTTGTAAAAATTCAAAGTCATCCCCAACAAACTTTGACCTGGTGATGATTTGTTAGTTTTTCAATTTAACATTTACAATTATCCAACATGGACAATGTTTTTAAAATGTCTAAGTTTAAGCTTTTCAATTTAAAAAAATTTAGCCTTAAAGATTTTTAATGTCATCCCCTCCTTTGAGCATCAATCTATTGATGGATTGTTTACCATACAAATTTTATGAAGGATGGGGACCATCCAACCTCTCCTAAAAGGAGATTCTGGAAAATCTCCCCAAGGTTTTTATCTACCTGGTTAAGGTGCACTACTCTTCACTCAGTGGCTCATTGTGACCATTCCATATAAGGGGCCTTTGATAGTTATTATAAATTTCAAACTTTATTTAGAAATTTGACAAATAATAGGGATATGAAAATTTAATTGTCTCACTCCTGTAAGTTTTAATCCTATTTTGGTGAACAATGAGTCGCATATAGATTTGTCTAAATAAATTAGCATTCTAAATTTAAATAAAAAAAATACAACTAATTTTTAAACATATATTGCATACATATTCATTCAATAATGTATTAATGGAAATAAATTACTATAGAAATCAAGATGAAATGAGAGAAGCAGATTGCATTTAAAGGAAACCCTAGCCTAATCAGATTCATAAAAAAGAGCAAAAGAAAGGGGAAAAAAAGAATAACCCTATTGAAATGTGGCTAAATCTAAGCTATTTGAACAAATGGAACACACAAAATTGATTCCCTACCTATCTAGAAAATGCACAACCACCAACAAGGAATGATGCAAGAGTCTAAGGAAGAAGAAGCTGAGAAGAGAAATAACACATCCACCATTTGCATGCAAAGAAAAATGAAAATAAACTTCTAAAACTTTGATTAATGATGATGTTCATTTCGATAACATAATATTTAGGTATACATTCAACACTTGGTTACAAATTTTGATAGTATAAAAATAATGCCAAAGCAAAAATAAGGAAAATATTACACTACAAGGCAATAAAAATGTATGGTCCAATATCTCCTCACTTAGAATCAACAAGAACTAGCCCTTTGAAATAACCAAGAGCTGGATACTTATAACAATTATGGTCAATGGAAGGAAATAATTTCCCTCCAAAACCAAAAAGCACTTTAATTTGAACTTGATTTGCACTTCCCCCACCAAAATCAAGCTCCTTATACTTTAGATCCATTCACACCTGTCAAACAAATAAAACTAGTTACTTTTTGGCATATGTGAATAAAATTACTTTTTTTAAAATTTACTATATAAAATTAATCTTAAAACATGAATATATTTTGATTGGTGTAATTTTTTTGTGAAATAGATTACTCCATGTGGGCCACATCAAAGCTAGCTTTCCAATGCCATAGACAGTTCGAAAAATAGACACCTAGTTTAAAAGATATGGACAACAATGTCCTCTAAGGTCATTCAAGGCATTCGTCAAAAAAATCTGAAATTGGATTTGAAATCACATTCATATTCCCAAAAAAATAATAAAAAAATTAAAATATGTGCACTTTCACATTTTTTCACACTGTAAGGATGGTCGAATGGCCCTAACCCACGTGACTACATGGTTGAAGTTGGACACGTTTATGCACATGTGAGGGCCCAAACGGTCGGCCTGTACCGATGCATCCACATAGGCACAAAGGTTGAGTCAGCATGTTTATGCATCGGGGAGGCCCTAATCACTGTGAATTTTTTTATTTATACCTGGTGGTTTTAAATTTTTGCCCCCCATGGGAAGGGAGGTGCCATGGAGAGTGGTCTATGCAAAACTATGGTTTTGCCAAACTACCAAACTTTTTTGTCTTGTCCATACATGGGCAAGTCATTTTGGGGTTATTATATTTAAAATAATTTTAAGGTTTTAAATTTTGGTAAAATGAATGATTTTATAAAATTTGAATTTTTGATCCTAATGTTTTTAGGGTATGTTAGTTCATTGGAAAAATAGAGGGTGGAGATGGTGTTTTCGGGTAAAGTGGTAAACATAAAAGTTCTTCACAAAGGATTGAGATTTCCAACGGAAGTAATTTTAAGGAATTATGATTCATGCAAATCAAGATAAATTAGGTAATGTGGGGATGTGGGTGTGCATATTTGAGCAACTAAGACATTTAAACATAGACTCAAGGGGCAAGACTCCATTTTCACACTGAGTGTAAAACATGAAACTTTATCACACAAACATTGTCTTTCTAATGGATATGGTTGTAGGTCCCAATTTGACATGTAAATTAAGTTGAATCACCAAAAAAAAATTGGAGTGCTGAGACCAACAAACCATGAGCGCAAGTGGGAGCAACCATAAAAAGCAAAAAGAGGTTCCCTGATTTTAGAAAAAATAAGGGCGTGTTGTGCAAGCAACAAGAATATGCATATAGGAAGATACCTTTTGGATTGACCAATTTTGAAGATACTTTTCCATGGACATGGCATTTCAAGGTTTGATAAATGAGATAGTTTTGATTTACCTTGATGATATTATTATTTTCCACAAAGATGCAAATAATTATCTGACTTGTCTTAGACATATCTTTGAGAGGTGTAAGTAGTTTGGGGTCTCTCTTATCTTAAGAAGTGTGTATTTATAGTCCATGAATGCAAACTCTTGGGCCACATTTACTCTAAGAAAGGTCTCTCCATAGACCTTGAAAGGGTAACTATTATCTTGTCCTTGTCATTGCCTAAGCACAAGAAAGGGCTGCAAAGTTTATTTAGAAAAATTAACTTAATTAAGATATTCATACATTATTTTGTTAATCTTGTCAAGCTTCTGACATCCATGTTCAATAAGAATCAAGATTTTAGTTAAACTATAGAAGGAAAGAACAATTTTGGTGCTATCAAGTAAGCCATAGCTCAAGCTCCAACACTTTTAAATCCTAATTTCAAATAGTAATTCACCTTGTATGCTTTGGGAAATGATAAATTCATCTCATCCATGTTGACACAATCAAATGAGGAAGGTCTTGAAAAATCCATTGCTTTCTTCAGCTAAGGGTTGGAAAACTATGAGGTGAGGTACACTTTTGTAAACAAGTAAGTGCCTATTGTCATAATAAGTCTTAAGAAATTTAGACATATGCTCTCTAACAACAAAGTTCATATGATAGTGTCTCATCCAAGTATCAAAGATTTCCTTTTGAGTAAAGACTTGAATCACAAAAGAATTGGTTGGACAACCAAAGTAATGAATATGACGTAGATATCAAGGTTACCAAGTTAGTGAGAGGAAAGGGGATATGTGAGCACTTAGCATCAGATTTGAAAGAGAAAAAAGAGGTTGTCTTAGCACTCCAATATGACATTCAAAAATTTGTACCTCCATCTACCATGAGTTGGACACAAGGCATGATTGAATTCCTCCAAATAGGTGAGTGTCCACTAGGCCTAGACAAAGCTAAAATGAGACATTTCAAATTGTAATCCATCATATATGTTCTTTTATATGGATTAATATTTAGAAAATACCTTAATGGAGTTCTCCTTAAGTGTATAAAAGCTAATCAGATTGAGAGAGTATTGGTAGAATCCTATGATGGGCCATCAAATGGTCACTTTGCACCAATAACTAAATCAACAAAAGTGACAAGAGTAGGTTATTATTTGCCTAGATTGTTAAAATACTCATATGGATGGGTGATAAGTTGTCAAAAGTGTGCCTTCTTCATGGTAAAATAAAACCCTGCAACCCTCCCTCTCCATCCGATTTAGGTAGACCAACCTATTATGCAATGGGGTTTGGATTTCATAGGTATGATCAATCCTTCTTAAAGTGTTAGTCATAAATGGGTGTTGACTGTAATTGACTAATTTTCTAGATAGACATAAGTAGTGGCTCTCAAGGAAGCCAATGAGACTATGTGATAGACTTCTATGAAGGCATAATAACTATATTTGAAGTACCTTCTACACTTATCTCAGATAATGCAATGGCTTTTCTTGGTACTAATGTAAGTGAGTGGGGTGTAAAGTATGGAATCCACTTAAGTACATTCTCAAACTACTATCCTTAAGGGAATGGACTAGAAGAGTCCACAAATAAGAATCTAATCAGAGTTGTCAAGAGGACTATGGAGGAAAATCAAAGAACATGGCATACAAAATTAAGGACAACCTTATGCCCTGATAGGATCACTCCTAAAAGATCCATTGGGAACTCCCCCTACATTCTTGTCTATGGAAAAGAATAAAATCTACCCAACTCCCTTGATTTATTAGATCTAGAGCTTAGACATCATCTTGATATGATGGAGATTGTTGCCATGGAGATTAGACTGGCTGAGTTGGTGGAATTAGAAGAAACAAGAGATCATGCAATGCATACTATAAAGTCTCACCAAGCTCAAACAAATAGGTAATTTGACAAGAGAGTTGTTCTAATAACATTGCAATAAGGTGACCTTGTACTCAAAATGGAATATGATATAGCCAAGTCTGGAAGACACACAAAGTTTGATACTTTATGGAGTGGGCCCTATATCATCACTCATTACAAGCAACATAATGCTTTTTAGCTTTCAAAGTTTAATGGAGAAGAGTTACATATCCCAATCAATGGGATACACCTTAAACATTTGTATTAAGGTAATTTTATCATCTTGTATATAGTAAATAAATCTTTGCTTTCTCCAAGTGCTTCTAGAACATGTTTGTTTAGTCAAGTAGTTGTTGTGTTCCCTAAATGCCTCTTGGCATAGTGTGTGTCTTTTTTTTTGTGCACGTCTCATTTTATTGTGTGTGTCTTAAAATTATCTTCAACTATTTAGATTTGTTACAAAGGTTTTGTCATGATCAGCTTTAGTTTTGGTCTCAAAAGAAAACTGTGTTCAATGACACTATACCCAATGGGTTATTTAAGGCCACTAGTCTAAATGTTTAGCAAAAAAACTATCCTTGGTAAGTTGCCAAATTATTGGCTATTTTAACCACCACGAGGCCTCAAGTACCTGTATATAAATGGGGGTAAATTTTTTTAGAACTAACTAGATATAGTCCCCTGCAATCATCTTCATGGTGTCTAGATTGCAGGCATAGAAGTGTGTTCAACTTTCAATCTGGAGTATGAGAAGGGTGAACATAGTTTATATAGATTGTGTTTGTAGACTTTCTAGGCATTCTTAAATCACAAAGTAAATATGTTAGAGTTACAAGTCATTGGGTTTTGTAGAGGTTTTAGACTATGAATATGATACAGCTAGGGCAAAATGAACCAAGAACATGCAATGAGTTTTCAATGCACAGGGGAAATATTGTAAGTTTTATTGTTTCCAAAGGGCTAAGTCAAAAATTCAAAAAGAATGTGTATCTTTAAAAGATATCCTTCATGATTTTTAGCAAGGAGAATAGTCTTCACATTTTTGTCAAAAGATGAGTTAGAGATTTTGGGTGAAGGAGAGTCTGCACAAAGCCTGAAGACTTCATAATATTTGTCTAAATGTTTGTTACATCCAAATTTCTCACTCAACAAATTTATTTGATTATCCATGGATATTTATAATTGGTAATTTGATTTGAATATTATTAACTAAGTTATGATTTATATGTTGTTATGGGACATTTGAATATTATTTTAATTTCAAGATTGCATTGTTATGAGGTAGTTGTATTGTATATTCTTTACATTGTAATCAAGTTGATTTGTTATTTCAACAATATTTTATGATACACACACACACACACATACATATTCATGCATACATACATACATACATACATACATATATATATATATATATATATATATATATATGGACTAACTACTTGCTTGTCATGAGATGGACGTAGGAGAGATTCATCCCTCAGAGCAGATGGAGAGAGAGTATCATCATAGAGGGTGAGATAGATGGAGATGTTGAGGGATGACAAAGGAATGGCTAGAACCATGCACACACCACGTTAAATAACACTCATTACAAGCATAATTTGAATGTTTATCATTAGTGCATTTTAATGTTATTTGCATTTAGATAATTGCATGTGGGTGTTAACTCATATTTATGCTTGGGTGAATTAATCTTGTGTGATTGAATTTATGTCATTTTAATGTGTTCATGACTAATAATATTTTTGAAAATGCAAATTTGTGGCAATAGTGTTTGGTACTACCGTGTGTAGACTAACTAGCATGTCTTAGTAATTATGAGAACATAAGCTAGTTATCTTTATGATACTTCGAGAGTGCCAATTACTGTTGAAAAGACATATATAGTCTATGTAACATGATTTACCATTTTTAGATAAAATAATATTAATGACTTTTTATTAGTCATGTCGCTATTAAGTCATTATCATTAATTATTTGTACTAAATGATTATCTATTATAAAATCATATTATTAATAAGTAATTAGAAAATGGGAATATGAAAAGCTTCAAAAATAAAAATAAATAAAAAATAAAACATGCTCAGGTCAAATTAGAAAACATGAATTTAGGAAAAAGAAAAAAGAATGGGAGGCTTTAAAAAAAACACAAGAAAATAAAAATCATTCAAATATAAAAAAAGAAAATAATGGCTTTAAAGAAAGCGCCATATCCATGCAATGGAAAAAGGAAAGATAAAAAGAATAAGAATAGAGCAAAAAAAGGAGAAGAGAGCATGACTTGAGGATTGAAGCGCAACATAGAGGAGGAGAGAAGATAATGGAGTGGAGAAGAGAAGGAAAAGCCGAGTGAAGGAAGGAGATTCCTCTAAACCGAACAATTCCAAGTGGGAGCTTTTGAGAGGTAACCACTATAGTTTTAATTTTGTGAAATCTAAAAAAATTTATGTACACATATGAATGATCTGTGTGCCTTTATTAGTATATGAGTTGTGTGTATAACAAACTTGTGAATATAGTGACATGTATAATGTAGTGATCTATGCATATTAGCAATCTTAATTAGATAAGTTGACTTGAATATAAAATTATCTTGATGTAGCAAGCAGTTATATATGAATAACAAGCTAAATATACATGTACAATGAGCTTTACGGTGATCTGTATTTATATATAAAAAGAAATTAATAATAAAAATACAAACATATGTAAATAATATAGATTATGTGTATATTTGATTATTTGTGTATATACGAATAACTAAATTTATTCATAAATAACTTAGATCCTTGTTTTCATTATATTACATAACAAATATATGACAAATTATATATATATAACTTAGATCGTTGTTTTCTATTTTCCTATACGTTATATGTATTCATTGTTTTATTACCATGTCATAATGAAAGAATAACACATGTAACATATTCCAAAGATTTGGAAGTTAAATTTAATATGAATATATCATATTGTGTTATTTTGAAGTATAATAATTAAGGTGATTGAATAAACAAATGGGTCGTGTGTGGGTTGATTCCCAAAATAGAGAGATTATATTTATATAATCTATATATACCCTATTATCCAAATCGTAAGAGTACATATAAGCTTGTGTAAGTTATCATTTAAAAACAAAAAATAAATATATAAATGCACTAAATATATTTCTGACAAATTCAAGATCTGAGTTGAACTAAGGGAAAAAATAGGGTCGATCTTCTAGGAGATTCTATTGCCGATGATTATAATTATGCGCTTGGTGAGATGTCAGCTGCAACAATGGGAGAAATCAAGAAAGCTTATTACAACTATGTGAAATCTTACCATCCAGATTTAAGTGGTAATGATCCTGAGACAACAAATTTTTACATGTTTGTAAATAAGGATTATGAGATATTTAAGTGATATATCTTTGCCAAGTTATGTTAATTATGTATATAGTGATATATATAACGGTATAGTGGATATACTATATAGTATCAAATAACACACACACACACACACACACACACACACACACACACACACACACACACACACACACACACATGTTATTTGATACTATATAGTATATCCACTATAACGGTATATATATATATATATATACCGTTATAGTGGATATACTATATAGTATCAAATAACATGTGTGTGTGTGTGTGTGTGTGTGTGTGTGTGTGTGTGTTATTTGATACTATATATATACCGTTATAGTGGATATACTATATAGTATCAAATAACATGTGTGTGTGTGTGTGTGTGTGTGTGTGTGTGTGTGTGTGTGTGTGTGTGTGTTATTTGATACTATATAGTATATCCACTATACCGTTATATATATCACTATATACATAATTAACATAAGTATATTGGATATACTATATAGTATCAAATAACATATATATATATATATATATATATATATATATATATATATGTTATTTGATACTATATAGTATATCCACTATACCATTATATATATCACTATATACATAATTAACATAAGTATAGTGGATATACTATATAGTATCAAATAACATATATATAAACATATATATATATATATATGTTATTTGATACTATATAGTATATCCACTATACCGTTATATACACACACACACACACACACACACACACACACACACACACACACACACACACACACACACACACACACATATATATATATATATATATATATATATATTGATTTAAGTTCAATATAATTCTTATATTGAATTATATATATAAAGGCAATTTAAGTATAAATTATAGCCCACCATAATAAATAGTATACAATGAATCTTTATACAACCTATAGCTTAAAGGGTATGTAGCGATGTGTTTCCTTCGGCAAATTATGTTTAAGGACTTACATGTGATCGTAGAAAGGAAGAGGATCATTCCCTCAATTTAATGTACCAACAATATAACAGAATTTAATAGTGTTTTAGCATTATATTCATTGGTTTATTTTAAAATTCATTGATTATTAAAGGTTCAGAATTTGTTGTTTCATGTTAATTTAAAAATATCACTTAAATACTATTAAGTTACATCTAGATCACTAAACATTACGCTATTAACAAGATTTATTAAATAGTGTTAAAACTAAATATAACCTATCACTGACACATAACAATTATCATTACAGATGATATTACTAATCTGAATGACATATAACAGTATAACTGATCTAGAAATATCTTAGAATAAGTTGACATAGCATAACAATATAACAATGCATAACAAGCTAGGATGTGTTATAGCATTTATATAAGTTGACCTAGGATGTCTCTTGGAATATGTCCAAAGATATATAGTGTTTATTATTATGGATGATATCACTGACACATAGTGTTCATAACATGTAATAACCTAAGTATAGTATAGTAAGTTGAGTATCTGGCATTGTAGATCCATTGTTAGAAGCTAGTTACTCATATCTATCCAGAATATTAATATCATATAATAAATTGTCAAAATATTTTGTAAATAAGGAAGTTATGTTAAAATCATATGAAGTCCTTGATTTATAAATGACTGTTGGCATATATATATATATATATATATATATATATATATTTGAGAACTTGTGTATGGTGCATATTATGATTATATTTAGTATGTTCAAGTGCCCATATAAAGGAAATATATCTATATATGGACTTAAGTATTCATATAAATACATAAAAAATTGGTGTTTTGGGGTCGTGTGACTATAACTATAGTTTTATTGACTGTAAAAAATAAGTCATAGAATTTTGAAGGTCGGGAAACTTTACCTATATGAATACAGTCTCCAAGAAATGTAATGAGTTGTTTGAATGAAAGATTATATTCATATGAGGTATAACTTGGACTATGAGTTATTTGTTTCTCTAAAATTATTATGACTAACTATTTGAAATTGAGTATAGTGTACATGGAAATGATGGACTATGATATTATTGCTTGTCATAGAATGTTTTATAGTTAAATCTACTTATGGAAATTATAAATATATAGTCTAATGTATATTATACCTGGTTGGTATAAATTATACTTGTTATGCTTATTATTTATGTGATAAATAATATTATGGAGATTCATTCATATGTTTGATGGATTAAATGTATGCATTTGATTATTCTTATGTTAGCATGTTTTATGCTTGCTTGTAAGAAGTAATATGTATAAATCTATTGGTTATATATATATGTTAACCAAATCTTGCATTACTGGTACTAAGTAAGTAGTGAGATAAACTTCACTAGCTTATTAGTATCACCAATGTCAGATGAAGGTAATCTGATCAAGCGGTGTGTATGAAATTGACTGATCCTAAAGATTAATAACTATTGAAAACTTTGGTCAAAGTAATGTTAGTTAGACATTGTAATTTCATATGTATGATTTTCATGTTTATGTGATATCATATTATAATGAATTTCTTTTTGGTATACTACATGCTCTTGGAAATCATACAGCACATGGGTACTAGCTTGTCTCTTTGAATTCTCGCACCATCACTATCTACTCATCCATGAAGGGAGGGTCATTCCCTAATGAGGGATTGTATAGCGGATTGATGGTCTATGTTTGGTGTGAAAAAGTGCTTAGATGATGCTTTCCCTCCCCACAGTAGTACTTCTTTAGAGATGACACTTGAGATTACCATAGATACTGGAGTTCAAAAAATTCATGCTCCATGGAGCCCTGTATCTTATACATTATATTGTATTTATTATTATTGAAACATTATACCTGATGATATGTAACTATATTTACTTATTATACCATGATGGTAGTGGTTATATGTTTGTACCAATCATGGTTAGACATCTGTAATTACTTTCTATATTCAGTTATGATGTGTTTCATACAATGATAGTGATCAGTGATGGATAAAGGTCACATGTTTATTTTATAGTTAACCTACTTAGAGTGTTTTATTTGGATCATTAATTATATTTTGTGGTGAAATTTATTGAAATAATATGTTGATTAAATTAAAAACAAAAAAAATCATGTATTTCTAAGTAGATCCCAGTGGGGATGTTAAAGTGTTTTACTCTTCACGAAAAGTATGTCGTGACTAGTCAAAACTTTTACAATGATAATTTTTATGAAGCTTTTTGGTTTTTAGAACAATTATTCTGACAAAATCTAGGACAAAATACATGACAAGAAAAGTCATGAAGAAGAGTGAAAGATTTGTTTTTGTGAGAATCGTGTTGGAAATTTTATGCAAACGCTGTAGGCAAAAGTTATAAAAAAATAGAAGTTTCAAACAAAAGTTTTGAAGCCCATAAGAAGCCCAAAGAAATATTTTTGATACTTTTATAAGTGTTTTGGTCTTTGTAAAAAATGCTACGAAGGCTAGTCAAAACTTTTGTGAGAACAAATATAATGAAGATTAAGGTTACAAAAGCTAAGGCCTGATAAAACTTAAAAAGATAGTTCAAAATAAAAGTTACGACAACAAAAATGTGAAGACTTGGGTCTTCAAAAAAAATGTCACGATAATAAAATTCATGAAAATGATCCAAATCAAAAGTTGTGAATACCAGGAAGAAATAAAAGTTTTGAAGACCCATATCTAAGTGAAGTGTGTGAAGATAAAAGCTTTGAATAACTACCATGTACTTGAGGGAGACATCAATAACATAGTAGATCAATATTGATAGGCATATTCCCATCATGAAGGCATCTTGCACGACTAACTCAATAACATCAAAGAGAAGTCTGAACTCACAGTGAATGATCTTGACACATAATAAATAATTTCAAATCCTGAAAAGCAAAATCTTTTGAAAATTTTCTAAGTCTTGAAAAGACTTTGGAGGCAAAAAGGTATTAAAAGCTTGGAAGCTCTAGGGAATTGAAGTTTTAATCCAAAATATAATCCCTCCATGTTTATGAGGCCTCAAAGAAAAGCCACATAGAATCCCCTCGGAGGGCCCAAAAGTGCAAAATCTTGAATCCATTGACCATTAGCCTCAGGCACAATCAGTATACAAATGATAAGCCATCATGTGGCTTAGTTGACAAGCCCATATCACAGATCCTAGCTAGGGATCTGAAGGAGATGACATTTTCAGTAATGTGGATTTTGTAGCAAATGAGCTTGTACCACATGTCTGCGCTAGAAAATACTACATCATCAGTGAACCAACTTAAATTTGATGACACATCTAACTGTCAAAACCATCAAAGGCATGAAGATTGTAAGTAAAGTGGTCATTTACCATTTGAAAACTCCTAACATGGATAAGGTGTCAAGAAGCTTGAAAATAATTAGATTCAAGTGTGGATTTATAACTCCCCAATAAAGAAAGGAGGGCAGTTTCAAGAGATCAATAATAAGTCATTGAAGACAATTGAGAACTCCTACTCCACCTCTCAAGAGAGTATCATCAAACAAGGCCAACTCATGTAAGAGAGGAATATATGATTATTTTCATACATTTTATTGATGTTTTAATTGATCTCATGATTGGATGAGAACCATCATAACCTCCCTACACATCCTAATTCTCTCTCTCCTCTCTATTCTCCTATATATACTCTTACAAATAAAGTTGAAATCATCCTCTAGCTGGTTATGGTGTATCCCTATTAAAATTGATATTGATTCTTACTTTTGAAGTGAATAGAAGTTGATCTATGTCTTCTCCATCTTGCATATAGTGTTCTCATGATGAATGGTAGTGATAGTATTTAACTTCCTTGCATTTGTCCTCTTCATTCTTTCCTCTTAATGAGTAAGTCATCTTCTTGAAGGTCATATAGTGTGTCAAGTAGTTTTTCAAATATTAAGTGTGGAAATATTCATTAGTGTCTTCTTTTAGACCTCTTGATTATCCCTCTTGATTGATACATTAGTTATAGCCTCCATATTGAAACACTTATGTTGGAAGGACTATTTGGAGTTGTGAAATCAAATTTTAGTCTTGTTTTAGTCCATAGTAGTAATCATAAACAAGTAGAGGATAACTATAATTTGGTGCATCACCCCTTTATTCATTGCTTTCCTTCTTTCTTTCTTCATTTTCTTTGCAATTTGAGTAGGTGTAGTATTAGCATAAGTGCAAAATCAAGGGAATTAACCCTATCTAGAGGTTCCCTTTAGTCATAGGCCACCCACATCCTTAAATAGTTCCCATTGTGTCAATTGAATGAGAATATCTGAAACACCTCCTCAAAAAGTAAAACTCAAAGTGACAATAATTTTCTTGGTTGATGTGTAAATGATATTATCACGATTACCTTTGTGACTTTTTATTTTGTTCTTCAATGTCAAACAACAATACGTATGATTCCCATGCATTCTATGATGTACACAATAGTATTTGGATCTCATGATAGGATGTGGAGGAGGTAATTTGATCACTTTGTCTCGCATTATTTCTCTTATGATTTCACTTGATCTTGTAACCTTTGGTATAATATTCGGATCACTTGTTTTAGATGTATAATTTTTTGTAGCTTTGTATTTGGATAAGAAACCTTATTTGTCATAACATTAGTAGATGAATATGTAAGCACATGATTAACACTAGCATGCTTTGGATTTTAGGCAAATAGAATTTGATTTTCTAATAATATGATATTTGGACTAAAGCAATGTTTTTGATTTTGTAACTCTTCTATTAACCTACTCATAAGAATGATTTGATCTTTTAGGGCCTCACAAGAACAAACCTTAGGTACCTCGCTTTGAATATGCATACATATACCATCTACCTTACCCTTTGAAGGAGTGATAGCTTAGACCTGGCTAGATGGATGGTAGTTATCACCCTCCTTAGGATTATGAGGAGCAAGAGGCTCCTTTATATCCATTTTAAACGTTCTAAAAATTGATATGAAAACAGGATAAGAAAGACATACAAATGCTAAGGAGCAATCAATAATGATATAGCAATTTCAGACGATTGGCTAAGTGTTTTTAAAATATAATATAGTTTTTTTTGGAAAAATAGGAAATGAGACGAACCTATAAAAATAGGGAAACAAAAGTATAGTGTATGGCCTGTAGGTCTAAATTTACAACAAATAATAAAATGTTAAATTTGACAAATCTATACAATAGTTTAGTTAATAAAAAGAGGTTTTTGTCTATAGAAACATAAGTATGAAAAACTTATGAAGAATTTACAATTTGATCTATGATGAATCATAAATATGCCAAACAATGTGGAATGCTTCTCATGCAAAACTCCAAAATATTATAAATAAAGAATCAATAATTTTGATAAACCAAGAATTTATTTCAGAGATCTTAGAGAGGTTTTGGAATAAAATATTCTTTTTGATGAAATCCACAAATTAATTAAAAAAATAACTATACCATCTACCTTGTATGCCAATATTTATTAAAAATAATAAATTATAAAAATTGAAAAAATTGTACTAAATTTTGGTGAATAAAAAGAGGTTGTTCAGTATACCAATCTGAGTAGAAAATACGTCTAAAGAATTTTATAATGGATCTATTTGGGGGTTGAAATGCTTCAATCAAGGAATAATCAACTTACAAGCATATGCACGTGAATCCCTTGTAACCAGAGGAAGGTAAAACCCTAGGGTAAAGTTTCATATCTAAAAATCCATCACAACAAGCTAAAACCCTAGAGGCTTGGAAGCCCTAGATCAGATTTTATTTTACATTCACATGAATAGGGTTCACCAAATATATAATCCTAAATTGGATATGGATTCTAATAGAGGGTAAAGGGGGTTAAGAATATAGAAATGAATAAGTACAAGGGTGATAAACAAATCTATAGCAGGGAAATTAATTATAAAACTTATATAGAACATATATTAAATTTATTATGATGAGATGTGTTAAAAATGGGAAGTACAATATGTTAGATATTGTGATGACAAAGAAATAAGATAGTTGGTTTTGATGTTAATACAGATCTAGATCCAGAATAGATAGGAAGCATATTATAAGAAAATTCTAGAACAATCACCAAATAAGAATTACGTGCCTCTGTAGCCTCAAATACTTCTATCAGCTTGAGATAGTTGCATTGATGCTACTATCTAAATCATACATAGGTGTCCAATATATAATACCTATTAAAACTAGATGTGACCACTTGGATGTTTTTAGGTTCATCATCACTTTGTTCTGGTGTATTTAGATTTGGGTCATGAATTATCACTCCTTGTTAAATGATAAAACCCTAGTTCTTCATCTTCGGTGACCTTGGTAAAAATGGGTTAGTGGGCTCATGGTGTCAAGCTAACCTTAAAAACCCCTTTGTTAGTGGGTGATGCCTACATAACCACTACTCCTAAGAGGGCCTTAGACTGATGTATAGTTCTTTGAAAGACCATTGCTCCCTCCACTTCATCCAATCACATTTCCCTTTGATAAGTGGGATTAGTTAGTGGATAATAGGGAATTGGGTGAATTGATTGATTTGTGGGGTAGGAATAAGGTTAGCATGATGAAGAAGAATGAAGGGGGATGTTAGATAAATGACTAGAAGGGGTGAGATTAGGACATAATTAGAATAGATAAATGAGATTAGATGAGATATATGAAATTAGTGTTGATTAATAGTAATATTATTGATGATAAATGAAGAGAGAAAATTTAGATGTATATAGTAGTTTATCCCTGATGTGTTGGCTTGTGTATGCACAAGTGTGAATTATGTGGAAATCAAGTACAACACTACCTTGTAACTTGGAAAATTAGGCTCTTGATCTACTCCTTCAGTACTTTAGACCTATATATGTGTTGTTACTATGATTTATATGAGTATAGGATAAAATAGGAAATCTTTGCTTAATTAAATGCTCTTTGAATGATCTTTGGTATGAATGTTAAGTAAGTTTAGAATGAGTAGTGATCATGTATATATACCACTCCTATCAAGAGAATATCTCTCATATTAACACTTAGGCCACCCATTAGGATACATTTCATTTGTAAACTAGGTGACTTTAGGGCACTTCACACTTGTGTTAGAACATGACACATGCATCGACGTAAGTGTATGTCTAGGACATAAGTGTTTAGGGAGCAATAAAATAGGTGTAGGTTGATAACTTGAAGATACATAATATAAATAAGTTTTAAGAATTTTGGAAAAGATATAAGGCTTAGGTCATCAACATAAGACTAGTTAGACTAAGAGATAGGCCAAGGGTCATAAGAGAGTAATGTGAGACTTGAAGAAGCGAGAGAGGAATAGAATTGAGAGGAACAACCAAGGTCTAAGTTTCCTAAGTGTACAAGATTGAGGTGTTATATAATTCATAAATATCATCTACACTTAATAATGAACTTATTATGTATGGTGATTCACATAGGTTTTATATTATAAATAGGTTTTGTCGACATGTATTTTAACATTTTCTAATTGCATTCATGCATGTGGAAGAAACATTGAAAATTATAAATATATATTCTAATCCCTTTTAAGTCATTAGTAACAAATACAACTTCATAATTGAATCCATGCAACAAAGGGAAACAACAAAACTCTTATACCAATTTCCATCATATCATTTGTAATCTAAAAATTATAAAATATACTAATATACAATGCATTGTTTTATGGCCACCATTGAAAACAACACTACCTGCTTTGATAAAACTTTAACATAATGATTACACGACAGAGAAAACTACCACTATCTTCCTGCTTTCAAGGTTTTCACTTCAATAAAAAATTACGCTCAACCAAAAAAAAGTGATTTTATATGTTGACAAAACAAATGACAATAAAATTAAAACTTTTTTTCCTTTTTTAATTTCAAAAACACAACTCAAAATACACACATCTTGTCATGTCCCATTTTCTAAATATTTAAATATGGAAATAATTAAACAATAAGTCATCCTAAAGTTACTTTATTTTATAACATGGATAAATGATACTAATGTGTTATTATTATAAAGGGTTCAAAAAAGTAATATTAATTAAGTGGGACAAAAAAACATTATTTGTCTAAAAGTTTTTAAAATGCTTTAAGAGTTAGGGCAACTAGAAAAAGGGAAATTTTAAAAGAAAAGTTAGGCTCAAAAAAATTATTAATTATTCATCCCTAATCATTTGTTATCAAACCCTATTATAGATCTTGAGAATTTCTTGTTCAATTTCTTCTCTCAGGATAAAAACCCTTGGAGTGCAGAGATTTGGAGGATGAAAACCCTCTTGGTTTCCATTGTTGGATTGGAGAATGAAAACCCTCTTGTCCATATGAGGTGATTCCATATGAGAATCATATTTGTGCCAAATATTGTGATCATTTCTAGTTTTAATTGGTTAAAGGTTCAAATTAGTTTCAAAAATGGGTGAAGATTCAAATATTCATTGTTGTGCATCATTGAAGGGCCTGCCATACACCATCATAAACCTATTGGGAATTTTCATATGACATTGTCTATTGCTATCATGGCATGTATTGCATTCCATCATGATTTGAGAAGTGGGGATTCACATGTATGCTTTATCATCACCCAAAAATAGATCAAACCCCTTGGATACTATTGTTTCATCTTCCAAGTCATAATACATTATACCTTGATGTGACTTGCTAGACATTAGACACAACCACCATGGGAGATTGTTGACTGTTGTATGTGGTCATTGGAATGGGGGTTCAATGAGTAAGAGGTTGTTATCACATCATTGTTACTCCATTTACAATCTCATCAATTTATATGTGTATTTAGTTTATTGAATTACAAAAAACCAATTGGGATTTTGGTATTGTTATTAGTGTTATATAGTTCCATAATATGAATGATTTTAGTAGGGTTTAGAATAGAAATATTATATGTTGTGGCCTAGTATGTTTGCCAACTATTTATGAAATTGTCTAGTGGTAAGAACAACAATGGATTATGTATGCCAACAATTTTTAGAATTATCAATGAATGGTTCATGTTTTCCAATTGTTGTTGAATATGTCAATGATTAATTTTTAAATTTATTGTTGTTCCTAAGGGAAAAAATTGTAAAATTACATAGATTATTGGTTTATTTTAAAAGGGACATTTTAGTGGCATTAGAGTTATGATCCTGCTAGCTTATAGGGTAAGACATAGAGCAATGATTTATTTTGCTTGTAAATTATGGTAAAAACTTAGGGAGGTCATTTTATGGATTTGATAAAATAAAGGCAAGACAGAATGGATAAGCATTTGGAAGAATATCATAATAGCATGCAAGATCTATTGGCATCAATAAAAACACAAGTGAACAAAAAATAGGTGAAAAAATAAAAGTCAGAGGAATAAGAATGTCAACAATAACTTAGAATTGATTATGAGGCCTACTATGAAGAATATTATAATCTAACCCTAAAATTTCAAGCCAACATGACCCTTCCAGATTTATGTATCTTTATAAAGAGGCATGAGCCAAGAAGAAGAGGAAGAAGGATCACTCAAAATCGTCTGAGCAAGCTTCCCACATATGATGAAAAGTTTGAATTTACCTTTGAAGAATTCTTGAAGATGCTCAAAAAATATAGAAGTATAAAATTGATGAAGAAAGAAGAGTATCCAAAACCAAAACCTCAAACTATTGCTAAGAAGGAGATCAAGGAATAAGAACCCAAGAATGCATCCCTGAAGGAAGAAGAAAAACCAAGACCAGAGCTACAAGAAAGTGAACAGACTAGTGATCAAGAGCATAAATAATACACCATGCATGTTGAAGGTGAAGAGACCTCAAAATAAAAAGGTGTGACTTCTAATAAACAAAATGTTTGTATTAAGGAAGTAAAGAAGAAGTAGACATTACACATTGAATGTAAAATGTCCATAATTGAAAAGAATATTCTGAAGAGTGAGCCACTATGTTGGGCTCTTTTCCTTTAGTCTACCATATCTTTCTCTAGTTACATGCCTAAGAGAACAAGAGTTACAATGATATAGCATATGACACATCACGTGATAAAAGGTTCTCTCACGCTAACCTAAAGCACACAACTTAAGACTAGTTCCTATTAGTTTCATAAGGTGGTGGTGCATTCACTTACATTCCTAAGCTAGGGAGCTCAAACAAGCACATAGTTCTAAATTCATATTTAGTTCCATGTATAACTCTTAAATATTCCTTTCCTAATTAACTAATTAAAGAAAAAAAAGCTGGAACAAACTAAGAGCAAAATAGTAACAACTCCATTATATTCATGAACAAATTACATAAGTATTTTATCAACACAATAACTTCATCTCATTACATTTATATGTCATAACCAATATTACAATGATTACAAGATTACAATGATCAACAAAAACACTAAGTAAAATAAATGGGGTATTTATACTTGGTTAACCTCAACCATTTAGTTATATAAGTAATTATAAAAACATGACTTGCCAATGACAATTAACATCAATGAGTCATGGTAAGATGTTTATAGTAAATTTTGAAGGACCTGGGCCTAATTTCCCCTATATGTTTTCTCTATGCTAGATACTCATCATCATGCACCTATCTTATCATGGGTTGGTGCTAGATTCATACTTGACTATTCTTCTTTGATGTTCATGTGAATCATTCCCTAACTGTCTCTATTTACCATGCCTTTGCCCAAGTCTTTCTCTATTATCCAAGTCTCACATCCTTAGTTTCTTTGTGTGTCATGTTTCTTTGTTCCATGTGACTTTCCTCTTTTGTGCCATATTCTTTCACATCACAAACTTTTGTGCCATGTATCTCCCATGCTTACGCTTCCTTCTGCATTGTTGTCTTCAAAAATTATTTAGCCAAAATAGATTCAAAATTGAGGGCCCAACATTGCCCCACACCAAGTCAATAATATGTCCCAAACTATGTATTATGCTTAGGTGTCTCTCCTAGCAAAAATTTAGGTCCCATCCATTCAATCTGTCAGTTCCCTTCCTCCCAATGATTCAATACATTCTAGAGCTTGGAAGTGATTTACTCAACTTCTACCTCAAGCCACTTAGTCTCCTCGAGTTGGTCCAGAAAGTCACCCACTTTAATATTTAAACATTCAAGTAATGTAGAAGCATCCTTATGAACATCCTCTAACAAAGTAACCTCCATCAAAACTTGTCCTTACGAAAAATTTGTATTCAACTCCTAATGGTGAGCACTTATTTCATTTTATAAGGTATCCACATCTTAAAATGATTTGGCATGCTCAGATCTATCCTTTATTTTTAGCATGCTCTTAGCCAATTGTTAGTTCTAAAGTTCAATTGCTTAAAGCCATGCTTCCAAAAATTTGGCAGGTTGCATCAGTTTAACAAAAACCCCATCAATGATGGGAGCCATATCACCCACTCTAGTCAAAAAGCTCTTAAAAACTTTGATGACCTCAGTGAACTAATACATCACCCAAGTTTGCTCTTGTTGATGATTGACCTGGAATTTAAATTTTTCAATAACAACTCCACCAAGTTCACTAATTTATCAATGGCCTCTTCGGTAAGAGGAACTCCATCCACAAGGGCCAGCTCCTACTGCAATATTGACCTGTAAAGTGTTAGAGTCTTCACTCTATCCATCATTACTATTTATAGTTGGTGCTTGATCTCTTATAACTCCCTTCACTCTAGCCATCATTATTGTTTCTAGTTGATGCTTGAGCTCTTATAACTCCCTTCACTCTAGCCATCATTATTGTTTCTAGTTGGTGTTTGAGCTCTTATAACTCTTCTTCAAATTTTATATTTTCTATGCACTCATTACGATAAAGAGTGATGACCTATTGATGCTTCATATTAATTTATTTTACATCAAAATCTTGCAAGGCATTCTACCTTGTCACTTCACAAGTAAATTTCAAAAGGGTCATTTTTTTTTGAGATGTTGTGCACTATTGGGGATCCACTCAAAAATATATCAAGGAGTTACACCTCTCATAATGCCAAAATAATACTATTCACAAGTAGGTCACAATGATGTTATTCATTATATATATTATCATAAAAAAGTTATCACTAAGACTGTTTGGTCGAGTCCTCCTTGGAAAAATATTTCCACATGGACAAGTCCTTTAATACATTTTATTGATATTGGGCATGAAAGAAATGAGTTGCACTAGTAACTAACACTCTCTAATACACATAATCTTTAATAGGTCCCTTCCCTCTACAGGGGATCATGCTCAAGCATTTCAACATTCAACTCATCATCCTCTTGGTGACTTATACCAGCATCAATGTCACCAATGCCCAAAGTTGTGTCTATGTCATCCCCCTCTTCACCAATGGGACTCCCAACATCCACTTATGTGTCATCAAGGGTGACTTATTCATGATGTGCTAGTGAGCACTCCTTTTTAGGCTTTGGTGTGGCCTCCTTCTCCTTTTGTTCCCTAGGGGATGGTCCCCTCTTTGGTGGTGCTTCTGAAGTCACTCGTTTATGTTCAGATTCCTTATCCTTAGGTACTAAAATATCTTGTTTCATAGGAAAAAATGACTACTTAAAATAATTAGGGCCTTTTGGTTACCCTGTAGGCATGTTATTTCTTGGTGGTAAAAGGGTAGTCCTTTACTACTTTAGTTATTCTGATTGTGCACTCGATTTGGCATCGTTCCCCAACCTCTTTTGCTTTCAGTACCTTCTAATCTTTGGCATGGGTGGAATGGTTTCTTTCCTATCCTCAATGCTCCCTGATGTTTTCTTCCTTGGTTTTAACATATAAAAAAACAAATGAATCATGTCCCTGACTAGGATTTCTTGGGACTTGATGTCAGTATTATCTAATTAAAATTTTTCTCTATAAGCTTTCTTCCCTAAATACACATACAATTGGTGAAGAGTGTGGGTCTCAACATCAATTTTATCAGCATCATTCATAGGGAATACATCATATATCCTATTGACAGAGTTCATAAAATACCTAACAGTAAAAGTATATGATAACTTAAGCCACCTGGACAAGTCATCTGAAGGGCTCATCCAGATGCATGCTAAATAATAGTGTTATTTTGCTACAAACTAGGCTTGGTTTCCTATCTAAATGGGAAAGTCCTTGGGTATGCACCACTCGTTCCCAAAATTTTCATTCATTCCATCATACCAGCCCTTCATTCTTGAATTGTGAGTGGGGGTAATAGCTCTAGGGTAAGTAAATGATTTAAACCTCTCAACTGAAGACTTATTTTCTAGAAGGTAATCCCACTTTAACTCACTGTCGATGTACTCCATTACACCAATCTCATAAAAAAGCAATAAAAAAATAATCATGCCCCAAGTAAATGTATGATTAAGTAGGTGATGGGCCTTTTTTCCATCTGCAAAGATATGCTCAACAAAGTACTGACAATAAATATACTTGACCCCTTGGTCCATCTGGTGGACTACATACAAGTGTGCCATGTCTACTTCTTTCCACCTACCCACTCCTCCAAGATTGGTCATCGCCAAACACGTAGCTACCTAAAGGGCAGGATCCTTAAAACTAGATATGTATATTGTGTGGCCTTGCTTCTTATATGCAAGCATCACCATTATTTTCTTATTCTTTTCTTGGTCCTCTAGGTCCCCATTCAGGTCTATGCCCAAACATTGTAAACCTTTGACTTTGCTAATTCTCTAGGTAGTGATCCTCATTCTATGCCCTGTAAAGTAAAAGTAATCTTCATGAATGCATGAGATAAGAAACCTCATGACCTCCACAGGCTTCCTGAAGTAACGTAGATTAAAAAACTAAAAAAATATGGCATCATTAAGATGACTAAAAATAATGTCATAGATAAGCTCATTTCTTGTGTTCTACTGATCAACCCTATAGTCGTGTTGTAATTCTAATTGATTCCCCAGTTGGTGATTATTATAGTCAAAAATTGGTAGGCTAGCACATTAGAATCCCATTTCTTTTCACATAAAACCAATTTAGGATATTGAATTTCTTCAATTAATACAAAGGGTGGGCGTGGTGATGTTATTTTCTTCTTTACCACATGGGCCAGCTTGGATTCTTTCTTGTGTATTCTTATTGTCTGTTGTGCCAAGCTTTCCTATTGCACATCAGATTCAATAGATACTTCTCTTATCAAAACCAACTATGTTCCTGTACCCTCAAACTCTTCTTCCTCATGAATCATAGGCAAGGGATCACTTTGTTAGGCCTTCTTCTTTCGATGCATCACCCTATGAGGATCCCAAAGGTTGAGACCTGACCATCCAACCCTCCTAAAAGAATATGTGGTTCTTGTTTTCAATTTCCTCAGCTTTCCTTCTTTAATGCTTCCAATGGCAGATGTCAACACCTGTAACCTATCATTCCTTCAACTACGATTCTCCAATCTATACTCCACCAATATCTATGTTTAAAATGATCACCTTACTTCATAATTGTGAATTAATCATTGAAATCTGATAAATTCTCTTTTGGTAGCCTAAAAAATGCTCTATTTGGCTCTATAAATTCATGAATTTACAATAGTAAAGCATTAAAATGAAGATTGGATAACCTTTTATAGCTTCAAGGGGTAATCCACATTTGCTTATCCATACTATCATCCATCATCTCACCCATTAATGCCTCTAACGATACTGCCACAATGTCTATTTGGTACACTTACCAATACACATATTATTTTATCGCTTTTAACACATTTGTCCCATCCCATGTTTTTATCAAAGTGCATGACAACTATAAAGAATTTAAAATTTTCCATTTCTAAGGCATGAACGTAATTTTTCTATCTTGACCCATTCATAGCAGTTACATGTTGCACCTTGAATATCCACTTGTCCTTATGCACTTCCACTTATGTGCCCCTTTTTTGTGTGTATTTCCTTCCACTATTTCTTTTGCGCTCATGAGATTTACTTATACATGCTTCTTACCCCACACTAAAATATGTTTGTGGTCCTCTACAACATGACAAAGAAAATAATAAAGAATCAAGTGTTGATATAAACCTAAACAAAAAGTGCACAACCAATGCCTTGCTTTATTGAAAAATAAACCAAAATCCTAAACTAATCAACTGACATCTATTTTATTAAGAAAAGAAAAGCATCACTTAGAATGGTAGGGGTGAAGATGACTATTATTTAAATGACCTAGAATAAACTGGCCATTTAACCTCTTCAACTTACATGTGCCTATGGAATGAATGCTATGAATGATGAATGGACCATCCCAATGGACATGAAGTTTTATAGAGTGGCACATGAAATTGGATTCATAGACCAATACATGCATACCCAAATAAAAAGTCTTATTCTTAAGATGTATATCATGGCAGTCTTATTATTTCCATTTCTCCACTTTTTGACTCTATTTCATGATAAAATGTGTTTCATCCAACTCTAGTAAAGCATCCAAATGTGCTTTCAAATATTCCTCATCATCCAACCAACCAATACATGTAATACATAAATACGCTACAAGAGTCTCAACTAGTAGAAAGACTTCAACACTAAAAAAAGGTTAAAAGGGGTACTCTTGATTGACCATTTGTACATGGTACGATGTGCCCATAATATCTTTGAAATTTGATCATCCCAGTCATTGCAACCAATGTTACAAATATTTGTCAATGTATGACCCCAGATTTTATTGAACATTTCAATCATACTATTGGTTTGAGGGTGATATGGTGTAGTCTTGTGGTGCACAATCAAAAATTTTACCAAAAGGATACAGATTGTCTTGTTAAGGAAATGAGTTCCATGATCACTATTCAAGTTTAACAAACATCCATACCTAGTAATGATATTCTCCCAAATAAAATTGTGATAGTTGTAGCATTATAATCTTAAGTTGGTGCAGTTTCAACCCAAAAAGTGAGGCAGTCAGTGGCAATAATGATATAGTGCTCATCAACACGCCTCCCCATTAGAATAACAGGGCCAACAAAATCAACAACCCATTTGTCAAAGGGTTCATGAGTGACTATCAGATGAAGGGGCATAACATCCCTCCAATTCGGTTTACCCATGTGCTAATAAATATCACATTGGCATGCATAAGCTTTACCATCCTTAAATAAAGTGGACCACCATAACCCTATTAATAGAAACTTTTGTGGTAGCATCATCAGCATAATGTCCTCTAATGACACCTTTATGAACCTCATAAAGAACTTCAGTGTGCTCATGTTGCATCATGTAACATCCTAATACTTTGTCCCATCCAACTTTATAAAGGTCACCTCCAATGAGATAGAAAGGAGTAGTATAGATAGCTAATTATTTTTCTCTTGAGTACTAAGGTGGACTGGTTGTGAACCAGTGTTAAGAAAATTTGTGTTACCCCCCAATTCCTCAAGTATACACATCACTTGAAAAAGTTACACATCAGGTAAGTCATCCTTGATGGCATGCACCAGTTCAAGAGAGTCGATGTAAGATAATGATCTAGTCCATAATTTACCTTACCCAGTTTCACCATCATAAAAAATGAAATTCTTGAAAGACAATAATCCATTGGCAAATGCATTCATGCAACACTAGCTTATTCATAAGGTATTTAAGTGCTTAATGATCTATAAAGAAAGTGAACAGTGTGGCCAACAAATGCTAGTGAAATTTATGGAGTACATAGACCATGGATAAGGCTTCACACTCTGTATTTGAATTTTTTTGTTCAACAAGAGTGGGCTTCTAACTGGCAAAGTAGATTGGATGATCAAGACTCCCCTCACTAGGTTGTATAAGGATAATGCCCACTACCAAACCTGAAGCATCGACATGTACATGAAAAGGCTTTATCCAGTCTAAAAACTAGAGAATGGGGGTAGTGATTTGCTTTTAGTTGATTGCCATGAATGCCTATTGGTGAGCATTTGTCTATAATAATCTACCATTCTATTTAAATAGTTCTTCCACTGGCACTGTGATCTTAGCATATCCCCAATTTAAATTTCAATAGTACCCTATGTGCCCTAGGAAGTCATGGACCTCATGTTGGGTGGTCGGCATTGGAAGGAAAAAAATGACTACAATCTTAGTCGGATCTACCAACAATCCATTGTGACAAATAATGTGACCCAATAAAATGCAAAAGGGAGTAACAAAGACACAATTTTTTAGATTCAAAGAAATATGAAGTTGTCAATAGTTCTCAAGCATGAGCCAAAGATTAAAACAATGATCATGCACTATATCATAAATGGTCTAATGATCCAAGTATACTTGAAGGAACTTATGAATAAAATCCTTAAAAGACTCTACCGTAATAGGTGAGAATAAAGCTAGAGCATTCTTCAAACTGGAAGGCATCACATTGTAGGAGAATGTACCCCATTTAGTTGCAAAGGTGGTCTTTGGTTTATCTTCTTTTATGATCTGGATTTGATGATAGTAAAAAAAAACATCAGTGAAGGTATAAATCTTGCAACCAACAATTATATCTAAAATTTCCTCAGTGAAAGGCATAAAAAAAGGGTCAATTATACAAGAAACATTAAGTACCTGATAGTCTGCACAAATATGAATATGACTATCCTTCTTAATATTGATCACCATGGGGCTCACCCATTCATATTAATCAATAAGATTGATAACTCCAATGCATAACATACTATCAATTTCCTCTTTAACCCAAGTGCACATATTGGGATTCATCTAATACAGTCTCTTTCTGATTGGTTAAGCACCCTCAACTAACTTGATGTGCATCTTGCCCAATGAAGGATGCAATCCTTTCATATCAGTGTAATTATGTGGGAAAACATCTTGATATTCCTATAAAAGTTCAAAAACCTTGGTGATCTTAGTATCCAACCAATAATTTCCTGTAATGGCCATCTTGGGCACGTCCTTTGTTCTAATATTACATTGAACCATTTGGAGTGGATCTAAATATGGTTGTTGGTCATTTTGTATGGCATCTCACACATTATGTGCTCCATATTCATTATGTAAAGCCAAGTGATTAATGGATAGATTTAGTGGGTCAAAATTGGTACCTTTGTCAACCTGGTACATAACCTTCTATTTGCCTTTCTGGATATGTTCCCTTAGTGCGTGTCTGGATGAGATTCAACCTATGAAGATGATGAATTAAGGGTATCAAGTTATTGAAAAATGGACAAACTATCCTCACACATGCCATGTATATGTCATATGCAATATTCAATTGGTGTTGGATCACCTGTAATAGTTTGATGGATGGCTTACAAGGATGTGTAAATCCATGTGAGGAGATGAGTAAGATAGTGTTAAAATATATTACTTCTAATGTTACTTTAGGAATCCATATCTAGGCATCATTCTTGATGACTATGCCATGCTTTAGCCAAGGTGTGTATAGTACCATAAAATGCATGAACCCACAAATAGTCAAGCAAAGATGTCTCATCAAAATTTCAAATGTTTTCATATGCCTCAAGATGAGATTTTGGAGAATTAATACCATCATAACTTAGAGTGGCATGAACATGATTATCATGATGAAAATGATAGTGTATAGTAGCGTGCACTTGATCTCAGATAAGCAAATTGTGATGGTGAGTTTCCCACCATCGAGATGTTGTCCCTTGAAAAACATACCTAAGTGAGCATATCCATTCATCTTCAAACACATAAAAAGTTTTCAACTACTACACATACTCTCAAACTTCTATTTTACCATGAAACCTAGGTGCTTGATCTAATTTCAAGGGTGATCCAGCCATCAAATGTCAATGAATAAGGTGATCAAACTTGTAATGCTTAAGTAGTTTACGTAGAACATCCTCTTATCTACCAATGGTGCCACAATTTATCTAATAAGATCAAACTCTCTGGTAGCTTAATGGTCAAAAACATTATTGGAAGTGTCAAAAATAGACTGTGCATCCACCCAATGTAATATACCATTTAGGCTAGGATCAAGATGCTCAGTTTCCTGAGTCATGACATTATAGATATGATTGAGGTCCTCATCAACATTAACTGGTTCAACAAAAGGAGGTCCCTTAGCATTGTTTATGGAAATCACAACACATTGATCATCATTTTCAAAACTGATGTAGCACTTTTTGAAGCTCAAGTACCATGGATGACCTAAAAGAGGTGGAAAATCATCAGCTTCAGCCAACTCAATCACTTCAAATATAGCCTTGAAATTGAAACCTAAAATGTCAATGGTGGCATCCTTACGCACTCCTATGGGTAATTTACGAGTCTTATGGGCCATGAATAATACATGAGGAGAAGGTTAAAAAGGAAGGCTCACCATATTTCTCCAAGTATCCTTTGCTAGTACATTTATCTATGTACGAGTGTCCACTAGTATATCCTAAATTATCCAACCATCAATAGCCACTTTTACCAAGATTTCTTTATCACGCTCTATAGTAGGTGGGACATGAGACCCTTATTTTTGTGCATGGTTTAATCTATGACCCTCTATAGGGTTTAGTGCTCGATGACTCAGCTAATTCATCAAAAGGTGAATGATATCCTTGTCAAGAATCCATTTGCATAATTCACAAAACTCATCACACACCGAGTCTTGGAGAACCAAAATTTTATACATTTCAATGCATGTAGCAGCATCTTTGTCCTTAAGGAATTGAATTTCACCTTAGAACTCTCACACCAAAGTTATTGAGCCTACGATTCTTCATTCTATTGTTGAGCATATGGGTAATGATTTACATGAGGCCCCTCTTATTGAACCTTATCAGTGGGTGGATTTGAAATGGACTGATAAGGTACACCACTTCATGTAGTAATATTTACCTTACGAACAGTCAGAGTAGTAGGGTGCAGTCTCTATTAAGAGTTTGAGTTTTTTGAATCCATGTCATTCCAACACCCTTCTCATTTTGCTCCATGGTGATGGTGGCATATAGGGTTAGGCACTCCTCTACATGATGTTCATTCTTACAAAAAGAATATGTTGGATAAACTAGGCATTCACACTAGTAATGCTCTGGAGATCTGCACTTGTGGCAGGTTTTAGATAGAAAATGACCACATTTGCATCCACAATAGTGACTTTTATAAGATTGACCTCCACCATTGTCCTAGTTGTTGGCTACATAGCTCTGATGAGTACCACACACACATGCCTTGTGAATCTCACTAATAAGATGATAATCATTTATATCATGAGTATATGTATCACGTATTTTATAATATGATGATACATTTGATTAAGTAACACATTGAAATAGGGAGAAACATCTCACATCACGGTCTTTTTGGTAGATCTCATAGGACTACTTTACCATGGTGCGAATACTCTTTCAGGGACAATTATTTCTATTATGACCTTTTACTTCACAATCAACACATTATAAACCACTGTGATTATCTTGAGTATTGTTCGCAATGAGCTTCTCAAACTGAGATGCCATAACAATAACAACAATCTAGGCTTCCATAAAGGGACTAATCCCTATGTCTATAATTCTAGTGACTTCAATGTGGATGGTAGCTTCCAATGCCTTGTGTGGGTCAGTGAAGGTCTTATCAGATAATGTACATTAGAAAGGAAGTAACAAGTCTTGTACAAACCACTAGGCATGTTGAGTTACGTTTATCTCAAATGATAACTTGGAAATAAGTGTTTTAAAATGGGCATCATACTCGCACACACTCTTAGTGAGTTTTTATTTAATATCCTTTAGGGTGACATAATCTATTGTTCAAACTCGAGAATGTCAAATTCTTAGAGAAAATTTGCCTTCAACTACTCATAGTTTACCATAACTTGCTAAGGATCAAACTTTCAAAACCACTTATGTGCATGGTCTAAAAGGGTAGTGGCAAATTAATTTGCCTTATATGTAGTAGAAGTAATGTCATGCACTCACCAAATGAGTTCACACTTATGAACATGTTCTAATGGATACTTAACATCACAATATTTATGCAGATGAAGCATCGTCTCGCAGTATATTATATGTGAACTAGGTGTTGGCAAATGGAGCTTATTGTGATGTACCTCTAGTTCCTCCTAGACTGGTAAACCATCACCATGGAGCAAAATAGGTACCACTTCCCATGCCTCATGTGTAAATAGAAGAACCTAATATGTTGGGTGTCAAAGTAGGTTGATTAACTATGGAAGGGCTATCACTATGCCCAATAACTATACTTGGTCCACCAAGTATTCTAAAGTGAGCCATAGGGTTGACTTATAATAGAATATAAATTAATAACAAACTATAATCTTGATTATGTACTTCAAAAGTTTCTTTGACAAGTTCAGAATCTGACTCTACACTATTTGTATCCCAATTTATAACAAGAACATTATCCAACTCGAAGGCATGAGCATGTGTTATGGGTGGGGAATTGGTCTTATCCAGATTAGGTTCTACAGTCACCAATGCTTGACTTGTTTCTCACATGTGTACCTATTCAGATGTTGAGTGTCATCCTATGCTTGGGGGGTCCTCATTATGCCTTTTCACCTCCCTACGGATCCTCACAACACTTCGAAAATCCTCACAGCCCCTTCCTAGATTGCTTCTAATCATATCCCTTCGCCTAACCTCATCATACTTGCACTTACGTAACTCTAATTGACTAACTGCCATGTTGAACCAATAATCTTATATCAACATGTGCCCCTTCATTTTCCCACTCACTATGTTGCTCATATGAAAGAGAGTTTAGTTATCCATGTGGAAGTTTCAAGCCCTGAGTCAACTATAATTTTTTTAATCTCTAACAAAAACTAATTGAGATACCTTCTGTGTTGCTCCCAGAGGAAGTTAAACTAGGCTTCCTTTAGACAAGAGTACATAGAGACCATGTATTTCAAATATAGTTATTAAGTGTTCCTCTCCAAAAAATATCCATCACATGTATCTAGGGTTCTCCCAATCTTTGTAAGACCAACTGACACTCTACTGACTAGGAGATATCTCATTCATAATTCCTTAAACAGTCTTGCATGTACACTAAAATCCAAGCATGCAACTAAATAGACACTTATACCAAGAAAGGATAATAGAGTGAGTCATAAAGGTGTTGTTCTACCCATGCACGTGTAGAAAATCATAGTTCAAGATATCTAAGTGAAAAATTCTCCTCTACAGTAGCAACCCAACACTCGACATTTTTTAGAGATAATTGTTCGAGCATTTCCCCCATCGTGTAAACAAGTGCAATGGGTCCCAACAATGAAACCAAAATGTTGGGATCTTTTCCTTTAGTCTAACATATCTTTCCCTAGTTGCACGCCTAAGAAAACAAGAGTTCCAATGAGTTAGTGCACAAACACATCACATGGGAAAAGGTTCTCATACACTCACTTAAAGCACACATGTTTAAATTGATTCATGTTGGTTTCATCCTATGATAGGGTGATAAAATAAGAAATTAGTTCTAAATTCATACTTAGTTCCATTTCTAACTCTTAACTATTCCTTTCCTAATAAACTAATCAAAGAAAAAAAAATTGGTGCAAACTGAGAGTAAAATAGTAACAACTCTAATATATTTATGAACATATTACGTAAGTATTTCATCAACACAACTTCATCTCATTACACTCATATGTCACACCCAATATTAAAATGATTCCATGATTACAATTGTACTATACCTTACCTATATTTCAACTAAAATTCATGAATTTTTTTATTTTTACTCAACTGACATTTTGTCAAACACTTTGCATATAATTCAATATGAAGTATTCTTGAATGCAAACACTTAGAATGATTGCAACTAGAATTCTAAGTCATAAATTCATCATAAAATCATGCCATTGTTCATAGAGTTACCAAATAAATTTATTCAATAAATTGGCAATATATGTAAATAATTTCACTTTCCACAGTAATAAAATCAGGATAGTTGCAACTCTTTTAGAACACGGACATTTTCACAAACACTTTGTATGCAAATAATGGGCACTTGAGCATTTAAACAAACAGTTGGATAAAAATGTATTAAATATGATTTGAATTCATAATTAATATAAAAAAAATTATAAAATCATCCTCTAAACTTAAAATATTTGTTGCATAGTCTATTAATGTTGATGGACTGATTTTCAACAATCTAATGAAACGGGTACTGTTGACAATTTTACTGCCATTGGTCAAAGTTGCTTATGTGTTGGCTTTTAAGAAGACTCAATTCATGTATTAAAGGTAAAAAAATGTATTAAAAACATTGTTAAACATTCACTATTTCAAAACCATGCTCAGTAATAAATCACAAGTCCAAATTTTGATTGAGGTTTGTTTTATTCCTCTTCACTAGCTATTTGCAAACTAGTGAAGACAATTTTCAAATACTCGATACATGAAGATGAAGAGTTTTTGGATAAAATGGTATTAGGGGGAGTTTGGTGCCCTTATTAACTCAATTTTAAATTCATTGGTTTTAATTTACATTGGATTAACTATATGAACAATTGTTAATAAAAATAGGTGTTCTAAAAGCTTTATTAAATCCTAATTTGCTCAATTTTAAGCAATATGTTTGCATTTCTGAGTTATTTGTTAGAAAATAAATGTGGTGTGAGATATTATGGATAATATAATACCTTTATACACATTATTAAATCAAAATTTCATGTAAAATGATGAATAAAGGCAAAGGATCAAGCATTAGGGTTTTAAGCAAGCAAGAGAGACAATCATAAAAGATAATTTTTGAGACGTTTAAGTGATTGTTTGAGAACATAAAATTATTTTAATGATAATATGGGTAATTATAGGTACTAATTAAAAAATAATAAGATATTTAGGCCTCATAAAACTCAATAAAATGGCAAAACACAGACCTACATGTGTTTATAAATGAAATTGGGCAAGCTAGTCAACACCCAAAAGTGCATATTTTTTATTTTTTAAAATTAAAAATATTTAAATATTATATAGGGGTATATTTTTATGTATTTTAATGTTTAAAAGTGACTTAAATTCCTTATTACACCTGAGAAGAGATAAAATGTCAATCTACAGGTCTGAGCATGAAGGGAATGAAGGTTTCTTCACTTTTTGCTCACAAATGGAGTTGGAAATGGGTGTTTCAAGTCCCTCCAATGAAAAAAATTGATTTTATAGTGTTAATAATTCATTTAAATATATAAATAAATTATCATTCAATGAAAACCAATTCAAAATAGTCTCAGCTCATTGAAAAACATCTATAGTTTGTCCCTAGGGCAGCAAGTAGGCACTTTTTTATGAATTTTTCTTAGGAATTTTGGTGATTTTTTTTGGAAATTTTAAAATTTTTATAGGTATAAAAAATTTATACCTATCCATAAATAATATTATGAGTGTTTGGTCAAGCCCAGAACTCATTTTATACCCCTTAATCCAAATCAGGGTTTCTTGAGAACTAGAGAGCATAAAATGGTGTTTTTTGGAGTTGTACATGGAGTTTGGAGCTAAAATTTTGTTTAAAGGTTTTTTAAACCATTATAATTATGTTAAAATCATATTTTTTCTCTTTATATATTCTAATTATGAAGATACATCAAGTTTCTGGCTCTCACAATGCATTCAAGAAGCTTGTCAAAGTTGCACAAGATAGGCATGTGAAAGAAGAACCAGTTTAAAGAGTTACTATGGTCATCATCAAGTGAAAACTTATCAGTAATATTTAATGTATAATTAAACATCCACATGTTCCCCTCTCTAACTATGGTGCCCCATTTTGGGCTAAATTTAACCAGTTCAAGTCAGCAATAAGAATTTTCAATTAGCCCTATAAAAGTGGAGTTCAAAACATGCAAAAGTGGAGAAGTTGAGTTAAAGTTTTGGTTAATATTTAATGCCATATTTTTATGAAAAATAATCCTTATAACATCATCATGCAATCCCTCTCTTACTATTCCCCCCATTTTGGTTAAATTTAAAAATGTCAAAAAGTCAAGTTGCATGCAAGATAACTCAAGTTGAACTCTAGGTGTGAAGCCAAGATAAGTCCAGCCAACTCAAGATGAAAGTGGAGGTAAATAAAGTATAAATTCAAGATTCATGAAAGACAAAGAATATATAATTAAAAGATAAAAAAATATTTAACAAAATAAGATCAAAAGTTGCATGCAAGATCATAGGGAGTTAATTCAAGATTTAAGATGCATGAATATCCCTTTGACTTGTCAACTCTCCCTCTCTCCCCTAGAACACCATTTTAAAATAAATAAGGTCCAAAATATAATATTTTATATTTTAATTTGATGTAATTAAAAGTGGAGTTCAATTTTGAAGTTGAATTTTGAGTTGAAGTAGGAGTGAACTAAGACTCATCTGGAACTTCTTATTTTCTCTCTCTTCTTCTTTTCTATATTTACATTCATTTTTGAATGATTATAATAATATTATGCATTTATATTACTGAAACTCTACCAAAATTTGTAGTACGTCACCTTTGAAATAATAAAGTGCCAAATTTTTCCTCCATCTTCAAGTTGTTCATGAAGTGTGTTCTTAATTTATTGATATAACTTAGTGAATGATTATTTTTTCTATATTTATGTCTGAATATATTACCTTTATATATTAAATAAACATTATTATATATCATATAAAATGTCTAATTTTTAATTCCACCTAATCTAGAAGCGAATTCAACCATTGTTCATTCCTTCCAAGCTAGTGTGAGTGTTAGTCAAGACCTCTGTGTGAAATACTTATGCAAGAGTTATTGTATGAAGATGAAGTGAATGTGTAAAATTTATTTGAATTCCAAAATATGTCAATTATAGGCATAATTGACTTTAATATTGGTGTACCACCACAATTTTTAGTTTTCATTTCCATTTTCAACTTTAGCATAGCTCCTTCTACCCTTTTTTGATGCACCTGCTTGTAATTCTCATCTTCTCAAACCATGAAAAAACCTTAAAACATGGTGTTATATCCACCCCAATCCAAAAAACTATTTTTCAAAGCTTGAGCACTCCCACTAAGCAATTATCTTACTTATGGTTGCCCTATTTTCTTATGCAAATACAGTTTGGACTGATTTTTGCCCATATCTTACAAACTAAACTGCTTCACAGGAATAAAAAACCATTTTGGAGTACCATTTTTTACATTTGACAAGATAATGGAATTTTTAATGGGTTTTATTTAGACAAAATGGCTTAGAATACCCTTTGCCAGGCTCAAATTACCATGTTTCTCATAAAAATCAGAAATCACTATATTTTGGATATAAATTTGACAATATTTATTATATAAAATATATAAACCTTGTTTATGATACCCATTTCCAATTTAAACAACATATATAAAAATCACATACCCTTGTTTTGGATAATATCCTCCAAACTAAAAACTTTTTTTGTTCTTTCACTAGGCCTAATTAGCTCTCTTTTTGTGCAAAGCTCCTTGTCCTGTTCATTTTACAAACTTCCTAGCCAAACCAAGCATCATTATAGATACCCATTATGCCCTTACAAGTGAATCAATCATTTATTGGCCCTCTCCTTTAGACAAAATCACTTTTCTCATGTCACCCTATTTTGTTTACATGCCTTGCACTTAGAACTCAATCGCAATGGAATTTTTCCATACCTTTACATACCATACAATAATGAAACCACCTCCAATAGTTAGGTAACATCACTAATATAAATATTACAAAGTTTCAAGTATTTTCAACTATGTAAACTCATTATATCAGCCAAACCCTAGTTATAGGGTTTCTTAGGCATGTACAGGGATGAGAGCACAATAAATTCAAATAAGAGTGTTTTGAAAGGTTTCAAAGGACCCAACCAATTTCATGAGGTTTTTCAAAGTTTATTACACATTCCCCATTCATCAATCAAGACTTACTAACCTTCTATGCATTCCAAACAAGGTAAGTTTAGTTTGTTCTGACTATGTTTTTATGATAGTGAGCAGGGTTCCTTAGGTTTTCTTCACAAATACTTTATTCAATATGACTTTAAATAGTGTTAAAGAATGTCTATGATCTAAATTACTTCCCTATTCATATTCTTTCTTATCATTCCATTTATTATATAAAATATCACAAACTCTGTGCACATCCCTGTAGACTGTCACTTACAGGCCGAGAGCAAGCATTTTATGATTTTAAAGTATTTAAGGGTTTATACATCTTGATTTATTCTCATATATACTCTTACTTGTCTCACATACTTACCCCTCTACTTCTTTAAGCCCCATGCATTCACTTTCATGTGGATTGACTCTTCAATAGTGGATTGTGCTAGTGTTTGAATAACCTGTCACATACCCTATTCATGAACTTTTATAATATTCCAAACGTTCTAAACTTCTTGAAACAAAACACAAGTCTTAAATTTTTCTCAATATAATGCTTAAAGTTTCCTCATACATTTTTTGTGCCAATAGATGTTGATTGTGTCCTTAAGCTCTTGAGAAAATACACACACTCAGCCTTGTATACTGTATAACCAGACCTCTACACTCTAGATCATTGTTTGTATAACATAATCATGTGAATCAAAAATAATTATTCTTAATCGATCAAAGATACTTACATGATAATTTTTCAGTTACATGATCCATGCTTAATGGCTTCCAAAGCTTTATTAGACGCTTCATCTCTATTCTTGTTCTCACATCCAATCCACTCTCTCTATTTCACTCTTACATCCTTTTGATCATCCTCTCTCTCTCCTTGAATGAGAGATTCTCATTCTCTATCTCTCCTCCTCTTACCTTACTCTTGAAGAATGAAGACATTATACATATATCATTCTTTTTGAATAACTCCTTCTTTCTCTTCTACGCCCAACTTGGGATCTAAAACAAGCAAAGAGGTTTTTCTAAACCAATATGCTAATTGAAGAAGATTGCCTAACAAACTAATATCCTATGGTTGGAGGATTTCAACCATCTCCCTTATTTTTCTTGCATGCCAATATTGGCTTCCAACATGGGGATTCTCTCTAACTACTTTCATCCTTTTTCACTTTTACTTTTGATAATTACATTTTACTCCTCCAAGATAAGAGTTTAAAATCTTCTTAAGACAACATTTTAGAGGGAAAAACAAGAATTTTAATTCGAGATCTAATCTTATCCACACTAAAACATGACTTGAGCTTGCATGCTTGATTATTTCAACTTGTCCTCCATGTCCATTGAAGATGCTCCTGCATCATTTTCCTAGTCAACAAAGCACATAATTAGATGGTTTAGATAGAAGTAGGTGAGTGTACCAAAGGGATCCAACCCTTTATCTATATATTATCTCCAATACAAGGTCCCACACCTTGGAGAGTTTCCATTGTATCAATAAAATTGAGAATATGTATACATTCTCAATAGGGTGCACTTCTGAGTGATAATAGGTATAATGGTATCATTAAATTTGTACACTAAAATTTGAACATCTCTTTGTGTTTTTGCAGATTCTGGAAACCTTTTTAATATTAAAAGTAATATTAAAACCTTTCTACCCATAAATGGCAGTGCCACATCCTCTAAACACCAATTAATGCCTTAGCATAGGTGGCTAATGAAATAACATCCAAATATCCCTATAAAGTACAACGACTCTCTTTAAGAAACCCACATTCCTCTTTCCTTGGGCAGCTAGAACCAATGTAAATAAATCAACAACTTCAACTCACAATGGGGTTTCTGAATAGAGCCTTTCTATATACATTTTAGTGGCCAAACCTCTTAGCACAAAACCAAACTCCATAAAATCACTGAACCAAACATTGTAGAATCAAATGGCACAAATTTTCAGCACAATAGTGAACTCCGTATGAATCCACTCGATATATTTTTTGCATTCAGCACAACCCATGATCCTGAATGAACCATGTCATATTTGTTAGGGAAGATCTTTCACTCTTGAAACCAATCTTTGTCATAGGGTTTTTGTCTTGGGGTTTTTTGTTGAACAAACCTGCTCAACCTCCACATTGGGGTTTCAAGAATATGCAAATACCAAGAATAAGCTTTATGTTATCTCCATTCCTTTTTATAAACTTTTTAAGGAATAATAAAATATTATTTCTCATAACCTTTATTTTTCCTACTTAAAGTGACTTTATAATCTAACTTTATATTTTGGCCCATTAAAGTCACTTTTATGTCACCTTTAAATAATTAATTATAATTTATCTTTTTAATTTTACTTTTTTGACAACTTAAACATTTAATTATTTTTTGCACATCCGCCCAATGTTATGGAAAATATTAAAATGGACCAAATATGAATTTTGACCACGCCAAAAGACTCTTAAGCTCTCAGGATATTGAACTAATTTTACTTTTTTGACAACTTAAACATTTAATTATTTTCTGCACATCCACCCAATGTTATGGAAAATATTAAAATGGACCAAATATGAATTTTGACCACACCAAAATACTCTTAAGCTCTCAGGATATTAAACTGTATGAAAAATAGTGCTTTCCAAAAATAACAAACTTCCCTAAGAAGCGTGGAGAGCACCTAGAATGTCGAAACTGCATCTAAAAAGTAATGTTGGATTCATCTTGATTTATAAACTCACTGTCATCATCAAAATTCCTTGTCGAAAAAGTTGGCATTTTCTAAGAATCTTTGAACTTTCCAAGAATGTTAAAATGGACCAAAAAGGGACATTACAGTCCTCCCTTCCCAAAATTGCTTGTCCTCAAGTAATGTCAACTCAAACCTCTAAATCCCTCTAACTGACCCTTTTACAAGTACTTGGATCCCAAATCAATCTCAGGAATACTGCACCATGCTTATGCTGCACCAATTTAATTAAAACTAGAATATCAATGTAAATTTTGTCTATTTGCATTTCTTGTGTCCCAAAATAATGAGCCAAGCTGAGATACACACAAAATTTAGATTCTTCTTTTGTGGAAGGGAGCACCTCATACTAGAGTGTTCTAAGAATTTTTTTATTTATCGCACTCTTATGTGTCATAAAAAAACATGGACAAATTATTTTCATGTGGGCTGAAAGCAAAAAGATGAGCATGCCTCACCATACCACCAGTATGAAATTCACTTACTCCATTTCAATTTTTAGTCTTGAGTTTCTCAAATAATCACTTGGATCCCATATCCTGCTATTGTCACCCTTTGTGTTTCCTAAATTAGGAAGTGTCTCAACATTCATCACAAAATTTAGATTGTCAATAGATAATTCAACATCCAAAGTAGAAGACGTATCATCATGATAAATTTGTTCCTCTAGCCCCATGAGATTGCATCCTTGAAGTTCATCCCAAGTGTTGACAACATGTGGGATCTCCATGGCGCTAGAAATGTTGAAATCATTAAATGGTATCTCATCACTCTTGAATCCTTATTTATGTCTCCAAGAGAAGTTCGAGTCAAAATTATCTTCTTCTTGAAGCTTAGCAATTCCTTCAACTATGTTATTGATTTCCTTTACTCTTACTTCAATTTTAGCTTATTAGGTATGGGTGCAACATTCATCTGATTTTAGCTTGCTAGAGTGAGTATTAAATTAGGCTAAGTTCAAGGTTGAGCTCATCAATATAATTTCCTTCTCTTTGTATGCATCCATAGTCTCCTCTGCAAACTTCATGACATGATCCCTATCAAAAAATAAATGCAAATAATCTGATTTAATTATCTGTAAAGCTTCTTTGATGGTTTGTAAGTAAGGGTGGCTCCATTCTTAATTCCTTTCTTCCTCTCTTCAATCTAAGCCTTCCAATAGAGATATTCAATGAATTTGTGTGAGTTAACAAAAAATGTTGAGTCTTGCACAACCTTTTCTTTAGTGACCATCAATTAGTTCTTCAACACTTATAATTCTTTAGGTCCTTGTTCAAAATTAACACCACACATTAGGATTTATAATTTGTCTTCAATAACGAGATTTTCAAAATCATCTACCTCTCCATTATTTACCCTACTAATTCCTTCAATTTCTAAATAAATTTCATCAAATTTATCTGAGTGATCAACACCACCTATTAAATTGGAATTTTAAACCAACCTAATTTCATCATTAGTGTCTTCAAAAAAATTATCATTTGCATACCTTCCAATGGTGTCATCAAGGGATTCATAGATCTCATAAACTTCACTGGATTGATCTAAATTAGTATCAAAGGTTGTTGTTCTAAAATTTCCATCAAACTCTATCCTATCATTTGTAGCTACATATCCCACCATGAAGTCATTCTAGAGTCCCATCTTACTTTCTTGTTGTTTTGAGTGTTCATCTTTTTGAAACTCTAGATCTATCATAACTTCATAAATTTCTAATGTTGTCTTCTCTTCTTCCTCGTGCTCCATTGTTACAATTTTTTCTTTGTTCTCCTCATCACTCTACTAGAATAAACATTTGATGGAAATGACTGATTCGTCTTCTTTGTTATTCCCACATGTGTGTCTAGGTGTCCAGACTTCTTAGCAAGTGAAACAACATTATTCTCTCCCTAATTTATTTGTGTTCAATTTAAGAGAACCTATACTATGTAAATCACAAGAAAGCAATTCATCTTTTATCAAATGTTTTTTTAATCTTTCAATATTATGTTTAATCAATATCTTTAACAACTCATGTGTAGCTGGTGAAACAACCCGGTCCTTCCTCCAAACAACCAATAATTTAGATAACATCATCTTAGAAATATCATCATTCTCACCCATAATCAAAGACATAATAAATTGCATGGAAGTTATGACATTATATGTATGAGCCTCATCAACAACTGTCCAAAATATGTGAGACATTTCAAAAATAATCTTGTCACAACCAATATATAACATGATGTTACATAATTCGATTTTTTCAAAAGTTTCAAGAATTTTTACCCTCTTGTCAAAAGAAGGGCTTCCAATTTTATCCAACCCCCAAAAACTTTCAACCATCAACATGAAAATCTCCTTCATGATACTACTACTATAAGGTTGCCTAGGAACTATTAATCTTATGATTTCATTGAGGTAAAAGGTGACTACAAGTTTCACATCTTCATCAGGGTGGCTCATGAATGAGGTCTAGATCAAAACATCCATTGAAGATTTCATATCCCATTTCAAACATTCAGAATCTGACTAGTCCACCATAGATAAGCAAATTTCTATTACCTTCAAATTTTTTAGTAGATCATATTTTGACAGATGTTGATGCTCAAGAATCTTTCCCATCACATAAATTCTATTTCCAACTTCTCTCTGTTTTCTTTCTAATTTGATTTATCAATTCTCTTTTCTCTATATGCCATATCCTTTCACTATAAAGTGTCATACAACTATTGAAGTTATTATTTGATACTGAGGATCTACAGTAAGGTGTTAGCTCCTAGTAGCATGGCAATATTTGTAGATGGAAATTTGAGCAATAGGGATTTACGATCATGTAATTAATTTAAAATCTACTCAAACATCAAACTACCTAAGTAAGATCTAGAGCCATTAGAACTAAATGCAAATTGATGAATGAACAATTCAAAATAACATTCTAATCCTAAGCTAATTATTTTAAACCATGATTAAATGGATGAAAAACAAAAATATTTGAATTGAATAGAGATTACCTTAGACTCTATTTTTAACATTATGTTGGCATGATCAGGGATGTTGATGATGGATTAGATTGGCATGGAGATGTTATGGATTCAATGCTTCAATAGTTGGACATGGATTTACTATTTGTTAATGGTTTTTGTTCCATGGAGGGATGAGGTTGTTTAAATAGAATGAGGAGGGAAGGATCAATGGTTGAAATTCAAAGTTGGATCATGGATATCTAGGGTGGAGAATTAAAAGGAGTTTAAAATTCCTTGGAAGCCTCTAGATTTAGAGGCTTCTAGAGAGGATGGGTGAGAATAGAGAGGATTCTAGAATTGGATAATTCTAGAATCTTTCTTAGGAGTTAATTAGGATTAGATAAGGGATTAGGTGGATGATTAGGGACTAGGGGTTGTAGGAGAGCCTAGGTGTAGGCTAATGTAGGTGGGTAGGTGGGTCGTGGGAATTTGAAATTCCCAAATAATAGATAAGTAGGATTAAGATGGGATAATAGGGATTTATGATGAATTAATTGATTGGTGGGGATGAATAAGGTTAGTAAGTGAAGAAGAATGAAGGGGTATGTTAGATAAATGATTAGGAGGGGTGATATATTAGCGAAATAAATTAGATTAAGCAAAATTAGTGTCAACTAATACGAATATTAGTGACAATAATGTAGGCGAGTGAATTTAGGTGCATACACGATCATCAACTCTGATACCACTGTAATATCCCTTACCTAGATTTCAACTCAAATTCATAAAATTTCTATTTTTACTCAGTTGAGATTTTGTCAAGCACTTTGCATATAATCCAATATGAAGTATTATTAAATGCAAACACTTGGAACTGTTGCAACTAGAATTCTAAGTCATAAAATCATCTTAAAATCATGCCATTGTTCATATATTTCCTAAGAACATTTTTAAAATCTGCTGACAATATATGTAAATCATTCAACTTCCCATAGTAATAAAATAAGGACAACTGCAACTCTTTTAGAACATGGACATTTTCACAAACACTTGGTATGCAAATAATGGGCACTTGAGCATTTAAACAAACAATTGGATAAACATGTATTAAATCTAATTTGCATTCATCATTAAGCTAAAAATGATTTTAAAATTAGTCTCTCACCTTAAAATAATTACTACATATTCCATTAATGTTGATGGATTGATTTCCAATGCTCCAATGAAATAGGTACAATGGTATCATTAAATTTGTACATTGAAATTTGAACAACTCTTTGTATTTTTGTAGATTCTAGAAACCTTTACAATATTAACAATAATATTAAAACCCTTATACCCCCAAATAATAGTGCCACATCCTCTAAACACCAATTAATGCCTTAGCATGGGTGGCTAATGCAATAGCATCCAAATATCCCTAGAAAGTGCTGTGACCCTCTTTAAGAAACCTACATTCCTCTTTCCTCAGGTGGTTGGAACCAAGGTAAATAAATCATCAACTTCAACTCATAATGGGGTGTCTAAAATAGATCCTTTCTATATGCATTTCAGTGGCTAGACCTCTCAACACAAAACCAAACTCCACAAAATCATATAACCAAACACTGCAAAATCAAATGGCACAAACGTTCAACACAATAATGAACTTTGTATGAATCCACTGATATATTTCCTACATCAACACAACCCATGATCCTTAATGAACCATGTCGTATTGGCTACAGGAGATCTTCCACTCCCGAAACCATTCTTCACTGTAAGGTTTTCGGCCTAGGGCTATTGTCGAACAAACTTGCTCAACCTCCACACTAGGGCTTCAATGATATGCAAATACCAAGAATAAGCTTTCTCTTGTCTCCACTCCTTTTTATAAACTTTTTGGGAATAATAAAATATTATTTTCTATAACCTTTAATTTTCCCACTTAAAGTGACTCTATAATTTAACTTTGTATTTTGGCCCATTAAAGTCACTTTTATGTCTCCTTTGAATAATTAAAGATAAGTTGTCTTTTTAATTTTACTTTTTCGACAACTTAAACATTTAATTATTTTCTGCACATCCACCCAATGTTACGAAAAATATTAAAATGGACCAAAGATGAATTTTGACCACACCAAAAGACTCTTAAGCTCTCAGGATATCAAACTATATGAAAATTAGTGCTTTTCAAAAATAAAAAATTTCTTTAAGAAGTGTGGAGAGCGCCCATAATGTCAAAACTGCATCCAAAAAGTACCATTGGACTCATCTTAATTTTTTGAACTCACTTCCATCATCAAAATTCCTTTTCAAACCAAGTTGGCATTATCCAAGGATCTTGGAACTTTCTAAGAATGTTGGAATGGACCAAAAAGGGACATTACAACAATGATCAACAACAACACTAAGTAAAACAAAGGGGTATTTATACATGATTTACCCCAACCATTCAGTTATAGAAGTAATTACAAAGAGATGACTCGTAAATAACCATTAACAATAATAAGTTGTGGTAAGTTGTGTACAATGATTTCCTAAGGACTTAGGTCTAACTGCCCTTATATGTTCTCTATGCTATATCCTCATCGTCGTGCACCTATCTTCTTGTGGACTGGGGTTAGATTCGCTCTTGACTATTCTTCTTCGATGTTCATGCAAATCATTCCCTAACCATATCTGCTTTATGCACCTTTGCCCAAGTCTTTTGCTATTATTTGAGTCTCAAGTCCTTAGTTTCTCTATGTTTCATGTTTCCTTGTTCCACGTGACTTGCTTGTTCTATGCCACGATCTTTCATGCCATGTCTCTTCCACACTTACACTTCCTTCCATGTCATTGTCTTCAAAAATTAATTAGCCAAAATAGATACAAAATTAAGGGCCCAACACACTACCACATAAGATTGAATTTTAGAATAATCATGTTGATAGACATGCAATTAAAGAAAATGTTTTGGTTGATTCTAATACGGAAATAAATCTCTTAAAAGATCCTAATTTAGCCAAAGAGGGTAAGCACTCTTATAATTACAGCTCAAGATATGGGAATGATAACACACATCTATTTCAATTTTTCCATCATTTTAAGAAGGGTAAAAGAGCAAAGATAGATCCTTTGGCTCAAAATTGTTTGTGCAAAATGGTGTGGGATCCAAGTGATATTTAGAGATCTATAAAGGGTAGTTTTTAAATTTCAACATCATTATTGTTGATAATTTCATGATTACAAATGGAAAAAATATCCAAATTGACCATAGATGAACATACATAAAATATTGTGAATGATAATAGGATTCAGTGGTTGGAGCACATGGGTTAAATGTAAGGAACCAAAGCATGTCACCTCATATTTGGTAGTGTTGTCAAGGCAAGCAGTAATAAAATAATTTATAACCCTAGTAAGCAAATTCACATCCTTTTAGTTAGCCTTAGATTTGATATCTAAACTACAATTGCATTGGAAAATGCATATGACATGGTGATTGGCGATAAGTTGCCAAATGACTACCCTCTATACAAGGTCCATGGTATGCTAGATAAGGCAACAATAATTTTATCTTCTTATATTGGTTTTGATTCAATTGCTAGTTTACCATTCAACATTGGCATGATATCCTCCTTATATAATGAGTTGTATTTGTGTAGAAATAATATCACATTAAGGAAAGAATTGCTTAACAACCTCAAGGGGGAAGAAGGTAATGGTAACTTGTTATGTTTGCATCCTCATCATCTGCCATTTATGGTTAAAGATCAAGGACATAATTCACTAAATAGATTAACATATAATGTTGCACATGCTTGTATCCATCATGGGAAACATTTTGATATAAGCAAACACATAGATATTTTTACCCAAAGTTACCTTCTAATATGGGAACATAGAGATGTTTCTAGAAATAAGCAAGGTAAAAATTGCGATAAGTTCAAAATTATTATTGTTGAGTATGTCATGAATGTTAACCAAGTTGTGGACGTTTAGTGGTTTCAATTCATGAATAGATCATCACTAGATCCTCAATACATGGAGATGAACCTTACATTTGAAGAATGGTTTATGATGCCTAGAAAAATAAAGATAGTTGTAATTAAGGAAATTTCTCATGAGGCATGAATTGCCTAGGAAACCAGATACTCGGTATTAAGGGGCATTTATACCCTCTCATGTTGTGAGCAACGTAAACATCATGTTGATATTCAATTTATTTTGAATAAGTGTATTGTGGTGTTTTAGTTATTTGCTCTTAGAATCACAAAAGGACATAGAAAATCAACACATTACACATTTGGAATAAAGTGCCAAGCATGTTCACCTTCCTAAGATACACATAGGAGAATTTACAGAAGTTGAATATTACTTTAATGGGAATCTTGTGGCTTTTTTGATTGCAAAGAAATTGGAGGTCATTCATTACATCATTGCACACACTTGGGAGAAGGCCAAATATGCAGATTTGGACATTTGCAGGAAAAGGTTTGATGGAAGGTACCATTGCTCATAATAATTCACAGTATACATCCTTGCAATAAATAAAGTTGATTTTATTATTACCAACACATATTAGGAAATTATAAGAAGTACAAATGCTATTGGGCAACGTGGAAGCTATGTAGTGTTTACACTTCCTCGAGAATACAATAGAGTTTATGGATTTCACATTAATAATGGGATTAGTAGCAAGAATGCCACGATAACTGATCAATTTCAGCAAAAGATAGAAAAGAATGTGTTGCAAAGGTCAAAGATGTATTTCCAATTGAAGAAGTAGAATTGGGCACAAATATAATATATGATACTCAAGAAAAGAGGAGCTCAACAAAAGTGGGGAACAAGCAAGCTAACAAGGAGAGAACAACCTGTAAAAGAGTTATAATATTTGGTATGAATAAGAACTTTTGGTGCATGCTAGTAAGGACATATTAGTTTTGTCTTTTTGTTGCACTCTACTCTATGGTAAATTATCTTGATAAATTAGAGCTCTAAGTTATAAAAGTTTATTTTGGTGTAGAATCTATGGATCGACAAGCCAAGCAATTTGACAATGAGAAAGGTAAAATATATGCACCACATAGAGACATTGAGAAGGCTTCAAGGGAACTATATAAACAAGCCTCAACTAAAGTTTACCATATGCATAAGGAAAAAGTTTTATTTATAAATTGACAATTACGTAAAACTCAAGCAAAGACAAAAATAAGTGAAAAGGTTAAAGAAAGAAAAAGAGACAAGCGAAGAAGTTGTAGAGTGAGGAGGGAAGTTGAAGAGCCTTTATAGACAAATGTGAGAAGAAACAAATTAGGTCATTGATTAAATAAGATTTTTTTCCATGGCTTCATTTGAGTTACAATTTGGTTTTCTTCTTCATATTTCTCATCATTTATGGATTTTTAGCTTTTAATATGGTTTTATTTGTTAGGTTGTGGAGCTAAAAGCTTCACTGATGCAGACATGGAGGAGGTTGCAGAAGAGTTGCGGAGTGTCACAGACGCCGGCGTCAGTTAGGCCAACCGACGTCGGCAGGATGAGACAGGAAGCAACCGACGTCGGTCAGAGATCGGCCGGCGTCGACACCCCTAGGCGGACAAGGACCGACGTCGGTCGCCTGTGTGGTTCGGACTGCGGATGTTATGGGTAGTTAGCTAACGAACCAAGTGTTTGCATGATGAGAGCCAATTTTAGACTCATAGCTGCGGATCTAATTATTGCAATTAGATGTCTAATTATTGTTTGGATGAGATATATATAATAGACTCATGGTTGTATTGTAAACTTGTGCTAGGGAGTAAGAGAGCAAACAACTCCTTCAGAGAGAGGTAGAGCAATGGTGCGTTCCTCCTAGTGCCACAGTACCAAGGTGGGTGTTGAATTGGAGAATCAGCAGGGTTCTTCATGTATGTATGATCTTGGTCATCAAGTGAGCATGGCCTTTATAGGAGATCTGCATGGTAAGTAAGATCGTTGATCTGCAGGTGTATGTGTGTGCAAGGTCAAGGTTCACATGTGTGCAGAACCAGGTTGATTTGTAGGTGTGCAAGATCAGATAGGATAGCAACACAACAGGGAGCAGAATCAGGCAAGATCTATTTGGAGTATAGGTGTGTACTCAGATAGAGCAAAGAGGAAGGCAAGGGAGTTCCTTCCATAAGTATAGTCTTTTGAGGTGCAGGGTATTGCAGGTTCATGGGAGATCTACTTGAAGTACCTTGAGTACTTGTGGAGTGCGTGGAGCACTGGAGGTGAACACCAACTCTGTGTTTGAGTTGTGTGTTGGGACCTAAGAGAGAGAGCTTTGAGGAGAGAATTACTGTTCACTTGAGGTGTGAGAAGCCTCTGAAGAGGTGGTGGAGAAGAAGTGGCATCTTCTTTATTGTATTCTTTTCTTCAAGAGTTTTAATACAAGTTGTGTATTGTCTCTCATATCATGTGTTATTTCTGAATTCTAGTTACTCGTGACTCTGGTTAATTTCCGCATATTAAGTTGCTTGGTTTGGTAATCAATTGTGTGCTTCCGGTGTTTCATATCCCGACAAGTGGTATCAGAGCCAAGGTTGCAGGGAGCAGGTTTTGTGTTTGGTTACAGGTCACTCTCAGGGGTCTCTGATTGAGTGGGAGTAGAGCAATTGTAGATGAAAGTAAGCTAAGAATAGAGGAGTTGAAAAGCACAGATGGTCACTTACGGTCCCATGGAAAGAAAGAGTAGGTAAAAGAATATTGTTGGTTTGTGGAAGATCAGCATGAAGAAATTGAAGAAGCAGATGTTGCAGGTTATGTGGCACATGATGCTCTGGGAGGTTTCTTGGATAAATTCGAATCTTGGATAAAAGATTCGGTTGCCTCTTTCCATGCAGCCCCAGGTAGAGGAGTTGGTGAGCCTTGCCAAAGAATTGGCAAAGGGGAAGTGAAGCTAAAATTGCAGGCGGCCAACACACAGGTGTTGATGAAGGTCATGCAGGTCCCAGGTTTGGAGATATGGCTAATTTCTTCAGAAAGATTGGGTGATGAGAGATGCACAAGAACTCTCACAACGGATGCACTTGAATTAGCTGGTGGTAAGAAAATAGGTACTCTTTATCTACTTGTTTATATTACTGATTCTTCTTCTGTTGTAGAGACGTGGCTTCGTAGGCTTGGTCACATGAGCAGGAAGGAGATGCATGTTCTTAAGCGGAAGACAGATATATTTGACAGGCTTAAGAACTGGAAAGCCTTGGTGTTTATGGAGGAGATGGTGGACAGAAACCAGTGGATGGTGCTGGATACTTATGAGCAGAGCAGTTTGGACATGGGTTTTGATTCAAAGGAGCTCGTAGGTAAAAAGTCATCACTCACAGGCGAACATAGGTACCGGCATCGGTCAGAAGGAACCGGCGTCGAACAAACAGGTGCCGATGTCGGTCATGTGAAGACCGAAGCCAGTGATGTCAGGCAGGGTAAGACTGACGTCGGTCAGGAGGACCGACGTCGGCAGTAGGTAAGACCGACATCGATCAAGAGGACTGACATCGGCAGGGTCGGTAGTCAGGGACAGACGCATAGGAACCGACGTCGGTCGGATGCAGACTGTGGAGTGACCGAGGTCGGTCACTGTAACAGATTTTGGGTGGACAGCACGCTGTCAAGGAGTCTCAAACACCCATACGAAGGACTGAAGACGTAAGTAGGCCCTCAAATTCGTTGTTCCTCTTCTTTATACTCGTTGCTGATTGTAGAGCAGGAAGGATCCAGGAAACAGGTGGGAGCATGGCAGGGATATGATGCAGAACCAAACGTGAGTTTTGGTAGGGTTGCCAGTCGGTGCGAAAGCACAGAGACGAATGGATTCCTTAGTTGAAGAATAGAGTGAATGGACACGTGAAACGGAAGACCAGGCATATGGTCTTGAGAGAGCTGCAGGACAGTGGGACAGGACTGACAGGTGGTACTAGGTGGATGGCAAAGCAGGGCTTTAGTCAATGTCAGTATAACTATTGTGTTTGTCTTACCAGGTGGATGATGGTCGCAACATTATCCTGTTGCTGTATGTGGAGGATGAACTTGGTACAGGTTCAGACATACAGGATTTTGCTGAGCTAAGGGTAAGGTTAGTTCAGTGGCATGTCATGAGGAGTTTGGAGCAGCGAAATTTTTTGACATGGGAGACATGGAGATCACAGGTTGATTTTGTCTCCAGTGGGAGCTGATGTGAATCAGGTGTTGGCGAGGTTCAGGATGCAGAGCCGGAGCACACTAAGGGCTGGACATGTACAATGTCCGAAATCACATGAGGTCTGGTATAGACCTGAGTATTCCCATGCAATGGGAGCTGTCAGAGAGTTAGGAGCCAATTCGGGGAAGTGGGTTCTCAGGTATTTGAGAGGGACCAGCAACAGGTATACATGCAAGGTCAGGGCTTCACTACATGTGTTTGTAGGTTCAGATGTGGCAGGGTACTCGGATGACAGGAGGTACACCATGGGATGTGTGGTGGGTTGTCTTCAGGATGCTTGAAGAGGGATACAAACCAGGAAATAGATTAGACAGAGTATAGGTACAAGTACAGTGCAGCTGTTTATCTCCAAGTGGGAGATTGTTAGGTTGTGGAGCTAAAAGCTTCACTAATGCAGACATGGAGGAGGTTGCAGAAGAGTTGCGGAGTGTCACAGACGCTGGCGTCGGTCAGGCCAACCGACGTCGGCAGGATGAGACAGGAAGCAACCGACGTCGGTCAGAGATCGGCTGGCGTCGGCACCCCCAGGCGGACAGGGACCGACATCAGTCGCCTGTGTGGTTCGGACTGTGGATGTTACGGGCAGTTAGCTAACGAACCAAGTGTTTGCATGATGAGAGCCAATTTTAGACTCATAGCTGCGGATCTAATTATTGTAATTAGATGTCTAATTATTGTTTGGATGAGATATATATAATAGACTCATGGTTGTATTGTAAACTTGTGCTAGGGAGTAAGAGAGCAAACAACTCCTTCAGAGAGAGGTAGAGCAATGGTGCGTTCCTCCTAGTGCCACAGTACCAAGGTGGGTGTTGGATTGGAGAATCAACAGGGTTCTTCATGTATGTATGATCTTGGTCATCAGGTGAGCATGGCCTTTATAGGAGATCTGCATGGTAAGTAAGATCGTTGATCTGCAGGTGTATGTGTGTGCAAAGTCAAGGTTCACAGGTGTGCAGAACCAGGTTGATTTGCAGGTGTGCAAGATCAGATAGGACAGCAACACAACATGGAGCAGAATCAGGCAGGATCTACTTGGAGTACAGGTGTGTACTCAGATAGAGCAAAGAGGAAGGCAAGGGAGTTCCTTCCATAAGTATGGTCTTTTGAGGTGCAGGGTATTGCAGGTTCATGGGAGATCTACTTGAAGTACCTTGAGTACTTGTGGAGTGCGTGGAGCACTTGTGGTGTGCGTGGAACACTGGAGGTGAACACCAACTCTGTGTTTGAGTTGTGTGTTGGGACCTAAGAGAGAGAGCTTTGAAGAGAGAATTACTGTTCACTTGAGGTGTGGGAAGCCTCTGAAGAGGTGGTGGAGAAGAAGTGGCATCTTATTTATTGTATTCTTTTCTTCAAGAGTTTTAATACAAGTTGTGTATTGTCTCTCATATCATGTGTTATTTCTGAATTCTAGTTACTTGTGACTCTGGTTAATTTCCGCATATTAAGTTGCTTGGTTTGGTAATCAATTGTGTGCTTCCGGTGTTTCATATCCCGACATTATTATTCTATTTGATTCTTCCACTAAGCTTTCAATAACAAAGAACATAGTACATAGTACATCACATGAGGTATTTAGAACATGGAATTAAAAATTCTCAAAGATGAATTGGGATCTATGTATTATAGGGATGGCTATTTGGAGAGAGTTAGAGCAGTTGAGCTTCCAATTGCTTGAGGACAAGCAATTTTAGAAAGGGGAGACTACCATGTCCCTTTTTTTAAATATTTAATCACGAAAATAATTTAATAATAATATTTTTAAGTCATCTTAAAATTATTTTATTTTATAACATGAAAAAATGACACTTATGTATTATTATCATAAAGGGGGCTAAAAAGTAATATTTATCTAAAAGTGTTTTAAATGCTTGTAGGGTTAAGGCATCTGGAAAAAAATGAAATTATAAAAGAAGAGCTAGGCTCAAAAGGATGATTCATTATTCATCCTTTATCATTTGTTATCAAAAACTATTCCAGAACTTAAATATTTATTGTTCAATTTCTTCTCTGGGGACAAAAACCCTTGGAGTGCAGAGATTTGGAAGACAAAAATCCTCTTGGTTTCTATTATTGGATTGGAGGATGAAAACCCTTGAAGTATAGAGATTTGGAGGAAAAAACCCTCTTATTTTTCATTGTTGGATTAGGAGATGAAAACTCTCTTGTCCATGTGATTTCATCCGGGTATCACATTTGTGCCAAAGATTACGATCATTTTTAGTTTCAATTAGTTAAATGTTCAACTCAATTTTAAAATTGGATGAAGGTTCAAAGTATTCACTACTATGCATCATTGAAGGGCTTGTAGTACACCATCATAAACCCACTGAGAATATTCATACAACATTGTCTATTGATGTCATGGCATGTATTGCATTCCACTATGATTTGAGAAGTATGGAGACTCACGTGTATGCTGCAATCATCACCCAATTGTGGATCGAACCCATTTGATATTGTTGTTTCATCTTCCAAGCCAAAGACAATACATTATAGCCTAACGTGACCTATTACACTTCAAACACAATCACCATGCAAGATTATTGACTATTGTACATAGTCATTGGACTGGGGGTTCAATGAGTAAGAGGTTACTATCACATCAGTGTTACTCCATTTGTAATCTCATCAGTTTATATGTGTATTTAGTTTATTGAAATAAAAGAAATCAGCTGGGATTTTGGTATTATTATCAATGTTATACAATGCCTTAATATGAATCATTTCAGTAGGGTTTAGAATAACAATATTGTATATTACTGCCTAATATGTTTGCCAACTGTTTGTGAAATTGTTTAGTGGTAAGAACAATAGTGGATCATGTATGTCAACTATTTGTACTATAATTGATGAATGGTTCATGTTTGCCAATTGTTTGTGAATATGCCAATGAATACTTTTGAAAGTTACAACTATTCCTAAGTGTAAAAATTAAAATATTATATAGGTTATTGGTTTATTTTAAAAGGGACATTTCACACGTAACTATTTTTATTATTTGCTTCATCTTCTAGGTTCACTTTACATCTTTTACACAAGGTACAACCCTTCTCATACATACTCAAGTGCATTCAAAACTCTACCATGTAACATGATATTATACTTCAAACCTCATCGCAACACTCATATTTACAATACCTATGCATTATTTTAATTTGAATTCACATATAATTAAATCTACAAAACTTTACATTTCCTTCTCTTTATTTTTTATTCCGGGCTTACTTTTTACATTTGTATTTTAGCATATTTAAATTATTAATAATTTTTTCTGTTCTTTTATGCACTTAATATCTATATATTATAAATATTAGCCACTACTTTATTCCATAGATTATTATTTTTTTAATATTTACTCTTATTAATCCTTACTTACAATTTATTACTATAATAAATTTATATTATAAATTTACACATAAAATAAATTATAAATAATTTTCAATATTGAAGTAGGAACTAATCACTACATAACCTTTATTTAAATATCTCTATTGATTAGATATTTAATTATAATTTCTACTACTCATATAATACATAAAACATATATTTTCTCCTTCAATTTTTTTAAGATAAGATATTAAAATATAATTTAAAAAAAAATTCTTACTACTCATATGATAAGAGTCATCTACTCCTTGTTCACCATCTGAACCTTTGAGTATTAGTTATTTATTTCTTTGTATGACTAATTTAAAATTGAATTTCACATACGATGGATTATCTATGTGGCACTCAAAAGGGACAAAAGATAAGTATCTTTGGGCATGAGAGTAGTCTTCAACACGTTGCAAGACCGGTTTGATGTGTTTGATTCCACGAGGTGGACAAGTTTGAGAAGGCCGAGGTTACTGACACGACTCTCTTCATTTTCTCTCTGGCTTAACTATAAAGTAAACCAAACCAGTGTTTTACGGTCCAGCTAACCAGGAAATATTGTGTTTTTTCCGGAAAAAATAAAAATTCAAATATATATTTTGGATGTTTTGGTCGGGTGCTTGTAAGTAAATTCAGCCTCTGTCGAAGGATTTATTCTACTACATCGCGGTGTATTCCAGTAAAATAAGCCTTTGTTGAATGATTTATTGTACCACAACCTATATTTGGAGGTAAAGCTGTACTTTCATCAAAATTTATTTAATTTTTGGGAACGATCTATCTCGCTGGCTAAATCGTCGCCGCCGCTCAGCACACTCGTCGAGTCGAAGCAGCAAGGCTGTGACAAGCTACACAGCACTCTTGCCCGGTGCGGAGCAGTCAACGGCCGCAGTCACAGCAGCGGCCACGGCAGCAGTTCACCGCAGCAGTCACAGCACTCCACCACGACACTCCAGGGCAACACAGGTACGCAGCAAAAAAAAAACAAATTGAAAAACCCTTCAACAGATTTGAAATCGCAGATAGGAAATCGCTAATTTGTTTGATGGATTCGAAGGAGAACTGGTGTTATTTAATAGCCGCGTCTGTGTGATTTCTTCTCCTGCTCAGTGTTTTTCCCACTCAATATTTTTTTCCCGCTCAGGCTATTTTTAAGTCTGGCTCAGTCTGATCATTAAATGCGCCGAACAGCACGAATTTCACTGAATTTTTGGTCAATATCATTAAATTCGGCGAACTTCGAATTTCTTTCCAAAAGTTCGGCGAACCCTGTGAGGATATTACTCTGTTACGTTTGAGGAGAGCTTCTCCAACTCCTCTTAGCCCTGGCCACTTTCCAGAGGATATTAATTGAGTCTCTATTGGCATTTTCCGGGTGATTGATGACCATAAAGATCTGCCTTCTGCTTTTGAAAGTAGCCAAGGGATTTTTTCTGTATCAATCCATAGGATTTGTACTCTTATAGCTTTCTTTTTGGAATTACATTTCCTGGGTACATTGTATTTTGAGTTGCATTGACTAATATTGGTGATTTCTGGACATAAAAATGAACTTCTTTATCTTTTCTCATTATGTATGATCAACGAGTTTCATATTATAAACGAAGGATGCCAATGTCTCCCATATTACAGAAAGGTCTCATAATTATTGTAGGGAAACTATAGGGAAACACTAGAACAAAAAATTACCATTTGTTCAAATTGTCCACAGAATAGTTATGAGGAATATACTATGTTGAAATTATTTAGGAAGACTTCTGAATAATGTAGCAAATAAGAGCTCAATAGGAAGCCTCAATGTTTGCTTGTGTAGTACAATTATGGTGGAAAATTGAAAGATATTGTGTGCCTGCGGTCCTTTTTGCCTTCCAATTAGTTGACATCTATTCAAGAGATCCTTATGGAGCTTTAAAAAAAAACATAATAGCTGAAACTTACGTTCTTTGTGACGTGCTGGGATACTAACATGAAGAATTACCATCATTAACTGATAATTTAAGAATGCAGTGTAGATTACTAAAATATGTTGCGGATATTACATTATCACTGTTTGCTCTTTTAACGAGTTGAAAAGTGTGGATAGAACATGTAGCACAATCAATTGCAAGCTGCTTTTGATTCGAAACCTCAGTCCATGTTGCTTTTAACATTTTTTGATTGGTAAATCAAAAAAGGGATGACAGCATCCCAGCTATAGATTGGAAAAATCCAAACAACAACTCTTGTATTGTGTGACAACAACCAAATCCAGGAGGAAAACAAATTTACAGATTTGCAAACAAGCTGTTTACAAGGCCTGAAAACTGAAAATGAGATTCACAGATTTGGAAAATAGTAAATATATTAAATCTTCTTGTACTATTATCAGCACCAGAGTTTCATACATGCCCTAGAGCATTATTCTAGAGTAATATCTATATCTATAATATGGTAATCCAGATTCAAGACTTCAAAATACTAGCTATGCAAGCTAGTACTTGAAGTGCCTTGTCTCATGAAAAAATTATAATAAAGTTTGCTGAAAAATATGACCTCAGCAAGGCACTCTACAATGTGACAGAGCAGGGCATGTTCATCCTTGCTTCTTTTTCTCTGTATCTTCATCCTCTGAGCTTTCCATGATAATAGGCTCTGGTCGCACATCAGCAGCAGCATCCTTTATTGGTTCCTTTTTTCCATCTTCAGCAACTCAAGCAATTCTGCCAGCTCCATCTCTTCTTCAGCCTCTTCATCAATTCCTTGAACTGCAATATTGGAAATGGAACAAATGGCCTCAGTTGTCTTCTCCTCTTTTAGCATCTGCCCAGTCATTCCTTTCAGCAAGCACCATATCTTATCCAACATCAACATAATCCCTCCCTCCATCTGCTAAATATCTTCATGAATAGCAAAAGGATGTTGTTGGAACTGAGCAGCATGGTCTGTGCTCCCATTATGCGGCTTACTCTTATTAAGTTCAGCCTGGCAATAGGTTGGTCTGGGTCAGTTACAACCTTAAGGACTTTACGCACAGCTGAGGCATGGCCCAGCCTGAGAGAGAGGTGGGCTCTGATTAGTAGCTGTCCATTTGAGCAGCTTAGGGATTTTAGTACCCTTGTTTGAAGTTCTCTGCCAAGTCTCCCTGGCAACCTCAGCAGTGAAACTGGTGCTATCATTATTGGCAATATTATCATCCAGATGCAATTTAATATCATCGACCAAACCAAAATATGCCTTGTGTACATCCTTATGTGCGTAATAGTTAATCAGTTCCTCGGTAGTACCTTCAACAGCCCCAGTCACATGTGCAGAGGCCTTGCGTTTAGTCAACCTGGTGCCCTTAACAATCACTTAACTATTTTAATATCTATGTCCAATTCAGGTGACCTAAGTCCAACTTAGTTTGCATGCTCCATAATAGATTTATTATACCTAACTTTGGATTACTCTAACAATCCTCCCAGTAATCCAAAGGTTGTACAGGTACAAACTTTAAAAACCTTAACTGACAACAATTCTCTTTGCATCTGATGGCAAAGTGAATCACGAACCAGAAGGTATCCCAATGCTTGCAGATGCAACCAAGTACACTGTTGGTTGAATTCAGAAATTCCCTGAAATCATCCTGAAAACAGAATTGACGAAGTATCTGCTTTCTAACTTCCAGAAGAGCTTACCATAACAATTCATCTTGAAAACACACATCACAACTCATCTCAGCAGCTCGGATGGAGTCATTTATTTGCATAATAGCCAAATTTCTCACACTTGTAACATGCGACTGTTTTCTTGTCTCGTCCTCCACCAGGATCACCATGACCACCACTTTCGATGCTTCTTCCTTGAAAATTACCAATTCTCCTTCTGCCACATGGGCTTGAATTGGCAATGAAAGCATCTTCTTAAAATGATTTTTTCTACAAATCACATGTTTTAAATTGCATCCAATAGTCTGAACATGAAGAAGAATACATGGCCGAAGATTAAACATTAGATTAAAGATCTAAATGACATCACATGGGTTCAGTACCCCTTTTTATGTTCCAACTTCCATCTGTGAACTTGAAATGGCTTAGGGTCATGGTCACCAATCAAAGAGTGGCAAGATGGTTATCATGCCGATTTCTTACAGCACGGGATAACTAGAAACTATTTCATCTCAAGATGTCGATATAGTGGCTAAACACAATGTCGAAGCTGATAGTGTTACTAAAGCTAACACATAGCTCATCCACTTACTTTCCACATAAATACACACGCTAAAGGATTCCAGTTTGGTTAATGAGTCATTGCCCTTTCATTTAAAGCAGAAAACTCCCTGTTGATGGTCAAATAGACATCAAATTAAGAGTCATCACAATGGGATGTGACAACCACCGTACCTGCATGCTCATGGGATTGTCTTTGTTTTTCAACCATGGCATTTTTGATTTTCACTCAAGCCTCAGTAAGGATTTTCTTTTCCATGCTTGGGTCAGGGCATATGGATTTCTTCACTTGTGTTCGAGTGATTGCCATTTCTTCTTTGTCCTTGACTATGTCAATCATGTTGACATTCACTTGCTTTACACAATTGGCATCATTGTGATCCCTTGCCCCACACCATTTATAGAGAAGTCCAATATCATGTTGATTTGTGGGAAAAACTCTTGCGAAATGTCCCCACTCGTTCCACTTCTGATGTTGCACAAGTGACTAACCTTGGGAGAAATATTGAATTCAATTACCAGCACCACTATTATTCTGACGTCACTTATTATTTAGTTTTGGTGGCGTGGCGGGTAGTGTCGATTGCTCCCCTTATGTGAAGAGTAATTCGGCACTCTTGTTCTACAAATTATATTAGCAATCTTTGACTGAATGCCTTGTAACCTGAATTTTTTTATGAAATGTCCCACCCCTTTTTGCAATTTCAGTTTCCATAGTTTGACATTTCGTCAAACAATTGGCATGCAAACTGTCGGTTGACTGATTTCTGCGTTTGTTTTGTTGTTTGATGTTTGTTATGATTGAGTTTCAACATAAAATGCATATACCAAATGATAGTACCAAGGACCAAACACTTTGCAACAATAAACAAACACTTTGCTAACAATTTCAATGCCACATATAGAACTGTTATAACACAGTGAAAGTCTGATATAACTCAGAACAGCAAGATAATTTCATTCAATTTAAAGATTTGAATCATTTCATTCCAATCCAACATACCCGATGTATTCTTCAAGAAAATGCTGCTGTCATAAACCAAGATATGTGAGTTCTTCCCAAACCCCACTTCACTGTCTACAATACGTAAGTTTGAAAATGATGGTACAGCAGCAACCAAAGTCACAAACCCTTTCCAAACACCCTCAGAATTTCTGCACACTCACTATGATGCTGGGTGCCAAGATGACAAGAAAAAGACTTGCCAAAAACTTCACAAAATGCAGATTTCTCCTTCAAAAGGGGTACGGCCAGGTACAGCAGGGGTACGGCCAGCAAGAGGAGGCAAATACAATCTTTTACAGCTCCACAAATCCCTCCAATCTGTCACTCGAAAATGATCCTCAGCTGTTTACAACAAATCTGTAAATGACATATCAATGAAATCCTCAAACCCTCAACAATATTTACTCCATTGAAGCACAACTGCGAATACTGGATGCATCCGCCTCACAAGCACCTTTGGATGGTATTGTACATCTGTAGAATGCTGTTACCGAAGGGAGTTTTCGTTCCCAACAGCCCTATGGGTTCAATCCTTCAAATCCTCTCAGGGAAAACCCTAGCAGAGCAAATAGCCAACAAAATCATATATTCAAGCATATCTCAAATGAGGCACTTTTCCCTCTTTTATAACTCTCCAAGAGGTCGTTGCACTTTTTGGAGGGAATATTTCTTTTAATTTCATTTTAATATTCCCCAAGGTGAGCGCTCCACAATATAACTTAAGTGACATTTAAATATTTTATTTTTCATCACTTAACCATTAAATCCCAAAGTCCAATATTTAAATAAAAAATATTAATTTACGGACTTTAAAATGGAGGCCCAAATGAACTCGGAATTCAGTGATCTATAGCTTGCCGGAAAGGACGTTCCATCTCCAACACTGAAAAACCTAAAACGGACAGAAACCCTAATTTGCCAAAATCCCTTGGAAAGACATCATATAAATAGTAGTGTTCTTCGAGGACCAAAGAGAACAAACCCAGAAAGATTATCGCCATGCAAGCACTTACTATAAATAGTAAGTACGGACAAGCTATTTGAAATCTCTTCGAAAAGTGTCATACAACTCCACTGTAACACCCGAACACCTTGGTGACATCAAAATACTCCTCTGATTATGCTGTCACCAACCCAGAAAGTCAGCTCTGACTGTGTTGCAAGAGAACTCGAAAATGGGGACATTACATTTTATAGAACATTTTCTTTGGGAAATTCACCATGGTGTGACCATCTACCTTGCATTAAGTACACCAAAGGTCATAGCTTTTATTCTTGGTATCTCCCTTAGCTCTTTCATCATTCGAAGCATGTCTTTTCTTAGTGCTTGCATTGATCCAAGTTCACTGTCTTCTATGAACTTTGAGTCATCATTGCGCACCTCTTTCTCAAGCATGAGGATGTCTTGTTTTCATTCTCAATATTCATCACTCTATTATATGCATCTTTGCAATGCAAAGGTGGAACCAATTTCATCTTCCTCCGCAATGAGGGTATAAGTTTGATCCAAGAAGATCTTGGACTTTGAGCGACTTTGTGGTATAATGGCAGTACTTTGCGCCATGTGTCATCTTCACCATCAAATTTAGGTCATCCCAAGCATTTGTGGTCATATTGTGAAGTCCTAACTCTTCTTCACTTCGACAATGTGAGTCCTATTTTGCGTAAAGGTGCAACAATGTTTAAAAAAATGAAAAAACAGAGAATTTTAACATTCATGAAGCGAGCGGTTTGCCATTCTTGTAATTGGAAAAATGCCTCTTTGTCTTCCACACTTGTATAATAGTGCATTCCATTCATTATCTGATAAGGAGATAGAATATGGAGTAATGTAAGGGCTACAAATCTTGTAGCATATCCGACCTCTCGGATTATTGAACAAAACGATTGCTTAATACAAGCCTGCAACTTATAGTTCTAGCATGATGTTTATTGTTTTGTTATTTCTTCTTGTGTATTAAGTACTCCCATTTATATTCCGCTCTATCATTTCATATATGCTTGCACCATAACGTATTTAATCCTGTTAAGTGCGTTATCTAGCGGGTTCTCCCCAGGGCCTTGGATCAATGATATTAGAGAAAATACACTTCATATCATATCTTTGTGTTATTGAAGTTTACATATGAATCTTTATCTATTTATATGCGCGCTCACACAAGATCTGATTATAAGAAGCTTCGTCTCGAAGCAAGTTAACCTTCATTTTACCTTCTTTCACATTCTCAAATGGCAGACAAATCAGCTTCAGAGATACCAACTATGATATAGGATGCTTTGAAGAGGCAATGGGAAGATTTGGAATAACACAATGCATGTGAAAAAGTAGAAATTGTTGATAACTTCACTCAACTTCATCAGTCTCACCTTGTGTACAAAATCAATCCATTTCAAGATGTAGTCCTTTGTGATATGGTGCCATTGGAGGTTTGTGATATATTACTTGGACAATCATATCTTTTTCGTCAATAGGCAATCTATGAGTCAAATTCTAGAAATATTGTCGGAGATGTTGGTGAACATAGATACTACATACTAGAAGTAGTGCCTAGCCTTTCACTCAAACGCGAAGCAATACAAGAAACTAGTCAGTTCTAGTAAGTAATTTGTGCTCTTGAGGGTGAGACTTGAACGTAATAACATTCTTGCAGCTTAGTATCATACCACAATTCATTCAGTAAAGACACAACAATTGAACAACGCGTTGGAAGAATACAAGGATATATTTCAGTCACCCATTGGAGTTCCTACATATTGTGCGGCAAGTCATACTATTGATTTGATTCCTGGACTACCTCTACCTAATGCATCTCTATACTAACAATCACTCTTGGAGAATGAATAAATTAGAAGGCAAATCCATGAACTTGTGGATAAAGGACACATTACGGCAAGCTCTTCGCCATGCGACAACACCATTGTGCTAACCCCAAAGAAAATTGGCACATGGAGGTTGTGCATCAATTATAGAGCTCTTAACAATATCACTGTCAAGAACTGCTACCCTCTTCCCAATATAGAGGACCTTTTGGACTAGCTCCGTGGCATCGAGTTCTTTACGAAAATTGATCTTAAGTCTGGATAGCATAAGATTCCGGATGAACCTTCACACATATAGAAGACAACCTTCAAAGCCAAGGAAGGTTTGTTTGAGTGGTTGGTTATACTTTGGCCTAACTAATGCCTCGGTGGAATTTACGTGGATGATGCATGACATCCTCTGGCCATTCACAACTTCATTTGTTGTTGTCTACCTTGATGACATCTTGATTTTTCCAAAAAACATGGGATGAACATCTGCACCATATTCAACGCTTTGAGGCAGCGGAAGTTGTATGCTAACATGGAGAAATGTTCGTTCGCCATGTAGGAGGTATACTATCTTGGGTACATTGTTGACGCACATGGAATTTATGTGGAGTCAGTTAAGATTCTCGTCATTCAAGTATGGCCTATAGTAGTGAATCTCCCATAGCTATGCAATTTCTTGGGATTAGAAAATTTCTACAGGGGATTTCTACCCAGTTTTTCTCAAGTCAAAATCAATTTACTAAGGGTGGCGCTAATTTAACTTTCATTTGGATCGCTGTACAGTTGAAAGCATTCAACGAACTGAAATGTATCCTCTGTTCCTTGCCAACTTGCATTACTTGATCTTCAACAACCATTTGAGATAGAGATTGTTGCCTTTGATTATGCACTTGGAACAATCCTCACTCAATTTGGTTACCCAGTCGCTTACCTTAGCGAAACATTCAGTGCCATGGTAAGGAAGTATCCCACATGACCAAGAGCTTTATGCCATTCTTCAACCTTAAGCATTGGAAACACTACATATTAGAAAAGAAGACCGTAATCCACATGGATCACAAGCCATTGTTTTTGCAGACACAGAACAAGTTGTAGCAAGAATGACATCAAAAATGGTTTTTATATCTTCAGCAGTTCCTTTTGAACATCAAGCATAAGCAGGGAAGTGCCAATCCAATAGTTGATTGTTTAAGGGGACCTCCAATTCAAAATCCTTTCACTGCGCTTGATGCATGTCAACCTGAGATTAAAACTTGCTCAGAATTGTATACATTTGATGCAGACTTTGCAGAAATATATCAGACTTTGCATAACAGTAAGTCAATTCCAGATTTCTCTTTGCAAGATGGAATTCTATATCACCTTGGACACTTGTGTGTTCAGCATGAGGCAGAATGTCAGAAATTAATATGGGAGGCTCATTTCAGCAAGGTTGCATGACACTTTGGATTTGAAAATACCCTTGTGGTATTGAAGAAATATTTATTTTGGCCATGCTTCAGATTGGATGTTGAAAAATACATCAGATCTTGTATTCCCTGTGCCATAACCAAACAAGTTAACAAAAAAAAAAGGGTATGTACATGCCTTTGCCGGTACCAACTAGACCTTGGGAATCAATTCCATGGGTTTCCTCTTAGGCTACCCTACCACCAAGCATGGTGATGATTGCATTTATGTAGTAGTTGATAGATTTACAAAGATGGAAATTCTCGCACCTTGTAATAAATCAATCTCAGCTCCATAAAATTGAAACAACTCAATTGTATTTTCAGAATGTATGGATTCGGTTCGAATTACCATCCACCATCATCTTTGATAGGGACATCAAAAAATTGAGCAATTTATGGAAATAAATTTGGTCTATGATGGACACAAAGCTGAACAAGTCTTCCATCCCAAGAGTGATGGATAGATAGAAACGATGGATAGGATGATTGTGCATCTATTTAGAATGCACAGTTATAGGAATCAACTCATATGGGATCAAACCCTTCCTTTCATTTAGCATATCTACAATAGAGCTTTGCACGACTCTACAACACCACCTTTTTTAGGTACACAACCTTTTCTAGGTTTTCTTGGGTTTCCAACCTTTGGCACCCATCGATGTTGCCTATCCTATGCCGCCATCATCAATAGCAACAACTCCTTTATATCAAAAGGAAGATGGCAAAGTTGCTAAGTTCATTGAGCACTCAAACACATTCAACAAGTCTTGACCATTTTGCAGAAGGCTAATTCTAAGTACAAGCAATGCCATGATCAACATTGAGTGCCACACACTTCTTAGTTCAGTGATCAAGTATGGCTTCATTTTCAAAAGGAAAGAATCATAGGACCTTACTACAAGGTTTGTCCACTTTAGTACAAGGCCTATACCATTACCAAGGAGGTTGGAGATAAAACTCTTTCGAGCTTAAACTATCTTCCTACCTTGGTCTACATCCAGTCTTCAATGTAGACCCCTTGTGCCATTATTTTCCACCTTTGTTGGACACTTCAAATGTTGCAAAAACACTTAAATAGAAAGATCAATCTTGATTGCAACACTCCAACAGATTCAAATCAAATGCATTAGATTGCAAGGTATCCTTTTCTTCTGGATTATCAAAGTAGGTTTGGTACCTTCTCAAGGGAAATACTTTATAGAAGTGCAAGTTGCCAACAACTATCCACATCTTTTTCTCAATTTCATGCAATGGGGACCATTGCTTCTCAAGGAGGGGTGACTGATCTAAGGAGGATCTGGGACTTTGAGCGACGTGTGGCATAATGGCATTACTCCATGCCATGTGTCGTCTTCACCATTAGATTCAGGATCATCCCAAGCATCTCCAAAGTCCTAACTCTTCTTCATTGATGCCACACAACTCCAACAATTTCAGCCTTGTTCCGCAAATAGGTACAACAATGTTTCCAAAAAATGCCAAAACGGAGAATCTGAATGGTCACGAAGCAAGTGGTTGTCATCCTTGTAAATGGAAAACCATCTATTTGTCTTCCACACTTGTATAATAGTGCATTCCATTCATTTTTCGATAAGGAGATAGAATAGGAAGTAATGTAGGGGCTAGACATCTTGTAGCACATCCGGCCTCGTGGATTATTGTACAAAACTATTGCACAATACAAGCTTGCAATTTATAGTTCTAGCATGGTGTCTATTTTTATATTGTCTCTTTGTCTATTGCACTTTGATCTATATCCTGCTCTCGACTATTTCATATATGCTTATGCCATGTTAATATTTAACCCCATTAAATGTGTTACCCACCGGGTTCTTCCTTGGGTCCTAGATCAAAGTCCCTCGATGAAACACTATTTATTTAGATCATCAATTGGTTCTTTGAGTTTTCCTAGCAATTCCTTGAGTCTTTTGTTGCAGGCTCGTACATTCTCATGTTTCCTTAGTCGGGGAGTTCTCTGTGACAATTTTATTGTCATCTTTGAGGATCTTAAATTCTTTTGCAAATGCTTCCGCTATTTGTCCCATGAGGACTTGTTAGTTGTTGGTGCGCCCGTGTCCCAATCAATAGCCACTGTTTTGAGTGTGGCTAAAAAGATTGCAACTAGTGACATTCATCTGTCTTCACAGTGGCAATCTAGATGATGATGCAAGTTTTGCATTGTCACACTGGGTCTTCAGATCCATCACCAACAAACTTCGGCAACTTTCATCTCTCTAAGGTTGGACCAGAGGGAATGCCAAAAGCTACGGGCCTTGTGTGATTCTGATGTGGCTCTTCTATTTGATCCTTGTCCTTAGGAAGATGCGTGTTGGATGTTCCATTGCTCTCTCAACACTGTTAGACATGTCACTATACTCAACCCTTCCTTTAGTCTTGAGATATTAGTATGTTGTTGTGCTCGTTGTAAAGTTTTGCTCTTGTTCTGCTCAATCCAATTTGTTCTATAGGATGTCCTAGTGTTTTCCACTTGACCTCTTCAATTAACAATTCTTCAATTCCGAGAATATTTCTCTCATAAGCAACTCTCTCTTCTCCGTCCCAAAATAAAGACTTTCTCTAAATGATTGGGTGTGGTCAAATCTTCAATGGTTTCCTTCGTGGACTCATCTGTAGTACCCACCAACCCTATTTGATCATCAAGATTTTCACTTCTTTCCTTTGGAAGGGGTAGTTGTCTTGCAACCTTTACCCACTCCTTACTTGTGAGTGGCACAGGGTCCTTTGGTTTCGGCTTCGACTCTGACTTTGAGTTTTGCACATACTTTGGCCTTGGCTTTCGATTCAGCTTCCATTTTTGCTCCATACTTCTCTTGATGGATTTTTAGAATTGACTGCCTCTTGTAGTCTTCTTCTTTCTTGTTGTTCCACAAATCGAGTAGACCATCTGATTTCTTGGTCCATCCCTTCCCCGTGTTGTCTTCTTCTACCACCTTTGTTTGGGGTCAGTGACATGAATTCTTTCTCGTATGGCATCGGTTTCTAAATCTTTCATCTTCTTGACGATACCTCTTTGTACTGTTGTAAAATATTTTGTCATTGTGCTTCATGGTTACATTCGGCATAGAGATCTTGTAAGATAATGTAGTGCCTCATTGTCAATGGTTATTGTCGACCGACTTTCACTTCTATCCGAATTCAGCTTGACCCGACTTCGCAAAGGTAACGACACCAGAAATGTTTGCTATAAAAAGCTACACTACCAATAATATACCATTGCAGAATTATAAAGACATAGCATGAACATAGCACTTAAGAACATGAAAGAATCAACACATTTATTGAATAGGTTGTGTATAGTACAATGCTCACAACAGTGAGGACTTGTCACATCAGTGCCCTTACCCCAAAAACTCTAAAATCAACGGATATCGGTTAAGACAAAACTGTTGACCCCAACAGTTCATAATGAAATGTAACTAATACATACACTACCAAAGCTGACAATACAGTTATTAACAACATAACAAAGTCAGCTACCAAAACATGTACGGTACAGTTAGTTTTGTGCAATAAATGTCTGATCTCATCTGTGTGTCATAAAATATTTTCTTTTAGTTGTATACATAAAAAAGAAAGAAAGTGAGGATGATTGAGAAAAAGAAAGCAACCACAATAATTGATGCAGCAACTGTGGGCGGGGCCTGATTCTTGTTAGAGAGTGAATGAATGCAACCCCAAATTTACGTACACCAACTGATATTGCAGTTACAGTTTCCAATGTCAATACTGCAACAGAAAATGGTCAGTCAGGATCTATAAGACAGGGTAAAAGTTGTATTTTATAGTAGTGAACTGAAATGCCCTTAGAAACTCTCAAGATAAGAATATCAACATGCCAAATACCACCAGTTGGGTACCTTTTAGGACATCACGTCCCCTCAGGTTCCTGCTAGGACATCACGTCCCCTCAATACTATCAGTTTTGTAAGGATGTCTATTATGGCACATGATGCTAAGTAGCATACATAATCATTAATATACCACATATCCCATTTGAATATATCAAGTAAAGATGATAGAATTCATCTAGACATGATAATAACATAATCTTCAAGAGAATTGAATCACAAATCTGTTGCCTTACATGGCCCTTGCTTGTAGCTTGAAGCACACAAGCTGACTTTATGCAGCCCAAACCAAAACACAAAAACCAGTAAACAAAAGATCAAAACTAATCTGAAAAATACCTTAACAAATGGTGTTTGGGGCCTTAAAATAATGTAAAATCTTCAAAGTGAATCATAATATGCCGTTTCCTATTGGTAATAGCTTTAAATTCCATGGTTTGTGATTTCGTGTAAATAAGTGCACAATAGTTGAATTCAATATATTACATGAAGCACTTCGGTTCTTATTCAGAAACTTATAGTTCAAAATTGTGAATCCCGAAACTCCAATTAACTTCACAAATACATCCAAAACCAACTCAGTTTTCTATTAGACTCACTTAGCTTTGAAGCTATATGACGTTTCAAATTGCTCGACTTTAAAACGTCAATGAAATGGAATTAATTTTTCCCTAAACGAGCTTGCCCAAAGTTAGAGACTTAGCCTTAGAAACCTTCCACTGTTGGTTGGAAAGTGTAAAGATTTATTATACAAAGAATAAGCTTTGGAAGAGATATGGTTGTTTTCTGTTTTTTAATAAATCATCGATATATTGGAGTTATTTGTTGTGTGACAATTAAAATTAAAAATTTCCCAGTTCAATAAATTTTGGTAATGGCGTATTTTATGACTTTGTAAAATGTTAGCTTTTGATAACCTTGTTAACATGTAGGTTGCTTTTAATATTCAAGTTTGTGCCCTTTCAGAGAATAAGCTTGACATAGAGCCAGGATCAAGCCAAAGTTGACCAGAAAGTGAGGAAGACAGCAACCCATGGCTGTGTAAGTTGTATTCATGATTGTGACAATTTTATGATACCCTTGTCACTTGTAATTTTTTTGTTTATTTATTCTCTTTACTGCCATTTGTTTAGCATAGCTTTTCACAAAGATTATCAAATGCTAATGATAATGAAAATTTATGTCAAATTGTGCTCTGCAGCGTTGCTTCAGCTCCTGGTAAAGTTCTAATAACAGGTGCTTACCTCGTCCTTGAGAAACCAAATCCAGGAATCGTCCTTACTACCACAGCTCGTTTCTATGCAATTGTGAAACCACTGCATGATAGCATAGATTTGGGGAGCTGGGCTTGGGTACTTTTATTTGACCCCTTTTCGATTGCCCTCACACATCACATCTTTTTTATTTTCTTTTTTCATATATGCATTTTAAATCTAAAAGGGAGAAGCTTTATAAATATTTGCTTGGACTAGCATCTTTTGTTTTATGTCATGGTATTTATTACCTACTTGGATTTTATATTTTAACTTTTCACAGAAATACATTGAGCAGGAACAGGGGAGAAAACCAATCTTTCTGAAGTTTCAAGCAGTTGACTTGAGATGAAATGAGTCAGAAAGATGACATGATAAAACAAAGATAAAGCACCATGCTTCACAATCTGCATTGCAGTTATAAAATGTATTAGAGCTTAATAAGTATGCAGGAAAATTTCAAATATTTCTGTTATCATGTTCTTTTCACTAATGTTTAGTAGATCTCAACTTTGAAACATCCCTTTATTTATGTATAACTCATCACACAAAAATGTGAATTTAGAAGATGTTAGTATAAGTCCTGGTTTATGGATATTTGGCCCCTAGTTTCACTTCATTCATGGCTAAAATAAATCATAGTTTGCATCCAAATTCGTTTCTCTCAGTTACAAACAGGAACCAATAGCATCTGATGGCATTGAGGCATAGCAAATCCATGGACTCGCATGAGAAAGCCAGTTAGTGCAATAGCTATTGTTGGCACCATTGTGGAACAACCTGAATTTCTAAAGGAGCAGAAAGCTACATAAAAGCCTCGTGTGATTTCTATGTTCTTTGCTTCAAGTCAAAGTTGTTTGGGATGGAGCCTGTATTCAAAAGATGAAGGGAAGAGTTACGTGAGGTGGAGTGGGTTAGGTCTGAACTGATCACATGATCTGATATATAATTTTCCATTCCCATACGTTATTCCTTGATTTGTTAAGCTGTCTGGTTCGGTATTAACAGCTTTGGGAATGGGTTTGTCAGCATCCATTTATCTGTTAACTGTTTTACTTGTCTGGTCTCAACAGAGTCTTATTGATTATATGATTGATGCTTGAAAGCCGGTTTCTAATCTCTTTCAAGTTAGTGGGATGATTTATCTGTTAACTGTTTTACTTTGGTTGCTATACCTTTAACCTATAGCATGTCTAGGGATGTGTGGTCGACTTGTGGCTTACAGAACCTTTCATAATATCTTGTCACATTTCTCAATGATTCTTATATTGTTAGTAGGGTCGGCCTATGGAATAACTATAGCCTAAGTAGAGTATATATAGGAGGAAGTGGTTAGTCCTGGATCATCATATTGCTAATTCTATTCTAATTGCATTGTTGTGGAGGTTGGCCCCTCGAAGTGGCTCAGTCAAATATATTGACTATTTTACTCTTTCGTCAATTATTGTCGTGGATCTGCTTATTCTGTTCATATTTATGCGATATATTATTCCATTGTTGTGTATTTTTAAGTAATTTCATTACAAGTGGTATCAGAGCATTGATTTGGGCAAGTTTATATAGCGTGTTTTTTTTCGGATCTAGTGTAGTTATTCTCAGAGCTAAGGGATCGAAAAAACATAACTTGCGATCTGGGAAGAATTTAATTTTTGTCATCACAATATTGTTCGGTCTTTTTTTTGAAAAAAAATATGGATTTTTTTTTGCACCCTTGTGCAAATTAGTAGTTGTTGAATTCATCTCGACAAGATGATTGCAATGGCATAATCTGTCGGTACTTTTTTTCGGCCTCGAAACCCTCAATCCTAGGGTTCATGCATGCTTGGTCCTAACACTTGCGGTCACGGGAAAGGGCAAAAAAATATGGATTTTTTTTTGCACCCTTGTGCAAATTAGTAGTTGTTGAATTCATCTCGACAAGATGATTGCAATGGCATAATTTGTCGGTACTTTTTTTCGGCCTCGAAATCCTCAATCCTAGGGTTCATGCATGCTTGGTCTTAACACTTGCGGTCACGGGAAAGGGCAAGACACTCCAAAAATGCATCACAAGGACGACATGGAATTCGAAACTTTGGATCCTTTGGTTTTAGAGGTGGTTCACCAACTTCAGTTAGATATGCAAAGCATGTTGAAGAAATATGATCTCAATGCGGTAAAAGGGGACATCGATGATGTGAATACTCAGTTGGCAACTATCACTGGGCAATTATCCACTCTTGTAGCTCATCTTCAGCTAAATAATCCTCCATTTGGGTTCTCCCAACCAGAACAATCAAAACTCCAATTCCGGTTCCAAGCACATGATGCCAAAAGTGGAAGTGTGCAAATTTGATGGTAAGAATCTGTTGATGCAGTTTTTATGCACACCAATTCATAATGAGGTAGCCAACGTTTCAGGGTTTCAATGGAAGTAAACTCCACTCCAGGGCATGAGTTGCAGGTATGCGATTGTAACAACCAGGGGATGGAATGACAGGCAAGGCATGTAGGTTGTTAACAAGGATTATGAATGGATGAATGGTCTCTAAAAGAAAGTCAAAAGCTAGGTGAGTTGATGGCTGGATGGTTGCTAATCTAGAGTGGGTAGATCTTAGAAATAAACTCAAAAATAGAGGGAAGGGTAGAGTAGAAAAGGAGGACTCAATGGCTTCAGGAATCATCTTTCACGCTGGATTCTAAGTGGACAAGTGCTTTTAGAACCAATGCTTATTGCTAGCAGTTGCTACATACAAACACAAACATGGTCAAGTAGTCTAGGATAATTTGATATAGGAAACTCAAGGGTCTTAGTCAAAGGTTGCTCCTTTTAGAGTAGTTGTTGCACACCCTACTCAGGGGATTATGACTGGAACTAGGGAGATATCTGAGATAGCTGTTGCACATACACAGAAGATTATATCATTGAAAGCACTTCTACACACTTAGAACAATAAAACAGTCAATTTAATAAAAAATGATCAATATAATTGCCAACTATTCAATAGCTTTTGCACATCTAAAACTAGCATATTAATCATAACAAGAAAGAATTCCTCTCAGCTGTTACACATTAAAAATTATCGAATTATACAACCAAAAAAGATTAAACCTAATTACACAGAGCTTGGAGAGAAAATACACAAACACATTCGTTGACAATCGAATTGATTCTGCTTATGTATTGAATTTTTTTGACCCTTTACAAATGAGGGTTACATCTGTTTAAATAGACTTGGGGAAACTGTATGTATTGTATAGATAGAGTTAACTTACATTTATCAAGAATTAAAGTCAGCGTTTACAATATTATGCAACATGTGCATGTTTACAAAAACATTTAGACAAATTTTACATTTAGTTATAACATAAGAAAACTACGAGTAAAAAAACTTAACACCGTTACATTGAATTGACATGCAGAAAACTGGCCGTTTCAACTAAGGCTGAGTGGACGCGTGCATGGATGCATTAACTTTTGTGGGAGTCGTCACTGTTTGTGTTGGCGCTGAACTAGATGTTACAACCTCAGTCTTCTTCTTCTTTGCCTCTATCTCAAGATAACATTTGTGACCCGCATCATGCTGCTGCCTTATGATATCTAGGTTAAGTAACGAGGGTCTGTGCACCTTGTTAACTTGCTCCAAGAGTTTTGCATGCTCGGCCTTTGCATTTTGGAAGTTGATCTTGAAAATTTCAACTTCAGTTACCTTCTTTCTTACAAAACTCAACTCAGCTTCAATATCCTCAAGTGTTAACCCCTGTAAGCTCTTGAAATTGACAGATGCTTCTTGAATGAGTTGGTCAAAATTGATTATGTTGATCAACTTCCCTGTAGCATCCCTTACCTTTGACAATTTCGATTCATCTAAGATTTACAAGATGAGAGTTTCATGCTCTTGGTATTTGGGTATGATTGCCCCAACTGTTGTAGCCCACTCTCTAGCTTCTTGTGTTTTAATGACCACCAAATTGAGGGCATTTGATGCCTCCAATGGTGTTATTAAGTCCAAATGGTTGTATGCCTTATTAGTAGTGTACAAAATCAATAATTTCAGTTTATTCTCATCTTGCTTTAAAGAATTAAACAATTGGTGTCAAAGCTATATGGGGGGCCAATTCAGTTCTCATTGCCTCAAGAACATTATAACATTTTGATGCAGCTCCCTGAACTTCAGTCTCAATTCTTGTTGGAATATGAACTGTTTGTTGTTGCTCCTTGATTTGCTCTAGTTCCCGCTCTAGCGCTTGCCTTGCCATCTCAGTCCTCTCATGTAATGATGTCGTAGCATCCTTGTGGGTTTCTGCAAGGGACTTAAAATCTTCTGTGTATGGGGACTGTCATAGCTATCTATTCTTCCACTTGGACAAGGCATAGACCTCTTGCCTTTCCTCAAGAATGATCTCCCTCCCAGCTTCATCCTCCAATTTCCTCTTCTTAACTCTCTGGATACTCCTTGAGGGCTTATTAAACAAGAAGGTTATTGATAGCAGTTCTGTAATTTTGAAATTAGGCTTTTGGGAAGCCTTAGATCTAAGATCCACTGCCCATGGTGGAATCACTAGCTGATAGAGTCTATTGATTGTTTATCCTTAGTTGTAGCCTCCAACTCAAGATCTTCTGTTGATTGCTCTGTGGCTCCTTTGAGAACTGGATCAGGAAGGGATGGCCATATGATTTTGGACCAATCCACTCCATATTGGGGGAGTGGATGGACTGTATATACTGGTTTACCCCTTTTGGCCTTCCTTGAGGATATGACAGTAGTCTTTTGGGATGAACTGGTGGAAAGTATTGACAAATTAATTTGTGTGGAAGAGACATGGAGTTGGGAACTGGCCAATGCTATTTCAATTGTCTTAGTGGCCCTTTCCTTTTTCATGGTTCAGACTGTAGCAGTCATGGAGGGAATATTAGTAGTGGTGGCAACAATGGACGTGGCTGGGACCGTGGGGGAAATGAAACAATAGTGGAAGAAGAAACATCTTCTACCTTGGGAGTGAGCAAAGGTATTTGCAAGACAACAGTGGAGGAAATTGAAACATCAGGGGTGGAGGTGACATCCTCCACTTTGGGAGTGAGCAAGTGGGTCTTCAAAATCAAAACAACACTAATAGGAACTGAACCAAAAATGGGAACAAATGAGAAAACTTGGGAAGAAGGGTTTGAAGGCTGAGCCTTCTTACCTGATTTGTCATCTTCACTCAGTGTCTTCCCTTTGTCAACTGTAAGGCTTAGTGCCTTGGCTCTTTCTAGTTCTTCCTCTTCATCTATTTCTTGCGTTGCCCTTGTTTATTATTGGGGAATTGAAGGTATGTCATGTGGTTGATCAACTGTTGGATTATCTATGAGGGGAGGAGCCCTTGGCTTCCTCTTATAGCAAATAGTAGCCTTCGTCTCTGAGGAGTCTTGCTGAATTGAGGCAGTAGCTACCCCTTGCACTGTAGACTCCTACAATTGTGGTGCAGCTATAGGTGTTTGCAATGGCAATGTAGCTGGGTGCTCTTGGTCCTCTTCATCAGAGGAATCCAAGTCAATTGGATCCCCTTGGGCTCCTCTGGGATTAGTCTCAGTTAACCCAGGCTCTTTCTTAACAACCCTCAATAGTAGGGGAAGTCCTTGGGAAGGCCCTTCTTGTATCTTTGTTTGTTGCTGGGGTATATTGCTGTAGAAGTAGGAAGTAGCCCATCCTCCAGGGGGTGGCAACCTAGTATGCATTTCTTGTACTTAAATTGAAGGCTCTTGCTGAATTATCCTCAAATGATCCTCTTTAAGGCCTGCAAGTTTTGTCCTTTCCAAGACTTGGGTGTCATCCTTAGCATTTACAACAAAAAGTCATGGTCGTAGAGAACATGTTTGTATGGAATACCAAAGCCCTGGATATGCTTTTGTATATGACCATGAGGATCCCAATCTCTGTGGGGCAAGGTAGGCAATTGATAATGCTGCCTCTTATTGCCCATGTTCCCGAAGTGCTTCCTCATTGTATAACACATTTTTCCTATGATCATGTGAGATCCATAGAATGTGCCCTTCTGCTTTATCAAATCCTCTTCCACAATCCACCAGAGTTGATATGCAATTTCTTGCTCCGCAAGTTTATCTGGTACATACTTGGGGAGGCGCAAGGGGTGGACTTTATGATCGACAACCATGATCACTGTATAATCTGGGTACAACCTGTAGTCACCCCTAGGATTCAGTGTATTTGCTATGCTTTTTGAAATTCTGGGTAGTGTGGCCTCATGAATTCCCTGCCATACTTGAGGATACACGTCCTCGGCAATTCGGACCATATTCTTAGTATATGCATGAATTGGTAATAATCGCAAATGCGATTCTTTATATAATCGGTGGTTGGGCTCCAAAGCTCCCCTAAGTCCCTATACACTGTGCCCATTACTGCATCGAGAAGATATGACATCATGCAAAAGTGGCCTGCTGAATTGGGCCGCTTGCTCTTATGCAGAGCTTATTCACTCAGCTTAAAGCTGATAGTCTCTCCCAAGGCAAAAGTTACATCGCTAGTCATTATCATCTCTAGTAATGGCACCCAATCCAAGTTGAGAAAATGAATACTTGGCATGCCATACATTCTGTTCAATAAGGCCATCCCAATACAAACCTCTATTCTGAATTTGCTAATGGGGGTGGAAGACTTTCCCTTTAGGGCCATAGTCTCCCTTGGAAGAAGCCATAAGCTCATAACTTTATCGATAGAATTCTGTTTGTTCCATGTTACCAACCTATGTTTATCAAAAATTGCATTTGGAACTGACAAAGATAGGTACCTTTGAAAATCATCACTAGTGATGTAGGCCATGATCGTCTGGTGATCCATATGGTGCAGGAAGGCATCTTGTGTAATCTTGCCAACAAAGAACAAGCCCTGCAGCAGGTTGATGCAAGGCATAGCTCAGGGCTTGGCCACCACAAAATGCAGTCTTTGTCTCTTAAGAGAAAGTCTGTAACCAATTGTCGTTGCGCGGGTGATAGATTTCCTTCATGTGAAAACGCGTCGACAACATCAACAACCTCCCACAATTCTGAGTAGTTAGCGTTCCTATTATCGAAGATTATTGCATCAAATATTGTTTGTAAACTTTGTGGAATCCTTAATGGAGAATGGGGATGGTGGTTGTGCTCCTTTGAAGCTCTTGGATGATGATGCCATTGCAATTGTCTGGTGTGTTCAAAGTATGTTTACGTGTACCGTGAGAACTCCTTTGCACTGGTTGCTTGTTTGCAAGGGATTCACAGGTAGCTAGGGCTTTTGTTCACAGAGTAGCAATTGAGTTCGAATTCACTATGAGCAATGAATACGTCGATAGCTGCACGTCATGTATATAGCCTTTTGCATTCAATTCCAGTTCGTGTGCTTTTAATGTCCAACGTTCATATACTTTGCTTTACTTGCATAATTCAAATCTCGTTAGCTTAGTTAGTGGGTTACGTTCTTTTGGCAAGTGTCGGGAAGTAGTTTGGCTTTGTTGGCTAAGTCTAGCGGGCTCTCGATAGTCGAGAGTTGGGAGTCGGGTTTCGTGTTGGGACCGAGCCAACAATTCTTGTGAACCAAAGGCTCTGAACACAAACCCGAAGACCAAATCCCTCAGAACAATGTTCAAACAAAATGTGTGATCAAAAGCTCTGAACGAAACCTCCATCGATGACTGTTTCGGACAAATTGTCTGATGAAAAGTCCCGATACAGAAATTCCAAATATGAGTTCTGAATAAAAACCAAGTCCTTCGGAACAATCGTTCGAACAAAATGTTTGAACAAAATACCTGACGCAGAAACTCTGAACAAAATGTCCGATATGGAAACTCCGATGAAGATTGTTCTGAAAAAAAACCATCGACTAAAATAAAACTCGAACATAAGTTGCGAACAAAAAACCCGACGAGCATATATCGAACAAGTCTTCTGAATTAAAAGTCTGAACAAAATGTCCGATACGGAAATTCCGAATCAGGACTCCAACGAATAGATCATGAACACAAGTTCCGAAAAACAAAGTTCTAAAAAAAAGGCTCGAGCAAAATGTGCGAAGACCAAATCCCGAATAATTTCTCTGAATAAAACTAAGTCTCAAAAACCTGCATGGTACAAAAACTCCAGAAGGCATTAATAAGTTAGTCCAAAAAATGTATAATACCATTGTTTGTACTTCCATGTGTAAATATCAAGGAGGAATCTGATAGAACTTGCACAATTACATAGAGAAAAACTCAACAAACAAGGCCAATTCACAAAACAAAGTGGGTCCCCATTTCTTTAATAAGAAAAGGGGAATGTTGGGTACAATAGGATCCACTCACTTGTATCAATCAAATGGAAAATTTATTTGGTTTATATCAGACCCCATGTGCACAAAAGGTGGTCATGGCATCTCTATATCTAAACCCTGAGCAATTCATTTGGTATTGGTGGTTGTGTGCTAAAAAAAAAGGGCATTTTTGTTAGCTAGTTGGTATTTACTGATGAGTTGCAAATGCACTATTGCAATGTCTTTGAAAACTACTTCAGTCAGTTAGCAAAGTTGCGACAAACATGGCTTGTCAAGGATTATATTCAACAATTAGAGAATCTTTTACGCGTGGATGACATCAATGAGGACAACATGAATGACCTGTTCTTGGGTGGGCTAAAGGATAACATCCAGCTTGATGTTCACATTTTTAATCCAAGTTCAGTATCTGAATCCATAACATAAACGCAAGGTAGAGGAAAGAGATTTGGCCAAACAAAGGGCTTTCACTACTGGGCGAGAACACAATTCCCTAGTGCAATCATTTCCTCAGACTACAAGATTGACCCCTCAACAAATTGAAGAGAAGCATGCAAAAGGGGTTTTGGTTGTGATAGCAAGTGGAGTAAATAACATAAATGTGCTGATAAAAAATTGTTCTACATTGAAGGAGCCAATGAAGATGAAGAAGATGATGCAGCCTTAGGTGAGGGTGAGGAAGAGACAAAGGAGGAATCTACAAATTCCCACCCTACTATCTCTTGTCATGCACTTTCGGGTATGAGCATGTCTCAATCCCTTAAGATTGTGGGCTTCTTGAAATAACAAAAGGTGATAGTGTTGATTGACTCAGGGAGTACACATAACTTCATCAACAATAAGTTGGCTACTCGTTTGAACTATTTCATTGACCTAGCTCCAGAGTTTCAGGTCATGATTGCAAATGGTGGCACAATCAATTGTTCTAGGAATGCCATAGTATCAAGTTTGTTAGGAGAGACTACAAGCTAGACTCTGCTATGTTTGCTATTCCCATGGGTGGGGCAAACATTGTTTTGGGAGTACAATGGCTTACAACCTTGGGCATAATAGAGATGAATTTACAGGGACTATTCACGAGCTTTCATTCTAAAGGTACGACATTTGAACTATGTGGATTACGGACAAAATCTCCACAATTGGTTAGTTCGCACCAGATGATGAGGATTCTAAAAAAGGGCTAAAGGATTTGTAGCACGATTGTTTTCCATAGAAGTTCAATCAAGCAAAGAAGTCTACACGTCCTGATATACAAAGGATTATTGATGACCACCTAACTGTTTTTGGCTTTGTGCCAAATGGACTACCACTAAGTAGAGAACATGATCATGCCATTCATCTGCTTTCGAGTAGTCAACCACCTAACATCAGACCATATAGGTATCCATATGCCCAAAAGAGTGAAATTGAAAAGATGGTACATGAGATGCTGGAGGCGGGTATTATCATAGTCAAAGTGAATATTTGTCCCCGGTGGTCATGGTGCGTAAGAGAGATGACACTTGGAGGATGTACCCAGACTACAAAGAACTCAACAAGTACACCATCAAAGATAAGTCCCCTATTCTAGTAATTGATGATTTGCTAGATGAATTACATGATGTTTATTTTACAAAACTAGATCTTCGTTCTGGGTCCCATCAAATTTGGATTAGAGATGAGGATATCCCTAAAACAATTTTTAGAATTCATAAAAGGCATTATGAATTTATGGTCATGCCATTTGGTCTCACAAATGCACCATCTATAGTTCAAAGTTTGATGAACACTGTTTTTAGGCCTTTTTTGAGGAAATTTGCGTTGGTGTTTTTTGATGACATCCTGAGATACAACAAAACTTGGGAAGCACATTTGTAGCATGTGAAACAAGTACTACTAGTTCTGAACATCAATTTTATGCAAAACCTTCAAAATGTGCTTTTGGAGTCCAAGAAGTGGAGTACTTGTGTCATATTGTTTCACATGGAGTCAAAGTTGATCCTCAGAAGATCAAAGCTATGATGGAATGGCAGGTGCCAAAAGTCCTCAAGAATTTCAAAGGTTTTTTGGGGCTAATAGGTTACTATCGTAGATTTGTGAAAAATTATGGCAGCATAGCAACACCACTCATAGCCTTGTTGAAGAAAAACGCTTTCCATTGGAACGATGCAACTACCAAGGCTTTTGAGAAGTTGAAGGAGGCTATGTGCACCACTTCAGTTTTGGCTACCCTTGATTTTTCCAAAACTTTTATTGTTGACTCTGATGCATTAGGTTATGGCATGGGGGTAGTGCTCATGCATAAAGGAAGACCCATTGCACTTGAGAGTCATCAACTCAAGGGTAAACAATAGACTAAAGCCAATATACGAGAAAGGGATGCTGGCTATTCTTCATGCAGTCAAGCAATGGAGACTTTAACTGATGGGTAGACACTTTAAGGCCAACACTGATCATGATAGTCTAAAATATTTTATAGAACATTGATTGTCATTAGAAGATCAAAAGAAATGGTTGACTAAAATATTGGGATATGACTTTGAAATCATCTATAAGAAAGGAAAACAAAATGTTGTAGCAGATGCACTATCCAAGGGGGCTGAATCCACTGAGGCATTATTATGTACAATGACCATTTGGTAGACAGATTGGTTGGAAGAGGCACGAGCAGAATGGGAGAATGATAGGGATACACATGTTTCGATTCAAAATTTTCAGCACAGTTCTGATGCCTCGGCCAAATTTGAGTGGAAAGGTAATGCATTATGGTAAAAAGATTGCTTATACATATTTAAGAATTCTAGCCTCAAAACACAAGATCCTTAAGGAGCTTCATGCATCTCGATAGGGGGGCACTCAAGATTTTTGAAAACATGTCATAGAATCAAGCATGATTTCTTTTGGGAAGGACTCAAGGGGATATACAAAAAATTGTGGCTGAATACATGGTGTGTCAATAGATAAAGGGTTAAATAATTAAGACATCCGGTCTTCTGCAACCTTTATCCATTCCTAGCCAGAGGTGGGAGGAGATCTCCATGTATTTCATTAGAAGGTTGCCGAGGCCTAAAGGTAAAAATGTTATTATGGTGATTGTGGATAGGCTCGCAAAATATGCTCATTTTTGCTCCTTGCCACAGCCATATATAACCAGTACAGTAGTTGTGGCTTTTCTCGATGTGGTTCAAACTTCAGAGGAGTAGCAAGTGGATCAACACCGGAGTGAGCAGCTTTTTGACATAGGTGATAGGGCCTTTGTGCGCTTGCAATCATATAAGCAAATGTCTCTGAAGCAACAAAAAAAGGATAACAAACTTTCTCCAAAGTATTATAACCTTACAAGATCCTATAAAAAATTTGTAGCGTTGCATACAAGCTAGAGCTACCCAAGTCCACTTGCATACATTCTGCCCAAATTGAGTTTCTAGAATTGGATGAAGAAGACCGAGTCATTCTAGAACTTGAGGAGATCCGGCACATACACACAAAAAGCTGGAACAAACGAAATTATGGAGTATTTGATCAAGTGGAAGAATTTGAACCATGAAGATGCAATGTGGGAGGATGAAGCTTTTTTGTAGCAACATCCGGAGTTCAACGTTGAGAGCAATGTTGTTTTGAAGGGGAGGGGCATGCTATGCCCTTAACCTATAGCGTGTCTAGGGATATGTGCGGCCGAATTGTGGCTTACATAACCTTTCTTAATATCTTGTCACATTTCTCTATGATTCTTATATTTTTAATAGGGTCGGCTTATGGAATAACCATGGCCTAAGTAGATTATATATAGGAGGTAGTGGTTAGTCCTTGATCATTAGATCTCGAAGTGGCTTGGTCATATATATTGAGTATTCTGCTCTTTCATCAATTATTGTTGTCAATTTGCTTATTCTGCTCATATTTATGCTATATATTATTCTATTGGTGTGAATTATCTTAGTAATTTCATTAGATTGGTCTTCTGTCATCATCAAATTATTCTAACTCAATTATAAGAATCTAAAACCTAGACCTTTTATACAACTTACTCAAAGTGTTGCAAACATCATTAGCATCTTTTACATCCTAAATTTGAGGCAACATATCATTTGTCACAGGCATGTGAATGAAGCATGCTGCACTGCTACTGCTTTTTTCAAATTTTACTTTCTCTCGAGGATCAGCAGAGCGTTGGTCTTTTCCAGAAATAATATCCCACAAATCTCTTAAAATAAACAAGCTGCCCATCCCTTTTTTTCCATGTAAAATAATATTTTGTTATCCAATTTCACATTTAGAAAGGATAGTAGAGGAGAGCTAGAGATTTTGGGCAATGGGGAAAATCACCTTCCGAAAAGGTGAATCATAGACTTCCTACAAGCGTGGAATCTAATAGAAGAACGATTCTGAAGCAAAAGGAAATCTGTAAGAAAAGACTTCCAGATGTAAAAGTCATGCAAAAATGTCTAAGAACCCTTTTTGTCCCTTTTCTTTATAATCTCTGGTCACCTATATCATAATGATAAGCCTTCATGCTGCCTGCCTGAAGCTTGTTTTCGAATAAATGAAAAGCCTTTCTACCAAAAAAAAAAAAAAAAAGCCCCTTTCGGCACAACTCAATTCAAAATGATATGAAGAGGAATTGAACCTCATAGCTCCCACTTTGAATCTCTTCATACTACTATTGCATGATTATCTCAAAATGTACTGACAATGTGACCAAAATAATTAATAATTTAGAATCTTGCTCAACATCAAACTAATTAAAAAAAGGTCACAGTGGGGTTGCAATCAGTCATAATGAACCTATGTTATACTTCTATGAAATCTTATGTAATCTAGCTATTACGTTTTCTAACTTTTTAGTAGAATCTTTTACGTTGGCTACTTGCTTGAGTTCTAACCATTGTTTAAAGGCTTCTTAGGTGTCATTTTGGGGTGTGAATCTCTTATTGATCATATCCTTGAGTTTATCCCAAGTGTTAATTGTATTGTTTATTTTCAGTCTTTTATTTAAAGGTTACCGAACCACTCAATCCCTTGAAATTTAATACCATAGGAGGGACTTCATCTTATTCAAAAATTTCATGTGATTGAAAGAAAATTTTTACTAATGTGGGCCAAGCTTGGTAAGTTATGCTACTCTTGGATTGTAAACCATGTAGGGCTTGTGGTATTCTTGATTCCTTTGTTTGTACTTCTTCCATATGCCTCTAGTTATCTTATTCAACAAGAAACCTGGCCCTTTTTCTTCGAGAGCCTATCACTTTCTGATGGAGACTTTATAAGGGATCCTAAGAGATACCAAGCCAATTACCTCCTTTCAGCCCATCTCAGACATTGGAAATTTAATACCATAGGAGGGACTTCATCTTACTCAAAAATTTCATGTGATTGAAAGAAAATTTCTACTAATGTGGGCCAAGCTTGGTAAGTTATGCTACTCTTGGATTGTAAACCATGTAGGGATTGTGGTATTCTTGATTCCCTTTTTGAACTTCTTCCATATGCCTCTAGTTATCTTATTCCACAAGAAACTTGGCCGTTTTTCTTCGAGAGCCTATCACTTTCTGATGGAGACTTTATAAGGGATCCTAAGAGATACCAAGCTAATTACCTCCTTTCGTCCCATCTCAGACATTGGAGGCATTGGAAAATGGTGCTTAACATTGCATATTTCTCCTAGGGAGCTCCAACCCTCTCCCTCAAATTCCAGGTGTTCTGGATCTTTTTCGTGTCAACATCGGCGACCTTCTGGCTCTCCTTGCTCACAACTCAGGGGATGGAGGCATATGCACATTACTGGTTTTCTCTCTTTCTTTGGGGGTTAGGAGAGGTTTTAGGGGAAGTTCCTTGCTTCCTCGTAGGATTGCCCATTGTAGCCCGCTTAGCCTTGGACATTCCTCCATGGACATTGTTGTATCTTACATTGGCCCTCTCATGGTGGTGGATGATGATGCCGCCAATTATTCGAGTCCGATATTTTTATCAACATGCGACAATGCAGGTTTCTAGCCCTTGGTTTTCAACTTTGATCATTATGATCTCCTTGTTTTGTTGAGTGGCCTCTCTCACATGGCTATTTGTTCTTGTACTTGAATTACATGGTTTGGGGTTTAACCAGTTTGGCTTCAATGCTTCACCCTCTTTAGTTGTATTTGCATTGTATTTGGCGATTTCTCTAACACTCTTAGCCATTTCATATGATGCCATTTTCTCCCTAGTTTATCTATTACTTCCTCTATTTCTCTATTCATTCCATCTTTCAACTAAACCCTTGCAGGGACAACACTTGGTTTCCACCCATGAAGTACAAATTTCAAGTTGTCAACTTGAAAAATTCTTTGACGTCGGAGGTGGAGATATTGGAAACCATTATCATGCACATTGACCTCCAGGGACTTCAAGAAAATTTGGCTTGCAGAGATAGTAGCGGCTCTTATATAAACTTGAGGAACTCTAGTCTCGTGTAAGTGAAAATTTTCCCTCATTCAATCCAAAGTCTCAAATTAGTGCTTGTCGCTATGAAGCATTACGACCCTGATCCTCGTGAAATTCGCTCGGCAATGGGTCTTGTCTTTGCACATTTGGATATAGATTCTCTAGAGACGTGGCTGAGAATTCCTTCACAAGAAGAAGTTGTTGAGATGAGCATCGCTGAAGCACATGCGTATTGGGATAAAAGCCCTGATTATGGCCTTGCTCATATCAATAATAACTGGCTTCGCCAAAAGCACAAAAGTATCAAACACCTCCCAAAGTCCCTCCATGAGAGCGACTTCTTCGAATCGGTTGGGGATATGATTATGTTGTGGATTAAATTGCTGAAAATAAAGAGGCTAAAGATTTTCTCCTATGGATGTTTAGATTTATTTCATTGATTCTCCTGAAAAGGATATAGTCAAAGGGCCTTTATCATCAGTGACTCCTTACACCATCGGTTGATGGAAGTGGCTGACAAGGTTGCTTTTATATTAAATCCTACTTGGTCTATACATTGGCAAGGAAATGACAATTTGTAGGGATAAATAAAGTGGGCATTCTATAAGACAGCCCTGCCATATACGTCTTCTATCCAGAGCCAAAGTTCAAGGAGGGGAAGAAATATCTCTGTTTTGTTAACAATGTTTTTGTTTTTGCATCTATTATGGAGATTGAAAATGATTGCAGCATGCACATCTCGAAGACTTTGAAGGGGGTTATGAGTGAGTGGTGGATTGGTTCATCCAATTCCTTAATTTTTCCTATATTCTGATCTTGGTTTTATTGGGGGCTATATAGGTTTCTTAGATATGTTGGTGAGTGGATTATGCTGATGGAATATGTTTGTCAATTGGATCCAATTCCTTAATTTTTCCTATATTCGGATCTTTGGTTTTATTCGGGGCTATATAGGCTTCTTAGATATGTTGGTGAGTGGTTTATGCTGATGGAATATGTTTGTCAATTGGATGTAGTGCACCGTTTTTTAAATGGTAAACATAAAACATGTGTTTAATATCCTATCAGCATTGGGTTCTATTCTTGCTAGAATGTAGCTACTCCAAAAAATTTGTGGCTAGAGATCACCTCTTTCAACCTCCAAATTCTATAAGGCTAGGGATTCATATGACAATAGGGGAAAGATCAATTCTATCCTCGGTAAGGCGCAGGGATATTGTGAAGATTATTTTGGAAAAGATTGCCATGTATGATGTAATGCAACTTCCTGCTGACATTTTTGAGGAAGAAGGTCTTAGAGAATCACCAACATACTTCATTGAGAAGGCATTCATTTAGACTCTCGGTGATGTGGATTGGTCCTTTGAGGACATTACTTCAATAGAGGAATGAACAAAGAAAGGAGGTACTTGCCTATGCTGCTGAGTGTGGGAAGAGGAAGGCCAAGGATTGTATGTCCACGCAATCTGAGACAAGCTCGTCTGCTGCACAAGGCCCTCCTTAGTCATGGACTTCATCTATGAAGCCCAATCAAATGTGGACTAGACTGGTCTTGTCAAATGTAGTTGATTGGTAATGCTAGTGGTAAAAGTGGTGGTGGAGATAGTGATGACTTTGAGCTTACCTTGTGGTCCAGACAAAGGTGGTGCTTCATCCAAAACATTCAGAATAATTCCCCCTGAAAGCCCCTAAAAGTTCAACATAGATACCTATGGGAAGGTTGTACAGGTCAAAACTAATACAATTGGGAACTTAGATGCAAGTGCTTCTGCTGTCCAGGATACATCAAATACCTTGATTGATCACACTATAGAGGGATACTTATCCCTCTCAGATGCTGCAAAGCACCCTCAAGAGGGGTTGCTTGGTGTACAACTCCTGCTAGCAGGATCGAGACAAGATGGGGAAATTGCCCTTGTAAATAACAGTTTAGAGAATGTTTCAAGTCATGGATCTGCTCATTCTCGGCATCGTGGATCTACTTCTTGTCGACTACTTCCCGGGCTACAAGGACTTGCACACATTACGAGTTTCTTTTCTGCCATGGAAGTTTCGTCGGCTTTAGATGTTAGGAGGGATTATCGGGGGAGTTCTTTTCTTCCTCCGAGGATTGCCCACTTGGCCCCCTCAACCCTAGATACTCTCTGATGAGCATTGTCAGATCTTGCATTGGCCCTTTCACAGTGATATACGATGATACAGATTATTCCTCTGTCCCGGGTATGGCCAGAGCTGTTTGATAGGACTAGCATCCAGTCGTTTTGACTTTCATGCAGTCTGATCCAGAAGACTTAATCGTATTGACACAATGCGAACAAACTAACATGAGAACAGAAACCTTATGTATTTGAATTGATTTGAGGTTATATACTCTCACATCATAGAAGCCATTTCTAATAGTCAGCTAAACTGCAAACTATATTCCTTCTGGAACTAAACTTGAAGGAAATTGCCCATTCTGATGACACATGCATGAGTGTCGACGCGACGCTGAATTTCTTGCATTATTTCCTGACGGAGGTTCGATTTTAGTGCCATGAGTTGTGAAGCATTATAAAATGTGTGTTCCACAGAAGCAGAGACTGACCCCATTCGCACTGTTTGGCTGCAGAACCCCCATTGTGAGTGAAGATGTATTCATTTGACAAACATGCAATTGGTTACAAGGTAGCTATGAATATGAATTTTTCTTTGTGGGTAGTAAAGTGACTGAACAGGCAGATCTTGGTGTCAGAACTGAAATACATCCAGGTGTGATTCAATAGATGTTTTTTTTGACAATCAGAAACTGAATATATTGATAAATTTTTTTACAAAAAACATCAGACTGCAAAACGGATGCGCCAGGTTGAAGAGCAGCCCGACAAGGTTCAGCAGGGACTGGATACACACTGCTCAAGGTGGGGTTTTAGCTGACTATTTAAATGTTGTCAGACTTTGACACTACAGTCCTATTAAACAAAGATATCTCCAGATTTTCCATCATTGCATCAGTCATGGCTTGGTCCAAGAGAGAGGTAGAGACCCTTATGCTTTGAAGACTCACTACCATCACTAATTGGCCTTCCCTTCTTTGGTGGACGTGGATTCTCCATCGCCTCCCTTCTTCTATGATGAGTGTCTGTATACTGGTTGGAGGAAGTAAAGAATGATTGGGAAGGCCAGTTATCCCTTGGGTGTGTTTTCAGAGGAGAGTTATTCGAAAGCACGACCAGGCTAAGGGGAGCAGGTGGTAGTACAACTGAACTTGGATGTGAAGTGGGGGTGAGGAAATCCTCAAGCACTTTCCGAACAAAGGTGATATCCCTACCTTACTTCCCAAGAGCCAGCTCCATTGAAGCAACCCGAGCATTGTTGGTATCCATGAGTAGAGTCAACTTTTCCATACGTGCCAGAATCAGCAAAAACAGGTCCTCCAAGTGTGAACAAGCCTTGCCTTGTAGGGCTCCATTGAGTGGGTTAGAACTGGATGCAGGGGCCTGAGTGTTTAGTGGGTTGATATGCTCAAATGCTCACCCATAGGAGGATGTGGAAGATAACTCTTAAAGCATCAGTCAAATCACCTCGAAGCTTTACTAACCCTATGACTAGACTGTTGGTAGATCATGGAATATGTGCCATGGTTGATTTCTCAAGGCACTGCGTGGCTTCATGTTAGTTTCTCTTTTTTGAAGCCTGTATCTATACTAATTAAAAAAACAATTGGATTTTAGTCCAGTTGACTTTGGTGTGGTTTAAGATGCACATTTTAGAAAAAATAGTCCTTACTCTCAATTAAGTGAACTCAGTGTTTTTACTCTATGGTAAGAAGAAATTTACTGTGCCCATGGAACTTTGTGAATCATTACTGCCATTCTAGAGTTGGCAAAACATTTTACAGATCATATTCAGAGTGGACAGTGTAGAATGAATTTCTATTCTGTTTTCTTTTGTTTTGAGTATATATCTGAAAATGCAGCTTCATTTTTAACTTGGTTTATGTCTGTAATTCATTGTTGTTTTGCACCTATTGACTTGTGTTATATTATTGTCTCCTCAACTCTCAAAGGAAGCTCTTTACAAGCTATCCCTTCATTTTTTAGTTGGCTTATATCTGTAATTCATTGTTGTTTTGCAGCTATGGACAGATGTGAAATTATCGTCTCCTCAACTCTCAAAGGAAGCTCTTTACAAGCTATCCCTCAAGACACTCAGCCTACAGAATGTCTCTTCTTCGAGGTATAGCTGTTAGTTCTTTTTAAACGTTTCTTGTTTTATGTGCCTTTGAAGAATGAAAGATGGTTCGGATGCACACAAAGTTGGTAATGTATTGTTGGTGACATAATTGTTTTAATTTTTTTCTTATCACTACTCTGGTTCTTTCTTCAGTTCATATTTCTTCCACCACTTTAGTCCTTTTACATTTTACTTATTTATTATTGACAGTTTTTAGCTTCAGTGTTTTTCTTGAAAAAGATTAATAAGTATATTGATGTGTGTAGAAAGATATCCAGCCAATGAAGACCAATGCTGGATAGAAAAAGCCCAAACTGTGCAAATACAATAACTGCTGGATAGAAAAATTGCAGCCAATGGAAACCAATGCTGGACAATTTTTAGGTTGTGTTTAATTTTTTGTTTTGCATTGCTTCTTTATTGTGCAAGGCTTCTTGAAAGAGAATATTTTTAAAAGAAAAAACATTTCTAGTATGAACATTTTTTAGTAAAATTTTATGTTTCTGAAGAAAATTCTAGTTTTACCCAAGCTATTGGACAGTATATATCAATTTTAAATAATGTGTTGTATATATATAATATAGGTACTACATGTTGCAGTAAAAAATAAACAAAACCTAAGTTTAATGAGACATGGTTTGGAGAGGTATTGGACAAGATTTCTTTTTGCAGCAAAAAGTAAGTCTAAATAAGAGGCCTTGATGAGGAAGGGCGACAGATGTATTTGGATTTCATAATTGTGCAGAGAAATAAAGGTGTTCAGAAGGTAGTGGAAGGGGCAGTGGGGAAGAACTTGAAGTGATATGATGAATACCGAATACATTTTATTTGCTCGTAAGGATCTTGTTTAGGTTGCCTCATCAAGATTTAACATGTTATTTGCATCATAGATGGGTGGCACGTTAAGAAAATCAAAGTGAAAACCCCATGGTGTTGGACCCTTCTAAGCAGCCAAATGGAGGAGATGACAAAAAGAAATGGTGTTGCTTGGCATCAAGAAGATAATTCTAACATTCTCATATTATGAGAAGGTAGGCCTATTTGTGAAATTTCTTGCTTAAGAAAAGTGAAAGGAGATTGTGCAAGAGGCATTAAAGCGTAATGCTGTTCAATCTAAAAGTATTGCTTTGTGGGGTAAGGTAATCACCTATGAATCTTGTGATTTTGTGAGATATTTAGCTGTCCTATATATTGTTGTGAAGTTCTTAGACCAAAGGAAGGCATATAAGAAGAGGACATGGTGGATTTGATAAAGGATGTGCATGCAATGGATGATTCCTAGGAAGGTGCTGACATGTTGATAAACAAGTATTCAAAATTGAACAATAAAAAGCTTAGACTAGTGGTCAGTTTATTATGTTGCGGGTTGATGGGGGATTGATGGTGTATTTATGTGCTGATGTGGTTGATACCCAATGGAAATTTTTATATGGAGAGGTGAATAAATTTAGTTTGGAACTTAATATATTTTTTATATGGAGTGCTAATGTGGATAAGGATTTACCCACTACAAATATTGGCTTATTTGTTGCATTGTGAAGATGGTAGAGAAAAGTAAGGGAGACATGTGATGAGATATATGACCCTCCAAAACACCTTTGATTTTTTTTGATAAAGAGCAAGTATATTGATATTGCAAAAGAAGAGTATTAAAACAAGTAATCTCAATCAAAGAGTACTAAATACAAGAGGGGGTTAAAGATGCAGAAATTGAATAGTCCCCCAGAAAGATACCGAGAAATAAAATTTTTAATGGCTAACATTTCAAGAATTCTATCCATGATACTATGATTATCAGCCAGGCAAAAATTTCATTTTAGTTTATACAGTAGGAATAATTTGAATATTATGAAAAGGAAGCACAAGTCACATTAACATATATTTTTCAACATTAAGAAGAGATTAATTCTGTCGATTAACAAACAAGTTTCAATAATAAAGAGAATTAATTCTGAGGAGGATACTGGCAATGTTTGTGTCTAGTCCTCTTTAAAGGGAGATGAGAATGAGGAAGAGGAAGGTGAAGAATTGATTGAAGTAATAAGCACCATGATAGCAATACTGGGACTCAGCTTGGTGTCAGTCAAGGCAAAGAGTAGGAGTCAGACGATTCAACAAAAGACTCAGAAAAAAGCTAGGATTTTTCATTACATGAGATAATTTCAGTTCCAGTCTTGGAACTGCTGATGGGACAATTTCTCCAAAACATCCTTGCCAAATGCTCTCTACTTCTGAAAGAATGAAGATCAAGAGACTACTACAGCTATTGCGCTCACTTGTGACTAGAGATATGAAGTTATCATGCAAAAAATATAGCTTTGGAGGGTGGCAATCACATTTATTCAGTAAAAACTGTATGTCCCCAATTAGGGACAAGCAAGCAATAAATGGCTTAGGCACAAACCCCAATCAATTAATCTGAAAATAATAGAAATAGACCAGCAACTCTAGGTGTATCAACCAATCCACAATACTCCCCAAAGTAAGCTAGATGCTAGATGCCACTAGGGTAGAAATTAATCCACAACTACAGCGATAAAAAACCACTCCAAATAACGAGAATACACTATGGAAGCTGATGCAAACTGCTGCGATAAAATACCTAGGGTTATTGCTCACACTAGCTGGAAATATATACCCAAAACCAGTGATCCCAAGCCTTCCTTCCACTCGCCAAGCCTGCTGGAAAAACTCATTGAAAATAGTTTGCAAGATTAGGTAAAACCAACGATTAATCCCAGTCAAAGAAATCTGTAATTAGGCCCCCAAAATAGCCACTAAACAAGAGGAAATCAGATCGCCAATCCTCACAAGCAAGCTGGAAAATTACCAAATAAATTCACTTTATAATAACGTGAACATCAAGTGATTAATGAGGTCAAAACCCTCAACCAACAAGCTGCAAAATATAAGAAAATATCACAAATATTAAGGATAATATTTGCTCAATGATTTATGGCTTGAAAGCACCCCAACCCCTTGCAAATTCCCCTCCAAGTGAATCACCCAAAATCTGATTATAATTGCTAAAAATTTCAGAATTAATACCTTCACCTTAACTCCTTGAAATCTTCCAAAACCTTGTGATTTTACCTCAAATAAATCAGAAATAATATTAGAACTTTACCTTTCCGAATTAGAGTCCAAAAGCCCTCCAAAAAGACTTAATCCCTTCCCAACTCAATTCACCACTCCATAATTAATTATAAAATAAATCAGAATATTTTGTCTCACCAATTGATCACCAAATGACCTCTTATGATGCCCTAGGCAAGTCGCACAAGTGAGAGAATTTCACTAATAAATCTTCAAATGCTCAAAGGGGTCTCCGTGTAGAGCGGCCCTCTCGAGAGGGGTCTTCCTCTTGACCAAATCAACTCGCCACCCAAGGGAATGGCTCGAAACCACACTAGCAACCTCCCAATGCAAGTCGCCAACTGCCAAGATCTACAATTTTATTTGAATCTAGCTCCCTATAAGGTTTGAAACAATCTTTAATGAAGGTGGTGTCTAAAAACACCCTTGTAGGTCCAATTGCATGCAACCATGCAAATCTGAAGCACAATTATAGTCCTTGAATAGAGTTGCTCATAAAGTAGGAATCGAGATTTTCGTCCCCAAACCCTTAACACATTTGAAGGTTTTCGTCCTCAAGTTGTGATGAACAAACTTGACATATTTGATCAATGATTCAATATTCCAAATTCGCATAACCTTCCAAATGAATGCTCAATTGTTTTTTATAATCATCCCCTAAGGGTAGCGCTCAAGTTGGAAGGATGTCTCTTTTGAATCATAAACAATTTTACCTTTTAAAATTTCTTTTTGAGGGTTTAGGCTCTCATGACCCTTAAAGGTCCCTTGCTTAAGTGAAAATTAAATCAAAAGCACTTTTTGCATAACTCAATTGAAAATTAGAATACTTAAGTACTTTTCACCTTTTTGCTCTTAGAGTAGCCCCCTCAGAGTTCCATTTTCTTAATTTCCCTTAGCTTTGTGGGAACAAAACCAAGCTAAGGGTCCATAAGCAAGTTATGCCAAAAAGGGGGACATTACAAAAACACCTGCTACAACAAATAAACCCTCACTCTAAAGTTGATGTGGCAAAAGATGGTTTTTCTTTTTCTTATATGTGGTGCAAAACAGACTGTGCACTCACTTGTTAGTTTCATGGAGCAGATTTAGGGTATGGAGCAAAATCAAGTCTCCTATACAAAGTTTGGAGAGTCTTGCAGAAACTTAGCTGATTTTGCAAAAAAGAGTCAACTCGATTTTTTTTTTTTCCAGTCTAGAAGTTACTTGACTTGGGCTTAGGAGTAAGGAGGGAACCCACCAACAAAAGTACCTAATTATTCATTTGAAACAATAAAACGGGTTCGTGGAAGTGGCAATGTGGATGCAAGGAATTAAGTGGGTTTTTTCTCAGCTTTTTCTAAGTGTCTATTTCTGTCTTGTTCTACTCCGCAAACCAAGTGAAGGTTGCTAGAATTAATCTATACTAATAGACTTTATCTATTTGACCATTCACGATTCAGATATTAATGCAAGTGTTTCAATGTTGGATGGGATCTTGATTGCCTTACCTTGTGAACTTTGGAAAAGTTTTCCTATCACTTAGTAGGTTTGCCATATTGTTTTGTGGCATCAATGGTTTTGGTGGTATTCCTTATTTTTGATTCAAGTGGTCATGTCTAGTTTCTCTGTATTATAACTTGCCAATCTTGCCTCCAGTAGAATTGTCTTTTTGTACTAGTGCTTCTTCGTTAGCATCACCAGTCCCAGTCTTCACACCAGGTTCTCCCAAGAAATTAGGTGCAATCTCTGAATCTATGTTGCAGCTCGGTGCTCAATTCTTCTTATTTTCAATCCATCCCACCTTTCATCATCATTGACCCTATCCACGTTGACGTGTTATTCTATGAATTGCTTCCCTGTAATGTCCCCTTTTTTCGAGTGATCATCCAGCAGGGCTAGCTAGCCTATTTTATTCCTATAGGCTATGATCATGTATTACAAAGGAATAAAATCAAATAAATTATTTATAAAGTTGTCCAAATAAATTAAAATCATAAGGATAGCTTTATTTTTAATTAATTTATTTAAAGTGACTCGAATTAAATTTAAATATTATAAAATCACTTTATTAAATAAAATGTTCTTCTAAAAGCCTCGAGGAGGTTAAATTAGATTCTTCTAGAAGACTTAGCTGAACCTTTAAAAAGAGATGAGAGTAAGTCATTTGGACATCTTGGTTTTGATATTTTCTTTTAGAGAATCTTGAAGAGCTTGTATTTGTAGGTTCAACGTGCCCTAGGATGAAAATTCTTGGGTAGATCGGTTGTTTGGATGAAAACCCATTCAGCCTATTGGGTGGGTTCATTCCAGAATTCACACTTGTGCTTATTTGATTAGTTTATGGAGGATTGAAGCTTCAAAGAATAAATTGCTGCAGAGATAATTTTGACGTTAATGAAGATTTTGTGAATTTTGAAAGCATGTTACAGTAATCCGTACCGCTGCTATAGTGTTTCATACGGATGCTACAATGTTCTGTACTGCTATAGTGCTGCGCTATAGTGTTTTTTGAAGGATTTTTCTAACGAAAAATTTCTGAGCTTATTTTCAGCCTATCCTTAATCATGTTGTATCCGATTTGGTCAACCATTGATGCACATTTCAAGACAAATAAAGAGGTCAGTTCTGGACTGTTAAATACTTGTTTTCAGATTATTAATAGGTTTTACGCTCATATTTTATATTGACCTTCCAACATATGAATGTATGTTACTTTATGTTTCATTGATCTTTCATTTGGCATCAATATTATGCAATAAACCCTTCACAAATCTGAAACAGATCTGAATATAATAAAATTACAAAAGAAAACCTCTTAACCCAAGGAAGTATGCAAAGTGTTTGACAAAATGTATATGAAGAGGAATGCATGATTTTGGTGAAATTATAGAGAGGCTCTTACATTCCCACCATCGATAGTCCTACAATAGGGATGGTGACTTTTGTTCTCGATGGTCCACTCATCGTCAATCTCGTTCTTATGAGGTCTTTCAGTCTTTTAGGTGCCCTTGTTCGCTCTTCATTGCTATTTGTATTGTTGTCATAACCAAATTTTTTAGTGGCACACTGCTTTATTTTGTCTTATGTACATTTATTCCCTTACTTGGCTTTTAGGATTCCCTCTTCCTAGAACTCTCTATTGTTAATTGTTGTATCCTTGAGTCCCATTGACATACTTTTGGTCATTTGTGGACGTTAATATATTTTCATTCTTTCTTTCATGTACAGTTCTCTCACTATTGGTTTCTTCAAGTAGGTTGACCCAACAACAACTTTTTCTTCTTTGTTGGGAATAGGTTTGTGAACGTGATAAACAAACACAAAGGACAGTTTTGCTAATGCAAATCTAACACAAGTAGAAAAAGATGACAAGCACACATACACAGATGCACAAGAGAATTTTTCACCTAGGAAAACCCTTTTGAGTAAAAAAATACAGCACAATAACTTTCTTGAATTATAACATAAACTGAACGTCTTATAATGCTATGATCAAATTGCAAGGTTCTGTAACCTTCATACAATATGTGACTGTATATTTGCATGTACACACTTGATAACATGTATTCAACATTCAACAACCTTTGTGACACATATCCTATGTAATCAAACATTCTATTAACTTCTTAAGAAGAATTGTCTTATCGCAGACACTTCACTTGCAACGTTTGCAATGCAAAAGAATTTGCATACACCATTTATTGCACAAAGTAAACATGTAACACTCCATAGCATGTCCATGTCAGAGTGCCATCAGGAATTTGCTAACATCTCTTCAGTTTGACAAATATAATTAGACAATTGTTTATAATGCCTTCATATAACCTTTCATTGCTCTACATGTTGCGTAGCTCCTTGCAAGACCCTACTACAACTCAACCACTGAGCACCATGTTGCAATCTTCTAGAGTGCGATTGAAATTATGCAGAGTGCCCTGCGCAGCTTTTCCATCATCCTCACATGCTGCCAACCTTATGCAATTGTCAAAGACAATCTCCATACAAGACTGCGCAACCATGCTAGCTTGCACAATCAACCTACACAACATCTTGCTTAACCAAGTACTTGTGAACACCAATCGTGCACACAATCACTATTGCATAGCTTCATGCAAAGTTGAGACATTTCTCAATAGAGTCTTCCCTTCACAGTTATTGTCTCCTTTGTGTCACAAGGCTCTCCTCGAATGCTGTTCATCCCTCTCTATCTTTGTTGGTCGTAGTGGGGTCAAAACTTCACCACTTTAAAGTTCACTCAAGGTTGGGGTTGGAACTTCCTTTGTTGATTCCTTCTTTGATAACCTATTGTTTTTTTCAGCTTTCCTTGCCGATATCTAGATAGTAACCTTCCTTTGTGCCTGACAATGGGAATAACGTGATTCTTGTCCCTATTGAAATAGAAGTTCATATAGCCTCTTGGTGATGATTGTCTTTCCCCCTTGTTGCCTCTCACTGTCGCTCCTCTGTATTTTTAGTTAGTGACGATCCAAGAAGGTTGGAAGGTTGACAAACTTATGCTCGACATGTTTATTCCAAGTTAAAATGTAGACTATGTCCAATGAGGGGCATTTATGTGTCCTCAAACTCCCTAATGCAAAGTCAGTTGTGGTCGTATCATAGAATACTTTAAGATATTTTGCCAACTATTAGGCATTGCTCACATCCACCTCTTGTTTGATCAACATTTAATTTGCCCCCTTCTTATTTTTTCAAATTTTGTACCTACACAACAAATGTCTAAAGTTAAACAATGGACATGTTGATGGCAAACAAGATGTCCATAGATGAAGATTCACATACAAACAACGGGCCAGATTAATAGACTACAACACCACCTAAAATGTACGGTTATAAACTTCACACATAGTATTATATCCTGCAAAGTGAACATACACAAAGAACTTCCAGACATGTAGTATAGTAAAACATCTTATAACATGATGAACACAGAATGAATTAAGAAGTCTTTTCCATTAGCTTCATGATCTGCGTTACAACTTTTGTTTAATAAGAAGAGCGATCACAACCATTCAATTAACTACAATGCTATGATATGGATGACGATCTCAACCCCAAGGGAACCGACATACCATATAGTATTCCCTGGGAAGGGGTATGACAATTGGGAACAATCACCACCATTGAGCTTCACATAAGCAATAGGAAAAATGTCATGTCCCTCTTTTGATAGGGACATGGTGGGAGACCCTTAGCCTTTAAACCCTTCCCAGGGGATAAGGGACAAGTATAAAGGGAAGTGAGTATTAAAATGTTTTAATTGAATGTGTAAAATTACCTTTTTTGAAAAGTACTTTATGTTTCTTATTTCATTTAAAGAGGGACCTTTAAGGGTCTTAAGGACTTGAGCGATTTTAAGAAAAGATCATAAGGACAAGTCTTTTAAATCAATTTTTATATTACCCCCTCCTTGCTCTTTTTGGGCACCACACTTGGAGGGCTACAAAAGTGAAGAGGAATCATTTGGTGAGGGCTTGTCATGTTTTGAATATTGAAAACTTGATCTATTAGGATGCAAATGCTAAGCCAATTGCTTTGAAGATGAAACCCTTCAAGCAAGCAAAGTTAGAGGACAAAATCCTCTTCCTTCTTTGAGGTAACTCCATTCGGGGGTTATCATCGGATTCATTTGGTCATTCAAGGGTGTTTTAAACATCATTGGTCATTTGCAGTTTGACGTCTTGCTTTTGGAAGAGTGGCGACTTGGTTGGAGGAGTGAAATCTCACTCTTTGATGGATTTTGTGCCCTATGGGCAATTCTGAAATTAAATGCAAATTTTTACATAGTGGCAATTTTGTTAGGGAGTGGTTTGGACCTCTTGCTTTGGGTAATTCATCTTGAATTTAATTCTGCAATTTTATCATATTTTTCCAGCTTGGCAATTTGGGGTTTTGGGCTTTTTAGCCATCCAAATATTCTGAAAATTCATAAGATTTCTACCTTTATCTCAAGTATATTTTATGCAATTTATTGATGGCTTGATAAGGTTTTTTGGGAATAAGAAGCATCTTCAATTTTCAGATTTATTTTACAGCCAAGGACGCCCAGGATTTGAAGAAGGAAATTTGATTTTGAGGGTTAATTTTTGCATATTTCGAACTGCCACTAAATGCTTAGGGTTTGACATAATTTCAAGCTAATTTTGAGGTGTTTTTGAAAGGTTGTTGGCAGCTAGGGTTTGCTGTAATTAAATTAGAAAATTTCTATTTTGAAGTAGGGTTTATAGACATTCCTAATTCTCAGCTAATCATCCTTTTTGGGGGACATTACAAAAAAACAACACAACCCCTTTATTACTCTACTTTATCACTTCGTTCCTTTATTTATGCATGACCAAATACATAAATTAGATTTGCCTACTGCAGTTTCCATCACTCATCTTGAGGCTACCATTCCAAACTTTCATCAACTATTGGCCAAGGATACATTGCTTGATGTTCAGATTCACACCAATCAAACAAAACAAACCACCATTTACCTGGTTGATCACAAAGGTACCATGTCGAAGCAAGCCTAGTGGCTCTTTGAATCATTTGCAGAGACATTTTCTTATCTCATGTAGTATTTGGGGACTACTTCCTCTCAATAGGGAGGAGATGATAAGAATCATTCACAGAGTGATATATCACCTTCTAAATATCTCTTCATTGTAATTTTTTGTATGTACATTTGGCCTAATTCACTAGATCCTCACCGTCTCCATGTATGTTAGACTAAGGTGGATTTTGCATGCCTAGTGTGCAGGAGTAATTTGGATGTGCTTGGCCTTATCCCACTAGCGCACATCCTCATCTTTGTAAATTTATTTAACCCACCTAATGAAGATTGTACAACATCAGATTTTGGCGGCTATTATGCTGTGTGTGATGTGCTCTAGGTGTAGGTGGATTGGCAAGGTTCTGTTTAGTCCCGAGTTTGGTCATTAGATCAAAACCCAGGGGTACAAAAATTGTACAACATAGAAGTTAAAATGGAAAGAAATACTCTTGTGGAAACCACAACAGGGGTTTCATATGTCAAATTAGAGTCCAGCTTGGCCATGACCTAGAAAACAACCTTTATTTGTACCTTTTATAGTGTTCTTGTTTTGCTGTTCTAAGGTTATCATGGGAATGTATCTCAAGAATACGCTTTGTGATTGTTCTGTTTGAAAACATCTATTCCTTGAGTTTTTTCACTTGTTATGCCATATTTCTTCTGTATTGAGTTTTCTTCTATTGACTGCTGACTTTTGATTTTTTTTATATTTCAATCTTCTTCTTTTGTCCATTGTACTCGTGACTTTTGTTTCCAGTAACATATTTTATTATTTAACAGGTTTTCCTTTGAGCTGTATGCTGTGTTTCCTTTTCTTATAACTTTGCTGTTGGTTAATTACATAGTTACCTGAGTCTCGGGGATGGGGTTCCAAGGACGGCAAAAAACTTGCTAGATTTTGGGGATGGCAGGGGATGCCTATTAAAATAATATTTAAATATCTTAACTTTATTCAACGAAATCTAGGATTTTAAACTTTATTTAATGCTTTTAGGGTACTTTCAGGATTAGGGTTCATTATTTTTGTGAACTTGGGTTGGGAGTTCTGTTTTTGAGTAAAAGAACCAGTTTTTTTTTTAATTTTAAAAAACTGGGGACATCCCCTTCAAGTCCCCAAGTTCCCAAAACGTTCTGGATGTCCGGGACGTCACCAAAATCTAAGGGACACGTCCCTGCGTGACATTGGAACTTAATTACTTAGAATTTCGTTTTGTAGTCTTACAAGTTACTGCTGCATCTCTATTTATTTTAGAAATATGCTAACAAAGGAGTTCAAATTCCTTTGCCTTAGATAATTTTTCACATATTTTAGCTTTTGTGCAAATCCATACATACAACTTCTATGGATGTTGTATGCTTCCTTCCACCATTCTTTTATCAAACCATAAAGATTTGGCCTTCCATCCGTATGTTCTCAATCTTGACATAAGACCGACAAGGTTTATCATACCTGTTAATTGTTAATATCAAGGGCCAGTGGTCAGGAATAGTATAATAATTGTTTGAGGTCCAGTGTTGCTGTGTAAATTTCTTTCAATTCTTTCAACTAATAAAATGATTTTGCTGTCTCCTATTGCAGCAAGTAAACTTAAGATCTTTTATATTTACATCCATAAGCCTTTTATCAGAATTCATAAAAAGTGACTGTTAGATGATGTATGGATTAGGGTACACCCATTCCCACCCCTGCGTTCATTTCACTTGCGTATAAAATGTTTAGAAGTCTCCTGTGTTGCTTGTAGAAAGATTGGAAAATTTCTTGGCCCACTATCATTTCCTTCCAATGTTTGATTTTATGAGCTACTAAGGTGGGTGTATACATATGTGACCATACCATGTTCATGAATTGTATATTCTCCTGCTATACCCCAGTCTAGGATGTTGTGTTACTGTTAAGTATATGTGTAACTAGCCATATTCCATAGTAGAACTTTTCCTTGGGCTTCTTTGATGAAAAATATGTGTTGGTATGACTATACTCTTGTTGCTGTCTGCACTTGTCCCTCCACGCTTTTTTGTTTCTTCATCTTGCAATAGGATTATGTTGGTTCTAATCTGATGAACATATTTATATTTTGTCTCTTTGATCAGTAGCTTCATTATTTTCAAAATACCATTGGTGATGAAAACAATTTGTAAATAGACATGTTCACTTGCTGCTGTTCAAAATCTTCTTAATTATTTTGATCTTCTGTTGTTCTTAGATTGTTTGGTCCTTTCTCAATATGTTCTGCTTGTGGGCGTTGTTATTTTTAGACTTTATATTCCTCCATTGCCCCTCTTTGATCCCCATATGCTTGTATGTGTTCTCTGTCAATGTTTCTTCTTGAACTTGCTTTTTCCACGGTGGCTTTGCTAGTATTTTTCGATGCTCTTTCATTTCTAGAGCTTGCTGAAAGAACTTAATGTCATATTTTTAGTTGGATGCTGCAGAGTCTAGTCTTCAACCTCCTTTTTATCATTTTCAGCATTTAAATCTGCTATTTGATGGGTTTCTCATTCTCTAAGGAAAGAACCAGAAATTGATGTGGTGAATATGAATAGGGCTTATTTCTCCTTACAAAGGTGCAAGCAGGTTTCTTACCTATGTTTTTAGCTTTGAGCCGAGTTTGTTGAGATGGAACAGATTTTGAATGCTTGTGAGGGGAAGTTTGATATGCTGCCAATTTGGACTCCGCATCCCCAGAGTTATGACCAGCTCTATGGTCTTGTTATTCTGCTTGCATTTTTGGTTTGGATCACTTTTTTAAGACTCAGATCCAGGTCGAAACCAGCAGACATGTTTGGGCTCAGACTTGGACTTAGACTTGGCAAAAAACTCAGGAAATTAAAAAGAAATATATGCAAATCTACCTTCTATCCTTGCAGTTCCGTTTAGTGTGAACTGTGAAGGAAAGGCTTAATTCCATTATGTGGAATTTCTTTTGGAATGGAACTGCTGATGTCAGGAAGATCCCCATTATGAAATGGGCTGAAGTTTGGAAACCCAAATCAAAAGGTGGTTGTGGCATTAGAGATATCTCAAGAGTCAATACTGCCCTTGAGGCTAAGCTTTTTTGGAGAGCATTCCGTGAAAAAGAAAGCCCTTGGAGAAACTTTTTCGTAAAAAACCTTGACTGTTATGACCCTTTCAGAATTTTCTCCACCGAAGTTTGGATTAAGGGTTCCCACATTGGAACTTCTTGGGGAAATACAAACATCTTGTTTCCAACTCCCTTTGCTGGGAAATCAAGAATGGCTGTCTGGCAGACTTTTGGTGTGATTCTTGGTCCGTGGTGGGCCCTCTTTGTAACCAATCTACCTTCCACACTTTGGAGCCTTTCTTCTCTACTTGCTGGGGCCGTAAAGTACCGGACTACCGGACTATTTCACTAGAGTCTTGGGGAACTAATAGGGCTTGGAAAGATCCTAGGCTGGTTCAATCCCCTTTTGATTTGGAAACTATTACTTCTTTTCATAACTTCCTTTTGTCCCAACCTCTTTGGTAATTCTTTGGATGATAATGATATGAAATGGAGTGGTCACCCCTTCGTAGATTATACCGTCAAGAAAGGCTATGTTGTAATGTCCCCATTTCCAAATCACTTATGAACAAGTACTGAAGACTTTGTCTACTTTTCCCATAGACTAAGGGATTATTTTTGGGATTTTATTTAATTAATTAATTATGATTGCTCGAATAGTGATTTATATCATTTATCTATATAAGACAATTTTAATTGATTAATAGAATATTTTTAAAAGTGGTTTTTATCACTAAGGTATTTAAAAGAAATAATTATTGGATTATTGCCTAAAAGTAATTTTAATTACTATTTATTATTTAGGCAATTAATTTAATATTATTATTTGTAAAAAAAGAATGTCGGCCTGAAAGTGATCAAAAGAAAAAAGATGTTCTAAAAGTTGGCAAGGAGAGTTAAAAGAAGTATTTGACCCCCCAAGGTAGTTCGCCCTCCCTTTGGAGGGTACAAGTTCATGGTGAAGATCTCAATTGAAGGATATGTTGAATTTGATATTGTGATTCTTCATGCTTGAAGAAATGTTGGGATGCATGCCCAATAATTGTTTTGTAGGTTTTGGAGCTAAATTATCGACAAAAAGGTGTCTTTTGATACCACTTTTACTAAGGTGGATTTGGTACTTGCCCTAGAGTGGGGCAACTTGCTTTGTGTGATCTTTGAGAGGGTTTTGTGGACAATTTGATGTTTGATTGATCAAATTTCATTGCTAGAATTTATTGATGAATATTGCTGAAGTGTGGCGTTGATTTTCTATGTGATGTGGCAAGGGTTCCAAGGACAATTTGAGTGAATAAATAAATGATAATTTATGAGTTATTTATTTATTTTATTGGGCAAATTTTATGAGGGTTTGACTTCACAAATTGTTGATTTGACGCTAATAATTATTGTTTGATTTTTCATAAGTGTGGTGACTTGATTGGGCATGAGTGGATGATGATTGAAGGGGTCTAAAACCCTAGTTGGAGGATAACAATTAATTCTGAATTTTTGTTTGTAGATTTGACCTAGGGTGACTTAGTTTGGGAAGGTATTTGACCATTTTGAGTGCCCTAGAAGGGCATTGAAATTGTTTGGCTATTTTTATTCATGATTTTTGCAAGGGTTTGAGTGAGATTTGGTGAATATTCATCTGCTGTTTTTATGCATAAAATCAGATATTTTTCAGCAAAGTTAAATCAGAAATTCATCTACATTCAAAGGGTAAAAAGGTACAATATTTTTATTTTCAATTTGTGGCTCATATTGGATCATATTGAGGTGATATTTGATCAAGGTAATTGTTGAAAATTACCTATTTATTTATTGCACATTGACACCTAGGGTTTGAATGCAATTTGCATGTTTTTGGAGCATCTACTTAAGCTAGGGTTTGTTGATTTTGCTAATTTCAGAATTCAAAAATTTGTGGATTTTAGGGAAAACTCTTTTTTGGTTCTTTTTTCTAAAAATGGGACATTACAATGGTATCAGAGCACCGATCTTGTCCACTTGTGAGTTTTGGTTTTGGATGCAAGCAAGTAAAGAGATTTTATATTACTAGAGAAGGGAAAAGACTATGGAGGATCAAGAGCCCAAGGGGTTTTCTTCAGAGCAAGTGAAGTTTTTGTTGGATTTGATCAAACAAAGCCAAAGCGACCTTCAACGTACTTTGAGTATGCAAATGATATCTATGTTGAAGACCACGCAAGATTCAGGTAAGAGCCATTGCCATTCAGGAGAGGATAGTTTGAATGACAGTGAAAGGATTTCTATTAACGCCCTTCATAGATTCTTCAAGGCTACTTTTTTGCAGAGGGAACCAATAGTGGAGATGGAGACACCAAGGGGTGATCCACTTGATATTTGTCAACAAGAGATGCAACCCTAAACTATGACACACAAGCACTTGTCTTTTTGTGATTATTGTGAGATGGAGGGATCAAAACTAAGGTTTCCTAACATGTAGCCCCGTAGAGATTTGCAACAAAGGTTGGGTAAGATTTCTCTTCCTATTTTTGATGGTACTGATAAATTTCTTGTGAGATAATGGTTGCAAAAATTGGAGACATATTTATCACTTAACCCCATGTTTTAGGATAAGGCTCTCAAGTTTGTTACCCTACATTTGGAGGGTATTGCTCATGAGTGGTGGTTTCATGGCTTAATCACACAAGACCACAGATCCATTACTAGTTTGGAGGAGTTTGGTAAGAGGGTTATGGAGAGATTTGTTAGGAGAGATCCACTTTTGTGAGTTGGCACAATTCAATCAAAATCATGATGTTGAAAGGTATGATGCTGATTTTCAAAAGGTTTCAATTATGGTACCGGATGTTAGTGAGAGGAGGTTGGTTGTTTTATTTGTTGAAGGTTTGATTGAGCCTTTGAGAGGTTTGGTTAAGGCTTTTAACCTTCTTTCTTTACAAGATGCTATTACTAAAGCTTTGGATCTAGAATGTTCAGCATACAGGGGCAATGAATGGCCAAGAGGGTAGCCAAGGGCAGCCACTTATTTGCTGCCCAAAGGGGTAAATACAGGGCAGCCAAGGTTTGATTCTAGTGGGCAGCCAAAGGCAAGTAGGCAGCCTAGGGCACCACCCAATGAGCAACAAAAGAAGCCTTTTTCACGTTATGTTCCATCACATAGATCACTGCCCTATAGCAACAATATGAAGGATGCAAGAGATGAATTGAGAAGGAAAGGTTTGTGCTTCACTTGCAAAGATTTATGGATTAAAGGTCACCATTGTATGGGCAAAGGACAAGTCCATTACATTGAGGTAATTGATGATGATTCCGATTTTGATTTTTTTGGTAATAATGTTGAGGAAAATGATGTTGATGTTGATGTTGATGAGCATGTACATGAGGACAATCAAGAAATGGGCATCACTCTTGCTACTCTTTTCGGGGCACCAAAATATCATCCTTTTTGGGTGAGCGAGACATTAAAGGGACACAAGGTAACCATCTTGATTGATAGTGGGGCTACTTACAATTTCATTGGTACAAATTTGGTGGCTAAATTAGATCTTGAAAGAGAAGATTTCAAAGGATTCAAAGTGACAATAGCAGATGGATTTTTTCTACCATGCACCGAAAGAATTGCCAAGCTCACCATTTCGCTAGGGAATATGAGGCATGTGATGATTTTTAATGATTGACATAGGGCATATGGATCTTGTGCTTGGGATCCGATGGATGCATTTATTACGGGAGTTCACCCTCAACTATAAAAGCTTGAGACTCAAATTGAAGGTGGGTGACAAGGAAGTGACTCTTCAAGGTATGATTAATGGGTCCCCTCAAGTAAATTCTTCATGTTGTAAAGTTTTACAAGAGGATGTAGAATTCCATTTTGTCATTTATAGCAGCAGATTGGAAAGAGTTGATTACCATGGAATATGCTAAAGAACAGTTTGCTAGTGACGTGCTTGAAGGGGTAATTGTTGATGAAAGGTTCAGATTTTTAGATGGGCTTATACTCTACAAAGATAGGGTCTATTTGGTACCTAATCTAAGGTAAAGCACATGGTTTTAAGGGCTGCCCATGACACTCCATTGGTTGGTCACCAAGGATATTTCAAGACCTACAAGCTCATGAGAGAAAGGTTCATTTGGAAGGGCTTGAAGAAAGAGGTACTCAAGTACATTCGAGAATGTTTGATATGTCAAAAAAATAAAAGTGAGCATGAGTTTCCAGCTGGTCTCTTGCAGCCCCTTCTTATTCCTTCACAAAAGTGGGAAAGCATCTCTATGGATTTTATTACCGGATTGCTTGTGATTCAAGGTAAGAATTGTTTATATGTTGTGGTTGATAGACTCACAAAATATGGTTCTTTTTATCCACTTCTAGCCAAGTGCAATGCTCTTATGGTTGCTGATGTATTTTTTAGAGAAGTGTTTAAATTGCATGGGCTTCCCAAAAACATTGTAAGTGACAGGGACAATAGGTTCATGAGTTTATTTTGGCAAGAGCTTTTTTATTTGACAGGTACTGAGCTCACACCTAGCACCAGTTATCATCCACAAACCGATGGGCAAACGGAAATTGTAAATTAATGGTTGGAAGGATATTTAAGGAACTATGTTTCAGGCCAACAAACAACATGGGTAAAATGGTTGCATATGGATGAACATTTTTATAACACAACTTTCCACATGTATATAGGTATGACTCCTTTCAAAACACTTTATGGTTATGATGCACTTTCCTTCATTGATTTAATTTTAACGGATAGTAGATTACCGGGAGCAAAAAATTTGGTGCAACAGAGTTATGACATCATGAAGGCACTAAAAGAGAACCTACAACATGCTCAAAACCAACAGAAGTTGTATGCGGATCAGCATAGGACTGAGAGGTCATTTGAGGAGGGAGATTGGGTCTTTTTGAGGTTACAGTCCTATACGCAATCCTCCCTCAAACAAAGTGGTTCTGAAAAGTTAAAACCACGTTTTTATGGGCCATATAAGGTGAAGAACAAGGTGGGCAAAGTAGCATATGAGTTGGAACTTCCGAAAAATGGTAAGATACACAATGTGTTCCATGTTTCTTGTCTCAAAAGGGTTCTTGGGCAGCATACTACTGCTTCTTTAGAGCTGCCTCGTTGGATGAAGAGGGCAAATTAATCTTGATTCTGGATTCTATTATTGCGGTACGTGGGAAGAAGCTAAGGAACCGTAGCATCAAAGAATATTTGATTAGATGGAAGGACTTGCCACTTGAGGATGCCACTTGGAAAAACGAGTCAATCTTGGAGCATTTAAGTTTGCAATTGCTTGAGGGCAAGTAATTTTGGGAAGGGAGGACTGTAATGCGCCTATTTCCAAATCACTTATGAATAGGTACTGAAGACTTTTAGTTTGCTTTCCCCTTAGACTAAGGGATCACTTTTGGGGTTTTATTTTATTAATTAATTATGATTTCTCGAATAATGATTTTTATCATTTATCCATATAAGATAATTTTAATTGATTAATAAAATATTTTATAAAGTGGTTTTTATGACTAAGATATTTAAAATAAATAATTATTGGATTATTGTCCAAAAATAATTTTAATTACTATTTATTATTTAGGCAATTAATTTAATATTATTATTTGTAAAAAAAGAATGTCGGCTTGAAAGTGATCAAAAGAAAAGAGAAGATGTTCTAAAAGTTGGCAAGGAGAGTTAAAAGAAGTATTTGACTCCCCCAAGGTGCTTCGCCCCGCTTTGGAGGGTACAAGTACATGGTGAAAATCTCAATAAAAAGATATGTTGAATTTTATATTGTGATTCTTCATGCTTGAAGAAATATTGGGATGCATGCCTAATAATTGTTTTGTAGGTTTTGGAGCTAAATTATCGACAAAAAAATGTATTTTGACGTTACTTTTTGCTAAAGTGGATTTGGTACTTGCCCTAGAGTGCGGCGACTTGCTTTGTATGATCGTTAAGAGGGTTTTGTAGACAATTTGATGTCTGATTGATCAAATTTCATTGCTGGAATTTATTGATGAATATCGCTGATGTGTGGCGTTGATTTTCTATGTGATGTGGCAAGGGTTCCAAGGACAATTTGAGTGAATAAATAAATAATAATTTATGAATTATTTATTTATTTTATTGGGCAGATTTTATTAGGGTTTGACTTCACAAATTGCTGATTTGAGGCTAATAAGTATTGTTTGATTTTTCCCAAGTATGGGAACTTGATTGGGCATGAGTGGATGATGATTGAAGGGGTCTAAAACCCTAGTTGAAGGATAACAATCAAATCTGAATTTTTGTTTGCAGATTTGGCCTAGGGTGACCTGGTTTGGGAAGGTGTTTGACCACCTTGAGTGCCTTAGAAGGGTGCTGAAATTGTTTGGCTATTTTTGGTATTTTATTCATGATTTTTGCAAGGGTTTGAGTGAGCTTTGGTGAATATTCAGTTGTTATTTTTATGCATAAAGATATTTTGAGTGAGCTTTGGTGAATATTTAGCTGCTGTTTTTTATGCATAAAATCAGATATTTGCCAGCAAGGTTAAATCATAAATTCATCTACATTCAAGTTGTAAAAAGGTACAATATTTTTATTTTTAGTTTGTAGCTCATATTGGATCATATTGAGGTGATATTTGATCAAGGTAATTGCTGAAAATTACCTAGTTATTTATTGCACATTGGCACCTAGGGTTTGAATGCAATTTGCATGTTTTTGGAGCATCTATTTGAGCTAGGGTTTGCTGATTTTGCTAATTTCAGAATTCAGAAATTTTTGGATTTTAAGGAAACCCCTTATTTGGCTATTTGGCCCAAAAATGGGACATTACGTATGTTAAGCTTTGGGAGAATGAGATTAATGTTCTGTGGCCTATTCATAAGGTTTGGAATCCTATCAGCCTTCCTAAAACCAATACTTTCCTATGGATGGCTATGAGAAGGAAGATTTCGACTTGGGACAGATTACAAAGAATTGGCTTTGAAGGCTCTTCAAGAGTGCTCTATGAACCGAATGCTGAGGAAGATCTTGACCACCTCTTCCTTCATTGTCTTTTCTCACGGTCAGTTTGAAAATAATTTTTAAATAGAATGAAATTTCCTTGGGTTTGCCCGGGATATCTTATTCGCCTTATCTCAAGTTGGCATGAGGATAGTAGTGATTAGGTGGGCAAAATTTGGCAAATGATCCCAGCTATGGTCATTTGGCACATATGGAAGGAAAGAAATAATCGTATTTTCAGAAATGCTCATTGTTCCAAGGAAGAGTTTCTCCATAAGCTTGATTGCCAAGAAATCTTCAAATCTAAGGTTCCTAAGCCAAAATACATGATTGTAGGAGAAGAGTGCCATCTCCTAATCAAATGGGATCTCCTTAGAAAGGTTAATGCTGGCCTTCAAACTAATCGGGATAAGCGCAAAAGATCTAGATGTTCCCCACCGCCAACTGGATGGGCCAAATTTAACTTTGATGGATCTTCCAAAGGAAACCCAGGGCTTTCTAGAGCAGGTGGAGTTATCTGCAACCATGAAGGTAGCTTTATTGCAAGCTTTGTTGTGAATATCCCTACTGCCACTAATAATTCAACAGAAGCGTGGGATCTTGTTTAAGGCCTTAAACTTGCAACTGATTTGAATATTAGGAACATTGAAATCAAAGGAGACTCTCTTGTGATTATCAATGCTGTTAACAAGCCTGGGAATATTAAATGGAAGCTGAAAAATCTTGCTGATGAGGTTCATCATCTTCAAGGTCGCTTTGTTTCTTGTGTCCTCCAACATTGGTATCGGGAGATCAACTAACCGGCATATTACCTTGCAAATTTTGGGGCCAATTCTTCACCAAATGGAGAATATCTTAATTTGGATGACCCGTACAATCAGCAAGGTCCCAGAGAATTACTTGAAAAGGATATATCAAATCCCCTAGATGACACCTAGTCAAAAACGTTTCACCATCATCATTATTTTTTATGGCTTGGTATTGGGTTTTGGTTATGATTGCTGGCTCACTCCATAGGGTGGCAGATTGACATTTAGTTGTCTTTTCACTCACACATTTGATGCCATTATAACAGGAAGTGCCACTTATGCTAGCCATTTAACCACTTTAATTGCTTTTGCAGTTCATTTCCCTCATCCACTTGTGCATCATCTCTTGCTTCAAGGCTTCACCATGGCAGAAAACTCTGTTAAGCTGGACAAGGTAAATAAGAAGATGAATGAACCAGAGACTAAAACGGAAACAAATAAAAAAGTGTGGCATGAAGAGAAGCCAATAATGACAAACATCCTAGGACCGTTAACCGATGGTAAGTTACAGTCCATCTTTAAATCTTCTTCTATGCTGGCACCATTGTATGTCAAGGAAATCCTTGGAGAGGATCTGTTGAATTCTGAAAAATATAGGAATGAAGAGGAAGATAAATCACAATTTTGTTCGAAGCTAGCAGCCAGGAACTTTGATGACATGACCAATGCTCTCATTTCACAGGTTGTTTAGAGTAGGGGGAAGCAATCCTCCAAGGTCATTCTCATCTCTCTGGTTAATGAGCTAGGTAACCATTTTAATGATGTTGATCAGCAATTTCTTTCTTTGGATAGCAAACTCCATAAGATGGAGCAATCTTTGTTTAATCATGATCACAATAAGTCAGGAGGGTCGGATTTTAATAGGTTTGAAGCAAAAGTTGGTGTGGGGATGTCTCACATTCCTTTGTTCCATTCAATTCGGAGTGTTCCTAAGGACAGCCTGCTTCTGATCTCCTCCCCGCAGATAATCCTCTGTGTTCTTTCCCTCTGGGAAAGGCTAGGGACTTGGTAAAAGCCTAACACCTGGGGGTTTCAATCCTCAAGTGATCAGAGCTGAAACTGCTGGTTGTGGAAGGATTGAAGGCTTCTCAATTTAAAAAACCAACAGGATCCCGCTGGTATACATGCCTGTCAGCAGCTCAAGCACAGTGGAATGCAGAGTTGTGGACCTCCATGGTCTACTTGCCCATTTTCTTCCTGTGGGAGCCACCATTAGTGACTTTAGTAATATTGGGCAGTAAGGTGTTGATACCTTGTTTTTGGAGTCTTCGAAGTGGTTTTCACAGCTTCTACTCTCTCTTCTTAGCCCTGTTTCTTTGGACTTGGCCTCACCGTGTCCTTTCATAGCTTCTTTTTGATGTAAGGTCCTTTTTTTGGATCTTTTGTATATGGTTTTGACAGTCTTGGCAGTTTGTTTTACTAGCTGGTGCTTAATGCTTATCCTACTCTTTTTGTATACGGGCGAGGGCCCTTTCCCTTGTTTATAATATCAGAAATATATATATATATATATATATATATATAGACAAAAATAAACATCAAACTCGCCAAACTCAGCCTGAATCATGAGTTGAGTCATTGGGACTTGTTTTGACCAAATTGGCCATGGACTTGGCGAGTATTGTGTCTCAACAATATGGCTTGGATGGATCCACTTTGCAATTTCTTTGCAAATGTCCATAACCTGCCATATGAGTAGGATATTTTTTTAATCTACCAGTTGCTTCCATATGTGTTGTATGATTCTCAGCTTGATTTTGCTTGGAAAGCTTTTTTCAAGATTGAGATTGACACAGATTCAGATGTGATTAGTAATTGTTCTATTCAGAGCAAGGTTGGACATCTCGATGTAGTTACCTATGCTATATCTCCAATTGCTTTGAGCACAGGAGGATTCTGAGATTCAGTTGGCAACACAAAGTATCTGATCCAGATTGGATTCTTTGAGGGAAGTTACTCTGTTGGGTTGAATCCAATAGTTTAATACTTCATCTAAAGTCCTGCTAAGTTCATGAAGTATGCTTCAACCTGGAAAACAGCGTCTTCATCCTCTTTGGAGGCAAAGAGAATTGTAATCTCCTGTAGGACCAACCATGATTTCTATTCTTCCTTTTACCCCTGCCCAATTTTTCTTTATCATTTCTTTTGAGCATTGTGGGAGTGATATACTCCCATGACTACGCATTTAAGCTTTTCTTTGAATGTCCAAATATGTTTCTCCTAAACTTCTGTCATGGAAATGCTATTGACAGGTGCTTTTTCGGCTCTGGGTGGCTTCCAGTTTATCATTCAGCATTTTTTCCTCAATAATGGTAGTTGCTTGTCTCTTCAGATATGACTCAAGCTCCTCTGCTCTTGGCAATGAAATATATTCTATCAGAAATCTACGATACGAGGGAGTTTGTGGGAGAGCTGAGGCCTTTACCTCTTTAGCCATTGCTTGGCAGACAGCCAAATGGACGAAGCGTTCTACTGTATTGGTTCAATAATATGGAACCAAAATCCTTTCAGTTATAATATGTTACTGGTGATTTTTTGGAACTAATTTTTCTCATTTCTTTCATTTGCAGATGTAAGGGATAAATTCCTATCATACCCAATACAATTTTGTACTATTGATTCCAATCTTCAAGGGACCTTTACTCAAAAATTTCAATTGTTCCATTTTGTATTGAAGTTGATTCTTTTAAGTTAGGGGTGGAATTTCTTGCCACTGGTGCAAAAGCTGGCATGTTGGCTGTTCTCGCTTATGTTTGGAGAGTACTGCATCATGGACCCTATTCTTTATGTTGTACTCTGATGAATTATCTTTGTTTATAATTTAAAATAAGCTGCATGCTGTGCAAAAATTAAAGAGTGATGGGCAAGTAATTATCAAGCCTGTTAGCCAATAAGGTAGCTACGGGTTATCAACTGACCCCAGCTAGGCTGAAATATGTAGGAGTTGAAACAAGGTTGAGGGAATGTTATTGTTAGCCTCACTGGTGTATGGAGCTTTAGCATCTTTATTAATGTACGAGGCCTTTGTGTGTTGTATCTACTTTCTATCATTAATACAGTTGTTTATCCTTTGTGATATTGAATATCTTATGTTGTGAATAATATTCTTCTGGATCCATCTTTGGGGAAATGAAGAATGAAGCCAGTGCCCGTGTAAGAAGAAAGGATTTTAGATTCTTAAATAGAATAATGTGATACAAGACAGGGCAAGGGTACAAAAAGCACAGGGAAGCTAAGAACAAAGCTAGAAACTAAAACAATAATTAAATTAATCAAAATAATAAACAATCATTTAAATTAAATTTTTAATAACAATAACTAATCAATAATTTTTAAAAACTTAATTAATTAAATACTAAAAATTAGTAACTAAAAACAAAAAATAATATTTAGGTAAAAGTAATTTTTTTAATTTAATTTTGTCACTAGAAACAGAAAAATATAATAACAAGCAATTAAAATGATTTAGGAATTTAATTATTAAACAATTCATTGAAAGCTTAATAAATTAATTACTTAATTAGTGGATTAGATTACTAGATTAAAAGAGTACCCAATTAATTAATTTGAACAAGAAATATTCAAAATTTCAAATAATTAAAATAAAATAAAATACTATTTTATTAGTAAAAATATAATTAATTAATTTTAAACTCCACTAATTAAATTGACTTAAAACAATATATAATGTAATTAACAAATTAGTAAATTTGTTAAAAATTAATTTAATATAATTATTAATTATCTAATTTATTTAATTTTATTGATTAAATATTTAATTAATAATTTTTTGGATTGGTATTTGCTTTTGACCGGAGCTACCAACCGGTGGGCACAAACCGGGGGCCAGTCCCCGAGAACTATTAAACCAATATAAACTGCTACCACTTGATCATTTGAAACCACTGAGTAAACTCAAATGGCCACATCCGGCCTATAAACGCCTTGTGAGATTTAAACTTGGGTGGGGCTGGGCACAACCAACCCACTTTACCAACCCTTCTACATCTCATTGGCAATATTTAATGAATTGTTATTTATTAATAATTAATTATCTGTTTAGATAACTAATTTAAAGTTGATTAAATTAAATTAAAAATTGAAAAATAGAGACAGCCGAAATGAAGATACTAACCAGGAGTTTGACTTATCTGGTTGGGGATGAGTTTGATTAGTTTCTTTGTGGTTGATAAATTGTATCTTTTGTTAGATAGATTTGGTGGGAAGTTTTATATATTATCTTGGTTTATTGGAATGAGCATGCCACCGCTGAATGGTTTTAGAGAAATATGAGAGTAATATGCCAGCTTGCTAGCTAATCTGGACTTACTTGAATCCATTTGGTCCTCTACGATTCACTATCTAATTGATTGCAGGTCTGAATTAAGGATCTAAGCAAATTGTCCTGTTCCACTAGAACTTATGTGCTTGATATGAATGCAAAATATATAAATCTATAGATCACTTAAAATTTGTGTCTGATGCAAAATAAGCTATTCTTAGAGTCATCATGGTTTGCCAGGAGTATATGGTTTTTAATTGTGTTCTGCTATAGAGTTTCTCAGATCTTTACAATGTTTTGGAACAAATCAGTGAGAAAATCCACATCTTTTTCTGCATAACAATTTCTTCTGGTTAAATCTTGAAAGGCCTTTATGATTTGAGATTGCTGAAGTGCAATAAAATTTCACTTTGCTTTATTTTTTGTAAAGATATGCTTCAGATAACAAATAATTTGGACCTTTGAAGGTTAAATAATGGTTTCTTTGGGGTGTGCAGCGCAAATGGCAATCCATTTGTTGAACAAGCAGTGCAGTTTGCTGTTGCAGCTGCAAAAGCAGCCTTTGTTGATGATAATGGCAAGCGGGATATGCTTCACCAGCTTCTTTTACAAGGTGCTTCTTGATTTTGCATACTATTTGTCTCTGCTTACACGCCTGGATACTTTGAAATGTTTGTGTTTCCCTGTATGATATATAAACAGAAATACTATACATCATCCAGTAGTATTGTTTCCTTTTATTATTAATTTTATTAAAGTGATCAAATTAATGGTTCTTAGATGATTTGACCTGAATGTTTAAAAAAAATATGACCACGCAGGGTTCGATATCACCATTTTGGGCGGCAATGACTTCTATTCATATCGCAAACAAGTAATTTTTTTTTTTTTTTTAATATCAAAATGGATATTGCTAGTGTAATCTGTAATCTGTGTCATTTATTTACGTGGTTCTTTTCAGTATCTTTTCCTCCTCAGGAAACTTCTCTCTGTTTGGTTTCTGTATACAGTAGATGACATTTTTGTTCTATTCATATTAGTATTTTCACTAAATGCATGTTGTAAGACAGGTATGCATTTATGTTTTCAAGACCTGAAATATCATCTTTTAGAAAACGAAAAGAAACACAAGCATATCATAGTTTCCTGGTGTCACAATAAAGCTTTTATTACATGAAATTCATAGCACCTTCATTATGTGGCCAAAACAATATTGAGTTGTGTATGATTAAAAATGCATTGCATATGCAGCATGATTCTTAGTTTCCACCTCTTCTTGTTACATGAAGTATAATCAAATATGTCACCCACTTGCTTGCCATGAAACAACATACCTTGCCATTGTTATTACTCTGATGCACTTTCATTTGTATATGGTTATTTGAAGAATATTCGTTGTTGTTGACAATAAGTTTCTCTGGTGCATTTTTCAGATTGATGCGCGTGGCTTGCCCTTAACTTCAGAGACACTTTCTTTACTTCCTGCCTTCTCGTCAATAAACCTCAACACAAGTGATACAGACAATTCTCATCCCTCATCTAAAGTTGCATGTGCACCAGAAGTTGCAAAAACTGGGCTAGGTTCATCAGCTGCCATGGCAACAGCTGTGGTTGGAGGTCTCCTTCATTACCTTGGAGTTGTTAATGTTGCAAAATATGCAGATAAGATGACGGATGCTGGTTTGGATTTAGTCCATGCTGTGTCTCAGACAGCTCATTGTGTAGCGCAAGGAAAGATTGGCAGTGGATTTGATGTTAGTGCTGCTGTCTATGGTAGTCAGCGCTATGTTAGATTTTCTCCTGATATTCTTTCTCCAGCTCAGGTTTATTTCTTCTCTGTCTTATGGGCACATGATTGTTAGTGCGTGTATGTGCTTCTCTGACAAGACTGTTCTCTGCTTTTGTTGTATGTGCATTGAAATTGTTTGTTAAGCTTTGTGACAAAGAAGCCTGGCCAAACTAGCAGGCTTTAATACTAGGGATATGCAGGCCTTTTTAATATTTAGGATGACAATTATCTTTGACATGAATTTAGGGTGGTTGGTAGAAAAACCCTGGTAAGATAAAAGCGGTGGTGAAATTGGAGGGGCACTGAAATATAGATGTCAAACATTTCTTGTGCAGTGGGGAATAATATAGAAGATTCATCAAAAGCTTTGTGGCTATTCTCGTTCTTTAAATCAACTGATACAGGAGGAGTTATATTCCAATAGGAAAGTAAAAACAGGAAGAATTTGAGCGATGTTGAAGATGGGGCTGGTACTACACCAATTCTGCACTTCCGAAATGGAACTGAGAGTTCAAAATTCATTTGGATGCATTAAAGTTCCTAAATCCTATATCTCTAGTGTCCCATGAGATTGATTTCATTGGGAGATTTTGGATTTGAATTGATTCAGTGCCTGTGTGTGAGGTCTGCCCCCATAGCTTCATGAGTCTGGCTGAGCAGTTGAAACCTTTCCATTTCCAGGAGTTTGACTAATCAATATAACTCAGAGGTGGCTGTATTTTTCTGTTTATCCATTTTCTTTGGTTCCGATGCTTCAAAAGTAATAAATATTACAAACGTTTTGTGGATATTGACGTAATTCCTTCATGTTTCATATTGCTGCTATTTCCTGAGTAGAGGATTCATAAGTTTTGTAATGCTTGAATCTCAGAATGTTTTATGTATGGGGCTTGCTCTTCCATATTATACCTTTTGGTTATTTCTGAGATTGGGAATCTATTTTGTCTGCATGAGGCTTTAACGATTCTCCCAATTTCGGATTTGAGGATATCAAGACTATAATTTTGCCATCATCTTATCTTTCTATTGCTATTTCGTCCTCTGAAGCCTTAATAGAATCCAAAGAGTCAAGGAATTCAAAATAATTTAATATTTGAAGATTTGCTTGATTTTGAAGGTCTTGGCTGTATTTTCAATTTCTTTTCCCTTGCAGTTGAAGGTTTGATGCTGATCTCTTTTCTTCTCTTTTCTTTCTTAGGATGATCTTTGATGTTTTGTGTCTGGATCAGTTTTGTGCTGTGGCTGATCATGGGCTCCTTGAAAATAACCAAAAGGGATAACATGGAAGAGCAAGCACCATACATAAAACATTCTGAGATTGGGAATCTATTTTGTCTGTATGAGGCTTTAACGATTCTGCCAATTTTGAATTTGAGGATATCAAAACTATAATTTTGCCATCATCCTTTCTTTCTATTGCTATTTCTTCTTCTGAAGCCTTAATAGAGTCCAAAGAGTTAAGGAATTCAAAAGAATTTAATATTTGAAGATTTGCTTGATTTTGAAGGTCTTGGCTGTATTTTCAATTTCTTTTCCCTTTTGCAGTTGAAGGTTTGATGCTGATCTCTTTTCTTTCTTAGGATGATCTCTGATGTTTTTGTGTCTGGATCAGTTTTGTGCTGTGGCTGATCATGGGCTCCTTGAGCATTTTCCTTGGAAGGTTCTCAATGATTTCTTGCTGGTAGCATTGGATTCCCATAGTTGTACCTGCACTTGGAGTCTCTTCTTCACTGTTCTGCTGTTAGTTTGGGCAGACTCTGACCAGATGACCTTGTTGGTCACATATTCTGCACCTGAACAAAATGTTCTCATAATCTAGAGGTTGTTTAGAATCAAAATCTCCTAGATCTAAGAAAATCCTTTTTGGCAAAGGTTTTTCTAAATCAGCATTAACTTACATTCTGGCATAATTAAGAATTCCTGGCTGTGTAATGAGCTTTGAGCCTCCTATATATTTTTCAATTGTGCTTCTAATCCTTATCAATGTTTCTTCTCCCTCAAACTCACTTGCAGGAGATGCAGTCTAACTCAGATTGGTACTGTACTTGGCATTTCCTCAGTGGGACTAAGAGCTTGGGTCCAAGTATTCATAAAGAGGCCTGCCTTCTTTTGGAATCATGGGCCTCTTTGGAAAATTCTGTCTTCTGCTAGAGAGACAAATATTCCAAAAAAAGGTCTCTGGGTATCATTAATATGCCAATGCAGCTTGTTTGTTTCTGTTGTTCATATAGCCATGCTCTTAAGAGTTTTTGGGCTTAGGTAACATCCCATAAATCAACAGATCAGGGATTTTTCTTTGAACTACCATATTGTTTCCTTGATTTTGTTATGTTGTGCGAATGTAGTCGACAATGATTTTGTCTATTTACATGTGTTGGCACCAGTAGTGTACTTAATTAATTTTTTGGTTAGTACCTTGACTGATGTGGTCTAATTGGCGCACCTCTTAGCCAACCAACCTCTTTGTAGATTATAGAATGATGAAGGCTAGGGAATGGAGCTTTCACATTGTCATAGTCTCCATTTACCATAGCTATTTGATGTATATTACCTTATATCAATAAAGTTTTAGTTACCTAATTCTATGTGTAGAATCTGTGGCATTTTCAATCTTCTGTAAGCACTATGCTATTGTGTTCTTTATTGGTATAACAAGGAGCATAACTGATTTCTGACAGGATGCCAGCTTACTTGTTTCTCCCCATGTTTGTTCACTCTTTTCTATTACCATGTTTTATTGCAGTTTTATAGGTATTTTGTATTCACATTTTGATTTTTTTGGTAACCCACCTTTATTTATTTATTGTACTAATTTCTATGGTAGAAGCAGCTTTATGTAGCCCCTGCTTTCGCTATCATTATTAGCTCTACTTTCAAGTCCCATTAACCTGTTTTGGTCTGTCATGGATACTGTCTTTTTTTTCTTTCCTTCTCTCTAACCATAGGTAGCCTTGTGTGACCATCATGGGAGTTGTTTGCTTAGATGCAAGTCATCCCAGATGCTTATCTGAGCCGTTGTTCCCAACTTCCTCCTACTATTCTAATCCTTTCACTGTTGTATGGTTTCTTCTCACACTCTCCTTTGCCTTTGGAGATTGTTGTTATCATCTAGTCATTTAAACATATTGTATTTATGATGCCCATTTAATTTAATCACCTTTCTTCATGTCATAACAATCTATCTTATGGTATACTTTGAGACAAACTTGTTAGCGTTCTTGTTTGCCATGCACTAGCCTTACTTGTATAATGCAAAGGATGCTATGGAGTCGAGGTTTCTGTCCTGATAACTTGTGGTAAAGCAAGAAAAGACACCGAATAGCCCCCTACAAAATGTTGATTCTCACGCTCATGATTGAAAAATTGACAATTTGCAATGTTTTTTTTCCTACCCTTACCTTCCCTATCAATATTGAATAGCTATTAATCATTGTAGAGTTTGTCTTCCAACTATTCTTCAATACATTCCTTTATTTCACCTAATAAGCAAGAGGAATGGAATGAATGGTTTGATTCATAGTTAAAAAACTCATACTCAGCGGCCCAAAATTTTGACTCGGCAACTTTATCACTACTCAAAACTATATATAAAGTCATAAAACAAACTTAAATAACATGTAAAACATCGTCAAATGCACAAAACCGCCTCAGCAGCGTAGAAAGAGAAATAAATCTGAGTTGTTTTGATAGAAATGATTTTTTTTGCCGTGGGACTGTTATTTTTCTACTTGACCTGAGTCGACACAGGAAACTTGCGAGTTTTGGTGAGTAATTGCAAATTATTACTCGCTGAAATTCGTGAGTTTACTGTATTGACTTGGCTTGTGAGTTATAGGCTGAGAAACCATTTTCCATCCAAGTGGCAAGTAATTGAGAGTACTCAGCAAGTTTCGCCGAGTTTTAAGACTATGGTTTCATTAAAATAACATATCTCAATTTGCCCCTGACTACAGAGATTATAATGCAGAAGTGCTGATGGAGCTCATTTGCCTATTTGGCGAACCTTGTTCAATAATACAAGCACCTTCTCTTTCTTTAGAGTGACTAGTGTTGGAAATGGAAAGAGGATATTCTTTGCATGGAAAATCTTGCTTTACGATGTTCTCTTGTAACTGCTTTTCTTGATTCTTTGATGCTACCTATGTTTTCCAAGGGAAAATGAATCTGAAGATATCATTTAAATACAATGCAAAAGTTGTTCTGGGATAGAAATAGAACATTTCTATGAGCACCTTGAATGTGATGGTTTTAATAGGACTAATACCATTACTGACCGCTCATGTGAGCCTTAGTCCTGAAGGTTGTCCTAAATATATCTTCCTCTTTTATCCTTGGACATGCCCCATTGATTTTTCTGTTGATTCCTTGTGAAAAATCTAGAGTTAGAAATTGAAGTTTCATTCAGCTTAAACTACTCTGAACCTTATTTGAAGTCTTTTCATTTGTTTTTTGACTTTTGAAATATGCAGGTTAGCAGGCAAAGTATATCGCTTTTGGAGGCTATGACTGAGATTCTAAACTGTACTTGGGACAATGAAAGGATTGAGTATGCTTTACCTCCATTTATGGAACTGGTGAGTCTCTCTGAGCCTTGAATTCACATTATGGTGTGTATTTTCAGGCAAGCCATTGTATGAACAGTCTAGGGATTTCTCCAATTATGATATTTAAGTTAGAAGTCATCCAACATGCTTAAGGAAATGCATGCCAGAACCATAAAAGGTTTTATTTTTCCAATACTTTCTACTTTTCAATAAAACGTTTTAGCTTTAACTTCAAACACGGCAACTTTTTATGCAGCTATTGGGGGAACCAGGGTACGGTGGCTCTTGTACACCATCTATGGTAGGTGCAGTCCAATCATGGAGGAAGAGAGATCCAGAAAATTCTCAAGTAATATGGAAAAATTTAGTAGAAGCAAATGCGGCTGTGGAGAGAGAACTACTCGTGTTAAAGAACATAGCTGAAGAGCAACCAGAGAGCTATAACAAAGTTATAGAAGACTGTAGCAAGCTTTCAGCTGAAAAGGTGCATATGAAGTTTCAATACCTCTCACAATGATCCACATTTATATAAATCTGGCGAATACTCTGTTTTACTAAATATGATTATTACTTCTTTCCATCAGAGGGCAGTTCTCATCATATATAGAGTTTAAGATTTCTCATCATATATAGAGTTTAAGATTGCATGACGATTAACAAATTAAAAGTTCACAGCATTTGGACTCTGTAATGAACCCAGCAATTAATCAGAGAAATTAGTTCCAATTATTTTGTCAGGTTTTTCAATTCAACGGTTGTTTTATTTCCAAGGAAGCTTTATTGGCATCATAAGATAGAAGAAGTCATGGAATCCAGATACCAACCACTTATCACATTATCAGTTTTTATTTCTAATTCACAGCTTACAGACATCAACGAGATATGTCTTGAAACTTTTCTATTAATTTTATCATTATGATATGGTGGCAGACAATGCCTCTCATATAGCTTGAATACTCGAGTCTGGAGTAATTAAACTTCTCGGCAGGTGAAAATTCTTTCAGATAAAACTGTAACGGTTGATGTTTTGCACCCAAAGAGTCTTACTATTCCAACAGGACTTGGATTTTAACTACCTTCCAGGCTTGCTAAACTCAACTGTTACTGACACAAATCATCTGAACACAAAGCTTTTGAAAACTTAAAAGTCTTACTCAGATTAAGGCGCACTAAGCTTTTATATGGCCAATTCCCAAGGAAGTTCTCACATAAAATAGGAAGAATAAAGGCATGTGATAATCTAAATCTATCAAAGGAAGCATTAGAGACAGTTTATAATGTGTTTTGGTTGTTTCAGGCTAGGCAAAGGTCAAGTTGATTATGTCCAAGACATCAAAATAGAGTTTTAATGTAGTGTCAACCCTAGGCAATACGCAAAACAGAGGGATATATAAAATGTCCTAACATGTCCAAGCTTATACATGAGTCAGGTTTTTGGTTCTACTCCTTTTTAAAGATTGGGAATGATATTCAATCTATGTGGTCTACATACAACACTCTATATTGAGACATTAAACATTTGTTGTTGAAGACGGGGACAATAAACAGATGAGTCTGCTGCAGGTGGTTAATGGTAGCCATGAAAACCTCAAGTACTTTGAATTGCAAGAGTACTCCACATGGAACAGCATTCTAAAATGTTCTTGACATTAGGGTCGTGATATCTTTCCTCATGTGCAGTCAATGGTATTTTCGAAGTGTTTTTCTGAGTAAAAGATGATTGCGGGCATAAATATCTAGAGCCTGGATGTTGCTAGTTATTTATAATTCTTACCCATACGAATGTTGTTCATAAACACTATGTTCTTTGGTAGTGGCTGTAGGGAAAGAATCTCACACTGTACTAGTTAAATATCCAAAACATTTTCATCTGGAGAAATAACCAGAAAATCCTTGAAGACATCCAAGTGATGGAAGAAGTCAAGTTTTGGGAAATGGTCAACAAATTCTTCGATCTAGAAGGGTAATGGTAGAAAAGGTGATTTCAGAAGGATCAAGATTAGCTTCTTGTAAAATATCTAGCTTTGTTATTGTGGAGCTAGACTAATTTCATAGTATTTTTCTATCAATAGTCTTGACTCTTGTCAGACATCTATCCATAATCTTGTGGAGGACGAGCTTTTTCTTCAGGGGTTAGATTTGGAGGATTTTGGTTTGTAAGGCTGATGAGAATAGACCTAACAAAGCATACAAAAGGCATCTTCTCCAATTGGGTGAGTTGAATAGCCTTTTTAATGGCCTCTCTTGTTTCCATAATTCTAGTAGGTTTACTTGCTTCCTTCATAGAGGGGACGTAATCGTGGAGGATTATGATTTTTCCCACAAATCTCTAACCCCCACATTTAGGAATTTTTATCTCTTTCATCACTTTGATATGTCCTTTTTGGGATAAAATAAGCAACAAACGGCTTTTCAACAAACCCCAATGGAAACCCTTGAACAAATTCAGCAAATTAAAATTAGCAATTAGACTAGGCTTGCCAAACCCTAGCAACTAGGGTAAATCGGCAATTTATGTCTTGAAACTCCTCCAAAAATTATAAAATTTTATTTGCAAATAAATACTGATTTTTCAGACCCTCTTATCTGAACAGATTCGGAAAATATTAATTTCCAAATTTTATTTTCAGAATATATAACGGAAATAAGAAAATTCAATATCTCCCAATATATTCCACATATGAATACATTTGATGGCTCAAAACGGAGATAAAAATATTTGCAAATTTATGAGATCAAATTCAAAATTTTCTATTAAGTGAAAGTGGCCCAAAGGTGAGCTCCAATCCAAAAACTAGGGCGCTGCCTTACAAATATAATTCCTACCTTTTTTAACCAGCAAATTCAGCTTCAACCTATGTTAGCGATATGGATACGGGTATGAGAATCGGATATGGGATATGGCGATTGTTTTTTTGGTTTGGATACAGCCGTACAAAAATATATATAAAAAATTAAAAATATAAAAGTATAGCCATATAAGCAAAATTAACCACATAATATGCATAGAGGAAACAAAATAACTTCAAATAAGTTAAATAACCACAAAATATATGCTCGGAATTCCATGCCAAATATCATAATATTTAATAGTCGAACTTATATTAGTTTTATAATAGGTACATGGTGCAAATGTTACAATGTTTGGACAAAAATAAAGACAAATCAACATTTTTGTGATTCACTATATTCATTTTCGTCTTTGGCTGCGATGTCTTCATTATCATGTGCTTCATTAGAACTACAAGCAACAACAGTGCCACTTCCACTAGCTCCACTATGCAAGTCATGTGAAGCACTGCTTAGCTTCGTGTCAAGTAATGAAAGGTAGACAACAGAGGCATCTAAATTAGCAGCCTCTGGGTTCACATCCCACAACTTTGTTGGCCGTTCTTTGTATTGAGGTTGTTTATGTGAGAGAAGACACAAGTTGGAATGCACATAAACCAAATCCTCCACCTTTTTTGTAGCTAGCTTGTTGCATTTAACTGAGTGGATAAAGCCATAGGTGCCCCAATTCCACTCAGCTGAAGAGTAACTTGCAACCTATTGAAGCGACAAAGTTAATTATAATTTATAAAAATTAAAACTTAAAATTTAAAACAAAACATCGAAAAGGTCAAAAGAAGGGTAGAGTAAAAAAAATTAAAATCTTATTTGTGATATAATTTTTATTGCAAGTGGTTGGATGCTTGCCCATGGAGGTACTGTCAAAAGTGAGCATCCATCTTGTACTTGTCACGAATAGCACCAAAAGAGTGACCCATCGAGGATATGAAATGCACAAACTCTTCTACTTCTAGATCGGGAAAGATTCTAGAGAATGCTGCCTTATATCCCTCGGCTATCTCAACATGCCTATATGGTGCGACCCTCCTAGACAAAGAAAGAATCTTTGCACTGTAGTATTTGGGTGTCAAGGCAAAAGCAAGAAGATGCAATGGGGTGCTCATTTTGTTCCACCTTTCAATGAGATGCGACTTCACTTCCTTGAAGAACCTCTCCATGGGATCTTGCTCTTTGGCATTTATGATGGGTTTAATGTTCTCAATCATTGAGTCGATTCTATCATAAAACTCACCCAAACATGGATGATCCATGTCTACATATCTCAATATGCTGACGATGGGCTTAGTAAAACTCAACAAATACTACACATGTTCTCACCACACATCATCAGGAATCCACCCTTTCACCTTTGTGGCCCTCTCATTGTTTGCCTGCCTCCATACACTTCAAAGGTTGTTGATGACCATGCTACTCAATGCCAAATGCACCTTAACAAATTGTCTCAAGACGAGGGTGTGAGGCAAATCGAGTCTCAACAACCTAATACAAAATTAAAACAAATAAAATTAAAAAAAAATGTTCAAAAATAAAAACACTACAAATTACAAACAATGATAAATGATTCATGAATGATAAAATTAAGAGTTACCTTCAACAACTGCAATTTTGAGAAGGCCCTGAAGATGCCTTGAGACATGTGATGGTTGGTTATGAACATTTGGATCTCGCTTGCCTCCTCTTAGACTTGTTTGATCCAGTCAATTTTTGTCCCCAATTTTTGCAACATAAGGTTGAGGGAATGAACGACACAAAGTGTCCAAAATATATGCCCATACCTTGCCTCAACCAACATGCCTGTAGCTTTGCAATTTTTAGTGTTGTTTGTTACAACTTGGACAACGTTTTGAGGTTCCACTGCCTCAATGGACTCTATCAGGATGTCAACAATGAATCGTGCATCCTTCACTTGCCCCTCATAATCAATGACCCTCAAAAACATTGCCCCTCTAGGGCTCACTCTGATCACATTAATCAATGGCTTATTTGCCGTATCTTTCCATCCATCAGAAATAGACATCCCTGTTTCGATCCACAAATCCCTGATGGGCCTCAATGCATCTTCAACATGTTTTTGTCAATAAGGTGGTGCACACCTTTTTATAACTTGGGTTGACAAACCCTTTAATGGTAGCATTGATAGATCTCACCATATCCTACCAGTATGGTGATCTAACAACATTAAATGGCAACCCACATGCGTAAAGACGTGCGATGTTTTGCTCCGTTATGCCCCTGGATTCATTATGAAATGCCTTGTCCAATGGGCCTGCATTTTTTGTTCTCTTGCGACCAATAAGTGAATCCTCTTCATCTTCGGTCGCAACGGGTGTAGCAAGAAATGGGTGTGATGGGGTCACCACATTAGCACGAGATGGATGAACAGATGGTGATCCTTTCTTTCTCAAAGAATGCTTCGATCTTTGCCCCACAACGACATCTATCTCTTCTTGCTCTTGGATGTATGCAAGGATCTTTGCCTGTGGCAAACCCTTTCTTGGTTTTCCATTTGTGCTTGGCTCACCACAAACTATGATTCCAAGGCTATAAATCGTACACAAATGAGCTTTCATTCAACTATATGAGCGCTTGTATTTATAGTTACACTCTGAGCAAAGCCAATGAAAACACCTTCCATCAGGGATCTGTTCTAATACTGTCACATACTTCCAAAGGGGCATTCCTGCATCAAATTTGGGGGCTATCCCTTGCCCACTGAACTAGCACTTGCACCTTGAGACATTCTGACAAATCTCTATAGTCCCTGGTAAAAAATAAAACAATTGCTATTAAAATTTAATGGTAAAAACTAAAAATTAAAACAATTGCTATTAAAATTTAAAACATAATCATTACATTTGGTATTTGTGGAAATAATGGTTAAAACTTAAAAGAATAATTTAAAAAAAATTAAAATTAAAACTGGTTACAAACAAAACAAAACAAAAAAGTCACAAATCTAAAAAACTTACCTTAAATCAGCAAATTCTCTTCTTTGCAAGCTCCTCAAGCTCCTTGGCACCAAATAGGTTGAGGTAATGGTGTAGATTTAACACAAGGAGTTTCAAGCTTATGCAACTGAAAAAATTAACAAGATTTAAAAATGCAATGAAAGGGAAATGTGTTGTTATCTTGTGATAAAACGAGTGTGAATGCTACTTTTAGTGTTGGGAATCCACTTGATTTTGTTTTAAATTGTATTTTGAAGTCCATGTTTGACTTTTCATTAGGAGAAATTGAAAAAAAAAAATAAAAAATAATAATTTTGGTGCTCGGGAGAGTGGGCGTCTCATGTCTGGGCTGTGGATACGCTCGGGTACGTTTGGGTGATGTACCCGTGCGTATCCGCAACCCAGACACGCTCCTTGGGCGTCTCCCTGCACTCCCCCCACTCTAGGTGATGTACCCGCGAGTATCCGTAGTCTAGACGCGCTCCCTGGGCGTCTCCCCGCACTCCCCCTGCGCTCTTGCATCCTGGGGCGTATCCCCTGCGCTCTCAGGGCCGGGGGGTGTATCTGGTAACATAGGCTTCAACCAATGAAAATCAGCTACAATCATCAACAACAAATTATAATTGAATCAACTCCAATCCTTGAATAGGACTAACAAGCATTTGAAGGGTTTTCGTCCTCCAAATTGTTGGCCATGGAAGGTTTTCGTCCCCCTCAAACCCCAAGTAGGAAGCTACGCTCCAAAATTTGTTTTGATCAATATTTTTTCCCTCTCAATTAGCTCTAAAGACACCATAAATAGCTCAAGGATGAGCCTCCAATGGACCCACAAGGGTGGTGTCCCATGTCTATAAGGAAAACTTCTTTTAATTGCCACTGACCCCTCCATATGTGGCGTCCCACCTTCGGAAGCCCAAATGACTATAAGTCATTATTCTTTTTAGCTTGACAGTCATTTTCCCATGAACTTTGCCTTTTTGAATTAACTAAATAATTTGCCTAAATAAAATAGTAAATAAAATTACTTTTTGGCAAGTTAAATAAATATTTTATATTATGCCCTTGTTTCAATAATTAATTAAATTGCTCTAAATAATTGAAGTGATAAATATCATTTTTCAAGCAATTTATTAATTATAAAACCCCTTAGAATAATTATTAAAATTATCTTAATTTTCCAAATGGTTAAACCACTTTTCTGGTAATTCAAATAATTATTCATGATAGTCTTATTTTAATAATTAATTAAACTGCCTTATATTTTCAAATGATTAAAATCACTATTCGGACAATCTAATTAATTACTAAAATTATTTTGAAAATGAGATATTACAGTCCTCCCTTCCCAAATTTGCTTGCCTTCAAGCAAATGCAAGCTCATATGCCCAATTGTCATGTCCAAGTGGTAAACCTGCTGTAGTGCTCGAAAAGCCTAGCTTCTGTACTTGTCAAGTGGAGTAACTTTTGCCAAAAAGCATAGCGTGACATATCCCAAATGGATAATGAATGTCATATGCTCCAATCATTGTGCTGCAGCTGTCCCCTTTGGCACTTCCCATGCAATGAAGGTTTTGGAATACAAACCTCTCGAGTTCCCATGCATCCTTTCATGACTTGGCAAGGTGTTCCACTCAACAAATGATGCAAATCAGATTGTAGATGGGCTGGAAACAAGTCACAAGTCATACAAAATTTTGAAATTCATCCAACTGGGTACCTTGGTGGCTGCCATGAAGAGTCCTTTCAGCTGAACCATTTCCCACCCATCTCCATCAATGATTTTATCTTTTTGTGCAAACTTGCTGCTGGTTTCAACTAATAATAGCAACCTTATACATGTTATTTTTGTGACCCACAATATGACAATGGTACAGCCGGTACCAAACCAAAATCTCCTTGCAAAATTAAACAATATGGGCAATGTAGAGAATGAGAACAGCCATGCAAGGATTGAAAATATCATGTTAGCAATCCTAAACCAAAAAGAACTCCTTCCCATGATTGAAGGTACCTGTAAGCCCATTTGTATGAAGATAAATGAAGTCATAGGGTGGCTGGAAACAAATATGACAACAGTACTACAAATCAGATTTATTGCTGTACCCATTGTTTTACCCCTACCTTTGGATGGTAGGACACATCCACCACTTGTTTTTGGTGTTCCCCACAATTGGACTCCACGGCTGTAGCAATGTATTTTCTTGCTCCAATTTGGGATTGTGGTGGCTGAAAACCATCTTGTTCCTTCCGTATAAGTCTCACCAATGTGTGTGGAGGGAATAGAAGAGCCATTGAATCTTCCTGCTTCAAGTCCCAACCTATCAACCAAACCTTCAACCACAAAATGGTATGTAGATCTATTATCAAACCACACTCTTACTTTTTGACCTTTCAACATACCCTTAACCGGATCCCAAACTTTCATGTACAAAGATGTTGAATCTTGCATGAAAGAAACTGGGTGTTCCTTGCCCTTTAAGGTGTTCTTCACTCTAACACTATGGCGATCACAACTTGGCCATGATAGCCTTTGATCATTCCTTGGATCCATCTTTTTACTTATGTTTGGCAGCTTCTTTTGCACATGTTGTAATGGCTGAAATGGCCTCTTTTGAGGCTCAAACCCTGCTGTCCTTGGCTGCAATTTCCAATCAGTCTTTTGCTGTTCCTGATTTGCTATTTTGGGCAGCATATTAGTGGCTGCCCTTGGCTGTACTTTGGACCAAAAACTGCCCCTTTCGATTGAAACTTCGTTTTGTCTATCCATCATGGGTTGAATACCCCCATTATGTGACTGTTGCTGTAAAATTTCAGACCTGCAACTAAATGACATCTTTTCCCTCTTGATTTTATCCATCTGATGCATGCATGGAACCCTTTCAATATCTATTTGCTTCATGTAGTTGGCTGTTCTAAATTTTCCATCAAGCCGAACATCAACAAAATCATCTAGAAATTTGGCTGTTCTAAATTTTTCATATTCTTACTCTTCTTCATTTTTGGCTGCCCTTACTTCTTTTCTATCCACATTTTTACTATGCTGTCCATGATAATAACACATCTGAAATGATGTAATAGGAAGCACAAATCCCACAACATGTTCATACCTTTGGCTGTCCTTTGAGTGTTCACTTCCTTGGAGGGCAGCATACAAATGGTTGGGCTGCCTGGAATTGATGATAACAACAGCTCTCCAATTTGCAATATTAAAGCTTTTTTGAAGGAATATATCCTCGTTGCACTCGTCTTCGCACCACGTGACTGAAATTCCCTCAAAATTAGTCTTAAACTGAAAATTACTCACCTTAATGACTGAAATTACTTACACGGCAGCAAGTTTATATAGATCACTTGGCTTGCTCACTTTTTATGCCACGTATCTCACTACATACAATTTTCAATTGTTCCTCATCCCTATGAAATCAGCCATAAAGAATTTAAAATTAGAATTGTGAATGTTTGTAAAATTCAGAATATTATTGGGATCCCATATCCTTTGGTGCCAATAATCATGACCTTGAATCAAGGAGTCTTCATTCCTGATATGGCCAACGGTATCCGTCATTCTAACCACCTCTTTTGCAAGCTTCTCATGATAATAACAAATCTGAAATGGTATTGTATGCAATAATAAATTAGTCTTGCCATAATCAAATACACCATTAATCTTCTTCTCACTTTCTAGCTCAACCCTGCAATCACTTTGCAATTCGAATCTTCTCCCAAGATTTCTTCTTCCTTCTTCACTTCTAAGGAAGAAATCATAACACTACTCTCAACATATGATGACTCAAACTTTGTAATGTTTGCACGAGGGTTCATTACTTCAAATGATGGAACAACTCCAACCTTGGATGCTTGACATCCCTTATGTAAAGTTTGTTCTTTCCCACAAGTGGCTGCCTCAATTTTCTCTTCTTCCTTCATACCCCTGAAATTACTCCATTAGGTTCCTCCTCACCTTTGTCTTCTAGTTGCAGCCCTCTTTGCTACTCATGAGTTCGGTGGAAACCTTCATCTTGCTGCTCTAAATGTTCTGATTTTTGCAATTTAGAATTTCTAATAGTTGGTTGCTCACTAACCTCTTTCAATTCTGAATTTGTGCCCTCTTTTGATGATGGATCCCTAGGGCATTTCGCTAGAGGTTTTTCCTTTTTTGCTCTTCTACTTTTATTTCTTGTGTATACCTCTAAAAATTCTTCCAAGGTGTTATAGGCTGCCTTTATATCAGCTTTCCTCTCATATTCATCAAAGGCCATAAGTTTGTCCTCATCTTTTTTATTTTGTTCCTCCAACTGTCCCCTTTGAATAGGATCATTCCTTCGCCTTTTCTTGAATGGTGCTAGAGTTGCATCGCTGATAGTAAATTGTTGCACACGCTGATACTTAATGTCTTGTCTCTTAATTCTATTCTTATCTCTTTTCTACACGCACATCAACAACTCTCAGATAAGATCCATTGTATACAATTTCAAACCCTACAGCTGGCCAAGATTTTGGCTCTAATACCACTGAAATGTCCATTTCGAGATAAAATAAGCAACAAACGACCTTTCAACAATCCCTAATGGAAACCCTTGAACAAATTCAACAAATGAAAATCAACAATTAGACTAGGCTTGCCAAACCCTAGCGACTAGGGTAAATTGGCGATTTATGCCTTGAAACTCCCCCAAAAATTATGAAATTTTATTTGCAAATAAATACTGATTTTTCAAACGCTCTTATCCAAACAGATTCGGAAAATATTAATTTCCAACTTTTATTTTCAGAAAATACGACAAAAATAAGAAAATTGAATATCTCCCACTATATTTCACATATCAATACATTTGATGGCTCAAAACAGAGATAAAAATATTTGCAAATTTATGAGACCAAATTCAGAATTTTCAATTAAGTGAAAGAGGCTCAAAAGTGAGCTCCAAACTAGAAACTACGGCGCTGCACTACAAATATAATTCCTGTCTCTTTCAGCCAACAAATTCAGCTTCAACCAATGAAAATCAGCTACAATAATCAGCAACAAATCAGAATTGAATCAGCTCAAATCCTTGAATAGGACTAGCAAGCATTTGAAGGGTTTTCGTCCTCCAAATCGTTGGCCAAAGAAGGCTTTCGTCCCCCTCAAACCCCAAGTACGAAGCTACGCTCCAAACCCTGTTTTGATCAATATTTTTTCCTCTTTTCAGTCATCTCTCAAGACGCCTTAAATAGCTCAAGGATGAGTCTCCAATGGACCCACAAGGGTGGTGTCCCATGCCTATAAGGAAAACTTCTTTTAAAATGCCATTGACCCCTCCATATGTGGCTTCCCACCTTGCAAAGCCCAAATGACTATAAGTCATTATTATTTTTAGCTTGAGGGTCATTTTCCCATGAACTTTGCCTTTTTGAATTAATTAAATAATATGCGTAAATAAAATAGTAATTAAAATTGCATTTTGGCAAGTTAAATAATTATTTTATATTAGGCCCTCGTTTCAATAATTAATTAAATTGCTCTAAATAATTGAAGTAATAAAAATCACTTTTCAAGCAATTTATTAATTATAAAACCTCTTAGAATAATTATCAAAATTACTTTAATTTTTCAAATGGTTAAAACCACTTTTTCGATAATTCAAATAATTATCCATGATAGTCCTATTTTAATAATTAATTAAATTGCCTTATATTTTCGAATGATCAAAATCACTACTCGGGCAATCTAATTAATTACTAAAATTATTTTGAAAAGGGGACATTAAACACTTACCACTGAAATATCTTGTTGCCTAAACTTCACTCTCCATACATCCTCTCCATCCACTTCTCCCTACTTTAAAATCCTCCAATAATCATCGCACCACGATCCATTTGGATTGGGCACATATTGAGAGGGTTCAGAGTATTTTAATTCATCGTATGAGCCAATGCAAACAAACAATTCCACTATGCATTGTCTTGGCCAAGTTTTCTTTTGAACCCATTTTTTGGAGAATGTGTTTAGGCCCACTTTCTTTATTCGTATGCTTTTATCCCTACGTTACTCAACCTTGGATTATGAGAGAGACCCATATTTGGCACTCTGTCCTTCAGACAAGGTTTGCTTCTTGGGTCTCACTATTATTCAAGGATTTGCTTGCTTATTTAATTTGTCGAAATCTATACCAATCAACTTCCTCCATTCAAATACTCATGGTATGCCCTCCTCGCCTTATCTCTCTGAAGGATGCGATTAATATAGTTTTAAAGGAGAACATATACTAATGGTATATTCAGGTCCAAGCCACTCGCCAATAGCCCCTTGGCCCCAATTTGGCTCTCTACATCGAGCATTACTTATATATTCTTGTTGGCATGGTCGTTTGACTTGACCATCTCTAGCACCATTGGTGGCATGTCCATAGGATTTCTCTTGTTTAGTTGAGGGTTTGTTCCCCCGAGTTACAAGTTGAGTCACCCCACCATATTCTAGGAGGTGGAGAAAGAGGAGTGCTTTGTTTTCATATATCCCTTTTAATATGAGATCCATGAGAGATATTGATATTTATACAGGGACTCGGGAGGTTCCTCATCCACCTTTTGTTATCTTGACTAGAGATGTTTAGCCCCTTTCCTCCAAGAGATTGTGACTCTCAAATGTATGACATTGCAGGGGACCTCCGATGCTTACCTCTTTCTTTCGGCATGTTATGGTTGCCTCCCTTGAATTTGGTTGGTTCACATAGATGGTTGCCTCCCTTGAATTCCTTCCCTTGTGTGTTTCTACTTAGATATCCCAGTCCTCTCTCTCGTGGTAGACATCGTTTGTTCTGCTTCTATTCAATGTCATAGTTCTTCAAGTTCTCCTTGTTCATAGCTTGGGCACCAAGACATGTGGGTATTAATAGGTTTCTCTCCACCTTTAAAGACTTTTCAGCCTTGAATCTTAGGTGAGGTTTTAGGATGTATCATGCTTCCTCCTCGGATTGTCTAATTGAGCCTCTTTATCCCACTACATTCTCCTATGGATATTATGAGATCCTACATTGGTCCATATGCTAGTGGTGCATGATGATGTTGGTGATTTCTCGTCTTTTGCTCCAAGTGTTGATACAAACATGTGACAACACCAATCTCCAACCCTAGTCTTAAGCTTCGGTCTTCTTTTGCTAAGTCTTTCCTTTGGGTGCCCTGTCCTTGCTTGGATATTAGTATTTGTACATGTATATTATGGCTAGGATTTACCTCTTGTTTGTGCTTTCATTGGGTTTTAGTGATTTGGTCTTACTTTCTATTTTTGTTTCTAGGGTTCTTTTTAACCCTAGTATTTTTTTGTTGTAATTGGATGTGTTTGAGTCCCTTTGACCTTATTTGGTCACATGTAGATAGTAATATAGTTTTTTTTCATTCTATGGTTAGCACTTGAGAAGATGGAGCCAATCCATCCTAATTCCTATATAGGTAAAGGAGTTGCTGCTGCAAGTGGATGCTAAACTCTTGTATGGTATTTTGGGATACCTCTCACCATAGTTCAAAAACTCATACTTGGAGATTACTCAGCGGCCCAAAATTTTTGACTCATACTTGGTACTTGGGAGTTTCTCGGCAATTACTCGGCAAATTTATCGCTACTTAAAAAACATATAAATTCATAAAATAAACTCGAATAACATGTAAAACATTGTTAAATGACATGAGAAATGAATGTTGAGAATGCGTAAGTGTATTTTATATTAATTTTCGACCAAAAAAGGGTACAAAGTATAAAGTTACAAACTACAATGCTTATAGAGTCATAGACTATAGTGACTAATATGAAATGTCAATCACGACTTCCTAGTTACACTCTGAAGACCCTAGATCCACTATCACATTGACTGTATTTGTAGAGAAAAAATGCAGAGAACACGGGTTTATTGAAATGAAATCATTTTTTTTTTTTTTCATTTTGGGCTCTTAATTCTTCAATTGGCCAAGTCGTGCCGATTAATCAGTGATTTTCGTTGAGTAATTGAAGCATAGATTCAAAAATCACTAAAACTCGGTGATTAATTGCGATTACTCAAGAGTTGACCGAAAACCGATACATCTCCAGAAAAATTGTGAGATGATTTATGCCTACTAATCAGCGATTTTCAGTGAGTAATTGTAAATATCACTCGATAAAAAACACTGATTAATCGGCATAAATCATCTCTCGATTTTCCTGAATAATTATCGTTTTTTTGTCAACTTGCGAGTAATTGCAATTAATTGCCAAGTTTTAGTGATTTTATCATTTTTGAATCTATGCTTCTCATAACCAAGGATGGATGGAAGAGGGCTACATTGATAAATATGCAAGACCAATCGTGAAGAGTTTTGCTTCTAGGCATTGACATAAATTTTGTTATTCCGTGGTCTACAATAAAGTCTTTGGCCTATACCATGGCTCATTTTTGACGTAAACTAAGACTCAACCCCTCCTCCCAAAAATATGCTTCTCGTACTCGAAACATATGAATACAAATATTGATGAAGTGAAAGGATTTAGCATGGATGGAAACCTACTTTATTGGCAACACGGAGGGTATGTAATTTGCAAGATTTATACTGTTTGTGACACAAACATGCCTTTAGGGACATGCTCTATGTCAACCAAATCTCCCTTAGAAATCATCTAAAGAGTTATCAGTGATCACCACAAAGTGAATATTATTAAAATATCTAGATAGGGTCCAAAATCGTGTTGGCTATCATAAGATAGATACCCACAATACATGCATGAATAAATCTATGAAAGCTTAAAAATAAGATGACACAAATTTATCCAAGTAGCATATCTACTTCTTTTAAATTAAGAGTACTGGCCTAAATCCACCAATATAACAATAACTCTCATCCACAATATGCCTCACTTGCTAGCCTTCTATGTTCTTATATAGATAAGAGAGGAGGCTAGGGTTAGGGTTTTGGAGAGTAGTTGCAAATAAAAAAAGACAAACCTATTATTAGTAGAAGTTAATTAAATATTTACTTAATTGATAATCTTCTTTAATAATGGGTTGTAAATCAGTATGTATCAGTTAGTGTCTACCCACCAATTACAAACGAATATTACAAGTGCATTTTAAAACCATACAATAATGCATGAGAAATTTAATATACTAACACCCCCCTTTAAGTTGTACTAAGATGAAGGTAAGGACGAAGAAATCACTAAACTATCCTTCCCTTGACGACACCTTCCTTCACTCTCAAAAGTTGCTTGGGCCGAACAAATCAAGCCTCAAAGCAAGGGTTTTGTGAAGATGTCTGCAATTTAATCATCTATTTGGCAAAACTTAAGATCAACGACCTTGTGTTGTATCAATTGCCAAATATAATGCATGTGGATTTCAATGTGGTTTGTGTGTTAGTGCTCCATTGGGTTGCGAGAAATGTGGATAACACTTTGATTATTGCATTAAAGTGGTGTGGTTTGGGTCTGTGAAAATCCAAATTCTGAAAGCAAGTGCCAAATTCAAATTGACTCATGGCTAGCAACGATGGGTCCCTATACTTAGCTTCCGTGGTAGACAAAGCAATAGTAGTGTACTTCTTGCAAGGTCAAGTCACGGGACCTACCCCAAGATGAAAGATGTACCCTGCGGTTGACTTGTGATCGTTTGGATCTCTTGTGCAATCATTGTATGTGTAGCCTACAACTGCTATGTTCCCATTAAAAAGATGCACTAACAAATATGCCTCCCTTCATGAAACATTCATTACGTCAAGAAGCATTCTACAATGACATCTGGGGTGGTGGTGGTGGGCTGTAATGTCTATAAGTGTGCTCAATTTTAATTCTGACCTTAAATTTGACATCCATTTGACTGTCACTTAGAAGTTTTTCCTTTCTTCTTGGAGAAGTTAATCGAAAAATCGTAATCTCTTGGCCATGTGGTGGAGTTTGGAGCCCCCTTTTCTTCTCGAAAGATTTTCTCGAGCTTGAAACATTGGTGTAGTTAGATTGACACAATTTGTCACTAGTTAGTGGGAAATTTGCGAAGAAGGTAATGAAGTTATCAATAATTGTGGTATGTGAAAAATCAACGATAAGGGCCTTGAGATTGATATCTCTTGGCATTTTCCAGATGGATGTATTTAAAGTATCTGTACTAGCTTGTACTTTGATATCCCTTACCCTTGAACTCAACTGCATACTATGTCCAGTCACCAATCTCACCATATGGAGTTAACGGTAACCACTTCCAAATGGAAAATTCATAACTAGCGTCACCTAGTATATTTTTGACTAGTAAATGTATCAGACATCATTACTTGTTCATTGGCTGGGTGATTGATGCCGTCTAAAGACATGTATCAGTGTAATTTTTCAATATACTCGTACTGGTCAGGAAGTTCTATATGCAAAACTTGGTGAGTTCCAACTACTGTACACATAGGAAAACCTATTGAAATCAAGTTCAACAGATTTTCTGCCACAACAGTAAATGTGGGAGATATCATAATGCTTGTCAGGTCTGCCCTTTGCATTTAGGATATTGAAGTAGCTAAGGAAGAAATGCAGATAGTTTTGAACTTATAAGAAAGTTATCATGTTGTGATTTGATTATTTAGGCGTTTTTTCTTTTTTCATAAAAAAATGTTCAAGTATTTGAAAAAGGTAGTTATGCTATTAAATACATGCAAACAAAAATCTCAAGTCATGCTAATATGTTTTATGTAGTGGATGGATTATCACAAGGATGATTTTAGTCACCACACAATTATCAAAGCTTTGTTGGGAGCACGAAAAGCTATACTGGAGGTTAGAAATCTTTTGAAGCAGATTGGAGAAGCTGCAGGAGTTCCGGTATGCACATCTTTCCTGTTTCATTTACTGCAAAGATAAATTCACATTTTGAAACAATCTCTGCCTTTTTATTATCTTTTTAGCTCTTGTATTGACAAATTTGTATCTTACCTTCTTGTAAACTAGATATCACAACTCATAAGACTGCAGATGTCTAATGCCTAGTTTTTCTTCATTATATATGTTAATAATGCTTGTTTGAGAGCAAGGGAATGTAGTGAATGTTATTTTCCATCTTTATAATCTATAAATTTATCCACTTTAAAGTTGGTATTGTGTTTGACTTTTCTATGCAGATTGAACCTGAACCTCAGACTCAAATGCTAGATGTTACAATGAGTATGGAAGGTGTGCTTTTGGCTGGCGTTCCTGGTGCCGGAGGGTTTGATGCAATATTTGCAATAACACTTGGAAGCACTTCTAGGGATCGTGTTGCACACCACTGGAGTTCAAATGGCGTGCTTCCACTCTTGGTAGCAGAAGATCCAAGGGGTGTTACTCTGGAGGATGGTGACCCTAGAGAGAGAGAAATTGCTTCTAGGATTCATTCGATAAGTCTTAAATGAATAAATGTACCAGCATATGACTACAATCACTTGATGGGTCACATTTATGGCATCATTTATATATTAGCACGTAGGTGAGGAGAGATTTTTAGTTCTCTTCTTCTGGTCAATTCCCTCTGTATTGGTTGACAAAAACAATTATATGGAGCTAAGGGAGACAGATCCCTCTCTATTGGTTGTGAACTTATCATGATGTACCTCATCCTTCCTGCATGCAGCTATCTCCACTTGGAGTTTTTGGGGAGCTGGAGGTCAATTTTCATACCAGATCTATGCAAATTAGTTATAATATCATGATGTTTTATCGACAATGGTGTACACTTGACATAATTTAGTAATTTGATCTCTCGATGAAGTTGTTACATTGTTAGAAATTTGGAATTTTGGAGGTCAAAGTTACTACGAGATCTGAACAAATAACATCATGCTTCCTTCTCTTAACTATCGATGTAATTGTCCTGTAGAAATCTGCAAGCCATTCGCCGTAAAGCTTTTTTCTCCATCTTAAAGCAGGAGAGATTGTGTTGATGAATAATTCAAACACGATTTTTCATGTCCATTTCATTTTTTCTTCTGAAATTTGAATTATAAATGCATTGGCCATTACGATCAGCTCTGCTCCTTAGGCTTTATCTCAATGCCATTATGTTAAGGGGATCCATGTGATAACTATTCTGTCCTGGAACTGGATATTGTAAGTCATATATTGATTTTAGATTGCTAATTTTTTGGCTTTCTAGGCTTGAGTAGTTATTTGATGTATGCCATTTATTTCTTCTTAAATGTGATGTCTAGAATTTTTTCTCAGAAAATATGCATTGGTATTCCTTTACTTCCACATGATAAGAGTTGTCAAGGGCAATTTCTGCTCCAGTATCAGATATTGAGCTCATCCTCCTTGGCCATTTTTTTTCTGTCACTTACTCTATCCCTTAACTCCTTTCATCAGGTATAATATTTCATGATATTTTACACCATATCATGAAGCAAACAATGCATTTTTTTTAGTTCTCTCCTTGGACATTCATCTTGAATTCTGTCACATCCACATACTCTTTCAAATTCGGCAAGTGTGCCCATTTTTTCCTTTGTTTTTTGACTTGCTGGATGACCTTCAGCTTAGATGCCACGAACGAGTGGTATCTCTAACGTCAAATTCATTCAAGATTTGCACCTGGCCTCAGTTATTGGGGTACACCACACCTAGTGAGTTGGATGTGCTATTTTACTCAATTTGAACACTTTAACCAGCGTCTCCTAGGGGGATTTGAACATGGGGTTCCTTTTGGAAGCCCCATGCTTTTTCTATTTGAGTTTATTCCATTTGACCGTTCTTTTGTACTTTGTTAATTCCATCTTGATTTTCTTATTTGGCTGTACCCATGAATTTAGCCCCCAAGAGGCGATATATATTCTGATCACCTGCTTGCATGCCATTGATAACAGATTTTGGTCAAATCACTACCCAGGATTAGTTGTTTAAAGGCATTAAAGCGATCTATTGTTGAACTGATCAGGATTGCCTTACGAATCATCTCCCAAGTGACAAATCATCCAAGCGTGTTTATATCTTATGAATTGATTATCAATCACCAAAAAATAACCAATAATGTATTATAAAGGACTTTGTTGTGAGGTTCATGAATATAGTTTAATGAGAAGAAATAGAAAGACTAAACGAGAAAATGATTTCCAGTGTGCGACTTGCATGGAAACAAGAGTTTTTTGGATCGTGTTAAGAGTTAAATTACGTGTTTGGACACAATGTCTGGATTCTTAGTGAGATTGGTGGTAGGTGAGGTGAATTGCTGAGGTGGTGGTACAATGGACATTCATTTTTTTTGCATGAACTAAAGAGAGTGAGAGTGCGAGTGGAATCTGTCAAAGGGTGAACATCCGAGTCTTGGTGCTCTAGTTGAGGTCAAAGAGCAATGGATGGGAAACTCTCTTAGAGACATGCATTGGTGGATGTCACGGTAGAAATTGAGAAAACAAAGTAAAAAAACTTGGATTGTTTTTTACTTTTGTAATGTCCATCCCTTTTCTATTGATTGGATTTTTTTTGGTGGGGATGAGAAATGCCCTCCATGTGCTTTTTTGGATTTTTTAACCTCTTTAACATGGTCAGAAGGCTGGTTGAGTGGGTTTTTTGATAGTGAGGCGTTTCCATTTTCAAGGGGACCCTATGACAGCTTAATATGAATATTTTATTGTTTCATTGGTCTACGCATTTAGGAGAAGTGCTAAATCTTGAAGAAAACACATTATTAAAATTGATCCAAATATGTAGAAATATAGTTGAGATCACACATTATAAGAGATATGGAGGACACCAACGCACATAAATATCCAATATACACAGAATTCTCTTGAGGTAAGGTTATACCATTTAATACCTTTTTATGAAAAAAATTGTTCCATAATATCTTCCATTACAAAATCTGAATTAAACACAATATTTGTATTATGCTTTTACAATCATATAGGGCTTCTATACATAACCTCTCAACTAATAACACGTGGATCTTACCACAATTTTATTCCACAAGTTACCTTGTTTGACCCAATACAACTAATGGTTATGCCCATCACAACTCTTACTACTCCATAACCTTACAAATATCATAATTAATATGGAGAGCTAAATAGCTTGCTATCCTTTTATTTCGTGCCAAAAACATGAGAAACCAAATAATAAGATTTCCTCAAATTTGTCGATGGTCCTTGCCTTGATCATCCAAACATCCATATACAAACTTGACACACAATGGTCCTTAATGCCATGCTCTTGCTGTACCTTAACTCTATGTGCTTGCATAGTTCTTGTGTCTTTGATTCCATTGCTATTCATAATTGTTGCTCCTCTGATTGTTGTGCCTACTTGTGGTTGCTTCATTGATTCCTAGTATGCTCATGGTAGTTGTTTGGTTGTTGAGTATACTCGTTATTGTTGTTTCTTTGACTTCAAGCATACCCATAGTTGTTCCTTGAATGTTAAGAATACCCATAAATATTGTTCTTTAGTGGCTCCACACTTGCTTCCATATGTGAACTTGACACACGATGGTCCTTCATAGTGCCATGCCCTTTCTGGGCTCTTCTAATTATATGTGCTTACATGGTTCTTGATTCTTTGATTCCATGAACATTCATAATTGTTGCTCCTATGATTGGTTTGCATACCCGTGTTTGCTTCTTTGATTCCAAGTATGCTCATAGTAGTTATCTGAATTTGATTATACTTATCACTGTTGTTTCTTCGGTTTCAAGCATACCCATAATTGTTCCTTGAATGTTTAAACATTAATATTGTTTCTTCGCTACTCCACACCATGCCTCTGTTGAGATTAGTTTTCACATTGAGTGAAAATAGGTATTTACGGGATGGTAAATAGTAAATTAGTATTTACAAATTAATATTTATCGAGAGGTAAATATAATTGGTTAATTAGTTTGTATATCGGAATATTGTTATATTAACAATATTATGATAATAGATTTTATATTGGCTTGTTTATATTGTTGGTAACAATAATATAAACTATTATAAGAGTTCTAGAGGTTTTATAAGAGAGATATTGTAAGGATTTAAGAATCCCCGGTTATAGGAAATATTCTCTTATATATTTGTATGTATGTTCGAATGTTAATATTTTAGAATAGCGGAATATTATTGTGTGATCAAAATCTATGTGTGTTCGGTTCATTTTCACAGTGCATGATTTAAATCTCTCTCATTGGTTCTTTGAATCCCAACAGTGGTATTAGAGCAGGGAAATGGTCTGGGTAATCTGTGTAGGAGTAGATTGTTGTTAATCATGAGAGTCAGCGGAACTATGTATTGTTGTAACTGCCAATGTACAAAATATGTTTAGCGTGTTAGGCATATTGGCGTTGCTATTTGTAGCTCAGCGTAGCATTAATATTGATTAGAAGAGAGATTTTATTTGAGATGTAACTACAGATCTGAACGTGTTTTGCTCAACCACCTCTGTGCATCATACCAACTGTTAGATGAAATTTATTGAAAGTACTGACAACCATCTGATGCCTATGCCAATAGAGAATTTCGTTCGATAGTTGTGGCACGTGACTGTGATCTTCTATCTGTCAGCGTAAATGTCAAACAAGTTTGATTGTGGCGTTCTGGCACTTGGAAAAAGCTTATCTTCAGTCTCGGCCTCATTGGTGTTTGCAAGAGATTCTCCATGGGAATTTCGTCAATTGGTTTCCCTGCGTATTGCGTTGGTCAATAATTAGTATAGCGTTGACCCTCGATTTTGCATTTCATCACAGTGCATTGCATCCAGCTTAACGTTTTCTGCAGATCGACGTCATATTTCAGCGCGCCTACATGCATATTTGACCTGAAGACAATTTTGCAATGCTCAAATGGTGGGGTGATGGTATTAGACGAATCTCATATCAATTCCATTTTACCTTGATCTTTGCATTTCAAGGGTTCGCAGCTCGACGTTCCATACAAGTTCTCACAACCTGCGTTCCACGTGGTTTCGTGCATTGTTTCGTCTACAGATTGAATTTCAATCGTCTCCCAGAAAGTTGCCACGATTTCATGATAGTAGTAGGTTTAGATTTTTAGTTAAATCTCAAAAGCTTAAAGTTTAATGTCTTTTTATTCAATGGTAGGAATCGGGATTTTTTTAGATTCTATAATATATTATTAATTGTCAATAGAATCATTCGGTCCATAGTTTATTGCATGTCTAAGCCATTAGTGTCATATAGCCTATTTTTATTTATTGAAAGATTTAAAATAAAAAATAAGTCAAATAAAAAGTGGTCTAACGGTCAGTTGCGTCCAAGAGTTTTGTTATTTAGCGTCATGTTATAGTATAGTTTTTAATATTGAGTCAAATATCTTTTATAAGTTAATTTGTCAAATATTCTAATAATAGCTTTATACTATATTAAAAATTGATGAGTTATTATCAATAAAAGTTGTTGAGTCTTTCTGTATGACAACGCTTTTATGTCAAGAGTATGTCCATCCATAATTCAAAAGTGTCAATCATTAATTATGTTTAGTTTTTTGTTGAAAGTTAAGTTGATGTCCAAAGAGTCGACTTTTAAAAGTGTCGAGTGTGTCGTCATTTATAAAAGTCTTTTATGTGAGTCGGTTGTTGAAAGTCAAAACCTTTGTTGTATAGATGCATTTTCGCTTGTACACGATGTCCGAAAAATGAGAGGATTCTAATTTTTGTGGAAGCAATCAATAGAGAACCTGTCGGAACCATCAGAGCGTCTCAAAAACAAATTTGTTGAGTAAGTAGTATCACATATTGGAGGTTGGAGGATACACGGAGGAAATAGGTCTTTCAACGACCTCTCATCAGTGGCTAATGATAGGGTCACACCAATGTTTTGGCGGCATATATAGTATGGTGTGTTTTTTTTTTAATTTTTTGAGTGTGGTAGTTACATTTATTTTTTAGCATGTGTAAAAAATAAGAATAGTTGTACCTGTTCACTTGTGAGTGATATTTCCATGCAATCTTTTTTGTATATTTACATTGAAGAATGTAGATCTAAAAAACATTGTGGCAATTATGATGAAAGGTTAATGGTAAACCTGTGAAAACCATGTTGTAAAGTTAGTGGTAAACCTGTGAAAACCATTCTGTAAGGTTAGTGGTGAACCCGAGAAAACCATTCTGTAAGGTTAGTCGTGAACCTGAGAAAACTATTTTGTAAGATTATTGGTGAACCCGAGGAAACCATTTTGGAAGGATATTGGTGAACCTGAAAAACCAAATGCAGATGAGTGTGAAAAAAGAGATGTGTGATGGCACATGTATGCGGAGAAGATCATGAGCACACGAAGGTGTGACATGCTATAATCAGAAAACGAGATATATTGTACCATGTAAAAACTATGGGGGGGGGGAATGCTGAGATTAGTTTTCACATTGAGTGAAAATAGGGATTTACAGGATGGTAAATACTAAATTAGTATTTACAGGTTGATATTTACTAAGTGGTAAATATAGTTGGTCAATTAGTTTGTATATCGGAATATTGTTATATTGATAATATTACAATAATAGATTTTATATTGGCTTGATGTTTATATTGTTGGTAACAATAATATAAATTATTATAGGAGTTCCGAAGGTTTTATAGGAGATATTGTAGGTATTTAGGAATCCCCGGTTATAGGAAATATTCTCTTATATATTAGTATGTATGTTCGAATGTTAATATTTTAAAATATCAGAATATTATTGTGTGATCAAAATCTATCTGTGTGTTTGGCTCATTTTCACAGTGCATGATTTAAATCTCTCTCATTGGCTCTTTGAATTCACAACAATCCTCCACGACTTTTGCCTCCAATGGTGATGTGAATGCTGATACAATGCAACTTTTGGAGACTTAACTCTTTGTTCCATTTCTTTTGACTCCTTTCCCTTATTGTCTATCTATTATCTTAGCTCTTAAGTGGGTGAAGAGTTTGTTTCCTCCACCAGTACACAAGTCCTTTTATTCACTTAAAAAACATTCTCTGTAATCTTTATGCTTTTTTGTAGATTCTTTTTGCATGTTTTTATTTTTTCTTATTTACTTTGATAGGTGTAACCTACAATGGTTTCTAGGGGCGGTGGTGGATTGTAATGTCTGTGAGATGTTAACAATTAATGGATGACTTTAAATTTAACATTCATTTAATCATGACAAGGCATTTTCAACCTTAAATTTGACGTCCTTTTGAACGTCGTTCAATTTTTTTTTGAGAAGTCAATCGAAAAAATGGACAGTGGAGTTTGGAGCCCATTTTTTTTCAACCCTGACACAATGGTGCAACGAGATTAAGGCCACCTATCACCATTTACTGGGAAATTCATGGAGTCATTAATCAATGTGATATGTGACAAATCCAAGATAGATGCCTCAAGATTGATATCTTTCAATGTTTTTCAAATAAACATATTTAAGATATCTATTATAGTTTTCTAGCCCACACACAACCTATTTTTTTTCTTGATTGCTTTCTCATCTTCTATAATACTTTGCAAACTCACATTTTCCTTGGGCCAAAGCTTCATGAACTTCTTTCAACCATTTAAATTGTCAAATTCATACCAATGATGTATATGAACAATATCCTAACTATCCATAGGTACTATCATTAAAATATGAATGTAAAACACATTTGTTGATAGTGACATTTAAATAATTGGAAATTTGAACCTTCTCACCATATTTGATGTTCTTTGCTTCAACATGCAACATTCCCCCAACACCTCCTCCTCCTGCAGACACTATTGTTGAATTATCTAACACTTCAATCTTGTACACTTGACAAATACATATCATGGATGTACCTTCAGCTTTTAGACCTTTACCGCTATCAAAAGGCTCGCATACACTATTTCTCTGTACTTAATTGTGTATCTCTTAGTCTGATCAATGTTATTCTGATGACTTAGATCTTCTATCTTGCCCACAATGTTATAAACATGCTTATCTTCTGCCTCTGCAAGTTCTAGATTTACACATGTTTTCTAACTTCTTGGATACTTACATCCCAGTTAGACGCCTATATCAATGCAAGTGTCCAGTGCCCTAAAGTCATCCAATTTGCAGATGAAATGCATAATAAACGTCAGTTTAAGGCTTTAATGTGAGATATTCTCCAAAGAGATTGATATAAATACAATATCAATCCTCATTCATTTCTCACCTAGAAACACCTATCAACTCATAAGACAACTTACCAAAAACATTCTATTAAGCAATCAAGTGAGAAAAAACTTTTTTACTTTCTCCTATTTCCATATCAGTCATAGGGACAACATATCTACATGTTTGAATTATTGAAGGAGCAACCCAAAAATTATATTTTTCAAGTTACAAGCTAGGTCACCGTTATACTTGATTTTCACACATTGCATGATTCACACACAAACTAACACGTAAGGGATAACTACATAAGCCTGAGGCCCTCTTCATAGTATTGGCTATGTAGGTAACACTTAAAAAAAAATCGTTAGGTTGTGGAGCTAAAAGCTTCACTGCTGCAGACATGGAGGAGGTTGCTGAGTTCTAGGGATACCGGCGTCAGCAGCGCAATCGACGTCAGTCATCTTCAGTGCAAAGGGCAACCGACATCGGTAGGAGTCGGCTGACGTCGGTCACCTCTAGTCAGACAACGATCGACGTCGGTCCCCTGTGTGATTCTAGAACTGTTCGTTGCACAAACAGTTAGTTTGTTGAACCGATTGTTTGCATGTAAAAGGCTATTTTGAGTCTTGAGCTGCGTGTCTAATTATTATAAATTAGAAGTCTAAGTTATTGTTTAGTATGAGATCTATTTATAGACCCATTGACATGTATTGTAATCAAGAGCAAGAAGAGGAAGGCAAGGTAGATCCTTCCAATTGTAAGAACAGGTTGATCTGCAGGGTGTTGCAAGATTAGGAAGAAGTTCTACATGGTAAGTAAGATCATTTGAGTTGCAGGTTATTGCAAGTTCATGGGAGATCTACTTGAAGTACTTTTGAGTACTTGTGTACTGGCAGTGTTATTACTGACTGGTTGGAGGTGAACAACTCTGTGTTTGAGTTGATTGTTGTGACCATTTTTAGTAGGAAAGTGAACTCTTGAGGGAAAGAGATCTGTACATCTGAGAGGTGTGGAAGATTGTGGCATCTTCATTGTATTTATTTTTGGCATGAGTATTAATACAAGATTGTGTATTGTCTCTCATATTCTGTGTCATTTGTAAATTCTAGTTACTTGTTAATTCTGGTATAATTTTGTGATTAGTTGCTTATACAAGGTAATCATATTGTACTCTTATTGAGGAGTTGGATCCTGACAGTTGGTATCAGAGCATTTATATTCTAAATTCCTTACAAGTGGTATCAGAGCTTTTGGTTGGGTTACTAACAGGTTGTATCAGATTTGGTTAGTGTTTGTTGATTACAAGTCACTCACAGGTGTTTCTGTTTGAGTGAGAGTATAGCAATGGCAGAAGAAAGTAAGCTACGAATGGAGAAATTTAATGGCAAGAATTATCAATTATGAAAGATGCATATAGAAGATTATCTGTATCAGAAAGATTTGTACTTACCGTTGGGTGGGGTTGCATGCAAGCCCACGGATATGAAGGATGAAGAATGGAAGGTTCTTGATCGAAAGGCTCTGAGATCTATAAGGTTGAGCCTTGCATCCTCTGTGATTTCTAACTTATCACAGGCTAAGACAATGGTAGAGTTGATGGAATCTTTGGCAAATTTATATGAAAAATTTTCAGCTTCGAATAAGGTATTTCTTATGAAGCAATTATTTAATTTGCAAATGCAGGAAGGTTGATCGGTACATAGTCATCTTAGTGATTTCCATGGATTATTAAATCAATTAGTTTCAGTCAATATTGTTTTTGATGATGAAATTAAGGCTCTCTTAATCTTATGCTCATTACCTGAAAGTTGGGATAGTTTGGTAATGACAGTTAGTAATACTGTGTCTGCTTCGAATATCTTAAAAGTGGATGATGTTGTTAGTGTAATCTTGAATGAAGAAATTCATAGGAAAAACACAAGTGAATCATCATGAAATGCTTTGAGTATTGAAAGCAGGAAAATGCAAAGAGAGAAGATCGAGCAAGGGAAATCAAGGTCAAAGATACGCAGGAGATCTAGATCCAGGCCCGACAGGAAAATCTACTGGAATTGTGGAAAGAAAGGGCATGTAAAGAAAGATTGTTGGTTGGTTGAAGATCAGCAAAAAGGAACTGAAGAAGTAGATGTTGTAGGTATTGTTGCACATGATGCTCTGGTATGTTCCTTGGATAAAGTAGAATCTTGGGTTTTAGATTGTGGTGCCTCTTTCCATGCATCTCCAAATAGGGAATTTTTCATGAGTATGTCCAGGGAGACTTTGGAGAAATTTATTTAGGGAATGGTAAGCCTTGTCAAATGGTTGGCAAAGGGAAAGTGAAGCTGAAATTGCAGACGGGCAACACATGGGTGTTGAAGGAGGTCATGCATATCCCAGTCCTGAAGCGAAATTTAATTTCTGTTGGAAAGTTGGGTGATGAGGGTTGCACAGTAACTCTCACAGCGGACTCTTAGAAAGTTTTCAAGGGTGCACTTGTTTTAGAAAGAGGTAAGAAAGTAGGTACTCTTTATCTATCTACTTGTATTACTGATTCTCCTTCTGGTTTATCTACTTCAACTGTAGATTCAAAGATGTGGCTTAATAGGCTTGGTCACATGAATAAGAAGGAGATGCATGTTCTTGAGTCAAAAGGTATGCTTTCAGATTTGAAAAGCATGGATCGAGATTTCTGTAAATAAAAGAAGAAAGTGACGTTTCTTGAGAAATTTGATGTTCGTGACAAGAACAGGAAAGCCTTGGTTTTCAAGGAGAAGATGACGGACAAAGATCAGTGCAAGGGGCTGAAATTTTTTGAGTAGAGCAAGATTGATATAGACAAGGTTTTGATCCAAAAAGAGCTCACGAGTAGAAGTCATCGCTCACAAGTAAAACACAGAGACTGACATCGGTTAGAAAATTGACATCGGCATCCAGACAGGGACCGACTTCAGTAATGTGCAGTCTGACGTCGGTGACTCCAGATAAATAAACACCGGCATCGGTCAGGGGGGACCGACGTCGGTGATGAGGCAGTTGCATGAAACTGACGTCGATCAGGTGCAGACTGAGATGTGACTGATATCAGTCACTGAAACAGATTTTGGGTGGACAACAAGCTGTCAAGGAGTCTCAAACACCCATATGGAGGATTGAAAGGGTAAGTAAGCCTCAAATTCATCATTTTTTTTACACTACTTGTTACTCACTGATGGTCAAGAACCAAGAAGTTATTAAAGAAGCAGAGTAGGTAGAATCTAGGAAACAGTGGGAGCTTGGCATGGATGAGGAATGTGATTCCTTGGAGAAGAACTAAATGAGAGTTTTTTGGTAGAGTTATCAGCTGGAAGAAAGCACTGAGAGACGAATGGATTTTCAGGATAAAGAAGAGCGGGAATGGACACGTGAGATGGAAGGCCATGGTATATGGTCTTGAGTAAGCTGCAAGACAATGGAGGTTTAACCATTGTATTTTCTTTACCAAGTTGGATAATATTAGCTACATTATCCTTTTACTGTATGTTGTGCTTGTTGCAGGGTCACATATGCAGGGAGTTGCTGAACTAAAGGTAAAGTTAGTTCAGAGGTGTGTCATGAGGAATCTGGGAGCAACAAGATTCTTTGGCATGAGTGTGTTCAAGAGACATGGAAGGTCACAGGTTGATTTTGTCTCCAGATGATTGTATGAAATTGGTTAGCATGTCGATGGTTGGACAGTTCTATGAACAGTGTCCTGATTCACATGATGAGGTTGAGAACATGTGTACTAAACTTGAGATTTTCCAAGCAGTGGGAGTTGTCAGCAAGTTTGGATCCAATCTGGGAAATAAGCACTGGAGGGCAGTTCAGTGGATTCTCAGATATCTGAGAGGGACCAGCAGCAGGTGCATATGCTATGCAGGGTCAAGTTCTTTTCTACATGGATTTGTAGATGCGGATGTGACAGGTGATTTGGATGACAGGAGGTGCACCACAGGATTTGTGGTGGTTGGTCTTCAAGAGTGATCTTGAAGAGGGATACAAAGCTAGGAAAAAAACTAGATGATGTACAGGTACAGGTACAGTTGCAGTGGTTTATCTCCAAGTGGGAGATTGTTAAGTTGTGGAGCTAAAAGCTTCACTGATGCAGAGATGGAGGAGGTTGCTGAGTTCCAGGGATATCGGTGTCGGTAGTGCAACTGACGTCGATCATCTTCAGTGTAAAGGAAAACTGACATCGATAGGATTCGACCGACGTCGGTCACCTCCAGTCAGACAGCGACTGACATCGGTCGCCTATGCGGTTCCAAAATTGTTCGTTACATGAACAGTTAGTTTGTTGAATGGATTTTTTGCATGTAAAAGGCTATTTTGAGTCTTGAGCTACGTGTCTAATTATTGTAAATTAGAAGTTTAAGTTATTGTTTAGTATGGGATCTATTTATAGACCCATTGGCATGTATTTTAATCAAGAGCAAGAAGAGGAAGGCAAGGTAGATCCTTCCAATTGTAAGAACAGGTTGATCTGTAGGGTGTTGCAAGATCAGGAAGAAGTTCTACATGGTAAGTAAGATCATTTGAGTTGCAGGTTGTTGCAAGTTCATGGGAGATATACTTGAAGTACTTTTGAGTACTTGTGTACTTGCAGTGTTATTATTGATTGGTTGGAGGTAAACAACAACTCTGTGTTTGAGTTTATTGTTGTGACCATTTTTGGTAGGAGAGTGAAATCTTGAGGAAAAGAGATCTGTACATCTGAGAGGTGTGGAAGATTGTGGCATCTTCATTGTATTTCCTTTTGGTATGAGTATTAATACATGATTGTGTATTGTCTCTCATATTCTGTGTCATTTGTGAATTCTAGTTACTTGTTAATTTTGGTATAATTTCATGATTAGTTTCTTATACAAGGTAATCATATTGTACTCTTATTGAGGAGTTGGATCTTGACAGTTGATATCAGAGCATTTATGTTCTAGATTCCTTACAAGATCTTCTATCTTTCCCACAATGTTATAAACATGCTTATCTTCTGCCTCTGCAAGTTTTAGATTTACACATGTTTTCTAACTTCTTGGATACTTACATCCCAGTTAGACGCCTATATCAATGCAAGTGTCTAGTGCCCTAAAGTCATCCAATTTGCAGATGAAATGCATCATAAACGTCAGTTTAAGGCTTTAATGTGAGATATTCTCCAAAGGGATTGATATAAATACAATATCAATCCTCATTCATTTCTCACCTGGAAACACCTATCAACTCATAAGATAACTTACCAAAAACATTCTATTAAGTAATCAAGTGAGAATTTTTTTTTTTTACTTTCTCCTATTTCCATATCAGTCATAGGGACAACATATCTACATGTTTGAATTATTGAAGGAGCAACCCAAAAACTATATTTTTCAAGTTACAAGCTAGGTCACCGTTATACTTGATTTTCACACATTGCATGATTCACACACAAGCTAACACATAAGGGATAACTACATAAGTCTGAGGCCCTCTTCATAGTATTGGCTATGCAGGTAACACTCATTGACAAATGGATCTTTGGGGAAGCTCGACATCGTATGTCCACTAACCCATTTTTCCCCATAGCCAATATGAAGATGAAGAACTAAGGTTTTGATCAATAAACCAAGATCGATAACTTGTGCACATGATCTGAATACATCAGTGGAAAGGTGACAAAAAAACTCAAAAAAACATAACCGATGGATTTGAAAAAGGATCTATATTTTGGTATAAACACTTCCAACAAGATTATGATGCATGCATTGATGCAAGTGTCCAAGGGTCAAAGGCGTTCAAAACACAGAGCGAGCAGAACCCAGACTTCCAATATAATACTATGATAATTCTTGATCACTCTCATATTCCAGAACAAAGAAGAAAATAAGATATGCCTTGTCTCATCTTTTAGTCATGTAGTTGTACAATCATTGATATATTTATTGCACATGCTTAAATGAATTCTATTATCAAAATACTATATTACATTGCCTAAATCTAAATATTACAACACTGCATTCAAATAGTTTTATTTGCTAAGTGTTTTTGTGTAAAAACCTAAATAGCATAGAACATTATGGTGAACCCATCCTATGTTCTTATTTGAACCAAACCCTAAATTGCATTTAGGGGTTTTCCTTATACAAACAATCATTTTTAGATTATTGTATTTATTTTCCAAATCCGATTTATTGCATAGGCATTACTTAAGTAATGCTTGTTTTTATTTTCGCCCTAGGCATTGTTCTTATCCTCTGGGTGGTTGCATCCAAATTTTTAGCCTCCCTTATCATGTTTACTTATACTACAAGCCCTAGGAAGCCCCATTTTTTTAAATTGCTGGTTTAATATTTCCAATGAAAAATGTATTACATATGAAAATATTATGGCATATCAAAAACAAGGTAACACCTCTTCTTTTGCTTATAACTATGACAATGAAAGAACTAATGATGGAAATACAAGACTAGATGAACATGGTAACGATCATAGTATAATGATGAAAATACATGTCTAGATGAACATGGTAATGATCATAGTATTAATCCATATGGTTATGAGTGTGATGCTATCCCTCTTGGGTATGTGGAACCTAGTTCTCCTATTTTCAATAATATAAATGTTGAAGAAATTGAGTGCGTGCCTTCTTGTCAAAGTGATGCTAATCTTGAAAATCATATCCCTTCTTTAGACCACTCAAATGAAAATAACAAAACTACTTCTCTTTCTCTGGATCTCAATGATACAAATGCATGTACTAATTCTCTTCCCGTTCTTTTAGATTGGAAAGATGAAAATGATAATACTAGCTAAGATAGTGGAGACACACATTCTTCTACTTTTATTTCAATTCAAAAGAAACACCAAAATATATTAACTAAATGTTTCCTAATGAAAGAATTTTCTAAGAAAAATAGCAATGATGCAAATGATAGCTATGGAAATGTTCTTTTCTCACATAAAAATGATGTACCTAAAGTAGAAAGTGATATTGCATCTTCCACCCCTTTTTATTTTGAGTTCAAAAATGAAAATGAAGCTTGCATATTTCCTTCATATGATAATATTTCAATTAAACTAGATAACATTCCTCTATCTCATTCCTTTAAATTTTTCGGTAAAAATCCTGTTCCAATTATAGATGGAAATAATGAAAGTACATTTTCTAGCCCTCTTGCATGTAATAACAATCCAGGTACTCAGGGTCTTTCAAATAATGATTGCATTAACCTTTGTGATATCCAAAATTAAATAATGATCTCTCTTGAATCATCATGCAATGTGGATATCCTTTTACATAATGTTTACAAACCACATGATGATCCTATCGTAAAAAACAATGAGGGTGGTAAGGAGCCTATTATTTCTATGTTCTTTATAGATGGAAAATTATAACCTATAAGCAATTCTTCAACCTTTTTACCAACACCTCCTAGTGATATGATATCTCTAATGATTACCATGGGAGATTTTCAACAACAAATGACTCTTTTTAAGTTACAAGTTTCATCCTATGAGACTAATTTTAATGATAATATCTCGGAGGACCAACCCCTTACTAGATATATTTTTGATTATCCATATCCTTCCACCTTTATCATGCCTATGTTCTCTTCCTTTGATGGCAAATGAGATCCTGCAAATCATTTGAAACAATATATACACTCCTTTGAACATTGGACTAAAGATGGACGTTTGTTATTAAAATCTTTCCATAGAAGTCTAGCTCAAGAGGCTCTTGATTGGTTCTATACACTCCCAAATGGTATTACCAACCTTTAAAAAACTTGAGGATATATTCTTATCTCATTTCTATAAACACACAATACCCAAGCTACCATTGGAATATTTGCAAGCCTTAACTCAAAATGAGGATGAATCCCTTTAAGTCTATGCCATTAGATTCAATGATATATTGTGCTCCTTAAACTACACCCCCTCGGATTTGGGAGTACAATTCATATTTAGTAGGGGTCTTCTTTCTCCCCTAAGAGGAAAAGCATTTCACAAACCTTTTTCTTCATTTGAAACCTTATATTGGGATGTGCATAAATATGCATGTGATTTAACAAATACAAAAGCTAACTTACCTGTTTCTCCACCTAAAGGCAAACATGGTACAACAAATTCTTATAAAGTAAATAAGCAAATCAAGAAGGGTCACGAACCACTTAAAAATCCCTCTTCAGAACTAACAATGCATACCAAATAAAAATCAGTAAAAGTATTGAATAAAGAAAAAGAACATACTTATAAAATACCTCATAAAATACCTCTTATAATTAAACTGTATATGTCTACAAAAAAGACAACCACTTTAGTTTGATTGGTACTGAGATAGACCACATGATATATTGAATACACTATTGAATAAATGGATGATAAAACTTCCTCCAAATTCTCATTATCCACTACACATATTTAAAAAGGCAAAAGGGCAACACTTCTGCACTTACCATTGGAAATTATTGCATTTCGAAAAGAAACATATAGATCTCTTTCCCCTACTTATTCTAGTGGTTGTTCTAAGAATTCCAAGACATTTCATGATTCTCCTTTTAAAGGACACATGGTCTATCGACCTTTGCAGAAGACAACCCCTAGTATAAGTCCTCCTACTGTACCCTCTACCAAGTTTGATCTTTCCCACATTGATCCTACCAAGGACCCAGTGGTTGATTAGGTTCTCAATAGAGGGACACATGGAGGGGGTATACATACATAGCATGTGTGGATATCCACACCAACATACAGAATCACATGAAATTTATACAGATACATCATCTACCATGACATAAGAAAAACTAGGAGTTACATTACCACTTGATCATTACAGTCAAGCTTTCTTATTTTCAATTGGGTTTCATTGCATATGATGATCAATTCATTATAAATAAATTGTAAGTTTAATTGAATTGAAATATTTTTTACTACCATGCAATTTATCATATCAAAATATTAATTACACAAAACAAGTGCAAGTAACGTATACACAATGAATAAAGAACTAAAAGTACACTTTCATGTGAACCCAGGATACCAAATACAAACTTACCAAAAAGACCATGATATGATTCCTAACTCTACTACACACCATATGAAGATATCAAGAGTACCTAAACATGTTCTTATTACTACTACTTCAAATAAACCACATAGCATGATAGATTCTACAGTGACAAATATTGCACCTATACATGTTCCTTGGCAATACCACCAATTTATTGCACCAGGTTCCCAGTAGAGAGATACCTATGACCATCCATTAGATAAGATCATAGGATAGTTATTTATTTACATATATTCCAAAAACACCAAAAAAATTAAAAACTTCAAAAAACCAAAAATATTTTCGACATTTGCATGTTTTATTATCTCGTTGGCATATATGTTGTTGGTTCCATGTTGGTAGATGACATATCAATATTTTTTATATACATGTGTTTCACACATCTATTGAGTGTGATAAAAAGATACATAGATACATGATCTATACACTTTTATATGTTGAGCCTTCCCTCTACGCATGCCATGTGGACATTGGGGAAATCTGCTTCTTTGATCACGATACATCCAAGTTATATCATTCTATAGTCATTTTACATTATCATCAGTGAGCTTATATACTACACATGCCTTTTTCCATGCCTATATATTTCTTTGTGTACTTGATATGCTATGTACTTAATATTTTTTGTTAACACATATCATCTATGGACTAGTATGCTATGTTTATGTTGGTTGCTTATGATCTCATTTATGCACTTCCTTGAGTGTCTTCTCTTGTTTGTTTGAGAATTTGAATATGCTCCATTGTTTGTGGGATCCATGCCTATGTTTGTCTATTATCAAATTTGTATATGTCATGGTTTGTGTATATTGGAATTTGAATATGTCATTCCTTGCTTTATGGATATTTGACTAAGTCATGTCTCTTTGATTTTGCAACATTTGAACATGCCCCTTGTTTGAGGTCTTCTTGGATCATTTATTTTTTATTTTCTTTTGAGTGCTCTTGTGTGTGTGTTTCATTGCTTGTTGAGCTTGTACTTTTACTATTTAGACGTTGACATGATCTATAGCATGTATCTTAGGACATTGTGTGATAACATTCTTCATGCTTTAATGATATATCTACTTAGACATGTTCCTTCTATATGCTACTTAGTTCATACATAGATTATACAATTATCTTACCCTTTTGAGGTAAGGTGACTAAAAATTTCTATTTCCCCTCATCTCAAAAGGGGGGGCATATTAGTGGGGGCATGCCATAGAGGCATGGCTTTCAAATTATTCACTAGATTCAGATATACAATGGGGGCATGTTTTAGAAAAATGTTCTACACACATGCACCAATTTTTTAGATTTAGATTACAGTGGGGGCATATTTTGAAAACATGTTCTTCACATTTGTCATAGTTTTAGATTTAGTGGGGACATGTTTTAGAAACATGATCTCCACACTTATTCAATATTCAACATACTCATATTATAGTGGGGGCATGTTTTGAAAACATATTCTCCACATTCGTCACAGTTTCAAATTTAGTGGGGGCATGTTTTGAAAACATGTTCTCCCCATTATTTAATATTCAACATACCCATATTACAGTGGGGGAATGTTTTAGAAACATGTCCACATTGGAATTTATGATAATTCTAGTACTCAAATTGTAGTGGGGGCATGTTTTAAAAACATGCACTCCATAATTAAACTATATATCAGACTCATATTGTAGTGGGGGCATGTTTTGGAATAATGTACTCCACACTTACACCATTTTTTAGTTTTAGATTATAGCGGGGACATGTTTTGAAAACACATTCTCCACACTTACACAATTTGTAAATTGGCCAAATTACATAGTTATATGATTCAAAGACACATTTATGACATAATTTTATACATTAGTACCATTGTTTACACACTTTCAACATGATAAATATCTAAGATGAATATACTATGTAATGTGCACCTAATATTGAAAAATCAAATCAGTTTAAGATTCTAAATTTTTTCAAAGACTGTCATCACCCACCAAGTTCAAATTTAAAAAACTATATTGAGCCAATATACTATAGTTGTTATTTACTTTTTAGTATGGTTAAGGTGATTAAATCACTTAATTTTACCAAGTTTATAGGTTGGACTTGATTACATCATCTAGATTCTCTAGTTTTATAGTATGAATTGACCTGGTTCACTCATATTCATCAAGTTATAAGTATGATTGGGTTACACAGTTGAGTTAATATCAACTGCTAGGTGGCAACTCATCTTTTCTACAAGGTTAGGGGAATCTATCCTCTAATTTCTCTCTCTTTCTCTTTAGATACATGCACTTTATAGATTTATATTTGTCTTAATTTCAATTTCAATAATTCAAAAATATATATACTTTAAATCAAATTGCTAAAAGGTAAGACAATTACATCGATACACATGTACTCTTAAACCTTGATCTCTTTCAATTTCAATCATTTCATTGCTTTAAAATTTTAGATTATATGCACTAATTATATACTTTAACATGCTCTTGGTTTCAGGTCAGTCACCAACAAAGCATTCAAGTTGGACTCAAGCAAAGATAATGTGTGTTATACACACCTAAATACACATTTATTTCTTTTAAACTAGAAATTTCATTACTAGATTAAAGGGGGCCAAATATAAAGACTATTTATGAATTATATAGCATCTCAATCTTGTACACTTGATAAATACATATCATGGATGTACCTTCAACTTTTAGACCTTTTACATTACTAAAAGTCTCGCATACACTATCTCTCTGTGCCCAATTGCTTATCTCTTAGTCCAATTAATGCTATTTTGATGACCCAAGCCTTCTATCTTGTCTAGCATGTTATAAACCTGCTTATCTTCTATCTCTGCAAGTTTTGGACCTGTACCTATTTTTTAACTACCTAGGCATCTGCATTCAGTAAGATGCCTAAATTGATGCAAGTGTCATATCTCAACATAAGTGTCTAGTGCCCTAAAGTCATTCAATTTGAAATTGAAACATATCTTAAAGGTTAACATAAGTGATTTAATGTGAGATATTATCCAAAGAGATTGGTGTAAATACAAGATCAACCCTCATTCATTCCTCACTTGAAAACACCTAAAAACTCACAAGGCAAATTACCAAAGGCATTTTATCAAGCAATCAAGTGAGAAAAATATTCTTTACTTTATCTTATTTCCATATCAATCATAGGGAAAACACATCTACACATCTAAAGTACCAAAGAATCAACCCAAAAGCTATATTTTCTAAGTTACAAGCTAGGTCAATGTTGTACTTTCTTATCACACATTGCATGACTCACATACAAGCCAACACGCAGGGGATAAATACATAAGTATGAGGTCCTCTTTGGAGTTTTGCCTATGTATGCATCACTCATTGATAAAGGGACCTTTGGAGTAGCTTGACACTATGTGCCCACTAACCCATTTTTTCCACAACCAGTATGAAGATGAAGAACTAAAGTTTTGATTAATAAACCAAGATTGACAACCTATGCACATGATCTAAATACATCAGTGGAAAAGGTGACAAAAAACCCAAAAAACCCAACTGAAAGATTTGAAAATGAATCTAAATTTTAGTCTGGATACTTATGGCAAGATAAGGATGCATGTGTGGATGCAATTATCCATGGTGGATGCAAGTGTCTAGGGGTTAAACTAGTCAAAATGTAGAGCGAGTAGAACCCAAACTTCTAATATAGTTTTGTGATGATTTCTAACCACTATCATATTTCAGAACAAAGCAGAAAATAAGATATCCCCTCTCTCATCCTTTAGTCATGGAGTTTTACAATCATTATTATACTTATTACACACGCTTAAATGAATTGTATTGTTAAAATACTATATTACATTGCCTAAATCTGAATATTACAATACTGCATTCAAACGATTTTATTTATTTAAGTGTTTTTATGTTAATACCCAAATAACATAAAACACATCATGCAATAGTGCAACCCTTCCTAATCCACCTCCCTTTTCCTTGTCCCCATCTCCCTCTCCGTCTTCCTCCACATTTTTTGGGCCCACCGACCACCCTACATCATACATCATGCATCTTTATGCTAAGAGGCATTCTACAATGGAAAACATGGGGGTTGTGGTGGGTTTTAATGTCCATGTGTATGTTCAATTTTAATTTTTATGTTAAATTTGACATCAATTTGATCATCCTTTGGAAGTTTTTCATTTTTTCTTAGATAATTCAATCAAAAAATTGTAATATCTTGGTCATATGGTGGAGTTTGGAGCCTACCTTTTTTTTGGAAATATTTTTTCGAGCACACATTAGTGTAGTTAGATTGACATGATCTGTCACGAGTTAATGGAAAATTTGAGAAGAAGGTAATGAAGTTATTAATAATTATGGTATGTGAAAAACCCAAGATGAGGGCCTTGAGATTGATCTCTCTTGACATTTTTTAGATAAAACTATTTAAAATATTTGTACTAGTTTTCAAGTCAAGTCCAAATAATTGTAGCAAATGCATGACTTGAATTGATAGATATATTTAAATGAATACACTCGACACTAAGCTATAAATAATTGATTTACATCATACTCATTTTTAAGTTTAGTCCAATTAATTACAAGAAGAATTATATGGCTTAAATTGATGGATACATTGAAATGAACACACTTGACACTAAACCCTAAATAATTGAAACACATCATTTTTTAAATGTCTATACTAATCAATTTCAAGAAGAAGAGAATGACTTGAATTAATAGATACATTGAAATTAATATACTTGATACTAAACCCTAAACACTTGAGTCACATCATTACCATTTTTTAGATTCAAATTCAAACGTACTATTTGTTGGGGTGAAAATGTGAGTAAAATAAATTATTAGTTCTCAATTTCATTTGTGACATGTTCATCATGGAACATTTATTTTTGGAACTATCTTTGTAATGATTACTTGCGTTCATTTTGTTTACGTTATTTAATTATATGGCATTATTCATTTTATAATCCATACCAAAAAAAGTGAACCCAAATGTTGTATTAACAATTATGTGATACAAAATGACATTGAATATGTGGACTAAATATATCAATGGCATATTTGAAAAACAGTCGGGATAAACAACCATTGGTTATAAATTGTAAGATGTGGAAGGGAGAGAAAAAAATTGTTTCAAAAATATTGTTGGTCAATGCAACATGACAACTTTCAATTCAGTTGAATATCATGCACTTATTAAAACTATGGGGTTGGAAACAAGGTACAATGTCAAACTAATTGAGATTCATTCACGTAGCCAATTGATTGTGGAGAAAATGCATGATTATGGGGGCCTTGAAAGTTGAACTCCTAGTTTGGTACCTCTATGTAATTGAGCAAAGACACTTCAAAGTGTATTTCAAGTGTGCAAATTAATGTACCTTAAGTTCAGTCACCCAAAGTGAGAGTGCCAAAATCTTGCTTGTCGTACAATAGTCAAATAGATAATTGACGACATGTCAAAAGAATTTGAAAAATTTAACATAGGAGAAAGTTATTATAAATGAGAATATGAAGACAAAAAAACAATTCATGTTTTTTTCTTATTCATATTGAATTTAATATTAATATATATAATTTTATTTCAATATATGTATTTTTTTGATAACAAATAATATACTAACTTAACCTAATATCATACATGATATCTCGAAATCAGGGAAGATACACTATGGAAAATGTAACTTAAATGTAATAAGAAAATTTGCAAGTTTTTATTAAATAAAATAATTTTTTCATTGCATTGAGATGAAAGTCCATAATTAACAATATAGTGAGAGCCCATAAATAAATACCATTACATCATAATAATATTAATTGTTTCTAAAAGTTTATTTTCTATTAAGTTTGGAAAAAAATGACAAATTAATCATTTTTATCATCAGGTTCATCAAACACACCAATATGTTTAATTTGGGACAAATAATAAGCCAATACAATCACTAATACATGAAGTATAATTTATGCCATACATTAGATCATATTCATGTTATAAATCAATTGTTTTTGATGTTTTTCAATAGTGAAACTTTGAAGAATTTACATCATTTTTAATGGCAGTAAAGTGAAGCATTTAAATATTTTTAGCTACACCATATTCATGCCAATTTTATATTAATATTGCACTACACTTTAATGACACTATTATGCCACCCCTGCACCATATAAAAAATGAAAAGTAAAATAAAAATAAATACAATTATTTGAAAAATCAAATAACTATATTACATTTATTTTTTAAATTTTTAATACACACATATATTTGTACAAATTCACATTTATATTTTTAATGTGAGAGAAAATAACATATTTAAAAAATAAATAAGTATTCTAAAATACATTTAAAAAAAAAAAAGATCTAACCAATAAAAAATAAAGTTATACAAAACAAATTATTAAATATTACACTCACAATATGATTTTTTTTTAAAAATTAAATGAAAATCATAAAATTTTGAATATAAATAAAACTAAGAAAATAACATAAAAAAAATTGGAAAAAAAAATATGTTTTTAATTATTAATAAAAATGTTAAATCAATATATGACAATTCCACATAAAAATTAATGTTATTGGTAAGTTAATAACATATTGAAAATATAATGTCGAAGATGAGAAAATAAATAATTTCTCATACACGATACAATAACACGAGTTTAAATTACAAACTATATGAAAACTATAACTATGAGCTATGATTATTTGATGCTTTTTGCCATCATCATATTTGAGCTCACTGTCATCATCTATGAGCTCATTGTCTATACTATTGTAATGATGGGTTATCGTACACGTAGTTAGGATCATCATCATTTCTAAAATTGGGATCGTCATCATTTCTAATATTTCAAATTTAATTCATGTTTAGTATTAAATTACAATTACAAATTAAATTTTTATTAAATAACAATGATGTCTTACTACAAAACCCCCTAGAATGTACCTACTCATTGAATGCATCAATGTTCTATCCAATGAATTTCAACTGCTCTTACACTTGCTTAGCGTCCTTAGAGGCATACACCTTCTCTTGAAAAATTAATTAAATGTTAAGATTAAATAATGAGGTGTGAATTAAAATTTGAAAGCTACATTATTTAAATAAACTTACAAATTTGTAAACAACATGTTCTACACCCAATTGTCCTAAATGACGAGTCACCAACTTCCCTTAATTCATTTTGGATTGGTGGGATTTATCATAGATATTTTTGACCCCCTATATTAATGTAAAAATATATATTTTTTATAATTAATAAATATAAATAAATATCATTTTTTTTCATTCCATGGTTTTGTTTTTTGAAATTACTAGAACTCTATTCTACATCTTGTATATGCCACTTTTTGTATTGTATTTTACACAACTACATTCATGCTGAGAAGTCGGTGAGCTAATATCTCCTCATGCACATTACCCTTGTAGTTGTCTTGCATATCAAAATTTCACAAATAAATATAACTAACAGTTGCCCTAAAGGTACAAATTATGCCAGTAGGGATATACATTTTTGTTTTGGCAAAGTGGTGTTTTATAAAGTGAAAAAGTGTAAATCGGTAGTTGTACTTCACTCAAAACCTATAACTGATGATCCCATCTCACATTTTGTGCACAAATTTTTAATCAACAATAATTTGATATTTCTAGTAGAGGCGATGGTGAAAAATTAGGTGGTGTGTTAATTCATACAACATGGCAATGGGATATGTGGGGAGGAGACATTCTACTTCATAGTGATCTTGAGAAAAGGAAAAGTGGTGGGAAGGGCAAGGCCATACAAAATATGAAATCGGTAAAGAACCATTGTATTTGTAATAATAGTGTTCACTTCTCTTTATTCGGTGAATGGAGGGAAGGCAAAATTGCTACTAGGACCTAGAATTTCAAAGTCATATTCTTCTTCCATTCAACAATTATTTAAAGAATAAATAATTATATGTCATTTACATAAAATTTACCACACTTTCACATGCCATAAATAGAATGGATTCATTCCTCCACATTCATATATACTTAAAAAGATGATAGATTTGCATGCCATTGCCAAATTTATACTTAACATTTATACACTTTTTGAGGTGTTGTTCCATGTGTCACACCTATTCTTCTAAAAGTTGAGCTTTCCTCATAAATCACACATGGACAATAAGTTTTTTAATCATAAAGTCATTTCAACATTTTTAGATTGTTAATCACATCGCATAACCATTGTGCTTATTTTTTGTGTTTTTTTTTTGGTGGGGTTCCATACACAATAGTTTATAGGGGGTGAAGAAATGAACTAAGTGAATATGGGTATGACTATGGGAATGGTGTTTTTTTTAGACGTGAAGTATGTGACAATATAACACTTGCAAAAAATATGAAACTTTGGATAGGGGCCATTAGTTTTGGTGGGACATTAAAATAAGGTCAACAATATATATCAAAATGTTTAATGTTTTTAAAGACAACATTGTTCCTACATTTTTTAATTTGGGCTTGTGAATTATTTATGAAATTAACTTTGAGTGTATTGATTTAGGTATTATTAAATTTAACTATAATGTTTATGGGTAAATGTATTACACTTTTATGTAAACCCACGTTCTCATAAGAATAGCAAGGATAAAATATACGTAAAATGTTACAGTCAAATCTTTCTATAAGTAGAAGATGATGTTATTCTCTCTTGTTGGATATGACTCCAAAGCATGTTAATAGTACGAGAGTCACTCAAATAGAATTCATAATTTTCATCAAGTAAAATATTTGTTTGCCTTAAATGATAATGAATAATTAATTAATCATATAAATTGCAAAAATAAACTATTTGTTGAGGTGTGGATATTATGATATTAAAACACTTCGTTAGGTCTAATTACAACCCATGCCCTCCTCATAAACACCACACATGGACCAAATTTGATGGTCAAATTTACTATCATATAAATTTTTTATGAAGTTAACATTACCCTTCATATACTAATATATCTCTAATTAAAAAAAATAAGACATTAAAAATAATATATCTAATTAAAAATCCACACAAATTAACATTGAATTAAAATTGCCTGTAAAATCCTTTAATTTAAGATTAAAAGACAACATATTTATTTATTATAACCCTTTATAAATTTTTATGATTTACCTAAAATTTCACCTTACATCCAATACAATATACAAAAAATAAAATAAAAAAATGAATGTATTTTATGGGAACAAATGTCTGGGACATCCCATATGGCCATATTTAAAATTTTCACACACTTATATCGAGAAAATCACCACTCAATGCCTATTTATCACACTTCGTGACACAAGATGAAGTGATTAGTAGGAGCATGGGAATAACATGTTTGGAAACAATATGAAAATAATGCAATGCAATATCAGAACAATACCATGTAGTCCCTAAACATTGATATGATGAACCCGAACACTAGCATGCCATACTAGAATAATAGTATGTGTAGATAATATTTTGTGATTATGTAGCACCTCAGTCTTGTAGACTTGAAAAACTTAGACTTTGGTTGTTCATCTTAGCTTACACATGCCTTGATTTTACAAGCCTCACATCTACTCTATCTTGTGCCTCTTATCCTATCTCTTAGTCTGACTAGCCTTATATTGATGACACAAACATCCCATCTTGCCTAGAATTATTAAAATTTACTTATCTTATACTTGTATAAGTTTTGAGCCTATGCCTGCTCTCTTGCTCCCTGAACACTAACATCTAAGACAAATACTAGCATTGACATTACTACCCTAACCTGATGCAAGTGTCAGTTCCCTAAAGTCATCTAATTTATAAATGCAATGTATCATAATGGTCAGCATAAGTTCTTTAATATGAGTTATCTCCTGATAGGATTGGTATAAATATACTATCATCTCTCATTTATTCCTCACCTAACAATTAGACCAAAAAAACACTCAAGAAGCACTCAAATTATCAAAATATTTCTTATTCTACCCCATTCTGATATCATTCAAATGAACAACCTAACTATAGGTCTGAAGTACTAAAGGAATACTCATAAGGTTTTATTTTCCAAGTTACAAGCTAGGTCACTATTGTACTTACTTTACACACAAGAAAACATGTAAGGGAGAACTACATGAGTATGATGCCCTCTTATAGAGTATTGTCTATGTAGGCAAAGCCCTTTGATAATGGGGTCATTATGGATCAACTCAACACCGTGTACCCACTAACCTAGTTTCTCCTAAGGTCACATTGAAGATGGAAAGCTAGGGTTTTGCCATTTTGCCAGAAATGACAATCCATGACCTATATCTGAATGCACCAAAGAGAAGGCAAAACTAGACCCAAAAACATTAGGTGGTTAGATCTTTTTTTTAATGAATCTTTCATGTAGGACACTAGGATCGAACCCAAACACTAATGCCAATACAACCATTCTAGGCTGACGTAATTATCCAAAGAGCCAAAGAGATCAGATCTAGAATATGATGACTATTCCAGAACTATATTTGTGCTTATTTTCTACCTAAATCAGACATTATGTTAGCATTATAACCAACTAAGTACTCTCTTTTATGTCATTTCTATATCTAGCATAACTATACTTTCCATTATTACCTTAGCTTAGTATAATACATTTACAATATGTTACATCTGAGTTTAGCACATAAATTGGCCTACTTTAGATCTAATATTCACCCTTGTGCCCTATCATTTCTATATCTTTAACCTTATTTTAATCAATTAAAGATACTAATCCAAATTAGGGTTAAACATTTGGTGAACCTAACCTTTGAGCATATTTATTGTATAAACATTCTCTTGTAGATGCTTATCTCCTACCTTTTCCTAATATTTGTGTTATTTTTATCTTTCACCATGGATGACATTGATTGATTTGATGATTATCATTGTGAAACCCTTCAACAATCTCTCCAAGCAGGGATCATAATCCATTGCTCTTGCATTCCTCAAAGTGATAAGTTTAACAATATCAAAGCTTTGAATGGTGACAAATTCTATCCCTCTAATAAGGTCCATGCTCCCATCCTTTTAAGACATGATGTGATCCATCCCAAAGAAGATCCAAAGTATTTTCCCTTGACTTATATACCAAAATTGGTTTCACATGGAGATAAGGTACTTTCATTTGATCTTGAAAATTCCCATAAAATACATAAATAAATCATGGAGGATTTACAAATAATTAATAAAAGGAATGTTCCTTCAATTTCATTAATCAAAACCCCTCTTATTCCTACATTTACAAACAATATTCCCCTTATTAGGGGTGATGATCCTTATTGGCCTTCATTTGATAGTGATTTTTTTTGAAAGTTTAACTAAGAAATTATGGCATCCTTACCAAGTCATATTAATCTATCAATAAAAAGGAAACATCCTACATCTATAGAGCAACAAAATATTTATGTTTCAAATAAAAGACATGTACCAATATTAGTCAAGGTGTCTCAAAAAAGAGAGGTGCCTTTACCATTACTTCCTCAAGATCCACTTGCTATTTCTTTACCAAAAGTGCATCAATCAAGTTCTAAAGACATTCCAAAATCTTTAAAAAATATAATAAGTGTACCAAAATTAAAATATCCATTACCATTAACAAAGTATCCAAAATTCAAGGATTATGAACTTGCACTTATTATACGATGATGATGACACTCATATGCCTAGATTAAAAAGAGGTGGTGGTTTAGAACGAATGATAAAACCTATGTCAAACACCACCCTTCCTATGAATTATATTGTATATGGTGAGAAATATTTAGGACCTTAGGAAATAGGATTTTATACTTCAAATGCAAGTGGCTTTCCATAATGAAAATGCACATGTTACCTCATTCAATAATCAACCTATTTCACAATGTATAATTGAATATCCTTATCCAATTGTTTTGAATTACCACATTTTCCTATCTTTGGGAACCATAAATATACAATTTAAAACATGATAAATTATGTACATTCTTTCAATCAATGGGAAACTGATGACTAACTATTATTAAAATTATTCCATATGAGCATTTTCGATGAGGTTCCCAATTAGTTATATAGCTTACCAAAGGGTTCCTTAACCACTTTTTTAAACTTGGGAGATGATTTATTCATGGATTTAAATATTAATAGGGTGTAAAAAATTACATTAGAATATTTTCATAATTTAAAACAACATGATGATGAGTCCCTTCAAGATTATACTATTTGATTCAAAAGTACAACATATGATCTAGTATCTAGACCCTTAGATTTGGAAATATAATTTATATTTAGTAGAGACCTTTTTACCCCTTAAAGGAAAAAATAATTACATACAAAATATGATTCCTTCACTCATTTACATGTGGACGTACATAGATATGCTGAATTCATACTTACCCATACAACGAAGCTTAACATTTCTCCTTCCAAGTACCAAAGTTTTATCCCTCAAATAAAGGAAGGAGATCAATTGCTTAAAGAATTTTATGAACAAAAACATGGCATTCCTAATCTCTTAATGAGTAGTTTATAAATCTTACTTAAGATGGGATCGATCCAAGATCCATATCCTATGCAAGAATCTCAAAATGAATAAAACAACAAGCATCCATGCCAACAATATTTAATAATTAAATTATACATGGGTGGCACTTATTTTTTGTATAGCCATGTTGATCCTACACAAACAAAAACTACTTGTAATGTAATATGTTTATAACAAATGGGCTTCAATCTAACAAACTTACAAAATAAAGGATGTTGTAAATACTCTTTAGGCAACATAATAATACCAATTACTTTTGGTCTTAAAGTAATTCAAACATGAGTTTGGGTTATGCCTACCACATCTACAGATGAATTTACACTTTGTACTCTTTGGCTATACCAAATGAAATAAAAAATTGACCAAAATCAACAAGGTATTTCATTTTATCATGAAGGTAAATTAATATATATTTCAAATGACAACATTACATATTCTACTACACATGCAAAATGTGAGGAGGAACATGCTATGTACCTTTTCAACCTATCCAATCATGATGCAAACAATGTAAAAGATCCACCTTGAGGTTGTAACATTCATAGTGGGGGGAGATATCTATGAGCATCCATTAGATGGTATCATAGGTTGATCTTTCCTCATCTTCAAAATTAAAAAAATAAAATAAAAAATATTCAAAAATCTAAAAATATTTTTGACACTTATATGTTCTATTAGATCCTTTTGATATGTGTTAGTTCTATGTGGATCTATAACATATCATTTATTTCTAAATACACATATACATGCACACACAAATACATGATACACTTATGGGTGTTGGGATTTCCCTCTACTCACATCACTAAGATGTTGGGGGCATCCATCTTTTATGATATTGATACACACATGTTATATCATTCAACAATCACTCTACACTATTGTAATCACCTAAAAATGACATTTGAGTGCTATGAGTGTTACTTAAGACCACCCATACATAGTTTATCCCTAGACCTATCTTAGGGTCTATTTAAACACTTATACATCCTTCATGTGGGCCACATGCATCCCTAAACATCCCTAAAGCATTCTTAGACCCTCACTTTGACATCCTAACCCTTAGTGCTTTAGTTTTTACCACCTAAACACTAGTGCCATAATAGGGACAATAGTTTCCCATGGTGCTAGTGTCCCAATTTTGGTGCTATTTTCCTTTTCCCTCTTTTTTATACCAACATATATATTTTAAAATCAAAGACCACCTAGGGTTGGCATAGACCTCTTTTAAGACATGCACAAGCATTATAATAATAAATATACATGAATTTTATCCCTCTAACCCCTAAATGGAAATTTGATGCAAATTACACAAATAAAGTCAGAACAATTTGTGTGCAATCAAGGTTATCAATCCTTATTTTGCCTTAGTTTTGAATACAACCATGTACAACATTCCCGTGCTTAGATTAGTCAAGTTTATAGTCTCAAGCACATTCAAGGCACTCAAGCCAACATTCATACTAGCTTCAATTGTACTTACACCAATGCTTTAATGAAGATAGATACATAAGACTTGATCCCTCTTCAAAATATTGGTATGTAGACAACTCACATCACAACAAGGTGTTGAGGATGTCCAACCTACCCCACTAACAAACACACTTTACTACTTGTGCCAACTAGATTACCTAGAAACATGGAGGTTTAGGGATTATATATAAAATCAATCAAAATAGGTCATCTATAGAGATTCAAAACTCATGCACATAAGAACAGGCTTGGAAAACCTAGACACAAGTGCACCCAAAATCTTGGAATAATTATGCATAGAAGACACTACCACCAAAATAGAGACATTAGGACCACATGATGCTATTGTCCAACTAGGATGCTACTATCTAGGAAGGCTTTTGACACCTATATATTGTCTACGACACTCAGATCAACCTTTATCTTAGTTTATAACCTCCAAATTTCCCATTTCAATCATTTTTTAGCTAAGTATTTGTTTACATTATTTATTACTATTTTTAGAAAGGTCAAATTAAGTCAATTTTATTACAAATAAGTGGTTGTATCTAGTGCATATTTCTAACCTGATTTACTATACTCAACCCCTTTAACAACCTAAGATTTACATTCAGTAAGTCTTAAATAGTTAAAACATTTGGTGAACTCGAATTACTTGGAATACTACTTAAACCTTAACCCTAGATGATCTTAGCGTTTATATCCTTTATTTTCTATGTTCAGATATTAGTTCTAAAATCTTAGATTTCTTTTAGTATCTAATTATTATAATCTTTCATAGATTAAATTCATTTAAAGGTTCAAAATATACAACTATTTAATTTCCTACTCCCTAACCTACAATGGTAAAATTTAACAACCAGTTTGATGAAACCTATTGTAGTTTAATTGTGGTTTCAATTTGGTTACTCTATCAAAAACTTATCTAGTTATTTGAAGTCAGTTATTAGCTTATTAAAAATAGGCACAAACATAAAATAATCCCACAATGCTCAACATTAATCACTCAACTACACTGCCATCAATCCACATAAGGTGAAAACCTTATACACTTAATCGAAACACAACAGAGAAAGAACCAGGGCTTGTATTAGTCTAGTTATGCCATAGTGAAATTCATTCTTCATAATACTTGGTCATTAAAACAAAGACGTTGGTAGCTTCATTGGCACAAGCCATTCTAGGTGGACTCTAATGGTCTATAGGTGCAAATCCTATTTAGGAAACTCATTATTTTCATAAGGGTGAAAGATTATATTAGGTGGCTTATATAGTCTCATGGGCACAAGCCTTTGGTTCCCTTAGCTTGGAATAATTTAGGTGATTGGAGGGTTCTATGGAAGGATATAGATCAAGGGTTCATGCTTAGGCTATCACTTTAGGCACATATATCATTCTTGATGTGGGGTCTTTATTACACTTAAGTATTCCCACAAAATATGTTGATATCATCATAAATTATAGAGACACCATGAACGTCATGAATCAAAAGATTAAAAAAAAAATTATTAACTTTCAAATTGAATTTATAATACTAAAGTCATCATATTCATTGCACATTTTAATAACAAAACTAAAGACATTAAACCTAGGAACACCATGAATTACTGCAACTATTCTTCATCATTACTCAAATTTTAAATGCATAACAGAGTCCATGTTACATAAAATAGATTAAATGCTAGCTAAGATACGATATGGCCCAAAGGTTCATAGGTGAGCTTGGGAACTACAATGTGAAACCTCAAAGGTGTCCATGTTAAACATAAGTTCTTATGGTAGTTAAACATGAAGGACCAATTTTTATAGAGCTTCACTACACCAATTCGCATCTCCTTACTAATTGGATTGAGCTCAAATTTATAGCTCTTAGGAGCATCTTTGTGTCATGGTGGAGGGAATGTGTTAGGTGTTGAGATAGGGACTTGGTTTGTCATTCCACCAGATCCATCACCTTGTACCATTTACATTATGATCACCATGTGCAGCTTACTCAAGAAGATGCCTTGAAAAACTAGGTGCCAGATAACTACATACCAAATAGCACTATGCCTATGATGATTCATCTAGATAATGAAAAAGACACCAAAATAAAAATCATACCAAGTGATTTATTCATGCCTAAGTGTCTACTGAGTTAGAATGGATCCATATTTATACTAATTAGGGGCCCAAAATTAATGATACAAAATTACTAGTCCACCTTTGGACTAGTCTTTCAACATTCTTGGAGTGTAGAACTCAGGCATGCTCTCCTTCAGCTTGGTGCTAAAGTCCTCAAAGCCCTTTATGGCAAGATTGAGTTCCTCAATGGTGTTATCTATTTATATGTAGGTGGTGCTGATTGTGATCACATCTGTCTTCTCCAATTCCTTCCAAAAGGCCTTGAGGTTTGCATTAGCTTTTACCACTGCTCCATCCAAGAATTCTCCTTTTTTGCATGCCTTGGTATATAAGGTACAAAAGAGTGATTCTAGGATTTATTCCTAGTATTTGATCTAGTTGCTTAAGGAATTAACATTACCCATTATTTGGCTATGCTTTAACCTAATTTTAGTGTATACCTATGCCATCGAATCCTCCTCCCCCTTTTCTTGTTTAAGGAGTGCATCTATAATTGATGCCTAGTTGGAGAAGCTATAGAAGATGGCATCAACTACATCTATGCAATCTTGAAGTTATGCAAAGAGGTCTTCCACCTCTTCAAGCTTTGCATCTGTCTCCTACTTTAGTGTAGTGCATGGGTCCTCTTCTTCTTCTAGTGCTAGCTCTACCTTTAGCATTGAGAGCATCTGCTCCACTAACATGCATACCTTATCAACCTCTAAGAGGTTTGAAGTGTTAATACCATCCAAGAGGGATGAATTAACTATTTTGATGTGTTTAGCTAGTTGCTACAGCTTAAAATTCATGGCCTTTACTTCCCATTCTACATTTAGCATGATATTATTTGATTTAAATCCCTAATATCATTGACAATGTTCTTCCATGCTACTTCAGATGCCATCTAGATGCGTGCATTTTTTGACCTAACTAGGTTCATTGTGTAGGGGTTTATGAGAAGGGAATCTTGCCATTCTTCTACTTTATTTTCACCCAATATGGCCTTACATGGTACCTCAAAATAACGATCATCCATATAATTATAAAAAGAAATGATATCCATTGGCATTTCTTAGTTGTGGTAGCTGTCTAGGGCATGTACTCAAATATGTAAAAATCTTCTTCTGTCCACCCCTTCTGTACCTTTTCTCTTAGGCTTGGATCTACACCTTATTCTTCTAGGATGACCAACTCCATTTGATCTTCTTCCTCTTCATCGGTGCTACCATTCTCTTCTTTTCTTTCCTCTGTGGTTACTTCTTCTTGCTCCTATAGGGATTCTTATTTGACCTTGTCCCCTTTGTTCACTTTTTCTTCTTTCTCAACACCAGATTTACCCTCTTATTTTTATTGGGTTTCTTCAATGCTATTTGTTTACTCTTTTAAGGCACCAACATTAACTTTATTGTCTATAGGTGCCCTTTGCTACTTAGGCACATTTGTAGTATAGCTTAGTCTACTATGCTGGTGGGGGCACTAGGTGCCTTTGCAACTACTTTATCAATTGGTTTCATGCTTGTAGCAACCTTTTTATCTTCCTTATCTTTCTTGGACTTTTCCTCATGAGCCTCCTTCTTTATCTTGACCTTCCTCTTCTTTGCTAGTGCTAAGGCCTTTTATTTCTCAGCCTTTATTTCCTTGGCCTCAATATTTTCAATCTCCTCCTAGGTCATGCCTTTTTACTCCATGGCATCCCTTTTTTTCTCTAGCACTAGCACCTTTAGAATTTACACCTTGATCATCCCTAGTTTCCTCCATGTCTCTCTATTTTCCTCCCTAGTTTATGAAGGCTATCTGGTCAATTTTTTTGGTGAGGCATTCATTGGCTTATCTACTTATCTAAGCATGATAGTAGTGCTACTTTGGAGGGCCTCCTGAACATCTTTGGTGCTAGAATCTTCTTCTAATTTTTATTCCATAATGTATACCTTCATTCTTACTTCTTCTTCCTCTTCCATCTCTTCATACACCTCTTGCGCTTCCATTTGCTCATGTGCCTCTTGTACCTCTATCTCTACCAATGTTATTATGGGCATTGAAATAGTCCCCGTGGACTTCTTCTTATTATTCTCCTTTCTAGGAGAAGTAGTCCATTGTGTGAAGGTCACATACTTTTTATTTATGGTTGATGGGGTAGCTTCATCATCATAGGTAATCTTCAACCTTATGTTCTCTTGAATTTCTTTAAGTATTTCTCCCCACTTTTTTTGGGGAGATTTCTTCCATGCTACTGGTGCTAGAATCCATTCATCATTAATCTAGAGGGGGAGGTCATCATCATTCTCAGTGTGCACACCCTTATTTCTCAGCTTCATCTCATAATACAACATGTGGATGTGCCTGAGTATGACTTCCTTTTGGAGGGGATGGATGTAAATGTGATCCAAGTCATCTTCCTTGTCTTTGGTAGCCTTTCCTCTTGGGCACATGTATTGGTACCAAAACTTGCTTCTTTTCAAATCCATGGCCTTCATAAAGATGTCTAACTACTATGTATTTACAATTATCCTTAGCACATCCCTAAAGTACTTGGTAAAAATGTGTAATAAAGATTCAACTAGCCTGATTGGTTTTTGTTTATGACTGCCAAATGCACTACACATAAGTGTTACATAATGACAAAGGTCACCATTCTAAACATGTTGTAAGGGATCTCCTTAAGGATGTGCTGTTCCATCCTGAATGCCTCTATATACTACATACACTACCCTATCACTCATGTCTTGTAATTTTGGGAGAATATGGGGGGGGCATGTGAAGTTCTGGTACTTATATGTTAGGGAGTCCTTATGTGTCAGGAAGACCCAAACATTATCCTCATCATCATTGGAAATGCTAATTTCCTCCATCATAATTAAAATCAACATCGAGCCACACTAGGTCTCTCTCATCATGTGACACTCAAGCACATTTTTCACCATTTCTTCTACAATGAACTTTGCTATATTAAACTTGACCCCCTATACCATGTGGTGGGATATGCATAGGTAGGCTTTGGTGATGTCTATCCACCATAGACTGGGGCAAAGTTTTTAACTTACAAGGCATGTCACCACCCTCATATCGAGGTCCTTGATATCTTTTATAGGGAATATGAACCCTCCCTTGTAGTACCCAAGGAGTTTTATGACCCTTTCCATTTTAGCATCATCTACCATCATTTGATGGATGTTTGCATCAAATTTTGAGAGCCTAGTGTTTCTACTAATAAGGTTTGATAACAACTGCATGCACCTCCCCACAAATTAAAAGTGGTCTCAGTGGATGTGCAAGAAGAGGAACTATACGAGTTCCTCTATCTTCCCAAAATATGGCAACTCATAAAGCTGAGTTTCCATAGTAGTCTCCAGTCTATCTTAGATGGAGATATCAAAAAATGCCATTCCCACTTCTATCTTGGCCCTTGTATCAACCACCTAGTATTGTGCTAGATCTTATGCATTGCTTGAGGTGCGGCGGTTTTACTCTTTATATGGTAGGTGTGTACAAAATATGCCCTGTTCTCTCCTACAAAGACCTCTTTGAGAAATTACATTTCTTGGTATGACATCTTTGTGATAACTTTAGGCTCAAATGTTATGACACTAACCCCTTCTACTGGCTATGCTTTCTTCTTTGCAGAGGCCATCTCTTCCACTATCCATGCCTATTTGACATCCTTTTGTGCCTGTGGTGGACCAAAACTCATACATTTATTCCCCATCCTAAATTAGCTAGTGTTGAAGCATGGTCTATTTAACTTGTCAAAGCCTATAATGTTTGTTGGCCCTTCTCATAGTCATGAGGTCTACAACTACAACTTTAGCTCTCAAGATTTGGTTTCCATTAATGGTGATCTTGATGTTGCTTCATTTTTATACTATCTAGTTTTGACATAATTTGTGCCCCACACTTCTCTATGCCAATATCAAAGGGAATGCAATTCCTTTCTCTATTCAATCATTATCTTTTTATTTTTATGGGTGCTCAAGGTTTCAATATGGTAGCATTTTTTTGCTTCAAATTTGGTTTAAATTTGGTTCCATGATCTATATTTTTAGTTCAAATTAACTTGAGGTTTGTAACCTAAACTAGTTGGACTTTCACTAATTTATAACCCTAATTCAACTACCTTCTTAATTATATTTGATTAATGGCATGGTGGTGCCTCGATTTATTGGAATTCGCTAACACTTGCAAAATCCATGAAAATTCACCACCACATCAACATTTAATGTAGATCTTTGTGCCTCCACCATCTCCTCTATAAATTATCCTAATGGTATTTTTTGTGAAGTGATGTGTAGTTCAAATGGTCACTTCCCACTTCACTTTGGGTGGATACCAACTTATCTTGATGATCTTTCTCCTACGCTTTGTTCACTTGGCATGACCTTTACCTTCCTTATGGAAACTTCAGCGTAACACCTCACATATGCATAATTCAACCTCCATGGTCCTATTTTCTCTTCCTACTATGATTTCATTTCAAGAATGCTTTCCTATCTTGGTCAATTTATATGCACTTTCATCTCTTGCCTTGGCCTGTCCTACCCCATACAAATCCCATGTGATGGTCTTCTAGTGCTTCATGATTTAGGTGTCTTAAAAACTTAGCATATTAGGCACCTCTCTTACATATTATGCACACTAGCATCTTGTGCACCTCTCTTAGTCACTTGGTACTCATATTTCCAAAGTTTAGTGAGTTTCATGCACCTAAAAACTTAGGTGTTTGGCCTCAGGCACTTAGAAAGCATCTGTGCTCAACTCACTTGACTGGAGTTATGTGTGAAAGTGCCAAAATAATTCTTTTATGGGCCTAAAAGTGCCGCTTATTCACTCTAAAATAAAAACAATGCAAAATACATAGAAATGTTTGGGTTACACCAAACATCATTTGGGTCAACATAACACAACTAATTTGTGACCAAGAAGTTGATGTCTAGTGGCACAAGATGTATTTTATTACCTATAAAGATTCAATCAATTGTCATTAAAATGCTTAGGGAATATTTCACTAGACAACATGTGCAGATTACATGCACCAATTTCCAATATGCTGTGAATGATGTATAGACCCATCCACTTAATATGTAGATTTATCAGGTGCTTGAGGTGATTGAAGTCATAGAGCAAGACCAATGACCCTTTAGTTATTACCTTTAATTTAATATGTTTGTCATGCCACAACTTATGACATGCCTTCTCTATTTGCGAGCTCCATCTTGCTTGGATGCGTACCTCATCCAGATACTCCAAGTCCTCTAGCCTCACACTTAATGATTATTGGTCATAAAAATGACCAATACATATAATACATAATGATGGCACCATGAATTCCATTGGTATAACTACATCAATGCCAAACATCAGTTGAAATGGTGTAGCCTTATTCAATCACTTGTAAGTTGTGCAATATGCCCATAATACTATGGATACTCAATCATCACAATCTTTATGACCAACATAGCATATCTTAATTAGGCATACCCTTATGATATTTTTGAATGCCTCAACAATGTCATTGGCTTATAGATGATAAGGCATTATCTTATGGTGCACCATCATGTATTCAGTTAACCAGATTTACATAATTTCATTAATGAAGTGTGTGCCTTTGTCACTAGTCAAAATGAGTGGGCACCCATAATGAATTATGATATTATTCCATATGAAACTTTTAGCTATGGTAGATATATAGTTTGTGGTTGGAATTACCTCAACCCACTTGGTGAAATAGTCAGTGGCCACTAGAATATATCTTACACTTGTGCATCTTGTTGTGGGAGTGATTGGCCCAACATAATCAATGACCCATTTTTTGAAAAGTACTTGAGAAAGAATGGGGATGAGAGGCATCTCATCCTAGCGATTTAGTTTCCATATGAATTGGAATATGTCACATTCCTTGGCATAATCATTTGCATCTTGGAATAGGCTTAACTACCATAAGCCTGATTGCAACACCTTGTGTGCCATTACATCTCTAGCACATTGGTCTCCTACTATTCCCTTGTGTGTCTCATGTAAAATGGAGTCCATTTCATGTTCTAAGACACATTGGCATAGGAATTCATCTTAGCCTAGTTTGTATAGTTCTTTGTTGATGAGCTGAAAAGGGGTGGTATAAACTATGAGTTATTTCTTTTATTTGGTTGTCATAGTCTGGGGTACAGATCCAAATGTTAGAAAAGCGTCTATCTATGCAAAGTCTTTATGGATGTATTGGAATTTGTAAATTTGTGCATATTTCATGTCATCCTTAATAGGTGTTGTTACATCACTAGAATTAATGTGAAATAAATGGTCTTGGCCTGAGTTCTATTTTCCAATCTTGAAAACAATTAAGAACTAGAATTATTAAAATAGAACTATCCACATATAAATGCACATATAGAGAACATGCTTATTTATGAGGTACTTATTTTCCTCATGGTCTATGAAGAAGATGAATAGGGTCACCAAAAACTATTACCTTAATTTTTGTAGGGCATAGACCATAGCCAACACCTCATACTCACTTGTTGTATAGTTATACTCTACTTAGGTCAATTTTATGCTTGCAAAGGAGATGGGATTATCCATTTTTCCTTCACCAGGTTATACCACAATGGTGCCAATTATAGATATAGATGCATTGATATGGATGTGGAATGGGGTCTTCTAGTTAGGAAATTATAGAATAGGCATACTAGCCAACTTGAGCTTTAAAGTTTCAAAGGCATCCTCTTGCATTGTACCCTAATAGAATAGGCCATCCTTGTGCAAGAGCTCCTCTAATGATGTCACAATATTTGAATATATCCTTATGAACTTTATATAATATCAATAATGGCCAAGAAATGTGTGAACATCTCTCTATGTGGAAGTATTTGAGCTGAATGATTATTATAATCTTCATGGGATCAATGAGTAGACCATCTTTGTATATGATGTGCCCGAACAATGTGCCAAAAGGTGTCCTGAAGATGCACTTCTTGAGTTTTAAGGATATTTGTAACTATTGACACCTCTCAAACATGAGGTGCAAGTTGTCATAATGGTCTTTCATGAGCCCATACATATTCCAATCATCAAGGTACACTTGGAGGTACTTATGAATAAAATCCTTAAATGTAGTGAAGACCACTCTAGAGAATATGGATGGCATATTATTGAGCCAAAATGTCATCACATTATATAAAAAATAACCCCATTATATCACAAATGTTATTTTAGGCCTATCCTCCTCTTCAATTTGGACTTAATGGTATCTTGAGAAACTATCAATGAAAGTATAGATTTTATAGCCTGCAATGCCATCTAAGACTTTGTCAGTGAATGGAGTTGGGAAGGGGTTAGTGATGTAGATGGGATTTATAAATTGATAATAAATACATATGTGGATGCATCCATCCTTCTTAATTATAATAGCCATGGGGCTCACCCACTATAACTCTTGCACCAGGAAGATCACTCTTGTGGCTAGTACCATCAATCTCCATTTTTACCTTGGCATGGAGAGGGGTTAATTTTGTAGGGGCACTTCTTGATAGGTCATGCACCATCCAAAAAATTTATGTTCATTTTTCCAAGGGATGGGTGGGTGCCCTTCATGTCTTTATAATTTCATGGGAACAAATTTTAAAACTCATTCAGGAGATCCACAATTCATTCTAGCTTTGTGTTAGACCAATATGTACCTAGAGTAGCCACTTTTACTTTCCCCTCCAAGCTAATGTATACCTGGGTGGTTTTGAGAGGCACACAATAGGGATCATTCCTCTCCTAATGTTTTTCCTCAACTTGCCTACTCCCCTTAGTTGTTTTGATGTGTATATGAGTAGTGTTTTCCTCGTTAGGGGTGCTATCATCCATTTGGTGCACGAGCTTCCTCTAAAAAGTCATCATAGGTTTTGGCACCTTTACACTCACTAAGTGACACCTATGACTAGTTATCTAATAAGCTTGTTCAACCCATTGATTTCAAGCAATATCAGTGGTGTTTGAAGCCAATTTTCCATCTTCTTAAGAAAGCATTCCTTGGTTATTGGGGTTGAGAGTCTCGATACCTTGCATTGTGATGTTATAGATATGGTTTATCTCATCCTCCAGATCAAAACTTTCTATATAGTGGTATTTGGTCACTTGAGAGGGGGATCATTACCATTTCCTTGCCATTTTTAAAGGTCATATAATGCTTCTTGAAGAACACATTGGTATTATTTACATAACACCACGGTCTTCCTAGGGGCACTGGATAATTATTTTGTTTAGCCAACTTGATTACCTTGAATTTAGCATGGAACTTGATGCCCGTGATATCTATAATGTCACTTTTTTAAATCCTTTTTGGTTATGTCCTAGATTTGTTGGCCATGAAAAATAAGTGAAGGGAAGGCCTCAAGGCTAGCCTACCCATCTTATCCCATGCATTCTTTGTCAAGATATTGATCTCAATGCTTGTGTCTACAAGGACTTCACATAAAGACCACACATCAATGGTAACATTCACCAAGAATTCTTGATCGTACTCTATATTCTAGGTATGCCTAAAATCTTGTACCCTTTCCATGCATATCACAACAAATTCTACTAGCTTTTGCCCTACATACTCTAAAAATAAGTTCTTCAATAGGGGAAATATCCATTATATTTATAAGAGGCACAAGATCTCTATTAGTTCTTGTACCTCAGCCTCTTAACCATCTTATTTATTACAAGAGGAAGTAACTTGTGCCTTTATGTCTCACACCAATTGGAGCTCTCCTTGTACGTTCTAAATCACACTCATAGCCTACTATAATACATCTTTCTGGCATGCAGGGTCTGGGTAAGGTGAAACTTTGGGTTTAGGACACATTATACACTTAGTACATCTCTATTCCCTATATTCCAGGCATAACTCTAGTACTAGCATAACTGGTGGTTGAGTGGGGAATCCATTATGAGTATTTGACTATAATTAATTAGCTCTATGTAGGTCGATTGTGCCTTTAGAGTCTACTTCTCTAATTTAGGCTTATGCCTGATCATTCTTGCACCCTTATCTATGTCAGGCCTAATTTGGGTCAATTTATTATACAAGTTAGGGCATTCTTTGACCTTATGTGTTCCTCAATAATACACACACATTGGATGTGTAGGTCAATCACACTGATAGTGATCAATCAAAATGCATTGTAACATGATCATGGTGGGAATATTCCTCTACCTCATCCTCCACCTCACCCTATGATGCCTCTTTACATCTCATAGCCTACATTCCTCTAGCCATAACCTTCATTGCCTTGACTAGTTTTCCCCTTGATGGTTGTAGTGGCCTGTTGCACACCTCCATGTTTTCGCACATCTCATCAATCACTTGACAACCAACTGTGATATGAATGTAAGTTTTGCACAACTAACAATAGATGGTTATGTTAACTTGACTGACACATTGCAATAAAGGGCAGTTGTGAAGATCATTCCTAAGCTTAGATTACTTAGGTTTCTAGTCTCAATCACATTCAAATAATTCAATCTAGTATTAATACTAGATTTACTTACACTTATACTTACACTAAAAATTAGGTGGGGAGAACTGCATGGAGCTTGATCCCTCTTCATAGCATTGGTATGTAGGAAACTCTCATCACAATGAGGTGTTGAGGATGTACAACCTACCCCACTAACAAACAAAATTTACTACTTGTGCTAACCAAATGCCCTAAAAATGTAGAGGTTTAGGGTTTATACATAAAATTAGTCAAAATAAGTCATATATAGAGATATATAACTCATGTACATAGGAACAAGCTTGGTAGACCCAAACACAGGTATACCCAAAAGTTTATAATAGTTATGCATAGAGGACACTACTACAAAAATATGCACACTAACACCACATGGTGCTATTGTCCAATTAGGGTGCTACTACCTATGATGGGTTTTGACACTTGGATCATATCTAAGACAATTAAATCAACTTATATCTTAGTTTACAACCTTGAGATCTCCTATTTTAGTCATTTTCCAACAAATTAATTGTTTACATTATTTATTGCTATTTTTAAAAAGGTTAAATTAAGTCAATTCTATTAAAAATTAATGGTTATATTTATTGCATATTTATACCCTAATTTACTATACTCAAACCCTTTAAAAACCTAGGATTTACATTCACTAAGTCCTAAATAGTTAAAACAACTATCATGTTTGAGCTCACATATGTACTTACACATACCTATTATCCATGATTATATATTGCACTTAGTACTTAATATGCTATTTACTTGACAATTTTTGCTAACACATTTGATCCATGGGACACTATGAAATGTTTATACTAGTTGCTTATGATTTAATTTACACACTTCCTTGAGTGTTTTGCCATACTATTATCTTGCTTGTTTGAGCATTTGAACATGCTCTATTGTATGCAACCCCTATGCCTCTATTTTCTTTATTAGACTTTTAAATATGCCATTGCTTATTATATAGACATTTAAATATGTTATTCCTTGCTTTTTATACATTTTGAAAAGTCATGTCCATTTGATCTTGTGGCATTTGAGCATGCCCCCTTTTTGTGGTTTCCTTGGACCAATGCCTTTTGACTTGATTTTGAATGCTCTTGTGTGTGTGCTTGTTTACTTGTTGAGCTTGTAGTATTACTATATAGACGTTTCCATGATATTTATCATGCATATTCAGCCTACAAGTGATTGCATTAGTTTTATGCACTTTAATGATACACTTACATAGAAATGTTTCCTTATATATGATATATGATTACATTCACAAATTTTACAGCTATCTTTCCCTTTTGAGGTGAGGTAACTTACAAGTACTATTTTTACCTCACCTCAAAGTGGGGTATATTATTTGGGGCATGCTTGTAAAACATATTCTCCATAGTTTTCATAGTTCTGAAGTTCAGTGGGGGATGTCATATGGACATGACTTCCACACATTCACAATTACTAGATTACAGTTGGGGCATGATTTGGAAGTATGTTCTCCACATTCATTCAATATTTGGTACTTACACCAATTTTTAGATTAAGTGGGGTCATGTCATGTAGAAATAAATTACACACATTCATAATTTTTAGATTTAGTGGGGGCATGCTTTGGAATCATGTTATCCACATTCATTTAGTATGGTACTTATATTGATTTATATACTCAATAGGGGCATGCTTTGGAAGCATGTTATCCACACCTACTCAGTATTCAACATCTTTAATTTATAGTGGGATCATGTTTTGGAAACATGTACTCCATATTTATACTTATAATAGTTTCAAATTTCTCCATATACAATGGGGGTGTGATTTGGAAGCATGCCCTACACACTTACATAGCTATCCAAATTACATAAAGCAGACAATTATATGATTCTAATTCATATTTATGGTAGAATTATATATATGGTACCATTGTTATACATAGTTTCAACATGAGACATATCTAAGGTGCATATGATATTCAACATGTGCTTAATATTGCAAAATATAAATCAATTTTAGATTTTGAAACTATTGCATGTACTAATACCCCATAGAATTTTACAAAATTTAGAGAGCTAATCTAATACATTGGTTGGTTCACCTTTTATTATGGTTGAGGTGATTAAATCACTCAATCTTGCCAAGTTTTTAGTTTAAACTTGATCATAAAAAATCACCAGGTTATAAGTTTCATTAGGTTGCATGGTTGAGCTAATCTTAACTCCAGCTGGCAATTATTTTTTGTTCCAAAGTTGGGGTCATGTTCCTTCCAATATCTCTATCAATCTCCTTGGATATATGTAATTTATATATTTATCTATAGCTATCTATATCTTAGTTTTAGAGCCTTATAATACATATTTTTCAAGAATAACTTGCCAATAGACAAGGTAGTTACATCGACACATAAGTGTACTCCTAAACCTTGATCTTTCAATTTCAAGTAATTTTAACCCATCTTATATGCACTGATTATATAATATATCATTCTCTTGGTTTCAATTCAGTCACCAACAAAGCACTCAAATTGAACTCTAGCAAAGCACTCAAATTCAACTCAGGAAAAGACAAGGCATGCATATACACCCATGTACTTATTATTTTCCTTTAAACTAACAATTTCATCAATAGATTAAAGGGGGGAATGTAGATGATATTTTTTGATTAGATAACACATTAATTTTTTACACTTGGAAAACTCATACCTTGGCTTTTCTACTTAGTTCTACATATGCTTTACTTTTGTAAGACTCACATCTACTCTATCTTGTGCCCCTTAGCCTATCTCTTAGTCTGAGTAGCCTTATATTGATGACACAGACATTCCATCTTACCCAAAATGCTTAAAATGTACTTATCTTATACCTCTACAATTTTTATGCTTGTGCCTACTCTCCTACTCCTTGGGCACTAACATCCAGGATAGATAATAACATCAATGTTATTGTCCTAACCCAAACCAAGTGTATAATTCCCTATAGTCAAGAAATTTGCAAATGAAACATATCACAATGGTTGGCCTAAGTGATTTAATGTGAGTTATCTCCTAACATGATTGGTATAAATATAATATCAACCCTTATTCATTTCTCACTTAGCAATCAAACCAAAAGAGCACTCGAGTTACTAGAACATTTATTACTCTACCTTATTCTAATATAAATAAATGGAAAAACCAAGATACAGGTCTGAAGTAATAAAGGAATAGTCATAAGGTCATATTTTTGAGGTTACAAGTTAGGTCACGATTGTACTTGCTTTACACACATTGTATGATTCACACACAAGACAACACATAAAGGAAAACTAAATGAGTTTGAGGCCCTCTTATGAAGAATTGGTTATGTAGGAAACACCATTTAATAATGGGGTCATTGTAGGTCAACGCAATAACATGTTACCACTAACCCATTTTTCTCCAAGGTCACATTAAATATAGAAAGCTAGGGTTTTACCATTTCACTAAGAACAACAGTCCATGACCTAGATCTGAATACACTAAAGTGAAGGCAAAGCCAAACCCAAAATACTCTAGATTGTCACATCATATTTTAGTAAATATTATATATAGGACACTAATTCCAAAATGAGACACTACTATTGACACAACCGTCCTAGGATGACATAACTATCTAGAGAGCTAGAGACTCCATATCCAAAATCTGATGACTGTTCTAGAAACATCTTCCTACTTGATTTTTGCCTGTACTATATACAACACTTTGTTAGTAATAGAAACAAACAATTAATTTATTTTATGTCATTTATATATCTATAATATCTATACTTTCCATAAATAGCTTATCTCAATTTAATAAATTCAACATATGGTACATTTGAGTTTAACACAAATTAGACTGCTATATATCTGACATTCACCCTTGTACCCTACATTTATATATCCTTAACCATATTTTACTCAAGTAAAGATATTAATCCAAATTAGGGTTAAACAATATGTAATATAGATTTGGTTGACAAGCCTTTTGCATAGACTTCAAAATTTATTGGAGGGGAATGGTTGCTGGTGCAATCAAGAATGCATGAATGGAAATAGGGAAAGAGAGGAAACAAGGTAGTATTTTATGGATTTTGTTTCATATGATGAAATTTGTAAATGCATATTTTATTATGTAATTATTTTTTGATGTGATGAAATCTGACATTGATTTTCTTTTTGGGTAATTATTTTCTAAGTGTTATATATAATTTATCATGCTAGGAAATTTTTAAATAACAATACCAATCATGATATAATAGAATGGATGGATAAATATTCATCTATTAGAAATGGTGGGGCATATAAAAATATTTAAATAATTAAAAAATTACATTTATATCCTTTAATAGTTATTTAGCTATCTAATAATTCTTCCTTAGGTTGCAAGTTCAATCCTCAACAAAGATTTAAATTGTTTGCATTTACATAATTTTTTGTGCACACATAGATAAATAAGCTTGCTTAAAATTCACACTATCAAGGTAATTTCATTCAATCACCCTAATAATTCATTTATTATGACATTTAACTAAATTTTATCAATGTCTTGAAGAATTAAAAGGGCGAGAAAACTCTTTGTGAGAATCTGTGAAGTTTGTCTTCATGGAAATCACTCTTTTGAATGGTACTAGAAATCCCCCAATAAACCATTTTGCATGCTGGAATGGGTAAATATCATAAGGAAGCTTGGAAAAAAGATTTTTGAATTTGGCATCATATAGGCACACATTCTCTGATAGTCCTTAGTTAATTTCTTGAGTGTGGTGATGTACTACTGCTTAAACTTGGGTATACAAAATTCTTTCAAGAATTATTCCTTCAAGGTGTTGTAATCAACCATAGCTTGGTTAGAATCAAATTTCCTATATACCAAGTATGATCATGATCAAGCAAAGTTATCATGAATTGGGTTGCCTTACACTCAGATTGGGTTATACCATGATCATGTCATTATAGTTTACATTTTAGCACATGCTATATAGAATTCTCTATGACATGATATTTTGGTAAGTGCATGGCCATCTCATAATAGATATAAAGTGTGTGTGGGGGGGTGTAGCTAGTATTAGAAGCACTTGTCCCCTTGGTTTGTCTTGATGTGGCCCTCTAATGCCTCTAGCTAGTGGATTAGGTGTTGGTCCTATTTTTACTACTGGCATCGTAGATGAAGATGGTGCTATACTAATGACTTTTGGTGTCAAGCCACTTCCTCCAGGCTATTGCCCAGTCTGTGAAGTTGACATTAGCTAAGATAGAATGTTTTTGATCATGTTTTATATTGTCAAGACAATGCCTAATGGTCCATAGGTATCCTCACTTAACTCTTTATAAGGAACAACTTGTTCAATCAAAAAATTAAAGTCCAAATCTATAAAATGATCAAAGTTTATGTTGATAAAAGGGTCAATTATCACTCTTATTTATTCATGTGGGGGATCCAATGTATGAACTAGTGCCATGGGTTCAAAAGGGGCAAGAACTTTTGATGCATCTTCAATGGTCAAATTCTATAGAGACCCAGTGTAATCTTCACCCATTAATAGTTAAACTTGATCTATGGCTTCATTATTCCTCTCCCCACACTGCTACAATTCAAGAGATCCTTCCCCATGCCCTTCCTACTCATTATGGGTTCTCTTGACACTTATAGGTTCTATATCTTCTATCATCCTACACCTAATTTTTTTATAAGTCTGTCTCTTGAGCTCTCAAGTGTAAATTTTCTCATCCCTTCCATTGCACTTTACATACACATCCCTTTCTTCCCCATTGCATTGATCATACATGAAAGGACTTAGCTTTCCATTCTAATGGTTTCAAAGCTATAATCGACCATTATTTTATTAATCTCTGCACTAAAATATTTCAAAAATGTGCCTCTAAGATCATGTAAAAATTGATATTCTGCTTCCTCAAAGTAGGAGTATGTTGACACTACAAACTCAATCATGTAATTGTTCAGTGCTCCTTACCACCATTTGTATACAACTCTAGTCCAAGTGGCATATAGGTTCTAAATATTTTAAAAGTGATCCTTCATCCACTCAAGGTGCTATCCATAACTTCATCTTTTATTGGTTGTATAAGTAACCAACCATTGGTACACATGCTTAGGTAGTTCACAAAATAAGACCTCATAAAAAGCATCATACAAGTTATTCTAAACCCATTTCCTTGGATTTTGTCCTTTTCAAGATGGATGCTTTATTGTAATGCTATCTTCCACTTATTTTAGCCAACACTTGATGTTATCAAGGGAGAGTTAGAGCATTGTTCTATTGCACCATTGTAACAATAAAATTCAACATGGGTCCCTGTAATATAAACAAAATGTTGTAGTTTAATTAGGGTTTCAATTCATTTACTCTATTAATAACTTATACAATTATTCCAAGTCAATTATCAACTTATTATAACTAGTTGCAAACATAGAATAATCCCACATTGCTCAACATTTATCACTCGATTGCACTGGCATCAATCCACATAAGGTGCAAACCTTATATACTCACTCAAAGCACAATAGAGAAAGAACCAGGGCCTATGTTGGGATACTTGTGCCATGACACAAATCATTCTTCATATGACTTGGTCATTACAATAATAAAATTGGCAAGTTCATTGGTGCAAGCCATTCTTGGTGGAGTCTAATGGTTTGTACGTGTAAAGCCTATTCAGGGAACTCATTTTGATCATAGGGGTACAAGATTATATTTGGTGGGTTCTATAGTCTCATGGGTGCAAACCTTTAGTTACCTTAGCTTGGCATCATTTAGGCACTTAGAGGGTTTGATGGAAGGCTTTAGATCAAGGGTTAATTCTTAGGCTTGCACTTTAGGAAAATATGTCATTACTTGGTATGGGGTCTTTCCTAAACTTAAGTATTCCTAAAAAATATGCTGATGTCATCATAAATTATATAGATGTCATTAATGTCATGAATCAAAAGCTTACAAAAAACATTATTAACATTCAGATTGAATTTATAATACTGAAATCATCACATTCATTGCATATTTCAATAACAAAACTAAAGACATTAAACCTAGGAACACTATAAATTAATGTGACTGTTCTTCTTCATTACTCAAAGTTTAAATGCAAAATAGAGTAAATGCTAACTAAACTACTACATGACCCAATGGCTCATAGGAAATCTTAGGCACTACAATGTGGAACCTTAAAGACATCCATGTTAAACATAAGTCTTAATGGTGATTAAACATGTAGAACAATTTTTGCAGAGATTTGCTACACCAATTCACATCTCCTTGCTAATTGGATTGAACTCAGATTTATAACACTTAGGAACATCTTTGTGCTAGGGTAGAGGGCATACACTAGGTGCTAAGATGGAGTATTAGTTGATCATTCCACCAGATCCATCACCTTGTTCCCTTTGCACTATGGCCACCACATACAACTTACTCAATAAGATTCCATTAAAAACTAGGAACCAGATAACTACTTGCTAAATAATGCTAAGTTTATGATGATTCCTCTAGCTGGCATAAAAGATGACAAAATGATAATCATACCAAGTGATTTCCTTGCACTGAGGTGTCTGCTAAGTTGACATAGATCTATACTTAGATGAATTATGGGCCCAAAAAAATCAATAATAGATAATTACAAGGTTTTATTTCAAAACATTTAGGTATGCAAGGTGACCTTATCAATATTATCCATGAAGAACTCAAAAAATCAAATAATGGTCAGTATTCTACTCCCCTAGATAATTTTTTTTACACCTACTTTGGGGGTGACCCACCTTCTATAAAAAACTATTTTAAGTCAACAACCTTTAATGGTAGCCACACCTCCTATGGTTAGTTACTCATATTTATATCTACAAGCCCTTATGCATGAGATTCATTCTCTTCAGGCTAAGGTGTTACATCTTGATCAAGGAGATACTAGGCCATCACATGCCTTGGATTATCATGTTATTATACATACAACTTTAGCACATCACATAGAAAAAAATACTTTGCCATCCATATTCATGGCACCTAAGATTAATTTGTATGATGGTAAGGGTGACCCAAAGCACCATCTTCAATATTTTGATGCAGTATCTTTGGACTATGTGTCTAATGATTGCATCCTCACTAAGTTATTCCCATGCAGTCTAAATGACTATACCTTATAATGGTTATATGATATTCAAAATTAGTCTATCACCACATTAAATCAATTGGTAGATATGTTTTTAGCACACTTCTCAATTAACATCAGTTATAAGATCTCATATGCTCAAGTAGCATAACTAAATCAAAAATCCAATGAGCCTATTATAGAATATGTCTTTTAATATAAAACTATATTCGAAAAGATGAGTAGCCCCATGGTATATAAAAAGATACAAGACATATTCAAAGAGATATTATTACCAACATTACATGAAGCTATCTTGTTCAAGAAGTATCTAACCTTCACAGATTTATGCCACACAGTGAAATAAAGGGAAATCAAGCTTATCTCTATGGGTAAACTAAAATATACAAGTGGTCAAAATTAATTACTAAGAGTTATAGTAAACCTACATACAAACTAAGGGCCACTAAAAAAAGAATTAATGTAGCTTCAGATCCATCTCCTCACTTGGTTTTATTGGCTCCTTCGTGGAAAATTTTCACCAACATTCCATAATCTCTGGCACGTGTTTTGCAGCAGCTCTTGGAATGCAATGTCATATCTCTCCCTCACATCAAATAAGTTGATACAACATGACCTCTTCCAAGAATCTATGATTCTAATGCATTTTGAAATTATCATAGGGTACTAGGATATACTAAAAATTGATGTATCACATTCAACATAAGATATAATATTTAATAGAGGTCAAGATAATTGATGTTGTCACACTCACAAAGGCACCCAAAGTTCAACAAATGGAATCTAAGACATTGCAAATATTCCCAGATCCATTTCCAAATCATAAATCTAATGAATTAGGGTGCACTTTAGGTGTTTACTATACATATTAGGGACATCCACCATTGACATCAAATCACACTACTATAGAGGATGTACACCCCATACATAATATTAATTGTGTGTATCATAATACAATCCCATCTATAACACTCATCACTTTATCATAGTAAGAGATCATTGATGATGATTCATATTTATATGCACTCTTTATATGAGCCAAGTATTAACATGTAAAATATCAAAATTATAAAACATTTGGGGTATTTAGAGTAGGAAATTTATCCTATAGACATAATTATTCATGGTTTTAGTGGGCATGTTTAAATCTTCATTGGGGAGATTGTAATTATAATATAAGTTGGACCAACACATATGGCCACTAAATTATTAGTAGTACCTAGTGTGGGCACATGCAAAAGTTTATTAGGTAGGCCATGGATACAAAAACTATGAGCCATTCCATCCGCTATGCACATATGCCTAAAATATATACATGCTAATTAGGTGATCATAGTTGAAGGTATTTGATACGAGTATCCTTTACTTATCCCACAAGAAGTCACACCAAAATTACCAGTTATAGTTCAAATCAAAATTCCTATCAATACATCATAGAGTTAAATTGAGCCACTAGTGTAAGTGAGGTCTACGCCTACAATGTTACCACATTTACATACTCTACCATAAATACCAATATTAGAGAGACCCCTATGTCAGAGATATGTTGTAGATTATAGAGGGTGTCCCTCTACTCATTTTATTCTAAGATTAATATTATTGAGTTCTTAGCATAGGGAACATATGCCATCTATAACATCTTTTACAATATGGGTATGAAGACCCTTATAGTTCACATGACACCCTAGTTAGTTTCACAGATTCCTATCATCAGTTCACAGGTAGTGCTAGTTATAGATCACTCAATGAAATAGGTTCTGGGACCTTAGTTACCTTTTAATATAACACACATGATCACTATTCCTTTATTTAACACATGCCATATTGATAGTGAATCTCCCATGAGACTCATCGGCTAGTATGTTCCTCCCTTCTTGTCTATACTTTCCTTGTTTCTCACTCCTTATATATAGTTTCATTTTAATGTTGCTTGTAAATAAATTATATCCAAAATTTACAAAAAACAATATAATATGTAAAAACACAAAAACTTTCAAATATTTATTTAGAAGATAAATTATAGATTGTATGCATTGCCATGTTTACGTCCCTTGTGTTTTCCATACACTACATATGTTAGCTATCTTGGTATAGTCATTTTTTTATCATACATACATTCTTAAATTGATCTTGTTGAGTGCTTGCATAATTCTATAGGACTTAAGTCCACTACACAAATTTATATTTGATATTATCTACCCATTGGGGGCATATACACAGATACATGGGTTCTTCATTTGATACATTTGGCCATTGGGAAATCCCATACACAGTTTAAATTGTCAGGTTATATCTTTCTAAAATATACATCATAAATTTAGCATTGATATATGTTGATATTGATCATCCTAAATATACTCATATTTTTATGACAACTACTACCTTAGACTCAACCCATGTACATCTTAACTCTTATATAGACTTGTACAACATGTTATACATAATTTCATTTCAAATTTTTTTAGTTTAGACTTGATTGTGTCTCTATGCTTCTATTCTAGGGCATTTGAATATGTTATTGCTTTATGTCCCTATGCCACTTCTTTTCATTATATGTATGATTTGGACATGTACCCATGTCCTTATGTGTGCCTTCCTAATTGTGTATATGTAGACATTTAAACATATCCTTCCATGTGGATTTAATCCAAATTGATTTCTATTTGTGAATGTGGACATTTGAACATGTCTTTGTATGTCTTGATTTCTTAGATTTAGTGACATGTGCCCATGTCCCGTATATTGTGGCCTGTTGGCCTACTTTGCATACCTTATGTGTGTTGTATGTATGCTTTCTTATATGCATCATGGCAATGAAACTTGTCTATTATTTATTACACACTTCAATTTTAGATGCCACAAGGGACCTCATGCATCTCCCCTTCCTACTCGGGTTCTATGATGGACATCATGCCCCATCCCCTAGTAGATAATCAATTATTACTTAGATTTTTTATTCATAAACATTGTTATATCTATCTTGAAAACCTTGTGAATGATATATGTAACATACATTGTAAATTACAAACTTTTGATCATATTAAATTACATTATGATGTTATGTATGCACATTATATTGGTTATTATGTAGACAACATATATGCTTTGGCTAACACACATTTTATACAGTTTCTTATTTTAAGGTCAATTCTTGCATAAGTTCAATAGCTCCCCTAAAAAGAGGAGGCATTCATAGGGGTTTTTCATGGAGATCAGGCTATCTGAATGCATTTAAAGTATAGTTTTCAACACACAGGCCTAGTCACATAGAAATTAGATTTAGGAAAACATAATGGAAACATTAACACAAAGATCAATTAAAATTGCACTTAAATTAGAATAGTTGGACATTAGTACCTAAACTGGGACACTAACACTGCATGAATATAATTTCCAAGATATGGCACTACTATCCAATAGCCCCAAGTTCAAAAAATTCTAGATTGGCTAGAAAATTATAATAGGTGCAGTCCAGGTTTGCATAGGTTCAATTATAGGTTACTAGTTTTGGCTTAGTTTAGCTCAGATTCATCCTAGTTTTCTTAGATTGGGGCCATCATGCACATAATGATCATTCTTATTTAAATTTAGATTCTTAGATATATATTATTAAAACTTATTCCATAATCCATATACTCAGATATCATATCTAAAGGCATGTGTGCAACACATTGTTTTTATATGCTCACTTATATCCTAGTTGATAACATAAAATGACAAAATCCATGTCATTATTTATTTTATACACATTAGAGACCATGTTATAGGTTACACACAAAATTAATGCCTTACTCCATTTGCAGTGGTTGGCATACCTAAGTGGCCCAAATTTGTCTAATATTACTGAATGGACACATAACTAACATACATAGTTACACATCTCCATTTACATTATGTAGTTTTAGTTTTGGATGCATCTACTATTAGAATAAAATTGTGCACCCTAGGACCATTAGATCATCTACTAAAATTTTATACAACATAGATTCATCTCTCAATCTTTTGGGAACCTGTAGGAGAGATGAATCTCTAGTATTATGAGGGCTAGCTCCCTAGATTTCTCTTGTACTTATTCCAAACTACTCTAACAACTTGATAGTGAAAAGAGTTTAAGGAAAACAAATAGAAAAAGTAACTAAGAGGTGATACACCAATGTAAATTTGTCCTCACACTTGACTGAAAGTAATACTTGGAGATGAATAATATGCTTTTGCACAAGACTCATAACCTTAGAGTTCTCATTGCATCAATATTTCACAAACTATATTGAACAAGATAAATAATTCTCATGAAGGAATTGAATGACACCAAGAGAATAAATTAATGGATCACTTATGATATTTTTACACTCATAAGGAATAATAGTAAGGACCTACAACAACTATTTATCTACAACTTGGTAGATCATCAAGAGTGCAAAGCTATCAAAGATAACTTCACTAAACTAGACCACATGATTCAAGTCATGACACAATATTGAAATGTAAGGATGGCATAAAAACTTGTATTATTTATTAAATATTTATTCATGTAAATTTTTTTCTAGAGTTTCCACATCAACCAATGGAGGCTGTTTGAACAAGCCAAAACAATGGATATTTATAGCCCAAAGAGGGAGAACAAGCAAGAGAAAGTCCAAGGGTCACTTGGACATGTGTGTATATAAAAATGGGAGTTAAATTTTCATATGAAAAATTAATGAAGTGATACATGCCAAGTCAAGAGGTAAACTTGTCCAAAAAAGTCATAAAGAAAGTGAAAAATGGCATAAAACTGCTAATTTTGCACAAAAAATTACCTACTATAATAGCCTTCCAAAAATAATATTTTCTCTACAAATACTAAATTATTATAGCTTTCAAGTATAGGTGGTGTTAAAAAAAACACCATCCATGCATTGGTTTTGTCTCTGATCACTCTTGCTGCTATAGGCATGCACAATCATCTCAGGCAGTTTCAAAAGTGCTCATTCGATGCACCCTTATCAATTGGCAAGTAAAACCTTCCAAGACATGAAAAAAATTCATAAAATAAAATTTATGAACTTTCAAAGGCCTTAAAAATCATTAGTTTCAATAATAAGTATTTAAAAATCCATCTTTACCTCTTTTCATCACTTTGCCTTAAAATTCACTATTTGGCTTATCGGAGTTGCCAAATGTGGAGATATATTTAAGATACTTAGAAAATTTTTCATGAGTTTTAATGAATTTTTTGAGTTATCCCAAGTGTAGATATTCCTCCCAAAACTTATTTCATATTTCAACTCTCTCTACAACTCACACCATAAAAAATGCTGGAAATAAGCCTTTTTATCCCTAGTTCTCTATGGATCCATACAAGAAATTTATATGTGTGGAACCCTCTTAGAGTCATATGAATATTTAAAATTATGACCCTGTTCAAATTTCTTCATTTTTGTGCATTTTTTTCTTGATTTCTCCCATTGAGTCTATTTAAGGGTTTTAGAGGGTTTAAGGGGTTTTTGGTCTTAAGGATTATTCATAAAGTTGTGACATTGAAAAATACTAAAAATTAAACTTTTTTCATCTCAAGGACCCCATTAAACTATCCTAAAATCCTTCAGGTCCCATGCAAATTTTTGGGGAAGTTCTAAGTATAAGAAGGTGGCCTTCAAATGGGATTCTTGCATTCCATGAGGGCTCTAGCACGTCTGGGTCTCAAAAAGATCTTTACTGGTGTTTTATTGTAAAAAAAGGAATTAACACCTATATAATTGACCCATGAACATATTAAATCAATTTTTAAGGCTTTCTAAGAGACCAAATTGGAAGTTACCCTTGCATTGGGAGAAGAACTATGCCTTGCCAAGTAGTCTGTGTACCCATTGTGCACCAATAGGTGAAATTTTTCCTCTCCAATGGAATTATGGAGCATTAAAACATCCCATTTGACCCTAGAAACATGAAACAAACATTATAAGTCCTTGGGAGATGTGTATTTTTAGTTGACACCTTACTTGGGGTTGGGAAAGCATGTTTTCCCACTAGACCTTCATGCAAAGCTCCTTGTGTGGAACAAACCATTGGTGTCCAAAAATTATAGTCTGGTTTTTTTAGTAAACATATGTGTCTTATAGATGTAGAAATCACCTATTGTTATCATACCAAGTTTAAGCCTCTTATTATCAATATTCCCCAAAACCAGTCTTTTTCCTGCATGCTTAGACTGAGGTAGGTCTGAGACAAAACAATGGATATTAGGCATATTAATCCATGAAAATTGAATATTTTTGAAGCTCTAGGAGGTCATGATGATAATTAATTTTTTTTTTGACTATATTTCGAGTCTAGCTACCCAAACCAACTCAATATTTCTAAAAAAGGTCACAAAAACCCATTTTTTGCATTTTTTTATCCATATTGACCTATAAATTCTATTTTTATGCAATATTTAATGTTTTTGGCTCTTTTAATATGATAATAATGTATGAAAAAATATTTTAGAGCTTTAAAAATATTTTCAAAACCCATTTTAACATGAAAACCTCTTTTTGCTTCTTGAAATGAAGCCTAAACAAGCCCATTGTATGGACTATGTCAAGTTGTCCATAAGAAATTGGTCCTAGTGTGTATTTTGCATATGATTAGCATGAAATCACATATAATTTATTAAATTTTACCATACTAACATATTGGAATTAATCTTCATGTTTATGGGGTCTCAAATCTTCATGGGCTATTCCTTGCCCATACTGTCAAATGACTGTGATAGTCCTTACCATGACTGTAGGTGCCCATTAGTATAGTTTGTCATCTCATACTAAATTCAACTTATTCCATTCAATCTAGATCAATTAATTATGTCACCATACTCATCAATAATTCAGTTTTTTGAGTTCAATCCACCTTTGGTCCTTGATTGGGTTTGTTGTGAATAGATAGGCTATAGTTTATTTTTTGTATGGCTATAGGTGTTTCTTGATGGATTAGCAACCCCTATCAACATATAAAACCATTTGGAATATTTTTAACAACATAACTCTTTCATTTAATTTTCTTGTTTATTTGGATCCACCTCCACACCATTTCACCTAACATATGATAATCCTTCCCATGACTGTGTTTGCTCACTTGGGCTAGCTGTAGGTGTCTATTAGTCCACTTGAAGTTTGCTTGAGAATATATGGAACCTATTGAACCTATAGTTTATATTTTTAAGACTCACACATAACTCTAGATTTTATTTAGGTGATTTTGATCTATCCTTTTATGCTAAGTTTGAAACACCACCTTCACTGCTCCTTTGTATCTTGTGTACGGACAAGGGATGGTCAAGAAAGTCCATTCCATGCAACACAACTCCCCTTCATGGCTTAAGTACTCAGGACTGATGGTGGAGTTTTTTTAAATTGTTACCTCTTGTAAAAATGGGTTTAGGACCTATCAGATATGTTGTAGGACCAATACTCATTGAGAATCCTATAGGTCTCACTCATGTAATTTAGTGAGTTTGAGGGCACCTTTGTACATTTGAAAACATGCCTTCCATTGCATATTTTGTCCTTAAATTTTGCAAAGTTGTTGTATTTTGATAAGGATACAAAACCATATAATGTATACACTTTAAGGACCATTCAATAATGTTTTTTGACTTATCAAAAAACCTCTTGGGCCTCTGTTTGGGCATTTTAGGGACTGAGAGCCCAAAACTCAGTCCTCACCTCCTTGGCCTATTTTGAACTTTTTGTGTCACTTTGACCTCTAAAACAAGGTTGTTTAAATGAATTTTCATACTAAGATTTAAAAATTTAACTTTTCGTGTGAAACTTTGACATATCCAACATGATTTCCTCATTCCTCCATTGACTGTTAACATACATGAATTTTGTATGCATGGGCAACAAGAAGAGGAGATAAACAAAAGTGTGAAATTAGGCATTATTCACTCTTCTTTGACCATAAAAGATAATTTAAAATCATCCAATAAGTTCAAAACATCATCAATATCCTTTTCAAGGTAGGCTGATGTCATCAGGAGCCTATAGATGCACATTTTGAGGTGCAAGACAGTTGAGAGTGCAAAATGGGCATTCACATGCTTATTTAGAATCCTTCCATCACTTAAAATGAAATTTTATACTTCAAATGGGATGATATACATATATAACACCTTGAGAACATCCTTGAATCATTCTCCATCGTGTGACAATTATCTGCAAGGCATTTGTAGGTGAAAAAGTAGACGTGACATACCAAAACAAGCATAGAAGAATCTTGATGAAATATTAAGAATAATAAATCAAATATTAAAATGGATAACCTATAATAATATATTAAGGAACTCATATAAAGACTTACCCTATGAAATCAAAGCATAAAAATTTGAAACTAGCTCAAAAGGAGACCCCTTCTTCAATGCAATTTCCAAAAAAGCTGCCTAGAGTGTTAACGATTGTTCATAAAGTATAATGAGAAAATATGAGACTTATTTCCATTAAATTGGAATATAATAAGAGTGTTATATACCCCCAATACCATTCCTCATGATTCTACTTGTACGGCCCATGGTGAGTATTCAATGCTGAGCCTTTTTTACATGCCAATGAAGAAAAAGAGTTGTATAAGCCAATTTTTGAACTATAATTGAAGTTTGGGCATGTAAATGGATGTGGGGAGGTGAAGATACACCCCACCCACATTTTTAGCTAGAGATTAGATGGTGGTGGCCATACAAGTGCCCAAAAGGGCTTAAAATTGAGGAGAAACTACCCTTTCTAACTTCTAACTGAATGTTGGTCTACCAAAACCTACCATTAAATTAATTTTACCTTCTCCAAATTTATATTATACATATATCTGACCTTATTCCACTTTCCTTCCGTAAAAGCCCTTGAATCTAGCACAAAGGGGGCCCACAAGCTCTTTTTTACACATTGGGAGAGAAATATGCAAATGAATTACATAAAATGACATTAAAACATGCTAGATACTAAAATAGGACCCAAAATACATATTTTAATTATTTGACCAAGTTTGAATCTATTTGACCAAAGTTGACTTTCTTTGACTTAACTAGTTCTAGGCCTAGACTTTGGACCAAGGATTGACTATGGATAAGTATGTGTTTTGGAATGAAAATATACCCCTATAGGACATGGATGGGATTATACAAAGTTTAAAAAGGTATGGGTATACCAATTTTGACCAAGATTAAAAATTGATCAACATCTACTACACATGGGTAGGAAATGATGGAGTCATAGTCTACTTGAGTTCTTGAGCCACCTACATGATAGGGTTGGACACACCATCAATATAATCCAAGATATTCACAAGTCATGATCCACCAAGTAGGGGCGGGAAATGATGGATTAAAAATTAGATTGAGTTATTGAGCTACCCACACATTGGGATTGATTAAGTCATCAACTCCATCCAAGTTATTCATTGATTAATCACTATCAACATAAACACATATTGGTTGTCACTAGATTTATGCATTAGTTTGTATACCTAGTGAGGCAAATTCATTTTTTTCCTTTCTCTTATCTATTTACTTAGTTTTGTATTTAATTTTGATATCTCTTAAGTAAGGACTGATCTATGTTCATTTCATTTGTAAGACATGCAATGGAGCATGCTTCACATACTCAGATCCAAATTCACAGGCTTCACCTCTTAGGTAAGTCCATATACACTTATTTTTCCTTTATCCCAGTCATTTCAATTTGATTTATTTATAGAACAAAATGATGGGGGGGGGGATTTAATCACCTAAAAATGACACTTGAGTGCTAAGAGTGTTACTTAAGACTAACCATCCCTAGCTTAACCTTAGACCTATCTTAGGGCCTATTTAGACACTTATCTAGCCTTCGTATGGGCTATAGACATCCCTAAACATCCCTAAAGTAGTTCTAAACCCTCACTTTGACATCCTATTCCTTAGTGCTTTAGGTTCTACCACATAGACACTAACACCATAATAGGGATAGTAGACCCCCATGGTGCTAGTGTCATAATTTTGGCACTATTGTACTTTTCCATCCTTTTGCTACCAATGGATATATTTTAAAATCAAAGACCACCTAGGGTCAGCCTAGACCTATTTTAAGACATGTATAAGCAATAAAACAATATATATACATGAATTTTAGCCTTCTAACCACTAGATGGAAATCAGATGCAAATTAGACAAATAAACTTAGAATAAATTATGCACAATCAAGGTTATCAATCCCTAATTTTCCCTACTTTTGCATACAACCATATACATTATTCCTAAGCTCAGATTACTCAAGTTTATAGTTTCAATCACATTCAAATACTCAATCTACCATTCATACTAGCTTCACTTACACTTGCACTAGCACCTAGGTGGGGAGAACTACATCGAGCTTAATCCCTCTTCAAAGTATTGGTATGTAGGAAACTCTCATCTCAATGAGGTGTTGAGATGTCTAGCCTACCCCACTAACAAATAAAATTTACTACTTGTGCCAACTAGATGCCCTATAAATATGGAGGTTTAAGTTTTATACATAAAATAAGTCAAAACAGGTAATCTATAGAGATCCAAAACTCATGTGCATAGAAACAAGCTTAGTAGACCTAGACACAGGTGAACCCAAAAGCTCAAAATAGTTATGCATAGGGGACACTACCACCAAAATAAGGAAACTAACACCACATGGTGATACCATCCAATTAGGGTGCTACTATCTAGGATGGGTTTTGACACTTGGATCCTTTTTAAGACACTCAGATCAACCTTTGTCTTAGTTTATAGCCTCTAGATCTCCGATTTTAGTTATTTTCCAACTAATTAATTGTTTACATTATTTATTTCTATTTTTAGAAATGTCAAATTAAAACAATTATAGTAAAAATCAATGGTTATATTTATTTTATATTTCTACCTTGATTTACTATACTCAGTGCCTTTAGCAACCTAGGATTTACATTCACTAAGTTCTAAATAGTTAAAATAACTATCATGTTTGAGCTCACATATGTACTTACACATACCTATTATCCATGATTATAGATTGCACTCAGTACTTAATATGCTATTTACTTGACATTTTTTTCTAACACATTTGATCCATGAGCCACTATGACATGTTTATGTTGGTTGCTTATGCTTTAATTTACACACTTACTTGAGTGTTTTACCTTGCTATTGTCTTGCTTGTTTGAGCATTTGAACATGTGCCATTGTATGCAACCCCTTTGTCTCTATTTTTCTTCTTAGAATTGTAAATATGTCATTTCTTGTTATATGGACATTTGAATATGTCATTCCTTACTTTTTAGACATTTTAATAAGTCATTTCCATTCAATCTATTGGCATTTGAACATGCCCCTTTTTTGTCGTCTCCTTAGACCATTGCCTTTTGACTTGATTTTGAGTGCCCTTATGTGTGTGCTTGGTTGCTTGTTGAGATTTTAATATTACTATATATATGTTGCCATGATATTTATCATGTATCTTAGGTCTACATGTGATCACATTAGTTCTTTGAACTTGAATGATACACTTACATATACATGTTTATTTCTATATGATACATGATTACATTCAGATATTTTATAGTTGTCTTTCCCTTTCGAGGTGAGGTAACTTACAAGTACTATTTTTACCTCACCTCAAAGGGGGGCATATTATTGGGGGCATGCTTGGGAAGCATATTCTCCACACTTTTCATAGTTCTCAAGTTCAATGGGGGATGTCATATGGACATGACTTCCACACATTCACAATTTTTAGATTATAGATGGGGCATACTTTGGAAGCATGTTCTCCACATTCATTCAATATTCAGTACTTAAACCAAGTTATAAATTCAATGTGGGCATGCCATATAGACATAGTTTACACACATTGATAATTTTTCAATTCAATAGGGGTATGATTTGGAAGCATGTTAGCCACATTAATTTAGAATGGTATTTATATTAATTTATAGACTAAATGGGGGCATGCTTTGTAATCATGTTATCCACACCTACTCAGTATTTGACATCTCTAGTTTATAGTGGGATCATGTTTTGGAAACATGTCCTCCACATTTATACTTATATCAGTTTTATATTTCTTCATATATAATGGGGGCATGATTTGGAAGCATGTACTTATACATCTCAATTTTTAAGCCAGTGCCTGCTCTCCTACTCCTTGGGCACTAACATCTAGGATAGACAATAACATCAATGTTAGTGTCCTAACCCAACATAAGTGTATAGTGCCCTAAAGTCATCCTATTTTCAAATGGAATGTATCTTAATGGTTGGCCTAAGTGATTTAATGTGAGTTATCTCCTAATAGGATTGGTATAAATATAATATCAACCCTCATTCATTCCTCACCTAGCAATCAGACCAAAAGATCTCTTAAAAAGAACTCAAGTTACCAAAACCTTTCCTATTCTACCCTATTCTAATATTAATAAAAGGAAAAACCTAGATATAGGTTTGAAGTACTAAATAAATAGTCATAAGGTCATATTTTTAAGGTTACAAGTTAGGTCACTATTATACTTGCTTTACACACATTGTATAATTCACACATAAGACAACACATAGGGGACACCTAAATGAGATTAAGGCCCTCTTCTAGAGAATTGGTTATGTAGAAAACACCATTTAATAATGGGGTCATTGTAGGTTAACTTGACACCATGTGCCCACTAACCCATTTTCCCCCAAGGTCACATTGAAGATGGAAATCTAGGGTTTTGCCATTTCATGAAGAACAATAGTCCATGACCTAGATCTGAATGTACTAGAGTGAAGGTGAAGCCAAACCTAGAAGCATCTAGGTGGTCACATCTTATTTTAGTGAATATTATATATAGGACACTAATGTCAAACCTAGACATTAGTGTCGACACAACCATTCTAGGATGATGTAACTATTTAGAGAGCCATATACTCCATATCCAAAATCTAATGACTATTCTAGAAGCATCTTCATACTTTCTTTCTGCCTGTAGTATATCCAACACTATGTTAGTACTAGAACTAGCTAAGTATTTTATTTTGTCATTTCTATATCTAGCATAGCTATACTTTCCATTGATAGCTTATCTCAATTCAATAAATTCAACATATGGTATATCTGAGGTTACCAAATATATTAGACTATTGTAGATCTAAAATTCACCATTATACCTTACATTTCTCTATCCTTAACCATATTTTACTCAAGTAAGGATCTTAATCCAAATTAGGGTTAAAAAATATGTAATATAGATTTGGTTGACAAGCCTTTCATATAGACTTCAAAATTTATTGGAGGGGAGTGGTTGCTAGTGTAGTCAAGCATGCATGAATGGCTAATAGGGAAGGAGAGGAAACAAGATTGTATTTTATGGATTTTTTTGCATATGATGAAACCTGAAATTGTATAATTTATTATGTAATTATTTTTTCATGTGATGAAATCTATCATTGATTTTCTTCTCGAGTAATTATTTTCTAGGTGATATATAATTTGTTATGCTAGAATTTTTTTAAATAGAACTACTAATCATGACCTAATAGAATGGATGGCTAAATATTAATTTGTTAGAAATGGTGGGGCATCTGAAAAAAATAAATAGTCAAAAAATTACATTTATAGCCTTTAATAATTATTTAGCTATCTAATCATTCTTCCATAGGTCGTAAGTTCAATTCTCAACAAAGATTTGAATTGTCTCCATTTACACATTTAAAATTCACATTTTTGAGGTAATTTCATGTAATCGCCCTAAGAATTCATTTATTATGACATTTAACTAAATTTTATCAATGTCTTGAAGAATTAAAAGTGAGAGAAAACTCTTCATAATTTTAAAGCTCCAGAGCGTTAAAGTTTAACATAAAGCAACCATAGATGATAAATTTATATTTTTCATTAGATATAAAGTAATGTTTGTATTTTTTTTCATTAGATGTAGACTCGTCTTCCCACGATGAAATAGAATTTAAATTTTTGGAAAATATACTAGGAAAGAGTTACCATATCTTGAGATCACAACATTTCATGAAACCACATTTGAACCAACATATTTTGAATCAAATTCAAAGCCTCTTCAAGCTACCTAATTTGTGCATATCTTGTAATCATCATGACCAAAAGACCAAATTTATCTCAGGGATTATTTCAGGTTGAAGGAAATGCGATGGCTATGTCAGGTCAAAGGATGTTGCTAACTTATAAAATTATCAATGAACTTAGGGAGAAAATGGTTGTTCTCAATGTTATTGAAGGAGGAAGAGATTCATTGAGTGGTTAAAATATGCAACATAAAAGTGAAGGCGATTAGGCTGGCATGAAAAATACATATTCTTGATGACTCACAATCACATGTTATCTTTTGGATAGTCAACACTAAGTATTTTTTTATTAATGTGATGATGAAATAATATAAAATATATTGTGAAACTAATAATTTAATAATATTTGGACACTAATCTTGTAGGAATATCCACTATAGGCTTGGCAATGAAATGCCTCTAATGTAAATATATAAATAAATATAAAATATTTTTTGAATTAAATATATTGTCATACCCATATATGTTCCCTCATCTTCCAAAGTGATTCAACCATAAAATTTTCAACAATTCTCACATCATAGTAGGTGTGTATAAACTCTTTTAATACAAGCAAACATTCACTTTTTACGTTTAATTGGTTTACATTTTAAATTTTGATGGTAATTTTTTGAAAATATTTTTTCGCTCACATAACAATTATTTTTAAAATTATCTCAAACAAAATAATGAAATTAATGTAATCTATTTAAAAAAATGATCAAACAAAATTTTAATTAAAAAAGGAAAGTATATTAATACTTACTCACCTTAATCATCTTGTATTATTTTAATGTCATCATTGCTATACAATCTCACCTTGGTAGTCTTGACAATCAATAGCATTAATCATCTAATGTTAGAAGAGATGGTCAATCATCATCAAAACATGTGGATAATCTATATTGCACCTTTAACATTTTAAACAACACCTCCTCAAGGCCTGTGGGTGTGGTCTCTAAATTGGTGAGCATGAGATTGATGACATTGTGAAGAAGTAGGCATGGAAGAGGAGGATCTAAAATTATAAAACAAGGATTAAGAACCAATAAATTAAAACCCCAATAATTTAAAAACCCAATAAATGAAAAAACCTAATAAATTATAAGAATGTAAAAACATGATAAAATAAAATATTTACCTCCTTGGCTCCCTTGAAGTAGGAGAAATATGACAAACCATTTCAAGAGTCTCACCACTTGTAGACTATCAAGGCAACTCAGGGATGTGATACACATATGAATCATGATGTACATTTAATTTTAAAGGCATGTGATGGATGTGTTACTAAGGGGTGTGGTACTACTCCTTTTTATCTAATTCAATGGCTTCACAAACATTGGTTTCACCACATCCCTCAATATTGAACACCATTTTCAAAAAGCTCAAACTATAATGATGGGGTTGCTTGTTAAGACATGCCTAATATTGAGAAAAAATTATTATGTTATATAAATTTTATAAATTTAAGAAACTTGAATAAAGACAATTTAATAAATATGAAAAAAAATTATGTTAGTTTTTTCTATTTCCATACATTCTAGAATTTGGTACCCCTTTTGTATAGTTTATGCTTTTTTTTTTGTAGGGTTTTCCTAAAATTTATGCTTGTTATTTTTTTATAGGGTATTCATAAATTTTATTCTTGTTGTTTTTTCTAGGGTTTATGGTTTCTACTCATTGTTTTTCTTAGGTTTTAAAAATTCATTATTTATCAATTTTTTTTAATGTTGTTTTTGTATTGGAAAAAAACTAGTTTTGTGTGTTATTTTTGGTAGAGTTTTTAGGGTTTCTACTTGAAATTTTTTATAGGATTTAAGGTTTTTGGATTATACGTAATATTTTTCATAGGGTTTATCTCTATTATTTTTTCTAGGGTTTAGGGTTTTTATTATTACTCAAATTTTATTAGGGGTTTTACCTTTTATTGTTTTATTATTATATGTTACAAAAATTGTAGGGTTTTCTAATATTTATTGTATGAAATAAATTAATTTTATATATTTTTTTTAGGGAAAATATTTACATACATATCTTCTTCTATCTCTTAAGGTTCTTCCTCTTCCTCCTTGTCGTCCTTATGGGTTGTGCATAGTTATTTTCTCCTTCTATCTTTAAAGTGTTCTTCCTCCACCTAATTAGGTGTACATAGCTATTCTCTCCATACCTTCTTATTATTCCATATTATTATTCCTAACATAAAATATTCTCTTTCCCTTTTCTACATGTTATTTATTTCTCTCCTCTACATTTGACTCCTTGCAAGATAAATTTATCTCTCAATCTTTCATTTTTGTATCACTATATCTTTTTCTCTATCTGTTTGTGCAATAGAGAGTAAAAAAAATAAAATAGGGGAGAGCATATGGCCTTCATATTTTAATTTTAATTTTAGGGTGTAGGGTGACACAAATGTGGTTCAAATTTCACAAAATTCATACCACTGTGTTATTCCTAACTTTTTTTTTAAAGAATATAAGTATGTCTGATTTATATTTTATTTTAAAGCAAAGTAAATATAATAAATTAAATAAAAATTAAATTAAAAAATAAATAAAAATAATAAATTAATTAAATATTAATCCATTCTTATCAATTATTTAATTTAATTAAAATGTAAGATGATATTTTAAATTAACATGAATAATGAAATATTTCATTGAAATAAAAAGGGGGATATTCATTCAATTGAGTCAAAGTTGGTTGTATTCCTTCATGTAAATAATCCCATGATTGTCCTAATCTATGGATAATTTTAATAAAATAATATATAATATGAAATGTTGGTGAATGAGATGTTGATGGGCACCCTAAAAATGAATGTCTCAGAGGAGGGCTAGTGGATGGTTGAACATGTTAATCTCTTATTCTAGTGGATCTTCTATGACGTTGTGGGAGTGTAGGGTGAGCAGATGGTGTGGGTTATGGAATAAGAATCTATATAGGATCATGTTCATAATATAAAGTTAATGATGATGGGCCAGAACATAAAATTTTATTCAATTAAAAAAAATCATATTGTTCATTAAATTCATATATAAGTAATTATAAAATTAATTTCAAACTATTTAAATGTAGCAATAATAATAATATATTAAAAAATAAATACATTTTACTTAACATAAAAACTATAACATTAGATTATTTTAAAAATAATAAAGAAAATTAGATTGTTTCAAAAAAGTAATATAAACATCAATCATCATTATCAACTACACTTTTTTCTCAATTTTGTTGGTGTTGCTCTCCCTTTAAACTAATAGTCAAGAAAAAGTTATTTACCATATTTTATATGTATATTTTCTTCTACCATGTAATAATGAGGTAAAATTATAGGTATGCCATCCTATTTTTCATTATCACACTCTATGTATTGACATTTGGGATATGCATAATGTGTACACCCATGGGTACTATTAATGAAATTAAAAATATTTTTAAATGCATAAGGACAATCATCAATGTAGGTAGATTATTGGTAGCCCATGGATCATCTATGTGCTATTCCTTTCACATGATCCAAAAATTAACTATTACAACCTTCTGCACCAAAATATCACACAAGTTTCCTTGTGCACTTACTTGAGGCAAAAAGAGGGAAAACTAGACTGGGTCAATGTTAGTTGGAAATGGAATGACTAATCATGGTTATATATGAATTATCTCTCATGATATAGGGGAATTAAGAGCATATTTAATTCAAACCCATCAAATCATGATAATGAAAAACTATACTTATGACAATTTAACACATAAATACAATCATATTAGCTAAATATAACATTGATAACTATAACATTTTCACACAATTGTATCCAAACACTTATATACTCAAAGAAAGACATTGGAGGTATAATAACATTAATGAGAACCTAATAGTAGTATTCTATGCACAAATATGAAAATAAAAATATCATTAAAATGTTTTTATTCATTCTATTAACAATCCATGGTCATACTGTATTGTAAGGTTATAATGTGCTCTCAGGCACTTAGTATATTATCTATCTAATCTCTCCTAACAATTGTGTAGCACTTAGTTAATTATATACCGATCCTCTTTCTCTATTCACGTCTCTAAATTTTATATAATTCTAATAAGTCTTATGGGTTATTTGATAGCTCAATAATATTTAATACTTGTTGTTTCCCTAATAGTTAATATAGTTCTCTACTTCTAATAAGCTACCACATCTTTTTCCACACCCAAAATATCTATAAAAATAAATCCATTGGTCATAATTATATCATTTATCCTCAATGATATCCACTATGGTTTTTGGATACATGTGGCCTCTACATGTCTTGATACTATTGTCTTGTTCTATGTACATGTGGAGTGCATTTTGTCATATTGGGATTGATTTGATGGAAGTCCATACTAGGTATGCATTCTTAGGGTGTTAAGGTATACACATGACATTATTTACCTCTTTTAGTCATAAGTGTTTGTTCCTATATCAACTCGTGCACATATAGGGAATTTTTTATATTATAACTTATGGGTTAAACATCACCCCACACTAACTCCATTATCCATCCTTAGACAACATGCTCATCCTTACTCCTATGCACCATGATTTATCATACCTCCTTTTTCTATGATGTTTTTAAATTTTACATGATATGAGTGGTCCCTAAATTCTTATCTCAACCTACTATCATCATGTGAGAAATTTTTATTTTTGGCTTCATCTAACCTGGACTCATTTTGTCATCCTACCACATACGTCTTATGTTCACCATCTTCATGAGTCTAGGTACTTCCATGCATAACCATACTTAGACAAGGTATTTAATGAGCATGTTTTTAATGGTTTGTGTGATTATTATTAATTCAATTCCCAATCCCTTAAAAACTTAAGATTTGCTTGGGAGTAGCTTGACTTGTTATTTAAGCTTGTTCAACTTTTCAGTATCTTCCTTTATAATTTACATAAGGAAGAATTCATCATCTACATTCTTCATATGTAAACCTAAAAAGAATCGATCCAACTCATTTTTATTTACACTTATTACATAGGATAACTCCTCTACCTCTTGTAACAATTTGGTGTGATCTTCCTTATTCTTAATGGTATATACCTAGGTGGCTAGAATTTTATGTTCATGTTATTATTTAGAGAGTTGTGTGATGATTATTTTGATTTGATTGGAAAAGTTTAGAATCAATTTTTATACTATAGATGCATTCTAAAAGAGTTTATTTAATGCATTTTCAAATTTTTTTAATTGATCAAAGAATTCAATTTGGGCCTGTTTGGCTTCCTCTTTTACATTGATGGTGCCATTTCCTCTTTTTAGGAATTCATAAAAAAAATTCTAATTTATCCATGGGTTTAATTGGGTGATGTGAAATACATTAATGTGACTTGGATATGTATTATAAATATGTTCACATAGCTTCAAATATTGACTTTTATATTATCTAGCTTATGTTTTTTGCTCTACACTTTTCTTGTTCTTCTTTGAGCACACTCTCTACCTCAACCTATTTATTATCTACTTATTCAAGTGCTTCATTTACTGAGAAGTGATTATCCTCATCTTCCTTAAAGGCCTCATCTAGTTACATTATGGTATATTTTTTCCACCTATAGGTCCTGATATTCATTAAGTTTTACCTAGTCACCTTCACAACCATCTTTATTAACACATTTATTGTTTGCACATTGCTCATTTTCATAGGGTTTACTAGAAATAAGTTTGGTCCCTAGTGAGATTATTTGGTTGAGTGTATTCATATTGAATTGGGTAATTCAAATAGGGCCTCATCTGTGTAGTATTCCAAATAAAGGACACCTAACTTGTGTGTTATTATGAATGCATGACTCAGCTTCATTATTTCCAAAAAATATATCTCTTCTTCCTTCATGCCCCTTTCCATATTCATGGGGATGTTTTACCCTATTTATTCCTCTCCTCACCCAAATGAAGGGGGATGAATTTTAATAAGATAGTTTCTTTCTCTACCTCACTTATTTTTTCTCCTTCTTTTGCCTTAAGTTTCTATTATTCTAACCCCTAATCCACTAGTTTCTCATCTTAAGGCTTGTATGTGCAATACATATCCATGACATCATTCATGGTTGATTTAATTACATGATCCATCATCATATTCACCTCTTATAAAATTTATAATTCAACTTCAAAGCTACCTCCTATGCTTGACTCAATTTCCACATACCCAACTATGTCTGCTTCCTACTTTTTTTCACTAGTGCTAGGGTAGTATTATGATATCTCTTACACCATAGGCATTTGTGGGTTTACATGTGGGTAATTTTTGGATTTATCTTCCACTATCCCCTCATATTTTTTTCTCATTTTTCTTGTGGGGGAGTTGGTGACTCTTGCTTAACTTTGGGTGACATCTATTGCTCTAGTCTTAGTTCTTGTTTCCTAGTCTCTTGTCATGGTTATCACTATGAACATAGAGAGGGTAGCCTATTATACTCCTCACACCATTTATTTTTCTATTTATGGGGTTTATCATCTAACTCTATGTATTTTAGTTCTTATGGCATAGAAGATGGTGGCCTTATCTCTTTATTCTTTATTTTTACCTTCTTATTTTTGGGGGTTAATCTTCCAAATTGGTCTCCTCTAAGATTTTTGGTATAATAAAAGGTGGAATTATTTCATTATTTTTATTTCCTTTATTATTTTAGGGGTTAACATCTAAGTTATTTTTATTTGGTCTTAGTAATGGTGGTATATTTTTTCCTGCACTCCTATGCCATCCTTCTTGTTTTTGGGCTTCAATGCATAATATGGGTTGGGAATATTTGCCTATGTGGTTAATTTATTTATTGGGATAATGTCACACCAAAAAAATTTAATTCATCCTCATCCTTGTGCATGGCATCCCTAGGGTGTACATATGTTGCATGAAGCGTGTGAACATCTGCATCTAGTCTAGTTACATCCATAATTACCTTATATGCATATGAGATTCCATTTACTACTTTAAAAAAAAATTATGATGTAAATTAATATGATATATTCAACCAACCAAACATTTTTACATATTCTATCTTAATTTATGCCAGTGAGTAATGTTACATGATGACAAACTTGGCTTGACACTCTATCACCTTTGTTAGAAGCTTGGGCACGTACCACTATTATCCTATACCATCCATAAAATTATTAAACCACCTCTATAATATGGCCTTATACCTAGGGGATAATACCTCATGGAAATAATAACTATGGGTAATTGAGTGTCAAGGATTTATTATGGACAGGGTACATCCATTAGTCTTCTTAGGAACCCTGAGGTATACTAATATCTTTGAAAACTACTAGCATAAGGATCATGATAAATTTAAAATTTTACCCTAATTTGTGTGTTTTTTTGTGCCTTGAATAATATAATCATTCAATAACTTGTATATGTTGAACAACATCCCATTGGACATTTCATGCATGATATACAAGAAGATTTTGTTGATTTCCCCCATCACCTAGATCCATACAAATTGGATGTAATTAAGTGCACTCATATTATTGTGGCACTTTAATTTATATTTATTATGGTGAAGGTGAACCATAAATTATTTTATTATATCTCTTTGTACATGCACTTTATCTCCTTAATGTTGGCTAGCACCTCCCTAATGTCTTTTCTCGACTAGACTAGTCCAGTCACCCTATGGATTTAGGCTAGTGTGATATTTATTCTATGGCCATATATGTATAATATTTATTAATTAAAATGGGAGAGTAATAATAATTTAAGTTAATATATCTTATATAAGTAATGGAGATCATAGATTTGGATAATCCAAACTCTATCCACCTGCTGCTTAATAGTGTTGTCAAATACTGGGTTTCCATTAGGGGTATTTTACCATGTGTTCATCACATAGTCATTACATAATTTGGACTCAATACATCATATGAGGTTTTTTTATTATTTTAATTTTCACTTATCCACTTTTTACTCCCACTCTTTTCTACACATTATACCCTTAGGGTATTACATCTCTAAAAAAGTCATCTTGCCTAGTTTTGGTTTGCCTACTACTTTTGGTGCACTTGTGATGACCTCCTTGTCATTGATTTTGGGTGAATTTTTATTATTAATTGGATACATGATTGTGGTTTTTTATTCCAATTATACGTCTTCTATGATTATGGTAGATTTTACTTTAAACTACGTTTTGCTCTCTACTTCTTCTCTGATATAAATTGGCATATATTTTAGTTCTCTTTTCTCAACCAAATACCTATGAATTATAGATTTTTGGGGTGATATGGATGTAGATACCTTATGATTATTTATTATCATGGGATATGAATCTCTTTTATTTACCCTCAACCTTCCTACTCGTCTAAATCCTTGAATTTTAGCTATTATGCCCTTGCACCAGAAGTGGCATTGTTGGACTCGACTTTAAACTTCATAAATATCTATTGGTAGTCCTCCATTATTGAAACCTACAATTTAGTTGAATCCAAATTTACACTAAAACATGTAAAATATTGGTTCACTTGAATCAAAATATTACAAGGGTCTTATTTCTATCCTTAAAATGTTTTGGTCTTAATTTTATAGATATCTTCGTTACTCTGGTTCACTTGAGATCTTGGGGTTACTTAGGGATATCAATTAAAAATTGGTAAAATCACATGTATTTTCCCCTTTCTATCCTCCTATTCAATTTTACCAATAATCAACTTCAATGCATTGGGTTCCCATGAATTAGTCTTTCATCTTCCCATGCTCAAGTGTTCAATGCTGCCATATTTGCTTTAATTGATAGTGCATACCAACTATTCACCAAAATCATTTGAAATTTGAATTTTTGAGAGTGACATCGTATTAATCACATGCACTCTTTCATTTTATGTTGATCTGAATTGTGATTTCCTTTCTCTTGTGTACTTCCTTTCCCTAGAGTTCTTACTTATTTAGTCACTTAATCTCTGTGCCTCTCCATGTAGACCCTTTTCTTCCCATGTCACGTTCATCTATTCATTGAAAATTTGCAATAATTTTCACTATCCCTACCCCATACTAAATCATATACCTGGTCCTCCAGCATAATAATTCTCTTACCCAAGTAGTGTTGAAGAGGTAATAAATTATATGATCACAAGGGTGAGAGAAACAATTCCAAAGTCACAAAGCTCTTGAGATATACCATTAAAATAGTCATCAAGGTAAAATTAAACCTTTAATCTTCCTTTAATTATGCACTCTTTAAGCTATGTATACTAATAAAATATGATCTTATATTGGAGAGAGGTATTTATAAAAAATGCACAGAGTCATTCACCTGGAAACTTAGACATTTGGCATAAGGCTCTTGAAAGAAAACCCTTGCTTGACTTGATCGACTAGTATTTTGAGGTGCACATGTATTATTACAATTAAAGTACATAATTATTACACCAAAAATACTCTAACCTAGAAAACACATAATGCAAAAAATAAATTTCCTAAACCTTATTACAACATGACTCAAGTGAACTAAGCATGGTACCATTGGAGCTGACTTCCATTGAAATGCCCATGAAACATTTCACCATCCAACACATGAAACTTGCACACACTAGTTTCCAAGATGTCATGGATTATATAGGGTCCGAACCATTAGAATTGAAGTTTCCCTGACTGATTTAAATATTTGGAGTCATAGAAAAGAAAAAAGGATCCTTCAAAGTTTATGAGCTAATATCTATTCATGCACATTACCCTTTCTTCATCGATTCATGCTGAGAAGTCGATGAGATAATCTCTCCTCATGCACATTAACATTTTAGTTCTCTTGCATATCAAAATTTCATAAATAAATATAACTAATAATTGCCGTAAATGTGCAAATCATGCCAGAAGGGATATAAATTTTTATCTTGGTAAAGTGGGGTTTTATAAAGTGATAAAGTGTGAATTGATAGTTGTACTTCATACAAAACCTATAACTAATGATCCCATCTCACATTTTGTGCACAAAGTTTTAATAAAAATAATTTGATATTTTTGGTAGAGGTGATGGTGGAAAATTCGGTGGTGTGCTAATTCATACAACATGGAAATGAGTGTATGGGGAGGAGAGATTCTAATTCATGGTGATCTTGAGAAATGGAAAAGTGGCAAGGAAGGGTAAGGCCATAAAAAATATGAAAGTGGTGAAGAACCATTGTATTTGTAATAATAGTTCTCACTTCTCTTTATTTGTTGAAAGGAGGAAAGGCAAAATTACTACTAGGACCTAGAATTTCAAAGTCCTATTATTCTTCCATTCAATAGTTAATTAAAAAATAAATAATTATCTATCATTTACATAAATTTTACCACACTTTCACATTCCATAAATAAAATGGATTAATTCTTCCACATTCCTATATACTTAAAAAGATGACAGATTTACATGACTTTGACAAATTTATACTTAATATTTATACACTTATTGAGGTGTTGTTCTATGTGTCACACCTATTCTTATAAAATTTGATCTTTCCTCATAAATCACACATGGACAATAAGTTTTTTAATGACAAAGTCATTGTAACATTTTTATATTGTTAATCACATTGCATAACCATTGTGCTTGTTTTTTGTGTTTATTTATGGGGTTCCATACACAATATTTTATAGGGGGTGAAGAAATGAACTAAGTGAGTATGGGTATGGGAATGGTATTTTTTAGATGTGAAGTATGTGTAAATATAACATTTGAAACAAAGATGAAACTTTGGAGAGGGGCCATTAGTTTTGGTGGGACACTAAAAAAAGGTCAACAATATAGATCAAAATGTTTAATGTTTTTAAAGACAACATTGTTCCTACATTTTTTAATTTGAGCTTGTGAATTATTTATGAAATTAACTTTGAGTTTATTATTTTAGGTATTATTAAATTTAAATATAATATTTATGGGTAAATGTATTACACTTTTATGTAAACCCACTTTCTCATAAGAATATCAAGGATAAAATATACGTAAAATTTTATAGACAAATATTTATATAAGAAAAATATGATGCTATGCTCTCTTGTTGGATATGACTCCAAAGCATGTTAATAGTATGAGAGTCACTCAAATAAAATTCAAAAATTTCATCAAGTAAAAGATTGTGTGCTTCAAATGACAATTAACAATTAATTAATCATATAAATTGCACAAATAAATTATTGGTTGAGGTGTGGATATTATGATATAAGACACTTCGTTAGGTCTAATTGCAACCCATGCCCTCCTCATAAACATAATGCATGGACCAAATTTGATGGTCAACTTTATTATCATATAAAATTTTGATGAAGTTAAAATTACCCTTCATATACTAATATATCTCTAATTAAAAAACATAAAACATTAAAAAAAATATGTCTAATTAAAAATCCACACAAAATAATATCGAATTAAAATTTCTCGTAAAATCCTTCAATTTAAGATTAAAATACAATGTATTTATTTATTATAACCCTTTATAATTTTTCACAATTTACCTAAAATTTCACCTTACATCCAATACAATAAAAATAAAATAAAATAACAAATGAATTATTTTATGGGAAAAAATGTTTAGGACATCCGATATGGCCATATCTAAAATTTTCACAAACTTAGATCAAGAAAAACACCACTCCATGCCTATTTATCACACTTTGTGGCACAACATGAAGTGACTAGTAGGAGTGTGGGGAATAACATATTTGGAAACAATACCAAAATAATGTGATGAAATATCATAATGATACCATGTAGTCCCCAAACATTAGTATGATAAACCTGAACACTAGCATGCCATACTAGAATAATAGTATGTGTAGACAATATTTTGTGATTATGTAACACCTAAATCTTGTACACTTTAAAAACTTAGACTTTGGTTGTTCCTCTTATATTACACATGCCTTGATTTTTTAAGCCTCACATCCACTCAATCTTGTTCCCCTTGGCCTATCTTTTAGTCCAACTATCATTATATTGATGACACAAACTTCCCATCTTGTCCAAAATTCTTAAAATATACTTATACTTATATAAGTTTTGAGCCTATGACTACTCTCCTACTCCCTAAACACTAATTTTTGGGATAAACAATAGCATTGACATTACTGTCCTAACCTGATGCAAGTGTCTAGTACCCTCAAGTCATCTAATTTATAAATGAAATGTATCATAATGGTCAACATAAATGCTTTAACATGAGTTATCTCTTGATAAGATTGGTATAAATACAATATCAACCCTCATTCATTACTCACCTAAAAATCAAACCAAAATAACACTCAAATTAATAAAAGCTTTCCTACTCTACCCTATTCTGATATCATTCAAAGTAACAACCAAACTATAGGTCTAACATTATAAAGGAGTAGTCATAAGGTTTTGTTCTCCAAGTTACAAGCTAGGTCACTATTGTACTTGCTTTACACATAAGTAAACACATAGGGGAGAACTACATGAGTCTGAGGCCCTCTTATGGAGTATTGTCTATATAGGAAATGCCCTTTGATAATGGGGTCATTGTGGTTCAACTTGACATCATGTGCCCCACTAACCCATTTCCCCCTAAGGTCACATTAAAGATGGAAATCTAGGGTTTTTACATTTCACTAGGAGAGACAATCCATGACCTATATTTAAATGCACCAGAGTGAAGGAAAAACTAGACCTAAAAAAATCTAGGTGGTTAGATCTTGTTTTAATTAATATTTCATACTGGATACTAGCATCAAACCCAAACACTAGTGTCAATACAACCATTCTAGGCTAACGTAACTATCCAAAGAGCCAAAGACATCAAATCTAAAATTTTATGACCATTGTAGAACTATCTTCCTACTTATTTTCTACCTGTACTAGATCCAACACTATGTTACATTATAACCAACTAAGTACTCTCTTTTATGTCATTTATATATATAACATAAATATACTTTCTATTAATAGATTAGCTCAGTATAATAAATTTAGCATATGGTACATATAAGTTTAGCACATAATTTGGCCTACTTTAGATCTTATATTCACCCTTGTGTCCTATCATTTCTATTTCCTTAACCCTATTTTACTCAATTAAGGATCCTAATCCAAATTAGGGTTAAACATTTGGTGAAATTGACCTTTGAGCATATTCATTGTATAAGAATTCTATTTTAGATGTTTATCTCCTACCTTTTTCTAATATTTTTGTTTTTTTAATATTTCATCATGGATGACATTGATTGATTTGATGATTATCATTGTGAAACCCTTCAACAATCTCTCCAAGCAAGTATCATAATCCAATACTTTTGCATTCCTCCAAGTGATAAGTCTAACAATATCAAAGCTTTGAATGGTGACAACTACTATCCCTCTAATAAGGTCCATGCTCCCATCCTTTCAAGATATGATGTGATCTATCCCAAAGAGGATCCAAAGAATTTTCCCTTGCCTTATATACCAAAATTGGTTCCACATGGAGATAAGGTACTTTCATTTGATCTTGACAATTCCCATCAACTCCATAAAGAAATAATGGAGGATTTGCAAATGATTAATAAGGGGGATGTTCCTTCAATTTCATTGATCAAAACCCTTCTATTCCTACATTTCCAAACAATATTCCCTTTATTAAGGGTGATGATCCTTAATGGCCTTCATTTGATATTGATTTTTTTTGAAAGGTTAACTAAGAAATCATGTCATCCTTACCAAGTCATATTAAGCTATCAATAAAAGGGAAACATCTATATTTATAGAGAAACAAAATATTTATGTTCCAAATAAAAGACATGTACCAATGTTAGTCAAGGTGTCTCAAACAAAAGAGGTGCCTTTACCGATGCTTCCTCAAGCTCCACTTGCTATTTATTTATCAAAAATGCATTAGTAAAGTTATAAATACATTCCAAAATCTTCAAAAAATATAATAAGTGTACCAAAATTAAAAGATCTATTACCATTAACAAAGTATCCAAAATTCAAGGATTATGAACTTGCTAGTTACTGTACAAGGATGATGACACTTATATGCCTAGATTAAAAAGAGGTGGTGGTTTAGAATGAATGATAACATCTATGTCAAATAGAACCATTCCCATGAATTTTCTTGTGTCTATGATGATAACTATTGGGGACCTTAAAAAATAGGATTTTATACTTCAAATGCAAGTGGCTTTCCACAATGCAAATGCACATGTTCCCTCATTCAATAATCAACCTATTTCACAATTTATAATTAAATATACCTATCCACTTGGTTTTGAATTACCACATTTACCTATATTTAGGAACCATAAAGATCTACTTGAGAACATGCTAATTTATGTACATTATTTTGGTCAATGGGTAAATGATGAGAAACTATTATTAAAAGTATTCCATATGAGCATTTCCAATAAGGCTCACAATTAGTTCTATAGCTTACCAAAGGGTTCCTTAACCACTTTTTAAAGCTTGGGAGATGATTTATTAATGGATTTCAATATTCAAAGGGTGTCAAGAATTACATTAGAACATTTACATAATTTAAAACAATGTGATGATGAGTCCCTTCAAGATTATACTATTTGATTCAAAAGTACATCATATGAGCTAACATCTAGACCGTCAGATTTAGAACTATAATTTATATTTAGTAGAGACCTTTTTACTCCTTAAGGGAAAGATAATCAAATAAAAAATATGATTCCTTCACACATTTACATGTGGATGTACATATATATGCTGCATTCATACTTACCCATACAACGAAGCTTAACATTTCTCCTTCCAAGTACCAAAGTTTTATCCCTCAAATAAAGGAAGGGATAAATTTATTAAAAAATTTTATGAACAAAAATGTGGCATTAATAATCTATTAATGAATAGTTTAAAAATGTTACTTAACATGGAACCAATCCAAGATCCACATCCTATGAAAGAATATTAAAATGAATAAACCAACAAGCATTCATGCCAACAAGATTTAATAATTAAATTATACATGGGTGGCACTTATTTTTTACATAACCATGTTGATCCTACATAAATAAAAACTACTTGTAATGTAATATGTTTACAACAAATGGTCTTCAATCTAAAAAACTTACAAAATAAAGGAGTTGGAAATACTCTTTAGGAAAAATAATAATACCAATTGCTTGTGGTCCTAAAGTAGTTCAAACATGAGTTTGGGTTATCCCTACCACATCTACATATGCATTTACACTTGGTACTCTTTTTATATACCAAATGGAAGTAAAAGTTGATCAAAATAAACAAGGTATTTCCTTTTCTCATGAAGGCAAATTAATACATATTTCAAATGACAACATTACATATTCTACTACACATGCAAAACATGAAGAGGAACATGCTATGTACCTTTTCAACCTAGCCAATCATGATGAAAACAATGTAAAAGATCCAAATTGAGGTTGCAACATTCATATTGGGGGGAGATATCTATGACCATCCATTATATGGTATCATATGATGATCTTTACTCATCATCAAAATTATAAAAAAACCAAAAAAATCAAAAACATTTTCGGCACTTACATGTTCTATGGGATCATTAACATCTATGTGTTAGTTTCATGTGGAGGGATAGCATATCATTTACTTATACATACAAATATACATGCAAACACAAATACATGAAACACTTATGGGTGTTAGGATTTACCTGTACTCATGTCACTAAGATGTCGGGGGCATCCATCTTTTATGATATTGATACACATAAGTTATATCATTCAATGATCACTCTACACTATTGTAATCACCTAAAAATGACACTTGAGTGATATGAGTGTTACTTAAAACCACCCATCCATAACTTTAGGGTCTATTTAGACACTTATACATCCTTCATAGGGGCCACATGTATACCTCAACAGCCCTAATGTAGTCTTAGAGCCTCACTTTGACATCTTGGCCCTTAGTTCCTTAGTTTTTATCACCTAGACACTAGTTCCATAATAGGGATAATAATTCCCCATGGTGCTAGTGTCCCAATTTTGGCACTATTATCCTTTTCCCTATTTTTTATACCAATAGATATATTTTGAAATCAAAGACCACCTAGGGTCATCCTAGACCTATTTTAAAACCTTCACAAGAATTAGAAAAATATATATACATGAATTTTATCCCTATAACAACTAGATGGAAATTAGATGCAAATTACATAAACAAACTTAGAACAATTTGTGCATAATCAAAGGTTATCAATCCTTATTCTGCCTTATTTTTGCATATAACCATCTACAACATTCCTATGCTTAGATTACTCAGGTTTCTGGTCTCAATCACATTCAAAGCACTCAATCTATAATCATACTAGCTTCACTTGTACTTTCCCCAAAACTTTGATGGGGAGATCTACATAAGTTTTGATCCCTCTTCAAGATATTTGTATGTAGGCAACTCTCATTGCAATAGGGTTTTGAGGATGTCCAACCTACCCTAATAAAAAATAAACTTTACTACTTGTTCCAATTAGATGACATATAATCAATCAAAATAGGTCATCTATATAGATCTAAAACTCATGCACACAAGAACAGGCTTGGCAGACCCAGACACAGGTACACATAAAATATTTAAATAATTATGCATAGAGGATACTGCTGCTAAAATAGAGACATTTACACCACATGACACTACTATAAAACTAGGATGATACTATCTAGGAAGATTTTTTACACTTGTATCTTGTCTATAACACTCATATCAGCTTTTATCTCAGTTTACAACCTCTAGATCTCCCATTTTAGTCATTTTACAGCTAAGTACTTATTTACATTATTTATTGCTATTTTTTGAAAGGTCAAATTAAATAAATTTTGTTACAAATTAGTGGATATATTTAGTGCATATTTCTTCCCTGATGTACTATACTCAACCCTTTAGCAACCTAGGATTTACATTTAGTAAGTCCTAAATAGTTAAAACATTTGGTGAACCTGAATTACTTTGAATACTATTTAAACTTAACCCTAGATGATCTTAGGGTTTGTATCTTTTTATTTTATATGATAATATATGATCCAAAATTCAAAATTTTTGATTGATATATATTTCAAGAACATGAAAATAACATAGTAACAATGATTTCTTTGAGAAGAGATGTTTTACTACTCAAGATTGTAAATATAACCATATGCTTATCTATGGGAAGAGATGTTTGATTTCCATTTTAGGTTACATATTCATTTATACAAATTTTTAAGGTATGAGGAGTATGTGGAAGGTCACAAATATTGAGGGAGATTAAGTGGTTTGACTTCCATGATTTACAACAATACAAAATTTGAGGAATTACTATTTTTAGAAACTTACTATTTTTAGACTACACTAATAAAATTGAAATTTGAGGCACTTCTATTGGGTTTTGAAGGGTAAAAACCAAATAATTAGATATTAGTGCCATATCACCATGGTCTCCTCATTATTATCTTTCCAATGGTTCAAATGGGAAGTTAATTAGAGCTATCATGCAAAAGTTATGGCTCTCAAAAGTTCAATAATCAATTAGGGTAAAACTATCACCTGAATTGTTGCCTAGATCAAGATATTAGTTATAAAATATTGTATTTATTTTAGTATCTAATTCTTCCAATATTTCATATATTAAATTCTTTTAAAGTTTCAAAATCTATAACTATTTGTTTTCCTACTCCCCAACTTACAATGGCAGAATTCAAATACCAATTCGATGAAATTGATAATAGACAATTGCAAGTTTTTATTTAAAAAAATATAGGTTTTTAAGGTGAAATTATCAATATTATCCATGAATAACTAAAAAAATCAAATAATGGTTAATATTCTACTCTCCCAAATAAAAACATTTTTACACATACTTTGGGGGCAACCCATGTTCTACAACAACCTATTTTAACTTGACAACCTTCAATAGTAGCTACACCTCCTATGGTTAGTTCCTCATCTTTAGATATATAATCCCTTATGCATGAGATTCATTCTCTATATCCTAAGGTGTTACATCTTGATCAAGGAGCTACTAGGCCATCATATGCCTTGGATTCTCATGTTCTTTTACATACACCTTTGACACATCACATAGCAAAAAATCCTTTGCCATCTAGATTTATGGCACCTAAGCTTACTTTGTATGATGGTAAGGGTGACCTACAGAAAAATATACAAGATTTATATGCAATATATTTGGAATATGTGTCTAATGATTGGATCCTCACTAAGTTGTTCTCATGCAATCTAAAGGACTTTACCTTGCAATGGTTCTATGATCTTCTAAATCAGTCTATCACCACATTGAATCCATTGGTAGATTTTTTTTTACAAACTTATAAATTAGCACTAGTGATAAGATCTCATAAGCTCAAGTAGCACAACTAAATAAAAAATCTAGAGCCTATTACAGAATGTCTTGGAATACAAAACTATATTGGCAAGGATGACTAGCCCCATGGCATATAAAGAGATCCAAGACATATTCAAAGAGAGATTATTACAACCATTGCATGAAGATATATTGTTGAAGAATTTTATAACCTTCATAGATTTATGCCACATAATGAAATAAAGGGAAGTCAAGCTTCTCTTTATGGGCAAACTAAAATATACTAGTGGATCAAAATCAACTACTAAGAGTCCTAGTAAACCTCCATACAAAGTAAGGGCCACTAAAACAAGAGTGATTAAAAGGATACAATTAACATAGCTTCAAATCCATCTCCTCACTTGGTTTTATTGGATCCTCTATGGAGAGTTTTCACCAACCTTCTATAATCTCTAACATGTGTTTTGCAATAGCTCTTCGAATGCAGTGTCATAGCTCTCCCTTCCATCAAAGAGGTTGATATGACATGACCTCTTCCAAGAAGCTATGATTATAATGACTTTTTAAACTATCATAGGGCACTAAGATATACTAAAAACTTATGCATCACCTTGAAACATAAGATATAATATTTGATATAGGTCAACATAATTGATGTGGGCACGCCCACAAAGGCACCTAAAGTTCAACAAATAGATTCTAAGACATTGAAAATATTCTTGGATCCATTTCTAAAGCATAAATCTAATGAGGCATGGGGTACTTCAGGTGTTCACTATATATATCAAGAACATCCATCAATGGCATCATATCACACTACTATAGAGGATGTACACCCCTTACATAGTATCATTGGTGTGTATCACAATACAATACTAGCTATACCACTCATCACTTTCTCAGAGAAAGAGATCATTGATGATGATTCAGATTTATATGCACTCTTTGTATGAGCCTACATCAACCATCATCCTATTGAGAGTGTTAAGGTTGATAATGGGTCAAGGATTAACATGTTCATTATCACACTTATACAACATTTGGGGTATTCTGAGTAAGATATTTATCCTATAGACATAACTATTCATGGTTTCAGTGGCCATGTTTAAATAATTATTAGGGAGATTGTAATTCCAATATAGGTTGGACTAACACATGTGGCCACTAGATTATTAGTAGTACCTAGTGTGGGTACATGTAAAATTTTATTGGGTAGGCCATGAATATAACAAATACGATCCATTCTATCCATCGTGCATAGATGCCTCAAATATATATATGCTAATTAGGTGATCATAGTTTAGGGTCTTTCATATGAGTATCCTTTACCTATCCCATAAGAAGTCACTCCAAAACTACCAGTTACAATTCCAAGCACAATTCCTATCAGTACATCATAGAGTTTAGTTGAGCTACCAGTGTAAGTGAGGTCTACTCCTACAGTGTTACCACATACACATAATCTATCATGAAGACCATTATTAAAGAGACCCCTATGTCAGAGATATGCTATATATTATAGAGGGCTTCCCTCTACTCATTTTATTCTAAAATAAATATTATTGAGTTCTAAGCATAGGAAACCTATGCCAGCTATAACATATTTTACTATATGGGTCTGAAGACCCTTATAGTTCACATGACACCCTAGTCAGTTTCATAGATTCATAGCACCACTTCATAGGTAGTGATAGCTATAAGTCACTTAATAAAACAAGTTATGGTACATTAGTTAGCTTTTAATATAACACATATGATCATTATTAATTTATTTGACACATGTCATATTGATAGTGAGTCTCTCACGAGACTCATCAGTTAGTATGTTCCTCCCTTCTTGTACATACTTTCCTTATTTCTCACTTCTAGTATATAGTTTCATTTTAATATTTCTTGTAAATAAATTATATCCAAAAAATACAAAAAAATAATATAATATGTCAAAACATAAAAACTTTCAAATATTTACGTAGAAAACATAAATTATAGATTGTATGCATTGCCATGTTTACATCCCTTGTATTTTCTAGTTACTACATATGCTAGCTATCTTAGTATAGTAATTTTTTATCATACATACATGATTAACTTTTTATTTTCAAGTGCTTCCATATTGCTACAGGACTCAGGTCTACTACACATATCTATATTTGATACTATCTACCCATCGGGGTCATTTACATAGATACATGGGTTCTTTATTTGATACATTCACCCATTTGAGGGAATCCCATACATAATTTCAATTATCAAGTTATATCTTTCTAAAATTTACATCATAAATTTAGCATTTTTATATCTTGATATTGATAATCTTACACATACTCATATTTTTTCCTAATATTACTACTTTAGACTCAACCTATGTACATATTAGCTCTTATACAAATTTGTACAACATGTTTATACATAATTTCATTTAAATTTTTTTTATTTGAGACTTTATTGTGTCTCTAAGATTATATTTTAGGGAATTTGAATATGACATTGATCTATGGCCCTATGCCACTTAATTTCATTATATGTATGCTTTAGACATGTGCCCATGTCCTTATGTGTGCCTTCCTGATAGTGTATATGTAAACATTTAAACATGTCCTTCTATGTGGATTTAAGCCAACTTGATTACTATTTGTGTATGTGGACATTTGAACATGTCCTTATATGTCTTGATTTCTCAAATTTAGTGACATGTGCCCATGTCCATTATATTATGGCCCCTTGTCCTACTTTGCATACATCATGTGTGTTGTATGTATGCTTTATTATATGCATCATGTCCATAACACTTATCTATTACTTGTTACACACTCTAGTTTTATAATCCATAAGGGATCTCATGCATCTCACCTTCCTACTTGGGTGTTGTGATGGACATCATGCCCCATCCCCATAGGTTTATAATCAATTATTACTTAGATTTATTATTTATATAAATTGTTATATATATCTTGAAAACCTTGTGAATGAAAGATGTAACATACATTACACATTACAAATTTATGATTAGATTAACTTACATTATGATGTTATGTATGCAAATTATATTGGTTATTATGTAGATATCATATATTCTCTAGCTAACACACATTTTATAGAGCTCCTTATTTTAAGTTCAGTTCTTGCATAGGTTCAACAACTCCCCTCAAAAGAGGAGGCATTCAAAGGGGTTTGTCATAGAGATCAAGCTATCTGAATGCACTAAAAGTATAGATTTAAACACACATGCCTGATGACATAGAAATAAGATTCAGGGAAACATAGTGGGAAACATAAACATAAAGATTAGTTATAATTACACATAAATTAGAATAATTAGACATTAGTACATAAATTGGGACACTAGCATTGCATAAATCTACTATCCAAGATATGACACTACTATCCAAGAGCCCCAATTTCAAAAAACTCTAGATTGGATAGAAAATTACAAAAGGTATAGTCTAGGTTTGCATAGGTTCAATTATAGATTACTAGTTTTGGTTCAGTTTAACTTAGAATCATCTTGATTTTATCAGATAAAGGGAATCATGCACAACATGATCATTATTGTTTTAGTTTAGATGTTTAGATATAAATTATTACAACTCAGTCCATGATCCATATACTCAAATATTAGATCTAAAGGCATGTGCATAAAAAATTATTTTTGTATGGTCACTTATACACTAGTTGATTAGATAGAATGAAAAACTCCATGTCATTCTTTATGTTTTACACATTAGACACCATGTTCTAGGTTACACAATGCCTTATTCCATCTATAGTGGTTGGCATACCTAAGGGGTCTAGAGCTACCTAATATTCTTAAATAACCACATAACTAGAATATATAATTACACATCTCAATTTACATTATGTAGTTTTAGTTTCAGATGCATCTACTACACATGGGTAGGAAATGATGGAGTCATAGTCTACTTGAGTTCTTGAGCAATCTACATGAGAGGGTTGCACACACCATTAGTCTAATCCAAACTATTCACAAGTCATGATACACCAAATAGGTATGGGAAATGATGGATTCATAATTGGATTGAGTTCTTAAGCCACCCACATATGGGGATTGAACAAGCCACAAGCTTAGTCCAAGGTATTCATTGATTAATCACTATCAACATACACACATGGGTTATCACTATCTTTATGTATTAATTTGCATACCTAGTGAGGTGTATTGATTATTTTCCTTTCTCTTATCTATTTACTTAGTTTTGTATTTAATTTTGATATATCTTAAGTGAAGATTGATCTATGTTAATTTTATTTGTAGGACATGAAATAGAGTATGATTTGCATACTCAGATCTAGATTCATGGGATTCACTTCTTAGGTATGTCCATATACACTTTTTTTTCCTTTATTCTAATCATTTCACTTTGATACATTTATAGAATAAAGGGAGGGGGGGAATTTAATCACCTAAAAATGACACTTGAGTGATAAGAGTGTTATTTGAGGCCACTCATCCCTAGCTTAACCCTAAACCTATCTTAGGGCCTATTTAGACACTTATCTAGCCTTTGTTTGGGCCACATACATCCCTAAAATAGTCCCAAACCCTCACTTTGACATCCTAGCCCTTAGTGCATTAGGTTCTACCACATGGACACTAGCACCATAATAAGTGCCCCATGATGCTAGTGTCCCAGTTTTGGCACTATTATCCTTTTCCATCCTTTTTATACCAATAGATACATTTTTAAATCAAAGACCACCTAAGGTCAACCTAAACCTATTTTAAGACCCGCACAAGCACCAAAACAATATATATATATATATATATATATATATATATATATATATATATATGAATTTTAGCCTTCTAACCACTAGATGGAAATCAGATGCAAATTACACAAACAAACTTAGAAAAAATTATGCATAATAATGATTATCAATCCATATTTTTCCCTAATTATACATACAACCATATACATCAATCCTAAGCTTAGATTACTCAAGTTTCTTATTTCAATCACATTCAAATAACTGAATCCAACATTCATACTAGCTTCACTTGCACTTTCAATAACACTTAGGTAGGGAGAACTACATCGATTTTGATCCCTCTTCAGAGTATTGGTATGTAGGAAACTCTCATCACAATGAAGTGTTGATGATGTCTAGCTTAACCCACTAACAAAATTTTTTTTACTAATTGTGCCAACCAGATGGCTTAGAAACATGGAGGTTTAGGGTTTATACATAAAATCAATCAAAATAGGTCATCTATAGATATCTAAAACTCATGCACATAGGAACAATCATAAAGGACACTATCACCAAAATGAGGACACTAACACCACATGGTGATACTATCCAATTAGGGTAATACTATATAGGATGGGTTTTGACACTTAGATCCTATCTAAGACACTTAGATTAACTTCTATCTCAGTTTATAGCCTCTAGATCTCTTATTTTAGTCATTTTCCAACTAATTACTTGTTTACATTATTTATTACTATTTTTAGAAAGGTCAAAATGCGTCAATTATTTTAAAAATCAATGGTTATATTTTTTACATATTTATAACCTAATTTACTATACTCAACCCCTTTAGAAACCTAGGATTTATATTCACTAAGTCCTAAATAGTTAAAACAACTATCATGTTTGAGCCCACATATGTACTTACACATGCCTATTATCCATGATTATATATTACACTTAGTACTTAATATGCTATTTACTTGATAGTTTTTCCTAACACATTTAATCCATGTGACACTATAACATGTTTATGCTATTTAATCATGCTTTAATATACACACTTTCTTGTGTATTTTACCTTGCTATTGTCTTGCTTGTTTGAGCATTTAAATATGCTTTGTTATATGCAACCCCTATGCCTCTATTTGCCTTATTATACTTTTAAATATGTCATTGATTGTTATATGGACATTTTAATATGTCATTCCTTGATTTTTGGAAATTTTAATAAGTCATGTCCATTTGATCTTGTGGCATTTGAACATGCCCCCTTTTTGTGGTCTCCTTGGTCCATTACCTTTTGAATTGCTTTTGAATGCTCTTGTGTGTGGGCTTATTTACTTGTTGAGATTGTACTATTAATATATAAATGTTTCAATGATATTTATCATGCATCTTAGGCCTACATGTGATCACATTAGTTTTATAAACTTTAATGATACACTTACATAGACATGTTTCCTTATATATGATACATGGTTACATTCAAAATTTTTACAGTTATCTTTCCCTTTTGAGGTGAGGTAACTTCCACGTACTATTTTTACCTCACCTCAAGGGGGGAAATATTATTGGGGGCATGATTTTAAAACATATTCTCCACACTTTTCATAGTTCTCAAGTTTAGTGGGGGATGTCATATGGACATAACTTCCACACATTCACAATTTTTAGATTACAACTAGGGCATGCTTTGGAAGCATATTCTCCACATTCATTCAGTATTTAGTACTTACACTAATTTTTAGATTAAGTGGGGGCATGTCATATATAAATAGCTTACACACATTCACAATTTTTAGATTTAGTGGGGGCATGCTTTGGAGTCATTTTATTCACATTCATTTAGTATGGTACTTATATCAATTTATAGACTCAGTGGGGGCATGCTTTGGAAGCATGTTATCCACACCTACTTAGTATTCAATATTACAAATTTATAGTGGGATCATGTTTTAGAAACATGTACTCCACATTCATACTTATATTAGTTTCATATTTATCTATATATAATGAGGGCATGATTTGGAAGCATGTCTTACATACTTACATAGTTATCCAAATTACACAAAGTACATAATTATATGATTTAGATTCATAGTTGTGGTATAATTATATACATGGTACCATTTTTATACATAGTTTCAACATGAGACATATCTAAGGTGCATATGATATGCAACATGTGCCTAATATTGGAAAATATAAATCAATCTCAGATTCTAAAACTATTGCATGTACTAATACCCCATAGACTTTTACAGACTTTAGCAAGGTAATCTACTACAATAGTTGGTTCACATTTTGGTATGGTTGAGGTGATTAAATAAATCAATCTTTCCAAGTTTTTATTTTGGAATTGATCATACAAACTCACTAGGTTATAATTTTCATTAGGTTACATGGTTGAGCTAATCTCAACTTCCAACTGACAACTCACTTTTGATCTAAAATTGGGGTCATGTTACTTCCAATATCTCCCTCTATCTCCTTGGATATATGAAATTTATAGATTTATCTATAGTTATCTGGATCTTAGTTTTAGAGCCTTATAATAATACATATTTTTCAAAAATAACTTGCCACTAGGCAAGGTGGTTACATCAACACATAGGTGTACTCTTAAACCTTGATCTTTCAATTTCAATATATTTCAAGTAATTTTGACCCATATTATATGTACTAATTATATAATATATCATGATTTTGGTTTTAATTCAGTGACCAAAAAATCACTCAAATTCAACTTCAACAAAGCACCCAAATTCAACTTAGGCAAAGACAAGGCATGCATATGCACCCATGTACTTATTCTTTTCATTTAACCTAACAATTTCATTACTAGATTAAAGCGGGGGATGGAGATGATATTTTGTGATTATATAGGATGTTAATATTATACACTTGAAAAACTCATACCTTGGTCTTTCCTCTTAGTTATACACATACATTGCTTCTGAAAGACTCACATCTACTCTATCTTGTGCCCCTTGGCCTATCTCTTAGTTTGACTAGCATTATATTGATGACATAGACATTATATCTTACCCAAAATACTTAAAATATACTTATGTTATATCTCTATAATTTTTAAGCCTATGCCTACTCTCCTACTCCTTGGACACTAACATCTAGGATAGACAATAACATCAATGTTATTGTTCTAACCCAATGCAAGTGTCTAGTTCCCTAAAGTCATCCAATTTTCAAATAAAATGTATCATAATGGTTGGCCTAAGTGCTTTAATTTTAGTTATCTCCTGATAGGATTGGTATAAATATAATATCAACCCTCAATCATTCCTCACCTAGAAATCAAACCAAAAGAGCACTCAAGAAGTACTCAAGTTACCAAAAACTTTCCTATTCTACCCTATTCTAATATCAATAAAATAAACAACCCAAATATAGGTTTAAAGTACTAAAATAATAGTCATAAGGTCATATTTTTTAGGTTACAAGTTAGGTCACTATTATACTTGCTTTACACACATTGTATGATTCACACATAAGACAACACATAGGGGAGAACTAAATGAATCTGAGGCATTATTATAGATAATTAGTTATGTAGGAAATACCATTTAATAATGGGGTCATTTCAGGTCAACCCAATACCATGTGCCCACTAACCCATTTTTTCCTAAGGTCACATTGAAGATGGAAAGCTAGGGTTTTACCATTTCACCAAGAATAATAGTCCATGACCTAGATATAAATTCATCAAAGTCAAGGTGAATCCAAACCCAAAATAATCTAGGTGGTCACATTATATTTCACTAAATATTATATATAGGACACTAATGTTGAACCCAAACACTAGTGTCGACAAAACCATCCTAGGATGACGTAATTATCTAGAGAGCTAGAGACTCCATATCCAAAATTTGATGACTATTCCAGAAGTATCTTCCTACCTACTTTATACCTATACTAGATCCAACACTATGTTAGTACTAGAACTAGCTAAGTAATTTATTTTGTCATTTTTATATCTAGCATAGTTATACTTTCTATTACTAACTTATCTCAATTTAATAAATTCAACATATGGTACATCTTAGTTTAACACATAAATTAGACTACTGTAGATCTAATATTCACCCTTGTACCCAACATTTCTATATCCTTAACCATATTTTACTAAAGTAAGGGTCTTGATCCAAATTAGGGTTAAAAAATATGTAATATAGATTTGGTTGACAAGCCTTTTTCATAGACTTCAAAATTTATTGGAGGGGAATGGTTGCTGGTGCAATCAAGAATGAATGAATGGCTAATAGGGAAAGAGAGGAAACAAGACAACATTTTATGGATTTTATTGCATATGATGAAACCTATAAATTCATCTTTTATTATGTAATTATTTTTTCATGAGATGAAATTTGCCATTGATTTTCTTTTTAGGTAATTATTTTCTAGGTGTTATATATAATTTGTCATGCTAGCAAATTTTTAAATAGCACTACCAATTATGATCTAATAGAATTGATGGATAAATATTCATATGCTATAAATGGTGAGGTATCTAAAAAAATTAAATACTAAAAAAATCACATTTATAGCCTTTAATAATTATTTAGCTATCCAATCATTCTTTCATAATTCACAAGTTCAATTCTCAATAAAGATTTAAATTATTTCCATTTACACAATTTTTGGTTCACACATCAATCAATAGGATTTCTTAAATTCACACTTTTGAGGTAATTAATTTAATCACCCTAAGACTTCATTTATTATGATAATTATCTAAATTTTATCAACATCCTGAAGAAATAAAAGGGTGATAAAATTCTTCACTATTTTGAAGCTCAAAGCTTTAAATTTTAACATAATGCAACCATAGATGAGAATTTCATATTTTGCATTATATATAAAGTAATGTTTGTGTTTTTTTTCATCAGATGTAGATTCATCTTCCCATGATGAATTAGATTTTGAATTTTTGAAAAATATACAAGGAAAGAGTTACCATATATTGAGATCGCAAAATTCTAGGAAACCACATTTGAACTAACATATTTTGAATTAGATTCAGAGCCTCTTCAAGCTACCTAATCTGTGCATATCCTATAATCATCATGAACAAAAGACCAAATTTATCTCAGGGATTATTTTAAGTTGAAGGAAATACGATGGCTATGTTAGGTCAAAGGACATTGCTAACTTATGAAATTATCAATGAAATTAGGGAGAAAATGGTTGTTCTCAATGTGATTGAAGGAGGAAGAGTGTTTCTATCGCTAATTCGCTATTCAGATTATAAAGAGAGAAGAAACTAAAGAGATAATGGACAAGGCGTGTGAAGTACCTGGATATAGACTGCACACCATAATCCAGACATTTGTGGGCACCCCTCTTTGGCTATGGAGGAATGACACCTGCAATGAAAAAGAAACTTGGACAAGAAAATGTTAGATGGATAGGCGGTGGGTTGCCAAGCGAAAGCTTGTTCCCAGAAGTATGAGAACTTCCTTAAGGGAGGTCAACCCACTATTTTGATAAAAGATAAATGACTGATAAATGACAGAATGCTAAAATAGACTGAAATGATAGCAAACTAAAAGAGAAAAGAAAGTAAAGTCTTACCTGGAAGAAGCTGTCGGCCTGGTTGCAGTCGCCGACATCGGTGGTCCTACCGGCATCGGTTGTCGGGTCTGCCGACGTCGGTTAGTCTGCCGACGTCGGTGGAGGAAGTGACCGGCGTCGGTCGGGGCAGTGGGCTTGGACGGGATTTAGGTAGGGTCTGGTCGAGTCTGGACAGAGTCTGGTCTGGGCTTGGTCTATGGATGGTCCGGGCTTGGTCTGTGGACGGGTCTGAGTCTGATTTGAGGTAGTCAGGGGGTATGTGTAGAGATACAAGAGAGTCAAATGGATAGAGAGGGATAGAGAGATAGAGAAAGCCAATCAGGGAGATAGGAATCTGGGTCTGGGTGACAGTCAGAACTGAGGGAAAGAAGTGCTAAATCTAGTTTAGAAATGACTAGAAAGCATAAAGAAAACAAATAGAGTACAACATACCTGTGCCCTACTGAAGAAGGTGTTGATCTTGTTGCTGGTGATGCCGGATGTGAATTCCTGTTGCTGATAAAGAATCCCTGTTGTTCACTTGCAGAAGCTTGCTGTGTACCTGAGGGAGAGAGTCAGAGAGTGAAGAGGAGAAGAAACAGATGCCAAAACACCAAGAGAAATTAGTTTGCGAGCTCCAGGGTCCAGGGGCTGCAACGGATGCAGAAAGGGGTAATGAAGGCTGCCGATGCCAGCAGTTTCACCGACGTCAGCCGAAGGGTCACCGACGTCGGCGGTGGCAGAATGGGGACAGAGACTAAAAATAGCCTCTGCCCATTCTTGCATGCCGCCGGGCGAGGGGTTATGGGAAGAACGGTCATGAGGATGCTTAAATGGGCGCGGGAGGAAGATAATGAGGAGATTTGGCATAATAAATGCTAGGGGGAAGGTGGAGGGATTCAAGGGAGGATCCAAGGTGGCAAGAGTGAGGTGGAAAGGGGGCCACTTAATTAAAATATTTAAGTTATTTTAATCATATGAAGGCCAAGGGTTAGGATATGGGTTTGAGGCGAACAAGGGGGAGAACCAAGGTGCAGACACGTTTGCGGTGTCTACATTTGCCCCTTTTTGTCTTGTTGGTTGTTCTTGACAAACTGCAAGACAAAAATAGGAGTTGGTTGCTCCAGGAAGAAGATGAGGTGTTCCCCCCTCAAAGCGATAGTCGAGAGAAGGGAACCGAAGATTGAGTGTCGATTTGATAGAGAAATGGATAGAAGAGAGTGAGTGAAAATGCTGCAACAGTCGTGATTGCGCGTAGACCACTTCACGGGAGGGTCGGGTCAAATTGTCGCATGTCAAGGGTCAGGGAGTGCCAAAATTGAAGTAACCGGGCCCTAGTATTTAGTCATCTGCTGATCGGGTCACTCAATCTAAGCTGAAGCTCCAAATGGTCGTCGTGTTCCAGGTATCCCAGGCTCAGGAAGTGCTCCCAGAAACATGAAAATGCCACAAGTAGTAGGGATCAACTGGCTTGCGATCCTATACTTGCGAAGGGTCAAAAATAGTCTACAGACAATCTGCTAACCAGCCGTGAGGTAGCACACATGCAAAAACAACCAAGGCAACATTGGCTTGGAAGTAGTCGAAGGTCGAAAGAGATACGCATGATCTCCAATGGTCATTGGTTAAGGAGATGGATGGACGAAAGGATGTGGCTGAGCTAACCTCAGAAAACATTATGTGATCTGAGTGTTGCCTACATAGCCCTTGTGTGAAGTGCCTCAGGCCAATGTAGTTCTCCCTAAAAGGGAGGAATGGTCAAAGAAAAAGATCGGTCTTGGTCAAAGGAAATGGAGGAGAAGGTTTGTCCATCGAAGAGATGAACAAATGGGGGTGGTCAAGCTAACCTCAGAGGATGTGTTATCTGAGTGCTGCCTACATAGCCCTGGTCATAGGGCCTCAGACCAATGTAGTTTGGACTTGTTGAGAAGATTGGTCGATGATTGGATGTGGTCAAGTGTCGAAATGATGAGGGTAAGATGAGGATAAGATGATGGATTCTATAGAATTGGTCGAGAGTCTGTCATCCCTAGCAAGTTTCCATAGTCGTGATGGATGTATGCTAAAAATGAATAAAGGTCTATTTATGCTTCAGCAAGTATTGGTTTATGCTTAACATAAATTGGGTCTGGTCGATAGTTTCCAAGTGTATTGGTGTCCATAGAAACTATGTGAAATGGACGAGGATGATGTCTGATGACATGAGGATGAGAAATAGCTTGGTTTGAGTCAACAATTGATGTGGTTAAATGTGACCAAAGTGTAGAGAAAAGGTGAAAGGCGAATTGCTCTTTCATTGACAAGGACCAAAAAGGGAGCATAGATAGGGGTTATTAGAACAAAAGCCCCGTTCATGCATTACGTCGTTGACCAGTGTTGTGTTAGAGCGGTAATCAAATCACTTTGACATTAAAGTGAGCTCGAAGTCCCTTGAGCAGGTGATAGGAGGGGGAAAGAGGGTAACCCGTTTTAAGAGCAGGAGATAACTTTGCCCCTGTTTATAGGAGACCCTGAGACAACTACAACTCAAGTCCATGACCCGTTTTTTTTTTTTTTTTTTTTTTTTTGTTTTTTTTGTTTTTTTTTTGGGTGCACGCTGATCGATGTGGGAAGCCTACATAGAGATGTCTTTTGATTTATGGTCATGTTGCGAAGCTGATCAATGCAGGAAGCTTCTAAGAAAGGTTGCTGTCTGTAGCAAGATTAGTCATAGCCATCTTTCGAGGGAGTGGTCTATATTTTTGCTTGATAAAAAGTTTGAATAGCTGTCCTTCGAGGGAGCAGTCTATTAATACAGCAATGATAGTACAGCTGTCCTTCGAGGGAGCAGTCTGTATTTAGAGTGTTTTATGACCTGGTATGATATATTATTTTTGATATAATTGTTGATTGAAGTTTAGCCATGGACGAGCCTGCAGAGGTTTAAGGGTTCCCTTTTATTAGGACAAAGCAGTACTGCTTGACAAAAAAGGGTTGACAAGTGTTAGGAAGTAGGGTTGATAGGAAAAGGAATGACAATGACAAGGGGTTGCTCAAGGGACGAGCTCAAGTAAAACGTCAAGTGATCGAACACTCGACTAACAGCAGAAATGGTCGAAGACGCAAGACATAAGAAGGGGTTCAAGGTGTAATAAGTCCCTGGGCCATGCTTGTATGTTATGATAAGGTCCAAGTCAATTAGGAGCAAACTTGCCCCAATTTGCCTCTTCTGAGATTGGTCAGGTGTTGATTGATGGATATGAAGTTGGTTGACATTGTCGTTGGTTGGTTGAAAAAGGTTGAATGTTTGGTCGAGAGGTCTGGTTGATTGATATTTGGTTGAAGTTTGGTTGAGACTAGTTGAATAATTGGTTGGGGGTTGGGACGATGGACATTTGGTCAGGATTTAAGATTAAATGAGTGATTGATATGTGGTAGAGACTGGGTTGAACAGTTGGTCAAGGTTTGGATGAAGGATGAATTCCCCCAGCGGGCAGGGAGAAGGTTTGAAGGATTGGTTAAGGTCGGTTGAGGTTTAGTGGTTAGATGGATGGTATTAATGTCGAATAAGGGGGTCAAAGGTGGCAAAGGAACCACAGTCTGGCGTGGGGATTCTGATTTAGGCAATGAGGTTGGAGAGGCATGAGTCGGGGTTGATGTTTTGTCGAAGAGGTGGTCAATAGGACCCTTGATGAGAAGGGAATCCTTTTTCTGGTGTTGACGAGTGACAGCTTTGAGAGTGCAACAACGCTCAGTGTCATGTCCTGGAGTGTGATGATAGTTGCAGAATTTAGAGTTGTCGAACCAAGAGGGTCTTGATCTGAGAGGTGATGGGTGAGGCGGTGTTGAAGGTTTGTTGATAATGTGGTTGAAAAGGGAGGTGTCATTCTCCAAACATTGGCGAATGGCGACCTTGAGGGCACAACAATGTTTCGTGTCGTGTCCAGGCGTGCGATGATACGCAAAAATGCGAGTGTCATCGAACCATGGTGGTTTTGGTCCGAGAGAGTGATACGGTCTAAGAGGCGGGAGATTGAGGCAAGAGGACTGCAATAATTGCCGTAACAGCAAGGCGTAAGAACCTGCTAATGGGTCAGGATGTTTTATTGTAGAGAGGGTTGGTGACGTTGGTTTGGGAGGCGAAGGAGGCATAGGTCGAGGGTTTGGAGGAGATGTATATCTAACAGGTTGAGAGAGAAATAGAGGCGACTTGCCTCTGTGAAGGATGGGAGTGGGAAGCACTCCTATTAAAGTGGACGGATGCGGGCCCAAGATTGAAGGTAATGACGAAGGTGGGGGAGGAATCCTCCGATGTGGTCTAGTGGTCTTCGTTGGTTTGGGTCGAGGGCCACCGTTGTGCGAGGCGAGGTTAGATGTAAGTTTGGGTTTGGATTTAGATGTGGATGGAGGTGCACGAGATATAGCAATCTCAGGAAAAGGGCAGGAGGAAACCGTGACTGGGTCTTCCTCGGTTGAAATGGGTGGAGAGACTGGTTCTTCTCTTGGTGGAGAAGAAATAAGAGAGGGCAGCTCCTCAAGTGGGCAGAGGGCATGGATGATCGTGCCTTTTATTTGTGTTTGAGGAGTAGGCAAGGTAGGGTCTTCGAATGGAGATGGGCTTAATGGCATTGATGTGGTCAAAGCGTCCTCCAGTAAAAGAGAGGTAGATGGAGGACTAGTAGGGGAAGAAGGGTCTTCATCCTTTAATGGAAGAGGTTGGTCAAGGACAAGAGGCAAGATAGTGCTAATCGTGTGAATGTCATGGTCTTGAGGGTCTTTGGTCGAAGTCTGGACGTTGTTTTGAGTAGGCGGATGATTCAGAAATGGTTGTTTGAAAATGTCGATATGTTGGTTAGGTGGGGCGTTCGGGTTATCTAAAATAAGATCCCCCTTGTCGATCATGTCTTGGACGATGTTTTTGAAAGTTTGGCAGTTGTCAATGTCATGGCCTTGGACGCGATGAAAGGGACAGAAGTCGGCCTCCCTATACCATGTAGGGATGGCTTTTGAAGGGTCAAATTGAGGTGGTCAGATTGGAGGGAGATTGAGGACCCCCTGCTTGAGTAGTTTTTCCAAAATGGAAGCGTATGGTTCTCCAAGTGGAGTGTAAGAATGCTGAATGTACCGTTGTTGGAATTGTTTGGTGATGCTTGGAGACGTTGAAGGTTGAGAGTAATTAGTTGTCGTCGAGGATGGTGATCTAATGACCACAGTATTGGCCACTCCTTTAGATTTGGAATTGGCAGAAGAAGGTCTGGAAGAAGAATGGCCATTGGATTTTGCGTTGGTATGACGCAATTTGACCTTATCTTCTTCAAGGGCGCGGAGTTCAAGCTTTCGAGCCATGATGAAAGCTTCGTCAAAAGTACGGAATGTCTGAATCCGCAAAGTAGAAGAGATGTGTTTGGCACATGCTCGAGAGAAGAGCTCGATGAGCTTAGGTTGAGGCAAAGAGAAGGAGAGCTGGTTGATCAGGGCTCTCCAACGGGCGACAAAATCGGCTATTGATTCGTCGTCAAATTGCCTGATGGAGTAAAGGTCTGTGATTGAGACTTATTTGGTGATGTTGATTGAGAAATGGTCAAGAAATAGTTGGGCGAGTTGAATGAATGAAAAGATAGAGTGTCTGGCAAGAGAACTATACCAGTCAAGGGCTGGGCCAGAAAGCGACATAGGGAACGTGCGTAAAAGCAACGCATCGTCATGGGCAATAAGATAACAGGCATGTCTAAATGCTCGTAGATGTTGTTGTGGGTCTTCCTTACTCTGAAAGTGAGTGAATTTAGGAAGCTCCCAATGGTTAGGGTATGGTCGAATGGGGATGGAAGGATGGATGGGCTCATTGCAAATTTGCTCATATGACAAAGTATTGCTTGAACCGAAAATGGAGGCTTCGAGACTGGACATTTTATCCATCAGCATCTTGATAAGATCTACTGACGGATTAGCGGGTTGAGTGCCCCCTAAGTTGTAGGGCACTTGGAAGAGGCTAGAGGAGGCGTGCGACGTAGTTGGTTGTACAATGTACGGATGACTAGTCACAGGGGCGGAAGTGGAGGCTAGAGGTGGTTGCGTTACGAAGGTCGAAGGTATAAGTTGACTGGGCACCGCTAAAGGTGGTTGAATGGTGGCACTGGTAGAAAGATAGGTTGGCACGCCTACATTTGTGGGCGCAAGAGTATGAGGGGTCGAGACAATCAAGTTCTGATATGATGTAGAACTTGGTTGAATTGCAGGTGGTTGAGGGGGTAATGGAACCCCGATGAAGGTCGGTCTAAAAATAGACAGGGAGGCCAAACTTTGCGTATTGGCCATGATTGGGTTAATAGTTGAGGCGAAAGGCTGAGTCGAAAAGGGTTGGGTGGTGAATGGTGTGGATGTCGTCGCCACGTCACCCGAAAGGTCTCGCATTGGGTTTCTCGCGAGATAGTTTTGGAGGGCTGCGGTATTGAGGTCCAAGAATCTCTCGAAATCTTGGTCCCCTTCATGGATGATGGGAATTTGAGTCGGGGTCGGGGTCAGGGTCGGTCTTGTAGGAGTTCTTTCAGTCTCCGAGTGGAACTCCATGATAGGACTGGTTAGGGACGGGATAGACGGAAGCGGTTGTTGGCTAAAGTGGTTAAGAAGAGAGTCCTGGTTTCAGAAACTGTGTTCTTGCAGTCTCAGAAAACCAGAATGTGGTTTTTGATAGAGAAGGGACAGGGTTTAGGCTACTGGTTTTGAAAAAAAAGGACAGTGAGAGAGACCGACGTCGGTTGAAAAACTGATGTCGGTAAGGAAGATAGCCGACGTCGGTCAGATAACCGATGCCGGTAATACAGGAAAGCTGACGTCGGTGACAGAACCGATGCCGGTGACTGTGTCTTCCAGAGAACCAAAAGATTTTAAGATTCTTTGGAAAAATAATGAAGAAAGCGTCCTCACTCACTCAAACAAACAGATGAGAAGAGAGAAACAGAGAGAGACAGACAAGCCTAAGCGATAAATCCTAGGAATTAACCTTAGAATCTTGTGGCTTATGCCTTAGATGAATGTTTGGGGAGATTGGCTATAAAAAAGGTCCTAAAAGAGGCAGTATAGAGCTAGTTTCGGGTCTTATTTTAGGTGCTCAAAAGTCTGTGTTAGGTCTGGTACATGGCCTGGTGCTAAGGAGCAAGCTCCCCTCACTTCACGATTCCAGTGGTTAGCTGGTCTCGCTTAGCCAAGATATACCTCGCCTAGAGTTTATCCTCCGCCAGAGAACGGAGTGGGCTTCCCCCTTGGTGATGAAATCCAAGTAGGGTCACCGGGACGGGTAAGTTATCCGCTGGGGGATGAAATCCCAGTCGGGCCTTGTCTCAGGTAAGTTTTATGTTCGTTTTAGTGCATGTGGTCAGGTAGTGTAACATCAAGTGTCTACGATTTATTCAATATGCGGATTTAAGTTACTAGATGTGGACTAATGCAAGCACAAGCAGAAATGAAAGTGTGATACGTTTTAAGCCCAAGTCAAAATGTGATGTTTGTTATGAAGACAAGTTTGAGAAAGGGTTGAGAGTATGATGTTGGACTAGTCTAGAATGTGCAAGAAAGAAAAGAAAGATTCTTTTTAAATTCCTGCTTATAGCGTCATTGAGAAGAAAATAAGGAGGAGAAAAGGTAAGAACCTAATGCTCTTAAATGAATGAAAAAGAAAAGGAACCCAAGAGGAACCTAGGGTCCCACCAGGCGTGCCAGAATGTTTCTATCGCTAATTCGCTTTTCAGATTATAAAGAGAGAAGAAACTAAAGAGATAATGGACAAGGCGTGTGAAGTACCTGGATATAGATTGCGCACCGTAATCCAGACGTTTGTGGGCACCCCTCTTTGGCTGTGGAGGAATGACACCTGCAAGGAAAAAGAAACTTGGACAAGAAAATGTTAGATGGATAGGCGGTGGGTTGCCAAGCGAAAGCTTGTTCCCAGAAGTATGAGAACTTCCTTAAGGGAGGTCAACCCACTATTTTGATAAAAGATAAATGACTGATAAATGACAAAATGCTAAAATAGACTGAAATGATAGCAAACTGAAAGAGAAAAGAAAGCAAAGGCTTACCTGGAAGACGCTGTCGGCCTGGTTGCAGTCGCCGGCGTTGGTGGTCCTACCGGCGTCAGTTGTCGGGTCTGTCGACGTCGGTTAGTCTGCCGACGTCAGTGGAGGAAGTGACTGGCGTCGGTCGGGGCAGTGGGCTTGGACGTGATTTAGGCAGGGTCTGGTCGAGTCTGGTCTGGGCTTGGTCTATGGATGGTCCGGGCTTGGTCTGTGGACGGGTCTGAGTTTGATTTGAGGCAGTCAGGGGGTCTGTGTAGAGATACAAGAGAGTCAAATGGACAGAGAGGGACAGAGAGATAGAGGAAGCCAATCAGGGAGATAGGAATCTGGGTCTGGGTGACAGTCAGAACTGAGGGAAAGAAGTGCTAAATCTAGTTTAGAAATGACTAGAAAGCATAAAGAAAACAAATAGAGTACAACATACCTGTGCCCTGCTGAAGAAGGTGTTGATCTTGTTGCTGGTGATGCTGGATGTGAATTCCTGTTGCTGATAAAGAATCCCTATTGTTCACTTGCAGAAGTTTGTTGTGTACCTGAGGGAGAGAGTTAGAGAGCGAAAAGGAGAAGAAACGGATGCCAAAACACCAAGAGAAATCAGTTTGCGAGCTCCAGGGTCCAGGGGCTGCAACGGATGCAGAAAGGGGTAATTAAGGCTGCCGACGCTGGCAGTTTCGCCGACGTCGGCCGAAGGGTCACCGACGTCGGTAGTGGTAGAATGGGGACAGAGACTAAAAATAGCCTCTGCCCATTCTTTCACGCCACGGGGCGAGGGGTTGTGGGAAGAACGGTCACGAGGATGCTTAAATGGGCGCGGGAGGAAGATAATGAGGAGATTTGGCATAATAAATGCTAGGGGGAAGGTGGAGGGATTCAAGGGAGGATCCAAGGTGGCAAGGGTGAGGTGGAAAGGGGGCCACTTAATTAAAATATTTAAGTTATTTTAATCATATGAAGGCCAAGGGTTAGGATATGGGTTTGAGGCGAACAAGGGGGAGAACCAAGGTGCAGACACGTTTGCGGTGTCTACAAAGAGATTCATTGAGTGGTTAAAATAGTCAACATAGAAGTGAAGGTGGTTAGATTGGCATGAAAATTGCATATTCTTGATGACTCACAATATGCTAAGTATTTTTGAGTAATGTGATGATGAAATAATATAAAATATATTGTGAAATGAATAATTTAAGAATATCTGGAGACTAATCTTTTAAGAATATCCACTATAGGCTCAAAAATGAAATTCCTCCAGTGTAAATATATAAATAAATAAAAAATATTTTTTAAATTAAATATGTTGTCATACCCATATATGTTCCCTCATCTTCTTAAATGCATCAGATATAAAATTATCAACAATTTTCACATCGTATTAGGTGTTAACAAACTCTTTTAATACAAGCAAACATCCACTTTTTACGTTTAATTGGTTTACATTTAAAATTTTGATGGTGATTTTTTGAAAATATTTTTTTCGCTCATATAACAATTCTTTTTAAAATTATCTCAAACACAATAATGAAATTAATGTAATTTATTTAAAAAAATGATAACACAAAAGTTTAATTAAAAAAGGAAAGTATATTAATACTTACTTGCCTCAATCATCTTGTAATATTTTAATGTCATCATTGTTATATAATCTCACCTTGGTAGTCTTGACACATGATACCAATAACAATTTAATGTTAAAAAAGATGGTCAATCATCATCAAAACATGTGGATAATCTATATTCCCCATCATCTTTGTAAACAACACCTCCTCAAGGCTTGTGGGTGTGATCTCTAAATTGGTGACCACGAGATTGATGACATTATGAAGAAGTAAGCATGGAAAAAGAGGATCTAAAATTATAAAATAAGGATTAAAAACCTATAAATTAAAAAATAAATTTAAAAACCTAATAAATTATAAAATAAATTAAATAATTAAAAAATAAAATAAAATATTTACCTCCTTGGCTCCCTTAAAGCAGGAGAAATATGACAAACCATTTTAAGAGTCTCACAATTGTAGACCAGTGAGGTACCTCAAGGATGTGATATACATTTGAATCATGATGTACATTTAATTATAAAGGCATGTGATGGGTGTGGTACTACTCCTATTTATCTAATGTGGTGGCTTCATAAACACTAGTTTCACCACACCCCTCACTATTGAACACCATTTTCAAAAAACTCAAATTATAATGACGGGGTTGCTTGTTAAAACATCCCTAATTTTGAGAAAAATTTCTTATGTTATATAAATTTTATAAATTTAAGACTCTTGAATAAATATAATTTAATAAATATGAAAGAAATTATGTTAGTATTTTCTATGTCCATACATTCTAGAATTTTGGTACCCCTTTTTGAATAGTTTATGCTTATTTTTTTGTAGGGTTTTCCTAAAATTTATACTCGTTATTTTTTATAGGGTATTCATAAATTTTATTCTTTTTTTTTCTAGGGTTTAGGGTTTCTACTCATTATTTTCCCTAGGTTTTAATAATTCATTATTTATCAAATTTTTTCAATGTTGTTTTTGTATTGGAAAAGTACTAGTTTTGTGTGTTATTTTTGGTAGATTTTTTAGGGTTTATACTTGAAAATTTTTATAGGTTGTAAGTTTTGGATTTCTTCCTAATTTTTTTACAAGGTTTCTCTATTATTTTTGCTAGGGTTTATGGTTTTTATTTTTGCTCAAATTTTGCTAGGGATTTTACCTATTATTTTTTTAGTGTTTTTGTTTATTAGTATATGTTAAAAAAATTGTAGGGTTTCCTAAGGTTTTTTATATGAAATAAATTAATTTTATCTTAATTTTTTTAGGAAAACTATTTACATACATATCTTCTTCTATATCTAAAGGTTCTTCCTCTTCCTCCTTGTCATCTTTATGGGTTGTGCATAGTTTTTCTCTCCTTCTATCTTTAAAGTGTTCTTCCTCCTCCTAATTATGTGTATATAACTATTCTATCCATACCTTCTTCCTCTTCCATATTATTATTTCTAAGATAAAATATTATCTTTCCCTTTCCTACATGTTATTTATTTCTCTCCTCTACATTTGACTCCTTGCATGATAAATTTCTCTTTCAATCTTTCATTTTTGTATCACATTATCTTGTTCTCTATTTGTTTGTGCAACAAAAAGTAAAATAAATAAATATAGGAGAGTATATGGCCTTCATATTTTTATTTTAATATTAGGGTGTAGGGTGGCACAAATGTTGTTCAGATTTCACAAAATTCATACCACCTTTGTGTTTTCCCCATCTATTTTAAAAAAAAAATATAACTATATTTGATTTATTTTTTATTTTGAAGCAAATTAAATATATTAAATTAAATAATAATTAAATTAAAAAATAAATATAAATGATAAATTAATTAAATATCAATTAATTATTATAAATTATTTAATTTAATTAAAATATAAGATGAAATTTTAAATTAACATGAACAATCAAATATTTCATTGAAATAAAAAATGGGATATTCATCCAATTGAGTCAGAGGTGGTTGTATTCCTTCATGTTGATATTTAATGAAATCATCCCATGACTATCCTACTCTATGGATAATTTGAATAAAATGATCTAAAATATGAAATGGTGGTATATGAGATGTTGATGGGCACCCTACAAATGAATGTCTCAAAGGAGTGCAAGTGGATGGTTGAACATGTTAATTTCTTACTCTAGTGGATCTTCTATGATGTTGTGGGAGTGTAGGGTGATTAGATGGTGTGGGTGATGGAATATGAGTCTATATAGGATCATGGTCATAATATAAAGATAATGATGATGGGACATAACATAAAATTTTATTCAATTCAAAAGAAAATCATATTGTTCATTAAATTCATATACAAGTAATTATAAAATTAATTTCAAACTATTTAAATGTAGCAATAATAATAATATATTACAAAATAAACTAAATTTTAATTAAAATAAAAACCATAACATTAGATTATTTTAAAAATAATATATAAAATTAGATTGTTTTAAAAAAAGTAATATAAACATCAATCATCATTATCAATTATATTTTTTTTCTCAATTTTCCTGGTGTTGCTCTCCCTTTAAACTAATAATCAAGAAAAAGTTATTTACCATATTTTATATTTAAATTTACTTTTACCATGGCATAATGAGGTAAAATTATAGGTAGGACATCCTCTTTATCATTAGTACACTCTATGTATTTACATTTGGGATATGCATAATGCATCCACCCATGGGTACTATTAATGAAACTAAAAACATTTTTAAATGCATAAGGATACCCATAAATGTAGGTATATTATTGGTATCCTATAGGTCATTCGTGTGATATTCCTTTTTCATGATCCAAAAATTAACTATTACAACCTTTTGCACCAAAATATCACATAATTTTCCTTCTACACTTACTCGAGGTAAAAAGAGGGAAGACTCGAATGGGTCAATGTTAATTGGAAATGGAATGACTAATCATGGTCATAAATAATTGATATCTCATGCTACAAGGGTATTAAGAGCATAATTCATGCAAATCCATCAAATAATGATAATAAAAAACTATACTTATGATAATTTAACACATAAATACAATCATATTAGTTAAAGATAACACTGATAACTATAACATTTTCACATAATTGTATCCAAACACTTATCTACTCAAATAAAGACATCATTTAAGGTATAATAACATGAACAAGAACCTAATAGAAGTGTTATATGGTCATATATGAAAATAACAATATCATTTAAATGTTTTTATTCATTCTATTAACAATCCATGGTCACATTATATTGCAAGGTTATAATGTGCTCTCAGGTACTTAGTATATTATCTATCTAATCTCTCCTAAAAATTGTGTATCACTTAGTTAATTATCTATTGATCGTATTTCTCTATTTAGGTCTCTAACAATTTTAATAACTCTCATGGGTCACTTGATAGCTCAATAATAGTTAATACTTGTTTCCCTAATAGTTAATGCAATGCTCTACTTTAAGTAAGCTACCATATCATATTTTTACACTCCCCAAATATCTATCAAAATCAATCCATTAGTCACAATTCTATCATTTATCCTTAGTGATCTACACTAAAATTTTTGGATACATGTGGCCTTTGTATGTATTGATATTATTGTCTTGTTATATGTACATGTGGAATGAGTTTTATTAGATTGAGATTGATTTGCTGGAAGTCCATACTAGGCATGCATTCTTGGGATGGTAAGATATACACATGACATTATTTACCTCATTTAGTCATAGGTATTTGTCCCTATCTCAACTCATGTGCACATAGGGACTTTTTTATATTATAGCTTATGGGTTAAACATCACCCCATAATAACTCCATTATCCATCCTTAGGTATCATACTCATCCTTACTCCCATGTACCATGATTTATCATATCTCCATTTTATTTTATGTTTTTTAATTATACATAATATGAGTGGTCCCTAAATTCTTGTCTTAGCCTTACTACCATCATGTGTACAAGTTTTATTTTTGGCTTCATCTAACCCAGACTCATTTTTTCATCTTATCATGTGCCTCTTATGTGCACAATCTTCATGAGTCTACATAATTCCATGCATACCCATACTTAGCCAAGGTCTTGAACCTCAAATAATCAAATAATTAAAGATTTCATGAATTTAAAGAACCTAAAGAATTCTACCCTATATGAGAGAAACAAATAATTTTGGAAAATCCTTCCTCAAATATTCTTAAAAATCATCCCATATTTTGAGCATGCTTTGAATGGTTTATGAGATTACTATTAATTCAACTCCCTATCCATTAAAAAATAAATATTTTCTCAGGAGTGGCTTGACTTGCTATTTAGGCTTGTTCAACTTTTCAGTATCTTCCTTTACAATTTACACAAGGAAGCTTTCATCATCTACATTATTCATATGTAACCCTTTGAAACATTAATCCAACTCATTTTATTTACACTTATTACATAGGCCAACTCCTCTACCTCTTGTAATTATTTGGTGTGATCTTCCTTATTCTTATTGGTATATACCTAGGTGGCTAGCATTTTATGTTCATGCTATTATTTAGAGAGTTGTGTGCTAATTATTTTCATTTGATTGGAGAAGTTTAGAATCATTTTTTATACTATAGATGCATTCTCAAATAACTTCTTCAATTCATTTTCAATTTTTTTTAACTACTTAAAGAATTTAATTTGGGCTTGCTTAGCTTCCCCTTACACATTGCTGGTGCCATTTCCTCTTTTTAGGAGTTCATTAAAAACATTTCTAATTTATCCATGGTTTTTACTTGGGTGATGTCAAACACATTGAGGTGGCTTTGATATTTATTCAAAATATGTTCACATAGCTTTAAAATATTGACTTCTATATTATCTAGCTTGTGCTTTTCACTCTACACTTATCTTGCTCTTTTTTGAGTGCACTCTCTACCTCAACTTGTTTATTCTCTGCTTCTTCAAATGTTCCCTTTAATGATAAGTGATTCTCCTCATCTTCCTCAAGGGCCCCATCTAGCTACATCATGGTATATTTTTATACATGTATGTCTAGATATTCATTAATTTTTACCTAGTCACCTTTGTAACCATCTTTATTAACACATTTCTTATTTGCACACCACTCATTTTCATAAGGTTTACTAGAAATAAGTTTGGTCCCTGGTGGGAATATTTGGTTGAATTTAGTCCTATTAAATTGGGTAATTTGAAGAGGGCCTCATCAATGTAGTAGTCTAAATAAAGGACACTTAACTTGCGTGTTTTTATTATTGCGTGACTCAACTTCATTATTTATAAAAAATATATCTCTTCCTCCTTCATGTGCCTTTCCATCCTCATGGGGATGATTCCCCCTATGTCTTCCTCTCATTCACCTCATGAAAAGGGATACATTTTACTATGATAGTTTCTTTCTCTACCTCCCTTATTTTTATCCTTCTTTTGCCTTAATTTTCTATTATTCTAACCCCTAATCCACTAGTTTCTCATCTTAGGGCTTGGATGTGTAGTCCATATCCATGATATCATGCATGGTTGATTCCATTCCATGATCCATCATAATATCCACCTCTTCTACACTTTAATTCAACTTCAAATCTTCCTCCCATGCTTGACTCAAGTTCCACGTACCCCTTTGTGTCTACTTCTTACTTTTTTTCACTAGTGATAGGGGAGTCTTATGATATATCTTACACCGTAGGCCCTTGTGGGTTTACATGTGGGTAATTTTTGGATTTATCTTCCACTATGCACTCATTATTTTTTCTCATTTTCTTGTGGGGGAGTTGGTACCTCTTGCTTGACTTTCAATGGCATCTATTATTCTAGTCTTGTCTCTTGTTTCCTAGTCTATTGTCATGGTTATTGATTTGGACTTATACAAGGTAGCCTATTATGATCCTTATGCCATTTATTTTTCTATTTATGGGGATTCTCATCTAACTCTATGTCTTCTAGTTCTTCTAGCATAGAATATGGTGGACTTATCTCTTTCTTCTTTAATTTTATCTTCTTTTTCAGGGGCTAATCTTCCAAATTGGTCTCCTCTAAGATTTTTGGTATAAGATAAGGTGGAATTAATTAATTATTTTTAATTTGTTTATTCTTGGAGGTGCTAGTGTCTGATTTATTTTTCTTTGGTCTTGGCAATGGTGGTATATTTTTTTCTTGCATTCCTATGCCACCCTTCTTTTTGGCCTTCAATGCATAATATGGGTCAGGCATATTTACCTATATGGTTACTATATGTATTTAGATAATGGCACACCAAAAACATCACATTCATCCTCTTCCTTGTGCATGGCCTCCCCAGGGTGTACATATGTTTCATGAAGGGTGTGGACATCCACATCTAGTCTAGTTACATCCATAATTACCTTATATGAATTGGAGATGCCATTTAATAGATCAAAAAAATATTATGATGTAAAGTCATATGGTAGATTCAACCAGCCAAACATGTTATCATATTCTAGCTTCATTTGTGTCAGTGTGTAATGTTACATGATGAAAAACTTGGCTTGACACTCTATCACCTTTGGTATAAGCTTGGGCATGTACCACTATTATCTTATAACATCTTTCAAATTATTAAACCACCTCTCTACTATGGCCTTATACCTAGGGGATACTACCCCATGGAAAGCATAACTATGGGTAATTAAGTGTCAGGGATATGTTATGGATAGGGTACATCTATTAGTCTTCTTGGGAACCTTGAGGTATGTTAATATATTCAAATACTATTAGTATAAGGATCATGCTAAATTTAAAATTTTACCCTAATTTGTGTTATTTTTGTACCTTGAATAACATAATCATTAAATAACTTGGATATGTTGAACAACATCCCATTGGCCATTTTATGCATGATATATAAGAAGATTTTATTGATTTCCCCCATCATCTAGATCCATGAAAATTGGATATAACTAAGTGCACTCATATTTTTGTGGCACTATAATTTATGTTTATGATGGTGAATTTTAACCATCCATTATTTTATTCTAGATCCTTTTCTATGTAATTTATATCCTTAATGTTGGCTAGCACCTTCCTAATGTCTTTTCTTGATTAGACTAGTCTGATCACCCTATGGATTTGGGCTAGTGTGATATTTATTCTATGGCCATATATGTAGAATATTTATTTATTTAGATGGGAGAGTAATAATCATGTGAGTTAAACTACCTTATGTAAGTGATGGAGATCATAAATTTAGATAACCCAACTCTATCCAACTACTACTGAATAGTGGTGTCAAATACTGGGTTTCCATAAGGGGTATTTTACCTTATGTTCATCATGTAGTCATTACATTAATTAGCCTCACTACCTCCTATGAGGTTGTTTTAGTAGTTAAATTTTCATTGATATAATTTTTACTCCCACTCTTTGATACACACTACACCCTTATGGTATCGCATCTTAAAAAAATCATCTTGCCTAGTTTTGGTTTGCTTACTACTTTTGGCACACTTGGGATGACTCCTTATCCTTGATTTTGGGTGAATTTTTATTTTTCATTAGATACGTACTTATGTTTTTTTATGCCAGTTCTACCTCTTCTATGATTATGGTATATATTACTTTGAACTATGTGTTACTCTCTGCTTCTTCTCTGATATAATCCGGTCAATATTTTTGTTCTCTTTTCTCAACCAAACATCTATGAATTCTAAATTTTTAGGGTGATATGGTTGTAGCTAAATTAATATTATTTATCATGGTCTTTGAATTCATTTGGTTTACCCTCATCCTTCCTACTTATCCAAATCCTTGAATTTTGTCTATTATGCCCTTGTACCAGAAGTGGGATTATTATACTCAACTTTAAGCTTCATAAAGATCTAATCGCAGTATTTCATTCTTAAAACCTAAAATTTAGTTGAATCCACATTTACACCTACTAAAACATGTCAAATATTGGTACACTTGAATCAAAATATTACAATGGTCTTGTTTCTATCCTTAAGATGTTTTGGTCTTAATTTCATAGATATCTTCGTTACTCTAGTTTGCTTGAGCTCTTGGGGTTACTTAGGGATATCAAATTAAGATTGGGAAGAGGACATGTATTTTCCCCTTTATATTTTCCTCATCACTTTTACCAATATTCAAATTCAATACATTGGGTTCCCATGAAATAGTCTTTCATCTTCCCATGCTTGAGTGTTTAATGTTTCCATATTTGCTTTAATTGCTAGTTCATACCAACTGTTCAACAAAATCATTTCAAATTTGAATTTTTGAGAGTGAAATCATATTCATCACATGTACTCTTCCATTTTTTTTTCATGGGAATTGTGATTCCCTTTATCTTGTGCACTTCCTTGCCCTAGAGTTCTTACTTATTAAGTCACTTAATCTCCGTGCCTCTTCATGTGGATCCTTTTCTTCCCATGTCACATTCATCTATTCACGTAATTCTATTCCTTGAAAAATTTCAACAATTTTCACTACCCATACCCAATACTAAATCCTATGCCTAGTCCTCCAACCCAATAATTATATTACCCAAGTAGCATTGAAGGGGTAATAAATTATATGATCATAAGGGTGAGAGAAATAATGCCAAAGTCAAAAATCTCTTGAGATATACCATTGAAATGGTCATCAAGGTACAATTAAAAGTTTAAGATTCCTTGCATTATGAACTATTTAAGCTATCTATACTAATAAAAGATGATCTTCCAATGAAGAAAATGATTTAAAATAAATACATAGAGTCATTCACCTAGAAACTTAGACATTTGGCATAAGGCTCTTGAAAGAAAGCCCTTGCTTGACTTCATCGACTGGTATTTTGAGGTACACACATATTATTACAATTAAAGTACACAATCATTTCACTAAAACTACTCTAACCTAGAAAACATAAAATGCAAAAATTAAATGGCCTAAGCCTTATTACAACATGACATAAGTGAGCTAATCATGGTAAAACTGGTGTTGACTTCCATCGAAATACCCATGAAGAATTTCACCATCCAACATGTGCAACTCTCAGACACTAGTTTTCAAGATATCATGGATGATATAAGATCCCAACCATTAGAATTTAAGTTTCCCCAAGTGATTTAGATATTTGGAGTCATATAAAAGAACAAGGGATCTTTTGACCAAAATTTTACCTTTGATATGTTGATCATTTTAGGATTTATGTTGGGATTTATATAAGGTTTGGATCCATTGATCAATCATGTAATTTTTAGATAGATTTATGAGGCCTTCCAAATGCACGTCCAAAAACCCATTATATTCAAGCTGACCCTCCTAAGAAATGCACATAGATGGAACTAAGAACTCTATTGATAACACATGTTATATCTTAAACACTAGTTAAAATGGTGTGGACTTGTTTAAATGATTATAAGTGGTTTGATAGGACCACAATATTGTAGAGGCATAGTCATCCCAATCCTTACATATAATTCAATGATCTTGGTGAGGTAGTTTCCTAATTTTTTTGAAGGCCTCTATAATCCCATTAACCTGCAGATGGTATGGTGTATTCTATGGTGTGTGATCATGAAATCAAACAAGAAGATACACATTGTCTCATTTATGAAATGTGTGCCTAGGTTGTTGGTTAAAATTAAATGGAATACATATTATATAATTATTTTTTACCATACGAATCATGCCACTACATCTATATTATAATTATTGTTTGGTTTAGCTTCAAGCACATTGTAAAATATTCAGTTGTTGTGATGATGTAGTGCACTCTATCTCTATGTGCAGATAATGAGGTATGACTCAAAAAATATATGGACCATTATTAAAAGGTTTATTATGTAAAAATTAGGATCAAACTCATCTTATCCTTTTGGTTTGACTTCTTGATATTTTGGTACATATTACATTTCTTCATGTATTCCTTTGAATATTTAAACAAGGTAGGCCACCAAAGGCCATATAGTAAGATTTTATAGGTAGTGTATTGATTGATGAAATGGCCACCAAATATGAATTAATGATATTCATGTAATTTAATATTTCACTCATTCTATAAAACATATAATCACAAGAAATCATCACACCCCAATTTGTATAGCTCCTCATCGACAAGTTATTAGGGAATGGTGCACATAATCAGTTGATTTTTTCTTTAGTGGAGTAATGTTTTGGGGTAATCCATGAGTGAGAAATGAAAAAATATTAAATAGGTCCTTTAGGACATGATAAACCTTAAAAAATTGAGCATCTAGTATATCATCTTCATTGGGGAATGTGTCTTATCCAATGGTGAGGAGTGATAGGTGGTCTAGACCCAAATTTTACTTTCTTAGCTTCACAATCACTAAAATTGAAACTCCTAGAATATGATGATCCACCGACAGATGCACCCATGGAGAATTATTTTATTCACAAAGTAATTTAAGGCCTAATTATTCATAAATAATATAAAGGGAGTTTCCATTGAGTAATTTTAAAACTTATGGAGCACGTAGATCATTGTTAGAAACTCAAGCTCGATGGTTGTGTGGTTTTTATTGGATGGTGTGAGCTTCTTATTCAGGAAGTAAATATGATGATATATTTTATTCTCATTTTATTGGGATATAATGGTGCCAATGGTTATGCCTAAATCATCAATGTGCACATGGAATAGGTGTTCCAATATATAAATTGGAAGATCTATACACTTGCAAGTTTATCCTTCAATGTCTTGAATGATTCCACTTGTGAATTTACTCATATGAATGGACTATTATTACATATAATATCTTCTAATGGTGAAATAATAGTGTCATAATTTAAAATACATTTTTGGTAATAATAGATATACCCAAAGATAATGCAAACTTCCTATTAAATGGTTGACACCTCTGAGTGAGGAATTATGGCCACATTTGTAGGGTCAACCAGAAGGCCATCCTTACAGATAACATGGTTGAGTAATGTGTGAAAGGGTATGTAAGATATGTACTTATTTATATTGAGATATATCTAAAGTTGTTGAAATTTATTTAAAATTAGGCACAAGTTGTCATGGTGGTCCTTCATCAACCCATAAATTTTGTAGTCATCAAGATATACTTAAAAGGATTAATGTATGAAGTCCTTAAATGTGGTTATGAAAATGCATGAGAAGACAACATGAATATTACTCAAGAAAAAGGGTATGAAATTTTAAATGAATGAGTCCAATTATCTTATGAATGTGGTCTTTGGTTTTTCCTCTTTAATATGCACTTGGTAATAGCCTAAAAATCCATCAATGAATATATACACCTCATAGCCTACTAATCCCTCAATAATTTATTTAGTGAAGGGAGTGGGAAATGGGTCCATAACACATGTTTAATTGAGGAGATGGTATTTGACATTGATTTTTATGCACACATAATTTTTGATATTGATCACGATGGGACTTACCCATTCATATTCCTCCACTAGGTAGATCACACCTATAACAATATGTTATCAATTTTCACCTTGACTTTGGCATGCAAGTTAGGGTTCATCTTGTATGGTTACTTATTCATGAGCCTCACACCTTCTACCAAGTTGATGTTCATATTTCCTAATTAATAATTAACTCCCTTAATTTCATTATATCTTATAAGGAAGATGTCATGGAACTAGAGTAGCTCTATGATGTGTGCTAGTTTTGAATTGGACTAGTAGTCTCTATTGGTGGTGATCTTGGATTCATCCTCTGAACTAATATTAACCTTTTTCATATTAAAGTATTTGTGGTATCACTTGTGTTAGTTATACTACATGTTAGATACATCCCACTATCTTTGAGAAGTTTCAATATGTAAGTGACTCAACTCATCCTCTTGGGACTCCACTTTGTGTGCTAGATTTTGATTTTTGACCATGTATTATTGATTTCATGCTCTCTAAACTACTTAATCCTCCTCACTAAATTAATTTTTCACCTTTTAGTCATTAAAAAGATTGGGTAGGGTAAGCCACTTCTCACTGTGCATCATCCTGACCTATTCTTCCATGTTATCTTCATCTTTTAGGATGATGTGATGAATATATTATAGATGCTCAATTAGATATAGATCACTTAAAGAGAAGGAAAAAGTATAGATTAATTTATCCTTTACATTTATCCAACTCATAATCTACCAAATCATCTCATTCATTACATACCACATGTGGGCCTAAGTATTTAGGGTCTCATAGAAAATATGCACCCATAACTATTTTAGGATGCACAATGTATGCTTAATCCACTCATATTCACAGTTAAGAATATGATCCCATGAGTTTGAATCACCTCTATATGTGGGTAACCCCTTATATTAATTATTTTTCTTAAAGTGTAAGTAGATTAAATTATTGAATTTAATCCAAGTTGGAATACTTGGCTTATGCATAGACTACTATATTGAAATAGTGCTCTTCAAAGTGTACACTAGGACACCCATACAATCTTAATCATTGAGGACACATAGTTAAATGTCATACATGAATGAAGCATCACTTATTGAGTTATCATAGTGAGTTAGGTTTTCAAGATTACCTTTGTTAAATAAAAACACCCTTAAATACTTGGGCAGGGTAGATGTGCATGGCACCGAGATCTGTTTGCCTTTAGAACCAATATTTTAGTAGGTGCACACACTTTTTCATGTTTATAAATATTTGGGTCTTACCCTTAATATGACACATTTCATTTTGGTCACCTCATATGACTCTTGTACCCATCACTCACAAAAATGGTCGTGATGTCAAAATGAGATTGCATGTTATCCTAGGTCAAAATTCCATCCCCACTTAGAGAGAGTTTATCTTCCCGTTGGGATGTGATATTATAAATTTTGTTTATTTCCTCCTCCAAATAAACACTCTTAACATAGGGCATTCCATGATCATTTGAAAATGGGATCACCACAAACTCTTTTCCTTTACCAAAGATCATGTAACACTTCTTGAAGTGCATAATGATGTTGATCATATAACACCATGGCCTACCAAGTAAGGTTGGGTAGCTATATTATTTTGTGAGGTCAATAACTTCAATGTCTACTCTAAAATTTTTTCACATGATTTTAATATTAACATTGGTAAAGAAGCCCATGAGATAGGTTAAGGTCTTGTTAGTCATGAATACAACATGTGGTGAAGGTTAAAGGGGAGGATTGTTAATGTTTCACCAAGCATATACATTAAGGATAATTACCTCAACACATGTGTCCAATATAATTTCAAAAACCAATCATACATTGATATTCACATCAACAAGTAGTTCTCGATCATAGCCTACATTGTGGGATACCATTAACTCATGCCCTTGTACTAGATCTGCTATTGGTACCTCACTGGGATGATTTACATTATAGTTAATAAAATTTTTATTTAGCATAGGTAACATTATCTAATGTTTAATAGATATGGTACATCTATGAAATCATCAACTTTACCCTCATATCATGCATGTAATTAGATCTCCGTCTATGACTTCTCCTCCAAGTCACACATATGTTATAACTCACCCTATATATTTTGGATGGTATCCATGGCTTCATGAAACACTTATTTTTGGAAAATTACTTAGGTCATGTTACCCTTTATTCATGTCTCCATATTTCATATCCCTTCCTAAAAATTTCAGTGAGTGTGACTACTGGCTGCGTAGTCCTACCACTATGAGGTATGACTTACACCTTAGATCTAGAATTATTTTGAGCCTTTTATTTAGGTAAATATTTCCATGAACTACATATAATATTGATCATGATAAAAACCTTCTCTGGCCTCTCCTTATGTGTTATCTTCACATATAGGTTTAGACACTTGACCTTCTGGTCACCTCAAAGATATACATAAGTAGGATATGTGGTCAATAATGATGATAGTGATATGTTGACCCACACTTGTAACAAGTGTTAAGATTAAATATTCCATCCCATAATCATCCAAAACTATGGACCCTATATCCTTATTTTAGTGGCCTATTGTATGCCATTCTCTTAGTTCATGAAGTTCATCAATCACCCTACAATCCCTAGTGTTGTGAGTGAAGGAATCACCAATTTTATAATATAAGGATAAATTTATCTAGATAAATTGATAAATAATGGGTCAATTTCACATATCATGACCCTCATGACAAATATAATTTTAATCTTATAAGGCACACACATTATGCCTTGGGAAGTTATTCCCATTATGCCCCATTCACCTCATAGTCTTTGCACCATAGTCCACTACAAGTATCATGTGTGCTATTGGTGGTAAGCATATGAAATTGAGAGTCCATTGAGGCAATATATGCCTCATTAATGGGCTCATTCCTATGTCTGTGATTATAAATTATTTAGTCATGACCTCTCCTGGCTATGTGAATGGTTTCATTGATAGGGTGCATTGAAAGGGCTTAAGCAACACACCAATAAACTAGTGTACATGTTATACTAGATGGATCTCATTGGAAAGATTAGACAATAGAGTTTTGAATATATAATCATAAGTGTGAAAACTACCCATCAAGTTTTATTTGATATATTTTAGAGCATATATGCTCTAATTTTCAAAATTAAGAATATCAAAATTTTTTAAGAATGATAAATTTAGGAGGTCATAGTCTACAATGTCTTAATTTGGGTTAAGATTCATATGAAAAGTGTGGGTATGATCTAATATATTTATGGAAAATTTTATTGTCTTGTATTTTTTCAAAGTAACTCCCTTGGCATGCCATATAAGCTCACACTTATGGACATGCTCCTGACATTATCCACTCATCGATAGTCAGGTAGGCATAGGGACATATAATAAAAGACCTAAGGAGTAAGTACACATAAAATAAGTGCACATGGAACATGATATGTTAGTACATAGGATAAGGGAACACCCAATCTCTAATTATTTATAACATTACCTCTCATTCCCCTACTATCAGTGTAGCTTCATTGTTTCCTGCAATAGTCTAGACTACCAATCCTTTGAATTTTTAGAGGGTATTTTGGGATATCTATTGTCATATAGATCATATCACTCCAATTTGATCTAAGATAATTATTTTAGGGGTTATATACCCTCTCATTGGTGGCATACCATACTTTATGGTTGGTTAGAATTTATGTGAGGTTGTGGGATCACTTGTCTAAGTGGTTTGTAAGGGAAAATCTACTTGAAAAAATGTTTTTCTCCTTTGTGTGTAATAAACCATTTTATGTCAAAAAAATATATAGTGATTTGGATATCTTCTTCTAATTATGAGCAAAATTCATGAGCATGCACTTTAAATAGAGTCAAATTGGGCATTCTATCAGTAGTCTCCTCCTATACATATTCTTATTCTATTAGTACTTCAACCTATCCTTCTATAGCTCACTCTTGCTCACTAGCATGAACTTATTCATTATCAAAGTGCATATACTATGCATGAGAGTCTTATTCATGCCATTATTGATAGTCATGGGTACTCATAGAATATCTTAAGTTGAAATCTCCCCCCTCTCTAGGGTCCTTTTCATCCATCACTTCCCATTGAGCTTCATCATATCTTCACCTTTAGATCTCTCAATCACCTAGTTCCTCCATGCTAAAGAATTTATCCTTTCCTACCTCCAAAACACAATGCCATTTCATCCCTCTACCATCTACATAGTTCATTTATGTAGGAACTTATCCATCGATTAACAAGTTATTTATTATGCTATCTACTATCATTTTATTAATATCCAATGGTAATTGCTTTAGGTATGAGCCTATAAGATCATGGTAAAATTGTTAATCAACCTCATTTGGACAAGAATATGTGGATAAATCAAACTCCAATATATATCTATTCAATGTAACATACCACTAAATATCAACATCTTTGGTTTAGACCTTGTCCATTTTTTATAACTCCACATATTATTTAGTCCAAACATGTTTGTGTCTATATTTCATACACTTATTCATAAAATATTCCATAATCCATACATGCATATGTGTTTTTATCTTGAAAGATAACACTTCATAGAGAACACTATGCATGTTTTCCTCCACCCAATTTCTTAGCTTTTGACTACCATGGCTAATATGGTTCCTTACAAATGTCTCTTCCTTCTACTCTAGCCAATACTCAATATTATCCAAGGAGATATAGTACATCATCCTCCCTTACCATTTTATTAACTATTGAATTTTTTTACCTCAAGTAAAAATTGGTCAACCCCCTCTAGTTGGAATCTTATATAAGGGGATTTTTATAATGCCATAGGGTATGTTGTATTTCATTTAATGTCATGACATATGCCATTGCCATTATAAATTTGGTCATAGTCTAGCTTAGTATTTGTGTCATTTGGTATCTTAAGGGTCATTTTAGAGTCATATATGAAAGTGGAAGGTTTTCATGGTGTCTAAATAGTCAAGATCATGAAAAGGGTCTACACAGGCCTCAAGGAGTACATTCAAGGCTGTAAAAGTTTAAAAATAAGCTATGTGAAGCTGAAATATCATTAGGACATCATGAAGAACCAAATTGGATAACTTGTTTATGTAATTTATGAATATGTTTAGAAAGCCTTGCATGACCATTAGACCACGTGTGATAAATGTCCTTCATACCAAGATCATTCTTTGTAAGTTTCATATCTCAATGAGTCTTCTATCTTGAGATCTAAGAATTCAAAGTTTAGCTTGCCAAGTCTAAGGGGCCAAGCCATCCTACACATAAAACAAGAATGAATAAACTAACTCACTTGTGAGTTTTATAAATGCACCTCAAAAATCCTCATAAGCCAAAATATTATAGTGCCATAGAGATCCTCATGCAAGGAACATCCTCTAAAAATTTCATGCCCATGCAATAATTCTAGCTCAAGTTTTATGTATGAAAAGTTAGACTTGTAGGATGGGATGTTTGTGCAAACATAAAAATAAAGCTCAACATTTATCTATTAGGATCTTAGATTTGATGGTCATGTAAACGTCAATGATGGTTACATGAACATCAAATAATGGGCATGTAGATGTCAATTTTAGGCCATGATAAATAACCATTGGGGTTCAAAAATATTAATGATGGTGATGTGAACATCAAATACATTCATGAAAATGTCACAAATGGGCATGTGGATGTCAATTTTAAGCTCATGATCTAGTTGTTTGAGTTCAAACAGTGGGTGTCAACAAATATAATAGTCCAAATTACATCATACATCTTGATCCAATGGTGTGAGATGAGTCAAATGGTCAAAGAGATTAGAGGCTACCAAGTGGCACAAGCACAAAAGTAGATAGACTGACAATAGGATCTTGAGATCAAAGCATAATTGATAAGTGGCATGATCACATTCAAGTTGATAGGAGATAGATGGATTTTTCTCAATTGTACTAATCAAGATCAATGGTCAGAGATGGGTTAAAGGGTCAAGATATGATAACAAGGATCCATGGGACCAATAGAAATAGAGATAACTAGACAAAATTTGATTGGTTTGAATTAGTTTTTGATACGTAAGGTTAAACCAAGGGAGAAATTTTCAACCAAAGAAAATAGGTCCTATAGGGTCATCATTCCACCATTAGAGCTTGATCAAATGCAAAGGAAAAGACACAGTAATGTGGCCAAGGTATAAAGAACATAAAGGGATGTCATTAAAGATAAATATGGACCTCTAGTTTAACATTTTTTTTCATGCAAGGTTCATCTGTGACTATGTTTTCCATGTTTAAAATAAAGATCTATGCATATGGTTAACTCTCAGTTCCATCAAAGACAAAGTGGATCATTTTAGGACCTATTATAATAAAAAAGGGGCTATATGGTCTATAGGTATACACCAATATGACAAGTATAGGAAAACTAAAAGTTTGAGATTGGTTTTCTATCTATAATGGACCTATGAACATGGGGATGAGTTTGAGCATGATCTAATTTGAATAAGATCTAGAATTTTGAAGGATGCCACAAAGGCATACATGTAGACCCTAATGGTTTTATCTCCAAGACCAACCACATGAAAAGGACCCTTATCTCCACTTTTTCATACCATGATGAACTAGTGAAGAGCAGTTATCACTAGGACAAAGCTCTAATAGATTGATCTAATCATTGTAATTGCATTGATTCTAGGACCCATCTTGGAACAATTTTATCCTACTATTACAACCATTAGGGAACATCAATGAGAGAATAATGTAACTATGCAACCAATTAAAGTGACCTATGTTAATCAAAAGGTTTTAATGGGCATATTTTATAGAATTAATTATAACTACAGTCTAAATGTTTGAACTGATTAATTCCCCTTTTCAGTGTAAAATATCCCTTTCTCTTACTTCATTTCTTCTATAAATATGGCCTTCAAGTTATTGTTGGCTATCCTTTAGGCTGGTATGACTAGACTCTACCAAAAATTATATTCTACACCTATTAAAGTAATGAATAGAGCATTATCAGTTGTTTACTAATCTATGATTAGTATTTTGTATTTGTTTGATAAAAAAAATTGGTTGTCATTTTCCCTTTACAGGTCCAAGTCCAACCTAAGTGCTAATAAACTTTTTTTATAGGTCATCTAGTGTGTCTTAAGGTTGATGTCTTAGGTATAGAGTGGATATTTGACTGTAAGTGATTCTAATCGAGCCTTACCCTCATTTCCCTCTAGCTTAAGTCCATCAAATTGACCTCTAGGTGAAACATTATTTCTTGGAAACCATTATAGACACTGCACTAGTTCTATTCATAGTATATTAATGTGCTAATGAGTTCAATCTTAAGAGTGGATCTTTGAACATTTAATTCATCACCTCCTTTAGAGTAGGTTCAATTCATGCACTCTTTAACTATTTTCCCTATAAGTAATAATTTGGCATAGATAAGAGCATTTCAAGATACATTCAAGGAGCTAGCCCTTAAATTTAGAGGCTCATTTCCAATATAGGCACAGCCATATACCTAGAAATGTTCCTAAGTTACCCAAATATAGAAGAATCTTGAACAAATTCTTCTAGAGTGCAACATTTGGTGACAATATTTTTGGCACGCTCGATGAGAACCATTGTATTTAAGACAAACTATCAAGGTGAATGCTTGTCTTGACAAAATGAGTTACAAATTGGTGTGCTACTCAACATTTGGTGACTCCTTTAAGATAAATCTAGTTCAAGGCCATTGTTTCATTATAAATGTGCCCTCATAATTCATGGTTCTCACTAGGTCATCCTCTACTAGAACATTCAATCCCATTAACTCACCCATTCAGCCTTAAATTCCTCTTGAAGTTCAGTATCCATAGCCTAATTTGCCCTTTGAGGAATAATTATATTTTGATAAAGAGGAAGAGGTTGAAGAGGAAGAGGTTGAAGAGGCTGAGGAAATTGAAGATCTTGAAGAAGAAGACATGGATAGACCTCATGATTTCCATAACTTTAGTACTAATAATCTAATTCAACTTCATGTATATGACTCCATTCCTCCTAATGCCACAAAAGGTATGCCCACATTCAATGGTGAGAGTCATGTCATAACTAGTGAGCACATTAAAGATGTTTTTAACTTTTGTAGTTTATAAAATATTGTTTGAGAGAAAATTTCCATTAGACTCCTTGCCATGTCCCTTGAAGGGAAGGATTTTAATAGGTATAGGAATTTATAAGCTAGATGCATCACAACATGGGATGAGTTTGGAATGTTGTTGACTTCTAGATTTGGAAATGAAAGTGACCATGCCTCTTTCATTTATCAACTCAACATGATAAAAAGGGGACCCAAATAAATAATGCATGACTTTAACAAAAGGCTTTAGAAGACTTGGCATATATTTCCTTCTCACATGAGACCACCTACTATCTTTTTGTTCCCTACTTACTTAAAATCCAATGGGACTAAAATTACTTTCTTGCTTCAATCTATTAGAGATTCCACTCTTCCTGAAGCATATGATCTTTCTATCAAAGCTAAGAATAGTCTCATCCAAGTTAAAAGATTTCCTCCTAAGGTGTCTATGCCTCAATTATCTCATGATTTTGATAATAATCTAGATGCATCCCAAGTTCCTAATGCCAATACCAAAACTAAGGTTTCTCCTAGGCAAGTAAAAAATAATGTTGATTGGAAAGCAAAGTTCTTAGCCTCAAAGGCTCAAAATAGGCAAGATAATATGCAAAAAGGTGCTTATTCAAATGATTAACCCTATGAACAATAGTATGGTAAAAAATATGGAATAATAAGAGGCTAATGGTATCCTAATCCCAATAGGCCTACTAATGCATACAATCTTAACTCTACCACCAATGCAAGGGAGATGGTACCAATTCATAGCAATTTGGTGTAGGGTGAAGATTAGTAGTAAGACTAATTCATGGATGCTAATGATAATGGAGAGAAATATTTGGTGGCTCAAGGATTAGTTACTCCCCTCCTATAAAATTAGGATGAAATGATGATGCAAGTTAATGAGGATTGGCAACCTCAAGGAGAGATCTTCACCAATTTTCTAGTTGAAGACACTTTTGTGCTATATTAAGGATCCTATATTTTAGAAAATAAAAGGGATAAGAAGAAATCTTTAGGATGTGGTATTATCATGCCGATAGGCTCATTCAATCCTCCTACAAGGTAATAAGACATAGCTGTAAGTGTGACAGTTCCAAAAACTTCCACATCTCCATCAAGTCAAAATATGGTAAGGTATGCTCCTATTCCTCAAGTTATAAGTAATTTTATGCCTACAATAGCCCAAGAAAAATTAGGTATTAATTATCTAAACATTTTATCTTCTTTGAAGAATAATAAAACATCCATTTATCTTTGGGATGTTCTTTACATGCCTGGTAAAAAGGAACTCCTATAAAAGTAGTTATCTGCTATCCCTATGAGTGTCTCATCCTCAAATAAAAGTCATGGCCATGTTGCTATTAAAAATTCTCCTATTAGAATTTTAAAACCATCCACTAGGGATAAGAAACCTCCAACATTTTACCTCACCCTCATTATAGGTGAAAAATTGATACACAATTGCATAGTCGATAGTGGAGCTTCTACTTTTGTCATGCCCAAAGTTATGGTTTAAAAGCTAGGATTGAAATATGAGACACATAACAAAGGGGAAATTAAATTAGATGGTACAAATACCAATAAAATATGACTGATAAAATTATTAAAGGTTTTATTACACAATTATCCTTGTTTTCCTATCTTGCAAGACATAGTTGTGGTTGATCTCCCAGCCCACTTTGTGATCTGCTTATCAAGGGACTTCATAGCCAAGATAGGTTTCTATCTCTCAGTTGATTGGAATTTATTGAAATTTAAAATAAGTTAAAAGGCCAAGGTGATATTTAGGACACAACACCTTTCAAGGTTTCATATTAACCCTTACATTAAGATAATTTCGAATTTGAATTGTGTGGCCCATGAAGAAAAGGACTCTAGTGTTGATGATGGCATTTATTCCAAAATTGAGGGTATTTAAGATTTGTTTATTGATGAATATGGAACTAATCATTGTGAACATGATCCATATGATTTTTTTGAGGAAACTAATTTAGGAGTGTATTATATACATGAAGAAGGAATACCAACACCTCTACTTACCAAGGAAGAGGGTCAATATGATGAGCTGTGGAAGAAGTTTTTTTATGGTTAAATAAGTAAATTTTGTATAGGGGATAGTGCTATGTTGGTCTCCCCATATAAAAAATATTATTATTCTTCATATAGATTTGATTTTAGTTGTACTTGTAATGTGGCTGAGTATGAAGGTTTAATTTATGGCCTTCAATGGGCAAGGAGAAAAGGAATCAAGAACTTGCAAGTATATGGAGATAGTGAATTAGTTATGCATCAAGTGAGGAATGTGGTTATTTTCAAGAACCATTTGATTAATTTATACAAACATAGGGTATGGTATTTTCTTGAAGATGTCAATGCATTCAATATACAATTAGTCTCAAGGGAGTAGATGGTCATACTAATAGACTAGCTACCATAGGAGATTAATTTGATACTCCAACTACCATAAAAAAAGAGGGAAAATAGTCTCATATTAAGATAATTTTCAGACCTTATGTACCTGATAATGAAGTGTCTTGGAGAATTTTTGATAGTGATAAACACATTTCATTCTTCTTGAAAAATGAGGTTGAATTTTCTTCAAAGAATTAAAGGAGGCTCCAAGAACAATTGGGTGATAAAATGTTAAAAATAAAAACCAATAAGATACCTAAGGGTTTGATGAAATTATAAAGTATCTTCAATGATAATGATAAAAATAAGAAGGATAAAGTGAGTATATCTACAAAAGAGGAGAATTATGAAAGATTCTTGATCTTCAAGGACAAACTCCTCAAACTAGGTAAGGTATGTTCTACATTAGAGAAGCAAGCATTCATTGAGCTATGTAGAGAGTTTCATGATATCTTTGCTTGGGAATATAAGGAACTAAATGAATTTGATACTAACCTATCATACCATACCATTGAGTTGGAACCTGGAGTTAAATCAGTTAGATAGAAGTAAGGACCCATCAACCCCAAGGTTGAGCAACTCATGAATTTAGAGCTTACCAAACTCCTTGGATCTAAGATAATCTTTCCCATCAATAATTAAAAATGCATAGATAATCTTGTGCCTATTATAAAAAATAATGGGGAGTTAAGGATTTGTGTATAATTTAGATATCTTAATAGAGTGTCACTCAAAGATCACTATCCTCTACCCTCAATGGAGCAGATTTTGCAAATAGTTTCAAGTTCTCAATTTTTTTCTCTTTTAGATGGATATTCAAGCTATAATCAGATTTTAGTTAGTGAAGATGATAAATTTAAGACAACATTCACTACTAAATAGGGTGATTTTGATTATAGGAAGATGCCCTTTGGTCTATCCAATGCTGGTGCTACATTTCAAAAGGTAATGGACATGGTCTTCAAAGGTTTGATTAATGAGATGCTCTTGGTTTATCTAGATGATAAAACAATGTTTTATAAAGATGCTAATGAATAAATTAAACACTTGAGGAAAGTTTTTGAAATATGTAGACATTATGGAGTATCTCTTAATCCAAAAAAGTACATCTTTGTTGTTCTTGAAGGTAAGCTCTTATAACATATTGTTTCCAAAGATGGTTTGACTATTGATCCCGAGAGGATAGAAGCTATTCTAGGCTTATAATTAACCTTTCATAATAAAGGTATTCAAAGTTTCTTAGGAAAGATAAATTTTTTAAGGAGGTTCATACCTAGTTTTTTATCTTTGGTGAAGCCTATCACAACTATGCTGAGGAAGAACCAAGTATTTTCCTAGACCAAAGAGGGTAAGAGTAGTTTTGAAGGCACAAAGAAAGCAATTATAGAAGATCCTACTCTTGTGAATTCTAATTGTACTAAATAATTCATGTTGTATTCATTTTATAACCTTGATACTATCTCAACCATGCTAATGCAAAAGAATGATGAGGGTGTGGAGAAGCCAATCACATTCTTTAGTCAATGTTTAAAAGATTATGAAGTCAAGTACACCTTTGTGGAGAAATGGGTCCTTGATGTTGTAAGGGGAATAAATAAGTTTAGACATATGGTTTAAAATAATAAGATTCATGTTATGGTCTCTCACGCTATTACCAAAGAGTTTCTCTTGAGCAAAGATTTTAGTGAAAAGAGGGCAAGGTGGATCACTAAAGTAATTATTGACCATGTTGACCACAAGTCAAAATGGGTCAAACCCCTTATATTAAAAACTTATATAGGATTATAATATTTTTTTATAGGGTGTGTTATAATATATTTGATTTAATTTAATACCATTTTATCCTTAGTCATGATCCAATTAGTTTATATGTCATTTTGAGTCACTTAGGAGCCATTTATGGGTCATAACAATAAGTGACATGGTTTTCAAGGTATATAAGTGTCCAAGTTTTTCATAAAATGCCCAAGATGTTAGATTACATATCAAGAATGTCAGTCCCATCTAAAATAATAAAATAATAAAATAATTGAAAAAGGAAGAGTTTGGCACTTGTATGACCTATAAGAGAGTGTGAAACATGGGAGAAGGTTGTGAGATGAATCTTCACCTTATTCAAACCCATTTACATTCTTTAATTCTTTGAAAGTTCCAAATTTGAGATAAAACCATTCTACTCATTCTTCATGCTTTTAAACACATAAAACCAATCAGTAGGTTTGTGCTTAGTACAAATAGTTTGAGAAGTTTAAAAATAAATTAATTTGTAGGGTGATATCAAATTAATATATCTTAATTTTCATAATAAAATTTCAAATATTGATTAACTGTGCTTTATGAATCATCTCTAACAATTTGACTATGTTTTTTTGCTCACTATTTCCCATAACCTATAGGTTTTGATCTTGTTTGGATGATTCCATACAATATAGATGATATAATTGACTCTAGAGGAAATGGAAATATTATCCTCATGTTACCCATGCTAAGTTTCATGTTTTCAAGGTGTTTGGATAAGCCAAGTATCTCAAGTTGTAAGGGAAGACACCATTCTATGATTGCAGGAAGGTTTCCATTATCTACAAAATATATTTGATTTGGTAGTGAATTTAGATAGTAGTGATAGGTTAATTATCATGTTTAAAATATCATCTTGATCCCCTCATATTCAAATCTCATTCTCCAAGGCAACCTTCCATGGTATTACAGTAATAAGCACCATACAGTCAGTTTTCTCTATGACTATCATACATAGTCAGCTAGGTGAGTTGTGTAAATCTATGAAACACATATGTGGAATTATGATTGAGGTAATAAGATGTTGGATATGCTATTTTTCATTAATAGTCAACTTAAGTCCTCCAAAGTGATATGTAATCAGTTGTGATAACTAGACCTCCTATATAGTTAAGGTTGTTGTAAAAAGTTCATCTACAACCATGGTGATTTACGTATAATGAAGGTTTGTATAGCATTCATGGAGAAGTAATTATGGTCTCAATGTATTGATCATGATATTATAACATGAAAAATTAAGTTTATCCCCAGGTGACATCAAGGAGAACATGAGAAGAAAAGTTTTAATATGCACATAGTCTTCCACCATTAATGAACATGTATAGGTGCCCTATAGGAAGATGACATATTGGAAAGGACTTACTTGAATGGTATTTAGATAATAAAATTTGATAGAATACATTTTGAGAAATTATAATGAGACCAGGAGTGATCAAATGGCTAGGCACCATGCATTGTTTGAGATATTCTTTCACTATTTATGTGTATACATGCAGAAGTCCACCTATAGGTGGCACCATAGAGAACTAAAAAATGCTTGATGGAGGAAATTGGAGAAGTTGGAACCTTCATTGGAGTCATAGTATGTTATTTAGATCATGGAAGAACCATTTGAAGTGTTAGGTTGGTAAAGGGAAGTGGAAACCATGATCAAAGGGAATAACTATGGAATTAAGGGACCTTTTCCCTAAAAGACAAAAACATAGAACTTAACCATTTGGTTGATAGCATATAACAAGGTTATTAATATATTTGAGAAATATAAATGAGAATACCTTGTATATCCCACATAGGATATAAGTATTGAAAAATTATTGAGTCATTTATAGTAAAAGGTAGTAGTTGAAGACCTCAAAGTTGCCCAATTGTTCATCGAGTCTCTTCATTATCATCTATAGGATTTAAAGTCTAAAGAAGATCCCTACACCCAAGGTTTCAAGTGAAACATATATTCATGATTTTTTTACCTTATAAAGTGAAAACTCATATAAATGGGCATAAGGATCATAAAAAAGGGTTGATATATAATGTTTTTAGCCTATCTACACCTACAAGTGTGCCTAACTCCAAGACTATCCACCTACAACTGACTATTAACCTCTAAACCATCCATATTAGGAGTTTAACCATGGAGATAACAAATTTATATGATAAAATATGATTAAAAATTAATAAAATAATACCAAAGTGATGTGAAACATATCCCAAGAGGAATCTTCACCTACAGGATTTTACTCATTCCAAAATAGTTGATTGTGTTTGACTGTGGTGAACAGTGAGCTAAAGAGTGATGTTTAGGTGTTTTTATTACATAATCACAAGGTAAATTGGTATAAAAATATGATAATGACCCTATTAAACTATGAAAATTTCTTGGGGTATTGTTCTTTATCTTGAGCATGCAAGGTAACCTATAGGTGTGGTGTCTTGAACAAGAGACACAGTCAGAGGTTACACTTAGACTTGATCAGTCAAAGTGTGAGAAAAGGTATGTAGGTGTTTAGGGTTATGAAAAAAATTAGGAAACATTCATCATGATTTTAATGATATCAATAAGCTATTACCAAATAAAATAAAATAGATAAATGATTTTATGGTGCAATACATAGTCCACATGACAAACCCTATACACAGTCTGCCTTATATAGGTCTATCTTGGATTTTAAAGGATTTAGAGGGTATAATCATGTGAAAAAAGGTTTTAAATTGGTATATATAATATTTTTGACTTGGATAATCTCCTCCAATATTTATTTTTTTAAAAAATAGGGGAAGTGCCCTCTAGTTTATCTCAAATAGAGGGCACTCCCTTTGTGCATAAATCATGTAGTCTTGGAGAATGGAGATAAAAGGGTGGACCAAGGGCTGATAAAAAATTGAAAATATGTGTGTAGAGTTGGATTAAATATAAACCAACATTATAATCCAATCATATAAGGGGGAAACTCAACAAGGTGTTCTAAAACCTCAAGTATGCATATAGGTTTGTTCGGCAGAGTTTTAGCCTAAAACCTAAATGGGAGGTCAATGTTAATTATAGAATTATTTAGGAATTATAAAATATTGGATCATGATTATGGGGATATTATAGATTTTTATAATCTTCTACCTTACATATAAGTAACAATAAATCCATTTTTGGGCTCAAAGATAACTTAGGCCTGTGCAAAATGGGAAACCAAGCTCGATAGGGTAGATTTTAAGACTCATATCTTCCTGGAGATTATGCATGGAGATATAAGGATTTTTGGAAGGTTTAAAGTGGTCCTAAACATAACTCTTATGGAAGTTTTTATATTTATAATGTCATAGATTTATGAACAAAATTTAAGAGTAGAAATGACTCAAAACCCTCACAAGCCTTGGTTCTAAACCCGATGAAGGAAATGAAGATGAAAATCCATCCAAATAGACCATAATTGATTTAAAAATTCTTTGATACTAAAAATTACTCTCTATATAACCTTTCCATCCAATTGAGGTATTCCCTATCTATATGGATAGGGTATAGAGTTGATTTTTTTGACTATTTTATGCATTGTGTAAGTTATAGGATGTTTCAAGAAGTGAAAAAAACTTTAGGAGAAGGATTGGGACTTGGAATAACACCTCATGTATATTTATTTTAGTATAAAATATATTAAGTGTTTCTATAGGTGCCTTCATCTTAGCTAATCAAAACTGGCAAAGTGAGCAAGATGGTGAGAAGTGTGGAAACTTCAAGTGGATGGCATTTTAAGGTGTACCTAATAAATATAAGTCCATGGAGGGAATTTAAAATTTTCATTCACTCCATTTTATGTATTTTTATGGAAAAATAAATCCAATTTTAAGGACAAGTGTGAGGGGTGATTGAAAAACGAGTTTGTTTGACTGTAGGCAGTGATGGCTCACTTTCAAAGGAATATAGATGATTACGAATAAAACTAATGAATGGAGAAGCATGTATACAACCCCTCCATATCAAGTAAATTATGATATATATACCTAGTCAATTTTGGGGCATTCTAAAAGAGGTGAATGATGAAGATAGTTTTCTTGTGCAAAATGAGAACTCCTATGCCACTTTTCACGAGTTACATAATTTAGAGAGTCATTTGTCCTATCATACCTTGCATGATATATCTAATAATTAATTTTAATACACATGTAACTCATACTTTCATCATGAAAAGTGTTTAATTGACATTTAGAATTCTCTTTTCCCACTTCTCTCTCAAATGCTATAAGTAGTTGTCATTTTGGCCTTTATAAACTAATTCCACTCCATGTATGGAAAATACCTAATGGAATGATGTAATATTTTACCTTTGAACATTAATGAAAATATGATTTTAATTTATTTAATAATTGTATAAGTGTGTAAGTGATGTATGGTGATGCAAAGAGATAACTCTCTATCCTTGCTTCCCTTATCCTTTCGTGTTTGTGCAAGAGTTCATATTATAATAGGTCATATAGAGTGTAGTCAAGTGTGTTGGGTCTCTTTAAAGTGTATGATTGTCCTTAGAGTGTGAAATATTCCCTCTATTTCATTTTCCTTGTGTTGTTTTACAGATCACACCTCTACATTGAAATACTCATGTTAGAATCCATAAGACTTGGTGGTTAGTTTGTATACCTTGTTTCTTAGTGTAGGAAAGTATGATGGTCATATGGAAAACATATTAGTGTATCAACCCTATAATAGGTTAATTTCATGTAATTTATAAGTATTTTACCCATAAATAACTAGTTATCATAGGTGAAAGCATTTCAAGATACATTTAGGGAGCTAACCCTTACATCTAGAGGCTCACTTCCACTGTAGGTACACCCACATACCTATAAGTGTTCTCATGTTACCAAAATATAGAAGAGGCTTGAACACCCTCTTCTAGGGTGAAAGTTTTGGTGATAACAGTCCTGGAATATGATGTTGATATCAAGGTGACAAAATTGATAAGGGGTAAAGGCCTTTGTGAACATCTAGCTTCAGACCTTCATGAGTCAAATGAAGAGGCTCTAGTCAGTCATGATTGTTTCCAATAAATTGGTTCATTACCTCCACAAAGTTGGACATAGGATGTGATAATATTTATTCAAAATGGTGAGTATCCTAATAATATGAGTAGATCACAAAGGAAATAATTTAGATTGTAATCTATTCCCTTTTGTCTTGTGGATGGTGTGATTTTTAGGAGGGACATTAATGTTGTGATATTTAGATGCTTAGATAATGATTAGTTTGGATTATTTCTTAAGAAGTTTCATGATGGGACAATAGGAGGTCATTTCTCTCCAAGAACCATAGTTATCAATATCATGAGGGTTGGCTATTATTGGCCTAGCCTATTCAAGGATTACCATGCTTGGGTGAGAAGGTGTGGACAATGTGCTTTATTTATAGGAAAATATAAGATTGAAACTCTTCCTTTGAAGCCTATCCAATTTGATCAACCTTTCATGAAATGGGGTCTTGATTTCATTGGCATGATAAATCCCCCATCAAGTGCTGGTCATAATTTGATAATCATAGCAACTAACTATTTTACAAGATGGGTTGAGGTAGTAGCATTAAAGGAAGCTAATGAGAATGCTATCTTAGAGTTCTATGAGAGCATCATAACATGGTTTGGCACTCTTTCTACTATTATTTTAGATAATGCTCTTACTTTTATGGGTGTTAATATAGATAATTGGGAAAATAATAATGGCATATTCTTGAGAACTTCATCTAATTATTACTCTCAAGGCAATGGGTTGGCTAAATCTACTTACAATAATTTGATCAAAATTATCAAGATAAACTTGGAGCATAACCAAATATCTTGGCACACCAAATTAAAGATAGCCTTATGGGTTGATAGGATAAATCCTAAGAGGTCAATAGGGAATTATCCTTTTGTGATTATCTATGGAAGGGAAGCTAGGTTGTCTATCTCTCAAGAGCTACCTACCTAAGAGTTAGCACATCAACTGGAGTTTCTTAAAAACACCCCAATGGAGGTGATATTGATAGAATTAATGGATTTGTAAGAGACTAAAGATAAAAATCATCAAGTTATAGAGCATCACCAAGTACTAGTGAAGAGGTCTTTTGATAAGAAGCCAACTCCAAAATCATTTCAAGAAGGTGACATAGTATTGAAATGGGAAGAATATAGAGAAAAACCAAGGAGACATACCAAATTTTATACCCTATGGAGTGGACCATATGTCATCATCAAGTGAAAGCAAAGCAAATCTTTTCAATTAGCAAGGATGAATGGATAAGAGCTACCTATCCCTATGAATGGGATACATTTGAAACCTTTTTATTGAGAGCTAAAGGTTAGTTTTATCAATATTAGATTAGGAATGTGTTTCCTTTCTTGTGTTGTGTTCCATAAGAGATTTTGAAGCACATGTGTGTTTCTTGCTTAGTGTCTTGTTCTTGTTATTTTTTATTTGTTGAGGTGTTGTCAAGGTAGTTTTTATGTCAAACCTATATACTTGTGACTCCATAGCCTAATGGACAGGATTAGGCAACTAGTCATGGCATAACAAGCATGCCACCCTTAAGAAATAGCCAAAGATGTTGACCATTTTTACCTCAAGTCAAAATGGGTCAACCCCCTATAGTCATAATCTTGTATAGCAGGATTTTTATAATGCCATAAGATATGTTTTAGTTTGTTTAATGTCATGACATATGACATTATAGATTTGGTCATAGTATAGCTTAGTCCTTGTGTCATTTGGTGTTTTAGGGGTCTTTTAGAGTCATATATGCAAGTGGTAGGTTTTCATGGTGCCTAAACAATCAGGATCATAGAAAGGGTTCACACATGCCTCAAGGAGTGCATTTAGAGTTGTAAAAGTTTAGGAACAAGATTTGTGAAGCCAGACCATCATTAGGACATCATGAAGAACCAAACTAGATAGCTTATTTGTGCAATTTATGAATATGCTAAAAAATCCTCACATGACCATTAGACCATACATGATTAATGTCCTTAATGCCAAGATCATTCTCTACAAGTTTCATATCTTGATGAGTCTTCTATCTTGATATCTAAGCATTCAAAGTTTAGCTTGCTAAGTCTAAGGTTCTTGGTCATCCTACACATCACATAGGAATGAATGAACTAGATCACTTATTCATTTTATAAATGAACCTTAGAAAGCCTCATGGGCTAAAGGATTATAGTGCTATAGATCTGTTAATGCAAATAACATCCTCTAAATATTTTATTCCTACATAAGATTTCTAGCTCAATTTATAAGCATTGTAAAGTTAGACTTGAATGATGGGATGTTCACGTAAAAATCAAAATAAAGCTTAACATTTTTCTATTAGGGTCCTAAATTTGATGGTCATGTAGACATAAATGATGATCATGTGAAAATAAAATTATGGGCACATATATTTCAAATTTAGGCCATGGAAAATAACTATTGGGGTTCAAAAATATTAATGATGATCACATGAACATCAAATACATTTGCATAGACATCAAATATGTGCACATGGATGCCAATTTTAAGCTCATGAGATAGCCATTTGAGTTTAATTGGTAGGTAATAGTAAATATAATGGTCCACATTGCATCATATATCTTGATTTTATGATACGAGATGAGTTAAAAGGTTAAGGAGCTTAGAAGCCACCATGTGGCACAAGTGCAAAAGAAGACACACTGACAATAGGATCCTGAGATCAATGCATGATTGGAAAATGGCATGATCACATTTAATATGATAAGAGATCGATGGCTCTAACTAAATTATATTGATCAAGATCAATGGTGTGAGATGGGTCAAAGGGTAAATATCTGATAGCGAGGATCCATGGGACCAATGAAAATAGAGATAGCTAGACATAATTTGATTGGTTTGAGCCAATTTTCAAAAGGTAAGGCCAAACTAAAGGAGTGGTTTTAAAAAAAATAAAATAGGTCATATAGGGTAATAATTCCACCATTATATCTTGATAAAATGCCAAGGAGAAGACATATTAATGTGGTTAAGGTATAAAGAACACAAAGGGACACCATTAAAGATAAATATGGACCTCTAGTTTGACATTTTGTGTCATGTAGGGTTCATCTATGACTATGTTTTTCATGTTTAAAAGAGAGATACATGCATATGGTGAACTCTTGGTTATAAAAAAGATAAAGTGGGGTTGTTTAGGACCTATTATAATCAAGAAAGGTGCTATATGGTCTATAGGTTTGCATCAATGTGACAACTATGGGAAAACTAATAGTCTAAGATTGGTTTTCCATCTATAGTTGACCTATGAACATGGAGTGAGTTTGAGAATGATTCAATTTAAATAAGAGATATAATTTCAAATAATGCCATGAAGGCATACACATAAACCCTAATGGTTTTATCTCCAGGACCAACTGCATGAAAAGGACCCTTCTCTCCACCTTTGTGCACCATGATGAACCAATGAAGAGCAGTTAGAACCAAAATAAATCTCTAATAGATTGATTTGATGGTTTTAACTACATTTATTTTAGGACCCATATTACAATAACTTGATCCCATTATTTCAACCATTAGGGAACATCAATGAGAGAATAATGTAGCTGTGAAACCACTTGAAGTGACCTAGATCAATCAAAAGGTCTAAATGGATGTATTTTGTAAAAGAAGTTATAACTATAGTTAAAATTTTTGAACTAATTGATTCCAATTTTAAATTCTAAATATCCCTTTCTCTTGCTTCCTTTCTTTTATAAATATGAACTTTGAGCTATTATTGGCTATCCCTCAGGCTGGTATGACTAGACTCTCCCAAAAATTGTATTCTGCACCTCTTGGAGTAATGAATAGAGAATTATCAGTTGTTTACTAATATGTGCTTAGATTTTTTTATTCTTTTGATATGAAAACGTGGTCATCTTCCCTTTGTAGGTCCAAGTCCAACCTAAATGCTAAGAAACTTTTCTTGTAGGTCATCTAGTGTGTCTTAAGGTTAATGTCTTAGGTATAGAGTGGATAGTTGACTGTAAGTGCTTCTAATCAATCCTTACCCTCATTTACCTCTAGCCTAAGTCCATAAAATTTACCTTTAGGTGAAACATTATTGCTAAGAAACATTATAGACACTACATTAGTTCTATTCATAGTCTATAGGTGTGTTAATGAGTTCAATATTAAGAGTGGATATTTGAACATTTGGTGCATCATATCCTTTAGATTAGGTTCAATTCATGAATTATATAACTCTTTTCCCAATAAATAATTAGTTGGCATAGATAATAACAGTTCAAGATATATTCAGGGAGTCAGCCCTTAAATCTAGAGGCTCATTTCCAATATAGGTACACCCACATACTTGGAAATGTTCTCATGTTGCCCAAATTTGGAAGAAGCTTAAACAAATTATTCTAGGGTGAAATATTTGGTGATAAAAGTAAAAAAATTCATTTTTCCGAGAAATATAACCAAAATGTTGGCAACCTAGTGGTCATTTGTGCTCTAGTCCATTCATGCACTCTAACACTTAATTATTACAACTTTTTGCACTAGCATATAATGCAAGTTTTCGTTCATGCTCACCCAAGGCACAAAGATGGAAGTCTATAATGGGTCTGGGTTAGTTAAAAATGGCTCAACTAGTCATGATCCTAGATGAGCTCTTGTGCTACAAGGATACTAAGAGCATACTTCATGAAAATCCATTAGCTCATGATAATAAATGAATATGCTTATGATAATAATGTAGACACATAATTATATTAGTTATATATAACACTAATAATTATATAATTTACAACAATATCTATCCAAACACTTACATACTCAAATAAAGGCATAATTGGATGCATAAAAACATTAACAAGAACTTATTAATAATATTCTATGGTCAAAAATGCAAATAACAATATCATTGCCATGCATTTTCTATTTCTATTAAGAGTCCATGGTAACAATGTATTGAAAGATTACAATGTACTCTTAGACACTTAAATATCATCTATTTACTCTCTCTTAACAATTATGGATCTCTTTATTACTTCTCTATTTATCCTTTCTCTCTTTAGGTCTCTACCTTTTATATAATTCCAATAAGTCTTGTGTGTCACTTGGAAGATCAACAACAATCAATAGTTTCCATTTCACTAAAAAATAATGCATTTATATGATCTAAGTTACCATGCTATCTTCCACCACTTCACAATAGTTTTTTAGAATTAATCTACCAATCATAGTTCTGATACTTACCCTTCACGATATCCACTATGGTTTATGGATACATGTAGCCTTTGTGTGTCTTGATCTTGTTATCTTTTCTTATATGCACATAGAATAGGTGTTATTATCTAGTTACTACTTATTTGGAAATCCATACTAGATGTGCATGCTTATGTGGTAAGGTTTGCATGTAACACTCTTTACCTCCTTTGGTCATAGGCACCTATCTCTTCACACATGTGCAAAGATGATGCTATATTTAGAACTTATGGGTTAAACAATAATCATGCACACATCATACTTAATTTGAGGATATATGAGTCCTCTCTTCCAATATATTTATATTATAACACATTCCATAAGTTGACATACTAAACTTGTATCTTACCACATAAATAAAATCTACAAAATTGTATATTGGGATGCTAAAAGGTAATGTCATCACACCTGATCTACATTGAGTATTAGACGCAATATTAATTACTAATAATGTGAAGAGGCCAATATTTGTGTTATGGATATTTGGCATCTATATCATATAACTCTACTTCCAAAATGAAAATACAATATAAGGTGATCAAAGTGGCTTATGAATTAGCCACACCCCATAATTTCATCAATTGTGTAAATAAAATTTATATTTTGACAATACCTCATTATTAAGTTATAAATAATCTTGGGAATCTTCTTCATAAATTTTAATCTTAACTTTCCCTTAGTTGCATGCAATTTATTCAAAATTGTTGACATCCTAGCATTTATCCATGCACCAATGTAACTTCTATGGACCTCTTTCTCTTTAACACATTTTTACTTATCATCTTTTTTCATTTCCATACAATCCACATACTCGTATGTTGATGATAATGGTCGTGAATAATAATAATAAATTGAATTTCAAAGCTTAATTTAGATCTTGACATATTTATAACAAAAAAAGTAAACTAAAGTAATAGTAGTAATAAAATGCAAATTAGGGAAAACATTTAAGATTAAAACAATAATTATATCAAATTAAAAAACTTAAAATTTCAATAATTTATTTAATTTCCCTAATTTCCCCAAGTTTCACTAATTTCCTTAATATTCTATAATTTTTCCAATTTATCCATTTTCCCTATTTGTCACTAATTTTGTCAAGTGTAGTGTAATTTAAAACTAAATTTACCCCAATTTACTCTAATTTCCCTAATTTATAAAATTTGGCATAGTTCACCTAATTTATGCAATTTTGCCTATTTGTTACTAATTTCCTTTTTTTAAAAAGTTTGGCATGATTTCATCAAATTTCACCTAATTTTATAATTGTTTCCAAATTTTATTCTAATTTCCCCAAATTTCACCAATTTCCCTAATTTTCCTTAATTTACTCTATTTCTCTAATTTTACCTATTTCTCACTAATTATGTTAAGTTTTTCCTGACTTTACTAATTTTTGCCAGATTTTTCTCTAATTTTTTGATTTCCCTAATTTTAATTAATTTCTCGTATTTCTCTAAATTTTTATATTCACCACTAATTTCATCAAGTTTGGCTTAATTTTAATCTAAATTTAATGTAATTTACTTTAATTTCCCTATTTTAGCATAATCCCCACAATTTTTGTAATTTCCCCTATTTGTCACCAATTTTCTTAATTTTGTAATATCGGCATAAATTCATCAAGTTTGGCTAAATTTTACTAATTTTTGCCAATAATTTCTCCAAATTTCACTAATTTCTATAATTTCCCCAATTTATCTATTATTCCCTATTTTTCACTTATTTCATCAACTTTGGCCTAATTTAACTCTAATTTTACCATAATTTATTTCAATTTACCTAATTTATTTAATTGACATAATTCCTCCAATTTCTATAGTTTCCCCTATTGGTCACTAATTTCATATTTTTGGCATAGTTTTGTCAAATTTTTTCTAATTTTACTAATTTTTGCCAAATTTTACTCTATTTTCCCCAATTTCATTAGTTTTAGTAATTTTTTTTCTAACTTTCTCAAATTTTCTAATTTTCCTTATTTATCACTATTTCATTAATTTTGGCCTAGTTTTACCCTAATTTACTCTAAATTTGTAATTTTCATGATTTGGCATAATTCCCATAATTTCTATAATTTCCCCTATTTGTCACTAATTTATCTAATTTTATCAAGTTTGGCCTAATTTTACTAAGTTTCACAAAAAATTAGTGTAGTTTCCTTAACTTCTCCAAGTTTCACTTTTTTTTGTACTTTTTCCAATTTCCCTAATTTGGTAAGTTAGGCCTAATTTTACTCTAATTTCCCTAAGTTTCACTATTTTACCTCCAATTTCCCCATTTTCTTGACATTTTCACCATTTTTCACATTTTTTGATTGTGCCACTAATTTTTTTAATTGACTCTAATTTTACCCAATTATATAAAATTTTACACTTATTTTGAAAACATAAATCTAATTTATGAAATATTACTGTCCCTTTCATTAATTTATTTTATTCTTGAATTTAACTTATTTAATCTAATTTACACTTAAGTTTTTTGATTGAAAGGGTCCCTAACCTTTTATAAAGATCCAGATAAAGAAATGAATAGTAAGAACCAAAAACATGCCAAACTTACAACTAGGCTAAACAAAAGCCTCAACAAATTGAATGCTATTGATCAACAACAAAACAAAAACCAATGGAATATATAGAACAAAAAAATTAGCAAAATAGGTGAACTAATTATCACCAATAAGATCAATGGTCTCCCCCAACTTGCTATCCATGATGTTAATGATATTTCTAGTCTTATCTAAATCTAAAACTTCCACCTCTACCTTCTTACCTTTTTATTTACCTTTTAACCTTTTATTAGATATTATTCCCATTTGCTCCTCTTTTTTTGCCTGTAAAGCTTCCTTCAACATATTGATATTTGTAACACAATTCTTAATGGTTGTCTTACTTAGCTATATAAGATTTTGGAAGTCATCCTTAATCTTATACTTATCCTTTTCTAATTGATCCACCATTTCCTCCAAAAGAGAAACTTTACTATTCAACTTATTCATTATTTCATACATCTCTATTGAGCATTTAGTTGGATAACTTCCTTGGAGATCTCCTCCACTAATTTGTATTTTAATTTTTTCCATTTTTTCCTTTAAGTTATTATTATCCTTCATAAGCCATTTCATAATTCCATTCTATAGGTCTACATAAATAACAAAGGAGTTAATATTTTCCCAAGTTTTGTCTTCTATGGTTTCATAAATTCTCATCTTACCATTTATATTTTCAATATCTTGAGTATACTTTGGGTTAGTAGAATTCATTATCATCTCATAAGGTGACTACTCCCCCAAGTATTTGCTTCCAACCACCTCCTAATTTTCACTTAATAACATACATTTGAAAATATAATTTATTATTTATTCTAAATTAGTCATTTGGTAATATGTGACATGAAAAAATAAAAAGGAAACAATAAACTTGCCTTCTGCCAAAATCGATGTGTGGCTAGTATTTTCCTTCACTCTCTTTCTCTCTTTTTCTTTTTCTCCTCTCCAACGATAAAAATGACACTTAGGTAATGAAAATGACACTTTAAAGGGTATATATAGGATCTCAACATGGATTGACATAAAAAGATTGTGTAATGTGAAGTTGGTGAAAATGTGGCACAATTTGCATCACTATTTTGTACCACCTTTGTACCAATGTTGCATCAAAATTTATTTTGATTATATAAAAAACCTAAATATTAAAACAACATGAATGTTGATCTAATTTGTGGATTAAATTTAAATTCATGAAGAGTCTTTGTTATCCTCTTCATATTATTCAACCTCATCATGGTTCTCATTACCAACACATTCCTATTAATCCTTATGCACATTTGGATTTTCATTGTGGTTTTCATTGCCTATTTTTTCTTCATTATTTACACTTTCCTCCTCATAGTTAGTTAATTATTATTCAATATAATTTTCCTATCATACATAACTCATGTTTATCGACACCTCTTAATAATACTTTCATGGTCTACAAAATGACCTTATTCTTCCATATATTCATCTTTAACATCTTCATTAGATTCTAGATATTTTGGATGGTGATGGTGTATTATAGAAAAGACATGATTTAGGATGTAAATGTATTACACACTTTTATTTATTATGCTTCTCCACATCTTCAGAAAAAAATACATGCATTATAAAAAAATAATTTTGAAAAAAAGTATAAATATGGACTTGAATGAAAAATGCATAAATACTTTCTTAACAAAGTTTAAAAAAATAAAATTAAATATGTGATAATATTGAGGTAACATGTAGGGTTATTTTATTTATAGTAACTCTAAAGTGTATTATGTGGCATATAAACCATTATCTTTATATCTTTTCATAGATCTAGTGCCTCCAAAAGCCTAATACTGGATGCATTTGAACAATATAATTTTGAGAACCCTATAATTCAATTAAAATATTTCTTGGATCAACCCCACATAATACATTTTATAATCAATTAAATTTTTGTCTTTGGAGCTTGCAGTACTAGCCTACTGATAAGCAAGAACTCCATAATCACAATCAACTCTCTTACTATCTACACTTTAGATGCAAAATTATTTTTTATACAATCCACATTCTGGTGTATGTTCTAGCTTGATAATATAAAATAAAAAAATAGGATAGCGTTTATAATAAATTATTTGGAAAAAAAATCACAAATAATACTTGAAAAGTATTCGCATCCTTAAAAAGTGCCTATATTTATCTACATTGGGGTCACCATTCTCCTTTAAAAATTAAGGATAATCATATAGCCAATTGATTGTTCATTATAAGGGCTAATTTTGGTAGCCAATATTTATCTAAAATACCCTTAGGTACATATATTTTTTTACCCATATATTATCCCAAAGTCTTGTCTTTCATTCCTTGCATGTTATCTTTTCTCTTGGTATACTTCAATTCAATTAGTCATTGATTTTATATTATGAATAAAGTATGATTTATTACTATTTGATCATAAAAAACTACACAAGATATAATTAATTAATTGTATGGGGAAAAAATATGTGCATGCATATAACAAATAATAATTTAAAAAATCAATGTCTGCACATACCAAGCATCTTACTTACACCCTTTACAAATAATAGTTATCTCAACTTCTCAAATCCATGATCCTCTTCCTATATTTATAGAACAAGAGTGGATATGTTTATCTTGAATGGATTACCTTAACCTTTGAACTATTTGGATGGGAAAATTTCTTTACAAAGCCTTTCAATGTATTCATGTACCTTTCTAGGAAAAATATCAACCTTGTACTTATGATCTTAAATAAATCTATGTAATACACTAAATAAATTATAAGATGCACCATTATTTCCTTGTATCTTATTGGGAGATCCTTTTCAAGTTTATTTGCATTTCTATATCATCTTCATGTATCTCCTCCAATGAGAACCACCTGGTGAAAAAAAATTAAATATACTTAAAAATTAACTACTTCAATGGAAATATTTGTACAATATTCATGATTTTAAAATACCATGTAAAGCATGATAATTGATAAATATGTTTTCATAAGTATTTAATGAGACAATAATCCCCTATAAGAAACATGGAAACTATGCCATGAAGAAGAAAAAATAAAAATATTATTTACTTATTTTATAAATAGATTTCATAGCCTAATGTGAAAATTAAAATACAATAAATAAATGGAATAAAATACCAACATACATAAATTTAACATGTTATTAAAATTATTAATTTTGAGGCTTATGATGTGCCCATCACCAATGAATGGACTTTGAAGGGATAACCTATAGTTTGCTGGCATTATGATTTTGATCATCACACTTCTTAATTACTCTTGATTAGTTAAAGTACAAAAGTCTCTCTTCCTTATCCCATACAAAAATTTGTGCCATTATAATTTATCTTTGTGTTTGAAACCTTGAGGTCCATCTTCATCTCCAATTTATCTTTTTACTTTCAAAGTTATGTGTTTATGAAATAACTAAACATAATGCTATGCCCTTAGGCTATAACATGTGTTGGGATATGTGTAGCCAAGTTATGGCTATCATAACCTTTGATTAAGTCAGATGATCATTTTTATAGATTCCTATTAGTATCATGGTTAACTTAGGTTGTTTACATATCATAATTAAAATATAAATAAGAGGTAGTGGTTAATATTTTATCATCAAATTGTAAATTTTATTTTTATTGTATGGTTGTGGAGGTTGCCACCTCAAAGTGGATCATCATTTATTCATATATTTTACTATATTTGAGTCATATTTTGATCTATTTCTATGATTATACTTTATTTGTGAATTAATTTCATTACAAGTGGTATTAGAGATTCAATTTGAAAATAGTGTGTGAAAAAACCTAAAGTTTGAGAATAGCTTATATTTTTTAATCTGTTATGATTTTATCTACTATTTTTTATACTAAATTTGGAGAATCATTCAAGGGCACTAAAATAAAAAACTTAAGGTTTGGTAATCATTCTAAAAGAGTTATTGTAGTTTTCGTATTTTTCATAAAGTCACTTTATAGGTTGCATTTTATGGATTTTTCTAATTTCTTTACACCTTTAAAAAGCTGCCAAAAATATAGTTAGGGTCTGTTCTTTGTTTTTTTTTATTTGAAGAAAACATAGGTTATAAAACTCTTGGTTAAAGTTTGATCAAAGTTGAAAATCAAATTTGGCATTGTAAAGCTTTAGTATGAAATGACTGTAAACTAGGGGCTAAGGAAAAGGTTAGAAAAATTTAGGTAAATCCCATAAAAAAGAGGGGATGGAGTTATAAATGGGAATTAGTGGATATTTTAATTTATGGTTTTATTCAAAAAATCATAAGGTGAGCCAACTTGAGTATAGTGTGGAAAACATACATTCTGATATGGTTAATAAATGACATGTGGAAAAATAAATCACTGATTAGATAAGCTCAAGAAATACTCAATAAATGTCTGAATGTTCCTCTAAATCCAACAAATCAATCATAATTCACTACTACTTAGAACAAATAGTGTGGATCTTTTGGACCCAATGAAAGTCATAATCGAACTCAACCACTACCTTCAAATGTTTCCCATTTGGGGCCATGAAACATGATGCCGAAAATGGAAATGTGTAGGTTTGATCAAAAGGGTCTACTCACCTAGATCAACCAAATGGATTTTTTTTTGAGGTACATCATATCCCATGTGAAAGTAAGGTGGAAATAATGTATTAATGTTTGCAACATGACCAATTTATTTGGCATCGATGGTTTTATTCTCAAAATAAGAAGAAGGGTCTCAATGTGTTTTACCATAATTTAGATCAATAAGTTTGATTAATATAATTAAGACAAAAATTTGAAATGTAATTTAGATCAATAAATTTGGAATTCAAGAATACATCTAACTGTTAAATTTTGAGATTGATTCTTTAGATTTGATAAGGGCATATGATAAATATGTACTAAACAAATCATGATACTCAACTTTTCTAGTTGATTGTCTAACTGTGACTATATTATGGAAGTGAAAATCAAGGATAAACATGCATGCCATTTGTTTGATTCTAGAACTAATTTTATATTTATGGTAGGTCAATTTCATAGGACAGGGTTAGTATCATAAACCTATAATGTGATACTAGTTAGTACTAACTTGCAAAGAAGTGTGACATAATGATTATGTAAGCACCTATAACTTATTTACTTATTCTATGTTTATAATATTAAACCCTGATAATGCATGTAAATATAAAAATAAACATAATTTTACTTGAATACATAGATGTGCTTTTGAGGTCTAGAAACACAAAAAAATAGGGGATGTGTAATGGGTTAAACTGACCCTAATCACCCATGCTTGATGATTGGTCGCTACCTATGTATTTGATAATCTAAGGAGGGAAATAAAGCCACTATTTAAGCTTAAAATGGATCTAGTAATCCTAACTTGGTGTTATATATGGTAAATAATATATAAATGATAATACACAAGGGTGATAATCAGATCTACAATAGGCCAATTGGGTGCTAAACTCAAATATAAACATACACTAAATTTATTATGCTGAGTATAAGCTACATATAGAAAGTATAACTAAGCTATGCATAGCAATGAGAAATAAGTAATATACTTAGTTGGATATGATGTTAACATAATGATGGATCTAGAACATGTATAAATTATGTTGGAATGATATTATATAATATTCATCATATTCTAAATTTGAACTTTTAGAGATCTAGAATCTAACATCACCCTGGGATGGTTGTGTCAATACTATTATCTGGGTTCGATGTAAGTATCCTATAAGGAATACCTACTATAAAAGGATGCAACCACCTAGATGATTCTAGGTTTGAATTTTCTTTCACTTTGGTGTATTTAGATTTAGGTCATCGACTATCAATCTTCATGAATTTGTAAAACCATAGTTCTTCATCTTCATAATGAGCCCAGGGAAAAATAGGTTAGTAGGCACATGATGTTTAGAAAACCCCAAATACCTCTCTATCAGTGAACACTAATTACATAACCAATACTCTAAAGAGGCCCTAAAAATGATGTAGTTCTCCCCTACATGTTGGCTTGTGTGTGAATCATGTAATATTGTTCAAAGCAAGTACAATATTAACCTATCTTGTAACTTGGAAAATTAGTCTCTTGGGTTGTTTATTGACTCGTAAATGTGTTGTTCCTATGAATAGTATGGAAATAGGTAAGCTTTGTTTAATTAAACATTTTATAGAGTAATTTTAATAAGTTATCTTGGTCACCTTGGTATTTTACTAGGTGAGGAATGAATGAGGGTTGATTTTGTATTTATATTAATCCATTTAGATACTTAATTTGCATTAAATCACTTAGGCTGATCATTGGGATACATTTATTTTTCAAAATATATGGCTTTAGGGAACTGGATACTTACATCAGGTTAAGACACTTACATCGACACTAATTTTTATCCTAGATGTTAGTGTTCAAAGAGCAATAAAGTAGGTATAGGTTTAAAACTTTTAGAGGTGTTAGATAAGTACATTTTAAGCATTATGGGCAAGATAAAAGGCATAGGTCATCAACATAATACTAATAAGACTAATAGATAGGCCAAGGGGCATAATATAGAGTAAATTTGAGACTTATAGAATCAATAAAAGGTCTACAATTGAGAGGAATAAACAAGGTCTCAGTTTGAAAAGTGTTCAATATTAAGGTGCTATATAATCCATAAATATCATATACATTCCCCCCTTTAATATAGTAATGAAATTAATAGCTTAAAGGAAAAAAATGTGTACCTAGGTGTGTATAATACACCTTATCTTTTCATGTGCCCAAATTGAGTGATTTACTGGTGACTGAACTAAAACCAAAAGCATGTTATAATATATAATTAGTAAATATAATATGGGATTGAAAATACTTGAAATAGATTGAAATTGAAAGATCAAGGTTTAGGAGTACACCTATGTGTCAATGCAACTACCTTCTTATTAATAGGTTGATTTGAAAAAGATGTATCATTGTAAGTATTTGAAATTGAGATTAAGAAAAATATAGATAAAATTTTAAAGTTTATATATCCAAGGAGATAAATAGATAAATAGATAGAAAGAGAGAGAGATTGGAAGGCACATAGCCCCAACTTTGGAGCAAAATTGAGTTTCCACCTAAAAGTTGAGATTATCTCAATCATAAAACCTAATGATACTTATAACCTAGTGAGGTTGGATGATATAATCAAGTCTAACTTAAAAACTTAGCAAGATTGAGTGATTTAATCACCTTAATCATACCAAAATGTGAACCAACTATTGTAGTAGATTATCTTAATAAAGTTCATAAAATTCCAATTGGGGTATCACTATGTAAAATATTTTTGGAATTTGAAATTGATTTAGATTTTATAATATTAAGTATAAATTACATAACATATGCACATTAAATGTCTCATGCTGAAACTATGTATAACAATGGTACCAATGTATATAATTCTTCCACAACTATGAATCTGAATGGCCAATTTAGAAAACTATGTAAGTATAGAGAACATGCTTCCAAAATATTCCCCCATTATATATAGAGAAATACGAAAATTGATATAAGTACCATTGTGGAGAACACGTTTCCAAAACATTCCCCCACTATGATCTAGATATTTTGAATAATAAATAAGTGTGGAGAACATGATTACAAAGCATGCCCACACTATATCTAAAAATTGTGAATGTGTGGAAGCCATGCTTATATGACATTCCCCCACTAAATCTAAAAAATGATATAAGTACCATATACTGGTTGAGTGTGGAGCACATGATTCCAAAGCATTCTCCCATTGAATTTGAAAACTATGCCAAGTGTGGAGAACATGACTTTATGACATGCCCCCACTAATATGACCCCTAATTTGAGGTGAGGGAAAGATAAAAACTAGTATTTAACTCACTTCAAAAGAATAAGACAACTGTATAATTTGTGAACATAACCATGCAACATATGGAAGGAACATGTCTAGGTAGATATAACATTTAGGTGCATAAAACCAATGTGATCACATGTAGGCCTAAGATGCATGATAAAGATCATGACAATGTATATATAGTCCTAATACAAGATCAATAAGAAAATCAAACACATACACAAGAGCAATCAAAAGTAAGCAAAAAGGCAATGGTCCAAGAAGATTTCAATCAAGGGGCATGTTCAAAATTTACACAAGCGAAGGGACATGACTTAGTCAAATGTCCACAAAAGAAAGGATGATATATTCAAATGTATATATAATAAAAAATGACATACACAAATGTAAAATAAAGGATATATAGGAAAAAGGTTCATAAGAAAAGGAACATATTCAAATGATCAAATAAGGAATGAAATGGTAAGGTAACACACTCGAGTAACTACATGAAGTAAAGCATAAGCCACCAACATAAACATGTCATAGTAACCCATAGATCAAATGTGTTAGGAAAGAATGTCACATTTATAGCATATCAAGTACCTTATGTAAGATATAATCATAAATAAATGCATGTGTAAGCACATATGTAATCTAAAAAATGATAATGAAATGTGATCATCAAACTATAAAACCTATGTATATCAAGATTAAAGAGTATATGCCCCTAATGTATGCATGACATGAGTAGAGGGAAGGACCAACATCTAATATAAGAATAGATCATGAATTTGTCTATTACTTTATCATACTTAAATAGAAGTGTGACACATATGACTGTATGTAATAGGATTTTAATATGCCATCCATCAACATGAAACTAACACATAGATGCCAAAGAGATAATAGAACATGTAGGTGCTGAAAATATTTTTGGACTTTTAAATGTTTTTTATTTTTTGAACTAAGTGTAATAATTTTGTGATGCTACTGAGGAGAATGTATATGTTTAATATCTATCACTATAGTGTCTTTGATTCTCTACATGTGTAAAATAAGACTAGGTGCTCATGAATTAGTAATATGAGTAAATGGATTAGGGTTTTGGAATTGATCATTGAGTGTTCTATGGTTTCTTTATAATAACCATAATAGGAACATGTGTATCTAATCTAGATATTTGAATGTGGTGCACAATAGATGGGGATTTTTTGGAATCCACTATATGCCTTTGATGTAAGGGTCTCTCAAGTAATAAATACATAGTAAAGGGGATTGCCCGTTGCTTATCCTTTTATGGTGAATGAGCCTTGGTGGGATTGGTAGTTAATTATATAGGTATAAGTTTTTCTTATTTGAGAGGATGCTTGTATGGAATTATGGAAACTATAACTACCCAATTGGCATGAATGTATTTAACACTCCCATGCATTGTAGAAGGTACTAATCAAAGTGTATGGATCCAAGGTCTTCCAAATAACATATCAAAGATGCCTATGGAAGGTATGACTGAAAAGGTAGTAACCACATGTGTGGGACCAACTTGTAAAGGTAGGTTAATCTCACTAAGAACCTTCTGGGAGGTTCCATTGAATGCTCTAATTGATCTAGTAGAAGTATGCAAATCATGATGTAAGTAATGCCATGGTGAAAATATTCTTGATTTCACCATTATTAATCATAACACTATGTCTAGGGTCATTATCAAGGTATGATCAAATAAATAAGGAATGAAGATCAAAGTTATCATCCTTTATCTCACTATCATTGAAAGTAATAGAGGGTCTCTAAACCATAAGAGGCATATGTCATATGTCATGTGGTAGAGGAGGATGTGCATTATATCCTATTTACACTTCTAGTTCCTTCTTATAATGGTCTTACAAAGGGTAGTTAAATATTTTTTATTTGTGGTTATCACTCGATTGTGAATATTATTGACCATTTTTTGCCCAATAGGCCAAAAATAGGTCCCCTTCTATCCCTACTATTCTAGGCCATTTCTTATTTGATTTTGCGTAAGTCTAGGAATATCTATGAAATTTACAGGTCTAAATCTACGGACTCTGTAGGTGGAATTTCTATGGAATTTGCAGGTCCATTTCTATAGACTATGCAGGTTTCTTGAGTTTCTACGAATTCTGCAAAGAAGTTTTTCTACGGACTCTGTAGGTTAGTCTTTTGGCGCATGAAGAACTAGTTTAGAAAGTGTTGGGTTTTACAAGGTTTCTTTGGGCTCTTGTCTAAATAAAATCACAAGGAAAGTTGGCATCTTTGAACCATTGAACCAATTTAAGGCCTTAATTCAACCATTAGTTTAACGTTTAAGTTCAATCAGCCTTGGTTCATCGCTTGTTTCAACCATTGGTTCAACGTTTAAGTTCATCGGCAAAGTTTAAGGCCTTGGTTAAGTGGATTTTTGTTCAAGAAGCTTCAGGTTCATTAGCAGGTTCAATCAATCAGTTCATTGGCTTGGTTTAATGTGTTGGTTCAATGCATTGGTTCAACGCCTTAGTTCAATCACTTAGTTCAATCGAATGATTCAATGAGTTTGGTTCAATGCACAATTCAAAGGCTCGACGTGTAGTGTTGAAGCATTGAACTGGTTCAACGGATTGGTTCAATGGTTGGTTCAAGTGGGAAATGTTCAAAGGCTTAGTTCAACAAGGGCTTGGTGCATAATGTTGAACCGTTGAACCATTTTTGGTTCAATGGGTTGGTTTAACAGCTTAGTTTAAGGGGGCATCCCAAAGCCGAAGGGTAGGTGCCCTTGTGGAGGGTAGTCCTAAGTCTAAAAGCCCTTGCAAAGGGCAGGGAACATTTCGAGGTAGCTGAAGGATTTAAAAGATGCAAAAAGATTTAAGGTTTTAAATTCTTTCAGACTTTTTGTTTGAAGGAATTCCTTCAAACAAAAAGTCCAAAGGAATTCAGGGGAAGGCTACAAACACAAATAAAAGACAAAGAACCCAAAGACAAAGGGAAAAAAGACTAAGACAATTCTCACAGACTTTCTATCTGTGGGAAAATTATCTGTTGAAAAAGCTTGATGGATTTTTGCCAAGAATGGTGACGTCCCAAAAGTCATCAATTTGAAGGAGATAGACTAGCCATTGGGTATTCATTTTCAAGGTGACAGCTGTGCGAACGTCAAATTTAACACAGTGAAATAGCCATTTGCTTTTGAATTGCCTAAGCACCAACCATGAAAAGATCCCAAGGAATGCAGTGACTTGCTAGAAGATTGCCCCCAAAAGCTGAAGGAGTAGAATGAGACAAAACCAGGATAAGACAAAGTGTAGGAAAAGATAGAGCATCCAAGTGGCAAAGGGAAGGCAATTTATTACCAGATGATCACCAAATGGTGCAAATAGTAAATGGCATAGACTGAGGGAATAAACCATAGTTTATTTGTAGGCCTCTTCTAAAGAATGACATCAACAACAGTGACTTCCTCTTCCTGATGCTCTCGGTGCACATGAGTCACTTGCAAAAAAGAGTGCCAAAATCTTTCCCAGGAAGTGCCAAGTTCTCTTCTTCTTTCCATATATTTTAAAAATTCTCATTTTGAATAGATCCACCCTTTTGGCCTTAAGGTAAACTCTGCCTAAAATCTCTCAGGCTTGTAAGGCAGAGCTCTGCCAGTTTTTTACCTTGAACTAGAACTTAGCTTTTTTACCTCTATTTGTACTTGCACTTTAAAGTATATGTCTATTTTATTCTTTTGTGTTAAGTCATTATCTTTCATGCTTTCACAGATCGATCACAACATGTCCAGTGCATTGTGAAGTCTCCTTTCTGTAGGTCTACCAAAAGTGTCTACAGGGGAATTTAGGTGCCTATGAAATAGCTGCCATAAGTGTGTCTGAGGATGCCTCTAGTGGTTTCTTCCTCCCTATATTTCCATAAACCCCTAGCTAACTATTGCAGAAGAGATTCTCACTTTAGATGAATTGTATGGGCACTTCTTTTGGTAAAAAGTGTATATTCAGGCTGGGTGGGTCATCACTTTTCTAGTGTATCACCTTTTCACTTTTAGGCTTAGGTTCTATTTTCAACATCTCTCTCTCTCCCTTTTCATCCCCCCTTTTTTCATTTTTATTTGTTAGTAGTAGGAGAAACCAAGGCCTAAAAGATACATCAGAGGGAGCTAGCCCTTATCTAGAGACTCTCCCCTCTAGCTTCTCCAGTCCCACAGGTGAGAGGGGAGTTTCCATTATTGTGTGTGGAAAGGTAGGAGGTCAGCCTCCTGCCCTGGGTGCAATCCACTATGTCAACAATTTTTGGCATGCACGATGGGACCAACTAGGACAAGTTGTGTCTAGAGAGTTAAAGAATTTTTGGTGTATTCTTTAGCCAACTAGCCTTTAGAGGCTTTTTTCATCAACACCAATGGAGACTCCAAGTTAAATCAACTAGTTAAGCAATTCTGGTGCCATCAAGAAATAGTATTTTGGCATGTATAATTCCATCATTCAGAGCCATGGACCCTATTTTCCTTGGCCAGTCTGGATATGATCCTTACCAGCCTTATGCTGATCCTTATCAGGTTCAATATGACTAGTCTCAACCCTATCATAAGCTATATCAGCCTTATGTCTAGTCTTCTCAATGTGTCACTTCTCCTACTCGACCCAGTCTCTTTGCCAATCAACCTGTTTCCACCTTCAAACGAGCACTGCTGGGATACAAAAAGTATGTAATAGATCTTGAAACCAGAAGGGGATATGGCCAAAAAATTCCTAATCATGTCATCCATCAAGTGAGAAATGCACTAGATCAGGTTAAGAGTGAATGGGCTCCTATTGAAAGAGCCAATTGGAAAAGGCTTACAAGTGAGATGCTAGATGTGAGTGGTATGATTGCATCTTTAGAAGAGAAGTTGAGTATTTATGAGAGGCAGCCTTACCAAGTCTATCAACCTACATACTCACTGCCCCAAGTATCATATTAGTCATACATAGCCTCTGCTTATGAGCCAAGTCAAGCCTGTCAAAGTCCTCTCCCCAATCATGTTGAGGAGAGTTTCGAAATAGTAAATCTTGTGTTTCAAGCTAATCTTGATAGACAGATTGAATTGGAAAATATTTAGATGTAGTAGTCCATTTTAGTAGTAAGGGAAGTGGAATCTAAACCCTCACTACCCTCTCACATTGTAGCCACATCACCCTAAAAGGAGATGCCCAGTCCAAATATCTTGAGCTAGAATAAAGTGGTTGAGTCATGGAACAATAAGGAGGAGAAAGACATTGTCCAAGAGTGTGAGGTATGAAATGAGGATAGTCCTTTTCAAGACCCTCCCACCCTTCCTCAAGAAGCTTCTTGTATTTCATGGCAACCTTCATGTACTCCCCATCTCTATGATGACTCTTATGAGCTCTAAGAGGTATAAAATGAGGATAATCTAGCTAAGCAGATTGAGGAGTTGGAAGCTAAGGTGAGACTGCTTGGAGAAAGAGAGATGGAGTTTTTAGACCTTGTATAGGAGTCAATGCCAAAAGATACCCCTTCCACCAATCCATAATCTAATTTCAATATTGATGAAGTGTTGGTAAAGTGGAGGGACAAAAATTAGGAAATTTTGGCCCAAGGTCTACCCCCTCCTATTCTAGAGAAAACTCCTTCTTGTGTGCCAAATCCTTTTTATCAGATGACACTTACTCATTCTGACTCATCCAATGCATCAATCAATCCTACCTCTAACCCTATATTCCTAGCTTTTCATCACACCTCTTTTCAGACAGATCTTCTTGTACATGAGTAGACCCTCCCAAATCTTCCCCAACCTCCTCAAGTCTTTCACCATGATCTCCAAATTCCAAGCTAGAAGAAAGAACATTGTGAACCAGCTTAGGACCTTGAAGAGGATAAAGTTACTACCTATTCATAGGAGCAAGATTCCAATCCCAAGATCATGAGTTGGAAGTAAATAGTAGAATCTTGGGGTAGAAAGGAAGAGGAGGAGAAAGGTTTTGCTCAAAACCTTGAAGAAGATGAGGTTGTTCCTACTCCCGATGATGATTATGACTTTTAGGAAGATATAGATTGGCAAATTGCAGATTTGGAGTCCAGAGCAAGTCTCCTCAGTGAACGTGTGATGGATGTTTTAGACTAAATAGTAGTTTCCATGTCTGAATACACTCCATCCACACACCTCCAAGAAAGCTATCAGGCTTTGCCTGATATAGATTACGCTCAGTTTATGAATGACCAGGGAGACTTCATGAGTACAGATGAGGATGGGATCACCATTAATTTCCTAGAGGAGCATGGACAATCTTTTGTTCATGTTTTGAATGATTCATTTGAAGTCATTGGGGTAGGCTGCACTATTCTTCAAGGAGGCTATGAGATGGATAAGAGTGGAGAAGGTAGCATTGGGACTCAAATAAGTTTGTAAAGGGGCTATAGGTTTTTAGATTTACCCCTTCAAGAGGTTAGTGAATCTAAAGATACCTTCTTTGAAAGCATCAAGGAGGATGGTCATACCATGGAAACCGAGCATGAGTCAGAAGAGAACAAGCCAGTCAATGATGCATATCAAGGGGCTTATGGTGATGAGCCAGTAGCAATTGATTTCTTGATGAGATACACTAGCCTAAAGAACTAATAGGAGGCAAGCTTCCAAGAACAAATAGAGTATGTATACATTGGAAGCATGTTTAAATTTGATCCACTCAGATACAAGCCAACTCAAGTGGCAGGTAAGAGGAGTAGGTCACCAGCTCTCCATTTCATTCAGCCACTTGTCTGGCACCATAAGTTTCCTTGCCAGGGAGGGGACTTAAGAAGTTTTCCTTTTGATTTAGGAGGGAAGTTGATTTACTTGGTTAGTTGTATATAGTATTTTGTTTTCATTTTTCTTTCCTGCTTTCCTTAAGTGCAGTTTGCATAGGTAGTGTTTTTAGCCTTGTATATGTTTTCCTTTGTGTGTGGGGTAAAAAGCTTCATGTTTGATTCTTGGATATTTGGGGCTATTGCTAACCTTTATTCAAAGTTTCATTCTAACTCTTTGCCCAATGGACTACAAAACAACTAGTCTCTAAGCATAGCAGGCATGCTTCCCCTGGGAGTCACCAATTTGTTGACCATTTTTTGCCCAACAGGCCAAAAATTGGTCCCCTTCTATCCCTGCTGTTCTAGGCCATTTCTTCTTTGATTTTACACAAGTCCAAGAATATGTACAGACTCTGCAAGTCTAAATCTATGGACTCTACAGGTGGAATTTCTATGGACTCTATAGGTCCATTTTTATAGACTTTGCAGGTTTCTTGAGTTTCTATGGATTTTGAAAAGAAGTTTTTCTACAGACTCTGTAGGTTAGTCTTTTGGCACATGAAGAATCAGTTCAGAAAGTGCTAGGTTTTACAAGGCTTCTTCGGGCTCTTGTCTAAAGAAAATCACAAGAAAAGTTGGCATCTTTGAACCATTGAACCGGTTCAAGGCCTTGGTTCAACCATTGGTTCAATGTTTAAGTTCAATCGGCCTTGGTTCATCACTTGTTTCAACCATTGGTTCAATGTTTAAGTTCATTGGCAAAGTTCAAGGCCTTGGTTTAGTGGCTTTTTGTTCAAGCGGCTTCAGGTTCATCAGCAGGTTTAATTAATCAGTTCATCGGCTTGGTTCAACGCACTGGTTTAATGCCTTGGTTCAATCACTTAGTTTAATTGAATGGTTCAATGAGCTTGGTTCAATGCATAGTTCAAAGGCTCGATGCACATCATTAAACCATTGAACTGGTTCAATGGATTGGTTCAATAGTTGGTTCAATTGGGAAAGGTTCAAAGGCTTGGTTTAACAAGGGCTCAGTGTGAAATGTTGAATCGTTGAATTGTTGAACCATTTTTGGTTCAATGGGTTGGTTCAACGGCTTGGTTTAAGGGGGCATCCCAAAGCTAAAGGGTAGGTGCCCTTGCGGAGGGTAGTCCTGAGTCTAAAAGCCCTTGCAGAGGGTAGGGAACATTTTGAGGTAGCTGAAGGATTTAAAAGATGTGAAAATATTTAAGGTTTTGAATTCCTTCACACTTTTTGTTTGAAGGAATTCCTTTAGACAAAAAGTCTGAAGGAATTTGGGGGAAGGCCGCCAACACAAAGAAAAGCCAAAGAAACTAAAGACAAAGGGACAAAAGACTAAGACAATTATTGTAGACTTTTTATCTGTGAGAAAATTATCTGTAGAAAAAGCCTGACGGATTTTTGTTAAGAATGGTGACGTCTTGAAAGCCGTCAATTTTAAGGAGACGGACTAGCCGTTGTGTATTCATTTTCAAGGTGACAGTTGTACAAACATCAAATTTAACACAGTGAAATGGCCATTTTATTTTGAATTACCTGAGCACCAACCATGAAAAGAGCCCAAGGAACACAACAAGCCGCCAAAAGATCACCCCCAAAGGCTGAAGGAGCAGAATGAGACAAAGTGCAAGAAAAGATAGAGCATCCAAGTGGCAAAGGGGAGGCAATTTATTACCAGATGATCACCAAATGATGTGAATAGTAAACAACATGGCCTAAGGGGAAAAATTAGAGTCTATTTATAGGCCTCTTCTAAAGAATGACATTAGCAACATTGACTTCCTCTTCTCGATGCTCTCGGTGCACATGGGCCACTTGCAAAAAGGAGCACCAAAATCTTTCCCAAGAAGTGCCAAGTTCTCTTGTTCTTTCCATATATTGTAAAAATTCTCATTTTTAATGGATCCACTCTTTTGGCCTTAAGGCAAACTCTGCCCAAAATCTCTCGGGATTGTAAGGCATAGCTCTACCAAATTTTTACCTTAAACTAGAACTTAGCTTTTTTACCTCTAACCAGAACTTAGCTTTTTTACCTCTATCTGTACTTGCACTTTAAAGTATAAGTCCATTTTATTCTTTTGTGTTAAGTCATTGTCTTTCATGCTTTCACAGATCGATCACATGTCCAATGCATTGTGAAGTCTCCTTTCTGTAGGTCTGCTAGAAGTGTCTATAGGGGAATGTAGGTGCCTGTGAAATGGCTGCCATAAGTGTGTCTGAGGATGCCTCATGTGGTTTCTTCCTCCCTATATTTCCATAGACCCCTAGCTGATTGTTATAGAAGAGCTTCTCACTTTAGATGAAGTGTATGGGCACTTCTTTTGGTAAAAAGTGTATATATGGGCTGGGTGGGTCATCACTTTTTTGGTGTATCACCTTTTCACTTTTAGGCTTAGGTTCTATTTTCAGCATCTCTCTCTCCATTTTCATCCCCCCCTTTTTGATTTTTGTTTGTTAGCAGTAGGAGAAACTAGGGTCTAAAAGATACATCAGAGGGAGCTATCCCTTATCTAGAGACTCTCCCCTTTAGCTTCGCTGGTCCCACAAGCAAGAGGGGAGTTTCCATTATTGCATGTGGAAAGGCAAGAGCTCGGCCTCCTGCCCTGGGTGCAATCCACTTTGTCAACAAGTATGATTCCTTTAAGGGATCCTAAAATGTAAGATTTAAGTCATCAAAAATATCTTGGATCTTATGCTTCAAGGTAAAACATCTACTTATAGAATGCCCTAGTCACTAATGATAATTACAATAAACATTCACATCATATTATTTGGGTAGAGGTCAAATCATATCAACTTTGATAGGATGAGGGATAGATATAAGCTAACATTATATCTCCTTGGTGCATTTGATAAATCATGAGAGTAATGAAGTTGGGGACTCATGTAAATGGGAGAACTATCTCCTTGGTGCATTTGATAAATCAAGAAGATTAGTCTATTTTGAAACTATGTTAACCATGGTGGTTGTTTCATTTTAAGCTCAAGAGATTTTACCTTATAACTTAATTTGATTATAAATTTGTAACTAGATTTATATGTAATTGGTATTATTTCTATCTACTTTAGCTTATTCAATGAGGTAAGCTTCATTTCATGGTCCTGTACAACATGGCATAAGTCATTGAAAAATTTGAACTTCTTAAAAAAAATGGACTCATGTAAAGGAGTAAGAAAAAATTGCTTAATTATATTTTACAACTCTTTATCTACCATAGGATTGGTCATTTTAGATAGTATTGTCTTATATCTCAAGACATATTCATCAATAGGTTCATTGGTTCTTTGTTTGATTTTAGAAAATTGAGCATAGGAAACCTTTAAAAAAATATTATTGGAAACATGTGATAAAAATTAGTCTACAAAAGGTTTGAATGTTTTCACAGATTAGAGTGGTAAATAATAGAGCCACCTCAAATCATAGTCCTTGAGGCTACTTGAAATTAATTTGGTCAAAAGTTTATCATTGGAGGCATAATCAAGGAATGTTGTATAAAATGATTGAAGATGCTTTTTAGTATCATCTTTTCCATTCTAAACTAGAAACATAGGGAAAAGTAACTAGTTGGTAAATGGTGCAAAGAGATTTCAAGTGCAAGAGGGTTATGCAACACATCTTGTGAATCAATATCATGAGGGGATTTTAAAGCATTTTGTTCAATGTTGGTAATGTTTTCCTCCAAGGTCTTAATAACTTAAAGGAATGTTTGAACTATGGACCCATTAGAATTTAGATTAGTAAGTTAAGTAGCTACTAAGTTGTTACATACTAATTTTATCCTAAGGAATATAACCTTTGATTTTACCCTAAGGTTTTTATTATGGTTATAATTTGAATTTTATTACTTTGATTTAAGATTTGTGATATATACTTGTTATGGTATAGTGATATGTTGATTAGTTTTCATGATGTGATAGTTGTACTTTATTATCTATACATTGTGGATGTATATTTGTTAGTTTTGCATCATTGATTGATGTATATGATGACTTAGACTAACTAACTACTTGTTTTAAGATGGATTCAGGATTGATTCTACTCTTAGAGTATGATGAGGGAGAGCATCATCGAAGAGGATGGAATAGATGGGATGATTGGGGGATGTCAGAGGAACGACTAATGACCCAAATTCATACACCACAATAGAATAACTTGTTAACTCTTTTTGTTTGATATGGATATCTAGTTGTATAGATTTAAATGCTTAGATATTTTTGTAGTGATCATATTTTGGTTTATGAGGAATGATTTCATTATTATTTAGTTTTTAGATAGATCCAAATATAATTGCTGTGATTATTATGTTTGTGAGATGTTATTCCTAGTAAACTAGTAATCTGTATTATTTAATACATCTTTTTAAAGATAGTTGAAAACATGAACTAATCTTCATAGTAGACTCAACAAATAAATTAGTAGATATAACATCAAAATGTTTGAAATATCAATTTAGGAAATTATTGTTATGTTAGTATTTAATATAATATCTATGTTAATTCCCTATATGGACTATCCTAATTAAGTACTATAATGTTTAGACAATAAACCTTTCTATTAATGACTTACAAATTAATTGTTAACTTTGACATTACTAATAATTGGCGTAACTATCTAGTTTTTCATGTAGTCAACTTTCGAATGGTTATTAGAAAAGAGTAATCATGGAAGCTTCTATGAAAAGGTTTTTTTTAACTTAATTTGGACTTGAGTAATCTTTAGAGATATTGAGTTTATAATTTGAGTTAAGAATTGCATGATTAAAAAAATAAGTTGGTTACTTCAAATTGAATTTGCAATGTATATTAAGATTTAGTCAACATCACTAAATGATGGGTAATTAACATGCAAAGAGGAGGGGCATGGTGGATTTGGAAATAAATGGTTTTATAAATGAATTTGAGTGAAATTAAAGAGGACATGATAAGATATGGTAAGAAGAGATATAGAGATAAAAGGAGGGTGGAAGGCATCAAAAACTTATGAACCCATCACAAGATGATGAGGCATGTTGTATTTTACTCCATGAAAATACCTAGAAGAATGAATATCAAATTAAAATTGAGTAATAATTGAAAGGATTTTTCTATTTTTATCACCACATAATTATTTGTGTTTATATATATAAGGATCATCAAATCATGGAGTGATAGGAGATATGGACTGGGATTCTAGAAAATGATGCCTATGATTATGTGGATGGTTCATTAGATGCCATGTGCATATATGAAGGGTACTATTTTTACACACATTTAAAATATGTACATAACCTTATAGATTTTAACTCTCTCTATGCTTATAAGAGAGAATCAAGTAAAATATAATTTATATGGTAAAGGAAGGAGGCAGAATGAAGTAAATAATAAAGAAGAAACAACATGGATTTTTGCTTCTCCTCTCTAGGGTGAAAGGGATGCCTTGATGCCATTAGAATGAATCATAGGGTAGGAGACAATGTTGTGCATGATATGGCCATTTCATCATTTGTGCATCATTCTTAGTCATTGACAAATTTAAAGGTATTAGTTTATTTCTTATTTTATTTTCATACTGAAAAATATGATTTTATTGTGCTAGACAAATTCAAGTTGTTGTTTTGCTCATCATATTTGTGATTATTTAATATGTTTGAGTGAAATTTGAATTGTTTTCATGAGTTAAAATAGTTGTATTTTATAAGGAGGTTTGGAATAATCATAATAGTCTTCTAAAAGTACTTGTGTAACACTTGGTATTTGTAAGATTGAGGGCGGGGATGGATATAATTTTAAAAATAAATAGTTCCTTTTTCCATATTGATAGATGTAATGGATTTTTCAAGGGCTCTCCAGCTTAAATCTTCTCTCAAGATCAAATCTAATACTTAAACTCTTAGGTAAAGCATAAACATGGAGAATAAAATTAGAATATAGTTAGATACAAAATGGTGGATCAAAGGTTTTTGATGATTGAATGAATGAGGAGTTTTTAGCAAGGACTATTCAGTGGAACTTTATTTTTGCTTCAGATTTAGGTATTACAGTGTTAGTTGAGTTGTGATACCAACTTGAGTTGTGCTGCAATGAACATGATTATAATGGGATCCTTATGAAGATCATAATACAAGGAGAATACCAAAGCATTTTGTATTATATTATAAATTATTAACTCATTTCTTGTAATATCCCCTTGACTTGAAATCAATGTTAGCATGCTCTATGTATTCAATTCAAAAGAGTTAGTAAAACACAGAGTCAAATTTATTCATAAAAGTGATTTATTATATTTATATTGAATAGGTGTTATTACATTTTTAAATGATAATTTTATAGTTATCCCATATTGTTAAAACATTATATAATATCATGTTTATAAATACTTTATCATAAAGTATTAAAAATCACCATATAGAGGTAGTATGGGGAAAAGGAATTATTAAACTTGTAAAAATGAACAAATAGGAAAATATTATTTATTAAGTATACTTTTAGAGCATAGTATAATATAGCTAGAGTTATTAATAATACTAATACATGGTCATATCCATATTAACACAATTATATTGGGATTTTGGTAAAGTATTGGTTAATGTTTATATGTTTAAGAATGTTTAAAAGGATAATATGATTAGATGGTAGATATTATAAGTCATGCCAAGATATCCATGAGAGTGTAATATGAAAATAACAGTTGATGAAAGTCATTGGTTGGAATTAAAATGATTGTTAAACTTTGAAATCCATTTTTGTATTTTGGTAGGTACTTTTGAAACAATTAAAGTGTATAGGGGTGTTTATATAGAAATATATCTATATGTGGACTTGGGTATTCATATAATTATATAACTTACCTAGGGCATTAGATAATATGCCTATATCTAAAGTAATAGATTGATAATAAGATATAAGATTGTAAGAAATAAGAAACTTTAACCATATGACTACTGCCCTTAAGTTATGTTCATACAAGGTATAACTTGATTTATAGTTATCCAATATTATGATAATTTTTAGTGATAAAAAATTATGTGCAATTGATATTATGAGAATATTGATACATTCAAGTGTTTAGACATTTGATATCATTTAATAGTGCATAATGATGTGCATTTTAAGTTATATTTCTTTGAATGATAGTATGAAATTTAAGCGTAGAGTATATCAGGTGGTACAACCCATACTTGCTTAATTATTATGTATGATTGTGAGTCTAGTTATACATAACTAATTAGGGTGATCATGCACTATGATCTATGATATTATGGGATGTTATAGAGAGTTTCTATTTGAAATTTTGTAGACTAAAATCATGTTATTCTTGGATAATACATTTAGTAAATGTTATGTCTTAACGCAAAATATGTTTTATATATGCGTGTTGGTTTACTTGAACAATATCTTTTGTTATAGTTAGTAGGACATTATATATGAATGAATATAACCTTGAGAGTGTAAAAAATTCTATGTTAGACTTTTATCTATTTGTGTAAACTATGTCTTGCTTGTTACATTTAGTTTCTTGAATATAAGCTTATGGTTCCATGTACTTGAGACTACTTTGTATGACTGATTGTGTAAAATTGTTAGTTATGGATTAAAACATTAGACTATGATAATATGGGTTATCATGGGGCCTATTTGTATGGAATTTGTTGTGTTATTTTTAATCTAGAGTTAAAAATGTATTTTTACTTAGATGGTATAAATTGTAGTTATTATTATAGTATGAGTTAGATAATAATATAAGATTCATTCATTCTTTTGATGAAATAAATATATACTATACTTAATACTATGTTTAGCATGTGTTGAGATATGATAGCTAGTAGGATTTAAATTATATGAAACTTGTAGTTAAACTATGTTTGACAAATCTCGCTTTGCTAATACTAAGTAAGGAGTGAGATGGACTTCACTAGCTTACTAGCATCACAAAGCTAGATAAGGTCAAACCGATCAAGTGGTGTGTATAAATTTAATTAATTTATAGATCAATATTGAATATTTATATGAAAATTATGTTTAGTGAGACATTGTCATTTATTGAGTATGATTTACATGTTTGTGTAATATCTTTCTATAAAATGAGTTTCTATGATACACTACATGTTTAGTTAATAAATCATATAACACATGGGTACTTGATTATTTATCTAGATTCCTACACCATCACTATCTACCCATATATGAAGGGAGGGAAATTATTTGATAGGATTAGTGTGGGGGATCATTGGTTCTTGGTTAGTGTGAAAAAGTGCTTGGATGATGCTCACCTTCCCCACAATAGTATAACTTTTGAGATGACACTTGAGATTGCCATAGATATTGGAGAAGTTAGAGGATTCATGCTCCAAGGAGCCTTGTATCCTATTATTATACATTTTATTATATTTTATTCAATTTTGGAAACATTTCATGTAGAAATGTAATTTCTTATTTACTGTGGTTTGATAGTAGTTGTCGTGTAATGTATTAGCAGTGGTTAGATATTTGTATTTACTTTTGTGATTATGTTATGATGCATTTTCATTTATTGATAGTGATCAATGAATGTTTGATGTCACATGTTTATTTAAAGTTATCACTCTTGGAGTATTTTTATATGATCTACTTAGATTCTCATGGTGTAATCTATTTTTAGTTTATGTGTTTAAAAAAAAAACTTTCACATATTTTTTTGGTTAGAACCCAACAGGGTTATCACATAAGGGGGATGTAAACATGGTTTAAGTAGTAATAGGTATTGAAACTTGTATTAATATTAAAATAATTGGTAATTCCATGATAGATGTATCAATAGTAGTTCCAAGAAACAAAGGTTTAAACACATAACTCGTGCCCCCACTAGATGTATTATGTTGTAATGTGTTCAAGGGGAGGGATGTTTCAACTATAATTTTTAAATTTTTTGCTTCTAGTATAATTTATAGGATGTCATAAAGATATTTAGGGTTTTGTAGAATATGATAATGAAACAATGAAATCAATTACATTTGATCATGGTATATTTGCTCATTTTCATTTATTTCATGGTTTTCATCATCATAATCTTATTCTAAGATAAAACTCAGTATTTTTTTCATTGTTAAAATAGGTATCATCATGATCCAAAGTATGAGATTCCTCATTGGTTTGAGACATATTAGATGGTGGGAGGGGAATCTCAATGTGTTCAATAAGAACACCTCCCAATCTAGGGCTACACTTAGGTTCCATACAAAATAGTAGTAGGAAATGAAAAAGTATAACTATTTGAAACTGTAGCTAGCTTAAAACCCTAAGAACCATAAAAATTTGCATTCATACGAATTAAGTTCACCAAATGTTCAACCTTGAAATGGATCTAGTAATCCTAACTTGGTGTTATATAGGTTTAATAATATATAAATTATAATGCACAAGGGTGATAATTAGATCTACAATAGTCCAATTAAGTGATAACCATATATATAAATAGACACTGAATTTATTATGTTGAGTATAGGATAAATAAAGAAAGTAAAACTAAGTTATACATGGAAATGACAAATAAATATATAATTAGATATATATAATGATAAAATAGTTTTGGATATAGAATAGGTAGAAAATAATTTGGAAGGAGATTTTGGAACAATCATCAGATTCTAGATTTGAGACTTTTAGAGCTTTGAACACTAACATCAACATAATATGGTTGTGTCAATGATATTGTATAGGTTCAATGCAAGTGTATTTTATGGAATACATATGCTTTTGGGTTTGACTTTGCCTTCACTCTAGTGCATTCATATCTGGTTCACAGACTATTACTCCTTATAAATTTATAAAACCCTTGTTCTTCATCTTCATAATGACCTTGGGGAAGATGGATTAGTGGGTGTTGGTATCTAACACACCCCATTTTTCAATATAAAAATGGGGAACTTATTTTTATTTGGAATCTAGTCTTATACCTTTCAGGAGTTAATTATGGTTGCTTGCTTAAATCTGCTTTCTTGGCAATCTACTAGATTATTAGGTATAAATGACTGAATGAGTTTAATTTAATGGCTTTGTATTTATTCAATTCAATCCAAGATTATATTTAAAAAATAGTTAGTTTTAACACTTGAATTTGTATCCATTTATCAATTCTTAGTCTATTTATATGATTGTGTTATAAAACACATTTTATAGCCTCTATTTAAATTATTCACCTTAAGTTTATGCAAATTATCTATCTATTTCAAGGTTTATTTATTGTTTTCTTAAGTAATTGAATGCATTTATGGTTTAATTTGATATAAATTGGCTATAAGTTTCCTTAGCCTCATATTTTACCTTAGATAATTTCATTAAATTGGATGAAAGTTTCTTTTGAATGGTTTTCTTTTCCTAAGTTTTCACGTCCCTTTGTTGCATTTCAAAAGACTTAGTCATTTAAATTTGAATTATCCTAGCCATTTATTTTAAAATAATTAAACATTGGATTTTAATTCAAATTTGGTAAATTTGTATTTTATATTGTACCTATTGGTGCCTAAGTTTGTCTCCATGATACTATTATCACTCAGAAGTGCACCTTGCTAAGAATGTGTGCTTGTTCTCACTCCTATTGACACAATGGAAACTATCAAGGCTATGGGTGGCATTATATTAGATATAATATCTATATTAATGGATTTTTAACTTTTTTACACTAACCTAATTCTATTTAAACTCTCTACCTTGGTGATTTATTGACTAGAAAAAGGGTAAAAAGAACAACACTCAAGCTAAAATTGAACATGAAAACTAAAAATTTGAGATGATTCACCAATATCAAGTTCAATTATGCCTATAATTGACACAATTTAGAAGAAAAATAAAATGTACATATTCACTTAATCTTCACACAATGAATTTTGCATTAGTATTTCATACACAGGTCTTGACAAACACTCAAACTAGTTTGGAAGGAATGAACATTGGTTGAATTCACTTCTAGATTACGTAGAAATCAGACTTAGAAACTTTATATAAACTAAAATAATTCTCATTTTCTGAATAAAATGAAAATTTTAGAAATAAACATAAAAAAATCATTCACTAAGTTACATCAATGAACATAAGACACACACTTCATGAATAATTTTAAAATGGAGGAAACATTGACTCTTTATTGCTTAGAAGGTGATGTAGCACAAATTTTAGAAGAGTTTATATATAGAAAAAATCATAATATGATCATCTTCTCTAAAAAATGAATATACATATATAAAAATAAATAAGGGGAGAGGAGACCAACAACCCTAAACCAAGGATGAGTCATCATGCTAACTCAACTTCACTTTTACTTCAACTAAACCACCAACTTCTTAGTTTCTACATAGTACATTTGAATATTAAAAATTCTCTTTTTGGAATATGGTGTAGGGAAAAGAGAGAGAATCTTGTTTGAATGTTTGAAAAATTCAAAGGTCATCATGCATTCTTTGATAGTCTTCAATCTCGAAGGGATATTGATCATCTTTAATTAACTCTTTTTGATCTTGCATTGAACTCATTTTGATCTTAACTTAACTCCTTTTGATCTTAACTTAACTCCTTTTGATCTTAAATGAATCTTAAATTTTGAATTTAGTTATCTTCATTGCATCTTATTTTTTTTACTTTAGTTATCTTCATTGCATCTTGAAGTTTGACTTCAACTATCTTAGTTACATATTACATACATGTTTCTTCTTCTTGATTTCACCAAATTAATATAAGGTGGCATAGTAGGAGAGAGATTTCATGTTGTTTGTTTATGGAGTCTCATCCATTAAAATATGGCTGATTTAATTAATCAATTTCTTAACTAAACTCCTCCATTATTTCATGTTTCATCTCTCCCTTTTTAGGACTGATTTAAGGCTTATTGAATCATCTTGACTTTTTATAAAATTATCTCCAAGGGGGAATATTAGAGAGATATATATTTCATGATGTTGGATACTAATTAAAAAATTTAGTTAATTTTTAAAACAAACACTTAACCCTTTCTTTATCTTCAGATAGCTAAGAGAACATGTGTTTGATTAGGCAAGGTTGTTGAAAGCATAATACATTAAGTGAAATTATGAATTGTCTTCTTCCTCAAGGGTGGCACATAAGATAGAGAAAGATTATATGTTCAATTTTTTTAATTATTAATTAAATATCTCTTCTAAGGGTTCATTTTATGATGAAAATCACAACTCTCCATACTGGTTCTTCTTCGATATGCCTATCTTCTTTAACTAGACAAACATCTTGAATATACTATGAGAACCTATAACTTGATGAATTTGAATTATTTGAATATATAATGAGTATAAATATTATTATAAAATAATAATAATTTTTTCATAGACCTTCAAAAAAAATTTTAGCTCCAAATTCTACATACAACTTCAAAAAATTCATTCTTGTGCTCTATAGGCCTCAAGAAACCCTGATTTGGATTTGGAGGTATAAAATAATTTATAGGATTAAAAAGAAATTAATAGAAACCCTGATTTGGATTTGGAGGTATAAAATAATTTATAAGATTAAAAATAAATTGATAATATTTTAATTATATATGTATCAATGTGAAATACATATAAAAATTATAAAATATTTAAAAATCTTCACCAAACTCTCAAACAAAAATTCATAAAAAAGTGCCTGCTCGTTGCCCACAGGTTAACTTGCAGATGTTTTAATTTGATCCAAACATATTTTGTATTGATTTAAATTTAATAAGAATGGATTAATAAATTTAAATTAATTAAACACACTCAAATAATTCTAATCCTTTTGAAGGATTTGAAACACTCATTTCTAAGTCTATTTATGAGCAAAAATCGTGAAAAACCTTGATTTCCACAGATTTGCATTTTCCATTTTATATATCCTTAAGTACACTACAGACATGAAACCACTTATAAAAATTAAAGGACATAACAAGATCCATCCATATAAAATTTCAAGATATTTCATTTAGTAAAACTCAAAATATGCATTTTTGGTGTTTGCTAGCTTACACAATTTCAATTTTGAATGTCTATAAGTCTAATATTTGGTGTTTTATAAAGTTTTATTAGGCATAAATACCTAATTATTTTTTAATTATGACATATAATAGTACTTATAATCATTTAAACTAATTTACATCTTCAAAAATTCTATTAAATCTCTCAAAAAATACTTTTTCTAACTTTCTTAAATGCTTGAAACCCTGCAACCTGTACATTTAGTTTTATCCATTATTTGCATTGAAATTTTAATTTATTAAGGTGTATAAAGGTTATTTATTCTAAATAATATATCTCACAACTTTTATTTTTCAACAAATAACTCAAAAATGCAATCACATCTCGTAAAACTGAGGTATTAGGGTTTTAGAGCACCTTCCCTTCTTAACAATTGTTCATAAAATTAAGGCCATGTAAACTAAAAAAAATATGTATAATATTGAGGTAATATATTCCCATATATTACCTTAATACCATTATAACCAAATATTCTTTTCCTTCATAAACTGAGCATTTGAAAATTGCCCTTACTAGCTTGCAACTAGCTTGCTAAAGGAATAAAAGAGACTTTTGACAAAATTTGGACCTGTGAGTTATTCCTGAGCATGGTTTAGGATTTATAAAGGTGGTTTGATATTTTATAGACATTATTTAATCTTAAATTCATTAATTTATCATTTATAAAACCTTGCACATAAATAACCTTGACCAATGGTGGCAAAATTATCAACATTCTTAGCAACCTTGTTGGGATGTTTGCCTGCTAAAAAATCAAGACTAGTAGCTTTAAAAATTAATATATGGAGTCATGAAAGTATCAAAAAATATGAAACTTAAATTCCATCAAGTAAAAACAAAAATTATGCATAATCACTTATATAATTGAAAATAAATACAACTACCAACTGAAAATGTGCAAGATAACACTTAGAGGAAAATAAAAACTAAAACTACTAATTGAACATGTGCATAAAAAAGCTTAGAGGAAAGTAAACTATTAAAATAATATTAAAAAAATAAAAATACACTTTTATTAAATTAAAAACTTCTTAGGTCCTCTCCATGTGGTTGATAAAGATGAAGAAAAAGTTGTGTGATTGTCATTCTAGTTGGATCAGCTTTTTTCCTTCTTGTCAACCTCTTTTAATTATCTCCAAGTGAATCAAATGAAACAAACATATTTATAATAAAAAAAAAATATTCATGTGGTTTAATTCTCACCTCATGTTAATCTTATACACTAAGGAATATTTCTAATGTAACCACATTTTGATTTATAAGAATAGCTACAATTTCAACCTCTAATGGCTCACTATAATAATGTTCTTGGATTTATATGACATATTGAGATATGTCATATTAATTGTCAACTACTATAAGTTTTTCAATATTTTCAAATATATTAAAATAATTATATCTAGATTCATTAGGATATTATTTAAATATGATTTATTTAACATCCTCTTGAACATATTTTTTAACCTTCACAACCACTTTATCAATGTCTTCACAAGGAGATGTAGGCCTACAAAGATTCTCAAAGTCTTTAATCCACTCAAATTAATGCTACCATAATTCATAAAAACATTATTGATCTTAAATTTTATATTTTTTAGGTACATTAAGAATTATTATATCTTCTTTGGTGTATCTACTTAGCTCATGTCTAGGGCTACTACCTTGTGAAACCATTGCTGTAAATTATTCAATAGTTGCTACCATGTCATCTTAAAAATCTTCATCATATAATTATTGATTATCAATTTAGATACAATTTGATTTTTATCCTTAAGGGTTATTACATGATATTAATCTATACTAAATTTAATCTCATTTTGCCAACACAATTTTCGATCATCCACTCTTGGCAAATTCTCCTCTTCACCTAGATGCTCTTCTTTTGTCTTGCATACAAGTCCTTCAAAAAGAGATATGGTGGGAGGGAAAGAGGTTACACATGGTGGCATAGAAATATATAGAATTATGGTCTGATAGTGAATGGACTTTGGGATTAAATAGGAATTAAGAAGACTTTGAGATTTGGAAGTAATAGTTTCATTTGAGAATTCTTTGAGAAGAGGGAAAGAAACTTGTGTTAGGGATGTTTCATTCTTATCTTTCCACTCAAAAATCAACCTCTCACATTATAATTTTAATTGATATTCATGAAAAATTTTAACTTGAGGATCATATGAAGGGCTCAATAAAATTGGAATCTTTCTTGGTTTGTCTTATACAACTTTACTCCATATCTTGATTTTGGATTGGTATAGGAGTATATGAGAAACTTGGAAACTTCCTTGATTGAGGAGATTGAGGGATTTGAGGAAGCATGGGGGAAGTATGCAAAGGAATAATATATTTGAAAGGATTAAAATTCCAAAAACTTATAATTTTTAAGAAAGTAGACTCACTTTAAGGTTCAATGGGTTCTAGTTCTTTTTGTTTCCAACATGAGATTTTAGACTCAATTCTTTGTACTCCCATGGGTAGCTGTTACATTTATTATCTTGTAGGATCATTATATATATTAAAAGAGTATAAATATTTTTGATTTATATAGGCTTTATTATCTTATTTATTCATATTATATTCCCCTTCCCCATTACTCTTCATACATTGTCTCTCAAAGTCAAATCTTGTCTCTTGCACACTTTTTTTCGGTTAATTGGAAAGAACATGATTTTTCTAAGGCTGATTGGCAACATGATTAGGATTTGTATGGGGATAAATATAATGATAATATTTATATATTTATGGTCTAAGGTTAATTGAGGTGAATCCATAAATATTTTCATCTTGATATGAAGGTATAAAAGGTGCATTTTTATAAAATAGAGGACTGGAATACATACCAATTGATGCTCTTTAAGAACTTGGACTGATTAAATAAATTATATATAACTTAAAGTGGCCATATTATAAGTAACTAAATAATTTTTATACCTTAATTTACTAAACTATCACAAGTCTGTGTCCCATCAGATGTGCCAGAAACTGTTATCATTCAGAAGTGCACCCTGTTAAGAACGTGTGCTTGTTCTCACTCCTACTGACACAATGGAAAATATCCAAGGTGTGTGTAACATTATATTAGATATAATATTGAAATTAAGTTTTATTTTTATTTATTACACTCTTTTAATTCTTTGTAAACTCTCTAATTTGGTAATTTCTTTACTAGGAAAAGGGTAAAAGGAGTAATACTCAAGCTGAAATTGAACCTAAAATCTAAAAATTTGGGGTGATGTGCCAATATAAAATTTAGTTATTCATATAATTTAATTTTTTTTGAATATAAATAACTTAAACACATTCAATTCATATTTATACAATGTCTCTTGCATCATTATTTCATACACAGGGCTTGACAAACACTCACACTAGCTTGAAAAGAATGAACATTAGTTGAATTCACTTTTATATTAGGTATAAATTAGAATTATACAATTTATATGACCTTAAATAATTATAATTTTGTGCATAAAGGTTAAAAATTTAGACATAAACATTGGAAAAATAATCATTTACTAAGTTACATCAATTAACATATGATACACACTTCATGAACATCTTGAAAATGGAGGAAAAAGTAGCTCTTTATTGTTTCAAAGGTGATGTAGTACAAAATTTTTTAGAGTTTTTATATACCTAAAATCATAATATGATCATATTCTCTAAGAATGAATATACATATAGAGAAATAAGGAAGGAGAGAGGAGACAAGTAGCCCCAAACTAGGGATGAGTCATCATGCTAACTCCACTCCTACTTCAACTCAACCTTTAAATCAATCACTAAATTCCCAATTAATACATGATACATTTTATGTTTAAACATTATCTTCTTAGAATATGGCATAAGATAAAGAGAGTATCTTATTTTAATGTTTGAAAAAGTCAAAGGTCATCATGCATGCTTTGATAGTCTTAAATCTTAAAGGGATATTGATCATCTTCAGTTAACTCCTTTTGATATTAAGTTAACTTATTTTGATCTTGTTGGAATTTTGAAGTTTGAATTCAGTTATCTTCATGACATCTTGGAGTTTGACTTTAGTTATCTTCATTGCATTTTGAAGTTTGAATTCAACTATCTTATTTTCATCTTGTATGCATGTTTCTTCTTAACTTACACAAATTACTGTAAGGTGGAATAATAGGAGAGATATCATGTTTTTGGATTAAGTATTCTACTCTATTAAAATAGGTATTATTGACTTGATTAAGTGATTAACTAAACTCCTCCATTCTTGCATGTTTCATCTTCACCTTTCTAGGGCTGATTGAAGGCTTCTTGAATCATCTTGATTTTTTCAAAAATTAGATCCAAGGGGGGTTTATTAGAGATAGAGAGATATTTCATGTTGATTTAAACTAATTATAACCTTTATTTTAATTTTTAAACAAACACTTAACCCTTTCTTGATCTCTAGATAGCTAAGAGCATATATGTTTGACTAGGTAAGGTTATTAAAAGCATAATGCATTTATTGGACTTATGAATTCTCTTATTCCTCAAGGGTAGAATATAAGAGAGAGATTTTATTTTTAATTTTTTTAATTCTTCATAAAATATTTTTATAATATTGCATTTGATGATGACAATCATATCTCTCCATATTGGTTTTTCTTAGATATGCTTATCTTCTCCAACTTGGCAAGCTTCTTAAATGCACCATGAGAACTTGGAACTTGATGAATTTTAAATATTTTAATATAAGAGTATAAATATTATTGGATAATAATAATCACTATGGTGGGAAAAATATTCAAATAAATTTTTACTCCAAATTCTACATATAACTTAAAAAAATGCATTCTTGTGCTCTTGAGGCCTCAATAAACCCTAATTTAGATTTGGGGGTCTAAAATGAGTTATAGTATTCACAATACACTCATAATATTATCATTATATATATATATATATATATATATATATATATATATCAATGGTTTATTCCTAAATTTTTAAAAAATATTTAAAACTCTTCACCAAACTCTCAAACTAAAATTCACAAAAAAGTGTCTACTTGCTACCTATAGGGTGACCTGTAGATGTTTTTATTTGATATAATTATTTTTCATTGAGTAATTATGTATTAAAACCTATAAATTAAGTATACACACTATAAAATCATTTTATACCATTTTAAGGATCTGAAACACTCATTTCTAACTCCATTTATGAGTAACAATAGTGAAAAAGCATGATTTCCTTCATGAATAGATTTGTATTTTACCATTTTATCTCTCCTAAAATGAAATAAAATATTAAAATACTTGGAAACTTAAAATTACATCAAAATAGACCTTCATGTAAAATTTTAAGATATTTTATTTAGTAAAACTCAAAATATGTACCTTTTGGTGTTTCTTAGCTTGCACAATTTCATTTCTGAATGTCTATAGGTCTGAGTTTTAGTATTTTATTGAGTTTTATGAGGAATAAATATATAATTATTTTTGAATTATTAAATTTAAGACTCCATGTAATCATTATAAATTATTGGATATCTTTAAACAATCTCTTAACCCTCTTAGAAATTGCCTTTTTTGACTGTTTCTTTTGCATGCTTGAAACCCTACAACGTGTACCTTTAACTTTATCCATTATTTTCATTGAAATTTTTAATTATAAATGTGTATTAAGTTTATTTATTATCAATAATATATCACACAACTTTTAATTTACAACAAATAACTCAAAAATGTAACCACATCTCCTAAAACTGAGCTATTGGGGTTTTAGAATACCTTTCCTTATTAACAATTGTTCATAAAGATAATACCTTATAACCTTAAAAAAATGAATGGAATTTTTAGGGAATAAAGGCCCCTATATTATCATAAAACTATTTTAATTAAATATTCTTCTCCTTCATGAACCAAGCATTTGAAAATTTCTCTTACTAGCTTGCTAAAAGAATATAAGAGACTTTTGACAAAATTTGGACTTGTGAACTATTATTGAGCATGGTTTAGGATTTATTAAGGTTTTATGATGTTATATAGACCTTATATAATCTTATATAAATTAATGGAGACTTATTTAAAACATTCACATAAGCAACCTTGACCAATAGTGGTAAAATTTGTCAACAACTATATGATGACTTACCATGACTCTCGACAACTCCAACCCATCCAAAAAAGAATTTCAACACTTAGCCAATTTCAAAATTTTTGTCTACATCCATGTGGAAAATTTATAATTATTTAATATAATTAATAAATTTTCTTCAAAGTTTCCCAATGGGGTAATGACATCAACAATGATCCAGGTTAGCAGGTCAATGAGATGATGCTACATGGCATAATCCCATTGTTCCACTATCTTGGAGATGTCCATACTAGTGTAATGCCTCTAGATTAGTGGGTTAGTGAGATGATGCCATGTGGTATCATAATTATACTCTACTATCTTGGAGATCTTCATATAGAGAGTGGATCCTTTAGGAAAGCAGGTGAGTTAGATGACACCACATGGTGAAATCATATTACTCTATGGCCCCTAAGCAGTCCATGCAAGCCTTGTAGTTTGTTAGAGCCTAAGTAAGAAAGATTGTGACAAATGGAATAATATAAATTTATAATGGAAATAATAGTCATCATGTGCATAAATCTATAATCCAAGAAGTGAAAGAGTGAAGAGAGGCCATGTGATTATAGAATGACAAAAGCGAGGAACAAAGCTAAAGGCCAAGATAGCGATGAGATACCAAGTGTCAAAATAGGGATCATAGAAACAAAACCAATCATGTAATAAGGGAAAATTATAAGGTAAGATAATAATAATCCATGTAGAAATGACCACATAAATAAATGACATGTTGGTAGTGTAATTAGCAAGGCATGATCATAAAATTGATGGCTTGTCTAGCCATAAAAACCATTAAAATGATGATAATGGATTGTGAATTTAATTTAATTTTTAGAATCAAATCATAGATCAAGTGAATCATGAATAAGATAAAATAATTATTATGGTGTGCATGGTAGGATTATGTAAAAAATTTAAAAGATAAACTCAACCTTAAATAGGTGTATCAATTGATTGTGTAGAAGCATGGATGGATGGTAGTCTTGATGTAATCCCAACCACTTCCTTATGCCTAGTAAATGAACATTGATCTAGAGCTACTTAGAAGACCAAGGTAGGAGGTTGTTGCAAGTATCTTCATAATTATTATTCAATCTATTCAAGAATATGATAAATTTGTGGAGATGCTAAGTGGTAGAGAGAGAAAGACATTGACATTGGCAGTAATCAAATGATTGCATAGAGATTCATGGAGATAAGAGCTAGATAAAACATTTAACTATAAATTATTTATATAAAGATAATGTCATGTCTAAACTAATTACAGTAATGATAAGTTGATTTGATTAGATTTTCAATGAAAGGTATCCTTGGAATTATAGTTTCAAATCTGATTTTTCTAGCTCCCTAAAGCTAAATGAAATTAATGACAATGGGATTGAATTGGTCTATTTAAGCCCAATGGTTAGTTTGTGTAAAGGATCAATAGATTTTTCACTAAGACTCTATTTAAATATTGTTAGGAATACACTTAAAATTGTGACTTTGTCTATGCATTATTTATCTTTCATTATTTGAATACAATTTTGATTGATTCTAAAAACATTATTATTATCTTGGACTGCTACTGAAAAACAATTGAATTGATCTTTGCTAGTTTAATTAACTTCACTCTCTTTATTCATTATCTCTAATATGAAATGCTCTTAGCTATGGTGTGCACTTTTCTACTTGATAATTACATGTATGCTAGATAAAATATTATGGATGAAGTGTTTCCCTTTTATTTTCTCTCAAAATCTTGCCTGCTATGTCATTGTGGTTTGTGCATTATCTAGACTAGTGATACAATGGTTTATTGCAACCAAGTGAGCCTTGATGAGTTATTAGAATTAACTAGTTTGGAATATTCACACATAATCTCTTCCCTAACCTACCCCATCTTGATCCTTTTTTTGATTGCTTTGCCCTCTAAAAGTATGTTTATATAGTCTTAACCATACTTGCAACCCACTGAAGATTCTAAAGTTAAAACTAAGTGTGAGCCTCTGGTGTAATAGTTTATCTATTTGCCTATGCTATGTTTTTTTTAGTGAAATATTGGCCTTTAGATCACCAATATATCCTAAAAACAATGGGACTCTATATTATTGGGTTCAATCTCTAGGTGATTTCTTAGAATGTTCTATCCAATAAACAACTTTTGAGGGCACGTCACTTTATGAGACCAATACTTACTGGAACTAGGAGGGGCCTAAACTATAGAATTCAAGATTATCAGTAGATTCTAGTTAGTCAAGGATACCTTTGTTTGAGTAGTTAGTTTTGGTGAGTGATTAAGATTCATGTAACATGTTTAGAATGGTAGGATCTATTTGATATTGTTAGAGTGTGCTTCAAGTTATTTCAAGTTTGGGTGAATTTCATTTATCTATTTACCTACGGTATGTTTATTTAGTGAAATATTGGCCCTTAGATCACCAATAGATCCTAAAAATAATGGGACTCTATCTTATTGGGTTCGATCTCTAGGTGCTTTCTTAGAATGTTCAATCTAATGAATAACTTTTGAGGGCACGTCACTTTTTGAGACCAAAACTTACTGGAATTAGGAGGGACTTGAACTCTATAATTCAAGATTATCAATATATTCTAGTTAGTTAGGGCTACTTTTGTTTGATTAGTTAGTTTTGGTGAGTGATTAAGATTCATGTAACATGTTTAGAATGGTAGGATCTGTTTGATATTGTTAGAGTGTGCTTCAAGTTATTTCAAGTTTGGGTGAATTTCATTTATCTATTTGCCTATGTTATGTTTGTTTAGTGAAATATTGGCCCTTAGATCACCAATAGACCCTAAAAATAATGGGACTCTATCCTATTGGGTTTAATCTCTAGGTGATTTCTTAGAATGTTAAATCCAATGAATAACTTTTGAGGGCACGTCACTTTATGAGCCAACACTTACTAGAACTAGGAAGGAGTTGAACTCTAGAATTCAAGATTATCAGTAGATTCTAATTAGTCAGGGCTACTTTTGTTTGAGTAGTTAGTTTTGGTGAGTGATTAAGATTCATGTAACATGTTTAGAATGGTAGGATCTGTTTGATATTGTTAGAGTGTGCTTCAAGTTATTTCAAGTTTGGGTGAATTTCATTTATCTATTTGCCTATGTTATGTTTGTTTAGTGAAATATTGGCCCTTAGATCACCAATAGATCCTAAAAATAATGGGACTCTATCCTATTGGGTTTAATCTCTAGGTGCTTTCTTAGAATGTTAAATCCAATGAATAACTTTTGAGGGCACGTCACTTTATGAGCCAACACTTACTAGAACTAGGAAGGAATTGAACTCTAGAATTCAAGATTATCAGTAGATTCTAATTAGTCAGGGCTACTTTTGTTTGAGTAGTTAGTTTTGGTGAGTGATTAAGATTCATGTAACATGTTTAGAATGGTAGGATCTGTTTGATATTGTTAGAGTGTGCTTCAAGTTATTTTAAGTTTGGGTGAATTTCATTACTTGATTAAGTGTGGTTTGTCATTATGTCTCCTTATTAGATTACATAGTTTACTAGTAGATCATGTAGACACCTAAAACTAGCCACTGATAACCTCCAACTAGGATTTTTGACCAATTTCAATCAAAATACATAATTTGGCCTAAAAACACTAAAACACATTAAAAGATTTGTAATTGACATAATCATGTGCCGATTTTGGCCAAAGTATCCCTAAATGGGGCAATGCGTTTTATGGGCTAGCTAACTTTGATTAGATCATTTTGAGTCAAAATGACATTTTTGTACCTGAGTGCTCTGGATTGATCTTTTCTATCAATTTTATTGTATAAGACATGTGCCTTTGTTATTTTTTATAGACAACATCCTAAATGGGAATATGATTCTAATGCATCTAGCATTTACTTCCAATTTTAATCCATTTAATTTTTGAGCCAATAATACAACATTTTGACCAATTTGATTAATTTGTGCACCAATTGCTAAGATTTACACCAAAGTTGACTAATCATGTTTAGGCTAATTAAATGAAATTAGGGCCTTAAGTTACTTTTACATGGAACTTGTTGAATAAATATTTTTTAGAATTTGATTTACATTACTACACCATCAAATGACATCATCTTATGGGGTGGCATCCACAAGCCATAAATGCTATAAATATATGAATAAATGCCTCCCATGCCTCATTAAGATCCTCCATGCCTAGTTAATGCCCCTCTATCCCAAATATTAATGAGCCTATTTATGAATTTTAATTACATAATTGAATTAATTCTTAGCCACACATCCCCATCTTGAGATGGATGGTTCAGGTTGATTCTGACCATTTTGTAAAGTCAATAAATAGGAGGCCTTAACACATAAATTTGAAGCTCCCACATGCCAAAATTATAATGTTGAATTGATTCCAAATCTTCATAAAAAATAGTGTTATAATGCCCAAATATTGAGCTAAGCTAAGCCAATCCAAGATAAAGCCACAAGGTGCCAAGGAGAGATGGAGGTAGCGAAGCTTCCATTGATGCTGACTTCATGAGCACAAAGCCAAGTAAGCCACTACAACAAGCATTTTGGATCATCCAGAGAAGGTGAAATAAGGTCTTTCTTTCATGTTTTAGTTATGTTTTCTTTTTATTTTTTGTTAACTAAGCTCCCCCTAGTAACTAGACCTAGAGATGTTATGCTAGTGTGTTTATTTCATTTTGATTTCATTTTAGGACTAACATGATACTAACCTTCCTCTCTTGAGTCAAATTCCTAGTCTACATAATAGCATTAATTGTGGGACTTGACGCATCCCATGTATAAAACATGATGCAACATTAAAATTTCAATTTGGATGCTTAAAATTCTTTCTAAGTCATTTTCTAACTTGGTTTATCTAGATTTTTACCTTCACAGGTTTACACAAGTAACCATCGACAGTCAAAGAAACTGCAAATGGTTGAGTAGACCATCAATAGTCATTTTAAACCATTGATGGTTAAGTAAAACCATCGATGATAATGTATAATCATTGTCGGTCACTATGTTTAAAAAAATAACACTTCCTGAGAGTTAATATGCCATTTTAAAATGCTTGGTTTGGGGTCATACAAAATCCATTTTTGATGATTTTTTTTAAAACACATGTTTTCTCCTAAATTTTTAGAATATAAAATTATTTTAGCTTTAAATTTCATATAGTTTTCACAAAATTTTGAAAATATCTTTAAATTTTTTAATCTAACACATTTTCTTTTGGGGTGATGCCTTAAGGGTAGACAGGTAACTGACAGAGTTTAAATTTGTTAAAACATAATATTTAGACATATTTTACATGCTTTGAAATGAATTAAAAACCTTGTTTTTATGCTTAATGAAAATTTTAGATGCTTAAGTGAATTCTTTTGATAATTAGGATTTCAAAAGTTACAACTTAAGACCAAAGGGTCAAAAGAACACTTGATTTTTCAATTTGGTGTTTAAAATTAAAATCATTCATCTAAGTTTTATATTGAAAAGTTGTTTGTTTAAACTTGATTGGAAAAGAGAAGGAAGTTTCATGTATGATCTTCCATCCATCCCCTTTAGGGAACTTTTATAATCAAAAGCATCATTCTTATTGTAAAGAGCCTAGTCCAAGGCGTAAAAAGAATGTCACTTAAAGCCCTCCCCAAAAACTTGTCATAGTATTGGGTGATCTTGAGGAGACCATAAAGTCTTTATATTTATGTATTTTATTTTATTGCATCTTGGATTATAAGGGGGACTTCATTACCTCGTAAAAGTTTTATATGGAAGCTTTCACTCAGGGTTTCACCTCCTAGCACTAAATTCAACCACTCCCACTGAGATCAAAGGTATGAGAGGTTAAACCACCTTATAGTGTTGGAGTTGCACATGGGATGTATCTATAATTTGGACATCACACTACAATGAGAAAATGATGGATGTAGTGGTTACAAAAAGAGAAAGACCTTTTTGCAACAAGCCAAGTGCAATGGATACCCAATTACGTGTTTTTATTTTACATCATGACATGAAAGTCATTGTGTAATTGATCCCCTTAGAAACATTTGAAAACTTGTTAGTTTAGTGAACCCAAAATTTCCATACCCTTGCTAGGATTTGGATGATTATACTTAGTGTATTTTGGTCATTTTTTCTTGGTATGTTTTAAGACTAAAACTTGTTTGTTTGTTTATAAACCACGTGAAAACTAATTTGTTTATACATCACTCTTTTGTTAAAGAAGTGTTATGCTATCCATTTTAAACCACACTTGTGCCTTGAATTTTTTTTAAAACATGTTTGTGTGTGTTACTTGTTTGAGATGGGTGCCATTACACTGCCCACATCCTTATCAAGTTTGAGCCTTTAAGTCTTTTGAAACATAACTTTGATCACATTCTTTGAGAATGCTTACCCTGTTAGGCTGCTCACTTTATTTTTAAACTTGTTTATCATTGTATCAAAAATAATTTATTTCAAACCATGTCATGTATACCATTTGGACCTTTGTTTTGTACCATCATGCTGTCGAATCTTGTCTAGCTTGTTTGGTCAAATCCTAGTTTTCAACATTGAGTTTTTAATTAACCTTGTCAAGTTTGGATTCAAACATTGATTGATTTCTATTTAGGCCTCAATTTGTGGAATTGATACACAAATATTTATCTTTTGTGTTGCATAACTTTAGATAATTGATTACCCAAATTTGAAAACTATTGATTATTTGTTTGTTTAAAGGCTATCTTCATCATTGTTTGTGCCTTTATTTGGGAGAACATAGCCTTTCTCTAGTTCACAAAAAAAGTCACAAACCAACTTATGATCTAAATCAAGTCCTTGATTGGTATGAAAAGGCTTTTGAGGAGGAATTTGAAGACCCAACTATAGATAATGTTGTTTGGGATATGGATCAATACCCTCTTTATAATAATCAATATATAAAACATAGTCAAGAACCAACTTATGATCTAACTCAAGATTAGGATGATATGGTTTATCAAGAAGACTTGGATGCTTTGGATTGTGTAAGAAATCAAGCTCCATGATGTATTTTTGTTATTGAATCATCATCTATCCCTAACCCTCCTTTGGATTATACGATCCACCAAGCTCCACAATATCCAAGGCATACTATTATCATTTTAGGACCTCATCCTTTGGCTTGTGCAAGCAATCAGGCTTCACAATCTCATACCATTTTTATACTAGGACCTCATTCTTTGGCTTGTGAGAGAAATTAAGCTCCACAACACCCCTTCATCATTCCAAGACCTTATCCTTTAGCTTATTCAAATAACCAAACCCCATACCACCCTATTGTTCCATCTCAAGACTTCATCCTTTGGCTCATGTGAGCAATCAAGCTCCAAAATGCCCTACCATTATCCAACTATAGGACATTCCTCATTTGGTGAAAATCCAATCAAAACCTAAACCCATCCAATCATTTGAAGAACAAGCTATGTTCAAAACTGGTATTTTCCAACTCATTATAATTTAAGGCTAAGAAAACTAACCAATCTGAGATATTTTTGTTGAACCAAACACTTGTGATAAGTCAACCTATGATGAATCACATATTGATTCTATACCAGTTGTTGAGGAGTCTCACTTTGATGATCTAATCTTTGTTGAGTCACTTCTTAATGATTATAACTACCTTTGGGCAAATCATTACTTTGACCATATGTTTATTTTTCAAGAGCCTCCTATTGACAAGCCAATTTCTAAGGAATTTTCTCTTGACCTTTTTCCCATCCTAGAGAAGTACCACTCTAAAAAACTAGTCACTATGGATCCCATTATGACATCACAGGCTGTTACTTATACAATACCAAACATTCAACAAGACATCATTATAATAGATTACCCATCATATAAAAAATCAGAATTAGCATCAAGTTTTATTCTTGGTCTAAAATTAGATTTAGCATTAGGATTAGAATCAACATCAATCTAAACCTTAGATTTAGAGTCCCTTGAGTTAGATTCAAATTCAAAATAAGAATACATTCATGGTTATGCATGCCTAGTAGATAAGTAAAAATATATTTATGATCCTTCCATAGGTTTTGAGGATGATTACTTTAGTATCGACATAAGTTATCCTAATATATTTTATGAGGATTATGTAGCCATCCCACATTCCATTACCACCAACCAACATATCCATATTATTAACATTTCACCTCTCATAAGTGTCAATTGGGACTGATAGAATCACACTTTATTGAACTACATCCATGGTGACATAGCAGTTGAATAAGAACAAGGAGGCCAAGACCACATTCATATAGACAAAGAATACTCTCCTAGTGAGATTTTTTGGAGGTTCTATGGGACACACAAATTTTAAACTCAACATCTTTTAGTGAAAATTTTTTAGAAGCGGTAGAAGAAAATCAAGGTCAAAATTCAATTTTCATTAGTGACACATTTTTGGAGGTGCTACAAGACAATCAAGAAAACTTCATTGGTGAAAACCTATTCGAGCCACCAATAGTTGAGGAAAAAATTTCTTCACTACTTAATGAAGACATTATTCAAGATCAAATCAAAATAACTTACAATCTATAGTCTAATCAGATGGTAGCTACTCTCAGGTCTAAACAACAAAAAAATATGGTGATCATATCAAGAGCATCTTCAGAGATATTTGGCCCCACCACAACCAAAATTATGTCTAATATATAATCAAAAATGTTACGTGTGACTAAAAATCCTAATCTACATTTGTTTCCCTATCATTACACATTCCATTATCATCTACCATTCCATTTCACAAAAAAACCTATCAACCATTATTTATCCCTATTTACCATCTATGGCCACACTTTCCTTTATAGAAGCTACAAGGATACCTTGTCTCAATGCTTGAAGGAATCAAAATCAACAACTAATGAAAATAAAAAAAACATTATTGATAACCAAATTTGTAGGCAGTTCTTGATATAATAACTATTTAGATAAGGTGTGGGCTAGCAATTTACATGATTGACTATTTTGGTTGTATCATTTGTTGATTAGGATGTGCATCTCCAAATCAACAAGAATAAGAAAATAATTTATCACACCTAGGCCAAAAACATGTACCATACCATTTCATTTCCATGTTATTATTGTTATTACATATCCTTTCACCATTGTTGCATATCCTACCATTGCCCCCTTCACTTGGGGGCAACCCTCTTACCATTTTATCCAATCTACCAAAACCATCCTTATCCTAGAGAAAAGACCATACCATCCTACCATTCCATCCTATCAGTCTATCATTATCCTTAGCAATACTAGGCCATCCTATCATTCTATTCCTATCTAAACCAAAGCCTATTTTTAGTCATCCTACCCAATCTTATTTTGATCTTGGTTCATTAGTTCTTCCCATACCTTTTGTGAGAGTATTTTGATCAAGATTCAACTCTTATCAAATCCATGTTTCAATGATAGTCTATGAAAGTAGTGTGATAGTTGATCTGACAGGATATCTTTCATTTCCCATCCTATATCAAGTTTGTTTATGTGACCCTAATTATAACCACCTATGGGCAAATTAGTGTTCACTATTCTTGCTAATAATTATAACCACTTGTGGGTAAATTAGTATCATTGATATTTTACATTATATCCTAGTGATAATTACCTATGGGAAAACTAGGGGAAACACTTGTTTACCATGCATTGCCGCATCACCTTGCCATCGCTATTTTCATTTGACTGGCCATTTACCGAATTTGAGAACTTATTGGGACCTAGTTGGTTTTTCCCTACCTTTTGTGTGGATGGAATTATTATGACTTAAGGTCATTTGAGGATTATGTGGGTCATACTCAATTCATGTTTAGGTCACCTCATTCCCCCTTTTCATATATTCTCACCATTTTGTGAACAACCTAAGCCATAATCTTATCATTTTGTGAGCATATTGAGCAATGCTCTCATCATTTTGTGAGCTTGAACCATTTAGTGTCTTGTCAATCTTGACTAAGTTGAGATACTCTAAAAAATTCTAAAAATGTTTATCCTGTCTAAGCCTATTCATTTATGATGGCATGGTCATTGTTAAGAAAATTACTATTATGTTTGTTTTTAGGCTTTCTATTTATTTATTTTATGTTATTTGTTTGTTTGTATGTTTTTTCTCTTTCTTATTTGTTTTATTTCAACATTATTTCCTTGACTCAATCTATGTGCATTCATTAGGTGATTCCTCAAACACATTATTATTGAGTCTATCCATATTCATATGCCAAAATTATCATCATGGTTTTTATCATTAGTGCATTGTTTTTAATTGAGTATTGGATCTTAGGAGTCAATCCTTATGCATATTTTAAGCTAGTCCTCATGGTATTCTATCATGATGTCTAATATCACATACTATAAGAAAAATCAACTTCAAGAAGGTCTACAATCAATAGAGCCACATAAGTTTCTCCTTGGTACCTTGGCAAATCTTCCCATCCCATCTTGATCAAATCAACCCATTGACCATTCTAGTTGTATTATTTCTAATAAGGACGAGCATCTCCTCATTGGTAGATACAACTAAATTAGTTATATTGATCAATCTTATTCTTTTATTCATCTCTTTCATCACTTTATGCCCACTCATATTTAATCTATTTTATAGGTTATATCCTTGAGTTATGCTTTTTAATCAGCCCTAATTAGGGTATAATCATCTTTATTAAACAATTAAAGTCCCCTTAATGATTATAACTACCTATGGGCAAATCATTATTTTGACTTTTATTCATGATTATAACTCCTTTAGGCAAATTAATAATTTTTAAATCAATGCATACAAGAATTTTATCATTTGGATTACTCTCAACCATGGTTTAATTCCACCTTTCTTCTTGCTTCTTTTCAAGGGACTATCCATCTACATATGTGATTGCCACTCCCTCGAGGGGGCATCATCCTAGGCTTCCCAAACACCATTTGAAGTTTTGTTATTCAACCATCATCTTATTTTATGGCATATAGGCCTTTACTCATTATTTGAGAAGATCTTATTATTCCTATATCTTGCAATGCCTTCCAAATAAGGGTAAACTATAGACACCTAAAACTGGCCACCGATGACCTCTAACTAGGCTTTTTGACCAATTTCCATGAAAGTGCATAATTTGACCTAAAAACACTAAAACACATTAAAAGCTTTGAAAATGACATATTCAAGTTCTGATTTTGGCCAAAGTATCCCTAAATGGGGAAATGCATTTTATAGGCTAGCTATCTTTGATCAGATCATTTTGATTCAAAATGATATTTTTGCACCTGGGTGCTCTAGATTACTCTTTTCTATCAAATTTATTGTACAAGACATGCACCTTTTTTTATTATGTTGACAACATCCTAAATGAGTATATGGTTCTAACACATATAACATTGAATTTCAATTCTAATCTAGTAAAATTTTGAGTGAATAATATGACATTTTGATCAATTTGATTAATTTGTGCACCAATTGCTAAGATTTACACCAAAGTTGACTATTCATGTTTTAGGCTAATTAAACAAAATTAGGGCCTTAAGTGAATTTTCTATGGAACTTGTTGAATAAATATTTTTTAGAAATTGATTGTCATTAATTGCATCATCAAATGACATCATTACATGGGGTGGCATCCATAAGCCATTAATGCCACAAATATCTAAATTAATGCGTCCCATGCCTCATTAAGATCCTCCATGCCTAGTTAATGCCCCTCTATCCAAAATATTGATGAGCCTATTTATGAATTTTAATTACATAATTGAATTAATCCTTAGACATAGATCTCCATCTTGAGATAGATGGTTCAAGTTGATTTTGACCATTTTGCAAAGTCTATAAATAGGAGTGCCTATTGAATTTAAGCTCTCATATGCCAAAGTTATAATGCTGAATTGATTCCAAAGCTTCATAAAAATTGGTGTTATTATTCCCAAATATTGAGCCAAGCTAAGCCAAGCTAAAGCCAAATATGGTGCCAAGGAGAGATAGAGGTAGCCACACTCCATTGATGTAGACTTCATGAGCACAAACTGAGCAAGCCACTACAACAATCATTTTACATCATCCAAGGATGGTGAAGGAAGGTCTTTATTTCATGTTTTAGTTGTGTTTTACATTTTTGTTTTGTTAACTAAGCTCCCCCTAGTAACTAGGCCTATTTATGTTATGCTATTATGTTTATTTCATTTTTGACTAACACGATACTAACCATCCTCTCTTGAGTCAAATTCCTAGTCTACATATTAATCTCTAGAATATCTATTTTCTCTCCATTTAAACATATAAAAAACTAAGATCAATACAAAGTAGACCAAGACCCAAAAAATTAACCTTCCTATCCTTAGTGCTTCCCCTAACCTATTTTCCATAGATTTATTATAATGAAATTAGCCTGATTAACATGGTCTACTATTAATGTGATGATGACGTACATGATTTGCCAAAGAATTCAAAATGCTATTTTCTAAGGTTCACCCTTAACATGAGAAGAGTTATACAAGAACATATTATCACCTATACGACATGCCTAAGACTACTAAATGTTGAAAATAAATACATAGCATGTGGTTTATTATCATTTACATTATTGGATGTATCTTACATTTGGTTTTTTAATATCCCATTAGATTCTATTACCAATTGGTAAAAATTGAACAATGATTTTCTAGCCTAGTTTGGCTAGGTAGTGGACCTTAATGTAGTATATCAGTAGTTTACTAGGATGAAGAGAGATAAATGAGCCCATTAAAAATTTCATTACTCGATTCTAAAATATGTATTCTTGAGTCTCTATTTTATATAGGCCCAATGCTTAGCTCACCTAAGAGATGTTAAAAAATGCTCTTGACTTGTGGATTGAAATGTTTCTCCATAAAGACTTATCTATGAACACTCTACCACTAACATATTCATAAGTAATTAACATGGATAAGAAAATCAATCCTTAAGGGCATGTGGTTAATTCCCTTCCAAACTAGATGCCACCTATGCTTGCTCTCGATACGACTCTAATTGTTTAATAAAATTTTCCCTCACCCACCCTTTCTCGATCAAAAATAAATTATCATTAACTCAAGATGTTCCTTATCAACACCCTAGTTTCTTGAGTCCTCTAGTAAATAATCCTACACCATAACCATATAATCAAGATTTGGTTTCGATTACTATTAATAAAACTTAGACCATTCCTCAAGAGCCACCCAAACCTAAATTGGATGTCATTCAAAGAATGGTCCAAAGGTTTTCAAATGACTTTATCAATCTAGAAAGACAAGTAAGAAGTTCAAATGGTGGTAATCCTTACTCAAGATAAACTTACCAACATAATTTTAGACCTATTAATAGGACCAGGAAGAAAATTGAGTTAAATACAAATAAACTTCCTGAGGTAAATCTACTAGAGATTTCTCTCCTAAACTGGTTTAAGGTATATAACACATCTTAGCATGGAGAGATAGACTATGTTAAACTATAACATGTTTTTGATATCTTCTAAAAGGATATGGAAGAGTATGATATTTTACCAATAGATCAAATTCCTTAGCTCATACTAATCCCCCTGACTCCTTAAAGTCCCCTAACACTGCTATGGTTCTATAGATAATGGAATTCTCAAAGGTAGAGGACAATGAAATAGAGGATAATGTTGATGATGTCCAATCATTCCAATAGTTTTGGAAGTCTAACTATCTCTTGAGGAACAAGACTTAGTATCCTTTAATGACTTCTATTCCACATAATAATCTAATTACATCCCTAGTTCCAAAGGAAAATAATAATCCTCCTCCACCTAAGGCTAATGATAGTCAACCTCCCATGAGAAAAACTAGGTACAACATCAAGGAGGACATGAAGAAGATTAAGGCTAATATTACACTTCATGATCTAGCTCATATAACTAAATAAAAAGACTTTCTCCTTATATCTCTCAATGATCATAGTAGCCACTAAAGGGTCCAACTGATACCAATATGGCTATACACAAAAATAAGACAAAATTAATCCCTTTTTTTCTCACTATTTTAATCTTTGGAAAGAATGTGCACAACTACTTAGTTAATTCTAGTGCATCTACAAATGCCATGCCTCTAGGAGTGTGCAAGAGGTTGGGTCTAACTTATATCAAATATGATAAGATTATAGTTTAATTAGATAAATCTAAATCAAGGTCACAGGTGAATTTTTGAATATGCATGTGTAATTGTAAGTTGAACCTCAGATTTATATGTTTATATATGTGTAAGTGGTTAACATACATACTAAGTAGAGACTGGTCTAAGTCCTTAAACAAATATGTGTCCATTGACTTATCTCATATGTGGATTCCATGGTGGGGAGTTACAAACCAAATCTATGTAATTTGAGATCCCCACATGAAATTCATGATCACTAAATATAATAATGCCAATGAGCAAGTTAATTACACTTCCACCGATATGGGCATGTATATCCTAACCACCAAGGTAACAAAGAGTAAAATTGTAGATCAAAATTAGAATTATGGTGTGTGGTCTCTCTTTTAATAGACAAAGCTTATTCAAAGCAAGGTTTAGGTGCTATTATTATATTGGTTGACCCTAATGGAAAAAATTATGTGAAATCATTTAGATTATAATTTCTAGGCACAAATAACATGGCCAAATATGAATCTTTAATTTTGGGACTTCAATTTATAGTTAGTGATTAGGTGTATATATTATGAGTCTTTAGTGATTCTAAATTAGTTATTTATTAGGTATGTAGTCAATTCCAATGCAATAACTCTTATTATATGAAGTACAAGTATTATGCATGGGATCTAATGGAATATTTTAATGCATTTAACATATTAGTCATTCCCAAGGAATTAAATCCTTTGGATGACTTATTGGCTATCTCAGTTGCAAGTTTGACACCACTAGATAGTTCTAATATATAAAGATTCTATGTTGAAATTATTTTTTCTCCTTTTATTCTAGATAACATAAAACATTTTCAAGTATTTGATGATAACAATCAAAATTTATACTTCATGACTAATTCTAATGTATTCAACGTGCACATAATTGATGAGGAGAAGCTTGATTCAAATGAAAATTAGTTTAGTCATGAGGGTATTTCATAGATAAAAGATAATATAATCCCTAAGGGTATGTTATCCTTAGAGAGGATCTTATACCTAGATAACATCACAACCACCTATAAAAATAAAACTTAGCCTACCAAACTAGTCTGTGTGCTTAATCTAGGGATTATAGATAAGTCTAAAAATATAATGGTAGGACCTTAATGCACTAGGGAAGAAATGTAAAAGATTAGGAAGATGATTTTTCATTACCAAGACATCTTATCATGGAGATATAATGACCTTAAAGCCTTTGATACTTAGATCATGACCCATAGTATCCTCATAAAGCCTGATCAAAATCCCTTCAAACAAAGGCAAACACTAGTTAACCTTGTCCTAGAAATTTTCATTCTTAGAGAAGTGCATAAAATGTTATTAGTAGGGATCATTTTTCTAGTAAGACACTCAACTTGGGTAGCTAATTTAACTCCCATAAGGAATAAGAATGGGGAAATACGATTGTGTGTAGACTTTAGGAACCTCAAACAAGCTTCAAACAAAGATAATTAACCTCTACCATCTTTAGATGAAGTCATTTAAAAAGTGAGTGGCTTCGAGATGATGTCCTTCTTGGATGGATTCTTTAGTTATGATCACATTTTGGTTGATGGAGTTGACTGCATCAAAACTGCCTTCACCACTAAATGGCTAGTGTGTAATAGACACCATATTTAAGAGTTTAATTGGCAAGTGTATCATAGTTTCCATAGATGACTTGACCATTTTTTATAAATGTAGGTCTAAACATTTAATTCATTTGAAAAATATCTTTGAATGTTGTAGACGCTATGGTATATCTCTTAACCTAAAAAAGTGTATGTTTTGCACTACAAAGGCTAAGTCACTAGGCCATGTGATCATGAAGAGAGGTATGTCCATTAACCCTGACCACACTAATTTGATTATCAAGTTACATCTATGTAACAATAAAATGGAATTGAATCATTTCTATTTTAGAGTAATTTCAACTTATATTTCAAGAAAGGAAGAAGAAGAAACTAGATACGGGTATAGTTAAAAAACCTATTTGATTGTGTGCATATTGAATCAGATGATCATAGAGAGCTCATCTTTATCTTGGGAGGAATGAAATAAAAATAAGACAACACTAAATTAAGTGGTTAGTTAGATAGATAGCTAGGTGGATTTCCTAGTAGTAGCTAGATCCCAGAGGTAAGAGATTCTTAAGGGGCTATCAATCCACATGTTTTAAATAATTAAATTTAGAAAATAGAAGATAAAGTACTTACATCAATCACAAAAGATAATAAAATGTAATACAATAAATTCTTGATAAATAAAATTTCTAAAGTGACTATTCTATAAATAAGTAAGTCAATACTAATGCTAAACAAGTTGGGTGTGCTTTAGAAAATAGGTTGGGGGTCTATGAATAGACATACACAAAGAAATTTGGATTTGGTTAAGGATAAGTGGGTGAAAATAAATTTATATTATTTCATATCATAGTGATTATTGGTGGTTGGTATGATTGTTAGTAGTTGAGGTGACCATCGATGGTCGAGCTAACCATCGGTGGTTAGATAGATCATCAGCAGTCAGGATGACCATTGGTGGTTATTATGTGTTGGGTTTGGGTGGTGAAAGATCAAATTGATGAGGTCATAGAAGATAATTCTAAGAGATGGGTTCATGTTAGACTGATTACAAAATACAAGAAAAGTAACTGATAGATTGTAAATAAATACTTAGCTTGCCAAAAGTTGTTTGGATGAATGGTTGAGGTAGTTAGATTATTGGTAGAGTTTAGTATGGTTTTGATAGAGTAATGATACTTGGGTTTCAACTGAGGGGTGGCAGACAGTTAGTTCTCTATCATGATGGTTAGATTTATAGATGAATACCTTCAAGAGAAACTCTGGATGCAAAATCTCTCTATAGTTATGGATCCCTTTTCACCTCCTGCTCCTCTTAACTTATAGGCAAGGAAGGAGAGGTGAAATAAGATGTTAACAAGGAGTCCAATTTTCTATCTAATTTTATCTTTGACATGTATGAGCTTGCACATGAATTAGATAAGATAATTATAAAAAATAAAGTCAAAGTTAAAGGGTCACTTAGGTTGGTCCAGATGGTAGAACCTAACTAGTGGTGGTTAGGGTGACCGTCGATGGTTAGGGTGACTCCAGTGGTTGAGGGTCAATGTAAATATAGGCTAAAAGGTGGGTTTAGATAGTAGGTCAAATTTATTAGTGTTAGGTCTAGTTTTTGGTCAAAATGCTAATGGTTGGGCCCAAGGGGGTCCTTGAGGTGGTACAGGGGAATTACAACATTCAAAACCATTGTGTAGATTTTTGGTATCTACATTTTCCCCCTTTTTGTTATGTAGTTTATATCAATAAGATATAAAACAAAAATAGATTATTGGTTGAAGGTTTGATTGTCCCAAGCATGGGAGGAGGTGTTCCCCCTCAAATTGGGAGTTGATGAAGTAAAATGGAATCATGTATAGGTTTGATAGTGGGTAGTGGATGAAAAAATAGGTGAATGATAGATTGGGAACTAAAGTACAAACATGTGCATAAAGTGTAACAAAAGTGTGATATCCAAGATTGTGCATTGATTAGGTTATCATAGTTGGTAAAAATAAAGGTTAGTACTAGAAGGATAAGTGAGAAGTAGACTACATGATTGTATTTAGGTATGGTGGTTGGGAACACTCATAAATGCAAGTCTCCTAGGTAAGGTATGTGTTTTCATGGGTATCCAAGGTAGGAAGTGTTCCTAGGGAAGAACACAAAATGAGTCAGGTGAAGTCATGGATATCTGAGGTAGGAAGTGCTCTCAAGAAGACACCAATGGGTTAGGTGTACACAAGGTACTACCAGTTCAAAAAAATGGTCAACATGGAAATTATTGTCATTATGATAAAAAAGACCAGGCAAAATTCATCACAAAATATGTACTAGTTGGGTTGAATTGGACCAAAGGTGAGGTGATGAGGTGGTTGTCAAGGTGGGTAGAGAAGGTAGTCTCTATAGATGGGTGCTTGATGTGGTCATATTTTAAAAAGTTTTGAAATGGAAAAATTAAATTTTCATGATCTTGACCATTGATGGTCAGGGGTGTTAAGAGTGAATGTTGATGATCACCTTGACTATCAATATTCAGGGGGTAAACCTTAAAAATCCTATGGTCAAAAGCAAAAAGTGAGTAATTTTGAATCATTTAAATAATTAAACTATGGATCTCTATCCACTTGTCATTTGTGGTGAATTTAACATCAGTGGTTGCTGAGTTGGATGTGTAGATTGAGTGGACCAACAAAGATGCAAGGTGGGCACAAACACAAATGAAGATGGGCAACAGGTCTCTAGATTCCTCCTTAACACTGATCAAAGAATAGGGTAGGTGGAATTTTCAATTGGTAGATTAGTTTCATTTGGTTAGTGTATTACATTTAAATTAGGCATTTAGATGGGTCAATTATTGCTTGGGCAGGGTAAGTTAAGTTTGTTTTAGTATGCCCTAGGGTTTAAGGTTTTCTAGGTTTTGGTAAAAAATGGCTATTGGATTCCCAAACTAGGAGGGGGTAGGTTAGGCAGGGTAGGATAGGGTCAGGTAGAGGTAAAAATTTACAAATATTTGGGTAGAATTAGGTCTATTTAGATGGGTTGGGTTTGTTAGTTTTCCACTAGTGGTCACACATAGTGACTATCGATGGTCACCGTAATTGTTGACGATTGATGTTCATAGGAAAAATAGTCACTTGACCATCAGTGGTAATTGTGACCATTAAAAATTAAGTTGAATGGTAAAGAGGTTAAGTGTAAGTTTGTTCATTTTGATAGGTTAAAATGGTGAGTTAGCTTGCTAAGTAATGTTTTGATGGGTAATATTGTCATTTTGGGTTTAATAGATGTTTATAGGATAAATATGAGGTAATTCTTGGTAATTATCAAATGGGTAAGGTAGGGTAGGATTAGAAGAAGGTGATAAGGTGGTAGGAAATAATAGTATAGATAAATAAGAGTGTTTTCTAAAAAACTATGTAGGCATGGGAGCATATTCAAATGCATGATCAGGTACCATGCATCTTTGTAGAGATCCACTAGGGTATGACTACTATAGACTAGGCTCACATGGAGGAGGTGGGCCTCACAATGATGATACATTATTAACACATGCCATGTAATGTGGTAATGATCATGGCCCTTATTGAAAGATGGGATCCAACCATAAACACCTTCCTATTTCCCACTAGTGAGATGATGATATTACCATAGGATGTTCACAAGATCAATTGATTACCCATATGGGGTGAGCTAGTTTATCACATAGAGTGGGAGGAGAGAGATGAGCTCTTGGAGTTACTATATGGAGATGACTATGACTAAGTGAGGTGGCACATCAAAGGCTTTAACTACACTATATCATATCAGAGGGGGAGAGATGATAGAAGGCTAATTACCATGATGATGATGGTGATCTCATGCTTCATTATTCCTGACTCAAGTAGTGGGAGGTTCTTGTACTTACTACTAGGGGTACTATTTGAGATGATATTAGGTTACACAATGTTTGGATGGGTGCCTATGCTACTTATGTAGATATACAAGGAGATTTGGGGCTTCAAAGCTCATAGGAGGTATGAAATCAACATGGGGTTGGTTCTACACTACTGGTCCTATAAGCACATCTAAGTACTGAGGTTGATTGGGATGTCATGGGTAGGGTATGTGTAGATAGATTTCCCAATTGGTTTTATGAGGTAGAGAGGTGAATTTTCCATCATAGGTGTAGGATAAGGGGTGCATGACATATATTGTTTTAGAGGGGATCTCGAGGCTTTGGTTATAGGTGATGTGATCTAGAGGCCCTATGTTAGGTTTCTAGATTGGGTTAGATATAGGAAACACACCTTATCATTGTAGAGTTATAGGTGTATCTTTAGCAAGAGGGATAAGGAGGTAGAGCTCATCCAAATTGAGAGGTTTTAGAGATAGTTTATCTTAGTCTAGGGTATCTTGGGCCCATTTCCTAGATATAAGCAAAAGGATGCAAAGATATTACTACCTGAGCCACATCTAGTATAGACCTTACTAGATCATAAGGAGTTACTAGCACAACTAGTGATAGATGATGTGGGTTTTATAGATGGTTACCCTACATGGTACTAGGCTATTTATGTGGTATAAAAATTTTGTGGGGATGATGGTGGTAAGAAACCTATGGATGTTAACCCAGCTAGTAGAGGTCTATGATCATAGGTTTAGGGGGTTTCCTTAGATGCATAGGTAAGAACAACACTAGCTTATATAAAATCATAGGTTGTAGCATTACAAGGTTAGCTAGTAGCTTAAAAATGTTAGGTGGATACACTTAAAGGTGATAGGGACTAGGGTATAGCTTCACTAGACTTGGTTACCCAAGATATAGACTCTTTGAGACAGGTGGGAAGAGGAGCTATAGTACCTATAGGACCATCAAGAAACATTCCCATAACATGATGCCTAGCCATAGTGGAGGAGTTATGCTACTATGAGGCTATAATCTTGAGGCATTGTCCTATTGAGGCATAATGGGGTGAGTGCATATCTAGTTTGGTAGGTGGTGCTAGTGTGGTGACACCAAGATAATGGGCTGATTTTGTAGGTGGATAAACAAGTACATTGGGAGGATAGGCACCAGGAGGTAATGGTGCTCTAGGAGATAGTGGTGCCCCATGGGCATAGTTATGATATAGTTTATGACATATTATATTCTATTATATATCATTTGATATCAAATTATGAGATGATGTGGGGAGATGTACATTTTGAGAGAGAGAGATATGTATATTATTATATACATTATGATGTTAGACTCATGATTTATATATATGATCCTTGTTTATTTCTCATGGTCTCTGACATGCTTTGATGTTTATGATGTGATGTTTATATTGATTAGTGATGATATTATATTGATTATACTTATGTTATGGATATTGGATACTAACGTAGACTCACCTAGCTAGGCATGCGATGTCTCTTGTTTATTCATGGTTATGATTTATGAAATGTATGTTCATGATGATGTTTATGACATGATAAATTTTAATGAGTATGCACTTCATTATTTATATTTAGACATGTGGTGAAAATGGTTTATTGCTTTATTATTCATGGATGGTATGATAATGTTAATATGATGTTGACAGTGATGTTTATGGACATGGTTTATGCTAATGATCCCTATTTTTACTCATGATACATGTTGATATGATGTGATATGTTTATGGTTATGGCCATTGTGTTCAAGGTAAAACACATAAATTAAGTTGAATAACAACCTTAGTTTTGAGAAAAGGAAGATAGTCAAGAGACAAATGTCCAAGTGAATATATATCCACTAGTTATAAGAGGATAAGAAGAGGGCACGATGCTTATTATTTGGCAAGGAATTAAAAAACTCCAAGTTGGATTGGCTTAAGTTTCTTAATCCCTTCAAATGCTTTGCATTATCATTCATTAGTTTGTTAAAAAAGGTGTCTTGATTACATAATGTCAAGTGAGCTCAAAATCCCTTGCTTTATAGGGTATGAAGGGGAGATGGATGAAAAATAGAACCTTCTTATGAGACTAGCATGCCTCTTCTAGAGGTTACCAAGGAGTTGGTATAAATAAGTCTATGTCATAAAAAATGTAGATTGATTGATGTAGGAAGTCTACTTATGAGATATGATTGTGGATTTCAAAATTATTGTTGATGAGAGCTGATTATAGATTTCAAGATTAGTTTGATTTTGTTGTGATTTTTAAAATGATAATTTTGATTTTATTTCTATTTATGAGAATTTGATTGATGCAAAAAGCTTCCAAGAAATTTCTATGCTTTTGACAAATTCTTTACTTAGCCATCCTTCAAGGGAGTGGTCTAAGTTTGTTTTCTTTTTTCAAGGCTTTATGATAGTTATCTTTTGAGGGAGTAGTCTATCTTATATTTTGAGAAATTTAGCTATGATTATGTAGCTATATTTCAAGGGAGTAGTCTATGAATTCTTAGGAATGACCCATGATTTTTTTTGGTTATTAATTGTTTTTGATGTTTGATTTTATGTTTGACATAGATATGTTTATATAGGCTTAAAGGTTAGCCTTTATGGAGGAGTGAAAACTAAAAACACATGAAGGTGAGGTAAGTGAAAGGAGGTTTAGGTGAAAATGATAATGGGAATCCATCTTATGAAAGGGGTGGAAAGTACCATGAGAATCATGCAATGGGTAGAGCCATGGTACCCATTATTTAAGATGAGGCTATAATTATGATGGGTACTCACATGATTCAATTTTAATTAGTTTCCCTAAAATGGGGAGATGAATGTGGTTTGAAATTAAGGGATGAGATTAAGTTAGACAAAATGTGATTTTGATTCTTATTTAACAAAAGAAAGGATGTAGATGTGAAGCATTGAGGGGCTTAAGTTCTGGGTTGCCTTCAAGAGAGGACAACTGATAAGCTCTTGATCCATACTTATGGGTTATGATATAAGGTCCAAGCCAATTGAAAGTAAACTTCCCCACTTGTTTTTCTCCATATTGGTGACATGTTGATTTTACTTTAGGATGAGGTCTTTGATATTGAATTCTCACACTTTAAGGTATTTTTTTATAAGCATGTTTGATGCATTCTTAATAAACATGAAGATGGGTGAGGGTGGCTAAATGATGCAATCAAGTAGATCAAGTTGGGCTAAATGGTGTTGATGATAATCATCTTTAGAAATGATATCTTTTAAAGATATGCAAAGAGATGGGATTTGGACTTCTAGAGGTAAGAATCCTTTGTTCCAAACATAAGGGTTCAAATGCTAGTAAGATATGCCCATAAGGTGAAGGGGATGTGTAAATGCCAATCTTAACTAGATGCATTGGTCATTTTAGTGAGCATGTTGTTGAGAGTTTTTTTAGAGGCTTTTTCATACCCATTTATTTAAGGATGATAGGGTGAGGAGAAACTTAAATTAATCCCAAATTCATCACAAATACCTTGGACTTACTTATTTTAAAAATATTTACCATTATTAGTGATGATTTTGTGAGGAACTCTAAAATGGTAGATGATGTGATGGTTGATAAAGTTGACAATATTTTTTGCTTTAGTTGAGACTAAAGGAATAACCTCTACCCATTTAGTAAAATACTTGGTCATGGTGATGATATAATAGTGTCACTGTAAAGAATGGGGGTTAATTTCACCAATAAGGTCTAGAACCCATTATGAGAAGGGCAAAAAATTAGTGGATACACAAATACTATGGCTAGGTGCATGATGTAAATTAGTGTGCTATTGAAATTTAACACACTTTTTCACATAATAAAAATAGTTTTAATTGAGGGTAGGCCAGTAGTAGCCAAGGTGAAGGATACATTTATCAATAGCAAGGCCACTAAAGTGGCCCCCATATATCCCATCATGTGTTTCCTTGATAGCATGAGAAGATTCATAACTGCATAGGTAATGGAAGAGGAGACCATAAAAGTTGCATTTATAGAGAGGTCCCCCTAGACTTGCTTATTTTAAAAAGATTTACCATTGTCAATGATAATTTTGTGAGGAACACCAAAAATGGTAGATGATGTGATTGTTGATAAAGTTAACAATATTTTATGCTTTGGTCGAGACTAAAAGAATATCCTCTAACCATTTAGTAAAATAATTGGTCATGATGATGATGGAATAGTGTTTCTATGAAGAATGGGGGTTAATTTCACCAATAAGGTCTAGAACCCATTTTGAGAAGGACTAAAAATTAGTGGATACATGAAGACTATGGCTAGGTGCATGATGTAAATTGGTGTGTTGTTGACATTTAACACACTTTTTCACATAATCACAATAGTTTTGGTTGAGGGTAGGCCAGTAGTAGCCAAGGTGAAGGATGCATTTAGCCAAAATGAGGCCACTAAAGTAGCCCCCATAGATCCCATCATGTGTTTCCTTGATAGCATGAGAAGCTTCATGACTATGTAGGTAATGAAAGAGGAAACCATCAAAGTTGTATTTATAGGTAAAAATAAAGGTTAGTGCTAAAAGGATAAGTGAAAAGTAGATTGTGTGATTGTATTTAGGTGTGGTAGTTGGGAACACTCATAAATGCAAGTCTCCTAGGCAAGGTATGTGTTTTCATGGGTATCCAAGGTAGTAAGTGTTCGTAGGGAAAAACACAAAATGAGTTAGGGGAAGTCATGGGTATCTGAGGTAAGAATTGATCTTGAGAAGACAATAATGGGTTAGGTGTGCACAATGTACTACCATTTCAAAAAAATGGTCAACATGGTAATTATTTTCATTATGATCAAAAGGACCAAGAAAAAGTTGTCACAAAATGCATACTAGTTGTGCTGAAATGGACCAAAGGCAAGGTGATGAGGTGGATAGAGAAGGTAGTCTCTATGGATGGGTACTTGATGTGGTCCTATTTTAAAAAGTTTTGAAATGGAAAAGTTAAATTTCCAAGATCTTGACCATTAATGGTCAGGGGTGTTAAAATTGATCATCGATGATCACCTTGACTATCGATAGTCAAAGGGCAAACCCTAAAAATCTAGTGGTCAAAAAAAAAAGTGAGTCATTTAGACTCATTTAAATAGTTGAAATATGGATCTCTAATCACTTATCATTTATGGAAAATTTAGCATCAGTGATTTCTGAATTGGATGTGTAGATCAAGTGGACCAACAAATATGCAAGGTGGGCATGAACACAGATGAGGATGGGCAGTGGGTCCCCAGATTATTCCTTAACACTGTTCAAGGAATGAGGTAGGTGGTAATTCCAATTATAAATTAGTTTCATTTGTTTAGTGTATTTCATTTAATTTAGGTATTTAGATAGGTTAATTGTATCTTGGGTAGGGTAAGTCAAGTTTGTTTTAGTATACCCTAGGGTTTAGGATTTTCTAGGTTTTGGTTAAAATTAGCCATTAGATTCCCAAACTAGGAGGGAGTAGGTTAGGTAGGGCAGGATAGGGTTGGGTAGAGGTAGAAATTTGTAAAGATTTGGGAAGAATTAGGACTATTTGGGTGGGATAGGTTTTTTTGTTTTCCACTGATGGTCAAACATAGTGACTATCAATGGTCACCCCAACTGTTAATGGTTGATGATCATAGGCAAAATGGTAACTTGACCATTGGTGGTCATTGTGACCACTGGTGATCAAGCTGAATGGTAAAGAGGTTAAGTGTAAGTTTGTTCATTTTGATAGGTTAAAATGGTGAGTTAGCTTGATAAGTAATGTTTTGATGGGCAATATTGCCATTTTTGGGGTTGATAGATGTTTATAGGATAAATATGAGGTAGTTCTTGGTAATTATCAAATGGGTAAGGTAGGGTAGGATTAGAATAAAGTGATAAGGTGGTATGAAATCATAGTATAGATAACTAAGAGTGTATTATAACAAACTATATAGGCATGAGAGCATATTTAGATGCATGATCAGGTGCCATGCATCTTTATAGAGATCCACTAGGGTATGACTACTGTAGACCAGGCTCACATGGAGGAGGTGGGCCTCAGAGTGATGAAGAAGTGTTAGCATGTGCCATGTAATGTGTCAATGATCATGGACCTCATTGATAGATGGGATCTAGCCATGAAAACCTTATTACCCACTGGTGAGATGATGATCTTACCAAAGGATGTTCACAAGATCAATCAGTTACCCATACAGGGTGACCTAGTTTATCACATAGAGTGGGAGGAGAGAGATGAGCTTTTGGAGTTACTATATGGAGATGATTAGGATTGAGTGAGGTGGCACATCAAAGGTTTCAGCTACACTATGTCATAAAAAAGGGGGAGAGATGATAGAAGGTTGATGACCATGATGATGATGGTGATCTCATACTTCATTATTCTTGACTTAAGTAGTGGGAGGTTCCTATACTTGCTACTAGGGGTATTGTTAAAAATGCTATTAGGTTACATAGTGTTTAGATGGGTGCCTATGATACTTGTGTAGATATATAGGGAGCCATGGGGATTCAAAGTTCACAAGAGGTATGGCATCAACATGGGGTTGGTTCTACACTACTAGGCCTATGAACACATCTTAGTGCTGAGTCTAATGGGGTTGTCATGGATAGGGTATCTGTAGATAGATTTACCAATTGGTTTTATGAGGTGGAGAGGGGAATTTTCCATCATAGCGATAAGAGAAGTGGTGTATGACATAGTTGGTTCAGATGGGATCTAGAGGCTTTGGCTATAGTTGATGTGTTTTGGAGGTCCCATGTTAGGTTTATAGAGTGGGTTGGATATAGGAAACACACCTTATCCTTGTAGAGTTATAGGTGGATCTTCAACAAGAGGGATAGAGAGGTAGATCTCATCCCATTTGAGAGGGTGCAAAGATAGTTTAGCTTGGTATAGGGTATCTTGGGCCCATTTCCTAGATATAAGTAGGAGGATGCAAAGATCTTACTACTTGAATAACATCTAATATAGACCTTATTAGATCATGAGGAGTTATTAGCATGGCTAGTGATAGATGATGTAGGTTTTCTAGATGGATACCCTACATGGTACTAAGATTTTTACAAAATAGTTGACTCTGGTAGGGATGATGGTGGTAATAAACCTATGGATGTTAACCTAGCTAGTAGAGGTCAATGAGCATAGGTTCAGGGGGTTGCCCTTGATACATAAGCAAGAGCATCACTAGCCATTGCATAGGCACATATTACAACATTACAAGGTCAACTGGTAGCTTTATAGGGTCAGGTGGCTACACTTAAAGGTGATAGGGACTAGGCTAGAGCTTCATTAGCCTTGTTACCTAGGAGAGAGACTCCTTGAGATAGGTAGGAAGAGGAGCTATAACACCTACAAGACCAGTAGGTACCATTCACATGGCATGATACCTAGCCATAGTGGAGGAGTTATGATACTATGAGGCTATAATCCTAAGGCATTATCCTAATTAGACATAATGGGGTGAGTACATAGCTAGTTTGGCAGGTGGTGCTAGTGTGGTGACACTAGGGCAGTGGGTTGCTTTTGTAGGTGGACATATAGGTACATTAAAAGGATAGGCATCAGGAGGTAGTAGTGATCTAGGAGATAGTGATGTCCTAGGGGCATATTTATGATATAATTTATGACATATTATATTATATTATATATCATTTTGATATCAACTTATGAGCTGATTTGGTGAGATGTACATTTTGAGAGAAAGAGATATTTATATTATTGTATACATTATGATGTTAGACTCATGATTTATATATATGACCCTTGTGTATTTCTCATGGTCTATGACATGTTTTGATGTTTATGATGTGATGTTTATATTGATTAGTGATGATATTATATTGATTATGCTTATGTTATGGATATTGGATATTGATGTAGACTCACCTAGCTAGGCATGTGATGATATGTATCTTGTTTATTCATGGTTATGATTTATGAAATGTATGTTCACGATGATGTTTATGACATGCTAAATTTTAATGAGTAAGCACTTCATTATTTATAGTTAGACATGTGGTGAAAATGGTTTATTGATTAATTATTCATGGATGGTATGATGATGTTAATATGATGTTGATGGTGATGTTTATGGACATGGTTTATGCTAATGATCCCTATTTTTACTCATGATACATGTTGATATGATGTGATATGGTTATGTTTATGGCCATTGTGTTTAAGGTGAAACATGTAAAGTAAGTTGAATAACAACCTTAGTTTTGAGAAAAGGAAGATAGTCAAGAGACAAATGTCCAAGTGAATATATATCCACTAGTTATAAGAGGATAAGAAGAGGGCACAATGCTTATTCTTTGGCAAGGAATTAAAAAAAATCAAAGTTATATTGGCTTAAGTTTCTTAATCCCTTCGAATGATTCACATTAGCATTCTTTAGTTCATTAAAAAAGGTGTCTTGATCACATAATGTCAAGTGAGCTCAAAATCCTTTGCTTTATAGGGTATGAAGGGGAGATGGATGAAAAATAGAACCTTCCTATGAGATTAACATGCCTTTTCTGGAGTTTACCAATGAGTCAATATAAACAAGTTTATGTCATACAAAATGTAGAATGATCGATGTGAGAAGTCTACTTATGAGAGCCAATTATGGCTTTAAAAATTATTGTTGATGAGAGCCGATTTTGGCTTTCCAGATTAGTTTGATTTTATTGTGATTTTGATAATGAGTATTTTTATTTTGTTTCTATTTATAGGAAGCTGATTGATGGGAAAAGCTTTCAAGAAATTTATATGCTTTTGATAAATGCTTTACTCAACCATCCTTCAAGGGAGTGGTCTATTTTTGTTTGCTTTGTTCAAGGTTTTGTGATAGTTATCCTTTGAGGGAGTAGTCTATCTTATATTTTGAGCGATTTGGATATGCTTATGTAGATATATTTCAAGGGAGCAGTTTGTGAATGCTTATGAATGACCCATGATTTTTTTTGGTTATTAATTATTTTTCACATTTGATTTTATGTTTGACATAGACCTATTTATATAGGCTTAAATTTTAGACTCTATGGAGGCAAAACTAAAAGCACAAGAAGGTGAGGTAAGTGAAAAGAGGTTTAGGTGACAATGATAATAGGAATCCATCCTATGAAAGGGGTAGAAAGTACCATAAGAATCCTGCCATGGGTAGAGCTGTGGTACCCATTATTTAATATGAGGCTATGATTGTGATAGGTACTCACATGATTCAATTTTAATCAGTTGCCCCTAAATTGGGGAGATGAATGTGGTTTGAAAGCAAGGGATGAACTTAAGTTAGACAAAATGTGATTTTGATTCATCTTTAATAAAAGAAAGGACATATATGCGTAGTATTGAGGGGCTTAGGTTATAGGTTGCCTTTAAGAGAGGACAATCACTAAGCTCTTGATCCATACTTATGGGTTATGATATAAGGTCCAATCCAATTGAAAGTAAACTTTCCATACTTTTTTTTCTCCATATTGGTGACATGTTTATTTTTCTTTAGGATGAGGTATTTAATGTTGAATTCTCACACTCTAAGATGTTTTTTATAAGCACATTTGATGCATTCTTGATAAACATGAAGATGGGTGAGGGCATTTAAATGATTCTCATCAAGTAGATCAAGTTGGGATAAATGGTGTTGATGATAATCATCTTAAAAAATGAGATCTTCTAGAGATATGTGAATAGATGGGATTTGGACTTCCATAGGTAAGAAGCCTCTGCTCCAAACACAAGAGATAATGGGGTATCACCCATAGGTGTTTGAATGCTAGTATGATATACCCATAAGGTGAAGGGGATGTGTAAATGCCAATCCTTACTAGAGCATTGATCATTTTATTAAACATGTTGTTGAGAGTTTTATTAGAGGCTTTTGATTACCCATTTGTTTGAGGATGATAGGGTAAGGAGAAACTTAACTTAATCCCAAATGCATCACAAAGACCCTAGACTTATTTTAAAAATATTTATAATTATCAGTGATAATTTTTTAAGGAATACCAAAATGGTAGATGATGTGATTGTTGATAAAGTTGACAATATTTTTTGCTTTGGTCAAGACTAAAGGAATAGTCTCTACCCATTTAGTAAAATACTCGATCGTGGTGATGATAGATTAGTGTTGTTATGAAGTATGGGGGTTAATTTTACTAATAAGGTCTAGAATCCATTGTGAAAAGGTAAAAAAAATAGTGGATACATGAAGACTATGGCTAGGTGCATGATGTAAATTGGTGTGTTGTTGAAATTTAACATACTTTTTCACATAATCACAATAGTCTTGGTTGAGGGTAGGCTAGTAGTTGCTAAGGAAAAGGATGCATTTAACCACAATAAAGCCACTAAAGTGGCCCCTATAGATCCCATCATGTGTTTCCTTGATATCATAAGAAGCTTCATGACTACATAGGTAATGGAAGAAAAGACCATCAAAGTTGAATTTATAGAGAATTCCCCCCAAAATGGTATAACATGAGGTACTCTGAATAAACTCTCTTCGAGCATTCTTGGAAAGACTAGAAAGAATGATGGTAAGGTTAATATAGTATAAGGTTTGTTAATAGATGGTGGGAGAATCTGGTTTGATATAAGAAGGCTGAGTAAGTCTATAGATAATAACTATTAGTGTAGAGTCAAAAGGTACATATGAGATTTGAGAGGAAAGGGAAGCCATGGTATCGACAAACTTATTGGTAGATCATGGGGTTGATTGGATATAGTAATGTTAAAATGATGTTAATAGTTCATCAACTACTTGTTTGTACTATTGAAAAACATCATTCTTACATTGGTAAGATCCATTTATTTAATTGACCATAAGTTGAGAGTCACCAAAGATGTTGATCATTTTGACTCCCAAGGCTAGTGCAGTTTGAAGGCCTATGACTAGGGCTTCATACTTAGCCATATTATTGTTACATTTAAAATCTAGATTGAAGGACAAAGTAAGGGGTTCATCATCAAGGGGAATAAAGATGATACCAACTCCCCCACTAGGTTGACACTTTGATCCATCAAAGAATATGGTCACTTGATAGGCGAAGTCTATCTAAGAGAGGGTTGTGATGGACTCATTAGAAACTCAAGAGGAGGAGGTTGGTTATTTGTTAATGGTGCTTTGGCCAATTGGTCAATAATTAATTGTCATTTAATTAACTTTTTTTGAAGAAAATTAAGGTCAAACTCATCTAGAGTCATGAGCTGATTGGCCATACATTGGTTTTGGTATGGCTTAGAGTGCATGTACTTGATTAGGTCTATATTGGTTATGACATAGGTCTTGTGATTAAGAATGTAGTGGTGAAGTTTGGTGGCCACAAAGACTAGGGATAAGAAAAGTTTTTCTTTATGGGTGTACTAAGTCTCGTACTCTATAATCATGTGGCTAATATAATAGATGTCTCACTCTTTGTGTTGTTCATCTTGATGAGCAAGCATTGCCCCTAGGGAGTGGTCAGTGGTAGAGATATAAAGGTATAAATGTTGGTCATCCTTAGTATGGGTGAAGATAGGTGGAGACAGGAGTCATTATTTGAGTTAATTAAAGGCCTTTTGATAGTAATCATTCCACTTAAAATATATGTCCTTCTTCAGAAGGTGGTGAAAGGGTTGGCATAGATCTAAGAGTTAGGAGATAAAACAACAAATGGATTGGAGATTTACCTACAAGCTATGGATTTATTTAAGGTGGGTGGGAGGAGACATGTTGAGGATTGATTTGATTTTAGCTAGATTAACTTAAATTACCTAAAGGGAGATGATAAAGCTAAAGAGTTTGCCTGATAAGACCCCAAAAATGTATTTCTTGGGGTTAAGGTAGACATGGTAATAGATGAGGTGCTCAAAGATAATATTAAGAATGGATAAATGATCATTATGATATTTGGATTTCCTAAGAAGGTCATTGATATAGTCTTCTACTATCTTGTGGATAAGGTCATGGAAGATGTAGGTCATAACACGTTGGTAGGTTACACTAAAATTTTTTAGTATGAAAGGCATGACCCTATAACATAAGGTTCCCCATGGGGTGATAAAGGAAATTTTGTGCTAATCTTTAGGGGTGATTAGGATATGGTTGTAGCTCAAAAACCCATCCATAAGAGATAACATCTCATGGTCAACAGTAAGATCAACTAGTTGGTCAATACATGGTAGAGTAAAGTCATGTTTTGGGTAGGCAAAGTTGAGGTCATGAAAATCCACATAAATGCATAGTCCCCCTATGTCTTTGGTGACAAGCACAATGTTTGAAACCTATTGGGGATAGTCAATGGGTTGAATGATGTTGATGGATAGGAGACGTTAAAACTCTTCTTTGATGAAGGGCTATGTGAGGGTGCATTCGTTGAAGTTTCTTCTTTATGGGATTGGCATTATGGTTGGTGACTATGTTATGGGTGGCAATGGTGGGGTCAATTTTGGGCATGTCACTATAAGACCAAGCAAATGCTATGCTAAAATCTTGGAGGAAAGAGGGGAAGTCCCAAAATTCTTCAAAATTTAATGATTGGCCAATTTTGAATATGCAAGGGTTGTTTGGAGTGCCCAAGTTGATATCCATAGTGGAATCATTCAACATGGTTGAAGTATCAAGAGGTAGATATTTTTGAATGGAATAATTTAGTGCACTAAGATAGGTGAGAATGGAATAATCATCCTAACACTGCATGGTATTAATGGTAGGAGAGTCATCTCATATCATCTTAGGATGGGTCAAAAGGATGGTTACAGTTGCCCCTTAATTTTGATAAGTCAAAGGTCTAAGGCTGATCATGTTTATGAAAAAAAGTTAGGTGGGATGATGTCTGAATCCTCCTTATTTGATGATGAGGGAGTTGGTAAGGATGGGATCTCCTCATCAATTTTGGTGGTGGGAGGTGAGTTGTCTTGTTGGTCTGGTAGAGATAAACCTAGGCCATGCTTCTTATGGGGTTTTTGGGTCTCAATGAGAAGTAGCTCATGTGGCCCTTACTCATATCATCTAAGGCCAAATCCCTACTAAGTACCCTATGAAGGTATGTCTTGGTGAAACTCAGTTTATCGATGTAGGAGAAGGTGGTGGTGAATAGTTGAGGTAAAAGAAAGGTGGTGGAAGTGCCAAGGGGTTTATAAAGTCCCCCATAGATGAATCAAGTTTGATAGTTTAGAGGTCTAAAGGGGATAATGGCTCCAATATTAGGGTCATACTTGGGTTGGTTATTAATTTACCCATACTCATGCGGAGTAAGGAAGGCATCAAGAGCCAAAAGGTGATATTCACCAAGTGAAAGGTGCTAGAATGTTGATTCCAAGGGGTCTATGGTGGGGATTTGATCCAAGGGGATGGATGAGCTAGTAGATGCCTTATTGGTGGAAAAAGATATGATGCCAAATTTTGTGGTTAAATGTTTGTCTTTGGTTGATGAGGGTGTGCTAGATAGAGGTAGTAGGATGTCGTTAGGTCAATAAGTCATATTGCATGACAACAAGGGACTTGCGTCAGATTGTATAGTGATAACCTAGCCTTCATGTTTAAATTTGATGCAATGATGAAGGGTAGAGGGTACACAACCCATGGAGTAGATCCAAAGTCATCCCAAAAAAACATTATACTAGAATTTTACTTCCACTACATAGAAAAGCTCTGGGAGCATTCGAGGTCTTAAATGGAATGAAGGATAATAGTTCTCATAGTAGTGGCCATGGTATCATTAAAGGATTAGAGGATGGCCAAGGTTTTGGACATGACATTATCTGGTAATTTAAGTTGATTGTAGGCATGGGAGGAGATGATATTATTATTGGGTCCCCCATCAATCATAACCCATTTGACATGGGTTTAGTTGATGTAGGTTGTGATGAAAAGAGGGGGATCTGGGTAATTAGTATGGATAGATTGTATTTCTAAATTTTTGAAGGTTAAAAGGTTGGAAAATTGGAGAGCCCTAACAAAGGCCACCAAAGGTTAAGGTTCTTTAGGATAAACCTCTATTAATTACAATGCATCTATCATTACTTATTGATGATGAGGTGAGGTAGAGATCAATTCATATAGGATCATATTTTCTAGGGTTTGGTGAAGTTGTTTAAGAACCACTCTTTTGATGCATTTGGAGGGTTTGGATTGAGAGATACCTAAGATAGATACCTTGGGTTTGGTTGAAGGTGGATATTTTTGGGTTTGATTTAGTTGGGAGGTAAAAGATGGATATGTCCATGGAATGGATACTTTTTCCTTCCCCTTATCCTTCTATTTTGATCTTATGACCACATAGATAATATGGATGGAGGGATGCGTTGGGGTAGGATATTCATTAAGCTCTCCCTCACTCTAAGGTGAGGGTGGGGGAGTAGGTAGGTATTGGGTTTTAGTTGTTGCTTATTCATTTGGTAGTGGGCTCATGGGAGGTTCATCTAACAATAGATCATCCTCATCATAGAGTTGATGGATTATGGTTTGAAGAGCTTTGCAACTCTCCATGTCATGTTTAGGTGCCCTATGATAGAAGCACACTTAGTGGTCATTATACCAGACTAGTTTTGGACCAAGAGGGTCAAATGGCCTAATAGGAGGAAAGGTTAAGTAAGAATCTTGCATTAACCTTTGTAAAATAGTTGAGTAAGACTCAACTAAAGGTGGAGAGGGTTTAGAGGTTTTGGCCTTGGTTGGTGAGATGGAAGTTTTTTTGGAAATGGGTTTGGTGATAGAATTTTTGGGCAATATGGTGTTCTTAGTTGATTTTTTTGCTATTGGTAAGGTGGAATATGATAAATTAGAGGTAGGAGGTCTCAAGGTATGTAGTTTGGTTATTGATGGCTCAGTGAAGATGGGTGTGTCAGAAAGCAAGTGTGCTAGTGTAACTAACATTGGTGGTTGGGTTTCAGTTGAGATAGTTGGTTTCCTAATAAAAGTAAAGGGATGAGGCCCAAAAATAGAGGGTAAGGTTGAGGGAGGTAGAATTTTAGCCTTTTGGATCTTTGGTAGTTTTACCTCCTTGGTTGATTTGGTTTGGTACTTTGTTGGTGGGTCTGGTGAGGTTAGATCTAATTTCATAGATGGATGATTAAGGCTATATGTAGGGAAGATGCCAAGGTTTTTGGTTGGTTTGGTTGAAGTGATATAAGAGGATTTGACCATTTAGGTTTTGGTTTTTTTGGATCATTGACGGGTGGTTGGGTTGGTTGAGGTTTGGATTGGTTGGGTTAATACAATAGAAGTGGTGGGTTGGTTTGCCAAGGATGGAGTTAGAGGTTCTTGTTTGATGATGTAAGGGATCCCTAGTTGATGTTAAAAGGTAGTTCAATCCATGTCAGGTTTGGAGAAAAATTCCAACCTCTGAACTAGTCTAGAGAATGGTTTATAGAATGGACTTGTACTCTAGGTAGTGGACTTGAAGGGTAAGCCCATAGTTTGAGAAAAGGGAATGTTAACCTCATCCTTTTCCTCAATCAAAGGAAGTAAGTTTTGGATTGGTGAATCCTCTATGGGAGGTGTAGACATGGTGGCTTCTTCATTAGGAATGATCTCTAAAGGGGAAGTGAATTATTTAGTATTTGAGGGAGAAGGTAAAGTGGTGATGTTTGCTTGCTCTAGTATGTTAGTTGAACAAGGGGTTAGTGACTCTACTACCTCAATAAGTGGAGGGGAAGATGGTAATTCCTTGGTTTGGGTCTCTAAAAGGGGAGAAAGTAAATCCACTACCTTAATAAGTGGAGAGGGTGAAGGATAGGTAGATTGGGTGATAGGTTCTTCAATAATGAGTATGTCAAGAGCCATATTGATGGTATGGGCATATGAGAAAACTTAGATTTTTTTATCTAATTTTTGGTAGGTGCAAGATTGGGAAAAGGTTGTCTAAAAATGTCCAGGGCTTGGTTTAGAGGTGCATTAGGGTTGTCCAATGCAAGTTCCCCCTTATCAATGAGGGTCTAGATAATGGTTTTTAAGGTATTACACCTACTAATGTCATGCCCCACTACTTGATGGAAAGCACATAGGTCATTCTCATTTTGCCAACCAAGTGTATGATGGGAAAAATCATATTGTTGAGGGGGATTGATGGGAGGAAGTTATATGATATTAGATTTTAACAACTTATCCATGACTAAAAAATAAGATTCCACTAGTGGAGTAAATTGCTTTTGACTATTTTAGTTTTGGTTTCTCATGTTTTGGTTTTACGAGTTAGATTTTTTGACAGATGGTGGAGGAGCAGTCTTAAGGACAAATACATTCATAATTCCCTTATGCTTAAGATTGGCATTGGTTTGGTTATTTGGTTTATAATAAGAGGCCTCATTAGTTTTATAGGTAGAGTTTTTATTTTTCAACTTCAACTTTCCTTCATCAATGGCTCTATTTTTTAGTTTACATGCCATAGTAAAAGCTTCATCAAAGGTTTGAAAGATATAAACATTGAATGTAGAATAGATGTGCTTGGAACATGCTCAAGAAAAAAATTATATTAGTTTGGGTTGGGGTAAGGATAAGGAAAGTTGATTGATTAAGATTTTCCAGTGGGATAAAAAATCAACAATAAATTCATCATCAAATTGTCAGATAGAGTAGAGGTCAGTGGTGGAAACTTTATTGGATATGTTTATTGAAAAGTGATCTAAGAAAATTTGAGCTAAATTTGTGAAAGAGAAGAAGGAATGTTTGGTTAAGACACTATATCAATCCAATGCTAGACCAAATAGGGACATGGGGAAGGTATGAAGAAGGAGGGAATCATCATAGTTAATCAAATAACATGAATTCCTAAATTCCTTGAGGTGTTTTTGAGGATCCTCCTTAATTTGAAATTTAGAAAACTTGAGAAGCTCCCATTGAGGAGGATATGGTATAATAGGGACAAAGGGGTGAATGGGTTCATTACAAATTTGGTCATATGATAGATATTATGGGAACTAGAGATAAATGAATCTAAAGTAGTTATTTTATACATGAGCACTTTCATTAGATCTTCTTGGGGTTGTGTACCTAAAAGATTGTAAGGTGCATACTATTATGGTGGTTAGGTGAGATATTGATAATTGCTAGGATATGTGGACATAGGTGGTTGGGTGGATGCTATATACGGGTAGGTGGATGTAGGTGGTTAGATAGTGGGTAGAGGTACATACCCTTATGGGTTGGGGATGTAACCTAGGCTTGGTGAAATGGGCATCTATTGGGTAGAAGCTATGGTTGGGTTGGTAATAAAAGGATGGGTAGTGACCTTTGTACTAATTGGTGGTAAGGTATAAGGTATAGACACCACAAAGTTTTGAAGTGGGGTATTAGTTAGTAGATTAAGGGTAGATGAAGGAAGGCTAGTAATGCTAGTGGGAGGTACTCCCATGGTGAGGGGATTATAGGTGGCTAGTGGTTGGGTTGCTCCTAAAGTAGAGGAGTTTTTGGTAGGGTGGAAGGTATAAGTGTATTTGTAGGTTGGGTAGGTTGGTTTTCCATAGTAGTATCAAAGGGATTATTGGTATATGAGGAATATTGGGTAGTCAATGGTTGGGTGGTGATTATGGAAATAGAAGTGTTTTCTATAAGGTGGGAAGACATGCCATAAGGTGGGTCCTTAGGTGGAATAAAAACAAGGGTACGGTGAGGCATGGTGTTAAGATAATGCTAAAGGGACACAAGATTGTTATCTAAGAAGGTGGAAAAGTATGTATCTCCTTGGGCAACTACCTAAAGGAAAGAAGGACTTCCCAAAGGCTGAGGAGAGTTTTCTAGTTTAGATAAGTACTCCATGGATGAGGAGGAATAAAAGGTTGATTGGTTTAGTGATGGGTTCTATTTTACTAGGTTTTTCGTTACTAGTGAGTTAAAACCATACAAGATAAGGGAGAGAGAATACACAAACAATCTCACCACTCAAATAAAGAGAAGATAATAAATGAGCAAGGAAAATAATCACACACTAAAAAGTATGTTAAGTCCTAAAGTTCCTTTTAGTCTCTCTTTTGGCTTATGCCTCAAGCTTTAAAGAAATCATGTGACTAAAATTGGCTTATAGAGTAGGTATTAGAAAATAAGTCTATGGTTGGTTTCAAGTTGTGTTTGGGATCTCAAAAGGATCTATATTGGAAATCAATATGTGGCTTGGTATTTGGGCCAACCCCCTCACTTCACACATCATAGTGATAAGGGTGTTGGGTGCTTATCTAATATATACCAATTTTTAGAGTTTATACTCAACTAGAAAGCTAAGTTGGTTCTCCCTTTGGTAATGATCTCCAAGAAGGATTACTGATAAAGGGTAAGGTGACAACTAGGTGATGAAATACTAGTCAGGCCTAGTCTCAAGTTGTTTGATGTTTAATTGATGTAGGTGGTTTGGTTTAGTGTGTGAAACCAAAGTGATGCTATGATTGAATTACTTTGCTTTAATTTAAACTATGTGAGATAAACTTGTAAGTAATCAATGTATACAATTGATTTTAAACCCAAAAGAAATTTTGATTTCATTTATGAGAATAGAGTAGGGAGAAGAGAATATATATGAAAATAAAAGAAACCCAAGTAGATAATCAAGGTCCCACTTAGCATGCCATAATGTTTCAGAGTAATTTTAACTTATATTTAGAGAAAGGAAGAAGAAGAAACAAGATATGGGTATGGTTGAGAAACCTATTTGATTGTGCATGCATTGAATCAGATGATCATAGAGAGATCCTCTTTGGCTTGGGAGGAATAACCTACAAATAGGATACAACTAAAGAAAGTGGTTGGTTAGATAGATAGTTGGGTGGATTTCCTAGCACTCATTAGATCCTAGAAGCAAGAGCTTCTTTGGGGGTTGTCAATCCACATGTTCTAAATATTTAAGTTTATAAAATATAAAAAGTACTTACATCAATCACAAAAGATACTAAAATGTAGTACATAAAATGCTTGATAAAGAAAATTACTAAAATGACTATTCTAGAAATAAATGGGTCAATACTAATGCTAAATAGGTTGGGTGTGCTTCAAAAAATAGGTTGGGGGACTGTTAATAGATAAATGAAAAGAAATTTGGATTTGCTTGAGGGTAAGTGGGTGAAAATAGGTTGCTATTATTTCCTACCATAATGACCATTAGTGGTTGGACAGATCATTGGCGGTCAGGATGACCATTGATGGTTACTATGTGTTGGGTTTGGATGGTGAAAGATTAGATTGATAGGGTCACAAAAGGCAATTCTAAGAGATGGGTTTATACTAGGATGATTATGAAATATAATAAAAGTAATTTATAGATTGTAAACAAATACTTAGCTTTCTTAAAGTTAGTCAAATGAATGGTTAAGGTGGTTAGCTTATTGGTGGAGTCTGGCATGATTTTGATAGAGTAACAATACCTAGCTATTGATTAAGGGGTGATAATAATTTAGATGCCTATCATGATGGCTAGATCACTATATTTCTGGATGGATATCTACAAGAGAAACTCTAGATGCAAAATCTCTTGATAGTTATGGATCCCTTTTCACCTCCTGCTCCTCTCTTATTATAGGAAAAGAAGGAGAGGTGAAACAAGATGTTAACAAAGATTCCAAATTATTATCTAATTTTAACTTTGACATACATGCACTCACACATGAATTAGATGAGATAATTATAAATAAAAATTTAGAGTTGAAGGGTCATTTAAGTTGGTCCAGACAGTGGAACCTGACCGTCGGTGGTCAGGGTGACTATTGATAGTTAGGGTGACCATCGATGGTCAAAGGTCAAGGTAAAGATAGGTTAAAAGGTGGGTTTATCCAATACATAAAATTGACTAGATTTAGGCTTGGTTTTTAGTTAAAAGGCCAATGTTTGGGCCCAAGGGGGTTTTGAGGTGGTATAGGGGAATTGAGACATTTAGAATAGTCATGTGTGGATTTTTGGTGTCTACAATTTTTTCAAAAAAATAAAATTTATGCGCAAATTTATTTCAAGATTTATAGAGATAACTAAGCCTTTGAATTTGATGTTAAGATAGGGTGCTAAATTAGATTGAAATGCTGATTCAAGGAAAGAATTCCATGAGATTAAATATTCAGTGATGTAAGCTTATGTGTCATCTAACCATAATTATGTAAAGGACTTCTACCTCTACCTCTACTCATTTTTCCTAAATCACACTATTACAATAGTATTGATGTAGAAATTTTATGATGGAGAACATCTAATTCCTTTCATGAGTAGTTACTTGAAGGAGGCTGAGCTGAGATACCTGACATTGGACAAGTAAGCTTATGCATTGGTGAAATAAACCAAGAAATTTTGCATTAAATTATGTGAAACAAAGTATATGCCATTGTTTCTAATCTTGTATTCAAAAAGATGTTGGGTTAGAATGAATTTGGTGAAAGGAGAGGATGTTGTGTTTTCAAGTTGTAATAATATGATGTATAGTTGAAATTAGCAAAGCTAGAGCATGGCCATTGGATTTAAAAATTGATGACTAAGGTTGATACCAAAATTGATGTGGTAAATATGAATGAGTGAGATATTCAACCCAACCCATGGTATGATCTAATCATACATTACTTTCTCTATGGGATGCCACCTATAAAATTTGATAGAACACAATGAAGATATGTAAGGTTTAAGGCTACCCATTTAATTATAAATATAGGAATTATGTATAAGAAGAAACATGGGGGGATTTATAACCATTATTTAAATGAAGAAGAAGCAAAATATGCTATGAGTGCATTTCATGAGAAGTTGGGAAGTGGTCATCCCTCAGGCAATGTTACCATGCATAATATCCTCCTAATAGGGTACTATTAGCCCACTCTATTAAAATACACTCATGATCATGTACACACATTCCACAAGTGTCAAACCTTTACCAATAGAGAAATTTCACCCCATCATTTCTAGTATAGCCTATCATTAAAGAGTGTCTGTTTGTCTAGTGGGGATTGGACTTAATTAGGGTGTTAAATCCAAACTCTTTAGTGGGAGACTATTTCATTATCACCACTATAGAATATTTCATGAGGTGGGTAAAAGAGAAGGCCAAAAGGAATAAAACTAATGAGGAGGTCATCTCATTATTAGAACACATTTTTACTCACTTTGGGATGCCTCTTACATTAGTATGTGACAATGGGCCTTCATTTCAATATGTTGAGTTATCTGAATGGGCATATATAAATAGGATTATTATTAAATTTTGTCCTAATAGATATCCCCAAGGTAATGGTCTTATAGAATCCACTAATAGAAATTTGCTTGAATCTATAAAGAAGGAAATTGACCAAAATCCATGCAATTGAAATGCCTTATTAAAGTATGCTTTGTGGCTAGATAGGACCCAACATAAGAAAATTTTAAAGAGTTTACCATTATTACTATTCTATGGCACATATCCCATCTTACCCATGCAAATCAAGAAGCCCACTCATAAATTTGGCATAAACTACCTTGAGCCCAATGAGATATCTCAGTTCCAATTATTGGAGCTAATTTAAATGGAAGATATAAGGGTCAAGGCTCTATAGAAATTTAGTAGGTCTCAAATAATAGTTAAGAGTTGGTTTAATAGATCATCTAAGGTAAAGATATTTAGGTTAGAAAAACCTGGTCTTACTATGGGACAAGGCACATGAGAAGAGGGGTTAACATCCAAAATTCAACCCATTATGGATCAATTCATACTAGATCTCCAAGCTACTAAGATCTAATGCATTTAGGTTCAAAAGTATTCATGGAAACAAGTTTCCACTCCCTATGAATGGGAGTATATAAAGCATTCATTCATGAATTCCCCTTTAGACATCGCCTTTGAGTGATTAAGAATTCAATTTTTTTAAATAAGTTTATATAGTTTCTTTGATTTATGTAGTTTAAGTTGTATATATGTTCATTTTTTACGTTGGTTGTGTGTTTGCTTTGTTTTGGTTTTTCTATGTTGCCTCATTTCTTGTTTTGTATTATTTTATTCTATTTTGTTTCTTTATTGAGCTCATTACCCATGTTTTTGTTCCATTTTGTGTTGGGTGCAGATGTCTCAACTTCTTGTGCTTTGATAAAAATCAGTCATATAATTTATAGACTATGTTTCTAGAATTAGTGTTATCAATGACAATGCTAATGTAGATGTTTTTGTTTTTAACACTAACTCTATGATTAGAAGTCCCTTGCACATATTATCTTAAATCAATGGTAAGACTTGTTGACTAATGTCTTATGTAGTAATTCTATATGTACTTTTTAACCTGGTCAATCCCATTTCATGATTGGTGGCCAATATTAAAAGGTAGAAAGAAGGCCATATCCTATTAAGATGGGATATCCTTATGTATATATCCAAGATAAGGGTGTTTGATTCTACCAATTGGTGATTTATGCTCAAGAGTGTTGTCCTAGCATGATTAATATAGACTGTGGATACGAAGACTAGGTAGAAGTATATAATATACCTATTCTTGATGCATTGTTGAAATCATAAAAGTCTATGATCCTTAACAGAGTATGGGGATGAATAGAAACATGGATAATTCTATTCTACACCTTAAAAATACACTTAAAAGTACATATTAAATCAAAATGAAGACAATGGGTTCCTTTAGGTTTGCTAAGTAGTCATGATTTTTTTGAGATCAGCATTTGACCCATGGTTTGGTTCTTGAACCCTTAGTGGAGAGAATATACAAAATTCATAAAAAAATGAATAAAAAATCTAAATCTTAAATCTATCTACATATAGGGGTGATATGAACAACTCCACCATAAGATTTCTAGCTTGGATGATAGTGGAACAAGGTCTTCGAAGGAGGTAGAAGTAACTCCATTGAGGCTATGGATTCCTGACTAATAATGGAGCAATGCTCATGCCACTTCCCCTATAAAATAATTAACCTCAATTCCCCTCTAAGAGAATTATATTTATCATAAATATCTAATGGATTCCATTTGGATTCAAAAAAGGGCAATAATTGAATAATCACTATACACACACACTAGAGGTATGGATATGATATCAACTTAGTATGTCCCATGCTGAGGTAGTCTTTAGGACTTTCATGTTTTGATTATGTATTGAGAATTATGTTTGGTTTATGCCCTTGTTTTAGGTTTGAAGATCCATTTTCTAGTTTTTGATTGTTGAGAAACATTCTCCTCATAGAGGTTTCCAATTTTTGGGATCCAACACGCCTCATTTTTTAAGATGAAAATGGGGACCCTATTTTACTTTGGATTCTAGTCTTGTACCTTTCAGGAGTTCATTTTGGTTTCTTGATTAAATCAACCTTCTTGGAAATCTACTAGATTATTAGTTACAAGTTATTGAATGAGTTTACTTTAATATCTTTGCATTTCTTCAATAAACTCTAAACTTTTATCTAGTGGTGAGTTAGTTTTAATGCTTAAATTTGCATCAATCTACTAACTCTTAGTCTATTTGTTTACTTGTGTTCTGAAACACATTTTATATCCTCCCTTTAGATTATTTTACTTAGGTTTATGTAAATTATTTAACTATTTTAGGTTTTATTACTTGTTTTAATAAGTAATTATATCCATTCCTACTTTAATTTGATCTAAATTGGCTATAAGTTTCCTTGGACTCATATTTTTACTTAGAAAATTTCATTAAATTTGATGAAAGTTGATTTCAAATGGTTTTATTTTGCTAATTTTTCACATCTATTTGTTGCATTTCAAAAGTCTTAGTTGTTTGAATTCAAATTATCCTAGTCATTTATTTTCAAATGCTTAACCATTGAATTTTAATTCAAAAATGTTGACTGTGTCTTTTATATTTTGCTTATAGGTTCCTGAGTTTGTCTCGATGCCACATGGTAACTTATCATAGCTCTCAAAAATTCAAACCCATCCAAAATATGACTTTGGGCACTTAGCCAATTTCATAGAAATTTCACATAGCCACGTGTCACCTTTTCACTTCTTCAAAATACAGTCTATTTTATTCAAGGTTTCCCAATGGGGAAATGAAGTTAGTAACAATATAGGCTAGTGAGTAAATGGGATGATCCACCTGGCATAATCCCTCTACTCTACTATCTTGAAAATGTTCATACTAGTGCAATGCCTCTAAACTAGTGGGCTAGTGAGATGAAGCCATGTGGAATCATATCACTACTTCATTATCTAATAAATGTTTTTATAGATCACAGAACCTCTAGGAAAGTGGGGAGTCAGATGATACCACATGGAAAAATATCACTATTCTATGGCCCTTAGGTAGTCCCTACAAGCCTTTTAATTTTTTAAATCTTGGGAAAGTGAGATTATGATGCATGGATAAATCTCATGTCACAATGGAAAGAATAGTTAGCCTATTCCAGCTAGTGAAAGAGTGAGGAGAGGAAACACAACCATGGAATGATAAAAACAAGTAATAAATCTAAATAATGTGGGTACCAATGAGATACCCATGTCAAAATAGGTATCATAAAAATAAAATAATTTGTGTAGTGAGGATAAAGTAGAGGGGGATCCAAGAAGACACATGGAAAAGACTATACAAACAAAATACATGTTATTAGTGTAGCCATCATGGCATGATCATAAAATTAATGGCTTTCATAGCCATTTTAACCATCAAAAGGTTGATAATAGACTACAAATTCAAATTGATTTGCAGAATCAAATAGTGGATCAATTGAATCATGAATAAGATGGGAATAATTATCATGGTGTGTATGATGAGATTATGTGAAGAGCATAAGAGACAAAATCAGCTTTAAAGAGGCATAAAAATTGATTGTGTAGAACCATGGGTGACTATTAGTCTTGATACAATCCCAAATGCTTCTTTTTGCCTAATAAATGAACACTGATCTAGAACTACTTTAAAGACCAAGGTAGGAGGTTGTTATAAGTATATTCATAATGGTTATTCAATCTATTCAATAATGTGGTAGGTTTTTGAAGATGTCAAGTGGAAAATATAAAAATACATTAGTGTTGGGATTAATCAAATGACTTCACAAAGCTTTATGGAGATAAAATATGGAGAAGAAATTCAACTACAAATTGCTTACAAAAGAAAGAGAATGCTATGTTTGAACTAACTGTAGTAATGAAAAGATAATTTTATCATATTTGTAGTGAAGGGTAGCCTTGGAATTATAGTTTAAAATCTTATTTTTCCAACTAATTGAAGCTAAATGTAATTAATGACCATGGGTTTGAATTGGTCTATTTAATCCCAATGGTTTATTTTTGGAAAGGGTTAAGAGATTTTGCACTAAGACTCTATCTAGATGCTATCAATAATATAACTAAAATTATGACTCTATCTATACATTATTTATTTTACATTATTTGAATACAATTTTAGTTGATGCTACAAACATTGTTATTATTTTGTATTATTACTAGAAATATGACTGAATTAGACTCTACTAGTTTAATCAAGTTCCCTCTTTTTATCTATTCTCTCTACTTTGAAATGTTCTTAGCTATGGTGTGCACTTTAATACTTATTAATTACATGTATGTTGGATAAAATATTATGAATTAAGTGGTACCCTTCTATGTGCCCTCAAAAGTTTGTCTGTTATGTCATTGTGGTTTGTGCATTAACTAGACTAGTGATAGAGTGGTATATTGCAGCCAAGTGAGCCTTGATGAGTTATTAACATTAACTAGTTTGGCATATTCACACATAAATTGTTCTCTCTTCTACCTTGTCTTGCTCCTTTTATTTTTTTATTTCCTTTCCCTCTAAAATTATGTTTATATAGTTGACCATACCTACAACCCACTAAAGGTTTTGAATTAACAATTAGGTGTGAGCCTTTGGTGGAATAGTTTATATGTTTTCCCATGATATATTTTTTTGGTGAAATATTATCCCTTGGATCACAAAAATATCCTAAAAATAAGGGGACTCTATCCTACTAGGTTTGATCTCCAGGTGCTTTCTCAGAATGTTCAATCCAATGAAGAGCTTCTGAGGGTGAGTCACTTGTTGAGACCAAAAGTGGGCACATGGTGTCAAAATGAACCCAAAGACCCATCTATCAATGAGTACTACCTACATAGCCAATACTATAAAGAGGGCCTCAGACTGATGTAGTGCTCCCCTATATGTTAGCTTGTGTGTGAACCATGTAATATTGTGCAAAGAAAATTCAACAATGACCTATCTTGTAACTTGACATATCAAGATCATGAGATGTTCTTTTATTACTTCAGACCTATACATGTGTTATTCCTATATTGATATGGAAATATGGAAGCTTTATTTAATTGAATTCTTTATAGAGTGTTTTTGATAAGTTTCCTTGGTCTCTTAGGTCTTTTACTAGGTGAGGAATGAATGAGGGTTGATATTGTATTTATATAAATCCCTTTAGATAAGTAACCCACATTAAATCACTTAGGCTAACCACTAGGATATATTTCATTTGAAAAATAGATGACATTAGGGCACTGGAAACTTACATTAGGTTAGGACACTAACGTCGATACTAGTGTTTATCCTAGATGTTAGTGTCTAAGAAGCATAAAAGTAGGTATATGTTTAGAACTTTTAGAGGTGGAAGATAAGTATATTTTAAGCATTCTAGGCAAGATATAAGGCATGGTTCATCAACATAAGACTAGTCAGAGTAAGAGATAGGACAATGGGCATAAGATAGAACAGATGCAAGACTTGAAGAAGTATGAAAAGGTATATAAATGAGAGGAATAGCCAAGGTATGAATTTTCCAAGTTTATAAGACTGAGGTGCTATATAATCCATAAATATTGTCTACAACCACATGTAATTCTCCCACATAGTGTGATTATGAAATTATGCTCCTTTACTATGTGTACATAACTAATGATTGATCTCAATACTTGGTAATGATTGCTTTGACTTGGATTGTGATTGCTTTAGACTTGGCTTATGAGTGATCCTAGTGATTGGTTTGAAAATTTAGATGAATAGGGTAGATTTGTTGAGTGTTCAATAATGTATATATGTATATCAGATATGTCCCAAGTCCATTTTGAATGAGACCTTAATTTATTTATATATGGATCTAATTAAATAATTACTTATGAAATTAACACACTAAGATTATGGCCTAACCCTATAGATGGGTTTGATTTTAAAATATATCAGTTGATGAGAGTGGGTCAGTTTTGATCAAGTTGACTAGTATTGACTAATAATATTAACCAGGCTAATGAAATTAAATTTTATACAAGTGGATTAAATTTAGAGTTTGGATATGTTTGTACAATATATTTATTAGGTTGAAATAGACAATTAACTTCTTGTAGGTGTATAACAATATAATATATGTTTTGACTCATAATATATGATGCAAGTGTGATAGGATGGTGAATTAGGACATTATTTATGTACTCAAGTTATGCATGAGAAATGTGTGTCAATCTTGTCATTATCAAGTATCGAAGACTAGATTTTATTATCTAAAAATGCTTCTCATTTATTTTATAAATGAAAGTTTTAGAGTAAAAGGATAAAATGTAACTAAGTGTGTACAACACATTTTTTATTTGGGGAGACACATAAAATTTACAACTTTTATCCATGTAAACATACAATGACAATGAAGTAGTTAATGTCCATATGTGAAATCCAAAATGTGAATATTAAAAGAAAAAGGGTTAGAGTACACCTGTGTATTAGTGAAAACAATGTTGCCATTACAATGTGTTGGAGATTATTGGAGAGTTGGAGTGATCATGCCTAGAAATTATGTAACTATGCAGGATCTTGAGTTGGGAGGGAAACATGCCCCAACCCTCATGAATGTGGGGAAAATTACATGATGTACTAACCCAAGTAACAATGCAATATAAAGATATAGAACCATGTAACTAGGTTCAACTCAAAGATATCATTATGTAGGTAAATGAGAGAAATAATAAGGTAAGGTTCACTAAAAAAATGAATTAACCATTGTAGATGGCTTATAGATTCAAATGTAATGTTTAAATCCAATTTGATCCATGTAATAAAAAATAATGCATGATTGCAAGGGAATGAACAATTTTCACTCACCCATTATTTACACATGTTTTTATTATGTAGTTTCATTCAATATAGGATATGAAACATGATTGAAATAGAATGGACCATGTCCATACCCCCATCATGATCTATAATATAATAAGTGTGATGTAGAATGACAATAAATTTCCATTCAATTGTAATTACACTATTGTTTATATGTGCATGGACCAATATCATGCACCCCTAAACATGTACCAAATGATGTAAAATGTATGTATCTATATGCTCAATTTGAGAACCTATATCTCAAATTTATGTGTATGCCAAACCTATAATTATAATCCTATAAATTGTTATACATATGAACATGCATATGCACCAAAGTGTGTATGAATATGTGCTCAAGTTTTTGTATACCCATGTAATATGTATTAATGTGCTATTATTTATCATGTATCTAAACCAATATGATATTTGAATCTTTGAAATATATGAAACTTGTATTCTAATCTCATTTTTTTCTCGTGAAGGCTTATACCTTTAAGACAAGCCCACTTTAATGCCCCATTTTGAGATGAGGGATGGATATTGTAAGTCACTCATCCAAAAATAAGATTTAACTATATAATGTCATGGGTAAAGATAACATCATTTAATATAATTTGTTCATGTGGATAATATGTCATCATAATAATATATTTATCAATCAAAGCATGCATGTAACATATGGAATGCAGGACATGCAAGTGTCTTGTCTATATATGTGTATCATTTAAGTACATAATAAAGGTATATTTGAATACAATTATGTAGTAACAACAAATGATATATACCATGGTACCCCTAAATGTTATCATACTAAACAAGCACAAGTGTTAGTGTCACACATAGGATAAGGAACATATACAAGGGACAAAATTTTGTAATAAACAAGTCCAAATGCCACACATAAGAGGACATAAAAAAATGTTGTAAACAAGGGACACAAATAATTTCACATCAAACAAGGTAGAGGGACACACACAATAGTCACACAAAAAGTAATATATCATGTAAAAGAGTAATGACATCAATGCAACATAGAATAAAGAACTAGTCTATACCACCCATATGTACCAATGTCACATTTTATTAAAATGACATATCTTGTATGATTATGTAATAAATGATCAACTAGAAAGATATATGTAAGAAATATAGGTAGATAAACATGGTATAAAGGTTATATAAAGATATAACCTATAATGTGAAACTTATGGAACAATATTCTGACAACATTGGCATGACCACTTAGTAGAGGGAAAACCAACATCTATATGTCCATATGTAATTTATATGTCCTACATAAAACTTAGGTACTATGAAATGCATGTGTGTAAGTAACGAATATGAAATTTACCTAAAATATGATGAGTAACATATGTAAATAGTGCAAACTATTAATTATGTCATGCTTAAGTCTTAATTTTATTTTTTTGAATATTTGAATGATTTTATGTTTTCCTATTATTTAATTTTCTATATTTTTAGAATATTTGAAATTTGAAATTATGTATATGAAATTAGGTCACATTTTTTAGGATTGAACTTGACATATACTAGCTAGTTTTTGATGTTTTATATTCTCATTGCTTCTTATTCTTCTAGTTATGATTAAACTATTGATGTGTCTTCTATCATTTTTTAAGATTGTGCTTCTAGAGGGTAAGCATCATTATCATGTTGAATTGTAATCACTCTTTATTTAGGTAGGAAAGTGAGATGCTAATTGGTCAAATCTATTATAGACTATATTTTTTTCAACTGATGTGTTCTTAATGTGAAGGACAATATGTATTTAAGAGGCATGATCCATATGGGTTTATTGACAACTTTTATCCCACAAGATATTTATATAAATATATATCTAAGGGGTCAAATCCATTTTGTGCTATGCTATAAATATATAATGTCACATATCAACTATTGTAAACCTATGACACTACATATGGAATGTTACTTTTTATCATCAATTTGAACATTTTTGTAGTATTCACCTTCTATAAAGATAGTAATAGTCAATAGATCTTATTGAGGATGATTGAAAGTCATTGTTATAGTAGATGTTGTATTTATGGGGCTTGATTTTATTTGTTCCCATTGGTCTTGTAAAATATTAACAATTCTTTTATCCTTTTATTTTTTAAATTCTTCACAATGATTTGTATCATCTCCTATGATTTTGTGATAGCCACAATATGCCTTTTAGTCTTAATTTAAGAGTCACCCCATAACTCAATGTCTAGTAGATGGTAATAATATAAGCTTATGATAAATTAGTATTTGTAATTCTATGCTCAATATATCTTAAAGATTTTTTACTTGTAATGGTTTTGGAGTCTTTGAATCGACCATCTCCACATTATTCACTAAATTATGTGGTTCATTCTTTGTCCAAATATTGTTGATTTTTATTGTTGGTCAGGTTGGTTAGTGATATTATTGAAAATAATATTTGCATTTAGATTTAAACATGGTTTCTCATAGTTTCCTTTCATTTGTGCCCAAAATATTGTGTCTCTATCATAGTTTCTGATTTTTCTTTCTTTATGACATAATAATTATCTCAATATGTTCCCAATACAATAGGTGTGAATAAGGTGTGAGACAAGTATTATTATGATAAATTTAAGCTTAAATTTTGTATCTGATCATATTCATATCTACCATGTTGATGTCTTCATCATAACTATCATAATAGTTTGTAATCATGCCATATTGATATTTTGAGTTTACTAGTAAAGGTAGATTTGGGATATATTGTATCTATTTTGGATTATCTCATGGTTCTTGATGTATACTGAATTTTTAGTTTATAATAATTTGTTCCTTATATTTTTATGTGCTTGATTAAACTATCTCAAATGTGTGCATATAATTTGTTAGAATGGTTTGAAATGGAGTATAATGGTATGATATTTCAATTATGATTATGATTTATCATCAATAGTATATTGAGTGAATTTTCAATATTTAGAAGGATTCTCATTTGTTGGTTTTGAATAGGAATAGCCTTCATGCCTATATTTGATACATTTATATAATGTTGATGGTATTTTTTCCATAACATGTACCAATGGTTTTCTCAAAACTGAGTTATGATATCATTGATTAGACATGACATGAAAAATAGTATGTAACACTTTGAGACCTAATATCACATCTAATGAGATGGATTCAATTATTTGAGTTGGGGTATTATGAAATCATTCTATGTTCTGATCTAATTTTTGAATGGGAACCATGTTGATCACTAATAGTTGTAAGAAGGTAGTGTTACAAATGTTTAATCCAAAACCATTATCTACCAATACATGCTTGACCAAGGTATATTATAATTTTTGTTGAATGAATAACTATAAATTTTACTCTATTACATGTTGTGAAGGTAAGTATTATTTGTAAAAAAGGATGAATTTAATGTTATCATTGAATGTATTCATAATGGAATTAAGTGATGTAGGTTGTTTATCACATGGTAAGTTTATTAATTTTAATACATTATAAAGTATATGTTTTTAAACCATTGAGATTTCAAGTAACTCCAACATAAAAATATTAGCATGAGTATTATTTAGCTGATTGATGATGTCGTAACCTTTAAGTTGGTTAGCCTATCTTATGAGAGGTGGAGGGTGTTGAGGTGGGACATAATGACTAACTTCATTTTTCCATAGATGGTGAGGCACTCTATCTCATTTAATGTTAACAACATAGAATGAAATATCTAGAATAAGTTATGGGTGAATAATAGGAGTGAGATGATAGTTATTATAACCTTGAGGTCTCAGGGGAGGATAAAAATGAATTCATGCATGAAATTTAGAATATAATAACACCAGGTATATTAGATTAGATATTGCAATAAAATAATTGGAGTAAGGCTTGGGATTGTTCATCAATAAATTTAGCCTTATTAGTGAATTTATATTTGATCTTTATTACTGATTTTATTATATAAATGATCCACATAAGTTAAAATATTAATGTAGAATAATATTAAAAGAACAATTTCCCTAATTGTGTTAACTAATAATATTCATTCAACATGGTCAAGATTAACATGTATTATTATGGGAAAATCATAAATCATGATTTGAAAATAAAAAACTAAAGATGAAATATAAAACCCTATAAGGATGAAATACCTAAGGGAATACCTAGTTTTTTTCACTATTATATATGTACATAAATTCACCAATATGTTTTAACCTAATTTGTGTTAGTAGAGGTTCTTTGAAACCCTTTAGATCATGATAAATTAGGAATAGCTTATGTAAGATGTAACAAAAGGAAATAGTCAATACCATATTTAGACTAAATATATTCATTAATCAGATTATACAAGTAGATGTGCAAAGAGAAACAATTTTATTAGAATCTTAATAGTCCATATTTAATCATATCATTAACATATTAAAAAAAACAAAGTACTCACTCAAAATAATATAATGATGAAAGACACATAATAAAACCATTTTAGAATAGTATGAATTAATCTCTATCACATCAAAACCATATTCAAATACAAAGAAGCACTATATATATAGTTTTAGAAAGTGTTGTGTCTTCATATTCTAGCCTTTTTATATGCCCAAAAGGAAAGACTCTTCACTTTATAAAGTTTAACATTATTCTTATAGAGATTGAATACATATAAAAGATTATAAAAAATACAAAATAGTTCAATTCACACACATGTCAATCAAATATACTCTACAATTTTAGTAGGACATGTTCTTCACCTAACACTTTCTCAGATTGAAACCATTATCTTGTATTAAGACAAAGTTACAACAAGATATTCTAATTTGAATTTTAGGTAATGAACTAGAAACAAGAGTCACAGTTATCACTCTAGGTGTCATTTACTAGTTTTAACCCTTTACACATTACTTATCTATCCTTTCATATTTTCAACTAAGTAGTATACTATTCTACTGCCCTTTTGGGTTTTTAATAGACCAATATAAATAGGGGGAAACCCTTTATAAGTTTTCAACCAGCTTGACCCCACTCATAATACTTAAGGCTATCATAAAAAATTGTAAAACTTGTGAAAACTACAAAATTGAAGTGAAAAATATCTACTGAGTAGGTGGTGGTTTAATTTGAAATGGTTGTGTAGTAAGCTACTATTGTGCTAGTTCTACTTATGTTGTAGATGAACCATTTGGTTGTGCAAAATATGATGGTGGAGGCTATTATTACAACTAACTCTCTAGTTATGACTTCATGGCTTTGTTCTTATATTATATCCCCTATTGTAGCTATTATGGAAAAATGAATTGAAGATCATGCACAAGTTTTTATATGGAGGGATTAATCTAGGAAAGATATTTCTTTAACATTTTCCAATCAGTTATCACTTCCTGTACCATAGTGAGAAATATGCACAATAAGATGTGAATCATCATCAAGTTTTGAACATAATCATCTTATGTAATGGTGATTATTACTTTAAAATTTTAAAATTTGAGTTGGATGTCCAATATCAATTCATCCAATTGATCCACATGATTTTGAGATTGAAAGCTATTAAATGTACTATGCAGAGTCTCATTGTGTTAAATTTATAATTTTTCATGGTATTATCTCTCAAATATAATAATTTATTGAGGGAAATAGTCATTGATTTAGAATTATCCATTTGATCATCCATGATAGCTTTGGATTTATTTATTATTAAAAACTCAAGTTTAGAAATGGCTAATGAATTACTAAGTTGTTGATTCTAATTCAACATACCTTGTGCGATCTTCTTGGATTGAAACACATTATTATCTAAAACATGTTAATACTCCTCTAAAATTTCATAGATTTCCTCCATTTATGATTTTATATTCAACCATTGAGATCAAAATGTTTGTATCTATTCACAACCAACCAGTCCTTTATGAGTTATGCTAGTAAAGCTAAGAGTTATTTTTATTCAGACATCACTAGGTCACCTAGAACTTGTGTAACTACTATGGGGAAATTGATATTAATCAACTGACATGAATTTTGAATTTAATGACTAAAATATACATTCTTTTCCCATAATTAGAAAACTTATTTCTCCAAGGTTAAAGCTTTTTGTGTTATTGCCTCCTAAAAAGTAGATGCACCTTCAATTTTCTTGGTTAGTGGCAGCTAGGCAAAATCCAAAGATGTTTCATGCATAGTGGTAGTAAGGGACATGGATATGGTCATAATAACTATAGGATCCAATATTAATTATGACAAAAGAAGAAAAAAGGTGGTGCACCAAGTGGATGATTTGGGAACATCCCATAGCCACTAACTAGTGATTTGGGGTTTTATCTACGAATCCTCCTCCTACGCTCCTTCTTATGGAACTAGTTTTTACTATTCCATGTGATCTACTTCTTCCTTTATTTTTTGCATCTTTGTTTTCTATAGATTTAGCTTCAACTTCAACCTTAGCCTTAATGTTTTCCTCAGTTTGGGATCTAGCTAGTGTCTTGGCCTTAGCCTTAGATTCAACCTCAACTTTAACTTTAGATTCCACCTCAGCTTTGGATTTGGAATTTGTGTCTACCTTGGCCTTGGATTCAGATTCAACATTGGTTTTATCTCTAGCTTCCATTTTCTTAGCTACTCATTTGAGTTGTTGTTCTTTGTTACACTGAACCTCTTTGGCCTTTTACTCTTCTTGAGCCTTTACTAGTGCCTCTACCTCCTTTTTCTATTTCACAACCTACACTTCTTGGTGTTTTCTTTCTACCTCCTCTTGTTCCTTTTTCTTGAATTTTATTTATTTGGCTCATTTCTTGTGAGTGTCTTATTCTTTGGCTTATTTCTTTTCAGTCTATGCTTCTTTAGCTTTCTTCTTTCAAGCCACTACTTATTCATCTTGTTGTTTATGTTCTTCCTCCAAATATTTTTGTTTGCATTGATCCTCTTGCTAAGCTTCCTATTTCTTATTCTATTATTTTTCCTTAGCTACCTTTCACTTTGCCTCTTTTCTCTTTCTTTTTCTCCCTCCTCTCAGCCTCTTTTTGCATATTTTCTAGATCATACTATTCATGTGAAACTTCTTGTTTGGGATATGACTATGGTAAATTATATTCTTTAGGTTGTTTTATGGGGGTTGGGGGGTCTAGTATTATGAGTGATTATGAATCTTCTAAAGTGGAATATTCCAAAATAATACCTCATCATATAGATTTATTTTTTCTAGATGTTGGAGGGGGATTGAGGCTCTCCTTTTTACTCCTCATAGTTTGTCCCTACATATATTGATGAGATTATTATTATTGTTTCACTTCACTCATATCTACTAAATCTATGAAGTCCACCATCCCAAATTTTATCATTGGATAAATTCAAATTTTAACATGTGTCTGAGGTTTGTGAAACAATGGTGGTGGTGGGATTTGTTATATTGGCAGTTCTTATTTCTTCACAACATAGAATCCTAAGATAGATAGTTTTGGAAAAATTAATCTTTAAAATTTTGTTGAGATACTTCTTGACCTATAGTGTCAACAATTTAAGAAGGGGGAGGTTGAGAGATATCAACCCAAAGGTCTTGTCTTACCTAATTTCACACCTGAAAAGTGTGTATTGCTTTCTAAAAAATAATCATTTCTCTTATTATTGATCATAAACATCATTTTCAACGTATTTAAGCATGAAATTTAGGAATTCCTACTCCTCGACTCCCAACTCTGGAAATTTACACTCAACTACTATTTTAAGAACATTTGTATCATCCAAACCATACTTTTTTTAGTGTGTCCTCTTCTTTAGTGATGGTGGTAAGGCTCATTGTGCTAATGTATTTATATTTAATTTATTTTGGTGGTGCATATGGTTGTGCTTGTATTTATGGTTGTAGTTGTGCTTGAGGTTACACCTATGGTTTCACTAGTTGTTATGCACATGGGGGAATAGACCATAAAGGTTGAACCTAATTAGATATGAGGGATTTTTACCTCAAAACTCTACCTTGGTATCCAAAATAGTAATGAATATTAGCAGTGAATTCATAGTTTATTTGGGCAACTCATACACTTTGATTTGGATGCCATTATGTAACTTTGTAACTGATGCATGTTGTCCAAGATATTGCATGACATCCTGGGGTATTTTTGGGTGTGAATTGAATATTCCAAATTGATCAAAATATTACCCTATTTTTATCCATGCAATGTTTATTAATGTAACAATAGGCCAAAACTTTGTACCATGTTTGACTAATCCTTTTGGTGATTTCCACTATGAAGTAGAGAAGTAAAACCAAAAAATGGTATTGGAATGCCTATGAGGGGAAAATGAGAAAATTTTAAATATTTTTAGTTAGTTTAGAGGCTAGGAACTTAGGCCAGTTGAATTTTTTGTGTAGGCATATCATGCAATACATATTGTCTATAACACCTTTTATTGCTTGATTCACATGTTTTATTATTTGTAAAAACTGTTGGTGATGCATTCAACCATGATGCAAATTGAAAAATAATATAATGTATCAATGGGTATTCCTATACCTACCATTTTAGGATATTTTTATCTTTTTTTAGAGTGAATTGGTTAAACTATGGACATAAAAGGTAGGAGGGATTTATCACGAGCTGAAGGCCTGTTGCTCCTACCCTGGTTTGAGGAGTGATCCAAATTATGAATAATTGTGACAAATGAATAACTAATTCATCATATATACTAAGTAGAGTGAGAATTTACTCATATATTTGTCTAAAATTAGGTATTTTGATCAATCATCAACATCTAATCCTTGCAACAGATGTTAAAGTGCTAGTGATCGTACATGTGTTACTTCTTGTGGATCATGAGAAAATAAAGTAACTTCTGCCACATAATTGAAGTCAAAGGGATATGGATCTTGATATTTGGTTTTACTTAAGACTAGGACAATAAAAATTCATTTTATTGGTTTAGATTGATTGAGAAATCTATGCACAAATAACTACTTTAGATGTAAATCATAATGTTCCCTTATTGGTAGAAGTGTGTAATGTCTTTATGTTGTCCATGTTCTTTGTTATATAGTTTTTATCACACAAATCCATATGGATAACTAGTTTAAATGTACTAAGATATTTTTACATGATTTTACCTCCAAAGTTAATAACAACCAATTATTATTTGATATGATAATTTACCATTTTCTATGTATATTCTTTGATTCATGTGTTTTCAAGTAGATAATGTGACTTGACATCCTTTCACCTATCCCATTTATTTTATGACCCAACCTATCATTCTACCATGTGATATGATTCAGGAAAGATGTAATTTAATTCAATTCCTTAACATTAAGACTCTTGAATGACTATTGTCCATCCTTTTACCATACCTGTCTTGTTAGTACCACCTTCCTAGACTTATTTTATGACCACCATGTAGTTGTTTTCATCTATCCTTCCTTCAATATATCTTTGTATATCAATCATAATATATGATGTTGAATATTCCAAACTTCATTCCAATGTGTTATGATCCAAATATCACATTGTAGAAACATACTAAACCTAAAAAAAATAGATAAAAAAAATGACATTAAATAAAATTTCTAACAACATGGTGCTACTCAACACCCTCTCTCATTTATAGTGATGTATGATAGAGATTACTAGTGATAAGGCTTAAGCTTAAAACCATTAATATTCCTTAGAAAAAAGGTTCCTTGTAAATATTTTACAACAATTTTACCCTATTTTGAGATGCCATGAATAATGTAGGGTCCCTTCCATATGATGTGTAGTTTTCTCAGGAATGCTTTAAATCTACTATCATACAATAATACCACTTCTTCTAGATGAAATTATTTAGATCATAAGTTGTGATCATGACATGATTTTTAACTTAACTTGTTAATCTCCTACATCTATTATACCCCTTATTTTTTTTCCTCTATTTTGACCAAATACAATAATCTTTATTCAAATAATATTGATCACCCAATCTTATAACCATTGTAATGCAAAGACTAGGAATAATGTACTCCATAGGCATAATTGTCTCAAGACCATAAATGATTTAAAATGGAATGAAGCATGTGGCATATTTATAATTTGTCCTATACACCCAAAGAATAAAAATAATTCAATCCACCCAATTACCCCTTTGAACATTTCATATTTTCATTAGCATTTTACCCAATACTTTATTCGATGCTTCACTTGTCCATTTGCTTATTGATGATAAGTTGTGCTCTTATGGTGTGAGATCATAAAATCCTCAGTGAGAGTATTGATTGTGATATTTAGGAAAAGAGTACCTATGTCACTAACCAAATTTTTTAGACATCAAAACTTTGTCATGATATTCTCTCATAATAATTTAGTGGTAGCCTTCATACTACAACTTAGTATCACAACAAATTCCACCCACTTGGTGAAGTAATTTGTCATAGTAATAATGTATTGTGCATGGATTAATTTACTTGGATGTGTTATAGTCCCTAAAAAATATATGTGCCATTAATCAAAAGGTTGCTCATATAGGATTGGGACCAAAGGCATCTCATCACATTGATTGGGATTTCCCATTATTTGACACACATCACAATGTTTGGTGACCCTGTGAGCATCCTAAAACAAGGGTGGCCACTAAATACCATTTTTTAATATTTTTATTATAGTGTTTTCACCTATGAAATGACCTCTTGAGACTCCCTGATGTGTTTATTAGAGAAACTATGGTTATTCATGATTTAATGCTACTTTTTTTAGCACATCATCTTTCCAAATCTTGTACAAAAATCCATTAATGAGACTATAAGGAATGACTCATGTGACCATTTGATTTTTATCCCTTTCCACATAATTCACATGAAACATTCTTTTCTCAAGGAAATTTGTAATATATTCCATGTTGACAAGGATCATAATGGCTCTAAATAAGTGTGCATCTAAAGATTCATCTTGTATTTCCTCCAGTTCTTCCCCATTTTGGAGCCTACTCAGATGATCTATTCCTATATTTTCTTGACCTAGATTCACATTGATTAAAAATTAAAAATATTAAAATAAAAATATCCACTTAGAGATATGTCCTCCCAACATCAAATTGTTAACTAGGTATTGTAATATTTTGTAGCTTGTGAAAAGCTCAAATGCTGTGGCCAAAACATAATGTCAAAATTTTTGTAATACATACACCATAGCTAAGGCCTCTCTTTCTATAATCATATAATTTTTCTCTGCTAATGATAGTTTCCTACTAGCAAAATGTATGGGATGATCCAACCCACCATCCCCTGGTTATGCTAAGACAATTCCTAATGTAATAGTAGAAGCATCCAAATGTACTTATAATGGCTTCTTCCAGTTAGGAAAAACTAAAATAGGTGATGTTACTAACCTTTGTTTGAGATTAATAAATGTTATTTGACATTATGATGTCCACTCAAACTTTATGTCTTCGCACAATAACTTTACCATTGATATAGATATGGTTATGTATCCTTTGATAAAGTTTATATAGTATCTTGTATGACCTAGAAAGGTGAACACTTATGTAGATCTAATTGGGGGTGACATCCCCACTATTAGTGTAATCTTAGTTTGGTCAACTAAGATGACATCACTACATATGACATAGCCCATATGAACACTAAAATGTGTGAAAAATAAGCACTTATTTAAAGTTAAATCAATGTGTATGAATCAACATTATTCGGACATTAATAAAATATTTGACAAATGCTCTTTAAATAAGGAGAATACAACCCTTTCATCCAAATATACTTATAGAAAATCATGAATGAAATATTTAAATGTAGTTGATATAACCCTAAAAAAAACTAATGGTGTGTTCTTAAGGCCAAAGGGAATTAACTTATATGCAAATCACCCCCATTATATTGCAAAGGTTGTTTTAGTTTGGTCCCCTTTTGTGATAAAATTTTTATGGTATCTACTAAATCCATCTGTGAATGAGTACATCTCATGACCTATGATTGATTTGAGGCCTTAATCTATGAATTTTATTAGAAATGGATCAATGATGTAGGCATCATTTAGCACATGGTGTATATACAATATTTCAAAAATTTATCAATTACTAATTATTTTTCTCTTGTAAGAACCTATTGAGTCTCAATTTCTCTGAGTGTATGCCTTAAGGGGTACACCAGGAAAGGGGTAGGCAGACCATTGGTGCTTCACAAGATTATTGTCCCTATCCTAACACTTGATTTCTACACACCCATCTCATAAAAACATTATCCTAAGCTTTGATTCCTATTTTCACCCTCTTTTAGTCATTTTCCACATTTATTAGCCCTTTCCTAGCCTAAAATCTTTTTTAATAGTTTACATTACACTGTCAGCCCCATCGAGCTTGTATTCTAATTGATAAAACTTATTTAGGGTCTAAGTCAGCCTTTGGATACCTAGACTGAGACCTAATTTGTTTTTATTAATAATAATATAAGGTCGATTGGGTTGACCTTGTCAATCAAAAATTTCAAAAAAGACTAGGGTTAGATCTGCCTATATAAACACATCCATTTCATCATTTTAAAAAGAAGATAAGAATAATATATATATATATATATATATATATATATATATATATATATATATATATATATATATATTAAACATCTACTTATCCAAAATTATAATTGAGGAGCATATCTTAGGGTTTCACACTTTCTTTGGAGATATAGATCTTGTCTTATGGAGAAGTATTTTGGATGCATTGATAGGCTATGTAGCCTAGAGCTAATTTATCTTTGTCATCCTTACATACCATAAAAACTTCTTACAAAGCACCTTGGCCAAGGGAGATATTGAGGCTTAACAAGTTTGTATTCAAAGGTAACTATTCCTAACTTTGTTCATCCTTTGTAAGAGTATATAGATATGCATTTGTACTATTTTCCCATGTATTAATATTTTGTATACATTGACATGAGTGTATGTATTCTACACATGTTTAATTATTATTTATATTACCTCCACTTTATTCCATAATATTTGGTGAGCACTAGATTAGAATTTACTTTAATTTTGTCATTTATACATGGTGAATATGAAAACATAGGACCTAGTTAGGGTTACTGCATAGTTTTTCTTAACTAGAGGCTTTGAAACCCTCCTTAGTGATATTATTATGGTAAGAGATCTATTGGCTAGGTCTAATAGATCCATCTTGGTCATGACCCAAACACAATTAGAAGTGTAAGTAGGATTTTTCTTCTCTGAGCTAGAATTGATTTATAGATCAGATGCATTTCCCATTGCATACATTCTAGTGAACACAACATGAATCTAACCCTTGAAAGTTTTCTTTCACACCATCATTTTTATTATTTTATTATATTTTTACATATTTTTAGTATAGTATAAAACTAGTTAGTATAGTTATAAATTTTTGTACATAGGTTTAACACACAGTCATTTCAAAATAACTCTATTATGTATGTTTAAGTCTTCATCAACTACATATTACTAGATCAAATGGGTTGACATAGTACTCTTCCTAAATTTTAGATTAGCATACATTGTCAAATAGGTTGAATTTGTTTGTTAATTATTTCTACTAGAATATAGGTCAATAAACACTATCAAATAGGTCAACCATGTACCTTATTCTTCTTCAACATATAGGGTTTTCTATAACTTGGTTGAACTAGTTGACCCAATTTGAAAAATTTAAAAGCAAAAATTGAGGCATTAAAACATAAAATTTTCAATATAAATCATCTTAAAGCCCACTAAGGTTCCTTTATTTCCTCTCTCTATAATTTTAGTACTTCTTTCAGTTCTATTTTTTCACAAGTTACTAGTCTTTAAAACTATACCCCTATAACTAACTAGGTTGACCTAGTTGACCTAATTCTATAGTTTATCTTCTGTTTGAGAGACATAGTCAATCTATTTGACTATAGTATTAAAGACCTTGATTATATAGAATAAAAGTGACCTAGTTGACTTTTTTCTATGCTATTTACATACAATGTCACCTAAACTAATTTTTTACTATTTTTAATCAAGGAATTAATAACTATTTGCTAGTAATTAATTCACATTTCTTTTTTTATCTATTTGCATGCTTAGAGTAACTCACATAGTATAAATAGGTGGTTTTTAAAGTTACCATTTTATTTACATTATTTTACTCTTTTGCACACACTACCAAATCACGTAACACTAAAAAAAAATTTAAATATTTGTCTTCCCAAGGTCCACCTACTTGGATTTCTTCACGAAGGGGGAAGCCAACTTGGTTTCCTAGCCAAGTATAAATACATGGTTAATGGTATATATTGGAAAATAAATTGATACCTTTATCACTTAAATATTATGAAGTGATAGGGTAGGCCCTAATACCAAGCCAATACCATTGCTAACATAGATCCCTTTTAGACCAAACATCTTGAAACCAACACTAGATTATGTTCTAGTTTCCTATTTCAGCCAACTCTCCTATCACACTCAAATAAAAAAATTATAATAATATAATAAAACATAGGGTGACCAATTATTTAAAATCTACTTTTAAATTGATTACTTGATCTCTGATGATTACATGTTGTATTAAAAAAATTGTATTGGCCAACATTGGTGTAAGGTTTTGTGTTGTGTTCCCTAATTGGATCAATCACATTGATCCAATTATTTGTGTGTTTGCTTTCATTATTGATTCAATTATCTTGAAATTTTTTTCCTATATTTTAGAAAACTATCATTCTAGTCAATATAGTGTCTTAAAAAATGTATGTTACCCTCCTACTAACATACATAGTTGACCTGTAAGACTGTGTCTTATTCATCCATTCAGTTCTCTATCTAGAAGTACACAATCAACCTGAATGACTATGTATCCTTATCAACATATTTTACCTCCCTATTTTAAATATATATTCAACCTAAATTAATCTTTATTATTCTCTTCCTATTGGGTTATATAACACAGTTAACCTACATGACTCTATATCCTATTTGCTGACTTGGTCTTTGCATCATCTTTTTCCTTATTAACCTTTCTCTCTCATCTTGAACTTCTTGTTTGAGGATAAAACAAATTTAAAATTAATAGATATGATTTGATTTACCAATCCCAATATTTTTTACCATAAATAACTTGTGGCTCCTACTTTAGATGCCAATAATGTACATGTGCCTACTCACACTACAAATTATAGGACTACTTTTCATTCTTATTTAGTTTTTAACCCTCTATTCTCCTTAGAAGATCATCCTAAATTAGAGTATAATCCAAAAATTCTTTTATTCATTAATGAATTTACTCAACATTGAGGAAAAGACCCTTTATACTATTTATCACCTCATGATAAGTGGTCAAGTAAAATAACCCCATTCATCTTCCCCCACATTCTCACACATATTTGAGGGAAATAACTTATTTTCCTCTCAACCTCTTCCTTCTCTTTTGACCCCTTCTAATACTATGACCTCTTCTTCCTTGATTCCCTCCACCTCCATGCCAAGTATCTCTACTAACATGGTAGGTTCAACATCTAGTGGGCCTTTTCCAATACTCGATCTTCTCAATTTATTCACTAGTGATTCATTTTATACCCATGGTAATCATGATACTAGTTCTTATTCTTATAGTATTTATACCAGTGCATATTTTAGAACAAATGTTAATCATGCCACTAGTGCCTCCTTTTCTAATAATACCTCTCAAGCTATTAATAGCATGCATGCCACTACTCATAGTGGTACCCAAGCCACTAATACCAATGCTAACACTTTGTATGATATGAATAACACAACTCAAACCTATCAAATTTTGTTTCAAATTATTAAACAAATGAATGATTTCCAAGCTAATAATGCCAACCAAATGATGCAAATGAATAATCACCTTATTCATTTCTAAAATCATCCTCAATAGGTTCCATGGGGACTGCACAACCAAAATACCTCACCACCCCCTTAGGGATTACCATGGAAACCTTATCCCTCAACCACCTCTTGTTAACAAAATAATCAAACATCTTAAAAATGAACATCTTATACCTCAAATTTATAACATAGATATAGGAGGTATCACCCATAACATTAGCTATAATGGGTCAATTGATCATACCTTACACTTCAAAACATTTGAAAACAAATACAAAGATTGGGTCAAGTTAAACACTTTTGCCTCTACCAAGATCTTAGCCAAAACCCTATTCAAAGAAATTTTATATTGGTATAACCAACATAAATCTCATTTCGTAACTAGTTTGGAAGATATATTTAATGATCTAGCACAAGAGTTTCAAACTAGTGACCTTCCTAAAAATACTTTAGCTCATTTTATTAATTGCAAGTAACTTGAGATGAAAACCACACAATCATTCATAAAATAGTGGAAGACCTTATCTAAAAAGTATGAATAGAACATGATGGATTATAACCTCTTTCATATATTCATCAATGCTATTTATCCTAAGTTGTAATACTGGGTCTGAAATCTCTCTCCACAAACTTTAGATGAGGCTATCGACCAAGCCAAGTGCCAATATTTCCTCATGCATTAGTTTGAGCCATCCCAACCTCCTATGGGCACTAGTATTCCCATCAAAAATAAAAATGATCATGCTACTAATGATGGTGTCATTGATTCCTATGATACCATTCATAATATTCAAGCTATTACTTCTGACCATGCTCCAAAATAAGCTTCCCCTCTAAACCACGTCCCTAATCCTCACTTTTCTCCAACAAGTAACATAAATGTTTATAAACCTTTATCCTTAGAAAAAATCCAAAAGCATCTACCATGGCCTCTTCCACAAGCACTTGATCCCACTCATCCTATGAAATCATGGTATGATCTCAATAAAATTTGTTGGTTTCTTGATAGCTAAGGTAACTCTCATGAGACTTGTAGGCAATTGCATAACTTAGACATGGATTTACTCCTTGGTCCCAATTTTAATCATAATTCCCTCATTTATAAATTTCAACAAGCCTATGACATTGCCTTCAAATCTCACAAAACACAAAGTAAAAATTAATCTTTGAATGAGGCTAATGCTCATCTGGCCATTTATAAAGATCCTCTTCCAAATCACCAAGATAATAATTATAAGCCTACCCCTTCCACCAGTAAATTTGATAGTCTTTTAGACTCAAATCCCAAAGAGAATGTGGGTAGCATGACTAATATGCAAAGGGTGTTTTCCTTCATTGATTCTCATCCCACCCACACATACCAATCATCTCACACTTTCTATCTTATTAAAGATTCTTCCGCAACTCACCTAATAGATTTGGGGCAAGAGGACCTTATCTCTTTTGATGAACCAATTCCAAAATATCCATTAATTTAACACCTCTCATACCATTTATATAATTTCTCCAACCTCTTTACCCATCTCTAATGATATTCAACCTTATAACACTACTTTTTAAAATCTATCACAAACTAAACCTACATCAAATATCACATCCTCTCTTGATAATCAACCAATTTATCCCTCAATTAAACCTCTCACATCTTATCAACACAAATTTACATGCACTTCTATTCATCCTTTTGAGGAACTCCTTCAACATTACACATATCTATCCAATAATCCCCTCATGAGTTATGATGAATGGGATCCTATCACAGAGCTTACTAATCTTATATCTCAAATTCCATTTCTTGAACTCATGCAAAATTATTCATGTCATCATAACCACCTTATGAAACTCCTATTCAAAATGAAAATACATTATCCTCCTTTATCAATATGCGAAGTTACCTTATCTGGGTTAGAAGATAACATCTTATAATAGTGTGAAGAGATGTCTATACATGTTGACAAAACAACTCTCTCTCTCTCTCTCTCTCTCTCTCTCAAATTTCCTATTGATTTTATGATTCTATATGAGATTTTTATTTATGTGGATGATCCTCCCCTCTTTATAAGCATCAAAATTAGTGACATCCAAGTCAAGTGTACCTTGATTGAGGAGGGTTCAAGTACTTTTGTTTCCTCCCTCAACTTTATTAAAACCTTTGGATACTCTAAATGTAATATTAAGTTTACATGCAACACATGTCAAGGCTATGAACATAGGGAAATGCATCCCTTAGGTTGTGTGTGGATCCCTATCATCGTCCCCCTATCACTATTCAAGTGAAGGTTATGACATTCAATTTTATTCTCTCTTATAATATCTTTCTTGGTAGGATATGGACTCATCACATGATAGCTGTCACCTCTTCTGCCTGCCAATGTGTCAAGTTATTTCACAATGATACAATATATAAGACTCAAGGCAACAATAATATTAGGAATTTTGAATAATTCTAAGACCCTTATGTATTCAAAATTCCAACCCTTAACCCTTGTTGAGTGTTCCATTTCAAGAATATCAACATTTTAATTTCCCTACCAACTCTACATGAAGTTACTATGGTCACCCCAAACTCATCAAGAATATACCACCTAACCTCTTAGATTTTGATGATGATGATGATCTTGATGAGATCAACCTAAAGATAAAAAATTATGATCTTTCCCCTCATCATTTCCCATCTTCCACCTTCTCTAAAGTTGCATTCCCATCAACCACCTAGTGATGATATACCCATAGTCTTAACTAAGACTATGCACTCTATTAATATGCAACCTTCTATGAAAAGGTCATACTTACTTGCATAATTAATATTCATACAATTGACTATGATAAAGGTTATACCTTAGATGACCCATTTATACAAGGTCTTGTTTAGGCTCAAGATGCTAAGATCCTATATTATCATTCTTCTTTGTTTCAATCTTTTTATTTATCTTATCACATTCCATCTTATATAGTTCTTAATTTTTGCATTATTCCTCTTATTCGTAGGGTATATATGATGCACATACATCTAGTTTTTGAATAACCTCTTAAGATAATGCTTATGTATCATGCTATGAATGGTACCTATTGATTCATTAGATACTAGGATCTTTATAACCAACTTTCCCTTGAGATGCCTACTACTGTCCATAAAATCTCTATGCATCTTGTTCCTCCCTTAGCTGAGTCTAGTATAGATCTTATTCCAATCTCACTTTAGCTAAATATATTCATACTTTTGATCCTATTTCTCCTTCAATCAAGCCTCATCCAATCTCTCCACTAGCCTTACCTCCCCTTGGCGATGACCTGCTTCCTTTACCATAACTTGTTCCTTTGCCTACTCAATGGGCCGATCAATCATACTGTGACATTCATAGAGTTGTTAGTAATTAGACTAGAAATTATAAATTATACCATCCTTACCCAAATTTTGCTTCCACTCTTTTAATTAGTATATCCACAAAGTATAATAACAAGCATATTTGTTACTTCCATGGAACAGATAATTATTCCTCCACTCATTGTCGTAAGCTTTGAAAATATATAGAAAACTTGCATCCTACTCTTTTTCAGCCTATAAATAAGGATATACCTCCCTTGAAAGTATTATCTGAATATATTCCCAAATATGGGGAGGTCTATTGTTTATGGCACCAATGCGGTACCCATTATACTAATCATTGATGCATCCTCCAACAGTATCTCCAAGATCACCTTATGACCATTCATACACCTATTATCCCTCTTCTCATAGGTTTCACATGCAAGAAGTCTCCCTATTATCCCCCTATGGTTATCCTACCTATGGCCACTTCTCCACCTATGATCCCTCCACTTGTGGATCCTCCTTCACCTATGGCCCCTTCTACATTGGTGACTCCTTCATGTCCCATAGATCACACTCCTATTCATTCTCTTAAGTATCCAATGCATGATGTCCCTCATGAGTAAGATCCTTCAGGAATGCCTACATTTTATATTAAGGATATTCGATAAGAGGTATTCTCTTAGGTTTCTTTGAAGATCAATGTGACCCTCACTGTAGTTAGAGTCCAGCTTCATAGATATTTATCAAATGTTATAGATAATGTTTGTGGATAAATTGACCAGTATTTATGAAAAAAACATGGCATTCCTTCACTTTATTATTTATTTTGGATTGGATGTGTGATCCAAATTTATATTTATCTACTTTATATCATTTGACACTGTGTCAAATTTTCATCTATCTTATATAGTTGTTTATATCAACATTCTATGTTATCTATGGTGTCATTTAATTTCCTTGTGATATATTATGGTTATTTTTATGATTACATGATTTTTTCATTAATTTATTTCCATGAATATATTAATCTTTTCTCATGATTATTTTCTACCTTATCTCTATAACACAAATAATCATTATTATGACTTGGTTATATAAACCTTGCTCTCCTTAGTCCTCCTTTACCATGTGATTAGTTAAAAAATAAGTTATCTTATTATAATCTCATTTTACTAGTCCATCTTGGATCTTCATTTATTCCCTTATTTTATTTTGAAAACTAAGCATACACATGGTTAAAACTTGAGATAACATGCTTGTTCATATATAAGCTTAAGTGTTTCAGTCAATCTTGTCATTGGATACTTAGCTTCCTTTAAGCCAATGTTTAAAGATCATTTGTGTGTAACACTCTAATGATTGGTCATTCCAAGTCTGTATGGAGGAGGAATATTAAAATCCATAAAAATTTAAAATTCAAATCATTTTAACAAAAGGTAATGATACAAAAAGGTAACATTAAAATTTTTAAAAGTCAAATCATACTAAAAGACATGATTTAAAGCACATATCCTTCTAATCAAAGCTCAAAATCCATAGTTGGAATCAATATAGAGCCAAGGTACCTTGGGGTGTGGTAGGATATTAGATTGGAAAAGGAGAATAAAAAAAATATTTTAGTGTTACCTACTTTTTGACACAAGTACCCAATCTTCGTAGTAGACTGACGACTCTGTAAGAGGTCTTGAGGAACACATTGTGAGAAGGTAGATCCATTTTACTTTTTATTATTAAAAAAACCAACATGAGTCTATTTATATATAACTTTGTGCTTACTATGAATGGGTATCCTTTGTATATTTATGCTCACTAGTCACTTAATGACTTTCTATGTCCTTAATGTGTCTCATGTTTCCTAAGGTCTTCTCATAAGATGCCTACATTATAATTTTTACAATCCCTATTTAATTTCCCATAATCCTAATATTTCCCCTCGATATTTTTTTTCACTTATCACTCCCCCATAGGGATTCCATTTGTGAGTTATAGTGTAAGGCCTTAGATAGGACCATGCCTTCCTCACAAATTACTAAATTGGCATTCCAAACATCTCCTTTAACACATTTTTACCATTGTTTCCACCTTACTGGTGTTACATTTGTGAATTTTAGTGTAAGACCATGGATAGGACCTATCCTTCCTCACAAAATTTTCCAATACCCAAGTCACAATGAAATTACATGTGTCAAATTTAAGACAGGTCATGATTGATCATGAGTTACATGTCATTAACATGCTTCCCATCTTGATATAGTATGTTTTATAATTAATTCATTGATCTTTCACTTTTATCTTCTTATTTTCCAATTTTATGTAGGAATATAACCATTTTTTGTAAGTTTTTCATACTCCCCAACTTGAATTAGTGTGATCAATTTAAGTTCATTTTTACAATTTTGTTTCTCTTTTATACTTCCCAACATGATTTAGTATGATTGATTGAATTAATTATTTTTGTTTTTATACCATTTGATTTTCTTATGCCTTCCATTTTATTACATTATTTTCATAATTCCCAATGTGATATAGTGTGATTTTACTTATTTTAATTGGGTACAAATATATTTCATGATTTAAAAACATTTTATTATCCTTTTTACCATATTTGGTTTATTATACTTAGTCATCTTTTGTTATTACACATTTCCCATCGTGATATAATGTGCAGTGCATTTGTTTTGATTAATTATACTTTTTAAAGTCATTTTTGCCTTTTTATTTTTAACCATGCATGTGTATCACATAATGATATAAAAGAAAACACTCCACATATATTTCCCATAGCATATACAACAAAAACAAAACATGTGCTAGAAAGAAATATATCCATGCATCAACATCCATAACAAATACAACTCATGATATCAAAATCCAACTTTAAAAACTAATATATATATATATATATATATATATATATATATATATATATATATCATGTGTGTTAAACAATGTAAAAAATACAAAATATATAACTCAAGCTCTATAGCTGGGATTTATCATGATTATCTTGTGGCCTAGCCATGCTACCCATAGATGCCTAGGACTGTCCCCTCTACATGGTACACTGTAATGAGGTATTTTTGGATCTCAATCCTACTACTTATCCCTATAGGTTGGCCACCTAAGCCTATACCCATCCAAGATGGACCATGGTAGCCATGTGCACTTCTCTTTCCTAAGCCAAAGCCTACCAGGCCTATGCCTCTCTTGCCCCACCCCTACTGATGGTTACAATCTATCACTACATGTCTACAACTACCTACTAGATTCCTTCACTAGTCTAAACTATCCTATTTGGGTTGTGGCAAATAGTACCACATGATCATCTAATGTGATGGGATTGTATGGTGCTAAAATACCATTCAAAATGCCATGGTGCATAGCCATAACCAAATATCCCCATCTAACCTCCTCTATCACTAGATATACAAAAAAAAAACTAGATATATATTAGATCATACATATATCTCAAAATCTATCTATCTACTATAATCACATGTAACTAATATTCTATATTAAAGTTAAAAATTTTAACATTTATCACTAGCCCCAGTGCCACCAACCACCGTCTCTTTATATAATAATCCATTGAATACATCCTCTATGGATAACCTCCCCACTATTTCAAATACATGATTCACCACTCATGCACTCCATGAACCTCTCTTGAGAGGTGCCTTTATTGACTAGCTTTATCCTAGATTAACTACTAAGTCCTCTTGTGATCCTATCCTCACCTAAGCTCACTCTTATTGGTAGTGCCATAGTCTATGGTGTGGTTAAGGTGGTCACTAATTATCCTACTATGGTTCTTAATATGGTTCCTACTATACCCCTACATCCACACCCATGTCCTATCCTCCTCAAATTGCCTACATCTATGTTTGACTAGTTTATGATCTCACATGTCATGGCCTGATCTTGAGTCTTTCAATCATTAATCCTCTTCATACTCTTCCACTGATATTTATAGCATTTAATTCCCAAAAAGTGAGAAATAATATAGGGGATTTTGGGTGTGGAAGTCCAAACTAACCTAGAAAACATGCCACTAGCTATGGCTCTACCCACTAGGTATAATGGCCCATGATCCACACCTAAGCCAACCCTATCACCATGGTCAACCAACTAGGATAAATAGTAAAAATATGTGTTTAAAAATACCACACAATCTTCCCCCATATGATCCTCTACAAAAATGAAACATGGGGCACAACTCGTGCTACCTAGTCTTGCTACTATCTAGTCACTTGAGGTAGCCTATTATCTACCATATGGGGCAACCCAACTGGTTGATACATAGGGAACTTATCATATATATATATATATATATATATATATATATATATATATATATATATATATATATATATATATATATGAACTCAACAAAACCACCAACCCTATGGTTTTATTCCCTCTAAACAACATCCCATACATATCATGCATGAGTTGGACCTAGATAATAGACCCAATGTCATATAATACTCCCTAATATAAAATGGACTGATACAAGGATATCGTGTATAATGATACCTTACCATATAACTTGTGACACAAAACTCATGCCATCATAAGTATGATAATGGCCTTATAGATGTCTAAAATATACATTATATACACATCAAAAAGATTGACCTACAAACTTGAGTATATCCTATCTGAGCATGTTGCCCATTTAGCTAGTGCTCATCTCTCTTCAAGATCATCTAGTGTCCCTGTGATCATTGATGTCATTCCTATCAATATTCCAAGTAAAGCATGGATGTCCTCTAGTGTGATACCCACCTCTATGGTATCCCCATCCACCACCCATCAAAACATGTTGGTCAACTATTCTCATGCTCCAAAGAACATAATAATGAGATTAACACTTAGTGGGATGCACTTCATCTCCATAATAACTCCAAAGCCTAGTGTAACTAGTTGCACTCTATCCATGCCTATCAATTACTCTTGAGAATCTAGTAGCCATGACACATATATAGTTACCAATACATCCAATGTCTTTGTAAAATATCAAATAAAAATGATGTATCAAATCTCCATGTCATTAGTAATCAAAATACATTATTAAAAATTTCACAAAACTCAGCTAGTTTGATTTAAGTTTTCCATTTTTTACAAAATCACTCTATTTAATAGTAAATTAGCCCTATACTTTATTTAGGATATAAATCAACCCTATCATATTCTTATTGAATTGACCTATCCAATACTATATCAACCACCTTCTTGCCTTGTGATACAGTATTAACCTTGTTATACATAGTGAAACTGTCTTAGAACTACTACATCATCCATTTTGAATAGACTATATTGGCCTTGTTATACATAGTCACCCTTGTCTCTTGTAACAAATAATTTGACCCACTGCTATGCAGTCAACCCATTATTAGAAAACTAAATTAGATAATTGCTATGTAGTTAGCCTTATCACTCTCTCTCACCTTATGGATTAAGTCGACCAGGTTGACTCTATTTGTCCATAATGATGATTGTTTAACCATTTACCATAAATGCCTTAGGCATTTATTAGTCTAACTTCTTCCTACCCAATACCTTATTATACCTCTAGTGTAATTAAAAATTAGTAGGGTTCATTTTGGTGCCTAGATTTTGCCTACTAATCAATTTTTTATATTTAGCTCAATTTCAAACCAAAATACTCAAAAAATCAAAATTTTTAGTTGCTTACCTGTGATGCACTTGCTATGACTGCTATGCATCCTCCCCATCTCAGCTATCATCTTCTCACCATAATGTCTCTATGATATCCAAATAGGTCTCTTAGAGATCTATTTTATTAGAATAGAAAAAATAAAAAAATGAATTATTTTTTAGCTTATCTATATTTACCATTCAAAAATTATTTAATATTCAACTATTTACCACCAGATTCTGTATTTTGATCATATGTTTATTTTTACTAGATATTTTTCTAAATCATAAAATATTCTATAATATTGACATTATAGAGAACATTTTCACGTATTATATGTCTATGTTTCAAAATTTTGATTTTTTGCTCTTATTTGCTAATTTCTATAGGCTCACTTAATGTGTTGGAAATATTGTCATTGATGTCAAAGGTCTAGAATTATTTGTGATAAAGGCCCCATTGAATTTAATGGTGTTTTTAATATTCATATCTTGGTTAAAATGTGTTCATATTTATTTAATATTAATGAATATATTTTTGGTTGTATATAAGTAAAAAGAGGGCCCATGGAGAAATCAAAGAGTCATGAGGAAAAGACAAAAGAGGAATGGGATGCATTTTCTCATGAAGAGTCATCTTGAGGAATTCCAAGTGTCACCATGTGAAGACAAAATAGGGTATGGTGTATTTTTCCAATAAGGGACACTTTGAGGAATATGAAAAGTCACCAAGATAAAGACCAAAGAGGAAGGATGCATTTTATTATGAAGGGTCACCATATGAAATTTCAAATGCAAGGATATAAAGGGTCATGCAAATTTGGTGCCATTTTCCATGAGGATTGAAGGGTGACAAAGGGTGAATGCCAAAGGTCATTTAGAAATCTATAAATAAAGGCTTGAGAAGCCATTTGTAATATGCAGGAGAGTGCATGGTTTGTATTTTTTTCAAAGAAAGAAAAGTAGGAGATATTGTAGAGTTCTATCATTTGTTGAGTAATCAACATTGAGAGATAGTTGTGTTTTATACACAAGATGGGTTGGTGATCTTGTGGGTTGGTGCTCACAAATCTTTGTAAGGGGTTGGTGCCCTATGGGTTGGTACTCACAAATAGTTATTATGTTGGTGCTTGGTAAAGGGGTTAGTGCTTCTACAAGTTGGTGCTTGTGAACTTTTTAATTTGAGTTGGTGCTCATTCATATACTTGAGATTAGTCTTCATGATTTTTCCCACTTTGGGTTTCCACATAAAAATCTAGTCTCTCTCTCTCTCTCTTGTGTGGTGCATATTATTATTTTAATTTTATTGCATATCTTAAATGTGTGATTAAGTGGTTAAAGAAAATAAATTAGATTAAGTAAAAGATATATAATATACTGATTCACCCCCCTCAGTATATTTCATGCTTAATAATTGGTATCAAAGCAAGTTCCTTTGGAAAAAGTTTTATAGCTTGAAGGTAGATCAGGAAAACATGATGGCTGAATCACATGAAGGTTTTTCTACAAATAAATCACCTTTGTTTGATGGAATAAATTATGCTTTTTGGAGCATAAAGATGAAGACTTATTTTATGGCCCTTAGATTTGACATTTGACAAGCAGTGGTGGAGGAATATGAAGAGCCACAAACACATGTAACTACTCTGGTAGAAAAGAAGGCAAGTGAAAATAATGCTAAAGCTTTAAATGCTATATTATGTGGTTTATGTGATTTAAATTTTTTTAAAATTATGCAATATAAATATGCTCATGAAACTTGGGTAAAACTTGAGAATATTTACAAAGGTGATGGAAAAGTTTAGCAAGTGAAGCTTCAAAATTTTAGAAGATAGTTTGAGAGTTTGAAGATGGAAGAGGAAGAAAATATAGAAATTTATCTTTTACAGGTTGATCAAATAGTTAATTAGATTCAAGGTCTTGGAGAAAAGTTAGAAGAATCAATTATGGTTCAAAAAGTTTTAAGATCTCTACCATTGAGATATGATGCAAAAATTTTGGAAATTGAAGAGATGAATAATTTAGCCAAGCCAAAGATGGATGAACTACATGGTATTCTTATGGGATATGAGATGTGGATTGAACAAGAGAAACCCTCAAAGAGAGAAGCCGATTTTAAAACATCAAAGAAAGAAAAGGCTAAGATTCAAGAATCAAGTGATAGTTTTAGCGATGATGTAGATGAAAATGAAGCTCTATTCATTCACAAGCCAAAAAAGGGCACATGTAAATATCAAGGAAAATTACCGTTTAAATGTTTTAATTATGGAAAGATTAGACATTTTGTAGCTAAGTGCCCAAATAAGGGTAATGGTGATGATGAAGAAGGAAAGTCTACATACAAGAAGAATTTCAAAGGAAAACTCAATAAGGGATTTAAGAAGAAGATTTTATATTCTAAAGATCCTAGCTCAGCTAAAGATAGTGGAGTTAGTGATTCAGAAGAAGAAGAGATTCTATTCATGGCCATACATGAAGATGCCTCTGCAAGTAAAAGTATAGATGATCAAGAAGAAGAATAAGATGAAGCCAAAGTGAATCTAGAAGAACTTATTTGTGCCTTAGAAGAGTTAAAATATCTTGAAAAGAAGAATCGAATATTAATGCTCTAGATCAAGAAAAATGAAAAGGAGTCAAAGGAAATAAGTGAAGATCTACAAGCACACTTTGAAGAAGCCAAGAAGAATAAAGAAGATATAATAACACAGTTTTAAAAAGTAAGTAAAGAATGTGAAAGGCATGTTATTGAAATTACTTCTTTAAAAGTAGATCTTGAGAAAACAAATAAAGCAATAAATGATAGAGCAAATAATGAATCAAAATTTGAGAATAACACTAATATGTTGAATAAGATATTAGAAAGTAAAAAATCAATGTCAGATAAGACAAGTATCAGATTTGAAAAAGAGAAAGGGGAGACCACTACTTTAACATATAAGGAAAAAAGAAAGAGCTATGTTGAATCTCTTAAAAAAGAGGAAATAAAAAAGGAAGAATTTAAAAATATAGAGGACATCTCAAACAAAGAAGGCTAGAGGGAATAGATCTACAAAAGGCAATCAGATCAGAGATACACAAATAGGTCCTATTTTTATGGTTAATATTTTTATTGTAATGGGTATGGTCATAAGAAAATAGAATGTCAAAAAGGGGCTAACAATTTTAGAAATAAGGAGAAGGAAAGTCATGCAGAGTCAAGCAGAAGCCACAACTATTTTGCTCCTCTATCAGGCTTAAATGAAGAGGCCATAATTTATTATAAGTGAAACAACTTAAAACACATAGCCTATTAATATAGAAGCATGTTTGAGTCAGTCAAGAAGGACCAGAGTTTCAAGGCTCTATTCATCAAGAAGAAAGTTTAGATAGGCTCATAGCAGAAGAAATAACCTAAAAAATATATGTTGGTACAGGTAGCTTTGCAAGCAAGAAATAAATAAAATCCATGGTTCACTGATAGTGGATGTTTGAGGCACATGACAAGACATAAAATAAATTTAATAACCTTGAAGAAGATCAGTGGTGGCACAGTGAAATTAAGAGATAATACTACTAGTAGAATTATTGGAAAAGGTACACTAAGTTTGGATAATGGTAGAACTAAAACTAAAAATGTTTTGTATGTAGAAGGTCTTAAGCATAATATTTTGAGTGTAAGTCAAATGTGTGATCAAGGGCACACACTAAAGTTTTGTATAGAAGGTTTTGAAATTAGGAGAAAAGATTTAGATGTGTTGGTTGTAGATGCTCAAAGAATAGGCAATAATTTGTATATATTATTAGACATCAAAGATGTTATTTGAGTCAGATTGAAGAAACTTGGATATGGCACAAAATAATGGGACACAAAATTTTGAAAATCTTGTCAACATTAGCAAGAAGCAAATAGTCAAAAATCTTCCAAAGATTACAAAGCCATCTAACACGCTCTATGAACCTTGTCAGCATGGGAAGCAGGCTAGAAGGTGGTTCAAAACAAAAGAGTACTCGACCACTCAGATTTTATATCTTGTTCACACTGATCTATGTGAACCTATGATAAGTCAAAGTACTCAAGGTGAGAAATATTTCATGTTGATTATTGATGATTTTTCATGTATGACTTGGGTAATGGTTTTAAAGAAATAATCAGAAGCTTTTAGATATTTCAAAGCTTTCAAAGCATTAGTTGAGAATGAAACTAGTTTGAAGATTAAGTGTCTAAGATCAGATTGAGGAGGGGAATTCATGTTACATCAGTTTATTGAGTTTTGTGATGATCATAGAATAAAGAGACATTATTCAGTAGCCAAAATTCTACAACAAAATGGAGTAGTTGAATGGATAAATAGAATATTCTAGGAGATGGTGAGGACAATGCTAAATGAATCCAAGATACTAGATAAATATTGGAGAGAGGTAGTTGTTACAATAGTGCATATTCAAAATAGAGAATTATTAAGAGTCAATAGTGACAAGACTCCTTATGAGCTATGAAAAGACAAACTAGCAATAGTTGATTATTTCAGAGTTTTTGGTAGCAGATGCTTCATAAAGAGAACCAAAAAAAACTTAGTAAGTTTGAATCAAGAGCAAATGAAGGTATATTTATTGGTTATTCTTGAAAAATTAAAGCTTATAAATGTTATAACAAAAAAACCAAGATTTTTTTTGAAAGTGTAAGCATCAGGTTAGAAGAAGATGAAAAACAAAGAATTAGTGATCCAGTAGACATTCCTAAAATCATTGAAGAAGAAAATTTTGAAGAATCAAATGAAGATGAGAAGAAGGAGAAAAAGGACACCAAAACTCCATCTAAATATGTTCAGAGAAATCATAATAAAAGTGACATCATCAGGGACATAAATGAAGTAATTCACACCAAAAGAATGATGGTAAGTTAATCTAAGCAAGTTAATTTCTCTTTATTATCCAAAATTTAGCTTAGAATTTTTTTAGAAGCTAGACATGATAAGGATTAGGTTAAGGCAATGGATGAAGAATTAAATTAGATACAAAATAATGATACTTTAGAATTAGTGCCTAGACCAAAAGATCATAATGTGATAGAAACAAAATGAGTTTACAGAAATAAGTTGAATGAAAATGGAGACGTGACCAAGAATAAAGCAAGATTAGTATGTTAAAGGATATGCTCAGATTGAGGGAATAGATTTTAAAGAAAAATTTTCACCAGTGGCAAGGATAGAGGCTATTATAATGTTTTTTGCATATGAAATGTTTAAAATTTTCAAAGTGTTTTAGATGGATGTCAAATCTACCTTTCTAAATGAGAATATAGAAGAAGAGGTCTACATTGAGTAGCCCGAGGGATTTATTCTCTCAAATATTAGTAGTCATGTATGTAGATTGAATAAAGAATTGTATGGATTGAAACAAGCTCTTAGATCTTGGTATGCAAGACTTGATAAGTACCTACAAGATTAAGGTTTCAAGAGAGGATTTTCTGATAGTAATCTCTACATCAAAATAAAAGGTGAGCATTAATTGATTATTGTGGTATATGTTGATGACATCATTTTTGGAAGAAATATTGAAAATATGACAAAAGAATTTTTTGATAATATGAAAAAATAATTTGAGATGTCTATGCTTGAAAATTGTCATTTTTCTTAGGATTGCAAATATTTTAGTCAGATAAAGGAATTTTCATATCTCAAAGTAAATATGCCAAGGAAATGTTGAAGAAATTTGGTTTTGAGGATTGTGCACCAGTTAGCACACCAATGTGTACAAGAAATAAGGTGAACAAGGATAAATATTAACCTATTAAAGATCAATCTTTATATAGATCTATGATTGGTAGTCTTTTATATTTGACAACATTGAGGTCAAACATCATGCATGTAGTAGGTATGGTTACAAGATATAAATCATCTCCAAAAGATAGTCATGTTTAGTTGGTGAAGAGAATATTCAGATATATCAAGGGGAAATTGGATTATGGATTATGGTATCCCACAGGTAGAGATTTCACTTTGGTTGCTTATACAAATTTAGATTGGGTAGGGTGTTTAGATGATATAAAGAGTACAAGTGGAGGAACTTTCTTCCTTGGTGATAACTTAGTATCATGGCTAAGTAAGAAGTAGAATTCACTATCACTTTCTACAGTAGAAGTAAAATATATTGAAATAGTATTATGTTATACTAAAGTACTTTGGATGAAGCAAACTTTGGAAGATATCAAGGTAAAATATGATGAACTTATTTATATTTTTTGTGACAACACAAGTGCTATTAATATTTCAAATAATCTAGTGATGCATTCAAGAACAAAACATATTCCCATTAGATATCACTTTTTAAGAGAGCAGGTTTCACATCAATAGGTTAAGATAAAATCTATCATTACTATAGAATAGATTACATATATTTTCACAAAGGCACTACCAAAAGACAAATTTGAGTATCTACGGGAGAAGTTGGGAGTAATTTATTTTACTTCCGACCATTGAGGTTTAACATCAATTAAGGGGGAGCTAAGTGTTAGCTCCAAGTAGGCCCTTTTCCATTGATGTCAAAGGGGGAGAAGAACAAAAGTAAGTATAGGTATAGGTATAGGTGTAAAAATAGGTATAAGGAATAGGTATAGGTTTCTATAGTAAGGGGGAGTTACTGTATGTTTTTTAGATGGTAGTATGTGCATGTTTCAGGATGTGGTAGTTTTAGTTTGAGTTTGCCATCAATGACAAAGGGGGAGATTGTTGGAAATATTGTCATTGATGTCAAAAGTCTATCATTATTGGTGATAAATGCCCCATTGCATTTAATGGTATTTTTAATATTCATATCTTGGATAATGTGTGTTAATATTTATTTAATATTAATGAATATATTTTTGGTTGTATATAAGTCAAAAGAGGGCCCATGGAGAAATAAAAGAGTCATAGAGAAAAGAAAAAAGAGGAATGGGACACATTTTCTCATGAAGAGTCATCTTGAGGAATTCCAAAAGTCATCATGTGAAGACAAAAGAGGGTATGGTGCATTTTTGTATGAAGGGACGCTTTGAGGAATATGAAAAGTCACCAAGATAAAGATAAAAGAGGAAAGGATGCATTTGCTTATGAAGGGTCACCATATGAACTTTAAAATGCAAGGATATGAAGGGTCATGCAAGTTTGGCATCATTTTCTATGAAGATTGAAAGGTCACAAGGGGTGAATGCCAAAGGTCATTTGGAAAGAGATAAATAAAGTCTTGAGAAGCCATTTGTCATATGCAAGAGAGTGCATGGTTTGTATTTATTTTTGAAGAAATAAATGTAGGAGATATTGTAGAGTTCTATCATTTGTTGAGTAAGCAACATTGAGAGATAGTTGTGTTTTATACACAAGAGGGGTTGGTGCTCACAAATATTTGCAAAGGGTTGGTGCTCCTATGGGTTGGTGCTCAGAAATAGTTGATGTGTTGGTGCTCAGAAAAGGGGTTGGTACTTCTACAAGTTAGTGCTTGAAAACTTTTTAATTTGAGTTGGTGCTCATTCATATACTTGATATTGTTCTCCATGTTTTTTCCCACTTTGGGTTTCCACGTAAAAATCTAGTGTCTCTCTCTCTTGTGTGGTGCATATTATTGTTTTAGTTTTATTTCATATCTTGAATTTGTGATTAAGTGGTTAAATAAAATAAATTAGATTAATTAAAAGATATATAATATACTGATTCACCCCCCCTCTCAGTATATTTTGTGCGTAACATAATGTTCTCTACATTAGATACCTTCACATTTATTAAATCTCCTTATTTATATAAAACACTAAGGTAAGTAAAGGTATGTGTTTTTAAATTATATCCTTTAATTTTATCTTATTTTCTCCTTACTATAATTTATTCAACTTAGAGTTGTGTAATGATATGTTATTTTTTTGAAGCACCATCCTGTGTTACACCTAAGTGACATGCAATGAGATTTAAGTAGGGCATATGTATACACATAATATTTTCAAACTTTATCAATTACTTATGCTTTCTATCTTTCAAGAATACATCGAGTCTCAATCTCTCTAAGTGCATGCCTTAAGGGGTGCACTGGAAAAGGGGTGTGTAAACCATTAGTGCTTGGCAGGATTATTGTCCCTATTCTACCACTTGTTATCTACACACCCATCTCCTAAAAACATTCCCCTAAATTTTGCATCCTATTTTTAACCCTCTCTAGTCATTTTTTGCCTTATTTATCCCTTTCCTAGCCTAAAATTCTTTTTGATAGTTTAGCTACACTTTCAACCCAATTGACCTTATACTCTAATTGATAAAACTTATTTAGGGTCTAGGTTGGCCCTTGGATGACCTAGACTAAGACCTAATTTGTTTTTGTTAATAATGATACAAGGTCAATTTGGTTGACCTTATCGATCAATTTTTTTAGAAAAGACTAGGGTTAGATCCACTTATATAAACACATCCATTTCATCATTTTAGAAAGAAGATAAGAAGAAGAGATATATATTGTGTTGGGTGAATATTTTGTCATCAACTAATTGATGACAAAATGGAGATATCAGCCACAGCATAAGGGAGATTTACACCACGAGGAGTGTGGGTTTACCAGATCTAGACGAGGTAAATCTCTCCTCTCATCAAGGGGAGGTTCCCTATCAATATTTACGTGCTATAAGCATATATATAATTAAGCAAAAAATAACACATGGGGGTGGTATAACAGCATCTACTTCTCTTTTTTCAGAAGTAATGTATGAAGGACAAAAGAGGAAAATCCTTGGTCTAAAGCTAACAACACTCCTCTTTTTTTAGTAATGGTATCAAATGAAGAGAAAGAGATTACCTGAAGTAACAAAATCCACAAGAACGCTCACGCAAGCGCAAAGTCTTTCGTAGCTTCTTCACGGATCCGGAACAAGTACAACCGTAGAATAAAGTGAAGCACAAAGTCTTCACCTAAAACTACAAAAGATAAAAGAATCTCAAAGGTAAAAGCAGCACAAAGTCTATTTTCTACCCTCAAGAAGTGCCCTCAGATAATAATAACACACCTACTTTGCTTATTAAATCAGACAAACAAGATGTTACCAGGAAAAAGACATAAAAATTATTTCCTAAATAACGCAGACAATCTCAACACAAAGTCTAAAATAACCTATTTCTCATTCATTCAACAGAATATGATTTACAAATTTGAGCACAAAGTCTCAAAAGTTGCTTCAATTTTAGCAGAGTGTTTGCTATTAGATTTTCCAAGATCCTTTTACAAATGAGGTCTCCACTATATATAGGGAGGAAAATCCTCAAAAATAGAAAATAATAAAATATATAAAATATCTTGGTCAAAGATGACTCATCTTTGACTTTTAGATATTTTTCCAAAAAATTTACAAGTAATTACATATTACAAAATTGCATGCATTCTGCACAAAATAAAAATGCATAAGGATAGAAGAAGAGAGAAGGGGGAGAGAGAGTGTCAATTCTTGCTGCCAGACTTCTTCAGATGAGCATCGTACATGGTGATTGATGTTTGAATTCCTATGCTATCTAGCGTAACTACGTTTTTGAAGATGACTCTCACTCTGATCAATGTAGCTTTCAATGTTGTGATGGCTTTAGAGTGGCCAGTTAACCTGGATTTCAGATTCTCCAAAGTTAACTGAGCATCTAGAATGCTGTCCACCGAAGTCATTGAGAAAGATGCTTCTTCAAAATCTTTTCAGATCATCCCTTTGAAATTCTATATCATTTCTTCTAGATTTTGAAGATCAGTGACTCCTTGATCTCAACATAGGAGTCCTTACTGGAGATGGCACCAACAGACATCAGAGTGCTCTTCTTGGGATCTTTCATTTCTTTCCATTTGCCGAGATCTTTCTCCAAACTATCAATCTTTATTTTTAGTCTTCTCCTTGGTCTTGGACTGCTTCAGGGAAACTTTAGTGACCTGGAAGAACTTTTGCTGAAAAGATGCCGACGAAGAGGGACCCTTCACAGAAATTGCAGCAGGAACCATGATTGTGCAATTTAGAGGAAGAAAGTAGTGATCTGGGAGAATTGCACGTTCGCTGGTCACGATCAGGGAGATGCATTTGAAAGGGATGAGATGCAAGCAGGTCAAAAAGAGAAAGAAAAAGGGGAGCAGACGCAAAAAATGAAAAAAATGAAGATTTCTCCAGAGCTAGAGAAATGTGAGTTTCAGATGCAAGGGCAGCAAAAATTACCACCCCTGCATCTTCCAAATGTAGGGGCAGCAAAAATTTCCACCCACAACACGAGCGGGATAATGGAGACGGTGAACACTACCGACGTCGGCAGACAACACCGCTGATGTCAGCAATCCTGCCAACCATGGCAAAAATTGGCCGACGACGGCTGTAGCGGTAGTCGGCGGCAAATTTACCGCCCACTGCACGGGTGGCAAAAAGGGGATGCAGAACATGGGTAAGGGCAGAAAAATTTGCCACCCTTGTAGGCAAAAGTGTAGGGGTGGCAAATTTTGTTGCCCTTGCACAAAAAACAAAGAAAAATGCAGAGGCGGCAAAATTTGCCGCCCTTGTACAGGGGAAATGGAAGAAAAGACCAACTCCAGAAGGAGTCCAGGGGAGGAAAAATTTGGCTGGAACGAGATGGTAACCACTTCTCATTTTGAGGCCAAGATGAGAGTGAATTCGAAAACCATTTTGAAGAACGAGGTGAGGGAGACGAAAAGATGAAATGGACAAGTTCCGTAGGGGAGCTCTAAAAATAAGCACAGCTGATTTTGGAAACAACAGTTGGCTTCTGTTGGGGAACTATCTTCTATTACAAAAATTAATTGAAGGGAGTAGAATCCAGAATCTCCAGTGCCTTAGAAGCGTGCCATTGGGCCATGGAGTCAAGCTACTCAAAAAGAAAGGCTCCAAAAATAAAAATAAAATGAATAAAACAAAGCTAAAGACTATACAAATATACAGGTAAATTTATTTGGCACTTTAAGAAACGAAGCACCTCAGATGTTGCCCCTTTAGAGGTAGTGGGGATGATGCTCTGTCTTGATAAAATAGTAAGAGGCCATTTTCCCCCTAAAATTGATGATGTGTAAATGGAAACTTCCACCAAAAAACCAACTTCCTGTGCCATCCCTTTAGTTTTCTCCTCTTGCCCCACATCAAGATTTGTCTTTTGACCCGAAAACCATGAATCTTTGTTTTCTAGGTGAAGAGTTCTTTTCCCTGATCATGATGTGCAACAGCATGGTTAGATACCATAATTGGTTACTCTTCTGATTCTATCTAGCACCTGATTTGATTGTCCTCATTTGACACCCGCCACCGATTGGCACTATCAGGTCCACTTGTCATTATTTCAGTTGAACCAATTTTTTGGTTGGCATTCTCAAGGGCTTTAACAGGTTCTTCATGAACATCTTCTATGGTTAGAAGATAAATACCCCTGCCAGAGGACTCAAACAAAATTTGAGCCGCAGGAGATGACGTTTGGGTGACCACCTACTTTGCCTCTCTCTCAGGGAGCAACTTTTGCATCACGCCTTTCACAGGAATCTTTGCCTAGGATAAGTCCATGCTCAATTCTCCTTCGACATCCTTGCAAAATTTTTGCCCAAGCAGAATGCCATATGAGGCTGGGACGTCAGCTACCAGAACTGTCATCTTGATCCTCTTGTTAGGGAATGCTGCAAATGCAAATTAGGCATCTTTGATTTGCCCCAATAGTGGTACTTGTTTGTTCTCCATGGAGAAACATCTCCCAAAAGTTTTAGTCAATGTGAGACCAAGAGATTCTACCACTCTAGTAGGCATAACATTGTTAGATGCACCAAAATTGATGATGCAGTTGCTCAGCTTGCGACCGTTTATTAACAGAGAAACATAGAAAGGTTCTATTTTCTCTATTTTCTCAGGAGCAACTAGAGGAGTCATGACAAGATTGTTTTGGGTGGATATATCTTTTGAGGGATCATGAGTTACCCTCAAAATTTTTTGTCTTGTAGGGACGACTGTACCTTTCACACATTTTGCCAATCTGTCCAACTGTTCAAGATGGGCTTGTAGAAATTCAAATTCAGATATTTGAATTTTAGTCTTTTTGACATGCTCAATTATATCAAACATTGGTATTAGACTAGGTACAGAGGATGGGAGTTCACTCTTTTGATTTTTGGGATGGGAAGGGCTGGTTTGCAAAGTTGAAGTAAAGGGGGCAGAGGTGCTTGGGGTACGTACCTTTTTAATAGTCAACGGGTCCTTTGGTTGGAAGGGTAGAGTGGTTCCCTGCTTGGCAATTGAAACTGTTGGCCGAAGTTGCTCCTCTATCTTCTCTTTATCAGCTTGTCAGGCTGATTGTTTCTGGGACCGGGTGAATACGGCATATGATCCTTCAGTTGCATTCCCCTCACTTCTGGGTTCCTCTTGATAATTCAGGTAGCCAATGACGAAGTCACTAGCTAATTCTTCTTCTTGCTCTCCAAAGAGATTAGCATCATATTGTTGGTCCAACTCAGGTTGGAAAGGGGGAGTGCATTCTATTTCTAGATATCCAATCACTGTGTTGGTTGGAGGGGCTTCAAGGGCGAGGTTCCTCTGTGTGGGAGGAAGACAATTTGGCTGCCCTTGATTCCTAGCAGCATTGCCTTGGTATGCTTGATTCTGAAATGTCCTCCTTGGCATATCTTGATTAGGAGAAGTAGACATAACTTGGGCCATCTGTCTTCTGAGAGCTAGCATTTCTTTTGCTAACTTTTGTACCATAGGATCTGTAGTAGCTGTAGAAGGGCTTTCAGCAGATGAAGGGAATTTATTTTTACTTGGGTCTTTTCTAATCTTACCTACCAGGATAAGATCATCTTCAATCTCAGTAGCCAAACTTTGAGCCAATGCTAAATCCATAGGACCAGCTCGCCTTAACAGAAAACTTACTTTGGGAAGCTGCGAGTTGATGAAGAAACACTTGAGATTTTCCAGCGTGGGCTGAGCCATAATTGGAATTCGATTCCTCAATTTGTTGAATTTGGCTATGAAATCCCTCATGGGTTCCTGGGATTCTTTTTTTATCTATGTTAGCTGAGCTAGCAAAGCATGTGCATCTTCAGCGGGTTTAAATCTAGCTTCAAATATGGACTTTAGTGTATTCCAGTCAGTCACTGACCTGACCTGCAAGTGATAGAACCAATCCGCAGCAGCACCTTACAAAGTCTCCACAAAAAGTCTCACCGCTACATCTTCAAATTCGACACCAATTATGCCACATGCTATGGAGAAAGTAGCAATATGCTCATCGGGATGAACCTTCCCATCACCAAAAAACTTAGGAAAATTTTTCCTAGAACTACGGGGTAGTTCATGCAGAGGTGGGGTTAAATTAAGAGGGCCAAAGGAATTACCCCATGGGCCTTGAGCCATTATGATAAGAGGATTAAAAGGTGGGATAACAAACCTTGGTGGAGTGTTTATAGGTAGGCAGCGATTGACAACAGGAAAAGGAGTTCTACCTTGTGTTGGTGACCTGACAAGGCTAGAAGGAAAACTCCTAGACCATCAAAGAGAAGCTGATGGAGGAAATAGATCAAAATTACTCTGTTGCACCAACTCAAACACAGGGTCAACAATGCCTTTAGATCTCTGACTTCTGGTGTAGCATGGAGTTTCCAGGTTTTCAAAACAAAAATGGGACCAAAACTACTTCAAGTTGAAGCTTGAGGCTTCAAAATGTGCGTTCTTCCCAGTAGCTCTGGTTTTGCAGACCAGATAATATAATGGAGGTAGCTGGTAAGGCTATAATGATAATGGGTAAAACATGAAATGGAGTTGCCAGATTATGTAATGGATAAGGGTAGGGACTGCTTCAATTTGAAACTTGAGGTTTCAGACTGCACATCCGTTCCCCAGCGGAGTCACCAAAAACCCCACCTCTGCATGAACTACCCCGTAGTTTTAGGAAAAATTTTCCTAAGTTTTTTGGTGATGGAAAGGTTCATCCCGATGAGCATATTGCTGCTTTCTCCATAGCATGTGGCGTAATTGGTGTCGAATTTGAAGATGTAGCGGTGAGACTTTTTGTGGAGACTTTGCAAGGTGCTGCTATGGATTGGTTCTATCACTTGCAGGTCGGGTCGGTGACTGACTAGAATACACTAAATTCCATATTTGAAGCTAGATTTAAATCCGCTGAAGATACACATGATTTTTTAGCTTAGCTAACATAGATGAAAAAAATCCTAGGAACCCATGCTAACAACATTCCTCTTCTTTTAGGAATGGTGTCAAACAAAGAGCAAGAGATCACCTGAAGTAACAAAGTCACAAGAACGCTCATGCAAGCACAAAGTCTTCTGTAGCTTCTTCACAGATCTAGAATAAGTACAACCATAGAATAAAGTGAAGCACAAAGTCTTCACCTAAAACTACAAAAGATAAAAGAATCTCAAAGGTAAAAGCAGCACAAAGTCTATTTTCTACCCTCAAGAAGTGCCCTCAGATAATAATAACACACCTACTTTGCTTATTAAATCAGATAAACAAGATGTTACCAGGAAAAAGACATAAGAATTATTTCCTAAATAACGCAGACAATCTCAACACAAAGTCTGAAATAACCTGTTTCTCATTCATTCAATTGAATATGATTTACAAATTTGAGCACAAAGTCTCAAAAGTTGCTTCAATTTCAGCAGAGTGTTTGCTATTAGATTTTCCAAGATCCTTTTACAAATGAGGTCTCCACTATATATAGGGAGGAAAATCCTCAAAAATAGAAAATAATAAAATATATAAAATATCTTGGTCAAAGATGACTCATCTTTGACTTTTAGATATTTTTCCAAAAAATTTACAAGTAATTACATATTACAAAATTACATGCATTCTGCACAAAACAGAAATGCATAAGGATAGAAGAAGAGAGAAGGGGGAGAGAGTGTGTCAATTCTTGCTGCCGGACTTCTTCAGATGAGTATCATACATGGTGATCGATGCCTGAATTCTTATGTTGTTTGGCATAACTGTATTTTTGAAGATGACTCTCGCTCTGATCAGTGCGTCTTTCAATGTTGTGATGGCTTTAGAGTGGCCAGTTAACCTGGATTTCAAATTCTCCAAAGTTAATTGAGCATCTATAATGCTGTCCACCGAAGTCATTGAGAAAGATGCTTCTTTAAAATCTTTTTGGATCATCCCTTTGAAATTCTGGATCATTTCTTTTGGATTTTGAAGATCAGTGACTCCTTGATCTCAACATAGGAGTCCTTCCTGGAGATGGCACCAACAGACATCAGAGTGCTCTTCTTGGGATCTTTCATTTCTTTCCATTTGCCGAGATCTTTCTCCAAACTATCAATCTTTATTTTTAGTCTTCTCCTTGGTCTTGGACTGCTTCAGGGAAACTTCAGTGACCTGGAAGAACTTCTGCTGAAAAGACGCTGACGAAGAGGGACCCTTCATAGAAACTGTAGTAGGAACCATGATTGTGCAATTTAGAGGAAGAAAGTAGTGATCTGGGAGAACTACACGTTCGCTGGTCATGATCAGGGAGATGCATTTGAAAGGGATGAGACACGAGCAGGTCAAAAAGAGGAAGAAAAAGGGGAGCAGGCGTAGAAAATGAAAAGAATGAAGATTTCTCCAGAGCTAGAGAAATGTGAGTTCTAGATGCAAGGGTGGAAAAAATTGCCGCCCCTACATCCTCCAGATGTAGGGGCAGAAAAAATTGCCACCCACAACATGGGTGGGATAACAGAGATGGTGAACACTACCGACGTCGGCAGACAACACCGCCGACATCGGCAATCCTGTCGACCATGGCAGAAATAGGCCGATGACGGCAGTAGCGGCAGTCGGCAGCAAATTTACCGCCCACTACATGGGCAACAAAAAGGGGACGCAGAACATGGGTAAGGGCAGCAAAATTTGCTGCCCTTGCAGGAAAAAGTGCAGGGGCAACAAATTTTGCCGCCCTTGCACAAAAAACAAAAAAAAACACAGAGGCGGTGAAATTTTACACCCTTGCACAGGGGAAATGGAAGAAAAGACCAACTCTGGAAGGAGTCCAGGGGAGGGAAAATTTGGCCAGAACGAGATGGTAACCACTTCTCGTTCTAAGGCCAAGATGAGAGCAAATTTGAAAACCATTTTGAAGAACGAGGCGAGGGAGATGAAAAGATGAAACAGACAAGTTCCGTAGGGGATCTCTAAAAATAAGCACAGCTAATTTTGGAAACAACATATTGCACATATACTTATCCACCATTATAATTGAGAAACATAGCTTAGGGTTTCATACTTTCTCTAGAGATACAGATCTTGTCTTATGGAAAAGTATTTTGGATGAATTGATAGGTTGTTTATCCTAGAGATGATTTATATTTTTCATCCTTACATATCACAACAACTTCTTACAAAACACCTTAGCCAAGGGAAAGATTGAGGCTTGGTGGGTTTATCTTCAAAGGTAAGTATTCCCAACTTTGTTCCTCCTTTATAAGAGTAGATAGATATTCATTTTTAATTCTCTCCCTTGTATTAAGATTTTGTATACATTGATGTGAGTATATGTCTTCTATGCATGTTTAATTTTTATGTTGATTACCCCCACTTTGTGCTACAAGCTTTTGTGAGCACTAGTTTAGAGTTTAATTTACTTTTATAATTTATACATTAGTGAATATGAAAACATATGACATAGCTAGGGTTATTACTTAGTTTTACTTGATTCAAGGCTTTGGAACCCTCCTTAATGATATTATTGTGGTAAAAGATCCCTTTTTTAGGTTTAATGGATCCATCTTGGTCATGACACTGAATATCTAATGTATCCACAATCACAAATGTAAGTAGGATTTATCTTCTCTGAGATAAGATTGATTTATATATTAGTTTTATTTCTCATTACATATACATAATAGTCCCTATAAACCCAAATATACACATACTTCTTTGGTTAAACAACTATGGGACTCACCCAACTACCTTTTCAACTAGATAAATGATCCTTTGTTGTTTTATGAAATCTAGTTTAGCATTTAGTTTTATATTCATGTTGGGGTTGAGTTTGTATAGGCACTTTTTTATGGGTCTAACACAATCTTTCAACTCTATGTACATCTCCCCAAATGATGGATCTAAACCTTTTAATTCTAATAATTTGGTCATAAATACATCCTAATAGTCTTGTAATAGATACAATGCCTTCAAGATCTATTCCTTCCCCTAGTAGTCTCCCATAGGTGTAAGTTTAGGCACAAAATCTATTCAAATGTTTTCTTCAATATTTTTTAGTGGTTATTGATATACTTTGTTTGATAAACTTGTTATAGCTTCCCATAGAGTGTGTTCCCTTTTCCATTCTAGAATTTTGATGTTATACAATCTTTCCTCTTTAACTTGTTCTAAGCTTTGGTTAGTTGGTTTAGATTCTCATTCTAGTTCAAAGAAAACTTATAAATCTAATTTGCCATTACTAACACTAGATTTTGTTAGCTTATCTATATTTATATTAAGGGTGTAATAAGAGTTTGTTCTTATTTACAAGCCTTGTAATTGTGAATCACAAGATTCAAATCTTTAACTACTTCCTATTATGATGATGACTCTATTGTAGCTCCCAAATCTTCTACTAGACCATAACATAAAAATATTTTTAGTTTATTTAATACATTATTCACCAATGGATTGTCATACTTAAACACAAAAATTTAAATAAATTCTTACTACACTTGTGCTCAATGTTTGGTCTCTCTCATGTGCTCTTGATGCATGTGTCAGGCAGTTGGGAGTGGCACTATTGTGTGATAAAAATGTGCACCCAATACCTTGGCTTAACTTCTTGTGTAGACCATATATCTAGACATTTACGAATGTGAAACTTATGACATTGGCCTTATTGAAAGAATGACCATTCAAATTTCATAGTAGGAAATAGCTAAAATTGTGCAAATAAAATTCAAAAACTTCTTCCTAGTGTAGCTACAACTATCTATGCACTGCACACCAAGTCACAATAGTTCTTTTTATTGCATAACTGAGTGCATTGACTCTTTGAGCAACCTAAAACACATGGTGATATATCCTTAAAATAAATAGATTAAGAGCCTCTGTCACAAATTATTGAGGTAATTAACATTCAATGGTGAAAAACATGCACAAAGGTCATATCTCATGATCTCCCCTAGCCTAGTTTAACATATGGGTGTTTGAATAATCACTTATTGAAGATTATATTTCCCAAGGTAAAACACCCTATTTATTGGGTTTTGTATTATCCATTATTGTTACACCTATATTATATATGAAATACACATCCAACTTAGTAGGAGATCACATTGATGGAGAGGTGCAACCTTCAAGCTAAAATTGAGGAGCTAGATATTTTGTTAGCATTAGCTTATAAAGTGGTTGCTTTGTTGTTTGTGGTTGCTCCGTATGTGGATTTAAAAATTAACACTTATCACTTTGTAGAGTATTTTTATATGTATCTTTGCCAAATTTGAACCAACTACTATCACCACAGACATATAATGACTTTGGTTCCTTTAGACTCATGTAAAGCTTCTGTTATGATTTATTCAAAGGGATATCAACTATATTTTCCCCTGATGAGCCTCTATTTGATTTCACACTATATTAATAGTCATTTGACCATCATAAGCCCATTTATTACCAATCAAGGTAGGGTAATGGGTCTCAAATATCTTCATGTCAATGAACTCAAAAACACCTCATAGACTTAACTCAACTCTAATCTCCACATCTTTGAGGTGATTAATTAGTTATACCCAACCAAATCCATAAGACTTAAGGTGTCAAGAGTGTAGCTCAAGTGTGGCATAACAATATCCTCCAATGTACATCTCAAAATCATATTAATAGTACTCCCAAAATCAAATAATACATTAGGGATTTCATATCCTAAAAGCTCAATGTCTAGTCATGAGGCTACATCCCATGGTTTCTTTATTTTAACATACTAGACCACCTTGTTGGTATACTAATATCCCCTTTTTGCACACTCTAGAATATTATGAAAAATATTTTTAATATTTTTGGAGATACATTAATTTCAAAGAGTGATGAGTAATTGTAATAAATCTATGAGTGCTATCATAACATCTTCCTACTTCATAATCTACACAATTTTCCCATACATTTGTGTGTTAATGGTTGTGGCATATCCTTTCAATGTACTCCAATGTTATGTGTATTGAAGGACTTATGAAACTTGATACATCAATCCCTTATCTATCATTAGGTTAGGATATTTTTACCATTGCACCTTTCTGATCCCTAATCCTATGGCATTTATATGTAGCTAGTCCTTGATCTATGTGCTATTGTCTAATAACTACTTGTATAAATGCATTTTGTTTAGGCTATGCATTAATCATGATCACGTTATGTACTAAATTTTATTTTATTTTATTTTCCATTATTAGGTAGTCTTCTATTTAATGTTGTCCTTCCACTCTACAATACACACCATATACCTATCTTTAAGGATTAATGGGATAATTTACTATAAAATGGTTATACTCACCACACAAATAACATTATATGGGCTAGTGAGCTTCCCTATTATCATTGTTGTGTCCACCTTGATATCATCCTTGGTATCCTAATATGTATCCTCCTCTATAGCCTCCTTTTTTGTATTGATAACCCTAATCATGTGATTGTTATCTAAAAAATCCTCTTTGCTACTGTTACTACACATTATATCTATCATATTTATGTTATGGTGATGTTAGAGCCCAATTTTATTATTGATATTATGGGATCAAATTATTCCATGAAGATTCATATTGGTATTGTGGTGATGATGGTGTCCAATCATCTAAACATTGGGGTTGATATTTATATTGAGGTGATGAAGGTATCCATCTAGGACTACCTTGTGTCATACTCACCATTTCTACCTCTAGGAAGTTGGTCACTGATATATTACAACTATGAAGACATTATTGGTAATATCTTCCTTTAATTATTTTAAAGATTGATAACTCTTTCTGTCATGGTTGGTCAATTTATGAAAACTATAGTAAAAACTTTGGGAATTTTGTATGTACTAATGATATTTTACAATTACATGTACCATTACTCTATAGAGTTTATACAATTTTGGTTTGATTTTAGGACAATCATTCCTATGATGTCTCTTTTGACCACACTCCATGTGCTATAAACCTAGTTTAGGTCTATTGATTTCATGCATCTGATCTATCCTCTTTATGAAATAATTTATCTTCACTTTTACTTTGGATCAAGCAACTAGAACATCTCCATAATATTTAATTTATTCTACTCTTAGTGTAGTTGAATGAGCATCATCCTTCATTGTGATATGAGACTGTGCAATAGAAAATATAATTCTTTATCAAAGTCCTACAAACCAAGAAAATTTATCCTTATCCTCCATGACAAAATCAAATTTATTCATCACATTTGAGAATCTATGATCGTAGTCCCACATAGATTCTCCACTCCATTACTGGATCTCCTTCAAGTCTTGAATAGTCTAGCTTGCACACTTCTTCATTTTGAATTCTACCACTAATTATGTTTTAACTTATTGGAAATACATACTATTAATAGATCTCTTGAAAATTAATTCCAAAACACAACCTGATAAAGATCCCATGAGCTCATACTTCTTTACATCATCATAATTTATTCCCCTAACTTGACACTTCATGTCATAAGCTAAAAACTACTACTCAAGTTCATGTTGGCCAAATTTGACCCACATACCAAACTCTTTTCATGAATTGATTGAATGAGAAAATTCCCATTTAGATGAATGACCAAAAGACTTATACAAGCTTTGGAAGGCTATACTGTCACTAAGAGATCATGAAAAGTTGAGAAAACTAATTCACTTATGCATTTTATAAATGCACCTTATAAATCCTCGCAAGCCAAAATATTATAGTGACATGAAGTTCTTCATGTCAGGGATGTCCTCTTCAAGTTTCATGTCTGTGTGAGCTTTCTAGCTCAAGTTATGAGCATTCAAAGTTGGACCTAAAACATAAGACATTTGCATAAGTATCAATTTTAAGATCCATAAAGTAATTATTTGGGTTCAAAAATCCTTAATGAGTTTGAATTTGATCAAGATCTAATGGTCTACATGAACTTACATACTTAAAACATGGATCAAACGGTTCACATTGGGGTCAAACAAGTTAAAATGTCCCTAGGTTAAAAGCCCTTAAAAATCTACAAGTTGGACAATATCCTATGGTGTGGGTTCATCACGCAAAGATTTGATGGTGCACATTCACTGAAAAGAAGGTGGGTTTGAGCTAGATCAATGATCAATATTCCTTCATACCAATGATATAATAGTACATAATAACTAATAGTAAATTGGGCCAAATGAGATCTAAGGATTAAATTGATTTTTACCAATGATCTAATGGTGTGTAGGAACTGATACGAAAGAGGGCCTAATGATATCTATGGCTTGTGTAGATTTTTACATATCGATCCAATGGTGCATGATCAAGTCAACATGTCAAAGGATTTTTATAGTAAGAGATCAAGGGACTGCATTTATTTGTACATATTGATCCTATGGTACATAAGAGGTAAAAAAGGTCAAGATATGATAACAGGGATCTATGAGGCTAATGAGAGCAAATATAGGTTGGAGCAATTTGATTGGTCAAAGGAAAATTTGATGGATAAGGTTGAACTAGAGGAACCATTTTTCACCAAAACAAATAAAGTATTTTAGGGTCATCCTTCTACCATTAGAAGCTTGATCAAACATCAAGGAGTGGACATAGCCATGCAATCAGGTATAAAAAACATAAAAGGATGCCATTAAAGTCAAATATAGACTTCTAGTTCAACATTTTATAGCCTACAGGGTTCATTCTATGACTTTATTTTCCATTCTTAAAGGACCTATGTATGAAATTTGATCTTGGTTCCTACAAAGATAGAATGGATATATTTAGATCTAGAAAAGGGACTATGTAGTCTATAGGTCTACATCAATATAATAACTATAAGAAAACTAATAATCTTTGATTGGTTTTTTATTTATAGAATAGACCTATGATCCAGATATGGAGATGAAAAAGATATATGATTAATGTAAAGGGTCATATCTGTCGATGTGGCTCTATCATTGATAAAATGGGTACCTACCACCATTCATGGCATGGATTTATCAGTTTCAAGATTTGAGGATTTGATCCTCATGAACACGTCAAATGGGCTTAGGGTCCTAAAGTGGCAAGCTAGTGGTTAAAGAAGCATTTAGGGAATTTATTCCACTCAAATAGAATACATCATCATGTATAATGAACCCTTATCTTTTAGTAAATCTCTCAGCTAATGAGAAGGAGCTCAAGGATTTTTGGGACAAAAGGAGGTTAGCTTGTTGATAAGGATTGATCTTGATTGGAAGAAGGCATGCATAAATAAAAATACCAATGAACTTCCACCTCAATTCTTGATCATGATGACTCTTTCTCCACTTTCTTATGCATGTTACCATCCCTCTCTCTCCCATTTTTTACTATATAAAAAGGCTTTAGATCCTAAAAATGATCCCTCTATTCCCTCTCTTAGGTATGACTAGACTCTACCAAGATTGAGCTTATAACCTCTTGAAATGAATACAAGATTGTTTTTGTCAGCTTTAATTATTTTGTTATAGTGTGTACATGTCAGTTTGATTTACATATGTGGTAGAAATATCTCCCTTTTCAAATCCTTATCTCACCTAGTTACTAGTTGATCTTATTATGTAGGTCATGTTTAGCATTCTATATCTTTTGATTGGAGGTTGGATATGGATACTTTGACTAGTTAGTGTCTTGCATTAAAGCTCTCCATCACTTCATTTAAATTTTGATCATTTGGTGAACCTCTACATGAAATATTGATGCATGATAGAAACTTGGAATCCTAGATCTAACCTTTTGCTTATCTCATTAGTGTTTAATAGGGTCTCAAGTGGAATGGATCAACCATCTTTAAGGTGCATCACCATTGTTATCTTAGGTTTCCATTTCAATCCCTCTACCTTTTCCCCAATCATTAATAGGTCTTAGTAGTGGAAATGAGATAAAATGATGCATTAGAGGAGCTAGCCTAATTAAAAATCTTAGAGGTCTAACCCTATTATAATATACCCAAAACTTGGGGTCAATCCCATGTTGAGATATATTTGGAAGTAGGACCTAAACACTTCTTCTTCTATTTAGGTTGTAATCTAGAGCTCCAATAGTTCTAACACACTCGATGGGACAAGGACCAAAAGCATGGGAAGATCTTGGTGTGTCTTTCCTCTAATGAAATTTTGTAAGCAAGCATTAGCACTAATGGTGACTCCAAATCAACCTTCTAATTATGAGCATGCTAGGTATATCTCAATGAAGTTTCTAATCAATTTTTGCATCTCATTTGACATATGAATTTTCTATAGATAACTATGGTGAATACCCCTATTATCCACCTCCTTATCAAGAGTCCCAATATAATCCTCATGACCTATATGAGCCTAATTAACCATATTAAGATTTATATCAAATCTATGAGGAGCCTTGTCAATTCTATCATGATCCTTAATATCAAGGGTGTGACTCTTTCCTTCCCCATCATAATATTGCTCCTTACTAGCCCTATCATGAGCCATCCATACCAACACTTAAGTATACTTTAGTGAGCCTTGAAAAGCATGCACTAAAGTTATACTCCCAAAATTTTATGGCCAAGATGTCCCTACTCACCAGATCCATCATTTGAGAGAGTAATTACAATAAGTAAAAGAAGGATGGGCACTTGCTGAAAGAGCAAATTGGAACAATCTCATAGGTGAGATGATGGATGTAGGTGGTTATATCCAAATCATTGAAGATAAGCTAAAAGGCCTTGAAGAGAAGTAGGTAAAACCTCTCCAATCTTATATGCCTTCATACACACCACCTTAACCTTCTCATGTGCCACCCATTCCTCCATAAGAGACCATTTTAAGTGACCCTTTGAGTATTCTAAGTTCTTCATAAGTTTATCAGATCTTTATTTCTTGAAAATATATCTAATAAAGTTATCAAATAAATAAGGAGATTGTTATTGAACAATCTATTTTTAAGGTCCAAGACTCCATTCTACCTCAAGAACCCCTTAATAAGTCTTTAAAGGTTCCAAGTTGGAATCAATTTGTGAAGTCATGGGGTGGGGAAAATGAGACAAATATAGATTTGAGATCCTAGGTTAAATAAGGATCTAAACCTATGAAAACCTCTCTCATCCCTCCTCAAAAGTCCTCTTATGTTCCCCATCATAAAGCCACTAGCCATCTTAAAGAGAAGCTATTCAAAGAGAGTATAGATAGACAAATCAAAGAGCTGGAGTTAAAGACAAGGAAAGTGGAGGAGAGCCAAAATCAGAAGGATAAAGAAGAAAATATAACTTTTCCATCTTATATTTAGGTCATGCATTCAAGAAAACCCAAAGCTACTCAATCCCCATCCCTCCCTTCTAAAGAATCTAGGTCATTTCCATCTTGGAAATCCATCCAGAGTAGTATGAAAAATAAGGAGGAGGACATGATTGTCAAAGACAAATAATTAGACCAAAGAGATACCACATATATCTCATCTGTCTTGGAGTCATCCCAAGAATATCCTATGCCACTCTTTGAAGAGGTAAGTAGTGAACCCCATGTTGAACTCATAATTGATAATGATGAATTGTCAGAGTCAAAAGAGGAGATTATTATTGGAATGCCACTTGGAAAGAGCAAGCATTTTTTAGTCTTTCAAAATGTGAAAGAAGATGAGTTTCAAGAGGTTTCTCAAGTGATTATAGTAGATGATATAGATGAAGTACAAAAAAATATTTATTTAAAAGGTAGCCATGAGGATAACTCACATAGAGCCATTGCTAAGATGTAGAATATTCCTGATGAAGAGGATTCATGGTAGTAGTTATAACATAACTTTATGAGAGAGCTTGAAGTGTTCACAAATAGTGAATCTCTTGAGACCAAGGTGGAAGTTGTTGTTGATTTTGAAGATGAATCAATACCTCAACCTAATGTTAAACCACTCTCAGATGATTAGAAGTAAAAAATGGATATATTTTAAGAGATTGAATAGCTTTTCCAATTTAAGATTCAAGTACCCAAGAAGGTGGACAAAGTACCTAATAAGGTGTATAAAGAGTTTCCCATAGAAGACAAGGACCAAGATTGGATGGATTATGTAGAGCTCCTTGACAAGACTAAAGAAATTGAAGTCAAGAAGAAGCCCAATATTATTGAAGACACTATGGAAATCAAAGATGTATGCCTTGTTGAAACACCATTAGAGGTTATAGTTAAAGAGCCATAGAAGGAAGTTGAGACTATCCAGATGCACATAGCTAATTTATTTGGAACTACTTGGTTCTCATTGAACATCATGCCAATGAAGTTGGTAGATATAACAAAGAATAAAGAGGAATCAAAACCAAAGGTTAAAAATATACATGCCTCATTAAATTCCATATCTCATGATGCAATAAGGTTTTAAAAATTTCCTTTTGATCTAGGAGGAAAGTACATGTAAATTCAAGTTGTATATATTAGGATAGTTTTATTAAAATTCCTCCAAGTGTAGTTTTTGGCACATTTGTTTGTTCTCCCTATTTTGTTCTAGGTTAGTTTCCCTTCAATAAGTGCCTTGGGCACTCTATTCTATTTTTATCCTTTTGGTATTTATATTTTTTCAAGAGGGGCTAGAACAATATTGGTAGCTAGTGTTGGATCTAGGTCAATATGTTGGACCTAAGTAGAGACTTCATGCCCAATGGACTAGACAAAGTAATATGGTCTAGGTTTTTTTACATAGACAGGCATGTAACCCCTATGAGTCACCAAAAATGTTGGAAAAATTTGTCCCATATACCAAACTCTTTCCATGGATTGATCAGATGAGCCAAGTCCCATTTAGATGAATGACCAAAAGAGGTGTATAAGATTTGGAAGGCTAGACCATCACCAAGATGTCATGCAGAGTTGAGTAGACTAGTTCACTTATGAATTTTATAAATACACCCTAAAAATCCTCATAGGCCAAAATATTGTATCACCATGGATTTATTCATTCTAGAGACATGCTCTATGAGTTTCATGTTCATGCGAGTTATCTAGCTCAAGTTATGAGCATTCAAAGTTGGACCTATAACACAAGATGTTCATGCAAGTTTCAAGTTTAAGATCCAAAAAATAACCATTTGGGTTCAAATACCCTTAATGAGTTTAAATTTGATCAAGATATAATGATCTATGTGAGCTCACATACTAACAACATAGATCTAATGGTTTACACTGGGGTTAAACAATTCAAAAGGTCCCTAGGTTAAAAGCCCTTAAAAATAGACAAGTTGGACAAGATCCTAAGGTGTAGGTTCATCGAGTAGAGATCCAATGGTGTGCATTCACTAAAAATAAGGTGGGTTTGAGCTAGATTAATTATCAGTGTTCATTCATACCATTGATCTAATGGTACACATGAACTGATAGGAAAGTTGTCCTAATGAGATCTACAGCTCACATTGCTTCATACCAATGATCTAACATTGCACAAGAACTTGTAATAAAGTGGACCCAATGAGATCTAGGCTTGTGTTGCTTTATATATATTGATTTAATAGTATGTGAGTAAGTCAACATGTTAAAGGGTATTAATGGTAGGAGATCAATGGCCCACATTCATTCATACAGCTTGATCCTATGATGTACAGGAGGTCAACAAGGTCAAGATCTGATAGTGGGGATCTATGAGGCTAATAGGAGTGAAGATAGGTTAGATAAATTTGATTAGCCCAAAAAATATTTGATGGACAAGGTCAACTTAGAGGAACCATTTTCGACCAAGGAAAACAAAGTCTTGTAGGGTCATCATTCCACCATTATAAGCTTGATCAAATGCCAAGGAGTGGATATATCCATGTAGTCAAATATAAAGAACATAAAGGGATGCCATTAAATTCAAATATGGACCTATGGTTTGAAATTATATATCCTATATAGTTTATTTTATGATTATATTCACCATTCTTAAAGGAGGACCTATGTATGCAATGAGCTCTTGGTTTCTACAGAGATAGAATGGACCTATTTAGATATATAAAAGGGGCTATGTAGTCTATAGGTCTGCATCAATATTATAACTATTTAAAAACCAATAATCTTAGATTAGTTTTCCATCTATAGAATAGATCTATGTTTTTGATATAGAGATGGAGAAGATATATGATTAATTCAAAGGGTCTTATCTATCAACATGATTATATCATCAAAAAAATAGGTACCTACTACCATTCATAACATTTCTCTCTTAGTTTCAAGATTTGAGGATTTTATCCTCATGAACACATAAAGTAGGCTTAAGGTTCTAAGGTGGTGAACTAGTGGTTGAAGGAGTAGTTGGGGAATTTATTCCACTTAAACAAAATTTATCATCATGCAAAATAAACACTTGTATTCTAGTGAATCTCTTAGCTAATGAGAAGAAGCTCAAGGATTATTAAGACAAAAGGAGGTTAGATTCTTGATAAATATTGATCTTGATTTGAAGAAGGCATGCGTAAGGAAAAATATCAATGAACTACCACCTCACCTCTTGATCATGATGACTCTTTCTCTACTCTCATATGCATGTTCCCATCACTCTCTCCTTTTCTACTATATATAGAGGCTTTGGAGCCTAAAAATGATCCCTCTATTCCCTCTTTTGGTCATGAATATACTTTGACAAGATTGAGCTTATAACCTCTTGAGATGAATACAAGACTTTTTTTTAGCTTTCATTGTTTTGGTATAGTGTGTACATGTCAGTTTGATTTGCATATGTTGTAGAAATCTCTCCCTTGTCAAGTCCTAATCTCACCTAGTTACTAGTTGATCTTATTATAGAGGTCATGTTTAGCATTATATATCTTTTGATTGGAGCCTGCATATGGATACTTTGACTAGTTGGTGTTCTAGATTAGACCTCTCCATCACTTCGCTCAACTTTTGATCATTTAGTGAACCTCTGTATGAAATATTGATGCATGACACATACTTGGAATCCTAGATCCAACCTTTTTAGTGTTTAATAGGAGCTCAAATGGAGTGGATCAACCATATTTTAGGTGCATCACCATTGTTAGCTTAAGTTTCCATTTTAATTTATCTCCATCTCCCTTTTCCTTGGTCATTAGTAGGTCTTAGTAATGGAAATGAGATAAAATTATGCATTAGAGGAGCTAGCCTCATTAAAAATCCTAGAGGTCTGACCCCATTATAGGATACCCATATCCTGGGGTCAGTCCCATGTTGAGCTATATTGGTAAGTAGGACCTAAACACTTCTACTTCTAGCTAAGGTGCAATTTAGACCTCCAACAGGTTCATAGACCAATCATATTGTGTCAACATAACAAACATTCTTGGATTGTACTACATATTTGGGTTACTTGTAATAGATAACATTAACTAATGTACACTTGTGACTATGACTATAGGATACTTTGCATTAGTCATTATGGCTATAGGATTTTACACACTTTTTAATGGTATTTTAAAACTAGCCTTGAAATCAAATTCAACCTATTCTAGCCTCTTCTTATCTAAAGACTTATTTATCTTTATATTAAGTATTCCAAAATTATATGTAAATGACTCAAACCAAATTCTACCTATCCCTTCCTTTGAACTTGGTGTTTTTACAAAAGAGAAATTGGGCTAGGGGATGCATCCTCAAGAAATGAATGGCCTTTATCTTTGACTTCTAATTGTGATCTTGAACTTTTCATACTTCTATGTTTATGCATAATCTCTTCTCATGTATATTATTTATCTATTTTAAACACTTTTCCTCTTAACTATAAACTACTTATATATTTTAATTTCTATATTTTTATTCTACTTTCTTCTTCTTCTTCACTCTACTCCATCTCATGCTACTTACAACTCTATCTTATTCTTCCTTGGGCCCTTTTCCTTCCTACTCTACATCTACTCTACTTTTTTCACCTTGTGAAGCCTCTCTCTGGGATCCCCTTTCATCAACATATTCTGCATTATTCCTAATAATACTCATAATTAAGTCTATACTATTTGATTTTTTACATCTTCTCTATTATCTCAATTCTCTTTCTAATCCCATAATCTTCTTTTCACTCTAGCTCTTTTCATCCTCCATATTCTGGGTTTAGGTTTTTTTCTCTCTACTTAGCTCTGCATAATTTATTACTACATCATATGCATCCCCATAATGATCAAAGTGACTAATCCATGTTGAAGGGAGTAGGCACCATGGCATTTTACACAACTATCTTAATCATAATAGGTATTCATTGAAGGAAATTCATACATATTCCCCTGACAAATTGATCTTGCACAACTTCAAAAGCTAAATAGCCTTATAAAATAAATTTGGTGATATACCCATCAGTGGTAGTAATTGTCTAGTAATATATTTCATGGGTCAAATCCGTGTCTAGGTTTCACAGATTTTCAAGCTTTTCCTCCAACCAGGTTATGAGTTCCATCCTTTATGGCTATAAATAATAGTACTCTAATATGGATAACCAAGTAGTTAATAGATCATGTAATTCACACCAAAATATTTCATAAATTTCATTTTAGATATGCTCCTCAATAATTTCATTCATAGTTTTCACTTTTATTCTTACTTTTTAGAAAAATTTTGAATTATTTCATAAGCCATCTCTCTATGTTTATTTTTCTTGGAAACCATCTCAGCATGTTTCACCAAAGTTCCATGCTCACTACACCATTGTTAACATAGGTTCCTAAAACCCTTAAGAACATGTTAATTTAGGAATAGATTGTGTAAGATGTAATAAAAGTAAAAAATGATACCATATTCAAACTAAATAAATTCATTAACCAAATTAAATAGGTAGATGTGAAAAGAGACATAGGTTTATTATAATCTTAATAGTTGGCATATACTCATATCATTAACAAATCAAATCAAACAAAGTACTCACTGCACACAAGACAATGATAAAAAAACACATAAAATAAACCATTTTAGAATATTATGTATTAATCTCTATCACATCAAAACCATCTTAAAAATTAATAAAGAACTATATATAAAGTTTTATAAAGTATTATCTCTTCATATTATAGTATTTATATATTCCCAAAAGGAAAGAATCTTCACATTATAAAGCATAATTTTATTCTTACAAAGGATGAATACATATAAAAGGTTATAAAAACTAAAAAATAGTTTAATTCACACACGTGTCTATCAAATATGCTATGAGATTTTTAGGCCCTATTATTCACTAACAATTTGGATTATTGAGATAGATTAATGTAATTAAGGTATAATTTTGAAATGTAATTTAGATAAATAGATATGACATTCAAGCATACATATGAATGTATAAGACTAAGATTGATTCTTATGATTTGATAAGGGCATATGCTAAATATTTAAATTACTAAAGAGACCATGATACTTATATTTTTTAGTTGACTTTCTGAATATGAATATATTCTAGAAGTGCATATTAGAGATAAACACACCTATGGTTCATGTAATTGTGGAAGTGATCTATTTTTTGGAATAGATAAATTATTTAAGATAGAGTTAGTATCACAATTCAATACCAACCTATTAGTTAGTACTAACATGTACTTGTTTTGTATTTGTGATTTTGAACCTTGATGATGCATGCATATCTAACCTCCTCTGCCTCAAAATTATATATGTGATTATGAGGGATAAAAACCTACAAAGACTAGGGAAGTATAAGGGGGTGAGGTGACCCCAATCATCTCCACCTAAATATTTGTGTATGCAATAATCCAAGGAGTGAAATCAAGCCACACATAGTTATCCCACCTAGTGTGATTATTAAATTACACTCCTTCGATATTTGTATGTAGATAATGATTGATATTAATAATTGAAAATGTTAGGGGTAAAATCCACTAAGAGGGGGGGTGTGTGAATCAGTGGCGGCAAATAATCTAATTCAATTTCTAAATCTTTTTAAATATTTAAGAAATCAATACAATCATTTATAAAGCATATAGATAATTCATACAAGTGAACAATGAACATAATGCAATATCACATACACAACATAAGATCTATGTGGAAAACCCTATTTGGAAATAAAAACCCACTCTCAAAGCTATAAACACATGGAATACTATCCTATAAGATGATCGCAAACAAGAGATTGATCAAGTCCTTCTAATCAAGAACCTTCAGTCAAGTCCTTTTGACCTAAAACCTTGATTAAGTCCTTCTGACCAAAGGTATTTAGTGAAACCATATTTCAAAAGGAGCAACTACCCCTAAGGAAGATCAAGTCCTTTAGACCCTCCTTGAGATGAACACTTCCACCTTAGAGTTGATGTCTTTAAAACTTGATGATGGACCTCTTGATTATCTCACCTCTACACAAACTCTCTCTATCTCAAACATGCCTCTCACATAGGTATGCCACAATCTCTCTCCTTTTTCACTCAAATAGTCCTCATATGCACACTCAGACCTCTTTGGATATCCTCAAATTTCAAGAAAACTATTTTTATATTAGGAACATGACCTATAAGTCATATACATAGTAAATAAACTATTCTTCTCATTAAATCAACCAACAAGTACCCTACTATAGATAATAAAAAATTGCACATGACAATTTTCAATGTCAAACTACCTTTTGACCCTTGTTCAACCTTGCATCTAGTGGACCACCTAGTAAATTAGAATCATTGACTAAATTGAGCCCATCAAACCCCTATCTTAACACATCTAGCTAAACTAGTTAATTCACCCCTTTTAACTTGTTTTAGCCTATTTTATTCTAACCCCTTGACTACCGATGGCCAACCAAACCATTGATGGTTGGCCTAACCTTCGATGGTCAGGTCTCCAAGAATACTTTAAAATCTTAAAAGCATTGAAAATGGCATATCTAAGTTAATGAAATATGAACCTCAACCCACTACCTTAGTCATACCTTTAATTCAAGCCACATCTATCCCTCAACAAGTACCCATAACAACCTATCAATATGTTTCTAACCCACAAGGGTACATAACACCTTCCACTCAACCATTTGTGCCAATAAAACCCTATGGGGCACCATCTCAACATCTTATGATCACTTCCCAATATGTGTCTTCTACCACACCTTCTATCACTTATCCAAACATAACAACCACCCAACCTCAACAAAATATGCCCCTTAATTATGCAGCTTCCCAACCCCAACCAAATTTGATCAAGATATTAATAAATAAAATGACCAGCTTTAAGTCATCCATCTTCAAGTCTCATAACCTTTTGTCCTATGATAAAATTTATAATGAACCCATTCACCCATCTGTTCCCATCCATTCTTATCCTCCTCAATGGGAGTTACCTAGGTTTTCCAAGTTTCAAGGCAAAGAGGACCCCAAAAAACATTTGAGAGAATTCCATCATTCTTGCTATTTAGTCACATATGATGATGCTCTCCTTCTTCAAACCTTCCCCATGTCCTTATCTGGAGCCACCCTTCATTGGTATAGTGCACTTCCCATACACTCCATCTTTTCTTTCTCCCAACTAGCCCAAATCTTTTTAGAGAATTTATTAATAAATATATCTAAAAAGGTTTCTATTACTAACCTCTATTCTATTAAATAATTTGATGATGAGTCAATTATTGATTTCATGGCTAGATGGAGAGGTCTCATCAACCAACTTTCCTTCTCCTTACCCCAAATCAAATTGATTGAATTCATCTCTCAAGGATGTACCAAACATATAGCCCCCATTATTCAAGTTTAAACCTTCAAAAATTTTGATGAGGCATTCACCATGGCACGTAAACCAGAAAACCAAGACATTGATGAAGGGAAATTAAAATTATAGAACAAAAAATTTAGCCTTAAATATAAAGATCCTTCCTCCACCAAAACCACTAAATAATCTAATAATAAAACAAAAGCATCTGTAAACTCAATTGTTCTAAAAACCACTCCACCTCCAACTATTAACCAACCAACTCAAACCAATTCTTCCAACCCTCCCTATCAACAAAACTAAAATCAAAACTAAGCTCCTATAAAACGATATACTACCATTGGAGAATATTATACATCAATTTTGGATAAATTTCTCAAAGCCAACCTCATCCAAATCCCACCAATTAAACCACCCCAACAATTTGATACTTCTTTCCTATTGCGAGGTTGGTATAATGAGAATGACCATTATGCATTTTACCAACACAAATCTAAATCATTTACCTCCATTGAATCCACCCTTAAACCCATTATTACCTCTTCACCAAATGCCTTTTCCAAAACCATAACTGAACCAACCCAACTACCTCCACCTAAAATTACCAAATCACCTTACACTTATCTCACCAAACCAATCAAGAACTTAGGACTTCTTCCCACACCTGGTCACACTCATACCCCTTTGAGGTTAGACTTAACCCAATCTAGTCTAATAAAGAAACCCCCAACTAAACTAATTAAGAAAGTAGAGTCACCCAAATCTCCACCTTGAAATAGACCCATACCACCTCCTTCCCACTTACCTTCCATCTTAGGAACCCATCCTTATACCATCCCAATTACCTATTCTTCTTCTAAGAAACCATCCCCATTTTCTCCACCTACATGCATCAAAACATCTAGTTCTCCATCATTTCTAACCAACCTATCTCCTTCTAATTTCCCACCTTTAGTTAAACCCTCCTCATTTAAGCTTTTCATATCCAAATATTTAACCTCAAATCCAATTGTAACCAAGCAAACCCAACGAAAACCACCAATTAAAACCATTCTTCCAACTAAAACTACCATGGTAAAGCCTGTGCCCAAGAAGGATCCCATCCTTAAAACTATAAACCCATCACCTCAAATTCCTTTGAATGAATCCTAATCAACTATATTAGAGAGGTTATTGAAAACTCCCTCCATATCCTACCACATATCAAACTATTCTACCCTTCTAATACCAAACCCTCATGGTTCAATGATATCCTGAACTATGTATAACATAGGGCATCAAGACATGACATGGAGAATGGAAAAAATCTCCAAGCACTCATTCATAGCCTATATGATGAGGATGATCTACTATTAGATGAACCCTTTTTTCCCCCATTACCAATCTTACCATCTACCCAACCTACCCAACCTTTACCTACTCTCCCATTCGAACCCAAGAGTAAGGAGGAAGAACTAAAGTAAGCATCAAGACTAGAAAACCTCCTTATCCACACTATTCATATGGTTACTCAATCCAAAACCCAATAGAAAGATAAGGGAAAAGCCAAAAAATCTATCCCATGGACATACCCTTCAACCCCTTAATCCACAAACCAAACCCAAACATCACCAGCCTCACCTTTACAACCACCAAAACCTAAAGTATCCATTTTGGGAGCTTCTCCTTCAAATCCTTCTGCATCCATACAATGGTTTGTGTTGAAACAACTTCACCAAACACCAGTGAAAATGAGCCTCTGTGAAGTAATTAACACTTCACCCCACCATTTCTAAGCACTAATTGAGGCTCTGCAATCCATAGAGGTTTAACCAGATGATAATCTCTTACACCCTTTGTTGTAACCCTACAAATTTATGCCCTCATCACCTTTCAAGATTTTGAAATACCACCTTTTCATACTCAAGACCCTGATCTTCCCCTCTTCATCACAACATACATCAATCAAACCCACATTAAGAGGGTTATGATTGATGGAGGGGCTAGCATAAACATTATCTCCTACCATGCATATGACCAACTTCATCTACCCAAAAACATCATGTTAGAAAGTACAATGGTCCTTCACTCTTTTAATGATACCATGGACACAACCTTAGGGACTATTATGCTCCACATTCATTTGGGTCCTCATACCATTCCTAAATTATTTTATGTTATAGAGGGCAAGCTCCAATATAATGTGTTACTTAGATGCCCTTGGATTCATGTTATGAGTTGCATCCCTTCTACCTTACATCGATGTGTCAAATTTCAGCATGAGGGACAAGTTATTAGCATCAAAGCTGACCCTAGTCCCTTTGCCTCTTACAATATGACATACCAGCCTAATGACATTCTTATTCCTCCATCTACCTTGAAACCAAATTTTAATATAACCACCCCACCAACCATAACCAAAAACACTCTTACTCATAACAATGATGAAGCATCAACTAGCTTAAACATCCCTTCATCCTAAATTATGGTTGAGGACACATTGTAATCCACATTTTAATGACTCTCTCTTGGGGACTATTTTCTTTTAGCCTTAGATGCTTTGACTACTTTTTAAGAATATGGGAATATCAAATATGACCTTTCCTATGATCCCAACATCAAAACCATCATATTTTTTGGGCTCCCTAACAATCAAACAAATTTAATCTATGGGGGACTTGATCAACCACTTCTCGCTCCCACTATTACCCCCTTCATCTGACCATTTACCACCAATTTTTCCTACCTAGACAAACTAGCCTTTGCAAAATCTTACCTTTATAGGTGTTCTTGGATGGGGTTTGGTCTTGACATCTTTAAATAGGGACCTCATGAGTAACCCATAATCACAACTCAAAGAACTCATGAATTCTTTGGCCTTGGGTTTGATCCACTAAAAGAATCCACATCACCAAAACCCATTGCCACCATCAATGAAGAATTTACATCATCACCAACCCTATCTCCCTCTAACTTTGAGGACTTTGATATCATCCCATCTAACTTTTTTTTATTATTACCATTATTTTGGTCCCCATAACCTATCAAAAGGATGGCCAAACTCAAACCCTTCCTCATATCCATCCTAAAATGATTGAAAGTGATTCTCCTACCATCAACACCATCCAATTTCAAGATGATGAGTCCAATCTCACTTACCTCAATGTGGGGGATTCTTCAATTCACAAATATCTCACTCTTGAGAACCTAACCATGTTGAATGAATCCAATATTGATGTCAACCTAGGTACTCAAGATAACCCCCATATCATCAAAATTGGCTAATCCTTAAATTTCATAGAGTAATAAGACTACCCTTCTTTCCTTCAAGACCATAGCATAACATTTGCTTGGTCCTATTAGGATATGCCTAAAATTGACCCTTTTATTTCCCTCCACAACATTGTTACCCATCTTGAGGCTAAGTTGGTTCAAAAAAACCTTCATGTAATGCATCCTTACATAACCCTCCTTGTCAAAGAAGAGCATCAACATCTCTTATCCATCAACTTCATTCAGCCCATCGATTATCCATAATGGGTTTCCAACATCATTCCCATTACAAAGCCCATAGGGGGACTTTACCTCTACATCAACTTTCATGACCTCAACCTTGTTTACCCAAAGGATGACTTTCCTTTGGCAAACATCAACCAACTTATTGATCTTATAATTGACCATGAAATGTTATCTCTCATGGATAGTTTCTTAGGACATAATCAAATCTTGATTTCCCTAAAATATCAACATAAAACTTCATTTATTACCCCATGGGGAACCTTTTACTATAGAGTCATTCCATTTGGACTAAATAATTCTAGAGAAACTTATCAATGGGCCATGGCCTATATCCTCCATGATTTAATCCATAAAATCATAGAGGACTACATGGAAAATAACCTGGGGAAATCTAAACACTGTGAGGATTACCTAGCTATTGTTGCCATCATCTTTGACTAACTAATCCATTATCATGTTAGGCTCAACCCTAAGAAATGTATTTTTAGAGTCCTATTAGGAAAACTTCTTTGTTTTATCATCTCTCTCCATGGAATCAAAATAGAACCCACCAAAGTTAGAGCAATCCTAGAGATGCCTCTTCCTACCAACCTTACTCAACTCTACAACTTACAGATAAAACTTCAATCCATCTATCACTTTATCTCCTAGCTATCAAATAAATATCAACCCTTCTACCACCTCATAAAGAAAGACACTTCTTTTAAGTGGACCAAGGAATGTCAACAAGCCTTTTATTTAATCAAGGAGTATCTTCTTTCTCCACCTATACTCATCCCTCTTAAGGAAAATTAGCCCTTTTACCTATATATATCTACCATAGACCATTCCCTAGGGGCAATGCTCACTCATTGTAATGAAAAAAATAAATATTAGGCTATCTATTAAATTAGATATACCCTTATCAAATATGAGACTTGGTATACCCATTCTAAAAAGCTCTACCTTGCCTTAGTCCTTATGGCTTCCAAAATCCATCACTACCTTCTTAATCATAAAATATATGTCATCACCAACATTGTCCCCCTCAATTATATGCACTCTAAGCCATACCAAAACCTATGTATAGCTAAGTGGATCATGTTCCTAGTTGAGTTCAATCTTGAATTCCTTATGCAAAAGTCCATTAAAGGACAAGTCATCACTGATCAATTAGTTGAGTCCCCTCTACCAGATAATCAACATTTTCCTCTTGCCTTCCCAGATGAGTCCATTACAACTCTTTCTTAGAAAGAACCCACCTACCAAATGACCATGTTTTTTGATGGCTCTAAATGCCAAAATGGTGGGGGTGCTAAAGTTATTCTCATTCCCCTTAATTTTTAACCTCTTCCCCTTTCCTTTAAACTTGACTTTGAATGTGCCAACAACATAGCCAAATATGAAGCCTTAGTCATAGGTTTCCAAACCACCCTAGCATTGGGAATCAAAAAAATTAGTATCTTAGGTGACTCTCAAATAGTCATCAACCAGGTCATAAGATCTTATCAATGTAAAAATGATGTCCTAATGAAGTACAAACAACTCATGGATGTAATATTCACATCATTTGATCATTACACTATCCAATCAGTTCTTTGATCTACCAACAAATTCATATATATGATGGCCTCACTTGATTCTAAAATCCCATCTCAACCTAATGAATCTAAACTATTAGTCACCATCCATCACTTTATCACACCTTCATATATTAGTTTTGATATTCTTACCATTTGTAGTGTGGAAATGTCTCCTTTTGAAATATGGTCTAACCAAACTTTCAATTATCTTAACCTTGACATTATTCCTCCCAACCTTTTAAAGAATGACCAAAGAGATTTTGTTCAAAGTACCTCATATTACACCATACAAGGGGGAATACTTTATAAATTTAGCTTTGATGACATCCTTATCTACTATCTTCATAGTCATGAATCTTCCCATGCCATCAAGGAAACACATGATGGAGTCTATGGTGGATATTTTAGTGGCCTAGCTATTACTAAGTGTATCTTTTTCCTTGGATACTATTGGCCCACCCTCAATCAAGATTATTGTGACTATATAAAGAAGCATGTCAAATTTCAAAAACATTAACTTATACCATGAACCTTCTCATTTCCTTCAAGTATCCATAGATTATTGTCCCTTCTCATAATGGGGTTTTGACCTTATTGGGGAAATCAATCCCCATTATTCATAACAACATCAATATATAATTACTACCACTAAATATTTCACCAAGTGGGTTTAATCCATCCCCCTTATATCCACTAAAGCTAAAAATATTATTGACTTAATCAATCACCATATCATCTACCACTTCAATGTTCCCCATAAGATCATCACTGATAACAACAAATATTTTAAAAAATAGAAAGTCTAAGGTCTCTATAACTCATTTGGAATCAAGTTAAGATTTTCCTTGCCTTATTATCCATAAGCCAATGGATAGGCTAAAGCTTATAATAGAACCCTCATCAAAATGTTAACCAATGTAGTGAGTGCTTCAGGTCAAGACTGGCATTTACATATCCCTTTTACTTTATGGGCTTATTTTACTCGCATTCATACCTCTATGGGTTCTACACCTTTTTCTCTCATCTTTGGGGCTGAGGTAGTCTTGCCTCTTAAATTCTAAATTCCCTCTCTTCACATATCATTACACAAAATATTTTCTAAGAATGACTATCATCAAGAACAACTTGCATGTCTAGAAATTTTTGATAAACATCTCCTCACGATGCTTAATAATAATCATGTCTATCAATAAAAAATCAAGAATGTATATAAAAAACACCTAAAAGAGCAAGAGTTTAACATCAGAGACCCCATCCTTAAGGAAAAAAAACATGTAACTAATATGGAGAAAATAAAAAAAGGGCAAGTTTGCTTTCAATTAACTTGGACCCTACATCATAACCCATAAGCATAGATCAAGAGCTTATCATTTTTCCTCTCTTGAAAGTAAACCAAAATATGAGTCTTTCAATGCTTCAAATTTATGTCCTTTTTATTATTGAAATAAGGATAGAACTCACCTTTGTGTCTAAATTAAGCTTGTCCCTTGGTTTATAAGATTTTTACTTCCTTTCTCCTACCTATCTCTAATCCCCTTTGAAATAATTGATTAAAATATAGAATTATGTGATTATCCATCACAATTATAGTCTAATTCTAAGCATGGGTACCATGGATCTACCCATGGCATAGTTCTCATGGACACTTTTCATCTCTAGTTAGATTGAATCCCATGAATGGTTGTCTCTCAAACCACTTTACCCATCCATCATTAACCTTTTGTGATAAAGTCTTGCCTCCATAAAGGTGAACCTTTAAGATTAAATAGACTTGTCCATGTTTAATCTCATATTCAAAATCACTTAAGCCCATATATATAGCATTATAGACTACTCCCTTAAAGGACAACTACCCCATAATTAAAATTTTCTTAAAAATAGACTGCTCCCTTGAAGGGCAGCTATAAAAATCCAATTCTAGACCACTCCCTTGAAGGATGGCTAAGAAATAATCATTTAAAGCTTCGTGCATTGAATCAACTTCACCAACTTATAAAAATAAAAAAATAAACAAATAACCTTATGTCAAAATAAAAGTAAGTAAACCACAATCATCTCTTATAAGTGCCATTTTTAGACTTCCTGCATTAATCAATCTACACATTATCCTATTACGCTATAATTGTCTCCTATATATGGCATTGGTAGACTTCCCACATTGATTAGTCTACATATCATATTAAGGCATGAACTTGTCTATTACGATTATTTGGTCACCTATAGAAGGGGAAAGCTAACCCAAAATAGGTTACCTTTCCATCTATTTAGAAGTTCAACATCTTCCTCTCACCTCCCTTCCCTTCACTCCCTCTTTGAAATCAAGGAAACTATGAGCTTAATTGATATGAAGTTATTAAGACACCCTCTTTCTCAATCAAATCATGCTCTTACAAAGCATTTGATAGGTTTATGTTCACTAAGTCAATCTAACTATGGTTTCTTGTTGTTAGGTCCTTGCCAACCCAAAACAACATCCTTTTTCTTTGCCCTTTATTAGTTCATATCAACATATGTCTCATAATTATTATCTCTTTCTCACATTTAGTCTATTACCTACACTTACTTTATGTTCTTTCATTATATCCATGTCATAAACATTCACAAACATCATTATCATCACAATGCTATGAGTGATATCCCATCTCTGAACCTAAACATCATGCATATCATAAACCTCATCATCCAAATCAACAAACAAAACCATTCTATCTATCTTCATAAATAAACACATCATCTCTCATATGCACACAAAACATTACCTAAAACTATTAGCAAAACACATTTTAACTCCTTCATCTCATCGTCCATAGTCTATACCAATTAAAAGACATTACATATTGTCTATCCTCATTTATACACATCTCATCTCATAAAAAATAGAACATGGGCATCCTACCATTCATAAACCTTAAAATAAAAATCATACATCAATATCAAAAATCATAAGATAACCACATATCCATAGTCCTATCCATCATGCCAACCCAACCACATAAACCATGTCAAATACATCATAAGCAATCATCCTTATGCTACATAATATCTATGATATAATAACCATGTCATATTTATAAACATTATCATCACTTAATAGAAATTTATATCAACCCTTCTACATCAAATAATCTACCACAAACATAAATCCAATACAATTAAAAACATCTTTCTCATATCCATAAATAACATCATGAACAAAACTATTCTATCACCACAATCAATATCCATCTTTATATCTTATCTATCCACTTAAAAAATCACATACATCTATGAAAAAAATCATAAATAGCATAATTAAATCAATCATCTACATATTTAAACTCATTCATCACTAATCTCAAGCCATGATTTATAAACATTGTCATTACAACATTATGAACCATACATTTTATCATCATAATATACCATATCCATCATGTAAACAAAACATGAACAACCTCAATAAATCTACATACCTTATCATGAGCAAAAGTACTCATAATCATGCCACAACAATACATAATCACTAAATATAATAAAACATTAGAAACTAATCATCATGTCATATGTCAACATGTCATTAATAGAATCAAATGTTATCAATATTATCAACATAATCAACATATACTCATCATATACATCAAAAAAGAAATACATGAAAAGTGTATCCATGTATCTCTCACTCATATACATCTCACATCATTGGCATGTATGTCAACATCAAAATCCAAATCATATACATAATCTCATCTATCAGGCCCTTGGTACACCACTACCAGTGGCCTTATCTATAATTGGACCTGCACTACCATCTGGTGGTGGCCCCCTTGATATCCCTTCCTATCCCATTATTAAAGCCCACTATCTTGGGGTAGCTATATATGGTCTACCTAATAAAATAGCCTTATACTCTCCATATCTCATTTTTGATGGTAACTGTGCTAGCACTATCACCTCATAATATCTTAGCTCCTCGATAGTGGTTAGGTATCATGTCCTTAAAATTATGTCAGGTGGTCCTCTTGCTACTGCTCTAGCTACCCCTATCCTTTTTCTCAATAAATTTCTCTCTTAAATCAATAACCCAAGTAAGATCCTTGATTGATCATGATCACCCATAACTATAGTAATCTACCCCTGTAAGGTGACAATCTATGCCTATAAAGTTGACACCTATCCTTATAAACCAATAATCTATGCTTGTGCTATTGTTAATGCCACTACCACCTAAACATTTAATGTTAATGCCCCTATAGGGTCCACATCCATAGGTTACTACCCCTTGTCACCTCATTTAAAGTCAACCACTACATATCTAGCCTAGAACCAAGATGCATATCCATATACCATACATGCATCATCAATGGCCACTCTAGTTGATAACTCATCATAGTTTAGTACAACATCTTGTGGCTATAGTTCTAGAAGTAAAAACTCAGCCTCCTCTCTCTTTTATCGATGGAAATCTGGTAGGATCCCTAGTACCAATCTGAACTACCACCAAACTCATTCGAAGGGGATCAACTTAGTCTCCCCATTTCTCCTCCCCTAAATCTAGTGTCAGCTCTATAAGGATAATGTGTGGTACCAATGTTTGGGCTAACTTGGCTAACCCACATATGGCCTTCATATCACATCTCCTACCACCAAACCCTCCAATGTATCTTAGAACTAGTCAATGTCTCTAGCTCCTCCACCAACCCCTATCAAAGCATCAATATACCTCCATCACATGAAGCCAATTGGAAAGGATACCTAGGTAAAATCCTACCATGGTAGCCCCAATGGTCTCACAACTAAAATGTGCTCATATTCCTAGTAGTGAATTACAAAATTAACACTAATACCATACCATCTATGTTTTCTAAAGGCCTAGAGCTCCCTGTAGATCTAGACTAGTAGAACTGGGGCCCATCTAAACACCATCCTCCCTGGAAACATCCCTACCAATACCCAAATAACAAGAATTGAAATCTTCCATGGCTCAAATATGGAAATATAAAATAATTTATTGCCATCATCATCATTATCAATAGGCATCTATCCCTTGGGTCCCTCTATTATAATGGTTTACTACCAAATCCACTTGTATGCCACCTAGCATGAACCTAATCTACTCCATATAAGAGATCCATGTGGTACTCCCATTTCTCACTCTCAATATGATAGATAGGCTCCCTATGAAAGGCTAGTCATGTGATCCTAGTCACATCCTCCAATAAAATGGTCACCTCTCTAGTAGGTAACATGAAAGTGTTCATTGTTGGGTCCCATCTCTCGATGAGTGCAATGATCATGGCTGCATCTTGTGGTAAGTGTTGATAATGAATCATATCCCATAGGCCAATTATTTTCATGTGTCTCCACTCATCTATTGTTATCACATCCTAAACCTTGGAAAACATATTAGGGACTTGATCCCTCATCTGAATCTAGTTATGGGCCTGTATATAAACAAACAACAAATTAACATACCTACTTTATTTTCTATATCACTCCAAAATATACAACTATCCTTTTTGATCTATTCCATCCTCCTCTGTTACACCTATTATTTTTTTAATCACCCTCACCTATCCCTCACACATAATGTGCATCTTTCATAAATAATTGCCCTAACTATTTGACCTAAACCCTAAAAAATAATTTTATAACTAAAACATTTCTACTAGACAACTTCCACTCTTATCTACACCTTTTTACCTATCACTATAAACACCCCTTCACGCATGTCACCCCTTTACTCCCACTTATATATTTGGCATGACTTTTATAACCTTCAACACTTTCAACAACTTTGTCCAAATTACATTTTTAATCAATTTTGCCTAAACCTTCTACACCCATTTACCAATTTTTAACCATTATCAATTAACCCATTTTAAAATTCACACCTTTTATTCACTTTTTGCTACCTATATCCTAAACCCCCAACCATCTAAAAACATTCATAACCATCTATACCTATTAAATGCATTTTAAAAAAAACACATTTTTCTACCATTTAAAAACTTTAAAAATCCTTTTCTATTGCTTGGACACACCCCCATCCACCCTCTATCTCAGTCACCACTCGATTTCCTTGAACACATGATCAACCAATAATCTAATGATACCTCAACACTAACTCAGTCAACTTGACACAAGATACCAAAGTGTAAGATCACCAGAGCAAAATTCATGGAGGTTAAACTTGTAAACAGTGAGGATGTTTTTTTTTATTGTTCACTTTTTATCTGTGGGTTTTTAGGGTTTCCCCTGACCATTGATAGTTGACCCTAGGACCTTTGACCATCTATGATGACGGTAAGAGAATACCCTAACCATTTATTCTCTTATCTACAGGAATAAGCTGTAGATAAGAAAGATACTAGAAAAGGGGGTTGTTAGATGGATGGTTGAGTGGATTGCCTAACGTGAGCTATATCCAAGAAGTGTATTACTTGATAGGAGGCTATCAATCCACTATTATAAAAATTAAGTTGACACAAATGAAAATAAGGAAAATTGAATTTAATAATATGAAAGTAAATGCATGTGAGGTAGATAAAATAAATGCTTTTGTTTAAATAAAACAACTAAAATAATAAAAGTGGTGAAATACTTATGCTAAAATGGTCAGGGTCTAGTTCAAAAAATAAAAAAGTACTATAATAAAAAAAAATAGAGAAAGTTAGTTTTGATTAGGTTTATAAGGATACAAAAGCTTGCTATATTTTTTATGCCATAGTGACCATTGGTGATTAGGAAAATTGTCAATGTTTTAGGATGACCATCAATAGTTGAGTGACCATCGATGGTTGTGCTAAGCATCATTGATTACTTGTGTAAATCTAGGAATGATCAGAAAGGAAGGAATAGATTTGGATATTTGAGAAAATAGAGGTCTATTATGGGGTTAAGAGGTGGAAAATAAGATAATAATGGGTCCGATAGGGTAGAAAGGTTAGTAATAAGATAAATCAATGAAAACAAGCAAAAGAGACCTAAAACTTGATGGTGAAAAGCTAAAGTGATTTGGCTAGAGTGACAATACTTTAGCTTTCAAAAATGATTCTAATAGAGATTTGGACCTCTGATGATGTTACTTGCCTACTAAAAGGATGCTGAATACCTATATGCAAGAGAAATTATATTCAAGATTCTATATTATTGATCTATTTCACTTATTCCTCTTCTCCTTTTATAGGATGAAGTTGCTAATTGGGATGGAGGAAGTTACTAATTTGATAGTGGGATGAAGTTGTCAATTCATGATGTTTTAAATCTAGTTTTAAAATCAAGTTTCCATTTAGGGAGATGCTTATCTCACGTAAAAGATGTCAATGTTTTAAAACTTTAAAGTAGTCTTAGATATCTAACCATCGATGTTCAAGCCAACTGTTGATAGTTTGGTTGACCATCGATAATTAAGGGGTTAGAATAAAATAGGATCAAGTTAAAAGGGGTGCATTAAATCATTTAATTAGATGTGTTAAGTTAAGGGTTTGATGGGGTCAAGTTAGTAAATGAGTCTAATTGACAAGGTGGTCTAATAGATGTGAAGTCAAATGAGGGTCAAAAGGTAGTTTGACATCGAAAGTTGTGTATAGTTTTTGAGTGTCTAAAATTTGCCCCTTTTTATTATGCAGATTTGGTCTATCAAGATACAAAATAAAAATAGATGGTTGGTCAAGGTCTTATTTCCCTAAGTATGGGAGGAGGTATTCCCCCTTAAATCGAGAGTTGATGAGCAAAAGAAAAATTAGGTCAAGGTTTGATAAATGGTAAATGGGTAGTGACAAGGTGGGTGACATAAAAAGGTTGGGAATTTGAGGCACAAACATACACACAAAATATGACTAAGGGGGATAGTCAAGATCACATAGAGACTAAAGTTTCCAATGTTAATAAAAATATGATTGATTTTAGAGGGACATGTGATAAGGGTAAATTATCCACAACATTGGTCATAATTGATCGGGTTAGGTCTATCAATCCATCTAAACAAGGTTGGTGTTGGATATAAGTATCTAGTGTAGGAAGTTCTCCCACAAAATAACATAATTGGTCAGGTTATGCATGAGGTGGTACAAAAGTTCAACATGACAAGGTTGGTCAGGGTGGTCAAAATGACCATGCAGGGTCATCACAAAATGTGTGAAGAATTTGGGTCAAAAATGACCAACATCAAGGTGGATGTGGTGTAATATTTGGTTGGTTGGGTATGGTTTGGTAGGGGATGGTTGAGTTGTCTTCATATGCACTAGGTAAGTGGATGATGCTTACATAGTTTCATGGACATAATATCCCAAAAAGAATGTCAAGCTAAATGTGGTTCTCCAAAAAATTATAGATTGTGATGGGGTGTGATTGAAAAAGGTTGAAAAGAAATGGGACCCTAATCAATGATGGTTAGAAGTGTTCCCAGGGTCAAATATTTTTGGTCAACCTGACCATTAATGATTAGGGAAAACACTAAAAAACTAAGAGGTCAAAAGTAAAAAAATGTTTTATTTTTACCATTCGACTTTTGGCATTTATTATATGGGTACTCACTAAGATTTATCATTTATGCATGATAACATGCTAAGGTGGAGTGTGAGGATTGGTTGATAGCATGTACAATTCATGATTGAGTGGGGATTCGATGGAGGGTGGGTGAGGATGTGGTCGAGCAGTGGTACGAGGACTTTAACCATGCTAATGATCATGGAATGAGGTAAGTGTTGTGAATTTGAATGTATTGTTGAATGTGTTAGTAAAAAGTGACATTTGAGTAAGGTGAATTAGTGTAGTAGGGTTTTGAAATTTATCCTAGGACATGATGCCCTAGGTTTAGGTTTATGTTATTCATAGGAAAACTAGTTGTGGAAATAGAGATTGGATGGGTGTGCTAGGAGTGTAATATCTTAGGTAATAATGTTAGGTAGAGATATTGTTTGATTTAGGTGATTTGGTAGAGGTTTTGAGAGGTTGAGGGTTTGAGTTATGCTATCGATAGTCACACATAATGATTGTTAGTGGTTTAGCTTGACTGTCACCAATCAAATCTAGGGGTAAAAGGGTCCTGAAGGGACTATCGATAGTTTAAAGAATTGTCAATAGTAAAAGGATTGATGGAAAGCTGGAAAATAGTTTAAAGTTGTGTGGAAAATTTGTAGAATTGTGTTAAAGTAGGAATATTAGTGTAATAATTATATTCAAGTTTGAAAAGTTAATAAAAGGTGTAAATGTTAAAATGGTTTAATTGATAATGGTTAAAATTGGTAAATGGACGTAAAAGGTTCTAGGCAAAACTGAGTGTAAAAGTGGATGAAGTTGTTGAAAGTCTTGAAGGTTAGAAAAGTCATGTCAAATGTGTAAGAGGAGGTAAAGGGGTGACATGCTTGAAAGGGTGTTTATTGGATAGGAAAAAATGTGTATATAGGAGTGGAAGTTGTCTAATAGAAATGTTTTAGGTGTGTAAAATTATTTTTGAGGGTTTGGGTTAAATAGTTAGGACAATCATTTATGAGAGATGCACATTATGTGTGTAGAAAATGAAGTAAACATGCTAATTTGTTATTTATTTATTTGTTGGTAGGCTCGTGGATGGATTTAGATGAGGGACCAACTCCCTAAGATCTTTGCCAAGGTTCAAGATGTGATGACCATAGAGAAGTGGAGGCACATAGAGATAGTTATATTAGGGGCTATGATTCATTATCAACACCTACCACTTGATGTAGCCATGATCATTATGCTCATCAAGAGATGGGACCCAATGAAAAATACCTTCATATTTCCTATTAGAGAGATGACCATATTGTTGGAGGATGTGACTAGGATCACATGACTACCCATTCATAGGGAGCCCATCTATCATATTGAGAGTGAGGATGGGACTACCACATAGATCTATTATATAGAGCAGATCAGGTTCATGCCAGGTGGTATACAAGTGGATAAGGATTAGGCCATTATACCAAAGGGCCCTATGGGATAGATGACTAATAATGATGATAGAAATGAATTGTTTCAAATTTATAGATTTAAGCCATAGATGATTTACATACTTGCTACTAGGGGTATTGGTGGAGATGTTGCTAGGGAGGATTGTGTTTGGATGAGCCCCAATGCTACTAATCTAGATCTATAAGGAGATATGGGCCTTCAAAGCACATAGATGGTATGGGATCAATGCTATTTTCATGATCCAATACTAGGCATATGATCACATTGAGGTTGTGATACCATTGGGGCTACCATGGTAGGGTCTCACCCAGATAGCCTTTCCAATTGACTTCATGTGATAGAAGTAGATTGATGCCTTGATAGGGGTAGGTGGAATAGATAGAGACATTGAATAGTTCCATGATGTGTTGGAGGTTTTGGTAGTAGGAGATGTGATATGGGGGCCATATGTGGGTTGGTTGAGTTGGCCTAGGCACCGGTTCCACACATCATCCTTAGAGAGTTGGCACTAGATTTATGGGAAGAGAGATGGGGAGACTAAGTTGATCCTCTTTGATTGAGTGTGATGAAAATTTGGATTAGTATAGGGGATCCCACTATATTTCCCTTGATACAAGGGGGAGGAGGCCAAGTTATTACTCTTAGAGCCACAACCAAAGGATGTCATACTAGACTATGAGGAGATTCTGAATAGAGTGGCCATTAATGATGCAGGTATGGTAGATGGATACATAGTATGGTTTCAAGCTAGATATGCAATGGTTGAATTTAGATGGGGTGATGAGGGACATCATTCAATGGATGTGGACCCTATAAGGGCACCAAGATATGATGGTTAAGTGGTAACGGTATTGACAGTAGCATAGGCCTAGATTAGTGGGTTATAGGGATAGGTGGCCACTTTAAAGGCATAAACTATCACCTTATAGGGGTGGGTTGTTAAAATCATGGGTGAGAATGATATGGCAAGGATCTCTCTTGGGTTAGTTACTTAGGAGAGAGATTCATTGAGATAGAGGGTAGGGGTGGCTACAACAGTAGTAGGAAGACCACCTAACATAGTTTTGAGGACATGGTACATAGTCACTATCGAGGAGATGAGATATTATGAAGCAATAGTGCAATCATAGTTACCATCAGAGATGAGATATGGAGAGTATAGGACCAATTTATTAGGTGGTCCATCTATAGCTACCCCAAGATAGTGGGCTTTGATAGTGAGATAGGTAGGGATATCAAGGGGGCCACCACTAGATGGTAGTGTAGGTGTAGGTGCAAATGGGGCTAGTGGTAGTGGTGTACCAGGGGCCTGATAGATGAGATTATGTATATGATTTTGATTTTGATGCTGGTTTGCATATTGATGACATGATATGTAGATGAATGAGAGAGACATGGATACACTATTTCATATATTTCCTTATTAATGTATATGATGAGTATATGTTGATTATATTTATAGAATCTGATTATATTGATAACATTTGATTATATTGATGACATGTTGACATATGACATGATGATTAGTTTTTGATGTTTTATTCTACCTAGTGATTATGCATTGATGTGGCATGATTATGAGGACGTTTTCTCATGAGAAGGTATGTAGATTGATTGTGGTTGTTCATGTTTTGTTTACATGATGGATATGGTATATTATGATGATGAAATGTATGGTTTATGATGCTTTAAGGACAATGTTTATAAATCATGGCTTGAGCTTAGTGATGCATGAGTTTAAATATGTAGATGATTGATTTAATTATGCTATTTATGATTTCATTCATAGATGTATGTTCTTTATTAAATGGATAAATAGGATATAAAGATGGATATTGATTATGGTGATAGAATAATTTTGTTCATGATGTTATTTATGGATATGAGACATATGTTTTTAAGTGTATTGTATTTATGTTTATGATAGATTATTTGAAGTAGAAGGGTTGATAGAATGATGACAATGTTTATAAATATAACATGGTTATTAGATCATAGTTATGATGCGATGTAGGGATGATTGCTTATGATGTATTTGACATGGTTTATGTGGTTAGGTTGGCATGATGGATAGGAATATGGATATGTGGTTAGCTTATGATTTTTGATATTGATGTATGATTTTTGTTTTAAGGTTTATGAATGGTAGGATGCCCATATTCCATTATTTATGAGATGAGATGTGTATAAATGAGGATAGGTAATATGTAATGAATTTTGATAGGTATAGAATATATATGATGAGATAAAGGAATTAAAATGTATTTTGTTGATAGTTTTTGGTAATGTTTTATGTGCATATGAGGAATGATGTGTTTGTTTATGAAGATAGATAGAATGGTTTTGTTTGTTGATTTGGATGATAAGGTTTATGATATGCATGATGTTTAGGTTCATAGATGGGATATGGATCATAACATTATGATGATAATGATGTTTGTGAATGTTTATGACATGGATATAATGAAAGCACATAAAGTAGGTGTAGGTAATAAACTATATGTGAGAAACCATGATGTTTTCGGTTCGCAAGGACCTAACAATAATAAACCATAGTTAGATTGACGTAGTGAACACAAACCTATCAAATGCTTCACAAGATCATGATTTGATTGAGCAAGAGGGTGTCTTGATCACTTCCTATCAAGTAAGCTCATAGTTTCCTTGATTTTAGAGAGGGAGTAAAGGGAAGGGAGGTGAGAGGAAGAGGTTAAAATTCTAAATGGATGGAAGGGTAACTTGATGTGGGTTAGCTTTCCCCTTATATAGGTGACCAAAAAACCATAATAGATAAGTCTATGCCTTAATATGATATATAGACTGATCAATGTGGGAAGTCTACCAATGTCATATATAGGAGCCGATTATAGTATAATAGGATAATGTGTAGATTGATCAATGTGAGAAGTCTAAAAATGGCACTTATAAGATCTAATTATGGCTTACTTTGATTTTGACATAGGGTTGTTTGTTGATTTTTCCATTTTGAGGCAAGGCTTTAGTACAAAAGGTTAATAATGGATGGGGAAAGTGGTTTGAGAGACAACCAAATCATGGGATTCCTTCTAATTAGAGACAAAAAGTATCCATGGGAACCATGCCATGGGTAAAGCCATAGTACTCATGCTTAGGATTAGGATATAATTGTGATGGATAATCACATGATTCTATGTTATAATCAATTATTCCCAAGGGGATTAGGGATAGGTAGGAGAAAAGAAGTGAAAATCTAGTAAACCAAGGGATGATCTTAAGTTAGACACAAAGGTGAGTTTGATACTTATTTCAATAATAGAAAGGACATAAATGTGAATCATTAAGAGGATAAGGTTATCATTTACCTTTGAGAGAGGAAAAATGATAAGATATTGATCCATACTTATGGGTTATGATGTAGGGTCCAAGCCAATTGAAAGAAAACTTGCCCTTTTTTCTTTTCTCCATATTAGTTACATGTTGGTTTTCCTTAAGAATGAGGTATTTGATGTTGAACTCTCACTCTTTCAAGTGTTTTTTATATGTGTGATTGATAGAAATGCAGATGATTAAGTGTTTCAAGGAGATGTTCATCAAGAAGTTCCAGACGTGCAAGTCATTCTTGATGATAGTCACTCAGAAAAGATTTCATGCCATAGTGACCATTGGTGATTAGGTGAACCATCGATAGTTTAGGTAGACCATTAGTGATTGGGTGACCATCGATGGTTGAAGTGATTATTAGAGGTTGTGATAACCATTGGTGGTTACCTATGTAAATTTGGGAATGATCAAAAAAGAAGATGTAGATTTAGATATTTAGGCAAATAGAGGTCTGTTATGAGGCTAAGAGGTGGAAAATAAGATACTAATGGTTTTTATAGGTAAGGAAGGTTAGATATAAGATAAATAAATGAAAACAAGTAAAAGATACTTAAAACTTGATGGTGGAAAGCTGAAGTGATTTGGTTAGAGTGACAATACTTTAGATTTCAAAAATGATTTTGATAGAGTTTTAGGTCTCTGATGATGTTGCTTACTTTTTGAAAGGATGCTAAATACTATTATGCAAGATAACTTGGATGAAATATTATAGATTATGGATCTATTTCACTTCCTCCTCTTCTCATTTTATAGGATGAAGTTGTTAATTAGGATGGAGGAAGTTACTAATTTGATAGGAGATAAAGTTACCAATTCATGATGTTTTAAATCTAGTTTTAAAATCAAGTTATCATTTATGGAGATGCTTATCTTGCACAAAAGCTTTTAATTCATTAAAACTTTAAATTAGTCTTGGAGACCTGATCATCGATGGTTAGGTCAACTATCGACAGTTTGGCTGAACATTAATGGTTGAGGAGTTAGAAGAATATAGGCTAAAACAAGTTAAAAGGGGAAAATTAAATGGTTTAGATAGATGTGTTAATTTAGGGATTTGATGGGGTCAATTTAGTAAATGAGTCTAATTGACTATGTGATCCACTAGACACAAGGTCAGATGAGGGTCAAAGGTAGTTTGACATTGAAAGCTATCGTGTGAAGTTTTTGAGTATCTACATTTTTCTCCTTTTTTTTATGTAGCTTTGATATAGCTAGCTATAGAATAAACATAAATGGCTAGTCAAGGTCTGATTGCCTTGAGTATGGGAGGTGGTATTCCCCTTCAGACTAGGAATTGATGAGGTGAAAGCAAAATTAGGTTAGGGTTTGATAAATGGTAAATGGGTAGTCACAAGGTGGGTGACATATAAAGGTTGGGCATTTGAGGCATAAATACGCACACAAAATATGACTAAGGGTGATCGTCAAGATCATGTAGAGACTAAAGTTGCCAATGTTTATACAAAAATGGTCGATTCTAAAGTGTTCCCATGAAACAACACAATTGGTTAGGTCATGAAAAAGGTGGTGCAAAATTTCAAAATTTAAACTTGGTAAGGTTGGTCAGAGTGGTCAAAATTACCATACAGGTTGTCATAAAATGTGCAAAGAATTCAAGTAAAAAATGACCAATATGGAGGTGGACACGGTGTAATAGATGATTGGGTTGGTATGGGATGTTTGACATATCTCCATATATGCTAGGAAAGTAGATGCTACTTACATAGTTCCATGGACATAATATCCCAAAAAGAATGTCAAGCCAAATGTAGTTCTCTAAAAAATTCTATACTATGCTGGGGTGTAGTTGAAAAGGGTTGAAAATAAATGGGACCCTAACTAATTATGATTAGGAGTTTTCCCAGGGTCGACCATATATGGTTAACATGGCCATTGATGGTCAGAGAAAACCTTAAAAAAATGAGAGGTCAAAAGTAAAAAAATGTTTTATTTTTACCATTTGACTTTTGGCATTTGTTCTTTGGGTGCTCAGTGAGATTTGTCATTTATGCATGAGAATGTGTTGAGGTGGAGTGTGAGGATTGGTTTATAGTGTGTAAAATTCATGATTGAGTGGGGATTCAATGGAAGGTGGGTGACGACATAGCTGAGTAGTGGTATGAGGACTTCACACCAATGATCATGGAATGAGGTAGGTGTTGTTGTGAGTTTGATAGTATAGTTGAATGTGTTGATAAAAAGTGGCATTTGAGTAGGGTGAATCAGTGTGGTAGGGTTTTGAAATTTATCCTGAGCTATGATGCCTTAGGTTTAAGTTTATTATATTCATAGGCAAATTAGTTTGGGAAATAGAGATTGGAAGAGTGTGCTAGGGAATAATGTTAGGTAGAGAGATTGTTTTATTTATGTGATTTGGTAGAGGTTTTAGGAGGTTGAGGGTTCAAGTTGTGCCACTAGTGGTCACACACAATGACATCCAATAGTTTATCTCAACTATCATCGATCGAATCTAGGGGTAAAAAGGTCTTGAAAGGACCATCAATAGTTCAAGGAACTGTTATCAGTCGAAGGATTGGTGGAAAGGTGGAAAATATTTTAAAGTTGTGTGGAAAATTTATAGAATTATGTTAAAGTAGGAATGTTGGTATAATAATTATATTAAATTTTGAAAAGTTAATAAAAGGTGTAAATGCTAAATGGTTTAATTGATAATGGTTAAAATTGGTAAATGGATGTAAAATGTTTTGGGAAAAACTAAGTATAAAAGTTTTAAAGTGGATGAAGTTGTTGAAATTTTTGAAGGTTGGAAAAGTTGTGTCAAATATGCAAGTGGGGGTAAAGGGGTGATATGCATGAAAAGGTGTTCATTATAATAGGAAAAAAGGTGTAAATAGGAGGAGTGGAAGTTGTCTGATATAAATTTTTTAGGTGTGTAAAATTATTTTTGAGGGTTTGGGTTAAATAGTTAGGGTATCCATTTGTGAGAGATGCATGTTGTGTGCATAGAGAATGAATTAGGCATGCTAATTTATTATTTGTTTATTTGTAGGAAAGACTATGACCAGATTTAGATAAGGGACCTAGTCCATAAGATCTTTGATAAGGTTTAAGATGTGATGACCATAGAGGAGTAGAGGCACATGGAGATAGTTGGCCTAGGTGCTATGATTCATTATCATCACCTTCCACTAGATGTGGCCATGATCATTGTGATCATCAAGAGATGGGACCTACTAATGAACACCTTCATGTTACCTACTAGAGAGATGACCATCTTATTAGAGGATGTGAAGAGGATAACATGACTGCCCATTAAAGGGGAGTCCATCTATCATATTGAGAGTGAAGAGTGGGACTACTACATGGATATATTATATGGAGTAGATTAGGTTCATGTTAGGTGACATGTAGGTGGATTTGGGATCAGGCCATTATACCAGAGTGCCCCAAAGAATAGATTATTATTGATGATGATGATGATGGTAGTGACTTGTTTCACATTTATATATTCAATCCATAGATGATTTCCATACCTATTACTGGAAGTATTGGTAGAGATGCTACTAGGGAGGACTATGTTTGGATGGGCCCTAGTGCTACTAGTCTAGATTTATAAGGAGATTTGGGCCTTTAGAGCACATATAAAGTATGGGATCAATGTCAATTTCATGTTCCACTATTGGGCATACAATCATATTTGGGTTGTGAGACTATTGGGACTACCATGGTAGGGTTTTACCCAAGTAGCCTTTCCAGTCGACACAACCATTGTGCCTTTCATCGATTCATAAGACATGACATTCTCAAATGCAAGTTCTCTACTATCAATTAAATTTTGGACAATAAATTTTAAGGTATTTAATTTATTAATGCCATGTTAGTTTTAAATTAGAAAAAGTAATACAATCAGGTAAAAATTGAGAAAGTTAGGTTTGATTAGGGTTATAGGGCTAGAAATAGCTTGCTATTTTTTTAATGCCATAGTGACCATTAGTAGTTAAGAAAACTATCAGTGGTTTAGGCTAAAAATTAGTAGTTAGGTGACCATTTATAATTGAAGTGACCATTGATAGTTGTGCTAACTATCAGTAGTTACTTGTGTAAATCTAGGAATGATCAAAAAAGAAGGTGTAGATTTGGATATTTGGGCAAAGGTTTGTTATGGGGATAAGAGGTGAACAATAAGATATTTATGGGTTTAATAGGGTAGGAAGGTTTGAAATAAGATAAATCAATGAAAACAAGCAAATTATACCTAAAACTTAATGGTGGAAAGATAAAGTGATTTGGCTAGAGTGACAATACATTGGATTTTGAAAATAATTCTTATAGAGCTTCAGGTCTTTGATGATGTTTCTTGCCTACTAAAAGGATGATAAATACCTATATACAAGAGAAATTGGATGCAATATTTTGGATTTTGGATATATTTCACTTCCTCTTATTCTCTTTTTAAAGGATGAAATTACTAATTAAGATGGATGAAGTTACTAATTTGATAGGGGGATAAATTTGCCAATTCAGGATGTTTTAAAGCTAGTTTTAAAAGCAAGTTACTATTTAGTGAGATGCTTATCTTGCACAAAATCTATTGATTCTTTAAAAAATTAAATTAGTCTTAGAGACCTAACCATCAATGATCAGGCCAACCATTGATAGTTTGGCTAGCCATCAGTGGCCAAAGGGTTAGAAGAAAATAGGCTAAATCAAGTTAAAAGGAGTGAATTAAATGTTTTAGCTAGATGTGTTAAGTTAGGGGTTTGATGGGGTCATGTTAGTAAATAAATCTAATTGACTAGGTGGTCCACTGGATGAGAGGTTAGATGAGGGTAAAAAGGTAGTTTGACATTGAAAGCTATCATGTGTAGTTTTTGAGTGTCTATATTTTTCCCTTTTTTGTTATGTGGCTTTGATAAAGCAAGTTGTAGAACAAAAATAAATGGCTGGTCAAAGTTTGATTGCCTTGAGTATGGGAGGAGGTATTCCCCCTCAAATTGGGAGTTGATGAGGTGAAATAAAAATTAGGTTAGGGTTTGATAAATGGTAAATGGGTAGTCATGAGGTGGGTGAAATAAAAATGTTGGGAGTTTGAGGCATAAACATGCACATAAAATATGACTAAGGGTGATAGCCAAGATCGCATAGAGACTAAAGTTACCAATGTTGATGAAAATATGTTTAGTTTTAGAGGGACATATGATAGGGGTAATTGGTCAACAACATTAGTCATAGATGATCAAGTTAGGCTTATCAATCCATCTATATAGGTTTGGTGTTGTCAAAAAGTATCCAAGGTAAGAAGTGCTCCTATGAAACAACATAATTGGTTAGGTCATGCATGAGGTGGTGCAAAAGTTCAAAATTTCAACATGGCAAGGTTGGTTAGGGTGGTCAAAATGACCATGTAGGGTCATCTCAAACTATGAAAAGAATTCAAGTAAAAAATGACCACAATTGAGGTGGACATGGTGTAATAGTAAGTTGGGTGGGTATGGGTTGGTAGGGGATGGGTGAGCTGTCTCCATATGCACTAGGCAAGCGAACACTGCCTATATAGTTCCATGGACATAATATCCAAAAAAGAATGTCAAGATAAAGTTAGTTCTCCAAAAAATTCTAAACTATGATGGGGTGTGGTTGAAAAGGGTCTAAAAAATAAATGGGATCATGATTGGCAATGGTTAGGAGTGTTCCTAGGGTTGACCATTAGTGGTCAAATTGATTGTCAACGGTCAGAGAAAACCTTAAAAAGCTAAGAGGTCCAAAGTAAAAAATGTTTTATTTTTGCCATTTGACATTTGGAATTATGAGGACTTTGACCATGCTATTTATCATGGAATGAGGTAGGTATTGTTGTGAATTTGATAGTATAGTTAAATGTGTTGGTAGAACGTGATATTTGAGTAGGGTGAATTAGTGTGGTAGGTTTTTGAAATTTATCCTGGGCTATCATGCCCTAGGTTTAGGTTTATGATATTCTTAGGCAAATTAGTTTGGGAAATGGAGATTGGAAGGGTCTGATAGGAGTGTAATGGTTTAGGGAATAATGTTAAGCAGAGAGATTTTTTTATTTAGGTAATTTGGTAGAGGTTTTGGGAGGTCAAGGGTTCAAGTTATGCCACTGACAGTCACACATAATGATAATTGGTGGTTTAGCTTGACCATCACCATTCAAATTTAGGGTTAAAAAGGTCCTGAAGAGATCATCAATGGTTCAAAGAACCATCAGTGGTTGAAGGATTGGTGGAATGGTGGAAAAGAGTTTAAAGTTGTGTGGAAATTTGTAGAATTGTGTTAAATTAGGAATGTTGGTGTAATACTTATATTCAAGTTTGAAAATTTAATAAAAGGTGTAAATGTTAAAATGGTTTAATTGATGATGTTTAAAATTAGCAAATAGATGTAAAAGGTTTTGGGAAAAATTTAGTGTAAAAGTGTTAAAGTGGATGAAGCTGTTGAAAGCATTGAAGGTTGGAAAAGTAATGTCAAATATGCAAGTGGGGGTAAAGGGGTGACATGTGTGAAATGGTTTTTATTATGATAGGCAAAAATGTGTAGATAGGAGGAGTGGAAGTTGTCTACTATAAATGTTTTAGGTGTGTAAAATTATTTTTGAGGGTTTGGGTTAAATAGTTAGGCTAGTCATTTTTGAGAGATGAACATTGTGTGCATAGAAAAAGTAGGCATGCTAATTTGTTGTTTATTTATTTATTGGAAAGATTGTGACTAAATTTAGATGAGGGATTGAGTCCTTGAGATCTTTATTGAGGTTTGGGATGTGATGACCATAGAAGAGTAGAGGCACATAGAGATGGTTGGCCTAGGGGATATGATTCATTATCAATACCTACCATGGGATGTAGCCATGATCATCATGCTCATCGAGAGATGGGACCTAGTGATGAACACCTTCATGTTGCGTAATGAAGAGATGACCATACTATTGGAGGTTGTGACTAGGATCACATAGTTACCCATTTAGGGGAGTCCATCTATCATATTGAGAGTGAGGAGTGGGACTACCACATGGATCTCTTATATAGAGCAGATCAAGTTCATGTCAGGTGGTATATAGGTGGATTTGGGATTGAACCATTATACCAAAGGGCCCCAAGGGATAGAATAATGATGATGATGGAAATGACTTGTTTTGCATTACTAGATTCAAGCCATATATAAGTTTTATACCTACCACTAGGGGTATTAGTGGAGATGCTATTAGGGAGGACTATGTTTGGATGGGTCCCAATGCTGCTAGTCTAGATCTATAAGGAGATCTTGGTCCTTAGAACACATTTACAATATGGGATCAATGTCAATTTCATGCTCCACTACTAAGCATATGAGCACATTTGGTTTGTGAGACCATTGGGGCTACCATGGCAAGGTTTCACCTAGTTAGCCTTTCCAATTGACTTTATGAGATGGAGGTATATTGATGATTTGATAGGGGTAGATGGAAGAGCTAGAGACATTGACTAGTTCCATGATGCATTGGAGGGTTTGATAGTAGGATATGTGATATGAACTCCATATATGGGTTGGTTGAGTTGGCCTAGGCACTGATACCACACATTATCCTTATAAAGCTAGCATTAGATTTATAGGAGAGATGGGGAGACTAAGCTAATACCCTTTGACTGAGTGTGGTGACACTTTAGATTAGTACAGGGGATCCCACCATATTTCCCTCAATATAGGAGGGAAGAGGCCGAGTTCTTACTTCTAAATCCATATCCGTAGGATGTCATATTATACTACGAGGAGTTGCTAGCTAGAGTAATCATTGATGATGTGGTTATGGTAGATGGATACGTAGTGTGGTTCTAGGCTAGATATGTAGTAGTTGAATTTAGATGGGGTGATGGGGGACAATAGCTAATGGACATGGAACTTATAGGGGCATTAACACAATATGGTCAGGTAGAAGTGGTACTGGTAGTAACATAGGCCAAGATTACCAGGTTATAGGGACATGTAGGCACTTTATAGGGATAGATTATCACCTTATAGGGGTAGGTAGCTACAATGATGGGTGAGCATGATCAGGTGAGGATCTCTCTTGGGTTAGTGACTCAGGATAAAGATTCATTAAGAAAAAGGGTAGGGGCAGCCACAATAGTAGTAGGAGGACCACTTGACATAGTTTTGAGGACATGGTACCTAATCACCATTAAGGAGCTAAGATATTACGAGGTGATAGTGCTAGCATAGTTACCATCAAAGATGATTAATGGAGAGTAAGGGCCAATTTAGTAGGTGGTCCATCTATAGATACCCTAGGATAATGGGCTTTGATATTGGGATAGACAAGGATATTAGAGGGGGCCACCACCAGATGGTAGTGTAGGTGTAGGTATAGATGGGGCTAGTGGTAGTGGTGTACCAAGGGCCGGATAGATGAGATTATGTATATGATTTTGATTTTGATACTGGCCTATGTGTTGATGATGTGAGATGTATATGAGTGAGAGAGACATGGATAAACTATTTCATGTATTTCCTTATTAATGTATATGATGAGTATATGTTGATTATATTGGTAACATTTGATTATGTTGATAGCATTTGATTATATTGATGACATGTTTACATATGACATGATTAATAATTTTCTGATGTTTTATTCTATTTAGTGATTATCTATTGATGTGGCATGATTATGAGGACTTTTTATCATGAGAGGGTATGTAGATTGATTATGTTTGTTCATGTTTTGTTTACATGATGGATATGGTATATTATGATGATGAAATGTATGGTTCATGATGCTATAATGACAATGTTTATAAATAATGGCTTGTGCTTAGTGATGCATGAGTTTAAATATGTAGATGATTGATTTAATTATGCTATTTATGATTTCATTCATAGATGTATGTGATTTTTTAAATGGATAGATAGGATATAAAGATGGATATTGATTGTGGTGATAGAATAGTTTTGTACATGATGTTATTTATGGATATGAGATAGATGTTTTTAAGTGTACTAGATTTATGTTTGTGATAGATTATTTGATGTAGAATGGTTGATATAAATTTTAATAGAATGATGACAAGGTTTATAAATATGACATGGTTATTAGATCATAGATATGATGTGGAAAATGGTTGATTGATTATGATGTATTTGACATGGTTTATGTGGTTGGGTTGGCATGATGGATAGGATTATATATATGTGGTTAGCTTATGATTTTTGATATTGATGTATGATTTTTGTTTTAAGGTTTATGAATGATAGGATGTGCATGTTCCATTGTTTATGAGATGAGATGTGTATAAATGAGGATACACAATATGAAATATCTTTTGATAGGTATAAAATATGGATGATGAGATGAATGAATTAAAATGTGTTTTGTTAATAGTTTAAGGTAATGTTTTGTGTGCATATGAGAGATGATGTGTTTACTTATGAATATAGATAGAATAGTTTTCTTTATTGATTTGCATGATGAGGTTTATGATATGCATGATGTTAGGTTCATAGATGGGATATGGTTCATAGCATTGTGATGAGAATGATGTTTATGAATGTTTATGACATGGATATAATAAAATCACATAAAGTAGGTGTAGGTAACAAACTAGATGTGACAAAGAGATAAGAATTATGAGACATACGTCCATATGAACTAATAGAGGGCAAAGAAAAGGGATGATGTTTTGGGTTGGTAAGGACCTAACAACAAAAAACCATAGTTAGATTGAGTTAGTTAACACAAACCTATCAAATGATTTGAAAGAGCATGTTTTGATTGAGAAAGAGGGTATCTTGATCACTTTGTATCAAGTTAAGATTTTCCTTGCCTTATCATCCACAATCCAATGGATAGGCTAAAGCTTTTAAAAAAACCCTCATCAAAATGGTAACCAAGATAGTGAATGCTTTAGGTTGAGATTAGAATTTACATATCCCTTTTGATTTATGGGCTTATCATACTATCATTCTAACATCTATGAGTGCTACACCTTTCTCTCTCATCTTTGGGGTCAAGGTAGTCTTGCCTCTCAAAGTCCAAATTCCCTCTCTTTGTATATCATTATAGGAAATATTTTTTGAAAGTGAGTATCATCTAGAATGACTTGCACGTATAAAAATTCTTAATGAACATCACCTTGTGGCACTTAATCATCTTCATGTCTATCAAGAATGAATCAAGCGTGCCTAAAAAAAAATTGAAAGAGCAAGAGTTTAACATTAGAGATCTCATCCTTAAGGAAAACCAACATGTAACTAATATGGATAAAATTAAAAAAGGGCAAGTTTGCTTTCTATTTTCTTGGACACTACATCATAACCCATAAGTATGGATCAAAAACTTATCATTTGTCCTCCCTCAAAGGCAAACTAGAACCTAAGCCTCTTAATGCTTTAAATTTGCATCCTTTCTATTTTTGAAATAAGGATAAAACTCACCTTTGTGTCTAACTTAAGTTCATCCCTTGGTTTACAATATTTTCAATTCCTTTCTCCTAACTATCCCTAATCCCCTTGGGAATAATTGATTACAACATAGAACCATGTAATTATCCATCAAAGTTATATCTTAATCCTAAGCATGGGTACCATGGCATGGTTCTCATGGATACTTTTCATCTCTAATCAAATGGAATCCCATGATTTGGTTGTCTCTCAAACTACTTTCCTCGTCCATCATTAACCTTTTATGCTAAAGTCTTGCCTCTATAAAGGTAAACCTTTATGTTTAAATAGATTTGTCCATGTCTAATCCTATATTCAAATTCACTTGGGTCTATATCTCTAGCATTATAGACTACTCCCTTGAAGGACAAATATAAAAATCTAATTCTAGACCACTCACTTGAAGGATGGCTAATAAATAATCATTTGAAGCTTCCTGCATCAATCATCTTCACTAACTTATTAAAATAGAAAACCCCTCGACATAAAGTCTTCTATTTTGAGTGGTGAAAGGCACAATTTGATACTACATTTTTCCATAGCCATCCTTCAAGGGAGTGGTCTAGAATTGGATTTTTATAGATGTCCTTCAAGGGAGCATTCTATTTTTAAGCAACTTTTAATTATGGGGTAGTTTTCCTTCAAGGGAGTAGTCTAAAATGCTATAGATACGGACCCAAGTGATTTTGAATGTGGGATTAGACATGGAAAAGTCTATTTAAGCTTAAAGGGTTAAATTTATGGAGGTAAGACTTTATCATTGAAGGTTAATGATGGATGGGGAAAGTGGTTTGAGAGAAAACCAAATCATGGGATTCCATCTAATTAGAGAAAAATGTATCTATGAGAACCATGCCATGGGTAGAACCACGGTACCCATGCTTAGGATTAGGCTATAATTATGATGGATAATCACATGGTTCTTTGTTATAATCAATTATTCCCAAGGGGATTAGGGATAGGTAGGAGAAAGGAAGTGAAAATCTCTTAAACCAAGGGATGAGCTTAAGTTAGACACAAATGTAAGTTTGATTCTTATTTCAATAATAGAAAGGACACAAATATGAATAATTGAGAGGCTCAAGTTATAGTTTGCCTTTAAGAGAGGATAAATGATAAGCTCTTGATCTATACTTATGGGTTATGATGTAGGGTCCAAGCCAATTGAAAGAAAACTTTCCCTTTTTGCTTTTATCCATATTAGTTACATGTTATTTTTTCTTAAGGATGAGGTCTTTGATGTTAAACTCTCACTCTTTCAGGTGTTTTTTATATGTGTGATTGATTCAATCTTGATAGATATGAAGATGATTAAGTGTTGTGATGTGATGTTTTTTAGGAAGTTTCAGATGTGTGAGTCATTATTGATGATAATCAATTTCAAAAAAGATTTCATGCAATGATATGAAAAGAGAGGGAATTTGGATTTCAAGAGGTAATACTATCTTGAGCCCAAAGATGAGAGAGAAATTTGTAGCACCCATAGAGGTTCAAATACTAATACGATAAGCCCATAAATAAAAAGGGATATATAAATGCCAATCCCAACCTAAAGTACTCACTACCTTAGTTAACATTTTAATGAGGGGTTTTTTAGAAGATTCAACCTATCCATTGGTGTGTGAATGATAAAGAAAGGAAAAGCTTAACTTGATACAAAAAGAGTCACAAAGACCTTGGAATTTTTGGTTTTTAAAATATTTTCCATTATCAATGATGATCTTATGGGGAACATTGAAGTGGTAAATGATATGGTGATTTATGAAGTTGATAATATTTTTGGCTTTGGTGGATATAATGGGAATGGCTTCTACTCACTTGGTGAAATATTCAGTGGCAGTAATTATATATTGATGCCATTGTGAAGAATGGGGATTGATTTCCCCAATAAGGTTAAGACCCCATTATGAGAAGGGCCAATAATCTTTGGATACTTGAAGGCCATGAGGAGGTGCATGGTGTAAGTTAGCATGTTGTTGACATTTGATACACTTATTTACATAGTCACAAGAATATTGATTGAGGGTGGGCCAATAATAGCCAAGGTGAAGGATATGCTTATAAATAACTAGGACACTAAACTGTCCCTCACAGACACTATCATGTGTCTCCTTGATGGCATGGGAGGCTTCATGACTATGGAGACAACATAGAAGGATGCCTTCAAATCTATGTTTGTAAAGGATTGCCCCTAGTATGGTGTAATGAAAGGTACTCTGAATAAAATTTCTTTGGACATTCTTTGAAAGGTTGAGAAGAATAATGCTAAGGTTAAGATAGTTACAAGTTTTGTCATACCATATGTCAAAAGGATATGTTTCCACACTAAAAATGATAAGAAGATCAAAAATGATATATAAAGGTGTGATAAAGTGATGGATGGTGACAAATAGTTTAGATTTGGTAGGTTGAGATGGGATTTGTGAAGTATCATATCTATGAATTTGTTAGTAGATTGAGGAACTGCTTGGAGAGTGTAACTATTAATGATGTGAAGAGTGTGTCTATGAGTTATTTTTACTTTAGGAGGACATTATTTTTACATTAATAAGATCTATTTACCTAGTTGATGACTAGTTGGGAGTCACCAAAGATACTGATTGTTTTGACTTCTAAAGCTAGGGTGGTTTGGAGACCTATGACTAGGGATTCATATTCAGCTATGTTATTGGTGCATTTGAAGTCAAGTTTAAAATAAAGATGAAGAGGTTCATCATTAAGGGGAATGAGTATAAATATAACACCCCCATAGGTTTGGTATTTAGATCCATCAAAAAACATGGTCATTTGGTAGATGGGTTCTTCCTGAGAAATAATTGCAATGGACTCATCTTAGAAGGCAAGAAGAAGAGGTTGATTCTATGGTAAAGGAGCTTTAGCTAATTAATTAGTGATTACTTATCTTTTAATGGAATTTTGTAGAAGGAACACAAGATCAAACTTATCTAGGAGAATGAGCCACTTAATCATATGTTAGTTTTGGTATGGATTATAGTGCATATACTTGATGGGGTCAGTGTTGGTGATGACATATGTTTTATGATTAAGAAGGTAGTGAGAGTTTGGAGGCCATGAAGACTAAGACAAGGTAGAGATTTTTGAGATGGGTATACCAAGTCTCATATTTGATAAGGGTATGGATAATATAATAGATATCCTACTATTTATTTTTCTCATCATGATGAGTGAGCGTTTCCCCTAGGGAATGGTCTATGGTGGATATATATAGGTAAAAGGGCTGGTCTTCCTTAGGAGGGATGAGGACAGGTGGAGAGAGAAGATACTCCTTGATTGAATCAAAGGCTTGTTGACATTCCTTGGTCCACTCAAAAGAGGTGTCTTTATTTATTAGGTGGTACAAGGGTTGACATTTATCTAATAACTAGGAGATGAAGTGATAAATGGATTGAAGTTTTCCCTGCAGGATGTGGAGTTGTGTAAGGTTGGTAGGAGGAGGCATCTCCAAGATTGCTTTGAATTTGGTGGGGTCTATTTAAATTCCATAAAGAGAGACAATAAAAACAAGAAGCTTTTGTAATAAGACTTTAAAATTACATTTCTTAAGGTTGAGCCTGACATGATAATGGATTAGTCATCAAAGATGATGGTGAGAATAGCTAGGTCATACTTATAGTCTTTAGATTTCCCACGAGATCATCCACATAGTCCTTTATGATTTTGTGGATGAGATCATGAAAGATATATGTCATGGCCTACTGATAGGTTGATCCAACATTCTTTAGTTCAAAGGGCATGACTCTATAGCAAAAGGTTCCCCATGGGGTAATAAAGGAAGTTTTATGCTAATCTTTGGGAGAAATCAAGATTTGGTTATATTGTAAGAAACCATATATGAGAGATAACATTTCATGGCTAGCTATAAGATCAACAAGTTGGTTGATATTTGGCAAAGGAAACTCCTCCTTTGGGAAAGAAAGGTTGAGGTCATAAAATTCAATGCACAGGAAAAGTCCCCCAATGGGCTTGGTGATGGGAATGATGTTAGAAACACATTGTGGATAGTCAATGGGCTGAATAAAGTCAACAGATAAGAGACATTGGATCTCCTCTTTGATAAGAAGGGCTATTCAAGGATGCATTCTATGAAGTTTTTGCCAAACTAGATTAACCTCAGTATGTGTAACTATGTTGTGGAGGGAAATAAAAGGGTCAATTATGAGCATATCCTAATAAGAACAAGCAAATACTATGCCACAGTCTTGAAGGAAAGAAGGGTAATCATGTTTCTTAGTGGAATTTAAATATTATTTTGATGATATGGGGGTTATCTTGATTACCTAAGTTAACATCAATAGTGGATTCATTCAGCATAGTTTGATTCTTAGGATGAATTGAAGACTCCCTTATACCAAGGTAGCAAGAATGGACTCATCATCTAGACATCAAATGGTGTTGATGGTAGGATAATTGTGTTCCATCATTTTAGGATGTATGAGAGGGAGGGTTTTAATTTAGCCATCCTTTTGATAGGTTAGGGGGCTCAAACTAATGGTATTTATTAAAAAAAATTTACATGGGATGATATTAGAGTCTTAAGATTTGGAGGGAGTTGGGGCTAGTGAGGATGGAAGTTCTTCATTGATGGTGGTAATGGGTTTTAGTTATGTGGGTTCTTCTGGTGGTATAAACCTAAGGCCAAATAACTCATGAGGTTTCTAATTTTTGATTATAGGTAATGCTAGATCAACATCCCCCCCACTTTCTTGATTTTTCAAATGGGGGACCTTTATGAATGTTTAAAAACATCTAAACCTTGAAAGCTTTCTTGAAGAGGTTATGTTTTTTAGAATATGAATATCATCCACTTGAAAGGGATATGATTTATATATTCTTAATGATAATGATTATGTTTTTGGACTAACTTTGCTAATGGTTTGTCTTTAAAGATGGAATTTTAGGTCTAATAAATAAGGCTAGGTCTTTTATAAAGAAAACCCTAACTTTTGAATTCAAAAGTTGGATGGAAGACTTGATTGGGTTTCCCAAACAACTCAACTTATGAAAAGTTTATAATTATCTAGATTTAATCAGGTTTTCATTGGTTCATTACTTAGTCAAGTTTTCTTTGGTCGACCCATTACTTGTTCAAGTTTCTTAACCCCTCCTAATTAAGTGTCTTCTTTATCAGTTGCTTACCTCTCAAAGCTTGATGAGTTATTACTGATTTAAACTTCATGCATCTTGGTAGATCTAATGGCTCTCTCTATCTCAAAAATCTAATTCAATGGTGTGAATCAAATTCAAACAAATGGGCCCACCTAAACACCAAAGTACCCTTTGAAATATTGACTTTGAGGCACTTTCTTGAAGTGACCCTTTAGAGTTTCTTTAAGTATCCCTTCAAAAAAGTTGTCTCGGTCCACTTTGGTACCCTTCAGAGAAATTATTTCAAGCACTATTTATTGTATACATTTTGTTTAAACAAATAAAACCTTTAGCTTTTTTGAATCCTACCCTTTGGAAGAATTAGTTAAGACACTTTTCTGAAAAAGTGACTCTTCAAAAAATGTTTAAGGGCAACTGCATGAAATCTTTCTAGGTTCCTTGTTTTATGCCTAACCCTAATATTTGCTCTTTGTAGGGACCAATCATTGATGAGTACATGGATCATGATCAATGGCCTGCACTTACTCATATATCCAATCTGACAGTGCAAAATTGTCAAGTAATTTTTAATGCAATATAACTATGAGGCATAGTAAAGGGACATATTTCTTGACCCTTGGAAGAACCCCATGTGTTTTTCTAATTCAACATGAAAACTTAGTATAATGTATTTTAACATAATTTTTTATCAAATCTTGAAACTTATTTCATGTGTATCTTCACAAATCTGACAGTCTATGCTTCATCATAAGATTTGATCTAATGGTGCAAAATGGCCAAAGGCTTTCAACCTAATTCAAGTTTAAGAAGCCAATAAAAAATTACTTAAGGGATCACGTAGCCCAAATACTTGAACATATGGCCTAAGGAGCATGATTTCAGCTTAAATAACAATGTGTTTTTTAACACAAAATGATTGTAAGGCTTAATCTTAATCCCTCTAAGTAAATTATATGAACTTAAATTTGACAGCCTCGTGCCCATAATTTGATGTTCATGAGAATGTTTTTGATGTTCATAAGGACATCAAATTTAAGATAATCTAAACTTTTATCCTAGCAAAGGGATGTATTTCTTGACCCTTTAAAAATACCCTTTGTCTTTTTAACATTAAAACTTAGTAGAAGACTTTTAACCTAAGATTTTATTAAGCTCGAAGCTCATTAACTAATGTGCATCTTTGCAAATCTGACAGCCTGCACTTCATCATAGGGTTTGATCCAACGGTGTGAAATGGATAAAGACTTTTCAATGAGGATAAAGTAACACAAATGTGACAAATCAAATAAGACCTCATAGATCATGATCAATGGCCTATGCCTACTTGTGGATCTAATCTAACAATACAAAATGAAAGAAAATTACAAAGACTAATGGATAGATTTTTAAAGGACTTCTACAGTATCAACACAAGAAAATTTATGAATTCACCACCTCCACCATTAAATATACAAAAAACCCTAGGTCACTAATATAAATCCCTAATTTTTTCCCAACTGAATCATGATTGCATTCAAAAGAGACAAAAATCACCTTGAGAAGAACTGAGAAGACTTAGTGAAATCCTACAGTTAAAGATCAATGAAATCTATTAAGGAATTATGGCTAAAAAAATACAATATTAGAAAGATGAGGTAGAGGTTTATTTGTCTATAGATACTCAAGGGAGATGTTACAAGGATACAGAATTGGATTTGGGATCCTTAAACAATGATATGAAAAATTAGTCTAAAATATTCTTTATAATCAACCTCTTACAACCCTTAGCCCCAAATGAACAATTAATTTTAGGCACCAAATGGATACATGAATATCTCATGGTAATCTAAATGTCTAGACTTCACCTCATAGCTGCCAAACCAGAGGTACTCCATTGTATCGTTATCCTAGATCTTATGTTCATTGATTGTAGAGTAGATAGAGATTAGATAGTGAAGGAAGGTACATCAAAGAAGGTTGCTTATGTAGCTCTAGTATATTTTTAAGGATAATATAAGCTTCCTAGGACTTATATAGACCTCCCTAAAATTAAGGAATGGACCACTAAAAATGACTTAGATAATATCTTAAGACCATGGTTGGATAGAAGAACTCATGTAATGAGAAACCATGATGGTAAAATCCCAATTGTAAAATTTAGGGAAGGGATTAGAATCATCATGAATTTGTTGAATAGGGATTTTGGAGTACAAATCACATCCTATGTTGACCCCAGGTGGGTCTCCTATGTCTATTTCATTATAAAAGAGAAGTTGAATCCACCTATTGGAGAAATGATATGTATCCACCTGGGAAGGAAATTTAATGGAATTAGAAGGAAAACAAGTCAACTCTTCACTATGATGTCTTAATTATTGGATGCCTTCATGGCCTCGACCTACTTCCCTACCATTAGGAATTGGTCCCCTCACAATAAGATTACCATTTCTCACCATTACTCTAAATTATACATATTCAAGTATAGAGACCACATGTAATTCATTTGTGATTGCATATATCTCACTATAGTTAGGATAATTACTATAATTCCAATGCCTAAGGTTCACCCCTTCATTATGTAATTTATAGAGCCCATTGGTGACATATGGCTCTATCCTGATTGTACAGTCATCAAAATTAAAGGTTGTTAGACTCAGCCCTATAGGCTACTAGTGCATATTCCAATTAAGCTGGCCAAGCAGGAAGTAGCTCATAAAATTATTCATGGTATAGACCATGTATGTAGAGAGAAAAAAAAGGCATCCTACATATCTTTTGATATCTGATTAGGAAGACAATGATTCATGAATGGAAGTAATTAGAGATATTAGCAAGGAATAAAGAGACATTCTACTTCCAATTATATGACCTCAAGACATGGGATCTAAAGGAAAATGTGCTCTCCCAATACAATCCAAAAAAATACATAAGGTACCTTATGAACATCAATTGGGTCCATATGACCACTTATACATAAAAGCAACCAACTTTGAGGAAGTGATAGCTAGGTTTAAGGGGCATGGATTCAAATTAGAGCATAGATTATAGAGGGAAGAAAAACCATCAGGATAAAGATGGAAGATGAATCCCTTTTAATACTAATTATTACATTCCACTTTGGGTCTACCAAAAGTGTCTCAAGGTCCACCTCAGTAACAACAACTACCTCAACAACAAGTGCCCAAAATTAAAGGACCTAGAAAAAAAATATGGAACATAGGCTAGGAGAGGGACCCTCTACTTTATCTCTAATTCAAAGACCCTTTTCCCATATGTAATACCTTGATATGGTTGCCTTGGAACCTTATGAAATAGTGGAAGAGTTCTTCAAATAACTTACAAATACATACAAGTTAGACAAGGAAGGAAATGAAGATGAAGGTGCCACAACTGAGGTGGTACTAATTGAAGGTCCTCAATCTAAAGAGATAGAAAAAGGTAAAGGATTTACCTTATATTTGGTCCCTATGACCAAAATAAAGAGGGAGACTGATATGGTTTTGGTGCCTAGAGCCTCCAAGAAACCCAAGTGGATTCACCCAACAAGTGAGGTAAACTTGTTTAGTGATGAATTTCCCATACATGGACCTGTCATCCCTGACTAGTTCATCTATGAGAAGTTCCAAAAGATACCCTCTCAAATTAGTTCATAGGATTTTACTAACACTTACAATGTTGAATTCAATGATGAAGTCCAGCCTTGGATCTTAGAGCTCATGAAGGAGCAAGAAAAGAGGAGAATGATTGAGTTTACTAAGCAGAACATCAAGAAAATAGAAGAATTAGGGCAATAAAGTAGGGTTGGTCTCAAAACACTAGAGGATTCAAAGCCTTCAAAATTAGATCCCAAGGTATAATTTAACCTTGATACTGATAGATTGGAGAAAGTCACTACAAATAAATTAACTATTATGACTGAAGAAGACACTCTCTAAAGAGTGGAGCCATTTACATGACTCACTCTAGTCTAAGGCCAGGAAACAATGGAGTACCTAATTCATCAAGAAGATATTTCAAGTATCGTGTAATCCCAATTAGAAATGGCCATGGTGGGAATTTAGGGAATGAAGCAAATAATCTTGAACTTGGATAAAGAGAAGAAAGACTTGGAGGCCCAAGTCTCACTATCAATTTTAGAGGACTTACTGAAGATGTTAAATAAGTACCTCTTATATGCCTTTGAATGATTAAAAGCCATAAAAATCAGGCTTAATTCATTTTAAATTTAATCCAAAAATGCACAAACATTGATAAAACAATGGAAATAAACCAAAGACCAGGTGATAGAGATGATCAAAGTACACATCACCAAATAACCCCTAGATTTCAAGATCATTAAAGAAAGGCAATTAAATGTCATTCAAGGGATCCTTATGGATAAAATATAGGAATTAAGTTAATGGTAAAATAAGGCCAATGAATTAATATAGGAATATAAGGATTTGGTGAATATACTTGAGAAGTTTCCAAGAACCTTGTTGGTGACCCCTTCTCAACCTACTACCACCGGCCTAATGCATGACATGGAATTCTATCAGGGAGTCCAAGCCTTCATCCAAGGCTTAAAGAATGATATCCAAATCTAATCAAACAAGGAAAATTAAAATGGTCCTTAATGTCATATTTGCCATAGGAGAGTAGATAGCAAAAGCAAGTTGCTTACAAGAGGTCACCATCAGAAGTGACAAAGAATATGATACATTGCCTAAATAGGAAGAGGAGAGTCTAATGAAGCTTGTAGTGGATTTTGAGTTAATAAAAAAAAATACACCAGGGTGAAAGACTTCATTCAACCTAAGTGATAAATGGGGCCTACCAACCCAAGATCAAAGTCAATATTATTCTTTTGTAAACTATATATGCTAGTTTGTTACCATATAATAGTCTTTTGATATAATAGGTGCCTAATAGCCATATGTACTATAGATTTATTTGTAAAAGGACAACTATCCTTAACTCTTGTAAAATTTTGAAAGAAATATGACAAGTATATTGCCTATGTCTTCAATAAATAGGCAAGTGTTACCATTTGTAAAGAGAGGGATTTTGAGCAATTTTATAATAGAGCAATTAATACAATTAGAATTCTACAAAGATTGTCTAGTGTTGTGTTATATTGTTTATACTTTCTCTAAATTACATGTGGATGTCTTAGATTTGAATGGTTCTTAGATAGATGAGATATATTGTTAGGTTGTGGAGCTAAAAGCTTCAACTTGTTGTAGACATAGAAAAGGAGGTTGCTGAAGACCTAGAAGCATCGACATCAGCAGCATGACCGACGTCAGTCATGATCAGTGCAGAAGGCAACCAGCGATGGTAGGAAGTCAGCCAACATCGGTAGCACCAGGCAAGCAGGGACCGACGTCGGTCTCCTGTGTGTTCCAGAACTATTCATTGCATGAACAGTTAGTTTAGTGAATGGAGTGTTTGCATGTAAAGGCTATTTTGAGTCTTGATCTGCATGTCTATTATTAGTAAAATAGGAGTCTAAGTGATTGTTTAAGTTTGGGATCTATTTATAGACCCATTGGCATGTATTGTAAAGTGTGCTAGTGAAAAGAACAAAGTGTGTGTTCCTCCTAGTTGCATTATGAGCTAGAAAGGAAGGCAAGGAAGATCCTTCCATGGTGAGTATGGTCTATTGAATTGCAAGTTGTAGGTTCATGGGAGATCAATTTGAAGTACTATAGAGTGCTTGGTGTACTAGCAGGGTTATTACTGACTGGTTGGAGAGGTGAACACCAATTCTGTGTGTGAGTTGGTTGTTGGGACCGTTTTTGGTAGGAGAGTGTTTTGAAGAAGAATTACTGTACACTTGAGGTGTGGGAAGCCTCTGTAAGGTGGAAGAGTGTGGCAGCTCTTTATTGTATTCTTTTCTGTACAAGTATTAATATATAAGAGTGTATATTGTCTCTCATATTCTGTGCTATTGGTGAATTCTAGTTACTTGTGTTTCTAGTTATTTCTGCATGTTTAATTGATTAAGTTTGGTAATCATATTGTGCTCTTTCTGAGGAGCAAGATCCTAACAATTGGTACCAGAGCATGTTTGTTGTTCTAGGGATACTTGACAAGTGGTATCAGAGCCTTGGTTGTAGGTTCAGAGCTTGATACCAACAAGTGGTATCAGAGCTTTTGGTTGGGATACTAATAGGTTGGATTAGATCTGGTTAGTGTGTTTTGATTACAGGTTACTCACAGGGGTTTTTGTTTAAGTGGGAGTAGAGCAATGGCAGAAGACAGTAAGCTATGAATGGAGAAGTTTAATAGCAGGAGGTCCAAGTTCAGGAATGGCAGAATAACCTGCTGGAGATGTGGAAAGAAAGAGCAGAGAAAAGAAGATTGTTGGTTGGTAGCAGATCAGCATGAAGGACATGAAGAAGAAGCAGGTGTTGCAGAGTTATTGCATGGGATGCTCTAGTATGTTCTTTGGATAAAGTAGAATCTAGGGTTTTATATTTTGGTGCCTCTTTTTATGCATCCCCAAATAGGGTATTTTTTCATGAGTATGTCCAGGGAGACTTTGGAGAAATTTGTTTAGGGGATGGAAAGCCTTGTCAGATGATTGGCAAAGGGAAAGTGAAGTTGAAATTGTAGACAGGTAATACAGGGGTGTTAGAGGAGGTCATGCAGGTCCTAATCTTGGAGATGCAACTAATTTCTTCAGGAAAGTTGGGTGATGAGAGATGCACAAGAACTCTCATAGCGGATGCACTTGAATTAGCAGGTGGTAAGAAAGCAGGTACTCTTTATCTACTTGCTTATATTACTGATTCTTCTTCTATTGGAAAGACGTGGCTTTGTAGGCTTGGTCACATGAGTAAGAAGGAGATGCATGTTCTTGAGTCAAAGGGTATAGATCGAGGTTTTTGTATGCAGAAGAAGAAGGTAACATTTCTTAAGGAATCCAATGTTTGTGACAAGAGCAGGAAAGCCTTGGTTTTCAAGGAGAGGATGACGGACAGGGATCAGTCACAAGGGCTGAGGAATTTTGAGCAAAGCAAGGGTGATTTGGACAAGGGTTTGATCCAAAAGGAGCTCACAGGTAGAAGTCATTTCTCACAAGCAAAACATAGAGACCGACGTCGGCAGGAAAACTAACATCAGCATCCAGATAGGGATCGACATTGGCTATGTGCAGACTGATGTCAGTGACTCAGGGCAGATAAACACTGGCATCGGTTAGGGAAGAACCGACGTCGATGATGAGGTAGTTGTAGGGAATTGACATCAGTCGGGAGCAGACTAGAATGTGACCGGCATCGGTCACTGAGATGAGTTTTGGGTGGACAACAAGCTGTCAAGGAGTCTCAAGCACCCATATGGACTTAAAGGGTAGGTAAGCCTCAAATTCATCATTTCCCTTCTTTACACTACTTGTTGCTCACTGATGGTAAAGAACCAGGAAGTTGTTAAAGAAGTAGAATAGGTAGATCCAAGAAACAGTGGGAGCTTGGCATGGATGAGGATGTGATTCCTTGGAGAAGAACCAAACAGGGATTTGTTGGTAGAGTTGCTAGCTGGAAGTAAGCACTGAGAGATGAATGGATGTTTAGGATAAAGAAGAGTGGAAATGGAAACATGAGATGAAAGATTAGGGTATATGGTCTTGAGTAAGCTGTAGGGCAATGGAGGTTTGATAATTGTGTTTCTCTTTACCAAGTTGGATAATATTAGCTACATTATCCTATTACTGTATGATGTGCTTGTTGTAGGGTTACATATACAGGTATTGCTGAATTAAAGGTAAAGCTAGTTTAAGGGATGTCATGGAGAATCTGAGAGCATCAAGATTCTTTGGCATGAGTGTGTTTTAAGGACATAGAAGGTCATATGTTGACTTTGTTTCAGGATGATTGTGTGAGACCAATTAGCACGCTGATGGTTGGACAGTTCACAGAATAGGTGTCTTGATTCACATAATGAGGTTGAGTGTATGGTATGTACTAAACCTAAGTTTTCCCAAGTAGTGCGAGTTGTCAAAAAGTTGGAGCCAATCTGGGAAAGAAGCATTAGAGGGTAGTTTAGTGGATTCTTAGAGGGACTACCAACAGGTGCACATGCTATGCAGGTTCAACTTATTTTCTACATGGGTTTGTAGATGTGGATGTGGCAGGTAATTTGGATGACAAGTTTTGTACTATAGGTTTTGTGGTGGGTAGTCTTTAGGAGTGATCTTGAAGAGGGATACAGAGCCAAGGGAACTAACTAGATGGTGTATAGGTACAGGTACAGTTACAGCTATTTATCTCCAAGTGGGAGATTGTTAGGTTGTGGAGCTAAAAGCTTCAACTTGTTGCAGACATAGAAAAGGAGGTTGCTGAAGACCCAAAAGCATCAGCATTGGCAACATGACCGACGTTGGTCATGATCAGTGCAGAAGGCAACCGACAATGGCAAGAAGTTGGCTGATGTCGGCATCACCAGGCAAGCAGGGACCAGCGTCGGTTGCCTGTGTGTTCCAGAACTATTCATTGCACAAATAGTTAGTTTAGTGAATGGAGTGTTTGCATGTAAAGGCCATTTCGAGTCTTGAGCTGTGTGTCTATTATTAGTAAAATAGGAGTCTAAGTGATTGTTTAAGTCTGGGATCTATTTATAGACCCATTGGCATGTATTGTAAAGTGTGCTAGTGAAGATAACAAAGTGTGTGTTCCTCCTAGTTCCATTATGAGCTAGAAAGGAAGGCAAGGAAGATCCTTCCATGGTGAGTATGGTCTGTTGAATTGTAGGTTACAGGTTCATGGGAGATCAACTTGAAGTACTATAGAGTGCTTGGTGTACTAGCAGGGTTATCACTGACTGGTTGGAGAGGTGAACACCAATTCTGTGTGTGAGTTGGTTGTTGGAACCATTTTTTGGTAGGAGAGTGTTTTGAAGAAGAATTAATGTACACTTGAGGTGTGGGAAGCCTTTGTAAGGTGGAAGAGTGTGGCGGCTCTTTATTGTATTCTTTTTTGTACAAGTATTAATATATAAGAGTGTATATTGTCTCTCATATTCTGTGCTATTGGTGAATTCTAGTTACTTGTGTTTCTGGTTATTTCCGCATGTTTAATTGCTTAAGTTTGGTAATAATATTGTGCTCTTTCTAAGGAGCAAGATCCTAATAATTGGTACCAGAGCATGTTTGTTGTTCTAGGGGTACCTGACATATATTTCATATTCATGAGGTTTCGAGTTTGTGATATGCTAGACTAGTTGAAGGATTCTATGTTTTGTTCATTTTATTTTCTCTAAATTTGAATTTTCTTATGAAATTTAGATTAACATAGCCAAATATTTAAGTAATCTTGAATTTTACTAATGATATTTATATTTTATTTTGAATATTGCCTAATTTTTGGTGAAGCTTTGGCTTATGATATGTTGCATCATTGATTGGTTAAATGTATACTCAAATTGAATATAAATTTGTCATTATGTTTACTACTAATGCTTGAAATCATGTTTCTTCTCTACCTTACCCTACCTTTTAATTATTTTTTTTTATCAATGATCACTTTAGCTTAAATTCACTGTAAATATTCACTTAGATTAGCTTAGAGTTAGAAATATTGACTAGAAAGACTACAAGACTATAAAGACTTAGACCCTGGTGGCTCTGAACCACCACATCAAACAAATTTTATTGTCAGCTCTCATAATTTGATGAGTATTCCACCACAGACACACTACTTCTCACAAAATACAACTCATGCCTTGGATTCTTGTAATCTTAAAATGAGAAGTGTTCATCAACACTAAGGAACACATTGTGGATTAATTGGAAGCATCAACAAGAGGTGGTTCCCACTAAACATGTAACTCAGGATGTCCCTATTCATAAAGGCCAAAACCAAACCCCTTCCAAGCACACCTATAAAGGTAAGATTTGGCAAAGGCTAATTTGTCCAAGTAGGAAAAAACAATGGTGAATGGTCAGATGAACAAGGTAGTGGTGGGAGTGAGAAGGGGATCATCAAGTCCCCCATAGATGAAATTTGTTTTATTGTTGGGGAGCCCAAAAGGGATGATGGTTATAATGTCAAGATCATAAGAAGGGTCATATTTGAGGTTCCCATATTCTTGCAGAGTATGGAAATCATCTAAGGCTAAAATTTAATATTACCCAAGAGAGAGATGTTTAAATGTGGATTGTAAGGGGTCTTCAACCAAAATTTGGGATGAAGGGATGGTTGAGCTAGTTGATGCTTCATCATTATTGTGAGCATAAGTTTTGATAGTTTTGGTTGGTGGGGTGGGTTTGTTATAACTTGGTTATGAGGTAGATGAAGGAGGAATAAGAACATCATTAGGCTAGTATGTCATATTAGAAGAGGCAAAGGGACTAGGGTCAACTTTGATGGTAACAACTTGTCCCTCATGCTCAGATTTGACACATCAATGTAAGGTGGAAGGGATGTAACTCATAACATGGATCTAAGGCATCTGAGTAACACTTTGTATTGGAACTCACCTTCTATAGCATAAAATAGTTTGGAAATGGTTCAAGGACCCACAAAATATGGAATATAATGGTCACTAGGGTGGTGGTCATGATATCATTAAAAGAGTGAAGGACCACTATATTTTTTGACATGATGTTTTTGGGTAGTTGAAGTTGGTCATATGCATGGGAGGAGATAATGTTGATGATAACTCCTCAATCAATCATAACCCTCTTAATTTGAGTTTGATTGATGTATGATGTGATGAAGAGGGGAGGATTAGGATCTTTAGTATAAAAAAGTGGTATTTCATAATCCCAAAAGGTGATGAGGGTGGAAAGTTAGAGGGATCTAACAAAGGGTGTAAGAGGTTGAGGATCATCTAGTTGAACCTCTATAGATTTCAAAGCCTTAATCAGTGCCTAATGATAGTAGGGAAAGGTGTTGATTATTTCATAAAGGCTCATTTTCACCAATTTTTAGTGAAGTTGTTTCAACACTAACCACTTTATGGATACATAAGAGTTTGACGAAAAAGCTCCCAAAATGGATACTTTGGGTTTTGGTGGTTGTGAAGGTGAGGGTGGAGATGTTTGGGTTTGGTTCATGTGTATGAACAAGGAATGGATGATTTGGATTTTACCTTATCTTTCTTATGGAATTAGATTGAGTAACCACATGAATAGTGTGGATAAGGAGGCTTATTGGGTATGATTCTTGTTTCAATTCCTTCTCCTCACTCTTGGGTGGGAGTGGGAGAGTAGGTAAAGGTTGGGTAGGTTGGGTGGATGGTAAGATTGGTAATGAGGGAAAGAAGGGTTCATCTAATATTAGATAATCCTCATCATATAATCTATGAATAAGTTCTTGGAGATCTTTGTAATTCTCCATGTTATGTCCAAGAACCCTATGGTATGCACATATTAGGTTATCATTGAAACATGAGGGTTTGGTATTGGAAGGTTAGAATGGTTTGATAGGTGGTAGGCTAATGGAGAAAGTTTACAATAACCTCTATAATATAGTTGAGTAGGATTCATTCAAAGGCATTGGTGGTGATGGGTTTATAGTTTTAGGGATGGGAGCCTTCTTGGGCATAGGATTTACCATGGTAGTTATAGTTATAAGAATGGTTTAGATTGGGTTTTCTTGGTTACGATTGGTTTGGAGGTTAAAGATTTGGATATGGAAAGCTTTGATGAGGAGGTTTTATATATAGGTGGGAAAGTAGAAGTAGATAGGTTGGTTAAAAATGATGGATAACTAGATGGTTTGATGGATATAGGTGGAGAAAAGGGGGATGGTTTCTTTGAAGAAGAATAGTTAATTGGGATGGTGGAAGGATGGGGTCCTAAGATGGAAGGTAAGTGGGAAGGAGGTGGTATGGGTATAGTTTGAGGTGGAGGTTTGGGTGACTCTACTTTCTTATTTAGTTTAGTTGGGGGTTTCTTTGGTAGACTAGATGGGGTTGATTCTAACCTCAAATGGGGGTGAGTGTGGCTAGGTATGAGAAGGATTCCCAGAGTATTGACTAGTTTGGTGAGAGAAGTGTAAGGTGATTTGTCAATTTTAGGTGGAGGTGGTTGGGGTGGTTCACTTATGGGTTTAGAAAAGGTATTTGGTGAATAATTAATAATGGGATTAAGGGTGGATTCAAGGGAGGTTCATGATTCAAATTTGTTTTGGTAAGGTCTTGAGATGATGCCATAAAGTGGCTCTATCAAAGTTGGGTTGAGAAGTGAACTCTAAACTTTGGACTAGCCTAGAAAAGGGCTTGTAGATGGGTTTAGTTCCTTGGTCATTGGTTTTAAATCTTAAGCCCTTAGGTGGAGAAGAGTTAATGGCTCCTTTATTGTAGTCTTTGAGGGAAGGTTCCAAAATTGGTAGTTGGGTAGATGAGTTAATCTCCTCTTACAGGATGGTTTTAAAAGATGAAATGGATGGTTTAATGATAGGGGAAGTAGGCATGGTGTCCTAAAGTGAAGTAACATATAGTGTTGATTTCATTTTTTGGGTATCTAATGGAATGGAGGGTATTTCTTCAACTTGAATGGGTGGAGTGTAAGAAGAAGAAATAGTTATAACAAAGGTTACTTCCTTTGGTGTTTTCATCAAAGGAGAGGTAGATAGAGTGAAATTTTACTCAAGTGAAGAGAGAGGGGTGTGTAATCCCTCCTTTTAAGTATATAACAAAATAGGAGGTGAGTTCATTATTTCCATTTGGGTGATTGAGGTAATGGTATCTTCAATAATGGGTTTGTTATTAATGACATTGAACATGTGTGCTTCATGAGAGTGAGATGATTCAGGTTTATTTTCATGGTGTTGGGTAGAAGGAGCATGATTGGGAAAAGGTTTGCAAAAAATGTCAAGGGATTGATTGGGAGGTGCATTAGGATTATCAAATGCAAGTTATACACTATCAATCAAATTTTGGATAATACTTTTGAAGGTATTGCATCTATTAATGTCATGTCCTATGACTTAGTGAAAGGCACAATGGTTGATCTCATTATACCAACTCGTCATAGTGTGAGAAGCATCAAATTATTAGGGTGGTTTAATTGGTGAGAGTTAGATGTGGTTGGATTTGAGAAATTTATCCAAAATTGATGTATAAGATTCTCCAATGGGAGTATATTGTTTTTGAGGATCTTGATTTTGATTTGGTTGATAGGGAGGGTTGGAAGAATTGGTTCAAGGTGGTTGGTTGATAGTTGGAGTAGTTTTTAAAACAACCAATTTTGTAGATGATTTTGTTTTGGTATTATATTGGTTAGTGGTTTTGGTGGAGGAAGTATCATTAGATTTAAATATAAAGTTTTTGTTCTATAATTTCAATTTTCCTTCATTAATGGCCTGGTTTTCTAGTGTATGTGCAATGGTGAATGCCTCATCAAAAGTTCTAAAGGTTTGAACTTCAAGAGTGGGGGCTATATGTTTGGTACATACCTAAGAAAAGATTTCAATCAATTTGGGTTTGGGTAAGGAGAAGGAAAATTTGTTAATGAGACCTCTATATCTAGCCACAAAATCAACAATCGACTCATCATCAAATTATTTAATAGAATATAGGTCAGTAATACAAACATTTTTAGATATATTTATTGAGAAATGCTCTAAAAATATTTGGGATAGTTGGGAGAAAAAAAAGATGGAGTGCATGGGAAGAGCACTATACCAATCAAGGGCAAGTCTAGATAAGGACATGGGGAAGGTTTGAAGAAGGAGAGCATCATCATATGTGATTAAATAGCAAGAATGATAGAATTCTCTCAAATGTTTTTGGGGGTCCTCTTTGCCTTGAAACTTGGAAAACTAGGGTAATCTCCATTGAGGAAGATAAGAATGGATGGGAATAGATGGGTGAATGGGTTCATTACAAATTTGATCATAAGATAAAAGGTTATGAGACTCAAAGATGGATGACTCCAAATTGGTCATTTTATCCATTAACATCTTGATCAAATTTGGTTGGGGTTGGGAAGTTGCATAATTAAGGGGCACATTCTATTGAGGTTGGGTGGTTCCTATGTATGGATAAGTGATAGAAGGTGTAGAATAAGCCACATATTAGGAAGTGGTCATAAGAGGTTGAGATGGTGCCCCATAGGGGTTGATTGGCATAAATGGTTTAGTGGAAGGTGCTATATACCCTTGTGGGCTAGAGACATATTAATAGGTTGTCATGAGTACTTATTGAGGGATGAATGTGGGTTGGCTTAAATGTATGGCTGAGGTAGTGGGTTGAGGTTGAGTGGTGACTCAAGTAATAATGGGCAGAAGTGTTTGGGGTATATAAAGCACCAAGTTTTGAAATGGTGTAGAAGTTGGTGGATTGGTTGAGATAAGGGGAAGGGTGGACATAGGGTTAGAGGATAACACCATGGTAGGTGGAGTATAGGTAACTAGAGGTAAATTTGAACCTATATGTGAAGTGTGGGGTGTAGTAGGAGGTTTTTGGTTAGAGGTTGGAATGTTGGATTGGGTTTGGGTAGTGGTAGTAGATGGGATATTAGAGGAATAAGAGACTTGGGTCAGCAAGGGTTAGGTTAAGGTGGTACCTACCATAAGATTGGGGGGCATACCATAAGGAGGGTCCATAGGAGGAACCAAAGCAATAGAGGTATGGTGAGGTAAGTTGCTTAGATAATGTTTAAGGGCCACTAGATTGTTATCAAGGAAGGCAGTGAAGTCTGCATCACCCTAAAAAACAATTGGGATTCTAGTAGGTGGGGGAGAGAAATGAGGTGAACCCTCATCATTAGAATTATATTCCATGGAGGAAGAAGAAGAAGGTGGTGGTTTATTGGTTTGGTTTTTTAGATATTTTCTAGTAAAGACTATGTGAGAAAATAGGAAATAATATGATGAAACTCACACCTCAAATGAAGAGCAATCAAAAGAAAACAATTTAGGGATAATAATGCATACACTAAAAGTGTATTAAAACCTAGGATTCATTTTAGATTACTTTTGGTGTATGACTTAGAAAGTGTGAAGAGGTAATTTTGTTTTTATATTAGATACTAAAGAGGCAATCTAAGGTTGGTGTCAGGTTGAGTTTAGGCACTTGAGAAATCTATGTTGAACTTTAGTACATGGCTTGGTATTGGGGCCTACCCCCTTACTTCACGGTCCCATAGTAGTAAGAGTGTTAGGTAGTTAGCCAAAATATATTGAGTTCATAAATACTCAACTAGAGAGCTGAGTTGGTTCTCCTGTTGGTGGTGAAATCCACGTGGGATAGCTGGGAAGGGGTAAGGTTACTATTAGGTGATGAAATCCTAGTCGAGCCTTGTTTCAGGTATGTTTGATGTGTTAATTGTTTTGTGGTTTGGCTTAAGTGTGTGATAAAAAGTATAAAATCTATGATTAATTACTTTGCCTCCTAAGTTACTAGATGAATTAAGATAAGTAGGTAATCAATGTATGCAAGAGGTTTATTTTAATCCCAAAAAGAAATTTTTAGATTTCATTCGATGAGCAAATAATAAAGGAAGAAAAAGGTAACTAGGGTCTCACCAAGTGTGCCAAAATGTTTTAGTTAATTTCAATAATTTATTAATTTTTAAAGTAAATAATGAAACTATTAATAGGGTATGTATAAGAATACTTGGTAAAGTGCACACGTGAATCTAAATGATGATGGAAACTCCTCTTTGGCTGGGAAGGAATAACCTAAAACTTGATGGTGGAAAGTTGAAGTGATTTGGGTAGAGGGGTAATAATTTGGATTTAAAAAATGATTTTGATAGAGATTCATGTCTATGATGATGTTGCTTGCCGATTGAAAGGATGTTGAATACTTGTATGCAAGATTCTAGATTCTAGATTCATTCTATTTCTTCCTCTTCTCCTTTTATAAGATGAAGTTGCTAATTGAGATGGAAGAAGTTAATAATTTTATAAGGGGACAAAATTTATAATTTATGATGTTTTAAATATATTTTTAAATGCAAGTTTCCATTTAGGGAGATGATTTTATTGCACAAAATATGCCAATGATTTAAAACTTTAAAGTAGTCTTGGAGACCTAACCATCAATGATAAAGCCAATTATCAATGGTTTAGATGACCATAAGTGGTTGAGGGGTTAGAAAAAAATAGGTTAAATAAATTTAAAAGGGGTGAATTAAATGGTTTAGCTATATGTGTTAAGTTAGGGGTTTGATGGGGTCAAGTTAGTAAACGAGTCTAATTGACTAGGTGGTCTACTAGATGTGAAGTCAGATGAGGGTTAAAAGGTAGTTTGACATAAAAATATATCATGTGAAGTTTTTGAGTGTCTACATAATCACTAAAGAGAATAAAACATTAGAAACTAATCATCATGTCATATGTCAACATGTCATCAATATAGTCAAATGCTATTAATATAATCAACATAATCAACATACATACTCATCATATACATCAATAAGGAAATTAATGAAATAGTGTATCCATGTCTCTCTCACTAATATACAACTCATATCATTAGCATGCAGGTTGAAATCAAAATCAAAATCATATACATAATATCATCTATCAGGCCCCTGGTACACCACTACCAACTACCCCATCTACACCTGTACCTACACTACCATCTAGTGATAGCCCCCTAATATCCCTACCTATCCCACTGTCTATGAGTAAATTTATTAAGTCATTCAATGATGGTAGTTTGATATCAAAATCTATCATATGCATAACTAGAAAATGTTTCAGTTAATTTCACTCATTTATTAATTTTGAAAGTAAATAATGAAACTAGTAATAAGGAATGTAGAAGAATACCTGGTAAATTGCATATATGAATCTAGATGATGATGGAAAATACTCTTTGACTGGGAAGGAATAACCTATAGATAAGAAAGACACTATAAGAGGGGGTTGTTAGAAGGATGGTTCAGTGGATTGCCTAGTATGAGCTAGATCCAAGAAGCATATTGCTTGTTAGGAGGTCATCAATCCACTGTTATAACAATTAAGTCAACATAAATGAAAATAAGGACACTTGCATTAAATAATATGAAAGTAAATGCATGCAAAGAAGATAAAATAAATGATTTTTTTAAAGAAAATAACTAAAATAGCAAAAGTGGGTCAATACTTATGCTAAAATGGTCAAGGTCTAGTTTAGAAAATTTAAAAGAGTATTGTAATTAGGTAAAAATAGAGAAAGTTCGGTTTGATTAGGGTTATAGGGATAGAAATATCTTGGTATATTTTTTATTCCAGAGTGACCATCGATGGTAAGGCAAATCATCAATGGTTTAGGCTGATCATTGGCGATTGGGTGATAGTCGATAGTTGAAGTGACCATTGGTGGTTGTGCTAACTATTGGTGGTTACCTATGTAAATCTAGAAATGATCATAAAAGAAGGTGAAAATTTGGATATTTGGGCAAATAGAGGTCTATTATGGAGCTAAGAGGTGGAAAATAAGATACTGATGGGTCTGATAGGGCAGGAAGGTTAGAAATAAGATAAATTAATGAAAATAAGCAAAAGATACCTAAAAATTGATGGAGGAAAGCTGAAGTGATTTGGCCAAAGTGACAATATTTTAGATTTTAAAAATGATTTTGATAGAGATTCAATTCTCTTATGATGTTGCTTGCCTACTAAAAGGATGCTAAATACCTATATGCAAGATAATTTAGATGCAAGATTCTGGATTGTGGATCCATTTCACTTCCTCTTCTCCATTTATAAGATGAAGTTTCTAATTGGGATGGAGGAAGTTATTAATTTTATAGGGGATAAAATTTCCAATTCATGATGTTTTAAAATCAAGTTGTCATTTAGGGAGATGTCTATCTCGCACAAAAGCTATCAATGCTTTAAAATTTTAAAATAATCTTCGATACCTAGCCATCAATGATCATGCCAACCATCAATAGTTTGGTTGACTCTCAATGGTCAAGGGGTTAGAGAAATAGGCTAAAGCAAGTTAAAAGGGGTGAATTAAATGGTTTAGCTAGATGTGTTAAGTGAGGGGTTTGATGGGGTCAAGTTAGTAAATGAGTCTAATTGACTAGGTGGTCCACTAGATGCGAGGTCGGATGAGGGTAAAAAGGTAGTTTAAAATTAAAAGCTGTCATGTGTATTTTTTGAGTGTCTACATTTTGCCCCTTTTTGTTATGCAACTTTGATCTAGAAAGCTTTAGAAAAAAAATAGATGGCTAGTCAGGGTTTGATTGCCTCAACTATGGGATGAGGCATTCCCACTCATATTAAGAGTTGATGAGATGAAAGAAAAATTAGTTCAGGGTTTGATAAATGATAAATTGGTAGTCAAAAAGTAGGTGACATAAAAAGGTTAGGCATTTGAGGCACAAACATGTACAAAAATGTGACTAAGGCTGATAGTCAAGATTGCATAGAGACTAAAGTTACCAATATTGATAAAAATATGGTTGATTCTAGAGGGACATGTGATAGGGGTAACCAATCCACAATGTTGGTCATAAGTGATTGAGTCAGGCCTATCAAGCCATCTAGATAGGGTCAGTGTTAGCCACAAGTATCTAGGTTAGGAAGTACACCTATGAAACAACATAATTGGTCAAGTCATGCATGCGGTGGTGTAAAGTTCAAGAGTTTAACATGGAAAGGTTGGTCAGTGTGGTCAAAATGACCATGTAGGGTCTTTGTAAAACATGTAAATAATTTGGGTAAAAAATGACCAACATCGAGGTGGGCATGGTGTAATAGTTAGTTGGTTAGGTATGGGTTGGTTGGGAATGGCTAAGATATCTCTATATGCACTAGGGAAGTGGATGCTACCTACATTAGTTCCATGGAAATAATATCCAAAAATAGCTTTAGGCCAAATGTAGTTCTCCAAAAGTTCAAGTTTTGGGTGAAGTGAGATTAGGTGATCTCTAAGGTTAAGCAACTAGGTAGGGTGCTTAAAAAAAATAAAAAGTGGGCGATCCTGACTATAGATGGTCAAAGGTCCTAGGGTTGACCTTTGAAGGTCGACCTGATCATTGATGGTCAGAGGAAACCCTAAAAACCCATTGATAAAAAGGGAACAATAAAAAAAATCATTGTCACTTTTTACAAGTTTGACCTCTGTGAAGTTTGCTCTAGTGATCCTGCACTTTGGCATCTTATGACAAGTTGACTGAGTCAGTGCTTAGGTATCATTGGATTATTTATTGAGTAGGTGTTTGAGGAGATCAAGTGTTGATTAAGATGGAGGGTGGATGGGGGTATGATCGAGAAGTAAAAAAGGATTTGTAAAGTTTTTAAATGGTATAAAAATGTGTTTTTAAAAAAGGTATTTAATGGGTATAGATGGTTAGGAATGTTTTTAGATGGATGAGAGGGAAGGTTTTAGTTTGGCCATCCTTTATATAGATTAGGGGGCCTAAGATAATGGTATTGATAAAAAAAAGTTAGATGGGATGATATTAGAGTCCTGAGATTTAGAGTGAGATGGGGCTGGTGAGGATGGAAGTTCTTCATCAATGGTGGTAATGGGTTTTGTTGATGTGGGTTCTTCTAGTGGTTTAAACACAAGGCCAAATAATTCATGAGGTTTTTGAGTTTTGATTATGGGTAACTCATGAGGTCCCTATTCAAAGAGGCTAAGAACAAACCCATTCTAAGTGCACCTATAAAGGTAAGCTTTGTCAAAGGCTGGTTTATCCAAGTAGGATAAATCGAAGGTGAATAGTCAGATGAAAGGGGTAATGACAGGAGTGAAAAGTGGTTGATCAAGTTCCCCATAGATGAAAGTTTTTTTATTGTTCAAGATCCTAAAAAGGATGATGGTTTTGATGTTGAGATCATAGGAAGGGTCATATTTGAGATTCCCATATTCTTGTAGAGTAGGGAAAACATCTAAGTCTAAAAGTTGATATTCCCTAAGAGAGAGATGCTGAAATGTAGATTGCAAGGGGTCCTCAACTAGAATTTGGGATGAAGGGATGGTTGAGCTAGTTGATGCTTCATCATTATTTTTAGTAAAAGTGTTGATGGTTTTGGTTGCTAGGGTGGGTTTTTTAGAAGTTGGTTGTGAGGTAGATGAAGGAGGAATAAGAATGTCATTAGGTTAGTATGTTATATTGTAAGAGGTAAAGGGACTAGGGTCATCTTTGATGGTAACAACTTATTCCTCATTCTCAAATTTAACACATTAGTATAAGGTGGAAGGGATGAAACTCATAGCATGGATCCAAGGGTGTTCAAGTAATACATTTTATTGGAACTCACCCTCTATAACATAAAATAGTTTAGGAATGGTATGAGGACCCATGTGGTTGTGGAGGACAATGGTCCCTAAGGTGGTGGCCATGGTATCATTAAAGGAATGAAGGAACATTTTAATTTATGACAAGATGTTTTTAGGTAGATGAAGTTTTTCATATGCATATAAGGAGATAATGTTGATGCTAGCTCCTCCATCAATCATCACCCTTTTGATGTAGGTTTGATTGATGTATGCAGTGATAAAAAAGGGAGGATAAGAATCCTCAAGATGAGCTTGAGGTATTTTGGAATCCTAAAAGGTGATAAAGGCATAAATTTAGAGGGCTCCAATAAAGGGTGTAAGAGGTTGAGGATCATCCAGTTGAACCTCTATGGATCACAGAGCCTTGATCAACACCTGGTGATGATGGGGTGAAGTGTTGATTAGTTCATAGAGGCTCATTTTCACCAGTGTTTGGTGAACTTATTTCAACACTAACCACTATATAGATGTAGAAGGGTTGGAGGGAGAAGATCCCAAAATGGATAATTTTGGTTTTCATGGTTGTAAAGGTGAGGGTGGTGATGTTTGGGTTTAGTTGGTGGATTGAGGGGTTGAAGGGTATGTCCATGGGATGGATGCTTTGGCTTTTCCATTATCTTTCTATTGGTCTTGGGATTGAGTAACCATATGAATAGTGTAGATAAGGAGTTTTGTTGGGTTTGATGCTTTCTTTGGTTCCTCCTCCTCACTCTTGGGTGGGAGCAAGAGAGTAGGTAAAGGTTTGGTAGGTTGGGTGGATGGTAATATTGTTAATGGGGGAAAAAAGGGTTCATCTAATAATAGAACATCCTCATCATATAGGCTATGAATGAGTGCTTGGAGAGCTTTGAAATTCTCTGTGTCATGTCTTAGTGCCCTATGGCATACATAGATTAGGTTATCATTGAACCAAGAGGGTGTGGTATTGGAAGGGTAGAATGGTTTGATAGGTGGTAGGCTAATTACGGAAGTTTGCAATAACCTCTATAAGATAATTGAGTAGGATTCATTCAAAGGAGTTGGAGGTGATGGGTTTATAATTTTAGGGATGGGAGCCTTCTTGGGCATAGGCTTTACCATGGTAGTTTTAGTTGGAAGAATGGTTTTAGTTTGTGGTTTTTGTTGGGTTTTCTTGATAATGGTTGGTTTGGAGTTGAATATTTAGATATGGAAAGCTTGGATGAGGAGGGTTTAGCTATAGGTGGTAAAGTAGAAGTAGATAGGTTGGTTAAAAATGATGGAGAACTTGATGGTTTGATGGGTATATGTGGAGAAAAGGGGGATGGTTTATTATAATAAGAATAGGTAATTGGGATGGTAGAAGGATGGGTTCCTAAGATGGAGGTAAGTGGGAAGGAGGTGGTATGGGTCTAGTTTAAGGTGGAGGTTTGGGTGACTCTACTTTCTTAATTAGTTTAGTTGGGGGTTTCTTTTGTCGACTAGATGGGTTTAAGTCCAACCTCAAAGGGGGGTGAGTGTGACTAGGTGTGGGAAGAATTCCTAGGTTCTTTATTGGTTTGGTGAGAGAAGCGTAAGGTTATTTGGAGATTTTAGGTGAAGGTAGTTGGGGTGGTTCACTTATGGTTTTGGAAAAGGTATTTGGTGAAGAGGTAATAATGGGTTTAAGGGTGTATTCAAGGGAGGTTAATGATTCAAATTTATTTTGGTAAGGGAGCATAAGATGGTGTTAGAAATTGGCTCTATCAAAGTTGTGTGAGATAAGCATCTCCTTAAATGGAAACTTGATTTTAAAACTAGCTTTAAAACATCATGAATTGGAAAATTTATCCCCTAATCAAATTAGTAAATTCATCCCAATTAGCAACTTCATTCTATAAAAAGAGAAGATGAGGAAGTGAAATGGATCCACAATCTAGAATCTTGCATCCAATTTCTCTTACATATAGGTATTCAGTATCCTTTCAGCAAGCAAGCAACATTATCAGAGACCTAAAGCTCTATCAAAATTATTTTTGAAATCCAAAGTACTATCACTTTGGCTAAATCACTTCAGCTTTCCACCATCAAGTTCAAGGTATATTTTGCTTATTTTCATTGATTTATCTTATTTTTAACCATCCTTCCCTATCAGACCCATTAATATATTATTTTCCACTTCTCAGCCCCATAAAAAACCTATATTTTCCCAAATATCCAAATCTACACCTTTTTTATCATTTCCAAATTTACATAGGTAACCATCAATGGTTAACACAACCACCGATGGTCACTTCAATCGTTGATGGTCACCTAACCACCGATAGTCAACCTAAACCATTGATGGTTCACCTGACCATCAATGGTCACTATGGCATAAAAAATATAGCAAGCTATTTCTATCCCTGTAACCCTAATCAAACACAACTTTCTTTGTTTCTTCTTGATTATAGTACTTTTTTTTTTGAACTATACCTTGATTATTTTTTGAACTATACCTTGATTATTTTAGCATAAGTATTGAACTATACATTTTTTATTTTCATTTTTTCTTTAAACAAAATTATTTAATTTCTCTTCCTCACATGCATTTACTTTCATATTATTGAATGTAAGTATCCTTATTTTTGTTTATGTTAACCTAATTTTATAATAGTGGATTGACATCCTCCTCATAAGCAATATGCTTCTTAGATCTAGCTCATGCTAGGTAGTCCACTCAACCGTCCATATAACAACCACCTCTTATAGTGTCTTTCTTATTTGTAGGTTATTTCTTCCCAACAAAAGAGGAGTTCCCATCATCATCTATATTCACACATGCACTTTACCATGTATCTTTACACACCCTATTACTAGTTTCATTATTTACTTTCAAAATTAAGAAATGAGTGAAATTAACTGAAACATTTTGGCATAGTTACTTTATGTGCTTTCATTATGTTGGGTAATTCTCATTATACCAACCCATAATAGGGTGAGAATCATCAAATTGTTCCTTTTATTGAGTAGTAGGACATGGCATTAATAGATGCAATACCTTCAAAAGTCTTGTACAAAATTTGATTGATAGTGGATAACTTGCATTTGATAATCCCAATGTACCTCCTAATTAGTTCCTTAACATTTTCCATAATCCTTTTCCCAATAATGTTCCTTTTACCCAACACCATGATGATAAACGTGAATCATCTCACTCTCATGAAACACACATGATCCATGTCATTAATAATAAACCCATTATTGAAGAGACCATTACCTCAATCACCCAAATGGAAATAGATAACTCACCACCTATTTATTTAGGTACTCAAATGGAAGAATTAGCCACCCATCTCTCTTTGCTTAATGATATCTTATCTATATCTACCTCTCCTTTGATGAAAACACCAAAAGAGGAAACCTCTACTATAACTATTTCTTCTTCTTCCAATCCACCCATTTAGGTTGAAGAATTGCCCTCCATTCCTTTAGACACCCAAAAAATGGAAGAAAATCTATCTATTCTTCACCTGAGGACACCATGACTATTTCCCCTATCATTAAACCATCCATTTCCTCTTTTAAAACCATCCCACAAGAGGAGATTAACTCATCTACCCAACCACCAATTTTGAAATCTTCCCTCAAAGATATAAATGAAAAATCCATTCCATCTTCTCCACCTAAGTCCTTAAGATTTAAAACCAATGACCAAGGAACTAAACCCATCTACAAGCCCTTTTCTAGGCTAGTCCAAAGTTTAGAGTTCACTTCTTAACCCAACTTTGATAGAGCCACTTTATGGCCTCATCTCGGGCTCCCTTACCAAAATAAATTTGAATCATTAACCACCCTTGAATCCACCCTTAAACCTATTATTACCTTTTCAAAAAATACCTTTTCCAAACCCATAAGTGAACCACCCCAACCACCTCTACCTAAAATTTCTGAATCACCTTATGATTCTCTCACCAAACCAGTAAATACTTTGGGAATCCTTCCCACACCTAGTCACACTCACCCCTATTTGAGGTTGGACATAACCCCATCTATTCCACCAAATAAACTCCTAACTAAACTAATTAAGAAAGTAGAGTTACCCAAACCTCCACCTCAAACTAGACCCATACCACCTCCTTCCTACTTACCTTCCATCTTAGGACCCCATCCTTATACCATCCCAATTACCTATTATTATTATAAAAAACCATCCCCCTTTTGTCCACCTACACCCATAAAAACATCTAGTTCTTCATCATTTTTTACCAACCTATCTACTTCTACTTTCCCACCTATAACTAAACACTCCTCATCCAATCTTTCCATATCCAAATCTTCAATCTCCAAACCAATCATAACCAAGTAAATAAAAACCATTCTTCCAACTAAAACTACCATAGTAAAGCCTTTGCCTAGGAAGGCTCCTATCCCTAAAACTATAAAACCATCACCTCTAATGCCTTTGAATAAATCCTACTCAAATATATTATAGAGGATTTTACAAACTTCCTCCATTAGCCTACTACTTATCAAACCATTCTACCCTTCCAATACCAAACCCTCTTGGTTCAATGATAACTTGATCTATGCATACCATAGGGCACTAAGACATGACATAGAGAATTGAAAATCTCTCCAAGCACTCATTCATAGCCTATATGATGAGGATGATCTATTATTAGATAAACCCTTCTTGCCCCCATTACCAATATTACCATCCACCCAACCTACCCAACCTTTACCTACTCTTTTGCTCCCACCCAAGAGTGAGGAGGAGGAACCAAAATAAGCATCAAAACCAATAAACCTCCTTATCCACACTATTATGTGGTTACTCAATCCCAAGCCCAATAGAAAGATAAGGGAAAAAACAAAGCATCTATTCCTTGGTCATACCCTTCAACCCCTTAATCTACCAACCAAACCCAAACATCTCCATCCTCACCTTCACAACCACCAAAACCTAAAGTATTCTTTTTGGGAGCTTCTCCCTCAACCCTTTTGCATCCATACATTGGTTAGCATTGAAACAAATTCACCAAACACTAGTGAAAATGAGACTCTATGAACTAATCAATACCTAACCCCACCATCATCAAGTATTGATCAAGGATTTATAATCTATAGAGGTTCAACTAGATGATCCTCAACCTCTTGTACCCTTTTTCAAAGTCCTCCAACTTTTTGCCCTCATCACCTTTTAAGATTTTGAAATACCACCTTTTCATATTGAAGATCCTAATCCTCCCCTCTTCATCACAACATACATCAATCAAACCCACATTAAGAGGGTTATGATTGATGGAGGAGCTAACATCAACATTATCTCCTCCCATGCATATGACCAACTTCAGCTTCCCAGAAACATCATGTCAAAAAGTATAATGGTCATTCACTCATTTAATGATACCATGGTCACCACCTTATGGAACATTTTCCTCCACATATATGTGGGTCCTTATATCATTCTTAAACTATTTTATGTTATAGAGGGAAAGTTATAATACAATGTGTCACTCAGATGCCCTTGGATTCATGCTATGAGTTACGTCCATTCCATCTTACACTAATGTGTCAAATTTGAGCATGAGAGACAAGTTGTTACCATCAAAGTTGACCATAGTCCTTTTTCCTCTTGCAATATGACATACTGTCCTAATGTCATTCTTATTCCTCCTTCATATACCTCATAACCAACTCCTAACAAACCCAACCCACCAACTAAAATTGTCAACACTTATACTCACAACAATGATGAAACATCAACTAGCTCAACCATCCCTTCATCCCAAATTCTAGTTGAGGACCCCTTAAAATCCACGTTTCAATGTCTATCTCTTGGGAAATATTAACTTTTAGCCTTAGATGTTTTCCCTACTCTACAAGAATATGGGAACCTCAAATATGACTCTTCCTATGATCCTGACATTAGAACCATCATCCCTTTTAGGCTCCCCAACAATCAAACATATTTTGTCTATGGGGGACTTGATTAGCCACTTATCACTCCTACCACTACCCTATTCATTTGACCATTCACCATTAATTTTTATTACTTTGGAAAACCTACCTTTGACAAAACTTACCTTTATAAGTGTGCTTGGAAAGGGTTTGATCTTAGCCTTTATGAATAGGGACCTCACTTGTTACCTATAATAAAAACTCAAAAACCTCATGAGTTATTTGGCCTTGTGTTTATACCACCAGAAGAACCCACATAACCAAAACCCATTGCCACCATTAATGAATAACTTCCATCCTCACTAGCCCCATCTCCCTCCAAATCTCATGACTCTAATATCATCCCATATAACTTTTTTTATAAATACTATTAGTTTAGGCTCCCTAATGTATCAAAAAGATGGCCAAACTAAAACCCTCCCTATAATCCATCCTAAAATTATTGAATATGATTCTCCTACTATCAACACCATTTGACATCATGATGATGAGTCCATTCTTGCCTACCTCAATAAAAGGGGATTATTCAATTCATAAATCTCTCCATTTTGAGAATTAAACTTTGCTAAATGAATCCACTATTGATGTTAACTTAGGTATGTTGGATAACTCCCATATCATCAAAATCTACCAATCTTTAAATTCCATAGAGTAACAAGATTACCCTTCTTTATTTCAAGACCGTAGTATAGCATTTTCCTGGTCCTATTAGGATATGCCCAAAATTGAACCCTTTATTACCCTCCACAACATAACTACACATCCTAAGGTTAAGCCAATTTGGCAAAAGCTTCATAGAATACATCCTCACATAGCCCTTATTGTCAAAGAAGAGCTTCAGTGTCTCTTATCCATTAACTTCATTAAGCCTATCAACTATCCAAAATGGGTTTCTAACATCATTCCCATCACTAAGCCCTTAGGGGGGCTTCACCTCTACATCTACTTTCATGGCCTCAACCTTGCTTGCCCAAATGATGACTTTATTTTTCCAAATATCAACCAACTTGTTGATCTTATGGCTGGCCATGAAATTTTATCTCTCATGGATGGTTTTTAAAGATATAACTAGATCCTAATTGCCTCTAAAGATCAACATAACACTTCTTTCATTACCCTAATGGGAAATCTTCTACTACAGAGTCATGCCCTTTGGACTAAATAATTCTAGAGCGACCTATTAATGGGTCATGACCTATATCTTTCATGATCTCATCCATAAAATCATAGAGGACTATGTGGATGATCTCCTGAGAAAATCAAAATGCCATAAGGATCACCTAGTTGTTCTCACCATCATCTTCAATTGACAAATCCATTATCATGTCAGGCTCAACCCTAAGAAATGTATTTTTAGAGTCCTATTAGGAAATCTTCTTAGTTTCATTATCTCTCTCTCTATAGAATAAAAATAGACCTTACCAAAGTTAGATAAATATTGGAGATGCCTCCTCCCACCAACCTTACATAGATCCATAGCCTACAGGACAAACTTAAATCCATCCATTGCTTCATCTCCTAATTATCAGATAAATATCAACCCTTCCACCACCTATTAAAGAAAGACACATCTTTTAAGTGGACCAAAGAATGTCAACAAGCCTTTGATTTAATCAAGGAGTATATTCTCTCTCCACCTATCCTCATCCCTCCTAAGGAAGAATATCCATTTTACCTATACATCTCTACCACAAACCTTTCTTAGGGGCAATGCTCACTCATCATGATGAAAAAAAATAAAGAGTAGGCTATCTATTACATTAGTTGTGGCCTTATCTAATATGAGACTCGATATATCCATCTCAAAATGCTCTACCTTGCCTTAGTCTTCATGGCCTCCAAACTTCATCACTACCTTCTTAATCATAAAACATATGTCATCACCAACACTGACCCCCTTAAGTATATGCACTCTAAGTCATACCAAAACCAATGTATGGCTAAGTGGCTCATGCTCTTAGCTAAGTTTGATCTTGAGTTAATTCTATAAAATTACATTAAAGTAAATGTAATCATTGATCAATTAGCTAAAGCTTCTCTTCCAGATAGTCAACCTCTTCCTCTTGCCTTCCCATATGAGTCCATTTTAACTATTTCTAAGGAAGAACCCACCTACCAAATGACCATGTTTTTTGATGGCTCTAAATGCCAAAATTATGGGGGTGTCAAAGTTATTCTCATTCCCATTAATGGTGAACCTCTTACCTTTTATTTTAAACTTGACTTTGAATGCACCAATAACATATTTAAATATGAAGCCCTAATCATAGGTCTCTAAACTATCCTAGCCTTGGGAGTCAAAACAATTAGTATCTTTTGTGACTTCTAACTAGTCATCAACCAGGTCAATGGATCTTATCAATGTAAAAATAATGTCCTCCTAAAATACAAATAACTTGTAGACACACTCTTTACATCATTTGATCATTTCACTATCCATTTATTTCCTTGATCTACTAACAAATTCATATATATAATGGCTTATGTTACTTCTCAAATCCCATCTCAACCTACCAAATCTAAACTATTTGTCACCATCCATCACTTTATCACACCTTCATATATCAGTTCTAATGTTCCTACCATTTTTACTATCAAAACATCTCCTTCTAACATATGGTATGACCAAACTTTTAACTATCTTAACCTTGGAATTATTCCTCCCAACCTTTTGAAGAATGCCTAAAGATATTTTGTTTAGAGTACCTCTCATTACACCATACTAGGGGGAATCCTTTACAAATGCATCTTTGACAACATCCTTCTCCACTGTCTCCATAGTTATGAAGCCTCCCACACCATAAAGGAAACACATGGTAGAGTCTATGGGGGACATTTTAGTGGCCTAACTATTACTAAGAATATCCTTTGCCTTAGCTTCTATTGGTCCACCCTTAATCAATACTTTTGTGAATATGTAAAGAAGTGTGTCAAATGTCAACAACATGCTAACTTACACCATACACCTCCTCATGGCCTTTAAGTATCTAAATATTATTGGCCCTTCTCATAATGGGGTCTTGAACTTATTGTGAAAATCAATCCCCATTCTTCACAATGGAATTAATATGTCATTACCACCATTGAATATTTCACCAAGTGGGTGGAAGCCATCCCCCTCATATCTACCAAAGCTAAAAAGGTTATCGACTTCATCAATCACCATATCATCTACCACTTTGGTGTTTCACATAAGATCATCACTGATAATGGAAAATATTTTAAAAAATATAAAGTCTAAGGTCTCTATGACTCTTTTGGCATCAAGTTAAGCTTTTCCTCACCTTATCATCCACAAGCCAATGGACATGATGAAGCCTCTAACAAAACCCACATCAAAATTTTATCCAAGGTAGTGAGTGATTCAGGTTAGGATTTACATTTAAATGTCCCTTTTTATTTATGGGCTTATTATACTAGCATTCAAACCTCTACAGGTGATACACCTTTTTCTCTCATCTTTGGGGTTGAAGTAGTCTTGACTCTTGAAGTCCAAATTCCATCTCTTTGCATATCATTACATGGAATCTTTTTTGAAAGTGACTATCATCAAGAATGACTCACATGTCTAGAAATTATTGACAAAAATCACCTGACAACACTTATTCATATTCATGTATATTAAGAATGAATCAAGCACGATATAACAAACCCCTGAAAGAGTGAGAGTTTAACTTCAGAGACCTCATCCTTAAGGAAAACCAACATGTAACTAATATGGAGAAATGAAAAAAGGAAAATTTTAATTTCAATTGGATTAGACCCTACATCATAACCCATAATTATGAATCATGAGCTTATCATTTATATTCTCTCAAAGGAAAACCAGAACTTGAGCCTCTCAATGCTTTGCATTTGCATCCTTTCTATTGTTGAAACATAGATCAAACTCACCTTTGTGTCTAAACTTAAGCTCATCCCTTGGTTTACCAAATTTTTACTTCCTTTCACCTACTTATCCCTAATCTCCTTGGGAATAATTGATTACAACATAGAATCATGTGACTATCTATCATAGTTATAGCCTAATCCTAAATATGGGCACCACAACTCTACCCATAGCATGGTTCTCATGGATACTTTTCATCTCTAATTAGATGGAATCCCATGGATCAATTATCTCTTAAACCACTTTCCCTCATCTATCATTAACATTTTATGCTAAATATTCACCTTCACAAAAGTAAACCTTTAAGCTTAATTAGACTTGTCTATGTCTAACCCAACATTCAACATTGAAAAAAATTAGGATACCAAAGAATCCTCTGGGTCCATATCTCTAGCATTACAGACTATTCCCTTGAAGGATACTTGCCTAATAAATTACAATTTTCTTAAAAAAATAGACCACTCCCTTGAAGGATATCTATAAAAATCCAATTCTAGACCACTACCTCTAAAGATGGCTAAGAAATAATCATCTAAAGATTCTCACATTGATCAACTTCAACAACTTATCAAAATAAAAAAAATGACAAACAACCATATGTCAAAATCAAAGTAAGCCACTATCGACTCTCATAAGTGTCATTTATAGACTTCCCACATTGATCAGTCCATGCATTATCCCAATATGCCTCAATCAGCTCCTATATATGGCATTTGTAAACTTCCTACATTGATCAGTCTACATATCATATTAAGACATATACTTGTCTATTATAGTTCTTTGGTCACCTATAGAATGGGTAAGCTAACCCACATCATGTTACCTTTTCATCCACATAGCATTCAACCATCTACCTATCACCTCCTTTTCGTTCAATCCCTCTCTAAAATCAAGGGACTATGAGCTTAATTAACACAAAGTGATCGAGATACCCCCTTTCTCAATTAAATCATACTCATGTGAAGCATTCAAAATGATTACATTCACTAAGTCAATCCAACTATGTTTTCTTTTTTTAGGTCCTTGCCAACCCAACTCTACTTATCTCATCTACCCTTACATTTAAACTTTCAACAATCTTGTGAAGTCTCTTATTGAAGAACCTATAGGCAGTACTGATAGAGGAGTAACCTAATAAGATACCCTTATCAAATATTGAATCAAAATTTCCAATATTCTCTTCTCCTATTTTGATGAATCACATACTCCCAAATAATATAAAATGTTTGACATTAGCTTCTCTATTCTTCTAATAATCATAAGGAGTCTTATCATTATTTACCTAGATTTGACAACTATTTAAGATGTAAATAGAAGTGTTGGTTACTTCTTCCCAATAGCCATCTGATAATTTTTCATCTTGAATCATGGTTCTAATCATATCCAAAATATTCTTATTCTTCCTTTCAACAACACCATTCTGTTATGATGTTCTAGCAGTAGAATATTTTCTTCTTATCCCTTATTCTTCATAAAAATCATCGAACTTATGAGACCAAAACTCATTGCCTCTATCTAATCTCACACACTTGATCTTTGATCCTTTATCATTTTCAACAAGGGCTTTGAATGCCATACATTTTGCAAAAGCTTTTGATTTTTCTTTAAGAAAGAATATCCAAGTCATCCTAGTAAAATCATCAATGAGAAGCATGAAGTAGCTATTACCTAGAATACTTTGAGTTCTCATAGGTCCACATAGATCAAGGTGGATCAAATCCAATGGATATGTAGTGAAGAATTCCTTTTTTTTATCTTCTTTTTGTTTGATTCTCATGAAGACATGCCTTGCAAAGAGAATGAGGAATCTAAAAAATCTTGGGTATATGCCTTACCAACCCTTTTGATCTGATCTCTACCATATTATCAAAATTTATATGTCTAAGTATTTTATAAAATAATCTAGGTTTATTCAAAATGAATTATGAATCACTTCTTATAGGATTCATGGAATACATACATGTTATCTATTTTATGAACTTTGCAACTAATCTATCATATTTTGCTTTTCTTACTTCACATACATCATCATAAAAAATTACAACATTCCTTGCTTACACATTTGGCTTACACTTAAAATATTATGTTTCAAACCTTCTAAGTATAAGACATTCTCAATCTTCATATGACCATTATCCAAACTCACAGTACCTTTGCCAATAATGTTAGCAAATTTTTTGTCACAACTAGGTTGGTCTTATTTAGAGAGATAAACTTGGTCTTATCTCCTCTCATATGATTTTAGCATACACTTTTTATAAACCATCTCTTATTATCATCTTCTTGAGTATGTAAGGCTGTTTAAACAAATAATGACTCTTCCTTTGGTGGTCTACTTGAATTTTGCTTCCTTTCTTCTTAAAACTTAATCTCCTTGAACCATTTGATGATGTCAATGATTTGTATATCATTTTTCCAAAATGATATTCTATATTTTTTAGTTATATGACCTTTCTGGTTACAATTGTAGCATATGATATCTCATTTGATCTTTAGAGAAAGAGAGAGAAATTCTTATATCTATGACCGAATTGATTATAGTAGAAGCAATGCCCATTAAAGACATTATTCATGTTTGATACTCTTTTATCTTGACCATTATCACTCAATGGATTTTAAATCTTGATCCTTTTGGTGGAGCTAAAATCCCTATTGTCTTTGGATAAGAGCATATCTAAGTAAGTCATTAATTTATTTTTAGATTGTTCTATCCTTTGATTGAGATCTTTATTCATCATGAAATATAGGTTCTTGACTGTTAAATCTAGATTTTGCACTTGTGTATTCACACTATTAACTTCTATTAAATCACAAACTAAATTGTATTGAATATAAGGCATAACCTCTTTCTCAACCATTTTACCTTTTATCACCTCATAGTGGTTAAACTTTGCATGAAGGACCTGTTACGATACCTATTTTTAGGGGTATAATCTACTGAGAGGGGTGAATCAATGGTGGATAATAATCCATTTCAATTTCCAAATCCTTGAAAATTCTTAAGCATTCAATACAATCATTCATAAATCATACATATCATTCATATAAGTGAACAATGAACATAATGTAAAATCACATACACAACACAATATCTATGTGGGAAATCCTCTTTGAGAATAAAATCCACTCTCAAGCTTGAAAACACATAGACTAATATCTTATAATATGATCACAAATAAGAGACTAATCAAGTCCCTTTGATTAATAACCTTTATTCAAGTCCTTCTGACCAACGGTCTTTAGTGAAACCCTATTTCACAAAGAGAAACTGCCCTTAAGGAAGATCAAGTCCTTTAGAACCTCCTTGAGATGAACACTTATACCTTAGAGATGATGTCTTCAAAACTTAATGATAGACCTCTTGATTATCTCACCTCTACATAAACTCTTTCTCTATCTCAAAGAGGCCTCTCACATAGGCATGCCACAATATCTCTCCTTCTTCATTCAAATAGTTCTCATATGCACACTCATACCTCTTCACATTTACTCAAATTACAAGAGCACTATTATGAAATTAGGAACATGACCTATATGTCATAAAAATATTTATAAAACTATTATACTCATTAACTCAACTAATAGGTAACCTACCTATCCTTCACTCCATAACTCTCACATGCACCTTGCACTAGTCTCTCTCACATATAAGTCTAGAACCCAACACATTTGGTTTCACTATATATAGAGAAATCATGAATTATCAAGTCCATAATAATCATTTTTAGCCATAATACATGACTTCAACCTTGATGCAACTCATATGGGCCACACTTAAAGACATTCTCCTTTAAAAATAGGCCTAAATAACTTTTAGGTCCTATGCAGATCCAATCAACTTTTTGATACATCTCCAATAAAATTAAGAACATAGGACCATTTAAAAATACATAGGTCCACTCTTTATGTCCCTTAGACATCCTTAAATGATCACAATCACATTTTTTCACCTCTTTATATGATCAAACAACTCAAACAAAGACCTATACAAAGGAACACCATTACCAAACAAATAGTCAACTTCTTAATCAATGTTCATAATAAAGATAGATTGAACACACCTCAAAAATATACATAGTGTATCCTCATGGAGTCTACAACACTCCAAAATAGAAAATTCATCATAAGACATCAAAACAACATTAAAACAAGCTCAAAAATCTTTCTCAGGTCACTTGCAGAATAAACATGAACACATAGTCAACTTCTAGGCTCAAAATATTTGACTATACTCACTTCTAAATATTTAAATTAATATTACAAACTACACCTTAGAATCATCTACAACTTTTATTTTTACAGTAATAGCAAATTTGACTTATATTGAAATATTTGGATGAAATATAGATCTCTAGTTTGTCCCTATGTTAAATTCAAATATTTGAATTCAAACAATCACAATTATCCTTCAAACACAATGCTCAAATCTTGTGTCCTCTCAGATCTGATCGAATACGTACCATTGATATTGTTTGATCTTTAACACATAGTTTTCCAATGATAGACATTAAACCTCAGTCACTTTGACCTCATCTTAAGCAATCTTGAAATGTTGCCTTAATGAATTTCATTGATCTTTGTGGATCAACCAAATCTTTAATGATCAATGCTCATCGTTTGATCCATCTATATGAATGCCTACTCATCATTAGATCCATATCCTATACATTTGCATAGTCATTAAACATCATGCATATGTCCTAATCTCATTAATTTATGACTTATTATAAAAATGGGCACCATTGATCTTTCTTGATCTTTAATTCTTGTATAAATGACTATGTATGGGGACCCTTTCAATATGCCTAAAAGGTCAACTTTGTACCTCAATAACTTCTTCTACACTTACATGATCTCAAATTTGGACCAAATGATATCCTAACATAGGATAATCAAACCATGTGTCACTTTTTTCTTGAAACCTTAGTCCATGTGATATATAATTCCATTAAAATTCCTTCTCAAAAACTTCAATCATAGAGCCAACTATGTCTAGATTTTGTTTGGGAGACCAACTTTGCTCCATAAATTTTGCCACACTTTAGCATAAGATCTGAAATTTAAAACCAAAAAAAAATGCAAAAAAATTAACAAATGAATATGATCATTTTATCTTGACATATTCACATGTACAAGATATAACACCATCAAACTAATCACTTGGCTCTTCTTTCCACATTGCAAAATTGGCTAAGTATGGGAAAACACAGTCAAACTGTCTAGGAGGCCAACTTTACATATGCATATATTTTGATGCACTATAATGAATTATATAAATTTTAGAAAAATTAAACTAGGTCAAAAATTTAATAAACCCATATGATCACCTTCTCTATAAACATCCACATGTGTGAGATATTCTATCATCAAATTACTTACTTAGCTATTTTTGCCATTGGACCTAAAGTGTCTAGATGAAAATTATGGACTACCAGATGAATTCCACTTATGCAAAAAAGATATAAAATCATAGATAACATATTAATAACCTATTTAACATGATATAATAACCATACTCATCCCTAAACATCTCTAAACATGCCAAAACTGAAGATCAACCAAGCCAACTTTAAGTACACTAAGACAAGCAAATTACACACTTTGTCATTATTACTTATGCTATCAAATAACTTTATCCACTCACAAGGACACCTCCATAACATAATTGACATAATCCAATATAAAATTCTTGATTTTAATTGATTTTTGAGTGATCCCAGTGATAGGTTTGAAAATTGGGAAGAATAACGCATATTTTCTCAGTGTATAATAATGTATAAATGTATATTAGATAATCCACGAATCCCTTTTGAATGAGACCTTGATTTGTTTATATGGATCCAATTGAATAGTTTTCCATACCACCAAAACACTCAAATTATACAACCATAAATAGGTGTTTGATTTTATAAAATATCCATTGCTGTGAGAGGGTCAGTTTTGACATGGCTAATCAATATTGACTAATAGTACTGACCAGACTAGTGGGACTGAATTATGTATATGTGGAACAAATTGAGAGTCTAGAAATATCTGTTCAAGATATTTAACAAGTTTTAAATATATAGTGAGGTTCTAATAGGTTTTTAATAGCATAAAATATGGGTTGACCCATATGATAACATGCAAGTGTGATAAGATGGTGAATAAGGACCTTGTTTGTGTGCTCAAGTCATGTGTGATAAATGTGTGTCAAGTGTCTCATTGACATGTATTAAATACCATATTTTATTATCTACACAATTTAAATTAGTCAAATATTACTCATAAATTATAGCTACATTATAAAAATAATGCAACAAAGAATTAATTTAGCTATTTAGCAAAGCTATAATAAATCGGTTCTATAAGGGATTATATTCAGAGTTCTAGAATTTATCCTTATAGATGGAAACAATCATAGATGAAAATTTGAATGAATTGTTTCTTATCAGGATTATCAATTACATCCAACATGAGGTGCACATATTTAATCTAATGTATACCTTTGAGGATATTTTCATGGCATGTATATAATAGGATATGGAACTAGTCACTAAAACATGGCCATTCAAAAGTATTAGAGTTAGGAACACTCAAATATATTCATTCCATTAGCCTACAAAATTGAGTCCTCAACATATTAAAGAAAACATAAAAAATGGGACATGTTTTTACTCTGATATAAATTACACTCAAGGACATAATTATGTAGAAAAGAAAAAATTCTACATTGGAGGTGCCAATGAAGAAGAGGATGAAGAAGTAACATGGGAGGTTGGTTATGAATGAGGGGAGGAATCAAAAGAGACCTAACCAAAAATTTATTTCCATGAACAATTTTTAATTAGAATTTGATAAAACCTCAAGGTAGTTTTTTTTATAAAAAATATAAAAGGTGATAGTATTGATTGAATTAGCTAGTATCATAAATTTATCAAAAATAAATGAGCTACACACTTGAACTATTTTTTAAATCTATATCCATAGTTTTAATTCATGATTATAGATGGTGACACATTCATTTATTCCAATAAATTCCCTAATATTAAACTTTTCATTAGATATTATCTACTAGATATCCCCATGTTTTCAATTCCTATCGGTGGCGTAGACATTGTGTTGGGATTCTATTAGATAACTACCTTATAAATGATTGATTTGAATTTACAAGAGATACTCATGTTTCCATTTACAAGGCAAAGAATTTGTATAAAATAAATGACATGAAAATTTCCCATAGTTTATGAGTACTCATCAAATGCAAAATATTATAAAAAAGGGAGTGGATGAGTTTGTGGCTTAACTACTTTCAATAGAGGCACAATCACCAAAGGGGTCTACATCACCAAATATACATGATATTTTGGAGGATAATTTAATAGTTTTTAATGATATACCAAAATAAATTCCTCCAACAATGGATCATGATCATGCATTTAACTATTTACTTCCAACCACCTAACATCAGGCCTTATATATGTACCCATATGTATAAAAGAGTGAGATTGAGAAGATGGTACAAGAGATGTAAGAAACATGTATTATCCATCATAGTCAAAGCACTTATTCCTTTCCAATTGTAATGGTGTATAAGAAGTATGACACCTAATGGCTTTGTATTGACTATAAGGAACTCAAAAAGTACACCATCAAAAGTAAGGTCCCTATTTATATAATTGGTGATTTTATAGATGAATTGCATGGTGTTGTTTATTTTACAAAAAGTTATATTCATTTTATATATCACAAAATCATAATTAGATATGAGGATATTAATAAGAAAACTTTACAAACCCATGAGGGCCATTAATAATTTTTTGTGATGCCTTTTGGCCTCACTAATGCACCATATACATTTAATAGTTTGATGAACTCTATTTTTTGGCCATTTATATGGATATTTTTCTTGGTGTTATTTGATGATATTTTAATATACAAAAAAACATGGGTGAAATACTTGTATCGAGTGAATAAAGTTTTGGAAGTTATTGAACAACACTTACTTTATTCCAAGCCTTCTAAATGTATTTTTAGAGTCAATGAGGTCAAGTGTTTTGGCCAAATTATTTCACAAGGGAATTAAGGAGGATCAAAATAAGATTAAGGTTATGGTAGAATGGAAAGTGCTTAAAACCTTCAAAAAACTTTGAGGATTCTTAGGGTTCATAGGTTACTACCATTGTTTTATAAAAAAATATATGGAAACATAACATTTCCACTCAGAACCTTACTAAAAAGGGATTCCTTCCATTGGAATGAGGCAACCACTTAAGCATTTGATAAGCTTAAGGAGGCCATGTACACCAATCTAGTTTTAACTAATAAAAACTTATCTAAAATATTGAGAATGGAATGTAACGAGTTAGGGTATGGAATGGGAGTGGTACTCATGCAAGAATGATGACCTATTACATTTTATAGTTTCCAAATCAAGGGTAATATTTTTATAAAGTCTATTTTTGAGAAGGAAATGATGGCCATAATTGATGCAGTAAAACAATGGTGACCATATCTGATGAGAAGAAAAATTTAAAGTGAAGATATATCATGATTTTCTAAAATAATTCTTGGAATATAGGTTTTAAATAAAATAAAAACAAAAATGGGCAACTAAGATGTTGGGATATGATTTGAGATTATATCCAAGAAAAGAAAGGAGAATAACATGGAAAATGCACAATTTAGGAAAGATGAGTCTACAAAGGCAATGTTTTTTATCATATCCATATTACATGATGATTGGGTAGATGAAGTAAGATTAAAGTGGGATAATGATGCCATTACAAAATATATTATTCAAAATATCAAATAATATCCAATCATATTAGATAGAATTTTATGGAAAGGGGATGATCTCTAATATAATGAGTATAATTATAGGTTGTAAATCTGCATAAATTTAACATTTAAACATAAATTTCTTATATAAATTCATTCTTATCTATAAAATGGGAATTCATAATTCTTAAAAAAATATAATATAGTCAATAAATATTTATTTTGGGTAAGGATAAAATGGGAAGTCCAAAATTTTGTGGAAGAATGTTTGGTGTGTTAGAAAAACAAAGGGGAGACAATTAATACCCTAAGTTTGTTTAAAAATCTAATTATTATTAGCTAGAGGTGGGAAAATATTTACATGGATTTCATAATGGGTATGCCAAAATATTAAATGAAAGTACTTGCCAAATAGACTCACCAAATATGCCCATCTTTTCATACTATAAAATACATTTCTAGAAAGTACAATAGCAACAACATTTATGGATACAGTTAAAAAATCTATGGGTCCCTAAGGATCATAGTCAGTGATTTCAATATTATCTTTACCACTAATTTTTGGATTGAGTTATTCTCATGTTTTGGTAAATAATTGGCTCTTAGCTCCTCTTATCATCCCAAATCTGATGGAAAACCCAAGGTTGCCAATAGGTTCTTGGAAAGTTATCTTTGTTATTTAACTTTAGGTAAACAAGAGAGATGGGTTCAATGATTGACCCTATAAAAATGGTGGTATAACACTTATTTCCATAACTTATCTAAAATATTTCCATTTTTGTAATTGTATGACTACCATACACCATCCATCACCTCATCTTTGATTCCAACCAAAGGTTCGAGCAATTGAAGAACACATTCAACACCAAAAAAATGTACTCTATAGTCTTAGAGATATCTTGGCAAGGGAACATAACCACATGAAGTATAAATCTAACTAACATCATAGTGTAACAAATTTTTAAGTTTTTTTTTTTGAACTTACAATCATTCAATCAAATGTAATGGAAAAAATATAATAAGAATAACAATATTTTTCCTAAGTATTACAACAATTATCAAGTCTTGTAGAATATTATTAGTGTATCATATAAACTAGAGCTATCTCACTCAAAAAAAATACATCTGGTCTTCCTTGCTTCCAGGTTGAAGAAGCTCATTAGAATAAGAATATCAATGTAGATAGAGTTATTAGAGTTTGACAAAGAGGAAATAATAATTTTTGAACTTGACTAAATAATTTAGACACACACTAAGAAATTATGGGCGAGGGTGATTAAAAAGTATCTACACAAAGGAATAATCTATCTAGTGAAGATGTGACATATAAGGATAAGTTTTCATACAAAAACATTTAATAATTATTAATGTTGAGGAAAACATTAGCTTTAAGGGGAGGGGCATGCTACACCATTAGCCTATAGTGTGTATTGGGACATGTGTATCCAAATTATGGATATTTTTGTCTCCAAAATTAGCTTAGCTCATTTTTGAGGACAACCCCCTACGAAACATGTCCGTTTCATTTTTCGTCACTCTAAGATTCATTTTTTGAGATGAATTTCAAAATTCATTTTTCGTCTTGGCCTCAAAATGAGAAGTGGTTACCATCTCGTCCAAGCCAAGTTTTCCCTTCCCCTTTTTCTCCTCCCAGAGTTGGTCTCTTTTTATTTTTCCATGCAAGGGCGGCAAAAATCACCACCTCTGCATTTCCCTTGTTTTTGTGCAAGGGTGGCGATTTCCGCCGCCTATGCACATTTCCTGCAAGGGCGGCAAATTTTGCTGCCCCTGCTCTCCGGCTTGCAAGGGTGGTGATTTTTGTCGCCCCTGCACATTTCCTATAATGGCGGCAATTTTCACCGCCCCTGCAAAAATAGACCGACTACATGCAAGGGCAGCAAAAAATGCCGCCCTTGCATGTCTCAATTTCTGCATAGGCATTAATGGCCACATGCGGTGGGTTGTTAGGGTGGGTTTTTCACCCCATATATTCTGATTTGAGCCTCTTTCTTCTCATTGCTTCCTCCTCTCCTCCTACCTCTTGCACCTGAGCGCCTCAAGTGACGTTTCAAAGCACAAAATCACAGATCCCTCCTCGTGGCACGCACGTTTTATCAGGTAGGTTTTGTTTTTTATTTCTTTTCTTGTTTTCTTTTGTTTTGTCCTTATTTTTAGTTAGTTCTTTTTTTAGTTTTTCTTCCTCCTCCCTCCTCGCCATGGGCTTCCCCTTCTGCCCGCGGTTTTTCCTCACGTTTCCTTTTTCTTTTTTCTCTTTTCTTCTTCGCATGTAAGGGTGATGATTTTCGCTGCCCCTACACAGTTTTCTTCCCCATGTGTAAGGGCAGCCATTTTCGCTGCCCCTACACGGTTTTCTTCCCTGCGTGTAAGGGTGGCAATTTTCGCTGCCTTTATGCAATTTCCAAATACAGTGCAAGGGCAGCAATTTTCACCACCCCTACCCTTTTGCTTCCTACCCATAAGGGTGGTGAAAATCATCGCCCCTGCATCCTTTTTGCAAGGGCGGTGATTTTCACCGCCCCTGCTGTTCCTTCCAAATTTATGTAAGGGCGGCGATTTTTGCTGCCCCTGCATTTTTTCTTAATTTTCAGCTAACTCCCAAAATTTTTTCTGAGTTGTCCCTTTCATGATTTTTCTTCCTCATTTTTTGCTCCTTTGCTAGACCTGGCCTATTTAAGTAACCTCCAGTAACTCAAGTCACTTAAATTGTGCTCTCTCTCTCTCGCTCTCGCTCACTCTCCTCTCATCTGTGATCATGACTGCAGCACTTTCAGTGAACTCCTACACATCTACTCCTATCCAATCAAGATTGTCCTCTATGATAGAAGCATCTCCCTCAAAGGTGAAAAGCATGAAATACAAGTACCAGGGCATTTTCTCACCCACATCAGTCACTTCAAATGTCGATGACATCTGAGATACCGAGATCGACCACGTGGACATGGCTGAATTCTTGGCGCGAACCAAGGCAACAAATCCCAGTACTGGGATAAAAAGGATTGTTGAGAGCAACATCCACCTGGCTTTCGCCTTTTCGGTAGCAGCGCATCATGCAGAATTCATCCTCCAATGTGCACATTTTTATAAAAAGGAGATCAGATCGGTTTCAGATGCTAGTGGCAGTATGATAATTCAGTTGGATCCTGACTTTATCGACAAGGTTTTCCTGTGCCCTCCAGCCACCGTAGTAACCTAGATCGACTTCGTGGATGCACAAAAGGAATATGACAAAGACCCTAAGAGGGAAAAAAAGGTGATTGATTACAAATGGCTCAAGACCCCGAGGACCGACCTCTCTAAATGGCTAAAGAGCTTCCCTATAAGTGATTTTATCGAAGAAGTTGGTGACCTAATCACCCTCTTAAGCAGAGTATGAGGCCTCCCATCCTCTTCACAATTCCATGAATGGATGTATCCATTCATTAAGATCATCCTTCAGGGTAAGCAAACCATCTTTTGGGGGGAACAGATCAGCAACACCATCCATGAACAGCTGACTAGGGTACAGACTTCTTTTAATTTCTACATGACTTTGTACCTAGTCTACATAGCTGCTGCAATGCGATCTTTCCCAGGTTTGACAACAAAGGGAGATAAAAAGACCACTCCGGTCTACTCATATTATCCATAACTGATGCTTTAAGGATCAACACGTCATTTTAGATGAGTAAATGATGCATTTTTTGCCATATTTTTGTGTCTCTTCGATCCTCAGCTAGAGCAGAAGAGAATATCAGATGAGGCCTAGATGGTAGTAAACAATTATGGTTGTATGTTCCTCCAGTTCCCTACCTTCTATTATCTTCAAGTGGGCTTTTACCAAGGTTACCCTTATATGCTCCCCAAATTCCCTTCAGATAGGTTAGTCCTAATGGAGCTTTGCCGACAACTGGCTGTCGTGCATACAAAACAAATGGAACTTAAGAGACTCGGTTTCAAATTTCTGATCCAGATTGGCAGGTTTTTAGTTGCTACATCAACCAAAGCCAGGGTCATGGAAATAGAAATGCAGATGGTTACCATCAAACCATTCAAGAGACGAGAGAAATTTGACTATAGGGGAGTCAAAGAAAAGATCAAAAGAAAAACTCAGTTCCATGAACCCATGATTGAGGATATCTGCGTAGACCTGAGGATGGCTGACGAATTAAGGAGAATGGACTATTGCCATCTGACACTAGAGCAGATAGAATACCTTGGGCTTATAGAGATCCCTTCGAGTTTAATTGATGATGGGAACATCATAAACAATAGGTACCTGGCAGAAAGGGTCGCTAGTTCCCCTCTCCCTCCAATTAATTGGTCTCAGAAGGAATTGACTTCTATGAGGAAAAGATTTGAACCAATATTGGCTAACACCAATGGTTGGTTAGCAGCCAAAGGGATCACCCTAAAAGAATTTATTACAGGATTAGAGGCTGAATACCAAGCAGAATTGAGAAGGAAGGCAGAGAACCAAACAAAAAACAAAGGTGACATTCCTTCTCCTTCTAGGCCTCACAAGCCTAGAATCATTTTTGTATCCAAACAGCCTAATCCTGCACAAGAGCCTAAAATGGCAGCTGAAGGAACCAAAGATCAAAGCCCCGAGGCACATGCAGCTCAACTCATGGAAACAGAAGATCAACCTTCAAAACGACCAGGTGTTGGGTCTCCACTCTCGCCGGGACAAGCACACCCACTACAGAGCACCTCTCCTTCTCCCCCTCAATCTCCTATGGTGCCTATTTCTCCTATCTCCCCAATCAGTGTTCCCTCTTTTAGAGCTGCTTCTCCTTCCAAGGTTGTATTTGGCAATCCTTAGGGTCCCTCTATAGGTTCCCCTCGCTCTTCTGGGTCCATTTTGAGTCTATCATCTCCATCTTTCAACCTACCACCGAGCCCTGCACCTGAGCTAGAATCAGTAATTGATATAGTTTCACCGGTTACTCCAACTGCAACTACTATCACCACCAGTAGTGTGGAAGCTACTACAGTAACACCGGTAGAGGCAACTATTGTTACAACAGGTACTTCTCTCCCGCCTTGGATATCTGCTTTCACGCCAAAAAGAAAGAAAATGGCCATCTCCCTAGATGAATTCGATTTTGGCAAGATAGTGCCGGCAAAAGCAAAGGCTCCTAAGAGGCCAAAAATACTCTCCAAGTTGGTCGAAGAAAAGGGACAAAAATTTCTAGACATCGCCAAGCCTCCTCAGGACGTAATCCTTGAGGGTTTTGAGATGAGCAGCTATTCCATCTCTCGTGTTGAACTTGGCAAAGTTACTCACGAAGGTGCGAAGAGCGATCTTCAGTCAGCAATGGACATTATGGTCCAAAAATTTGACAGAGAGAAGGAGATGAAGGACTATTATAAAGCCAAAATAGAGCAGTTAACAACAGTGATCAAAAGGTTCACTATTCTGCCTGAAGCAGCGACTCTGGAGGCCTTTTCCATGGATGATCCAGTCATTCAGAAAGCTGAAAAGACCTATTTAAAGGGAAAAGTCATGGAAGACTATGTTGAAAGGATGCACAATCAGGGAGTCTCTTTGCTATTAGAAGTTGCAGAAAGAACATGTAAAATGAAGAAGTTGCAGGCTCAGGTAGATGATTTTGTCTCCCTTATTTCTTAGGAAATTAACAGCCTAGAGAAAGATCTCGGCAGATGGAAGGGAATGGAAGATCTCAAGAAGAGTACTCTGATATCTATCGGTGTCATCCCCAACAAAGACTCCTATGTTGAGATCAAGGAGTCAATGGTCTTCAGGATCCAGGTACTCAAATACTTAATTGATGATCTCAAAGATTTCAAGGAAGCTAGTGAAAAGAGTGACCTGAGCCTGCTGAACAAGTTAGAAGAACTGCCATGTGACTTGACCTCCAAGGATCATCAGTTCCTTCCAGCAGAGAAGATGATTTAGAATTTCAAAGAGATGATATAGAAAGATTTTGAAGAAGCATCTTTCTCAATGACTTCGGTGGACAGCATTCTGGATGCTCAGTTAACTTTGGAGAATTTGAAATCCAGGTTAATTGGCCACTCTAAAGCCATCACAACATTGAAAGACGTGTTGATTAGAGTGAGAATTGTCTCTCAAAATGCATTTGTGCCAGATAGCATAGGAATTTAGGCATCAATCGCCATGTACGATGCTCATCTAAAAAAGTCTGGCAGTAAGAATTGACTCTCTCTCTCCCCTTCTCTCTTCTTCTATCTTTATGCATTTCTATTTTGTGCAGAATGCATGCAATTTTGAAATATGTAATTACATGTAAATATTTTAGAAAAATATCTAAAAGTCAAAGATGAGTCATCTTTGACCAAGATATTTTATATATTTTATTATTTTCTATTTTTGAGGATTTTCTCCCTATATATAGTGGAGACCTCATTTGTAAAGGATCTTTTGGAAAAATTGAGAGCAAACACTCTGCCAAAATTGAAGCAACTTTTAAGACTTTGTGCTCAGATTTGTAAATCATATTTTGTTGAATGAATGAGAAGCAGGGGATTTCAGACTTTGTGTTGAAGTTATCTGTGTTGTCTAGAAAATAGTTTCTTATGTTCTCTTTCCTGATAACCTCTTGTTTATCTGATTTCATAAGCAAAGTGGATGTGTTGATATTATCTAACGGTGCTTCTAGAGGGTAGAAGATAGAATTTGTGCTGCTTTTATCTTTGAGATTAAGTTATCTTTTGTAGTTTCAGGTGAAGACTTTGTGCTTCACTTTACTCTATATTTGTACTTGTTTCGAATATGTGGAGAAACTACGGAAGACTTTGTGCTTGCGTGAGTGTTCTTATAACTTTGTTACTTCAGGCGATTTCTTGTTTTCTATTTAATATCATTCCTGAAAGAAGAGGACTGTTGTTAGCAATAGACCAAGATTTTCCCTCTTTTGTTCCTTATACATTACCTCTGAAAAAAGAAAGGTAGATGCTGTTATACCACCCCCATGTGTTATTTTCTGCTTAATTATATATCCGGCATGCAAGTATTAATAGGGAACCTCCCCTTGATGAGAGGAGAGATTTACCTCATCTAGATCTGGTAAACCCATACTCTTTGTGGTGTAAATCTCCCTATGCTATGGCTGATATACCCATTTTATCATCAGTTAGTTGACAACAAAATATTCACCCAACAGTTTTTTGGTGACTCTGCTAGTGAATCGAATGTGCAGTCTGAAACCTTAAGTTTTAGATTGAAGCAGTCCCTACCCTTATCCATTACATAGTCTGGTGACTCCATTTTATATCTTACCCATTATAATTCTAGCCTTACCATCTACTTATGTTACATTATTTGGTCTGCAAAACCAGAGCTGCTGGGAAGAACACATATTTTGAAGCCTCAAGCTTCAATTTGAAATAGTTTCGGTCCCATTTTTATTTTAAAAATCTAGCAACTCCATGCTACACTAGAAGTCAGAGATCTAGGGGTGTTGTTGACCCTATGTTTGAGTTAGCACAACTGAGTAATTTTGATCTGTTTCCTCCATCAGCTTCTCTTCAATGGTCTAGGAGTTTCCCTCCCAGCCTTGTCAGGTCACCAACACAAGGAACTTCTTTTCCTACTGTTAATCGCTGCCTACCTATAAACACTCCACCAAGGTTTGTTATCCCACCTTTTAATCCTTTCATCATAATGGCCCAAGGCCCGTGGGGTAATTCCTTTGGCCCTCTAAACTTGACCCCACCTCTGCATGAACTACCTCACATTTCTAGGAAAAAAATTCCTAAGTTTTTTGGGGATGGAAAGGTTCATCCTGACGAACACATTGCCACTTTCTCCATAGCATGTGGCATAATTGGGGTTGAATTTGAAGACGTAGCAGTGAGACTTTTTGTGGAAAATTTACAAGGAGCTGCCATCGACCGGTTCTATCACCTGTAGGCTGGGTCAGTAACAGACTGGGATACGCTCAAATCCAAATTTGAAGCTAGGTTCAAACCCGCTGATGAACGCTTTGTTGGCATAGCTGACATAGTTGAAGAAAGAATCCCAAGAACCCATGAGGGATTTCATAGCCAAATTCAATAAGTTGAGAAATTAGATTCCAACTGTTGCTCAGCCCACACTGGAAAATCTCAAGTGCTTTTTCATCAACTCACAGCTTCTCGAAGTAAGTTTCCTATTAAGACGAGCTGGCCCTATGAATCTAGCCTTGGCTCAAGGTTTGGCTACCGAGATTGAAGACGATCTTATCCTGGCAAGTAAGATTAGGAAAGATTCTAGCAAGAGTAAATTCCCCTCATCTGCTGAGAGCTCTTCCACAGGCACTACAGACCCTATGGTGCAAAAATTAACAAATGAACTGATAGCTTTGAAAAGACAAATTGCCCAAGGTACGTCTACTCCTACCTATCAAGATGTGCCTAGGAGGACATTCTAGAATCAACAATATCAAGGTAATACTTCCCAGACCCAAGGGCAATCAAATCACCTACCTCCCCCTTTAGGGAGATTAGCCATTGAAGCAACACCTGCCAATTCAGTGGTCAGATACCTAGAAGCTGAGCATGACAACTCCTTTCAACCATAGCTAGACCAACAAGAAAATGCTAACCTCTTTGATGAACAGGATGAGGAATTAGCTGGCGACTCCAATATCGGTTTCTTGGATTACCAAGATGAAGCTGGAAGTAAGGGAGAGGATTTGGAGGGAGCTTACACTATTTTTACCAAATTTCAAAATCAGTCAGCTCCACAAATCGACAAAGGAAAGGTGGATGAAGAGCCCCAACCAGCAGTTTCCATTGCCAAATGCGGGACTCTGTTACCTCCACAATCAAAAGATCAGGTAACTCATAAAAAAGTAAGTACTCCCAATCACCCGATATCCCCCTCTTCTGCTACTCAGGCCAGTGTAGTACCCGTCAAAGCCTTTGATGATGGAATCTCTTCTCCTATTGCAACTTCTTTTCAATCATTTGATATAATTGATCATGCTAGGAAGACTAAGATTCAAATGACAGAGGTTGAGTATTTAAGAGCTAACCCAGAATAGTTTGATAGGTTAGCAGAGTATGTTAAAAACAAAGTTGTCCTTGTAGGACAAGACTCTTTGAAAGTTGTTCCTAATCTCCTCAAAGACAAACCAGCCCAAAACAATCTAGTTGTGACTCCTCCTATCACTCCTGAGAAAATAGAACCTTTATATGTTTCCCTGCTTATAAATGGCTACAAACTGAGTAATTGTATTATAGACTCCAGGGCTTCAGATAATGTCATGCCTGCCAAAGTGGCGGATTCTCTCGGCCTAACTTTGACTAAAACTTTTGGGAGGTGTTTTTCCATGGAAAACAAGCAAGTTCCCCTCCTTGGCCAAATAAAAGATGCCCAATACGCCTTTGCGGCTTTTCCAAAAAAGTGAATAAAAATGACGGTTCTAGTAGCCGATGTTCTAGCATCTTACGTCATTCTACTTAGGCAAAAATTTTGTAAGGATGTTGGGGGCGAGTTAAGCATGGACCTATCAGAAGCAAGGATTCCAGTTCAAGGCATCATGAAGAAATTGCTTCCTGAAAAAGAAGCCAGGTATGTAGTTACCCGTTCTGCAGCACCTGAAGCTCAAATTTTATTTGAGTCTTCAGGCATGGGCACTTATTTCTTATCCACAGACGAGATCCACAGTGCATTAGATGAAACTCCTATGGATGGTGATTTGGATTTGTTTTCAGCTTACGCGAAGGGTGGAATGACCAGCAAAATGAACACATGAAATAACCCTTTCCCCAAAATAGAAAAGTTTTTATGGAAAAAACAATATTTGATGAGCTATAGACCTTAGAGTTTGACGGCAGTTGCTCTTCTACTGGATCAGGAGCCGAAGTTGTGTTGGTATCCCCTCAGGGAGAGATTACCCCTTTTTCCTACAAATTGCAATTCAACAATACTAATAACACGGCCGAATACGAATCCCTGTTGCTTGGACTATAGGCTGCCAAAGAAAAGGGCATTAGGAAACTCCATGCTAAAGGAGATGCTGAGTTGATAGTCTATCAGGTAAGGAACCTCTATCAGACCAAGAATGAGAGGTTGCGCCATTATCGCAATCTAGTATGGGATCAGATTGAAAATTTTGATGCCTTCAATATCTTTACCATTTTGAGGGAATTCAATGATCGAGCAGATGCATTGGCTATCTCTACCACCCTCATAATTCCTCACCCAGATTTTAAGGGAGATAAGTATGCTATTGAGCTAGTTTTCTGACCAAGTGTACCAGATAATGCCAGTCACTGGCAGGTATTTAACAATGATGATCAAATCATCACCTTCTTAGAGCAAAAGGACAGTTTCAAACAACTGCATTTTGAAGGTAGTGAGCCCCAAGAGTGTGGATTAACCCCTGAAACCTAAGTCAATACAGGTGAAGATTTTCTACAGCTCAAGGAGAATAAAATTCCCAAAGGTTTGGTTTCCCTAGAAATTTTTTTTGATAACCATGACAGGTTTGTCAAAAAATAACGAGCAGATTCAAATTCTTCCCAAGATTTTGATCAAGTCAACTTGGGAACTAAGCACGATCCTAAAATGGTAAATATTGGGAAATGCTACACTTTTAAAGAAAGGTTTGAGCTTGCTAGTTTACTTCGCCAGTATAGGGATGTGTTGGCCTTTTCTTACGATGACTTGAAATCTCTTAGGCCAAATGACATCCATCATGACATCCCCCTGAAAGCCAACTCTGTACCTTACAAATAGAAATCCAGGCAATATAATCCAAAAATCTCAGGTACTATTTTAGCTAAGATACAAAAGATGTTGGATGCCCGAATAATTTTTCCAATCCATCACTCAACATGGGTTGCTAACATAGTACCTGTTAGAAATAAAAATGGTGAGATTCGAATCTGTGTGGATTTCAGGAACTTGAATTAGTTGTCCTTAAAAGATAACTACCCCCTTCCCATTATGGATCAGGTCTTACAAATGGTAACAGGTTCAAAAATGTTATCAATGCTTGACGGTTTTTCAGGGTACAATCAAGTTGATGTCAGGAAAGCAGATCAACACAAGACAACATTCACCACACCCTGGAGCACTTTCACTTACCGCAGGATGCCTTTCGGTCTGATAAATGCAGGTGCCATTTTTCAAAGGGCCATGGATCTTGCTTTCAAAGATGTGATGGTAAAATTTATTGTAGTGTACCTAGACGATCTGACGGTTTTTTCAAAATAGCGTTCTGAGCATGTTCACCACTTGCAAAAGGTACTGGAGTGCTACCGTCAAAATGGCATCTCGTTAAACCCAAAGAAATTCGTCTTCAGAGTAACTGAAGGGAAACTTCTCGGACACATAGTGTCCTGAGAAGGCATCAAAATTGATTCAGAAAGAGTTAGGTCCATCCAGGAACTTACTCTGCCTACCAGCAAGACCGCAGTTCACTCTTTCTTTGGAAAGATGAATTTCCTTAGGAGATTTGTTTTTGAATTTGCTAAGAAAACCTGTCACATTGTCAACATGATGAAGAACAATGCCACATTTAGGTGGACTACCAAGGGCAAATTAGCGTTCAAAGAAATTAAAGAAGCAATTACTTGGGCACCAGTCTTGGTCTGTCTGGACTATACTAAAGGTTTCAAGATATATAGTTATGCCTCTGAGCATACACTATCAGCTATTCTGGTTCAACCAAATTCAGAAAATGTAGAATCTCCTATTTCATTCATGAGTTGCCCACTCAAAAATCACGAGTTAAAATATTCCCTTATGGAGAAACATGCATATGCCATGGTCAAGGTTGTCAAGCATTTTAGGTTTTATATCCTGAATTCTCACACCGAAGTTCTTGTACCAGATACAACAGTAAAATCTATTTTGACTCAGTAAGAGTTTGGTACAAAGAGAGGTAACTGGATTGCCAAAACTCAGGAATTCGATCTGGACATCAAACCAACCAAGCTTGTATGAGGAAGGGGTCTCTGCCAATTGATCGCCAACAACATTCCAGATGGAGTAAAAAGTGAAGAACAAGATATCAAAAGCATGCCCATAGTTCTCTTTGTCGCCACTACTGATGAGTGGTATTCTAACATTGCTCATTTCCTAACATATGGCGAGTGTCCCGCTCATCTTTCTTTTAAAGAAAAATGGAATGTTAAATTAAAAGAAGTTGGTTATGTTCTGTGGGACAATGGTCTTTACAAGAGAAACTTGGACAGGGCATTTCTTCTTTGTGTTGACAAAGCTCAACAAAAAAAGGCTCTTAAGATCTTTCCACAACTTGGCCTGTGGAGGACATTTCTCCGCCCCAGTGACGACACACAAAATTCTACGAGCAAGGTACTATTGGCCCATGCTTTTTTAGGATGCTTACAAATGGGTGCGTAGGTGTGAGCTATGTCAGCAATTTGTTGGAAAGCCTAAGCTCCCCGCTTTACCCCTCAAGCCGATTGTGATCGAGGAACCTTTTTAGTAGTGGGGTATTGATTTCATCAGAGTAGTCAACCCATCTTCTAGTGTAGGACATGATTATGTCCTCACTGTAATAGATTATTTTACCAAGTGGGTGGAGGCCATTCTAGCCAAGCACGCTATGTCTGAAGTGGTATGCAGCTTTCTCAAAGAAAACATCATCTCCCAGTTTGGGGTTCCACTAAAAATTGTAATAGATAATGCAGCCTATTTTTCATCGCATGAAATTACTCAATTTTGTTTCCATTATGGGATTACCTTATCTCACACTTTAGATTATTTCCCTCAAGGAAATGGACAAGAAAAATCGAGTAATAAGAACCTGATCACCATAATCAGGAAGTTGGTGGATGATAATCAGAGAACGTGGCACAAAGCTTTATATGATGCTTTATGGGCCGACAGGATAACACCTAAGAGGGCTTTACGTATGTCACCCTTCCAACTTCTATATGGATTGAATACAGAAATTCCCATCACCCTTGAACTACCAGCACTTAGATTAACCAGAGCAATCGAAGACTCAACCTTCGAAAGCTTAGTTGACAAGCGGATCATGTGTCTGACCAAGCTGAGTGAACAATGAGTTATGGTGGTGGATCAGATCAAGGAACATCAGGACCGAGTGAAAGCACTTTTTGATAAGAGAGCTAGAGTGCGTGAGTTCCAAGTCAGAGATCAAGTCTTGTTATGGGACAAGTGACGAGAACCAAAAGGGATGCACGACAAATTTGACTCCCTGTGGCGGGGTCCATTCACCATTCGACAGCTCTGTGGTGAGGCCAGCTTTTTACTAGAGTATAAAGATGGAACACCATTTAAACTACCTCACAGTGGGTAGCATCTTAAGCTTTTCAATCCTTGAAGCTCAGATGATTCCGTTTGTAAAATATGTATAGTTTTTATGTTTTGTCTATTTTTCTTTCATTTTTTGCTCGACTTCGTAGCCCAATGGCTTGGATGAAGGCACTTAGAGACTGGTTTCTACTCCCACTAATCAATTCGATTAGTAGAAGTTCCCCAACATGAGCCAGCTATTGTCTCCAAAATTAGCTTAGCTCATTTTTGAGGATAACCCCTTACGAAACTTGTTCATTTCATTTTTCATCACTCTAAGGTTCATTTTTCGAGAAAAATTTCAAAATTTATTTTTCGTCTTGGCCTCAGAACGAGAAGTGGTTACCATCTCGTCCAAGCCAAGTTTTCTCTTCCCCTTTTTCTCCTCCTAGAGTTGGTCTCTTTTTATTTTTCCATGTAAGGGCGGCAAAAATCACCGCCTCTGCATTTCCCTTGTTTTTGTGCAAGGGTGGAAATTTCTGCCGCCTATGCACGTTTCCTGCAAGGGTGGCAAATTTTGCCACCCCTGTGCTCCAGCCTGCAAGGGTAGTGATTTTTGCTACCCCTACACATTTCCTGCAAGGGCGGTGATTTTTGCCGCCCCTGCAAAAATAGACCAACTACATGCAAGGGCAAAAAAAAATGCTGCCCTTGCACATCTCAATTTACGTGCAGGCATTAATGGCTGCACGTAGCGGGTTGTTAGGGTGGGTTTTTCACCCCATATATTTTGATTTGAGCCTCTTTCTTCTCATTACTTCCTCCTCTCCTCCTACCTCTTGCACTTGAGTGCCTCAAGTGATGTTTTGAAGCACAAACTCGTGGATCCCTCCTCGTGGCACGCGCATTTTATCAAGTAGGTTTTTTTTTAAATTTCTTTTCTTGTTTTCTTTTGTTTTGTCCTTAGTTTTAGTTAGTTCTTTTTTTAGTTTTTCTTCCTCCTCCCTCCTTGCCACGAGCTTCCCCTTCTGCCCGCAGTTTTTCCTCGCGTTTCCTTTTTCTTTTTTCTCTTTTCTTCCCCGCGTGTAAGGGCGGCAATTTTCACCGCCCCTACATGGTTTTCTTCCCCACGTGTAAGGGCAGCGATTTTTGCCGCCCCTACACGGTTTCTTCCTTGAGTGTAAGGGAAGCAATTTTCACCGCCTTTACACAATTTCCAAATACAGTGCAAGGGCAGTGATTTTCGCCGCCCCTGCCCTTTTACTTCCTACCCATAAGGGCGGTGAAAATCGCCGCCCCTGCATCCTTTTTATAAGGGCATTGATTTTCACCGTCCCTACTGTTCCTTCCAAATTTATGTAAGGGCGGCGATTTTTGTCACCCCTGCATTTTTTCTTAATTTTCAGCTAACTCCCAGAATTTTTTCTGAGTTGTCCCTTTCGTACTTTTTCTTCCTCATTTTTTGCTCTTTTGCTAGACCTGGCCTATTTAAGTAACCTCCAGTAACCCAAGTCACTTAAATTGTGCTCTCTCTCTCGCTCACTCTCCTCTCATCTTTGATCATGACTGCAGCACTTTTAGTGAACTCCTACACATCTACTCTTATCCAATCAAGATTGTCCTCTATGACGGAAGCGTCTCCCTCAAAGGCAAAAAGTAGGAAATACAAGTACCAGGGCATCTTTTTGCCCACATCAGTCACCTCGAATGTTGACAACATCTGAGATACCAAGATTGACCACGTGGACATGGCCAAATTCCTGGCACGAACTAAGGCAACAAATCCTAGTACTGGGATAAAAAGGATTGTTGAGAGCAACATCCACCTGGCCATCACCTTCTCGGTAGTAGTGCATCATGCAAAATTTGTTCTCTAATGTGTGCATTTTTACAAAAAGGAGACCAAATCAGTTTTAGATGCCAGTGGCAGTATGATAATTCAGTTGGGTCCTGACTTTATCGACAAAGTTTTCCTATGCCCTCCAGCCACCGTAGTAACCCAGATTGACTTCATGGATGCACAAAAGGAATATGACAAAGACCCTGAGAGGGCAAAAAAGGTGATTAATTACAAATGGCTCAAGACCTCGAGGACCGGCCTCTCTAAATGGCCGAAGAGCTTCCCCAGAAGCGATTTCGTTGAAGAAGTTGGTGACCTAATCACCCTCCTCAGTAGAGTACAGGACCTCCCGTCCTCTTCAAAATTCCATGAATGGATGTATCCGTTCATTAAGATCATCCTTTAGGGTAAGCAAACCATATTTTGGGGGGAACAAATCAGCAACGCCATCCACGAATAGCTGACCAGGATATAAACTTCTTTTAAATTCTACATGACTTTGTACCTGGTCTACATAGCTACTACAATGTGATCTTTCCCAGGTTTGACAATAGAGGGAGATAGAAAGACCACTCCGGTCTACTCATATTATCCACAGCTGACGCTTTAGGGATCAACACATCATTTTAGATGAGTAAATGATGCATTCTTCATCGTATTTTTGTGTCTCTTTGATCCTCAGCTGGAGCAGAAGAGAATATCAGACGAGGCCTGGACGGTAGTAAATAGTTATGGCTGTATGTTCCTCTAGTTCCCTACCTTCTATTATCTTTGAGTGGGCTTTTACCAAGGTTACCCTTATATGCTCCCCAAATTCCCTTCAGACAGGTTAGTCCTAATGGAGCTTTGCCGACAACTGGCTGTGGTGCATACGAAACATATGGAACTTAAGAGATCCGATTTCAAATTTCTGATCCAGATTGGCAGGTTTTCAGTTGCTACATCAACCAAAGCCAGGGTCATGGAAAAAAAAATGCAGATGGTTACCATCAAACCATTCAAGAGATGGGAGAAATTTGACTACAAGGGAGTCAAAGAAAAGATCAAAAGAAAAACTCAGTTCCACGAACCCATGATTGAGGATATCTGGGTGGACCTGAGGACGGTCGATAAAATATGTAGAATGGACTATTGCCATCTGACACTGGAACAGATAGAATACCTCAAGATTGCAGAGATCCCTTCAAGTTTAATCGATGATGGAAACATCATAAATAGTAGGTACCTGGTAGAAAGGGTCGCTAGTTCCCCTCTCCCTCTAATTAACTAGTCTCAGAAGGAATTGACTTCTCTAAGGAAAGTATTTGAACCAATATTGGCTAACACCAATGGTTGGTTAGCAGCCAAAGGGATCACCCTAAAATAATTTATTACAAGATTAGAGGCTAAATACCAAGTAGAATTGATAAGGAAGGCAGAGAACTGAACAAAAAACAAAGGTGATGTTCCTTCTCCTTCTAGGCCTCACAAGCCTAGAATCATTTTTGTATCCAAACAGCCTAAGCCTACACAAGAGCCTGAAATGGCAACTGAAGGAACCAAAGATCAAAGCCCCAAGGCACAGGTAGCTCAGCTCATGGAGATAGAAGATCAACCTTCAGAATGACCAGGTGTTAGGTCTCCACTCTCGCTAGGACAAGCATAGCCACTACAGAGTGCCTCTCCTTCTCCCCCTCAATCTCCTATGGTGCCCATTTCTCCTATCTCCCCAATCAGTGTTCCCTCTTCTAGAGCCGCTTCTCCTTCTAGGGTTGTATTTGGCGATCCTCAAGGTCCCTCCACAGGTTCCCCTCGCTCTTCTGGGTCCATTCCGAGTCTATCATCTCCATCTTTCAACCTGCCATCGAGCCCTGCACCTGAGCTAGAATAAGTAATTGATATAGTTTCATCAGTTACTCCAACTACAACTATTGTCACCACCAGTAGTGTGGAAACTACTATAGTAACACCAGTGGAGGCAACTATTGTTACAATAGGTACTTCTCTCCTGCCTTGGATATCTACTTTCATGCCAAAAAGAAAGAAAATGGCCATCTCCCTGGATGAATTTGATTTTGGCAAGATAGTGCCGGCAAAAGCAAAGGCTCCTAAGAGGCTAAAAATACTCTCCAAGTTGGTTGAAGAAAAGGGACAAAAATTTCTAGACATCGCCAAGCCTCCTCAAGACATAACCCTTGAGGGTTTTGAGATGAGCAGCTATTCCATCTCTCGTGTTGAACTTGGCAAAGTTACTCATGAAGGTGCGAAGAGTGATCTTCAGTCAGAAATGGACATTATGGTCTAAAAATTTGATAGAGAGATGGAGATGAAGGACTATTATAAAGCCAAAACAGAGCAGTTAACAGTAGTGATCAGAAGGTTCACTATTTTGCCTGAAGCAGCGACTCCGGAGGCCTTTTCCGTGGATGATCCAGTCATTCAGAAAGCTGAAAAGACCTATTTAAAGGGAAAAGTCATGGAAGACTATGTTGAAAGGATGCACAATCAGGGAGTCTCTTTGCTGTCAAAAGTTGCGGAAAGAACAGGTAAAATGAAGAAGTTGCAGGCTCAGGTAGACGATTTTGTCTCCCTTATTTATTAAGAAATTAACAGCCTAGAGAAAGATCTCGGCAGATGGAAGGGAATGGAAGATCTCAAGAAGAGTACTCTGATATCTATTGGTGTCATCCCCAACAAAGACTCCTATGTTGAGATCAAGGAGTCAATGGTCTTCAGGATCCAGGTACTCAAAGACTTAATTGATGATCTCAAAGATTTCAAGGAAGCTAGTGAAAAGAGTGACCTGAGCCTGTTGAACAAGTTAGAAGAACTGCCATGTGACTTGAACTCCAAGGATTATCAGTTCCTTCCGACAGAGGAAATGATTCAGAATTTCAAAGAGATGATCTGAAAAGATTTTGAAAAAGCGTCTTTCTCAATGACTTCGGTGGACAGCATTCTGGATGCTCAGTTAACTTTGAAGAATTTGAAATCTAGGTTAACTGGCCACTCTAAAGTCATCACAGCATTGAAAGACATGCTAATTAGAGTGAGAATCATCTCCCAAAATGTAGTTGTGCCAGACAGCATAGGAATTCAGGTATCAATCGCCATGTACGATGCTCATTTGAAAAAGTCTGGCAGCAAGAATTGACTCTCTCTCTCCCCTTCTCTCTTCTTCTATCCTTATGCATTTCTATTTTGTGCAGAATGCATGCAATTTTGAAATATGTAATTACATGTAAATATTTCAAAAAAATATCTAAAAGTCAAAGATGAGTCATCTTTGACCAATATATTTTATTATTTTCTATTTTTGAGGATTTTCTCCCTATATATAGTGGAGACCTCATTTGTAAAGGATCTTTTGGAAAAATTGAGAGCAAACACTCTGCCAAAATTGAAGCAACTTTTGAGACTTTGTGCTTAGATTTGTAAATCATATTTTGTTGAATGAATGAGAAGCAGGTGATTTCAGACTTTGTGTTGAAGTTATCTGTGTTGTCTAGGAAATAGTTTCTTATGTTCTCTTTCCTGATAACCTCTTGTTTATCTGATTTAATAAGCAAAGTGGATGTGTTGATATTATCTAAGGGCACTTCTAGAGGGTAGAAGATAGACTTTGTGTTGCTTTTATCTTTGAGATTCAGTTATCTTTTGTAGTTTCAGGTGAAGACTTTGTGCTTCACTTTACTCTACGTTTGTACTTGTTTCGGATCTGTGGAGAAACTACGAAAGACTTTGTGCTTGCATGAGCATTCTTGTAACTTTGTTACTTCAGGTGATTTCTTGTTTTCTGTTTAATATCATTCCTGAAAGAAGAGGACTGTTGTTAGCAATAGACCAAGATTTTCCCTCTTTTGTTCCTTATACATTACCTCTAGAAAAAGAGAGGTAGATGCTGTTATACCACCCCCATGTGTTATTTTCTACTTAATTATATATCCAGCACGCAAGTATTAATAGGGAACCTCCCCTTGATGAGAGGAGAGATTTACCTCGTCTAGATCTGGTAAACCCATACTCTTCGTGGTGTAAATCTCCCTATGCTGTTGCTGATATACCCATTTTGTCATCAGTTAGTTGACGACAAAATATTCACCCAACAGATATCACAACCTTTAAATAAGGAATATGATCATTTATATAGTTTCATATTATTAGTAGGGTTGGATTATGTTATTTCCATATCATAATTAAAGTATATATAAGAGGTAGTGTTAGTATTTTACAATCATATTATAAATTATGTTCTTATTGTATGGTTTTGGATGTTGACCCCTTAAAGTGGCATATAATTTATTAATATATTATACTCTATTTCAGTCATATTGTGATCTATTGTTGTGATTCTAATTTATTTATGAAGTAATATCATTACACAATTTTTTAATATTTGCATTAGGTAAATAATATGTATGATGTGGTAATCTTTGTAATATAGAATATCATAAAATTTAGATGATATATTCATCCCATTGGGAATTATGGAATTTTATTAATTATTTTCTTATTATAAATATGTTACTTAAAATCTATACTAGTGAATTGGTAACAAATAGTGACACTATGGGTAATGCCACTATATATAATGGGTAAAACTAAGGCACAAGGGAGACTTACAAAAATATAATTGTATACATATACCAAGATGTGATAATACCTAAATTATAGACTAAATGTATAATAAAATGATTTAATAAGAAATAAAAATGGAAAGGGAGAAATAATATTTAATTAAACACATCTTGGTACTATAAAAAAAAATGTAACTAGGAATAGAGTCTAAAATTGGCATAGAAGATGTCCTAGGAATAAAACTATGATAAGGAAAGATGTTGGAATAATTTGAGTGCTGATTGTGTCTAGGTCAAAATTGATAAGTAGTTGATTGTGATCTCCTACATCAATTTTATCCTCTACTAATTTATGGGTTCTAAAATTTTATGGAAGACAATTAAGGCTAATGATGATCTATAAATTATAAATTTTCTTCACTGAACTAACATAAAAAATTTCATGTTTTGATTATCCTTTGATATTGAACAAATTATTATTATTCTATGCATAAAAGAGTTATTAAGTTAGTTTTACCATAAAACCTATTGAGGAGTTACAACTACATATCAAGCATACTTGGAATTAGGAATCTATGTAGTTCTATGGCTTGTGAGTGAATCTAAACCCAATTAAATAAAAAAATTCACCTCATCTCCCTAGATAATAAAATGAGATTATATGATTCACTAATACCTTATCTTGCTATAATATGTGATGACACCATACTTAGATTGACATTGATACAATTTAGACTTAATGTATAGAATTCTTGGTTGAATATGCATGATTTTTAATAGTAATTGATGATTGGGCATGGGAGACTTGGATTATAAGAAGACATAATTGAAAAGCTATGAATAAGGATATATTTGTATATGTATGGATATTTAGGACACTTCAAAAATAGGCCAACCCTAGAGAATAATATAAGTGAAAATCAATGCATAAGGAATCAAGCCAAGGTAGAAAGGACCCATAAAAGGGTGAGGGTTAGAATAAACAATTGGTCTATTCACACCCAGCTAGAATAGATAAAAATAGAGATTAAGATGAATAGAATAAGGTTGATTTGGATCTTAGTGTTAATGAATAATGGATTTGAGTTGTTTATGATAAGATCTAGATTAATAAACCCTGAAGAGATTATAATTTGGATTAAATGTATATGAAAATAGCCAAATGTACACAGATGGACCAAACTTAGTAAAACAAGACAAAAATGCTATGGAAAAGGGTCTTGTACCAAAATTAGGTATCTCATAATGTCCCACTTTGATGTGCATGTGTGTGAATGCATGCAAACATTAAATTAAAAAAATATTTTAGGTACACATAAAAAATACATAAGGGAAGTAAGGATGATTTTTTTTTATGTTAGGATAGGATTCAATCATATATTAGTGAATCTCGTGTACCTACAATTTTTTTTGAAAGCATGAAAATAATCAATGTCTTGATAAATTGGTGTAAATATATCATTATGAAGTATAAAATGAGAAATGAACATGAGAATGAATAAACCTAGTGGTAGTGAACCATGCTGTCACTCCTAGGAAAATATTCATATTAAAACTAAAAATTGGTAATTAGAAATTAGGCACTAACAAGTTTTAATGGGAACTCTAAAACCTAAAGGATTTTATAGTGAATCATGGAAATTGAAGTATGCTTCTTGATCAAGGAATTAGGCACTTGTCACTTCTTGGTATGTCAAATTTCATGCAAACATGAATATAGAAATAAAATATTTGTATGTAAAAATATATAGATATATTCCCCCTTTAAGGTGAGGTATTTGGTACTTGTTCCTAAGAATCACTCATCACAAAATAAAGAATCATGCACAACATGTGTTATCATAAAAATATAGATTAAATTATTATAATATTTGTAATCACATTTGTAAACACATGTATATAGCTAAAAAAAATATCATCATGTACATATTGATAAGTATATGCAATCTCATGTGAGGATTAGATAGTGAGGGGCAAGAAATATTCCCTGATATAACTTGATGCATGGGACATATTTATGGACCCAATGTAGTAGTTCATGAAAGTACCCAATATATTGATGTATACCTCCATGCTATTAAGTGTAAGTGTGATAATACAGTGTATTGATATAATTACTGTAAGGTCAATCAGGACATGGGTCTAGTAAGTTCTGTATATGTAATATTTCAATGATGAACTCTATGAGTGTGTGGATAAGAGGCTACCAATGATGAGGTATAGATAATATAAATTCAGCCCATGATATATGTAAGGGTATGATTCCTGCTATGGAAAAAGTATAGGTCATATAATAAATAAGGTATGGACAAAGGATATGTTATAATGTAACAATGTTCCCCTAGGTGGGTTGGATATAACAATGAAACACACATAGTAATAGTAATATACCCTAATATACGTGATAAAGACCATGGAAACATAGGAAACATGCATAATATATTGTAATTAGTAGAATGTATGATATGAATCATGACACCATGCATAATATATCATATGGTATATGTTGTCACATCCTATCCCACTCTTGAAAAACTACATTATTATTATTGAAGGGAAGGGCCATTCTTAATGGGGAAGCGTATGGGAGATCAACATCCTATGATTGGAGAAAAACACCCTGATGATTCTCTCCCTCTCTTCAACTATTAAACAATATATGAATCATACTTATGGCTATTTTTATGGATTATTAAAATATTTTATGAGGTCTAATTTTACTACCATATATTCCATTATGTAAATTTGATATTTAGTGATGTAATGTATTACACATTATGATTTATGACTATTTAGTAGAGTAGTGGATATGGAACTTATATTTAATATTGAATGTTGTAAATAACAAAGGTTGCATATTAATGTATCATTGTAAATGAGGATTATTTTAGTGTACTGGTGTACTTATCACTTTTCTATGAATTTTATGAAGAAAATTATCTTCTATTTTATTCTAGACTATTTAAAAACTAAATGTATCACATCTAAACCAATGGATTAATTACATTTATGCATTTACTACCCTTGATGCATTTAATAGTCAAATAGTAGGACATATTGATAGTTAGCAGAGATGTTATAAATAATGTACATCATTTTTTTGGGGTAAATTTTGTGATCCTAGTGGGGTTATATCAAATGATAAATTTATATAAATGAACTAGGCATCCATGAAACAATAGTGATAAAACAGATATTTATAATGATCAATAATAAAATAATAAGGATATATACATTAATATATATATTTAATTTTTATTTAAAATTTAATTCACTATTCCTCTTATCAGTGACTTTTTGACTTCCTTTCTCAAGTGCCTTTTTGACTTTATTTCTCAACTGACTCTTTGAATTACTTTCTTAAGTTATTTTTTTGACTTCCTTTTTTTTACATCACACACACACACACACAAACACACACACAAACACACACACACACACACACACACACACACACACACACACACACACACACACACACACACACACACACACACACACACACACACACACACACACACACACACACACACACACACACACACACACACACACACACACATGATTTTTTCAAAAATTACATAATACAAAGTTATATTAAAATTTATCTAGACTATGCGTATGCTAACAATTGTGCTAATTCCCCCTAGTGTGGGCATAAATGTAGTTACATAACATCTATAAGTCCATGATGGTATCTAATCTATATATTTTACATCTCACCTACTCAAACAATAACATGAGGAGCATGTGTAACATGTATATATAAGATTATAACATAGGTAGTTAAACATGATATGCATCCTTAAACAAAGATAATGATAAATAACATTTTAAATTTAATTTTTTAATTTTTTTAATTTTTATATTTTTTTAAGAAGGAGATAACACAAAGAGAAATCCAAGAGGCACAAGATATAATAAATGAGTATAAATCAATCAAGAAAGAAAATAAACTAAGATGTAATATGATAAGAATAAAAATAAGGCAAATAAACAATCCAATGAGTAAAAATCTAGAAGAAAGAAGAAGAGGAGGATTTCAAACAAACTATAAATTCACTTAGAAATTAGTGAATCCTAGGATAAAAGGTATTGATATATATTCAATCATAATTGATAAGGTATACACAAGTGTTTGTAATGGGATCAATAATAAATGAGAAAGGGAAATGATAACATAATAAGCAATGTAAGCCTAGGGGCTAAAAAATGTCAATAATGTTAATCTCAAAAGAAGCATGAGGCAAGGAAAAATATTAAAGGAGGAAGGCATAATGAAGGTATGGAATATAAAATAAATATGAAAAATAATCCATGTAGAATAGGATGTATTGATCAATCACAAGGAATAAGATAACATGGCTAAATGATGATCCCATTTATACATTTATGAAGGGATGTCCATGATTATGGGGATACAAATGTATCATTAAAAGTATCATAAGATGTTATATTGATAATGTAATCATGAGCTATGTTTCAAACTAAATAATTATCAGTAATATAATCATTATGATAATGGGCTATAGGAGTTGACTTAACCTTTTGGAAAGAAGAACACATATCAATTAAAATATTTATTTTTTATTTGAACTCTTTATAGGTTATTGGGCATGATTATATATAAAATGTCATGATAAGACTATATTAGGGCATGTATGAGTAGTTATTATATATCTAAGTGGTGCAATAACTCAAAGATTCAAAAATATAGATGTAAGGACTTCAGGAGGTGAAATTTTGTAAAATACCACATGGGATTGAATTATTTTATTTTTAAGAAGCACTTTAGGTAATATCTCATGTTTTTTATAATGTTGGATGGGTAACTTATAAGGCACAAAATAGATATTATATACTTTGTTATCCTAAAAAATATAAAGGAATCAATATAATGTGGATGCAATTTATCTCATTTTATTTATCCATGTGAATCAAATTAGTAGATCATAACTCCCACTTTTTGATAACTTTTAGTACCATATTATTTGTGTTTTAAGACCTATAATGATTGGTAATGTGATAACACTGATGGGGGTCCTTGTGACACTATCACAAATATTAATAACCATGGTTATGCCAAGAAAACATCACTTAGTATACCCTCTGATATTAATAATTTACATCATATCTAAATTTTTAATTAAACCATTATTTATCATGATGCCATTTGTAATCATAGAATGTGAATTAAAAAAATCATGTAAAAATAGTAGACCATTTTTAGTATCATCTTTTGGAATTTATTGATCATAAAATGTGATAGGTGAAAATTTATTTTGTGAACTGGTAACCATACCTATAATACCATATAATATATTTTATTTAGAAATTATTAGTTGATGTGTAGGTATATCCATGTGAACAATGCATTGTTCTTTAATATCATGATTTGGGAGTGGATTTTTGAAGATTTGAAAATGTTGATTGGGTGTAGTGATCAAGTCATTAAATTTGGTATTATTCCCTCCCACTTGAATAAAAACTATTAATTAGATATTGTATCTTATATCTCATTAAATAACATCAATTGGTAGTATATACAAAATATCCATGGTAACAATAATGTGCATTTATTTCATAACCTCTAGGTAAAGGTTGAAATGTATCCAACTCATGATGTGGATGTAAGGATATCATGTTGAATTTAAGAAACCTTTTAAATAGATGGTGATGAGAATATGGCAATCTTGTAAATTTCTTACGCCCTTGTATTATATTTTCTTTAGAAATTTTTAGTTGATGTGTAGGTATATCCATGTGAACAATGCATTGTTCTTTAATATCATGATTTGGGAGTGGATTTTTGAAGATTTGAAAATGTTGATTGGGTGTAGTGATCAAGTCATTAAATTTGGTATTATTCCCTCCCACTTGAATAACAACTATTAATTAGATCTTGTATCTTATAGCTCATTAAATAACATCAATTGGTAGTATATCCAAAATATCCATGGTAACAATAATGTGCATTTATGTCATAACCTCTAGGTAAAGGTTGAAAAGTATCCAACTCATGATGTGGATGTAAGGATATCATATTGAATTTAAGAAACCTTTTAAATATATGGTGATGAGAATATGGTAATCTTGTAAATTTATTACACCCTTGTATTATATTTTCTTTAGAAATTTTTAGTTGATGTGTAGGTATATCCATGTGAACAATGCATTGTTCTTTAATATCATGATTTGGGAGTGGATTTTTGAAGATTTGAAAATGTTGATTGGGTGTAGTGATCAAGTCATTAAATTTGGTATTATTCCCTCCCACTTGAATAACAACTATTAATTAGATCTTGTATCTTATAGCTCATTAAATAACATCAATTGGTAGTATATCCAAAATATCCATGGTAACAATAATGTGCATTTATGTCATAAACTCTAGGTAAAGGTTGAAATGTATCCAACTCATGATGTGGATGTAAGGATATCATGTTGAATTTAAGAAACCTTTTAAATATATGGTGATGAGAATATGGTAATCTTGTAAATTTCTTACGCCCTTGTATTATATTTTCTTTAGAAATTTTTAGTTGATGTGTAGGTATATCCATGTGAACAATGCATTGTTCTTTAATATCATGATTTGGGAGTGGATTTTTGAAGATTTGAAAATGTTGATTGGGTGTAGTGATCAAATCATTAAATTTGGTATTATTCCCTCCCACTTGAATAACAACTATTAATTAGATCTTGTATCTTATAGCTCATTAAATAACATCAATTGGTAGTATATCCAAAATATCCATGGTAAAAATAATGTGCATTTATGTCATAACCTCTAGGTAAAGGTTGAAAAGTATCCAACTCATGATGTGGATGTAAGGATATCATGTTGAATTTAAGAAACCTTCTAAATAGATGGTGATGAGAATATGGTAATCTTGTAAATTTCTTACGCCCTTGTATTATATTTTCTTTAGAAATTATTAGTTGATGTGTAGGTATATCCATGTGAACAATGCATTGTTCTTTAATATCATGATTTGGGAGTGGATTTTTGAAGACTTGAAAATGTTGATTGGGTGTAGTGATCAAGTCATTAAATTTGGTATTATTCCCTCCCACTTGAATAACAACTATTAATTAGATCTTGTATCTTATAGCTCATTAAATAACATCAGTTGGTAGTATATCCAAAATATCCATGGTAATAATAATGTGCATTTACGTCATAACCTCTAGGTAAAGGTTGAAATGTATCCAACTCATGATGTGGATGTAAGGATATCATATTGAATTTAAGAAACCTTTTAAATAGATGGTGATGAGAATATGGTAATCTTGTAAATTTCTTACGCCCTTGAGAAATTGAAATAACTAGCCTGTCAAGTGGTTGTGAAACTATGTTTACATGTTTGGCCTCATTTTTAGCTTGAAAAGCTGGAGTATCATTATCCTTGCCCTTAAATATTGAATTAATATTATATTTGGAGTTTTCAGTATAGGTAGGGGCATTAGACCTATATTTATATGTTAGCATATAAAATATTAATCTAAAAGTTGTAAACCATTTGAAAAATATCCTCAAAATATTGGAAAGTGTTAAACATGACTTTAAATTTGAGTGATTGAATGAAACTATTGGAGAAAATTATTTTTAACTTGTTATTAGGTACTTGGTGAGACATTTTTGTAAGTGTAGTATTTAATTGAAGCACATATTCACTAACATTATCTTTAGATTCTTGTTTAAGTTGAGAAATGTGACATACTAGATAATGTTGATAGAAAAGTGAGATAATAAGATATCAATCAAATCATTAAATTGAAACATGGATATTATTGGTAAGGTGCATAACCAATCTAAGGCATAATGACTTCTAGGAAAGATCTTGGTCATCAATAGATCACCATGACGAAAATAAGGATAAAATATGATGAAATGGATCACCCTTTCCATTGTATACTTTAAATTTATGTAATATAAAATTTGTAGGAAAATAATGAGTGAGGACCTCATGAGCCAATGGGTTATGTAAATTTTTACCCTAATTTTGGGTTTTAATAAAAATAAGGAATAAACAAGTTGAAATTAAATAAATCTATGTATGTATAATTGAGATACATATATCATATGTATATAAGAGATTATGTAATGGAAATAAGCCCAATAATCTTAAATGTAAGATAAATAAAAGCAAAAAATTGACAAAAATGTTAAGAAACAATCACACCTTGATTTTCATTTAATTATGAATGTATATTCTAACTGTGTTGATTGTATTTGACTTGATCCTAAATTTTTGAACCTATGCATTATTATGTAATAGAATCATACCTATATGATCATATTATAGATTATTTGACCATAACAAGCCCAATTTATTTGGTTCTACCCCTATGTCGATGGGTGCATATTTATGACACTAGGTGTATCTGTATAGGGTTTCATAGTCTAGATTTTATAGTGCCTAAATATATATTCATAAATAAAATTCCAAATTCAATCCATAATTATGAGATGTTATCATTGATGTCAATAGAGTGTTGTCATTGATATCATAATAATGTTGTGTATGATCATTGATGTTAAAGTTGATGATGTCATGAGGTGCCTAGTGAAGGATGACATGATGAGACCCTATGAGAAGGTGCAAGCATGGTAACTTGGAAGAGTGTAGTGATGATAAGAATAAAATGAGTGTGTTAATGTTTATTATGAATATATATAGACTATTATTTTATAAATATTACTTTAGAATCCTAGTAATGGTTTGAAGATGTGAAGAGCAAGAGAATTGAGAAAGCTTATGCATAGGATGTCTAGTCTTGTGCATGAAGGAGCATGGTGATATAGTGAGATGGATGAAAATATAAATAAGAGGATTTATGAGGTCTTTTATGAATTAAAATTAGGTATTAGATAACTCTAGTGTGTTTTAAGATGAGCTTATAAGGGTAAGGCCTACATACCTAACATGCAACTAGACTAGTTCTAGACTTTGCTTGACCTAATAAGGAGTCATGAGGTGTTGTCAAGACCTATTAAGGATCATAAGTAGTTTTATATCATGAAATAAGTTTATTGATAATTTTAGTGACGTGGATAATGCATCAATAATGCTTATAAGTTTAGTTTCAAGGCCTATTGTGACTTGCAGTAGGTCAAATGCCTATAAAGAAAAGAGAGAGATGATGGCCTAATGGGGTATGAGGATCAGTTTTAAAGGTAATAATAAAAATTTTAAAATTTTTAGTGGTGTGATAGGTTTTAATAGGTGTTTTTACCAAGTTTGAGGTCAAAGTCTACAAGAAAAGGCAATAAAAAGTGTTTCAAGGTCTCTCATGTGCACAAAATGAAGGGTTCTCAACTCGAGAAAGACTTTCATGTGTTCATTGGCATGCGTAATATATACATGATAACCTAATCCATTCATGGTATATGGGTAATTTTCCTATCTCAAATTTACAATAATTGGTGTTTGGAATAAGGGGCTAAGTTTTATAAATGATTATTAAGATTGTAAGGTGGTTTAAACCTTTCTAAAACCCTCGTAGTGACCCAATATGGAAGATATTGTTTGAAATGGATTAGAATGGATTGGATGACATATTTTTATGATTGTATCATGTATTTTTATCTCCAAGGTATGTCTAAGTATCATTGTATTTTTAGGTGAGTGGACCCCATAAAAAAGTGCTTATTTCTAGGAAATTTATTACAGTAGACAAAGTTGACCAAGTCAAAATATGAAAATGGATGGAGGTCAAAGTGTGAAAATTTTATTTAATTTTAATGTTGATTTATATATATTTATATTATTCAAGTAATCTAAACTATTCATACAAGTTAACTTATTGGTAAAAGGCCTAATGGTGTAGACATTGAGAAAAACTAGGTAGAATTGAGAAGTTATTTAGGGAAGTGTTATCATGGACTAGAATTGAATACAAATGCATGGAGATGTTTTTTAAAGATTTTTAATACTTTTTCATGATAAATATAATTTTTTAGATCCTTTTATATAGGAAAAAGTTTCTCTAAAAATTGATTTATCTTGTTCAGTGAGGTCTACGTATAGAGAGGTTCAGAGATTGATGTATAAGTCTAACATTTTCCATTAAAAATTTGTGTTTTTATTTTTTAATACATTTTTAATATATCTAAGGATAATTTTAATGAATAATTAGTCTTTTAATGTGTCTACACAAGTGTTGGAATGCAAATTCATCATGACTATATTTGAAGGTAAACTGGTAGACTTGAATAAGTAGGTAGGAATGATGAGTTGGAAGATTTATAAAATTATTTGAAGAATAAAAATAATTTGTTGTTGTTTTTTAGGAATTTAATAACATATAAATTCTTTTTATAATATTTTAAGTTAACATAATATTTTGGAACATTGAAGCCAAAATGGCTTGTCTGGCTGAGTAAGGACTGTGAGAGAGAAGGTCAACAAATTGGTATGCAAGAATGATAGTTTCCATTATAAATTGTGATTTTTATATTTTATGATGTTATAAATTCACATAATAACCATTAAAATACATAATAATTCTTTTAATTATCTTTATAGGAGCATAAAACAACATTCATTAGGACTATGTTTTTAAGGATTTTGGTACTTCTCTGTATATTAGTGAAATTGATGTTCCTAAGTCATCATGCCAATTTTATAAGTGATTAAAAAATGTGATTATGTTTTAAATATATAATTTTATAATTTTTATGCATTATTATTCATGTAAAGTTCCATTTAAATTGTTGGAGGTCCAAGTATGCATGACTAGTTTTTGAGGTGTATTGGTAAACTTAAGTAAGTTCAGTGAAGAGTTATTCCTAAACCATTATGTCCTAAGTAGAGTTATAAAAATAATGTGGTGATGTTATATATATGACATGGGATATTATAAATTAATCTATAGTAATTTAGAGTTCCATTACAAGTGATATAATCCTAATCCTTCATGACTATATTTTGAGGAATTTTGGCACAATTGGGTAGTCAAGTTGTAGAGATGAGTTCTTCATCATTTGTATTTAGTAAGGATGTATTATACATTTGGTGATGAACATAAGGCCATTAATATTATATTAATATATTAATTGTGTAATTTTTTATAAACATGAGTATGTTTTAGCTTCATTTTGGATGATAGACCTTTTGAGGTCACATGCTTAAGAAGAGCAAATGATCTTGAGAGTGGTATAAAGGTATGAACTAAATATGAAGGGATATATATGAATGAAATAAGTAATAATATGAATTTTAAAATATTTATAAATGGTTATTTATTATTTTATAAGGCCGTGTGGGCTCATGAAGACCAATTTGTAGTGAAAAAGGTAGACCTAATGCAATTAGGCCTAATGAAGTCCTAATAAGCTATAACATGTTGTAATATAGCTATGACTGACCTAATGGATTAGTTTATGAGTGTTTGAAACACATTATAAGACTTATTTAAAGGGAAATATAAGTGTAAATAGTGTATGTATTAACCAAGGTATATGATAACAAATAACTTGTATAAGAGTAAGGTCTAATGGGCTTAATAGTGGTTGAGCGAGTGTGAAGTGTACAAGTGAACAAAAGTGCACAACGAGGAGTAGGATGAGATAATGTGGACCATAATAAGGGTGTCATGAATATATAATATGAGGTTTTAGTATGGATATTAAGGTTATATGACCTAATTAAGTCAAAAAGAGAACTAATTGAGTGAAGAAGGCTAGAGGCTAGTTTGAGAGGAGTAGAAGTGACTGAAGAGCTAAAAAAGGACCATCATTTATTGAATATTATAAGAAGGAAAAATATCCAAGGTATAAAAATACGTTTTTGAGTGGGTTCTTAGTTAAGAGGTGGTTGAGTTGGTACTAATTACTAAGGGAGTTGGTTCTTCCTTACAAGTGGGTGCTTGATAAAGACTCTATCAAGTTGGTGCTTGATAGATTGGGGTTGGTGCTCCAATTTGAGTGGGTGATCAACTAAATTTTCTTCATTGATTTATAAGAATTATTTTCAAATATTTATTTCAGTGGGTTTTATCACCCTTGATGGTTTTCCACCTATATCTATTGTTATTATGTTGTATGCTCATGTATGGTTACTATGTTGCTTTTATGGTTTGATATTATTTATATAATTATTATTTAATTAATTATTAATGAGGATTAAAAGATTGTTTTAAGATATCACTCATTCAAACTCCTCTCTCAATGATTATGCTTCCAAAAATTAGTATCAGAGCATAGTCCTTTATGATAGGCCTAACAACCTAAAGGTGATTCTAAGAAGCACAAACTTGAATTATGATGATTATAGTGTTTATCATGGTTGTAATAATGGTATACCAAATAATGATGGTATTGACATATTTGATTGAGAAGAAGAAGGATGATAAGGTGACTCATGATAAAAAAATAAACCAAGGTGGGATGAATGATACTATAGAACATAAGTCATATTTGAAATAATATCAATAATATTATTTGATAGATCAAAAGGATTATGTAGAATCCAAGTCAAAAATCAAGCCTATAGGGATG